>CM071838.1:57456820-59956820 GCA_036507285.1 Trichosanthes cucumerina
ACTTCGTAGATGACCATTAATGACTCGACCTGAATCCTGAGCGTGTTATGGACTCCTGTCTGCGGGGGTCTGTCCTTTGACTAGTACGGGTGAGGGTGTTCACAGCTTATCGCCCAATATGCCTATCTTCTCTGGGGGACGGGACCAAGTAGGAGCTGAAACTTAACTACGCGAGATGGAATTCACTCGTTCCCGCCTTTAGGGAAACTAGAGGGGTTGTTCCCTTAAGTGTTGTCTCCAGGGCTTGGACAACGGGCGCCCACTCTCTCACTAGCACGAGAGAGTTGTTGTATATGGTTGGACCATTACAACGTTGTTGTTCATTAGAGGAGCAATGGGGACTTAAGGAACAAGAAGTAGACACAAGGATAAAACGGTAATTTGACCCAACAGTGTCTACGAACAACCTGTGAATGGTCGACTCATGGACATTGGTTATATCAGTGGACACGTAATATCTTGCACTGACGGGAGTGCAACTACGGGCTTTAGTGGAGTGTTACCGTAGCTAATGAATGTTGATTAACCGGGTCAAAGAGTTTGATAGGTTAATCTCGAATCATTGGAGCTCGTCACTGTAGGTCCATAAGGTCACTCGGTTGGCTCAAACTGGGTTAAAAGAAGGATTTAATGTTTTGGTGTGAATTGAAGTGTTCAAGTTCACTAAAGGGCATTTATGTCATTTATATGAGATATGAATGATATAATATATAGTTTAATGTGAATGAGATTCATAATAAATTATAGGTTAGCCTAATGGTTGAATTATGGCTAATTAGGAGAAATTAGGTTGAGAGATATTAAATTGGATGTGATTCAATTTAATAAATCCACAATATTGCAAATGTGATTTGTAAAATGAGATATGAGATATCTTATAATATGTGGTTATGCAAATATGATTTGCATAACCTATAGTTGTGGTAAAATGGTAAATAGGTGGAGATTTCAACTCCACCTATCTCCATTTTTTAAACCCCTTTGCTAGAAGGGGAAATCACTCATTCTCTCATTTTTTGGAAATCTCACAAAAAATAAGAGAACTCCTCTCAAATTCTCTCTCAAGTACTCTCCTCCCAATACCAAAACAAATAGAATCCCACAATTCTCCTTCTTCCAAAAGAAGAACATCCGAGAAGCCAAGTGGTGGTGTTCTTGTTCGTGAGAAGAGTTCGAGATCGTTGAGTTCGAGAAAGCACGAAGAGTTCGTAAATTTGGAAAGGAATCCTTGAAGAAGGTCTTCAACAAGTAAGTAACTAGAACTTGCTGCAATTTCTTTCCTTTTATGCATGTTTAACCTAGATCTAAATGTTAGATTAATTTTAACGAAATTCAATTGCACAACTTCACCGCGACGATTCAATCGTTTTACGCTGCGTGGGAGTTTCATTCCCTTCAATTGGTATCAGAGCCATTCGTTGGTTGGATGTTGTGCACTGTTTTTCGTTGAAATTAGGTGGGTATAGCCTATAATTCATGAAATGAATGTTGGTTTGCAATTATGGATGTTTTCGGTTTTGACATAGTTTAGATTTACAATTTCATGTTGATTAGATCAATGTAAAGGCCCATTGTTTTTGGGCATTTTGTTGTAAATCGAGTCTGTAAGTCCGAGTCGTTCGTGGCAAGAGTTGCTGTGAAGAATTCGAAGAAGAAACGGGTGAGAGTCGACGAAGAACAACAAGAGGAGCTTGTTGTTCTGTCGACAGTGTTGAGACGCTGTTTATTGGCGTCTCAACGCTGCGCATGCGGTCGGAGGCCTTGCTACAGAGCAGCGTTGCAACGCTGAGGCGTGGAGCACGCGGGGCATGACGCTGAAGGCTGCAGCGTTGCAACGCTGCCCACGGCGTTGCAACGCGACAGCGTAGTGGGCAGTTAGCTGAGGCGCGCGCGAGATGTGGGATCGTGGGACAGTTTTCTCAACGTGTTTTCTTTATTTTAAATTGTAAAATGTATTATTTATTTGTTTTATAATTTATTTTATTAAATAATATTAATATAAAAGTTATATTAATGTTATTTAATTAAATAAATGCCCCTAAGTGCCAAAATCGATCCATTTTTGCTATTTAATTATTTTATGCATGTGATGTATGATTTAATTAATTTCTATGTGCATATTGTATGTCATATAGATTTAAAATCCCACCTTAGGTTAAACATCTCATGCATCATTTATATTATAAGAGTTATAATATATAGTTTGCATGATAGGTTATATTATAAGAGTTATAATGTAATTAAATGCATGCTTTAATTTAATTAATATAAGTGTTATATTTTTTTGATTAAAGTATGCTCATGCATTTTAATTTCATGAGATGAAATATTTTATTATGTTATAGTATATAGTTATTCATGTGATGAATGATCAAGTACTATAACATAGAAATGCATGTAACCTAAGTTAATTATTAGTTTTAAAGTGTTTAGAACTTGAATAATTAGACTTAGGTTTTCTAGTTCTAATAAGATTAGAATTAGGAAATCAAAATGTAATCTTTGAATGGTGACTGATCAGTAACTCTATCTAAGGAAGGTTTTGTCTAAGGCTGGGGTTGTTCGGATTTTTGTCCTAATCTCGTGTTTGTAAATTACTGTTTGAAATTAATAAGAGTTATTTATTTCATTACTTTGTGTCTCACAATATTTACAAACTTTTCCAATAAACTAAGCTCCAGGGTCATTGAATTTATGAGAGAACTAGAACTTTAACGGTGTGTAGTGGACACACAGGGAGGATCACGTTCGAGTTAATGACCCGAACGGTCTACAATATATGGATAGGGTTGGAGACCCAATCTTGGATACACTGTGGATGCGACCCGCTTTGTATTAGATACAAACGAGGTGATCTGACTCGTTCATGTGGTTGACATGCGAGTGGGGACATCCTGTGCAATGAGATTGTACAAGACCGGGCCGTGAATTATTAGACCTACTGATGTAACACTGTTGACAGTAAGCTAATAACTTCGTAGATGACCATTAATGACTCGACACAATCCCGAGCGTGTTATGGACTCCTCATGCATGCGGGTCTGTCCTTTGACTAGTACGGGTGAGGGTGTTCACAGTTACTCGCCCAATATGCCTATCTTCTCAGGGACAGGACCAAGTAGGGAGCTGGAAACTTAACTACGCGAGATGGAATTCACTCGTTCCCGCCTTTAGGGAAACTAGAGGGGTTGTTCCCTTAAGTGCTGTCTCCAGGGCTTAGACAACGGACGCCCACCTTCTCACTGGCCCAAGAAGGGTGTTGTGTATGGTTGGACCATCACAATATGTTGTTCATTAGAGGAGTAGTGGGGACTTAAGGAACAAGAGGTAGACACAGGGGTAAAATGGTAATTTGACCCAACCGTGTCTACGAACAACCTGTGAAGGGTCGACTCATGGGCATTGGTTATATCAGTGGACACGTAACATTCTGCACTGACGGGAGTGCAACTACGGGCTATAGTGGAGTGTTACCGTAGCTAATGAATGTTGATTAACCGGGTCAAAGAATTTGATAGGTTAATCTCGGATTATTGGAGCACGTCACTGTAGGTCCATTATGTCCCTCGGTTGGCTCAATCTGGATTAAAAGAAGGGTTAATGTTTTGGTATGAAATTGAAGTGTTCAATTTCACTTAAAGGACATTTATATCATTTATATGAGATATGAATGATATAATATATAGTTTAATGTGAATGAGATTCATAATAAACTATAGGTTAACCTAATTGTTGAATTAGGGCTAAATGGAGAAATTAATTGAGAGAAATTAAATTGGATGTGATTCAATTTAATTAATCCACAATTATTGCAAATGTGATTTGCAATATGAGATATGAGATATCTTATATTATATGGTTATGCAAATGAGATTTACATAACCTATGGTTGCGGTAAAGTGGTAATAATATGGAGATTTTAACTCCATCAATTTCCACTATTTAAACCCTTTGCAAGAAGGGATTAGTAACTGATTCTCTCATTTTTTGATTTTCATCAAAGAGAAGAGATTAAGAATTCTCTCTACTCTCTCAACTCTCCTCCCTCTCCAAAACACTAGAATCCCACAATTCTCCTTCCTTCCAAAAGAAGAACAATCAAGGTTCCAATTGGTGGTGTTGTGTTCTTGTTCGTGGGTTTTGTTCGGGATCGTAGAGATCGTGATTGTTCGCGAAGTGTTCGTGATCTTTGGAAGAAATGTTGAAGAGAGTCTTCAACAAGTAAGTAGAATTCATCTTCCTGTATTTTCTTCCTTCTTTGCATGTTTAACTTAGATCTAAGAGTTAGATCGTTTTAACAAAATTCAAGTAGCATAACGATACCTTGACGATTCGATCGTCTTCCGCTGCGCGGGGATTTTCATTCCCTTCAGGGGTATTTAAGTTAACGCTTGCGGAACACCCCTACCTGGAAACCGACCTAGGAGTGAATTCAGTCCGGAGATTCTTAGATTATATTTTTCGTGAGTGCGGTTAATTAAAAGTCGATTAATTTACTCACATAGACCTTAGTAATAATGTGATTATAAACTTAGGCTAAATACCATATAAGAGTTATATTGGTAGACTTAGGTAAATTTTAGCCGGTTTATCTAGGTCAATGCCGAAAATAATAAAGTGTTGAGTGGGAGGAAATAAAGTGTATAAGATACATTTGATTTTTCGACCACAAATCTCCGTTAAGTCCGCACCATGATATCCATACTCGGCCTCGTGGCGTAAATGGGAGCGTCCCCCTTCGGATGGTATTTGTATAGGTCAATATCAAAGTGGATGGAGAGAGTACTTATAGTGAGTGGGAGCGGGACTCATGAAAAACGGACCCACGGTCTCTTCTTTTCGATTCACACCGTGAGACCCCTATGATCCGCCTGCTAGTTTGGCCTGGACCAGCAATCCCTTCGGAGGGCCTTGATCATGGGAGTTGGAACACCGTGAATTCTCGAAAGGGATACAGTTTCCTTGTTGGTTTTCCTTCGTGGTTCACCCTTTAGTGGCTATTGTTTGGACAGATACTTGGAAACTTAAAGATTGAGGGTGACACTCACAGAATTCGTTAAGTGTTAAGGAATCCGACTAAATAATGGTAACTAGACGCCTAATGAAATAAGAGGTATTCTGGGATTAGGGTCTGGTCGAGAAAGTTTCGTCCTAGAGGAAGAGTGTTTCTGTTCACCCTTCGGTGGCAGTCATTCTAAACCTTGAGAATATCATTGCAATTTTTAAATGACCTAGGGATCATAGGATTAAATTTTTCTAAAACTTGATTGGTTTAGTTTATGCGAGACTGACACAAAATTATTTTTGAATTTTTCAGCTAAAATGTCTAGCTCAATAATAGCTTTACTCGCTTTCGACAAACTAGTGGGAGATAATTTCCAAACTTGGAAGAATAATATAAACACGATTCTAGTAACTGACGACCTGAAATTCGTGCTTACTGAGGAGTGTCCTTAGTTGCCGACCTCGACTGCATCACGAAGTGTTCGTGATGCTTACGATCGATGGATCAGGGCCAATGAAAAGGCCAAGGTCTATATCATTGCCAGCTTATCTGAAGTATTGGAAAAGAAGCCCGAGTTGATGATCACCGCCAAGGAGATCATGGAGTCGTTGCAAGACATGTTTGGACAACAGTCCTTTCAGGTCAGGCACGATTCGCTCAAACATGTCTTCAACGTCTGGATGAAAGAAGGGACGTCTGTCCGAGAACACATTCTAGACATGATGACCCACTTTAATCTGGCGGAGATGAACGGGGTTTCGATTGACAGTCAAGCCAGGTCAGCTTTATTCTGGAGACTCTTCCGAAGAGTTTCCTTCAGTTTCGTAGCAACACTGTTATGAACAAGATTAGCTACACTCTGACTACCCTCCTCAATAAGCTACAGAATTTCCAGTCCTTGATAAGGATCAGGGCACCGGAAGCTAAGGCAAATGTTGCCTACAGGTCTTATCACAGGGGTTCGACCTCTGGGACTAAACCTATTGCTCCTTCTCGCCCAAAAGGGAAGAAGAAGATGAAGAGGGGTAAAGCTGACCGAGTTGCCGCCCAAAAGGGCAAGAAGGTCAAGAAAGTTGCAGAGAAAGGAAAGTGTTTCCACTGCAATGGGGACGATCATTGGAAGAGAAACTGTCCCAAGTTCCTTGCCGAGAGGAAGAATCAAAGTAAATGTGATTTACTAGTAACTGAAACTTGTTTAGTGCAGAGTAGTGACTCTGCCTGGATTTTAGATTCGGGTGCCACTAACCATGTTTGTTCTTCTTTTCAAGGAATTGATTCCTGGCAGTAGCTGCGAGAGGGTGAGGTGACTCTACGGGTTGGATCCAGGGAGATAGTCTCTGCTGCAGCTATAGGCAAAGTGAAGCTCTTTTTTGGCAGGAGTTACATTTTGTTGGGCAATATGTACATAGTTCCAGAGTTTACTAGAAACCTTGTTTCTATTTCCTGTTTATTAGAACAATGTATTTTCGTTTCTTTTCATGGTAATAAAGCGTTTATTTCCAGAAATGGTAATCTTATTTGTTCTGCTTCACTTAAGTCAAATTTGTATGTTTTAAAGCTTAATTCGGTCAAAAGCGTTTTGAACACTGAGTTATTTAAAACTGCAGAAACACGAACTAAGAGAGTTAAAGTTTCTCCAAAAGAAAATGCCCATCTTTGGCATCTTAGGTTAAGCCACATTAATCTCAATAGGATTGAGAGACTAGTGAAGAGTGGACTTCTAAGTCAGTTGGAAGAAAACTCTTTACCGGTGTGTGAGTCATGCCTTGAAGGTAAAATGACCAAACACCATTTTAGTGGAAAAGGATATAGAGCCAAGGATCCTCTTGAGCTTATACATTCTGACCTCTGTGGTCTGATGAGTGTTAAAGCACGAGGTGGTTATGAATACTTCGTATCTTTCATTGATGATTATTAGAGGTATGAGTATATTTACCTAATGCATAGGAAGTCTAAAACTCTTGAAAAGTTCAAGGAGTACAGACTGAGGTTGAGAACCTGTTAGGTAAAACCATAAAAACACTTCGATCAGATCGAGGTGGAGAGTATATGGATACTGAATTCCAGGATTATATGATAGAACACGGAATTACGTCCCAATTCTCAGCACCTGGTATGCCACAACAAAATGGTGTATCAGAGAGGAGAAACAGAACCCTGTTGGACATAGTTCGGTCGATGATGAGCTATGCTCGTCTCCCTGATTCTTTTTAAGGTTACGTAGTGGAGACTGTGGTGTATATTTTGAACAACGTTCCGTCGAAGAGTGTTTGTGAAACACCTTTCGAACTCTGGAATGGTCGTAAAGGTAGTTTACACCATTTCAGAATTTGGGGATGCCCGACCCACGTGTTGGGGTCTAACCCGAAGAAGTTGGAACCTCGTTCAAAATGGTGCCTATTCGTAGGTTACCCAAAAGAGACCAGAGGTGGTCTGTTTTACGATCCTAAGGATAATAGGGTGCTTGTGTCGACAAACGCCACATTCCTTGAAAAAGACCACATTAGGGATCATTTACCTATGAGCAAAATCGTGTTGAATGAAATGGATAGTACGTCAGCAAGAGTTGCTGATGGCGTTAGTACGTCAACAAGTGTTGTTGATCCTAGCACGTCAAGTCAAGTCCGTTCCCAAGAGTTGGAAATTCCTCGACATAGTGGGAGGGTTGTTAGACAGCCTGAACGTTACATGGGTTTAGCTGAAACCCAAGTCGTCACTCCTAATGATGACAACGAGGATCCATTGACCTATGATCACGCAATGGCTGATGTTGACAAGGACGAATGGATTAAAGCTATGGGCCAGGAAATGGAGTCGATGTACTTCAATTATGTCTGGGAGCTTGTGGATCAACCGGATGGGGTAAAACCTCTAGGGTGCAAATGGATCTACCAGTGTAAACGTGGCGTAGATGGGAAGGTGCAGACCTTCAAAGCACGACTAGTGGCAAAGGATTTTACCCAGGTCGAAGGGGTTGACTATGAGGAAACCTTTTCACCTGTTGCCATGGTAAAGTCGATCAGGATCCTTCTGGCCATTGCAGCGTATTATGACTACGAGGTATGGCAGATGGATGTCAAGACCGCCTTTCTGAATGAAACCTTGACGAAACCATCTACATGGACCAACCCAAAGGGTTCATTGTCCAAGGCCAAGAGCAAAAGGTTTTTCGGCTTCGTAAGTCCATTTATGGACTGAAACAAGCCGCGAGGTCTTGGAATATAAGGTTTGATGAGGCAATCAAAGGCTTTGATTAGAATGTTGACGAGCCTTGTGTCTACAAGAAAATCGTCGACAAAACTGTCACATTTCTAATATTATACGTGGATGATACCCTTCTCATTGGGAATGAGGTAGGATTTCTCACTGAGGTTAAAAATTGGCTAGCTTCGCAATTCCAAATGAAAGATTTGGGAGAAGCTCAATATGTTCTAGGTATCCAGATTGTTCGGAACCGGAAGAACAGAACGCTGGCCATGTCTCAAGCATCTTATATTGACAAGATGTTGTCTAGATATAAGATGCAGATCTCCAAGAAGGGCATTCTACCTTTCATGCACGTGGTTCACTTGTCTAAGGATCAGTGTCCTAAGACTCCTCAAGAGGTTGAGGATATGAGATGGATCCCCTATGCTTCAGCTGTAGGGAGCCTGATGTATGCCATGTTGTGTACTAGGCGCGACATTTGTTATGCAGTAGGGATAGTCAGTAGGTATCAATCCAATCCAGGATTAGATCACTGGACAACCGTAAAGGCAATCCTCAAGTATCTTAGGGGAACGAGGAACTACAGCTTAGTGTATGGCAGTGGGGATTTGATCCTTACGGGATACACAGATTCTGAATTTCAGACCGATAAGGATTCTAGGAAATCCACTTTGGGGTCAGCCTTCATTCTTAATGGAGGAGTTCTAGTATGGCGAAGCATCAAGCATGGATGCATCGCTGATTCCACTATGGAAGCGGAGTACGTTGCGTCTTGTAAAGTTGCAAAAGAAGCTGTTTGGATTAGGAAGTTCATGACAGATTTGGAAGTTGTTCCAAATATGAACTTGTCGATCACTCTGTTTTGTGACAACAGTGGTGCAGTAGCCAACTCCAAAGAGCCTCTGAGCCATAAGAGAGGCAAACACATTGAGCAGAAGTATCACCTGATACAGGAGATTGTGCACCGTGGCGACGTGACAGTCACGCAGATAGTGTCGGAGCATAACGTAGCTGATCCATTTACAAAGCCCCTCACGACTAAGGTGTTTGAGGGTCACCTAGAGAGTCTAGGTCTTCGAGTACTTCCTGACTAGGGCAAGTGGAAGATATGTAAACGGGTATTCAATGCCCTAATTTATTGTATTACTTCATTGTAATTTATGTACATTTCAGAAATGTATTTGCTCCACTAGCTTAGTCCAAGTGGGAGTTTGTTGGGATGTTTGTCCTAATCTCGTATAGTTTGTAAATTACTATTTGAAATTAATAAAGAGTTATTCTTTTCATCATTTTGTGTCTCGCATTTTATACAAACTTTGACCAATAAACTAAGCTCCAGGGTCATTGAATATATGAGAGAACTAGAACTTGAACGGTGTGTAGTGGACATACAGGGAGGATGATAGTACACAAAATGTGTTATCCTTAGGCTTAATTATAGCTAGTTTTATGATGATTTTAGGACTTTTACGTGTTTAATTCATTCAATTTCAGGATAAGAGCGTAAACAGAACTATTGGAGACAAATTGGATCACTCGGGATCGAAACGAGGCTATTTGGAGCTAAAAATAATACCAATTGGAAGAGAAAGGATCAATCCAAGCATGATGACCCAAAGTGATGTCGTTGCAACGCTGTCCATAGCGTTGCAACGCTGAGCGTGCTGTTTAAAGGCGTTGAAGACCACGACCGATAGCGTTGCAACGCTGCCTTGCAGCGTCGCAATGCCACATCGATAGGAAGGCGCACGCGTTAGGGTAGTGGTGTTTCAACGCTGCCCTCAGCGTTGCAACGCCATCGACAGATTCCATATTTGATACGCACTTAGGGTACAACGTTGCAATGCTTTCCCTAGCGTTGCAACGCTGTACCGATTGAACCTATAAATACAACATTATTTCTTCTTGTAAGGGGAGCTGAATTTGGTAGATTTTCCACCCTAATTTTGAAATACACTTTGTAAGAAGAGAGAAAAGAGCGTTTTTGGGAGCCAAAGCATCCGTGGAGGTTCGAGATCGAAGATGGGAGCTCAGAGACGAAGGACCGACATCGACACATAAGTTTAATTTCTTTTTCTTTCAGATTGTAACTCCGTTTGAGACGTTTTCTACATGTTTAGTTTGATTTTCATGTGATTTAGAGTAGCTAAACATTGTAGTTAGGAATTGATTTACTTGTTAAGACTTTCTTACCGAATTGAAGCATATTTTGCTCTTATTTTTTGGCAATTCGTTCTTTATTTCTTACTTTGTTGGTTTAAGTGGACTCGAGAGATAAAGCTTGAATTAGAGAAAAATTGTCAAAACCCTTAGGGCTTGTTTGGTAGGCAATTCGGATTCTGTTTTATGTTTTCGGATTCACTGAATTCAATGAATACGTGTTTGGCAGACGTGTTTTCGAAAACTGTTTTCGGATTCTGTGATCCAAATAGTAGAAATTCTGAAAACAATATTTTTATGTTTTCATTGTATCCAGATTTTGAATTTGAAATTTTAAAATGCAAAATTCTATTAAACAAAGATAAAATCTTAATAAATATAGTATTTCATGTTTATAAACTTAATTTACTTTTGTTAAATTAAAATATATATAATAAAATATATTATAAAATATAAAAATATTATATTATAAAATAATTATTATATAAAATTTATTAAAAAAACACATGTTCATAAAATCAATTAATAATATCTTATATTTGACCTAATATTTAGCTTTGAAACTACCACTAATTTTATGATCTATAAATATATTATAGGACACTTTAAACTACTGTTTAAAATAGAATTAAATTTCTAATTCTGTTACCAAACACTTATTTGAAAACATGAAATACAACTCTGTTTTCATTGAATCCCTTGTTTTTAAATTTCTGTTTTCGGATTGTCTATCAAACATGCCCTTAGAAATCTGGCATGAGAATGACCTAGCTAAAATTGAGAATTAGTACCTTAGTAATTAATTAATCTAGAAACCCATTCCCGAGGATGATACTTGGACTCATAAATCACTATACTAAAACTTGACCCGTACACTGCGGTATTGAATATCCACAATTATACGCAACAGAGGATCACGTTCGAGTTAATGACCTGAACGGTCTACAATATATGGAAGGGGTTGGAGACCTAATCCTGGATACGCTGTGGATGCGACCCGCTTTGTATTAAGATACAAACGAGATGATCTGACTCGTTCATGTGGTTGACATGCGAGTGAGGGCATCCTGTACAATGAGATTCTACAAGACCGGACTGTGAATTATTAGACCTACTGATGTAACACCGTAGACAGTAAGGACTAATAACTTCACAGATGACCATTAATGACTCGACAAGAATCCTGAACATGTTACAGACTTCTGTCTTGGGGTCTGTCCTTTGACTAGTACGGGTGAGGGTGGTCACAGTTACTCGCCCAATATGCCTATCTTTTCTGGGACAGGACCAAGTACGGAGCTGAGAACTTAATTACGCGAGATGGAATTCACTCGTTCCCGCCTTTAGGGAAACTAGAGGGGTTGTTCCCTTAATTGTTGTCTCCAGGGCTTGGACAACAGACACCCACTCTCTCACCGGCACGAGAGAGTTGTTGTATATGGTTGGATCATTACAACGTTGTTGTTCATTAGAGAAGCAGTGAGGACTTAAGGAACAAGAAGTAGACATAGGGGTAAAACAGTAATTTGACTCAGCAGTGTCTACGAATAACCTGTGAAGGGTCGACTCATGGGCATTGGTTATATCAGTGGACACGTAGTATCTTGCACTAACGGGCTTTAGTGGAGTGTTACCGTAGCTAATGAATGTTGATTAACCGGGTCAAAGAGTTTGATAGGTTAATCTCGGATCATTGGAGCTCGTCACTGTAGGTCTATAAGGTCCCTCGGTTGGCTCAAACTGGGTTAAAAGAAGGGTTTAATGTTTTGGTGTGAATTGAAGTGTTCAAGTTCACTAAAGGGCATTATGTCATTTGTATGAGATATGAATGATATAATATATAGTTTAATGTGAATGAGATTCATAATAAACTATAGGTTAGCCTAATTGTTGAATTAGGGCTAATTAGGAGAAATTAGGTTGAGAGATATTAAATTGGATGTGATTTAATTTAATAAATCCACAATATTGCAAATGTGATTTGTAAAATGAGATATGAGATATCTTATAATATGTGGTTATGCAAATATGATTTGCATAACCTATAGTTGCCTATCTCCATTATTTAAACCCCTTTGCAAGAAGGGAAAATCACTCATTCTCTCATTTTTTGGAAATCTCACTAAAAATAAGAGAACTCCTTCTCTCAAATCTCTCTCAAGTACTCTCCTCCCAATACCAAAACAAATAGAATCCCACCATTCTCCTTCTTCCAAAAGAAGAACATCCGAGAAGCCAAGTGGTGGTGTTCTTGTTTTTGAGAAGAGTTCGAGATCGTTGAGTTCGAGAAAGCACGAAGAGTTTGTGAATCTGGAAAGGAATCCTTGAAGAAGGTCTTCAACAAGTAAGTAACTAGAACTTGCTGCAATTTATTTCCTTTTATTCATGGTTAACCTAGATCTAAATGTTAGATTAATTTTAACGAAATTCAATTGCACAACTTCACCGCGACGATTCAATCGTTTTCCGCTTCGTGGGAGTTTCATTCCCTTCATGGACTTCTAAGCGAGTTAGAAGAAAACTCTTTACCAGTTTGTGAGTCATGCCTTGAAGGCAAAATGAACAAACATCCTTTTAGTTGAAAATGTTATAGAGCCAAGGAGCCTCTTGAGCTTATACATTCTGACCTCTATGGTCTGATGAATGTTAAAGCACGAGGAGGTAACAAATACTTTATATCTTTTATAGATGACTATTCGAGATATGGGTACGTTTACCTAATGCATCGAAAGCCTGAAGCTTTTGAAAAGTTCAAGGAATACAAGACTGAGGTTGATAACCAGTTAGGTAAAACGATTAAAACACTTCGATCGGATCGAGGTGGAGAGTACATGGACACTGAATTCCAGGACTATATGATAGAACATGGAATTACGTCACAACTCTCAGCAACTGGTATGCCACAGCAGAATGGTGCATCGGAGAGGAGAAACAGAACCTTGTTGGACAAGGTTCGGTCGATGATGAGCTATGCTCATCTCCTTGACTCATTTTGGGGTTACATAGTAGAGACTACGATATACATTTTGAACACCATTCCGTTGAAGAGTGTTTCTGAAACACCTTTCGAACTCTGGTATGGTCGTAAAACTAGTTTACGTCATTTTAGAATTTGGAGATGTCCGACCCATGTGTTGGTGTCAAACCCGAAGAAGCTGGAACCTCGTTCAAAATTGTGCCTATTCGTAGGTTACCCAAAAGAGACGAGGGGTGATCTATTTTAAGATCCTAAGGAAAATAGGGTGTTTGTGTCGACATACGCCACATTCCTTGAGGAGGACCACATCAGGGAGCATAAACCAAGGAGTAAGATTGTGTTGAACGAAATGGATACTTCATCTGAAGGGAATCGAAGTCCCGCAACGCAAGCGATTGCGAATCGCCCGCTCTTGATTTAGTTACAACGATAAATTCAAGAACAAATAAAACTAGATTAAACATACAAATATAATGGACAACAAAATAATTACCTTTGAAGAACCTTTCTTCGAGTGTTCCACTCTCCCACGATCACGATCTCAGCAACAGGAACTCCAACGTATGAAGACACGATCACCGGATCTTCTCCGTTGTTCTCTACGTGAGGGAGGAAAGTGAGTTCCCTTTAGGAGAGGTGAGGTATTTTGAGAGAGATTTGTGCTTTGGAACTCTTCCAACAACACAACAAGAGAGCTATGAACAACAACGTAGATATTATTGTGTCCACTGATATAGTCATTACCCATGAGTCGACCCTTCACAGGTTGTTCGTAATCACAGCTGGGTCAAATTACCGTTTTACCCCTGTGATTACCTCTTTGCTCCTTAAGCACCACTGATCCTCTAATGAATAACAAGTCTAAGATCCTACCTTAGACTCATACCCTCATAGAGGGCGGAGCCCCATTGTTCAAGACCTAGAGTCAGTTCTTAAGAGAATAACCTATCTAATTCCTTAGTGTAGGAATGAGTGAATTCCATCTTGCACAGTGAAGTTTCCAGCTACCTACGAGGTTCTGTCCTTGAGAAGGTAGGCTTATTGAGTCGGCTACAGGCCACTCTCACCCATACTAGTCTAAGGATAAAACCCTATAAGCAGGAGTTCTTAACTTGCTCAGGATTTAGGTTGAGTCACTAATGACCATCTATAAATTACTAGTCTTATCCTGTTAACGGTGTTACACTGGTTAGACTAATAATTTGCAATCCAGTCTTGTATGAACTCTTCATACAGGATGCCCCCACTCGCATGTCAACTACATGAATGAGTTGGATTACCTCATTTGTACTAATTACAAAGTGGGTTGCATCCATGGTGTTACTAGAATGAGATTTCCAACCTTATTCTTATACCATAGACCATTTAGGTTATATTCTTGAACTCAACCCAAATAGTGTCCACTACACTGATGTTCAAGATAAATGTTATAACCTTGGAGCTTAGTTTATTAGATTTATTAAAGCAAGACTGTAATTCTATTAAAACAAATAACACTTTATTTAATTGATCAAAATTACACAATTTTAGGGCATAAATCCAACAATCTCCCACTTGACCTAAAGCTTGTGGAGTAATAAACATTATAGTAATGTAAATACAATAAATTAGGGCATTTAAACCCCTTTGTACAAAATACTCCCACTTGCCCTAGTTGGGGAAGACTTGTAAACCTAGACCTTCTAGGTGACTCTCAAATACTTTAGCCGTGAGAGCCTTTGTAAAAGGATCAGCAATGTTGTGCTCTGAGGCTATCTTCGTGACAATCACGTCTCCTCTATGCACGATTGTTGCATAAAATTATATTGCAATACCGCAGTGTACGGGTCAAGTTTTAGTATAGTGATTTATGAGTCCAAGTATCGTCCTCGGGTATGGGTTTCGAGATTAATTGATTATTAAGATACTAATTCTCAATTTTAGCTAAAGAAACATAACATGGATAGTTAGTTGAAGTAAATACAAACAAACGAACAAACATGTGGAGACACGAATTGATAGAATTAAAGGAAGTGATTTTACAAGATAAAGACCTACTAGCACATGCATTGAACCAATGAGATGAAATTATAAACAAGAAGTGAAATACTCAAGAAAATCTCTCGATTCTTAGTGAGCCTCACACATGCAATAAACTCATAGTCTCCATATGAACCTACACCATGTATGGCATTAAGCAACTTCTTTATGTGTTTCCCTAAGATTTCTAGGTCACTCTCATACTTCCAAGGGTTTTGACAATTTTGCTCTAATTCAAGTTTTATCTCTCGAGTCCACTTAAATCAACAAATTAAAAAGTAAAGAACGAATTGCCAAAAATAACGACATAACATGCTTCAATACATCACAAGAAAGTCATAACAAGTAATTCAAATCCTAACTACTATATTTAGCTACTCTAAATAACAAGAAAAACAAACTAACAAGTAGAAAACGTCTTAGAACGCTATTACAAATTGAAAGAAAGAGAAATAAACTTAGGTGTCGATGTCGGTCCTTCGTCTCCGAGCTCCCGTCTTCGATCTCGAACCTCCACGAATGCTTTGGCTCCCAAAATCACTCTTTTCTCTCTTCTTACAAGGTGTATTTCGAATTTAGGGCAAAACTCTACCAAATTGTGCTCCCCTTTTCAAGAATCATAAGGTTGTTTTTATAGGCATCAATGGGGCAGCGTTGCAACGCTAGGGACAGCATTGCAACGCTGTACCCTAAACGCGTGGTAAATATGGTAACTATCGGCAGCGTTGCAACCCTAGGGACAACGTTGCAATGCTGCTACCTTAACGCGCGCGCCCTATCGATCTGGCGTTTCGACGCTGCAAGGCAGCGTTGCAACGCCCTCTGTGCGGCTTCTCATGTGTGCGCCCTTATCGATCTAGCGTTGCGACGCAGCAAGCAGCGCCGCGTTACGCCATCATCGGCGATGATCTTCAAAGCTGTTTGGCTGCACGTTCGGCGTTGCAACGCTCTATATGGCGTTGGAACGCCATCACCTCGGGTCTTCAGCTTGGTTTGTCTCCTCTCTTCCATTTGATGTTATATTTAGCTCCAAATAACATTGTTTTGATCCCGAGTGATCCAAATTGTCTCTAATAGCTCCGTTTAAGCTCTTAACCTAAAATTGAATAAATTAACCACGTAAAAGCCCTGAAATCATCATAAAACTAGCAATAATTAAGCCTAAGGATAGCACATTTTGTGTGCTATCAAACACCCCCAAACATAGACTTTTGCTAGTCCCGAGCAAAAACAGAGTTAAACATTAGATTGTTCTTAAACATACATGTGATTCAAGCCTCAAAGATTGAAGAGAATATTTTGCAATCATAGGAAACACTTAAACATAACACTTCAACGAGTAATTTAAAACTTTTCTTAAGTGTTCCTACGTGTGTGTGTGATTACCCTATGTTCCCTTCATTTTTACTAAGCCCGGATCAACTTTATTAGGTTCTCCATTCAACTTCCCCCTACACTGGTCTTAATTACTAATCTTTGAGCCTCTCCACATTCAAGAAATAAATAACTTTACTCAGCACTTAATCACTCTTTTAATGCCACTTTTTCTATTTTCTTCTTTTTTTTGTTTTTTTTTTGTGCAAGGACACTAGCTTTCACACATCCACTGCAGGGACCCTTACCCAGAGCACTCGCTTAATGAGTGGCCTAACTGATCACAGTGAAGGTAGCTCTTTTTGTCCTCACGATTTGTTTTTTCTTTAACAAACATAACAATAAAAAAAATAAACTTTTTCACATAATGCACATATTATACAGATCATGCACTTTATATTGTCATTCACCCTATCTTGCAGCTTTAACTCTCAAATCGGTTTCAGACCTATCGAGGTGACATCAAACTTCTAAGCCTAATAACTTTGTTCTAAGCATTTCAAAACTACAGGAACACATGCTATGTGCATAATGGTGCAGGAAAAACTCAAGAATTTTTTTTTAAATTAACTCA
The DNA here is from genome assembly GCA_036507285.1 of Trichosanthes cucumerina. Taxonomy (NCBI): domain Eukaryota; kingdom Viridiplantae; phylum Streptophyta; class Magnoliopsida; order Cucurbitales; family Cucurbitaceae; genus Trichosanthes; species Trichosanthes cucumerina. The sequence goes on from CM071838.1 coordinate 57,474,137, forward strand.
AATTCATGTCATCCTTCAGGTTTCAGCAGAATCACAAAGATTTTTAAATAAATCTCATCCTAGGCTATCATACTCATGTAAAGGAACAATCACCAATTCAGCACATACTCAGGACAGTTATAATAATTAAACAACATCCCACCCCCAAACTTAAACTAAACATTGTCCCCAATGTTTGTAGAAATAAGCATAAATTAAGTATAAGGGTAAGAGTGAACAATACTGTCCTGGGTAATGGAGATCTTTCTGAGATTCTTGGATAGCCAAGCATGTGTGTTTGAGTTCCTCAGAACGGGAGCATGGATTTCAACGAAGAAGGGCATCTCCACAACCTACGAAGTAAAACAACAACTAACTAAGAGTTGAAAAACAACAAAAACAACTAAAGCAAGCTAAAGACAGGAAAACAAAAGTAAGTAGAACTTGGGTTACCTCCCAAGAAGCGCTTTGTTTAACGCCTTTAGCTAGACTGCACTCCTCTCAAGGTGTTTCTTTCCTTGCTTGCGATGCACTGGAGTGATGTGTTCATTTGGCCAATGTCTGGGTCTCTATATTCTTTATTGCAACTCCATGACTGGTCACTATACCAGATAAACTGGTGACTGCATTCTCCAGCTGGTTGGACCGATTTCTTGATTCAGCTATGAAGGAGTGCAATGTGTCTTCCAGAGATGGTTTCCTCTCGATGTAGAAGCATGCCACAGAGGAGGATTCAACACATTCTTGTTGTTAGCATAAGAGAAATTCTCATGATACCTCAAACTGGATTGTAATGTGTTGGTAGGTTATTCTGAGTTTGATTTCCCATATAGTGGTTGCTTCTATTGTTCGTAGTGCAATTGCTCCATAGTGGATTCTCCATTGGGTTGGGAGCATTGAGAGGACATCCACATGCTGGGTGATCTGCAAAATTATTCAAGGCATGAGTGAGAGATGCCATATGAGATCTAAGAGAGGTTACCTCGTCCGCTTGATATAATCCAACTCATTCGGCTTAGATCTGTCATTTTCTCAGTAGGCCACTTTGGTAGCCGGCGATTGACACTTCCTCCGTGAGGGCACGTGCTTCGCGCACGCTTCGCCATGAAAGCCCCTCCAAAGAAGTGGCATCCAGAATGGTCCTGGTCTTACCTTCCACCCATTATAAAACAAATTGTACCTGAGAGCCACCTGATAGCTATCTTTGTGGGCACCTCCCGAGCATGTCCTTGTACCTTTCCCAAGCTTCAAATAATCGCTCTCCTCCTGCTTTGCTGAATGTTCCTATCTCAGTCCTCAACTTTGCAGCTTTAACAGGTGGAAAGAATTTGGTCATGAAGGCTTGGGCCAACTCCTCCCAGGAAGTGATACTCCACGAGGAAGGGACTCTAGCCATTCTTTGGCTCTACCCTGCAAAGAAAAAGGAAAGAGACGTGCGAATACTATCAAGAGAGATACCATTCATTTTAAATGTACCACGATTTCCAAAAAGTTTTGAAGATGAGAGTTAGGATCTTACGTGGCTAGGCCTCTGAAAGCACCTTCCCTAACCATTTGTATCACCTGCTTTTTTCAGTTCAAAGTTATTAGCATTTATAGGGGCATGGACTATTCCAGCCTGCTCAGAATTAAACACAGGTTGGAAATACTCCCTGATAAGTTTAAGGTTGTTGATGAGCTCCCCGATCACCCATCTCCCGAGGTTCTCGCTCTTCCCTTCCCTTAGGAGTCTCCTACAGGTCCTTTCAATCTCAGGATCAAAAGGGTGCAAGTCTGCAGTTCTCCCCTTGGGCATACACTTGGAGGAACAAAAAGAGATAAATTAGATACAAAAGAAAAACACAAGCAACTAGAGAATGGAATAGAAAATAAGGACATAAAACATAAAACTTGGGTTGCCTCCCAAGAAGCGCTTTCTTTAACGTCTTTAGCTAGACGGTGACTTATCAAGGTACATAAAACTGCTCATACTTCTCTGGGCCCTTCTTGCTTGAATCAATGTAGCCCTCTAAGTCTAAAAGGCTATCTTGCTTTTCATGGGCACCAGAGACATAATTATTTTTGGTATTTTTGTTTAATAGAATGAAAGAACTGAAATCAAAACAAGACTCGTGAGTGAAAGACCAATGGTTATCAAAAATCAAGGAAATTTCTGGGGATAGAGGGAAAGAAGACTTCTCAGCCTCTAACTCTATCACCTGAATCTCTCATGTGGAACTAAGTGTATCACCAGTGTCCTCCTCACTAACCTGATCATGGTGTGCCTCAGTTTCCCCCAAACTATCCTCACTAACATGTGAATGCACCCTCCTAGGTGGCACCTCTTGAGTGGTAAGGAATAGAAATTGTTCTGTAAGGTCTTAAGGGAAACTACTAATTGATTAAGATACTCGGGATCTATCCCGCACTATTTCCCAAAGTCTTACCACCTCAGCTTCTAACTCGTCCAACCTTTCAATTCATCATGAACCAAATTTTTAATTTTCAATTCTAAGGTATATTCCATCAATTGGTCCACCAGAGAAGATTTTTCAACGAGTTGGTTAAGGTATGAAAAATTCTGGTTCCAAGTGCCTAAATAACTACCCTCATGTGAATTTTCATATATGTTAGGTACAGAATGGTAAAAATTAGACACATGGTATTCAGGAAAATCATGATGCACAAAACTAGGGTTCTGAGGGGGACAATAGAATGGTGGAAACTCAAAATTATGCAAAGTCATATTTGAAAAATCAGTAATTTCACAACAAGACTTCACACAATATCAACACAACCAAAACAGGAAACAAAGACTCGAAAACACACAAAACTAAAATAACACAACTAAGGAAACAAACAATCACACAAAAACAAATAAGGAAAGACAAACAAACAACTTTAGTCTAGAATTTCAAATTTTCTCCTAATATTAATTAATCTAAATAATCGTCATCCCCGGCAACGGCGCCAAAAACTTGTTGTGTAAAATTATATTGCAATACCGCAGTGTACGGGTCAAGTTTTAGTATAGTGATTTATGAGTCCAAGTATCGTCCTCGGGAATGAGTTTCTAGATTAATTAATTATTAAGGTACTAATTCTCAATTTTAGCTAAAGAAACATAACATGGATAGTTGGTTGAAGTAAATACAAACAAACGAACAAACATGTGGAGACACAAATTGATAGAATTAAAGGAAGTGATTTTACAAGTTAAAGACCTAACTAGCACATACATTGAACCAATGAGATGAAATTATAAACAAGAAGTGAAATACTCAAGAAAATCTCTCGATTCTTAGTGAGCCTCACACATGCAATAAACTCATAGTCTCCATATGAACCTACACCATGCATGACATTAAGCAACTTCTTTATGTGTTTCCCTAAGATTTCTAGGTCACTCTCATGCCAGACTTCCAAGGGTTTTGACAATTTTGCTCTAATTCAAGCTTTATCTCTCGAGTCCACTTAAATCAACAAATTAAAAAGTAAAGAACGAATTGCCAAAAATAACGACATAACATGCTTCAATACATCACATGAAAGTCATAACAAGTAATTCAAATCCTAACTACTATGTTTAGCTACTCTAAATCACAAGAAAAACAAACTAAACAAGTAGAAAACGTCTTAGAACGCTATTACAAATTGAAAGAAAGAGAAATAAACTTAGGTGTTGATGCCGGTCCTTCGTCTCCGAGCTCCTGTCTTCGATCTCGAACCTCCACGAATGCTTTGGCTCCCAAAATCACTCTTTTCTCTCTTCTTACAAGGTGTATTTCGAATTTAGGGCAAAACTCTACCAAATTGTGCTCCCCTTTTCAAGAATCATAAGGTTGTTTTTATAGGCATCAATGGGGCAGCGTTGCAATGCTAGGGACAGCGTTGCAACGCTGTACCCTAAACGCGTGGTAAATATAGAAACTATCGGCAGCGTTGCAACGCTAGGGACAGCGTTGCAACGCTGCTACCTTAACGCTGCGCACCTTCATCATCCGGCGTTGCGACGCAAAGCGCGGCGTTACGCGCCTCTGCGCGCGCTTCTCTCATGCGTGCGCCCCTTATCGATCTAGCGTTGCGACGTTGCAAAGCAGCGTTGCAACGCTATCGACAGTGATCTTCAAAGCTGTTTGGCTGCACGTTTGGCATTGCAACGCTCTATATGGCGTTGGAACGCCATCACCTCGGGTCTTCAGCTTGGTTTGGTCTCCTCTCTTCCATTTGATGTTATATTTAGCTCCAAATAGCATTGTTTTGATCCCGAGTTATCCAAATTGTCTCTAATAGCTCCGTTTAAGCTCTTAACCTGAAATTGAATAAATTAACCACGTAAAAGCCCTGAAATCATCATAAAACTAGCAATAATTAAGCCTAAGGATAACACATTTTGTGTGCTATCAACGATCTCTCGGATAAGATGATACTTCCGCTCTATGTGCTTTCCCCTCTTGTGACTTCGGGGTTCCCTCGAATTTACCACTGCACCACTATTATCGCAATACAGCGTGATGGGCAAAGTCATATTTGGAACAACTTCCAAATTTAACATGAATTTCCTTAACCAAACGACCTCCTTAGCTGCTTCACAAGCTGCCACATATTCGGCCTCCATGGTGGAATCAGCGATACATCCTTGCTTGACGCTTCGCCATACTACAGCTCCTCCGTTAAGAGTGAATACTGACCCTGATGTAGATTTTCGAGAATCTTTATCAGTTTGAAAGTCAGAATTCGTGTATCCTGTAACGATCAAATCCTTAGCCTCATACACATGCATGTAGTTCCTTGTTCTCCGAAGATACTTAAGGATTGTTTTAACCGCTGTCCAGTGTTCAAGTCCTGGATTAGATTGATACCTACTGACCATCCCAACTACAAAATAGATGTCGGTCCTAGTACACAACATGGCATACATTAGGCTCCCAACAGCCGAAGCATAAGGAATCCGTCTCATATCCTCAACTCCTTGAGGTGTCTTAGGACACTGTTCCTTAGACAAATGGATTCCATGTCTAAAAGGCAACAAGTTTGGAATCTTGCATCTTAAACCTTGACAACACTTTGTCTATGTAAGATGCTTGAGACAAGGCTAGTGTTTTATTCTTGCGGTTCCGGACAATATGGATCCCAAGAACAAACTGTGCATCACCCAAATCTTTCATTTGGAACTGCGTAGCTAGCCATTCCTTGATGTCAGTAAGATAACCTACATCATTCCCAATGAGTAGGATATCATCCACATAGAGAATCAGGAATGCGACATAACTATTGATGATTTTCTTGTAGACACAAGGTTCATCATCATTCTGGTAAAAAACCATAAGATTTGATTGTCTCATCAAATCTTATATTCTAGGACCTAGAGGCTTGTTTCAGTCCATAAATTGACCTTTTAAGCCTGCAAACCTTTTGCTCTTGTCCTGGTTCAATGAACCCTTTGGGTTGGTCCATGTAGATGTTTTCCTCAAGATTGCCATTCAAAAAGGTTGTCTTGACATCCATTTGCCATATCTCATAGTCATAATATGCGACAATGGCAAGAAAGATACGGATAGACTTTACCATAGCTACAGGCGAGAAGGTTTCCTAACCCTTTGCTACTAGTCTAGCTTTAAAGGTTTGCACCTTCCCATCTACACCACGTTTTCTCTTGTAGATCCACTTACAACCTATAGGTTTTAACCCATCAGGCTTATCTACAAGATCCCAAACAGAATTGAAGTACATCGACTCCATTTCTTGGTCCATGGCTATGACACATTTGTCTTTGTCTGTGTCAACCATTGCTTGATTATAAGTCAATGGATCCTCGCAGCTTGTCATCCTGGTATAACAACTTGGGTTTCAAATAAACCCATGTAACAGGTCAGTCAGACACAACCCTCCCACTACGTCGAGGCATACTCAACTCTTGAGATGGACTCTCTTGACTAGACAAACTAGTATCAACAACTCTTGTTGATATACTAGTGTTCTTACTAGCAACCTTTTCTATTGTTCCGTCTAACTCACTCAACACTACTTTGCTTTTTGGTTTGTGGTCCCTTATGTGGTCCTCCTCCAAGAAAGTGACATTTGTCGACACAAAAACCTTATCTTCCTTAGGATCATAGAATAAACCACCTCTTGTTTCTTTTGGGTATCCTACGAATAGGCATAACTATGAACGTGAATCCAACTTCTTTGGATTTGTCACAAGAACATGTGTTGGAATACTCCATATTCTGAAGTGACATAAACTACATTTACGTCCTTTCCAGAATTCAAAAGGTGATTCAGAAACACTTTTGGAGGGCACATTATTCAAAATGTATACTGCAGTCTCCACTGCGTAACCCCAAAAGGAACTAGGGAGATGAGCATAACGCATCATTGATTGAGCCATGTCCAACAAGGTTCTATTTCTCCTTTCCGATACACCATTTTGTTGTGGTGTGCTGGGAGCTGAGATATCATATAGTTCTGAAATTTTAAATCCATGTACTCTCCACCTCGATCCGATCGAAGTGTTTTAATAGTTTTACCTAATTGATTTTCAACCTCAGTCTTGAATTCCTTGAACTTTTCAAGTGCTTCAGACTTGTGGTGCATTAGGTAAACATGCCCAAATCTAGAATAATCATCTATAAAAGAGATGAAATATTCATATCCTCCCCTAGCTTTAACATTCATCGGACCACAAAGGTCTGAATGTATAAGCTCTAGAGGGTCTTTGGCTCTATAACCTTTTCCACTAAAAGGTCTTTTAGTCATTTTTTCTTCTTGGCATGATTCACATACTGGCAAAGAATTTTCTTCTAACTCGTTTAGAAGTCCTTTCTTTACCAATCTCTCAATCCTATTGAGATTAATGTGACCCAATCTTAGATGCCAAAGATAGCATTTTTTTTAGGAGAAATTTTACGTTTCATAGTTTGTGTGTTGCAGTTTTAAATAATTCAGTGTTCAAAACCATTTTGATTGAATTAGGCCTTAAAACATACAATTCATTTTCTAATGAAGCTAAACATATTTCTAAACCTTTCTTCAAAATAAACACTTTATTCATAGAAAAGGAGACAAAAATACATTGTTCTATAAGACAAGAAATGGAAATAAGGTTTCTGGTAAACCCTGGTATCACTAATATATTGTCGAACAATACATATTTCTTGCCAAAATATAGCTTCATTGTGCCTACTGCTAAAGTTGAGACGACTTCTCCATTTCCAACCCGGAGCGTTATCTCTCCTTGTTGTAGCTGCTGCCAGGAATCAATTTCCTGAAAAGAAGAGCAAACATGATTAGTGGCACCTGAATCAAGTATCCAAGCTGTTTTATCATTATCCACTAAACAAGCTTCTAGGTAAAGTAAATCATATTTACCTTCATTCTTCTTTTCTGGAATGTACTTCGGACAGTTCCATTTCCAATGCCTATCTTTGTTGCAGTGGAAACACTTTCCTTTGTCAGCAACGTCTTTGACTTTCTTGCCCTTCTAGGCGGCAACTTTGTCAGCCTGTTTCCCTTTACCAACCTTCTTCATGTTCTTCTTCTTTTCTTTCAGGTTAGAAGAAGATGAAGTCACTGTTTTTGTCCCAAAGGTCGAACCTCTGTGATAACTCCTACTGGCAACATTTGCCTCACCTTTCGATCCCTTAATTTTCATCAAAGACTGAAAGGTCTGGAGTTCATTCAGAAAAGAGGTAAGTTTAAAAGTAAGCTTGTTCATAACAACATTACTTCTAAACTGCAGGAAACTATCTAGAAGGGTTTCCAGAATGAAACTGACCTGGCTCGACTCATCGATGGAAGCACCATTCGACTCCGCGATGTTAAAGTGCACCATCATATCCAGGACATGATCCCAAACAGATGTACCCTCTGGCATCCTCGAGTTGAATATGTACTTTAGGGCATTATGTCGGGCTTGTGTGGAATGTTGTCCAAACATACCCTGCACAGAATCCATGACTTCCTTAGCGGTAATCATGCCCTAATGCTTCTTGGCTAATATGTCAGACATACTTGCCAGCATGTAGACCTTGACCTTATCATTGGCCTTGATCCATTGATCATATGCATCACGAACATTTCGTGACGCATTCGAGCCTGGCACCTGAGGACACTCCTCAGTTAGCACAAACTTCAAATCGTCCACTACCAATATAGTGTTGAGTTTGTTTTTCCATGTCATCATATTCTCTCCGGTTAACTTTTCCGCACCCAATAAGGAAATTATAGAGCTGGACATTTTTGCTGAAAAATTTACAAACAAACTTGTATGAGTTTCTTGCTATAACTCTAATCCAATCATGTTTTAGCTAATTATCAAATGATTCCTAGGCCATTTATAATTTGCAATGATACTCCAAAGGTTTAGAATGTATGACACCGAAGGGTAATAAAAAACACTCCTCCTTTGGATTAAGACACTCTTGACCAAATCCTAATACCAGAATAACTCTTATTCCTATAGGTTTTAGTTACTATTTTTCGGTCTGGATACATACACAACTTATGTACCCCGTGAGTGTAACCTTCTGTCTTTAGATCCCAGAGTCTCGATCCAATAAAATCCGCCGAAGGGAGGACTAGATTGGAAAATAGTCTAAGGAATCTTTATCCCTTTCGGGTGTCTACTGTGTTCGATTCCCTATGATCAAGCTCTCCGAAGGGATTGTCTGGTCCAGACTAAACTAGCAGGCTGACCATAGTGGTCTAACGATGTTAACCGATAAAAGAGACCGTAGGTTTTGTTTTCACTAAACCTGCTCCCACTCACTATAAGTACCCTCTCCATTCACCTTGATATTGACTCATACAAACACCATCCGAAGGGGGACGCTCCCGTTTGCGCCACGAGGCCAAGTATGAGTCTCACGGTGTGAACTTCCCGGAGATAGCGTAGGTGGAAAAATATGTATCTCATACACTTTTTCCTCCCACTGAATACTTTAAAGTTTATAGGAATCTTACTTAGGCTAAAACTCGGCTAATGGTTTTACCTAACTCTATCAATATAACTCTTATATCAATAATCAATACAACTCTTATATTGATTTTATCCTAAGTTTGTTAATATAACTCCTTATATTAAACCTAGGATTTCTAGTTTATTAACCCCTTAATAAACCCGCTGACGCTTCTCAGAATTTATAAAGCTCTCTCGATTAAATTTCACTCCCAAGTCGGTTCCTCCTGTAGGGGTGTTCCGCTTTAAAATCAAACTTAAATACCCTTACCTAGGCAGTAACTTTCCTTAGACAAAGTTCCTCTTTTAATCATAGCTTATAAATTACTTGGTTCCTAATTCTAATATAATAAGAACTAGATAACTAAAGGTCTATTATTTCCAAGTTCTAAACACTTTAAAACTAATAATTAACCTTAGGTGACATGCATACTATGTTATAGTGCTTGATCATTCATCACATGAATAATAAGACATTCATAGCATATCTCATGAAATATAATGCATGTCAATGTTGTCCATAAATTAATATAACAACTTTATATTAATTAATCATGCAAACTATATAATATAACTCCTTATATGATAAATGATGCATGAATATACTTAACCTAAGGTGAGATTTCTAAAATACAAGCATACACTATGCATAGCAATAATTACACAACAATTGCATAATAAAATAGCAAAAATAGACCAATTTTGACACCCTAATTTTAATTTTAATTAATATAATCTAATTATATTAATTAAAATTAATTAATTAAATATAAATTAAATATAAAACATTTTTATATTTAATATAGAATTAAAAACGTTTACGCTCGTTCTTTGCTTTCGTGAAACGGCTCTGCGCTGCAACGCTGCTTTGCTCGTCGTCTTCGCCTTACGCGGCGTTGCAACGCACAACACTAGAGGTCGCGTTGCAACGCCGCCTCCTCGTGTGCGCGCTTCTCTCATGGCGTGGCGCGCTACAACGCCAATGAACAACGTTGCAACGCTGCACACATACAGCAATTTGGAATCTCCATTCCTTGCTCGTTTTCGCTCCGATCTTCTCAGCAACTGTCTCGATCGACACGGACTTACAGACTCGATTTACAATTAAAATTGTCGAAAACACTGAGCCCTTACATTGAACGATTCAATGAAAATTGTAAATCTAAGTGCCAAAATTGAAAACATCTAATTTTGTAAAACTGTTAATACATCTCATGCAAAAACAGTAAATCCCACCTTGTTCTTTAAAAATCCAGAACATAAATCAAGAATGCAATTGGGCTCTGATATCAATTGAAGGGAATCGAAGTCCCGCAACGGAAGCAATTGCGAATCGCGCGCTCTTGATTTAGTTACAATGATAAATTCGAGAATAAATAAAACTAGATTAAGCATACAAATATAATGGACAACAAGATAATTACCTTTGAAGAACCTTTCTTCGAGTGCTCCCCTCTCCCACGATCACGATCTCAGCAACAGGAACTCCAACGTATGAAGACACGACCATCGGATCTTCTCCGTTGTTCTCTAGGTGAGGGAGGAAAGTGGGTTCCCTTTAGGATAGGTGAGGTATTTTGAGAGAGATGTGTGCTTTGGAACTCTTCCAACAATACAACAAGAGAGCTTGTAAAATTGCTTAACCTAGATGCATCTCATGCAACCAAATATATAGAGAAATAGGATGGAAATGACCATCCTACCCCTCCTTTAATCTCTCTTTAGTATATAGTTTATATATGAATCTAATTCACATTAAAACTATATATTATATCAATTATATCATATATAATTGATATAACACCTCATGTATGAAATTGAACACTTCAATTTCACTCCTAACTTTTTACCCTCAATATTACCATGTTGAGCCAACGGAGGGATCTAATGGACCTACAGTTCATGAGCTCCAATGATGTGAGATTAACTAATCAAACTCTTTGATCCAGTTAATCAATATTCATTAACTACAAGTCACTCCACTATAGATTTGTAGCTGCACTCTCCCCACTGTAGATATTATTGTGTCCACTGATATAGTCATTACCCATGAGTCGACCCTTCACAAGTTGTTCGTAATCACAACTGGGTCAAATTACCGTTTTACCCATGTGATTACCTCTTTGCTCCTTAAGCACCATTGATCCTCTAATGAACAACAAGTTTAAGGTCCTACCTTAGACTCATACCCTCATAGAGGGCGGGGCCCCGTTGTTCAAGACCTGGAGTCAGTTCTTAAGAGAATAACCTATCTAATTCCTTAGTGTAGGAATGAGTGAATTCCATCTTGCACAGTGAAGTTTCCAGCTACCTACGAGGTTCTGTCCTTGAGAAGGTAGGCTTATTGAGTCGGCTACAGGCCACTCTCACCCATACTAGTCTAAGGATAAAACCCTATAAGCAGGAGTTCTTAACTTGCTCAGGATTTAGGTTGAGTCACTAATGACCATCTATAAATTACTAGTCTTATCCTCATTAACTGATTGTTACATCGGTTAGACTAATAATTTGCAATCCATCTTGTATGAACTCTTCATACAGGATGCCCCACTCTCATGTCAACTACATGAATGAGTTGGATTACCTCATTTGTACTAATTACAAAGTGGGTTGCATCCATGGTGTTACTAGAATGAGATTTCCAACCTTATTCTTATACCATAGACCATTTAGGTTATATTCTTGAACTCAACCCAAATAGTGTCCACTACACTGATGTTCAAGATAAATGTTATAACCTTGGAGCTTAGTTTATTGGATTTATTAAAGCAAGACTGTAATTCTATCAAAACAAATAACATTTTATTTAATTGATCAAAATTACACAAGTTTAGGGCAAAAATCCCAACATCATCAACAAGAGTTGTTGATAGTGCTAGTACGTCAACAAGTGTTGTTGATTGTTGCGTATAATTTTGGATATGCAATACCGCAGTGTACGGGTCAAGTTTTAGTATACTGATTTAAGAGTTTAAGTATCGTCCTCGGGAATGGATTTCAAGATTAATTAATTACTAAGATACTAATTCTCAATTTTAGCTAAAGAAACATAACATGGATAGGTGATCGAAAATAAAGACAAGTAAACAAACAAATATGTGGAGACACGAATTGATAGATTTGAGGAAAGTGATTTTACAAGTTAATAACCTAACTAACACATGAATTGAACCAAGAGATGAAGTTATAAACAAGAAGTAAAATACTCAAGAAAACCTCTCGTTCTTAGTGAGCCTCACACATGCAATAAACTCCATAGTCTCCATATGAACCTACGACATGCATGGCATTAAGCAACTTCTTTATGTGTTTCCCTAAGATTTCTAGGTCATTCTCATGCCAGATTTCTAAGGGTTTTGACAATTTCGCTCTAATTCAAGTTTTATCTCTCGAGTCCACTTAAACCAACAATTTTAGAGTTAAAGAACGAATTGCCAAAAATAAGAACAAAACATTCTTTACTGCATAGCAATTGAGTCTTAACAAGTAAATCAAATCCTAACTACAACATTTAGCTACTCTAAATCACATGAAAATCAAGCTAAACATGTAGAAAACGTCTTAGAACGTTATTACAAATTGAAAGAAAAGGAAATTAAGCTTATGTGTCGATGCCGGTCCTTCGTCTCCGAGCTCCCGTCTTCGATCTCGAACCTCCACGAATGCTTTGGCTCCCAAAAATGCTCTTTTCTCTCTTCTTACAAAGTGTATTTCGAAAATAGGGGCAAAAATCTACCAAAATCGGCTCTCTTGTAATGAAAACATAAGGTTCTATATATAGGCTCAATCGGACCCTAAACGCGTGGTAAATAAGGAAACAGTCGGCAACGTTGCAACGCTGAGGGCAGCGTTGTAACGCCGCTACCATAGCGCGCGTTCCTCTATCGAAGTAGTGTTGCGATGCTTCAAGGCAGCGTTGCAACACTACTTGCACGGCCTTCATGCGCATCTTCTTATCGAGATAGCATTGCAACGCCCTAATGTAGCGTTGCAACGCTATCGCCTGGAGTCTTCAATACTTATAAACAGCAAGCATGGCGTTGCAACGCCATCACCTCGGGTCTTCAAGCTTGGATTGATCTTTCTTCTTTTGAATGATGTTATTTTTAGCTCCAAATAGCCTCGTTTCGCTCCCGAGTGATCCAAAATGTCTCCAAATGTCATGTTTACGCTCTTATCCTGAAATTGAATGATTTAAACACGTAAAAGCCATGAAATCATCATAAAACAGCAATAATTAAGCCTAAGGATAACACATTTTATGTGTTATCATTGATCTTAGCTCGTCTAGTCAAGTACGTTCTCAAGAGTTGAGAATGCCTCGACGTAGTGGGAGGGTTGTGAGATAGCCTGAACGTTACATGGGTTTGGCTGAAACCCAAGTTGTCATACCTGATGATGACTGTGAGGATCCATTGACCTATGATCAGGCAATGAATGACGTTGACAAAAACGAATGGATTAAAGCCATGGACTAGGAAATGGAGTCTATGTACTTCAATTCCGTTTGGGAGCTTGTGGACCAACCAGATGGGGTTAAACCTATTGGTTGCAAGTGGATCTACAAGTGTAAACGTGGTGTAGATGGGAAGGTGCAGACCTTCAAAGCTAGACTAGTGACAAAGGATTTTACCCAAAGAGAAGGGGTTGCCTACGAGGAAAGTTTTTCTCTTGTTGCCATGGTAAAATCTATCAGGATCCTTTTGGCCATCGCCACATATTATGACTATGAGGTATGGCAGATGGATGTCAAGATGGCCTTTCTCAAAGGCAATCTTGACGAAACAATCTACATGGACCAACCCAAGGGGTTCATTACTCAAGGCCAAGAGCAAAAGGTTTGCAGGCTTCAAAGGTCTATTTATGGACTAAAACAAGCCTCAAGGTCTTGGAATATAAGGTTTGATGAGACTATCAAATCTTATGGTCTTAATCAGAAAGTTGATGAGCCTTGTGTCTACAAGAAAATCATCAACGACACTGTCGCATTTCTCATATTGTATGTGGATGATCCTACTCATTAGGAAAGATGTAGCATTCTTTACTGACATTTAGGAATGGTTGGCTTCCGCAATTCAAAATGAAAGATTTGGGAGAGGCCCAGTATGTTCTAGGTATCCAGATAGTCTGGAACCGTAAGAACAGAACGCCTAGCCATGCATGTCTCAAGCATCTTATATCAACAAGATGTTGTCGCGATATAGTATGCGGAAGTCCAAGAGGGCTTGCTGCCTTTCAGGCATGGGGTTCACCTGTCTAAGGATCAAAGTCCTAAGACACCTCATAAGGTTGAGGATATGAGACGAAACCCTTATGCTTCAGTTGTAGGGAGCCTTATGTATGCCATGTTGTGTACTAGGCCCGACACCTGTTATGCAGTTGGGATTGCCAGTAGGTATCAGTCTAATCCAGGATTAGATCACTGGACAACTGTAAAGGCAATCCTTAAGTATCTTAGTAGAACGAGGGACTAAATGCTTGTGCATGGAAGTGGGGATTTGATCCTTATGTGATAGACAGACTCTGACTTTAGACCGATAAGGATTCTAGGAAATCCACATTGGAGTCAGTGTTCACTCTTAATGGAGGAGTTGTAGTATGGCGAAGCATCAAGCAAGGATGCATCGCTGATTCCACTATGGAGGCCGAGTATGTTGCGACTTGTGAAGCTGTTAAGGAAGTTGTATGGCTCAGGAAGTTTATGTTAGATTTGGAAGTTGATCCAAATATGAACTTTTCAATAACCCTATTTTGTGATAACAACGGTGCAGTAGCCAACTCAAGAGAACCTCTGAGTCATAAGAGGGGCAAACATATTGAGCGTAAGTACACTTGATACGTTAGATTGTCACTGTGGAAACGTGACCGTCACGCAGATAGCTTCGGAACACAACGTTGCTGATCCATTTACAAAGGCCCTCACGACTAAGGTGTTTGAGGGTCACCTAGAGAGTCTAGGTCTTTGAGTGCTTCCTGACTAGGGCAAGTGAGAGTATTATAAAGGGTATTCAATGCCCTAGTTTATTGTATAACTTTTATGTATTACTTTACATTTGGGAAATGTATAATGTACTCCACTAGCTTAGTTCAAGTGGGAATTTGTCGGAGTGTTTGCCTTAATCTCGTGTACTTTGTAATATTTATTGTTTTAATAAATAAAGGTTGTTTATTTATCAAACTTTGTATCTCGCATTTTATAAACTTAATCCAATAAACTAAGCTGCAGAGTCATATGAAATGAGAGAACTATAACTTGAACGGTGTGTAGTTGACACACAGGGAGGATCACATTCGAGTTAATGACCCGAACGGTCTACAGTATATAGATAGGGTTGGGAAGCTCATCCTGGTGACATTATGGATGCGGCCCACTTTGTATTAGATACAAACGAGGTGATCTAGCTCGTTCATGTGGTTGACATGCGAGTGGAGGCATCCTGTGCAATGAGATTGTATAAGACCGGATCGTGAATTATTAAACCTACTGAGGTAACACCGTTAACAGTATAGGACTAATAACTTCGTAGATAACCATTAGTGACTCATCCTTAATCTTGAGTGTGTTACATACTCCTTTCTGTGGGGGTCTGACCTTTGACTAGTACGGGTGAAGGTGGTCTGAGTACGCCCAATATGCCTATCTTCTTGGGGACAAGACCTCGTGGGGAGTTGGAAACTTAACTACGCAAGAAGGAATTCACTCAATCCCGAGCTAGGGAAACCAGAGGGGTTGTCCCTTTAAGTGTTGTCTCTGGGGCTTGAACAATGGGCGCCCACCCTCTCAATGGCCCGAGAGGGACAATGTTTATGGTTGGATCATGCAACAAAGTTTTTCATTAGAGGAGCAATGGGACTTAAGGAACAAGAAGTAGACACAGGGGTAAAACGGTAATTTGACCCAACTGTGACTACGAACAACCTGTGAAGGGGCGACTCATGGGCATTGATTATATCGATGGGCATAACTTGTCCTGAGTGAGGAGAGTGCAGCTACAGGCTTTAGTGGAGTGTTACCGTGTAGTTAATGAATGTTGATTAAACCAGGTCAAAGAGTTTGATCGGTTTAATCTCGTATCATTGGAGCTCGTCAATTGTCGGTCCATTAGGTCTTTCGGTTGGCTCAAATTGGACAACATGAGGGTTTATAGTTTGGAGTGGATTTGAAGTGTTCAAATTCATTAAAATGGTATTTATTTCATTTATATGTGATATAATTAACATAATATATAGTTTAATGTGAATGAGATTCATAATAAACTATAGGTTAGCCTAAGTGATTAATTAGTGTTAATTTAGAGAAATTGGATTGAGAGAAATTAAATTGAATGTGATTCAATTTAAAATCCACAATTATACAAATGTGAGTTGTATAATAAGATATGAGATATCTTATTATATGTGTTATGCAAATATGATTTGCATGACCTAAGGTTGTGGTAAAATGGTAAATAGGTGGAGATTTCAACTCGACCTATCACCATTATATAAAGCCTTTGTGAGAAGGCTTTGTAGCTCTCACAAGTCATTTTTTGGAATCTCACCAAAAATTTACTCTCTCAATAATCAAGCAATGGTTGACAAAGACATAGAACAACAAGCAATGGTTGACAAAGACATAGAACAACAATGAATTAACGATGTTTCACAACGCTTCCGCTGCGGGAAATCCATTCCCTTCAGTCGTGCTCCTTGGTTCACCCACCCCAGGGTTCACAGAGACTTTTTTTTCGCAACATTTTGGTATCAGAGCTTTGGCTCAAGATCATAATTATCTTTCTTTATTTTTCTTTATTTCTCATCTCCTATTTTGACTTTATTTGCTTTCTAAATTCAGTCATCTTATTGTATTATATATATAAAAAAAAACGTCACTTGTTATTTGATCTTATGGGCTTCACTTTTAAATAAATAATTGTTTATGAATTCATTCATGCATGATTCTTTGAAACAATTATATTTTATTTAATCACATTTGGATAAAGCTTTAACCTAGGCCTTTTTATTCAAAGTTCAGAGATTAGATTCCATAAGCATACCTATTTTCTTAGAAAATTGTTCTTTGAAAATTTTTCTGCTGCATATCTCCAGAATTTTGCTTAATTTGCCTATTTTTAATTCAATGATCCTAACTCCAAATCGATTTATTCGAGTGTCTAAAGTGAATAAAATCGACTTAGTTTTGCAGGAATAATATTGATTGGAAGCAAAGTAAAAAAAATCGATGAGAAGTTCATTTTTGTTTGTACTGTTCAAATCTGGAAAAATCTGTCAAATCTTATTTGTCATGTTTGAATAATTTTTAAACTGATCAAACGATTTTTTTTAGCCCAAATCTTAACTACGTGTCGTTTTTTGATTTAAAAAAGATCATAAATTGTTTCACTCGAAGAACCGGACTGGAAAGCATTGAATCGACCCAATAAATCCGACCCTACGGGGACCAGTTTTCGTTTCTGCAACACTTTTTCTTTCTTAGCTTTTTGTTATCCAATTCACACTTTTAAGCCCAATTTTTGTGCACAAAAGGTTAACTTATTTAACCTTAATTGTGTAAAAATTCACATAATTTTGAAGGCCCTATCTATTTTTTCTAAATTTACCAATCTACCATTGTTTGTTATAAAACCATATACCCTATACCTTTTGACAAATTGTGATCAAATTGGATATTTTTGTCTTTTAGGGTTATTGTTGTGAATTTGTGCATAAATTCTTGATTGTTTTAGCGCTTAACCATGTTTAAACCTATGCAAGTAATTGAAGTGCTAAAATTCTTTAAGTTTTTATTGGCTTCCATGAATGCATTTAGTATTAGACTAATGCAATTTTTCTTTTTTTCATCACTCTAGCTTGTATAATCTCTAGTGTCTATTCGCCACAAGCAATAAAGCTTGAAAACTCTCAACTTGCACTCCTCAAGGCTTACCAGAAAATAAAAATTGAGAGGAAAAGAGATTCAGAAAGAGAAAGAGAGAGATTATTGACTTATATGATTATTCTTTTGCAGGAATTAAGAAAGAAGTCCTTGCCACAAGAAGAATTCTTAATTGGCAGGAAATAAAAGATTCTAAGTAAGAACAAAGGAATAATTTATTTTATATGAGATGTTTAGTCAATAAAATCGTTTGTAGTGTCATAATAGATAGTGGTAGTTGTACTAACGTTGTTAGTACAAGTCTAGTAGAAAAGTTAAAATTTAAAGAGGAACCCATCTTGAACCCTATACCCTACCATGGTTAAATGACAAAAAACAAATCAAAGTTTGCAGTCTGGTTCTAGTCCCAGTTAGTTTAGGAAATTATAAAGATGGAATTCTTTGTGATGTAGTCGAAATGCATGCAGGAGACATACTACTTGGTAGACCATGGCAGTATGATAGAAAGGTGATGTATGATGGATATCTCAACAGATATACATTTAGGTACCAGGGGAAGAAATTCTCTTTTAAACCATTATCTCCAAGTCAAGCACAAATAGATATGGGTCAATTAGAAGAAAGAAGATTAGAGGTTAAAAAAAAACAAAGAGAAGAAAATGAGCAGAGAGAAAAGATAAAAAGAGAAGAGCATGAATTAAGAGAAAGAGAGGAGAAAGAAAGAATATAAAAGGAAGAAAAAGAGAAATATTTAAACTTAGACACTAGAAAAAGTGAGGTTCAATTTAGAGAAAATTACAGGACAAACTTATTTGAATTATTGAACATTGATCCTTACTTTATAACTAACAATCTTTATCTTAGTGTATTTATTCCTTCTAATCTTTTGCAGGAAATATCAAAGTCTAACACCAAATATGTGAAAATCAAAATAGTGATTCGAAACCAGAGGGAAATCGAAAGTTTTATTCCACAATCCTCTCATAATTATAAGATTTCACTTCAAGGTAAGTATAATAAAAGTTACATTTTTAAGAATTCTAATTTATTTCTGTTGCGTAAAATTATATTGATGCAATACCGCAGTGTACGGGTCAAGTTTTAGTATAGTGATTTAAGAGTTCAAGTATCGTCATCGGGAATGAGTTTCTAGATTAATTAATTACTAAGATACTAATTCTCAATTTTAGCTAAAGTAACAACACATGGATAAGTGATTGAAAGTAAAACTAACAACAAACTAACATGTGGAGACACGAATTGATAGATTTGAGGAAAGTGATTTTACAAGTTAATAACCTAACTAACACATGCATTGAACCAAAGAGATGAATTTATAAACAAGAAGTAAGATACTCAAGAAAACCTCTCGATTCTTAGTGAGCCTCGCACATGCAATAAACTCCATAGTCTCCATATGAAACTACGACATGCACGACTTTAAGCAACCTCTGTATGTGTTTCCCTTAAGTTTCTTAGTTATTCTCATGCCAGATTCCTAAAGGTTTTAGCAACTTTGCTCTAATTCAAGTTTTATCTCTCGATTAATTTTACAGCCTTGGATGTTTAATTTATTGGATTTAGGGTTTAAACAAAGGCAAATTCGTAGATAATGAACAATAACACTTTATTGAAATAATAACACTTTATTACAATAATTAGAACATAATTACAAACTACGAGTTTTAGGCACAAACCCCAACAAGGATATATTTATAGGTTTCAACAGCACAACAATGCAACGCTAGGAACAACATTGCAACGTTGAACCCTAGGCCGCTGGCATATATGGAATGTCTCGATGGCGTTGCAACGCTGAGGGCAGCGTTGCAACGCCGCTACTCTAACGCGCGCGTCTCTTATCGATCTGGCGTTGCAATGCCCTCGCCACGGTTCCTCATGCTCGTTCCCTTATCGAGATAGCGTTGCGACGGTGGAAAGCAGCGTTGCAACACTATCGGCAGTGTTCTTCAATGCTCCATGGCTGCACGTTCGGCGTTGTAACGCCATCACCTCGGGTCTTCAAGCTTGGTTTGGTCTTTTCACTTCCAATTCATGTTATTTTAAGCTCCAAATAGCCTCGTTTCGATACCGGGTGATCCAAAATGTCTCCAATTATTCTATTTAAGCTCTTAACCTGAAATTGAGTAATTTAGACACGTAAAAACTCTGAAATCATTACAAAACTAGCAATAATTAAGCCTAAGGATAGCACATTTTGTGTGCTATCAAACACCCCCAAACTTAAACTTTTGCTAGTCCCGAGCAAAAACAGAATTAGACATCGGATTGTTTTTATACATACAATTGATTCAAGCCTCAAAGATTTAAGAGAAAATCTAATAATCACAGGAAACATTCAAACATAACACTTCAGCAAACAATTTAAAACTTTTCCTAAGTGTTCCTACGTGTGTGTATGATTAGCCTATGTTCCCTTCATTTTTACTAAGCCCGGATCAATTTTATTAGGCTCTCCATTCAACTTCCCCTACACTAGTCATAATTACTAATCTTTGAGTCTCCCCACATTCAAGAATTAAATAACTCTACTCAGCACTTACTCACTTTTTCTATTTTCTTCTTTTTTTTTTTTTGTGCAAGAACACTAGCTTTCACACATCCACTGCAGGGACCCTTACCCAGAGCACTCGCTCAATAAGTGGCCTAACTGATCACAGTGAAGGTAGCTCTTTTTGCCCTCACAATTTTTTTTTTTTTAGCTAACAAACAACAAAAATCAACTATTTCACATACTAAACAGGTCATGCACTTCATATTGTCATTCACCATATCCTGCAGTTTAACTCTCAAATCAGTTCTTAGACCTATCGAGGTGACATCAAACTTCTAAGCCTAATAACTTTGTTCTAAGCATTTCAAAACTACAGGAACACATGTTATGTGCATAATAGTGCAGGAAAAACTCAAGAAAATTTTTAAATTAACTCAAATTCATATCATGCTCTCAAGTTTCAGCAGAATCACAAAAATTTTCAATTAGTACTTATTCTAGGCTATCATAATCATACTTATGCAAAAGATCAACCAAAGAATTCAAAGATATACTCGGATACCACAACAAATAAACAACATCCCACCCCCAAACTTAAACTAAACATAGTCCCCAATGTTTGCAGAAATAAGCACCAATTAAGTATAAGGATAAGAGTGAACAATACTGTCCTGGGTGATGGAGATCTTTCTGAGTTCCTTGGATAGCCCAAAACATGTGTGCTAGAGTTTCTCAGAACGGGAGCATGGATTTGAACGAAGGATGACATCATCACAACCTACAAAGCAAAACAAACAAACTAGTAAATAAACTAAGAACTGAAAAACAACTAGAACAAACTAAAGACATAAAATAACAAAGATGTAAAGCTTAGGTTGCCTCCCAAGAAGCACTTTGTTTAACATCTTTAGCTAGACTGTACTCCCTCAAGGTGTTTCTTTCCTTTCTTGCAGTGCTCGGAGTGATGTGTTCATCTGGCCAATTTGGGTCTCAATATTCTTTATTGCAGCTCCATGACTAGTCATTATACTAGATAGACTGGTGACTGCATTCTCCAGCTTGTTGGACCGACTTCTGGATTCAGCTATGAAGAGTGCAATGTCTCTTCCAGAGATGGTTTGCTCTCTGATGTAGAAGCATACCCTGTAGGAGGATTCAACACATTTTTATTGTTAGCATAGGAGAAATTCTCATGATACCTCAAACCTGGATTATAATGTGTTGGGAGGTTATTCTGAGTCTGGTTTCCTCCATATGTGTTGCTTCTGTTGTTCAGGTAGTGTAATTGCTCCATAGTGGATTCTCCATTGGGCTGGGAGCATTGAGAGGACATCCCTGTTTGTGGTGATCCTGCAAAATTATTCAGAACATGAGCGAGAGATGCCATATGAGATCTAAGGGAAGTTACCTCATCCAGTTGATACAATCCAGCTACTAGCTTATATTTGTCATTGTCTGTAGGCCACTGGTAATTGGTCGTCGACACTTCCTCGAAAAGGGCACGTGCTTCTGGCACAGTTTTCACCATGAAAGCCCCTCCAGCAGTGGCATCCAGAATGGTCCTGGTCTTACCTTCCAGTCCATTATAAAACAGTTGTACCTGGAGCCAATCTGGGTAGCCATGCTGTGGGCACCTTTTGAGCATGTCCTTGTACCGTTCTCAGGCCTCAAATAGTTGTTCTCTCTCTTGCTGCCTAAATGTTTATATCTTCGTCCTTAACTTTGCAGCATTCACAGGTGGAAAGAATTTGGTCATGAAGGCTTGGGCCAACTCCTCCCAAGAAGTGATACTTTCTGAGGGAAGGGACCCTAGTCATTCTTTGGCTCTACCCTGCAAAGAGAAAGGAAAGAGATGTAAGCGAATATTATCAGCAGAGATACTATTCATTTTAAATGTACCACATATTTTTAAGAAATTCTGCAAGTGTGAGTTAGGATCTTCTATGGCTAATCCTCGAAAAGCACCTTCCCTAACCATCTGTATAAGCTCTGTCTTAAGTTCAAAATTATTAGCATTTATAGGGGCATAGACTATTCCAGCCTGCTCAGAATCAAACACAGGTTGGAAATACTCCCTGATGGGTTTAGGGTTATTGATGAGCTCCTGATCAGCCATTGCCCGAGGTTATGCTCTTCCTTTCCTTAGGAGTCTCCTACAGGTCCTCTCGATCTCAAGATCAAAAGGGTGTAAGTCTGCAGCTCTCTCCTTGGGCATACACTTGGAGGTACAAAAAGATAAGAAAATAGATAAAAACAACAATACTAGAAAATGAAATAAAACATAAAAAGAAGGAAAACACAAAAACAGAGAACATAAAAAATAAAACTTGGGTTGCCTCCCAAGAAACGATTTCTTTTACGTCTTTAGCTAGACGGTGACTTATTAGGGCACATAAAACTGCTCATACTTCTTTGGGCCCTTCTTGTTTGCATCGATATAGCCTTTTAAGTCTAAAAGGCTATCCTGTTTTTCATGGGCACCAGAGAGATAAATATTTTTCGTATTTTTGTTTATTAACACAAAAGAACAAAAATCAAAACAAGACTCGTGAGTGTAGGACAATTGGCTGTAAAGATTAAAGGAAATTTCTGGAGATAAAAGGGAAAAGGACTTCTTAGCCTCGACCTCTATCACCTGAATCTCCCCTGTGGGAATAATTGTATCAACAATGTCTACCTCACTATCCTGTTTATGGTGTGTCTCAGTCTCCCCCAAACTATCCTCACTATCGTATGAACAAGTCCTCCTAGGGTGCACATTCTCAGTGGTAAGGATAAGAAATTGTTCTTGTAAGGCCTTAAGGGAAATGACTAGCTGGTTAAGATACTGAGCTCTATCTGTACTATTTCCCAAAGTCCTTCCACCTCAGCTTCTAACCTATCCAACCTCTCTAATTCATTATGAACCAAATTTTTAATTTTCAATTCTAAGGTATATTCCATTAACTGGTCCACAAGAGAAGATTTTTCATTAGGTTGGTCAAGATACGAAAAATTATGGTTCCAATTTCTAAAATAACTACCATCACATGAATTTTGATCAATTTCAGGTATAGAATGGTAAAAATTAGACAAATGAAATTCAGAGAAATCATGATGCACATACCTAGGGTCCTGGGAGGGACAATAGAATGATGGAGAATCAAAATCATGCAAAGTCATACTTAAAAAAAATCAGAAATTCAAATCAAGACTTCTACACAATAGCAACACAACCAAAACAAGATATAAAGACTCAAAAGCACACAAAACTAAAATATGACAAAAACGAAACAAATAGTAAACACACAAATAAAATGAAAACACAACACAAACACACTTTAGTCTAAAATCTCAAATTTTCTCCTAATATTAATTAATCTAAGGAGGGGATGATATGATCATGGATCCAAATGAGCCCAAAGATAAGGAGCAAAGGTCCAAGAGAAGAAAGAATTGTTTGCAGGCCTATAGACCTCGCACGCATGCAGCAAGGCCCCAACCCAAGCTACCTGATCCGACGCATGCACGACCACTCACCCTACCATGCACCCCCGTGCATCCACCCACACTATCGTACGCCCTCATGCGTGTGATCCCAACACCAAGATTAAGGGGGGCCCACTTAATTATTTGAATTCAGCTTTGACCAAGTCGTTGTTATTTTAAATTTGAGTTTCCTTTTCAAGTTACGAGAATTGTTAGTTTCTTTTTCAAATGAGGAAGATTGTTAGTTTCATTTTCAAATTAGGAGAATTGTTAAAAGATCTTAATTTAAAGTATTTTAAATTATTCCCAAATCTAGATAGGATTAGGAAAAATTGTATTCTCCCTGAGGCTATTAAACCCTAGTGAACCCCCCTCCCCCCCATTGAAGAGACGAACAATAATGAATTTTAGTGATAATAAAATTGAGAGTTTTCTCTTTTAGAATCCCCTTTGTGAATTATGTTCTTTGCATGTCTTGTGCTTAGGTTTGCATGTTTGAAGCATTCAAGTTTGGTTGGTCATCAAACTTGTGGAGTGTTTCAGCCAGAGACTTGTTAACTCTTAGAATGAGAGCTAAGAGTGAGCTTTTATGGTGTTCATTCTTGGTAATGGGAGTTTTCTTTTACTATTTTAGCTTTAGAAACCCCTTGATTAGGTACTTTTGTGTGTTAATGTTTACAAAGTAGTTTTGAAGTACATTAAGGCCATTAAAGTATTTTTCATTGATGAATTTTGTCATTTTGGTCATGTTTACAAGAGCTTTTGGAAAGATAAATTTTATTAAGTGTTGAAAGTCTGCTTTGAGTTGCTGTAGTTGTGCAATTGCTGAGGGATCAAGCTTGTTGGAGCAATTTTTTTGGTATCAGTTCACAGAATATGCACGTGGGAGAAATTTCATTAATTGAGTTGGACAAAAGTTGTCACATCAGCTGCTGTGAGCCAATGGGAAGCCGTCATACAATTTCTCCTGTCTCTTCAACCCTCATTTTGAGAAGGATATGCTCTAAAGGCTCTCTTTAGCCGTTTTTTAAAAGAGATGGGATAATAAGGAGAAAAAGAAGGAGAAACCGATTGGGAAGGGAGCAGGAATCGAGAACCAAGGAGAAGGCCAGCCTGGAAGCATTCCTCTTCTGGAAAGAAGCAGGAATAGCTTGAAGGAAGCCTTAGAAATTCTCTCATCTGTCAATTCTTCATTATTCTTGCCCTTACTCTTTTTACATTGTAACTAAGACTTCTTTAAGCATGTTTAGGGTAAGGTTTACTGTTTTATTGCTTTCTCTACTTTCCCTTATGAACTAATCACCCTTGGGGTGAGGATTAGGAATTGTTATGTGGCAAGATTAATAAAAGAGTATTGTACTGCAATTCTCACTCTTATGCCTTGTGAACTTACTGTTTAGCTAGAATTTGGTTGGCCATCTCATTTTAGCATTGTTTATTCCAACTTGGGAAAGGGAAGAGTAAATCGATTTCAAGGCATAACACTAGTTCTGATTAAGAGATTCACTTCTCTCAAATGATTGAGGAGTCTAAGGATAGTCACTCACCTAGTATTAACAGTTAGGAGCTTAAATTGAGGTGTTAATGGGAATTAATTACCTATTGCAAGGAAATATGGGAAGATTCCATGAGTTAAGTTGTTTTGGATTCTGGTGTAGTTTTGAGTTCTAGTTTGAGGTTGCTGAAGCATAATTTCATCCATAATCCAATCCCATTTTTACTGCTTTGGTTAAACCTGTTCTTGCCCCTGTTGTTTGTGAGTTTTTTTCAACATTGCTTTAAGCCTTTAATTGTTTACTTTGTATCCTTTATGTTCGTCACTCATTTTGTTTATGTTGGTCACCTCCTTACTCATTAAAATCAACCCTACCTTGTGAAATTTCCATAACTAATCCCTGAGGAGACGATAAAATATATTTATCACTTGTTTAGATTGTGTATACTTGCACAGTTTATGAGTGTTTTGCTGATTAATTCATACACCCCTTTTTAGCAAACAAGACTAGATCAGGCTATTTAAACATGCAAAACTTGAATGTTTCAAATATGCAAACCTAAACACAAGGCATGCAAAGAACAGAATTCACAAAGGGAATTCGAAAAGAGAAAAACTCTCTCAATTTTATTATCACTCAAATTTGCTATTGTTCGTCTCTTCAATTGGGGGGTTCCCTGGGGTTTAAATAGCCTCAGGGAGAATACAATATTTCCTAATCCTATCTAGATTTGGGAATAATTTAAAATACTTTAAATTAAGATCTTCTAACAATTCTCCTAACTTGAAAAGGAAACTTACAATTCTCCTAATTTGAAAAAGAAACTAACAATTCTCCTAACTTGAAAAGGAAACTCAAATTTAAAATAACAAAGACTTGGTCAAAGCTGAATTCAAATAATAAAGTGGGTTCCCCTTAAGCTAAGTGTTGGGATCACACGCATGAGGGTGAACGATAGTGTGGGTGGTCGTGCATGTGTCAGATCAGGCAGCTTAGATTGAGGCCTTGTTGCATGCGTGTGAGGTCTATAGGCCTGCAAACGATTCTTTCTTCTCTTGGGCCTTTACTCCTTGTCTTTGGGCTCATTTAGATCCATGATCATATCATGACATTATCTTGCAACCATGAGTATCTTCTCCGACAAATATCACCAACAATAATTCCCAACGACCAACGAGATTCTCATGTTTCAAAATAATATGAAATGCACATGTACTTAGTTGGTCTTACTCTCTTCTCCAACAATCTTTCTTTAGACATACAAACTCAAATCATTGTTGGTTATTACTTATATTTTGTGAACCATAATTATGTTTGTGAATAATGTAAATGGGTCTTTGATACCATAATTATGTTTTGAGAATCATGTAAATAGGTTTTTGATAACCTGCTAATATTTTGTGAATATTTCACTTTTACATGACATTAATGTTGAAATATATCGTCGTTTTATTGTCATCTTCATGTGATTTAACAAATGTAAACAAACAATGTTCCCTTAAAAAAAACGTAACTATCATTGTATTTTAAAACAAGCGACCTTATTAGTACTTAAAAAAGGTTATGATAAGTTACTCATTTGTAAGTTTCAAATAAGTTCAATGTATGTTTAGACAATAAAACCTTAGATTTCTCTATTTTAATAGAAGTTTAATTTGTGTTTAAAAAAATACTGGTATATTGTCTTTTTTCCATTCACCAATTGTTGTTTGTTGTTTTTAAAGAATATAACTTTTGATTTCTATCAATTGAATAAGTTCAATGTGTACTAAAAATATGTGATTTCTATAAATTGAAAGAAATTTAACGTATATAAAAAAGAGGATACAATACTACATTGCCTATATTTTGAAAAAAAAATCAATTCTAAAAGAAGGAAAGAATGATATTTTTTTAAAAAAAGATCAATGTTGAAATATATTGTTTTTTTTTGTAGTAAACATCTGAATTCAGTGTTAGAAATATGAAAAAATGTGTTTCGAGATGAATTTTATCGGGAAAGAAAAATTGATATCAATCTCAATATCCATTACTTTTGCAAATATATTTAACATAAATTTGACAAATGGTAATATATATATATTGTAATTTTGTAGTTGATCTCATAATTGAATTTTGAAATTGTAGACAAATGTGTTTGTAATTAATTTGTTGAGAAATGAAAGTAAAAAAAAATCACAAAAAATCAGACTTAGTCAAGTTACAAAAAAACTGCACCAGATACCTCTGAAATAATAACTCAACTCTGCACCTCAAACACAGACTTTCTAACTCAACTCAACTCAACTCTGCACCCCAAACACAGACTTCATACAAAACAACTCTGCACAACTCAACTCAACTCAGCCCAACCCAACTCAACTCTGCGATCCAAACACCCCCTCAAATATTTAAACTCACTCCATGTACTTTCAATAAATCTTAAAATTAGTCATTATCCTTAGTTTATTGTTAACTTTCTAAACAAAAATTTCTATTCGCATTTGTCGATAAAATTTGACGATAAGGACTAATTTTGAAATTTATTGAATACAAAAACTAAATTTGAACATTTGAAAGTACCCTGACTAAAATGGAGTGAGACTTATAAAGTATCGGAGCAAAAATGATATTTTAAACTAGAAAAAATTGTATTAAACAAACCAATATTAAAATATATCAAATTCTGACGATATAAAATTATGGATCCACCACTTATAGGCAATTAACAACCCGTTTTCCATCATCGAGGATATTGTGGCCATAGAAACCACTTTTCAGACCTTTTTTTTCATATTCCTAGAGTAAGGAATGGAATGGCGGACGCTCTGGCTCGATGTGGTATATCACAACATTCTATGTTATGTCTTCATTCTTTTCCACTGTAGCTTTATTAAATTGGAGTAGAGAGTAAAGACTTCGTATCTAAACCAACCCAATTTTCTTTAGATAAATAATTTAAAACATGAATTAAAATGAAATATAAAAATAATATTAAAGGGAAAATTTTACGTAATTAATTTATTTTTCTCATTAATTTCCAAGTTATTCTTCCTTGCAAAAACTCTTCTGAGTTATCTACCAGTACATTTCCAACCGTCAAACTTGATCTAAAAATTAGATTAAGTTTAGATCTCCAAACTCAATTGAACCCCTCGATCATATAATTATCTTAGCCTAATAAATAGTCTCTTCATTAATGAGATATATAAACAACACTAGATTCTTGTTGCATTTTCAAATAGAGCATGCAACTATTATAATGCTCAACCATTAATATTATATATTTTTTTTTAAAAAAAAAATCTACTCATCTTGATGACTAAAGAAAAAGAGAGAAAGACACAATTAACATACAAATCAAATAAAAAATTAGAAGAATAACTAGAATAGCATACAGATATATGAACCAATCGCGATAGAACACGATTTTTTCTTCCTCACAAGTCATCATCAAATATCGATATAATAGATTTCTAGCATCTACAATCTTTCCAAAAAAATAAAAATAGAGTTTGCCATTTCTGTAAAGAAAATTATGCACAACACAATTCCTTTCAATGCTCCCACTGAATTCTCAACCAGACAAAGCTGAGAAAATTAAGCTGATGGTTGAGATTAATTTTGACCCTTGCTGCTGAGGTGGCAGACAAAAACTTTCAAAATCCAACCCAATCTAGTGTTTGTTGGGGTCCACTCATATTTTCCATATGGTCTAAAAGCCAATAGTTATGTAAGAATCCGACACGTGGCATAATATTAATGGAGTAACAGAGATAAGGTAGGATTACCTAGATTTCTGAAATCTGATGATCTTTAATGAAATATCCAAAATCTAAAGTCCCATCCAATTAATGGAAATCTTCTTAACTCCAAAAACCACTTAGGTGTTTAATCACCTTCAAAAATCCTCCCTTTCGATCATTAGCTCAAATATACACTCACGTCCAAAATGATGGCTGTTGTAATTCCCACCCTTTGCCACACACGACACCTTAACAACTCGATCAATCCAACCAAACAAATCATTTTTGGATACAATAAGAGACCTACGACTTGCAAATACGATCTTGTTTTAAAGAATTTGCCAATTTTTGAGTGTCGTAAACATTGGCAAGAGATTTCAAATAACGATTCATTTGTTGTTATGGTCTCGGCAAGAACGAAAAAGTCGAGAAGATGGTCGAAGGCGCTATTGCAAAGTGATGAAAGGCATGTGAGATGCAGTGGTTTGGATTTTGAATCACAAGTTTTCAAAAAACTATGCCATGTTTGGGAGTGTAGTACTAATGAGAAACAGTTGAGATCATTGGGTTCTTATTTTGGAAGGCTTCAAGGTGGTGGAAATAAGAAAAAAATGGATTCTTTGAAGAAGATAGAGGTGCTTGATACTGGTCAGTTTAAAGCAAAGAAGGAGCTTGAGTTGCTTGATGCTTATTTTGAAAAAGTTGATAAAGGTAACTCTTTCTCCCTATCATATGATTTTGTATTATGTTTTTCATGACTTAAATCTCCATAAATATTGTTGAATTACTGTCAAGTTCAAAAGTTTAAGTGGATAATTATTCTATGTTTTGTTATTTTATATATTCTGTCATCCGCCCCTTTCATGGATATTAGTTTAATGGTGTAAATCATTTTTGGGCTTTTAAACTTTCATACTTATTTTATTTTGGTCCTTAAACTTTTAGTTATTCTATTTTAATCCATCAACTTTGCATGAAAAGACATTATTTTAGTCTCCTTTTTTTTTAATAATAAGTTACTTTTTAGTCTTTATCATTAATTTTCGTAGTTATTTATAATTTGTTTTGAAGCATACCTAAACCTATATATACATATATATAATTATAAATACTCAATCATGCAGATCTCTCTACTCTCTAGATAAATGAATATAAAAAAACATGCAAATACATTAGGGTTTTGTAAAATTAAAATAATTACAAAAGAAAGTTAACAACTTTGAAATGGTTTTTTTTAATGCAAAGTTAAAGCACCAAAACCCATTTTGAAATTGAAGAACCAAAAATTGAACCAACGAAAAAATTTAGGGCTTGTTTAGTAGGTAATTCAGATTCTGTTTTATGTTTTTAGATTCACTGAATTCAGTGAATACGTGTTTGGCAGACATGTTTTAAAATCTGCTTTGGATTTCATGATCCACATAGTAGAAATTACAAAACAACATTTTTATGTTTTCATTGTATCCAGATTCTGAATTTGAAAATTTAAAATGCAGGATTATTTTAAACAAAGATAAAAATCTTAATAAATATAATATTACATATTTATAAACTTAATTTATTTTTTTAATTAAAATATGTATAATATAATATATTATAAAATTTAAAATATTATATTATAAAATAATAATTATATAAAATTTATATTAAAAAAAACATGTTCATAATTAATTAATAATGTCTTATATTCAACCTAATATTTAGTTTTGCAACTACAACTAATTTTATGATCTATAAATATATTATAGAACAAATTTTAAACTATCGCTTAAAATGAAATCAATTTTCTAAATCACTACTAAAACACATATCCAAAACATGAAATACAACTTTGTTTTCATTGAATCCTTGTTTTCAAATTTCTATTTTTGGATTGCTCACCAAACAATGCTTCTCAAAAGATTGAAATATAAGATTTAAACTTATCTAATTTAATTCATGAAATACTTAGATAGTAACATGAATCAGATAACATCCATCTTGCAAAATGATTTGTAAATCATGATACTTCAAAACATTAAACTTAAGTTGATAGATTTGGATAAATTTAATCACATAGTAAACCCAAACACCCTTTCAATATTTTGCGAGCATTATTTCCGAATTTGATATTTAAAATTCCAATAGATCTAGATACGCACAACCATGCTCGGTCTAATACTTTTGGAGAACAACATGAAGGTAAATCAGTCTTCACATCATTCCCTTTTGAAGATTGCGCTAGAGATGACGAGATACAGATACGACACGAGAAACCGAATGATATGATGCATAGAAGCATTCCAAAAACAACTCAAATGCAAGAAGATGAAGTTTGTGATCTCTACTTGATGTAAAGTTCAAACCTTAACTCATTAGATTTTCAGTTAGTTTTAGATGACTTTTGATTAAAGTGCTGTGGAGTGAAAGTACTTCTAAACTTAGAAGTCACGATTGGTTAAAATCACTTTTGATTATCTTAGCAAGTACTACAAAAATTGTTTACATACATTTTTAATGAACTAAAAGTACTTTTTAAAAAGTTATTCCAAACTCATCTCTATTGATGTTTGATACAAAATGTATGTTCGAATATATTGTCGCTAACGGTACCGTGTTCGATTATGCAGAAGTACTCTGGTTTCTGTAAACATAGCAGTTTTCTTGTTTGAAGTAGCAAGTCCAGTAAAAAACTCAGACCTGCCACTCTTTTCACTCCCTTCTCTATATGGAGCAAAGATAAATGACCTGATTCTAGTAGGAGAATGGTGGAGGCTTGTGACACCTATGTTTCTGGTACAAGATTGATACGACTCGGTTCGTGTTTCTGTTCTAGTGTTGTTTTCGACGTTTATTCATTTGTCTTTCTCAATAAACATCATGAACAAAAGAGTTTTCTCCTACTTTGAACATAGTTCAACTGGTCAAGACATTATAACATTCCTTATAAAGTCGAGTTGAGTTATTTTTAATGGGATTTTTGTATATTTTAAGACACTCTTCTTTTGACATTGAAGATTTGAATGTACTCAAAATGCCTTGCTTATTACTTGCTTAGATCTCATGAAGGTGATCTCTTTATGCAGCATTCAGGAGTTCTTCATGTTGCTCTCAGTTGTTGGACACTTCTTACATTTGGCCGTCAAGTTTGTAGAGACTATGGTCCCTTCACATTTTTCTTGATCTATGTCCTTGGAGGAGTTTCTGGCAACCTCACAAGCTTTCTTCATACTCCCGAGCCAACTGTCGGTGGCACGGTAACCAAAAAATAACATTTCTTCTTTTCGTTTCCAATCACGATTAGTAAATTTATTCTCGTGACTTGATATATCCATATCTCATGTTGTTGAGTCACCAATTATATTAAGAGAGCATGTTTGCAATGACTTTTTAAAAGCTTAAAAATACTTTTTTAAGTACTTAGAAAGTCATTTCAAACGGTTACACTACCTATTTAGAATATTAAATACCCCAAGTATTATATAATACCAAATGTTAGTAGTCTTAGATAATTGTCTTAAAATTTCAGTTGAGACGTGCATAAGCTAGTTCAAATACCTATGATTAGTAGTCAAAGGCATAATTTGAGTATGCTTTTCGATCTTTAAACATGTATAGAGAACTAAACTGCATAGAGAATTAAATTATAGATCTTTAGATGTATAGTTTCTAATTGCTGTTTTGTTGGTATGGTTCCTGATTTTATGTAAATTATGAACACTTGGAGCAGGGGCCTATGTTTGCCTTGATTGG
The DNA here is from genome assembly GCA_036507285.1 of Trichosanthes cucumerina. NCBI lineage: Eukaryota > Viridiplantae > Streptophyta > Magnoliopsida > Cucurbitales > Cucurbitaceae > Trichosanthes > Trichosanthes cucumerina. The sequence goes on from CM071838.1 coordinate 57,506,865, forward strand.
AGCTTGGCTTAGTTACCAATTCCAAAACAAAGATGTGGTTGCAAAGGATGTTTCAGACAACATGTTTTTTAAGGCAGTAATTGCAGCTGTCATCAGTTCCATTTTAAGTAATATTGGTCCAATTGATGAATGGTAAGTTCAAAAGTCTCTCATTTCAAACATAAAAAAAAAACCGAGTCTTATTTCTCCTCTCTCTAGAAGATATTACGACTCAAGTTGGAAAATAAAACTTACAACTTTTAATAGTGAGTTTGAGATGACTTTTAAAAATGGTGCTTTTAAGTGAAACACTTTTAGAAGAAGCACTAATTAAGTGTTTTTAAGTATATTGAAGAGGTTTAAAATCACTTTTGAGTTAGTAGCCAAACAATATCAAAGATTTAAAAGATTTTTTTCTTAGAGCTAAAATCACTTTTCATCATTCCAAAAGTCATCCTCATCCCTAACTTTCTCGAGAGAAGTTGCTAATACATTGATCATTCGAGTTATGCTCATGCTTACCGGAGTGCAATATAACAGGGTAAATGTAAAATAAAATCCAAAATCTTTATGTAATTTTGGTTTGTTTGGTGTTGTAGGACTCACACAGGAGCAGCTTTCAGTGGGATGCTATATGGGTTTTTAACATCCCCAGTTATGGAGGTGAATAATGCTGCTGTTTCTTCTTCTTCAAGGAGAGGCCAAGAAAAGGGAATCAAATTTGTTAAGAAGTATGCTGATCCTTGCAAATCATTTGCTTTTTTTGCTTTCTTCATCATGGGATTCACAAGTTTGCTCTTCTTTATTCAACCTCCTCCCACCACATTGCCATTATATGACTTTTGATTGGGTTTTAGATCAAGTTTGGGTCAGGCTTGAGAGGAAATTTCTACCCAAATATTGTCAAAATATTAAGTTTATAGTGTGGTTTGCAACTTGCAAGTGCAATGATGTACAGTAAAATATAATTATGCCTCCAAGCTTACCTTACAATTTTGTCTTCCACTTGCATTAGGACTCTCAAAATCCTATTTTAAATCATATTATGATACTTAAAACTCTTTCTATTATAGTCCTCAATATACTTTGTATAAAAGGTCCATTTAGTCCTTGTAATAAATGTTTCATTAATCAATATACAAAACAAAAAAAAAATCCAAAATAAACCCAACAAGCTTCAACCAATTACCCATGTATGCATCTTACTACCAAATGAATGAACATTCATGTCAAGTTTCTTACTAAAATTAAAAAATTATGCCAAAGCAAAGGATATCTTGCCATAACTGATAAAAATGAATTAATGGAACCAACTCTGTTTGAATATAAAAGTGAAGAACAGCAGATCAATGTGTTTAAACCAAAAAAGAGAAAAAATCATATTCCATAAGCACTCAAACACGAAACACCAAATTCTTCTCATAAATAATAAAACCACATTATACTCTAGTTGGAGTATTCAAAGGCCCTAGAAGTGCTTCCAGATCTTGCACTCAAAAGCCAAAGCCCATCAACCAAAGACATCTCATTCAGAAACTACCAACAACCCACCCAAGTAGTAGCACTAACAACACTAAAGACAGGGTCGCCACATTTTAAAAAAGAAAAGAAAATTTAAAAAAAAAAAAAGAAAAAAAGGTACAGAGTACAACTCCTATCGACTCAACAAGGTCAAACTACTGTCCATGTCCCTCTCCTGATTCACGTTTTGAAGCTTCCTTAATCTCATCGCCAGCTTCATCCTACAAAATTTGTCACAAATCAACATATTATAATACTCTACAACGTTGATATGTAAGATCAGATCAGACACAGCAGGCTCCAGAACATGACACGACATGCCTACAAACTGCTCCTATACTGTCATTTATGGCACTTGCACAAAGCCAGCTCATGTGTACCACATTGCCATAAATATAAAAATTTTGGAGCTTTAGATTTTTGGCTCATCTCATGGATCTGTTTTTCTCTACTTTGGATTTACAGACTGTTTAGAGGAGAAACAGACAAGAGAAAGACGGGCAATTCTAGCCAGTAGTATAAATCCATGTTCTCGATGTGCTTATGATAAGATCAGTAGCAGTGTAAAACAGAACTGGAATACGGGTATAGCAAGACCTTTCTTGAAAACAAAATCGAGTAGGGAATTATCGAGAAACCAATGCGTTAAGGCTTGTGTTCGAGCACAATACTTACCCCAACATCGGAAGTCCAAAGGGTCAAGTTGTCTCGGAGGAGTTGCATGATTAAGGTGCTATCCTTGTATGATTCTTCACCCAATGTGTCAAGCTCAGAAATTGCTTCGTCAAAAGCCTATTTGGAAATGAGCATAATCACACAATGTGAGGGAAATAAGGTTATCATCAGCTAACCAAATTGATCTTAAAAAAAAAAACCTCAGTCTTTTTTTTCCGGTTTGTGTACTACTAAAACCGGAAAAAAAAGACTGAGGTTTTTAGCACAAAACAAAGTTAACATATTATGATTGAATTATCCAGAAAACCAGGCATCAAATGAATATAGAGCATTACCTGCTTTGCCAAATTGCAAGCACGGTCTGGCGAATTAAGGATCTCATAATAAAACACTGAGAAGTTAAGAGCAAGACCTAGCCTAATTGGATGCGTAGGAGCCAATTCAGCAAGAGCAATATCCTGTATGAGGTTGACAATCCAGAAAAACAGTGACGATATGTTACTAATAGCACCATCAAGTAATAGAAATGGTAATATATATAAACGAGAGCGAAGAAATCCGCATAGTCAACTTGACCTGAGCAGACTTGTAAGCTAATAATGTGCTCTCCGCTGCTTCTTTCCTTTCAGCTCCGGTCTTAAACTCAGCCAGGTACCTGTGGTAGTCACCTTTCATTTTAAGATAAAACACCTTCGACTCGGCAGATGAGGCCGATGGGATGAGATGAGACTCAAGTAGGCTCAAAATCCCATCACAGATCTTGCTCAGTTCGGTTTCGATTTTGCCACGGTACTCCTTGATAATTGCAACATGGTCCTCATTTCCCCGACTCTCTTCCTTCTGCTCAATGGAAGAAATAATCCTCCACGAGGCCCTCCGAGCCCCAATGACATTCTTGTAAGCAACAGAGAGGAGATTCCTCTCCTCAACAGTCAGCTCCTCGACATCCACAGTCTTGGCAACTTTCTCCATGAACTCTACCATTTCCTCATACCGTTCAGCCTGTTCAGCTAACTTGGCCATGTAAACATTTTCCTCCCGTGAAGAATCAAGAGGCGACATCTTCAATGTAAGAAACTATAATTCATTGCAATTCAAAAGAGAAAAATCAGATCACATTCATTGCAATTCAATTTCTTATAATTCGTGGATTAAGATCTAGCTACAATTTCCCATAAGCACAATCCTCCAATAGTTAAGAACCAAGAACGAAGGATTACACATCCAGTCACTCAAATTTTGCTTTTCTATTTTTCTATCCATAGGATCATAAATCAGCATTCCAAACAAAGCCAGAAATTGAGTGATAAATGAAAACTTTAAATTCATTCAGTCTTCCATAGAGCTCATCAACTAAGCATTTGCCCATGAATCATACCTAAGAAAACAAAATCAATCCTAGATTCCAAATTAAATCACAAAGGAATTACCACAACACTACAATTTGAAGAAAACAACAAAAAATGGAAAGCAGAGAATCCAAGCCCCATTTTCCCTATAACATTTTGTGTAGCTAAACAAGAATTAAGCAATCAAAATAGCCCACATACAAGAAAATCACGATCAAGTAATCAAGCGATTCCTACAACAGAAATGAAAAGGAAAAAAAAAAAAAAAAAGGCAACAAACTTTAAGTCACCCTCATGTTAACCCTAGATCTCAACATCCAACAAGAAAAAGAGGAAAAGGGAAAGCAACGACCCTAAAAAAAACAATCAAAGGGTGGAAAAATCGACGAAATCCACAGGCTTAATCGAAACCCTAATGCCAAAAAAGAGGGGAAAATGAAAGGGAAAGGAGAAATTAAGAACTGGGAAATCAAATAGTATGGATTTTTACCTAGAGAAAATCGAGCCCAGAGAGAGAGATGGGGAAATTAGAAGGAAATGAGGAGAAGGGTTGGGAGGGGTTTTAAAATGGTAGGTTCAAGAGAGTGGTCCAATGGGAAAAGGACACGTGGTGGGTAGCGGAGAATCCGTGCAGGGTATTTTTGGACTTTAACGAAAAGGGGTTGCCACGTAGGCGTTGACTGTCAACGATGTGAAGTGGCGTTGTACTTCATTGGGTCGCCGGCTTGGTTGCAAAAAATCGGGGCGCTGTTTTTATTATTAATCGCAGCTTCTTGTTGTCAATACGCTTAGCTGGAGCCACGCGCTTTCGACGTGTCGTTCTTTTATTAGTAAAACTAACCTCTTTGAATTTTTGGAACATTTTATAATATGTTTTCTCATTTTTTTTAATTTGACTTCAATACTATCTTTTTTTCCAAAAAAAATAAAAAGAATAGAAACCACTTAGACTATTCTCTGTATTCTTTTACAACGATTTAATTAGTTGAGTTATAAATATAAATAATGATAGTATTACATATAAATATCGATCAAATACCATTGATTGTTTGTGAATTAATATATTGGTCAATATCAATTAGTTATCATGGCTAGAAAAGCACCCTTCCAAATCCTTTCTCATATGACATAGTTGCATTTTTCTCTCACCTTTTATTTTGCTGTTCTTTTTTTTTTATTTCCAATATTATTATTGTAAATTCTTTAAAACGAATACTATTATTGTAGATAGAAAAACACCATGCCCACATGTCGCTCATGAAGCCACGTGGAGGACTAACTAGAATTTTGGTCAACGTTTAAGTAGGATAAGCATGTATTGACCGACGGAGTGGCAAAATCGTCTATTCTTATTATGTTTGCTAGTCTTAATTCATGCATGTACATGTACCTCTTGTTTAGTGACAATTCCTCTTTTTCATCCTACGCCACTTTGGTTTGGGCCTTTCTATAGTCATGTTTTTTTAACTATTCTTCATTTTTATATATACATAAATTATTGTAAACATTATCATATAAATGCTCATTTTCACCTGTCCTTTTAACTCCCATGCTATGTGGCAAATTATCTCTAGCTAAAGTGTCTCTCATTTGTCCAACAAAAGTCATAGATTGGTATTCAAATGGACCATATCATGTTCTCTAAATTGCATATAAATAGTGGCTTTTGGTGGATGAATAATACAATACCATTGGTGAAATTTTAGATCAATTCTCTTCTATTTCCTCCACTTTCTCAATTTTATTTCTTTTAATTTGTCATATAATTCCACTATTTAATATTTATATTATATATATTTTATTTCCAAACACTTAATTATTATTATATATTATATTATATTATATTAGTATTTAAATATTAGTAAAATTATACCTAGTTTCCATCCTATTTTTACAACACGTTATCATCACGAAACTCTGCCGGTTTTTCCATTGAAACATTACTATGGCAAATCTTGCAAAATTAGAATTTGTGGTCTTGGATATTAATGGAAATAACTACTAGTCATGGGTTCTTGACGCTGAGATCCATTTAGATTTCATGAATCTTGGAGAAACAATTAAAGAAGGAAATGATGCATCAAATCAAGAAAAAGCAAAAGCCATGATCTTCCTTCACCATCATCTTCACGAGGAATTGAAAATGGAGTATCTTACAATAAAAGAACCCTACATTCTATGACAAGGTTTGAAAGAAAGGTACGATCATCAAAAAACAGTTATTCTTCCAAAAGCTCGTTATGATTGGATGCACCTGAGGTTGTAGGACTTCAAATCAGTAAGTGAATATAATTCCGCACTATTCAGAACTAGTTCAAAATTAAAATTATGCGGAGAAAGGATTACTGATGTTAATATGTTAGAGAAGACATTTTCCACTTTTCATGTCTCGAATATGCTCCTGCAGCAGCAATATCGAGAGAAAAGCTTTAAAAAATATTCATAATTGATTTCATGTCTTCTCGTGGTTGAACAAAATAACAAGCTATAATGAAAAATCATGAATCTCGACCAACTGGAGCAACATCATTCCCTGAATTGAATGCTGTGAATTTTAATAATTGTGGTCGAGGTCGTGGTCGTGGTCGAGGTCGTGACCGCGGTAGAGGAAGAAATACCTATTTTCGTGGTGGGCATTGTAATTTTAAGGAACCCACACGAAGTGATGATCATAGAGGAAAGGCTCCACAAGATAGGAGTTCAAAAGATGATGAACATAAATGTTTCCGGTGCGGAATGACTGGGCATTGGTCACGTACCTGTCGTACGTCAAAACACCTTGTTGATCTCTATCAAGCTTCCCTGAAGGAAACAGGAAAAATGGAAGAATGTGGAGGTAAATCTTGTCATTCAAGAAGATGATGTGTTTGACCCCTCCAATATGATGCATCTTGATGTGGCTGATTATTTTGAATCTCCTGGAGAGAGAATTGATGCAATCAAACAAGTAGATGATGCTTTGTATGAAGATATATAATTAAGTACTGCTTGTAATTATAGTATGTTTTTGTTGTTTTTGTATATATATTTAAGACTTTTTGTAATCGCTTTCTTTTCTTATCAATGAAGAAATATGGACAATTTGTTGGGGTTTGTGCCCTAAAACTCGTAGTTTGTATTTCTGTTCTAATTATTGTAATAAATTGTTATTACTTCAATAAAGAGTTATTGTTTCGTTATCTATGAATTTGCCTTTGTTTTAACCATAAATCCAATAAACTAAACATCCAACGTTGTTAAATGTATCTTTAACTGAATGTAGTGTACATATAAATGATCTTGGTTCGAGATACAACCTAAAGGGTCTATAATTAGGGGATAAGGTTTGGGTACCTTACCCTAGTAAAACTATGGATGTGACCCACTTTGTATACGATACAAACACAGTGATCCTAACGTGTTCGTGTAGATGACATGTGAGTGGGGATATCCTATGTAATGAGATTACATAAGATCGGACCACGAAATAGTAACCTCTAGCTGTAACTCCGTTGACTAGTTAGGTTTCTATTTCACTAGGATGACCTAGGCAACTTGATCTCAATCTTGAGCAGGTTACGAACTCATGTTCGCGAGGGATTGTCCTTTGACTAGTATGGGTGAGAGTGGCCAGAGTGAGTGAGCGGCTGGGAACATAACTTAGCAAGATGGGATTCACTCTTTTCCGCCTACTAGGGTAAGTAGAGGAATGTTCCCTTAAGTGGTGTCTCCGGGACTTGAACAAAGGGTCCGACCCTCTCATTGGCCCGAGAGGGACTCTGTTTGTTGGTAGGACCACAAACAAATTGTTCATTAGAGGAGCACTGGTACTTAAGGCACAAGATGTAACCCAGGGGTAAAACGGTAATTTGACCCAGCTGGTGGTGAAGGATGGACTGGTCAATATCCGTAGACACAGAAATATATCTGCAGTGAGAAGAGTGCAGCTGCGGGACTTTAGTGGAGTGTTCCCGCAGTTAACGAATGTTGATTGGGAGGTTAATGAGATTAACCGAGCAATCTCGTATCGTTGGAGCTTGTGATCTATAGGTCCATTAGGTCCACCTTCTAGCTCGTAAAGGGTTCTTAGATCATTTGAATTTGAAATGTTCAAATTCATAAGGGAATAAACTTAATGTATATTGATACGATATAATATATAGTTTTGGAACTATATATTATAAATTTAATGTGAATATGATTCATATTAAATTATGTGAGAGAATTAAATATTTGAAAGAATTCAAATATTAAATTCAAATATGAATATGATTCATATTTGTAAACTATAGGTTAAATCTTAATTTGCATGAGATTTATATTAAACTATAGGATAAAGGGTAAAATGATTAAATATGATTTAATCATTTAATTAATATTATATTTGAATTAAATAAGATTTAATTTAATGATTAATTAATTAATTAATTAATTGATTATAATATTAATTGGGAACGTGTTAGGAGGACACGTTCCCACTACTCCCCATCTCCCCCTCGATATGGAGTGGGGAGTTACCCACTGAAGTGTCCTTCTCTTGGTGAGAAGGGACAAGCTTCAATTGATCGATAATTGATTCATTCGATAGAAACTCATAGAACGAGAATTCTCTCTTTCTCACTCTCTGAATTCCCATCTACCAAATTGTTTGAGGTTTTCCACCAAACCTAGATCTAAGGAGAAACTCAGAGAATAGAAGGTTCTCCAAGTGGTTGTGTTCTTGCTGGAGAAAACAGAGAAGTCTCGGTTCTGCTGTGTTGCAATAAAGCTTGGAGCAAGGAGTTGCTGAGGAAAATCTACAAAGGTAATTATGAATTCTTTCTTTGTTTTTAGTTATTTTCCTAGCATGTTTGCATGTTATACTCCATGTTGTTGGATTTTTTGTCCTAATCTCGTGTTTGTAAATTACTGTTTGAAATTAGTAAGAGTTATTTATTTCATCACTTTGTGTCTCGCAATATTTATAAACTTTTCCAATAAACTAAGCTCCAAGGTCATTGAATTTATGAGAGAACTAGAACTTGAACGGTGTGTAGTGGACACACAGGGAGGATCACGTTCGAGTAAATGACCCGAACGGTCTACAGTATATGGATAGGGTTGGAGACCTAATCCTGGATATACTGTGGATGCGACCCGCTTTGTATTAGATACAAACGAGGTGATCTGACTCGTTCATGTGGTTGACATGCGAGTGGGGGCATCCTGTGCAATGAGATTGTACAAGACCCAACCGTGAGTTATTAGACCTACTGATGTAACACCGTTGACAGTAAGGACTAATAATATCGTAGATGACCATTAGTGACTCGAGCCAATCTCGAGCGTGTTACGGACTCCCATCTGCGAGTCCGCCCTTTGACTAGTACGGGTGAGGGTGGTCACAGTTACTCGCCCAATATGCCTATCTTCTCTGGGACAGGACCAAGTAGGGAGCTGGGAACTTAACTACGCGAGATGGAATTCACTCGTTCCCGCCTTTAGGGAAACTAGAGGGGTTGTTCCCTTAAGTGCTATCTCCAGGGCTTGGACAACGGGCACCCACCTTCTCACTGGCCCGAGAAGGGTGTTGTGTATGGTTGGACCATCACAATATGTTGTTCATTAGAGGAGCAGTGAGGACTTAAGGAACAAGAGAGGTAGACACGAGGGTAAAACGGTAATTTGACCCACCCATGTCTCACGAACAACCCGTGAAGGGTCGACTCATGGGCATTGGTTATATCAGTGGACACGTAATATTCTGCACTGACGGGAGTACAACTACGGGCTATAGTTGAATGTTACCGTAGCTAATGAATGTTGATTAACCAGGTCAAAGAGTTTGACAGGTTAATATCGGATCATTGGAGCCCGTCACTGTAGGTCCATTAGGTCCCTCGGTTGGCTCAATCTGGGTTAAAAGAAGGGTTAATGTTTTGGTATGAAATTGAAGTGTTCAATTTCACTTTAAGGGCATTTATGTTATTTATATGAGATATGAATGATATAATATATAGTTTAATGTGAATGAGATTCCTAATAAACTATAGGTTAGCCTAATTGTTGAATTAGGGCTAATTGGAGAAATTAATTGAGAGAAATTAAATTGGATGTGATTCAATTTAATTAATCCACATTTATTGCAAATGAGATTTGCAATATGAGATATGAGATATCTTATATTATGTGGTTATGCAAATGAGATTTGCATAACCTATGGTTGTGGTAAAGTAGTAATATTGTGGAGATTTTAACTCCATCATTCCACTATTTAAACCCTTTGCAAGAAGGGATTGGTAAGCTTTCTCTCATTTTTTTTATTTTGATCAAAGAGAAGAGATCAAAATTCTCTCTACTCTCTCTACTCTCCTCCCTCTCCAAAACTCTAGAGTCCCACAACTCTCCTCTTCTCCAAAGGAAGAACAACCGAGACTCCAAGTGGTAGTGTTCAGATTCCGTTCGTGGGAAGCGTTCGTTGAGATCGAGAAGCACGAAGTGTTCGTGACCGAGGAAGAAACCTTGAAGAGAGTCTTCAACAAGTAAGGCTTTTATCTTGCTGTAATTTCTTCCTCTTTTGCATGTTTAGCCTAGATCTAATAGTTAGATCATTTTGACGAAATTCATGTAGCGTAATGATACCATGACGATTCGATCGTCTTCCGCTGCGTGGGGATTTTCATTTCCTTCAATTGGTATCAGAGCCATTTCGATGGTTCTTCATTATGCACTGTTTTTTGTTAAAATAGGTGGGTAATTTACTTTGAATTCATGAGATGAATGCTGGTTTGCGAATTTGGATGTTTTCGATTTTGGCACTAGATTAGATTTACAATTTATGTTGATGAGAGCAATGTAAGGGCCCGTTGTTTTTGGGCATTTTGTTATAAATCGAGTCTGTAAAGTCCGAGTCTTTAGTAGCAAGAGTTGCTGTGAAGAAATCGGAGCGAAAACGGGCGAATTTCGAAGTACAAACAGCAAAGGTGTTTGTTGTACAGGCGACGACGTCTCAACGCTGCTCCTTGGCGTCTCAACGTTGTGCCAGCGGGAGCAAGGCGCGCTGCTGCAGATAAATACGGCGTTACCGCACGGGCGTTGAGAACGCCGGGCGATCGTCCGAAGCAACAACGTTACCAACGCCGCCTTGCCACAGCGTTACAACGTTGCACGCGTTGAGGGGCAGTTCGCGAGTAGTTTCAGATGTGGGCAGTTAAAAGCTTCTTAGTGGGCAGTTTATTTTACCGAAATTAATTTGTATTTTTTTATTTTTTTATTTGTAAAATGTATTTATTTTATTTAATTAATTATTTTGTTAAATAATATTAATATAAAAGTTATATTAATGTTATTTAATTAAATAATTTCCCCTAGGTGCCAAAACCGGTCTAATTTTGCTATTTAATTATTTTATGCATGAGATGTATGATTTAATTAAATTCTATGTGCATAATGTATGTCATATAGATTTAAAATCCCACCTTAGGTTAAACATTTCATACATCATTTATATTATAAGAGTTATAATATATAGTTTGCATGATAGGTTATATTATAAGAGTTATAATATAATTAAATGCATGTTTAATTTAATTAATATAAGTGTTATATTTTTTAGATTAAAGTATGCTCATGCATTTATATCCATGAGATGAATTATATTATGTTATAGTATATAGTTATTCATGTGATGAATGATCAAGCACTATAACATAGAAATGCATGCAACCTAAGTTAATTATTAGTTTTAAAGAGTTTAGAACTTGAATAATTAGACTTGTGTTTTCTATTTTCTAATGAGATTAGAAATTAGGAAATCAAAGTTTAATCTATGAATGGAGACTGATTAGTAACTCTGTCTAAGGAAGGTTTTGTCTAAGGCTAGGGTATTTAAGTTGACGCTTGCGGAACACCCCTACCTGGAAACCGACCTGGGAGTGAATTCGGTCCAGAGATTCTTAGATTATACTTATCGTGAGTGCCGCTAATTAAAAGTGTTTTAATTTACTCACATAGACCTAAGTTATAATGTGATTATAGACTTAGGTTAATACCATATAAGAGTTATATTGGTAGACTTAGGTAAATTTTAGCCGGTTTATCTAGGCCAATCCCTATTAAAATTAAAGTGTTGAGTGGGAGGAAATAAAGTGTATGAGATACATTTAATTTTCCAACCACAAATCTCCGTTAAGTCCGCACCGTGAGATCTATACTCGGCCTCGTTGCGCAAATGGGAGTGTCTCCCTTCGGGTGGCATTTGTATAGGTCAATATCATCGTGGATGGAGAGAGTACTTATAGTGAGTAGGAGCGGGACTTGTGAAAACGGGACCCACGGTCTCTTCTTTCGATTCACACCGTGAGACGTCTATGATCCGCCTGCTAGTTTGGCCTGGACCAGACAATCCCTTCGGAGGGCCTGATCATGGGAGTCGAAACACCGTGAATTCTCGAAAGGGATACAATTTCCTGGTTGGTTTTCCTTCTTGGTTCACCCTTCGGTGGCTATTGTTTGGACGGATGCTTGGAAACTTAAAGATTGAGGGTGACACTCACAGAATTCGTTAAGTGTTAATGAATTCGACCGAACAATGGTAATTGGACACCTAATGGAATAAGAGTTATTCTGAGATTAGGGTCTGATCGAGAAAGTCTCGTCCTAGAGGAGGAGTGTTTTGTTCACCCTTCGGTGGCGGTCATTCTAAACCTTTAGGGTATCATTGCAAAATTTTGAATGACCTAGGGATCATGAAACAATTTTGCTAAAACTTGATTGGATTTCAAAAGTTTTTGGCGAGACTAACACAAAGTTTTCTTAATTTTTCAGCTTAAAACATGTCTAGCGCAATAATAACTCTACTCGCCTCCGATAAATTAGTGGGAGATAATTACCAAAGTTGGAAAAACAACATAAACACAATTTTGGTAATCGACGACATTAAGTTCGTCTTTGTCGAGGAGTGTCCTCGATGTCGGCCCGATCGGCTATTGCGAAGTTTTTGCGATGCATACGATCGATGGATCAGGGCCAATGAAAAGGCCAAGGTCTACATCATTGCTAGCATGTCTGATATTTTGGCAAAGAAGCATGAGCTGATGGTCACTACCAAGGAGATCATGGAGTCCTTGCAGGAAATGTTTGGACAACAATCCTTTCAGGTCCGGCATGACTCGCTCAAATACGTCTTCAACGCACGGATGAAAGAGGGGAGGTCTGTCCGTGAACATGTTCTAGACATGATGACCCACTTTAATCTGGCTGAGATGAACGAGGCTTCGATCGATGAGTCGAGCCAAGTCAGTTTTATTCTGGAGACTCTTCCGAAGAGTTTCCTTGATTTAAGAGCAATCTTTGTTATGAACAAAATTAACTACACTCTGACTACCCTCCTCAATGAGCTACAGAATTTTCAGTCATTGAACAGGGTCAAGGCATCGGAATCTGAGGCAAATGTTGCCTACAGGTCTTACCACAGGGGTTCGACCTCTGGGACGAAACATGTTGCTCCTTCACGTCCGAAAGGGAAGAAGAGAATGAAGAGGGATAAAACTAACCGAGGTGCCGCCCACAAGGCAAGAAGGTCAAGGACGTTGCAGAGAAAAGAAAGTGTTTCCACTGCAATGGAGGCGGACACTGGAAGAGGAACTGTCCCAAATTCCTGGCCGAGAGGAAGAATCAAGGTAAATGTGATTTACTTGTGACAGAAACTTGTTTAGTGGAGAGTAGTGACTCTGCCTGGATATTGGATTTGGGTGCCACTAACCATGTTTGTTCTTTTTTTCAGGGGATTGATTCCTGGCAGCCGCAACGAGAGGGTGAGGTGACTCTACGGGTTGGATCCGGGGAGCTTGTCTCTGCTGCAGCGATCGGCTAGGTGAAGCTACATTTTGACGGGAACTACATTTTGTTGGAAAATATGTATATAGTTCCAGGGTTTATTAGAAACCTAGTTTCTATTTCCTGCCTTTTAGAACAGTGTATTTTCGTTTCATTCCATGGTAATAAAGTGTTTATTTCTAGAAATGGTAATCTTATTTGTTCTGCTTCACTTGAGCATAATTTGTATGTTTTAAAACCTAATTCGGTCAAAAGTGTTTTGAATACTGAATTGTTTAAGACTGCAGAAACACGAACTAAGAAAGCGAAAGTTTCTCCTAAAGAAAATGTCCATCTTTGGCATCTACGGTTAGGCCACATTAATCTCAATAGGATTGAGAAACTAGTGAGGAGTGGACTTCTAAACGAGCTGGAAGAAAACTCTTTGCCGGTGTGTGAGTCATGCCTTGAGGGCAAGATGACCAAACGTCCTATTAGTGGAAAAGGATATAGAGCCAAAGAGCCTCTTGAGTTAGTACATTCTGACTTTTGTAGTCCGATGAATGTTAAAGCTCGGGGCGGTTATGAGTACTTCGTGTCTTTCATAGACGATTACTCGAGGTATGGGTATATTTACCTAATGCACAGGAAGTCTGAAACTCTTGAAAAGTTCAAGGAGTACAAGACTGAGGTTGAGAACCTCTTAGGTAAATCGCTTAAAACACTTCGATCGGATCGAGGTGGAGAGTACATGGACACTGAATTCCAGGACTATATGATAGAACACGGAATTACGTCCCAACTCTCAGCGCCTGGTATGCCACAGCAAAATGGTGTATCAGAGAGGAGAAACAGAATCTTGTTGGACATGGTTCGATCGATGATGAGCTATGCTCGTCTCCCTGATTCTTTTTGGGGTTACGTAGTGGAGACTGCAGTCTATATTTTGAACAACGTTCTGTCGAAGAGTGTTTGTGAAACACCTTTCGAGCTCTGGAGTGGACGTAAAGGCAATTTACATCACTTCAGGATTTGGGGATGCCCGACCCACGTGTTGGTGTCAAACCCAAAAAGTTGGAACCCCGTTCAAATTGTGCCTATTATTCGTAGGTTACCCTAAAGAGACTAGGGGTGGTCCGCTTTTTCGATCCTAAGGAAAATAGGGTGCTTGTGTCGTCTAACGCCACTTTCCTAGAGGAAGACCACGTCAGGGATCATTTACCAAGGAGTAAAATTGTGTTAAATGAAATGGACAGTACATCAGCAAGAGTTGCTGATGTGGCTAGTACGTCAACAAGTGTTGTTGATCCTAGCACGTCTAGTCAAATCCGTTCCCAAGAGTTGGGAATGCCTCGACGTAGTGGGAGGGCTGTGAGACAGCTTGATCGCTACATGGATTTAGCTGAAACCTCAGTTGTCGCTCCTGATGATAACTGTGAGGATCCATTGACCTATGATCAGGCAATGGTTGATGTTGACAAAGACGATTGGATTAAAGCAATGGACCAGGAAATGGAGTCTATGTACTTCAATTCTGTATGGGAGCTTGTGGATCAACCGGATGGGGTAAAACCTATTGGTTGCAAATGGATCTACAAGCGTAAACGTGACGTAGATGAGAAGGTGCAAACCTTCAATGCCCGACTAGTGGCAAAGGGTTTTACCCAGGTTGAAGGGGTTGACTATGAGGAGACCTTTTCACCTGTTGTCATGGTAAAGTCGATCAGGATCCTTCTGGCCATTCCCGCGTATTATGTCTACGAGGTATGGCAGATGGACGCCAAGATAGCCTTTCTGAATGGCAAACTTGATGAGACCATCTACATAGACCAGCCCAAAGGGTTCATTGCCCAAGGCCAAGAGCAAAAGGTTTGCCGGCTTCATAGGTCCATTTATGGGCTGAAACAAGTTTCGAGGTCTTGGAATATAAGGTTTGATGAGGCGATCAAATCTTATGGCTTTGATCAAAATGTCGACGAGCCTTGTGTCTACAAGAAAATCGTTGACAAAACTGTCGCATTTTTGGTGTTGTATGTGGATGATATTCTTCTCATTGGGAATGAGGTAGAATTTCTTATTGACGTTAAGAAGTTGCTAGCTTCGCAGTTCCAAATGAAAGATTTGGGAGAAGCTCGGTATGTTCTAGGTATCCGCATTGTCCTAACCTAAGAACAGAACGCTAGCCTTGTCTCAGGCGTCTTATATTGACAAGATGTTGTCTAGATATAAGATGCAGAACTCCAAGAAAGACTTGCTGCCTTTCAGGCATGGGGTTCACTTGTCTAAGGATCAATGTCCTAAGACTCCTCAAGATGTTGAGGATATGAGACGGATTTCATATGCTTCGGCTGTAGGGAGCCTGATGTATCCCATGTTGTGTACTAGGCCCGACATCCATTTATGCGGTAAAGAATCGTCGAGTAGATATCGGTCCAATCCGAGATTAGCTCACCGGACGGTAAAGAAAAGGCAATCCTCAAGTATCTTAGGAGAACGAGGAACTACAGCTTAGTGTATGACAGTGGGGATTTGATCCTTACGGGATACACGCATTTCGACTTTCGCACCGATAAGGATTCTAGGAAATCCACTTCGGGTCACCTTCATCCCGAATGCGGGAGTCAGAGTATGGGCGAAGTATCAAGCGAGGATGCATCGTTGATTCCACTATGGAAGCAGAGTATGTTGCGGTTTGTGAAGCTGCAAAGGAAGCTGTTTGGCTTAGGAAGTTCATGACGGATTTGGAAGTTGTTCCAAATATGAACTTGCCGATCACACTATTCTGTGATAACAGTGGTGCAGTAGCCAACTCACGTGAGCCTCGGAGCCATAAGAAAGGCAAACACATTGAGTGCAAGTATCATTTGATACGGGAGATTGTGCACCGTGGAGACGTGACAGTCACGTAGATAGTGTCGGAGCACAACGTAGCTGATCCATTTACAAAGCCCCTCACGACTAAGGTGTTTGAAGGTCACCTAGAGAGTCTAGGTCTTCGAGAGCTTCCTAACTAGGGCAAGTGGGAGATGTGTAAACGGGTATTCAATGCCCTAGTTTATTGTATTACTTCATTGTAATTTATGTACATTTCAGAAATGTATTTTCCCCACTAGCTTAGTCCAAGTGAGAGTTTGTTGGAATTTTTGTCCTAATCTCGTGTTTGTAAATTACTGTTTGAAATTAATAAGAGTTATTTATTTCATCACTTTGTGTCTCGCAATATTTATTAACTTTTCCAATAAACTAAGCTCCAGGGTCATTGAATTTATGAGAGAACTAGAACTTGAACGGTGTGTAGTGGACACACAAGGAGGATCACGTTCGAGTAAATGACCTGAACGGTCTACAGTATATGGATAGGGTTGGAGACCTAATCCTGGATACACTGTGGATGCGTCCCGCTTTGTATTAGATACAAACGAGGTGATCTGACTCGTTCATGTGGTTGACATGCGAGTGGGGCATCCTGTGCAATGAGATTGTACAAGACCGGACCGTGAGTTATTAGACCTACTGATGTAACACCATTGATAGTAAGGACTAATAATATCGTAGATGACCATTAGTGACTCGAGCTGAATCCTGAGCGTGTTACAGACTCCTGTCTGCGGGGGGTCTGTCCTTTGACTAGTACGGGTGAGGGTGGTCACAGTTACTCGCCCAATATGCCTATCTTTTCGGGGGACAGGACCAAGTAGGGAGCTGGGAACTTAACTACGCGAGATGAAATTCACTCGCTCCCGCTTTAGGAAACTAGAGGGGTTGTTCCCTTAAGTCTTTGTCTCCGGGGCTTGGACAACGGTGCCCACCTTCTCACTGGCCCGAGAAGGGTGTTTTGTATGGTTGGACCATCACAATATGTTGTTCATTAGAGGAGCAGTGGGGACTTAAGGAACAAGAGGTAGACACAGGGATAAAACGGTAATTTGACCCAGCCGTGTCTACGAACAACCTGTGAAGGGTCGACTCATGGGCATTGGTTATATCAGTGGACACATAATATTCTGCACTGACGGGAGTACAGCTACGGGCTATAGTGGAATGTTACCGTAGCTAATGAATGTTGATTAACCAGGTCAAAGAGTTTGACAGGTTAATCTCGGATCATTGGAGCCCGTCACTGTAGGTCCATTAGGTCCCTCGGTTGGCTCAATCTGGGTTAAAAGAAGGGTTAATATTTTGGTATAAAATTGTTCAATTTCACTTTAAGGGCATTTATGTCATTTATATTAGATATGAATGATATAATATATAGTTTAATGTGAATGAGATTCATAATAAACTATAGGTTAGCCTAATTGTTGAATTAGCGTTAATTGGAGAAATTAATTGAGAGAAATTAAATTGGATGTGATTCAATTTAATTAATCCACATTTATTGCAAATGAGATTTGCAATATGAGATGTGAGATATCTTATATTATGTGGTTATGCAAATGAGATTTGCATAACCTATGGTTGTGGTAAAGTGGTAATATTGTGGAGATTTTAACTCCATCATTCCACTATTTAAACCCTTTGCAAGAAGGGATTGGTAAGCTTTCTCTCATTTTTTGATTTTGATCAAAGAGAAGAGATCAAAATTCTCTCTACTCTCTCAACACTCCTCCCTCTCCAAAACTCTAGAGTCCCACAACTCTCCTCTTCTCCAAAGGAAGAATAACCAGACTCCAAGTGGTAGTGTTCGGATTCCGTTCGTGGGAAGCGTTCGTTGAGATCGAGAAGCACGAAGTGTTCATGACCGAGGAAGAAACCTTGAAGAGAGTCTTCAACAAGTAAGTACTTTTATCTTGCTGTAATTTCTTCCTCTTTTGCATGTTTAGCCTAGATCTAATAGTTAGATCATTTTGACAAAATTCATGTAGCGTAATGATACCATGACGATTCGATCGTCTTCTGCTGCGCGGGAATTTTCATTCCCTTCACATGTCTAATTAGATTAGAGTTGTATGCTTATTCTGTTTTTCATCAATGTATTGGTTTTTGTATTTCAACCAAAACGAACTTGCAAATTACAAATCTAAACACGTTTCCGCTGCTCAAGGGGATTAGATCTCTATCACAATTTCAATATGTTGAGTAACCCGAAAATGAGCAATGAGGATTTATGTCTAGCAGACTGCGCAACTACGCACACGATACTCATAAGCAGAAAATATTTTACTAGATTGACAATTCTAGAAGCAAAAGTCAATACTATATCAGGTTGTGCAAATCTGATTGAAGGTTTTGGAAAAACAAGTTTTATCTTGCCTAAAAGAACAAGATTTACAATGAATAATGTTTTGTTCTCTAGCAAATCAAAGAGAAATTTATTGAGTTTCAAAGATATACGTACAATGGTTATCATGTTGAAACTGATCGTAAAAATGATATAGTGTATCTATATATCACATCTATTGTTTCACATGAAAAACGTATATTAGAAACACTGTCAACTTTTTTTTCCGGATTATCTCATATACGAGTAATTGAGAATTATGCAACAATGAACTAGAAGTTCATGAATCCAGAAATATTCAGTGTTTTGCATGATCGACTGGGTCATTCAGGAGCGATAATGATGAGAAAAATTATTGAAAATTCACATGGACATCATTTAAAGAAGCAGAAGATTCTTCAATCCAATGAGTTGTCATGTGATGCTTGCTCTCAAGGGAAATTAATTATTAGACCATCCCCAGCTAAAGTGGGGATTGAATCACCTGCATTTTTAGAGCGAATTCAAGGTGATATTTGTGGACCTATTAACCCACAAAGTGGTTCATTTAGATATTTTATGGTATTAATTGACGCATCGAGCAGATGGTCACATGTATGCTTATTATCAAGTCGAAATCTTGCATTTACAAGATTACTTGCTCAAATAATTAAGTTAAGAGCACAATTTCCTGATTATACAATTAAGACTATTCGACTTGATAATGCTGGTGAATTTACTTCCCAAACTTTTAATAATTATTGTATGTCAATTGGGATAAGTGTTGAACATCCTGTAGCTCATGTTCATACACAAAATGGTCTAGCAGAATCATTTATAAAACGTCTGCAATTAATTGCAAAACCATTACTTATGAGAGCTAAACTTCCTACATCGATTTGGGGTCATGCTATTTTGCACGCTGCATCATTATTACGTATTAGGCCAGTAGCCTATAATAAATATTCCCGCATTCCAAGTAGAGTCGAACTTACTTTCAAAACGTGAGGTTTTTGGACCAGTAGTCTTAACACCAGAAGGTGTCAAACCTGTGGGATATAAACGGGTATTTGTAAGGAAAAGAAATGAAAAGAATGAAGTCACAAGATATAAAGCGAGACTTGTTGCACAAGGATTCTCGCAAAGGCCTGGTATTGATTATGAGGAGACATATTCTCCTGTGGTGGATGCAATAACGCTAAGATATTTGATTGATCTGACTGTATATGAAAAACTTGATATGCATCTAATGGATGTAGTCACGACGTATTTATATGGATCTCTAGATAATGACATTTATATGAAAATCCCTGAAGGATTTAAAATACCAGAAACATATGAATCAAGTTCTCGGGAATTATATTCAATAAAGTTACAGAGATCATTATATGGATTAAAACAATTAGAACGAATGTGGTATAATCGCCTGAGTGAATATCTGTTGAAAGAAGGATATCAAAATAATCCAATATGTCCGTGTGTTTTTATAAAGAAATCTTAGTCAGGATTTGCTATTATAACTGTATATGTTGATGACTTAAATATAATTGGAACTCTTGAAGAGTTATCCAAGGCGATAGAATATCTTAAGAAAGAATTTGAGATGAAAGATTTTGGAAAAACAAAATTTTGCCTTGGTTTGCAAATTGAACATTTAGCAGATGGGATATTTGTTCATCAATCAACTTATACAGAGAAAATCTTAAAAATATTCTATATGGATAAAGCACATCCATTGAACATTCCAATGGAGGTTCGTTCACTGGATGTAAAGAAAGATATATTTCAACCTCAAGATGACAATGAAAAACTACTTGGTCCTGAAGTACCATATCTTAGTGCAATTGGTGCACTTATGTATCTGGCTAATAACACAAGACCAGATATTGCATTTTCAGTAAATTTATTAGCTAGATATAGTTCATGTCCTACAAAAAGACATTGGAACGAAGTTAAACATGTACTCCGATATCTTCGAGGGACAATTGATATGAGTTTATTTTATTCTAACAAATCAAATTATGATCTAATTGGTTATGCAGATTCTGGTTATCTATCTGATCCACACAAAACTAGATCTCAGACAGGTTATCTATTTACATGTGGAGGAACTGCTATATCATGGTGATCAGTGAAACAAACCATCACGACCACTTCTGTTGGGATGTATGTCCTAATCTCGTACTTGTTTGTAATATTCATCATTGAAATAAATAAGAGTTATTTTTTATAACTTTGTGTCTCGCATATTTACAAACTTTGTCCAATAAACTAAGCTCCAGGGTCATTGATTTTATGAGAGAACTGAAAGTGGACACACATGGAGGATCACGTTCGAGTAAATGACCCGAACGATCTACAATATACAGATAGGGTTGGAGACCTAATCCTGGATCCTCTGTAGATGCGACCCACTTTGTATTAGATACAAACGAGATGATCCAACTCGTTCATGTGGTTGACATGCGAGTGGGGGCATCCTGTGCAATGAGATTGTACAAGACCGAACCGTGAATTATTAGACCTACTGATGTAACATCGTTAACAATATTGGACTAATAACTTCGTAGATGACCATTAGTGACTCGACCTTAATCCTGAGCGTGTTACGGACTTCTGTGTGCAGGGGTTTGTCCTTTGACTAGTACGGGTAAGGATGGTCACAGTTACTCGCCCAATATGCCTATCTTCTCAGGGACAGGACCACGTGTGGAGCTGGGAACTTGACTATGCGAGATGGAATTCACTCGTTCCCGACTTTAGGAAATCTAGAGGGGTTGTTCCCTTAAGTGTTGTCTCCAGGGCTTGGATAACGGGCACCCACCCTCTCACTGACCCGAGAGGGATGTTGTTTATGGTTGGACCATACAACGTTGTTGTTCATTAGAGGAGCAGTGGGGATTTAAGGAACAAGAAGTAGACACATGGGTAAAACAATAATTTGACCCAACAGTGTCTACGAACAACCTGTGAAGGGTCGACTCATGGGCATTGGTTATATCAATAGACACAACTTGTCCTACCGTGACGGGAGTGCAACTACGGGCTTTAGTGGAGTGTTATCGTAGCTAATGAATTTTGATTAACCAGGTCAAAGAGTTTGACAGGTTAGTCTCGGATCATTGGAGCTCGTCATTTGTAGGTTCATTAGGTCCCTCGGTTGGCTCAAACTGGATACATAGAGGGTTTACAGTTTGTTGTGGATTTGAAGTGTTCAAATTCATTAAAAGGGTAATTATGTCATTTATATGAGATATGATTGACATATTATATAGTTTAATGTGAATGAGATTCATAATAAACTATAAGTTAGCCTAATTGCTTAATTAGGGTTAATTTAGAGAAATTGGATTGAGAGAAATTAAATTGAATGTGATTCAATTTAAAATCCCCAATTATACAAATGTGATTTGTATAATGAGATATGAGATATCTTATTATATGTCGTTATGCAAATATGATTTGCATAACCTATGGTTGTGGTAAAATGGTAAATAGGTGGAAGAGGGCTTTTGGTAGGTCATTGCTCATTTTTTTGATTTCATCCAAGAGCTCTTACACAAATTCTCTCAACTCTTCTCTCAAATTTTTCTCCACCCCTAAACCAAAGAAATCCCACCACTCTCCATTTACCTAAGGAGAACAACTGAGAAGTCCTTTCGGAGGTGTCCGATTGTTCGGAGGGTTCGTGATCATGGAGATCGAGAACACGAAGAGCTCGTGACCGGAGAAGGAAATCGTGAATAAAGGTTCTTCAACAAGTAAGTACATTTTCTTACTGATTTTTTCATTTCCATTTATGCATGTTTAGCCTAATTTCTATAGGATAGAATTGATTTTAAGAAATGTTTTCACAACGAAACCACGACGATTCAAAGTCGTTTTTCCGCTGCGGGAGTTTCATTCCCTTCAACTTCTTCGAATCATGTTGAAATCCTCGCAATTCACGAGGCAAGTCGAGAATTTGTATGGCTAAGATTAATGACTCAACACATTCGTGAAACATGTGACATGTCTTCTAGTAAACATCCTCCGACAATATTATACGAAGACAACACAACATGTATAGCTCAAATAAAAGGAGAGTATATCAAAGGAGATAGAACGAAGCATATCTTAGCGAAGCTTTTCTACACTCATGACCTCGAAGAAAATGGCGACATCTCAGTACAACAGATTTGTTTGAAGGATAACTTGACGGACATATTTACAAAGGCATTACCAACTACAACATTTGAGAAATTGATTCACAGGATGCGACGACTCAGAGATCTCAAGTAATGTCTTCATGAGGGGGAGTAAATGTATTATATAAAATATGTACTCTTTTTCCTTCACTAGGGATTTTTATCCCATTGGAGTTTTCCCTAGTAAGATTTTAACGAGACATATTTTATATAAATGGACATTTAAGGGGGAGTATTGTAAACATTATCATGTAAATGTCATTTCCACATGCCCTTTTGACTCTCATGCTATGTGGCAAATTATCCCTAGCCAAAGTGTCTACCATGTGTCCAACAAAGGTCATAGATTGGTGTCCAAATGGACCACATCATGCTCTCCAAATTGCCTATAAATAGTGGCTTTTGGTGGATGAATAATACAATACCACTGGTAAAATTTTAGACTAATTCTCTTCTACTTCCTCTACTTTCTCAATTTTATTTCTTTTAATTTGCCATATAATTCCACTATCTCATATTTATATTATATATATTCTATTTCCAAACACTTTTTATTATTATTATTATATTATATTAGTATTTAAATATTGGTAAAATTATACCCGATTTCCATCCTATTTTTACAACATAAATGACTTTTTATTTATTTAATATATGTATTTATGGGTATATGTAAACTCCTTTTTATCATTTAATTATGTTGACATATATATTTTTTCAGAATTTTAGTTCAACAAATTTGTAATTTAACATCAAACTAATTATTGGTAGTTAAATTACTTAATTTGTATAGATCAAATTACAAATTTAGTCACTAAACTTTTAAGTTTGTGTCTATTTCATCTCTAAACTTTTAATTTTGTGTCTAATAAGTTTTTGAATTTTAAAAATGTCTAATATGTCATCAAATGTTCAATTTGTGACCAATAGGTCTTTGACATACTCAAAAAATTTTAAAATTAATTAATCTTTTTGACATAAAATTGAATTTTATGTCTAATGAGTCTCTGAACTTTCAATTTTAAGTCTAGTAGGTCCATAAATTTTAAATGTCAAAGACATATTAGATACAAAACTTAAAGTTAGATGACCTATGAGACATTTTTAATATTTACAGACCAAATAGATATAAACTTTGAAAGTTTAGCGACTAAACTTGAAATCAAGATCATTTCACATCAATACAATATTATAGTTACAAATAGACTTGTGCTTGTGCCCTATCTCACCTAATCTGTCACTACCTTCATGTACACATAACATAAGTCTTTATTCAACTTGACACGACCATGAACTATGTACTAACTTAAACATTAAGAGGATGTTTAGATTGAAGAGTTGGGGGAGTGGAGTTGAGAGGAGTTAATAACTCCTCCAGACTCCTTTTGACCCAAAGTATTTTAACTATTATTGTGGCTCCCACAAACTTATTAACTCTCCCTCCAACTCCTTATTGTGGATCCCATAAACTTATATCTCCTCCTCAACAACTCAATTATTAGCTTTACAATTTTCCTATCTTCTTTGTCCTTTATTTCACTTCACCTCACCTCATTCTTATCTCTCTTTCTTCTCTCCCCTCTTCTCTCTACTTATTTACATGATTTTTTTAAAAATTATTAATTTAGTTTTTATTTTTATGTAATTTTTCTGATCATTATTGTTGGAATAGAAATTTTGGCTAATCAGAAGTCGCCATGTCATTAAGTAAAATTAATTAAAATTTATTTATTTAATTAGGGATTAATTAAAATTGTAAATATTCCTAAATTAAATTAAGTAAATTCCATAATGTAATTTGGTTATATGAAATTTGAGTCAATTCTAGATAAAGCCCAAATGGGGACTCAAATCCAGCAAATTCTGGGCTAGGTCCAAGTCAATTGGACAAGTCCGAAAGAGTCAGGCCCAAAGACAACCATAAGCCCAGTCCAATGGTTAGGCCCAAACCCATTTAGGAGTTTTATAAATAGGGAGCTTCCCCTTCATTCTAAGGGTTCACAAGTTAGAAACTCTAGAGAAAATTCTATAACAAAGGGTCTTGAAACTCTCTGCACTTTTAGAGATCAAACACTCCCTGAACGATGAATGTTGCCTCGAAGATCAAAAATACTATTTCGAGATTCATTGCAACTTCACACTCGAGAATAAGCTACAAAGCCCTCGAGACAAATTCATATTCGAGAATAAGTTGTAAAGCCCTCGAATCAAATCTACGTTCGAGAATAAGCTGTGAAGCCCCCGAATCAAATTTACGCTCGAGAACAAGTTGTAAAACCCTCGAACAACTTGAAGACCTTCAACAAGCTACAAGCCGAAGACTTCCAATAAGTTGCAAGTCGAAGACCTTCAATAAACTGCAAGCTGAAGATCTTCAACAAGCTGCAAACCGAAGACCTTCAACAAGCTGCAAAGCCCCTAGACGCATTACACTTGAGAGAGAGAAAGAACCAGAGGATAAACATTAGAAATTGTAACTCACAACATTCAAATTAATACAACACAACGTTGAATTACACGTGTCTCATGTCTATTACTTTGTTGAAATCACGTGTGAACAAATTGGCATGCCCAGTGGGACAATCTCTACCCCTCATCTCTTTCTCTCATCTCAAAGATATAAGTAAAGTGATATCATTCAAGACTTATTCGATGATTGTTGTCATGAGCAATTTGTACACGTGTTCTACTACTCATAGTTGCTCCAATGAACTAAGGTTGGAAGAATATGAAGTAACAACATTATTGGGGGCATCAACTAACAACAAGTTCTTGGTCCAGTGTAATCCTTTGTTCGATTTCAATTCTGACATAGTGTCTGTCATGATGACTGAAACAAACACTAAAGAAGAGAGATTGGAAAAGATGTAGGAGTAAATCGATACCTTGATGAAGGCAAATGAAGAAAGAGATTCTCAAATCACATACTTAAAAAATCAAATTGAGAATCAAGATGCTGCTGAATTAAGTCATACTTATGCCGTAAAAGATCGCAACAAAGAGAAGGTCGTTGTGCAAGAAAATCAACCACAATCCTCTACATCGATTGTTTCACTATCTGCCCAACAACTTTAGGACATGATAACAAACTCCATCAGAGCTCAATATCGTGGAGTTTCTCAAAGTTTCCTATTGTATTCTAAACCATATACTAAGAGGATCGACAATTTAAGAATGCCAATTGTATACCAACCACCAAAGTTCCAACAATTTGATGGAAAAGACAACCCTAAACAACATGTTGCTCATTTCATCGAGACATGCGAAAATGCTGGTACACGAGGAGATTTACTGGTTAAATAGTTCGTCCAAACATTGGAGGGGACTACTTTTGACTGGTACACTGATTGGGAACTTGAGTCAGTGGACAATTGGGAAAAATTTGAAAAAGAGTTTCTCAACCGTTTCTACAACACAAGATAAATCGTCTGCATGTTCAAGCTCACTAACACTAGACAACGAAAAGGTGAACCCGTTGTCGACTACATAAATTGTTGGAGAGCCACAAGTTTCAATTACAAAGATCGTCTCACTAAACTATTTGTTGTCGAAATGTACATTCAAGAAATGCACTAGGGACTTCTTTACATTCTTCAAGGTATAAAGCCTCGCACCTTTGAAGAACTAGAAACTTGTACCCACGATATGGAGCTGAGTATTACTAGTCGAGGAGATAAATACCTTTTAGCCCCTGGCGTAAGAAAAGAGAGAAACAACATCGAGGAAACTTCAGAAGAGTCCATGGTTGTTAGTACAATCCCTTTCAAGTTGTCTTCAAAGTAAAATACAAGAAATTAAAAAAGCGACAAGAAAAGGAAAAACGTCGCTTAAGTCTAAAGAAAAGACAAAACAAAGTCTATCATTTTCCTGATTCTGACATGCTTGACATGTTAGAATAACTATTGGACGCATAACTGATCGAACTTCCAGAATGTAAGCGGGCATAAGAGATGGAAAATGTCGTTGATCCCAAGTATTGCAAGTATCATCGAGTTGTCAGTCATCCAATGGAGAAGTGTTTCGTTCTAAAAGAGTTAGTTATAAGATTAGCTAAAGAAGAAAAAATTGAGCTAGACATTGATGAAGTAGCTGAAACAATTCATGCTACAGTGACGACAAACACATGTAGTCAAATACACTATAGTCTGCTTTACAATCAAGGAGTGCGTCTAGTTCAATCTAGAAACCACAAATATAAGGACAAACGTCAATGTTAAGAAGGATCCAAGGAAACCTAAGTCTAAAAGGAAGAGAAATAAAAAAATTTCTCAACCCCACAAGACGGTGACCTTAATAGAGTTCTTCTCGAAAAATTTCCTTCCTATGAAAAAAGAGGGAGAAAATCATGAAAGTTCATGTTACATTAACGCAAAAGAATCTGACGATGCAGAAGAAGTTAAGCAAAGGACTTATGTCTTCGATCTCATCAAGCCTTCAGCTACTCGACCTTCAGTCCTCCAAAGGAGTATGGTCACGACAGAAGAAGAAAACCAAGGTCTAACTTCTAGACCCACTCGACCTTTAGTCTTCCAAAGGCTAGGTGTCTCCACTTTGAAAAAAGCTCGACCTTCAACATCTTTTTTTTATTGCCTCAAAGTAACAAGCAGTCAACATGAAAGAAATATGAAATCCTTGAAGGTAGAACTGTTCGATGGAGTGAACAATGACCAAAAGATTCACAGTTTTGTTCCTTCACGTATGAAAAGAAAGTTCTATATTTTCATAAACACAGAAAGTTCCTTGAAAGTGAAGAAAAATATCATTGTCTTAACAAATCCTACGACATGATCAAGACCATGATGATGGCAACAACATCTACGATGTAAAGAAAGCTTCTTATCACAAAAGCCTAAACTGCATGACGCTCTTGGTTCGCATGAGTTTAAAAGGTAAACGACAAAAAAAAAATCTTTTGAACTACGTTATGGCTTGATCCCTTTCACTCAATGGGTACGTAGGCAACTTAAGAATTTTAAGTTCAATTTCCGCTGCGGGAGTTTCATTCCCTTCAATTGGTATCAGAGCCAATCAGTTGCTTTTCGTTGTGCATACTATTTTTTCTTAAAATTTGGTGGGTATACTTCAATTTCATGAGATGATATGAGGTTTTTCATGTTGGATGTTTTGGTTTTGACACCTTTTAGATTTGCATTAATTTCGTTGATGAGATCAATGTAAGTGCTTGTTTTTTTGGGCAATTTTAATGTAAATTGAGTCTGTAAGTCCGTGTCGTTCGTGGCAAGAGTTGCTATGAAGAAATCAGAGCAGAATCGGGCGAAAAATAACGAAGAACAACAAAGGAGTTTGTTGTTCTGTCGACAACGTTGAGACGCTGTTCTTCAGCGTCTCAACGCTGTCCGTGCGGATCAAGGTACGCTGCATGCATAGCATTGCGACGCCAGGTGCGGCGTTGCAACGTTGTGGGCATTGAGAACGCAGGCCTTGATGCTGAACGTTGCAACGCTGGCCACGGCGTTGGAACGCTGTCGCGTAGTGGGCACTTCCAGCGAGCGGTTCGCACATAGTGGCTTTGTGGGAGTTTTTTTTCCAAACGTGTATTTATTATTTATTTCATTTATAAAATGTATTTAATTTATTTTTTTATTAATTAATATTAATATAAATGTTATATTAATGTTCATTAATTTAGTTAAAGTCCCTAGGGTGCCAAAATCGGTCCAATATTGCTATTTAATTTATTTTATGCATGTGATGTATGAAATTTATTATTCTATGTGCATAATGTATGTCATATAGATTAAAATCCCACCTTAGGTTAAACATTTCATGCATCATATTTATATTATAAGTGTTATAATATATATAGTATGCATGATAGGATTATATTATAAGTGTTATAATATAATGCATGTTTTAATTTAATTAATATAAGTGTTATATTTCTTAGATTAAAAGTATGGACATGCATTTATTTTGTGATGAATGTATGTTATATAGTTAATTATTCATGTGATGAATGATCAAGCACTATAACATAGAAATGCATGTAACCTAAGTTAATTATTAGTTTTAAATTTTTTAGAACTTGAATAATTAGACTTAGGTTTTCTAGTTCTAATAAGATTAGAATTAGGAAATCAATATGACTTATGAATGGTGACTAATTATTAACTCTATCTAAGGAAGGTTCTGTCTAAGGCTGGGGTATTTAAGTTGACGCTTTGCGTGAAGGGAATGAAACTCCCGCAACGGGAAACGACTTTGAATCGTCGTGGTGTTCGTTGTGAAAAAAGTTTTCTTAAAATTGAATTTATCACAAAATCCTAGGCTAAACATGCATTAATAGAAGGAAAAACAGTAAGGAAAGATTACTTACTTGTTGAAGAACATTTCTTCAAGAATTCCTTCTCCGATCACGAACTCTTCGTGCCCTCGATCTCTACGATCACTATCTCTCGAATCGAATGGATTGGACACCTCCAATTGATCTTCTTCGGTCGGTAGAGGGAGAGTAGTGTGACTCCCTTTGGTTTAGGGGTAGAGAGGATTTGAGAGATTGAAAGAATTGAGAGAGTAAATTTTTGGTGAGATTCCAAAAAATGACTTGTGAGAGCTACAAAGCCTTCTCACAAAGGCTTTATATAATGGTGATAGGTCGAGTTGAAATCTCCACCTATTTACCATTTTACCACAACCTTAGGTCATGCAAATCATATTTGCATAACACATATAATAAGATATCTCATATCTTATTATACAACTCACATTTGTATAATTGTGGATTTTAAATTGAATCACATTCAATTTAATTTCTCTCAATCCAATTTCTCTAAATTAACACTAATTAATCACTTAGGCTAACCTATAGTTTATTATGAATCTCATTCACATTAAACTATATATTATGTCAATCATATCTCATATAAATGACATAAATACCCTTTTAATGAATTTGAACACTTCAAATCCACACCAAGCTGTAAATCCTCTATCTTTCCAGTTTGAGCCAACTGAGGGACCTAATGGACCTACAGATGACGAGCTCCAATGATTCAAGATTAACCTGTCAAACTTTTTGACCCGGTTATTCAACATTTATTAGCTACGGTAACACTCCGCTAAAGCCCCTAGCTGCACTCCCATCACTGTAGGACAAGTTGTGTCCATATATATAACCAATGCTCATGAGTCGACCCTTCATAGGTTGTCGTAGACACTGCTGGGTCAAATTACCATTTTACCCCTGTGTCTACCTCTTGCTCCTTAAGTCTCTACTGCTCCTCTAATGAATAACAACGTCGTACGGTCCAACCATAAACAACACCCCTCTCGGGCCAGTGAGAGGGTGGGTGCCCGTTGTCTAAGCCCTAGAGACAACACTTAAGGGAACAACCCCTCTAGTTTTCCTAAGTCGGGAACGAGTGAATTCCATCTCGCGTAGTCAAGTTCCTAGCTCCCCACGTGGTCCTGTCGCTGAGAAGATAGGCATATTGGGCGAGTAACTGTGACCACCCTCACCCGTACTAGTCAAAGGACAAACCCCCGCAGATAGGAGTCCGTAACACGCTCAGGATTAAAGGTTGAGTCACTATTGGTCATCTACGAAGTTATTAGTCCTATATTGTTAACGGTGTTACATTAGTAGGTCTAATAATTCACGGTCTGGTCTTGTACAATCTCATTGGACAGGATGCCCCCACTCGCATGTCAACCACATGAACGAGTTGGATCACCTCGTTTGTATCAATACAAAGCAGGTCGCATCCACAACGTATTCCGGATTAGGGCTCCAACCCTATCCGTACACTGTAGACCGTTCGGGTCATTAACTCGAACGTGATCCTTCCTGTGTGTCCACTATACACCGTTCAAGATCTAGTTCTCTCATAATTCAATGACCCTGGAGCTTAGTTTATTGGATAAAGTTTGTAAATATGCGAGATACAAAGTGATTAAAAAAATAACTCGTATTTATTTCAATAAGGAATATTACAAACATTTACGAGATTAGGACATACATGCCAACAAACTCCCACTTGGACTAAGCTAGTGGAGTACAAAATACATTTCTCAAATGTACAATAAAATACAATAAACTAGGGCATTGAATACCCTTTACAATACTCCCACTTGCCCTAGTCAGGAAGCACTCGAAGACTTAGACTCTCTAGGTGACCCTCAAACACCTTAGCCGTGAGGGCATTTGTAAATGGATCAACAACGTTGTGCTCCGACGCTATCTGCGTGATTGTCACGTCTCCGCGGCGCACAATCTCCCGTATCAGGTGATACATCCGCTCAATGTGCTTGCCCCTCTTATGACTCCGAGGTTCTCTCGAGTTGGCTACTGCTCCACTGTTGTCACAAAACAGGGTAATCAACAAGTTCATATTTGGAACAATTTCCACATCCATCATGAACTTCCTAAGCCAAAC
Organism: Trichosanthes cucumerina; assembly: GCA_036507285.1. Classification (NCBI taxonomy): domain Eukaryota; kingdom Viridiplantae; phylum Streptophyta; class Magnoliopsida; order Cucurbitales; family Cucurbitaceae; genus Trichosanthes; species Trichosanthes cucumerina. The sequence continues at coordinate 57,537,946 of CM071838.1, forward strand.
AACTTCCTTTGCAGCTTCACAAGCCCCAACATACTCGGCTTCCATCGTGGAATCAACGATGAAGGGAATCGAAATCCCCGCAGTGGAAGCGATTGCGAATCGCGCGCTCTTGATTTAGTTACAACAGTAAATTCAAGAACATGAAAAACTAGATTAAGCATAAAATTAGAATGGACAGCAAGAATTTACCTTTGAAGAACCTTTCTTCGAGTGCTCCTCTCTCCACGGTCACGATCTCAACAACAAGAACTCCAACGTGCGAAGACACGACCACCGGATCTTCTCCGTTGTTCTCTAGGTGAGGGAGGAAGGTGAGTTCCCTTTAGGAGATGTGAGGTATTTTTGAGAGAGATGTTTGTTGTCTTGGAACCTTTCCAACAACAACAAAAAGGGAGCTTGTAAAAACCTTGACTTAGTTGCATCTCATGCAACCATATATATAGGGGAATGGGATGAAAATGACCATCGTACCCCTCCTTTAATCTCTCTTTAGTATATAGTTTATATATGAATCTAATTCACATTAAAATTATATATTATATCAATTATATCATATATAATTGATATAACTCCTCATGTATGAAATTGAACACTTAAATTTCACTCCTAACTTTATACCCTCAATATTACCATGTTGAGCCAATGAGGGATCTAATGGACCTACAGATCATGAGCTCAAATGATGTGAGATTAACTGATCAAACTCTTTGATCCAGTTAATCAATGTTCATTAACTACAAGTCACTCCACTATAAACTTGTAGCTGCACTCTCCTCACTGTAGATATTATTGTGTCCACTGATATAGTCATTACCCATGAGTCGACCCTTCACAGGTTGTTCGTAATCGCAGCTGGGTCAAATTACCGTTTTACCCCTGTGATTACCTCTTTTCTCCTTAAGCACCACTGATCCTCTAATGAACAACAAGTCTAAGGTCCTTCCTTAGACTCATACCCTCATAGAGGGCGGGGCCCCGTTGTTCAAGACCTGGAGTCAGTTTGTAAGGGAACAACCTATCTAATTCCTCAATAGAGGAATGAGTGAATTCCATCTTGCAGAGTTAAGTTCCCAGCTACCTACGAGGTTCTGTCCCTGAGAAGGTAGGCTTATTGAGTCGGCTACAAGCCACTCTTACCCATACTAGTCTAAGGACAAACCCCTATAAGCAGGAGTTCTTAACTTGCTCAAGATTCAGGTTGAGTCACTAATGACCATCTATAAATTACTAGTCTTATCCTGTTAACGGTGTTATACTTGTTAGACTAATAATTTGCGATCCAGTCTTGTATGAACTCTTTATACAGGATGCCCCCACTCGCATGTCAACTACATGAATGAGTTGGATTACCTCATTTGTACTAATTACAAAGTGGGCCGCATCCATGGTGTTACCAGAATGAGGTTTCCAACCTTAATCTTATACCATAGACTATTTAGGTTATAATCTTGAACTCAACCCAAATAGTGTCCACTACACTGATTTCAAGATAAATGTTATAACCTTGGAGCTCAGTTTATTGGATTTATAAAAGCAAGACTGTAATCTTATCAAAACAAATAACACTTTATTTAATTGATCAAAATTACTCAAGTTTAGGGCATAAATCCCAACAATCTCCCACTTGACCTAAAGCTTGTGGAGTACTAAACATTAGAGTAATGTAAATACAATAAACTAGGGCATTTAAACCCCTTTGTACAAAATACTCCCACTTGCCCTAGTTGGGGAAGACTTGTAAACCTAGACCTTCTAGGTGACTTTAAAAAACTTTAGCGGTGAGAGCCTTTGTAAAAGGATCAACATGTTGTGCTCTGAGGCTATCTTCGTGACAATCACGTCTCCTCTATGCACGATCTCCCGGATGAGATGATACTTCCGCTCTATGTGCTTTCCCCTCTTATCACTTCCAAATTTAGCATGAATTTTCTTAACCAAACGACCTCCTTAGCTGCTTCACAAGCTGCGACATATTCGGCCTCCATGGTGGAATCAACGATGCATCCTTGCTTGACGCTTCACCATACTACAGCTCATCCGTTAAGAGTGAAAACTGACCCTGATGTAGATTTTTGAGAATCTTTATCAGTCTGAAAGTCAGAATCCGTGTATCCTGTAAGGATCAAATCCTTAGCCCCAAACAAAAGCATGTAGTTCCTTTTTCTCCGAAGATACTTAAGGATTGTTTTAACCGTTGTCCAGTGTTCAAGTCCTGGATTGGATTGATACCTACTGACCATCCCAACTGCAAAACAGATGTCAGACCTAGTACACAACATGACGTACATCAGGCTCCCAACAGCTGATGCGTAAGGAATCCGTCTCATATCCTCAACTCCTTGAGGTGTCTTGGGACATTGTTCCTTAGACAAATGGATTCCATGTCTAAAAGGCAACAAGCCCTTTTTGGAATCTTGCATCTTAAACCTTGACAACACTTTGTAAGATGCTTGAGACAAGGCTAGTGTTTTATTCTTGCGGTTCATAACAATCTGGATCCCAAGTGATGGAGATCTGATCTCCTTGAGCAGCGAAAACGTGATTGGGATCGTTAATTTGCTTGATTGTTTTGCTAAAAACAAAAACCAGTACATTGACCCAAAAAATACAGAACAAGCATATAATCAACTCTAATCTAATTAGGCATGAATTAAATGCATACAAACATATATGGAGTTTAACTTTTAAACTAAAAGAGGATAAAGAAGTTACATTTGTAGTTTCAACTTGCAGCAACTCCTTGCTCCAAATAAGACAGCAACCCAGGAACTTCCAAGATGCTTCTCTGTTTTCTTCAATTGGACAACACCACGAGGAAAACCTTCTATCCTCTGAGATCTTAAATCTTCCTTGGTGGGAAGGTTTCCAACAATTGGAAGATGAAGGGAATTTGAGAGTGTGAGAGAGAGAGAGTAATTCTCCAAAAATCACCTCATGTCATTCCTCGATCAATGCCTTCTTCTACCGGAGAAGAAGGATTCGATGGGTAACTCCCCACTTCCCTATCGAGAGGGAGATGGGGAGTGGTGGGAACGTGTCCTCTTGACACGTTCCCATTTAATATTAATATTAAAATTTAATTAATAATTAAATACATTAAATTAAATCATATTTAATTCATATATAATATTAAATAAATGATTAAATCACATTTAATCATTTTACCCTTTATCCTATAGTTTAATGTACATCTTATGCACATTAAATTATAACCTATAGTTTTCAAATATGAATCACATTTACATTTGAATTTGATATTTGAACTCTTTCAAATATTCAATTCTCTCAAAGTAATTTAATATGAATCATATTCACATTAAATTTATAATATATAGTTCCAAAACTATATATTATATCGTATCCATATACATTAAATATATTCCCTAATGAATTTGAACATTTCAAATTCAAATGATCTAAGAACCCTTTACGAGCTAGAAGGTGGACCTAATGGACCTACAGATCAGAAGCTTCAACGATACGAGACTACTCGGTTAATCTCATTAACCTCCCAATCAACATTCGTTAATTGCGGGAACACTCCACTAAAGTCCCACAACTGCACTCTTCTCACTGTAGATATATTTCTGTGTCCATTGATATTGACTAATAACAGCAAGTCAATCCTTCACGAATGTTCGTAACACCAGTTGGGTCAAATTACTGTTTTACCCCTGGTTTACATCTTGTGCCTTAAGTACTTGTGCTCCTCTTATGAACAATTTGTTTGTGGTCCTACCAACAAACAGAGTCCCTATCGGGCCAATGAGAGGGTCGGGCCCTTTGTTCAAGTCCCGAAGACACCATATAAGGGACATTCCTCTACTTACCCTAGTAGGCAGGAAGAAGTGAATTCCATCTTGCTAAGTTAAGTTTCCAGCCGCTCACTCGGTCTTGTCCCCAAGAAGGTAGGCATATTGAGTCGGCGAATCTGGCCACTCTCACCCATACTAGTCAAAGGACAATCCCTCGCGAACAGGAGTTCATAACCTGCTCAAGATTGAGATCAAGTTGCCGAGGTCATCCTAGTGAAATAGAAACCTATCTAGTCAACGGAGTTACAGCTAGAGGTTACTATTTTGTGGTCCGGTCTTATGTAATCTCATTACATATGATATCCCCACTCACATGTCATCTACACGAACACGTTAGGATCACAGTGTTTGTATCAAATACAAAGTGGGCGATATCCATAGTTTTACCAGGGTAAGGTACCCAAACCTTATCCCTTAACTATAGACCCTTTAGGCTGTATCTCGAACCAAGATCCTTTTTATGTACATTACATTCAGTTAAAGATTCATTTAACAGTCTTGGATGTTTAGTTTATTGGATTTAGGGTTTTAAATAAAGGAAAACTCGTAGATAGGGAACAATAACACTTTATTGAAATAATAACACTTTATTACATTAATTAGAACATAATTACAAACTACGAGTTTTAGGGCATAAATCCCAACAAACTCCCACTTGAACTAAAACTCTAGTGGGGTACATCAGAATCTAAAACAGTAGAAATACAATAAACTAGGACATCCATATACCCCATTACATATCTCCCACTTGCCCTAGATTAGCCTATGTACATATCTCGTAGACCTAGACTTTCTAGATGACCCTCGAACACTTTAGCCGTGAGAGTCTTTGTAAACGGATCAACAATATTGTGCTCCGAAACGATCTTCGTGACTGTCACATCTCCTCGTTGCACAATCTCTCATATCAGGTGGTACTTCCTCTCGATGTGCTTACCTCGCTTATGGCTACGAGGTTCCTTCGAATTGGCTACCGCACCACTGATGTCACAGTATAAGGTGATGGGAGATTCCATATTTGGAACAACTTCCAAATCAGTAAGGAATTTCCTTTGCCAAACAGCCTCCTTAGCTGCTTCACAAGTAGCGACATACTCAGCCTCCATTGTGGAGTCAGCGATGCATCCTTGCTTGATACTTCGCCATACTATAGCTCCTCCGTTAAGGGTGAAAACTGATCCCAATGTGGATTTCCGAGAATCCTTATCGGTCTGAAAATCAGAATCAGTGTATCCAGTAAGGATCAGATCCTTAGACCCATACACAAGCATATAGTCCCCTGTTCTCCTTAGATACTTGAGGATATTTTTAACTGCTGTCTAGTGGTCTAACCCTGGATTGGACTGGTACCTACTGACTATTCCCACTACATAACAAATGTCACGCCTCGTGCATAGCATAACATACATTAAGCTACCTACTGCAGAGGCATAGGGAATATGTCTCATATCCTCAACTTCTTGAGGTGTCTTGGGACACTGTTCCCTTGACAGATGAACTCCATGCCTGAAGGGTAATAAGCCCCTCTTGGAATTCTGCATCGAATATCTGGACAACATTTTGTCGATATAAGACCTAGCGTTCTGTTCTTGCGATTCCTAAAGATCTGAATCCCAAGAACATACTGCGCCTCTCCCAAATCTTTCATTTGGAATTGGGTCGCCAACCAATTCTTTATGTCAGTTAGGTATCCTACATCATTCCCAAGAGTAGGATATCATCCACATAAAGTACTAACAAAGCTACTTTGTCGTTGACGATCCTCTTGTAAACACAAGCCTCGTCAACGTTTTGGTCAAAGCCGTAAGACTTGATCGCAGTATCAAATCTTATTTTCCAAGATCTTGATGTTTGTTTCAATCCATAAATGGATCGATTAATCTTGCAAACTTTTTGCTCCTGACCTCGTGCTATGAACCCTTCGGGCTGAGACATATAGATGCTCTCGTCAATATTACCATTCAAAAAGGCAGTCTTGACGTCCATTTGCCAAATTTCATAATCATAAAACGCGACTATGGACAAGAGTATCCTTATAGACTTCAGCTTAGTAACAGGGGAAAAAGTTTCTTCATAGTAAACTCCTTCCTTTTGGGTAAAACCCTTTGCTACAAGTCTAGCCTTAAAGATCTGTACCTTTCCGGCTGCATCTCTCTTTCTCTTATAGATCCACTTACACCCTATGGGTCTAACCCCTTCAGGTTGGTCTACAAGTTCCCATACTGAATTGAAGTCCATTGACTCCATTTCAAGGTCGATGGCTTTGATCCATTGGTCCTTGTCTACGTCATTCATTGCCTGTTTAAAAGATAATGGATCTTCTATGTCGTCATCAGGTATGACAACTTGAGTTTCAGCTGAACCCAAGTAGCGATCAGGTTGGGAAACAACCCTCCCACTGCGTCGAGGCATTCCCAACAATTGAGAAGGACGAGACTGACTTGAGGTGCTGACTCCCCCATCAACTCTTGATGAAGGTCCAGCTTGATCAACAACTCTTGTTGGTTCATGTGTAGCTTCATTTAGTACCAATTTACTATGCGGTTTATGGTTTCTCATGTGATCTTCCTCCAAGAACGTGGCGTTTGTCGATACAATCACCTTATTTTCTTGTGGGTCGTAGAAAAGACCACCTCTCGTTTCTTTGGGATAGCCAACAAATTGGCACAATCTTCAACGAAGATCCAGTTTCTTTGGGTTTGTCACGAGCACGTGTGCCGGACAACTCCAAATCTTGAAGTGTTGTAAACTAGGTTTACGCCCCTTCTAAAGTTCAAAAGGTGTTTCTGAAATACTTTTTGATGGAATACTGTTTGAACTGCAGTCTCTACTACGTATCCCCAAAACGAGGCAGGCAATTGAGCATAACTCATCATAGAACGAACCATGTCTAACAAGGTTCTATTTCTCCTTTCTGACACACCATTTTGCTGTGGTGTATTAGGTGCAGAGAGTTGAGATTTAATTCCATGTTCTATCATATAGTCTTGGAATCTCAAATCCATGTACTCTCCACCTCGATCTAATCGAAGTGTTTTAATGGTTTTTCCTAATGCATTCTCTACTTCAGCCTTATACTCTTTGAACTTTTCAAGAGCTTCAGACTTGTGATGCATTAGGTATAGATAACCATACCTCGAATAATCATCTATGAAAGAGATGAAATATTCAAACCCTCCTCGAGTTTTAACATTCACCGGACCACAAAGATCCGAATGCACAAGTTCTAGGGGCTCTACGGCTCTATAACCTTTTCCAGTAAAAGGTCGTTTGGTCATTTTACCTTCCAAGCATGATTCGCAAGGAGGTAAAGAATCATCTTCTAACTTGTTTAGAAGTCCATTATTAGAAAGTCTCTCAATCCGGTTGAGATTAATATGACCAAGTCTAAGATGCCACAGATAGGTATTATTATTTGGAGAAATTCTTTGCCTTTTATTTTGAGTGTTAGCATTCTTAAACATCTCATGATTTAAAATTGCTTTGGTTTTATTTGGTTTCAGTACGTACAAGCCATTTTTCAATTTAGCAGAACAAATATTGACACCCTCTTTCAAAATAAACGCTTCATTGATTGAAAAAGAAATACAATAACCAAGTTCTATTAAACAAGAGATAGAAATTAAGTTCCTTTTTAGCTTAGAAACTATATACATATTTTTTAAAGAAAGAAATCTATCTCTGAAAAATAATTTGGCATCTCCCACTGCACGAGCTGAGACGACGTCTCCCGTTTCGACCCTGAGCGTCATCTCACCCTCTTCGAGCTCCTTGAAGGAACTAGTTTCCTGAAATGAAGAGCAAACGTGATTAGTGGCTCCTGAATCAAGTATCCAGGTTAAATCATCATTTTCCACTAAACATGTTTCAAAAACAAGTAAATCTAATTTACCTTTCTTCTCTTTAAGCTCAACAAGGTATTTTGGGCGGTTTCTCTTCCAGTGCCCATCCATGTTGCAGTGGAAACACTTTCCTTTATCTGTAAGCTTGGTTTTTCCCTTACCTTTGTCAGCAGCAGGTGCCTTCCCTTTCCCTCCTATTTTCTTCTTTTGGGTCTTCTAAAGTCCAGAAGATGAGCTACAGGACTTAGTCCCAGAGGATGAACCCTTCTGGAACCTTCTGGAATGGGCAAACAGATTTGCCTCTCCATCAACTTGTCCCTTATTCTTCATAAGAGACTGGAAAGTCTGTAGTTCATTAAGGAGAGTAGTCAGGTTATACTCTATCTTGTTCATCACCGCATTGCTGCGGAATTGCAGGAAACTTTTTGGAAGAGATTCTAGGATGAACGATACCTGACTCTGCTCGTCAATGACCGCTCCGTTCATCTCAGCCACGTTGAAGTGGACCATCAGATCAAGAACGTGTTCTCTCACCGATGACCCCCTCCTTCATACGGGAGTTATAAACGTATTTGAGGGATTCGTGCCGAATCTGTCCAGACGGTTGTTCAAACATTTCCTGCAGTGAACTCATGCTCTCACGAGCTGAGACCATGCCCTCGTGCTTTTTGGCCAGAACTTCAGAAACACTAGCCAAAATGTAGACCTTGGCCTTATCATTGGCCTTGATCCAACGGTCGTACGCCTCCTTAACAGATTGAGGAGCGTTACGAGCAGGAATTTGAGGACATTCCTCAGTTAGTACGAACCGAAGGTCATCAACAACGAGAATCGTATTCAAGTTGGACTTCCACATAGTAAAATTCTCACCAGTTAAACGGTCGCTTTTAAGTAAGGCTATTATTGAGGACGACATGCTGAAAATCCAAAATAGTTCTAATTAGTTATGCCTTTAAACCCATTATAAAAACCAATCTAATTTTGCAAAATTATTAAAGAACCCTAGTGTTTAAACTAAAACCCACTGTTTAAGTTAAACCTTTAATCTTGCAAAGATACTTCAAGGGTTTAGAGCAAAAGCCTCCGTCGGGCGGTCAATCATTCCTCCCTTGAATTGAGACTTTCTCAGCCAATTCCCACTACCAGAAAATCTCATGTCCCAATGGTCCTTAGCTACCGTTTGTTTGGTCAAGGACTTGTTAACTAACTTAACTCATCCCGTAAATGTGACCCTACCATTTTCAGATCCAATAAGCCCGAGCCAACAAACTACTATTAAGAAAGACAATTGTTGGCAAACAACCTAAGAGACCCTATCCATTTCTGGAGTTTGCGGTGTTCCGATCCCTATAGTCAGGCCCTCCGTAGGGTTTAGCTGTTCCAGGACAACCTAGCAGGCAGACTATAGAAATCTCACGGTGCGACCTAATGAAGGAGACCGTAGGATACGTTGACACGCGTCCTACTCCCATTTACTATGGATACTTCCCTCATTCACCTTGGTATTGAACCATTCAAACACATACCGTAGGGGGACGCCCTATTGATGCCACGTAGCCGAGCATGGAACTCACGGTATGAACTCTCAAGGACGTGAGAGTAAACTCGATGCAAACATCTCGTTTTCTCCCACTGAAGTTCCTAGAATTAGGGTATGATATTTAACTTAGACGGATTCTGGCTAAAAGAATCTATCTAAGTCTATGCCTATTATAACTAGGTCTTAAAACCATATGTCTAGGTGAATAAACATTTTAATTACCTAGAGATAAAACAGGCGAGGTTAATTACACTCGAGGTTCGGGTGAGTTCAGTAGGAGGTGTTAAGATTGCACCTCGAGTAAGTACTGACCTTAGACGAGAACTTCACCGGTAGAGTTCCCTTATAACTAAAGTCCTAAAGTCCTACTATATTTTAAACTATTTAAAATATTACGTAAGACTTATTTCTAATCCTATTAGAAATTGAAACTTAGGTCTAAATTAATTTTAAACAATTTAAAACTAATTAAATTTAACCTAAGTTCCTATGTTTGCATGCATTTCTTTATTATAGGTTATGGTTTGTAAAACCCCATTAATTTATAACTTTTATAAATTTTAATAATTAACCTATGATAAAGAAACTATATTATAAATCCAACAATCAGTATTCAAATTGGAATTATAAAAGAAATTCAACTACTTGAATTATAAAATTACTTAAACAAAATAACATTTAATTTAAACTAAGTAATTTCATGCTCCATGTAATTTATTTTCCATATAATCTAATTATAACACTTATAATTAATTACTCATGAAAAAATAAATTAGTCATGCATTCAACCATATTCATATTAACATTTATATAAATAAAATGCATGAACATGCTTATCCTAAGGTGGGAATAATCTAAATGACATTCATATAGATAAAAAGCTGTAAAACCAGAATAATTTGGCCCCTAAAGTGCAAAAAAAATAAATTACATTAATTTATTTCATGAAATCGGAACCAACCGATCCGGTCTCGCATTCTTTGGAATGTCCCCGGCGCGTTAGTAACGCTGAGGCCGGCGTTACAACGCGCCGCGCCCGCTCGTCTTGCGCGCTGGTATCGGGATGGCGTTGCAACGCGCTAAGGCGCGCGTTACCGCCGCCCCGACCCCTTGAGCGCCGCGTCGATAGGGAGCGCCGGCGGCGTTGCGACAGCTGTTCTTCGACGTTACCACGCCGCTACTTCTCGGCGATGAGCTGAAACTCACGAACACAACAGCTTTGTTCTTCAATTTCTCATTCGATTCTCCACCGTATTGCTTGAAATTGGTCTCGAACGACTCGTAACTCAATTACAGACTAAATTTTGCACTTTCTGCCCAAAAACGCAGGGGCCTTTACATACTAATTGATCAATATCAAAGTAAACTAAGGCCAAAACATTCCTAAACAAGTTTTACAGCAAACCAAATGCAATTCCCACCAAATTAATGCAATTTTGTTTCAAAACAAAACAATACAAGCATTGCTCTGATACCAATTGATAGAGATCTGATCTCCTTGAGTAGCGAAAATGTGATTGGGATCGTTAATTTGCTTGATTGTTTTGCTAAAAACAAAAACCAGTACATTGACCCAAAAAATACAGAACAAGCATATAATCAACTCTAATCTAATTAGGCATGGATTAAATGCATACAAACATATATGGAGTTTAACTATTAAACTAAAAGAGGATAAAGAAGTTACCTTTGTAGTTTCAACTTGCAGCAACTCCTTGCTCCAATTAAGATAGCAACATAGGAACTTCCAAGATGCTTCTCTGTTTTCATCAATTGGACAACACCACGAGGAAAACCTTCTATCCTCTGAGATCTTAAATCTTCCTTGGTGGGAAGGTTTCCAACAATTGGAAGATGAAGGGAATTTGAGAGTGTGAGAGAGAGAGAGCAATTCTCCAAAAATCAGCCTACTGTCATTCCTCGATCAATGCCTTTTTTCTACCACAGAAGAAGGATTCAGTGGGTAACTCCCCACTTCCCTATCGAGAGGGAGATGGGGAGTGGTGGGAACGTGTCCTCTTGACACGTTCCCATTTCATATTATATTAATATTTAATTAATAATTAAATACATTAAATTAAATCATATTTAATTCATATATAATATTAAATAAATGATTAAATCACATTTAATCATTTTACCCTTTATCCTATAGTTTAATGTACATCTTATGCACATTAAATTATAACCTATAGTTTTCAAATATGAATCACATTCACATTTGAATTTGATATTTGAACTCTTTCAAATATTCAATTCTCTCAAGTAATTTAATATGAATCATATTCACATTAAATTTATAATATATAGTTCCAAAACTATATATTATATCGTATCCATATACATTAAATATATTCCCTAATGAATTTGAACATTTCAAATTCAAATGATATAAGAACCCTTTACGAGCTAGAAGGTGGACCTAATGAACCTGGCTGCGGATCGTAAGCTCCAACGATACGAGATCGCTTTCGGTTAATCTCATTAACCTCCTAATCAACATTCGTTAATTGCGGAACACTCCACTAAAGTCCCACAAACCGCACTCTTCTCACTTTGTAGATATATTTCTGTGTCCATGGATACTGACCAATAACAGCAAGTCAATCCTTCACGAATGTTTGTATCACAATTTGGGTCAAATTACTGGGTTACATCTTGTGCCTTAAGTACCAGTGCTCCTCTAATGAACAATTTGTTTGTGGTCCTACCAACAAACAGAGTCCCTCTCGGGCCAATGAGAGGGTCGGGCCCTTTGTTCAAGTCCCGGAGACACCACTTAAGGGAACATTCCTCTACTTACCCTAGTAGGCGGGAAGGAGTGAATTCCATCTTGCTAAGTTAAGTTCCCACCGCTCACTCGGTCTTGTCCCCAAGAAGGTAGGCATATTGAGTCGTGCGAACCGGCCACTCTCACCCATACTAGTCAAAGGACAATCCCTCATGACAGGAGTTCATAACCCCGCTCGGGATTGAGATCAAGTTGCCAGTCATCCTACTTGAAATAGAAACCTAACTAGTCAAAGGAGTTACAGCTAGAAGTTACTATTTCGTGGTTCGGTCTTATGTAATCTCATTACATAGGATAACCCCACTCACATGTCATCTACACGAACACGTTAGAATCACAGTGTTTGTATCAAATACAAAGTGGGCCATATCCATAGTTTTACCAGGGTAAGGTACCCAAACCTTATCCCTTAACTATAGACCCTTTAGGCTGTATCTCGAACCAAGATCCTTTTAATGTACATTACATTCAGTTAAAGATTCATTTAACAACCTTGGATGTTTAGTTTATTGGATTTAGGGTTTTAAATAAAGGTAAACTCGTAGATAGCGAACAAAAACACTTTATTGAAATAATAACACTTTATTACATTAATTAGAACATAATTACAAACTACGAGTTTTAGGGTAAAATCCCAACACCAAGAACAAACTGCGCATCACCCAAATCTTTCATTTGCAACTGCGTAGCTAGCCATTCCTTGATGTCAGTAAGATAACCTACATCATTCCAAATGAGTAGGATATCATCCACATAGAGAATTAGGAATGCGACAGAACTATTGATGATTTTCTTGTAGACACAAGGTTCATCATCATTCTGGTCAAAACTTTAAGATCTGATAGCCTCATCAAATCTTATATTCTAGGACCTAGAGGCTTGTTTCAGTCCATAAATCGACCTTTTAAGCCTGCAAACCGTTTGCTCTTGTCCTGGTTTAATGAACCCTTTGGGTTGGTCCATGTAGATGGTTTCCTCAAGATTGTCATTCAAAAAGGCTGTCTTGACATCCATTTGCCATACCTCATAGTCATAATATGCGGCAATGGCAAGAAGGATACGAATAGACTTTACCATAGCAACAGGTGAAAAGGTCTCCTCATAGTCAACCCCTTCAACCTGGGTATAACCCTTTGCTACTAGTCTAGCTTTAAAGGTTTGCACCTTCCACTCTACATCACGTTTTCTCTTGTAGATCCACTTACAACCTATAGGTTTTACCCCATCAGGCTTATCTACAAGATCCCAAGAAGAATTGAAGTGCATAGACTCCATTTCTTGGTCCATGGCTATGACCCATTTGTCTTTGTCAATGTCAACCATTGCTTGATTATAAGTCAATGGATCCTCGCAGTTGTCATCTGGTATAACAACTTGGGTTTTAGCTAAACCCATGTAATCAATGATCATCAGATCACAACCCTCCCACTACATCGAGGCATACTCAACTCTTGAGATGGACCCTCTTGACTAGACAAACTAGTATCAACAACTCTTGTTGACGTACTAGTGTTCTTATTAGCAACCTTTGCTATTGTTCCGTCTAACTCACTCAACACTACCTTACTTTTTGGTTTGTGGTCCCTTATGTGGTCCTCCTCCAAGAAAGTGACATTTGTCGACACAAAGACCTTATCTTCCTTAGGATCATAGAATAAACCACATTTTGTTTCTTTTTGGTATCCTACGAATAGGCACAACTTTGAACGTGAATCCAACTTCTTTGGATTTGTCACAAGCACATGTGCTGGACAACCGCATATTCTGAAGTGACATAAACTACCTTTACGTCATTTTCAGAGTTCAAAAGGTGTTTCAGAAACACTTTTGGAGGGCATACTATTCAAAATGTATACTACAGTCTCCACTGCATAACCCCAAAAGGAACTAGGGAGATGAGCATGTAAGCCCTAAACCCTATTCTCTTTTATCATTGATCACTCGTTCATGATGTTTTGAAATATGCAAAGTCGTATAGGTTGCACTAAACGTTGTTGTGATCGAATTTGGGAATCTATTGAATTTGGAGCTACAATGTGTCTAAACTTCACAAGGGGATAGGTAAACCATTGAAATAAGCATATTAAAAGTTGCATTGAAGTAAGTTCAACTCATTAGCAAATTGGAGGAGTTTTAGGTGCATCAAGTATTGAATGGAAGATCATATGTCTTACAAACTTAGGATAAGTTGGCTAAATGCTTAAGGTTTATTTACACACTTATTTTGTTGTTTTAAAAAGGTGATTAAGATGTAAAAACTGAAGGAGGAGGTGGCAAAGGGAGGTGAAGCTTCGAAGTTAAACAAGGCAAGTAGGTGCTGTCAAATTCGCAGAAAAACAGCAAGCAGCTGGAAAAAGGGTCATCTTCAATCGACCATATCTCTCTATCTACTGAACCAAATTCGATGATTTTTGTGTCAAAATCTCAGAAATTGAGTGTAGAATACGAAACTGGTCGGCTTTGCAGAAAAAAACAAGAGGATGAAGGAGAAAGGAGCAGAACAGTGAAGGGTGTTCAAGTTTCTCGGGTAGCAGAACAGTATGAGGAGATCAGTCTGTTTTGAGCTCTTGAGGAGGAATTAGAAGCTGAAATTTTGAGGTAAGTAAGCTAAGATGTTGTCCTTGAGGTTTATCAAAAAATATTTGGTGGTTGTGTTGATAAATTTTGAGGAACCCAAGTTGAAATTTGAACCTGTAGTTTTAGGTGAAAGGGAAAAACTTCTAGCATGAGATTGAGGGAGATTTTCTTTCATTTCTATATACCTTACAATCAATTGTGTGTATGGTTATTCTGAATTGAGTTATGGGACTGAGTTAGACCTATTTCTAAGGTGCAAGGAAAGGAATTGATGCTACTGTTTTGAAGAAGAAGGCAGAAGACAGAAGTATGCTGTCAAATCCGGGAAGTCTCTGATGTTTTTGTTGTTCTGATCTGTACACTTGGAGTTAGAAGCTCTAATTGGTATGGCTCGAAAGCTTATTGAATTTCCTACAACTTTCGTGAAGAAATCGTGAGTAGAAAATGTCTAGAAGATGTCTTAAATATCAGATTAAATTTGTTGTGCAGCAGGAAATCCGAATCTGAAAACAGCAGAAGTCTGTTTTGAGGAAAGTAGCTTTCGAGGTATTTCTGAACAAATCCGTTTGGAATTTCAATTTCATGTCTTCATATGATTTTTAGAGGGTTCAAAAGGAAGAGTTTGGTATAAATTACATTATTTTTGGATAAGTAATGAAGAAGTTATGGCTGTCTGAATACAGGGCAGAAAATCTGAAAATGCTGGAAAATTTAAAAGTGTGTTTTCTTGCAAGTTTTAAGGTTAAAAATCATGAGGTCGAGGTTCTAATGGTTGAGTTGGTTTGTTTGATAGGTCAAGAGCTAATAGGTCAAGTTTACAAGCCGGGGTTCTAATTTTAATACTGTGAGTGACTCTATCTTTAAACTTTGCTTGGCCCATGTTTTTCTTAATAAGCATAATTGTTGATCATTGAGTCTTGTTTGAACTAATTATGTATAGCTTCATGGAGTCCCTAACATAAAGTTCATGATGGAACCTAAGCAAGCTTGAATTAGTTGTAACTATAAATCCAAGTATGGAAACTAAATTATGAAAGTATGCTTTCCTTTAGAGAATGTTTTGTGTAAATCCACTTGCGAACATGTTTAGATGATAATGTGATATTGTCAAGAAATTGTTGTATGTGTTATAAAGACATGATTTCCATGGTAAACAAGTTATGCCCTTGATCTTGATTAACCCCTAATACTTGAAGGACATTCGAGAAGGTACTTAGGGGAATGAATCATAATTTCCGATCTTCAAGGACAATGAGAAGGTATTCGGGTAGTAAATGGTCTTACCTTAATACTGAAGGACATAGAGAAGGTATTAGGGAAAACCAAAGGGCCAAAGGTATTCCACGTGCACGTGAGAAAGGTATGAACCTTGTTGGTACAAATGTAACCTTACCACCTCTATGGTTCGAAAGTGGTATCATGCTATGTGTTTTATTGTTATGAGCTTCTACATTATTGATCTATCTACACTCAATATAATACTATATTTTGAGTTATGTGCTATGCATAAGTGGTGACTTGTGTAAATTGGAAGCATGGTTTGTTTATGTTAAGCTAACTTCTACTTATAATCTGCCATTATTATGCTTCACCTTTGAGCTTATAATAGACACTCACTGAGCTTCCTAGCTCACGTTTTCTCTATGTCTACTCTTCCCGTGTGAGACGAGTTTCCAGGTGCTTAGCCATCACAAGACCTACTTGCCACCACGCCATTTAGCTCCTTGTATATACACTTTCTTTGTATATGGTTTGTAGTGAGAACATATTAGATGGGTTGTTATAAACTTGGAAACTTTATGACTATCTAAAGAACATAGTAAAGGAAGTGAATGTATTTCATATATAAGTGTATATCAGTGTTTTACTTTGCTTATTCAAACATGATTTGTTACGTCTATTTTAAGTTAAGTCTTGGGTTAGTCAAGGAAAGCCAGCAAGAGGTTTTGTTATCTTTGTCTTTGCATCTCTTCCTAGGTTAGGCAGGTAAGCTGGGACGGGGTGTGACAGAGCATAACTCATCATTGATCGAACCATGTCCAACAAGGTTCTATTTCTCCTTTCCGATACACCGTTTTTCTTGTGGTGTCTTGGGAGTGAGAGAGTTGGGATGTAATTCCATGTTCTATCATATAGTTCTGAAATTTTAAATCCATGTACTCTCCACCTCGATCTGATCGAAGTGTTTTAACTCTTTTACCTAATTGATTTTCAACCTCAGTCTTGAATTCCTTGAACTTTTCAAGTGCATCAGACTTGTGGTGCATTAGGTAAATATGCCCATATCTGGAATAATCATCTATAAAAGAGATGAAATATTCATATCCTCCCCTGGCTTTAACATTCATCGGACCACAAAGGTCTTAATGTATCAGCTCTAGAGGATCTTTGGCTCTATCACTAAAATGTCTTTTAGTCATTTTGCCTTCTAGGCAGGATTCACATACTGGCAAGGAATTTTCTTCTAACTCGTTTAGAAGTCCGTTCTTTACCAATCTCTCAATCCGATTGAGATTAATGTGACCCAATCTTAGATGCCAAAGATGAGCATTTTCTTTAGGAGAAATTAGTTCGTGTACTTGCAATTTTGTAAAATTCACTCGTTAAAACTATTTTAACTGAATTAAACCATTTGCAAATAATTCTCAAGAAGAGCAACACATAGTACAATACTTTTCCAATGAAATAAACACTTTATTTAATTGAAAAGTAAAAGAAGTACAATGTTCTCTAAGGCAAGAAATAAGGTTTCTAATAAACCATTAAACTACATGTTATCAAATAACAACTTTTCTTTGCCAGACAGTTGCTCTTTATCTGCTCCTTTTCCTCTTCTTCTGTATCTTCTTAAGTCCGTAAGCATGGTCATGATTCTTAGTCCCAGAGGATGAATCCTCCTGAGAACTTTTGGAATGAGCAAACAAATTTGTCTCTCAATTTTGTTGTCTCTTATCATCCATAAAAAACTGATAATTCTGCAGCTCATGTAGCAGAGAAGTCAGATCATACTCTATGTTGTTCATCGTTGCATTGCTACGAAATCGCTGAAAATTCTTCGCAAGAGATTCTAGGATAAACAAAATCTGACATTTCTCATCCATGACCACTCCGTTTAATTCCGCTATATTGAAGTGGGCAATCAGATTGAGAACATGTTCTCTCACCGATGTTCCTTCCTTCATACGTGCGTTATAAACGAATTTTAGGGCTTCATGCCGAATTTGTTTGGACGGTTGTCTAGAAAAATTTAGCACAAAGTCCATGATCTCTCGAGCTGAGACCTTGCCCTCCAGCCTCCTGGCTAAAGCATTAGGTATGCTAGCCAGGATATAGGCTTTCGCCTTTTCGTTGGCATTAATCTAGCGGTCATACGCATCCTCAACAGCTTGAGATGCATTTTGAGCAGGAAATTGAGGACATTCCTCATTGAGAACGAACTTAAGATCATGTGTAACCAAAATTATGTTGAGTCCATTCCTCCAAATCATTATGTTCTCTCCGGTTAACTTTTTCGCACCCAATAAGGAAATCATAGAGCTAGACATTTTGCTGAAAATTTTACAAACAAACTTGTATGAATTTCTTGCTATAACTTTAATCCAATCATGTTTTAGCTAATTATCAAATGATTCCTAGGCCATTTATAATTTGTAATGATACTACAAAGGTTTAGAATGTATGACACCGAAGGGTAATCAAAAAACACTCATCCTCTGGATCAAGACACTCTTGACCAAAACCTAATACTAGAATAACTCTTATTCCTATAGGTTTTAGTTATCATTTTTCAGTCTGGATACATACACAACTTCTGTACACAGTGAGTGTAACCCTTTGTCTTTAGATCCCAGAGTCTCGATCCAATAAAATCCAACGAAGGGAGGACTAGATTGGAAAATAGTCTAAGGAAATCTTTATCCCTTTCGGGTGTCTACTGTGTTAGATCCCCTAAGATCAAGCCCTCTGAAGGGATTGTCTGGTCCAGGCCATACTAGCAGGCTGACCATAGTGGTCTATCGGTGTAAACCGACAAAAGAGACCGTAGGTTTTGTTTTCACTAAACCTGCTCCCACTCACTATAAGTACCCTCTCCATTCACCTTGATATTGACTTATACAAACACCATCCGAAGGGGGACGCTCCCATTTGCGCCACGAGGCCAAGTATGAGTCTCACGGTGTGAACTTCCTGGAGATAGCGTAGGTGGAAAAATATGTATCTCATACACTTTTCCTCCCACTGAATACTTTAAGTCTATAGGAATCTTTCTGAGGCTAAAACCCGGCTAATGGTTTTACCTAACTCTATCAACATAACTCTTATATTGATAATCAATATAACTCTTATATTGATTTTATCCTAAGTTTGTTAATATAACTCCTTATAAGTTTGTTAATATAACTCCTTATATTAAACCTAGGATTTCTAGTTTATTAACCCTTAATAAACCCGCTGACGCTACTGTAATTTATAAGACTCTCTGATTAAATTTCACTCCAAGGTAAGTTCCCAGGTAGGGGTGTTCCGTTTCCGTCAGCTTAAATACCCCAGCCTAGACAGAACTTTCCTTAGACAGAGTTCCTCTTTTAATCATAGCTTATAAATTATTTGGTTCCTAATTCTAATCTAATTAGAACTAGATAACCTAAGGTCTATTATTTCCAAATTCTAAACATTTTAAAACTAATAGTTAACCTTAGGTGACATGCATACTATGTTGTAGTGCTTGATCATTCATCATATGAATAATAAGACATTCATAGCATATTCATCTCATGAAAAATAATGCATGTCAATGCTGTCCAAAAATTAATATAACAACCTTATCATGTAAACTATATAATATAACTCCTTATATTATAAATGATGCATGAAAATGCTTAACCCTAATTTTCTAAAATAAAAGCATACACTATACATGACAATAATTACACAACAATTGCATAATTAAAATAGAAAAAATTAGACTTACTTTGGCACCCTAATTTTAATTTTAATTAATATAATCTAATTATATTAATTAAAATTAATTAATTAAATATAAATTAAATATAAAACGTTTTTATATTTAATATATAATAAAAAAAACGTTTCTGCCCGTTGCTGCTTTGCATGAAACGACTATGGCGTTGCAACGCTGATAGCAGCATTGCAACACTGCTTTTGTCGTCTTCTGCCGAGCGTTGCACAACGCCACAACATTGCAACGCTGCCTCCTGTGCGTGCCTTCTCCCGCAAGCGCAGCGTTGCAACGCCGATGAATAACGTTGCAACGCTGCACACAGACAACAATGTGATTTCTCCAAATCTTGCTCGTTTTTGCTCCGATCTTCTCAGCAACCGCTTTGCCTCGATCGACACAGACTTACAGACTCGATTTACAATTAAATTTGCCCAAAACACCGGGCCCTTACATTGAACATTTTAATGGAAATTGTAAATCTAAGTGACAAAATTGAAAACATCTAATTTGCAAAAACTGTTCATACATCTCATGCAAAAACAGTAAATCCCATTTTGTTCTTGAAAAATTCAGAACATAAATCAAGAACGCAATTGGGCTCTGATACCAATTGAAGGGAATCGAAGTCCCCGCAGCGGAAGCGATTGCGAATCGCGCGCTCTTGATTTAGTTACAACGGTAAATTCAAGAACATGAAAAACTAGATTAAGTATAAAATTAGAATGGACAGCAAGAATTTACTTTTGAAGAACCTTTCTTCGAGTGCTCTTCTCTCTACGGTCACGATCTCAGCAACAAGAACTCCAACGTGCGAAGACACGACCATCGGATCTTCTCCGTTGTTCTCTAGGTGAGGGAGGAAGGTGGGTTCCCTTAAGGAGATGTGAGGTATTTTGGAGAGAGATGTTTGTTGTCTTGGAACCTTTCCAACAACAACAAAAAGGGAGCTTGTAAAAACCTTGACTTAGTTGCATCTCATGCAACCATATATATAGGGGAATGGGATGAAAATGACCATCGTACCCCTCCTTTAATCTCTCTTTAGTATATAGTTTATATATGAATCTAATTCACATTAAAATTATATATTATATCAATTATATCATATATAATTGATATAACTCCTCATGTATGAAATTGAACACTTCAATTTCACTCCTAACTTTATACCCTCAATATTACCATGTTGAGCCAACGAAGGGATCTAATGGACCTATAGATCATGAGCTCCAATGATGTGAGATTAACTGATCAAACTCTTTGATCCAGTTAATCAATGTTCATTAACTACAAGTCACTCCACTATAGACTTGTAGCTGCACTCTCCTCACTGTATATATTATTGTGTCCACTCGATATAGTCATTACCCATAAGTCGACCCTTCACGGGTTGTTCGTAATCACAGTTGGGTCAAATTACCGTTTTACCCCTGTGATTACCTCTTTGATCCTTAAGCACCACAATCCTCTAATGAACAACAAGTCTAAGGTCCTACCTTAGACTCATACCTTCATAGAGGCGGGCCCCGTTGTTCAAGACACGAGTCGATTCTTAAGGGAACAACCTATCTAATTCCTCGATAAAGGAATGAGTGAATTCCATCTTGCACAGATTAAGTTCCCGGCTACCTACGAGGTTACGTCACTGAGAAGGTAGGCTTATTGAGTCGACTCATGGACCACTCTCACCCATCCTAGTCTAAGGACAAATCCTATAAGCGAGATTTCTTAACTTGCTCGAGGATTCGTGTCGAGTCACTAATGACCATCTATAAATTACTAGTCTTATCCTCATTAACGGTGTTATCTTTGGTTAGACTAATAATTTACTGATCGATCTTGTATGAACTCTTCATACAGGATGCCCCCACTCGCATGTCAACTACATGAATGAGTTGGATTACCTCATTTGTAATTGGGCCGCATCCATGGTGTTACCAGAATGAGGTTTCCAACCTTATTCTTATACCATAGACTATTTAGGTTATAATCTTGAACTCAACCCAAATAGTGTCCACTACACTGATTTCAAGATAAATGTTATAACCTTGGAGCTTAGTGTATTGCATTTATAAAAGCAAGACTGTAATCTTATCAAAACAAATAACACTTTATTTAATTGATCAAAATTACACAAGTTTAGGGCATAAATCCCAACAAACGATGCATCCCTGCTTGATGCTTCGCCACATTACAACTCCTCCATTCAGAATGAAGGCTTAACCCGAAGTGGATTTCCTAGAATCCTTATGGTTTGAAAGTCAAAGTCTGTGTATTCCCTAAGGATCAAATCCCCACTCGTATACACAAAGGCTGTAGTTCCTCGTTCTCCTAAGATACTTGAGGATTGCCTTTACGGCTGTCCAGTGATCTAATCCTGGATTCGATTGATACCTACTGACAATCCCAACTACATAACTGTTGGGATTTATGCCTTAAACTTGTGTAATTTTGATCAATTAAATAAATGGTTATTTGTTTTGATAGAATTACAGTCTTGCTTTATAAATCCAATAAACTAAACTCCAAGGTTATAACATATATCTTGAACATCAGTGTAGTTGACACTATTTGGATTGTTTTCAAGAATATAACCTAAATGGTCTATGGTATAAGAATAAGGTTGGAAACCTCATTCTGGAAACACCATGGATGCGACCCATTTTGTAATTAGTACAAATGAGGTAATCCAACTCATTCATGTAGTTGACATGTGAGTGGGGGCATCCTGTATGAATAATTCATACAAGACCGGACCGCAAATTATTAGTCTAACCAATGTAACACTGTTAACAGGATAAGACTGGTAATTTATAGATGGCATTAGTGACTCGACTCAAATCTGAGCAAGTTAAGAACTCTCAACTATATGGGTTTGTCTTTAGACTAGTATGGGTGAGAGTGGCTTTGCATGCTCCGACTCAATAAGCCTACCTTTTCGAGGACAGAACCTCGTAGGTAGTAAGCTGAAACTTAATTGTGCAAGATGGAATTCACTCATTCCTATACTAAGGAATTAGATAGGTTGTTCCTTTAAGAATCGACTCTAGTCTTGAACAACGGGCCCCACCTGAGGGTATGAGTTTAAGGTAGGACCTTAGACTTGTTGTTCATTAGAGGATCCGTGGTGCTTAAGGAACAAAGAGGTAATCACAGGGGTAAAATGGTAATTTGACCCAGCTGTAATTACGGACAACCTGTGAAGGGTCGAGTCATGGGTAATGACTATATCAGTGGACACAATATTATCTACAGTGAGGAGAGTGCAGCTACAAGTCTATAGTGGAGTGACTTGTAGTTAATGAATATTGATTAATTGGATCAAAGAGTTTGATCAGTTAATCTCATATCATTGGAGCTCATGAACTGTAGGTCCATTAGGTCCCTCCGTTGGCTCAACATGGTAATATTGATGGTATAAAGTTAGGAATGAAATTGAAGTGTTCAATTTCATACATGAGGTGTTATATTAATTATATACGATATAATTGATATAATATATAGTTTTAATGTGAATTAGATTCATATATAAACCATATACTAAAGATAGAATAAAGGAGAGGTAGGATGGTCATTTCCATCCTATTTCCCTATATATGTGGTTGCATGAGATGCAACTAGGTTAAGTGATTCCAAGCCTTTGTTGTGTTGTTGGAAAGGTTCCAAAACACAAACATCTCTCTCACAACATCTCATCTCACCTAAAGGGAACCCACATTCCTCCCTCACCTAGAGAACAACAGAGAAGATCCAGTGGTCGTGTCTTAGTCCGTTCGTGGTTCGTGTTGCTGAGATCTTGATCGTGAGAGAGGAGGAGCACTTGAAGAAAGGTTCTTCAAAGGTAATATTTCTTGCTATCCATTATGTTTATATGCTTAGTCTAGTTGTTTTCGTTCTTGAATTAAATCGTTGTAACTAAATCAAGAGCGCGAGATTCACAATCGCTTTCGCTGCGGGACTCGATTCCCATCAATAACAAATGTCGGGCGTAGTACACAATATGACATACATGAGGCTCCCTACAGTTGAAGCATAGGAGATTCGTCTTATATCCTCAACCTCTTGAGGTGTCTTAGGACATTGATCCTTAGACAGGTGAACCCCATGCCTGAAAGGTAGCAATCCCTTCTTGGAGTTCTGCATCTTATATCAACATCTTGTCAATATAAGACGCCTGAGACATGGCTAGCGTTCTGTTCTTCCGGTTTCGAACTATCTGGATACCTAGAACATACTGGGCCTCTCCCAAATCTTTCATTTGGAATTGTGAAGCCAACCATTTCTTAATGTCAGTAAGAAATCTGATGGAGATCTGATCTCCTTGAGCAGCGAAAACGTGTTTGGGATCTTAATTACTTGATTGTTTTGCTTAAAACAAAAATCAGTACATTGATAAAAAATACAGAACAAGTATGGATTCTAATCCTATTAGACATGGATTAATTGCATACAAACATGCTACAAGTTTAACGATTAAACTAATAAAAGAGAGCGATACCTTTGTAGACTTTCTCCAGTAACTTGTTGCTCCAAAGGTTGTACAACAAATCAATTGTCCAGTGACTTCTCTGTTTTCTTCCAGCAAGAACACAACCACCAGAGATCACCTTCTATATCTCTGAGTTCTTAGATCTTCCTTGGTGGGAAGGATCCAACAATTGGAGGTTTTAGGAATTAGAGAGTGAGAGAGAGAATTCCAGGAAGTTGCAATTCCTCAATTGCAAAAATGATCGATCAATCATATTGAGCAACCCCCTCCTCCCTGTTAAACTATCGATAGGGAGAAGGGGAAGGGTAGTGGAGAACATGTCTGGATGACACGTTCCCTCATCTATTATTAAAATAATAGTAATAATAATAATATAAATAAATCAAATTTAATTATTCATTTAAATCATATTTAAATAATACAAATTAAATATCATATATTTAATTTGGATTAAATCTCATTTAATCACATTACCCCTTTAACCTATAGTTTTAATGTACAACTAGTGCACATTAAATTTAATCGTATAGTTTGCAAATGTGAATCACATTCACATTTAATATAATATTTGAACTCTTTCAAATATTCAATTCTCTCATATAATTTAATATGAATCATATTCACATTAAATTTATAATATATAGTTCCAAAACTATATATTATACCGTATCTAAATACATTAAATATATTCCCTAATGAATTTGAACATTTCAAATTCAAATGATCTAACAACCCTTTACGAGCTAGAAGGTGGACCTAATGGACCTAATGGACCTACAGATCAGAAGCTCCAACGATACAAGATTGCTCGGTTAATCTCATTAACCTCCCAATCAACATTCGTTAACTGCGGGAACACTCCACTAAAGTCCCACAACTGCACTCTTCTCACTGCAGATATATTTCTGTATCCATGGATATTGACCAATAACAACAAGTCAATCCTTCACGAATGTTCGTAACACCAGCTGGGTCAAATTACCGTTTTATCCCTGGGTTACATCTTGTGCCTTAAGTACCAGTGCTCCTCTAATGAACAATTTGTTTGTGGTCCTACCAAAAAACAGAGTCCCTCTCGGGCCAATGAGAGGGTCGGGCCCTTTGTTCAAGTCCCGGAGACACAACTTAAGGGAACATTCCTCTACTTACCCTAGTAGGCAGGAAGGAGTGAATTCCATCTTGCTAAGTTAAGTCCCCAACCGCTCACTCGGTCTTGTCCCCAAGAAGGTAGGCATATTGAGTCGGCGAATCTGGCCACTCTCACCCATACTAGTCAAAGGACAATCCCTCGCGAATGGGAGTTCGTAACTCTTTCTCGAGGATTGAGATCAAGTTGCCTAGGTCATCCTAGTGAAATAGAAACCTAACTAGTCAACGGAGTTACAGCTAGAGGTTACTATTTCGTGGTCCGGTCTTATGTAATCTCATTACTGAAGGGAATCGAAGTCCTCGCAGCGAAAGCGATTGCGAATCGCGCGCTCTTGATTTATTTACAATGGAAATTTCGAGAATGTAAAACATGGATTAAGCATAAAATTAGAGTTTGGACAGCAAGAAGTTACCTTTGAAGAACCTTTCTTCAAGTGCTCCTCTCTCCACGGTCACGATCTCAGCAACAAGAACTCCAACGTGCGAAGACACGACCACTGGATCTTCTCCGTTGTTCTCTAGGTGAGGGAGAAATGTGGGTTCCCTTTAGGAGATGTGAGGTATTTTGGGAGAGATGTGTGTTTTGGAACTCTTCCAACAACCCAACAAGGAGACTAGTGATTCTATGAAAAACCCTTTTAACCTAGTTGCATCTCATGCAACCATATATATAGAGAATTGGGATGGAAATGACCATCCTACCCGTCCTTTAATCTCTCTTTTGTATATAGTCTAAATCATATTAAAACTATATATTATATCAATTATATCATATATAATTGATATAACTCCTCATGTATGAAATTGAACACTTCAATTTCACTCCTAACTTTATACCCTCTATATTACCATGTTGAGCCAACGGAGGGATCTAATGGACATACAGATCATGAGCTCCAATGATGTGAAATTAACTGATCAAACTCTTTGATCCAGTTAATCAATATTCATTAACCACAAGTCACTCCACTATAGACTTGTAGCTGCACTCTCCTCACTGTAGATATTATCGTGTCCACTGATATAGTCATTACCCATGAGTCAACCCTTCACAGGTTGTTCGTAATCACAGCTGGGTCAAATTACCGTTTTACCCCAGTGATTACCTCTTTGCTCCTTAAGCACCACTGATCCTCTAATGAACAACAAGTCTAAGGTCCTACCTTAGACTCATACCCTCATAGAGGCGGGGCCCGTTGTTCAAGACTCGGAGTCGGTTCTTAAGGGAACAACCTATCTAATTCCTCGATGAGGAATGAGTGAATTCCATCTTGCACGCTTAAGTTCCCGGCTACCTCACGAGGTTACGTCCCTTGAGAAGGTAGGCTTATTGAGTCGACTCACAGTGCCACTCTCACCCATACTAGTCTAAGGACAAACCCTATAAGCGGGAGTTCTTAACTTGCTCGAGATTCAGTCGAGTCACTAATGACCATCTATAAATTACTAGTCTTATCCTGCTAACGGTGTTATAATTGGTTAGACTAATAATTTCGCGATCCATCTTGTATGAACTCTTCATACGAATGCCCCCACTCGCATGTCAACTACATGAATGAGTTGGATTACCTCATTTGTACTAATTACATAGTGGGTCGCATCCATGGTGTTACCAGAATGAGGTTTCCAACCTTATTCTTATACCATAGACTATTTAGGTTATAATCTTGAATTTAACCCAATTAGTGTCCACTACACTGATTTCAAGATAAGCGTTATAACCTTGGAGCTTAGTTTATTGGATTTATAAAAGCAAGACTGTAATCTTATCAAAACAAATAACACTTTATTTAATTGATCAAGATTACACAAGTTTAGGGCATAAATCCCAACAATCTCCCACTTGACCTAAAGCTTGTGGAGTACTAAACATTAAATTAATGTAATTACAATAAATTAGGGCATTTAAACCTTTTGTATAAAATACTCCCACTTGCCCTAGTTGGGGATGACTTGTAAACCTAGACCTTCTAGGTGACTCTCAAATACTTTAGCCGTGAGAGCCTTTGTAAAAGGATCAGCAATGTTGTGCTCTGAGGCTATCTTTGTGACAGTCATGTCTCCTCTGTGCACGATCTCCCGGATGAGATGATACTTCCGCTCTATGTGCTTTCCCCTCTTGTGACTTCGGGGTTCCCTCGAATTTGCCAACGCACCACTTATCGCAATGATAAGCAGACGGACAAAGTCATATTTGGAACAACTTCCAAATTTAGCATAAATTTCCTTAACCAAACGACCTCCTTGCATTTTTTTTACAAGTCGCTACATATTCGACCTCCATGGTGGAATCAGCGATGCATCCTTGCTTGACGCTTCGCCATACTACAGCTCCTCCGTTAAGAGTGAAAACTAACCCTGATGTAGATTTCCGAGAATCTTTATCAGTCTGAAAGTCAGAATCCGTGTATCATGTAAGGATCAAATCCTTAGCCCCATACACAAGCATGTAGTTCCTTGATCTCCGAAGATACTTAAGGATTGTTTTGACCGTTGTCTAGTGTTCAAGTCCTGGATTGGATTGATACCTACTGACCATCCCAACTGCAAAATAGATGTCGGGCCTAGTACACAACATGGCATACATCTGGCTCCCAACAGCCGATGCGTAAGGAATCCGTCTCATATCCTCAACTCCTTGAGGTGTCTTAGGACACTGTTCCTTAGACAAATGGATTCCATGTCTAAAAGGCAACAAGCCCTTTTTGGAATCTTGCATCTTAAACCTTGACAACACTTTGTCTATGTATGATGCTTGAGACAAGGTTAGTGTTCTATTCTTGCGGTTCCGGACAATCTGGATCCCAAGAACAAACTGCGCATCACCCAAATCTTTCATTTAGAATTCCGTTGCTAGCCATTCCTTGCTGTTAGTAAGATAACCAACATCATTCCGAATGAGTAGGATATCATCCACATAGAGAATTAGGAAAGCGACAGAACTATTGATGATTTTCTTGTAGACACAAGGTTCATCATCATTCTGGTCAAAACCATAAGATCTGATAGCCTCATCAAATCTTATATTCCAGGACCTAGAGGCTTGTTTCAGTCTATAAATCGACCTTTTAAGCCTACAAACCTTTTGCTCTTGTCCTGATTCAATGAACCCTTTGGGTTGGTCCATGTAGATGGTTTCCTCAAGATTGCCATTCAAAAAGGCTGTCTTGACATCCATTTGCCATACCTCATAGGCATAATATGCGGCAATGACAAAAAGGATACGGATAGACTTTACCATAGCAACAGGTGAAAAAGTTTCCTCAAAGTCAACCCCTTCAACCTGGGTATAACCCTTTACTACTAGTCTAGCTTTAAAGGTTTGCACCTTCCCATCTACACCACGTTTTCTCTTGTAGATCCACTTACAACCTATAGGTTTTACCCCATCGAAGCTTATCTACAAGATCCCAAATGGAAATTGAAGTGCATAGACTCAATTTCTTGGTCCATGGCTATGACCCATTTGTCTTTGTCAATGTCAACCATTGCTTGATTGTAAGTCAATGGATCCTCGCAGCTTGTCATCCGGTATAACAACTTGGGTTTCAAATTAAACCCATGTAACGGTCAGGCTGTATCACAACCCTCCCACTACATCGAGGCATACTCAACTCTTGAGATGGACCCTCTTGACTAGACAAACTAGTATCAACAACTCTTGTTGACGTACTAGTGTTCTTATCAGCAACCTTTGCTATTGTTCCGTCTAACTCGCTCAAAACTACCTTACTTTTTGGTTTGTGGTCCCTTATGTGGTCCTCCTCCAAGAAAGTGGCATTTGTCGACACAAAGACCTTATCTTCCTTAGGATCATAGAATAAACCACCTTTTGTTTCTTTTGGGTATGCTACGAATAGGCACAACTTTGAACGTGAATCCAACTTCTTTGAATTTGTCACAAGCACATGTGTTGGACAACCCCATATTCTGATGTGACATAAACTACCTTTACGTCCTTTCCAGAGTTCAAAAGGTGTTTCAGAAACACTTTTGGAGGGCACACTATTCAATATGTATACTGCAGTCTCCACTGCATAACCCCAAAAGGAACTACGGAGATGAGCATAACTCACCATTGATCGAACCATGTCCAATAAGGTTCTATTTCTCCTTTCCGATACACCGTTTTGCTGTGGTGTGCCGGGAGCTGAGAGTTGGGATGTAATTCCATGTTCTATCATGTAGTTCTGGAATTTTAAATCCATGTACTCTCCACCTCGATTCGATCGAAGTGTTTTAACTCTTTTACCTAATTGATTTTCAACCTCAGCCTTGAATTCCTTGAACTTTTCAAGTGCTTCAGACTTGTGGTGCATTAGGTAAATATGCCCATATATGGAATAATCATCTATAAAAGAGATGAAATATTCATATCCTCCCCTGGCTTTAACATTCATCGGACCACAAAGGTCTGAATGTATAAGCTCTAGAGGATCTTTGGCTCTATAACTTTTCCACTAAAAGGTCTTTTAATCATTTTTCCTTCTAGGCAGGATTCACATACTGGTAAGGAATTTTCTTCTAACTCGTTTAGAAGTCCGTTCTTTACCAATCTCTCAATCCTATTGAGATTAATGTGACCCAATCTTAGATGCCAAAGATGAACATTTTCTTTAGGAGAAATTTTACGTTTCTTAGTTTGTGCGTTTACAGTTTTAAATAATTCAGTGTTCAAAACTATTTTGACTGAATTAGGCCTTAAAACATACAATCCATTTTCTAATGAAGTTGAAGATATTTCTAAACCTTTCTTTAAAATAAACACTTTATTCATAGAAAAGAAAACAAAAATACATTGTTCAATGAGGCAAGAAATGGAAATAAGGTTTCTAGTAAACCCTAGTATCACTAATATATTGTCCAACAATACATATTTCTTGCCAAAATAAAGCTTCATTGTGCCTCTCTTCATTTACAAATTGAGACGACTTCTCCATTTCCAACCCGGAGCGTTATCTCTCTTTGCTGTAGCTGCTGCCAGGAATCAATTCTCTGAAAAGAAGAACAAACATGATTAGTGGCGCCTGAATCAAGTATCCAAGCTATTTTATCATTATCCACTAAACAAGCTTCTAGGGAAAGTAAATCATATTTACCTTCCTTCTTCTTTTCTGCAATGTACTTAGGACAGTTCCGTTTCCAATGCCCGTCTTCGTTGCAGTGGAAACACTTTCCTTTGTCAGCAACGTCTTTGACTTTCTTGCCCTTTTGGGCGGCAACTTTGTCAGCTTGTTTCCCTTTACCAACCTTCTTCATGTTCTTCTTCTTACCTCTCAGGTTAGAAGAAGATGAAGCCACTGTTTTTGTCCTAGAGGTCGAACCTCTGTGATAACTCCTACTGGCAACATTTGCCTCACCTTTCGATCCCTGAATTTTCATCAAAGATTGAAAGGTCTGGAGTTCATTCAGAAGGGAGGTAAGATTAAAAGTAAGCTTGTTCATAACAACATTACTTCTAAACTGCAGGAAACTATCTGGAAGGGTTTCCAGAATGAAGCTGACTTGGCTCGACTCATCGATGGAAGTACCATTCGACTACGCGATGTTAAAGTGTACTATCATATCCGTGACATGATCCCGAATGCATGTACCCTCTGGCATCCTCGAGTTGAATATGTACTTTAGGGCATTATGTCGGGCTTGTGTGGATCATTGTCCAAACATACCCCTCGCATGAATCCATGATTTTCTTGGGTCAGTAATCATGCTCTCATGCTTCTTGGCTAATATGTCATACATACTTGCCAGCATGTAGACCTTGGCCTTATCATTGGCCTTGATCCATCGATCATATGCATCACGAACATTTCGTGATGCATTCGAGCCTGGCACCCGAGGACACTCCTCAGTTAGCACAAACTTCAGATCATCCACTACCAAAATAGTGTTGAGTTTGTTTTTCCATGTCATCATATTCTCTTCGGTTAACTTTTCCGCACCCAATAAGGAAATTATAGAGCTAGACATTTTTTGCTGAAAATTTACAAACAAACTTGTATGAGTTTCTTGCTATAACTCTAATCCAATCATGTTTTAGCTAATTATCAAATGATTCCTAGGCCATTTATAATTTGCAATGATACTCCAAAGGTTTAGAATGTATGACACCAAGGATAATAATAAAACACTCCTCCTCCGGATCAAGACATTCTTGACCAAACCCTAACACCGAATAACTCTTATTCCTATAGGTTTTAGTTACCATTTTTCGGTCTGGATACATACACAACTTATGTACCCCGTGAGTGTAACCCTTTGTATTTAGATCCCAGAGTCTCGATCCAATAAAATCCGCCGAAGGGAGGACTAGATTGGAAAATAGTCTAAGGAAATCTTTATCCCTTTCGGGTGTCTACTGTGTTAGATCCCCTATGATCAAGCCCTCCGAAGGGATTGTGCAGTCCAGCCAAAACTAGCGGTGACCATAGTGGTCTAACGTTGTAAACCGACAAAAAGAGACCGTAGGTTTTGTTTTCACTAAACCTGCTCCCACTCACTATAAGTACCCTCTCCATTCACCTTGGTATTGACTCATACAAACACCATCCGAAGGGGGACGCTCCCGTTTGCGCCAAGAAGCCAAGTATGAGTCTCACAGTGTGAACTTCCCGGAGATAGCGTAGGTGGAAAAATATGTATCTCATACACTTTTTCTCCCACTGAATACTTTAAGTCTATAGGAATCTTTCTTAGGCTAAAACCCGGCTAATGGTTTTACCTAACTCTATCAACATAACTCTTTATATCGATAATCAATATAACTCTTATATTAAACCTAGGATTTCTAGTTTATTAACCCCTTAATAAACCCGATGACGCTATTGTAATTTATAAGACTCTCTGATTAAATTTCACTCCCAGGTCAGTCCCCATGTAGGGGTGTTCCGTTTCCGTCAGCTTAAATACCCCAGCCTAGACAGAACTTTTCTTAGACAGAGTTCCTCTTTTAATCATAGCTTATAAATTACTTAGTTCCTAATTCTAATCTAATTAGAACTAGATAACCTAAGGTCTATTATTTCCAAGTTCTAAACACTTTAAAACTAATAATTAACCTTAGGTGACATCCATACTATGTTATAGTGCTTGATCATTCATCACATGAATAATAAAACATTCATAGCATATTCATCTCATGAAATATAATGCATGTCAATGCTGTCCAAAAATTAATATAACAACCTTATATTAATTAATCATGCAAACTATATAATATAACTCCTTATAGTATAATGATGCATGAAAATGCTTAACCTAAGGTGGGATTTCTAAAATATAAGCATACACTATGCATGACAATAATTACACAATAATTGCATAATTAAAATAGCAAAATTAGACCAATTTTGGCACCCTAAAATTAATTTTAAATAATATAATCTAATTATATTAATTAAAATTAATTAATTAAATATAAATTAAATGCAAAACGTTTTTTATATTTAATATATATTAAAAATAACGTTTACGCGCGTTCTTGCCTTGAAAAACATCTTGGCGTTACAGTAACGCTGAAATTTGCTTTTGTCGTTTTCTGAAGCGCCACGCAACGCCACAACGCTGCGTGGCCGAGGGCAAAATAGTAAATCCCACCTTATTCTTGAAAATTCCAAAACATAAAACAAGAACGCAATTGGGCTCTGATACCAATTGAAGGAAATCGAAGTCCCCGTAGCGGAAGCGATTGCGAATCGCGCGCTCTTGATTTAGTTACAATGGAAATTTCGAGAATGTAAAACATGGATTAAGCATAAAACAAGAGTTTGGACAGCAAGAAGTTACCTTTGAAGAACCTTTCTTCAAGTGCTACTCTCTCCACGGTCACGATCTTAGCAACAAGAACTCCAACGTGCGATGACACGACTTGGATCTTCTCCGTTGTTCTCTAGGTGAGGGAGGAATGTGGCTTCCCTTTAGGAGATGTGAGGTATTTTGGGAGAGATGTGTGTTTTGGAACTCTTCCAACAACACAACAAGGAGGCTAGTGATTCTATGAAAAACCCTTTTAACCTAGTTGCATCTCATGCAACCATATATATAGAGAATTGGGATGGAAATGACCATCCTACCCCTCCTTTAATCTCTCTTTAGTATATAGTCTAAATCATATTAAAACTATATATTATATCAATTATATCATATATAATTGATATAACTCCTCATGTATGAAATTGAACACTTTATATATAATTGATATAACTTTATACCCTCTATATTACCATGTTGAGCCAACAGAGGGATCTAATGGACCTACAGATCATGAGCTCCAATGACGTGAATAAATATTCATTAACTAGAAGTCACTCCACTATAGACTTGTAGCTGCACTCTCCTCACTGTAGATATTATTGTGTCCACTGATATAGTTATTACCCATGAGTCGACCCTTCACAGGTTGTTCGTAATCACAGTGGGGTAAATTACCGTTTTACCCCCTGTGATTACCTCTTTGTTCCTTAAGCACCACTGATCCTCTAATGAACAACAAGTCTAAGGTCCTACCTTAGACTCATACCCTCATAGAGGGCGGGGCCCCGTTGTTCAAGACTCGAGTCGCCTAAGGAGAACAACCTATCTAATTCCTCGGTAGAGGAATGAGTGAATTTCATCTTGCACGCTTATGTTCCCACTACCTACGAGGTTCTGTCCCACGAGAAGGTAGGCTTATTGAGTCGACTCACAGCCACTCTCACCCATACTAGTCTAAGGACAAATCCCTATAAGCAGGAGTTCTTAACTTGCTCAGGATTCAGGTCGAGTCACTAATGACCATCCATAAATTACTAGTCTTATCCTGTTAACGGTGTTATAATGGTTAGACTAATAATTTGCGATCCAGTCTTGTATGAACTCTTCATACAGGATGCCCCCACTCGCATGTCAACTACATGAATGAGTTTGATTACCTCATTTGTACTAATTACATAGTGGGTCGCATCCATGGTGTTACCAGAATGAGGTTTCCAACCTTATTCTTATACCATAGACTATTTAGGTTATAATCTTGAATTCAACCCAATTAGTGTCCACTACACTGATTTCAAGATAAGCGTTATAACCTTGGAGCTTAGTTTATTGGATTTATAAAAGCAAGACTGCAATCTTATAAAAACAAATAACACTTTATTTAATTGATCAAGATTACACAAGTTTAGGGCATAAATCCCAACAATTACATAGGATATCCCCACTCACATGTCATCTACACGAACACGTTAGGATCACAGTGTTTGTATCAAATACAAAGTGGCCAGATCCATAGTTTAACCAGGGTAAGGTACCCAAACCTTATTCCCTAACTATAGACCCTTTAGGCTGTATCTCGAAACTAGATCCCTTTTATGTACATTACATTCAGTTAAAGATTCATTTAACAGCCTTGGATGTTTAGTTTATTGGATTTAGGGTTTTAAATAAAGGCAAACTCGTAGATAGCGAACAATAATACTTTATTGAAATAATAACACTTTATTACATTAATTAGAAAAAAATTACAAACTATTAGTTTTAGGGCACAAATCCCAACAAAATCCTACCTCATTCAGAGAAGGATATCATCCACATATAATATCAGAAATGCGACAGTATTGTTCACGATTTTCTTGTAGACACAAGGCTCGTCAACATTCTGATCAAAGCCATAAGATTTGATCGCCTCATCAAACCTTATATTCCAAGACCTCGAGGCTTGTTCCAGTCCATAAATAGACCTATGAAGCCAACAAACCTTTTGCTCTTTGCCTTGGGCAACGAACCCTTTGGGTTGGTCCATGTAGATGGTTTCATCAAGATTGTCATTTAGAAAGGAAGTCTTGACATCCATCTGCCATACCTCATACTCATAATATGCGGCAATGGCTAGAAGGATCCTGATCGACTTTACCATGGCAACAGGAGAAAAGGTTTCCTCATAGTCAACTTCTTCAACCTGGTAAAACAACCCTTTGCCACTAGTCGCGCTTTGAAGATCTGCACCTTCCTATTTACGCCACGTTTACGCTTGTAGATCCATTTACAACCAATAGGTTTAACCCCATCCGGTTGGTCCACAAGGTCCCATTGCCTGATCATAGGTCAATGGATCCTCGCAGTCATCATCAGGGGTGACGACTTGGGTTTCAGCTAAACCCATGTAACGTTCAGGCTGTCTGACAACCCTCCCACTACCTTGAGGCATTGTCAACTCTTGAGAACGGACTTGACTAGACGAGCTAGGATCAACAACACTTGTTGACGCACTAGCCCCATCAGCAACTCTTGCTGATGTACTGTCCATTTCATTTAACACAATTTTACTCCTAGGTAAATGAACCCTGATGTGGTCTTCCTTAAGGAAAGTGACATTTGTCGACACAAGCACCCTATTTTCCTTAGGATCGTAAAACAGACCACCCTTAGTCTCTTTAGGGTAACCTACAAAGAGGCACAATTTTGAATGGGGTTCCAACTTCTTCGGGTTTGACACCAACACATGGGTCGGGCATCCCCAAATTTTGAAATGGTGTAAACTACCTTTACGTCCACTTCCAGTTCGAAAGGTGTTTCACAAACACTTTTTGACGGAACGTTGTTCAAAATATAAACCGCAGTCTCCATTGCGTAACCCCAAAAAGAATAAGGGAGACGTGCATAGCTCATCATCGACCAAACCATGTCCAACAGGGTTCTGTTTCTCCTTTCCGATACACCATTCTGTTGTGGCATACCAGGTGCTGAGAGTTGGGACGTAATTCCATGTTCAATCATATAATCCTGGAATTCAGTGTCTATATACTCTCCACCTCGATCCGGTTGAAGTGTTTTAATTGTTTTACCTAACAGGTTCTCAACCTCAGTCTTGTATTCTTTGAACTTTTCAAGAGTTTCAGACTTCCTATGCATTAGGTAAACATACCCATAGCTTGAATAGTCATCTATAAAAGATACAAAGTATTCGTAACCTCCTCGTGTTTTAGCACTCATCGGACCACATAGGTCAGAATGTCTAAGCTCCATAGGTTCTTTGGCTCTATATCCTTTTCCACTAAAAGGATGTTTGGTCATTTTGCCTTCAAGGCATGACTTACATATCGGTAAAGAGTTTTCTTCCAACTCGCTTAGAAGTCCACTCTTCACTAGTCTCTCAATCCTATTGAGATTAATGTGGCCTAACCTTAGATACCAGAGATGGGTATTTTCTTTAGAAAAAACCTTTACTCTTTTAGTTCATGTTTCTGCCGTGATTCTGATTTTCAGACCGATAAGGATTCTAGGAAATCCACTTCGGGGTCAACCTTCATTCGAATGGAGGAGTCGTAGTATGGCGAAGCATCAGCGAGGATGCATCGATTCCACTATGGAAGCGGAGTATGTTGCGGCTTGTGAAGCTACAAAGGAAGCTGTTTGGCTTAGGAAGTTCATGACGAATTTGGAAGTTGTTCCAAACAAGAACTTGCCGATCACACTGTTCTGTGATAACAGTGGTGCAGTAGCCAATTCACGTGAGCCTCGAAGCCACAAGATAGGGAAACACATTGAGCGCAAGTATCATCGATCTCGGAGATTGTGCACCGCGAGACGTGGCGATCACGCGCAGAGATAGCGTCGAGCACAACGTGGTGATCCATTTACAAAGCCCCTCACGGCTAAGGTGTTTGAGGTCACCTAGGAGTCAAGGTCTTGAGAGCTTCCGACTAGGGCAAGTTGGAGATGTGTAAACGGGTATTCAATGCCCTAGTTTATTGTATTACTTGATGTAATTTATGTACATTTCGAAATGTATTTTCTCCACTAGCTTAGTCCAAGTGGGAGTTTGTTGGGATTTTTGTCCTAATCTCGTGTTTGTAATATATTGTTTGAAATTAATAAGAGTTATTCATTTCATCACTTTGTGTCTCATAATATTTATAAACTTTTCCAATAAACTAAGCTCCGTGGTCATTGAATTTAAGAGAGAACTAGAACTTGAATGGTGTGTAGTGGACACAGAGGGGAGGATCACGTTCGAGTTAATGACCCGAACGGTCTACGATATATTGATAGAGTTGGAGACCTAATCCGATACACTTGTGGATGCGGCCGCTTTGTATTAGATACAAACGAGGTGATCCGACTTCGTTCATGTTGTTGACATGCTAGTGGGGGCATCCTGTGCAATGAGATTGTACAAGACCGGACCGTGAATTATTAGACCCACCGATGTAACACCGCTGACAAAGATGAGACTAATAACTTCGTGAGATGACCATTAGTGACTCGACACGAATCCCGGCGTGTTACGGACTCCTGCTGCGCAGGGTGCATCCCTTTGACTAGTACGGGTGAAGGTGGTCACGCTTACTCGCCCAATATCCTATCTTCTCGGGGGACGAGGACCAAGTAGGGAGCCGGGGAACTTAACTACGCGAGATGGAATTCACTGCTCCCGCCTTTAGGGAAACTAGAGGGTTGTTCCCTTAAGTGTTGTCTCCGTGGCTTGGACAACGGCGCCCACCTTCCCACCGCCCGAGTAAGGTGTTGTGCATGGTTGGACCATCACAATATGTTGTTCATTAGAGGAGCGGTGGAGACTTAAGGAATAAGAGGTAGACACGTGGGTAAAATGGTAATTTGACCCACCGTGTCTCTGAACAACCTGTGAAGGATCGACTCATGGGCATTGGTTATATCGGTGGACACGTAATATTCTCAGACCGACGGGAGTGCGGCTACGGGCTATAGTGGAGTGTTACCAGTAGCTAATGAATGTTGATTAACCGGTCAAAAAGAGTTTGACAGTTAATCTCGATCATTGGAGCAGTCCGCCATCGTAGGTCCGTTAGGTCCCTCGCTTGGCTCAATCACAGGTTAAAAGAAGGGTTAATGTTTTGGTATGAAATTGAAGTGTTCAATTTCACTTTAAGGGCATTTATGTCATTTATATGAGATATGAATGATATAATATATAGTTTAATGTGAATGAGATTCATAATAAACTATAGGTTAGCCTAATTGTTGAATTAGGCTAATTGGAGAAATTTATTGAGAGAAATTAAATTGGATGTGATTCAATTTAATTAATCCACAATTATTGCAAATGAGATTTGCAATATGAGATATGAGATATCTTATATTATGTGGTTATGCAAATGAGATTTGCATAACCTATGGTTGTGGTAAAGTGGATGTGGAGATTTTAACTCCATCAATACCACTATATAAACTCTTCTTGCAAGAAGGAATGTATCTCATTCTCTCATTCTTTTGATTTTCATCCAAGAAGAGAAGAAGAATTCTCTCAACCCTTTCTCTCAATTCTCCCCCCTTTCCAAAACTAAAGTCCCACCACTTTCCTTCTTCCTAACGAAGAACAACCGAGAAGGCCGTTGGTGGTGTTCGTTTTGTACGAGAGAAGTGATCGTCGAGAAGTACGAAGAGTTTGTGATCTAAGAAAGAAATTCTTGAAGGTTGTCTACAACAAGTAAGTAAATTCTTTCTTGCTATAAATTTCTTCCTTTTCAGCATGTTTAGCCCAGGTCTAAGTGTTAGATCGGTTTTAACAAATTCGAGTTGCATAATGATAGCACGACAATTCGATCGTTTTCCGCTGCGTGGGGATTTTCATTCCCTTCAAAATTATCTTATAAAATGTAATTCCTGCCAAAACAGAGCTTCACCGTGTCGACCGCTGCAGCAGAGACAACCTCCCCGGGTCGAACCCGTAGCGTTATCTCTCCCTCTCGCAGCTGCTGCCAGGAACTAGTTCCCATGAAAAGAAGAACAAACATGGTTAGTGGCACCTGAATCCAGTATCCAGGCAGAGTCATTACTCTCCACTAAAAAAGTTCCAGTTACTAGTAAATCACATTTACCTTCTTTCCTTCTGTCGGCAAGGAACTTGGGACAGTTTCTCTTCCAGTGACCATCCCCATTGCAGTGGAAACACTTTCCTTTCTCTACAACTTCCTTGACCTTTTTGCCCTTCTGGGCGGCAGCACGGTCAGATTTGCCCTTCTTCAACTTCTTCTTCTTCCCTTTCGGGCCTGAAGAGCCTACAGATTTTGTCCCAGAGGTCGAACCCCTGTGAAAGGACCTGAAGGGAATATTTGCGTCAACTTCCGAGGATAAGGACTGGAAGTTCTGTAGTTCGTTAAGAAGGGTAGTCAGAGTGTAGCTAATTTTGTTCATAACAACATTTCTACGAAATTGAAGGAAACTTTTCGGAAGAGTCTCCAAGATAAAGCTGACCTTGCTCGACTCGTTGATCGAAGCCCCGTTCATCTCTGCTAGATTAAAGTGGGTCATCATGTCCAGAACGTGTTCATGGACAGATGACACTCCTTCATCCTACCATTGAAGACGTGTTTGACGGAATCGTGCCGGACCTGAAAAGACTTTTGTCCAAACATTTCATGTAGAGACCCCATGATCTCCTTTGCAGTGATCATCACCTCATGCTTCTTTGCCAAAACTTCAGATAAGCTGGCAATTATGTAGACCTTGGCCTTTTCATTGGCCCTGATCACCGATCGTACGCATCACGAACACTTCGCGATGTGGTCGAGCCTGGCACCTGAGGACACTCCTAAGTGAGCACGAAGTTTAGGTCGTCAGTTACGAGTATCGTGTTGATATTATTCTTCCACGTTTGGTAATTATCTCCTACGAGTTTGTCTGAAGCTAAGAGTGCAACTATTGAACTAGACATTTTGCTTGCTAAAAAATAAGAACAACTTTGTATTAGTCTCGCAAAAAATTTGAAAATCCAATCAGATCTTAGCAAATTTTTTATCCTCTGATCCCTAGGTCATTAAAAAATTGCAATGATACCATAAAGGTTTAGAATGACCGCCACCGAAGGGTGAACAGAAACACTCATCCTCTTGGATGAGACTTTCTCGATCAGACCCTAATACCAGAATAATTCTTATTCCATTAGGCATCCAGTTACCATTATTCGGTCTGAATCCATTAACTCTTAATGAATTCCGTGAGTGTTACCCTCTATCTTTAAATTTCCATGTATCCGTCCAAATAATAGTCACTGAAGGGTGAACCACGAAGGAAAACCAACAAGAAAATTGTATCCCTTTCAAGAATTCACAGTGTTGCGACTCCCATGATCAAGGCCCTCCGAAGGGATTGTCTGGTCCAGGCCAAACTAGCAGAAGAATCATAGGCGTCTCACGGTGTGAATCGAAAGAAGAGACCGCGAGTCCCGTTTTCACAGGTCCCGCTCCCACTCACTATAAGTACACTCTCCATTCACGTTGATATTGACCCATACAAATACCATCCGAAGGGGGACGCTCCCATTTGCGCCATGAGGCCGAGTATGGATCTCACGGTGTGAACTTAACGGAGATTTGTGGCCAAAAAATGAAATGTATCTTATACACTTTATTTCCTCCCACTCAATACTTTAAGTTAATCGGGATTGACCTAGATAAATCGGCTAATATTTACCTAAGTCTACTAATATAACTCTTATATTGGATTAGCCTAAGTCTATAATCACATTATTAACTTAGGTCTATGTATGTAAATTAATTAACTTTTAATTAACGACACTCACGAGAATAAAACCTATGAATCTCCGGACCAAATTCACTCCCGGTGCGGTTCCTGTGGGGGTGTTCATAAAAGTCGGCTTAAATACCTCACTTTAAACGATAGAACCTTCCTTAGATAGAGTTACTAATTAGTCACCATTCATAAGTCATATTTGATTTCCTACTTCTAATCTTATTAGAACTAGAAAACCTAAGTCTAATTATTCAAGTTCTAAACAATTTAAAACTAATAATTAACTTAGGTTACATGCATTTCTATGTTATAGTGCTTGATCATTCATCACATGAATAATAAACTATATAACATACATTCATCACATGAATAAATGCATGTCCATGCTTTTAATCTAAGAAATATAACACTTATATTAATTAAATTAAAACATGCATTATATTATAACTCTTATAATATAATCCTATCATGCATACTATATATTATAACTCTTATAATATAAAAATGATGCATGAAATGTTTAACCTAATGTGAGATTTTAATCTATATGACATACGTTATGCACATAGAAATAATACATTTCATACATCTCATGCATAAAATAAATTAAAAAACAAAATTGGACTGGTTTTAGCACCCTAGGGACATTAATTAAATTAATTAACATTAATATAACATTTATATTAATATTAATTAATAAAATTAATAATAAAATACATTTTACAATAAAATAAATGATTAAAAATAAGTAAAATAACTTCCCACGTTCAACAACTGCCCCTACAACCACTACGCGCGCGCAAACTTCTCGCGAACTGCCTATTACGCTTGCAGCGTTGCAACGCCAACGCCATGCCCGGGCCAAGGCAAGCAACGCGCAGCAATCGGCCACATATGCGCGCGCCGCGCACGCTCTACGCCAACATTGCAACGCTACACCCAAAGTGTTGCAACATCGACTCGCAACACCGCCGATCCGCACGCGACACGGCGTTGAGACGCCGAAGAAGCAAAGAGAGAGCTTGCTGCTGTTACGCCGGCAGCGCTGAGACGCTGCTCATCGGCGTCTCAACGCCGCGCGCATGCGGTCGAGGCCTTGCTGCAGAGCGGCGTTACAGTAACGCCGAGGCGTGGAGCACGCGGGTGTGACGACGACGCTGCGCTGCGTTACGCCGCCACCCGCGGCGTTACAACGCTGGCAACAGTAGTGGGCAGTTTTGGCAAGCCGCGCGCGCGAGAAGTGGGAAGGTGCATAAGTGGGGCGATTTTTTTATCTTGTTTAATTTTTTTAATTTATAAAATGTATTTATTAATTTAATTAATTTATTTTATTAAATAATATTAATATAATTGTTATATTAATGTTATTTAATTAAATAAATGCCCCTAAGTGCCAAAACCGGTCTATTTTTGCTATTTAAATATTTTAAGCATGTGATGTATGATTTAATTAAATTTCTATGTGCATAATGTATGTCATATAGATTTAAAATCCCACCTTAGGTTAAACATTTCATGTATCATTTATATTATAAGTGTTATAATATATAGTTTGCATGATAGGTTATATTATAAGTGTTATAATATAATTAAATGCATGCTTTAATTTAATTAATATAAGTATTATATTTTTAGATTAAAGTATGCTCATGCATTTTATTACATGTGATGAATTATTATGTTATAGTATATAGTTATTCATGTGATGAATGATCATGCACTATAACATAGAAATGCATGTAACCTAAGTTAATTATTAGTTTTAAAGTGTTTAGAACTTGAATAATTAGACTTAGGTTTTCTAGTTCTAATAAGATTAGAATTAGGAAATCAAAGTATAATCTTTGAATGGTGGTGATTAGTAACTCGTTTCAGGAAGGTTTTGTCTAAGGTCAGGGTATTTAAATTGACACTTGCGAAACACCCAACCGAAAACCGACACGGGAGTGAATTCGGTCCGGAGATTCTTAGATTATATTTTTTCGTGAGTGCCATTAATTAAAAGTTGATTAATTTACTCACATAGACCTAAGTAATAATGTGATTATAAACTTAGGCTAATTACCATATAAGAGTTATATTGGTAGACTTAGGTAAATTTTAGCCGGTTAATCTAGGTCAATCCCGAAAATATTAAAGTGCTGAGTGAGGAAATAAAGTGTATAAGATACATTTAATTTTCCGACCATAAATCTGCGTTAAGTCCGCACTGTGAGATCCATACTCGGCCTCGTGGCGCAATTGGGAGCGTTCCCCTTCGGATGGTATTTGTATGGGTCAATATCAAAGTGGATGGAGAGAGTACTTATAGTGAGTGGGAGCGGGACCTGTGAAAACGGGACCCATGGTCTCTTCTTTCGATTCACACCGTGAGACCCCTATGATCCGCCTGCGAGCGTCCCCCTTGGGATGGTATTTGTATGGGTCAATATCAAAGTGGATGGAGAGAGTACTTCTAGTGAGTGGGAGCGGGACCTGTGAAAACGGGACCCATGGTCTCTTCTTTCGATTCACACCGTGAGACCCCTATGATCCGCCTGCTAGTTTGGCCTCGGGACTGCACAATCCTTCTGAGGGCCTTGATCATGGGATTCGAACACCGTGAATTCCCGAAAGGGATACAGTTTCCTTGTTGGTTTTCCTTCGTGGTTCACCCTTCGGTGGCTATTGTTTGGACGAATACTTGGAAACTTAAAGATTGAGGGTGACACTCACATAATTCATTAAGTGTTAATGAATTCAACCAAATAATGGTAACTGGACACCTAATGGAATAAGAGTTATTCTGGGATTAGGGTCTGGTCGAGAAAGTCTCATCCTAGAGGAGGAGTGTTTCTGTTCACCCTTCGGTGGCGGTCATTCTAAACCTTTAGGATATCATTGCAATTTTTAAAATGACCTAGGGATCATAGGATTAAATTTTGCTAAAACTTGATTGGTTTTCAAAAGTTTATGTGAGACTGACACAAAATTATTTTTGAATTTTTCAGCAAAAATGTCTAGCTCAATAATCGCTTTACTTGCTTTGGACAAACTAGTGGGAGATTTCCAAACGTGGAAGAACAACATAAACACGATTTTAGTAACTGACGACCTGAAGTTCGTGCTTACTGAGGAGTGTCCTCAGTTGTCGAGCTCGACTGTATCACGAAGTGTTCGTGATGCATACGATCGATGGATCAGGGCCAATGAAAAGGCCAAGGTCTACATCATTGCCAGCTTATCTGAAGTATTGGCAAAGAAGCACGAGTTGATGATCACCGCCAAGGAGATCATGGAGTCGTTGCAGGACATGTTTGGACAATAGTCCTTTTAGGTCAGGTACGATTCACTCAAACACGTCTTCAACACCCGAATGAAAGAAGGGACGTCTATCCGTGAACATGTTCTGGACATGATGACCTACTTTAATTTGGCGGAGATGAACGGGGCTTCGATCGACGAGTCGAGCCAGGTGAGCTTTATTTTGGAGACTCTTCCGAAGAGTTTCCTTTAGTTTCGTAGCAACGCTGTTATGAACAAGATAAGCTACACTCTGACCATCATTCTGAACGAGCTACAAAACTTTCAGTCCTTGATGCAGATCAGGACACCAGAAGCTGAGGCGAATGTTGCTTACAGGTATTATCACAGGGAT
The DNA here is from genome assembly GCA_036507285.1 of Trichosanthes cucumerina. NCBI lineage: Eukaryota > Viridiplantae > Streptophyta > Magnoliopsida > Cucurbitales > Cucurbitaceae > Trichosanthes > Trichosanthes cucumerina. The sequence goes on from CM071838.1 coordinate 57,582,235, forward strand.
TCGACCTCTGGGACTAAACCTGTTGCTCCTCCTCACCCGAAAGGGAAGAAGAAGAAAATGAAGAAGGGTAAAACTGACCGAGCTGCCGCCCAAAAGGGCAAGAAGGTCAAGGAAGTTGCAGAGAAAGGATAGTTTTTCCACTGTAATGGGGACGATCACTGGAAGAGAAACTGTCCCAAGTTCCTTGCCGAGAGGAATAATCAAGGTAAATATGATTTACTGGTAATTGAAACATGTTTAGTGGAGAGTAGTGACTCTGCCTGGATATTGGATTCGGGCGCCACTAACCACGTTTATTCTTCTTTTCAGGGAATTGATTCCTGGCAGCAGTTGCGAGAGGGTGAGGTGACTCTACGGGTTGGATCCGGAGAGATAGTCTCTGCTGCAGCGATCGGCAAAGTGAAGCTTTTCTTTGGCAAGAATTACATTTTGTTAGACAATATGTACATAGTTCCAGGGTTTACTAGAAACCTTGTTTCTATTTCCTATCTTCTTGAACAATGTATTTCCGTTTCTTTTCATGGTAATAAAGCGTTTATTTCCAGAAATAGTAATCTTATTTATTCTGCTTCACTTAAGTCTAACTTGTATGTTTTAAGGCCTAATTCGGTCAAAAGCGTTTTGAACACTGAATTATTTAAAACTGCAGAAACACAAACTAAGAGAGTTAAAGTTTCTCCAAAAGAAAATGTCCATCTTTGGCATCTAAGGTTAGGCCACATTAATCTCAATCGGATTGAGAGACTAGTGAAGAGTGGACTTCTAAGTCAGTTGGAAGAAAACTATTTACCGGTATATGAGTCATGCTTTAAAGGCAAAATGACCAAACGACCTTTTAGTGGAAAATGATATAGAGCCAAGGAGCCCCTTGAGCTTATACATTCTGACCTTTGTGGTCCGATGAGTGTTAAAGCACGTGGTGGTTACGAATACTTCGTTTCTTTCATTGATGATTATTCGAGGTATGAGTATATTTACCTAATGCATGGGAAGTCTGAAACTCTTGAAAAGTTCAAGGAGTACAAGACTGTGGTTGAGAACCTGTTAGGTAAAACCATAAAGACACTTCGATCGGATCGAGGTGAAGAGTGTATGGACACTGAATTCCAGGACTATATGATAGAACACGAAATTACGTCCCAACTCTCAACACCTGATATGCAACAGCAGGAAGGTGTATCGGAGAGGAGAAAAAGAACTCTATTGGACATGGTTCGGTCGATGATGAGCTATGCTCGTCTCCCTGATTCCTTTTGGGGTTACGCAGTAGAAATTGTAGTTTATATTTTGAACAACGTTCCGTCGAAGAGTGTTTGTGAAACACCTTTCCAACTCTGGAATGACCGTAAAGGTTGTTTACACCATTTTAGAATTTGGTGATGTCCGACCCACGTGTTGGTGTCAAACCCGAAGAAATTGGAACCCCGTTCAAAATTGTGCCTATTCGTAGGTAACCCAAAAGAGACCAGAGGTGGTCTATTTTACGATCCTAAGGATAATAGGGTACTTGTTTCGACAAACGCCACTTTCCTTGAGGAAGACCATATCAGGGATCATTTGACTAGAAGCAAAATCGTATTGAACGAAATGGATAGCACGTCAGCATGAGTTGCTGATGGGGCTAGTACGTCAACAAGTGTTATTGATCCTAGCACGTCAAGTCAAGTCCATTCCCAAGAGTAGGGAATGCCTCGACGTAGTGGGAGAGTTGTGAGATAGCCTGAACGTTACATGGGTTTAGCTGAAACCCAAGTCGTCAATCGTGATGATGACTGTGAGGATCTATTGACCTATGATCACGCAATGGCTGATGTTGACAATGACGAATGGATTAAAACTATGGACCAGGAAATTGAGTCAATGTACTTCAATTCTGGCTGGGAGCTTGTGGATCAACCTGATGGGGTAAAACCTATAGGTTGTCAATGGATCTACAAGCGTAAATGTGGCGTAGATGGGAAGGTGCAAACCTTCAAGGCACGACTAATGGCAAAGGGTTTTACCTAGGTCCAAGAGGTTGACTATGAGGAAACCTTTTCACTTGTTGCCATGGTAAAGTCGATCAGGATCCTTCTGGCCATTGCCGCGTATTATGACTACGAGGTATGGCAGATTGATGTCAAGACCGCCTTTCTGAATGGAAACCTTGACGAAACCATCTACATGGACCAGCCCAAAGGGTTCATTGCCCAAGGCAAAGAGCAAAAGGTTTGCCGACTTCCTAGGTCTATCTATGGACTGAAACAAGTCTCAAGGTCTTGGAATATAAGGTTTGATGAGGCAATCAAATCTTATGGCTTTGATCAAAATGTTGACGAGCCTTGTGTCTACAAGAAAATCGTCGACAAAACTGTCGCATTTCTTATATTATATGTGGAAGATATTCTTCTCATTGGGAATGAGGTAGAATTTCTTACTGACGTAAAGAAATGACTAGTTTCGCAATTTCAAATGAAAGATTTGGGAGAAGCTCAGTATGTTCTAGGTATCCAGATTGTCCGAAACTGAAAGAACAGAACGTTGGCCATGTCTGAAGCGTCTTATTATTACAAGATGTTGTCTAGATATAAGATGCAGAACTCCAAGAAGGGCTTGCTGCCTTTCAGTCACAGGGTTCACCTGTCTAAGGATCAGTGTCCTAAGACTCCTCAAGAGGTTGAGGATATGAGACGAATCCCCTATGCTTCAGCTGTAGGGAGCCTCATGTATGCAATGCTGTGTACTAGGCCCGACATCTGTTATGAAGGAGGGATAGTCAGTAGGTATCAATCCAATCCAAGATTAGATCACTGGACAACCGTAAAGGCAATCCTCAAGTATCTTAGAAGAACGAGGAACTACAACTTAGTGTATGGTGGTGGGGATATGTTCCTTACGGGATACACAGATTCTGACTTTCAGACCGATAAGGATTCTAGGAAATCCACTTCGAGGTCAGCCTTCATTCTGAATGGAGGAGTTGTAGTATGGCGAAGCATCAAGAAGGGATGAATCGCTGATTCCCACTATGGAAGCGAGTACGCTGCGCTTTGTGAAGTCAGAAAGGAAGTTGTTTGGCTTAGGAAGTTCATGACTGATTTGGAAGTTGTTCCAAATATGAACTTGCCGATCACACCGTTTTGTGACAACAGTGGTGCAGTAGCCAACTCCAGGGAGCCTCAGAGCCATAAGAGAGGCAAACACATTAAGTAGAAGTATCACCTGATACGGGAGATTGTGCACCGCGACGACGTGACAAGCACGCAGATAGCGTCGGAGCACAACGTAGCTGATCCATTTACAAAGCCCCTCACGGCTAAGGTGTTTGAGGGTCACCTAGAGAGTCTAGGTCGTCGAGTACTTCCTGACTAGGGCAAGTGGGAGATATTTAAATGGGTATTCAATGCCCTAGTTTATTGTATTACTTCATTGTAACTTATGTACATTTCAGAAATGTATTTGCTCCACTAGCTTAGTCTGAGTGGGAGTTTGTTGGGATCTTTGTCCTAATCTCGTGTTTGTAGATTACTATTTGAAATTAATAGAGTTATTTGTTTCATTTTTGTGTCTCGGATTTTATACAAACTTTACCCAATAAACTAAGCTCCAGGGTCATTGAATATATGTGAGAACTAGAACTTGAACGGTGTGTAGTGGACACAAAGGGAGGATCACGTTCGACTAAATGACCTGAACAGTCTACAGTATATGGATGCAGTTGGAGACCTAATCCTGGATACACTGTGGATGCGACCCGCTTTGTATTAAGATACAAACGAGGTGATCTAACTCGTGCATGTGGTTGACATGCGAGTGGGGGCATCCTGTACAATGAGATTGTAGAAGACCGGACCGTGAATTTTTAGACCTACTGATGTAACACCCTTGACAATAAGGACTAATAACTTCGTAGAAGACGATTAGTGACTCGACCTGAATCATGAGTGTGTTACGGACTCGTGTCTGTGGGGGTCTGTCTTTTGACTAGTACGGGTGAGGGTGGTCACAGTTACTCGCCCAGTGTGCCTATCTTCTCAGGGACAGGACCAAGTAGAAAGCTGGGAACTTAACTACGCGAGATGGAATTCACTCGTTCCCGCCTTTAGGAAAACTAAAGGGTTGTTTTCCCTTAAGTGCTGTCTCCAAGGCTTGGACAACGGGCACCCACCCTCTCACTGGCACGAGAGGGTTGTTGTGTATGGTTGGACCATTACAACGTTGTTGTTCATTAGAGGAGCAGTGGGGACTGAAGGAGCAAGAAGTAGACACAGGGGTAAAACGGTAATTTGACCCAGCAGTGTCTACGAACAACGTGTGAAGGGTCGACTCATGGACATTGGTTATATTAGTAGACACGTAATATCTTACATTGACGGGAGTGCAGCTATGGGCTTTATTGGAGTGTTACTGTAGCTAATGAAAGTTAATTAACCGGGTCAAAAAGTTTGATAGGTTAATCTCGGATAATTGGAGCTCGTCACTGTAGGTCCATTAGATCCCTCGGTTGGCTCAATTTGGACTAAAAGTAGGGTTAATGTTTTGGTGTGAATTGAAGTGTTCAATTTCACTAAAGGGCATTTATGTCATTTATATGAGATATGAATGATTTAATATATAGTTTAGTGTGAATGAGATCATAATAAACTATAAGTTAGGCTAATTGTTGAATTAGGGCTAATTTGGAGAAATTAGGTTGAGAGGTATTAAATTGGATGTGATTCAATTTAATAAATCCACAATATTGCAAATGTGATTTGTAAAATGAGATATGAGATATCTTATAATATATGGTTATGCAAATATGATTTGCATAACCTATAGTTGTGGTAAAATGGTAAATAGGTGGAGATTTCAACTCCACCTATCTCCGTTATATAAACCCCTTTTGCAAGAAGGGTTGTAAGGAATTTGCTCATTTTTGGAAAATCTCACCAAAAGCAAATTGATCTCTCTCTCAATTCTCTCTCAAGTTTTCTCCTTCCAAAAACCAAAACAAAAGATCCCACCATCTTCCTTCTTCCAAAAGAATAACAACCGAGAAGCCAAGTGGTGGTTTCGGTTTACATTCGTGAGAAGAGTTTGAGTAGTTCGAGATCGTTGGGAGAACACGAAGAGTTCGTGAACGGAAAGGAAAGCTTGAAGATTGTCTTCAACAAGTAACTAACGAGATCTTGCTGTTTTCTTTCCTATTTTTGCATGTTTAACTTATATCTAAGTGTTAGATAGTTTTAACGAATCTTAGTTGCACAAGATCACCGCGACGATTCAATCGTCTTCCGCTGCGCTGGGAGTTTAATTCCCTTCACAGGGGTGAAAAAAGATTATTTCTATGAATTTGATTTCAACATTAAAAGCTGAAAAGTTGTTGAGTAAATGTTGCACGATGTTTCTTGCACACGTAGTGGAGGTGCAAGAGGGAAAACTAAAATCAGAAAATGTTCTTGTTGTGAATAAATTTCTTGATGTTTTTCCAACCAATCTATCAGGGTTGCCACCTGATAAGGAAGTTGAGATCACTATTAAATTTCTGCCAGGATCAACACCCATTTCGCAAGCGCCGTATAGAATGGCTCCAAGTGAGATCAGGGAGCATAAGATGCAGTTACAAGAACTAGTTCATAAGGGATACATAAGACCTAGTGTATCGCCTTGGGGAGCTCCGGTGTTATTTGTAAAGAAGAAAGATGGTACCATAAGATTATGTATTGATTATAAATAGTTAAACGAGGTCATGATACGTAAAAAGTATCCTTTGCCACGTCCACATGACTTGTGTGACCAGTTATGAGGAGTATTAGTGTTTTCTAAGATCGATTTAAGATCAGGATACCATCAGTTAAAGGTCAGGGAATCAGATATTCCTAAGACAAAATTTAGAACTAAGTACGAGCACTATGAGTTTTTAGTAATGTCATTCGATTTAACGAATGCACCAGCAGTTTTCATGGACCTCATGAACAGGATTTTCCACCAGTATTTGGATCAGCTAGTGATAGTATTCATCGATGACATACTAGTTTACTCTGTTGACAGGAAAGCCCATGAAGAACACCTGAGGATTATTCTACAAACACTACGTGATAAATAGTTGTACGCTAAATTCACCAAATGTGAGTTTTGGTTGAATCAGGTAGTGTTTTTAGGGCATGTTGTTTCAACAAATGGAGTTAGTGTGGATCCGCATAAAGTGAAAGTTGTAGTCAACTCGGAGAGACCAGCTAGTGTGACAGAGGTACGTAGTTTAGGCTTGGCAGGATACTACAGACGGTTTGTTGAAGATTTCTCACGATTAGCATTACCCTTAACAGCTTTGACAAGGAAGAATGCTATGTTTGAATGGTCAGATTAGTGTGAACAGAGTTTTCAAGAGCTGAAAAAGAGATTAGTTACAACCCCTATTCTAACACTTCCTGTAACGAAAAAGAGTATGTGATTTACTGTGACGCTTCGAGGCAAGGTTTAGGGTGTGTGCTCATGCTTGAAGGAAAAGTAATAGCTTATGCGTCAAAGCAATTGAAAAAAAAAACATGAATGTAATTACCCTACCCATGATCTTGAGCTAGCAGTAGTTGTTTTAGCATTAAAGATCTGGAGGCATTATTTATTTGGTGAGAGGTGTCACATTTTTACAGATCATAAGAGTCTGAAATATATCTTTGATCAGAGGAAGTTGAATATGAGACAGAGAAGATGGTTAGAACTTATTACAGATTATGATTGTACCATAGAATACCATCCAGGTAAGGCAAACGTGGTAGCAGATGCATTAAGTAGGAAGTCAAAACTTCCTAGAGATGCCTTGTGTGGTATTCGAGTAACCTTTTTATGTATTCTAAGGGATTTTAAGGCAGTTGTGACTGCAGAGAATTCAGGGGGGCTCTTAGCTCAATTCCAAGTCAGGTATTCGCTCGTAGCAGAGATTTTGAGAAGACAACCAGAGGATAGTAACTTGCAGAAAATGTTTGGAAAGTCCAAACAGGGCCCGAAAGCAGAATTTAAAATGAGATCAGACGGAACCAAAAAGAGGTAGGGAAGATTATGCATTCCACGTTTTAGTGAGCTTAAAGATGCTATTTTAGAGAAAACTCACAGTTCAGCTTACGCTATGCATCCAGGAAGAACAAAGATGTACAAAACATTAAAGGGGACTGATTGGTGGCCTGGGATGAAGCGGGAGATAGTTGACTATGTTGATAGATGTATGATCTGCCAACAGGTTAAACCAGTTAGATAGAGGCCAAGAGGTCTCCTTAACCCACTACCAGTGTCGGAGTGGAAATGAGAGCATATCACTATGGATTTTCTGTTTGTTAGTACAACGTACTTCAAGTGGACATGATGGTATTTGGTAATGGTGGATAGACTCACTAAGACAGCACGGTTTATATCGATTAAATCGACGTCTACACTTGATTAGTTTGCTAAGCTATACGTCGATAGGATTGTGAGTCAATACGGAGTGCCAGTGTCCATAGTTTCAGATAGGGACCCGAGATTTACTTCTAAGTTTTGGCCTAGCTTACAGAAAGCTATAGGGACAAAGTTGAATTTTAGTACATCATTCCATCCTCAGACAGATGGTCAGTCAGAGAGGACCATCCAGACCTTAGAGGTCATGTTGAGAGCATGTGTCCTTCAATTTAAGAGAAGTTGGGATACACACTTATCACTTATGGAATTTGCTTATAATAATAGTTACGCAGATAAGAAACGAAAGGACTTAGAATTCCAGGTCGGAGATAGAGTTTTCTTGAAGTTATCTCTGTGGAGAGGTGTCCTTCGCTTTGGCAGGAAAGGTAAGAGAAGTCCTAGATATATCTGTCCTTATAATATAATGAAACGATGGGGGCCAGCAGCCTACAAACTTGAGATGCCAGCAGAACTATCTCGAGTACATGATACTTTTTTCATGTGTCCATGTTGAGGAAGTATATTTCAGATCTGACACATGTGTTGCAAGCGCAACCAGTTGAGCTGAAAGAAGACATGAGTTACATAGAGGATGCGGTTCAAATCCTCGACAGAAAAGAACAAGTTTTTAGAAACAAGACGATCCCACTCGTGAAGGTTCGTTGGAGACATCACGGAGTGGAGGAGGCAACTGGGAGTTAGAGGACCAAATGAGGAAGAAGTATCCGAAGATCTTCACCTAAGGACTACTAAATTTCGAGGACGAAATTTCTTAAGGGGGAGGTAAGTTGTAAACCCGAGATCTCTCTTTGAAATTTTCTTACAAAAAAAAAAAGAAAAGAAGAAATGAAATGTTTAAGTACTTGGTCTTCTTTGTTTTAAAAAAAAAAGAAAAGAAAAAGGAAGAAAGAGACAAAGGAAAGAATAAAAAAAAAGAAAAAGTAAAAGGGAAAAGGACAAAAGCATTTCATCCACCGCCTATGTTTTATTTAAACCATTTACTTCCCCATTTCCTTCTCATTTTAACAAAAGAAAGCTGAGGGGTTCGTGGAAGAAGGATGAAGGAAGAGGGAGAAAGTGTTTTCTGGAGTTAAAGTTGCAGAAGAGAGGGATAGAACTCAAAGCAAAATAATATAGCAGCAAGGTAATCATTCTGCCAAATTCTAATTTTTTGATCATTTCGAGCTCAACAAGAAGAGGTAAGAGTTAAGATTTGGTGTTCTTGAAAGTTAATTAATTTTTTAGCAAAGTTCGTCAGGGAAGCTCGAGAAAATTCGGATCTTAAGTTACTGATTTTGTGAAGAGGAAGGTAGAGAAGAGAATTTGCTATCAAATCCGAGAAGCCTCTGGTTTTTGAGTCATGCTGATCAGTAGGATTTGAATCAGAAGCTCTAATAGGTATGGTTAGAAAGCTTATTGAATTTCCTACAACTTTCATGAAGAACGCGTGAGTAGATATCGACTGGAAGATATGTAAACTTTCAGGTCAATTTTGGGTTGCAACAGGGAAACGAATCTGGAAATAGCAGAAGTCTATTTTTGGAGAAGCTTCTTTCGAGGTATTTTTGAACAAATCTGTTGAGAATCTCAATTTTATTTCTTCAGATGAGTTTTAGAGGGTTCAAAAAGGAAAAATTTGGTACAAAGTACATCCTGTTTTGCTAAGTAATGAAGTAGTTATGAATGTTTGAAATTAAGGTATGAAATCTGTAAAATGCTGGAAATTGGATAGAATGTTTTGTAATTTTAAGGTTTGAAATTCATGAGCTTGAGGTTCTAATGCTTGGTTTTGGTTTGTTTGACAGGCTAAGAGGAAATAGGTCGAGTGTACGAGCCAGGGTTCTAGTTCTAACATTGTGAGTGACAAAACAAACTTCGAAAATGATTTATATGCTTGTATTATGCCTATGAAAATGCAAGATTTTGCTAGAATGAGATGATTTCAATGCTGATTGTTTTCCTTTGAACACATACTTATGAGCATTCATGTTTTCCTACAAATAATTTTAAGTGCTCATTGTGAGCCTAGATGTCCTGATGAATTTATTCGTGAGCATATGTTTATTGTTTACCAAAATTTAGTGAAAATGTTATGATTTCTAGCAAACATGTACTAGCAAGTATGATTTAAAGATTTCTAGTTTGAGTAAGCTTGAGTTTTATGAAAGAAAAGATAAGCAGACATGTTTAAATAATTTTATGTGATTTTCTAAGACTCGAATGAGTAAATGACTGAGATATTGAGCCCGAGGCTATATAGTACCATGTGCACAAGTCATTTTTTGTTGTCGACGTTGAGTGTACTCCGTGACAACAATGTTGTTGTGAGTGTTGGGCGAGCCCCACTACGACAAAGACGATGGGAGTGCTGGGCGGACACCACTACATCGTAGAGTAAACGTTTGGTGTACTGGGCGTGCTGTACACAACTTAGATTTCCATATGTTTAAATGGTTAATATTATCGATATGCCTTACGAGTTTTTAATGACATACTTGCTGGATTTCCGAAGAACTATTATGATTACACTTTTGCTTTAAACGCTTGATTACAGATGCAAATTCTCATAGGTTGTCAAGTGATATGATTTACGAGTTTTTAGATTTTAAACTCAGTCACACACTGAGCTTCATAGCTCATTCTTTCAGTCTTTTCAAACTTTTTCAGGTAGAGACTGAGTTCCCGGTGCCTGATAACCTGCCATAGTCTGCTGAAAGCTCCACAAGCTTAATATTTTATATGTGGGAGCTCCCGGTGCTAGGATGAAGGAGGGCACGTTTGTCCGTGAATACGTTCTGGACATGATGACCCACTTTAATCTAGCAGAGATGAATGGGGCTTCGATCGACGAGTCGAGCCAGGTCAGCTTTATCTTGGAGACTTTCAGAAGAGTTTCCTTCAATTTTGTAGCAATGTTGTTATGAATAAAATTAGCTACACTCTGACCACCCTTCTTAACGAACTTCAGAACTTTCAGTCCTTGATGAGGATAATGACACTGGAAGCTAAGGCAAACGTTGCCTTCAGGTCCTTTCACAGGGGTTGGACCTCTAGGACAAAATCTGTAGGTTCTTCAGGCCCGAAAGGGAAGAAGAAGAATATGAAGAAGGGCAAAGTTGACCGTGTTGCCGCCCAAAAGGGCAAGAAGTTCAAGGAAGTTGCAGAGAAAGGAAAGTGTTTCCACTACAACGGGGATGGTCACTAGAAGAGAAACTGCCCCAACTTCCTTGCCGACAGGAAGAAAGAAGGTAAATGTGATTTACTTGTAACTGAAAACTGTTTAGTGGAGAGTAATGACTCTGCCTGGATACTGGATTCAGGCGCCAGTAACCATGTTTATTCTTCTTTTCAAGGAATTATTTCTTGGCAGTAGTTGTGAGAGGGTGAGATAACATTACGGGTTGGAACCGGGGAGGTTGTCTCTGTTGCAGCGGTCGGCACAGTGAAACTCTATTTTGGCAGGAATTAAATTTTATTAGATAATTTGTATATAGTTCCAAGGTTTATTAGAAACCTAGTTTCTATTTCCTGCATGTTAGAACAATGTATTCTCGTTGAATTTTCTGGCAATAAAGCGTTTATTTCTAGAAATGGAAATTTTTTGTGTTCAGCTTCACTTGAGAATAATCTATACGTTTTGAAACCTAATTTGGTCAAAAGTGTTTTGAATACATAATTGTCTAAGGTTAGGTCACATTAATCTCAATAGGATTGAGAAACTAGTGAAGAGTTGACTTCTAAGCGAGTTGCAAGAAAACTCTTTACCGATATGTGAGTCATGCCTTGAAGGCAAAATGACCAAACGTCCTTTTAGTGGAAAAGGGAGCTTATACATTCTGACCTATGTGGTCCGATGAGTGTTAAAGCACGAGGAGGTTACGAATACTTTGTATCTTTTATAGATGACAATTCAAGGTATGGGTATATTTACTTAATGCATAAGAAGTCTGAGACTCTTGAAAAGTTCAAGGAGTACAAGACTGAACTTGAGAACCTGTTAGGTAAAACAATAAAAACACTTCGATCGGATCGAGGTGCAGAGTATATAGACACTGAAGTCTAGGATTATATGATAGAACATGGAATTACGTCCCAACTCTCAGCACTTGGTATGCCACAACAGAATGGTATATCATAAAGGAGAAACAGAACCGTATTGGACATGGTTCGGTCGACGATGAGCTATGCTCGTCTCCCTGATTCTTTTTGGGGTTACGCAGTGGAGACTTCTGTTTATATTTTGAAAAACGTTCCGTCGAAGAGTGTTTGTGAAACACTTTTCGAACTCTAGAGTGGACGTAAAGGAAGTTTACACCATTTCAGAATTTGGTGATGTCCGACCCACGTGTTGGTGTCAAATCCGAAGAAATTGGAACCCCGTTCAAAATTGTGCCTATTCGTAGGTTATCCAAAAGAGAATAGAGGTGGTCTATTTTACGATCCTAAGGATAATAGGGTGCTTGTGTAGACAAACGCCACTTTCCTTGAGGAAGACCACATCAGGGATCATTTACATAGGAGTAAAATTGTGTTAAATGAAATGGACAGTACTCAGCAAAAGTTGCTGATGGGGCTAGTACGTCAACAAGTGTTGTTGATCCTAGCTCGTCTAGTCAAGTCTGTTCTCAAGAGTTGAGAATGCCTCGACGTAGTGGGAGGGCTGTGAGACAGCCTGAACGTTACATGGGTTTAGCTGAAACCTAAGTCGTCACCCCTGATGATGATGTGAGGATCTATTGACCTATGATCAACCAATGACAGACGTTGACAAAGACGAATAGATTAAAGCTATGGACCAAGAAATGGAGTCGATGTACTGCATTTCCGTCTCGAATCTTGTGGACCAACCGGATGGGGTTAAACTTAATGGTTGTAAATGGATGTACAAGCGTAAACGTGGCGTAGATAGGGAGGTGCAGATCTTCAAAGCCCGACTAGTGGCTAGGGGTTTTACCCAGGTTTAAGGGGTTGACTATGAGGAAACCTTTTCTCTTGTTGCGATGGTAAAGTCGATCAGGATCCTTCTGGCCATTGTTGCATATTATGAGTATGAGGTATGGCAGATGGATGTCAAGACTGCCTTTCTAAATGACAATCTTGATGAAACCATCTACATGGACCAACCCAAAGGTTCATTGCCGAAGGCCAAGAGCAAAAGGTTTGTTGGCTTCATAGGTCTATTTATGGACTGAAATATGCCTCGAGGTCTTGAAATATAAGGTTTGATGAGGCGATCAAATCTTATGGCTTTGATCAAAATGTTGACGAGTCTTGTGTCTACAAGAAAATCGTCAACAGTACTGTTGCATTTCTGATATTATATCTGGATGATATCCTTCTCATTATGAATGAGGTAGGATTTCTTACTGACATTAAGAAATGGTTGGCTTCACAATTCCAAATGAAAGATTTGGGAGAGGCCCCGTATGTTCTAGGTATCTAGATAGTCTGGAACCGGAAGAACAAAACACTAGCCATGTCTCAGGCATCTTATATTGACAAGATGTTGTCTAGATATAAGATGCAGAACTCCAAGAAGGGTTTGCTGCCTTTCAGGCATGGGGTTCACCTGTCTAAGGATCAATGTCCTAAGACGCCTCAAGAGGTTGAGTTTATGAGACGAATCCCCTATGCTTCAGCTGTAGGGAGCCTCATGTATGCCATGCCATGTACTAGGCCCAACATCTTTTATGCAGTTGGGATTGTCAGTAGGTATCAATCCAATCCAGGATTAGATCACTGGACAACCGTAAAGGCAATCCTCAAGTATCTTAGGAGAACGAAGAACTTCGACCTTGTGTATGGGAGTGGGGATTTGATCCTTACTGGATACACACACTCTGACTTTCAGACCGATAAGGATTCTAGGAAATCCACTTCAAGGTCAGTCTTCATTCTGAATGGAGGAGCTGTAGTGTGGCGAAGCTTCAAGCAAGGATGCATCGTTGATTCCACGATGGAAGTCGAGTATGTTGCTGCTTGTGAAGCTACAAAGGAAGTTGTTTGGCTTATGAAGTTCATGATGGATTTGGAAGTTGTTCCAAATATGAACTTTTCAATTACCCTGTTTTATGACAACAGTGGTGTAGTAGCCAACTCGAGAGAACCTCAGAGTCATAAGAGGGGCAAGCACATTGAGCGGAAGTATTACCTGATACGGGAGATTGTGCACCACGGAGATGTGACAGTCACGCAGATAGCATCGGAGCACAACGTTGCTGATCCATTTACAAAGGCCCTCACGACTAAGGTTTTTTAGGGTCACCTAGAGAGTCTAGATCTTTGAGTGCTTCTTGACTAGGACAAGTGGGAGTAATGTAAAGGGTATTCAATGCCCTAGTTTATTGTACATTTGAGAAATATATTTTGTACTCCACTAGCTTAGTCCAAGTGGGAGTTTGTCACGATGTATGTCCTAATCTCGTATGTGTTTGTAATATTCATTATTGAAATAAATAAGAGTTATGTTTTTCATCACTTTGTGTCTCGCATATTTATAAACTTTATCCAATAAACTAAGCTCCAGGGTCATTGCATTATGAGAGAACTAAGAACTTGAACGGTGTGTAGTGGACACACGGGGAGGATCACGTTCGAGTTAATGACCCGAACGGTCTACAGTATATGGATAGGATTGGAGACCTAATCCTGGATACACTGTGGATGTGGCCCGCTTTGTATTAGATACAAACAAGGTGATCTGACTCGTTCATGTGGTTGACATGCGAGTGGGGGCATCCTGTGCAATGAAATTGTACAAGACCGGACCGTTAATTATTAGACCTACTGCTGTAACACCGTTAACAATATAGGACTAATAACTTCGTAAATGACCAATAGTGACTCGACCTTAATCCTGAAAGTGTTACGGACTCGCATCATGGGTCCGTCCTTTGACTAGTACGGGTGAGGGTGGTCACAGTTACTCACCCAATATGCCTATCTTCTCAGGGACAGGACCACGTGGGGAGCTGGGAACTTGACTACGCGAGATGAAATTCACTCGTTCCCGACTTAGGGACACTAGAGGGGGTTGTTCCCTTAAGTGTTGTCTCCATAGCTTGGACAACGGGTGCCCACCCATTCACTGGCCCGAGAGGGATGTTGTGAAGGGATTTTGAATTCCCGCAGCGGAAGACGTTGTGAAACGTCGTTGATCCGTTGTGTAAAAGGTGTCTTAAAATTGAATCTATCTCATAGATCCTAGGCTAAACATGCAAATAAGAGAAGAAAACAGTAAGGAATTATAAGATACTTATTTGTTGAAGAACCCTTCTTCAACGCTTTTCTCCTCCAGTCACGATCTCTCTCGATCCAACTATCTCCTCGAACACGGACCACGATCCGAACAGGGAGACACCTCCAAAGGGTCTTCTCGGTTGTTCTCGGGAGGTTGAGGGAGAGTAGGTGTGACTCCCTTTGGTTTTTGGTGAGGAGAAATTTTAGAGAATTGAGAGAGGATTTGAGAGAGAATCACTTCCTCTCTTTGGATCAAAATCCAAAAAATTGGCAAATGGCATACCAAAGGCTTCTTGCAAAGCCTTTAAATACTATTATGTGATGGAGTTAAAACCTCCACCAAATCACAATTTTACCACAACCATATAATATACAAATCACATTTGCATATTATATAATATAAGGTATCTCATACCTTATTATACAAATCTCATTTGCATAATTGTGGAATTATAAATTGAATCACATTCAATTTAATTTCTCTCAATTCAATTTCTCCAAATAGCATAATTAATCAATTAGGCTATACTATAGTTTATTATGAATCTCATTCACATCAAACTATATATTATGTTATCTATATCTCATATAAATGACATAAATACCCAAATAATGAATTTCAACACTTCAAATTCACACCAAACCGTAAACCCTCAATTCGCTCAATTTGAGCCAACGAGGACCTAATGGACCTACACGTGATTTAGCTCCAATGATCCAAGACTAACTCGTCAAACTCTTTGACCGGTTATTCAACATTCATTAGCTACGGTAACACTCCACTAAATCCAGTGAGTGCACTCTCATCATTGTAGGACAAGTTGTGTCCATCGATATAACCAATACCCATGAGTCGACCCTTCACAGTTGTTCGTAGTCACACCGTGGGTCAAATTATCGCTTTACCCCGTGTCTACCTTCTTGCTCCTTAAGTCCCATCGCTCCTCTAATGAACAACTACGTTGCATGGTCCAACCATAAACAACAACCCTCTCAAGCCAATGAGAGAGTGGGGCCCCGCTTGTTCAAGCCCCGAGACAAAGATTTAAGGGAACAACCCCTCTAGTTTCCCTTAGTCGGGAACGAGTGAATTCCTTCTGGCACGAGAGGGTTGTTGTGTATGGTTGGACCATTACAACGTTGTTGTTCATTAGAGGAGGAGTGGGGACTTAAGGAGCAAGAAGTAGACACAGGGCTAAAACGGTATTTTACCCAACAGTGTCTACGAACAACCTGTGAAGGGTTGACTCATGGGCATTGATTATATCAGTGAGCACGTAATATCTTACACTGACGAGAGTGCAACTACGAGCTTTAATGGAGTGTTACCGTAGCTAATGAATGTTGATTACCCGGGTCAAAGAATTTGATAGGTTAATCTCGGATCATTGGAGCTCGTCACTGTAGGTCCATTAGGTCCCTCGGTTTGCTCAATCTGGATTAAAAGAAGGGTTACTATTTTGGTGTGAATTGAAGTGTTCAATTTCACTAAAGGGCATTTATGTCATTTATAGGATATATGAATGATATAATATATAGTTTAATGTGAATGAGATTCATAATAAACTATAGGTTAGCCTAATTGTTGAATTAGGGCTAATTTGGAGAAATTAGGTTGAGAGATATTAAATTGGATGTGATTCAATTTAATAAATCCACAATTATACAAATGTGATTTGTAAAATGAGATATGAGATATCTTATAAAATATGGTTATGCAATGATGATTTGCATAACCTATAGTTGTGGTAAAGTGGTAAATAGGTGGTGATTTAAACTACACCTATCACTATTATATAAACCTCTTTGCAAGAAGGGTTCATTAAGCAAATCCTCATTTTTGGAATTCTCACCAAAAGAAGGATTCTCTCTTCTCTCAAAACTCTCTCATCTTCTCCTCCCAAAAACCAAATTGAAGATCCCATTATCTTCCTTCTTCCAAAAGAAGAACAACCGAGAAGTCAAGTGGTGGTGTTCGGTTTACGTTCGTGAGAAGAATTCGGGTTCATTGAGATCGAGGAGAACACGAAGAGTTCGTGATCGTGAACGGAAAGGAAATTTCGAAGAACGTCTTCAACAAGTACTTGTTGTTTTCTTTCCCAAATATGCATGTTTAGCCTTAATCTAAGTGTTAGATAGTTTTAATGAAATTTAGTTGCACAACTTCACCACGACGATTCGATCGTCTTCCGTTGCGTGGGGAGTTTCATTCCCTTCAGCTCCAACGTGCGATCTGTGACGGGAAGACGAACCTACAGGCGGTGTGCAACGCGATGGTAACGAAGGAGAAGAGAAGGTGCTGGCTGGGTCTGCAGGCGGCTGCATGGTTGACTCAAAGGAAAAGTCACTGGCGATCGGGGCTTTCTGGCGAGCTGGGGAGGCGCGGCAGAATCGAAGGAGAAGAGGAAGGTCGATCACGAAGGGAGAGAGGGAAGGAGGAGAAAAAAAAGAAATAAATAGAAATAAAGAAAAGAAAAAGAATAAAATAAAAAAAAGAAAAGGAAAAGGGAAAAAGAAAAGAAAGATGAAGGGCTTACTTAAACCATTTTGTGTTGCGATTAAAATTGCAAGGCCAACAAGAACTCAACGAGCAAGTAGAGGATTTTGAAAGTGTATCCCTTAGGAGGCTATCAAGTTGAATCAAGAAATGCTAAGATTAGGGGAAATCCTAATCTTTTTAGAATTTAAAAATACTTTCCCCTAAAATCTCTTAAAATCCTAATTCTGATTCGATTATCCAAGAATTCCAAATTTAAACCACATAAATAATAATGTACCTGATTGAACCAGGTGTTACACCTTCTCAGTTTACATTCTCTACTAGACCGCTACACTTTTTCCTCTCTGATTTAAGCATTGGAGTGGTTATGGAAAGCATCACACTAGTGTGTAGGTTTTGTTTATTTTGAAGGCCACATGTAAATCAAGTGTGTTCCTCTTGCCTGGATTTATGCATTAAAAGTTAGCGCCGTCTGTGGGGACGAAAGAGCTTTATCAAAGAAACTCATGTACCAAGAGAATGAACAATAAAGTCATGGATCTAGATCATACTATGGAAGAAAGAGATCTCACACAAGAACACCACCCGAACAAGGGTGAGAAAGGATATTTCCAAGGTAAAAGTGAATTAGCATTCTAGGACGAGCCCACCTCACCTTCAGACGAAGAAGAACTCATCTTATCTACGAACTGGAAAAACCACACCTCAACCTCATAGGAAAACTGACCAAAGGGATCGAGGCATTGAAGAAAAATGTCACCATGCTCCATTTCACCTGGGATGAGCTCGTCTCAACCCCTTCTAGAGGAGGGAAGATCTGAGGGCGACCCGACCCTCTTGGTTGGCAAATAACACAAATCAAATGAGAACTTCAATTGCCTTTAGAAGAAACTCGTTCTGTAATACCCTTGAATTTCGTACAATCCTACTAAGGGTGTTACCCTAAGTCTCACCGTCTGCGCCGCAATTTCGACAACATAACGACGAAACTAGGAGGAGTCAATTGCCCTAATCTCGTGTAGTTTGTAAAACTTGTTGAATAAATGAATAAAGGTTATTTGTTAATCAAACTTTGTATCTCGCATTTTATAAACTTAATCCAATAAACTAAGCTCTAGGGTCATATTAGTTGAGAGAACTAGAACTTGAACGGTGTGTAGTGGACACACGCGGAGGATCACGTTCGAGTTAATGACCCGAATGGTCTCCAGTATATGGATAGGGTTGGGAACCTCATCCTGGTAACACTGTGGATGCGACCTGCTTTGTATTAGATACAAACGAGGTGATCCAACTCGTTCATGTTGTTGACATGCGAGTGGGGGCATTCTGTGCAATGAGATTGTACAAGACCGGACCGTGAATTATTAGACTTACTGATGTAACACCGTTAACAGTATAGGACTAATAACTTCGTAGATGACCATTAGTGACTCGTCCTTAATCCTAAGCGTGTTACGGACTTTTGTCTGCGGAGGTCTGTCCTTTGACTAGTACGGGTGAGGGTGGCCACAATTGCTCGCCCAATATGCCTACCTTCTCAGAGACAGGACTTCGTGGGAAGCTTGGAACTTGACTATGCGAGATGGAATTCACTCGTTCCCGAATTAGGGAAACTAGAGGGGTTGTTCCCTTAATTGCTGTCTTCAGTGCTTGGACAACGGGCGTCTACCCTCTCACTAGCCCGAGAGGGATGTTGTTTATGGTAGGACCATGCAACATACTTGTTCATTAGAGGAGCAATGGGACTTAAGGAGCAAGAGGGAGACACATGGGTAAAACGGTAATTTGACCTAGCTGTGACTACGAACAACCTGTGAAGGGTCGACTCAAGGCATTGGTTATATCGATGGACACAACTTGTCCTATAGTGATGGGAGTGTAGCTACAGACTTTAGTGGAGTGTTACTGTAGCTAATGAATGTTGAATAACCGGGTCAAAGAGTTTGACAGGTTAATCTCGGATCATTGGAGCTCGTCATCTGTAGGTCCATTAGGTAGTTCGATTGGTTCAAACTGGATAAATTGAGGGTTTACAGTTTGGTGTGGATTTGAAGTGTTCAAATTCATTAATTGGGTAATTATGTCATTTACATGTGATATAGTTGACATAATATATAGTTTGATGTGAATGAGATTCATAATAAACTATCGTATAACCTAATTGATTAATTAGTGCTAATTGGAGAAATTGAAATGAGAGAAATTAAATTGAATGTGATTCAATTTAAAATTACACAATTATACAAATGAGATTTGTATAATAAGGTATGAGATACCTTATTCTATGTGATATGAAAATATGATTTGCATATCATAAGGTTGTGGTAAAATGGTGAATTGGTGGAGATTTTAACTCCACCTCTCACCATTATTTATAGGCTTGGTGAGAAGCCTTTTGTAAGAGACTTGCTCATTTTTTGGAATTCTACATCCAAGAGCTCTCCTCTCTTTCAAAGAACTCTCTCATTCTCTCTACATTCTCTCCATCCCACAACCAAAGGGAGTCCCACCGAGAAGCTCTTTTGGAGGTGTCCGTTGTTCGATTCGAGGAAGGAGATCGTTTAGATCATTGGTACGAAGGAGTTCCTGACCGGAGAAGAAAGTATTGAAGAAGAGTTCTTCAACAAGTAAGTACACTTTACTTTTTGTTTTCTTCAATAATACAACATGTTTAGCCTAGAATATAAGTGTTATGTTCAATTTTAAGATATACGTTGCACAACGAATCAACGACGTTTTACAACGTCTTCCACTGCGGGAAATCAATTCCTTTCACAACGAAAGCCAATTGGGAACATTCTCGTATTTTAATTTAGTTCTAAAATACCAATACATTGGAAAAAATAGAGAACTTAATGCTACCAAATTAAACCTATAAATCTATGTATCGAAATACTTACATTTGGTCTCTAGAATCAAACAGCAAAAAAAACAATCTCATTCTACAAATTCACGAACTTCCAATTTTGAAACTGTTTGGAACCCGAACAGAACACAACCATAAGACTTCCTTCCTATGTCTCTGATTTTTCTGAGATTTGGTTTATGGAAACCAATCTCAATTGGGAGAGAATGTGGAAAAATACAGAGAGAATTCTATGAGAGAAAGCCATAAGGTATCAAAATGATCAACCAACTAGAACATTTTCTTTCTTCCTCCTCTTTATCGAGAAAAGAGAGTGGGAGGGGGAATGTGAGAACGATCGTGGGATTTTTCCACGATCATTATTATTATATCTAATAAATATAAAATTAATTTAATTAAAAAATAATGAATTAAATCTAATTTAATTAATTAATTCATTTAAATCATATTTAAATGAACATCTCTCACATAACCTATAGTTTTAATTCAATTAATTGAATTAAATCAAATTTAATTTAATTAACATAATTAATTAATTACTAAATTAAATATCATATACATACCTTATAATTGAATCATATCCAAGTATAATTCTTCTATAACCTATAGTTGTAATGTACATCTAACGTGCATTAAATTTAATCTATAGTTTGAATATGAATCGAATTCACATTAAAATAATATTTGAACTTCGTCAAATTTTAATTCTCTCATAAGTTAATTCACTACTATAAATTATATATTTCTTGACACTTTCAAGTTTTAAATACTTGACGTTTTTATGAAAAAACGTCAAGTAGGACGAAGTTTTTAAAGAAAAAACGTCAAGAAAAATTAAAAAGCACGGAGGATGATAAAGATTTCAGATTTTTTCTCGCTTACACTTTACTTAACGTTTTTTAAACGTCAAGTAAAACAAAATGGAAAAGGCGCTCAATTTTAGTTCCATTTTTTTATTATTTTTCAAAACTAAACAATAAGAAACCCTCGCGTCGTTTCAATCGATTTGTCGACCTGCGGTTTCTCTTCTTCTTCTTCCCACATCTGGTTCGTCTTCAAGCTCACACAACATCGATTTCTCTTCTTCTACTTCTCACACCACGGTTTCTCTGGTTCATCGTGCAAGGTAAGAACCTTTCGAATTCTTCTCTAGTTCATCCTCGTGAAAGGTAAGAACCTTTCGACTTCTCTACGGTTTCTCTTTTTCTTTTTCTTCTCACATCTTTTTCTTCTTCAACCTCACACCAACATCATCTAAAGCGGTTTCTCTTCTTCTACTTCTCACAGATTTGCAGTTTCTCTAGTTCATCCTCGTGAAAGGTAAGAATCTTCTTTAACCTCACACAATCTTCTGTACCTCTCGAAATCTTCTTTAACACAATAGCAATAGCAACACAACCAAACTTTAGTCTAAAACCTCAAATTAAGACTTTTACACAATAACAATACAACCAAAACAGGAGATAAAGACTCAAAAACACACAAAAATAAAATAGAACGAAATAAGGAAACAAACAAACATACAAAAACAAATACGGAAAGACAACACAAACAAACTTTAGTATAAAACCTCAAATTTTCTCCTAATATTAATTAATCTAAATAATTGACATTCTCCAGCAACGACGCCAAAAACTTGTTGCGTATAATTTTGATGATGCAATACCACAAGTGTACGAGTCAAGTTTTAGTATAGTGATTTAAGAGTCCAAGTATCGTCCTCGAAAATGGGTTTCTAGATTAATTAACTACTAAGATACTAATTCTCAATTTTAGCTAAAGTAACATAACATGGATAGGTGATGGAAATAAAGATTAAAGACAAACAAACACATGGAGACACGAATTGATAAATTTAGAAGAAATTGACTTCACAAGTTAATGACTCAATTAACACATGCAATGAACTAATGT
The DNA here is from genome assembly GCA_036507285.1 of Trichosanthes cucumerina. NCBI lineage: Eukaryota > Viridiplantae > Streptophyta > Magnoliopsida > Cucurbitales > Cucurbitaceae > Trichosanthes > Trichosanthes cucumerina. Next base: position 57,604,146 of record CM071838.1, read on the forward strand.
AATAAATTCTAAGTCTCCTTAAGAAATCTAAAACATGCACGACATTAAGCAACTTCTTTATGTATTTCCCTTAGACTTCTAGGTCATTCTCATGCCAGACTTCTAAGAGTCTTGACAACTTTGCTCTAATTTAAGTTTTATCTCTCGAGTCCACTTAAACCAACAATATCACATAGTTAAAGAACAAATTGCCAATAAAGAACAAAACATACTTCAATACATAGCAAATAAGTTTTAACAAGTAAATCAAATCCTAACTACAACATTTAACTACTCTAAATCACAATAAAACCAAGCTAAAGTTATAGGAAACGTCTTAAAACGGAGTTACAATCTGAAAGAAAAGGAAATTAAACTTATGTGTCGATGTCGGTCCTTCGTCTCCGAGCTCCCGTCTTCGGTCTCAAACCTCCACGAATGCTTTGGCTCCCAAGAATGCTCTCTTTTCTCTTCTTACAGAGGGTATTTCGAAAATAGGGTCAAAGGTCTATCAAATTCGGCTCCCCTTTAATGAAAACATAAGGTTGTATTTATAGGCTCAATCGGTACAGCGTTGCAACGCTGTAACCTAGGCGCCTGGCATATATGGAATGTCTCGATGGCGTTGCAATGCTGAGGCCAGCGTTGCAACGCCGCTACCCTAACACGCGCGCCTCTTATCGATCTGGCGTTGCAACGCTAAAAGGCAGCGTTGCAACGCCCTCGCCACGGTTCCTCATGTTTGTTCCCTTATCGAGATAACGTTGCAACACCTAAGGCAGCGTTGCAACGCTACCTGTATAAGCCTTCAACGTATCAAAGCAACACGCTCGATGTTGCAACGCTAGGGATAGCGTTGCAACGCCATCACCTCGGGTTTTCTAGCTTGGAATGATCCTTTTACTTCCAATTGATATTATTTTTAGCTCCAAAAAAGCCTCGTTTCGATCCTGAGTGATCCAAAATGTCTCCAATTGTTTTGTTTAAGCTCTTAACCTGAAATTGAGTGATTTAACCACATCAAAGCCCTGAAATTATCATAAAACTAGCAATAATTAAGCCTAAGGATAACACATTTTGTGTGCTATCAAACACCCGCAAACTTAAACTTTTGCTAGTCCCGAGCAAAAATAGAATTAAACATGAGATTGTTCTTATACATACATCAGACTCAAGCCTCAAAGATTTAAGAGAAAATTTGGCAATCACAGGAAACAATCAAACATAATACTTCAATGAGCAATTTATAGCTTTTCCTAAGTGTTCCTACGTGTGTGTGTGATTAGCCTATGTTTCCTTCATTTTTACTAAGCCCGGATCAAATTTATTAGGCTCTTCATTAAACTTCCCTCTACACTGGTCATAATTACTAATCCTTGAGCCTCCCCATATTCAAATAATAAACAACTTTACTTCGCACCTAATCACTTTTTATCACTTTTTGTGTTTTCTTCTTTCTTTGTGCAAGGACACTAGCTTTCACACATTCACTGCAAGGACCCTTACCCAGAGCACTCGCTCAATGAGTGGCCTAACTGATCACAGTGAAGGTAGGTCTTTTTGCCCTCACAATTTTTTTTTCTTTAGCAAACAAACAACAAAAACAAACTGTTTCACATAGTATATAGACGGGGACGCACCCCAACGCGAAAGAGTAAGCACTCTAACGCCCACACAGAAACGCAATAGAGCCTTGACTCTAAAGCCCACACAGATCGCACAAGGGCGGCCCACCCAAGTGCCCACACAGCTTGCAAAAGGGATCGCTCGACCCTAATGCCCACACAGCTCGCAAAAGGGTGCACTCGACCCTAATGCCCACACAGAGTGTTGGGATTTTTGTCCTAATCTCGTGTTTGTAAATTATTGTTTGAAATTAATAAGAGTTATTCATTTCATCACTTTGTGTCTCGCAATATTTATTAAACTTTTCCAATAAACTAAGCTCCAGGGTCATTGAATTTATGAGAGAACTAGAACTTGAACGGTGTGTAGTGGACACACAGGGAGGATCACATTTGAGTAAATGACTCGAACGGTCTACACTATATGGATAGGGTTGGAGACCTAATCTTGGATACACTGTGGATGCAACCCGCTTTGTATTAGATACAAACGAGGTGATCTGACTCGTTCATGTGGTTGACATGCGAGTAGGAGCATCTTGTGCAATGAGATTGTACAAGACCGGACCGTGAATTATTAGACCTACCGATGTAACACCGCTGATGATGAAGACTAATAACTTCGTAGATGACCATTAGTGACTCGACCTGAATCCTGAGCGTGTTACGGACTCCTATCTGTGGGGTCTGTCCTTTGACTAGTACGGGTGAGGGTGGTCACAGTTACTCGCCCAATATGCCTATCTTCTCAGGGACAGGACCAAGTAGGGAGCTGGGAACTTAATTACGCGAGATGGAATTCACTGCTCCCGCCTTTAGGAAAACTAGAGGGGTTGTTCCCTTAAGTGTCTTTGTCTCTGGCTTAGACAACGGCGCCCACCTTCTCACCGCCCGAGAAGGGTGTTGTGTATGGTTGGACCATCACAATATGTTTTTCATTAGAGGGGCAGTGGGGACTTAAGGAACAAGAAGTAGACACAGGGGTAAAACGGTAATTTGACCCAACTGTGTCTACGAACAACCTGTGAAGGGTCGACTCATGGGCATTGGTTATATCAGTGGACACGTGATATTCTCGTGACCGACGGAGTGCAGCTACGGGCTATAGTGGAGTGTTACCGTAGCTAATGAATGTTGGTTAACCGGTCAAAGAGTTTGACAGTTAGTCTCGGATCATTGGAGCTCGCCAACGTAGGTCCATTAGGTCCCTCGCTTGGCTCTCAATCAAGGTTAAAAGAAGGGTTAATGTTTTGGTATGAAATTGAAGTGTTCAATTTCACTTTAAGGGCATTTATGTCATTTATATGAGATATGAATGATAATATATAGTTTAATGTGAATGAGATTCATAATAAACTATAGGTTAGCCTAATTGTTGAATTAGGGCTAATTGGAGAAATTAATTGAGAGAAATTAAATTGGATGTGATTCAATTTAATTAATCCACAATTATTGCAAATAAAATTTGTAATATGAGATATGAGATATCTTATATTATGTGGTTATGCAAATGAGATTTGCATAACCTATGGTTGTGGTAAAGTGGTAATAATGTGGAGATTTTAACTCCATCATTTCCACTATATAATCCCTTCTTGCAAGAAGGATTGTGAGCATTCTCTCATTTTTTAGAATTTCGTCAAAGAGAAGAAGAAAGTTCTCTCTACTTTTTCTCTACTCTCCTCCCTCTCCAAAACACAAAAGTTCCCAGAAACTTCCCTTTTCCTAAAGGAAGAACAACCGAGACTCCAAGTGGTGGTGTTCGGTTCCGTTCGTGGGAAGCATTCGTTGAGATCGAGAAGCACGAAGAGTTCGTGATCCAAGGAAGAAATTCTTGAAGTTTGTCTACAACAAGTAAGTAAACTTCTTCTTACTGTAAATTTCTTCCTTTTTCCAGCATGTTTAGCCTAGATCTTTATGTTAGATCATTTTAACAAAATCAAGTAGCGTAATGATACCATGACGATTCGATCGTCTTCCGCTGCGCCGGGATTCTCATTCCCTTCACAGAGATAACAAAGGGTGCTCGACCCTATTTCCACACAGCTCGCAGAAGAGCACACTCGACCCTAATGCCCACACAGCTCGCAAAAGGGCGCACTTGACCCTAATGCCCACACAGAGATGCCAACCTAGAGGTTTTGTCTCGCTCGGAGTCGCTCAGTGGGTTTGGTGATGCTAGCCTAGAAAGTCAGACTCTAATGCCACTCCTAGGCTTTCCCCTAAACCCTTCCATGGTCGTCTTGAAACCGAGTCCCTAACCATCAGCCTAACCGGCCAACCACACAACCTGCCAACCAACGTTTGCCCCAACCACAAAGCTAACCAGTCACCCCTGGCCTAAACCACCACAAGACTTATCCTGCTCGGTTCCAGGGGTCAAAAACACAACGTGCACTACCACACAGACTCAAGTCTCACTTCACAACCAACCACGAGTCATAAGCAACAAATTCATGACACTAAGCAACACATTCAGGGCACACAGGAGATTCAACCATAAAACCTACAAGAGGTACAAGGTAAACACAGCCAGAACAGGATATTCAGAGTCTCATGTACCAAGCAACAATCTAACATCCACACAACAATTGTAAAGCCAACCACAACAACCCTATACTCAAACTCATTCGCTTACGAGCTTGATACTTAAACCAAACAGCTACTTACCTCGAATAAATGTGCAACGAAAGGTCCTTGCTCTTGCTAGCAACCTAAAGCACCTACAGAAACCACAAACAATGCACGAGTTCACCTGGGGACCAACCTCGTGATTCTACCCTTGAGGCACAAAACGAGAACGAACCTAACCAAAACACCTTTTGATAGTCCAAAGGATTTCACAGCCCAAACCAACAATTCCAAGCTTAAATTCAAGACCAAAAAGATTCGACATCAGGTCTTACCGACAGATACAAGCTGAAACAATCCTCTGCTCGTTTCTACCTCAAGATTCCTCTAAGGCTCTACTCCTTCGCTAAAAGGTTTGTTCCTGCTCATCAAAACCAGCACAAAACAGAGAGTGAGAGACACGAATCGGCTTGGAAAGGAGAGTTACAAAACGTCTCGGATCTGAGAGGGAGAGGGAGACAGATCTGAAGGGTGAGGGGGAGCCGGACGGTGAGAGAGAGATCGTCCAAGAGAAGGAGAGAAGTTGAACGAGAGAGGGAGAAAGTCGGAGATCGAGAGGTGAGAGGGAGAGATCGGTCCGAGAGAGGGGAGAGAGAGAAGCCGAACGGAGAGAGAGAGAGCAGCGAACGAGAAAGGAACAACACGGAGAAGGAGAGAGCGAGGTGGCGGAGAGGGAGGAATCCGCGAGGAGAGGCGACGGCGGACAACGAGCGAACTGGGAGGACGGCGACGTGGGTTGGCTTCTCCGGCGGCTGGTGGCTCCCTGCGAATAAGAGAAGACGAAAGGAAGACGGGGGCGGCTTCTCGCGTCTCCTCTCCTTTTTTCCTTTTTTTTTTAAGAAAAAAACCTAAAACAAGAAGGTAAAGGGAAAAGTAAAAAAAAATTACCTCACTTTCCTTCTCCAAGGACGTTTGATGAGAAGCCAAGGCTACCAACCCAATTTAAAGCGAGATTTAGAAATATTTGGGTCCCTGCAAGATCCAAAAATTAACCTCTTGACCCAAAACTTAAAGAAAATCACGACATGAACCCAGAATTAACTTTGAAAATAACTAATAGCTTACTTGAAATTACCGGGCATCACAGTTATAATATATCTTGAACATCAGTGTAGTGGACACTATTTGGATTGTGTTCAAGAATATAACCTAAATGGTCTATGGTATAAGAATAAGGTTGGAAACCTTATTCTGGTAACACCATGGATGCGACCCACTTTGTAATTAGTACAAATGAGGCAATCCAACTCATTCATGTGGTTGACATGCGAGTGGGGGCATCCTGTATGAAGAGTTCATACAAGACCAGACTTCAAATTATTAGTCTAACCAAAGGTAACACCGCTAATGTGATAAGACCGATAATTTATAGATGGTCATTAGTGACTCGACTGAATCCCGAGCAAGTTAAGAACTCCTCGCTTATAGGGGTTTGTCCTTAGACTAGTATGTGTGAGAGTGGCCTCAGAGTCGACTCAATAAGCCTACCTTCTCGTGACGTAATCTCGTAGGTAGCTGGGGACTTAACTATGCAAGATGGAATTCACTCATTCCTACACAAAGGAATTAGATAGGTTGTTCCCTTAAGAACTGACTCCAGGTCTTTAACAACGGGGCCCCGCTCTCTATGAGGATATGAGTCTATGGTAGGACCTTATACTTGTTGTTTATTAGAGGATCAGTGGTGCTTAAGGAACAAAGAGGTAATCACAGGGGTAAAACGGTAATTTGATCCAGCCGTAATTACGAATAACCTGTGAAGGGTCAACTCATGGGTAATGATTATATCAGTGGACACAATATAATCTACAATAAGGAGAGTGAAACTACAAGTACATAGTAGAGTGACTTGTAGTTATTGAATATTGATTAACTAGATCAAAGAGTTTGATCAGTTAATCTCACATCATTGGAGCTCATGAACTGTAGGTCCATTAGGTCTCTCCGTTGGCTCAACATGGTTATATTGAGGGTATAAAGTTAGGAATGAAATTGAAGTGTTCAATTGAATGCATGAGGTGTTATATCAATTATATATGATATAATTGATATAATATATGGTTTTAATGTGAATTAGATTCACATATAAACCAGATAATAGTGGGAGAATATAAGAGTTATAGGATGGTAATTTTCATCTCATTTCCCTATATATAGTTGCATGAGATGCAACTAGGTTAAACTAAGTCAAGCAAGTGATTCCATCTCTTGAGAAACCCTAAGAGAATTCTCCCACAAAAGGTGTTGAAAGTGTTCCAACTACATTTTTACAAAAATACCTCGTCTCACCTAAAGGTATCCCACATTCCTCCCTCACTTAGAGAACAACGGAGAAGATCGAGTGGTCGTGTCTTCATCCGTTCGTGTTCCAGTTGCTGAGATCGTGATTGTGGGAGAAAGGAGCACTCGAAGAAAAGTTATCCAAAGGAAATCTTTCGCTGTCTATATTGTTAATATATGCTTAATCTTGGTAGAATTGTTCTTGAATGTTATCTTTGTAACGAAATTAAGAACGCGCGATTCTCAATCGCTTCCGCTGCGAGATTCGATTCCTTTCAATTGGTATCAGAGCCTAATTGCGTTCTTGATTTACGTTCTGGATATTTCAAGAACGAGGTGGAATTTACAGTTTTGCATGAGATGTATGAACGATTTGCAATTTAGATGTTTTTAATTTTGGCACTTAGATTTACAATTTTCATTGAATCGTTCAATGTAAGGGCCCAGTGTTTTGGGCAATTTTAATTGTAAATCGAGTCTGTAAGTCCGTGTCGATCGAGGCAAGGTGGTTGCTGAGAAGATCGGAGCGAAAACGAGCAAGGAATAGGAGATTCCACATGCTGTCTGTGTGTAGCGTTGCAACGCTGTTCATTGGCGTTGCAATGCTGCGCTTGCGGAAGGAGCGCGTAGGAGAGGACAGCGTTGCAACGCTGCTGCTAAGGCGCGTTTCAACCGGCAGAAGAAGACAAACTGCAGCGTTGCAACGCCATTGGCGTTTCACGCAAAGAAGCAACAGTAAGAAACAGATTTTTTATTATATATTAAATATAAAAATATTTTATATTTAATTTAATTAATTTTAATTAATATAATTAGATTATATTAATAAAAATTGAATTTAGGATGCCAAAATTGGTCTAATTTTGCTATTTAAATTATGCAATTGTTGTGTAATTATTGCCATGCATAGTGTATGCTTTTAATTTAGATATCCCACCTTAGGTTAAGCATTTCCATGCATCATATAATATAAAGAGTTATATTATATAGTTTGCATGATTAATTAATATAAGGTGTTATATTAACTTATGGACAACATTGACATGCATTATATATCATGAGATGATTTTGCTATGTATGTCTTATTATTCATGAGATGAATGATCAAGCACTATAACATAGTATCCATGTCACCTAAGGTTAATTATTAGTTTTAAAATGTTTAGAACATGGAAATAATATACCTTAGGTTATCTAGTTTTAATTAAATTAGAATTACGAACCAAGTGATTTATAAACAATGATTAAAAGAGAAACTCTATCTAAGGAAAGTTCTGTCTAGGCTGAGGTATTTAAGCTTACGGAAACGGAACACCCCTACCTGAGAACTGACATGGGAGTGAAATTTAATCAGAAGGTTTATAAATCATAGTAGCTTCAGCGGGTTTATTAAGGGGTTAATAAACTAGAAATCCTAGGCTTAATATAAAGAGTTATATTAGCAAACTTAGGATAAAATCAATATAAGAGTTATATTGATATAAGAGTTATATTGATAACTTTAGGTAAAACCATTAGCCGGCTTTAGCCTAAGTAAGATTCCTATAGTTCTAAAGTATCCAGTGGGAGGAAAAAGTGTATATGATACATATTTTTCCATCTACGTATCTCCAGGAAGTTCACACCGTGAGACTCATACTTGGCCTCGTGCCGCAAACGGGAGTGTCCCCCTTCGGATGGTGTTTGTATGAGTCAATATGAAGGTGAATGGAGAGGGTACTTATAGTGAGTGGGAGCAGGTTTAGTGAAAACAAAACCTATGGTTTCTTCAGTCGGTTTACACCGTAAGATCACTATGGTTAGCCTGCTAGTTTGGCCTGGACCAGACAATCCCTTAGGAGGGTTTGATCGTAGGGGATCGAACACAGTAGTCACCCGAAAGGGATAAAGACCTCCTTAGTCTGTTTTTTAATCTAGTCCTCCCTTCGGCGAATTTTATTGGATGGAGACTCTGGGATCTAAAGACAGAGAGTTACACTCACAAGGTACATAAGAAGTGTATGTATCCTGACCGAACAATGGTAACTAAAGCATATAGGAATAAGAGTTATTCTGGCATTAGGTTTTGGTCAAGAATGTCTTGATCCAGAGAAGGAGTGTTTTTCATTACCCTTCGGTGTCATACATTCTAAACCTTTGGAGTATCATTGTAAGTTATAAATGATCGAGGAATCATTTGATAATTAGCTAAAACATGATTGGATTAGAGTTATAGCAAGAAACTCATACAAGTTTGTTTGTAAATTTTTCAGCAAAAATGTCTAGCTCTATTATTTCCTTATTGGGTGTGGAAAAGTTAACCGGAGAGAACATGATGACATGGAAAAACAAATTGAACACTTGACAGTGATTAAAACAATCCTTAAGTATCTTCGGAGAACAAGGAACTACATGCTTGTGTATGGGCTAAGGATTTGATCCTTAAATCTAATATGAACCCAATTCATATTAAATAATATTTAAATCTTAATTCAAATACTATATAGTTCAATTTTGAATCTCATTTAAAATTAACTTTTTATTAATTATATCTCATATAATTAATACATTCTCCCTTAATTAATTAATTTGAACATTTCAAATCTCTTCCAAAACTAATATTCCTTGTTTAAATCCATAGTGAGCTAGTAAGGAAACTAATGGGCCTAAGATCAGAAGCTCTAATGATTCGAGATTAATCAATTAAACTCTTTAATTGAATTAATCAACATTAACTATGGGTCGTTCCACTAAAGATTCATAGCTACACTCTTCTCACTGTAGGACAAGTTATGTCCATCAATATAAGCATTACCCATAAACCGGCTTCACGAATTGTTCGTAATTACAACTGGGTCAAATTACCGTTCACCTCTATAATTACTGATAACGGGGCTTGTCGAAGGCCCTATCAAATAATAATTTATTTACCTAGACCTCTTAAATTTGCAGTAAAAGAGGCCATGATCGATCTCAGGGATTAGGTTTCTTAATTCATTTAATTGCCATAAATACTCTCAATTAACTTTATTTAGAGAACCAAATCAATTGCAAATTGTCTAAACCTAAGAATTAAACTAAAAAGCAAAAGATAACGGGAGATACAATTTAGGAGAATTTAGGGAATTGATTTCACCGATTGATCGACAATTCAATCGAGGTTATGTTATTGGATGATTGCACATCTTTTCATAAATAAAGAAACAGATGGAGATCTGATCTCCTTGAGCAGCGGAAACGAATTTGGAATCGTAATATGCAAGAATGTTTTGCTTGAAAAAACAAAAACCCATACATTGAAAAAATATACAGAACAAGCATATAATTAACTCTAATCTAATTAGGCATGGATAATAGCATACAAACATACTAAGTTTAACAATTAAACTAAGAAGGAAGAGGAATAAATGTTACCTTTGTAGTTTCTAATTCTCCAGCACAACAACTCCTTGCTCCAAAAGAAATCAGCAAAACAGGAACTTCCAAAGTTCTCTGTTTTTGTCCAACAGAACACCACCAACAGTGAGCACCTTCTATATCTCTGAATTCTTAGATCTTCCTTGGTGGGCAAGATCCAACAATTGGAAGAAGAAGGGAATGAGAGTGTGAGAGAGAGAGTTCTTGCAGTAATTCTCTAATTGCCAGAAAAATGATTCAATCATCAATCCTCGATCATCAACCATCTTCTCCCTGTTAAACTGTCGATAGGGAGAAGAAGGGGTAGTGGGAACGTGTCTGGATGACATTTCCCTTATTTTATTATTAAAATAATAATAATAATAATAATAATTAAATGATAATAAATCAAATTTAATTATTAATTTAAATCATATTTAAATAATTCAAATTAAATATCATATATTTAATTTGGATTAAATCTCATTTAATCATATTACCCCTTTTAACCTATAGTTTTAATGTACATCCAATGCACATTAAATTTTAATCTATAGTTTTCAAATGTGAATCACATTCACATTTAATATAATATTTGAACTCTTTCAAATATTCAATTCTCTCATATAATTTAATATGAATCATATTCACATTAAATTTATAATATATAGTTCCAAAACTATATATTATATCGTATCTAAATACATTAAATATATTCCCTAATGAATTTGAACATTTAAAATTCAAATGATCTAAGAACCCTTAACGAGCAAAAAGGTAGACCTAATGGACATACAGATCAGAAGCTCCAACGATACGAAATTGCTCGGTTAATCTCATTAACCTCTCAATCAACATTCGTTAACTGCGGGGACACTCCACTAAAGTCCCACACCGCACTTTTCTCACACCGCAGATATATTTTTGTGTCCATGGATATTGACCAATAACAACAAGTCAATCCTTCACGAATGTTCGTAACACCACCGGGTCAAATTACCGTTTTACCCCTGGGTTACATCTTGTGCCTTAAGTACCAGTGCTCCTCTAATGAACAATTTGTTTGTGGTCCTACCAACAAACAGAGTCCCTCTCGGGCCCTTTGTTCAAGTCTCGGAGACACCACTTAAGGGAACATTCCTCTACTTACCCTATTAGGTGGGAAGGAGTGAATTCCATCTTGCTAAGTTAAGTTTCCAGTCGCTTACTCAGTCTTGTCCCCAAGAAGGTAGGCATATTGAGTCGGCGAATCTGTCCACTCTCACCCATACTAGTCAAAGGACAATCCCTCGCGAACACGATTTCGTAATCTGCTCAGGATTGAGATCAAGTTGCCTAGGTCATCCTAGTGAAATAGAAATCTAACTAGTCAACGGAGTTATAGCTAGAGATTACTATTTCGTGGTCCGGTCTTATGTAATCTCATTACATAGGATATCCCCACTCACATGTCATCTACAGGAACACGTTAGGATCACTGTGTTTGCATCAAATACAAAGTGGGCCACATCCATAGTTTAACCAGGGTATAAGGTACCCAAACCTTATCCCCTAACTATAGACCCTTTAGGTTGTATCTCGAACCGAGATCCTTTTTATGTACATTACATACAGTTAGAGATTCATTTAACAGCCTTGGATGTTTAGTTTATTGGATTTAGGGTTTAAATAAAGGCAAACTCGTAGATAACGAACAATAACACTTTATTGAAATAATAACACTTTATTACATTAATTAGAACATAATTACAAACTACGAGTTTTAGGGCACAAATCCCAATAGAAACGAATATAACAAATGACTCTCTCGAGCCAAGTGACCCTCATGCATGAAGATAAAACTAACATTTTTGTCTAGCTTTTAAAAAACATGCATGACACTAAGATTAGTTCTTTTACGATTTCTAATAACACCCTAATCATTATCATGTCCAAGTGATTATTAGTCATGCAATCGAGATCAAATGAAAACTACTTCTCTCAAGCGTAAGTTCATATTAACATTACTAAATAAACTGTGATCAAGAGTTTATAAGCATTACAAACACAATTACATGAATGAAAATACGTACAATAATCCAAAAACAATCAACTCATCAAATAGTTCGGTCTAACGATTACATCTATCCCTAAGATAACAAGTTTAGCTCCATATAATTTGAAAAATACAACTGCTAAACTTATCATTAAAATCCATAAAAAAAAAATATAACTGAGAAAGGTAAAGAAAACCTCTAATGGCTCATGTCAATCTTCATTCTTGAACCTTGCCACGATCTCCAGCTCGAACTCACGCCCTTCGCCTCCAAAATAGTCCTCATCCCCAAAATCAATGTAGAAATTGTTTTTAGCGTATTTTAGGTCTCCAAATTGGTTTCCCTTTTGAATGGCCTCATAAAGTGGTATTATAGGCCTCGAGACAACGTTTTTCTCGCGTAAAAATCAGCGTGTTTTCAATTTTTCGTAGCGTTTAGACATTGCATGTAGTGTCTAGACGCTACCCTTGTGACCAGACAGTGCACTGCAACTATTTTTACTATATCTTTTCGCTCGGGTATCTGAATGACCTCTTGTTTGATGCGTTGGAACCATTATTCAATGTAGAATCTTCATGAACATTCATTATGCTTAAATTACATCTCTATTTTTCTTGAATCTTCAATAAAGCCAAAAAAAAAAGCTCCAAGATCCACCAAAATAGTTCCAAATGTTTGACTTTGCTCCTTAAGCTCCATTTCTATGAAATTAAGAGAAATAGGCATGAAAGTTCCGAAAATTATCACAACACTACATAAATATTAGGAAATGAGATGGCATATTTGTATGTTATCAATTACCTCTTTCTCCTTAAGTACCCCTGATCCTCTAATGAACAACCTGTTTATGGTCCAACCATATGATATGAATCCTACAGTGCTAGTCAAGACAAAAGAAGAGCTAAAAATGGAGTTGCATTAAATGCATTGAGTAATTGAAAGGAGTTACAATCAAGTGATAGACAACACACTAAGAAAATAAAATAGCATAAATATGGAGCAAAACGAATATCGAATAAGAAACAAGTTATGAAAGAAAGAAAATGACAGAATTGTAATAAAAAAAATGGAAGGATAAGATAGATATGGAATGAGACAAATGGTATGAGAGTTACAATATTAAACACCAACAACTAATGCAATATTCCAGCAAATAACTCTTCCAAATTGAATGATCAATATGCAATGAGTAATTGAAAGGAGTTACAATATGATTTTATAACATCAAAATGAATTGGAGTTACAAACATAATTAGTCAATGACTTTAAAATCATGTGGCTGGAAATTTCAATTTGTAACTGATGTGCATTTATTGCAATTGACAATTTGTAACATATATGGAAAAATCAAACACCAACATTCAGATCTAACATGGAAATATCAGATTTAAGCTCAAGATATGAAATATATAAACAAAGAACACCATAGAACATCAAGAATCAAAGAAAACTTATGATCTCGATTTTCTCGATTTTTCAGAATAGATTATTAAAATGAAGTGTTTTCACCCTTAAGCAAGTTGAATTTGAAGAACTTGTAAACGACAAAGTTGAAATTTAGATAGAGATCTATAACTTTGCAGAGGACAAAAATAACAAAAAAATGACGCAAATGACACTTTGTTTGAGTTTTATACGAATTGACAGAATCTGACGAGATGAACAAAACAAATAAAAATGAAGAAAAGAACAGAAACAACGAAAACATATATCTGATCTAGAACCTAAAGCTCTATCAAATGATAAGTAACTCTTGATGATTTAAATCTAAAAACCTTGTTGACGAACAAGACCTTTAGATCTAAAACTCAAAAACCCCAAATCTAGATGATTTCATCCCAAGGAAGAAGATAAAAACGGATTTACCTTGATGATCAAGATCTAGAGTAGAGAAATCTTGTTTCAAAACTCAAGATTCGAATCACTCCACAAGTAGTTTGATCAACGCTACTTGAACGATCCTAGCATGTAAATCTAAACACAAGATATGCAAAGAAACAAGCTCATGGCTTAAGAAGAAAAATATGCAACTTTTCATTCAAAGCATGATTCCAAGTCCCTTTTTTGCAATACATCTTAGATGGCTTTATATAGCCTTTCAATTGTAACCTAAACCAAGCTAAAATAGCATGTTTGAGAATGTAACTTCCCCAACATCAATGTCATAATCATCCACTACTCAAATGTAACCTAAAAACATTGAAATACAAACTCTAAAACTTAAATTACATGTAAATGAGCTATAAATCCGAGAATTTAATCTTCTATCAACAATTCTAGTCTTTGTAACCCCCCAAGGTGTAAATGAAGCTCCATTTGAAGTAACTTAAAGTGTAGTCTCATTAATTGATGCTTGACTTGCATTAAATGAAGCTTGATATTCACTTAATTTCATTTAATTGCAACTTCTTTCAATGCAACTTGACTTCAACTTTAATGCAACTTGAGTTCATCATAAATGAAGCCTTGATGCATTTAATGCAACTCCATTTTTAGCCCTTCTTTTGTCTTGACTAGCGTTGTAGGATTCATATCACCATATGAAACAGAGTCTCCCTCGGGCCAGTGATAGTGTGAGGCCCCGTTGTTCAATTCCCGGAGTCAACACTTAAAGAAACAACTCCTGTACTTTCCCTAAAGTCCGAAAGGAGTGAGTTCCTTCTTGTGCAGTCATGTTCCCAGCTCTCCACTCGGTCTTGTCCTCAAAATGATAGGCATATTGAGTCGGAAACTCGAACCACTCTCATCCATACAAATCAAAGGGCAATCGCTCATAGGCAAGAGTCCATAACACATTCAGGATTTAGGTCGAGTTATTAATAATCATCTTAAATGAAATAAAAATCTATTCAATTAACAACATTACAAAGAAAGATGAATTATTTCGTGGTCCAGTCTTATACAAACTCATTGCATAGGATACCCCCTGGCCGCTATACGATTTTCTACAACAAGGTATATGACTAAGTTCAGGATATTGTCATATGTGCAAGTATACACATAAAATTGTAGTTTAGCGGCAAGTAAATTATCGTAAATCCTCAGGGACTAGTATTTCCTATCCTATTTAAATAAATTCTCAGAAAACTCAATTAGTAACAAGATAAGTCTTCAAAGTATCGAAAGAACATAAAATTAACAATGTTGGAACAAAATAAATGTGGTAACAAACCTAGAATAGAGCACTTATAGTAAATAGAGCAGTAGCAAATATTGAGGAATAAATGATAAAAGCAAGGTTCAGATTAGAGAGATTCGTGCATTTAATTATACCTTAATTAAGCAGTTGTTAATACTAATCGACTCACTACACGACCTCAACCTTCTCCCGAATCACTTCTTAACTACATTTTAATTAAAAATTAACCCAGTATTAACACTCCACTGTATTGTTTAGTGTATTAAGTGAGTGATTATCCCTAATCTCCCCACTTAACTTGTCGTTAACCGTAACTATGGAGCTAATATGGTTTTTATTAAATCAACCCTCTCTATTCTTCCAGGAAATCAAGAGAACAAAGCAACAAAATGGTTGGTCGGATGAAATCGTGTTAGGATTAAGCTCACATAAAAATAAAATTGATTAACTATAAACTTTGCTTAGCTACAATGTAATTAAAATATAGTCATCATCTAATCCTCACCTTTAGATGAGTTAGTTCATGCTTGAAATTAAAGAATAACAGAGAAAAGAGAAAATGAACATTAATAGAACAGTAACTAATCTATGAATTTAAAATGCAGAAAAGGGAAAAGAAGACATGTTGCAACGAATATTCTGTTGAGGCTCTGATAGCACACAAAATGTGCTATCCTTAGGCTTATTTATTGCTAGTTTCTATGATAATTTCAGAGCTTTTATGTGTTTAAATCATATAATTTCAGGTTTAGAGCTTAAACTGTCACACCCCCTCCCGAACCTCCTGCTAACTTAGCCCAGAAAGAGGCATGAAGCCAACAGACATTGTTTACCTCTTAACAATACTTGATGACCCTGTTCTACCTGATAAACATACTATGCTCGTATATGGTAAACTTTAACATCACACAGCGAAAACTTGATAACTACTAAACATACATAGGGAGAAACATTTCTTAAGTCTCCCATTTGAAAACTTAAACGAGCAATAGCATCACAACCCAAAACATGCCAACCCACTGTTTATACAACCTCTTATGTACAAACAACTATAACTACATAACGACTTGCTATACAACACCAGCCACGTACAAAATACCAACTTATGAAACTTCCAGTAGACTATGGCAGGATGTCAGGTATCAGGAGCTCGATCTCTACCTGAAAAGGTTTGAAAACATGGAAAGAATGAGCTAAAAAGCTCAGTGAGTGTCTATCTTTAAAACATTATAAGCTCACAGGTGAATCATAATAATGGCAGATTATAAGTAGAAAATAGCTTAACATCTGTTTGTAAACAAAAACAAACCATGCTTCCAATTTACAGGTTTAAGTCACCACTTATGCATAGCACACATCTCGAAGTGTACTATCATATCGAGGGTAGATAGATCAATAATGTAGAAGCTCATAACAATAAAACACATGACATGATACCACATTCAAACCATAGAGGTGGTAGAGTTACATTTATACCAATAAGGTTCATACCTCTCTCTCTCACGTGCACGTGGAATACCTTTGGCCATTTGGTTTTCCCTAATACCTTCTTTATGTCCTTCAGTATTAAGGTAAAACCATTTACTACTCGAATACCTTCTCATTGTCCTTCAGTACCGGGATATCATGATTCATTCCCCCCCTAAATACCTTCTCGAATGTCCTTCAGTATTAGGGGTTAACCACAAACAAGAGCATAATTTGTTTACCATGGGAAATCATGTCTTTATAATACATACTTTCATAATTTAGGTTCCATACTTGGATTTATGGTTACAAATTAATTCAAAACATGCTTATGTTCCATCTTGAACTTATGTTAGAAAACTCCATGAAGCTATACATAATTAGTTCAAACAGGATGTATTGACCAACACTTATGTTTTTGAAGAAAAACATAGGTCAAGCATAGTTCTAAAATAGAGTCACTCACTGTATTAGAATTAGAACCTTGGCTTGTAAACTTTACCTATTTGCTCTTGGCCTGTCAAACAAACCAACTCAACCATTAGAACCTCGAGCTCATGATTTTTAACCTTAAACTACAAGGAAACACACTTTCCAATTTCAAGCATTTTCAGATTTCTGCCCTGTTTTCAGACAGCCATAACTTCTTCATTACTTATCCAAAAATAATGTAATTTATACCAAACTCTTCCTTTTTGAACCCTATAAAAATCATATGAAGACATGAAATTGAAATGCTAAATGGATTTGTTCAGAAATACCTCGAAAGCTACTTTCCTCAAAACAGACTTCTGCTGTTTCCAGATTCGGATTTCCTGCTGCACAACAAATTTAACCTGATATTTATAACATCTCCTAGACATTTTCTACTCACAATTTCTTCACGAAAGTTGTAGGAAATTTAATAAGCTTTCGAACCATACCAATTAGAGCTTCTAACTCCAACTCTACAGATCAGAACAACCCAAAAACCAGAGACTTCTCGGATTTGACAGCAAACTTCTATCTTCTGCCTTCCTCTTAACAAAACAGTAACTTAACATAAGATTTTGCTCGAGCTTCCTTCATGAACTTTGTTTACAAATGCGTTAGCTTTCAGGAAAAGTAAACTTCAACACTTACCTCTTCTTGTAGAGCTCGAGAAGATCAAAACATCAGGCAATGGCAGAATGATTCACCTTGCTGCTATAATAATTCCCTTGAGATCTTCTCCTTTCTTCTGCAATTCTAGCTCCAAAATCAGAGCTTTTCTCCTTCTTCTTCTCCCTTGAACTTCAACTCACGAAGCTTACAGCTTCCTTTTGGTAAATGAAGAAGAAAACGGAGAAGATAAAGCCTTTTTAAAAAGCAAACGGTGGAGGAAAAGACAAATTTGTCTTTTTCCCTTTTGTTTTTTCTTTTCTTTTTCCTTTTTAATTTCTCCTTTATCTCTTTCTTTCTTTTCTTTTCTTTTCTTTACAAAACAAAACAAAACTTAATATATTTAACTTTTCTTTCATTTTCTTTTCTTCTTTTATCTTTTAAAGCAAACCAAACCAAAATGGTTTAAACTTTCCTTCCTTGTTTTCCTTTTGTCTTTCACTTCATTTCTTCTTTCCTTTTGTTGTTTTTTTTAATAAGAAAGTTCCAAAGAAAGATCTCGGGTTTACATAAACAGTTCATTTGGAGACATCACGGATTATTCAGGTTCAAATTGAGGCTTTTTGGAGCTAAAAGTTGAAGGGAATTTAATCCCATGCTGAAGCGATTGATCGCATTTGCTCTCAATTGTGTGACGTAGAAACACTCAAAAACAGAAAATCTAAGCTAAGCATACAAATTGAAAGCATAAATGAGTTAGATGAATACCTTTGAAGAACGATTCTTCAAGTGGTTCTTCGTCGTCTACGAGCTACTCTTCTCTACGAACGAATCCTCGAATATCGCCAAAAGACCTTCTCGGTTGTTCTCTAGGAGAAGGAGAGAGGTGGGATCTCCTTTGGATTAAGGATGTTTTGAGGGAGAACTTGAGAGAATTCTTGTGTTTGCCTTACATGCAAAACTACACAAATGGTTCAAGTGTCCTAAATTGCATCCAAAAGGATGCTTTTATAGGCAATGTGGGCGGAGATAAATTCTCCACCCATTTTGCCACTAACTCCACATATTATGCATAAATGCATAATATAAGGTGTCAAACACCTTATTATATGAATCATATTCACATAATGTTGAGAAATTGGATTTAAATAAATCCAATTTCATCTCTCCAAAATTCTACCATTAGTTGTGTCCTAATTCCATAATTAGACACAATTAAGTTCAATATGAATAATATTCACATTAAAGTATATATTATATCAATCATATCACATATAATTGATATAATCCTTAAATTGACTTGAACATTTCAAATTCATTCAAAACTTTATACCCTCTATAAATTCCATGTTGAGCCAACTAAGGGACCTAATGGACCTACAGATCATGAGCTTCAACGATACGAGATTGACTAATCAAACTCATTGATCCCGTCAATCAACATTCGTTAACTACGAGTCACTCCACTAAAGACTCATAGTTGCACTCTCCTCACTGTAAGACAAGTTGTGTCCATTGATATAACCAATGCCCATGAATCAACCCTTCACAGGTCGTTCGTGGTCACAGTTGGGTCAAATTACCGTTTTACCCCTGTGGCTCCTTCTTGCACCTTAAACACCACTGATCCTCTAATGAACAACAAGTTTATGGTCCGACCATAAACATTATCCTTCTCGGGCCAGCAGGAGGGAGGGGCCCCGTTGTTCAAGACCTAGATTCAGCTCTTAAGGGAACAACCTATCTAGTTACCCTTAAATGGGAACGAGTGAATTCCTTCTTGCGATGTTGAGTCCCTAGCTCTCTACAAAGTTTCATCCCTGAGAAGGTAGGCATATTGAGTCGGTAACTCTGACCACTCTCACCCGCACTAGTCAAAGGACAATAATGCAAATACAATAAACTAAGGCATTGAATACCCTTTGATACAATACTCCCACTTGCCCTAGTCAAGTTCTAATGTGTAAACCTAGAGTTTCTAGATGACCCTCGAACACCTTAGCCGTGAGAGTATTTGTAAATGGATCAGCAGCATTGTGCTCCGATGCTATCTTCGTGACGATCACGTCTCTGAAGGGATTGAAATTCCCGCAGCGGAAACGACTTGGAATGTCGTGGTGTTCGTTGTGAAAAATGTTTCTTAAAATTGAACTAAACATTTTAATTCTAGGCTAAACATGCTTGAGAAGAAGGAAAAACATTGAGTCAATGGTACATACTTGTTGAAGAACAATTCTTCGCCAATTCCTTCTCCGATCTCGATCTCTTTCGTTCAAACAATCTCACGAACCAGAACAAATTGGACACTTCCAATTGATCTTCTCAGTTGTTCTCCATCGATTGAGGGAAAGTGTTGGAACTCCCTTTGGTTTGGGTGGAGAGATATTTGAGAGAGAATTTGAGAGAGTTTCTTACTCTTTGGATAGTGAATTCCAAAAAATGAGAAGATGCCTTATGGAATGTCTCACATTCCATCCTTATATAGTGTCATATGGTGGAGTTAAAATCTCCACCAATTTACTATTTTACCACAACCTTATGTTATGCAAATCATATTTTCATAACACATATAATAAGGTATCTCATACCTTATTATACAATTCACATTTGTATAATTGTCGAATTTTAAATTGAATCACATTCAATTTAGTTTCTCTCAATTCAATTTCTCTAAATTAGCACTAGTTAATCAATTAGGCTAACCTACAGTTTATTATGAATCTCATTCACATTAAACTATATATTATGTCAATCATATCTCATAAAAATAACATAAATACCCTTTTAATGAATTTGAACACTTCAAATCCACACATAACTGTAAACCCTCAATTTTTCCAGTTTGAGCCAACCGAGGGACCTAATGGATCTACAGATGACAAGCTCCAATGATCCGAGACTAACCTGTCAATCTATTTGACCCAGTTATTCAACATTCATTAGCTATGGTAACACTCCACTAAAGCCCGTAGCTGCACTCCCATCACTGTAGGACAAGTTGTGTCCATCGATATAACCAATGCCCGTAGTCGACCCTTACAGGTTGTTCGTGGACATTGTTGGGTCAAATTACCGTTTTACCCTTGTATCTACCTCTTGCTCCTAAAGCCCCACTGCTCATCTAATGAACAACAACGTTGCATGGTCCAACCATAAACAACATCCCTCTCGGGCCAGTGAGAGGGTAGGCACCCGTGGTCCAAGCCCTGGAACAGCACTTAAGGGAACAACCACTCTAGTTTCCCTGAGTCAGGAATGAATGAATTCCATCTCGCGTAGTCAAGTTCCCAGCTCCCCACGTGGTCCTGCCCCTGAAAAGATAGGCATATTAGGCGGGCATCTATGGCTACCCTCACCCGTACTAGTCAAAGGACAGAACCCCGCAGACAGGAGTCCGTAACATGCTCAGGATTAAGGTCGAGCCACTATTGGTCATCTACGAAGTTATTAGTCCTATACTGTTAACGGTGTTACATCAATAGGTCTAATAATTCACGGTCCGGTCTTGTACAATCTCATTACACAGGATGCCCCCACTCGCATGTCAACCACATGAACCAGTTGGATCACATCGTTTGTATCTAATACAAAGCGGGTCGCATCCAGAGCGTATCCAGGATTAGGTCTCCAACCATATCCGTATACTGTAGACCGTTCAGGTCATAAACTCGAACGTGATCCTCCCTCTGTGTCCACTACACACCGTTCACTTTCTAGTTCTCTAATAATTCAATGACCCTAAAGCTTAGTTTATTGGATAAAGTTTGTAAATATGCAAGACACACAGTGATGAAAAAATAACTCTTATTTATTTCAATAAGGAATATTACAAACATATACGAGATTAGGACATACATCCCAACAGTCTCCTCGGTGCACAATTTCTTGTATCAAGTGATACTTCCGTTCGATGTGTTTTTCCCTTTTTGTGACTTCGAGGTTCTCTCGAGTTGGCCACGATAGTGTTGTTATCACAATAAAGGGTGATCGGGAGGTTCATATTTGGAACGACTTCTAAATCAGTCATGAACTTCCCAAGCCATACTGCCTCTTTAGCTGCTTCACAAGCTGCTACATACTCAGCCTCCATAGTGGAGTCAGCAATGCATCCTTGTTTGATGCTTCGTCAGACTACTGCTCGTCCATTAAGAGTTAACACTGACCCCGAAGTGGATTTCCTAGAATCCTTATCGGTTTGGAAGTCGAGTCATGTATCCTGTGAGATCGGATCCTTAGCCCCATACACAAGCATATAGTCCCTCGTTCTCCTAAGATACTTGAGGATTTCTTTTACTGCATGATCCGTTGATCTAATCTCGGATTGGATTGATACCTCATCGACAATCCCAACTCGCATAACTATGATGTCGGTCGAGTACACAACATGGCGTACATGAGGCTACCTACAAACCGATGCATAAGGGACTCGTCTCATATCCTCAACCTCTTGAGGTGTCTTAGGACATTGTTCCTTAGACAAATGAACCTCGTGCCTGAAAGGCAATAAACCCTTCTTAGAGTTCTGCATCTTATATAAAATCAACATTTTGTCGGTGTACGATGCTTCAGACAAGGCTAGTGTTTTGTTCTTGCGGTTTTGGACAATCTGGATCCCGAGAATGAACTATGCTTCTCCCAAATCTTTCATTTAGAATTGCGTAGCCAACCAGTTTTTAACGTCAGTGAGGAATCCTACATCATTCTCAATGATTAGGATGTCATCCACATACAACACTAGAAAAGCGATAGTACTGTTGATTATCTTCTTGTATACACAAGGTTCATCAACATTTTGATAAAAACCATAAGATCTGCTTGCCTCATCAAACCTTATATTTCAAGACCTAGAGGCTTGTTTCAACCCAGAAATGATCGTTTCAGCCTGCAAACCTTTTGCTCATGACCTTGTTCAATGAAGCCTTTGGGTTGGTCCATGTAGATGTTTTCGTCAAGATTGTCGTTCAGAAAGGTTTTCTTGACATCCATTTGTCATACTTCATAGTCATAATATGTAGCAATGGCAAGAAGGATTCGTATAGACTTGATCATGGCAACAGAAGAAAAGGTTTCCTCATAGTCAACCCCTTCTCGTTAGGTATAACCCTTTGCCACGAGTCTAACTTTGAAGGTTTGTACCTTCCCATCTACACCACGTTTTCTCTTGTAGATCCATTTACAACCGATGGGCTTAACCACATCAGGTTGATCCACAAGATCTCAAACGGAATTGAAGTACATAGACTCCATTTCCTAGTCCATGGCTTTTATCCATTCTTCTTTGTCAGTGTCATCCATTGCTTGATTGTATGACAATGGGTCCTCGTAGTCATCACTAGATGTGACAACATGGGTTTCAGTTAAATCCATGTAACGGTCAGGCTGTGTAACAACCCTCCCACTACGTCGAGCCTCTCTCAACTGTTGAGATGAACAACTTTGACTAGACGAGCTAGGGTCAACAACTATTGTTGGTTTCTTAGTATTGTCAGTAACTTTTATTGACATACTGTCTAACTCTTTTAACACGGTTTTACTTTTAGGCTTGTGATCCCTGAGGTGGTCTTCCTCAAGAAAAGTGGCGTTTGTCGACACAAGCACCCTATTTTCTTTAGGATAAAAAAATAGACCACCTCTCGTTTTTTAGGGTAGCCCACAAACAGGCATAAATTTCTTCGGATTTGTCACTAGCAGATGGGTTGGACATCTCCAAATTCTGAAATGACATAAACTGCATTTACGTCCTTTCTAGAGTTTGTAAGGTGTTTCAGAAACACTTTTCGAAAGAACATTGTTCAAAATGTATACTGCAGTCTCCACTACATAACCCCAAAACGAGTCAGGGAGATGAGCATAACTCATCATCGATCGAACCATGTCCAACAGGGTTCTATTTCTCCTTTCTGATACACCGTTTTTCTGTGGCATACCAGGTGCTGAGAGTTGGGACGTTGTTCCATGTTCTATCATATAGTCCAGAAATTCATGATCCATGTACTTTCCACCTCGATCATATCGAAGTGTTTTGATGGATTTACCTAAAAGGTTCTCAACCTCGATTTTATATTCCTTGAACTTTTCAAGTGCCTCAGATTTCTGATGCATTAGGTAAATGTATCCATATCTTGAATAATCATCTATAAAAGAGATGAAGTATTCATACCCACCTCGGGCTTTAACACTCATCGGACCACAAAGGTCTAAGTGTACAAGCTCCAAGGTTTCCTTGGCTCTATAACCTATTCCACTAAAAGGTCGTTTAATCATTTTGCCTTCAAGGCATGATTTGCATACATGTAAATAACTTTCTTCTAAATCGTTTAGAAGTTCATTCTTCACCAATCCCTCAATCCTATTGAGGTTTATATGACCTAGTCTTAGATGTCAAAAATAGGCATTTTGTTTAGGAGATACTTTTTGCTTTTTATTAGTTCGCGTATTTATTATTTTAAATAATTCAGTATTTAAAACCATTTTAACTGAATTAGGCGTTAAAACATACAAATTAAATTCAAGTAGAGCAGTACACAATTCCATACCTTTCAATGAAATAAACACTTTATTAAATTGAAATAAATTGAAATTCATTGTTTAATAAGGAAATTTGAAATAAGGTTTCTAGTAAACTCTTGAACTATTTACATGTTATCTAATAACAGTATAACCTTGTCGAACAACAACTTTACTGTGCCTTTCCCTTTGATATTCCTCCTTTCCTTTTCTTCTGTGTCTTCTCAAGTCTAGAAGGATGGCCGTTACACTCGGTTCCAAAGGACGAACCCTCTTGGATACTTTTAGAATGGGAAAACAGATTTGCCTCTCCACTGTTCTGTCCCTTATTCTCAATAAGAGACTCGTAAGTTTGTAGCTCATGAAGGAGGGAAGTCATATTATACTCTTTCTTGTTCATCATTGCATTGGTGCAGAATTGCAAGAAGCTCTTCGGAAGAGATTCGAGGATGAACGACACCTGACTTTGCTCATCTATAACCGCTCCATTCATTTCGGCCACGTTGAAGTGAACCATCAGATCGAAAACATGTTCTCTCACTGAAGTTCCCTTCTTCATGCGCGCGTTATAAACGCATTTGAGGGATTCATGTCGAATCTGTTCAGATGGATGTTCTGACAAATTTTGCACATAACTCATGATCTCACGAGCTGAGACCATACCCTAAAGTTTCCTAGCAAGAGCTACAGATAGGCTAGCCAGGATATAGACCTTAGCCTTCTAATTGGCTTTGGTCCAACGGTTATACGTGTCCTTAACAGATTGAGGTGTGTTTTGAGCAGGGACCTGAGGACATTCCTCTGTAAGTACGAACTTCAGGTCGTCCACAACTAAAATCGTATTAATGTTGCTTTTCCATGTTTGGTAATTGTTTCCAATGAGTTTTTCGGAAGCCAAAAGAGAAATAATCGAACTCGACATATTTGCTGAAATATAAGAAAAAAAAACTTTGTATTATTTTCTCTCATTAAACCTATGTATAATCCAATCATGTTTTAGCAAAATTAATCTATGATCCCTAGGTCAATTAATTTGCAATGATACCCCCACAGGTTTAGAATGACCGCCACTGAAGGGTAGTCGAATCACTTCTCCTCTGGGACGAGACAATCTCGACCAGACCTTATTACCGGAATAACTCTTATTCCCTATAAGTTCTAGCTACCATTTTTGGTCTTGATCCATTAACTTTTAATGTATCCCTGGAGTGTCACCCTCTAACTTTAGATCCCAGAGTCCCGATCCAACAAAATCTGCCAAAGGGAGGACTAAGTTGGAAAATAAACTAAGGTAACCCTATCCCTTTCGGGAGTTTGCTATGTTCCGACTCCTATGATCACGCCCTCCGAAGGGATTGTCTGGTCCAGGCCAAACTTGCAGGCGGATCATAAGAATCTCACGGCACAAACCATTAAAGAGACCATGGGACCTGTTTGCACAAGTCCCGCTCCCACTCACTATAAGCACTCTCTCCATTCACCTTGCTTTTGACTCATACGAACACCATCCGAAAGGGGATGCTCCCATTTGCGCCACGAGACCAAGTATGGATCTCACGGTGTGAACTTAACGGAGATGCGTTGGTGGAAATTAATGTATCATACACTCATTTCCTCTCACTTAGTACTTTAGAGTTAACGGGATGACCTAGATAAATCCGGCTATAATTTACCTAAGTCTAGCAATATAACATTTATATTGGAATTTCCTAAGTCTATAAACCATTTATTAAAACTTAGGTCTATAGTTTATTAACATTTTAATAAACGTCGCTCACGATAAACATAACCTATGAATCTCCGGACCAAATTCACTCCCAGGTAGGGGTGTTCCGTTTCCGTCAGCTTAAATACCCCAACCTAGCCAGAACTTTCCTTAGACAGAGTTACTTATCGATCACCATTCATAAGTCATATTAGATTTCCTAATTCTAATCTTATTAGAACTAGATAACCTAAGTCTAATTAATAACATTTTATAAAACAATTTTAAAACTAGTTAATTAATACTTAGGTTACATGCATCTCTATGTTATAGTGTTTGATCATTCATCACATGAATAAATTAAAACATATAACATAAATCATCACATGAAATAAATGCATGGCTATGCTTTCAAAAAATAATTAACGTAACTCTTATATTAATTAAGCATGCATACTATATAATATAACAACTTATATTATAAAATGATGCATGAATATGCTTAACCTAAGGTGGGATTTTAATCTAAATGGAATACATTATGCACATAAATTATACACAATAATTGCATAATTAAAATAGCAAAATTGGACCATGATTTGGCATCCTAAACATGAATTAAAATTAATATAATCAAATTATATTAATAATAATTAATTAAATGAAAAAAAATAAAAAAAAACAAAAAAAACACGTCGAATTCGCCCATCAAACGCAATCTTCGCGCGCACACTGCCACTATCGCAACGGCGTTGTAACGCTGCCACCCTCAACACTCGCCTGCCATCTTCACGCTGAGCGGCATTGCAACGCTGCCCCTGCATCAGGCCTTCGTCCGCACGCCAGACGTTGCAACAGAATCGACTGCACATCAATGACAACCTCTGTTTTTCGCCCAATTCTTCTCCGTTTCTTCACAGCAATGCTTTGCCACGATCGACACAGACTTATAGACTCGATTTACAATACATTTTGTCCAAAACACCGGACCCTTACATTGAACATTTCAATTGAATTGTAAATCTAAATGTCAAATCATGTAAACATCCATTTTTGCAAACCACATGTAATTTCTCTAAATTGAATGCTATACCTACCTAATTTTTGAGAAATTTTTAACACAATTAAGAGCATGACCTAGCTCTGATACCAATTCAAGGGAATTGAATCCCGTGTGGAAGCGGCTGATCGCATTTGCTCTCAATTGTGTGACGTAGAAACACTCAAAAATAGAAAATCTAAGCTAAGCATACAAATTGAAAGCATAAATGAGTTAGATGAATACCTTTGAAGATCGATTCTTCAAGTGGTTCCTCGTCGTCTTCGAGCTCCTCTTATCTACGAACGAATCCTCGAATACCGTCAAAAGACATTCTCGGTTGTTCTCTAGGAGAGGGAGAGAGGTGGGATCTCCTTTGGATTAGGGATGTTTTGAGAGAGAACTTAATCGTGAGGACAAAAAGAGCTACCTTCACTATTATCAGTTAGGCCACTCATTGAGCGAGTGCTCTGGATAAGGGTCCCTGCAGTGGATTTGTGAAAGCTAGTGTCCTTGCACAAAAAAGAAGAAAATATAAAAAGTGACATAAAAAAGTGATTAAGTGCTGAGTAAAGTTGTTTATTTCTTGAATGTGGGGAGGCTCAAGGATTAGTAATTATGACCAGTGTAGGGGGAAGTTGAATGGAGAACCTAATAAAGTTGATCCGGGCTTAGTAAAGATGAAAGGAACGTAGGCTAATCACACACACATGTAGGACCACTTAGAAAAGTTTTAAATTGCTTGTTGAAGTATCATGTTTGATTGTTTCCTGTGATTTCAAAAATTTCCTTTTAAATCTCAGAGGCTTGAGTAAAATGTATGTATAAGAACCGGCTTGAGTCAAATGTATGTATAAGAACAATCTCATGTTTAATTCTATTTTGCTCGGGACTAGCAAAAGTTAAAGTTTGGGGGTGTTTGATAGCACACAAAATGTGCTATCCTTAGGCTTGTTTATTGCTAGTTTCTATGATGATTTCAGAGCTTTTATGTGTTTAAATCATATAATTTCAGGTTTAGAGCTTAAACAGTTCATTTGGAGACATCACGAATTACTCGGGTTCAAATCGAGGCTTTTTGGAGCTAAAAGTAACATCAAATAGAAGAAGAATGAGCAAACCAAGCAAAAGGACCCGAGGTGATGGCGTTGCAATGCCCTGCAGGGTGTCGCAACGCCATTCGTACAGATTTCATGCATGTTTGTTCAAAGGTATATACTTGTTGTCCATACTCTTATTATATGCTTAATCCATGTTTTATATTCTTGAAATTTCCATTGTAACTAAATCAAGAGCGCTTGATTCGGAATCGCTTCCGCTGCGGGGACCTCGATTCCCTTCACCTTCATAATGAACAACCAGTCTATGGTTCTACCATAAAACTTGATCCTTCTTAAGCTAGTAAGAAGGCGGGGCCCCATTCAAGACCTGGATTCAGTTCTTAAGAGAACAACGTATCTTATTCCCTAATTCAGGAATGAGTGAATTCCTTCTTGCATAGTTAAATTCTCAGCTACTTACAAAGTTATGTCCTTGAGAAGGTAGGCTTATTGAGTCGGCTACAGGCCACTCTCACCCATACTAGTCTAAGGACAAAGCTCATAAGCAAGAGTTCATAGCTTGCTCAGGATTCAGGTCAAGTCACTAATGATCATCTATGAATTATTATACCTATCTTGATAACGGTGTTACTCTAGTAGGTTAATAACTCGCGGTCCGGTCTTGTATAATCTCATTGTACCAAATACAAAGCGGGTCGCATCCATGGTGTTACCAGTATAAGGTTCCCAACCTTATGCATGTACTATAGACCATTCAGGTTATATTTGAACAACTTCATCCAACTTGTGTCCACTACACAATTGTTCAAGATCAACATTATAACCTTGGAACATAGTTTATTGGATTTAGGTTTATGTGCGAGAATATGATAAATAACTCTTTATTTATTTATTTGAAATATTATTACAAAACTATACTTGTTTAGGGCATAAACCCCAACAATCTCCCACTTGACCTAAATCTAGTGGAGTACATAAAAAAAAACATTATAATAATGTTAAATACAATAAACTAGGGGCCAACAAGAGCATAACTCAACTGGCATCAAGTAAAACTTATGACCAAGAGGTCATGAGTTAAAATCTGATGGAGATCTAATCCCCTTGAGCAGCGGAAATTAGTTTAGAATCGTAATTGCAAGATCATTTTTGGTTGAAATACAAAAACCAGTGCATTGAAAAATAACAGAACAAACATGTATTCTAATCTAATTAGACATGGAGTAAACATGCAAACATGCTTTAGAAAATAACTAAAATAAAAGGAATTCATAATTACCTTTGTTGTTTCTCAACAAGAACTCCTTGTTCCTAGTTTTGCAGCAATACAACAACCAAGAACACTTCTCTGTTTTCTCCAACAGGACAGCACCACTTGAGAACCTTCTATTCTCTGAGTATCCACTTAGACCAAATCCTTTGGTGGGAAGGAATTCCAACAATTGGAAGATTGCAAGAGGGAATTGGAGAAGAGAATTTTTGCAGAGAAAACTCAATAAAAAAATCATCGATCAATCAACCACTGTCCATCGAGAGGTTGAATTGAAGAGGAGAACTTCCCCACGCCCTATCGATAGAGAGGGAAGTGGGAAGAGGGGAACGTGTCCTCCTGACACGTTCCCAAAAATTAATTAACTAATTAATTAATCAATTAAATTAATTAATTAAATATCATATATTTAATTAATAATTAAGATTAAATCATATTTAATCTTTTTCTCCTCTAACCTATAGTTTTAATGTACATCTTATGCACATTAAATTATAACCTATAGTTTTTAAATATGAATCACATTCACATTTAAATTAATATTTGAACTCTTTCAGATATTTAATTCTCTCATACAATTTAATATGAATCATATTCATATTAAATTTATAATATATAGTTCCAAAAGTATATATTATATCGTATCTATATACATAAATCTATTCCCTAATGAATTTGAACATTTCAAATTCAAACGATCTAAGAACCTTTTACGAGCTAGAAGGTAGACCTAATGGACCTACAGATCAGAAGCTCCAACGATATGAGATTACACGGTTAATCTCATTAACCTC
This sequence comes from Trichosanthes cucumerina, assembly GCA_036507285.1. Classification (NCBI taxonomy): domain Eukaryota; kingdom Viridiplantae; phylum Streptophyta; class Magnoliopsida; order Cucurbitales; family Cucurbitaceae; genus Trichosanthes; species Trichosanthes cucumerina. Next base: position 57,634,134 of record CM071838.1, read on the forward strand.
CTAATCAACATTCGTTAACTGCGGGAACACTCCACTAAAGTCCCGCAGCTGCACTCTTCTCACTGCAGATATATTTCTGTGTCCACGGATATTGACCAATAACAACAAGTCAATCCTTCACGAATGTTCGTAACACCAGCTGGGTCAAATTACCGTTTTATACCTAGGTTACATCTTGTACCTTAAGTACCAGTGCTCCTCTAATGAACAATTTGTTTGTGGTCCTACCAACAAACAGAGTCCCTCTTGGCCAATGAGAGCGTTGGGCCCTTTGTTCAAGTCCCGAAGACACCACTTAAGGGAACATTCCTCTACTTACCCTAGTAGGCGGGAATGAGTGAATTCCATCTTGCTAGGCTAAGTCCCCAGCTGCTCACTCGGTCTTGTCCCCAAGAAGGTAGACATATTGAGTCGGCGAATCTGGCCACTCTCACCCATACTAGTTAAAGGACAATCCCCCGCAAACATGAGTTCGTTACCCGCTCAGGATTGAGATCAAGTTGCCTAGGTCATCCTAGTGAAATAGAAACCTAACTAGTCAACGGAGTTACATCTAGAGGTTACTATTTTGTGGTCCGGTCTTATGTAATCTCATTACATAGGATATCCCCACTCACATGTCATCTACACGAACACGTTAGGATCACAGTGTTTGTATCATATACAAAGTGGGCCACATCCATAGTTTTACCAGGGTAAGGTACCCAAACCTTATCCCCTTACTATAGACCCTTTAGGCTGTATCTCGAACCGAGATCCTTTATATTCACACTACATTCAGTTAAAGATACATTTTACAGCCTTGGATGTTTAGTTTATTAGATTTAGGGTTAAAACAATGGCAATATCATAAATAATGAATAATAACACTTTATTGAAGTAATAACAATTTATTACAATAATTAAAAAAAAATTATACAAACCACGAGTTTTAGGGCACAAACCCCAACAAACTCCCACTTGAACTAAAACTCTAGTGGGGTACATCATAATCTAAAAAAATGCTTACAGTGATAGAAATACAATAAACTAGGGCATCCATATACCCATTACATATCTCCCACTTGCCCTAGATTAGCATATGTACATGTCTCGTAGACCTAGACTCTCCAGATGACCCTCGAACACTTTAGCCGTGAGAGTCTTTGTAAATAGATCAGCAATGTTGTGCTCCGAAGTGACGATCTTCGTGACTGTCACATCTCCTCGTTGCACTATTTCTCGTATCAGGTGATACTTTCTCTCGTATCAGGTGATATGGCTGCGAGGTTCCTTCCAATTGGCTACCGCACCACTGTTGTCACAGTATTAGGTGATGGGAAATTTCATATTGGAACAACTTCCAAATCAGTAAGGAATTTCCTTAGCCAAACAGCCTCTTTAGCTGTTTCCTTGCTTGATGCATCCTTGCTTGATGCTTCGTCATACTATAGCTCCCCCGTTAAGGGTGAAAACTGATCCCGATGTGGATTTCCTAGAATCCTCATCGGTCTGAAAATCAGAATCAGTGTATCTAGTAAGGATCAAATCCTTAGTCCCATACACAAGCGTATAGTCCCTCGTTCTCCTAAGATACTTGAGGATATTTTTAATCGCTGTCCAAATGGTCTAACCCTAGATTGGATTGGTACCTCACCGACTATTCCCATCGCATAGCAAATGTCCGCCTCGTGCACAACATAGCATACATTAAGCTACCTATCTGCAAGCATAGGAATACGCTCATATCCTCAACTTCTTGAGGTGTCTTAGGACACTGCTCCTTGACATGAACTCCATGCCTGAAGGGTAATAAGCCTCTCTTGGAATTCTGCATCGAATATCGGGACAACATTTTGTCGACATAAGATGCTTGAGACAGAACTAGCGTTCTGTTCTTGCGATTCCTGAAGATCTGAATCCCAAAAACATATTGCGCCTCTCCCAAATCTTTCATTTGGAATTGGGTCGCCAGCCAATTCTTTATGTCAGTAAGGTATCCTACATCATTCCCAATGGGTAGGATATCATCCACATAAAGCACTAAGAAAGCTACTTTGTCGTTGATGATCCTCTTGTAGACACAAGGCTCATCAACGTTTTGGTCAAAGCCATAAGACTTGATCGCAGTATCAAATCTTATATTCCAAGATCTGGATGATTGTTTCAATCCATAAATGGATCGATTGAGCTTGCAAACTTTTTGCTCCTGACCTTGGGTTATGAACCCTTCGGGCTGAGACATATAGATGTTCTCTTCAAGATTACCATTTAAAAAGGCAGTCTTGACGTCCATTTGCCAGATTTCATAATCATAAAACGTGGCTATGGACAAGAGTATCCTAATAGACTTAGCATAGCAATAGGGGAAAAAGTTTCTTCATAGTCAACTCCTTCATTTTGGGTAAAACCCTTTGCTACAAGTCTAGCCTTAAAGGTTTGTACCTTTCCGGCTGCATCTCTCTTTCTCTTATAGATTCATTTGCACCCTATGGGTCTTACCCCTTTAGGTTGGCCTAGAAGTTCCCATACTGAATTGAAGTCCATTGACTCCATTTCAAGGTCCATGGCTTTGATCCATTTGTCCTTGTCTACGTCATTCATTGCCTGTCTATAAGACAATGGATCTTCTACACCATCATCAGGTATGACGACTCGAGTTTCAGCTAAACCCAAGTAGCGGTCAGGTTGGGAAACAACCTTCTCACTGCGTCTAGGCATTCCCAACGATTGAGAAGGACGAGACTGACTTGAGGTGTTGGCTTCTCCATCAACTCTTGATGAAGGTCCAGCTTGATCAACAACTCTTGTTGGTTCATCTGTAGCTTCATTTAGCACTAATTTACTACGCGATTTATGATTCCTCGTGTGATCTTCCTCCAAGAAAGTGGCGGTTGTCGATACAATCACCTTGTTTTCTTATGGGTCGTAGAAAATACCATCTCTCCTTTCTTTGGGATAGCCAACAAATTGGCATTAATCTTGAACAAAGTTCCAGTTTCTTTGGGTTTGTCAATAGCACGTGTGCCGGACAACTCCAAATCCTAAAGTGTTTTAAACTAGGTTTACGCCCATTCCACAATTCAAAAGGTGTTTCTGAAACACTCTTTGATGCAACAGTGTTCAAGATTTGAACTGCAGTCTCTACTGCGTATCCCCAAAATGAGGCAGGCAATTGAGCATATCTCATCATAGAATGAACCATGTCCAACAAGGTTCTATTTCTCCTTTCTGACACACCATTTTGTTGTGGCGTATTAGGTGCTGGGAGTTGAGATTTAATTCCATGTTCTATCAAATAGTCCTGGAATCTCAAATCCATAAATTGTCCACCTCGATCGGATCGAAGTGTTTTAATGGTTTTTCCTAATGCATTTTCTACTTCAACCTTATACACTTTGAACTTTTCAAGAGCCTCAGACATATGATGCATTAGGTATAAATAACCATACCTCGAATAATCATCTATGAAAGAGATGAATTATTCGTACCCTACTCGAGCTTTACCATTCACTAGACCACAAAGATCCGAATGTCTAAGTTCTAAGGGCTCTCTGTAACCTTTTCCAGAAAAAAAGTCGCTTAGTCATTTTATCTTCCAAGCATGATTCGCAAGGAGGTAAAGAATCATCTTCTAACTTGTTTAGAAGTCCATTCTTAGATAATCTCTCAATCCAGTTGAGATTTATATGACCAAGTCTAAGATGCCATAGTTAGGTATTATTGTCTGGAGAAATTCTTTGTCTTTTACTTTGAGTATTAGCAGTTTTAAACATTTCATGGTTCAAAATTGCTTTAGTTCGATTCGGTTTAAGTACATACAAGTCGTTTTCCAATTTAGCAGAACAAACATTGCCACCCTTTTTTTGAAATGAACGCTTCATTAAAAGAAAAGGAAATACAATATCCAAGTTCTATTAAACAAGAGATAGAAATTAAGTTCCTCTTAATTTTAGGAACTATATACAGATTTTTTAATAAAATAAATCTATCTCTGAAAAAACAGTTTGGCATCTCCCACTGCACGAGCTGAGACGACGTCTGCCATTCCGACCCTAAGCGTCATCTCACCCTCTTCGAGCTCCTTAAAGGAACTAGTTTCCTAAAAGGAAGAGCAAACGTGATTAGTGGCTCCTGAATCAAGTATCCAGGTAAAATCATCATTTTCCACTAAGCAAGTTTCAAGAACAAGTAAATCGGATTTACCTTTCTTCTCTTCGAGCTCAATGTCTGCAGTAGCAGAAGTTTTCCATTTTCCTCATTTCCTCTTCTTTCGAGTCTTCTTAATTCCAGAAGAAGAACCGCAGGACTTGGTACCAGAGGATGAACCCATCTTGACTCTTTTGGAATGGGCAAACTGTTTTGCCTCTCCATAAACTTGCCTCTAATTATCCATAAAAGACTGGTAAGTCTGCAAATCATTTAGGAGGGAAGTCAGGTTATACTCCTTTTTGTTCATCTCCGCATTGCTACGGAATGGCTGGAAACTCTTCGGAAGATATTCCAGGATGAAGAATACCTGAATTTGCTCATCCAAGACCGCTCCGTTCATTTCGGCCACGTTGAAGTGAACTATAAGATCGAGAACATGTTCTCTCACTGAAGTCCCCTGCTTCATGCGCGCGTTATAAATGTACTTGAGGGATTCATGCCGAATTTGTTCAGACGATTGTCCAGACAAATTCTGCAGATAACCCATGATCTCACGAGCTGAGACCATACCCTCAAACTTCCTTGCCAAAACATCAGATATGCCAGCCAGGATATAGGCCTTGGCCTTTTCATTGGCCTTAGACCAGCGGTCATTTATATCTCATTCACATCAAACTATATATTATGTCATTTATATCTCATATAAACGATATAAATACCCAAATAATGAATTTGAACACTTCAAATTCACATCAAACTGTAAACCCTCAATTTGTAATTTTAGCCAACCGAAGGACCTAATGGACCTACACGTGACGAGCTTCAATGATCCGAGACTAACCTATCAAACTCTTTGACCCAATTATTAAACATTCATTAGCTACGATAACACTCCACTAAAGCCTATAGCTACACTCTCATCATTGTAGGACAAGTTATGTCCATCAATATAACCAATACCCGTGAGTCGACCCTTCACTGGTTGTTTGTAGACATTGTTGGGTCAAATTATCGTTTTACCCCTATGTCTACCTCTTGCTCCTTAAGTCTCACTACTCCTCTAATGAACAACTACGTTGCATGGTCCAACCATAAACAACAACCCTCTCAGGCCAATGAGAGAGTGGGGCCCCGTTGTTCAAGCCCTGGAGACAGTACTTAAGGGAACAACCCCTCTAGTTTCTCTAAGTCGGGAACAAGTGAATTCCTTCTTGCGTAGTCAAGTTTCCAACTCCCCACGTGGTCCTGTCCCTAAGAAGATAAGCATATTGGGCGAGCAACAGTGGCCACCCTCACCCGTACTAGTCAAAGGACAGACCCCTGTTGCGTATAATTATATTGCAATATCGCAGTGTACGAGTCAAGTTTTAGTATAGTGATTTATGAGTCCAAGTATCGTCCTCGGGAATGGGTTTCTAGATTAATTAAGTACTAAGATACTAATTCACAAATTTAGCTAAAACAACAAAACATGGATAGGTGTTTAACTAATACGACAACCAAACAAACAAACATGTGGAGACACGAATTGATAGAATTAAAGGAAGTGATTTTACAAGTTAATAACCTAATTACTCATGCATTGACCTCATGAGATGAATTTATAAACAAGAAGTAAATTACTCAAGAAAACCTCTCGGTTCTTAGTGAGCCTCACACATGCAATAGAATTCATAGTCTCCATACAAACCAACAACATGCATGGCATTAAGTAACTTCTTTAAGTGTTTCCCTAAGAATTCTAGGTCACTCTCGTGCCAGACTACTAAGGGTTTTGACAATTTTGCTCTAATTCAAGCTTTATCTCTCGAGTCCACTTGAATCAACAAATTAAGAAGTAAAGAACGAATTGCCAAAAATAAGGACATAACATGCTTCAAAACATAGCAATAAAGTCACAACAAGTAAATCAAATCCAACTACAATGTTTACTACTCAAAATCACCATAAAAACAAGCTAAAGTCATAGGAAAAGTCTTTAAACTCAATTACAAACTAAAAGAAAGAGAAATAAACTTATGTGTCGATGTGGGTCTCTCGTTCCCAAGCTCCCGTCACGATCTCGAGCCTCCACAAACGCTTTAGCTCCCAAGGAATGCTCTTTTTTCTCCCCTTAGAGTGTGTATTTCGAAACTAAGGCTAAAAACTACCAAATTCGACTCCTTTTGCAATGAAAACAACATGTTGTATTTATAGGGCTTTTCGGTACGGCGTTGCAACGCTGGTCATGGTGTTGCAACGTCAGTGCTCACTTACCACCAACCCATCGCGACCATTTTTGTCATATCTTTCGCCGGGTGTCCAAATGACCTCCCGGTTTGATGCGTTGGAATCGTGATTCGATGTAAAATCTCTCAGTATATTTCTTATACTCAAAATACATCTATATTTTTCTTGGGTCTTCAATTAAGCACACACATGTTCCAAATTGCACCAAAATAGTCTCAAAATACTCAATTCTTGCTTCTCAAGCTCAATTTCACAAATTAACCATAAAATACCATGAATGCCCATGTTTTAAGTATAAAAACTAGCTAAAATATAGAAATAAGATAGCATATTTGCATGCTATCAAATACCCCCACACTTAAGCTTTTGCTAGTCCCGAGCAAAATGAAATTAAACTATAAGATCTTTCTTATGCATATATCAGACTCAAGCCTCAAAGATTTTGAAGGAAATTTTAACAATCACGAGAAACATTCGGACATGATACTTCAACAAGCAATTTAAAAATTTTCCTAAGTGTTCCTACATGTGTGTGTGATTAGCCTCCGTTCCTTTAATCTCTACTAAGCCCTAACAACTTTATTAGGTTCTCCATTCAACTTCTCCCTACACTGGTCATAGTTTCTAATCCTTGAGTCTCCCCACATTCAACAAATAAACAACTTTACTCGGTACTTAATCACTATTTTGATGTCACTTTTTTATTTTTTATTTTTTTTGTGCAAGGACACTAGCTTTCACACATCCACTGCAGGGACCCTTACCCAGAGCACTCACTCAATGAGTGGCCTAACTGATCATAGTGAAGGTAGCTTTTTTTTTCCTCACGATTTTTTTCTTTAACAAACATAACAACAAAAAAATAAACTTTTTCACATAATGCACATATTATACGAGATCATGCACTTTATATTGTCATTCACCCTATCTTGCGCTTTAACTCTCAAATCGGTTTTGGACCTATCGAGGTGACATCAAACTTCTAAGCCTAATAACTTTGTTCTAAGCATTTCAAAACTACAGGAACACATGCTATGTGCATAATGGTGCAGGAAAAACTCAAGAAAATTTTTTTAAATTAACTCAAATTCATGTCATGCTTTCAGGTTTCAGCAGCATCACAAAGATTTTCAAATAAATCTCATCCTAGGCTATCATACTCATACTTATGTAAAAGATCAACCAACAATTCAAAGACATACTCGGAGCCAGTCACAACAAATAAACACAATCTCACCCCCAAACTTAAACTAAACATTGTCCCCAATGTTTGTAGAAATAAGCATGAGGTAAGTAAGAGTAGAAGTGAACGATCATCATCTCCGGGTGATGGAGATCTTTCTGAGTTCCTTGGATAGCCAAAGCATGTGTGTTGGAGTTCCTCTGAATGGGAGCATGGATTTCAACGAAGAAGGGCATCTCCACAACCTACGAAATAAAACAACAACTAACTAAGAATTGAAAAACAACAAAAACAACTAAAGCAAGCTAAAGACAGGAAAACAAAAGTAAGTAAAGCTTGGGTTGCCTCCCAAGAAGCGCTTTGTTTAACGTCTTTAGCTAGACTTTACTCCCTCAAGGTGCTTCTTTCCTTGCTTGCAGTGCCTGGAGTGATGTGTTCATTTGGTCAATCTGGGTCTCTATATTCTTTATTGCAGCTCCATGATTGGTCACTATACCAGATAAACTGGTGACTGCATTCTCCAGCTGGTTGGACCGACTTCTGGATTCAGCTATGAAGGAGTGCAATGTGTCTTCCAGAGATGGTTTCCTCTCTGATGTAGAAGCATGCCCTGTAGGAGGATTCAACACATTCTTGTTGTTAGCATAAGAGAAATTCTCATGATACCTCAAACCTGGATTGTAATGTGTTGGTAGGTTATTCTGAGTCTGATTTCCTCCATAGTGGTTGCTTCTATTGTTCAGGTAGTGCAATTGCTCCATATTGGATTCTCCATTGGGCTGGGAGCATTGAGAGGACATCCCTGTCTGTGGTGATCCTGCAAAATTATTCAAGGCATGAGTGAGAGATGCCATATGAGATCTAAGAGAGGTTACCTCGTCCAGTTGATATAATCCAGCTACTGGCTTAGATCTGTCATTTTCTGTAGGCCACTGGTAGCTGGCAGTTGACACTTCCTCCAGGAGGGCACGTGCTTCTCGCACGATCTTTCGCCATGAAAGCCCTTCTAGCAAGGTGGCATCCGAATGGTCCCGGTCTTACCTTCCACCCATTATAAAACAAATTGTACTGGAGCCACCCTGGATAGCCATGTTGTGGGCACCTCCCGAGCATGTCCTTGTACCTTTCCTGTGCCTCAAATAATCGCTTCTCCCTCTTGCTTTGCTGAATGTTCCTATCTCGGTCCTTAACTTTGCAAACTTTAATGTGGAAAGAATTTGGTCATGAAGGCTTGGGCCAACTCCTCCCAAGAAGTGATACTCCCTGAGGGAAGGGACCCTAGCCATTCTTTGGCTCTACACTGCAAAGAAAAAGGAAAAAGACGTAAGCGAATACTATCAGCAAAGATACCATTCATTTTAAATGTACCACAGATTTCCAAAAAATTTTGAAGATGAGAGTTAGGATCTTCTGTGGCTAGGTCTCTGAAAGCACCTTCCCTAACCATTTGTATCAGCCCTGTTTTAAGTTCAAAATTATTAGCATTGATAGGGGCATGGACTATTCCAGCCTGCTCAGAATTAAACACAGGTTGGAAATACTCCCTGATATGTTTAGGGTTGTTGATGAGCTCCTGATCAGCCATCTCCTGAGGTTCTGCTCTTCCTTCCCTTAGGAGTCTCCTACAGGTCCTTTCAATCTCAGGATCAAAATGGTACAAGTCTGCAGTTCTCCCTTTGGGCATACACCTGAAGAAACAAAAAGAAATAAGTTAGATAAAAAAAGAAAAACACCAACAACTAGAAAATAAAACATAAAATAAAGACATAAAACATAAAACTTGGGTTGCCTCCCAAGAAGCGCTTTCTTTAACGTCTTTAGCTAGACGGTGACTTATCAGGGCACATAAAATTGCTCATACTTCTCTGGGCCCTTCTTGCTCGAATCAATGTAGCCCTCTAAGTCTAAAAGGCTATCTTGCTTTTTATGGGCGCTAGAGACATAATTATTTTTGGTATTTTTGTTTAATAAAATGAAAGAACTGAAATCAAAACAAGACTCGTGAGTGAAAGACCAATGGTTATCAAAAATCAAGGAAATTTCTGGGGATAAAGGGAAAGAAGACTTCTCACCTCTAACTCTATCACTGGATCTCTCCCGTGGAACTAAGTGTATCACCGAGTGTCCTCCTCACTAACTCCGATCATGGTGTGCCTCGGTCTCCCCCCAAACTATCCTCACTAACATCTAAACAAATCCTCCTAGGTGGCATCTCCCGAGTGGTAAGGAATATAAATTGTTCTGTAAGGTCTTAAGGGAAACTACTAATTGATTAAGATACTCGGGATCTATCCCCGCACTATTTCCCAAAGTCTTACCACCTCAAACTTCTAACCTATCCAACCTTTCGAATTCATCATGAACCAAATTTTTAATTTTCAATTCTAAGGTATATTCCATCAATTGGTCCACAAGAGAAGATTTTTCAAGGGGTTGGTTAAGGTATGAAAAACTATGGTTCCAAGTGCCTAAATAACTACCCTCATGTGAATTTTCATATATGTCAGGTACAGAATGGTAAAAATTAGACACATGGTAATCAGAAAAAGCATGATGCACAAAACTAGGATCCTGAGAGGGACAGTAGAACGGTGGAAACTCAAAATTATGCAAAGTCATACTTAAAAAATCAGTAATTTCACAACAAGACTTCACACAATATCAACACAACCCAAAACAGGAAACAAAGACTCAAAAACACACCAAACTAAAATAACACAAATAAGGAAATAAACAATCACACAAAACAATTAAGGAAAGACAGACAAACAAGCTTTAGTCTAAAATTTCAAATTTTCTTCTAATATTAATTAATCTAAATAATCGCCATTCCCCGGCAACGGCGCCAAAAACTTGTTGCATATAATTATATTGCAATACTGCAGTGTACGGTCAAGTTTTAGTATAGTGATTTATGAGTCCAAGTATCGTCCTCGGGAATGGGTTTCTAGATTAATTAAGTACTAAGATACTAATTCGCAAATTTAGCTAAAACAACAAAACATGGATAGGTGTTTAACTAATACGACAACCAAACAAACAAACATGTGGAGACACGAATTGATAGAATTAAAGGAAGTGATTTTACAAGTTAATAACCTAATTACTCATGCATTGACCTCATGAGATGAATTTATAAACAAGAAGTAAATTACTCAAGAATACCTCTCGGCTCTTAGTGAGCCTCACACATGCAATAGAATTCATAGTCTCCATACGAACCTACAACATGCATGGCATTAAGTAACTTCTTTAAGTGTTTCCCTAAGAATTCTAGGTCACTCTCGTGCCAGACTACTAAGGGTTTTGACAATTTTGCTCTAATTCAAGCTTCATCTCTCGAGTCCACTTGAATCAACAAATTAAGAAGTAAAGAACGAATTGCCAAAAATAAGGACATAACATGCTTCAAAACATAGCAATAAAGTCACAACAAGTAAATCAAATCCAACTACAATGTTTAGCTACTCAAAATCACCATAAAAACAAGCTAAAGTCATAGGAAAAGTCTTTAAACTCAATTACAAACTAAAAGAAAGAGAAATAAACTTATGTGTCGATGTGGGTCTCTCGCCCCCGAGCTCACACGATCTCGAGCCTCCACAAACGCTTTAGCTCCCAACGAATGCTCTTTTTCTCTCCTTAGAGTGTGTATTTCAAACTAGGGCTAAAAACTACCAAATTCGGCTCCTTTTGCAATGAAAACAACATGTTGTATTTATAGGGCTTTTCGGTACGGCGTTGCAACGCTGGTCATGGCGTTGCAACGCTGTGCCTGCTGCCAGCCAACCCACTGCGACCATTTTTGTCATATCTTTCGCCGGGTGTCCAAATGACCTCTCTGTTTGATGCGTTGGAATCGTGATTCGATGTAGAATCTCTCAGTATATTTCTTATACTCAAAATACATCTATATATTTCTTGGGTCTTCAATTAAGCACACACATGTTCCAAATTGCACCAAAATAGTCTCAAAATACTCAATTCTTGCTTCTCAAGCTCAATTTCATGAAATTAACCATAAAATACCATGAATGCCCATGTTGTAAGTATAAAAACTAGCTAAAATATAGAAATAAGATAGCATATTTGCATGCTATCAACCCCCGCAGACAGTAGTCCGTAACACGCTCAGGATTAAGGTCGAGTCACTAATGGTCATTTACGAAATTATTAGCCCTATACTGTTAACGGTGTTACATAAGTAAGTCTAATAATTCACGGTCTGGTCTTGTACAATCCCATTGCACAGGATGCCCCCACTCGCATGTCAACCAAATGAACGAGTCTGATCACCTCATTTCTATCTAATACAAAGCGGGTCGCTTAGTGTATCCAGCATTAGGTCTCCAACCCTATCCATATACAGTAGATCGTTCGGGTTATTAACTCGAACGCGATCCGCCCTATGTGTCCACTACACACTGTCCAAGTTCTTAGTTCTCTCATATTACAATGACCCTGGAGCTTAGTTTATTGGATTAAGTTTATGAAATATGCGAGACACAAAGTTCAAATAAATAACTCTTATTTACTTACAACTTGGAAAAATTACAAAATACACGAGATGAGGACATACATCCCAACAAACTCCCACTTGGACTAAGCTAGTGGAGTACATCATACATTTCTCAAATGTACTTTAAAGTAATACAATAAAGTAATATAATAAACTAGGGCATTGAATACCCCTTTACAATACTCCCACTTGCCCTAGTCAAGAAGCACTCGAAGACCAAGACTCTCTAGGTGACCCTCAAACACCTTAGCCATGAGGGCCTTTGTAAATGGATCAGCAACGTTGTGCTCCAAGCTATCTGTGGTGGATCACGTCTCGCGCATGCACAATCTCCCCGTGACGTGATACTTACGCTCAATGTGCTTGCCCCTTTTATGACTCCGAGGTTCTCGCGAGTTGGCTACTGCACCACTGTTGTCACAAAACAGTGTGATCAACAAATTTATATTTGGAACAACTTCCAAATCCGTCATGAACTTCCTGAGCCAAACAGCTTCCTTTGCAGCTTCACAAGCCGCAACATACTCGGCTTCCATCGTGGAATCGGCGATGCATCCTCGCTGATGCTTCGCGGACTCACGCCTCCTCCATTCGTAATGAAGGTTGACCACAAGTGGATTTTCTAGAATCCTTATCGGTCTAAAAGTCAGAATTTGTGTATCCCGTAAGGATCAAATCCCCACTCCCATACACTAGGCTGTAGTTCCTCATTCTCCTAAGATACTTGAGGATTGCCTTTACGGTACCGTCCAAAGTGATCTAATCTGGATTGGATTGATACTCTCTCGACAATCCCAACTGCATAACAGATGTCGGGCCTAGTACACAACATGGCGTACATCAGGCTTCCTACAGCTGAAGCATAGGTGATTCGTCTCATATCCTCAACTTCTTGAGGAGTCTTAGGACATTGATCCTTAGACAAGTGAACTTCATGCCTGAAAGGCAGCAAACCCTTCTTCGAGTTCTGCATCTTATATCTAGACAACATCTTGTCAATATAATATTCCTGAGACATGGCTAGCGTTCTGTTCTTCCGGTTCCGGATTATCTAGATACCTAGAACATATTGTGCCTCTCCCAATCTTTCATTTGGAATTGCGAAGCTAGCCATTCCTTAATGTAAGTAAGAAATCCTACCCATTCTCAATGAGAAAGATATCATCCACATACAATATAAGAAACGCGAGAGTACTGTTAACGATTTTCTTGTAGACAGAAGGCTCGTCAATATTTTGATCAAAGCCATAAAATTTGATCGCCTCATCAAACCTTATATTCCAACACCTCGAGGCTTGTTTCAGTCCATAAATAGACCTTTGAAGCCGACAAACTTTTGCTCTTGGCCTTGGGCAATGAACCCTTTGGGTTGGTCCATGTAGATTGTCTCGTCAAGGTTGCCATTCAGAAAGGCGGTCTTGACATCCGTCTGCCATACCTCATAGTCATAATATGCGACAATGGCCAGAAGGATTCTAATCGACTTTACCATGGCAACAGGTGAAAAGGTTTCCTCATAGTCAACCCCTTCCACCTGGGTAAAACCCTTTGCCACTAGTCGAGCTTTGAAGGTCTGCACCTTCCCATCTACGTGGCGTTTACGCTTGTAGATCCACTTGCAACCAATAGGTTTAACCCCATCCGGTCGGTCCACAAGCTCCCAGATAGAATTGAAGTACATCGACTCCATTTCCTTGTCCATAGCTTTAATCCATTCGTCTTTGTCAACGGTCAATGGATCCTCGCAGTCATCATCAGGAGTGACGACTTGAGTTTCAGACCCATGTAACGTTTAGGCTTTCTCACAGCCCTCCCACTACGTCGAGGCATTCCCAACTCTTGGGAACGGAGTTGACTAGACGAGTTAGGATCAACAACACTTGTTGACGTACTAGCCCCATCAGCAACTCTTGCTGATGAACTGTCCATTTCATTCAACACAATCTTACTCCTTGGTAAATGATCCCTGATGTGGTCTTCCTCAAGGAAAGTGGCGTTTGTCAACACAAGCACCCTATTATCCTTAGGATCATAAAAGAAACCACCTCTAGTCTCTTTTGGGTAACCTACAAAGAGGCATAACTTTGAACGGGGTTCCAACTTTTTCGGGTTTGACACCAACACATGAGTCGGGCATCCCCAAATTCTAAAATGATGTAAACTGGTTTTACGACCATGGCAGAGTTCGAAAGGTGTTTCGGATAGCACACAAATGTGCTATCCTTAGGCTTAATAATTGGTAGTTTTATGATAATTTCAGGGCTTTGATGTGTTTAAATCATTGAATTTCAGGTAAAGAGCTTAAACAGGATATTTGGAGACAATTTGAATCACTCGGGATCGAAACGAGACTATTTGGAGCTAAAAATAATACCAATTGGAAGAGAAAGGATCAATCCAAGCATGATGACCCGAAGTGATGGCGTTGCAACGTTGTCCATAGCGTTGCAACGCCGAGCGTGCTGTTTAAAGGTGTTGAAGACCACTGTCGATAGCGTTGCAACGCTGCCTTGCAGCGTCACAACGCTATCTCGATAAGTAAGCTTATATGAAGGACCGCACAGAGGGCGTTGCAACGCTGCGTTGTAGCGTCGCAACGCCAGATCGATAAGAGGCGCGCGCGTTAGGGTAGCAGCATTGCAACACTGCCCTCAGCGTTGCAACGCCATCGAGATATTCCATATATGACCAGCCGCCTAGGGTATAGCGTTGCAACGCCGTCCCTAGCGTTGCAACGCTGTACCAATTCCATATATAAATACAACCTTATGTTTTCATTACAAGGGAGTCGAATTTGGTAGACAATCCACCCTAATTTCGAAATACACTCTGTAAGAAGAGAGAAAATAGTGTTTTGGGGAGACAAAGCATTCGTGGAGGTTCGAGATCGAAGACGGGAGCTCGGAGACGAAGGACCGACATCGACACATAAGTTTAATTTCCTTTTCTTTCATATTGTAACTTCGTTTAAGACGTTTTCTACATTTTTAGCTTGTTTTCATGTGATTTAGAGTAGCTAGAAATTGTAGTTAGGATTTGATTTGCTTGTTAAGACTTAATTGCTATGTATTGAAGCACGTTTTGTTTTATTTTTGGCAATTCGTTCTTTGACTATAAATTATGTTGGTTTAAGTGGACTCGAGAAATAAAACTTGAATTAGAGCAAAGTTGTCAAAACCCTTAGGAGTCTGGCATGAGAATGACGTAGAAGTCTAAGGGAAACACATAAAAAAGTTGCTTAATGTCGTGCATGTCGTAGGTTCATATGGAGACTATGGAGTTTATTGCATGTGCGAGGCTCACTAAGAATCGAGAGGTTTTCTTGAGTATTTTACTTCTTGTTTATAAATTCATCTCATTGTTCATTGCATGTGTTAGTTGAGTCATTAACTTGTATAATCACTTTCCTCAAATCTATCAATTCGTGTCTCCACATGTTAGTCTGTTGTTAGTTTTTACATTCAATCACTTATCCATGTTATGTTTCCTTAGCTAAAATTGAGAATTAGTATCTTAGTAATTAATTAATCTAGAAACTCATTCCCGAGGACGATACTTGGACTCATAAATCACTATACTAAAACTTGACTCATACACTGCAGTATTGCAATATTATTTTACGCAACAGTTTCACAAACACTTTTCGACGGAACTGTGTTCAAAATGTATACCGTAGTCTCCACTGCGTAATCCCAAAAAGAATCAGGGAGACGAGCATAGCTCATCATCGACCGAACAGTGTCCAACAAGGTTTTGTTTCTTCTCTCTGATACACCATTCTGTTGTGGCATACCGGGTGCTGAGAGTTGGGACGTAATTACATGTTTATCGTATAGTCCTGGAATTCAGTATCCATATCCTCTCCACCTCGATCCGATCGAAGAGTTTTTATAGATTTACCTAACAAGTTCTCAACCTCAGTCTTGAACTCCTTGAACTTTTCAAGAGTTTCAAACTTCCTATGCATTAGGTAAATGTACCCATACCTCGAATAGTCATCTATAAAAGATACGAAGTATTCGTAACCACCACGTATTATTATTATTATTATTATTATTTCTTTTTACTTTTAATTTTCACCATTCATTTCTCTTTAACTACAATCCAATGGTCCAAATTAAATTTTGATTTTTACTTCATTTCCCTCTCTATTTATACCATTTTCTTCTCCAAATTTTCTAAACAAGTTTTACAATTTTTCAAATCCTCTAAAACACTCAAAAGACCTTTATTGTTGCTCTCTCCAAGCTCTCAATTTTTTTCTTTTCATCTTATTCTTGAGAGAGTTAGAATTGTGTATTGGGGATTGATTTGTGAGAGAAAAATTTGTAAATCTACTCTATCAAGAGAGTTTATTTGTGTGTTCTTTAATTTACCAAACTTTGTAACGGTTCAATCCTAACCCGTTGAAAGGATCTGGTTTGCTCTTGAACCCGTAAAAAGAGCAGCGTAGCGGTTTGGCTCTGATCCGTGGAAAGAGTCAGTAAAGTTTCTATTCAAATTCCCAAGAGGAGCTTGGGGAGTGGAGTAGGTCGGGTTGTGTCGGACCACTATAATATTTATGGTGTCAATTTCTCTATCCCTATCTATTTTACTTTTGAAATTAATTGTAGTAATTTATGTATGCTTAATTTGTTCTTAATTGTTTATTGTATTGGATAGAATTAATTTCTCATACTTTACATCTATCTTGTTTATTGCATTAATTATCTCTTTCAATTGTTTCTAAAAAGTATATTAATTAGTATTTTTGGGCATATTTAGCAAAAAAATTTATTAAACCCTATTCACCCCCCTCCCCCTCTAGGGTTGTCATACTGATCCAACATATAACTTGTAACTTGGAAGGTTGTTAAACTTGAAAGACGTTTATAACTTCCAAAACTTAACCAACATTTTTCTTGTAGGATGTGAAAAAAAGAGGCTCCACAAAAGAAAGTTGTCTCGGGCAAGGGAAAATTGTCTCAACAAAGAGACCTGTTAAAGACCAAATTGAGGCAAAGAAGGTAATTTGGTATATACACATGGTATTATCCCTCACTACTTTTGGGTATACTAATTTTTTGACTTACATTATATATATACCCTCAAACAACTTGTTGTCGTAAATGGTAATATAGACATGACTTGATAGTACTCACAGTTATCTGCTAGTTTGGTGTTAGTTGTTTAATCATTTGATAGTTCTTACGCTTAGTATGTCATATTGTCTTCTTCGTAATATGATTGTTATGTGTTCGTTGGGAAACACATGTACCAATTTTGTTAGTTTAATTAAACAAAATGATTATTTGAATTTTTACCACATTTATACTCAAGTTTGTTAACCATAATTGTAGGCCCTAGAAACTTAGGCTGCTGCTTTGTCTGCAATCTGAAACGAGAATTTGAAAACAAGGATTCAATGAAAACAGAGTTGTATTTCATGTTTTCGGATGTGTTTGGTAGCAGATTTAGAAATTTGATTTCATTCTAAATAGTTTGTTTAAATCATGTTCTATAACATATTTATAGATCATGAAATTAGTTGTAGATGCAAAACTAATTATTATATTGAATATAAGTCATTATTAATTAATTTAGGAAATGATTTTGCAAATTTTATAGAATTATCTTTTTATAATATAATATTCTATAATTTTTAATATATTATATTCTACATATTTTAATTTAACAAAAGTAAATTGAATTCATAACATGAAATATTGTATTTATTATTTTTATCTTTGTTTAATATAATTCTGCATTTTAAAATTTTAAATTCAGAATCT
The DNA here is from genome assembly GCA_036507285.1 of Trichosanthes cucumerina. NCBI lineage: Eukaryota > Viridiplantae > Streptophyta > Magnoliopsida > Cucurbitales > Cucurbitaceae > Trichosanthes > Trichosanthes cucumerina. The sequence continues at coordinate 57,651,967 of CM071838.1, forward strand.
GGATACAATGAATGTTGTTTTCAGAATTTCTACTATTTGGATCCTGTAATCAAAAACAGCTTTTAAACATCTGTCAAACACATATTCATTGAATTCAGTGAATCCGAAAACATAAAACAGGATCCGGATTGCATATCAAACAGACCCTTAAAAATCTCTAAGAGCATTTTCGTTACAATATTAACGAAAACCCCTCAAATATGAGGAAGTAAACATTTAGCCTATAAAATTCAATTATATTTAAACATTTAGCCTATAAAATTCAATTATACTTTTTCTTTTTAAGATTTATTTACACGTCTAAGGTAGCTTACGTGCCTCCCAATGTTGCTAGAAAATTAATAGAAATTTAATATTTTAAATAGGTAACCAACATAATTAAACAAACTGGTATTATACAAACATATTTTTAAACCAATAAAATTATTATCTTAAAACTAGAAATCAACTTTTAGTGAGACACTATCATGACCAGTTCCATACAACACATACTGTCATATGCATGCCTTAACAGGAATTGAAGAAAATATAAGACCGCAGAAAAGTTCAGAAGTGTCAAATCACACATATAACTAGAACATAAACACATGTTCGAGAGGAATTTTAACATGACCAAAATCAATATTGTCATACTCAAAATCATTAAAAATGACATATGAAAAGTGATTTCGACTAAGAGTGAAACTGAATATAGACATTGATATCTTACCTCTTTCTTTAGGAGCAGTAGATTTGGATTTACTCACCTATATTTGCTCTGTATTGCTATATTCTAAAAAGAAAAAGCAAATGACTAAATTGCATAGGGGAAAACAAGTCTAAGAGTGATTTATTGTTCAGTTCTTCATCCTTTTGAAACTCAACTGGCTGGCAACATCATCAACCCACAGAACAAATATTCAGTGATTGAAGCTAAGAATTGCCCAGGATTTCTGAAGCCGTTGGAAAAATATAAACAAAAAGACATCGCCAACTTTAGAACAATTTTTACTCCATGACTGCAACTCCTCCAGCAGCTTTGATTTTTTCGATTATGTCGTTGGCCTCCTCTTTGGTCACCCCTTGCTTAAGAATTGCAGGTACTTTCTCCACCAAGTCTTTTGCCTCCTTCAGACCCAAATTAGTGAAAGACCTTACCTCTTTAATCACCTTAATCTTGGCAGCTGCATCAAACTTCTCTAACTTCACGTCGAAAGCGGTTTTTTCTTTTTTCTCCTCCACCTTGGAAGATCCTGCAGCTGCTCCTCCTTCGGAACCCATGTCCAAGCCTTCTACTGAAACTTGCTGCAGCTTAGGATGTCTAAGCCTTTCAGTGAGTGTGGGACCGATCTGGCAACGCTCGTCGACTGGCAGTGCTACAATTCTTTCAGCAAGCTGAATGATTTTATCAGAGGGTGGGGGCCTAGGGCCATATGGATCATAAAATGGTGGATACTTGTATCTTTTTGGCTTGGCATTTGGATCTCTGGGAGCAAAATCAGGCTGGAAGAAGCGGACCTGCGACGACCCAATTATTTTAGGAAGTGTGGAACGAGCTTGAAGGGATCGTGCAACTGCAATCAGCTTCATTATTTCTTCAATTCAATCAGAGAATTATAGCATCATGGAACAAAATCCCTGAGGAACATGAAAATCAAGGGTCAATTAACATAAATGAAAAAGTAAGAACAAAATTTGAAGGTTGTATTTACATTTGCAATCCCTGTGGATTACAAAAATCTAAGGTCAATTAACTTAGCATAGATGAAAAACAAAGACAAAGATCTATAGAACGCAATCGGTTTAAGCTGCTATTTGAGTTATATCACCCCTACTCCATCTGCCCCCCTCCATGATGGACAAAATCATCATTTAACATAGCTGAACATTGAATACAAAAAATATTGAGGACAAAAATTCAACAATTAACATAGATGAAAATAAGAGAGCAAAATTTCAGTTTTCTCCTTAACTCCCTCCAGATCTCACTCCATTGACAAATTAAACGTTAATTCTAGACTCAGAGGTTACAAGGAGATGACCGAGGAATTCCTTCTCCATCTGCATTTTCGGGAGAAGGGAAGGTTTTTGTGGCAAATGGAAGTTTGTATTGTGTTGTGGCACTTGTGAGAGAGAGGAATAATAAGACCTTTGGAGGGGTTGTTGAGAGGGAGCCTTGTGATGTTTGGTCTCTCGTTAGGTTCTACGTAGAGATGTCCACGGGGCGGGGCGGGGACGGAAAAGCCTTCCCCGTCCCCGTCCCTGCCAACCATATCAATCCCCGTCTCCGCAAAATTCACCATTTATTTTAACGGGGGACGGGGTGAGGATTCCCCGCGGGGAATCCACGGGGATCGGGTTCCCCATTGGGAATTTTTCCCATTTGTTTAATTTTTTAAGTAATAAGTTATTTCTCTTAAAAATTTTAATATATTATTTTTCAATACATTATGAATAGATAATTGCCAATACATTTGTATTTAAAGAATAGATTATAAAATGTCTTAATCAAAACCAACCCATAAACAAAAATACATATAGTCAAAACATTCAACCAACATTGTACTAAAAATAAAACGTTCAACTACCATAATTCAAAACAATTAAACATTACAACACAGTCTTAAAAAAGAAAAGAAAAATAGTCTTATTCAATTAAAATTATGTTAAATCTACATTATTTTATAAAAAAACCATAAAACATAAGCTAAATTACAAAGAAAAATTTTGTGATTAAATCAGAACACAAACCTAAGGACTCAATTACAATGAATCTCAATGACTCACCAGATGAATTGTCCTTCAAAGCCCCAAACCCCAATGGTGAGTTCACTAGAAACATGTTGTGATTACAAATTATTAAACATGTTGTGAGTTTATTGGATGAATGTCCTTCAAATCCCTAATAGACTTCCAGATTTTCAGAGCAAACCGAACACAAATTACAAATCAAAATTACATTAAAATACTCACAGAACACTGCAAGATCTGGAACGTTGCAGGTCGTATGTCGCCAGAACAGAGGGAGAGAACGACGTCGGAACTTCGTGTTGTCGGAATGGAGGGAGACGACGTCGATGCTTGATATTTACACCAAAACGACGTCGGAACAGAGAGTAAAGACGCTGGAACAAAGCGAACAGAAGGAGGTACCGCCGTACCGGTAAGGAGTTTAAGAACACCGGAACAGAAGGAGAAGGAGGTCGGAGCGAAGGAGAAGAACGTGAGTCGCACGAAAAGGTTGAACCCTCACTGAGGCAGTCGGTCGCAGACTCGAAGGCGGCAGATGATTTTTTGGGGAGAGTTGGAGTTGGAGACGACTGCTGGGTTGTTTGGACAGACTTAGGGTTCTTAAAAATAAATAAATAAATAAATATATATATATATATAATAAAAATTAAGTAAAATAATATATTATATAAATAACTTATAAATAATATATAATAATGCAAACGGGGCGAGGCGGGGATACGGGGCGGTGTCGGGGCCGGGGACGGGGATTAATCCCGTCCCTACCCCCGATCAAAACGGGGAGAAATCTCTCCTCATTCACTTCCCCATTCCCGGTGTAATCGGGGATTCTACCCACGGGTTAAATGGACATCTCTAGTTCTACGTTTCTCTTTGGATGTTAGAGACGAAGAATTTCTGTAATTGTATTTTAGGTCTTATTTTACTTAATTGGAGCCTCTTTCTTAGGTTGGGCTCCTTTTGTAAACTTGTTTTTTTTTAATATCCTTGTATTCTTTCCTTCTTTCCTAACGAAAATTCGTTCTTTATCAAAAAAAATAAAAAAACAAAAAAATTCAGAGTTAATTCACATTTATAAAACCAAAGAAAAACAATTCAGAATGTTACTAGTTAGCTAAGCTTTGAATTATACATTTACTATTCTTCAAGAAACCAAATTGTCGTGGCATTCCAAAACCTTATGGTCTTCACTCTTCTCTTGATGCGAGAAAATGGGCGTGGAGCAAGCTCTACGTGAAAGTGGTCAAAGCTTTTAATGGTGTCTTCTCCATCATTATTAAAATTGAATTTCAGGATTTTAATTTCGAGTTGGTTACAGGCGACTATGAGCCTAACTTTCATATTCTAAGAAAGCAGTTCTAGCAAGAGTTTGTTGAGTGCTTTTGGTTAGTTAGTAAGGGCGTAAGAGTAATGAGTTAAGGAGTTAGTTAGTGTTTTTGGTTATAAATAGAAGGAAGGTAGTCAATTGTTGAGTGGTTTTAGCGCTTGGGTTAGAATACTCTGGAGAGAGGTTCCAAGTGCCTTACACTTGGTTTATCTTGTTATGTTTTATTCAATATATTTCAGTTCTTAGTTCTTAGTATTTAGGTTACTAACAATTTCATCGTTTGTACATAGGATGGTGAACAATCTTTGGGAGGCAGGGTAACCAAAAGCATGAAGTGAAAGTGAAACAAAATTTCCTCCCCCTTGATATTCCTGCCAACAATGTAGTCTTCACTTGTTCAAATCCAGTAATTCCCCTATTGTACTGGAATATATATATTTATATATTTGCCTCAGTTGGATAGATATGTTCAAATATATAGCCACAGTTCATCACTCTCACACAAGCTCTAATAATCATCCTATTGTGCTCAGCTTGGAAATGTGAACATCAGAGTTTGGTTTAGTTAGTATTCAGCAGCAGAGCCGATAAGCAAACCAATGGTGCACAAATGAGAGAACTCATCTTTAACTCCAACCCAACCGAGATTTTGATCAGTTTACTTAATTACGTTCTCTCTCTCCCAAACTATAAGAACTCCGCCAAAAAAAAGAGGAGCCATTCAACAAGATTCATTAAAACCAACTTCACTAACCAAACCAGAAGCTCAGATTGTGAACATCTAAATAAAAGTAAGAAGAACGACAAAACTCAATAACCACCGTACAATAAATCTAGAGGGGAAAGGGGGAACAGCTGAAATTATAAAGAAGCACAAGGAGGTAAGTTTGAATAACATAAATCACAGAAATGGGTATTCAAAAAAAGAAATGAAAAAACAAACCTCCAATCTGAGGAATCAATGACAACCAAATTACGAGAAGCGTACCCTTTTGTCAAAATTTCTGAAATTTAGTAGTTGACATTATGGAAGAAAAACAATCTACATCAATAAATCACAGAGAGTGGTTCATTACAATTTAATTGAACGATTACTCCTCATGAATAATTGAAAAATATGTCTGGACTCTGGACTCATGTTTTTAATCAGGTTTGAACTTCTACAGTGATTGATTCGTATTCCAATTCAAAATATGTCTGGATTCATATTTCTATAAATTCAAAGTATTATTGGTTATTCTATTGGTTGATTGAGGGGGAGAATTTCAATTTTTAGAAAAAAAAAATCACAATCTTCTCCGAACTATAATCTACAAATATACAAATTAAATAAGATTGAAGTTGTTCTGTCAATCAAACTAGGAATTAAAAGAGAATTGGATGACTGATTCATGTTCGAATATAAGAACAGCCAAACAGAAACCACGTCCCAATTTGCCGCAAGGCTGACTTCATTTTCGTTGCTATTCGGTTTTCTTATTTTTTTAAAAAAAAAGACAAACAAACAACTTCTCCATTCTTTCATGGGACAAGTTCTAATTTGTGTGTTTTTCAAGTGAAAGGAAACACAGATGGAGATTGGGAGATTACCGGTAACAACGGAGAAAAGTGAAAACAATAGGAAGGAAGCTGCAACAGCACGAGCGGAAGAAAGAAGACGGCGGGGGCACCAGTGAACGGGAGAGAGGCAAGCGGCGGCAACAATTAGCTGCTGAAAAGGATAAGCAGACGGCGGACAAAACGAAAGAAGAAATGGCGTGGAGACAAATGAAAGAGAGATAGTAAGGGTTTCCCTCTTTCTTTTGTTCATTTTTATTTTATTTTACACATTGAGCTCAGTTTTGTTTTTCTAAAGCAAAAAAGTGGGCCAAAAACAAAGTGATTTATTGGGCTACGTTTTCTAATTTATATTAATTTTCAATAAGAGTCCATTAAGGGTGAGCAAAAGAGGATGAAAAATGACTCGACGGTCGGTTCGGTCAGTAAAATTTTCGATTAGGGTCAATTTAGCTCTTGACAAAACCGACTGAAATTTTTAAAAAATATAATAATAATATACTTCAAAAAGATCTTCTAATGCCCAACCTCCTCCAAACTACATTGATACCAAGGGCTAGGTTTCTTGGATCACATCACAAAAGATATAATCAGAAACCATCCAGAACACAAACGAAGCATCCATAACTTAAATCAATTCTACGTGCAGGCTAATCCAAAGAAACCAAAAGGGGAAAGCAACATGCAACAACAATATGAACATGTCAGAAACCCAAGAACGATAAAACATCATACTGCCAGTTTGATATTCATAAAGTAAAAGCATACAGAGATCGATAAAGCATACGACACGCACCGAGCCTCTGCCACTCACGAGCTCGGCGCTTAAAGCAATTGACTACGTACTTACATGGATTGAGCACACGCGTCTACTCGTCCTAGATCAACACTCCAATTGCCTACAAACAATCCAAAGGTCAGTATTGTTGGGTTTTATGTCCTAAAACTCGTGAGTTTGTAAACTGAATGTATATTCTATTTCGCAATAAAGATGTTATTGAGATTTATTCAGTAAAGGTGTTATTGAATAAAGTGAATTGTATATTTTGAAACCCTAATCCAATAAATAACTCATGGCTATAGGATGTATACTTAAACTTGTGTGACATAAAAGTGGATCAGGTTCAAGTTAAAGCCAGAACGGTCTATAGTATAGGGATAGGATTGGGTACCTTATCCTGGGGACACTATGGACGCGGTCCACTTTGTAAAGCACAAACGATATGATTCTGAATCGTTCATGTGGAGACATGGGGGTGAGGGTGTCCTATGCAATGAGTTTGCATAAGACTAGACCGAGAAATAGTCACTTAGACTTTATAACTTCGTTTACTGTCTTAACTGACTATATTCATACGATAACCTAGGTAACTCGATCTTAATCCTGAGCGTGCCATGAACTCCTGTTTATTCGGATTATCCTTATATTTGCATGGGTGAGAGTGGCCTGAGATTGCCGACTCAATAAGCCTCCCATTTCAGGAATAAGACCGGGTAGATAGCTGGGAACATAGTTCTGCAAGATGGAATTCACTCCTACCCGCTTTAGGGATTAGTAGAGAGGTTGTTCCCTTAAGTGCTGACTCCGGGTCTTGAACAAAGGGCCCACCCCTCTCATTATCCCGAGAGGGATTCGGTTTGTTGGTTGGACCACAAACCAATTGTTCATTAGAGGATCAGTGGGACTTAAGGAACAAGAAGTAATTACAGGGGTAAAACGGTAATTTTTTGACCCAACTGTAATTATGTACGACCTGTGAAGGATCGACTTACTAATCATGGTAATATCGAGTGGACAGAAACATATCTACAGTGAGGAGAATGCAATCACTGGGCTTTAGTGGAGTGTCTGTGGTTAACGAATGTTGATTAGCTAGGCTAAAGAGTTTTGTCGGTTAATCTCGTATCGTTGGAGCTCATGATGTGTAGGTCCATTAGGTCCCCTTACTAGCTTGGACTAAGCCTTGTAAGATTTGAGAGAAAATAATTTGAATTGTTCAAATTTAGTTTTGGGAGAAAACGTTAATTATATGTGATACACTTAACGTGCCATAGTTTAATTATGAATTAAACTATGATAAAGACGATCTGCAGCTCAAATGGTCCCTTATGAAGTCTCTATCGGTCTTATTCTTATTGTGCGCCTTGTGAGCGCGTTTGGATCCGCGAAGGCAAACGCTCGGATGTTCTCCTAACCCAACCCGGGAACGGACTGGAGGGAATCGAAAACAAGGTGATAACCAAAAGGAATTACTGAATAGCTTAGTCAAATTGATATGATCATGGGATGGTCCGACATCTTGAATAAACGAGTATCACCTCTAGATGGAAGCAGATTTTCTTTAAAAAGTCGTTTTGTACCATCTGCTAAAGCTTGAAGAACTCCCAAAGGACCAGCATATTCAGGTCCAATCCCGAGCTTTTCCTGGGAGTATGGCATGGGTTACTTCAGCGTCGTAGCGCCTGGTACTCGAACATTGGCTCGAGGTATTTTCTCTACCCCTTCTTACCCTGAAAAAGCAGGGGCACCTTGCGTCCTTGAACCGATAACCATCTTTCGGAGAAGAGGTGGAAATATTTAAATATGATTCAAATATTGGTTCGATTCAAAACATGAATAGGGATTCATGCTCGAACGGTCGATTTAAGAAATCGGGATTGGTCCAATTATTTAATTTGATATTTGATATTAAATTAAATAAATTATTTAAAATTAATTAATTAAATTAATAAATTTATTTTAATTTAAAATTAATTTTATATTAATTTTGAATTAAAATTAAATGAAAAATCAAATTGAATTTGAAGTTTCAATTGGACCAAACTCAAAAGGGTGAACAAGCTTCTTTGAATGTCAAAATTCACCATAATTGAGCACCTACTTCTTGCTTAATCCTTCTCATCTTCTTGTTGTCATCTTCTCCTAACTTGAAGAAGCTTTTGGTTTCTTTAATTGAAGAAGAAATCAATGGATTAAGTAGGAATTATCAAGAATTTTCTATTTCACGTTTTTCAGATCTTTCTCCCATCTCTCTTCAAATTCTCTCTATCAAAGATCCCACAATTTGTTCCAAGGCCTGAGAATAGTAGGAAAAACACTAGAGGTTGTCCACAAAGTGTTTGTGACAAGAAATTGCCCACGGATTAGGAGAATTTTGAACTACAAAGGTATGAGTTCTTATTCTCTATTTTTACAGATTTGAGCATGTTTTTTATTTTGTAAAATTGATCAACTTAGAGTATTCAAGATCCAAAATTGTTTCCGCTTTCTAAATATAGACTCTTTCAAGTATGTCACTAGTGTCGCCTAAAGGGCGACCCAACAACCTAACCACATCGGAATAATCCATCTAAGAACCATGCTTGGCCCTTTGACCACAATTAGACCAACCCTACAGTGCTAGAACGAAAAAAAAAAAAAAGACTAGCGGTTACCCAAGGTGTCGAACCAAGTCTCCCCGATGCAAAACAATCTACCGAAACTAGCCGAAACATTTCAAAGGGTAGTCCCTCTTTCCTCACTTTCATGTCCAACCAGTAAAGGAAAACCAATCAGAGAGAGGGGAGAATCAGGACAGAGAGAGAAAGGGAGAAAGTGAGAGGAATCGAATTGGGGAGGGGAGAGAGAGAGAGGGGTCGACTGAGGGAGAGGGAGAGAGAGAGAGGGGTCGACTAAGGGAGAGGGAGAGAGAGAGAGGTCGGCTGAGGGAGAGAGAGAGGTTAGCTGAGGGAGAGAGAGAGAGCGGTCGGCTAAAGAGAGGGAGAGAGAGAGAGGTCGGTTGAGACCAGCGACGACAAAGCCACGATCGTTCACCAGCCAAACGACAAGGAGTCGCGATGCAGGGGGTCGACCACCACCATGAAATCAAGAGAGATCTGCTTCGTTCGGCTGAAGAAAGAACGACTAGGGTGCCAGCGCCGCGAACCGAAGATAAAGGGGAATCGATGCAAGCTCAGGAACGGTTGGCTCGAGGAATCGGTGGTGGGAGGGTGGCGGCTTGCGGCGGAGGGACTCAAACGATGGCGGAGGAAGAACACGGTGGGCTCGTCGGCCACCGACAACTGGCCCACTTACTCGAAGAAGGAGAAGGGATGGGAAAAAAGTTGTGGCTCTTTTTCTTTTTTTTCTTTTTATTTTTCTTTTTGTTTACTTCCTTTTTTTTTTAACTTGAACCACAAAAAGGAAACCCTAAGGGGGTGTTTGGTTTATGGGGTTGGGTTGAGTTGAATTGGGTTAATAACTCAACTCTTTGTTTGTTTCACCAACAATTATAACCGGTGACTTAATAACCCAACCCCATGGAGTTGAGTTATTAACTCAACTGTACGGTACTTTCCGGCAGCGATCCGGCAACTTTCCGACGACGGTCCAGCGAGTCTCCGATGACGGTCCGACGGGTCTCCGATGACGGTCTGGCGAGTCTCCGACGACTGTCCGACGAGATGAAGAAAGTGTAGAAAAGAAGAAGATGAGGAGAGTTTTGAAGTGTGTCTTTAAGTTGTTAATACTCTAGTTTAAATAGACACCAAAAAGTCTTAATCCTTTTAGAATAAGGAATTCTAATCCTTTTAAAAAAAAAATCCTAAACAAACAGAAATCTTAATCATTTTTTAAACTTTGAAACACCATTTTCTAATCCTATTTTGATTATCCAAAGATTCAAATTTAAAACAAATACAATTAAAGCACTTAATTTTACGGGGTGCCACAATATACCCATCTAAGAAAAACTTTTGTGCTCGAAAGTTGCTAGAACTTTACAACGGTCACATCTTCGAGTCATAATCTAAACTTAAACTCTAAACTACATTGGCACAAGAATAAATAAATCAAAAGCATAACATAACAAGTGTCAACACACAAGCAACTCAAATAACTTTAACTAGACTTCCTGCGAGAGGCTATAAGGATCGTTGCCTACGATGTATTATTTAAAACTGCAAACACACAAACTAAGAAACGTAAAATTTATCCTAAAGAAAATGCTCATCTTTGACATCTAAGATTGGGTCACATTAATCTCAATAGGATTGAGAGATTGGTAAAGAACGGGCTTCTAAACGAGTTAGAAGAAAATTCCTTGCCAGTATGTGAATCCTGCCTAGAAGGCAAGATGACTAAAAGACCTTTTAGTGGAAAAGGTTATAGAGCCAAAGATACTCTAGAGCTTATACATTCAGACCTTTGTCGTCCGATGGATGTTAAAGCCAAGGGAGGATATGAATATTTCATCTCTTTTATAGATGATTATTCCAGATATGGGCATATTTACCTAATGCACCACAAGTCGGAAGCACTTGAAAAGTTCAAGGAATTCAAGACTAAGGTTGAAAATCAATTAGGTAAAAGAGTTAAAACACTTCGATTGGATCGAGGTGGAGAGTACATGGATTTAAAATTCCAGAACTATATGATAGAACATGGAATTACATCCCAACTCTCAGCTCCCAAGACACCACAAAGAAAACGGTGTATCGAAAGGAGAAATAGAACCTTGTTGGACATGGTTCGATCAATGATGAGTTATGCTCATCTCCCTAGTTCCTTTTGGGGTTATGCAGTAGAGACTGCAGTATACATTTTGAATAGTGTGCCCTCCAAAAGTGTTTCTAAAACACCTTATGAACTCTAGAAAGGACGTAAAGGTAGTTTATGTCACTTCAGAATATGAGGCTGACCAGCACATGTGCTTGTGACAAATCCAAAGAAGTTGGATTCACGTTCAAAGTTGTGCCTATTCGTAGGATACCCAAAAGAAACAAGAGGTGGTTTATTCTATGATCATAAGGAAGATAAGGTCTTTGTGTCGACAAATGCACTTTCTTGGAGGAGGACCACATAAGGGACCACAAACCAAAAAGTAAGGTAGTGTTGAGTGAGTTAGACGGAACAATAGCAAAAGTTGCTAATAAGAACACTAGTACGTCAACAAGAGTTGTTGATACTAGTTTGTCTAGTCAAGAGGGTCCATCTCAAGAGTTGAGTATGCCTCGACGTAGTGGGAGAGTTGTGATACAGCCAGACCGTTACATGGGTTTAGCTAAAATCCAAGTTGTTATACCAGATGACAACTGCGGGGATCCATTGACTTATAATCAAGCAATGATTGACATTGACAAAGACAAATGGGTCATAGCCATGGACCAAGAAATGGAGTCTATGCACTTCAATTCTGTTTTGGATCTTGTAGATAAGCCTGATGGGGTAAAACCTATAGGTTGTAAGTGGATCTACAAGAGAAAATGTGGTGTAGATGGGAAGGTGCAAACCTTTAAAGCTAGACTAGTAGCAAAGGGTTATACCCTGGTTGAAGGGGTTGACTTTGAGGAGACCTTTTCACCTGTTGCTATGGTAAAGTCTATCCGTATCCTTCTTGCCATTGCCGCATATTATGACTATGAGGTATGGAAAATGGATGTCAAGACAGCCTTTTTGAATGGCAATCTTGAAGAAACCATCTACATGGACCAACCCAAAGGGTTCATTAAACCAGGACAAGAGCAAAAGGTTTGCAGGCTTAAAAGATCGATTTATGGACTGAAACAAGCCTCTAGGTCCTGGAATATAAGATTTGTATCAGATCTTATGGTTTTGACCAGAATGATGATGAACCTTGTGTATACAAGAAAATCATCAATAGTTCTGTCGCATTCCTAATTCTCTATGTGGATGATATCCTACTCATTGGGAATGATGTAGGTTATCTTACTGACATCAAGGAATGGCTAGCTACGCAATTCCAAATGAAAGATTTGGGTGATGCGCAGTTTGTTCTTGGGATCCAGATTGTCCGGAACCGCAAGAATAAAACACTAGCCTTGTCTCAAGCATCATACATAGACATGAAGGGATTTTGAATTCCCGCAGCGGAAGACGTTGTGAAACGTCGTTGATCCGTTGTGTAATTCCTATCTTAAAATTGAATCTATCTCATAGATCCTAGGCTAAACATGCAAAGAAGAAGAAGTAAACAGTAAGTAATAGATACTAACCTCTTGAAGAACTCTTCTTTAACGTTTTCTCCTTCTCCGATCACGATCTCTGTCGATCCAACGTTCTCCTCGAACACGAACCTCGATCCGAACAGCAAGACACTTCCAAAACGTCTTCTCGGTTGTTCTCGGGAGGTTGAGGGAGAGTAGGTGGGACTCCCTTTGGTTTTGGGTGAGGAGAGAATTTTGGAGAATTGAGAGAGTTCTAGAGAGAAAACACTTGCTCTCTTTGGATGAAAATCCAAAAGATGGCAAAATGCATACCAAAGGCTTCTTGCAAAGCCTTTAAATACTATTGTGTGATGGAGTTAAAACCTCCACCAAATCACAATTTTACCACAACCATATAATATACAAATCACATTTGCATATTATATAATATAAGGTATCTCATACCTTATTATACAAATCTCATTTGCATAAATGTGGAATTATAAATTGAATCACATTCAATTTAATTTCTCTCAATTCAATTTCTCCAATTAGCACTAATTAATCAATTAGGCTATACTATAGTTTATTATGAATCTCATTCACATCAAACTATATATTATGTCATCTATATCTCATATAAATGACATAAATACTTCAAATAATGAATTTGAACACTTCAAATTCACACCAAACTATAAACCCTCAATTTATCCAATTTGAGCCAACCGAGGGACCTAATGGACCTACACGTGATGAGCTCCAATGATCCGAGACTAACTCACAAACTCTTTGACCCTGGTTATTCAACATTCATTAGCTACGGTAACACTCCACTAAATCCCGTAGTCGCACTCTCATCACCAGTAGGACAAGTTGTGTCCATCGATATAACCAATACCCATGAGTCGACCCTTCACAGGTTGTTCGTAGTCACAGCTGGGTCAAATTACCATTTTACCCCTATGTCTACCTCTTGCTCCTTAAGTCCCACTGCTCCTATAATGAACAACTACGTTGCATGCTCCAACCATAAACAACAACTCTCTCACCCAATGAGAGAGTGGGGCCCAGTTGTTCAAGCCCCGAGACAAAGACTTAAGGGTACAACCTCTAGTTTCCCTAAGTCGGAACGAGTGAATTCCTTCTTGCGTAATCAAGTTCCCGGCTTCCCACGTGGTCCCCTTTGAGAAGATAGACATATTGGGCGAGCAACAGTGGCCACCCTCACCCGTACTAGTCAAAGGACAGAGCCCCGCAGACAGGAGTCCGTGACACGCTCAGGATTAAGGTCGAGTCACTAATGGTCATCTACGAATTTATTAGCTCTATACTTTTAACGGGGTTACATCAGTAAGTCTAATAATTCACGGTCCGGTCTTGTACAATCTCATTGCACAGGATGCCCCCACTCGCATGTCAACCACATAAACGAGTCAGATCACCTCGTTTGTATTCAATACAAAGCGGGCCGCATCCACAAAGTGTATCCGAGGATTAGGTCTCCAACCCTATCCATATCAGAGACCGCTCGGGGTCATTAACTCGAACGTGATCCTCCCTGTGTGTCCACTACACACCGTTCAAGTTCTTATTTCTCTCATAATGCAATGACCCTGAGCTTAGTTTATTGGATTAAGTTTATGAAAAATGCGAGACACAAAGTTTAAATAAATAACTCTTATTTATTACACAATGTTGAAATAAATAACTCTTATTTATTTACAACTTGGAATATTACAAACTACACGAGATGAGGACATACATCCCAGCAAGACAAAGTGTTGTCAAGATTTAAGATGCAAGATTCCAAAAATGGCTTGTTGCCTTTTAGACATGGAATCCATTTGTCTAAGGAACAGTGTCCTAAGACACCTCAAGGAGTTGAGGATATGAGACAGATTCCTTACGCATCAGCTTTTGGGAGCCCGATGTACGCCATGTTGTGTACTAGGCCCGACATCCGCTTTGCGCTTGGGATGGTCGATAGGTATCAATCCAATCCAGACTTGAACACTAGACAGCGAAGCTTAAAACGACCTTAAGTATCTTCGGAGGACAAGGAACTACATGCTTGTGTATAGGGCTAAGGATTTGATCCTTACAAGATACACGGATTCTGACTTTCAGACTGATAAAGATTCTCGAAATCTACATCGTGGATTTTCCACTCTTAACGGAGGAGTCAGTAGTATGGCGGCGTCAAACAAGGATGCATCGCCGATTCCACCATGGAGGTCGAATATGTAGCAGCTTGTGAAACAGCTAAGGAGGCCGTTTGGTTAAGGAAATTTATGCTAAATTTGGAAGTTGTTCCAAATATGACTTTGCCCATCACACTCAGATTGCGATAACTTGGTGCGTGCGTTGCAAATTCGAGGAACCCCAAGTCACTAGAGAGGAAAGCACATAGAGCGAAAGTATCATCTCATCCGGGAGATCGTGCATAGAGGAGACGTGATTGTCACGAAGATAGCCTCAGAGCACAACATTGTTGATCCTTTTACAAAGGTTCTCACGGCTAAAGTTTTTTAGAGTCACCTAGAAGTTCTAGGTTTACAAGTCTTCCCCAACTAGGGCAAGTGGGAGTATTTTGTACAAAGGGGTTTAAATGCCCTAGTTCATTGTATTTACATTAATGTAATGTTTAGTACTCCACAAGCTTTAGGTCAAGTGGGAGATTGTTGGGATTTATGCCCTAAACTTGTGTAATTTTGATCAATTAAATAAAGTGTTATTTGTTTTGATAAGATTACAGTCTTGCTTTTATAAATCCAATAAACTAAGCTCCAAGGTTATAACATTTATCTTGAAATCAGTGTAGTGGACACTATTTGGGTTGAGTTCAAGATTATAACCTAAATAGTCTATGGTATAAGAATAAGATTGGAAACCTCATTCTGGTAACACCATGGACGCGACCCACTTTGTAAATAGTACAAATGAGGTAATCCAACTCATTCATGTAGTTGACATGCGAGTGGGGGCATCCTGTATGAAGAGTTCATACAAGACTGGATCGCAAATTATTAGTCTAACCAAAGATAACACCGCTAATGAGATAAGACTAGTAATTTATAGATGGTCATTAGTGACTCGACCTGAATCCTGAGCAAGTTAAGAACTCCTGCTTATAGAGGTTTGTCCTTAGACTAGTATGGGTGAAAGTGGCCTATAGCCGACTCAATAAGCCTACCTTCTCAGGGACAGAACCTCGTAGGTACCTGGGAACTTAACTGTGCAAGATGGAATTCACTCATTCCTCTACTGAGGAATTAGATAGGTTGTTCCCTTAAGAACTGACTCCAAGTCTTGAACAATGGGGCCCTGCCCTCTATGAGGGTATGAGTCTAAGGTAGGACCTTAGACTTGTTGTTCATTAGAGGATCAGTGGTGCTTAAGGAGCAAAGAGGTAATCACGGGGTAAAAGGATAATTTGACCCACCAGTATTTACGAACAACTTTGTGAAGGGTCGACTCATGGGTAACGATTATATCGGTGGACACAATATAATCTCACATGAGAGAGTGCAACTACAAGTCTATAGTGGAGTGACTTGTAGTTAATGAATATTGATTAAGCGGATCAAAGAGTTTGATCGGTTGATCTCACATCATTGGAGCTCGGGATCTGTAGGTCCATTAGATCCCTCCGTTGGCTCAATATGGTAATATTAAGGGTATAAAGTTAGGAGTGAAATTGAAGTGTTCAATTTCATACATGAGGAGTTATATCAATTATATATGATGTAATTGATATAATATATAGTTTTAATGTGAATTAGATTCATATATAAACTATATACTAAAGAGAGATTAAAAGAGGGGTAGGGTGGTTCATTTCCA
This sequence comes from Trichosanthes cucumerina, assembly GCA_036507285.1. Lineage (NCBI taxonomy): Eukaryota > Viridiplantae > Streptophyta > Magnoliopsida > Cucurbitales > Cucurbitaceae > Trichosanthes > Trichosanthes cucumerina. Next base: position 57,668,351 of record CM071838.1, read on the forward strand.
CCCATTCCCCTATATATATGGTTGCATGAGATGCAACTAGGTTAAGACATTTCCAAGACATTCTAAGTGTATCCTAGTCTTTTGTTGTTGGAAAGGTTCCAAGACAACAAAGATCTCTCTCACAAAAACACCTCATTATTCCTAAAGGGAACCCACCTTCCTCCCTCACCTAGAGAACAACGGAGAAGATCCGGTGGTGGTGTCGGTTTTCGTACGAGTTCGTGTTGCGTTGATCTTGATCGTGAAGAGAGGAGGAGCACTTGAAGAAAGGTTCTTCAAAGGTAAATTTTTGCTGTCCATACTCTTATTTTATGTTTAATCTTTGTTATATGTTCTTGAATTAATCGTTGTAACTAAATCAAGAGTGCGCGATTCGCAATCGCTTCCGCTGTGGGGACTTCGATTCCCTTCAGTCTCTTCATTGAAGCATTGATTAATTTGTCATTAATGGAGCCAGTAAGTAGAAAGGATCAATGAGGGTCATGACTGGTCTTCCTCTCAAGCTAGACCAAGTGTAAAACCCATTTGATAAAGGGGGATCCATGAGAGAAAGATTGGAGATGAAGGCGTTGAAGAGCTTCATGCTTCTAGTGACGGGTTTTCCACTGGTTCTTTCAAAGGACCATCTTGTTACATTGAAATCCCCTCCCATCAACCAAAATTTGGAGCAAAGACAAGACAGATCATACAGCTCGTTCTAGAAAAATTTGCGGTTGGCAGCTCTATTCGGTCCGTAAATGCCAGTCAACTAAAAACAAAAGGCATCAGCAAGGGAAAGGTGAAGGGTGAGGGAAAATGTACCTTTTATGACCTTGAACACCTCAATGATTGGGTCATTCCACATAATCAGAATTCCTCCTGAAGATCCATAGGCATAAAGAACCGCCCATGCTATGTTTTGGGAGCTCCAAAGGGATTTGATAAAGCATCTGTCAATGTTGCTTCTCTTAGTCTCTTGCAGAATAACAATGGTAGGATTGAGTTTTAGAAGGAAATCCTTAATAAGAGCTCTTTCTCCCTAGAGCCCAGACCACGCACATTCCATGAGAGAATGATCATATTGGGTTGTGAGGTCCATCATTTGTAGCAACAAAGTGTTTCTTCTCGTAATTGATAGATGAAGACAAGTTCTCGACTTCCCGAACCAATTTGGCCGCTTTAGATGTTATTTTACCTTTTTTCGATTTGTTTGGGATAGCCATAATAGACAATCCATTGCTCGTGAGCCAAGGGGCAAGCTTCCTCATGAAGTTCGCGTCTTCTAAGGCCTCATCCAAAGAGTGTTCCCCCAGCGGAATTGTGAGCTCGCAGTGCTCTGTATCTAAAGCCTCTTTGTTTATGCAGATGGGTTGAAGGGCATGGCTATTTTCTTTCGCGAAAAAGCAGTGGGGAATAATGGATTGAAGAAAGGGTTGAGAGATCGAGTGAGGTGATTGGGTTGAATCAAGCAGGCGGAGAGAGAGATCTTCATAATCAGAGTGGAGAGTGACTTCGTTGGTAGAATTTTTTGTGGCCTTTAGAAGAAAAGTTTGGTTGCCGTCAATAATAATAGATTGCTTTGCAAGGGAGGATGGATGAATAGGAGAGGAAGACCGTTTTAGGTTAGTGAAGGCTTTGGTGAAAAGGGTTAAGAGGAAGGCTTTTTTGGGTTAGTGGGTTGTTGGGTTCGGGCTTTTCAATAATGATTGGGCTTAATGTGGCAGAAATCGCATTAGTCGTCCCAAATTGATTTGTCGGGGATTTTGGAGCAGGACAATCACATGAGCTTGGGTACGGATGAATCTGCCTATCATTAGTCTTATCAATGGCCGTCAGGCACATGGCATTGGGGAAGTGGGTTGTACGGAGTGAGGTTCTTGGTGCGTGGTTGTGGCTTGGAATTGTGCCTGTGAGGAACTTCTGATTGGCTTCTTCTTTCCATGAACGTCGACAATGAAATCGATATTGCAGTCTTTATTAAAAAAGGGTCAATGAGGACTATGATGGCTGAGGATGAAGACGAAGGAAGGTGAACATTGGCCGGGAGAAAACCAGTTTGGTTTTCATTCACTTTAATGCTAATAAGTCTATAAAAATGAGCCACCCTTTACGATTTTCTCCAGCCGGAACAATGATCTTCGAGCAACAACCATTGTTATCTAACTTCGCGAGTTCGACATAGTGGCCCCTTCTGTTGGTAAGCTTTTCAACCCAGAAAACATTTCCTTCTATTCGAGATTCTTTGAAGAACTTTTAGTTGAGGGGCACTCCATTGAGGATTTGCAGGGTTGAGTGCAACCAAACAATAGTAATGGGGGAAGTAGAGAAGGAGAAAGTCCTATCCCTCTGCAACTCAGTGATTCGGATGTGAGAACCATGGGTATGTTGGTCATGATCAATGGTGAAGGATTTTACGGTCTAAGGTGAAGGAGAAGTGGGTTTGTTTGTCGGCCATGTTTCGTGCAAAAGGCGGTGAAACGGTGGCCGATCATGGTAGATGGTATGAACAAGAGGGTGAAAGAGGAGAGGGGGCGAGAGAAAGGGTCGTGGTAGAAATAAAAAAATTCCTAGAAGATCTGCATAGATGTTCTTATTCTTAATTGATTATAATAAAAGATTCTTAAAATCTTTTTCCTAAAATGTTTTTAGGTTTTATTTGCTTAATTCTTTTTATCGAAGTTTTTTCTCTTATAATTTTAAATTAAATTGATGGTTTTGATGATGAAATTTTTTTAGAATTTTCCAACTTTTATTTTTCTGTAAAATTGGGATTGTTTTAAGTTCATTTTAGATTCTTTTTGTACCAAAAGTTTACCAAAAGATTGTTACTTTAATGTGTAATCTATGATTTTGATTTCTACTTGAAAAGAGTATGTTTTAAAGGATTTTATAGCAGTTTTAGGCACTTTTCAAATATGATTTTATTTGTAAAACAGTAGAATCTTGATTCTTTTAGACCAAAAACTCTTGGAAAGTTTTGTTTTATGAGCCGAAAATTTTCTGGATTTGTGTCCCTAATTTATGGTAGTTTTGGAATGTTTTTAAAAGTGGTAGAATTAGAAAATTGTTTGATATTTTATAATACTTTGAAAAACATTGATTTTACCGATTTTAGTACGTTTTTAATTAGGTTTTAAAGCGTTTTAACCCAGTTTTTCAGGGATGTCATTTTTATCCAAGAACTCTATTTTTCCATACTTTTTATGTAAAAAATTATTTTGAATGAGAAACTTTGGGTGGATAAGTTTGTCTAGCTTTTACATAACATTTTGGACCTTTAAGATAGAATTTTGGTTTCTTATAAGTGGATATGTTTAGGGGTGTACATGGGTTGGGTCGGGTCAGGTTGGGTTGGGGGCAATTTTTTTACCAACTCGAAAATTCGAGTTGGATAGTCCTCCAACCTGTTCAACCCTATTTATGGGAGTAACCCAACCCTTATATTTTCGAGTTGGGTCGGTTGGGTCATCGGTTTTTTTTTAATTTCAAATTTAAATTTAAACAATTTTTTTGTGTACCTAGAATTAAGGATATGTTCCATGAATTAAGGAAGTAATTAAAAACTAGACATGAGTTAACAACTCCGAACCCAATATTGCCCTTCAACTTTAATCAAAATCAAATTTTGATTATTGGGTTCTTAAGATTACCAAAAATTAAAAGATATTAAGGAAAATTAACTTTTTTTTTTAATTTTCATTTTAAAAAATAGAAGAACTTCTCTGAACACATTTCTTAAATAAGCCCATAGTCTCTTTCAGTGATTGATTCCAGTATTCAACTTTCTAAATGCAGTTTGCCAATACCGAGGAACATATTGATGGACAATTTACTGGTGCTTAGCAATAAATTCGATAAATTCTTCAAGTACTAACATTGAAAATGGAACTTAATTTCCTGTTATTTCCTAGAGATTGAAGAATAAGGCTGTGTAATCATGTTCTTTACCTGCGTGGAGTGCCGGATGATGAAGAGATCAAAGATCCCGAGTGCGAATAGCATGTAAATTTTGATAATTACTGCTCTGAAAATGTCGAGTGTGAGAACATATTTTTTTAAGGATCTGGAATCAACCACGTATAATTTTTTCCCCCAGAAAATCAGAACAAATATATAAATATGTTAAAAGAGAAGGACGAAAAAAGTTTCTCGGATATGAGATCTCACCTCAAGACCACGGGCAATCGGGCACGGATCAACGAATCTGAGATCTGCCGCAAGTGATTCAAACTTCGACCATGAGATCCGACGAGTTTCAGATCTCACCTCCCCAGCGACTACAAGGGATTCAACTTTGACCTCGAGATTGAACAGATCTGAGATCTCACCGAACTTCGACCACGAAGTTAAACGGATCTGGATCTCACTCACGAGCGGCGAACAGAATCAAACAACACTGACCACGGACACAGATCGGTGACACTGGGAGTCGAGTCGACAAAGCACGAGCAGCCGAGGGAGTCGATTTGAGAATTTGATAGTCGACACTACGAGGGAGAGGAAGAGTCGACAAAGCACGAGCAGGGGAGTCGATTCGAGAATTTAATTAGGGGTGGAAGATTCGAACCCATGATTTCTTGGTCATGAGTTATACTTGATGCCGTCTATTGGCAAAAATAGAAATTACATTATTATATAATTTAACATATCAATATAATTATGAATTACAACTTTACCATTAAATATTTATAAAAATATAGACTAACCACTTGAATTATGTTCAAATTAGTAGAAAAGTTATTAGACAAAATGATATACTATATGTAAAACTAAATTGATTAGTTATTAATATATGGAGTAAACTTTTGTTTGTTATTATTAAAAATTTGTCAAAAACTTAGGGCTCATTTGATAACCATTTTGTTTTTTGTTTTTAGTTTTTGAAAGTTAAGTTTATTTTCACCCAATTTCTCTACAATAGAGATCATCTCCCTTAATAAGCATTTGAACTTTTAGCCAAATTCTAAAAACAAAATCAAGTTTTTGAAAACTACTTTTTTTAGTTTTCAAAAGTTAGTTTGGCTTTTGAAAACATAGGTTTAAAATAGATAAGAAGACATATAAACTCATTGGTAGTAGTAGTATTTTTAGGTTTAAACTTCAAAAACTAAAAACAAAAAATAAAATAGTTATCAATCGGGACTTTAGTTATTCGTGCATCTATAATTACATTACCGAGAAATAAAAAGTCATAATAAAATTTAAAAATCAAAATATTGATTGTGAATCATTAAACGAGAAAATTAGAGATTTTAGAGAGTGAAGATAAAAATATTGGATAAATGATTGAACACTGTAATTGTATTGATTTTTTTTCTTTTTTATTTGCAATATTGGAACTAATCCTAAACTGAATAAAAAAATTCAACATATTTTTTTTTTGTTTTATTATATATGAAGTATAAGTTGAAATTGTAGTCCTATATTTATATTATTTATTTATTTCTGGTAAGTTATTTTCTTATTGACATCTCACATTATTGGAAGAAAGTTTTTTTAAAAAAAATGATGTTAATAACATTATAAATGAAGATAGAGTAACCAAAGAATTATTCTCATTATCAATTTATTGAGAATGAATTGAAGTTAAATTGAAATGACTTAGATAAACCATACACCCTAAATATTTGATTATTAAAGAAAATAGTCTATTTTTCTTAAAAAAGAAATCTCAGATAATGCCCAACCTCCACCAAACTTCATAGGGATAGGGATAACGTGACCTGGTCCTGCTTATAGGGATAACATCCCGGAGCCATCGTGTCGAGTGGAGGGTCTCTCCCCTGCCACTCATCTCGTAATCTCGTCGAATGGTGGGTCTCTCTCTCGACCATCCGTCTTGTAATCTCACAAAACCCGAAACCTGAGACTAACTAGAAAGGTTCAGAAGTAGGGACACGGGTCCTATAACATAGTTCTAAGGTATCCTAGGCCTTACAGGTCCCTAGGTCTTGCCTGTACCTAGATACTCCTAGAAGCAATCAACATCACGACATAGCAAGCTCGGTCCATGTAATCAAGTCTTGATAATACAGTTCTCGTCATAAGCTCAATTCTCGCAATAACTAACAACTCCGTACAAAACAGAATTCAAGCAGGATATCCAAGTACAAGCTGCAACAACAAAGCATACGAAAACAAGAAAATTCCAAGTCAGATAAACACGTGCACAATTTTAATCCTAAACATGCATGCAAACTACCAGAGTCCAACAACTTAGTACAGGTAAATCTTTAACCATGCAAGTTCGCTCGCTACGAACTTACGTGCGATCCTAAGGACTACTTACTTCGGGTCGGAGTCCTGCCAACTCAACCCTCCCTTTCTAACTAGGGGAAACCCTGCCCACGAACATGTGCCAAAAGGACTAAACCTCACCCGACCCTTCAGGCGAGTGATTATTTTTGAGCTCGATGATTAGCCAGACCTTTCTGAACCCTAAACGTCGATATCATTCCAAAACCTTGGAAACCTTCCCAGCTAGAGTTTACTCGTGACTCACAAACTCCAAATACAACCTTCGAGATGGAACCCAAGCATGGTACCACTATTCAAGCACATCAGTCTCAGACCCACCATGTTCGTTCTCAACTTATTACGGTCAAAGGCTTTAAGTCTCACCCTTAACTTGAAGCCTTAAGCCCCTATCTGAAAGGAATAAAAATCCCCGCGCAGCGGAAGACGGTTGAATCGTCAAGGTATCGTTACGCTACTAGAAGTTCGTTAAAACGACCTAACACTTAGATCTAAGTTAAACATACAAATAAAGGAAGAAATTACAGCAAGAAGAACACACTTGTTGTAGACAATTCTTCAAGCTTTCTTCCTTGATCACGAACACTTCCTGTTTCTCGATCTCAACGAACACTTCTCTCGAACAAAACTCGAACACCACCAACGACCTTCTCGGTTGTTCTTTCTTTGGAAGAAGGAAAGTAGTGGGACTTTAGTTTTGGAGAGGGGGGAGAATTTGAGAGAATAGTTGAGAGAGAATTCTCTTATTTTGGTTAAAATTCCAAAAATGAGAGATTGAATTATGAAACCCTTCTTGCAAAGGGTTTAAATAGTGAAATAACATGGAGTTAAAATCTCCACATTATTACCATTTTACCACAACTATAGGTTATGCAAATCACATTTGCATAACCATATATTATAAGATATCTCATATCTAATTATACAAATCACATTTGCATAATTGTGGATTTTATTAAATTGAATCACATCCAATTTAATTTCTCTCAATTAATTTCTCCAATTAGCCCTAATTCAACAATTAGGCTAACCTATAGTTTATTATGAATCTCATTCATATTAAACTATATATTATATCATTCATATCTCATATAAATGACATAAATGCCCTTTAAGTGAAATTGAACACTTCAATTTCATACCAAAACATTAACCCTTCTTTTTTAACCTGGATGGAGCCAACCGAGGGACTGATGGACCTACGATGACGGGCTCCAATGATCCGAGATTAACCTATCAAACTCTTTGACCCGGTTAATCAACATTCATTAGCTACGGTAACACTCCATTATAGCCCATAGTTGCACTCCCATCAGTGCAGAATATTACGTGTCCACTGATATAACCAATACCCATGAGTCCACCCTTCACATGTTGTTCGTAGTCACAGCTGGGTCAAATTACCGTTTTACCCCTATGTCTACCTCTTGTTCATTAAGTCTCCACTGCTCCTCTAATGAACAACATATTGTGATGATCCAACCACACACAACACCCTTCTCGGGCCAGTGACAAGGTGGGCGCCCGTTGTCCAAGCCTTGGAGACAACACTTACGGGAACAACCCCTCTAGTTTTCCTAAAGGCGGGAACGAGTGAATTCCATCTAGCGTAGTTAAGTTCCCAACTCCCTACCTGGTCCTGTCCCTGAGAAGATAGGTATATTGGGCGATGGCGGGGACCACCTCACCCGTGACTAGTCAAAGGACGGACCACTGCAGACGGGAGTCCGTAACACGCTCGTGATTCGTGTCGAGTCACTAATGGTCATCTACAAAGTTATTAGTCCATCACATCACCGGTGTTACATCGATGAGGTCTAATAATTCACGGTCCGGCCTTGTAAAATCTCATTGCACAGGATGCCCCCACTCCCATGTCAACCACATGAACGAGTCAGATCACCTCGTTTGTATCTAATACAAATCGGGCCGCATCCACAACGTATCCAGGATTAGGTCTCCAACCCTATCCATATACTGTAGACCGTTCGGGTCATTAACTCGAACATGATCCTCCTTGTGTGTCCACTACACACCTTTCAAATTCAAGTTCTCTCATAAATTCAATGACCCTGGAGCTTAGTTTATTGGAAAAGTTTGTAAATATTGCGAGACACAAAGTAATGAAATAAATAACTCTTATTAATTTCAAACAGTAAATTACAAACACGAGATTAGGACAAAAATCCCAACACTATCTCCATAACAATACTTTCTTAATCCATTCCTAGTTCATACAACGCTAGCACAACTTCAATATCAATTGTATGCATCATATCACAATTTCAGCGCATCAAATCAAACTTCACGAATTACCATATTCAAATAAATCAAATAATAACGTTAAGAAGCTTAAACCAACTGACTACTTACATGGATAATGGAGGTTCGGTAGTTTGGTCCCGAGCTCCACACACTTCCTTAACACGTTTGAGCCCCGATTGTACTGAAATGTCGGCGGCAGTTTTCAGCGACAGCGAGTGGAGTTGTTGCGTAAAATTATATTTCAATACCGCAAGTGTACGGGTCAAGTTTTAGTATAGTGATTTAAAGTTCCAAGTATCGTCCTCAACAATGGTTTTCTAGATTAATTAATTACCAAGATACTAATTCTTAATTTTAAATAAAGTAACAAAACATGGATAGATGATGAAAACAAAGATAAAAGATAAACAAATAAATGGAGACACGAATATGATAGATTTGGAGGAGATTGACATCACAAGTTAATAACTTATTTAACACATGCAATGAACTAACATGATGAATTTATAAACAAGAAGTAAGATACTCAAGAAAATCTCTCGATTCTTAGTGAGCCTCGCACACACAATAAATTCTATAATCTCCATATGAATTTAGAAGTATGTACGGCATTAAACAACTTCTTTTTGTGTTTGCCTTAGACTTTTGGGTCATTCTCATGCCAGACTTCTAAGAGTTTTGACAACTTTGCTCTAATCTAAGCTTTTTCTCTCGAGTCCACTTAAACCAACAAGATTAAAGAGTTGAAGAATGAATTGCCAAAAATAAATAATAAAACATAGTTCAATACATAAGCAAATAAGTCTTAAACAAGCAAATCAAATCCTAACTACAACTTTTAACCACTCTAAATCACAATAAAACCAAAGTAAAAGTGTAGAAACGTCTTAAAAAAGTGTTACAATCTGAAAGAAAGAAAAAATAAACTTATGTGTCGATGCCGGTCCCCCGTCCCCGAGCTCCCATCACAATCTCGAACTTCCACGAATGCTTTGGCTAACAAGAAATGCTCTCTTTTTTCTTCTTATAGAATGTATTTGGTATTAGGGTACAAAAACTATCAAATTCGGCTCCCTTTGCAAGAAGAGAAAGTGTTCTATTTATAAGGCTTCTGGGCACAACGTTGCAACGCTAGGGATAGCGTTGCAACGTTGTGCCCTAAACGCGTAGCAAATATAGAAAGCATCGGCAACGTTGCAACGCCACTACCCTTACGCGCACGTCCTTATCGATCTGGCATTACAACGCTTGTAAGCAGCGTTGCAATGCCCTTGCCACGACCCTTCTGCTTCGTCTTCTTATCGAGATAGCGTTGCGACGCTGCAAGGCAGCGTTGCAATACTATCGACATGGCTCCTTTATGCACAAAATCAGCAAGTTTGGCATTGCAACGCTCTGCATGGCGTTGCAACGCTATCACCTCTAGTATACTAGCTTGGATTAGTTCTTCTACTTCAAATTGATATTATGTTAAGCTCCAAAAAGCCTCGATTCGATCCCGAGTGATCCAAAATGTATCCAATTGTCCTGTTTATGCTCTGTACCTGAAATTAAGTGATTTAAACACATCAAAGCTCTGAAGTTAACATAAAACTAGCAATAATTAAGCCTAAGGACAACACATTTCGTGTGCTATCAAGAGCATAGATTTGGGATGCTCGTGGCCCGGCCTATTCAAAACCAACATTCATTTTAAGAGAACTGAATTAAATCCCCACGAACTGAATGAGCTAAAGATTTCAAAGGCTTTGAAAACAACTCACCAGTGGCCAAAGGCTAGGCGTAGGCGTCGGCGACAGAAAGGGCTTGGAGACGAGGCTGGCGACAAGAGCTTGAAGGTGGAACCGACAGTGAGGTGTTGTCGGCGATCGTGGATGTGAGAAGGAGACGTCCAACTGGAGCTGCTCGCGTGACGCGTAGCGATGGGAAGAAAGAAGCTTGGTTGAGCGCTATTGTCAGCGTGACTGGTCGAAAAGGAAACGGAGACGGTGAGAAGACTCGACAGTTGGGCTGAAGAAGAAGATGAGGGGGGGGTCTCGCACGCCTCCTTCTGAAAAAAATGATTTTAGTTTTTTTTTTTTACTAAATTTTTAAATAAGAATAAAAGTTTTCCTTATTTAAAAATTTTTCCTTTTCTTTTCTTTATTCCTTTTTCAAAACATATTTCTTTTTTTTATACAAACTTATTTCTAAAATTACAAAACATGCCCATACTTAAATCCTGAAAATTTAGAAACTACCTGAAAATTATCGGATGTTACATTTTTTTTTTCCAGAAAATCAGAATAAATAAATAAATATGTTAAAGAGAAGGACAAAAAAGTTTCTCAGATCTGAGATCTCACCTCAAGACCACGGGTAATCGGGCACGGATCAACAGATCTAAGATCTGCCGCAAGTGGTTCAAACTTCAACCACGAGATTCGACGAATTTCAGATCTCACCACCCCAGCAACTACAAGGGATTCAACTTTGACCACAAGATTGAACAGATCTGAGATCTCACCAAACTTCGACCACGAGATTCGACGAATCTGGATCTCACTCACGAGCGGCAGACAGAAGCAAACACTGGGAGTCGAATAGACAAAGCATGAGCAACCGATGGAGTCGATTCGAGAATCTGATAGTCGACACTACGAGGGAGAGGAACAAGTTTTAATTCTAATAGTATAAAATTTTAAATTAATAGAAAAATAGAAGTTACATTTTTTTAATACATCAACAATTGAGGGTGGGAGATTCAAACCCATGATCCTTGGTCATGAGTTATAGTTGATGCCAGTTGAGCTATGCTATTGTTGAAAAAAATAGAAATTACATTATTATATAATTTAACCTAACAATATAATTTTGAATTACAATTTTACCATTAAATATTTATAAAAATATAGACTAACCACTTGAATTATGTTCAAATTAGAAGAGAAGTTATTACACAAAATGATTAATACTATATGTAAAACTAAATTGATTAGTTATTAATATATCGAGTAAACTTTTGTTTGTTATTATTAAAAATTTGTCAAAAACATAGTTATTTGTGCATCTGTAGTTACATTACTGAGAAATAAAAAGTCATAATAAAATTTAAAAATCAAAATATTGATTAGTGAATCATTAAAGGAGAAGATTAAATATTTTTGAGAAGGAAGATAAACATAATGATATATATTTGTATTGAATTTTTTCTTTTTTTTTTATTTGCAATATTGGAACTAATCCTAAAGTGAATAAAAAAAATTCAACATATTTTTTTGTTTTATTATATATGAAGTATAAGTTGAAATTGTTGTCCTATATTTATATTATTTATTTATTTCTTGTAAGTTATTTTCTTATTAACATCTCACTTTATTGGAAGAAAGTTTTTTCTAAAAATGATGTTAATAGCATTATAAATGAAGATAGAGCTATCAAAGAATTATTCTCATTATCAATTTATTGAGAATGAATTGAAGTTAAAATTGAAATGACTTTGAAACTTTCTATTGGTTGAGTGTCTCTACACTCACATGGCCTCACATTTAAGTGATTTGTTCTGTAAGTTCTGGTCAGTTTCTAATCGACATTTCTGAATAATCCGTGTTACCGACGGGTAACAATATTTGTCTGAAGTACTCCATATATGCATCTTTCTCATTCTGTATTTGAAGGTTTGAAATGAATGGAAGATTTGCTTATGATTTGTCTGACCACTCTTTGTATGTTTTGTTTTTAAGAAAAATGAATTTCTGAAATTGATTGTGGTCATTGCTTACTGGGTATGTTTGTACTCATTTTTTTTTTGTTTGTCAAAATGCTTTTAGATGATGAATCAAGTGATAGTTCCGACAGTGAATGAGGACTAGCGTTTTGGCAGGACGAATGAGTTTTCTTAGGGGTTTCCTAGCATTTATGGTTGTGGTCCCTGTTGGACTTAATCATAGTTATTCTTTACTTTAGTTCGTTTCTGTTGGTTAGTATTTAACTTCTGACTCTTGTGTCTCGGCTTGGTTTATGTTGTTTTTGAAGTTCAGTTATTTCGCTTCCACACTTTTGTTAGTTTGACCGTATATTTAAAAATGTGGGTTGTTATAGTTGGTATTAAAGCAAAAGATTATAAGGTTTTGTTGTAATGCCCCAGACCTAGGATTTGGATCGAGATTCAGAATCTGGATTTGCCCCCAACATTCTCCTGCATCCACTACGACCTGCCCACGCCATCATACCATCCAAACCATCCTTGAGCCGCTTGCGAGTTTCCCACAAACCAACACGGGTCCTTTCAACATGTTTTGTCCTCACTTATATGCTCCCCAGAAAAATTTCCAGGAGGTCACTCACACATAGGATTGCTCCAAGCTAAGCACGCTTAACTTTGTAGTTTCTATGTTTGAGCCACCAAAATAGAAGGTGCACCTTGTTGGTATAGGTAGTAGCTATCAATTCTTTTAAGTTTTTCTCAACCATACTTTCATCTTTCTCAATCATAATTTCAAATCCTCAGGATCCCTCTCATTCCAGATGTGGACTCGGTTCATTCATGTACCCCTCTTCCTAGGGCGTCACATCTGTAGACTCTAGATTTTTTTTTGTAAGTTGCTAGTTTTTTAAAAGAGTTTTGCCAGGACATTAGGTTTGGTTGTCAAGTGATTAAGGTTTATCTCATGGTGTTAAATCACCATAGTGTTATTCTTTTTTTTCTCTTCCTCTAAAATTTTTCGACATTCACTTATAGAACAATACCTCCTCGAAGATCTGTTAATCGTACGGGTTAAAATGTTGGAGATGAAAATGTTGGAGGTCAGGACCGGGTTCCTCATGTTCCGCATGTTCCAAGGATTAATAGGCAGACCCCTGCCAACGATGGAATCAAACGTTTTGTCGAAAAATTTAGGAAGCTTAATCCACCTATGTTTGACGGTACAAGCATAGACCAAATCGTTGTTGATGAGTGGATAGAGGAAATTGAGAAGACTTTTGACTTCATGGAGTGCAATGATTGTCCGAAAGTAGCTTGTGTTGCTTACTACATGTTGAAGAAAGGGGCAAACAAGTATTGGAACTTAACTCGCAGGACTTGGAATGTCGCAGAGAACCCAATGAGTTGGGAAATATTCAAAGAACTTTTCTTTGAGAAGTTTTTTCCTCCTACAACAAGACAAGACAAGAGGGTGTATTTATTAAATTGGAACAGGGTAAGTTGTGTTTGTTGGATTATGACAGGAAATTTGATGAACTTTCTCAATATGCCCCACATCTGGTAGACACTGATTGGAGAAAGGCGAGACAGTTTGAGAAAGGCCTAAGACCAGGATTAATGAAGCCATCAACTTGATCAAACATAGATTGGCGACAACTCAGAGTCGACAGAAATGTTACGCATATATGGTGTTTCTGAAGGTTTCGCCATTGAAAGGAATTTTGAGGTTTTGAGAGGAAAGGGAAGCTTAGCCCAAGGTTTATTGAATCTTTTGAGATTCTGGAAAAGGTGGGTGTGGTGGCGTATTGCTTAGCTTTACCACCAGCCTTAGATCAAATTCATAATATTTTCTATATTTCCATGCTTCGAAAGTATATGACAGACACATCCCACGTGCTAAGTTATGAGCCATTGCAAGTCAAGGAAGATTTGACTTATGAGAAGGTTCCAGTAAATTTTGGATCGCAAGGACCGAGTTTTACGCAATAAAACTATTCCTCTTGTAAAGATTTTGTGGAAGAACCACTCATCTAAAGAAGCGACTTGGGAGACTAAGAAGGAGATGAAGGAAAGTTATCGAGCTTTCTTTGAGTTACTTTTTTAGCAAGTGATAATCCTCATTTATGTGAATTATCTATCTCTGTACTTAGTCATTTTTTGTCTAATTTATTCAATTTTTCATGGTATGGCAAGCTAAAATTATCATTTGGAGTAAAATTTCTAAAGCTTGCTAAAATATGAGAAAAATAAGAAATGAGGGAAAAATGAGTGAAAACAAACTAATTGGATGTGTTTTTGTAGGAAAAGAAGAATAGAAAAAATGCCAGAGAAATTGCAGTTGCATTTTTACAAGAAAAGTTGAACAAGCCAAAAAAATGCAAGACAAAATGTTGGACACAATGCTGGCAAAGTTCCAGATGAAGAAACATGCCTCAATTTTCGGGATTGCTATATTTTGGGAGATTCTCACTCACTTTTGGAAAGAATATAGCCTAAAATTATACCAAATCAATCACCCACAATTCAAGGATGAATTCTTGGAGAAAACCCCTACTTGCATCATCTATAAAAGGCTACAAATCGAGGGTTTGAAAGGAGGCGAAGAGGAGACCAAGCTCAGATTCTCTCCATTTTTCTTTTCAGTTTTTCCCTTCTGTTTTGTACTCTTTACAATAGCTATTTTGATTCTTTTCCAGCAGCTTTGTATTCTTTTTAATAGTTGTAAGAACCCTAAGTTAATCCCTCATTATGAAAGTATTGGAGGTTAAGATTTCTAACCCAAGTGTGGGTAGAATCGATTAACAAAAGGGGTTAGAGTTGTTGTTCAAATTCTGTTTTTCCTTACTGTTTGCAAACTTTAAGTTTCAATAACGTTTCGATTTTATCTTTTAATCTTATATGCTTTTATACTTAGTTTAAAACCCTTTTCCTTGAATAAACTAGGAGAAACCCGAGAGCTTCATTTCAATTTAAGTTACTGTTTTTCTTTCTTGTGTTTTATGTTCTTTTCTTCTTTCTCTTCCCCTTCTTTCAGTTTAATATTCAGTTTGGTTTCCTTGCTTTTTCGTAATTAAAGAGGAAGAAATCGAGAGCCTTTACATGCAATAGTATTTTTCTTCTTTTCAATTTAGTTTATTACCTTTGCTTTTGTTTCTGTTTTTCTTTCGTATTACTGCAACTAAAAGGATGTTTTCTTTAGTTTCAATCATGAGTTAATTTCCTCTTTAGGGGTTCAAGTGTGAATGCCCTAAAGGAGAGATGCCTAGCTTAAAGTAGCAAAGTAGTTGTGTTGGCAACAGAATCAAAGTTTATTTTTAGTTAATTAATTTGGACAGCCTTTGCTAACTGCAAGGTCATGTTCAAAAGCTCGAACTTGATACCAAGACGGTCAAGGAACAATGAATCTCCTAAAAACAATGGAGGAAAGGACTTAGACATAAAATCCAAAACTTCGACCCTAGACATAGGACAAGACTCCAGAATCGAGAGGGTTGTGTGCAAAAACCATCTAAGCTTAATTAGCCACAAATATGTAGGTTTAATTGCTTAGTTTCCTAAAGAATTTGAGAAAAAAATCGAATAGAAATTGAACCTGATTTACTTAGATTGGGATTTGCTAACACAATTGCTGCATTATTTTCAGCAGCATTTTCTTCGAAGAGGCAAAAACACTTGAATTCTCTTTTTTTTAATTCATTGATTTTCCTTAAACTTTTAATAGCATAAATAACCTTCGAAACATTTTTACACACGCGGTTACCTTACTTTCATTTTCACTATCATTTCTTTGTTTTCCGATTTGACTTGCAAACCCGTTCCCTATGGGTTCGATACTCTGGAATATTCCAGTCTTATTACTTCGATCACATGCACCTGCGTGTCTACGCAGATCAAGTTTCTTTGGCGCCGTTGCAGGGGAACAACATTTTAACAAGTTATTTCGGTTAAAAGGAATTGTGAACGAAATTGCAGGACAAATTGCCACTACTACAAATTTGGCCTTTATTGACGCGTTCATTTTTTAAATTGTTGACGTTGGATGAAAAACTAGTCAATAAAAGAACTACTTCCACTTTAAAAATAATTATTAATTAAAAAATACATATTTTGATGGCTATTAAACGTCACAATAGGTTACCACTTAACTGGAGGCAATAAAGCGTCAATATTTGAAGATTTATTGACGGTGATATTAACGAAAAATTGCGTTGAAATTGAGATGTTTCCGTGTTTTGGTTTTGTTGACGGGTATTAGCCGTCAACATACATGTTTTATATTGACGGCCAAAATACGTCAATAAAGGATGGTGTCTTGACGGTTAAAACTGTCAATATAGAGACGATTTCGTTGACGTGTATTAATCGTCAATATACACATTTTATATTGACGGCTCATTTGTGTCAATAAAGGGCGGTTTATTGGTGGTTTTTTTTATTAATTTACCTAAACGACTCCATTTTTTAGTATTTAATATTAAAGAAAAATAAAGTCAGGTCCTTTGTGAAACCCTCAGCTTCTTCACAAGAGAGTTTGCGAAATTGCTCTCCAACGCCGCCACTATCGCCCACCGTCGATCGCACCGCCGTAAGAAAAGATCTCCACTGCTGTAAGCAAAGATCTCCACCTCCGTAAGCCCTAATCTCCACCCCACTTGATATCCATCGCCATAAGCAGTTGTGTGCCCCGATTTTCCACCACCACATCGATCGCACCGTCGTAAGCAAAGACCTCTACCGTCGTAACCCTTAATAATGGAGTCTCTTCTTCTCTTCATCGTCGGTAAGTTTTCTTTTGGATATATGAATGTATTTGTAGAGATTTAGGATATTGTAGTTCATTAACTTCACCTTTTCTCAATATGTATTTGTTTGATTTTAGATCCTTGTTGCTCTCCTTTCTGTCATCATAGTCACTTGAAAAGGTCGTGACTTTCACCATAAAAAGAAAAAGGTGCATATATTAAGGGTTTTTTTTTCATCTCTAGACATCTTAAAAAACTTTAGTCAAGACTAGAGATTGAAATATATTAGGTTGGTTTTGTGGATCTCATTGAAAAAAAAAATAATTATTTGCCTTCAAAAATCATAACAACATTAGTTTCCTTTTTTAAAAGGAATTCTTGAAATTGATTTTAGAATATTAAAGGATTTACGTTTTCTAATTTTTCTTTACATAGAATTTTAAAGGAAAAGTAAACCAGAATTAGCTTTTAGTTTTGATACTTTTTGGTCTAATTCTGCTTTTTATTCTTAACCTGTAATGTTCCCCACAAAGTTATGCTATAAAAGAGAGGACCAAAATCTAACTTTTATTGTAAAATATATTAGTTTTAAGAGTTATTGTCTTGAGAAGCTCATTTATCTTGCTTGCAAATGGTAGGAAATAATATTACCTGTTGTGCCATTTTCTTCTCATAATTTGTAAGTGTTCATTTGGTTTTCATGGATTTCAAACAGAGTAATCACATTGTGGGACACTGAATTATTTGCCTCCTCAAATGGTGGAAAAATGTGGATATTTGGAGCCCTTGGTATATTGTGGTATGAGTTTCTCTATGGAGTACCCTCAGTTGAGGCTAAGGAACATTTTGGCACATACATATGAGGTAGCTTTGTATATAATCTCTTAAAATAGGTTTTAGCACATAAATGAGCTACCAGAAGACGATCACGATGATCCTTCCTAGGTAACTATCTCATTAACAATTTCAAATTGTATTTCCATTAAGAGTTTTTATGTCAACAATGGCATATGTGGTTATTGTTTCAGTATTGGAGTTTTTATATATTGCCTGACACCTCAATTCTTCTCAAATTGCATTGTTGTAAATAATCAATTTTTTTTGTTTTGTTTTTTCCTCTTTCTGTACCTAATTTTCTCGATTACTCAAAGAGATTTAAGCAAAACTTGTTCTGCTTCTACATTTCTCTTAAATGCGCTTTTCGTTTTAGTTCGAAAGCTTAAGCTCTTTTTGAACAAATATGGCTTTGTACAAGCAATCTTTTGTAAAGTGATTTTCCTCTTTAGAGTTCGAGAGCCTGAGGATCTCAGGCTTTTAGTCTTTTATAGCAACATGCAAGAAGTTAAGTGAAATATCATAACCTACTTTTTTGCTTCTACTTTTTTATTTTTTTAATTCCTTTGTCTGAAAAGTGATCTCCACCCCACACGATATCTCCATCGCCATAAGCAGCCGTGAGCCTCAATTTTTTGCCGCCTAACTATCTCCACCGCCGTACGTCGTGAGCCACAATATCCACCATCGTCTAAGCTTTTGCTACAATTCGATAAATCAGCAACCATGTGTTTCTTAAAAACAAAGTACTTTTTGTTGTTTTAAGAATTAAAACTAAAAAACAGTGACTATGTTGCTCCAAGTTTGCTCCAATCCCTTAGTTTATCCTCACGCCGGAATCGTCCCTTGCCCCTCGCTTGAATCCTCACATCGGTAAGTAAAGTACAAAAACTATGAGTTGGATTTGAACAATTACAATTGGTTAGGTTTCTTGATATTGAACTATGATCATGATTTTCTTAGAAGTTTTGTTTTGAATGAATGGCTCCCTTTAAGAAAATTTGCTCTAAAATTTCATAAATGGGCATCAGTTTTGGTTTGTTTTTCATTGTTTTTATTCTTGGATTTTTACTTTCTTGCTCTTAAGATTTGACTGTCTGATTACAATTTAGTTTCCAATTTATGGTGGATTATTCTGCATGGTAGTGGGTCACTTTTTAGTTTTACACAACTTCTTGATGAATTTTATGAACTATTTACCTAAATTAGAAACGACATTAATGAATGTGATCCTGATTTCAATGTGGATTATTCCAAGTTCTGGAGACAAATGCCTTATGTTGGCTCTTGTTCTTGGCTTTTTGATAATGTCAACTTTTCCTTCAACGATCTATAGATCTTATAATCTATATGGTTTTGATATGAATGATTCTTTTCCAATGTTCAAGGTCATAAAAGAGTTATACAATCTGACTAATGGTTTTTCTTTTTTCCCCTTTCCTTTAATTTTCATTTAATTATGTACATAATGTATTATGCAATCTGACGAATGGTTTTGATATATGTTTTATCTGTCTGCATCTTTGTAAATTGGTAGTATATTATTATGAAAAATTGACTTATAGAGAGTATTTTGTCTATGTCTATTTTGGTGTTTAATAATTAAGAGTAGTTAAGAATATTACTTGGATGTGTTTTTATCTACAAAGAGAAGCCTCCGAGCCCGAATGTATCACCAGAAGTGACATCTAAAACATAAATTCTTTATGGAGGTAACTACCACTTTTAGTGTGCTACTATCAACTTATGGTTGTTGTAGGAAATAAATTTACTTGTCTGAAATTGTTATTGTAGAGTCCATGTTTTTGGAGATATAATTGCCATTATGAATAACAATATAGGAGTGGCTCACATGTCTAAGGAATGGTATTATTGTTAGGATTTGTGATGGAAATAATAATGTTGAACTCGCGAAAAAAAAAGATATTGACAGATTTCTAGATGGAGGTGCTTTGTTGAAGGTGCATTTCTCCTCTCTCCTTTCGCTTTTCTAATGTTTACTATTAAACAATAGAAGAAAATTTAGAGAATCACACTCAATGTTCCATCTCAACTTCTGTTCCATGTTGCAATTGCAGGGTTCTAAATTTGGAACAATTGTTAATTCTGTAATTGTCAAGAAAGTCGTTGCTTGAAATTTTTTAGGAGTTCCTGGTTTCAAGCACAGGAGGAAAGAGTGCCAACGTTAAAATTCATAGCAATATCCCTTGGGTTTTTTTTCATACTAATCAGGTTTTCAGCGTGTTCAGGTTCTATTCTTTCAATAAAGGTAAGAAAATAATATAATCTTGTATTCATGAGGCTACTTTGCTATAGAATTCTAAAAGCACCTCAATTGCTCACAATTTTTGGCATTGTCACTGTCTTGCTTTGGTTTTCTCAACTCACAAGCCATGAAGCTCAAATGTATAGGTCAGTTGCCAATTTCCAGCTGGTTCTTTTCTTGTTGCCCATCTTTGTGGTTTTCTTCATATCTTGTATTTCATCGGTGGACTGATCAACTTTTGATTTCGACAATTGGCAACAGAATCGACTCGATGAGGTGCCTAGCCATGGACCATTTCCATTTCGGTCCCTCTCATTCTGGTTATCATACTTTATTTGAGAGTTTAGTTATGTGAATTTGTATATCAGTACTTATGAATTTTTGTTATCATACTTCAGTTATGTGATTTTCAAGAGTTAGAGTTATGTTTTTGAACAGTTTGCTTGGAACGATATATAATTTTAACTTATTAGTTAGTTAATGCAGTTATGTTTTTTTTTATAAAGTTTGTACTTAGTTTGGTAATCGTTGAGTTTTCAATTAGATTGTTACCTAGTTTTGTGTGAATTACATGTTGATAATGACTACCTTAATGTGAAAAATGTGAATTGATAGAGTTGTTCATACAGATGCAGGTGGTAGAGGATGGGTGAATAATATCCATTTTTTATTTTTTTATACATAATTATAGTTGACGGCTAAAAAACAACATTAAAATTGGTAGTATTGATGATTCAAAACTGTCAAAATATATGTCATAGTCAACAATGCAAAACGTCAAATATATTTATATTGACAGACAACAAGTGTCAATAAAAGGGGTATTATTGATGGTTGGCTAAAAATGTTGACGGTTAAAAAATATCAACTATACATGATGTTGACGGCTCACAAATGTCAATAAAGTAGTTATTATTGATGCTTTGACCTAAATATTGACGGCTAAGAACCATCAACTATACCCTATGTTGACGGTACATAAGTGTAAATAAAAAGGTTTTTGTTGACGAATTTATGTCATAGTTGATGGTTAATAGGTGTCAACATTCATATTATTGACAGTTAAAATCTGTCAATAAAGACATAATCGTTGACGTTTAACGACTGTCAACTATCAGCTTAAAGTTGACGCTTGTTGGGATTTTTGTCCTAATCTCGTGTTTGTAAATTACTATTTTAAATTAATAAGAGTTATTTATTTCATTACTTTGTGTCTCGCAATATTTACAAACTTTTCCAATAAACTAAGCTCCAAAGTCATTGAATTTATGAGAGAACTAAAACTTGAACGGTGTGTAGTGGACACAGGGGTAAAACGGTAACCCTTCTTTTAACCCAGATGGAGCCAACCGAGGGACCTAATGGACCTACAGTGGCGGGCTCCAATGATCCGAGATTAACCTATCAAACTCTTTGACCCGGTTAATCAACATTCATTAGCTACGGTAACACTCCACTATAGCCCATAGCTGCACTCCCATCAGTGCAGAATATTACGTGTCCACTGATATAACCAATACCCATGAGTCCACCCTTCACAGGTTGTTCGTAGTCACAGCTGGGTCAAATTACCGTTTTACCCCTGTGTCTACCTCTTGCTCCTTAAGTCCCACTGCTCCTTTAATGAACAACTACGTTGCATGATCCAACCATAAACAACAACCCTCTCAGGCCAATGAGAGAGTGGGCCCCGTTGTTCAAGCCCTGGAGACAGCTGTTGCGTAAAATTATATTGTAATACCGCAAGTGTACGAGTCAAGTTTTAGTATAGTGATTTGAGTACAGAGTATCGTCCTCAAGAATGAGTTTTCTAGATTAATTAATTACCAAGATACTTTTTCTTAATTTTAGCTAAAGCAACAAAACTTTGATGGATAGTGAAAAGAAAGATAGAAAATAAATGTACAATTGGAGACACGAATATGATAGAATTGAAGGAAGATGATTTCACAAGATAATTCCTTATTTAACACATGCAATGAACTAATATTATGAATTTATAAACAAGAAGTGAAAATATTCAAGAGAATCTCTCGATCCGTAGTGAGCCTCGCACACACGATAAATTCTAAAGTTTCCTTATGAATTTTGAAAGCATACACGACATTAAACAACTTCTTTATGTGTTTCCCAAAGAACTCTAGGTCATTCTCATGCCAGATTTCTAAGGATTTTGATAACTTTGCTCTAATCTAAGTTTCTTTCTCTCGAGTCCACTTAAACCAACAAGATTTATGAAATTAAGAACGAATTGCCAAAAATAAATAGCATAACAAAGTTCAATACATAATCAAATAAATCTAAAATATGCTAATCAAATTCCAACTACAACGTTTAGCTACTCAAAATCACCATAAAAACAAGCTAAAATCATAGGAAAAGTCTTTAAACTCAATTACAAACTAAAAGAAAGAGAAATAAACTTATGTGTCGAAGTCGGTCTCTCGTTCCCGAGCTCCCGTCACGATCTCGAGCCTCCACAAACGCTTTGGCTCCCAAGGAATGCTCTTTTTTCTCCCCTTAGAGTGCGTATTTCGAAACTAGGGCCAAAAACTACCAAATTCGGCTCCCTTTGCAATGAAAACAACATCTTGTATTTATAGGACTTTTCGGTACGGCGTTGCAACAGCAACGTCTGCTGCTTTGCCAACCAAATTTCTCGCGACCATTTTTGTCATATCTTTTTAGCTCGGGTGTCCAAATGACCTCTGGTTTGATGCGTTGGAATCGTGATTCGATGTAGAATCTCTCAGTATATTTATTATACTCAAAATATATCTATATTTTTCTTGGGTCTTCAATTAAGCACACACATGTTCCAAATTGCACCAAAATAGTCTCAAAACACTCAATTGTTGCTTCTCAAGCTCAATTTCCTGAAATTAACTATAAAATACCATGAATGCGCATGTTTTAAGTATAAAAACTAGCTAAAATATAGAAATAAGATAACATATTTGCATGCTATCAAATATCCCCACACTTAAGTTTTTGCTAGTCCCGAGCAAAATTAAATTAAACTATAAGATCTTTCTTATGCATATATCAGACTCAAGCCTCAGAGATTTTGAAGGAAATTTTAACAATCACGAGAAACATTCGAACATGATACTTCAACAAGCAATTTAAAACTTTTCCTAAGTCTTCCTACATGTGTGTGTGATTAGCCTTCGTTCCTTTAATCTCTACTATGCCCGGAACAACTTTATTAGGTTCTCCATTCAACTTCCCCCTACATTGGTCATAGTTTCTAATCCTTGAGTCTCCCCACATTCAAGAAATAAACAACTTTACTCGGCACCTAATCACTATTTTGATGTCACTTTTTTTTTTTTTTTGTGAAAGGACACTAGCTTTCACACATCCACGTCAGGGACCCTTACCTAGAGCACTCGCTCAATGAGTGGCCTAACTGATCACAGTGAAGGTAGCTCTTTTTGTCCTCACGATTTTTTTTCTTTAACAAACATAACAACAAAAACAGACGACAACCCTTTCACATAATGCACATATTATACAGATCATCCACTTCATATTGCCATTCACCCTATCGTGCAATTTAACTCTCAAATCAGTTCTCAGATCTATCGAGGTGACATCAAACTTCTAAACCTAATAACTTTGTTCTAAGCATTTCAAAACTACAGGAGCACATGCTATGTGCATAATAGTGCTGGAAAAGCTCAAGAAAATTTTTAAATTAACTCAAATTCATATCATGCTCTCAAGTTTCAGCAGTATCACAAAAATTTTCAATTAAATCTCGTCCTAAGCCATCATAATCATACTTATGCATAAGATCAATCAACAATTCAACACATACTCGGGATAAACACAATGAGATAAGCAAATCCACCCCCAAACTTAAACTAAACATTGTCCTCAATGTTTGCAAAATAAGCTCAAAGAAAGTAAGAAGGGTAAGTGTGAACAATACTGTCCTGAGTAATGGACATTTTCATTTTTCTTTTGAATTCCTTGGGCGACCAAGTTACATGAGATGAAGTACTGCAGAACGGGAGCATGGGTTTCACGAGGGAGACATCAACACAACCTAACAAAACAAAAACAACGAAAACTAAGAACTAAGCAAACAAATAAAACAACTAAAGCAAAAACAAAAACGTAAATGAAATGTAAAGCTTGGGTTGCCTCCCAAGAAGCGCTTTCTTTCACGTCTTTAGCTAGACTGGACCCATGGTTAGCATCAAGACACGTAAAATTGCTCATATTTCTTCGGGCCCTTCTTGCTTGAGTCAATATAGCCTTCTAAGTCTAAAAGGCTCTCTTGTTTTTCTTGGGCACCTGAAAGATAAATATTTTTGTTATTTTTGTTTGAAATAAAAGAACAAAATTCAAAACAAGACTCGTGAGTATAGGGAAAATGGTTATCAAGATTAAAAGAAACTTTTGGAGATAAAGGGAAGGGAGACTTTTCAACCTCAAACTCTATCACCTGGATTTCTTTTGTGGAAGTGATTGCATTACCATGCTCGGCCTCACAAACCTGTTTTTGGTGTGTTTCAGTCTCTTCCAACTCATCCTCACTATCATATGCATAAGTCCTCATAGGTTGTTCTTTCTCAAAGGGCAAGAATAAGAATTTGCTCCTGTAGGGCCTTAAGGGATTCTACCAGTTGATTAAGATGATGAGTCCTTTCATTATTTCCCCAAGTTCTACCACTTTAGCTTCTAACCTATCCAACCTTTCTAATTCAGCATGAAAAAAATTTTTAACCCTCAACTCCAAAGTATATTCTATTAATAAATCCACAAGAGAAGAGTTTTCTATAGATTGGTTGGGGTACGAAAAATTTTGGTTCCAAGTGCCTATATGATTACCATCAAAAGAATTTTCATAAGTCATATATTCATAATGGTAAGGATTAGACATTTGGTATCCAGAGAATTCATGATTTACATACCTAGGGTCGTGAAAAGGATAGTAAATTGGCGAAGAATTAAAATCTTGAAAAGTCATACTTTAAATCACAACAATTCAAAACTAAACTTTTACACAAAATCAAAACAACCAAAACAGGAGACAAAGACGCGAACAACACACAAGACTAAATTAAGAACAAAAAAGAAAAACACAAAAATAAATAAGGAGAAAAAACAAAAAAAAAAGAAACAAAAAAGGAAAAGAAACACACAAAATGAAAAAACAAATAAGGAAACTAACCACAAAAGGAAAAAAAATAAGGAAAAAAATAAATAAGGAAACAAACAAAAAAGAAAAAACACAAAAGGAAAAAAAAATAAAAAATAAAAAAATAAGGAAAAACAACAAATAAGGAAAAAAACAAGTAAGAAAACAAAACACAAAATGAAAGAAAACAAATAAGAAAAAAAAATAAATAAAGAAAAAAACCAAATAAGGAAAAAAACAAATAAGGAAGAAAAAAAACACAAATAAGAAAAAAAAAACACAAAAGGGAAAAAAAAACTTTAGTCTAAAATCTCGAATTTTCTCCCAATATTAATCAATCTAAATAATCCCCATTCCCAAGAATAATACTTGCAAAAACTTGTTGCATAAAATTATATTGCAATACATGCAAGTGTATGCGGGTCAAGTTTTAGTATAGTGATTTGAGTCACAGTATCGTCCTCGGGAATGGGTTTTCTAGATTAATTAATTACCAAGATACTTTTTCTTAATTTTAGCTAAAGTAACAAAACTTTGATGGATAGTGAAAAGAAAGATAGAAAATAAATGTACAATTGGAGACACGAATATGATAGAATTGAAGGAAGATGATTTCACAAGATAATTCCTTATTTAACACATGCAATGAACTAATATTATGAATTTATACAAGAAGTGAAAATACTCAAGAGAATCTCTCGATCCGTAGTGAGCCTCGCACACACGATAAATTCTAAAGTTTCCTTATGAATTTTAAAAGCATACACGACATTAAGCAACTTCTTTATGTGTTTCCCAAAGAACTCTCGGTCATTATCATGCCAGATTTCTAAGGATTTTGACAACTTTGCTCTAATCTAAGTTTCTTTCTCTCGAGTCCACTTAAACCAACAAGATTTATGAAATTAAGAACGAATTGCCAAAAATAAATAGCATAACAAAGTTCAATACATAATCAAATAAATCTAAAACATGCTAATCAAATTCCATCTACAACGTTTAGCTACTCAAAATCACCATAAAAACAAGCTAAAGTCATAGGAAAAGTCTTTAAACTCAATTACAAACTAAAAGAAAGAGAAATAAACTTATGTGTCGAAGTCGGTCTCTCGTTCCCGAGCTCCCGTCACGATCTCGAGCCTCCACAAACGCTTTGACTCCCAAGGAATGCTCTTTTTTCTCCCCTTAGAGTGCGTATTTCGAAACTAGGGCAAAAAACTACCAAATTCGGCTCCCTTTGCAATGAAAACAACATCTTGTATTTATAGGACTTTTCGGTACGGCGTTGCAACGCTGTGCCTGCTGCCAGCCAGCCCACTGCGACCATTTTTGTCATATCGTTTTGATCGGGTGTCCAAATGACCTCCAGTTTGATGCGTTGGAATCGTGATTCGATGTAAAATCTCTCAGTATATTTCTTATACTCAAAATACATCTATATTTTTCTTGGGTCTATAATTAAGCACACACATGTTTCAAATTGCACCAAAATAGTCTCAAAACACTCAATTGTTGCTTCTCAAGCTCAATTTCTTGAAATTAACCATAAAATATCATGAATACCCATGTTTTAAGTATAAAAACTAGCTAAAATATAGAAATAAGATAGCATATTTGCATGCTATCAACAACACTTAAGGGAACAACCCCTCTAATTTCCCTAAGTCGAGACCGAGTGAATTCCTTCTTGCGTAGTCAAGTTCCCAGCTCCCCATGTGGTCTTGCCCCTGAGAAGATAGGCATATTAGGCGAGCAACAGCGGCCACCCTCACACGTACTAGTCAAAGGACAGACTCCCGCAGACAGGAGTCTGTGACACGCTCAAGATTAAGGTCGAGTCACTAATGGTCATCTACAAATTTATTAGCTCTGTACTGTTAACGGTGTTACATTAGTATGTCTAATAATTCACGGTCCAGTCTTGTACAATCTCATTGCACAGGATGCCCCCACTCGCATGTCAACCACATGAACGAGTTGGATCACCTCGTTTGTATCTAATACAAAGCGGGCGCATCCACGCAGTGTATCCAGGATTAGGTCTCCAACCCTATCCATATCATCGAGACCGCTCCGGTCATTAACTCGAATGTGATCCTCCCTGTGCGTCCACTACACACCGTTCAAGTTCTTACTTCTCTCATAATGCAATGACCCTGGAGCTTAGTTTATTGGATTAAGTTTATGAAATATGCGAGACACAAAGTTTAAATAAATAACTCTTATTTATTACACAATGTTGAAATAAATAACTCTTATTCATTTACAAGTTGGAATATTACAAACTACACGAGATGAGGACATACATCCCAACAAACTCCCACTTGGACTAAGCTAGTGGAGTACATGATACATTTCTCAAATGTACAAAGAAAGTAATACAATAAAGTAATACAATAAACTAAGGTATTGAATACCCCTTTACACTACTCCCACTTGCCCTAGTCAGGAAGCACTCGAAGACCTAGACTCTCTAGGTGACCCTCAAACACCTTAGCCGTGAGGGCCTTTGTAAATGGATCAACAATGTTGTGCTCCGAAGCAATCTGCGTGACTGTCACGTCTCCGCGGTGCACAATCTCCCGTATCAGGTGATACTTACGATCTATATGTTTGCCCCTTTTATGATTCCGAGGTTCTCTCGAGTTGGCTACTGCACCACTATTGTCACAAAACAGTCTCTGCTGCAGCGGTCGGCACGGTGAAGCTACATTTCGGCGGAAAGTACTTATTATTAGATAATTTGTACAT
Organism: Trichosanthes cucumerina; assembly: GCA_036507285.1. NCBI lineage: Eukaryota > Viridiplantae > Streptophyta > Magnoliopsida > Cucurbitales > Cucurbitaceae > Trichosanthes > Trichosanthes cucumerina. The sequence goes on from CM071838.1 coordinate 57,696,280, forward strand.
TGTACCAGGGTTTACTAGAAACCATGTTTCCATTTCCTGCCTTATTGAACAAGGTATATATGTTTCCTTTGAATCCAATAAAGCGTTTATTTCTTTCAAAGAAATCTTATTTGTTCTGCTTCACTTGAGCATAATCTGTATGTTTTGAAACCTAATTCGGTCAAAAGTGTTTTGAATAGTGAATTGTTTAAAACTGCAGAAACACGAACTAAAAGAGCGAAATTTTCTCCTAAGGAAAATGCCCATCTTTGGCATCTACGGTTAGGCCACATTAATCTCAATAGGATTGAGAAACTAGTGAAGAGTGGACTTCTAAACGAGTTGAAAAAAAACTCTTTACCGGTGTATGAGTCATGCCTTGAGGGCAAAATGACCAAACGTCCTTTTAATGCAAAAGGATATAGAGCCAAGGAGCCCCTTGAGCTTATACATTCTGACCTATGTGGTCCAATGAATGTTAAAGCACGAGGTGGTTATGAATACTTCGTGTCTTTCATAGATGATTACTCGAGGTATGGGTATATTTACCTAATGTAAAAGAAGTCTGAAACTCTTGAAAAGTCCAAGGAGTACAAGACTGAGGTTGAGAACCTCTTAGGTAAATCGCTTAAAACACTTCGATTGGATCGAGGTGGAGAGTACATGGACACTGAATTCCAGGACTATATGATAGAACACGGAATTACGTCCCAACTCTCAGCACCTGGTATGCCAAAGCAGAATGGCGTATCGGAGAGGAGAAAGCAGAACCTTGTTGGACATGGTTCGGTCGATGATGAGCTATGCTCGCTCACCGATTCTTTTTGGGGTTACGCAGCGGTGGAGATCGCGGTCTATATTTTGAACAACGTTACGCCAAGAGTGTTTGTGAAACACCTTTCGAACTCGGAATGGTCGTAAAGGGAGTTTACACCATTTCAGAATTTGGGGATGCCCGACCCACGTGTTGGTGTCAAACTCGAAAAAGTTGGAACCTCGTTCGAAATTGTGCTTATTCGTAGGTTACCCTAAAGAGACTAGGGGTGGTCTATTTTTCGATCCTAAGGAAAATAGGGTGCTTGTGTCGACAAACGCCACTTTCCTAGAGGAAAACCACATCAGGGATCATTTACCAAGGAGTAAAATTGTGTTAAATGAAATGGACAGTACATCAGCGAGGGTTGCTGATGGGGCTAGTACGTCAACAAGTGTTGTTGATCCTAAAACGTCTAGTCAAATCCGTTCTCAAGAGTTGTGAATGCCTCGACGTAGTGGGAGGGTTGTGAGACAGCCTGATCGTTACATGGGTTTAGCAGAAACCTCAGTTGTTGCTCCTGATGATGACTGTGAGGATCCATTGACCTATGATCAGGCAATGGTTGATGTTGACAAAGACGAATGGATTAAAGCTATGGACCAAGAAATGGAGTCGATGTACTTCAATTCTGTTTGGGAGCTTGCGGATCAACCAGATGGGGTAAAACCTATTGGTTGCAAATGGATCTACTGGCGTAAACGTGGCGTAGATGGGAAGGTGCGACCTTCAAAGCCCGACTAGTGGTGGCAAAGGTTTTACCCGTGTTGGGCCGGGTTGACTATGAGGAGACCTTTTCACCTGTTGCCATGGTAAAGTCGATCAGGATCCTTCTGGCCATTGCCGCGTATTATGAATACGAGGTATGACAGATGGACGTCAAGACAGCCTTTCTGAATGGGAAACTTGATGAAACCATCTACATGGACCAGCCCAAAGGGTTCATTGCCCAAGGCCAAGAGCAAAAGGTTTGTCGGCTTCATAGGTCTATTTATGGACTGAAACAAGCTTCGAGGTCTTGGAATATAAGGTTTGATGAGGCGATCAAATCTTATGGCTTTGATCAAAATGTCGACGAGCCTTGTGTCTACAAAAAAATCGTTGACAAAACTGTTGCATTTTTAGTGTTGTATGTGGATGATATTCTTCTCATTGGGAATGAGGTAGAATTTCTTACTGACGTTAAGAAGTGTCTAGCTTCGCAATTCCAAACCGATAAGGATACACGGATTCTACAGCTTAGTGTATGGCAGTGGGGATTTGATCTTTATGGGATACACAGATTCTAACTTTCAGATCGATAAGGATTCTAGGAAATCCACTTCGGGGTCAGCCTTCATTCTGAATGGAGGAGTTGTAGTATGGCGAAGCATCAAGCAGGGATGCATCGCTGATTCCACTATGGAAGCGGAGTATGTTGCGGCTTGTGAAGCTGCAAAGGAAGCTGTTTGGCTTAGGAAGTTCATGACGGATTTGGAAGTTGTTCCAAATATGAACTTGTCGATCACACTATTCTGTGATAATAGTGGTGCAGTAGCCAACTCAAGAGAGCCTCGGAGCCATAAGAGAGGCAAACACATTGAGCGGAAGTATCATCTGATACGAGAGATTGTGCACCGCGGGACGTGATAGTCATGCAGATAGCATCGGAGCACAACGTAGCTGATCCATTTACAAAGCCCCTCACGGCTAAGGTGTTTGAGGGTCACCTAGAGAGTCTAGGTCTTCGAGTGCTTCCTGACTAGGGCAAGTGGGAGATGTGTAAACGGGTATTCAATGCCCTAGTTTATTGTATTACTTCATTGTAGTTTATGTACATTTCAGAAATGTATTTTCTTTACTAGCTTAGTACAAGTGGGAGTTTGTTCAGATTTTTATCCTAATCTCGTGTTTGTAAATTACTATTTGAAATTAATAAGAGTTATTTATTTCATTACTTTGTGTCTTGCAATATTTACAAACTTTTCCAATAAACTAAGCTCTAGGGTCATTGAATTTATGAGAGAACTAGAACTTGAACGGTGTGTAGTGGACAGACAGGGAGGATCACGTTCGAGTTAATGACCCGAACGGTCTACAGTATATGGATAGGGGTTGGAAACCTAATCCTGGATACGTTGTGGATGTGGCCCGCTTTGTATTAGATACAAACGAGGTGATTTGACTCGTTCATGTAGTTGACATGCGAGTGAGGGCATCCTGTGCAATGAGATTGTACAAGACCGGACCGTGAATTATTAGACCCACTCGATGTAACACCGCTGATGACATGAAGACTAATAACTTCGTAGATGACCATTAGTGACTCGACACAGATTACGGCGTGTTACGGACTCCATCTGCGAAGTCCGTCCCTTTGACTAGTACGGTGAGGGTGGTCACGATTACTCGCCCAATATGCCTATCTTCTCGGGCAGGACAAAGTAGGGAGCTGGGAACTTAACTACGCGAGATGGAATTCACTGGTTCCCGCTAATAGTGAAATTAGAGGGGTTGTTCCCTTAAGTGCTGTCTCTAGGGCTTGGACAACGGGCGCCCACCTTCTCACTGGCCCGAGAAGGGTGTTGTGTATGGTTGGACCATCACAATATGTTGTTCATTAGAGGAGCAGTGGGGACTTAAGGAACAAGAAGTAGACACGAGGGTAAAATAATGAATTTGACCAGTAGTGTCTATGAAGAACCTGTGAAGGGTCGACTCATGGGCATTTATTATATCAGTGGACACGTAATATTCTGCATTGATGGGAGTGCAGCTACGGGCTATAGTGGAGTGTTACCGTAGCTAATGAATGTTGATTAACCGGGTCAAAGAGTTTGATAGGTTAATCTCGGATCATTGGAGCCCGTCACTGTAGGTCCATTAGGTCCCTCGGTTGGCTCCATCTGGGTTAAAAGAAGGGTTAAAGTTTTGGTATGAAATTGAAGTGTTCAATTTCACTTAGAGGCATTTATGTAATTTATATGAGATATGAATGATATAATATATAGTTTAATGTGAATGAGATTCATAATAAACTATAGGTTAGCCTAATTGTTGAATTAGGACTCATTGGAGAAATTAATTGAGAGAAATTAAATTGGATGTGATTCAATTTAATTAATCCACAATTATTACAAATGTGATTTGCAATATGAGATATGAGATATCTTATATTATATGGTTATGCAAATATGATTTGCATAACCTATAGTTGTGGTAAAATAGTAATAATGTGGAGATTTTAACTCCATGATTATTCCACTATTTAAACCCTTCTTGCAAGAAGGATTGTATTTTTCACACTCTCATTTTTTGGATTTCACCAAAGAGAAGAGTCTCATTTTCTCTCTAACTCTCTCCTCACCAAAACACAAAAGAATCCCACCATTCTCCTTCTTTCCAAAAGAAGAACAACCAAGGTTCCAATTGGTGGTGTTCGAGTTTTGCGAAGGGTTCGTGATCAATTGGAAGAAACTTTGAAGAGAGTCTTCAACAAGTAAGTAAATTTCTTCTTGTTGTTTTTTCTTCCATTGAATTGTATGTTTAACTTAGATCTAAGTGTTAGATCATTTTAATAAATTTCAAGTAGCGTAACGATACCATGACGATTCGATCGTCTTCCACTGCAAGGGGATTTTCATTCCCTTCAATGCTTACATTTACTATCTTTGGGACCCAAGCCTAATTTGCAGGTACAATTGCAGGTAAAGTTTGGTGCATGCAAAAGGAGCTTATCCTTTTGTAGTTAGACCCAGAGATAATAAGAACCTTCCACCAACGTTGTTGACAATGGAGGAGGAAGAAAAAGGAATTGCAGGAGAAGATTGAACAGGAGATTCGTGAAAAGACTACTTTGCAGGGAGTACACAAGGATCCACCTATCATGGACCCTCAAGCAAATCTAGCTAATGGAGGAAATCAATGCCATGCCCATGACATACCTCCACAAAATCCCATCTTCATTGCAGAAGAATGGGATAGAGTGATCAGAGATTATGCAACCATCACATTCCAAAAATTAAATGCATGAATTGCAGTACCTAACATTGAGGCGAATCAATTCGAGCTTAAACCATTGATGTTTCAGATGTTGCAAACTATGGGACAATTTGCAGGACTCCCTAATGAAGATCCTCACAAGCATATCAAGATGTTTTTGCGAATATGCAGTTCATTCAAAATGAATGGTGTATCCAATGAAACATTACGCCTAAAATTATTTCCCTTTTCTTTGCAGGGAAATGCTGAAGCGTGGTTAGATTCATTTCCTCAGAATCCATAAGAACGTGAGATGAATTAGCAGAAAAATTTATCACCAAGTACTTTCCGCCCACGAAGAATGCACATATCAGAGGAGAGATAATCACATTCAAGCAGGGGATGAATGTGAAGGGAATGGATTTCTCGCAGCGGGATTGCGATGCGAATTGCCGTTGTTTCATTGTTGTTTTAATTTTCTTAAAATTGAAAGACATTTTCTATCTAGATTAATCATGCAAAAACAGAGAAGAAAACAGAAAAGGTTTCACGAAACATACCTCTTGAAGAATCGTTCTTCGTGTTTCCTCATCTGGTCACAATCTCACGATCCAACGATCTCTCGAGCCTCGAACTACAACGAACAGATCAACCAAACACTTCCACTTCATCTTCTTGGTTGTTCTCGGGATGATGAGAGAGAGTTGTGGGACTCCCTTTTGATTTCAGAGTGGAGAGAATCGTAGAGAATTGAGAGAAAGTTTAGAGAGAATTTCTTGCACTTTGGGATGGAATTCCAAAAAATGGCAAGAATGCTTACCAAATGCTTCTTGCAACACCTATTTATAAAGGTGTGTGGTGGAGTTAAAATCTCCACCATTTACAATTTTACCACAACTATATAATATATAGGCAAATCATATTTGCATATCATATAATATAAGGTATCTCATACCTTATTATACAAATCATATTTGTATAATTGTGAAATTCTAAATTGAATCACATTCAAATTAATTTCTCTCAATCCAATTTCTCCAAATTAACCCTAATTAATTAATTAGGTTACACTATAGTTTATTATGAATCTCATTCACATTAAACTATATGTTATGTCAATCATATCACATATAAATGACATAAGTACAATTTTAATGAATTTAAACACTTCAAATCTACTTGAAACTGTAAAGCCTCATTTCGTCCAATTTGAGCCAACCAAGGGACCTAATCGACCTACAGATGATGAGCTCCAATGATACGAGATTAACTGATCAAACTCTTTGACCTGATTAATCAACATTCATTAACTACAATAACAGTCCACTAAAATTTGTAGATGCACTCTCCTCACTGTAGGACAAGTTGTATCCATCGATATAACTAATGCTCGTGAGTCGACCATTCACAGGTTGTTTATAGTCACAGCTGGGTCAAATTACCATTTTACCCTTGTGTCTACCTCTTGTTCCTTAAGTCTCACCACTCCTCTAATGAACAATTTTGTTGCATGGTCCAACCATAAACAACATCCCTCTTGGGCAAGTGAGAGGGTGGGTGCCTGTTGTCCAAGCCCTAGAGACAACACTTAAGGAAACAACCCTCCCTAGTTTCCCTAGTTCGAGAACGAGTGAATTCCTTCTTGCATAGTTAAGTTCCCAGCTCCCCACGTGGTCCTGTCCCCAAGAAGATAGGCATATTGGGCGAGACACTCAGACATCCTTACCTGTACTAGTCAAATGACAGACTCCCACAGTTAGGAGCCTGTAACACGCTCAGGATTAAGGACGAGTGACTAATTGTCATCTAAAAAGTTATTAGTCCTATACTGTTAACGGTGTTACACAGTAGGTCTAATAATTAACGGTCCGGTCTTGTACAATCTCATTGCATAGGATACCCCCACTCGCATGTCAACCACATGAACGAGCTGGATCACCTCGTTTGTATCTAATACAAAGCGGGTCGCATCCATAGTGTTGTCAGGATGAGTTTTCCAACCCTATCCATATACCGTAGACCGTTCAGGTCATTAACTCGAACGTGATCCTCCCCGTGTGTCTACTACACACCGTTCAAGTTCTCTCATATAATATGACCGTGGAGCTTAGTTTATAGGATTAAGTTTATAAAATGTGAGATACAAAGTTTGATAAATAAACAACCTTTATTTATTAAATCAACTGTATTACAAACTACACAAGATTAGAGCATACACCCCAACAAACTTCCACTTGAACTAAGCTAGTGGAGTACATAATAAATTTCTAAAATGTAAGGTAATACAATAATTAGGGCATTGAATACTCTTTATAATACTCCCACTTGCCCTCCCTACTACAATTTTGGTCTTTATTGACAACTAAAAACCGTCAACATTCACTTCTATTGACATTTTATGTTGACAGTTTTTTACCGTCATTGAAAGTGGTGTCAATAAATCTAAGCGTCAACTTTAAGATGATAGTTGACGGTCGTTAAACGTCAACGATTATGTCTTTATTGACAAATTTTAGCTGTCAATAATATGAATGTTGACACCTATTAGCCATCAACTATAACGTAAATCCGTCAACAAAAACCTATTTATTGACACTTATATACTGTCAACATACGGTATAGTTGATGGTTCTTAGTCGTTAATATTTAGGTCAAAGCGTCAACAATAACCACTTTATTGACAACTGTGAGTCGTCAACATCATGTATTGTTGATATTTTTTAACCGTCAAGTTTTTTAGTCAACCGTCAATAATACCCCTTTTATTGACACTTGTTGCCTATCAATATAAATATATCTTGACGTATTTTAGCTATCATTTATAACTATACTTGATGTTTTACATTGTTGGCTATGACATATATGTTGAAAGTTTTGAACCGTTAATATTGTCGATTTTAATGTCATTTTTTAGCCGTCAACTATAATTATGTATAAAAAATTAAAAAAAAAAAGTGGATAGTATTCAATCATCCCCTACCACCCGCATCTGTATCATATCAAGCAAGTTATTTAAAATTTTTATTTAAATTAAGTAGCAACCACAAATTTTTATTTTCACAAGTTGCTAACTAGTACCCAAATTGCATTTTACTCAAAACTAACAAACTCGATCAAAGCAACATTTAGAATCAGCTAACAATTTTAATATTGACTCAGTTCTACAATAGTTAACACTTGCAAACCAACATTTGCACTGCTAGCAATCCTAGTGTTACATTTATACAAGGCTAGCTAGACACATCAAACTATTATTTAAACAAAAGTCTACATCATAGCTAAATTTAATTTTCATTGAGGAAAAATAAAACCTGTAAAGTAAATTTCTAGTAGACATCACGAAAAATTAAACTTCACTTTGAATGCATGAAGACCTTGAGTTACACGATGACCACCTTGAATAGATCCTTATCAACATTTTCATTGTTTCTAGGAGAACACATGCATTCCAGCGTCTTTATGACTGACTTTGATAGATAAGGAGCTTCACCAAGCAATGTACTTGTTTGATAGAGGGGGAAAAATTTTTTAATTAGAATTTTTTAAGTGTTTTTGGCGCTTGCATGAAAAGTTAAACTATTCACAACTATGCAAAGAACACCTGCAAACATTAAGGTCAAAGAGTACACACTATGATAAAGAAGCAACAATAATTGAATTCAAATTGGATCATTCATTGAGTTTTTATTTGAAAAATTAAAATGCAAGAGGCATATTAGTAATGGCACGTTGCTCAAACATTCATAATAAAATCCTATAGAGAAAGGCAAGATCTGCTAAAATCCTGCCAATAAAAGACTGTGAGATTCCTTGAGAAAGTGTTCGTGAAATGAACCGAGTTATGGTTGGCCTGGAATTTATTCCTAAGAATTTTACCATTTGAGCAGAGCTAACTACACCCATTTAATAAGTCTGATGAAATCCAGCAGGCAAATCCATCATTCTCTTCTGCCACTCATTTAAAACACAGTATCTACAAATTTACGATAAAAAAAGCTCTTCTAGAAATTTCCTTCTCCGAAACAAGCCACCCTCATCTCCCTCATCCCCATCATCAAATTTATCATATACATATTTTTCAACCCTCAATAGCAAAGGCACATAACAATCAATATGGAAACACTTGAAGGCAAAAGAATGACCAAACCAAACTGACTCCATAAGCAAACAATCACCTCATTTACACATTTCCTCAAACACAAGTGTCACTTAAATAAAATTTTCAGCCTGACACAAAGCGATTCAAAATTCTATTTTCTCAATGAAAAAATTACAAGTTTTCAAATTCGAGCAAATGTCGAGCAAACAAAATGTTTACCTTCAAGCAAACATTTCCACAACTGAATCGAGGTCGCTTCCAAATATCTCATGATCCTTCGCTACTTTCTTCAAAGGTGTTGCTCCTTAAATATTTGAGTTTCCTGCAGAAAATGACAAAAATGTATAAATTAACACCATACTCTATCTCCAAGTTGCCAATAATTTTCTTTGGAAAGAGAAAACATGGATATGCCATTCATTAAGTGAGACATCTCAAATAAACATCTACTTTCAATTTATATCTCACATTATAATATTATGAACAATAATTTTTCATATGAAATTATCACAAGCAGGGGTAGGAATATTTCAAGTCCCATGAAGTTTTATTTATTTGGTTAGAAGGTAACAAAAACATTTAAACTACATATAAAGATATATGTTTTTTCTATTTACTCCAAGTTAGACAACTTTCACCCCAAAAAGAATTTATAAAGGTGAATTGTATTGTATATTCATAATTAAACAACACATTTATTATAGAAGTTGTAACAAATAATTTGAGAACAAAACGTCTGTTATAGAAGCATTTTTTTTTTTTGAGATACAATGATCGTGGAAATAATAACAATCACAATAATTAGAAAGAGATATAAATGATAATGTAGATAACTAGAAGAAGAAAAATGGCGGTGCAGATTAATTAGAAGAAGAATATGCACCCAAACTTTGAAGGGTTAAAGTCCAACATAATGTCTATTGGCACAAGTCACAACAAATAGTGATGACAAAAATACAAACATTATTAATTTAGTGCTCAACTCAGAAAGCATTTACCAGTACACAAAAGATAATTAGCTTGGTATAATTTTCAAATGAACCGAGCAGACAAAGGGGGGAAAAGAGAGCATGAACAAAACTAACTAAAATTAGCTTCAATGGATTAGTTGAATGAAAGAGTGGCATTAGTATAGAGCATAAACAAAACTTTTAACTTGAATGAAAATAGAGGTGATGGATTCCAAGATGATGGTATAGAATGATTAAAAAACTTACTTCTTCCCCTTCTGGTTTCAAATAAAAGATAAAATTAGGGATCAAAGACAAATATATATGAATGAGGAGTTCCTTAAAGACAATTAGAAGGCTCAAATTTAAAATGGTGGATAGAGTTGGAAATAAAAATTAAAATGTTGGGATAGGAAGGATTTGTGGTGTCACTTAACAAGCAATCTAACAAAAAAAGTAATTAACTAAAATAGTGTATATGAGCTCAAAAAAAGCAATACATTCTATACATTCTATGAACTCAAATCCACTCTATACCATATGTTGAAGAAAATCAAACGCACACACTAAATCAAATTCATCAACAAAACTCACAGTCAAAACCAAAAATTTTGTTAAACTTCACGGCTGTAGGCTGACAAGGTTGAGAGAATAAAATGCTTCATCAAAACCAAAAGTATAACATTGTTTGTCCATTCAAAAAATGGTATTTTTCAGTAAATTTATAGCACATATTGTCAATGGAAAGAAAATGAGAATAGCCTATACCTCTTCTAGAAGATCGAAAATCGTGTTGTCCGGTGCAGGGCGCTGATGATTGATTTTCAAACTTCTCATTTCAGATTGAATAGAATTCAATTGTTCTTATATCTCCAGCAATCTCATCTCCTCTGCCCCTGCAACATTAGTAATCTCTTGCCTTGTACTGCCTCTATTCTATTCGAGCTGATCTATTACGCAACAAAGTTGTTGAAAAGGTTGAGACTGAACAACGATTTCAAAAATTGGAAACATTAAATATCGAATCTGAAGAACAACATTGTTTTTATGGTAGACAAAGAAGTTTATATCTAATGTTACCCATTGAAGTTCATAAAAATTGAGATATTTAGATTGTGAAAAGGATGACAATCTCTTTCCTGTAACCAAAACAAGACCTTGAATTACAAAATTACAGAACAAAATTTGCAGAAAAGCAAACGATTTTTGCCAAAAAAGAAAAAAATAGAGGGATCTTTAAATTTAAATTTTTGCGTCAAAATATCCTATTGCTCTAGCTTTCTTCTCTTTAAAAAGAACAAGACCCTTGTTGATGGAGAATTCTGCATTGCTTCTTCAGAGTTTAAGAACTCAAATTCTTTTCTATACCATCTGTGAAAATGCAAGCCAAAACACGAGGAAAAAATGAAGAAAGTCTCAAAAGGAGCCCCCTGTTCTTTCTCTCAGTCATTCTAAAAAGAGAGAAACAAGAAGAGTTGAAGAAGAAAGAATTGATGTCGAAGAGAGGATTAAACTCCGATTTGACCAAATTACCACCCTTCTTAAAAAAAGAAATCAAAGACTTAGGTTGGCATCAATTTTCTAAGCAACCAGATGATGCGGTGGAACACTTGGTAAGAGAGTTTTACGCATTCCTTGATACGAAGGAGGGCCATTTGACGATAGTTCGAGAATTGTTGGTGGATTGGTCACCAGAGGACATAAATGATCTTTATCATTTATCAAATATTCAAAAGCGATCAATCAATTCCAATCGAAACTATGAGAAGAAAGAAAGAAAACCCAATAATTCCCTTAAGTTGCAATCTCACGTCCAGCTTAAAAATTAGTGGGAGAGGGATTTACCGGAGGATTGAGAGGTATTGAGCTTGAAACTTGATTTGTGATACATCTCCTCCCCAAAATTTGTAATCAGGCATCCAACATACAGTTAAAAAAAATGGTGGTTTAAATTATTATTCTAACTAGTTTAACATTTTATTAAAATTTTATCTTTAAAAAAGGTTACTACATATAAACAACACATCTGACTTAATAATTTATATGTTGGATTTGTTTGTGGTTAGTGGTCCTACCATGTTCACAAATTCATTTGCATCACTTTCCCTAATACAACCCATTATATGAGGATAAACACTAACCAAACAAGCATTAAATAAACGAGAGGCCTTAAGAAAACAGAAATTGATACCTATCAACATCTTAAATTGAAATAGAAAAATATTCAAAGTCATAGGCTTTGATCATTTTCAAAAGAAAAAAAAATAGTATATCGTGTGGAAGGTACCTAAATAGTCGTAGTTGTTGAACCATCTGCAAATTTTTACTTAAATTGCAAAACTCATGCAAAAACGTGTACCTAACACAAGGAAAAGCACTTCCATTTCAAATGGACTCAAGATATACCTCAAGAAATTAAGAATAGGAACTTATAACATTAAAGAGAAAATTCATAGATTGAACTAAAGCACAAGAAAGCCACAATATAACTTAAACTTAAAAAGTTCCTAAACTAAAACTTTAGAAGATGAAGATGATGATGTGTTCATGAAATGCCCAATGATGATTCCAATTCTAAATTAGGATTTGATAATCCATATACCTTGGTCTCTCCTAAATTTTTTTTTTAAAAAAAAAACAAAGAAACAAAGTAACTGAAAATACAACCAACGAGTGCATAGAGAAGCAAAAAGATATGATAGTAGAGAAGCAAAAATATCACAGAATCCAAATAGCTAAAGCCATAGAAACTAAAAAGTACTTGGTCTAAATTTCAATTGCGGAGCCATATAAAGATTCACTTTAATATTGCATAACAAAACCCAAATAGCTAACAAGCTTCTCTATAGCAAACTTCTTTTAAATCTCTTTAAAAACAGAATAATAGAACTCAAATTCAAACTAAGCTCTTAGTAATGAAGAAGAAATGAGATTAAATAAATTCACTCCCTAAGACAATGATTCTCTTTCATATGCATTCCCAACCCACCATTTGCCTGTACAAACCAAAATTGACTAAAATAGCTAAGACTTCCTCCTTTTTGCTCCACATTTGAGGATGTTATATCGATACCAAAGTTTGGAATACTCGCATCCCGAACCCATCATCTTATTATGAAGAATAGAAAATAAATTAGGGAGATTCCATAGAAATATATATGTCAATCATAGTAGCCAATTTGAGATAAAGTTACTCCCTCCAATCATGGTCCTTGTTTATTCTCCTTGAGCATCAAGGTACCTTTAGAACCTTTACCGTAACACAATAAGTTAGAAATACTACTGATAACACACAAAATGTGCTATCCTTAGGCTTAATAATGGCTACTTTTAAGATGATTTCAGGGCTTTTACGTGTTTAAATAACTCAATTTCAGGTTAAGAGCTTAAACAGGACAATTGAAGACATTTTGGATCACTCGAGGCTATTTGAAGCTAAAAATAACATCAATTGGAAGTAGAAGGATCAATCCAAGCTTGAAGACCCGAGGTGATGGCGTTGCAACGCCATGCAGAGCGCTGCAACGCTGAGCGTGCTGCTTAGAGGCGTGGAAGATCACTGTCGATAGCGTTGCAACGCTGCCTTGCAGCGTCGCAACGCTATCTCGATAAGAAGATGCATATGAAGACCAGTAGTAGGCGCGTTGCGCGCCTTGTAAGCGTCGCAACGCCTGATCGATAACAACGCGCGCGTTAGGGTAGCGGCGTTGGTAACGCCGCCTCGGCGTTGCAACGCCATCGATAGTTTCCATATATACCACGCAGTTAGGGTACAACGTTGCAATGCTGTACCAAAAGTTCTTATAAATAAAACCTTATGTTTTCATTGTAAAAGGGGTCGAATTTGATGGTTTTTGCACCCTAATTTTGAAATACACTCTGTAAGAAGAGAAAGGAGAGCATTTCTTGGAAGCCAAAGCATTCGTGGAGGTTCGAGATCGAGACGGGAGCTCGGAGACGAAGGACCGACATCGACACATAAGTTTAATTTCTTTTTCTTTCAGTTTGTATTACCGTTTTAAGACGTTTGCTACACTTTTAGTTTGGTTTTCTTGTGATTTAGAGTAGCTAAATGTTGTAGTTAGGATTTGATTTGCATGTTAAGACTTATTTGTATGTATTGAAGCATGTTTTATTCTTATTTTTGGCAATTCGTTCTTTAACTTTTTGATATTTTTGGTTTAAGTGGACTCGAGAGATAAAACTAAGATTAGAGCAAAGTTGTTTGGCATGAGAATGACCTAGAAGTCTAAGGGAAACACATAAAGAAGTTGGTTAATGTCGTGCATGTTGTAGGTATTGGAGACTATAGAATTTATTGGATGTGCGAGGCTCACTTAGAATCGAGAGATTTTCTTGAGTATTTTACTTATTGTTTATAAATTCATGACATTAGTTCATTGCATGTGTCAATTAAGTTATTAACTTGTGAATTCAATTTCCTCCAAATCTATCAATTCGTGTCTCCACGTGTTTGTTTGTCTTTTATCTTTACTTTCACCACCTATCCAAGTTATGTTTCTTTAGCTAAAATTGAGAATGAGTATCTTGGTAATTAATTAATCTAGAAATCCATTTCCGAGGACGATACTTGGACTCTTAAATCACTATACTAAAACTTGACCCGTACACTTGCGATTTTGCATTATCATAAATACGTTAGTAACCATGTAACTTATCTATCAGTAGAGAGCAAGACATTATCTCATCTCATGTCAAAAGCACTAAAATCTTACAAAAAAAAAAAAACTATGATAAAAAACTATAGAAAAGGTTTTTTTTTTTTGTAGTGAGCCTTCAAGTGTATTAATAAAGAAAACATAAATATTTCAACACAAAATGCAATTAAACACCACTATTATCTGTTTAATTCTAAAGAGTGCAAGATGGCTATCAAAAAGCTACTTCTCTGCTACTGCTCTACTCTTCTGACCTACCATACCTGCAACCTCAAATCAATTAAGTCTACAAAAGATATAGAATGCTAAATTAATAGAATTTAGAATGTTGAACTTCCTTGAAATTTAACTATTATTTAGGTAAATACCACAATGAAATTTGTTGTTGTTGCACCATTCTCATTGTCCTCCAATGTTTAATAAGGGTTCTACGCAAGAGCCTACAGGAGATAAAGGACAATCACCACAGGAGCAACCTAGTGAAGTAAAATATTATTCGTGAAGTTGTTTTAAAAAATAAGCAGTTGAAATAAATTCAATCACTTTGTTTACACTAGTACACTAGTAATAAAGTTACTAAGACAACAACGCACCAAGTATTAACTCTCGATCGCTCTCCACCTAACAACTCCACATTCAAAGAACCTAAATCTTTTGGGTTCAACCTCAGAACATCCTCTTGCATTCCACCATCGAGCACCAAAAATAAACACGAGTAAAACCCTTAAGAGATCTATGAAATAGTGAGAGAAGGGGAAAAAGAGAGAAATCAAAAGGAAATTTGGTTAACTAATTTCAAGTAATTGTGTGGAGAATAAATAAGAAAAATTTCCAAAGAGAATCACAACCAAACAAAACTCTAAAAGAAAGAAACTTCTAATCCATCAAAACCAAAAACCTCAAACCCGTTCGCAAACCCAAATCCTAATCCCCTTTTTTGAAACCTCAACAACAAATTTCCAAAATCCTCGAACTATAAACAAAAATCAAAATCTAGAAAGAAACCCCACAAATTGAAAGATTAATGGTAGATGATATATGAACAAACCTGTACATGAAAATATTAGTGTTACCTAAAGGAGTTCGTGGCTGAGGAAACATGAATCCAAACAATGGGAATAAGGAGGATCGTTGAATCGAAAAGGTCTAGAAGTGGTAGCAGTAGAGAGGCTATGAAAATCTTCCATAAAAGAAGTTTGTGGATGAAGATTCCAGTTTCCACGTTGGCTGCCAAGAAGGCGAGGCTTTCGTTGTTGATGTCCTGGAAGCAAGGTTTTCTTTAATGGTAGGGTTTGAGAAGTCCATTCGAGAGAGAGTTTTGAGTTGCAAAGAGTTGAATGGGAAGAGATAATGCGAAAAAAGAATGAAGACAGAGTAAATGTATAAGGGTTATGTATTGTGAAAATAAAAGGGGGCGGGAATGTAAAATTTTAATCCCCCTGAATCCCTTTATTATAACATTTAGTGTACATCGACGGCTCTTCACCGTCAATATATACCCCTTATGTTGACGGGTCCAATCGTGAACTAAAGCCAAACCAAGAACAGATGACAGTTATGAGTTGTCAAGAAAACAAAAAACACGGGATTTTCACAATTTTGACGAGATTTTTCGTAATTAACGTCAATAAAGCTACAAATATTGACGGTTTAATGCGTCAACTTAAATATATACCTTCAATGACGGTCGATAACCATCAATATATATATTTCATAATTAATAATTAATTTTAAAGTGAATTTGAGTCTTTTATTGATAGTTTTTTTACCCAACCGTCAACAATTTGAAAAAGAAACGTGTCAATAAAGGCCTAATTTTTAGTAGTACCTAGTCAGGAAGCACTCGAAAACCTAGACTCTCTAGGTGACTCTCAAACACCTTAGCCGTGACGACCATTGTAAACGGATCAACAACATTGTGCTCTAAAGCTATCTACGTGACGGTCACGTCTTCGCAGTGCACAATCTCCCGTATCAGATGATACTTGCGTTCAATATGCTTGCCCCTCTTGTGATTTCGAGGTTCTCTTGAGTTGGCTACTGCACCACTGTTGTCACTAAACAGGGTTACTGACAAGTTCATATCTAGAACAACTTCCAAATCTAACATGAACTTCCTGAGCCAAACAACTTCCTTAGCAGCTTCACAAGCCGACAACATACTCGACCTCCATCGTGGAATCAACAGTGCATCCCTGCTTGATGCTCCACCACGCTACAACTCCTTAATTAAGAGTGAACATTGACCCCAATGTGGACTTCCTAGAATCCTTATCGGTCTGAAACTTAGAGTTTGTGTATCCCGTAAGGATCAAATCCCTATTCCCATACACAAGCATGTAGTCCCTCGTTCTCCTGAGATACTTGAGGATTTCCTTTATGGATGTCCAGTGATCTAATCCTGGATTGGATTGATACCTACTGACAATCCCAACTGCATAACAGATGTCGGGCCTAGTACACAACATGGCGTACATCAAGCTCCCTACAACTGAAGCATAAGGAATCTGTCTCATATCCTCAACCTCTTGAGGTGTCTTAGGACACTGTTCTTTAGACAGGTGAACCCTGCCTAAAAGGCGACAAACCCTTCTTGGAGTTTTGCATGTTATATCGCGACAATATCTTATCGATATAGGATGTCTGAGACATTGCTAGCGTCTTGTTTTTCCGATTTCAAACTATCTGGATACCTAGAACATACTGTACTTCTCCCAAATCTTTCGTTTAGAATTGCGAAGCTAGCTATTTCTTAACGTTAATAAGGAAACCTACATCATTCCCAATGAGTAGGATATCATCCACATATAATATAAGAAATGCGACAGTACTATTGATGATTTTCTTGTAGACACAAGGCTCATCAACATTCTGATTAAACCCATAAGATTTGATGGCCTCATCAAACCTTATATTCCAAGACCTTGAGGCTTGTTTAAGTCCATAAATAGACCTTTGAAGCCTGCAAACCTTTTGCTCCTGACCTTGAGCAATGAACCCCTTGGGTTGGTCCATGTAGATGGTCTCGTCAAGATTGCCATTCAGAAAAGCCGTCTTGACATCCATATGCCATACCTTAGAGTCATAATATGCAGCGATGGGCAGAAGGATCCTGATAGACTTTACCATGGCAACAGGAGAAAAGGTTTCCTCATAGTCAACCCCTTCTCTCTGGTAAAATCCTTTGCCACTAGTCTGGCTTTGAAGGTCTAAACCTTTCCATCTACACCACGTTTACGCTTGTAGATCCACTTACAACCAATTGGTTTAACCCCGTCTGATTGGTCCACCAGCTCCCAGACGGGATTGAAGTGCATAGACTCCATTTTCTTGTCCATGACTTTAATCCATTCATCTTTGTCAATGTCATTCATTACCTGATCATAGGTCAATGAATCCTCGCAGTCGTCATCATGTATAACGACTTGGGTTTCAGCCAAACCCATGTAACGTTCAGGCTTTCTCACAACCCTCCCACTACGTCGAGGCATTCTCAACTCTCGAGAACGTAATTGACTAGACGACCTAGGATCAACAACACTTGTTGATGTACTAGCACCATCAACAACTCTTGCTGATGAACTGTCCATTTCGTTTAACACAATATTGCTCCTTGGTTTATGGTCCCTTATGTGGTCCTCCTCAAGGAATGTGGCATTTTTCAACACAAGCAACCTATTTTCCTTAGGATCAAAAAATAGACCACCTCTCATTTCCTTAGGGTAACCTATGAAGAGGCACAACTTCGAATGAGGTTCCATCTTCTTCAGGTTTGACACCAACATATGGGTCAGGCATCCACAAATCCTTAAATGACGTAAACTAGCTTTACAACCATTCCAGAGTTCGAATGGTGTTTAGAAACACTCTTCGACAGAACTGTGTTCAAAATGTAAACTGCAGTCTCCACTTCTTAACCCCAAAACGAGTCAGGGAGATGAGTGTAACTCATCATCGATCGAACCATGTTCAATAGGGTTCGGTTTCTCCTCTTCGATACATCATTCTGCTGTGGCATACCAGGTGTTGAGAGTTGGGACGTAATTCCATGTTCTATCATATAGCCCTGAAATTCAGTGTTTATATACTCTCCACCTCGATCCAATAGAAGTGTTTTGATCGTATTACATAATTGGTTCTCAACCTCAGTCTTGTACTCCTTGAACTTTTCAAGAGCTTCAGACTTGCGATGCATTAGGTAAACGTACCCATATCTCGAATAGTCATCTATGAAAGATACGAAGTATTCGTAACCTCCTTGGGCTTTAACACTCATCGAATCACAGAGGTCAGAATGTATAAGTTGTAGAGGCTCTTTGGCTCTATAACCTTTTCCACTCAAAGGTCGTTTGGTCATTTTGCCTTCAAGGCATGACTCACAAACCGATAAAGAATTTTCTTCTAAGTCGCTTAGAAATCCATTCTTCACTAGTCTCTCAATCCTATTGAGATTTATGTGTCCTAACCTTAGATGCCAAAGATGTGTGTTTTCTTTTGGAGAAACTTTTAACCTCTTAGTTCACGTTTCAACAGTTTTAAACCATTAAGTATTCAAAACACTTTTGACCGAAGTAGGCTTTAAAACATATAAATTATTCTCTAGTGAAGCAGAACATAACTCATTTCCTTTGAATGAAATAAACGCTTTATTATATTCAAAATGAACGAAAATATAATGTTCAATAAGGCAGGAAATTGAAAGAAGGTTTCTAGTAAACCCTGAGACTATGTATAAATTATCTAATAATAAGTACTTCCCGCCAAAGAAAAGCTTCACCGTTCCTGCAACTGCAGCTGAGACAACTTCTCCGGATCCAACCCTGGGTGTTATCTCTCCCTCATGCAATCGCTGTCAGGAACTAATTTCCTAAAAAGAAGAACAAACATGGTTAGTGAAGCCTGAATCAAGTATCCAGAATGAGTTACTACTCTCCACTAAGCAAGTTTCAGTAACAAGTAAATCACATTTACCTTCCTTCTTCTTGTCGGTAAGGAATTTGGGACAGTTCCTCTTCCAGTGGTCGTCCCCGTTGCAGTAGAAACACTTTCTTTTTTCTACAACCTCCTTGACCTTCTTGCCCTTCGGGGCAGCAGCGTGATCAGCTTTACCCACTTTCTTCAACTTCTTCTTCTTCCCTTTCGGGCCTGAAGAACCCACAAACTTTGTCCTAGAGGTCGAACCCTTGTGAAAGAACCTGAAGGCAACATTTGCCTAAGTTTCCTTCCCCTTGACTCGCATCAAGGGCTGAAAGGTTTGTAGTTCGTTGAAGAGGGTGGTCAGATTGTAACTATTTTTGTTCATAAGAACATTGCTACGAAACTGTAGGAAACTCATCGGAAGAGTCTCCAAAATAAAGCTGACCTGACTCGACTCATCGATCAAAGCACCATTCATTTCCGTCAAGTTAAAGTGGGTCATCATGTCGAGAACATGTTCCCTAACAAACGTTTCCTCCTTCATCCTAGCATTGAACACATGTTTGAGAGCGTCGTGCCTAACTTGAAAGGACTGTTGTCCAAACATGTTATGCAACGACTCCATGATCTCCTTAGCGGTTACCATGACCTCGTGCTTCTTAGCCAAAACTTCAGACAAGCTGTCTATGATATAGGCCTTGGCCATTACATTGATCTTGGTCCATCGATCGTACACATCACGAACACTTTGCGATGTGGTCGGGCTGGGCACCTGAGGACACTCCTCAATGAGTGAGAACTTAAGGTCGTCGGTAACTAAGATCGTGTTTATATTGTTCTTCCACATTTGGTAATTATCTCCTACGAGTTTGTCGGAAGCTAAGAGGGCTATAATTTAACTCGACATTTTGCTTAAAAGAAAAACTTTGTATTAGATCTCGCAAAAACTTTTGAAAATCCAATCATTTTTAACAAATTTTATTTTATGATCCCTAGGTCGTTAAAAATTGCAATGATACCCAAAAGGTTTAAAATGATCGCCACCGAAGGGTAGACAGAATCACTCCTCCTCTGGGACGAGACTTTCTCGACCATACCTAATGCCAGAATAACTCTTATTCCTATAGGCATCTAGTTACCATTTTTCGGTCGGACTCATTAGCTCTTAATAATTTCCGTGAGTGTAACCCTCTATCTTTAAACCCCAGAGTTCCCATCCAAATAATAACTGCCGAAGGGAGGACTACGTAGGAAGATAAACTAAGGTGATCATATCCCTTTCAGGAATTCACGGTGTTCTGACTCCCATGATTAAGGCCCTCCGTAGGGATTGTCTGGTCCAGGGCAAACTAGCAGGTGGATCATAGGCGTCTCAGGATGTTAATTGATAAAAGAGACCGTGGGTCCCGTTTTCATAGGTCCCGCTCCCACTCACTATAAGTACTCTCTCCATTCACATTGAATTTTGACCCATACAAATACCATCCGTAGGGGGGACGCTCCCATTTACGCCATCAGCCTGAGTATGGATCTCAAGGTGTGAACTTAACGGAGATTTGTCGGTGGAATTTTAAATGTATCTCATACACTCCAATTCCTCTCACTCAACACTTTAGTTTAACGGGATTGACCTAGATAAACCGACTATATTTACCTAAGTCTATCAATATAACTCTTATATTGGATTAACATAAGTCTATAATCAAATTATTAACTTAGGTCTAAGTGAGTTTATTTAATTAACACTTAATTAACGCCGCTCACGAGAAATATAACCTATGAATCTCCAGACCAAATTCACTCCCATGTCCGTTCCCAGGTAGGGGTGTTCCGCAAAGCGTCAGCTTAAATACCCCAACCTTAGACAGAACCTTCCTTAGACAGAGTTACTAATTAGTCACCATTGATAAGTCATATCTAAGTTCCTAATTCTAATCTTATTAGAACTAGAAAACCTAAGTCTAATTAATCAGGTTCTAAACCATTTAAAACTAATTAATTAACTTAGGTTACATGCATTTCTATGTTATAATGCTTGATCATTCATCACATGAATAATTAAACAATATAACATACATTCATCACATGAATAAATGCATACCAATGCTTTTAATCTAATTAATATAACACTTATATTAATTAATTAAATATACATTATATTATAACTCTTATAATATAACTTATCATGCATACTATATATTATAACACTTATAATATAAACATGACGCATGATATGCTTAACCTAAGGTGAGATTTTAAACTATATGGCATACATTATGCACATAATATTTGATACAACACTTGCATAAAATTAAATAGAAAATTGGACTGGTTTTTGGCACCCTAGGGACATTAATTTAAATTAATTAACATTAATATAACACTTATATTAATATTAATTAATTAACCTAATTTACAAAAAAAATTAAATTAATGATACAAAAACGGATAAAATATTACTATGCCCCTTAATGCCACTCCCGCGGAAATAGCTCGCAACATTGCCACTAATGCAGCGGCGTTGCAACGTCGTGGCCAGCGTTGCAACGCCGCACCGCTCCACGCCATACTCGCGTCATAATGCTGAGTGGCATTGCAAAGCTGCTCCTAGCGTTGCAACGACGTTCTGCAACACAATCTCCTTCCGCTCGTATGGCGTTACAACACCGATGAAAATCGTTACAACGCCGTGCTTTGTGATGCTAAAATATCGAGTGCCCTAAACTAATGTAAATTAGAATAAGAGTCCGACACTTCTACGACGTGCAAGTATACACGGTCGAGAGCAACAAGTGATAAGTTAAAGTATCGATCCCCCGAGAACTAGCTAAACCTAAATGAATGGGTGTCCTAGCAAATTTTTCTTATTTTAGTGCAATGCATGAGTGTGCAAATTACTATTATAAATAAATAAATTGATGTGATAAGTGTGCAAAGACAAGACTAGACTCAAGGAACTAACTAAATTTAAATGAGGGGAGAGGAGAATGCAAACAAGAGGGGAGATGCTAGAGATCAGTTTTTTAATGAAAGATAGGCTTGGGTTAGGTTGGAGCTTTCATGCTCAACTAGAATAAAGATGTGATTGACGCCTTGAATTTATCTACACATGCGTTCAAGTGAATCTTTCCAAAATCACTAAGTTTTAAGACCTACAATTTCCAAATTGTGATCTAAATTATGCTCATGATTTTAGGTTCTAGGTGGGTTAATTATCCCTAATCAACTCAATAATCCTAGAATGAAATTTTAGTTTTCTAATTCATTAGCTTTCCCAAGTTTATGAATTATAGGGAAGTTAAAAAGGCTAATTTTAATTCTCATGCAACGTTAAATTCAATAAAATTTCATAAATTCAATCAATGGCATCAACCATAAATTTAATCCAAAATTACATTAAAACAACCTAGCCCTTGCCTAAGAAAATTTAGTTCATGTAAATAAACTCACAAATCTCTAATTTATGCATGTTTGTGTTGTTTAATAAATTCAAATATGTGTTGTAACAGTATCACAAAACAACCCAAATTAATCACAAATTCAGCCCAAAAAACAGTCATGAATTTAGCCTAAAATAGTGAGTAAAAAAAGCACAATAAACGCTCAAAATTGGAGTAACAACAAGCCAAAATGATTAGGGAATAGGAGCAGTTTACACGAGGCAATTGACATGTGTTTTGCTTCAGCAAAATGCCAAGATCCCACCGAAGGCAACTGACAATAGCAGCAGGTTTCAGTGTTCTTTAGGTTTTGTCCGATAGCAATATCTAATGAACCAGAGCTCTAAACGATGATCTAACTGTTGAAAACGACGCTCTATGAGTTCCCAACAAGCTGACACAATTGCAGCACAATCCAACGGTTCACACTCCAGTAACCGAAAACTTTGTGAGTGTTGTCTGTGAAAAACTAAACTGTAGTGGTCACGCAACGTGACAGCAATATCTGATACAACGAAGCTCCAAACGACGATCCAACCGTTTAAAACGGAGCTCTATGAGTTTCCAACAGGCTGACAAAATTGTAGCAAAATCCAACGGTTGGATAGCCATAAATCGCAAACTTCGTAAATGACGTCTGTGAAAACAGAACTGCACTGATGCTCTCGATTTTGCTTCAGCAAAGATGGGCAAATCACAGCAGGTGGACAAACCCCTACTCTTGACTTTGCTTCAGCAAAGGTTGGTTGATTCCAGCAGATGGCCAACCCTCTACTCCACGGTTTGCTTCAACAATTCCTCCATGTCGTGATTTCTTCTTCTCTCGTTAAATTGCTTCAGCAAACAACCTACCGCCAAGCACAGCTGCACTTTACTTAAGCAAAAGGCCTCCCTCTCAGATGTGTGCAACAACGTTTGTTTCAGCAAAAAGCTATCGATTTTTTTCCTTCCAATGCACGCCCTTTGCTTCAGCAATCTCACGAGTTCTTTTTCTCTCTCTCGATCTCTTCCTCTTGTCACAACTCCAACTCCCTTTTACACTTGTAAACCCTAGCCTCCTTATACAAGATGGTATTGCCCTTGTTGGGGTTTGTGCCCTAAAACTCGTAGTTTGTAATTATGTTCTAATTAATGTAATAAAGTGTTATTATTTTAATAAAGAGTTATTGTTCGTTATCTACGAGTTTGCCTTTATTTAAACTCTAAATCCAATAAACTAAACATCCAAGGCTGTTAAATGAATCTTTAACTGAATGTAGTGTACATATAAAGGTTCTCGGTTCGAGATACAACCTAAAGGGTCTATAGTTAGGGGACAACATTTGGGTACCTTACCCTGGTAAAACTATGGATGTGGCCCACTTTGTATTTGATACAAACACTGTGATCCTAACGTGTTCGTGTAGATGACATGTGAGTGGAGATATCCTATGCAATGAGATTACATAAGACCGGACCGCGAAATAGTAACCTCTAGTTGTAACTCAGTTGACTAGTTAGGTTTCTATTTCACTAGGATGACCTAGGCAACTTGATCTCAATCCTGAGCAGGTTACGAACTCATGTTCGTGAGGGATTGTCCTTTGACTAGTATGAGTGAGAGTGGCCAGATTCGCCGACTCAATAAGCCTACCTACTTGGAGACAAGACCGATTGAGTGGTTGGGAACTTAACTTAGCAAGATGGAATTCACTCCTTCCCGCCTACTAGGGTAAGTAGAGGAATGTTCCCTTAAGTGGTGTCTCGGGGACTTGAACAACGGGCCCGACCCTCTCATTGACCCGAGAGGGACTCTGTTTGTTGGTAGGACTACAAACAAATTGTTCATTAGAGGAGCACTTTGTACTTAAGGCACAAGATGTAACCTAGGGGTAAAACGGTAATTTGACCCACTGGTGTTACGAACATTCGTGAAGGATTGACTTGCTTCATTTATTGGTCAATATCCATGGACACGTAAATATATCTGCAGTGAGTGAGAAGAGTGCAAATGTGGGACTTTAGTGGAGTGTTCCATGCTTAACGAATGTTGATTGGGAGGCTAATGAGATTAACCAAACAATCTCGTATCGTTGGAGCTTCTGATCTGTAGGTCCATTAGGTCCACCTTCTAGCTCATAAAGGGTTCTAAGATCATTTGAATTTGAAATGTTCAAATTCATTAGGGAATATATTTAATGTATTTAGATACGATATAATATATAGTCTTGGAACTATATATTATAAATTTAATGTGAATATGATTCATATTAAATTACATGAGAGAATGAAATATTTGAAAAAGTTCAAATATTAAATTCAAATATGAATGTGATTCATATTTGAAAACTATAGGTTAAAATTTAATGTGCTTAAGATGTGCATTAAAACTATAAGTTAGAGGGAAAAACTGATTGAATGTGATTTAATCTAAATTAAATATATGATATTTAATTTATAATTAATTAAATGTGATTTGATTAATTAGTTATATTATTTAATTAATAATTTAATTATTTATTTTATAATATAATATTTAAATAAAAAAGAAGGGGAACGTGTGGCACGTTCCCCAGTTCCCTCACACTCCCCATCGATAAGGAGTGAGGAAGTTATTTTCTCAACATACTTTTCTTCTCCTTGTGAGAAGAAATGATGGCAGATTGAATTCGATCAACATTCTCTGCAAGAATTCTCTTTTTTCTCTCACACTCTCATTCCCATTTCTTCCAATTGTTGAATTCCTTTCCACAAAGGAGAGATCTAAGTAGAACTCAGAGACATAGAAGGTGCTCTCTGTTGATGGTGTTCTGTTGGTGAAAAACAGAGAATTTTTTGGAAGTTCCAGAGTTGCTGTAAAGCTTGGAGCAAGCAGTTTTGTTGTTCTGTGATTCTACAAAGGTAACACCTTCTTTCTTCTTCTTCTTTTAGTTTAATTGTTAAACTAAAGTATGTTTGTATGCAATTATCCATGTCTAATTGGATTAGAATTTTCATGCTTATTCTGTTTTTATCAATGTACTGGTTTTTGGTTCTAACTTAAATAATCAAGCAATTATGATTCCAAATACGTTTTCGCTGCTTAAGGAGATCATATCTCCATCAATTGGTATCAGAGCAATGCTTGTATTGTTTTGTTTGAATCAAAATTTCATTGATTTGGTGGAAATTTGCATTTGGTTTGCTGTAAAACTAGTTTAGGAATTTTTTGGCCTTAGTTTACTTTGATTTGATCATTTTGTATGTAAAGGCCCCTGTGTTTTGGGTAATTAAGTGCTTAATCGAGTCTGTATTCGAGTTATGAGTTGTTCGGGACCAGTTTCATGCAATTCGGTTGAGAATCGAAGGAGAATTTATTGATTGATGCTGCTGTGTTCGAAGAAGAGAGCCACTGCCGAAGCTTCAGCGTTGCAATGTCGTTTATCAGCGTTGCAACGCTAAGCAACGACGTTGCAACGCCTTTCATCCCTATCGACGCGGGGCTCCGGTGGGTCGTTGTGTGTTGCAACGCCGCCTCGCGTTACAACGCCACCCGATAGAAGCGCGCCAAGCGCAGATGAAGAGGCGCGTTAACGCGCTTGCATCGCCAAGCGTTACAACGCCATGACGATTTTCCAACAGCTGCAGATCGATTCAATTTTGGTCCGATTCGAGTGGTTCAAGCCCGGTTCAAGGTATTTTGGATCGATTTTATGTAATAAAATTAATGTAATTTTATTATTTTGCACTTTAGGGGCCAATTTATTCCGGTTTTACAGCTTTATGTCTTTATGAATGTCATTTAGATTATTCCCACCTTAGGATAAGCATGTTCATACATTCTTTTATTTGTATAATTGTTATATGAATATGGTTAGATGCATGATTAATTTATTTTTCATGAGTAATTAATTATAATTGTTATGATTAGATTACATGGAAAATAAATTGCATGGAGCATGACATTACTTAGTTTAAAATAAATGTTATTTTATTTAAGTAATTTTTTTTTATTCAATTAGTTGAATACTTTATAATTTCAATTTGAAAAATAATTGTTGGATTTAAAATATAGTTTTTTACAAAGGTTAATTATTAAAATTATAAAAGTTATAAATTAAAGGGGTTTTAAAAACCATAAACTATAATAAAGAAATGCATGCAAACATAGGAACTTGGGTTAAAAATTTAAATTTGTTTTAAAATGTTTAAAATTAATTTAGACCTAAATTTTAATCTCTAATAGGATTAGAAATTAGTCTTACATAGTATTTTAAATAGTTTAAAATATAGTAGGACCATGGAACTTTGGTTATAAGGAAACTCTACCGGTGAAGTTCTGTCTAAGGCTGGGGTACTTAAGCTGACGGTTAATAGAACACCTCCTACCTGGAAACTAACCCGGAGCTTGAGTTGAATTAACCTTAGTTCCATTTTATATCTAGGTAATTAAAATGTTTATTCACTTAGACATAAGGTTTAAAGACCTAGTTATAATAGTTATAATAGGCATAGACTTAGATAGATTCTTTTAGCCAGAATCCGACTAAGTTAAACCTATCCCTTAATCTTAGGAGCTTCAGTGGGAGAAAACGAGATGTTCGCATCGAGTTTACTATCACGTCCTCAAGAGTTCACACCGTGAGTTCCATGTTCGGCTACGTGGCGTCAATAGGGCGTCCCCCTACGGTATGTGTTTGCATGGTTCAATACCAAGGTGAATGAGGGAAGTATCCATAGTAAATGGGAGCAGGACGCGTGTCAACGTATCCTACGGTCTCCTCCATTAGGTCGCACCGTGAGATTTCTATAGTCCGCCTGCTAGGTTGTCCTGGAACAACCAAACCCTCCGGAGGGTCTGACTATAGGGATCAGAACACCGCAAACTCGAGAAATGGATAGGGTTGGAGACCTAATCCTAGATACACTGTGGATGCGACCCACTTTGTATATGATACAAACGAGGTGATCTGACTCGTTCATGTAGTTGACATGCGAGTGGGGGCATCCTGTACAATGAGATTATACAAGACCGAACCGTGAATTATTAGACCTACTGATGTAACACCGTTGACAGTAAAGACTAATAACTTCGTAGATGACCATTAGTGACTCGACCCGAATCCTGAGCGTGTTACGGACTCTTGTCTGTGGAGGTCTGTCCTTTGACTAGTACGGGTGAGGGTGGTCACAGTTACTCGCCCAATATGCCTATCTTCTTAGGGATAGGACCAAGTAGGGAGCTGGAAACTTAACTACGCGAGATGAAATTCACTCGTTCCCGCCTTTAGGGAAACGAGAGGGGTTGTTCCCTTGAGTGCTGTCTCCAGGGCTTGGACAACGGGCGCCCACTCTCTCACTGGCACGAGATAGTTGTTGTGTATGTTCGAACCATTACAACGTTGTTGTTCATTAGAGGAGCAGTGGGGACTTAAGGAGCAAGAAGTAGACACGGGGGTAAAAGGGTAATTCGAGCCAGGTAAGCTTTATACTGGAGACTTTTCTGAAGAGTTTCCTTCAGTTTCGTAGCAACGCTGTTATGAACAAGATTAGCTACACACTGACTACCCTCCAAAATGAGCTACAGAATTTCCAGTCCTTGATGAGGATCAGGGCACCAGAATCTAAGGCAAATGTTGCCTATAGGTCTTATCACAGGGGTTCGACCTCTAGGACTAAACCTGTTGCTCTTTCTCACCCGAAAGGGAAGAAGAAGAAGATGAAGAGGGGTAAAACTGACCGAGCTGCCGCCCAAAAGGGCAAGAAGGTCAAGGAAGTTGCAGAGAAAGGAAAGTGTTTCCACTGCAATGGGGACGACCACTAAAAGAGAAACTGTCCCAAGTTCCTTGCCGAGAGGAAGTATCAAGGTAAATGCGATTTACTGGTAACTGAAACTTGCTTAGTGGAGAGTAGTGACTCTACCTGGATTTTAGATTCGGGCGCCACTAACGATGTTTGTTCTTCATTTCAGAGAATTGATTCCTGGCATCCGTTGCGAGAGGGTGAGGTGACTCTACGGGTTGGATCCGGGGAGATAGTCTCTGCTGCAGCGATCGACAAAGTGAAGCTTTATTTTGGCAGGAATTTTTTATTGTTGGACAATATGTATATAGTTCCAGGGTTTACTAGAAACCTTGTTTCTATTTCCTGTCTCATTGAACATTATATTTCAATTTCCTTTGATTCTAATAAAACGTTTATTTCTTTCAAAGGCAATTTGATCTGTTCAGCTCCACTTGAGTCTAACTTGTATGTTTAAAACCAAATTCGGTCAAAAGCGTTTTGAATACTGAATTGTTTAAAACTGTAGAAACACGAACTAAGAGAGTTAAGGTTTCTCCGAAAGAAAATGCCCATCTTTGGCATCTAAGGTTAGACCACATTAATCTCAATCGAATTTAGAGACTAGTGAAGAGTGAACTTCTAAGTCAGTTAGAAGAAAACTCTTTACCAGTGTGTGAGTCATGCCTTGAAGGCAAAATGACCAAACGTCCTTTTAGTGGAAAAGGATATGGAGCCAAGGAGCCCCTTGAGCTTATACATTCTAACCTTTGTCGTCCGATAAGTGTTAAAGCACGAGGTGGTCATGAATACTTCATTTCTTTCATTGATGATTATTCGAGGTATGTGTATATTTACCTAATGCATAGAAAGTCTGAAACTCTTGAAAAGTTCAAGGAGTACAAGACTGAGGTTGAGAACCTGTTAGGTAAAACCATAAAAACACTTCGATCGGATCGAGGTGGAGAGTATATGGACACTGAATTCAAGGACTATATGATAGAACACGAAATTACGTCCCAACTCTCAGCACCTGGTATGCCACAACAAAATGGTGTATCGGAGAGGAGAAACAGAACCCTGTTGGACATGGTTTGGTCGATGATGAGCTATGCTCGTCTCCATGATTCTTTTTGGGGTTACGCAGTGGAGACTGCAGTTTGTATTTTGAACAACGTTCCGTCGAAAAGTGTTTGTGAAACACCTTTCAAACTCTGGACTGGACGTAAAGGTAGTTTACACCATTTAAGAATTTGGAGATGTCCGACCCATGTGTTGGTGTCAAACTCGAAGAAATTGGAACCCCATTCAAAATTGTGCCTATTCGTAGGTTACCCAAAAGAGACTAGAGGTGGTCTGTTTTTCGATCCTTAGGATGATAGGGTGCTTGTGTCAACAAACGCCACTTTCCTTGAGGAAGACCATATCAGGGATCATGTACCTAGGAGCAAAATCGTGTTAAACGAAATGGACAATACATCAGCAAAAGTTGCTGATGAGGCTAGTACATCAACAAGTGTTGTTGATCCTAGCACGTCAAGTCAAGTCCATTCCCAAGAGTTGGGAATGCCTCGACGTAGTGGGAGGGTTGTGAGACAGCCTGAACGTTACATGGGTTTATCTGAAACCCAAGTCGTCAATCCTGATGATGACTGTGAGGATCCATTGACCTATGATCAGGCAATGTCTGATGTTGACAAGGACGAATGGATTAAAGCTATGGGCTAGGAAATGGAGTCGATGTACTTCAATTATGTCTGGGAGCTTGTGGAACAACCAGATGGGGTAAAACCTATTGGTTGTAAATGGATCTACAAGCGTAAACGTGGCATAGATGGAAAGGTGCAGACCTTCAAAGCACGACTAGTGGCAAAGGGTTTTACCAAGGTAGAAGGGTTGACTATGAGGAAACCTTTTCACCTGTTGCCATGGTAAAGTCGATCAAGATCCTTCTAGTCATTGCCACATATTATGACTACGAGGTACGACAGATGGATGTCAAGACTGCCTTTCTAAATGGCAACCTTGACGAAACCATCTACATGGACCAGCCCAAAGGGTTCATTACCTAAGGCCAAGAGCAAAATGTTTGCTGGCTTCATAAGTCCATTTATGGACTGAAACAAGCCTTAAGGTCTTGGAATATAAAGTTTGATGAGGCAATCAAATCTTATGGCTTTGGTCAGAATGTTGACGAGTCTTGTGTCTACAAAAAAATTGTTGACAAAACTGTCGCATTTCTGATATTATACGTGGATGATATTCTTCTCATTAGGAATGAGGTAGAATTTCTTACTGACGTAAAGAAATGGCTAGCTTCGCAATTCCAAATGAAAGATTTGGGAGAAGCTCAGTATGTTCTAGGTATCCAGATAGTCCAGAACCGGAAGAACAAACGTTGGCCATGTCTTAGGCGTCTTATATTGACAAGATGTTGTCTAGATATAAGATGCAGAACTCCAACAAGGGCATGCTGCCTTTCAGGCACGGGGTTCACCTGTCTAAGGATTAGTGTCCTAAGACTCCTCAAGAGGTTGAGGATATGAGACGGATCCCCTATGCTTCAGCTGTAGGAAGCCTGATGTATGTCAGGCTGTGTACTAGGCCCGACATCTGTTATGCAGTAGGGATTGTCAGTAGGTATCAATCTAATCCTGGATTAGATCACTGGACAACCGTAAAGAAAATCCTCAAGTATCTTAGGAGAACGAGGAACTACAACTTAGTGTATGGCGGTGGGGATTTGATCCTTACGGGAAGCGGAGTACGTTGCGGCTTGTGAAGCTGCAAAAGAAGTTGTTTGGCTTAGGAAAATCATGACAGATTTGGAAGTTGTTCCAAATATGAACTTGCCGATCACACTGTTTTGTGACAACAATTGTGTAGTAGCCAACTCCAGGGAGCCTCAGAGCCAAAGAAAGGCAAACACATTGAGCGGAAGTATCATCTGATACGGGAGATTGTGCACCGCAGAGACATGACAGTCACGCAGATAGCGTCGGAGCACAACGTAGCTAATCCATTTACAAATCCCCTCACGACTAAAGTGTTTAAGGATCACCTAGAGAGTCCTCGAGTACTTCCTGACTCAGGCAAGTGAGAGATATGTGAACGGGTATTCAATGCCCTAGTTTATTGTATTACTTCATTGTAATTTATGTACATTTCAGAAATGTATTTTCTCTACTAGCTTAGTCCAAGTGGGAGTTTGTTGGGATTTTTATCCTAATCTCGTATTTGTAAATTAATATTTGAAATTAATAAAGAGTTATTCATTTCATTATTTTGTGTCTCGTATTTTATACAACTTTGACCAATAAAATAAGCTCCAGGGTCATTGAATATATGAGAGAATTAGAATTTGAACGGTGTGTAGTCGACACACAGGGAGGATCACATTCAAGTAAATGAACCGAACGGTCTACAGTATATGGATAGTTGGAGACCTAATCCTGGATACACTGTGGATGCGACCCGCTTTGTATTAAGATACAAACGATGTGATATGACTCGTTCATGTGGTTTACATGCGAGTGGGGGCATCTTGTACAATGAGATTGTACAAAATCGGACCGTGAATTATTAGACCTACTGATGTAACACCGTTGACAGTCAGGACTAATAACTTCGTAGATGACCATTAGTGACTCGACACAATCTCGAGCGTGTTACAGACTCGCATGCATGGGGTCCGTCCCTTTAACTAGTACGGGTGAGGGTGGTCACAGTTACTCGCCCAATATGCCTATCTTCTCAGGGACAGGACCAAGTAGGGAGCTGGGAACATAACTACGTGAGATGGAATTCACTCGTTCCCACCTTTAGAGAAACTAGAGGGGTTATTCCGTTGAATGCTGTCTCCAGGGCTTGGACAACGGGCACCCACTCTCTCACTGGCACGAGAGCGTTGTTGTGTATGGTCGGACCATTACAACGTTTTTGTTCATTAGAGGAGCAGTGGAGACTTAAGGAGCAAGAAGTAGACACAGGGGTAAAACAATAATTTGACCCAGCGGTGTCTACGAACAACCTGTGAAGGGTCGACTCATGGGCATTGGTTATATCAGTGGACACGTAATATTCTGCAATGAAGGGAGTGCAGCTACGGGCTTTAGTGGAGTGTTACCGTAGCTAATGAAGGTTGATTAACCGGGTCAAAGAGTTTGATAGGTTAATCTCGGATCATTGGAGCTCGTCACTGTAGGTCCATTTGGTCCCTCGGTTGGCTCAAACTAGGTTAAAAGAAGGGTTAATGTTTTAGTGTGAATTGAAGTGTTTAATTTCAATTAAGGGCATTTATGTCATTTATATGAGATATGAATGATATAATATATAGTTTAATGTGAATGAGATTCATAATAAACTAGAGGTTAGCCTAATTGTTGAATTAGGGCTAATTGAAGAAATTAATTGAGAGAAATTAAATTGAATGTGATTCAATTTAATAAATCCACAATTATACAAATATGATTTGTAAAATGAGATATGAGATATCTTATATTATATGGTTATGCAAATATGATTTGCATAACCTATGGTTGTGGTAAAATGGTAATAATGTGGAGATTTTAACTCTATCATTTTCCATTATTTAAACCCTTCTTGGTAGAAGGAAAATGATTCATTCCCTCATTTTTTTGGATTTTCACCAAAAAGAAGAGAAAGCTCTCTCTCAATTCTCTCTCAATTCCTCTCCTCCTTCACCAAAACAAAAGTTCCCACTGATGGAGATCTAATCTCCTTGAGCAGCGAAAACGTGGTTTGGAATCGTTAATGGCTTGATTGTTTTAATTGAAACAAAAACCAGTACATTGATAAATAAAACATACAGAACAAGCATGCTAATTCTAATCTAATTAGACATGGAGAAAAGCATACATGCAAACATGTTAAGTTTAACAATTAAACTAAAGGGAAGAAGAATTACCTTTGTAGACTCACAGCAACTCCTTGCTCCAAGCAAATTCCAGTAACTCAGCAATTCCAAGGCAAACTCGTAGATAACAAACAATAACACTTTATTGAAATAATAACACTTTATTACATTAATTAGAACATAATTACAAACTACGAGTTTTAGGGCACAAATCCCAACAAACTCCCACTTGAACTAAAACTCTAGTGGGGTACATCATAATCTAAAACAGTGGTTACAAGAGATAGAAATACAATAAACTAGGGCATCCATATACCCCATTAAATATCTCCCACTTGCTCTAGATTAGCTTATGTACATATCTCGTAGACCCAGACTTTCCAGATGACCCTCGAACACTTTAGCCGTGAGAGTCTTTGTAAACGGATCAGCAATATTGTGCTCCGAAGCGATCTTCGTGACTGCCACATCTCCTCGTTACACTATTTCTCGTATCAGGTGATACTTCCTCTCGATGTGCTTTCCTCGCTTATGGCTGCGAGCTTCCTCGAATTGGCTACCGCACCACTATTGTCACAGTATAAAGTGATGGGAGATTCCATATTTGGAACATCTTCCAAATCAGTAAGGAATTTCCTTAGCCAAACATCCTCCTTAGCTGCTTCACAAGCAGCGACATACTCAGACTCCATTGTGGAGTCAGCGATGCATCCTTGCTTGATGCTTCGCCATACTATAGCTCCCCCGTTCAGGGTAAAAACTGATCACGATGTAGATTTCCGAGAATCCTTATCGGTCTAAAAATCGAAATCGGTGTAACCAAATGAGATCGATCCTTAGACCCATACACAAGCATATAGTCCCTCGTTCTCCTTAGATACTTGAGGATATTTTTAACTTCTGTCCAATGGTCTAACCCTAGATTGGACTGGTACCTACTGACTATTCCCACTGGATAGCAAATGTCCGGCCTCGTGCATAGCATAACATACATTAAGCTACCTACTGCAGAGGCATAGGGAATATGTCTCATATCCTCAACTTCTTGAGGTGTCTTGGGACACTGCTCCTAGACAAATGAACTCCGTGTGCTGAAGGGTAATATGCCCCTCTTGGAATTCTGCATCGAATATCCGGACAACATTTTGTCGATATAAGATGCTTGAGACAGTGCTAGCGTTCTGTTCTTGCGATTCCTAAAGATCTGAATCCCAAGAACATACTGCGCCTCTCCAAAATCTTTCATTTGGAATTGGGTCGCCAGCCAATTCTTTATGTCAGTTAGGTATCCTACATAATTCCCAGTGAGTAGGATATCATCCACATAAAGTACTAACAAAGCTACTTTGTCGTTGACGATCCTCTTGTAAACACAAGGCTCGTCAACGTTTTGGTCAAAGCCGTAAGACTTGATCGCAGTATCAAATCTTATATTCCAAGATCTTGATGCTTGTTTCAATCCATAAATTGATCGATTAAGCTTGCCAACTTTTTGCTCCTGACCTCGTGCTATGAACCCTTCGGGCTAAGACATATAGATGCTCTCGTCAAGATTACCATTCAAAAAGGCAGTCTTGACGTCCATTTGCCAAATTTCATAATCATAAAACGCGGCTATGGACAAGAGTATCCTTATAGACTTCAACATAGCAACAGGGGAAAAAGTTTCTTCATAGTCTACAAGTTCCCATACCGAATTGAAGTTCATTGACTCCATTTCAAGTTCCATGGCTTTGATCCATTGGTCCTTGTCTACGTCATTCATTGCCTGTTTATAAGACAATGGATCTTCTACGCCATCATCAGGCATGACAACTTGAGTTTTAGCTAAACCAAAGTAGCGGTCAGGTTGGGAAACAACCCTCCCACTGCGTCGAGGCATTCCCAACGATTGAGAAGGACGAGACTGACTTGAGGTGCTGACTCCTCTATCAACTCTTGATGAGGGTACAACTTGATCAACAACTCTTGTTGGTTCATGTGTAGCTTCATTTAGTACTAATTTACTACGCGATTTATGGTTTCTCATGTGATCTTCCTCCAAGAACGTGGCGTTTGTCGATACAATCATCTTATTTTCTTGTGGGTCGTAGAAAAGACCACCTCTCGTTTCTTTGGGATTGTCAACAAATTGGCACAATCTTGAACGAGGTTCCAGTTTCTTTGGGTTTGTCACGAGCACGTTTGCCGGACAACCCCAAATCTTGAAGTGTTGTAAACTAGGTTTACGCCCCTTCCAAAGTTCAAAAGGTGTTTCAAACACTTTTGACGGCACTGCTCAAGATTTGAATGCAGCTTTCTCTGCGTATCCCCAAAACGAGGCGTGCAATTGAGCATAGCTCATCATAGAACGAACCATGTCTAACAAGGTTCTATTTCTCCTTTCTGACACACCATTTTGCTGTGGTGGGAGATTTAATTCCATGTTCTATAATATAGTCCTGGAATCTCAAATCCATATACTCTCCACCTCGATCGGATCGAAGTGTTTTAATGCTTTTCTCTAATGCATTCTCTACTTCAGCCTTATACTCTTTGAACTTTTCAAGAGCTTTAGACTTGTGATGCATTAGGTATAGATAACCATACCTCGAATAATCATCTATGAAAGAGATGAAATATTCGTACCCTCCTCGAGCTTTAACATTCACTGGACCACAAAGATCCGAATGTATAAGTTCTAAGGGTTCTACGGCTCTATAACTTTTTCCAGTAAATGGTCGTTTGGTCATTTTACCTTCCAAGCAAGACTCGCAAGGCGGTAAAGAATCAACTTCTAACTTGTTTAGAAGTCCATTCTTAGAAAGTCTCTCAATCCGGTTGAGATTAATATGACCAAGTATAAGATGCCACAGATAGGTATTATTATTTGGAGAAATTCTTTGCCTTTTATTTTGAGTATTAGCATTCTTCAACATCTCATGATTTAAAATTGCTTTGGTTTTGTTTGGTTTCAGTACGTACAAGCCATTTTTAAATTTAGCAGAACATATATTGACACCCTCTTTCAAAATGAACGCTTCATTGATTGAAAAAGAAATACAATAACCAAGTTCTATTAAACAAGATATAGAAATTAAGTTCCTTTTCAGCTTAGGAACTATATACAGATTTTTCATTAAAATAAATCTATCTCCAAAAATAACTTGGCATCTCCCATCGCACGAGTGAGACGACGCGTCTCTCCGATCCCGATCTGCGTCATCTCACCTCTCTTCGAGCTCCTTGAAGGAACTAGTTTCTGAAATGAAGAGCAAACGTGATTAGTGGCTCCCCGAATCAAGTATCCAGTTAAATCATCATTTTCCACTAAACAAGTTTCAAGAACAAGTAAATCTAATTTACCTTTCTTCTCTTTGAACTCAAGTGAGGTATTTTGGATGAGTTTCTCTTCCAAAGGCCCATCCATGTTGCGGTGGGAAACACTTTCCTTTTTCTCGCAAGCTTGGCTTTTCCCTTGCCTTTGTCGTGAGGTGTGTCTTCCCTTTCCCTCCTATTTTCTTCTTCTGAATTGAACCACAGGGCTTAGTCCCAGAGGATGAACCCTTCTAGAACCTTTTGGAATGGGCAAACGGATTTGCCTCTCCATTAGCTTGTCCCTTATTCTCAATAAGAGACTCGAAAGTTTGTAGTTCATTTAATAGGGAAGTCAGGTCATATTCCTTTTTGTTCAACTCCGCATTTCTACGGAATGGCAGGAAACTCTTCGAAAGAGATTCCAGGATGAAGAATACCTGAATTTGCTCATCTATGACCGCTCCGTTCATTTCGGCCACGTTGAAGTGAACTATAAGATCGAGAACATGTTCTCTCACCAAGTTCCTCCTTCATGCGCGCGTTATAAACGTATTTGATGGAATCGTGCCGAATTTGTTCAGACGGTTGTCTAGACAAATTTTGCAGATAGCCCATGATCTCACGAGCTGAGACCATGCCCTGCAATCTCCTGGCTAAAACATCAGATATCCCAGCCAGGATATAGGCCTTGGGTTTTTCATTGGCCTTGGCCTAACGGTCAAACGCATCCTTAATCGGTTGAGGTGCGTCTTGAGCGAGAATCGAGGACATTCCTCGGTTAGTACGAACCGAAGGTTGTCAACAACAAGGATCGCATCCAGGTTTGACTTCCACGTAGTAAAGTTCTCACCAGTTAAATGGTCGCTTTTAAGTAAGGCTATTATTGAGGACGACATGCTGAAAACCCAAGATAGTTCTAATTAGTTATGCCTTTTAAACCCATTATAAAAACCAATCTAATTTAGCAAAATTATTAAAGAACCCTAGTGTTTAAACTAAAACTCATTGTTTAAGTTAAACCTTTAATTTTGCAACGATACTTCAAGGGTTTAGAACAAAAGCCTCCGTCGGGCGGTCAGTCATTCCTCCCTTAAATTGAGACTATCTCAAATGCAATTCTCACTACTGAACATCTCATGTCCCAATGGTCCTTAGCTACCGTTTGTTTGGTCAAGGACTTGTTAACTAACTTAACTCATCCCGTAAATGTGACCCTGCCATTTTCAGATCCAATAGGCCCGAGCCAACAGGCTACTATTAAGAAAGACAACTGCTGGCAAACAACCTAAGAGACCCTATCCATTTCTTGAGTTCACGGTGTTCCGATCCCTATAGTCAGGCCCTCCGTAGGGTTTGACTGTTCCAGACAACCTAGCGAAAGTGACTATAGAAATCTCACGGTGCGACCTAATGGAGGAGACCGTAGGATACGTTGACACGCGTCCTGCTCCCATTTACTATGGATACTTCCCTCATTCACCTTGGTATTGAACCATGCAAACACATACCGTAGGGGGACGCCCTATTGACGCCGCGTAGCCGAGCATGGAACTCACGGTGTGAACTCTTGAGGACGTGAGAGTAAACTCGATGCGAACATCTCGTTTTCTCCCACTGAAGTTCCTAAAATTAGGGTATGGATTTAACTTAGTCGGATTCT
Source organism: Trichosanthes cucumerina (assembly GCA_036507285.1). Lineage (NCBI taxonomy): Eukaryota > Viridiplantae > Streptophyta > Magnoliopsida > Cucurbitales > Cucurbitaceae > Trichosanthes > Trichosanthes cucumerina. The sequence goes on from CM071838.1 coordinate 57,734,690, forward strand.
GGCTAAAATAATCTATCTAAGTTTATGCCTATTATAACTATTAGAACTAGGTCTTAAAACCTTATGTCTAGGTGAATAAACATTTTAATTACCTAGAGATAAAACAGAACTGAGGTTAATTCAACTCAAAGTTCCGGTCGCTCCTGTGTAGAGGTGTTAGTTGCTAACCGACACCTTAAGTACCCTGACCTTTTAGACAGTAACTTCACCCCAAAAAGTCCCTTATAACCAAAGTCCTAAAGTCCTACTATATTTTAAACTATTTAAAATATTACGTAAGACTTATTTTTAATCCTATTAGAAATTTGAAACTTAGGTCTAAATTAATTTTAAACAATTTAAAACTAATTAAATTTAACCCAAGTTCCTATCTTTGCATGCATTTCTTTATTATAGGTTATGGTTTCTAAAACCCCTTTAATTTATAACTTTTATAAATTTTAATAATTAACCTATGAGAAAAAAAACTATATTATAAATCCAACAATCTATATTCAAATTGGAATTATCAAAGAAATTCAACTATTTGAATTATAAAATTACTTAAATAAAATAACATTTATTTTAAACTAAGTAATTTCATGTTCCATGCAATTTATTTTCCATATAATCTAATTATAACACTTATAATTAATTACACATGAAAAAATATATTAGTCATCCATTCAACCATATTCATATAACATTTATATAAATAAAATGCATGAACATGCTTATCCTAAGGTGGGAATAATCTAAATGACATTCATATAGATAAAAAGATGTAAAACCGGAATAATTTGGTCCCTAAAGTGTAAAAAAAATAAATTACATTAATTTATTTCATGAAACCGGTCTAAAAACACCCTGAACCGGACAAAAATCAACGAACCAGCTCGAACCGGTCTACTGCTGCTTGAACCGCCTCACGGCGTTACAACGCTGATGCTAGCGTTGCAATGCCCGCTCCATCCTCGCGCGCGCCTGCTATCGGGATGGCGTTGCAACGCTGAGGGGCGCGTTACGCCGCCGCTGACCCCTTGATCGCCGCGTCGATAGGGAATGCCGGGCGTTGCGACGCTTATTCTTCTTGATGTTGCAACGCTAATGAACAATACAGTACACGCATGCTTTCGCTTCAGCAGCGGCGACCTTCTTCCACGAACACAACAGCTTCGTTCTTCAATCTCTTCTTCGATTCTCAACCAAATTGAACGAAACTTGTCCCGAACGAATCGTAACTCAATTACAGACTCAATTTTGCACTTTTTGCCCAAAAATGCAAGAGCCTTTACATATAATTTGATCAAAATCAATAGTAAACTATGGCCAAAAATTCCTAAACAGTATTACAGCAAACCAATGCAATTCCCACCAAAATCAATGCAATTTTGTTTCAAAACAAAACAATACAAGCATTGCTCTGATACCAATTGATGGAGATCTAATCTCCTTGAGCAGCGGAAACGTGTTTGGGATCGTTAATTGCTTGATTGTTTTAATTGAAACAAAAACCAGTACATTGACCCAAAAATACAGAACAAGCATGAATTCTAATCCTATTAGACATGGATTAATAGTTCACATGCAAACATATATTAAGTTTAGCAATTAAACTAAAGGGAAGAAGAATACCTTTGTAGTTTTCCTCAGCACAACAACTCCTTGCTCCCAAAGAAATCAAAGAAAGTAGCAACACACACAGTCTCTCTCTGATTTCCAAGCGAGACACCACCAAAAGAATAAACCTTCTATCCTCGAGTGCTTAGATCTTTCCTTTGTGGGAAGGATTCCAACAGTTGGAAGAACTTTTGGGAATCAAAATGTGAGAGTCGGAGGGAGAGAGCAATTCTACCATTGCTTGTCCAAAACCATCGATCAACCTCCTCTCCTCCATTGGAGAGGAATAAAACGAGGGATCACCTCCCACACCCTATCGATGGGGAGGTGGGAACGTGTCCTTCGACGACGTTCCCATTAATTTAATATTAAATTAAATTAAATATTAATTAAATCATATTTAATTAATCAAATTAAATATCTTCTATTTAATTAAGATTAAATCAAATTAAATCATATCCTTCCTCTAACCTATAGTTTTAATGTACATCTAATGCACATTAAATTTTAACCTACAATTTTTAAATATGAATCACATTCACGTTTAAATTTAATATTCGAACTCTCAAATATTTAATTCTCTCACATAATTTAATATGAATCATATTCACATTAAATTTATAATATATAGTTCCAAAACTATATATTATATAAATAACCATATACATAAAATATATTCCCTTGTGAATTTGAACATTTCAAATTCAAATGATCTAAGAACCCTTTACGAGCTAGAAGATGGACCTAATGGACCTCTGGATCGTAAGCTCAACGATCTGAGATTGCTCGCTTAATCTCATTAACCTCCCAATCAACATTCGTTAATCTGCGGAACACTCCACTAAAGTCCCGCAAATGCACTCTTCTCATCAGATATATTTTCGTGTCCACGGATATGGACCAATAACAATAAGTCAATCCTTCACGAATGTCTGTAACACCAGTTGGGTCAAATTACCGTTTTACCCCTGGGTTACATCTTGTGCCTTAAGTACTAGTGCTCCTCTAATGAACAATTTGTTTGTGATCCTACCAACAAACCGAGTCCCTCTCGGGCCAATGAGAGGGTCGGGCCCTTTGTTCAAGTCCCGGAGACACCACTTAAGAGAACATTCCTCTACTTACCCTAGTAGGCGGGAAGGAGTGAATTCCATCTTGCTAAGTTAAGTTCCAGGCCGTTCACTCGGTCTTGTCCCCAAGAAGGTAGGCATATTGAGTCGGCGAATCTGGCCACTCTTACCCATACTAGTCAAAGGACAATCCCTCGCAAACAGGAGTTCGTAACCTGCTCAGGATTGAGATCAAGTTGCCTAGGTCATCCTAGTGAAATAGAAACTAACTAGTTAACGGAGTTACAGCTAGAGGTTACTATTTCGTGGTCCGGTCTTATGTAATCTCATTACATAAGATATCCCCACTCACATGTCATCTACACGAACACGTTAGGATCACCGTGTTTGTATCAAATACAAAGTGGGCCACATCCATAGTTTAACAAGGGTAAGGTACCCAAACCTTATCCCCTAACTATAGACCCCTTAGGCTGTATCTCGAACCGAGATCCTTTTTATGTACATTACATTCAGTTAAAGATTCATTTAACAGCCTTGGATGTTTAGTTTATTAGATTTAAGGTTTAAATAAAGGCAAACTCGTAGATAACAAAACAATAACACTTTATTGAAATAATATCACTTTATTACATTAATTAGAACATAATTACAAACTACGAGTTTTAGGGCACAAATCCCAACACTGACTATTCCCACTGCATAACAAATGTTCGGCCTCGTGCATAGCATAACATACATTAAGCTACCTACTGGATCGATTAAGCTTGCAAACTTTTTGCTCCTGACCTTGTGTTATGAACCCTTCGGGCTGAGACATATAGATTCTCTCGTCAAGATTACCATTCAAAAAGGCAGTCTTGACGTCCATTCTCCAAATTTCATAATCATAAAACGCGACTATGGACAAGAGTATCCTTATAGACTTCAGCATAGCAACAAGGGAAAAAGTTTCTTCATAATCAACTCCTTCCCTTTGGGTAAAACCCTTTGCTATAAGTCTAGCCTTAAAGGTCTGTACCATTCCGGCTGCATCTCTCTTTCTCTTATAGATCCATTTACACCATATGGGTCTAACCCCTTCAGGTTGGTCTACAAGTCCCATACTGAATTGAAGTCCATTGACTCCATTTCAAGGTCCATGGCTTTGATCCATTGGTCCTTGTCTACGTCATTCATTGCCTGCTTTATAAGACAATGGATCTTCTACGCCATTCATCGGGTATGACAACTTGAGTTTCAACTAAACCCAAGTAGTGGTCGTTGGGAAACAACCTCCCACCGCTGCGTCGAGGCATTCCCAACGCGATTGAGAAGGACGAGACTAACTTGAGGTGCTGGCTCTTTCATCAACTCTTAATGAAGGTCCAGCTTGACCAACAACTCTTGTTGGTTCATGTGTAGCTTCATTTAGTACTAATTTACTACGCGATTTTTTGTTTCTCATGTGATCTTCCTCCAAGAACGTGGCGTTTGTCGATACAATCACCTTGTTTTCTTGTGAGTCGTAGAAAAGACCACCTCTCGTTTCTTTGGGATAGCCAACAAATTGGCACAATCTTGAACGAGGTTCCAGTTTCTTTGGGTTTGTCAAGAGCACGTGTGTCGGACAACCCCAAATCCTGAAGTGTTGTAAACTAGGTTTATGCCCTTCCAAAGTTCAAAAGGTGTTTCTAAAACACTTTTGATGGAACACTTGTTCAAGATTTGAACTACGCCTCTCTCTCATCGTATCCCCAAAACGAGGCGGTGCAATTGAGCATAGCTCATCATAGAACGAACCATGTCTAACAAGGTTCTATTTCTCCTTTCTAACACACCGCTTTGTTGTGGTGTATTAGGTCTTTGAGAGTTGAGATTTAATTCCATGTTCTATCATATAGTCCCGGAATCTCAAATCCATATACTCTCCCCCTCGATCGGATCAAGTGTTTTAATGCTTTTCCCTAATGCATTCTCTACTTGACCTCATACTCTTTGAACTTTTCAAGAGCTTCAGGACTTGTGATGCATTAGGTATAGATAACCATACCTCGAATAATCATCTATGAAAGAGATGAAATATTCGCACCCTCCTCGAGCTTTAACATTCACCGACCACAAAGATCCGAATGCACAAGTTCTAGGGTTCTACTGACTCTATAATCTTTTCCAAAGAAAAGGTCGTTTGGTCATTTTACCTTCCAAGCAAGACTCATGAGGCGGTAAAGAATCATCTTCTAACTTGTTTAGAAGTCCATTCTTAGAAAGTCTCTCAATCCGATTGAGATTAATATGACCAAGTCTAAGATGCCACGAGATAGGTATTATTATTTGGAGAAATTCTTTGCCTTTTATTTTGAGTGTTAGCATTTTTAAACATCTCATGATTTAAAACTGCTTTGGTTTTATTCGGTTTCAGTACGTACAAGCCATTTTTAAATTTAGCAGAACAAATATTGACACCCTCTTTCAAAATGAACGCTTCATTGATTGAAAAAGAAATACAATAACCAAGTTCTATTAAACAAGAGATAGAAATTAAGTTCCTTTTAAGCTTAGGAGCTATATACGATTTTGTAAAGAAATAAATCTATCTCCGAAAAATAACTTGGCATCTCCCACTGCATGAGATGAGACGACGTCTCCCGTTCCGACCCTGAGCGTCATCTCACCCTCTTCGAGCTCCTTGAAGGAACTAGTTTCCCGAAATGAAGAGCAAACGTGATTAGTTGCTCCTGAATCAAGTATCCAGGTTAAATCATCATTTTCCACTAAACATGTTTCAAGAACAAGTAAATCTAATTTACCTTTCTTCTCTTTGAGCTCAAAGAAGGTATTTTGGGCGCGCTTCTCTTCCAGTGCCCATTCATGTTGCAGTAGAAACACTTTCCTTTATCTGCAAGCTTGGCTTTTCCCTTACCTTTGTCAGCAGCAGGTGCCTTCCCTTTCCCTCCTATTTTCTTCTTTTGGGTCTTCTTAAGCCAAGAAGAAGAGTTACAGGACTTAGTCCCAGAGGATGAACCCTTCTGGAATGGGCAAACAGATTTGCCTCTCCATCAGCCGTCCCTTATTCTTCATAAGAGACCGGAAAGTCTCAGTAGTTCATTAAGAAGAGTAGTCGGGTTATACTCTATTTTGTTCATCAACGCATTGTTTGCGGAATTGCGAGAAACTCTTCTTCTAAGAGATTCCGGAGATGAACGATACGACTTTGCTCGCCGATGACCGCTCCGTTCATCTCGACCACGTTGAAGTGGACCATCAGATCAAGAACGTGTTCTCTCACCGACGACCCCTCCTTCATACGGGCTGTCCAAACATTTCCTGCAGTGAATTAATGATCTCACGAGCTGAGACCATGCCCTCGTGCTTTTTGGCCAGAACTTCAGAAACACTAGCCAAAATGTAGACCTTGGCCTTATCATTGGCCTTGATCCAGTGGTGACGCCTCAATTATGATTGAGGAGCGTTACGAGCGAAATCTGAGGACAATCCTTAGTTAGTACGACCAAGGTCATCAACAACGAATCGTATTCAAGTTGGACTTCCACGTAGTAAAATTCTCACCGCTTAAGCTACGCTTTTAAGTAAGGCTATTATTGAGGACGACATGCTTTGAAAATCCAAAATAGTTCTAATTAGTTATGCCTTTAAACCCATTGTAAAAATCAATCTAATTTAGCAAAATTATTAAAGAACCCTAGTGTTTAAACTAAAACTCATTGTTTAAGTTAAACTTTTAATTTTGCAACGATACTTCAAGGGTTTAGAACAAAAGTCTCCGTCAAGCACACATTCCTCCCTTGAATTGAGACTTTCTTAGTCAATTCTCACTACTGAACATCTCATGTCCCAATGGTTCTTAGCTACCGCTTGTTTTGGTCAAGGACTTGTTAACTAACTTAACTCATCCCGTAAATGTGACTCTACCATTTTCGGATCCATAGGCCCGAGCCAACAAAGCTACTATTAAGAAAGACAATCTGTTGGCAAACAACCTAAGAGACCCTATCCATTTCTCGGAGTTCGCGGTGTTCCCATCCCTATAGTCGCCCTCCGTAGGGTTTGGCATTCCCAGACAACCTAGCAAAGGACTATAGAAATCTCACGGTGCGACCTAATGGAGGAGACCGTAGTGAGATACGTTGACACGCGTCCCGCTCCCATTTACTATGGATACTTTCCTCATTCACCTTGGTATTGAACCATGCAAACACATACCGCTCGGAGAGACCCCTATTGACGCCGCAGTGGCCGAGCATGGAACTCACGGTGTGAACTCTTGAGGACGTGAGAGTAAACTCGATGCGAACATCTCGTTTTCTCCCACCAAGTTCCTAAAATTAGGGTATGGATTTTAACTTAGTCGGATTCTGGCTAAAAGAATCTATCTAAGTCTATGCCTATTATAACTATTATAACTAGGTCTTAAAACCTTATGTCTAGGTGAATAAACATTTTAATTACCTAAAGATAAATCAGAACTGAGGTTAATTCAACTCAGGTTCCGGGTCAGTTCCCAGGTAGGAGGTGTTCCGTTAACCATCAGCTTAAGTACCCCCAAGCTTAGACAGAACTTCACCGGTAGAGTTCCCTTATAACCAAAGTCCTAATGTGCTACTATATTTTAAACTATTTAAAATACTACGTAAGACTTGTTTCTAATCCTATTAGAAATTGAAACTTAGGTCTAAATTAATTTTAAACGATTTAAAACTAATTAAATTTAACCAAAGTTCCTATGTTTGCATGCATTTCTTTATTATAGGTTATGGTTTCTAAAACCCCTTTAATTTATAACTTTTATAAATCTTAATAATTAACCTATGATAAAGAAACTATATTATAAATCCAACAATCTATATTCAAATTGGAATTATAAAAAAAATTCAACTACTTGAATTATGAAATTACTTAAACAAAATAACATTTATTTTAAACTAAGTAATTTCATGGTCCATGCAATTTATTTTCCATATAATCTAATTATAACACTTATAATTAATTACTCATGAAAAAATAAATTAGTCATGCATTCAACCATATTCATATAACATTTATATAAATAAAATGCATGAACATGCTTATCCTAAGGTGGGAATAATCTAAATGACATTCATATAGATAAAAAGCTGTAAAATCGGAATAATTTGGCCCCTAAAGTGCAAAAAAATAAATTACATTAATTGATTTCATGAAACCGGTCCAAAAACACCTTGAACCGGCCTTGAACCGCTCGAACCGGACCAAAACCAACGATTCAGCTCGAACCGGTCTGCTACTGCTTGAACCGCCTCACGGCGTTGCAACGCCGCTAACCCCTTGATCGCCCGCGTCGATCGGGAACGCTGGCGTTGCGACGCTGTTCTTCAGCATTGCAACGCAGATGAACAGCGTTGCACCGCCGTTGGTAGCGTTGCAACGCTGCTGCTTCGACAACAACCTTCTTCCACGAACACAGCAACTTCAAACTTCAATTTCTCCGTCGATTCTCAACCAAATTGAATGAAACTTGGCCCGAACGACCCGAAACTCAATTATAGACTCAATTTTACACTTTTTGCCCTAAAACGCAAGGGCCTTTACATACAATTTGATCAAAATCAAAAGTAAACTATGGCAAAAAAATTCCTAAACAGTATTACAGCAAACCAATGCAATTCCCACCAAAATCAATGCAATTTTGTTTCAAAACAAAATAATACAAGCATTGCTCTGATACCAATTGATGGAGATCTGATCTCCTTGAGCAGCGGAAACGTGATTGGGATCGTTAATTTGCTTGATTGTTTTGCTAAAAACAAAAACAAAGACATTGACCCAAAAATACGAAATGCATATATTCTAATCATATTAGGCATGGATTAAATGCATACAAACATGCTACAAGTTTAACGTTTCAACTAAAGGAGAGAAAGAAGAATTATTACCTTTGTAGACTCACAGCAACTCCTTGCTCCAAGCAATTTACAGTAATTCAGCAAGCTTTAGCTTCTCTGTTTTACAGAACACCACCAAAAGAATAAACCTTCTATCCTCTGAGTGCTTAGATCTTTCCTTTGTGGGAAGGATTCCATTAGTTTGAAGAACTTTTGGGAATTCTAGAATTCAGAGAGAGAGAGAGAGCAATTCCACAATTACTTCAACAATCCAATTGATCGATTTCTGGAAAGTGCAACCGCCTTCTCCCTGTTAAACTGTCGATAGGGAGAAGGGGAGGGGTAGTGGGGAACGTGTCTGGATGATACTTCCTTTCGATGTGCTTTCCTCGCTTATGGCTGCGAGGTTCCTTCGAATTGGTTGCCGCACCACTGTTGTCACAGTATAAGGTGATGGGAGATTCCATATTTGGAACAACTTCCAAATCAGTAAGGAATTTCCTTAGCCAAACAGCCTCCTTAGCTACTTCACAAGCGGCGACATACTCAGCCTCCATTGTGGAGTCAGCGATGCATCCTTGCTTGATGCTTCGCCATTTTTATGTTTAATATTAATTAAAATTAATAATATTAAATAAAATTAAATATTAAACATTTTTATGTTTAATATATAAAAAAAAATTATTTCCACCCGCTGGTGCCTTCATGAAACGCCTACGGCGTTGCAACACTGATGTCAGCGTTGCAACGCTGCTTCTTTTTTTTTTTCTGCCCGTTGGAACGCTTGTCAAAACGTATCTGCCTTTAGCGTTGCGATGCCCTCATCTCCACGTCCTGGCGTTGTGACGCTAATTGGAGCGTTGCAACGCTGTATGCAGAACAGCAAGCAGTCTCCACTGTTTTTGCTCGTTTTCGCTCGTTATTCGGGCCCCTCTTCCTTGTCAACAAAGAATACCAAACCTAGCAAGAATACTAGGTTCTCATGGGACCCCGAAGAAGAAATATTTTTAGTATTTTTAAATATAAAAAGAATAAAAAGTGAAATATCAAAATAACAAGAAATATCAAAATAACAAGACTCTAACACTTACTCAAGAGAATAAGAAGGAACAATCACAAATAAAAGAAGAGTTAGAAGATAGAATAGATAGAGACCTAAAGACCTCAAACTCTACCTCGTGAACCTCCTCAACAAAACAAGGCTCATCTTCTCTCTCATCTTCACATACTCGATCATGGTGTGTGCTAAAACACTCTAGTCCCTCTCCTACATTTATCACAGACTCCCTCGACTGCCCAACCTCAATAGATCATGATGAAATATGTTCATGCAGGGCTACTAGTGAATCAATGACCAATGGACTCACTAAACAACCTAAAGAAGAGGACCCTACTTCATTAACCTCTCCAAAACTCTAGAGTCTCTTTTTACCTTAGCTATTCGCATCCTTGAAGCTTCAGACTCCTCTTGATGCGAAAATATCGAGTGCCCTAAACTAATTCAAATTAGAATAAGATTCCGACACTTCTACGACGTGCAAGTATACACGGTCGAGAGCAGCATGTGATAAGTTAAAGTATCGATCCCACGAAGACTAGTTAGACCTAAATGGATGAGTGTCCTAGCAAATTTTCCTTATTTTTGTGCAATGCATGGGTATGCAATTTACTGTTGTAAATAAATAAATTGATGCGATAAGTAAGAAAGATAAGACAAGATGCAAGAAAATAATTGAATTTAAATGAGGGGATAGGAGAATGCAAACAAGAGGGAAGATGCAAGAGACGAGATTTTTATGAAAAATAGGCTCGGGTTAGGTTGGAGTTTTCATGTTCAATTGGAATGAATTTTGAGTGATGCCTTGAATTTACCTACACAAGTATTCAAATGAATTTTTCCAAATTACTAAGTTTTAAAACCTACAACTTCCCAACAGATATCTAAATTATGCTCACTATTTAAGGCTCTAGGTGGGTTAATTATTCCTAATCAACTCAAGAATCCAAAAATGAAATTTTAGTTTCCTAATTCATTAACTTTCCCAAGGTCATGAATTCTAGAGAAATTAAAGTGGCCAATTTTAATTCTCATGCACCATTAAAAATCAATAAAATTTCATAAATTCAACAATGGCATTAATCATAAATTCATTCCAAAATTACATTGAAAATATCCTAACCCTCGCCTAACGCAATTTATTCCATCACGTAAATCAACTCATAAATCTCTAATTTATGCATGCTTGTACTGTTCAACAAATTTAAGAAAACGTGTTGTAAAATCAATCACAAAGACAGCCTAATTAATCACAAATTTAGCCCAAAAAATAGCCATGAATTAAGCCTAAATAGTGGGTAAAAATAACCCATCAATGTTCAAAATTGCAGTGAAAACAAGCAAAAATAATTAGAGAATGATGGTGGTTTACGCGAGGCGGGTAACACGTGTATTGCTTCAGCAAAACGCCAAAAGATCTCACCAAAAACAACAGGCAATAACAGTAGGTTTACGTTTTTGGAGGTTCAGTCCGACAACAATATGTGATAAAGAAAAGCTCATAAAGACGATCCAACCATTCAAAACAAAGCCCTATGAGTCGCTGACAAAATTGCAGCAAATTCCAACGGTTGAAACTCCAGCAAACGACAACTTTGTGAGCGTCGTCTGTGAAAAACTGAACTGCACTTATCTCCCAACGTGATAGAGAAATCTGACCAATCGAAGCTAGAACAACGATCCAACCGTTCAAAACGAAGCTCTATGAGTACCCAACAAGCTGACAAGATTTTAGAAAAATCTAACGGTTGAAACTCCAACAACGATAACTTTGTGAACGTCGTCTGTGAAAAACCGAACTGCACTAATCTCCCAACATTTTCTGTATTCCTCTCTTGATTTTGCTTCAGCAAAGCCGCCTCTCCTCCCGAAGACAGTAGCCTTGCTTCAGCAACCTTCCTCTTGGTTTTTCTCTCTAAACACACGCCTCTCGTTTCTTTTCTCCAATCGACAACTCCTTCCCACCTGGAACTTGTGAACCCTAGCCTCCTTATATAATGGTGTTGCCCTAACTCCGCAAATTGCAAAAATACCCTTAGGAGTAGAAAGACCATCTTACCCTTTGGGTAAAATGTATAAAATGCCTTTAGGGACACCTGTAGTTTTTAAACATCTCTTGCACACAGAAAAATCTCAAATAAATTCATCGATTAAATTATGGATGAACTAAATATGAGAGGATTTTTCTAGAGTTAAAATTTCGTCTTCCAGTCTTTCATTACTTGTTAGCTTATTTTTCTAAATTTCTTAAATTAAAGCATAAAAACATCAAAATTAATTCTTTTCGAACCTAATGCTTAAATTTGAGATTTTCTAGCTAATATACACAATTTAAGGATAAAACAACATGAGGTTCAATAAATTCTATGCAATTCAAGTAGATTAAGCACTAAAATTCTAGTAAAATAACTCTCCTATGGCGAGTTATCAAACCCCCAAACTTGAACTACTCATTGTCCTCAATGAGTTCTATTCCCTAAAGACTTTAAAGACCTTTCAAGACTCAAATCATTTGGGGTTAATTAAACAAGGATTGAATACTTATTCTCTAAGCTACAAGTCACCATTCATTTCATGCTTTCTAAGTGCCTCACCTGGGGTTTCCCTAGTTACACTTATGCATCAATAACCAAGAGAAAACCAACTAGGATTCGACACCTACCCTCAAGCTCAATCACTATAATCCTAATCATTCAAATCAGGCAACTCATAGTTAAAGATAAGTCACACTCCAAAACTCGCATGACTACAATTTTATGATCATTTCTTTTTATTTATTATATTTAAAAAAAAATAGAGATGTACATTTTTTTTACTCTCCCGTAGTTCTTAGAATGGCACTCGTGGTTAACGCAGCGCACCTAAGCAATGGGTACATGTTTCTTACTTGATACCTTCGCTCCAAGAGGCCAGCATGATTAATGCCCAGACCCCCTGACATCGAGCACCAAGTTTCCTAAACTGACTCTAAATAACAAAATAAGCAGCACATTTTTGGTCTAGCCCAATGGAGTTTTAGGGAAATGAAAGGTTTGCACATTTTTTCTTGCTTTCTCTTTTTTTTTTCTCTTAAACACGGAGAATTTACCTTTCCCCCCAAACTTAAAGTATTCAATGTCCTCATAGAGTTAGGGAGGCTGGGTAAATCTCCCAAACTTGAAATGATCACAAATTTGGAGCGCTCTAAAAGATGTATGGGTTACCTAACTTGCCATGACTTCTAGCTTTCGAATTTTTTGGCCTAGAAGTTGACTTCTAACTAGTTTGATTGACACACTAACCATAAGCGCACTAAAGAACCCTAATGACAAGCTTAACCTCGAGAAACACCAAACAAGATAGCATACTCTTGCCTCAAACACAAGCAACAACTCTTATTTTCATTAACCCTAAGATTTGGCCGTAACTTTTCATTTTCAAGGAGATGCATACCAAGTTTCTACAAAAGACAACACACTTCTTACCATTCAAAACATGCAGAAACTTACTTTTTTATACAAGGGACAACAACATTCTTTCCTATTTTTACTTGCTTAAACATAATGAATCAACTACCTACATCATGCATATCATAGACCATGAAAACCAGCAACTAAACATGGAATCCAGTAGTCAAAATAGATCATTTTGAAGTCCTAAAGCAAGTAAATAACTTCATAAACACAAAGGCATGCAACACCCTATAAACGCTAACAGCAAACAGTCTCATCAACAAAAAAAAATTTCAATTAAGCCCAAAATCAGATTCAGAACAACACATCTCCCCGTCATGATTAAAGCATACATTGCCCTTAATGTATAAACTACTCACTTAACCATGCTTAAAAACAACTAATAAATATGGAAGGGAGAACAATACTGCCCTGAATCGAGGAGACCTCTACTAAAGCACATATCAATCACCAAACCTAAAGGGAGCTACAAAATAAGCAAGGTTATTTATTCAACTAAAACAAAAGCAAAAACAACTAGAAACGAAACAAAAGAAATAATCCTTGGGTTGCCTCCCAAGAGGCGCTTGTTTAACGTCATTAGCTTGACGTAGTACACGTGGGCTTGTCAAGGTACATAAAAATTCTTCCATTTCTTAGGGCCTCTCTTCCTTGAATCTACAAAACAAATCAATGCTAGCAAGACTACTAGTTTCTCGTGAGAGCCCGAGACAGATATATTTTTTAATATTTCATATAATAAAAGAAAAGAAGGAAAAACAACAAAGTAAACATTTTTTGATTTTTTATTTGGTAAAAGAAAAGAAGGAAAAACAGGAAAATAAACAGACTCACACAAAGAAACTGACTCGAGAGAATAGAAAGAAAAACATTCCCCAATAAGAGAAAAATCAGAAGATAGAACTGGCATAGACTCAAAAGCCTCAAACTCTACCTCCTGGCCTAACTCAACATGTTCGACTTCTTCCACACTCTCACTAACTCCATCTTGGTGTGTGCTAAAAGGTTCCAGTTTTTCTACATCTAAAGCACAATTCTCTAAATACCCATACTCAGAAAAATGTGAAGGACTAGAATCATGAGGGTCTATCAGCGGGTCAGTGATCAAGTGACTCACCAAACTATCTAAAGGTGTGGGTTCTCCTTCACTATCTTCCCTAGAGTGCTCAACCTCAGATGAGTCTAAATACATTTGTTCTTTAAGGGAGACAAGTGTATCCATTAGGTGTTGAATTGACTCCCCTATTTGACTATTTCTCTCATATATTTGACTATTTCTCTTTTCTGTGGTTCTCATATATTCTAATAACAACATTTTAAGGGAAGATTCGTCTTCTACCTGGGTTTCTTGACTATAGGAAGGATATGGCTCAAAACCCTTAGGATATGGTTCATAACCCCAATTGCTCTGATTATTATCAAACATAGGATGCCCATAAGTCATAGGTTCAGTGTGATAATAAATAGGCAATTGATAGCCATAAGATCCATACCCCTCACTAGAAGACTCTAAATCGGAAAAGGGATGATCATAAGAAAAATAACTATATTGTGTTTGCTCATTGGGCACAGAAGACCACCTAAAGTTATCATAAGTCATAATAAAGTAATGAATCAATTATAACAGGCTCAACAAACACAATATACACCAACACAACCAGAAACAATAACCAAGACTCAATAAAGATAAAAATACGAAACAAGACAACAAGACACACCCAACACGAAACAAAGATAAAATTCACTAAAAAAAACTCAAACAAGACAAGAATCAAAACTAGTCCCCGACAATGGCGCCAAAAACTTAATGCGAAAATATCGAGTGCCCTAAACTAATGCAAATTAGGATAAGACTCTGATACTTCTACGACGTGCAAGTATACACGGTCGAGAGCAGCAAGTGATAAGTTAAGGTATTGATCCCACGAGGACTAGTTAGACCTAAATGGATGAGTGTCCTAACAAATTTTCCTTATTTTTGTGCAATGCATGGGTATGCAATTTACTGTTGTAAATAAATAAATTGACGCGATAAGTAAGAAAGATAAGATAAGATGCAAGAAAATAACTGAATTTAAATGAGGGGATAGGAGAATGCAAACAAAAGGGAAGATGTAAGAGACGAGATTTTTATGAAAAATAGGCTCGGGTTAGGTTGGAGTTTTCAAGTTCAATTGGAATGAATTTTAAGTGATGCCTTGAATTTACCTACACGAGTATTCAAATGAATTTTTTCAAAATCACTAAGTTTTAAAACCTACAACTTCTCAATTGAGATCTAAATTATGCTCACTATTTAAGGTTCTAGGTGGGTTAATTATCCCTAATCAACTCAATAATCCTAGAATGAAATTTTAGTTTTCTAATTTATTAGCTTTCCCAAGTTTATGAATTATAGAGAAGTTAAGAAGGTCAATTTTAATTTTCATGCAACGTTAAATTCAATAAAATTTCATAAATTCAATCAATGGCATCAACCATAAATTTAATCCAAAATTACATTAAAACAACCTAACCCTTGCCTTAGAAAATTTAGTTCATGTAAATCAACTCACAAATCTCTAATTTATGCATGCTTGTGTTGTTTAATAAATTCAAATATGTGATGTAACAGTATCACAAAACAACCCAAATTAATCACAAATTCAGCCCAAAAACAATCATGAATTTAGCCTAAAACAGTGACTAAAAAAGAGCACAATAAACGCTCAAAATTGGAGTAACAAAAAGCCAAAATAATTAGGGAATAGGAGCAGTTTACACGAGGCAATTGACATGTGTTTTGCTTCGAAGCGCCAAGATCCCACCGAAGGCAGCAGACAATAACAGCAGGTTTAAGTGTTCTTTAGGTTCTGTCCGATAGCAATATCTAATGAACCAGAGCTCTGAACGATGATCCAACCGTTGAAAATGACGCTCTATGAGTCTCCAACAAGCTGGCAAAATTTTCACACAATCCAACGGTTCAAACTCCAGCAAACGACAACTCTGTGAGTGTCGTCTGTGAAAAATCGAACTGCAGTAGTTGCCCAACGTGATAGCGATATCTGACACAGAGAAGCTCCAAACGACGATCCAACTGAAAGAGTCTAGATTAAGAAAGCGGAAGCAATTTTGGATCTTGAACACTCTAAGTTGATCAATTTTGTAAAATAAAAAACATGCTCAAAGTTTGGAAAAAGCAGAGGATAGAAAACTCAACTTTGAAGATAAAATTCTCTTCACCGGTTGATGGTTTTCAAAGACGAACACTTCGTGGACAAATCGTTAGAGTCTTCCCTACTATCCTCGGGCCTTAGAACGGATTGTGGGATCCTAGGTTGAGAGAATTTGGAAGAAAAGTCCTTAAAGGTCACAAAACGTGAATTTTTTTTTATTTTTCATAAAATTCACTCAATACACCTCAAATCACCATTAAATAAAGCTTCATTAAGCTTCATTTGAGTGACAACTCAAGTGTGATGAGGATGGGTTTGAGATGGAGGTGGCCAATTTTGGTGAATTTGATGATGAGAGGATTTGGGCAAGTTGTAATTTGGATTTTATGAAAATCCAAGAAAAATCTCTAATTTTCATTTAATTTTAATTCAAAAATCAATATTAAATTGATTTTAAATTAAAATTAATTTAATTAATTAAATAATTCAAAAATTAATTTAATTAATTAATTTTTAATTTAATTTAATATTAAATATTAAATTAAATAAATTGTCCAATCCCGATCGTTTTTCCAACATGAATCTTTATTCATGCAATAAACCGATCCAATATTTAAATCATATTTAAATATATCCACCTCTTTTAATCATAGTTTAATTCATAATTAAGCTATGATTCGTTAAATATATCACATATAATTAACGCTTTCTTCCAAACTTGAATTTGAACAATTCAAATTCTTTTCTCTCAAAATGTTACAAGGCTTAGTCCAAGCTAGTAAGGAGGACCTAATGGACCTCTGGATCATGAGCTTCAACGATACGAGAATAACCGGCCAAACTCTTTAGCCTAGCTAATCAACATTCGTTAACCATCGGGACACTCCACTAAAGCCCAGTGGCTGCATTCTCCTCACTGTAGATATATTTCATCACTTGATATAACCATGATTAATAAGTCGATCCTTCACAGTGTCGTTCGTAATTACAAACTGGGTCAAGATTACCGCTTTTACCTCAGAATTACCTCTTGTTCCTTAAGTCCCACCGATCCTTTAATGAACAATTGGTTTGTGGTCCAACCAAAGAAACCGAATCCCTCTCGGGCCAATGAGAGGGTGGGCCCATTGTTCAAGACCCGAGTCGATGCCTTAAGAAACAACCTCTCTACTAATCCGTAAAGCGGTAGTAGAGTGAATTCCATCTTGCAGAACTATGTTCCCAACTATCTACCCGATTTTATCCCTGAAATGGCAGGCTTATTGAGTCGGCAGTCTCGAGCCACTCTCACCCATGCAAATCTAAGGATAATTCGAATAAACAGGAGTCCATAGAACGCTCAGGATTAAGATCGAGTTACCTAGGTCATCGGATGAATATAGTCAGTTAAGACAGTAAACGGAGTTATAAAGTCTAAGTGACTATTACGCGGTCCAGTCTTATGCAAACTCATTGCATAGGGCGCCCCCACTCACATGTCTCCACATGAACGATTTAGGATCACATCGTTTGTTCTCTACAAAGTGGGCGCGTCCATAGTGTCCCCGGATATAAGGTCCCCAACCCTATCCTTATACTATAGATCGCTTTGGCTATAACTTGAACTTGATCCACTTTTATGTCACACATAAAGTTCAAGAATTCATCCTATAGCCAAGGGTTCTTTATTAGATTAAGGTTACACAATATACAATAGTCAATAACACCTTTACTGAATAAATTTCAATAACAACTTTATTGTGATATAGAATATACATTCAGTTTACAAAACCACGAGTTTTAGGACATAAAACCCAACACCAACCGTTCAAAATGGACCACTATGAGTCCCCAACAGGTTGGCAAAATTGTATCAAAATCTAACAGTTTGATAGCCGAAAATCGAAAACTTCGTGAACGACGTCTGTGAAAATCGTACTGCACTAATGCTCTCGATTTTGCTTCAGCAAAGATGGGCAAATCACAGCAGGTGGATAAACCCCTACTCTCGGCTTTGCTTCAGCAAAGGTAGGTTGATTCCAGTAGATGGTCAACCCTCTACTCCACGGTTTGCTTCAGCAATGCCTCCCTCTCATGATTTCTTCTTCTCTCACCCAATTGTTTCAAAGCGACCTCAGCTACCGCTAAGCACAAATCGCACTTTGCTTCAAAGAAAGGGCTCCTCTCGGATGTGTGCGTGAGCTTTTTGCTTCAAAAGCGGCTGCTATCGATTTTTTTCCTTCCAATGCACGCCCTTTGCTTCAGCAATCTCACGAGTTCTTTTTCTCCCTCTCGATCTCTTCCTCTTGTCACAACTCCAACTCTCTTTGGCACTTGTGAACCTTAGCCTCCTTATATAAGGTGGTGTTGCCCTAACTCCACAAATTACAAAAATTTCGTTATGAGTAGAAAGACCATCATACCCTTCGGGTAAAATATCTAAAATGCCCTTAGGGACTCCTGTAATTTTCAAGCATCTCCTGCACACAGAAAAATCTCAATAAATTCATCAATTAAATTATGGATCAACTAAATATGAGAGGATTTTTCTGAAGTTAAAATTTCGTTTTTCAGTCTTTAATTACTGTTAGTTTATTTATCCAAATTTCTTAAATTAAAGCATAAAAAACATCAAAATTAATTTTTCGAACCTAATGCTTAAATTTAAGATTTTAAAGCTAACACACACAATTTAGGGATAAAATAACATGAGACTCAATAAATTTTATGCAATTCAAGTACATTAAGCACTAAAATTATAGTAAAATAACTCTCCTATGAGGAGTTATCAAACCCCCAAGCTTGAACTACTCATTGTCCTCAATGAGTTCTATTCCCTAAATACTTTAAAGACCTTTAAAAACTCAAATCATTTAGGTTAATTAAACAAGGATTGAGTACTTATGCTCTAAGCTACAAATCACCATTCATTCCATGCTTAAGGACAACTAATAAAGATGGAAGTGAGAGCAATACTGCCCTGAATCGAGGAGACCTCCACTAAAGCGCATATCAATCATCAAACCCTAAGGGAGCTGCAAAATAGGCAAGAGTTATTTATTTAAAAACAAAAACAACTAAAAACGAAACAAAAGCAAAAACAAAAAAAAAAAAAAAAAAAACGAAACAAACAAAATAAACGAAATAAACTTTGGGTTGCCTCCCAAGAAACGCTTGTTTAACGTCATTAGCTTGACGTAGTATACGTGGGCTCGTCAAGGTACGTAAAAATTCTCCCATTTCTTCGGGCCTCTATTTCTTGAATCTACAAAACAAATCAGAGCTAGCAAGAATACTAGCTTATCGTGAGAGCCCGAAAAAGATATATTTTTTAATTTTTCATATATTAAAAGAAAAGAAGGAACAACAACAAAGTAAACATTTTTTGGTTTTTTATTTGATAAGAGAAAAGAAGGAAAAACAGGAAAATGAACAAACACACAAAAAGACACTGACTCGAGAGCATAGAAAGAAAAACACTCACCAATAAGAGAAAAATCAGAAGATGGAACTGACATAGACTCAAAAGCCTCACATTCTACCTCCTGGCCTAACTCAACAGGCTCGACTTCTTCCACACTCTCACTAACTCTATCCTGGTGTCTGGCTGAAAGGTTCTAGTTCTTTTACATCTAAAGCACAATCCTCTAAATGCCCATACTTAGAAAAATGTGAAAGACTAGAATCCTGAAGGTCTATCGGCGAGTGAGTGATCAAGTGACTCACCGAACTATCTAAGGGTGTGGGTCCTCCTTCACTATCTTCCCTACGGTGCTCAACCTCAGACGAGTCTAAGTACATTTGTTCTCTAAAGGAGGCAAGTGTATCCGTTAGGCGTTGAATTGACTCCCCTATTTGACTATTCCTTTCATTTATTTGCTTATTCCTCTCTTCTGTGGTTCTCATATATTCTAATAACAACATTTTAAGGGAAGATTCGTCTTCTACTTGGGTTTCTTGAATATAGGAAGGATATGACTCAAAACCCCTAGGATAGGGTTCATAGGCCCAATTGCTCTGATTATTATCATACATAGAACTCCCATAAGTCATAGAGTTAGTATGATAGTAATTAGGCATTTGGTAGCCATAAGATCCATACCCCTCACTAGAAGACTCTAAATTAGCAAAGGGATGATCAGAAGAAAAAGAACTATACTGTGTTTGCTCATTGGGCACAGAAGACCACCCAAAATTATCATAAGCCATAATAAAAGTAATGAATCAATTATAACAGGCTCAACAAACACAATATGCACCAACAAAACTAGAAACAATAACCAAGACTCAACAAAGATAACAACACTAAAACAAAGACAACAAGACACACCCAACAAAAAAAAACCAAGGATAAAGTGCTAAAATAAACTCACACAAGATAAGAATCAAAAGTAGTTTTCCGGCAACGACGCAAAAAACTTGATGCGAAAATATTGGGTGCCCTAAACTAATGAAAATTAGAATGAGACTCTGACACTTCTACGACGTGCAAGTATACACGGTCGAGAGCAGCAAGTGATAAGTTAAAGTATCGATCCTACGAGTACTAGCTAGACCGAAATGAATGAGTGTCCTAGCAAATTTTCCTTCTTTTAGTGCAATGAATGAGTGTGCAAATTACTGTTGTAAATAAATTAATTAATAAGAAAGATAAGATACGACACAAGAAAATAACTAAACTTAAATGCGGGGAGAGGAGAATGCAAACAAGAGGGCAGATGCAAGAGATGAGATTTGTAATGAAAAATAGGCTCGGGTTAGGTTAGAGTTCTAAGGTTCAATTGGAATAAATTTTTAAGTGATGCCTTGATTCTTTCCAAAATCACTCAGTTTTAAAACCTAAAATTTTCCAATTGTGATCTAAATTATGCCCATGATTTTAGGTTCTAGGTGGGTTAATTATCCCTAATACACTCAATAATCCTAGAATGAATTTTTAGTTTTCTAATTCATTAGCTTTCCCAAGTTTATGAATTATAGAGAAGTTAAAAATGTCAATTTTAATTCTCATGCAACGATAAATTCAATAAAATTTCATAAATTCAATCAATGGCATCAACCATAAATTTAATCTAAAATTACATTAAAACAACCTAACACTTGCCTAAGAAAATTTAGTTCATGTAATTCAACTCACAAATCTCTAATTTATGCATGCTTGTGTTGTTTAATAAATTCAAATATGTGTTGTAACAGTATCACAAAACAACCCAAATTAATCACAAATTCAAATTTCAAAAGGTCATGATTTTAGTCTAAAATAAAGAGTAAAAAGAGCACAATAAACGCTCAAAATTGGAGTAACAACAAGCCAAAATAATTAGGGAATAGGAGAAGTTTACACGAGGCAATTAACATGTGTTTTGCTTCAGCAAAACGCCAAGATCCCACCGAAGACAGCAGACAATAACAACACGTTTAAGTGTTCTTTAGGTTCTGTCCGATAGCAATATCTGATGAACCAGAGCTCTGAATAATGATCCAACCGTTGAAAAGGATGCTCGATGAGTCCCAACCAAGCTGACAAACTTTTCGCACAATCCAACGGTTCAAACTCCACCCAACGACAACTTTGTGAGTGTCGTCTGTGAAAAAGCGAACTGCAGTGGTTGCCCAACAGGACAACGATCTCTGACACAACGAAGCTCCAAATGGCAATCCAACCGTTCAAAACGAAGCTCAATGAGTCCCCAACAGGCTGGAAAAATTGTAGCAAAATCCAACGGTTGGATAGCCACGAATCGCAAACTTCATGAACGACGTCTGTGAAAACTGTACTGCACTGATGCTCTCGATTTTGCTTCAGCAAAGATGGGCAAATCACAGCAGGTGGACAAACCCCTACTCTCGGTTTTATTTCAGCAAAATTAGGTTGATTCCAGCAGATGGTCAACCCTCTACTCCACGGTTTGCTGCAACAATGCCTTCCTCTCGTTATTTTTTCTTCTCTCACCCAATTGCTTCAGCAAACAGCAGGCTACCACCAAGCACAGTTGCACTTTGCTTCAGCAAAAGGGCTCCCTCTCGGATGTGTGCAATCTCACGGTCGCACCTCTCGCACCATGCGGTGCCATGAATCATCCCTCGAACATGGCTAGCTTTAAGGGAAACTCCTGCCCCATCTCTATGATCGCAACGCTTTGTGGCTCCGTCGGGCCTTAGGCGAGGTTCTTCTGTCCTCAACCAAGCATCAAGTAAATATGCAGCGAAATATAACTCTGTCGTACACGTCGCCGGTTCGTGTACTTGCACTCGATCTTTCCCATGAGTTGGCTTTGATGAGACATTCTCAGATCGCTGGCCGCTAACGACCCCTATATTTGAACCTCAAAGCCATGGGAAGGGGCGCAATGTTGGCACACCTGTGCCGTCCAACACTGTCCCTTGAAAATCCGTTACAAAGGAAACGCCCAAGACACTTCTCTTGTGACGCTTGCCCCAGCCATGACACGCTAACGCGCCATGGGGTGACTCACTTAGGCCCACAAGCCCATGGGTGGTGGAGAGTCGACACCATGGTACCCTCTATAGTATATTATGAAAAATATTAGGTCTTCCTCCCTTGCACGACATTTTGGCGAGAAGTCATGCGCCCATACATCGACCCCTCTGACGACACGGTTGTCCCAATCTCGCATGTTCTCATATTAGCCATCAAGCCCACCGATCTTGGTGTGTTAGATGATGCACCGTCCTCCTCAGTCGCATCATGGCACGTCTTAACACTGTGAGGTTCACAAACATACGTTCTTCTAGTATGATTGTGACATTCTCCCCCACTTAAACTCGTCATCGTCCTCGATGACATCGCTAAGGGGCACAATCCACTTTTGTTACACAATGGATTGTGACACCCTCCCCCACTCGAACTCGGCATCGTCTCGATGCCGTCTCAATGCTAACGGACTTGCTTGAAAATTGCGCCTCAGATGGATACGAAAAATTCACATCAACTACTGCTGGTTTGTGGGTTATCCCCCACGCAACCCTCTCATCACCCAACTCCTGGGGCTTTGGCCCGAGACTCGCCAGACAAACCATGACAGCAAACCTAGGCTTCCACTCGCCTAGTTACGGGAACCTGCCCCAACTCACTTGGCCACCTTGGCCACAACACGCGTATGCTCTGAGCGACATACAACTTCAGCAAAATCGGAAAGCTTATCACTCCATTGGCACTCATCTGGCCAACTAACCGCAACGGCCACACCACGTGACACTCCACAACACAACGCCTTTACGCTTCTCCTCTTCCCACAACGTGCTCACTCCGCATGAGCACTTCAACGTTGGCACTCCTAGCCAAACTCGAAACTTGCGCACTCTTGCGCTTTCACTCGAGCATCACCGCCCGCACAACCCACTAGTTGGCTTGCACACGCCAACTCTTTCACTTGCCCCTCTTGGGCCTTGTTTGGAAGTCGCGTCTCATTTGACAACTCACTCAAACTGAGCCAACGCCAACATTGTCCTCATACATCAAGTTGTTGCCCATACTTATTTGACATATGATTTCTCTTGCTAACGCCAATTCAATTCAACTAAACATCGATTTCAGGTAACTCGAACAAACATCACCCAGGCTCCATCTCGAAAGTGATTTTCCCGACTCCTTCAGGTCTCGCAACTGATACCACCCAGGGGCTTCCTCGAAAATGGCTATCGACGACCAACACTTCACCCAGGCTCTCTTCCATGAAAGTGTAAGTGCTTAAACATTGTCCAGGTCCTTCCTCGAAATTCAATGTCAAAACGGTCTCGATTTGCACAATGCCACCCAACTGGTTCACTCCACGAAAGTCACAATAATTGCCACAACGAACCCCATTCAACTCTTGTCCGACTGCGCGCACAAAGGTTGGCTCTCATACCAAGTGTCATGGTCGCACCTCTCGCACCGTGTGGCGCCATGAATCATCCCTCGAACATGGCCAGCCTTAAGGGGAACTCCTGCCCCATCTCTATGATCGCAACGCTTTGTGGCTTCGTCGGGCCTTAGGTGAGGTTCTTCAGTCCTCAACCAAGTATCAAGTAAATATGCAGCGGAATATAACTCGGTCGTACACGTCGTCCGTCCGTGTACTTGCACTCGGTCTTTCCCATGAGTTGGCTTTTACGGGACATTCTCGGATCGTTGGCCGCTAACGACCCCTATATCTGAACCTCCAAGCCATGGGAAAGGATGCAATGTCGGCACACCTGTGTCGTCCGACACTGCCCCTTGAAAACTTGTTACAAAGGAAACGCCCAAGACACTTCTCTTGTGACGCTCGCCCCAGCCATGACACGCTAACGTGCCACGGGGTGACTAACTTAGGCCCATAAGCCCAGGGGTGGTGGAGAGTCGACACCATGGTACGCCCTATAGTATATTATGAGAAATATTAGGTCTTCCTCCCTTGCACGTCATTTTGGCGAGGAGTCATACGCCCATACATCGACCCCTCCGACGACACGGTTGGCCCCAATCTCGCATGTTCTCATATTAGCCATCAAGCCCACCGATCTTGGTGTGTGAGATGATGCACCGTCCTCCTCGGTCGCATCATGTCACGTCTCAACACTGTGAGGCTCACAAACATACGTTCTTCTCGTATGATTGTGACATGCAGCAACGTTTGCTTCAGCGAAGGGCTATCGATTTTTTTCCTTCCAATGCACGCCCTTTGCTTCAGCAATCTCACGAGTTCTTTTTCTCCCTCTCGATCTCTTCCTCTTGTCACAACTCCAA
The DNA here is from genome assembly GCA_036507285.1 of Trichosanthes cucumerina. NCBI lineage: Eukaryota > Viridiplantae > Streptophyta > Magnoliopsida > Cucurbitales > Cucurbitaceae > Trichosanthes > Trichosanthes cucumerina. The sequence continues at coordinate 57,759,597 of CM071838.1, forward strand.
CTCTCTTTGGCACTTGTGAACCCTAGCCTCCTTATATAAGGTGGTGTTGCCCTAACTCCACAAATTACAAACATGACCTTAGGGGTAGAAAGACCATCTTACCCTTCGGGTAAAATATCTAAAATGCCCTTAGGGACTCCTGTAATTTTCAAACATCTTCTGCACATAGAAAAATCTCAATAAATTCATCAATTAAATTATGGATCAACTAAATATGAGAGGATTTTTCTGGAGTTAAAATTTCATTTTTCGGTTTTTAATTACTGTTAGCTTATTTATCGAAATTTCTTAAATTAAAGCATAAAAAACATCAAAATTAATTCTTTTCGAACCTAATGCTTAAATTCAATATTTTAAAGCTAACACACAATTTAGGGATAAAATAACATGAGACTCAATAAATTCTGTGCAATTCAAGTACATTAAGCACCAAAATTATAGTAAAATAACTCTCCTATGGCGAGTTATCAGTTGTAGACTATAACGTGCACAAAGCATCATAAGGTGATAGGTAAACCATTGAAATAAGTGTATTAAGAGTTGAGTTGAAGTAAGTTAAGGTCATGAATAAGTTGTGTACACATTAGGTGTATTATGTGTTGAATGTAAACGTTTTCATTTTCAATTAACTTAAGTAAGTTGGTTAAATTGATTAGGTAAATTTGTTTAGTTGTTTTGGTGACTTAGAAAGGGATTAGGATGCAATGGAGGAAGCAGGAGCTGGCAAAATGTTATGGAGGCATGGATTTAGCATTGGGAAGTAGGTGTTGTCCATTCCTTGATAAATTAACAACCAGCTGGAAGCTCTAGGAAGATGGTTGAATTCAAACAACCATATCTCTCAATTTACTAAAGAAAATCCGATGATTCTTGAGCCAAAATCTAAAAAATTGAGTGAAGAATACTAGAGTGATCGGTTGTTTAAAAAATACAAAGGGGAAAGTCGTAAAAGTTGTAGAAAATCGAGAGGTGTTCCTAGTTTTCAGCCAGTAAAACAGGGTGAAGGAATCTATAACTTTTGAGCTCTTGAAGAGGAATTAGGAGCTCAAACTTTGAGGTAATCAAGCTAAGATGTTGCATATGAGGTTTATCAAATAAAATTGGATGGTTATTTTGCTAAATTTTGAGAAACCCAAGTTGAAAGTTGAACCTGAAATTTTAGGTTCAAGGAGGAAGAAACTAGCAAGAGGTTGAAGGAGATGTGCTTCCATTTTGATATACCTTACAACCAAGTGTGGATGGTTATTATGCTTTTAGTTATGAGACTAGATCTATTTTTGGGGTGAAGTAGCAAAGGAATTAATGTTATGAAATTCATTTTTAGGGCAAACGGAGATAGGAATAACTTATAAGTGATTGTGAGTGACTCTATTTTAGAACTACGCTTTGAACATTGTATTCTTTAGAAGCTTATTAATATTGAGCATTGAAGCATGTTGAGCTTACTTTTTATCTATTTTTCATGGAATTTCTAATAGTATGCCATTGTTGGAAGTTAAGCATGATTTAAATTAGTTTGTTACTACACATTCGAGCATAAAAACTAAATTATGGAAGTATGTTTTTCTTTCGAAATACCTTGTGTTAATTCACTTGGAAACATGTTTAAATTGCATAAAACATAAAACACTATTGTTTGGTTATGTTTAAGAACCTATGCGTTGGGAACATGAACATTGGGCTTGGTCAATCGATTCTCCTTTAATCATATAAAGAACTTAAGCTTTTGTGAGGCACTGGAAGTTTGGAAACTTGTTTTAGAAAGAAAATATGCATATGTTGACAACTTGTTTTATGTGTTTTCAAAACATGATTTCCAAAGTACTCAAAGCATGCCTTGTATGTTGTTAACCCCCAGTACTGAAGGACACAAAGAAGGTACTTGAGAGAGAGGAATCTTGATCCCCCGATACTGAAGGATAGTGAGAAGGTATTCGGGTGGTAATTAGTCTGACCCCTATACTGAAGAACGTTGAGAAGGTATTAGGGAAGACAAGTGAGCCTAAATGACATTCCAAGTGCACGTGAGAGAGGTATGAACGTTGTTGGTATAGAGAGAACTCTGCCATAGCTAAGGTTCGAAGGGGTATCATGCTATGAGTTTTCTTGTTATGAGATTCTACGTTTTGGAATGTATATTTTTAATTTTAATGCTACATTATGAGTTTTTGTGCTATGCATATCGTTGTGTCTTAAGCTTGTAATTTTGTGGCATGGTTTGACTATATTTACAAACAAATGTTAAGTTATCTTTAACGTATAGCTTAACTATGATCATGTTTTACCTTTAAACATATAGCCTTTTTAAAATAGTCATTCACTGGGCTTCCCAGCTCACATTTTCAATATGTTTTCTTTCCCCAGGTAGCGGATGAGTTCCTGGTGTTTAGCCTCGACAAGACCTGTTTGCCACCACACCTCTTTAGCTCCTTATATATACATTTCCTTATGTATATAGTTTTGTAATAAAAGAATTCTAGTTGGGTTGTAATAGACTTATGAATTTTATGAGTTGTTAAGGACCGTAGGTAGGGGACATGAATGCATCTTGCAGGTGTGCAATTGAGTGCCCAAAATTTTCTTGTTCACATGAGTTGCGTTGCGTTAAATTTTCAGGTTAAGGTTGGGATGGGCGGGGAGTGCCAGTAAGAGGGTTGGTATTCTCTGTCTTCGCATCTCTTCCTAGGTTAAGCAAGTAGGCTGGGAGGGGGTGTGACAACTTGGTATCAGAGCAAAGATTTTAGGAAAGGGAAATAGGTTCATGCATTAAACTAGGAGCTTATTGATTTATTTAAGTTAACAAGATCGTATAATATAGGACTATGGTTCGAGGTGGCAAACGAGGCAGGCAAGCAGAAGTCAGAACTCAAGAAGCTACCAACAGTAGAGGAAGAGAAGCATTTGAGGGAGAGTCTAGTTATCCTCAACAGGAGGTGAACATGGAGGAAGAAATTTTCACAAGGATTACTCAAAGGTTGGCTGAAAGTATTAGCTCGGCACATGTAGACCCAGAAAAAAAGTATGGCATTGAAAGATTAAAGGTCTTGGGTGCAACGACAATTGAGGGTACAACAGATCCCGCTGATGTTGAGGTTTGGTTAAATGTGATTGAGAAGTGTTGTAGAGTCATGCGATGCCCTGAAGATAGGAAGGTCGATTTAGCAGCATTCTTGCTCCAGAAAGGGGTGGATGATTGGTGGAAGATAAAAGAGAGTAGGAAAGGGGAAGCTTGAAGCAGGAAAGAGTTTCAAAAGGCCTTTGAAGATAAGTATTATGTGAGTTCTTATCATGATGTGAAGAGGAGTGAGTTTTTGGGACTCATTTAGGGATCGATGACAGTAACGGAATATGAGAAGAAATTCATAGAGTTATCTAAATATGCTAGCACTATTGTTGCAAGTGAGATAAATCACTGCAAGAGGTTCGAGGAAGGTTTATGAACAGAGATCCGAACACCCGTGACTGAAAGTTTAGAGTGGGTTGAGTTCTCCAAGCTAATGGAGACAACGTTAAGGGGGGTGGGCATACCACTTATTCTGTTGGTTTATGACACGACCGGTTTCAACGAGGAGATAATAGGAGATTCATTCCAGGTGTTTCTCGAAAAGGGAGCTTTAAACCCCATCATGGTGGGCAGTCTACTTCAAGGACTGTTACAGGTGGAGGTAGGGAGAGACAGAGGCAACAGGGATTGAATTTTCCAATAGGGTCAGTAAGGGACTCTCGTACAGGACAACTTGGTGAGTCGATAGCTAATTCAGCAAGGAAACCTTTGTGCAACACTTGTGGAAAGTACCATTGGGGTCGGATTCTTAGTGGAAAAAATGTATGTTTTAACTGTGGGCAAGGAGGTCACTCCAAGTGGGAATGCCCCTAGCTAATGCATGAAGACAAGGTAGGACAGAGAACCACGTCGCAGACCGTGACCCAGCAACAAAATACTGGGGTAGTTGGAGGAGAAGGCACTAATAGTGCTAATCAAAAGGGACCCATAGACCGACCCCGACAGCAGGGAAAAATTTACGCCATGACACAACAAGAGGTGGAGGATGCACCAAAAGTTGTTATGGGTACACTTTCTATCTGTGGTAAACCTACGCATGCATTATTAGATCCAGGAGCTACGCATTCTTTTATCTCCAATATGTTTGTTGCTAGCATTGTTGGGGAATTAGAACCTTTATCTGAGGAGTTGTGCATTTATACTCCTATTGGTGCTATGTTGATAGTTCGTAGTGTCTATATTAATTGTATGGTGGAAGTGAATGGTATGACTACGACAGCTGAACTAATTCCCTTAAATCTTCAAGACTTCGATGTTATCTTGAGGATGAATTTTTTGTCTAAATATTATACCTCTGTGGACTGTCATAAGAAGGAAGTCGTGTTGAGGAAGTCAGGTGAGACTGAGGTTGGGTTTAAAGGGTCTAAGAAGATATTGCCTACTTGTGTGATATCATCTATAAAAGCTAGAAAATTATTGAGTAAAGGTTGAATAACATATCTCGTGTATGTTCTTGGTGTATCGGTGAATAAGTTGAGACCTGAGGGCATTCCAGTGGTACGTGAGTATTTAAATGTCTTCCCATAGGAGGTATTTGGGTTGCCACCTGATAAAGAGGTGGAGTTTACCATAGACTTGATTCCAAGAATGGCGCCTATATCTCAAGCCATACAGGATGGCATCAAAGGAATTGAAGGAGTTGAAAACTCAGTTGAAGGAGTTGGTGGATTAGGGCTATATACGACCAAGTGTATTTCCGTGAGAAGCACCTGTGTTGTTTGTGAAAAAGAAGGATGAGACATTACGATTATGTATTGATTATCGAAAACTAAATAAGATAACAATATGCAACAAGTATCCCTTTCCTCGCATAGATGACTTTTTTTATCAACTAAAGGGTGCCTCGGTGTTTTCCAAAACTGATTTGTGATCAGGGTACCATCAGTTGAAGAGTAAGAACTCTGATGTACTAAAGACAACTTTCAGGACAAGGTATGGGCATTACGAGTTCTTGGTAATGCCATTCGGATTAATAAATGCACCAACAACATCGATGGATCTAATGAATCGGGTATTCCATCCTTACCTTGATCAGTTCATGATAGTATTTATTGATGACATCTTGGTGTATTCAGAAAGTAGGGAGAAACATGCAGAACATCTCATAATAGTGTTGCAAACGTTTTGAGATCGAAAATTGTATGCTAAATTTAACAAGTGTGAGATTTGGTTGGAACAGGTTGTGTTTCTAGGACACGTTGTGTCACCAGTTGGAGTTCAAGTGGACCCTCAGAAGACAGAAGCTATAGTCAAGTGGGAATGACCCACTTCAGTATCTGAAGTCTGTAGTTTTCTGAGACTTGTCGGAAACTATCGATGGTTTGTCGAGGGGTTTTCAAAGATAACTCTTCCCTTAACTAGTTTGACAAAAAAGAACACGAAGTTCGAATGGAATGATAAGTGTGAGAAGAGTTTCCAGGAGTTAAGGAATAGGTTTGTGACAACACCGATATTAACTTTTCCTACCTCAGGGAAAAAGTTTGAGGTTTACTGTGACACATCACATCAGGGCCTTGGATGTGTACAAGCAGGATGGAAAAAAAGTGATTTCTTATGCGTCAAGGCAACTGAAGAAACATGGGTGTAACTATCCTACTCATGATCTAGAGCTCGCAGCAGTTGTGTTAGCTCTGAAGATATGAAGGCATTATCTGTTTGGTGAGAAGTGTCATATCTACACATATCATAAAAGTTTTAAATATATCTTCGAGTAGAAGGAGTTGAATTTGAGGCAGCTGCGGTGGCTCGAGTTGATAAAAGACTATGACGACACGATTGAATACCACCCAGGAAAGGTTAATGTTGTAGCTAATGCACTCAGTAGGAAGTCGAAGCAACCTAAGGGTTTACTTAATGTTGTTAGAGTGACTCTATTAGAGGAACTGAAGAGTTCTAACGCATAAGTGTCAGTTGGTGAAAAAGGGAATTTATTAGCTCATTTTCAGGTAAGACCTACACTAATTAATGACATTATCTCAAGTGAAGCTGAGACCCCGTTCTGGAGAAATTAGTAGAAGAGGTGAACTTGAAGCAAAAAACAGATTATGAGGTAAGAAGTGATGGAGCACTGATGAAGTGTGGTAGATTGTGTGTACCTAAAGATATAGCTTTGAGGAATGCAAAATTGGAGGAAACACATAGTCCAGCCTATGCAATGCATCTAGGAGGTACAAAGATGTACCAGACCTTAAAGAACCATTATTGGTGGCCTGGGATGAAACGAGAGATAGCAGAGTATGTCTCTAAATGTTTGATTTGTAAGCAGGTGAAACCTGAACGACAGGAACAAGGAGGGCTTCTAAACCCACTCCCTGTACTCGAATGGAAGTGGGAGCACGTAACAATAGATTTCTTATTTGGACTTCCTCGGACACCGAGCGGTTATGACGGGATATGGGTGATAGTGGACAGACTGACTAAGACTGCTCGAGTTTTACCCGTCAAGGTAACTTTTACTTTGGATAAACTTGCTAAATTATATGTTGACATGATCGTAAGCAAATATAGAGCCCCAGTATCAATTATGTCAGATAGGGATTCGAGGTTTACTTTCAAATTCTGGTCGAGTCTCTAGGAGGCCTTAGGAACTAAGTTGCACTTCAGTACGACATTTCATCCACATACTGATAGGTAGTTAGAAAGGACCATCTAGACCCTCGAAGACATGCTTCGAGCATGTGTATTGCAGTATAAAGGAAGTTGGGAGACTCACAAATCATTGATGGAGTTTGCGTAAAATAACAGTTATCATTCTAGCATCGGAATGGCACCATACGAAGCATTGTATGGAAGAAGATGTAGAACCCCTATTTGCTGGAACAAAGTGGGGAAAAGAAAGCTAATAGGACTAGAGTTAGTCTAAGTTATCTCGAAAAATGTTAAATTTATAAAGGAAAAGCTAAAGACAGCTCGAGACAGACAGAAGAGTTACGCTGACAAGCGAATGAGAGATCTAGAATTCAAAGTCGGAGACAGAGTTTTCTTGAGGTTGACCCCATGGAAGGGTATTGTATGGTTTGGAAGGAAAGGGAAGTTGAGACCCAGATATATAAGGCCTTACGAGATTCTGGAACGTATAGGGTCATCAGCTTACAGACTAGCTTTACCTATAGAGTTGTCACGGGTGTATGATTGAAAGAGTGTAGATTAAGAAAGCGGAAGCAATTTTGGATCTTGAACACTCTAAGTTGATCAATTTTACAAAATAAAAAGCATGCTCAAATATGGAACAGAGAGTATGAACACATACCTTTGTTGTTCAAAATTCTCCTAATCCGTGGGCAAATTCTTGTCACAAACACTTTGTGCACAACCTCTAGTGTCTTCCCTACTATCCTCAGGCCTTGGAACAGATTGTGGGATCTTTGATAGAGAGAATTTGAAGAGAGATGGGAGAAAAGTATGAAAAACCTGAATTAGAAAAATTCTGATAAATCCTTATTAATCTAATGGTTTCTTCTTCAATTAAAGAAACCAAAAGCTTCTTCAAGCTAGGAGAAGATGACAACAAGAAGATGAGAAGGATTAAACAAGAAGGAGGCGCTCAATTATGGTGAATTTGACATTCAAATAAGCTTGTTCACCCTTTTCATTTTGGTCAAATTGAAACTTCAAAATCAATTTTGAATTTTCATTTATTTTTTAATTCAAAATTAATATAAAATTAATTTTAAATTAAAATCAATATTAATTTAATTAATTAATTTTAAATAATTTATTTAATTTAATATCAAATATCAAATTAAATAATTGGACCAATCCCGATTTCTTAAATCGACCATTCGAACATGAATCCCTATTCATGTTATAAACCGAACCAATATGTAAATCATATTTAAACATTTCCACCTATTCTTTATTATAGTTTAATTCATAATTAAACTGTGACACGTTAAGTATATCACATATAATTAACGTTTTCTCCCAAAATTATAAACTACGAGTTTTAGGGCATAAAACCCAACATACTTAATAATTCTATTTGTTAGAGTTGATCTTTTTGAAGCACAATTTATTAAAGAGAAACAATGATGATAAATAGAGAAAGAAAAGTATTGTATTGAGATTAAAAAGATAAAAAGGGGTGAGAAAAATACAAGCAACTCTCATTCATATGCTCCTCAACTCCAATTAAAAATATCTGGAAGATAGAAGCAACATAATCGTGAGTTAGAGAAAACACACGACGCAGGGGGCTGAAGAAGAGGGCCTAACCATGAAAACTGAGGCCAACAAAGGTAGGTGAGGCCTACCACGTTGGTTGAAACACCTTTTCATGGTTGTGTCGAGCTCTTTCCAAGCAATCAATCACAAGAAGAAATGAGGAACACAAGATTGATCATCATAATTAGAGCCTACTTCAGATACGAGAAATTATGTCGTGCAAACAAAGCACGAAACACACAAAACTCTTGAGCACTTAGGTGTAGAGGAAGCGACCCAGAAGGTTGATTGGACCATAAAGGGTTCGGTTGACTTATCTGGGCAACCCAAAAATCTGAGAAAATCTCATGATGGGTCTCTATTGAGCACGACCAAGCAGACTACATGAAGCCAAGCAGAGCGTGATGAATGCAAAATTTCGCTTAGGAGTGGAGGAAGCACGCCCATAAAATTAGTTAGGTGCATAAAAAGGACTTGATTAATTAATCTAAGCGGCCTAAAAATCCGAGCTAAGTCTCACGATGAATTTTTATAAAATGAAATGAGAAGCATAAAACAGTGAAACAAAGATTAAACTGATTGTTGAGAAAATTCTAGGATCACAAAAATAAGACTACGAAGCAAATTTGGAGGAATCAACTTTGAAGGCTTTTTACCCAAATGCAAAATCACAGATAAGTTTATTTCGGACTTGTAACTTTATGATGCATGCCATAATTATTTTGTTATGATTTTTTTTTTTGGATATTTCATAGCATTTTCATGCACTCTAAACATATTTTCTACATTTTTGAATTATTTGAATGTCATTAGCATCATAAACATCAAAATGACAATTTATGTGCTTTGATAGAAAATTAAAAAAATCAAAGTGTCATGAAGTATCTATAAAGAAGTTTATTCTGTGGAAGTATAAAGGTATTGGAATTTATTGTATGATATAACAAGTTATTTAAAAGTAAACCACTTCATAAAATCTCATCTCTTATTTCTCACATAAGTGATTGAATATATGTTATTCAACTAAATCAATATTTCATTAACATTGAATTGTCATCTCTTAAATTAGAAGACAACTTCATATTATATTAGAAAATATCCTGTTCATGAAAATTATATTTTGAATGCAGGATAATTAATGCTTCACCATCTATCCAAAAATACGCTTACGAAAAGTATGAGATTACAAGACTACTTGATGCCTGGGAAGTTCCTCTTACAAAAGAACCTGAAGCTACGTATTTGAGGTGATCTCAAAATCTCTCTAGGAGAGCGACATAGATCGTGAATCCGAATGAGAACCTAAACCCAAACAAAGAAAATCTTGGGATGATCCAAGGAGTACCTTGGAGCCCTAAACTCCCACCTGAGGGATAGTCTGAGGTGCAGAATAAGCGCATCAGAATGAAATTCCAAGGGGAAAGGAAACATCTGAAATGCAGGATAAGCATGATAGTGACCTAGAATCCCATTGGAAAGCGGAGACATTGAGACTCTAGTAGATGGAATATCTTGATAAGGGTGGACAACAGAAACTAGGGAGAATTTGAGGCAACTCTCAAAATATCTAAAATGACTCTGAAGAAATTTGGTCAGGAGAATCGAAACGCAAAGTAAGCATGACGAGAACCTGAAATTCATATTAAATACTGGAGAAATTGACACTCTAGGAGACTGAATATCCTCATAAGGATGACCAAGAATAATCAGAGAGAATTTGAGGCAATCCTCGAAATGTTTAAAATGAACCCGAAGAAATTTGATAATGGGAATAAGGAAACTGAAATGCAGGATAAGTGTGAAAGAAACCAAAAATCCCTACCAGAAATTAAAAGAACGAACACTCCAGGAGACAAGATATCCCATAAGGATGGACGTCAAAAACTAGAGAGAATTCGAGGCAAACCTCGAAATTCCAACAATAACTTCAAGAAGTTTAGTAGGCTACTCCCAAGTCAGGCTTCATGCAATTAATTCACAAGCTCCTAATCTCGAATCCTAACTAAGGAGTGGAGACTAATGTGTTTGGGTGAAATTGGACCAAGAAAATAAATCTGAATTACAAGAGAATTTTGTCAGATAAGATTAAACTTTTAAATCTCATTCCTAGATAGAAAGAGAAATCTATTCAAATTCTTATCTGAAAAGGAATAGGAAAGTCAAAGATCCTATAAATAGATCATTATGACTAAAAAACAAGGGGTTCAACTTAACTTTTATTCTCTAAATTATAGTTTGTTACACTTTTCTTCCTAAATTATAGTTGGCTACACTTTTCTTCCTTCCCTGACTTAAGCATCGGAGCCGGTGTGGCTTACACCTCATCGGTGTCCAGGTTTTCTTGTCTTACAGGTCACGTTCTTCCCCATAGAGATACAAATTTACTGTCGTTGCTACGTGGAAGTCATATGCGATCTCCTATCCAAAATTTGGCAACAACATTTGTTAAAGTTAAATCATGATAAATTATATTAATAATATCAACACAATTTAAATATGGCCCAACTAATTAAAATATTATATCACTTATCATATTTCAGAACTTAGAAATTCCCCATGTTATTGAAAAAGAAAAAAAAAATCTTACTACCTCTTATGAGGACAGTTTAATGGTTAAGACACTTATATCTTCACATGAGGTGCTTTGAACAGAATTTAGTGATTAAGACACTTGCATTTTATCCTGAGATCAAAAGTTTAAATTTCTACCCCTACTCTTGTTATACTAAAGAAAGTCCCCTTTCATTATATCTTAGATTTTAAACAAATGATAACAACATAGTATGCCTATTAAACAAATTTTGGTTGATTTGACATGACACAATAGAAAACAATAGAAGAAAATGGATAAGTCGGTCAAAAGATAGTACCATACGGTCTAAAAAATGTATTCATTACTACGAAAAGACATTATGTTGCACATGTTATTCCATTTGTCTAATTGTGCCCGCTTCCTTTTGCATTAACCAAAGTCATTCCATCCAACGGGAAAAAAAAACTCTAGTCACGTCAACATCCTTTTAAAAATTATGTGGGGTTCACTAGTATTAAAAAACTAAAAACATAGTGTGAACAAAATGAGTATGGTATTACGGTAGTACTATAAAATTTTCCATCCAAACAAGTATATCAAGTAATCATGTTGCTACCAACAAGAGCATAGCTGAACAGTTCGAATCTCTCCCTATTGTACTTAAAAAAATAAAAAAGTAAAACTATGCGAATTCTCTCAGAAATCTCCGCCTCGCCCGATGACATCTCTAACTATACACATAGGAAAATAATCGATCATTTTTATATATTTTTTCCATTGATGCTTCAGAAAGGTAATTTTCATATTTGAGCTATACTTCAAGAATTATGATCTGCCATCTATTGTTTTCATGGAGTTGGATCTTCTCTAAAAACAAAATTGAACTAAAAAAAAGTAGGCGTTATATTTTGAATTTTTTTTTTTTGAAGGGCCTATTTTGACCTATTGATGAAGAATGAAAGCTTGAATAGAACCCATCATTTCTTGTGTTCGCAGGGTGGAGATCTGATCTTTATTCAGAATTTGGAAGCAATGTCCAACTCCTTTCAAAATCACTCTCTCCACTTTCTTCCCGGCGGCCGCCATGGCCGCACAAAACTCCAAGTTTCTGTCCAACAGTATGTCCAACTCCGATATGCACACCATTAACGGCGGAAGCTTCGTTTCTCTCAACTTTGCACCGCCGTTCACCAGCGGATTGCTCCATGGATGGTCGCGATTGGCCGCCGGCGGCAGGGACAGCCGCCAGTACGTGTCGGCGGTGGGGAGAGTTAGTGCGGAGGCGGAGGAAAACTGAGCGGCGAGCTTTTCTGATTTGGTTCGCGATTCTCCGCCGAAGAAAGGTTGGATCAGGATTATGCCCTTTAGGGTTAGGGGCTTTAGGATTGGGGATTCGTTGAGCCCTAGCCTTGTAGCGATGTTGTATGCTATGTTTGCTCCGGCGCTATCGCCGGCGAGGAACAATTTTGATGGCTTACAATTGCCTAACCACCATTTGTGTTCGATTGGGTCGGTTAGTGCTTGCTGTTTCAACCACATGAGTGCGTTGAATCCGTCTTCGTAAGCGGCGGGGAGGCGATTTTCAGGGGAAAGACGATAGTTGATTGAGAGGATTACACATTTTGTTTTGGAAGCAAGATTGAGGAGGAATTCATGGTAACAGCTCCAGGCGGCAGAGCCAACACAAAAGCCACCGCCATGGAAGTAAACAAGCAAAGGGAGGTTTCGTTGAGAGTTGGGAATGTAAATACGCGCCCAAGTGTTTGTGAAATTGTCTATGAGAACATCTTTTGCAGTTACGCCTTTGTCTGAGGCTGTGGGGCTGCAGGATACATTTGGGATGATTGGGGGCCTTTCAACATGCCCATCTGCATAAACTCGAATTAGCCCTTCAATTTCTTCTGATGTGACTCCATTTTGAAGATGGAGTTTGGGCATCTGGAGTTTGTGCCTTGGATCCATGTACATGGCAGCCATTCTTTTGAATTTCATGTAATGGATTAGGTGAAAATGGTGCTATGGCATGGATGGGATTGCCCTGAGGGGTCTTTATAGAGGTTAGGAAGAACCAGAAGATTGGATCAAAGGAAGCTTAAAAGGCTAGGAAACAGAAGTTTCATCTCCTTTTTATCCGGCCGGTGGAAACCAGACCCACCGACCAGCGTCCAACCTCACACGCCATTCATCTTGTAAGACATCACTCTTTTGATTCTTTGATTTTTTGTTCTTTCTAACGCCTTTGTAGTTTATACTTTTTGAAATCTAATATTTCTTTAATTATCCGAAGTCAAGTTCACGTGAATGCAAGTGATTAACTTACGAAACCGTGAATAGTTTTATGATTGCAATAGGCATGGACGATATGCCTTCAACTCAACTTGACAGATCCGCCATTCCTATCAATCTCATTTTGATTGTAAACGTGTGAATTTTAGCCACCCACCTTGTCAAATTTGGTTTTTAAAATAATTAAAGGTTAAATGAAAGATTCAATGTGTCCATTTAATTCTTAACTTTTAAAAATTCCAATTATGTCTCTGAACTTTAAATTATAATTCTCTAATGATGTGTAGGATCCCCGTTGGATAGACATTAACTAATTTGACAGGAAATGACAAAAAGAAGTGGATAGTTGGACAAAATAGAGTGTATGGTCTAAAAAAAAGTTTTGATTCCTTGCTTTAGAAAAAAAGTTTGTTGCACATGCCTTTTTATTTTGTTGGGGTTGACCACTTTTTCTTGTCATCCCTGCACATCATGTCAAATCAATTGATATTTTTCCAATTTCATTATTTCGTCAAGGAATGTTTTTGGTAGAACTGCATAGGATATAGTTTTGGCTTGTTTGGAATGCATGTTATAATAGTCTATAGAATACTTTGCATCCCAAACACAGACTATTATAATCCAGTTTACATAACTCTGCATCTTAAACACAAATTATATAACTCCATAGGCTATTATAATACATAGACTTATTATAATCCAGTTTACATAACTCTGCATCTTAAACACAAATTATATAACTCCATAGGCTATTATAATACATAGACGATTATAATCCATGTTATTATAACTCACTCAGCATACCAAACAATCTCTTTAAATTTAAGGGGCATCATTGAAACTTTTAAACAGAACCATAAAAATTCATGGCCTAGGTTGTAATTTAACCAAAGTAAAATGGTATCTGATCAAATTACATTTTTTTTGATGCATCCTAAATTAGGCACCCTCCTTTTGCTAAATTATTCTTTCCATAGTTCTAAATGCTATTGTCATGTTCACTAATCAAATTAAGTACCATCCATCCTGTCTAAATCTTGATATCATCTTTTAATTCCGCATACATGCAAATGGTCATTAGCTTTATTCTCCGAGCTATGCCTTTCTGTCTTTCATGGCTTTTTGACTTGTGGAATTCCTTCTTTTTGGAAAAAATTCGGATTTCTCCTAACATCCATTGAAAAGCATGGTAAAGTTTTTCTCCTCCCAATGACCTAAAACTCAAAGAAATTTATCTTGGCTTTCGGATGTGATGATTTTAATTCAACCCTTCCTATCCTAGAGACCAAATCCACCCTCTCTATTGAAAATTAAAAAAAGAAGTATACTTAGAACATGAAGACGAGGACGGTCTTTTTTTTTAATTATCATAAACAAAGTTGTATACACGAATTCATCAATAATATGTACATATCTGATACTTTATATATTCATGCATCAAAGAAATTCCAGGATACATACTCCTCCATCACTCTCAGCAATTCCAGTTTGTTTTAAACCAATGTTTGTTTTTCATTTATTTATTTTTTAATATGGAAAACCAATGAATGTTTAAGGAAGGGTACTGGGTTCTGATTTGAGCATAGGCTCAAAGTGGTTAGACATCATGTCTTCAATTATAAGTTGTAGGTTCAAATCTCTACTCCTATTTGTAACGCTGAATTACAAGAAAGATCGAAGGGCAGTGGTCGGCTGCTCTTTCCAAATGTGGAATGAATCAATCATAAAGAACATATCTACCTTCTAAAATTTTATTTGATGTACTTGCTTTAGAAACTTTACTGCTTAATTTTTCTTGCCATTATTTCTCAATGAGATTCTGAAATTCAACTTCTGAGTTCATTAGTGTTTAATTAAAGAGTGTTAGGAACTTAGGAGTGTTAACAAAGTCCCATATTGGCTAGAGAAGGAAGAGATCCATGGTATATAAGTGAGGACAATTATCTCCATTGGTAAGAGACCTTTTGGGGAGCCAAAGCAAAGCCATGAGGGTTGTTGCCCAAAGTGGACAATATCATACTATTGTGGAGATATGTGGAGGTCCGTTGTCCTTATTAATTGGTATCGGAGCTATGGTAGAAACCTAGTTGTGTGCCGGAGAAATCCTCAAAGTAGTGGAATAAAGATCAGTGAGCTATGTTGATATTGTGGATGAATTCTAGAGTCGAACAAAAAGTATTTGGAGCGACAAACAAGTAATAACTCTATCAACTTTAACTGGTAGAGGAGTAGATCTTTGTTCGAGGGGAGGAGTGAATAGTGTGATAGACACATCAAAGAATACCATACAATGTGATGATCTGTTGGAGTGGAGTAGACGGATTTGTTCGAGGGGAGACTCGAGGGGAGGATGCTAACAAAGTCCCACATTGGTTAGGGAAGGAAGAGATCCATGGTATATAAGTAAGGACAATTATCTCTATTGTTATGAGGCCTTTTGGGGTACCAAAAGTAAAGTCACAAGGGTTGTTGCCCAAAGTGGACAATATCATACTATTGTGGAGATATGTGGAGATCCGTTGTCCTTATCAAAGTGTTTTGCTAACTAGGAACTGATATCATGCTAGTTCTATATGTCAGTAGATAAAAGCTTAAATTAGTTAGTCACACACAACACGATATTTCTTGTTCAAATCCTTTTTCAGTTTTCACTAATATTTTTTCACTATAGTGGTGTTTAACTCGAACAGTTTTCTTGATAAACCACTTAATCAGAGGAAAGGAAGCTATACAAGTCAAAGTGAGCATCACGTTTTTTTCTATTTCCATTGGGGGTGGGAATTAAGGATCGAGAGTTATTTTCCTCACTCCTAAGTCCCTTTATTATTATAGGACTATGAATCAGACAGTGGTAATTTGTAACTGTGGGCTCTGCTCTAAACATGAGACAGTTCCCCTTAATAGATTCCTCTTGGGGGTGGGGAATATTAATCTCATTCCTCATTTTTTGTTGGTCCCGCTGATTTTATTTTATTTTTAAACTCTTATTCTTTCTATACTTTTTTTAGGGGGTCTTACATCAATTTAAAGTAGATTCTCATATCAATGGTGATAATTTGCATTTCGGTCTCAGTTCTTAAAAAAAAATAATAAAAAAGAATAATTTTGACATACACGAGGATCAAATCTAATTCTCATTTTCACTAGTTTCCGTATACTTCTCTTGATATTCATATCTGAATAGTATTTGACGTAAAGCACTGTTCTATTATTCCTTAGAAGCCAATCCTAGCATTTGTATTTGTGGGTCATAATCTGCTTCGCAGGGACCAGAAGGAAGAGAAAATAAGTTCATAAATCAGGATGAATAAACCTAAACCTCTGAAAGTTCCATACTATTTTTTAGGGGAAAAATTATCATTGTTGTGGATGAATTCTGTGCAATATTTGCATTCAAATATCCAAAACTTGTCTTTGTTATCATTCTCAGATGATAAAGATAGCTTTAGATATGTTTTGATTCCTCTCTTTGTTCCTATTTGTGGCTATTTTTTTCTGTTATCTTCTCGCGATATCTCTTGCATGCAAATTGCAACAAATATCTCCATGAAACTTCCTTGAAATGAAAGAAGTTGGAATTTCTATAATCTTTTTTGACTTCCTTTTTCTTACTTTGAATTCATTAAGGATTGTTTGGGACGCTGAGTGAGTTATAATACTCTGTAGAGTTATATAATATTTGTTTAGGATGCAAAGTTATATAGTATGGATTAATAATAGTATGTGTTTAGGGTATAGAGTTATTCACAAAGTATAATAACACACGTTATTATGACATGCATTCCAAGAAGGCTCCAATAATTTTGAACCTTTTTTCTGTTTCTGCTGTTAGATACAATCTATTTGCAAGTACTTCTTTCCAGTAGGCTTGGACTCGTAGTTTGGGTGTTACTGAGGGGAACAATGTGTTCTCTAGACACTGCTAGAGAAATCATTTTTCTATGATAATTGCAGATATAAACTTTGATTTCAAAGGTACTGGATACAAATAATTCAGAAGCTAGATCCACCTTGTAATACAAGATTTCAATATTCAGTAGGTCCCATCTGATAGATTTTTATGCCAAAAAAATTTACATGATGCAGCTTTCTGAGGTACTGGTATCCCATCTCAAAAGTCATAGAGTCGAGATCTGTTAGTTGGACTCTGAATGATGGGTCTCATTCACATCTCTTAAAGACATTCTGATTCCTTTCATTCTAGCCCTGGGAATAACCTCTTACTTCAAGGATAGCCAAATTGGGTAGAAACCCTTGTAAGTTTTAGAAATGTTCCATTTCTTTCTCTTATCTCCTCTTTTTTTTTTTTTTTTTTTGACTATCCCAATCCGTGCATCCGGATTGAGATAGAGAGAGGAGAGCTCCTTGAAAGAAATCTAAAGGGTTGTGGTAGATACATACAAAAGATTATATCCCACCGGCCAGATTCCAAATAATAGCGAACAAAATATTATATCCCTCCCCTTAGAACTTTTGCAAGTCAAAACTTCTTCACTTCTAGTTTATAGCTTTCGTAAAGGCTAGGAGTCACTAGAAAGCAGATTCTTGAAGGGAAAAAATATATTAGGAAACTACTTTGAAATTAGCCAATGCAATTTGATTTGCAGGATTTCCTTTAACAGAGTCTTACTTTTAGGGTAATGATGATATGATATTGTCCATTTTGGATCTATTCTAGACTACGAACTTTTAAGTTTATTCCATTTTGTTCATTGAAATTTTGAAATGTACATTTAAAGTCGTTATTTTTAGAAAATTTACTGAGAATGGAATAGACCTAAAAATTTAGATACTTCGATTAGATATTTTGGAAGTTTATAGATCTAGATGAGGTAATTTTGAAAATTGAAAGTTTAGGAACCAAAATAAGATAGTTAAAACATTTTGGAATCAAATTGAACCACAACAAAGCTTGTCCTTAGTTATACACTAAGAAGTTTTTTCAGTTTTAACGAAGGTGATCTTCTTCACTGCAACCTTTTAATGATTATTCAGTTTGTATCGATGCTGTAGGTCTCATCACAAATCAATGTTGTGAAAGATATGATCTTCAGCCGTATCTGAACTGTAGCTGACGAGTCTTGAAAAATCTGGGGATAAGGAAAAGATTTGTTTCTATCCTTGATTTCTGGAAAATCTCATCTCACTGCTATTATTTCAGTGAAGTGACTGAAGAGCAGCAAACACTTGCTCTAATTTCTGCTTGCTAATAAGTAATAACGAATAAATATTATTATGATCTATGATCTATCACTACAATAAAAATTATATTTCTTAACGCTTATAAAATGTCAAATTTTGATTTACTTCACGTTTTTCAAACCATCAAGGAATCCACCGTAAAAAATAATATATAATACTTAATACTTATAAAGTGTTATGTATAGTCTTTTTTTTATGCTTATAATGTGTCAGACACTTTTTATTCGTCAAATGTAGTTTTATCTTGACTTTGAAAAAATGTCAAATTTGTGTTAATACTTGATGTTTTCTCTTTGTCAAATATATTTTTATCTTGACGTTTTAAGAATGTCAAATATAATTACTTGACGATTTAAATAAGTCAAATATAATTTTATCTTGACGTTTCAAAAATGTCAATAGGAATTAGATCTTGACACATTATACATGCCTTGTTGGTTTGTGTTTTTTTCCAATCTATTAAATATTCCCTATTATCTTGATTTTTTTGTACTGTGTTCCAATAATTTGTTATATTGAAAAATGCATAATTTTATCAACGAATCTTCCACACTTTAGCGAAATTCACATCTTTAGCAATATCAAACTATTAAGCTCATGAACAATTCTTAAATTACAAGGATTTATCAAACCTCATGTCAACAATTCAAAAATTACCAGAACTATTGTGACGATCTTAAGCCATAAACTCAACTAACATTCAAGGAGATTTACAAAACAAGAGAATTTTACATTCACTAGCCTAACACACTGTAAAGGGTTTAAACATGAAACTTATTGACAACATTATGACAGAACTTTGAAAACGTCACCATAATTCTGCAACACCTTTGTCACCCGCCAAGTAGTTGAGTATTACCTGCAAAACACAACATTAAACAACAAGGGTGGGCATAAACATACTAAGTAAGCAACCTACCTCTAATAATTCAGAACTCTAAAACATGCCATGAGTGAATTTACTTAATCATGCCAACCCCTCTTAAAACACAACGATCTCGAATACTGGCTACCTATCTGCCTACTCCACTCACTCCCTCACATCCCGAATAGTGAAGGAATGCAACCCTCACGCTAATCCTAAGAATCATGCTCAAATGGAGGGAATGAGATCTAGCCTAATGTTATAAACGTCGACCAAGGAGGATTGAGACGATTAACATACTTACAACACATACAGGGGGTTCGAAAAAGATTAAAATGCACTTAGACTTACCAAAATGGCTCAAAGCCTCACTAGTTGATGCTCGGATCAACTTCCTTTTGCTAAATCGACTTCCATGGCTTATGGTTAGCCAAAATGAACTTATTTGTGTTATGGCCCATAGATGAAAGTATTAAATGAAGGGAATGAAAATCCCCGCGTAGCGGAAGACGATCGAATCGTCAAAGGTATCGTTACGCTACTTGAAATTTGCTAAAATGATCTAACACTTAGATCTAAGTTAAACATGCAAAATTAAGGAAGAAAACAACAAGAAAAACAAATTTACTTACTTGTTGAAGACTCTCTTCAATGTTTCTTCCAATGGTCACGAACACTTCGCGAACTATCACGATCTCTACGATCCCGAACGAGTCCCACGAACAAGAACACGACACAACCACTTGGAACCTTGGTTGTTCTTCTTTTTGGAAAGAAGGAGAATGGTGGGATTCTAGCGTTTTGGAGAGGGAGGAGAGTTGAGAGAATTGATACTCTTCTCTTTGGTGAAATCCAAAAAATGAGAGTGTGATACATCCAATCCTTCTTGCAAGAAGGGATTAAATAGAGTTAAAATCTCCACATTATTATCATTTTACCACAATAATAGGTTATGCAAATCATATTTGTATAACCATATAATATAAGATATCTCATATCTCATATTGCAAATCACATTTGCAATAATTGTGGATTAATTAAATTGAATCACATCCAATTTAATTTTTCTCAATTGATTTCTCCAATTAGTCCTAATTTAACAATTAGGCTAACCTATAGTTTATTATGAATCTCATTCACCTTAAACTATACATTATATCATTCATATCTCATATAAATGACATAAATGCCCTTTAACTGAAATTGAACACTTCAATTTCATACCAAAACATTAACCCTTCTTTTAACCCAGATTGAGCCAACCGAGGGACCTAATGGACCTACAATGACGAGCTCCAATGATCCGAGATTAACCTATCAAACTCTTTGACCGGTTAATCATCAACCTTCATTAGCTACTGGTAACACTCCACTATAGCCCGTAGTTGCACTCCCGTCGGTCACGCAGAATATTACGTGTCCACCGATATAACCAATGCCCATGAGTCGACCCTTCACACGGTTGTTCGTAGACACGGTGGGTCAAATTACCGCTTTACCCCTCGTATGCGCCTCTTGTTCCTTAAGTCCCCACTGCTCCTCTAATGAACAACACATTGTGATGGTCCAACCATACACAACACCCTTCTCGGGCGGTGAGAAGGTGGCGCTGTTGTCCAAGCCACGGAGACAATGATTTAAGGAACAACCCCTCTAGTTTCCCTAAAGGCGAGAACAGTGAATTCCATCTCACGTAGTTAAGTTCCCGACTCTCTTACTTGGTCCTGTCCCCCGAGAAGATAGACATATTGAGCGAGTAATCGTGACCACCCTCACTGCGTACTAGTCAAAGGACGGACCCCCGCAGACAAGAGTCCGTAACACGCTCAGGATTCAGGTCGAGTCACTAATGGTCATCTACGAAGTTATTAGTCCTTATTGTCACGATGTTACATCAGTAGGTCTAATAATTCACGGTCCGGTCTTGTACAATCTCATTGCACAGGATGCCCCCACTCGCATGTCAACCACATGAGCGAGTCGATTACCTCGTTTGTATCTAATACAAAGCGGTCGCATCCATAGTGTATCCCAGGATTAGGTCTCCAACCCTATCCATATACTGTAGACCGTTCGGGTCATTAACTCGAACGTGATCCTCCCTTTGTGTCCACTACACACCGTTCAAGTTCTAATTCTCTCATAAATTCAATGACCCTAGAGCTTAGTTTATTGGAAAAGTTTGTAAATATTGCGAGACACAAAGTAATGAAATAAATAACTCTTATTGATTTCAAATAGTAATTTACAAACATGAGATTAGGACAAAAATCCCAACAAACTCCCACTTGGACTAAGCTAGTGGAGAAAATACATTTCTGAAATGTACATAAATTACAATGAAGTAATACAATAAACTAGAGCATTGAATACCCGTTTACATATCTCCCACTTGCCCTAGTCAGGAAACCCTCAAAGACCTAGAGTCTCTAGGTGACCCTTAAACACCTTAGCCGTGAGAGGATTTGTAAATGGACCAGTTGCGTTGTGCTCTGACGCTATCTGCGTGACTGTCACGTCTCCGCGGTGCACAAAATCGGTCTAATATTGATGTGATCAATGTAAGGGCCCATTGTTTTGTGCAATTTTAATGTAAATCGAGTCTGTAAGTCCGTGTCGATCGTGGGAAGAGTAGCTGCGAAGAAATCGAAGCGGAAACGGGTGAATTTGATGAAAAACAACAAGAGGTGCTTGCTGGAATTTCATCGGCGTTGCAACGCCGACCGCGCGGAAGGAGGCCTTGCGGCAGTGCAGCGTTGCGACGCAACGGGTTGCGTTGAGGACGCAGCCTTGACGCTGGACACTGCAGCGTTGCAACACTAGCCACAACGTTGCAACGCTGAAGCGTAATGGAGCATTTTCGCGAAGAATTTGCGCGAGAGTGGCGACGTGGGGACATGCAAGGGCAGCGGTTCAAGCCTTGGGTCGTGCAACTATTTTATTTTATTTATTTTAATTTGTAAAATAATTTTTTAATTAATTTAATTTAATTAATATTAATATAAATATTATATTAATGTTAATTGATTAAATTAAAGTCCCTATGGTGCCAAAATCGGTCTAATATTGATGTTTAATTAAATTATGCAATTGTTGTATGATTTATATATTCTATGTGCATAATGTATGTCATATAGATTAAAATCTCACCTTAGGTTAAACATTTCATGCATCATTATTATATTATAAGAGTTATAATATATAGTATACATTATAGGATTATATTATAAGAGTTATAATATAATGTATGTTTTTAATTTAATTAATATAAGAGTTATATTTCTTAGATTAAAAGCATTGACATGCATTTATACATGTGATGTATGTATATTATATAGTTTAATTATTCATGTGATGAATGATCAAATATTATGATATAGCAATGCATGTAACCTAAGTTAATTTATTAGTTTTAAATGGTTTAGAACTTGAATAATTAGATTTAGGTTTTCTAGTTCTAATAAGATTAGAATTAGGAAATCAATTATGACTTATGAATGGTGACTAATTAGTAACTCTGTCTAAGGAAGGTTCTGTCTAAGGCTGAGGTATTTAAGCTGATGCTTTGCGGAACACCCCTACCTGGGAACCGACAGGGGAGTGAATTTGGTCCTGAGATTCATAGGTTATATTCTCGTGAGTGACGTTTAATTAAAAATTGATTAAATTACTCACATAGACCTAAGTTAATAATGTGATTATAGACTTAGGTTAATCCAATATAAGTGTTATATTAGTAGACTTAGGTAAATTATAGCCGGTTTATCTAGGTCAATCCCGATTAACTTAAAGTGTTGAGTGGGAGAAAATAAAGTGTATGAGATACATTTAATTTTCCATCCATAAATCTCCGTTAAGTTCACACCGTGAGATCCATACTCGGCCTCGTGGCGCAAATGTGAGTGTTCCCCTTCAGATGGTATTTGTATAGAATTACATCCCAACTCTCAGCACCTGGTACGCCTCAACAAAACAGTGTATCAGAGAGGAGAAATAGAACCTTGTTGGACATGGTTCGATTAATGATGAGTTATACTCATCTCCCTAACTCGTTCTGGGGATACGCAGTAGAGACTGCTGTATACATTTTGAATAATGTTCCATCGAAAAGTATTTTGGAAACGCCATTTGAACTCTAGAAAGGACGTAAAGGTAGTTTACGTCATTTTAGAATTTGGGGATGTCCAACACATGTGCTCGTGACAAATCCAAAGAAATTGGAATCACGTTCAAAATTATGCCTTTTTGTAGGGTACCCAAAAGAAACGAGATGTGGGTTATTCTATGATCCTAAGGAAGATAAGGTACTTATCTCGACAAATCCCACTTTCTTAGAGGAGGACCACATAAGGAATCACCAACCAAGAAGTAAAGTTGTGTTAAGTGAGTTAGACGGAACAACAACAAAAGTTGTTGATGGTACATCAACAAGGGTTGTTGATACAAATTTGTCAAGTCCATCTCAAGAGTTAAGAGTGCCTCGACGTAGTGAGAGGGTTTTAACACAACCTGATCGTTACATGGGTTTAACTGAAACCAAAATTGTCAGATCAAATGATGATTGTGAGGATCCATTAACTTATAATCAAGCAATGGTTGACAAAGACAAAGATAAATGGGTCATAGCCATGAACCAAGAAAGGGAGTCTATGCACTTCAATTCTGTTTGGGATCTTGTAGATATACCTGATGGGGTAAAACCTATAGGTTGTAAGTGGATCTACAAGAGAAAACGTGGTGTAGATGGAAAAGTGGAAACTTTTAAGGTTAGACTAGTAGCAAAGGGTTATACCCAGGTAGAAGGGGTGGACTATGAAGAAACCTTTTCATCTGTTGCTATGGTAAAATCTATCCGTATTCTACTTGCCATTGCCGCATATTATGACTATGAGGTATGGAAAATGGATGTCATGTTGGGATTTGTGCCCTAAAACTCGTAGTTTGTAATATGTTCTAATTAATGTAATAAAGTGTTATTATTTCAATAAAGTGTTATTGTTCGTTATCTACGAGTTTGCCTTTATTTAAACCCTAAATCCAATAAACTAAACATCCAAGGTTGTTAAATGAATCTTTAACTGAATGTAATGTACATAAAAAGGATATCGGTTCGAGATACATCCTAAAGGGTCTATAGTTAGGGGATAAGGTTTGGGTACCTTACCCTGGTAAAACTATGGATGTGGCCCACTTTGTATTTGATACAAACACTGTGATCCAAACGTGTTCGTGTAGATGACATGTGAGTGGGGATATCCTATGTAATGAGATTACATAAGACCGGATCACGAAATAGTAACCTCTAGCTGTAACTCCGTTGACTAGTTAGGTTTCTATTTCACTAGGATGACCTAGGCAACTTGATCTCAATCCTGAGCAGGTTATGGACTCCCGTTCGTGAGGGATTGTCCTTTAACAAGTATGGGTGAGAGTGGCCAGATTCGCCGACTCAATATGCCTACCTTCTTGGGGACAAGACCGAGTGAGTGGCTGGGAACTTAACTTAGCAAGATGAAATTCACTCCTTCCCGCCTACTAGGGTAAGTAGAGGAATGTTCCCTTAAGTGGTGTCTCCATGACTTGAACAAAGGGCCCGACCCTCTCATTGGCCCGAGAGGGACTCTGTTTGTTGGTAGGACCACAAACAAATTGTTCATTAGAGGAGCACTGGTACATAAGGCACAAGATGTAACCCAGGGGTAAAACGGTAATTTGACCCAGCTGGTGTTACGAACATTCGTGAAGGATTGACTTGCTGTTATTGGTCAATATCCATGGACACGTAAATATATCTGCAGGTGAGAAGAGTGCACTGTGTGGGACTTTCGTGGAGTGTTCCCGCAGCTTAACGAATGTTGATTGGTAGGTTAATGAGATTAACCAAGCGATCTCAAATATCGTTGGAGCTTACGATCCAGAGGTCCATTAGGTCCACCTTCTAGCTCGTAAAGGGTTCTTAGATCATTTGAATTTGAAATGTTCAAATTCATTAGGGAATATATTTAATGTATATTGATACGATATAATATATAGTTTTGGAACTATATATTATAAATTTAATGTGAATATGATTCATATTAAACTATATGAGAGAATTGAATATTTGAAAGTGTTCAAATATTATATTAAATGTGAATGTGATTCACATTTGCAAACTATAGGATAAAACTTAATGTGCACTGGTTGTACATTAAACTATAGGTTAAAGGGTAAAATGATTAAATATGATTTAATCAATTTAATTAATATTATAATTGAATTAAATGTGATTTGATTTAATTAATTAATATTTGATTAATTAATATAATATTAATTGGGAACGTGTCAGGAGGACACGTTCCCAATACCCCCAACTCCCCCTCGATAGAGAGTGGGGAGTTGCCCACTGAAGTTTCTTCTTCTCCTGGTGAGAAGAAGAAAGCGATCGATCTGCAAAATTTTGGAGAAGTGTCTCTGAAAGAATTCTCTCTCTCTCACACTCTCATTCCCAAATTTTATCAATTGTTGGAATCCTTCGCACAAAGGAGAGATCTAATCACTCAGAGACATAGAGGGTTTTCCAAGTGGTAGTGTTCCTGCTTGTAAAACAGAGAGTTGTTGTGTTGTTGATTTACTGAAATTTGCTTGGAGCAAGGTGTTGCTGCGAGTCTACAAAGGTAAACGTTTATTCCTCTTCCTTCTTAGTTTAATTGTTAAACTTAGTATATTTGTATGCTATTAATCCATGCCTAATTGGATTAGAATTAATTTCCATGCTTGTTCTGTTTTATTTATCAATGTACTGGTTTTTGGTTCAATGAAAACAATCAAGCAATTAACGATACCAAACCACGTTTCCGCTGCTCAAGGAGATCAGATCTCCATCATGTCAAGACAACATTCTTAAATGAGAATCTTGACGAAAACATCTACATGGAGCAACCCAAAGGGTTCATTCAACTAGGACTATAGCAAAAGGTTTGCAAGCTTAAAAGGTCCATCTATGGACTGAAACAACCTTCTAGGTCCTGGAATATAAGATTTGATGAGGCAGCCAAATTTTATGGCTTTGATCAAAATAATGATGAACCTTGTGTCTACAAGAAAATCATTAAAAGTTCTATCACTTTCCTAGTCTTATATGTAGATGATATCCTACTCATTGGGAATGATGTAGGTTATCTTACTGACATTAAGAAATGACTAGCTACACAATTCCAAATGAAAGATTTGGGAGAGGCGCAGTTTGTTCTTGGAATCCAGATTGTCCAGAATCGCAAGAACAAAACTCTAGAATTGTCTCAAACATCTTATATCGACAAAGTGTTGTCAATATTTAAGATGTAAGATTCGAAGAAAGGTTTATTACCTTTCAGGCATGAAGTTCATCTGTCTAAGGAACAATGTCCTAAGACACCTCAAGAAGTTGAGGATATGAGACGAATTCCTTATGCATCAGCTATTGGTAGCCTGATGTACGCAATGTTGTGTACTAGGCTAGACATATGCTTTGCAGTAGGAATGATCAGTAGATATCAATCTAATCCAGGTTAAGAACACTGGACAACGGTTAAGACAATCCTCAAGTATCTTCGGAGAACGAGAAACTACATGCTTGTGTATGGAGCTAAGGATTTGATCCTTACAGGATACACAAATTCTGACTTCCAAACTGACAAAGATTCGAGGAAATCTACGTCGGGGTCAGTTTTCACTCTTAACGGAGGGGTTGTAGTTTGGCGAAGCATCAAGCAAGGATGCATCGCATATTCAACTATAGAAGTCGAATATGTAGCAGCTTGTGAAGCAGCAAGAAGCCATATGGCTAAGGAAATTCATGATGGATTTGGAAATTGTTCGAAACATGAATTTGCCAATCACACTTTATTGTGATAACAGTGATGCTGTGGCAAATTCAAAAGAACCCCGAAGTCACAAGAAGAGTAAACACATTGAGCGAAAGTATCACCTAATCAGGGAGATAGTGCATCGAGGAGATGTGATCGTCACAAAGATAGCTTCGGAGCACAATACTGCTGACCCATTTACAAAGGCTTTCTCGGCTAAAGTATTTGAGAGTCACCTAGAAGGTCTAGGACTATGTATCTTACCCTAACTAGGGCAAGTGGGAGTATGTTGTACAAAAGGGTATTCAGTGCCCTAGTTTATTGTATTTACATTACTGTAATGTTCATTATGTACTCCTCTAGTTTTAGGACAAGTGGGAGATTGTTGGTATTTATGCCCTAAACAAGTGTAGTTTTGTAATTATCATTGCACAATAAATAAAGTTGTTATTTGTTATATTCTCGCATATAAATCTAAATCCAATAAACTAAGTTCCAAGGTTATAATGATAGATCTTGAACATTTATTAGTTGACATAAGTTGGATTAAGTTGTTCAAGAATAACCTAAAAGGTCTATTGTACATGCATATGGTTGGGAACCTTATACTGATAACACCATGGATGCAACCCGCTTTGTATTTGATACAAACGAGGTAATCCAACTCGTTCATTTGGTAGACATGCGAGTGGGGGCATCCTGTATAATGAGATTATACAAGATCGGACCGCAAATTATTAACCTACTAGAGTAACACCGTTATCAAGACAGATATAATAATTCATAGATGATCATTAGTGACTTGACCTGAATCTTGAGCAAGATACAAACTCCTGCTTATGAGGTTTGCCCTTAGACTAGAATTGGTGAGAGTGGCCTGTAGCCGACTCAATAAGCCTAGCTACCTTCTCAGGGACATAACTTTGTAAGTAGCTGGGAACTTAACTATGTAAGAAGGAATTCACTCATTCCTGAATTAAGGAATTAGATAGGTTGTTCTCTTAAGAACTGAATCCAAGTCTTGAACAATGGGGCCCCGCCTTCTTACTAACTTAAGAAGGATCAAGTTTTATGGTAGGACCATAGACTGATTGTTCATTAGAGGATCAGTAGAGGTTAAGGAACAAGATGTATTCACAAGGGTAAAACGGTAATTTGACCCAGCTGTGACTACGAACAACCTGTGAAGGGTCGACTCGTAAGTATTGATTATATCGATGGATACAACATAGTCTACAGTGAGGAGAGTGCAACTATGAGTCTATAGTAGAATGACTTATAGTTAATGAATGTCGATTAATTGAATCAAAGAGTTTGATCGATTAATCTTGTATCATTGGAGCTCATTATCTGTAGATCCATTAGGTCCATCCGTTAGGTTAATATGGAAATAAGAAGGGTTTATAGTTTGGAGTGAGATTGAAATGTTCAATTTCATGTTTAAAAGGGATATGTCAATTATATATGATATAATTGATATAACATATGGTTCAATCCATGAGAAATATATCATAAGAGCACTATAAGGGTAGGATGATCATTTCCATCCTATTTCTCTATAAATATGTGCATGAAATGCACATTTGTCAAGCTAATTCAAAAGGCAACCCTAGTGCTCTTTAGACAAGTGCTTTTAGTTGGAAAAGTTCCAAAGCACTTGTTTTCTTAAAATTCTCTCCTAACTCCAAAAGCGGTTCCACCACCTTCCCTCTCCTAGAGATACAACGGAGAAGATCTAGCGGATGAATTGAAAACTACTTCGTAGTTTGTGAAGTACGCGAGATCGTTGAGATTGTGAGAACATGAGGATCAAAGGAGCACGTGTTGTTTTGTCTACAAAGGTAACATACTTGCTGTCCATATGATCTAATAAGCATGCTTAATCATTTTATGTAAGTTTTTGATTTGATCTATGTGATACATTACAAGAACACGCGATTCAAATCGCTTCCACAATGGGATTGAATCCCATCATATTGTTTGGACGGATACTTGGAAATTTAAAGATAGAGGGTGACACTCACAGGATTCATTAAGAGTTAATGGATTCAGACCGAATAATGGTAATTGGATGCCTAATGGAATAAGAGTTGTTCTGGTATTAGTGTCTGGTCGAGAAAGTCTCGTCCAAGAGAAGGAGTGATTTTATCTACCCTTCGGTGGCGGTAATTCTAAACCTTTGGGGTATCATTGCAATTTTTAATGACCTAGGGATCATAGAATAAAAATTTGCTAAAACTTGATTGGATTTTCAAAGTTTTTTCGAGGCTAATTCAAAGTTTTTTTCTTATTTCAGCAAACATGTCTAGTTCAATTATTGCCCTATTAGCATCTGACAAACTAGTCGGCCACAATTTTCAAACATGGAAAAACAATATCAACATTATTTTGGTAATTGACGACCTTAAGTTCGTGCTCACTGAGGAGTGTTCTCAGGTGCCGAGCTCGACCGCATCACGAAGTGTTCGTGATGCGTACGATCGTTGGATTAGGGCTAATGAAAAAGCCAAGGTCTATATCATTGCCAGTTTATCTGAAATATTGGCAAAGAAGCATGAGGTGATGATCACCGCTAAGGAGATCATGGAATCACTGCAGGACATGTTTGGACAACAGTCCTTTTAGGTCTGCGACGATTCCGTCAAACACGTCTTAAATGCAAGGATGAAGAAGGGGACGTCTGTCCGTGAACATGTTCTGGACATAATGACCCACTTTAACGTGGCAGAGATAAACGGGGCTTCGATCGACGAATCGAACCAGGTCAGCTTTATCATGGAGACTCTTCCGAATAGTTTCCTTCGGTTTCGTAGCAATGCTGTTATGAACAAGATAAGCTACACTCTGATCTCCTTACACAATGAGCTGCAGAACTTCCAGTCTCTGATGCGAGTCAGGGGACCGGAAGCTGAGGCAAATGTTGTCTTCAGGTCCTATCACAGGGGTTCGACCTCTGGGACTAAATTTGCAGGTTCTTCAAGCCCGAAAGGGAAGAAGAAGAAATTGAGAAAGGGTAAAGTTGACCGCACTGCCGCCCATAGGGCAAAAAGGTCAAGAAAGTTGCGGAGAAAGGAAAGTGTTTCCACTGCAACGGAGATGGTCACTGGAAGAGAAACTGTCTCAAGTCCTTATCGATAGGAAGAAAGAAGGTAAATGTGATTTACTTGTCGCAGAAACTTGTTTAGTGGAGAGTAATGATTCTATCTGGATACTGGAATCAGGCGCCACTAACCATGTTTGTTCTTCTTTTTCAGGGAATTAGTTCTTGGCAGCAACTACAAGAGGGTGAGATAACACTACAGGTTGGATCTAGGGAGGTTGTCTCTGCTGGAACGATCGACACAGTGAAGCTATTTTTTGGCGGGAAGTACTTATTATTAGATAAATTGTACATAGTTCCAAGGTTTACTAGAAACCTTGTTTCCATTTCCTGCCTATTAGAACATTGTATTTCAGTATCTTTTTCTGGTAATAAAGCATTTATTTCTAGAAATGGAAACTTGTTATGTTCTGCTTCACTTGAGAGTTATCTATACGTTTTAAATACTGAATTGTTTAAAAACGACTGAAACACGAACTAAAATAATAAAGGTTTCTCCAATAGAAAATGCCCATCTTTGGCATCTAAAGTCAGGCCACATAAATCTCAATAGGATTGAAAAACTAGTGAAGAGCGGACTTCTAAACAAGTTGAAAGAAAACTATTTACTGGTTTGTGAGCCATGCCTTGAAGGCAAAATGACCAAACTTCCTTTTAGTGGAAAAGGATATAGAGCCAAAGAGCCTCTTGAGCATATACATTCTGACCTCTGTGTTGGGATGTATGTCCTAATCTCGTGTAAATTTGTAATATTACATATTGAAATAAATAAGAGTTATTTTTTCATCACTTTGTGTCTCGCATTTTTACAAACTTAATCCAATAAACTAAGCTCAAAGTCATTGAATTATGAGAGAACTAGAACTTGAACAGTGTGTAGTGGACACACAGGGAGGATCACGTTCGAGTGAATGACCCGAACCACCTACAGTATATGGATAGGGTTGGAGACCTAATACTTGATACGTTGTGAATGTGGCCCGCTTTGTATTCGATACAATCGAGGTGATTTAGCTCGTTCACGTGGTTGACATGCGAGTGGGGGTATTTGGTGCAATGAGATTGTACAAGACCGGACCGTGAATCATTAGACTTGTTGATGTAACACCGTTAACAATATAGGACTAATAACTTCGTAGATGACCAATAGTGACTCGATCTTAATCCTGAGCGTGTTTCAGACTCCTGTCTGTGGGGTCTGTCCTTTGACTATTACGGGTGAGGGTGGTCACAGTTACTCATCCAATATGTTTATCTTCTCAGAGACAGGACCACGTGGGGAGATGGGAACTTGACTACGCGAGATGAAATTAACTCGTTCTCGAATTAGGAAAACTAGAGGGGTTGTTCCCTTAAGTGTTGTCTCCAGGGCTTGGACAACGGACGCCCACCCTCCCGAGAAGGATGTTGTTTATGGTCGGACCATACAACGTAGTTGTTCATTAGAGAAGCAGTGGCACTTAAGGAGCAAGTGGTAGACACAGGGGTAAAATGGTAATTTGACCCAGCTGTGTCTACGAAGAACTTGTGAAGGGTTGGCTCACGGGCACTGGTTATATCGATGGACACAACTTGTCCTATAGTGATGGGAGTGGAACTATGGGCTTTAGTGGAGTGTTATCGTAGCTAATGAATGTTGAATAACTTGGTCAAAGAGTTTGACAGGTTAATCTCGAATCATTTGAGCTCGTCATCTGTAGGTCCATTAGGTCCCTCGGTTGGCTCAAACTTGATAAATTGAGGGTTTACAGTTTGGTGTGAATTTGAAGTGTTCAAATTCATTATTTTGGTATTTATGTCATTTATATGTGATATAGTTGACATAATATATAGTTTTATGTGAATGAGATTCATAATAAACTATAGGTTAACCTAATTGATTAATTAGTGCTAATTTGGAGAAATTGAATTGAGAGAAATTAAATTGAATGTGATTTAATTTAAATTCCACAATTATACAAATGAGATTTGTATAATAAGGTATGAGATATCTTATTATATGTAATATGCAAATATGATTTGCATATTATAATGTTGTGGTAAAATGGTGGAGATTTTAACTCCACCACACACCATTATAAATAGATGCATTCGAAGGCATCTTTGCACAAGTCTTGCCATTTTTTGGATTTGACATCCAAGAGAAAAGAATTCTCTCACAAAAATTCTCTCTACACTCTCCAAAATTCTCTCCACCCAAAAATCAAAAGGAGTCCTACAACTCTTGCTCAACCTACCGAGAACAACCGAGAAGATCTTTCGGAGGTGTCACTGTTCTTGGTTCGAGAGATCGTGTGTAGAGATCGTCGGAACGAAAGGAGTTTGTGACCGGAGAAGAAAACCTTAAAGAAGTGTTCTTCAATAAGTAAGTACCCTTTACTTTCTGTTTTCTTCTTGAAAATTGTATGTTTAGCCTAGGATTTAAGAGTTAAATTCAATTTTAAGAAATCAGTAGCATAACGTAAAACCACAACGTTTCATGTCGTTTTCCACTGCGGGTGTTTCATTCCCTTCAATTGGTATCAGAGTAAATCGTTGGTTATTTCGTTCTGCATTCTGGATTTCTTAAAATTAGGTGAGTATGCTTTAATTTCATGTGATGAAATTGTGGTTTGCATGTTGGATGTTTCGGTTTTGGCACTTTTAATTAGATTTATATTTTCGTTGATGAGATCAATGTAAGGGCCCGATGTTTTGGGTAAATTTAATGTAAATCGAGTCTGTAAGTCCATGTCATTTGTGGCAAGAGTTGTCGTGAAGAAATCGGAGCAGAAACGAGCAAAAAAACGACGAAGAATAGCAAAGGAGTTTGCTGTACAGTTGATCGGACTCTCAACACCGTCCGTGCGGAACTAAGCGCGCTGCAGGCACAGCGTTGCGACGCCTAGCGCGGCGTTGCAACGTTTGGGGCGTTGTGCACGCTGCCAAGATGGTTGGTAGTGCAGCGTTGCAACGATGGCTACAGCTCTGCATCGATAGTGGGTAATTCCAACGAGCAGTTCACGGGAGAGTGGCAAGTTGGGACGGTTTATTTCAGTTTTTTATTATATTTAATTTATTTTATTATGTAAAATGTATTTATTAATTAATTTTATCAATTAATATTAATATAAGTGTTATATTAATGTTAATTTATTAAATTAATGTCCCTAGGGTGTCAAAACCAGTCTAATATTGTTGTTTAATTAAATTATGCAATTGTTGTATGATTTACATTTTCTATGTGCATAATGTATGTCATATAGATTAAAATCCCACCTTAGGTTATGCAGTTCATGCATCATTTTTATATTATAAAAATAATAATATATAGTATGCATGATATGATTATATTATAAGAGTTGTAATATAATTTATGTTTTTAAATTTAATTAATATAAGTATTATATTTCTTAGATTGAAAGCATTGACATGCATTTGTAAATGTGATGTATGTATATTATATAGTTTATTATTCATGTGATGAATGATCAAGCATTATAATATAGCAATGCATGCAACATAAGTTAATTATTAGGTTTAAATGGTTTAGAACTTGAATAATTAGACTTAGGTTTTCTAATTCTAATAAGATTAGAATTAGAAAATCATATATGACTTATGAATGGTGACTAATTAGTAACTCTGTCTAAGGAAGGTTCTGTCTAAGACTGAGGTATTTAAGCTGACGCTTTGCGGAATACCCCTACCTGGGAACCGACGGGGGAGTAAATTTGGTCCGAAGATTCATAGGTTATATTCTCGTGAGTGGCGTTTAATTAAAAGTTGATTAAATTACTCACATAGACGTCCCCTTTCGGATGGTATTTGTATGAGTCAATATTCAACATGAATGGAGAGAGTATTTATAGTGAGTGGGAGTGGGATCTGTGAAAATGGGACCCACGGTCACTTTTATCGATTCACACCGTGAGACGCGTTTGATCCGCCTGCTAGTTTAGCATGGACCAGACAATTCATTCGGAGAGCCTTGATCATGGGAGTCGGAACACCGTGAATTCCCAAAAGGGATACAATTGCCTTTTGGTTTTCCTTTGTAGTCCTCCCTTCGGTGGCTATTGTTTGGATGGATACTTGGAAATTTAAAGATAGAGGGTGACACTCACGGGATTCATTAAGAGTTAATGAATTCATACCGAATAATAGTAACTGGATGCCTAATGGAATAAGAGTTATTCTGGTATTAGGGTATGGTCGAGAAAGTCTTGTCCTAGAGGAGAAGTGTTTCTATTCATCCTTCGGTGGCGGTCATTCTAAACCTTTAGGATATCATTAGGTCCCTCCGTTGGCTCAATATGGAAATAAGAAGGGTTTATAGTTTGGAGTGAGATTGAAATGTTCAATTTCATGTTTAAAATGGATATGTCAATTATATATGATATAATTGATATAACATATGGTTCAATCCATGAGAAATATATCATAAGAGCACTATAAGGGTAGGATGGTCATTTCCATCCTATTTCTCTATAAATATGTGCATGAAATGCACATTTGTCAAGCTAATTCAAAAGGCAACCCTAGTGCTCTTTAGACAAGTGCTTTTAGTTGGAAAAGTTCCAAAGCACTTGCTTTCTTAAAATCTCTTAACTCCAAAAGAGGTTCCACCACCTTCCCTCTCCTAGAGATGCAACGGAGAAGATCTAGCAGATGAATTAAAAACTACTTCGTAGTTTGTGAATTACGCGAGATCATTTAGATTGTGAGAACGTGAGGATCAAAGGAGCACGTGTTTTTTTGTCTACAAAGGTAACATACTTGCTGAACATATGATCTAATAAGCATGCTTAATCATTTTATGTAAATTTTTTATTTGATCTATGTAATACATTACAAGAACACGCGATTCAAATCGCTTCCGCAACGGGATTCAATCCCATCATATTGTTTGGACGAATACTTGGAAATTTAAAGATAGAGGGTGACACTCACGGGATTCATTAAGAGTTAATGGATTCAGACCGAATAATAGTAACTTGATGCCTAATGGAATAAGTGTTATTCTGGTATTAGGGTCTGGTCGAGAAAATCTCGTCCTAGAGGAGGAAAGTTTCTGTCTACCCTTCGGTGGCGGTCATTCTAAACCTTTGGGGTATCATTGCAATTTTTAATAACCTAGGGATCATAGGATAAAAATTTTCTAAAACCTGATTGGATTTTCAAAGTTTTTGCGAGACTAATTCAAAGTTTTTCTTCTTTCAGCAAAAATGTCTAGTTCAATAATCGCCCTATTTGCTTCTGACAAACTGGTTGGCGACGACTTTTGAACGTGGAAAAACAATATTAACACTATACTGGTAACTGACGATCTTAAGTTCGTGCTCACTGAGGAGTGTCCTCTGGTGTCTGGCTCGACCACATCGGGAAGTGTTCGTGATACGTACCATTGGTGGATCAGGGCCAATGAAAAGGCCAAGGTCTACATAATTGCCAGCTTGTCTAAAGTTTTGGCAAATAAGCATGAGGTGATAATCACCGCTAAGGAGATCATGGAATCACTGCAGGACATGTTTGGACAACATTCCTTTCAGGTCCGCCACGATTCCCTCAAACACGTCTTCAATGCAAGGATGAAGGAGGGGACGTCTGTCCGTGAACATGTTCTGGACATGATGACCCACTTTAACCTGGCAGAGATGAACGGGACTTCGATCGACGAGTCGAGCCAGGTCAGATTTATCATGGAGACTCTTTCGAAGAGTTTCCTTCAGTTTTGTAGGAACACTGTTATGAACAAAATAAGCTACACTCTAACCTCCCTACTCAATGAACTGCAGAACTTCCAGTCTCTGATGCGAGTCAGAGGACCGAAAGTTGAGGCAAATGTTGCCTATAGGTCCTATCACAGGGGTTCGACCTCTAGGACTAAGTCTGCAGGTTCTTCAAGCCCGAAAGGGAAGAAGAATAAATTGAGGAAGGGTAAAGTTGATCGCGCTGCCACCCAGAAGGGCAAAAATGTCAAGGAAGTTGCAGAGAAAGGAAAGTGTTTCCACTGCAACAGGGAAGGTCACTAGAAGAGAAATTGTCCCAAGTTCCTTGCCGACAGGAAGAAATAAGGTAAATGTGATTTACTGGTTATAGAAACTTTTTTAGTGCAGAGTAGTGACTCTGTCTGGATATTGGATTCAGGCACCACTAACCATGTTTGTTCTTCTATTCAGGGAATTAGTTTCTGGCAGCGGCTGCGAGAGGGTGAGATAACGCTCCGAGTTGGATCTGGGAAGGTTGTATCTGTTGCAGCAATCGGCACGGTGAAGTTATTTTTTGGCGGGAAGTACTTATTATTAGATAATTTGTACATAGTACCAGGGTTTACTAGAAACCTTGTTTCTATTTCCTACCTTATTGAACATTGTATTTCTGTTACTTTTGAATTAAATAAACCGTTTATTTCTTTCAAAGGCAACTTGTTATGTTCAGTTTCACTTGAGAGTAATTTGTATGTTTGAAAACCTAATTTAGTCAAAAGTGTTTTGAATATTGAATTCTTAAAAACGGCTCAAACACGAACTAAAAGAATAAAAGTTTCTCCAAAAGAAAATGCCCATCTTTGGCATCTAAGATTCGGCCACATAAATCTCAATAGGATTGAGAGACTAGTGAAGAGTGGACTTCTAAGCGAGTTGGAAGAAAACTGTTTACCAGTTTGTGAGTCATGCCTAGAAGGCAAAATGACCAAACGTCCTTTTGGTGGAAAAGGATATAGAGCCAAAGAGCCTCTTGAGCTTATACATTCTGACCTCTGTGGTCCGATGAGTGTTAGAGCACGAGGGGGGTTACGAATACTTTGAATCTTTCATAGATGACTATTCGAGGTATGGGTATATTTACCTAATGCATAGGAAGTCTGAAACTCTTGAAAAGTTCAACGAGTACAAGACTGAGGTTGAGAACTTGTTAGGTAAAACAATTAAAACACTTCGATCGGATCGAGGTGGAGAGTATATGGACACTGAATTCCAGGACTATATGGTAGAACATGAAATTACGTCCCAACTCTCAGCACCTGGTATGCCACAACAGAATGGTGTATCGAAAAAGAGAAAAGAACCCTGTTGGACATGGTTCGGTCGATGATGAGCTATGCTCATCTCCCTGATTCTTTTTGGGGTTACGCAATGGAGACTGCAGTATACATTTTGAACTACGTTCCGTCGAAGAGTGTTTCACAAGCACCTTTCGAAACCCGAAATGGACGTAAAGGCAGTTTACACCATTTCAGGATTTGGGGATGCCCGACCCATGTGTTGGTGTCAAACCTGAAGAAGTTGGAGCCCCGTTCAAAGTTGTGTCTCTTTGTAGGGTACCCAAAAGAGACTAGGTGTGGTCTGTTTTACGATCCTAAGGAAAATAGGGTGTTTGTGTCAACAAATGCCACTTTCCTTGAGGAAGACCACGTCAGGGATCACTAACCAAGGAGTAAGATTGTGTTAAACGAAATGGGCAGTACATCAGCAAGGGTTGCTGATGGTGCTAGTACATCAACAAGTGTTGTTGATCCTAGCTCGTCTAGTCAAGTACGTTCTCAAGAGTTAAGAATGTCTTGACGTAATGGGAGGGTTGTGAGACAGCCTGAACGTTACATGGATTTAGCTGAAACTCAAGTCGTCACCCCTGATGATGACTGCGAGGATCCATTGACCTATGATCAGGCAATGACAGACGTTGGCAAAGACGAATGGATTAAAGCTATGGACCAGGAAATGGAGTCGATGTACTTCAATTCCGTTTGGGAGCTTATGGACTAACCAGATGCGGTCAAACATATTGGTTGCAAGTGGATCTACAAGCGTAAACATGGCGTAGATGGGAAGGTGCAGATCTTAAAAGCCAAACTAGTGGCAAAGGGGTTTACCCAGGTTGAATGGGTTGACAATGAGGAAACCTTTTCTCCTATTGCCATGGTAAAGTTGATCAGGATCCTTCTGGCCATTGTCGAATATTATGACTGAAAGAGTCTAGATTAAGAAAACGGAAGCAATTTTGGATCTTGAACACTCTAAGTTGATCAATTTTGTAAAATAAAAAACATGCTCAAAGCTGGAAAAACAAAGGGATAGAAAACTCAATTTTGAAGATCAAATTCTCTTCACCCGGTGTATGGTTTTCAACACGAACACTTCGTGGACAACCGTTAGAGTCTTCTCTACTATCCGGACCTTAGAATGGATTGTGGGATCCTAGGTTGAGAGAATTTGGAAGAAAAGACCTCAAAGGTCACTAATTCGGGAATATTCAATTTTCTGCAAAATCCTCTCAACATCCCTCAAATCACCATTATATAAAGCTTCAAAAAGTTTCAATGGAGGGACAACTCAAGGGTGATGAGGATGCTTTGAGATGGAGGTGGCTAATTTTGGTGAATTTTGAAGATGAGAGGGATTGGGCAAGTTGTACTTTGGATTTTATTGAAAATCCATGAAAATCCACTTATTTCCATTTAATTTTAATTTAAAAATCAAAATTTAATTGATTTTTAATCAAAATTAATTTAATTAATTAAATTATTAAATAATTAATTAATTTTTAATTTAATTTAATATCAAATATTAAATTAAATAAATTACCCGATCCCGATCGATTTTCCGAACACGAATCATTATTCATGCTATAAACTGATCAAATATTTAAATCATATTTTAATATATCCACCTCCTGTTAATCATAGTTTAATTCATAATTAAGCTATGACTCGTTAAATATATCATATATAATTAACGATTTCTCCCAAAAACGAATTTGAACAATTCAAACTATTTTCTCTCAAAATGTTACAAGGCTTAGTCCGAGCTAGCAAGGAGGACCTAATGGACCTACAGATCATGAGCTCCAACGATATGAGATTAACCGGCCAAACTCTTTAGCATAGCTAATCAACATTCGTTAACCACCGGGACACTCCACTAAAGCCCAGTGGATGCATTCTCCTCACTGTAGATATATTTCTGTCCACTTGATATAACCATGATTAGTAAGTCGATCCTTCACAGGTCATTCGTAATTACAGCTGGGTCAAAAATCACAGTCGATCCTTACGTCCCACTGATCCTCTAAGGAACAATTGGTTTGTGGTCCAACCAGCAAACCGAATCCCTCTCGGGCCAATGAGAGGGGTGGACCCATTGTTCAAGACTTGGAGTCAGCACTTAAGGGAACAACCTCTCTACTAGTCCCTAAAGCGGGTAGGAGTGAATTCCATCTTGCAGAACTATGTTCCCAGCTATCTACCCAGTTTTATCCCTGAAATGGGAGGCTTATTGAGTTGACAGTCTCGAGCCACTCTCATCCATGCAAATCTAAGGATAATCCGAATAAACAGGAGTTCATAGAACGCTCAGGATTAAGATCGAGTTACCTAGGTCATCGTATGAATATAGTCGATTAAGGCGATGCATGCAATTATTATAAAGTCTAAGTGACTATTGCGCGGTCCATCTTATGCAAACTCATTGCACGCAGGCGCCCCCACTCACATGTCTCCACATGAGCGATTTAGGATCACATCGTTTGTTCTCTACAAAGTGGGCGCGTCCATAGTGTCCCGGGATAAGGTACCCAACCCTATCCTTATACTATAGATCGCTTACGGCTATAACTTGAACTTGATCCACTTTTATGTCACACATAAAGTTCAAGTATTCATTTTATAGCCAAGGGTTCTTTATTGGATTAAGGTTACACAATACACAATAGTCAATAACACCTTTACTGAATAAATTTCAATAACAACTTTGTTGTGAAACAGAATATACATTCAGTTTACAAAACCACGAGTTTTAGGACATAAAACCCAACAATGACTATGAGGTATGGCAGATGGATGTGAAGACAACCTTTCTGAATGGCAATCTTGATGAGACCATCTACATGGACCAGCCCAAGGGGTTCATTTCCCAAGGCCAAGAGCAAAAGGTTTGTCGGCTTCAAAGGTCTATTTATGGACTGAAACAAGCCTCAAGGTCTTGGAATATAAAGTTTGATGAGGCAATCAAATCTTATGGCTTTGATCAGAATGTTGACGAGCCTTGTGTTTACAAGAAAATCGTCAACAACATTGTTGCATTTCTTATATTGTATGTGAATGATATCCTTCTCATTGGAAATGAGGTAGGGTTTCTTACTGACATTAAGAAATGGTCGGCTTCGCAATTCCAAATGAAAGATTTGGGAGAGGCTCAGTATGTTCTAGGTATCCACATAGTCCGAAACCGGAAGAACAGAACGCTAACCATGTCTCAGGCATTTTATATTAACAAGATGTTGTCTAGATATAAGATGCAGAACTCCAAGAAGGATTTGCTACCTTTCAGGCATGAGGTTCACCTGTCTTAGGATCAATGTCCTAAGACGCATTAAGAAGTTGAGCATATGAGACGAATCTCTTATTCTTCAGCTGTAGGGAGCCTCATGTATATCATGTTGTGTACTGGGTCCGACATCTGTTATGCAGTTGGGATTGTCAATAGGTATCAATCCAATCCAGGATTAATAACTGGACAGCCGTAAAGGCAATCCTCAAGTATTTTAGGAGAACGAGGAACTACAACCTTGTGTATGAAAGTGGGAATTTGATCCTTACGGGATGCACGGACTGTGACTTTCAGACCGATAAGGATTCTAGGAAATCCACTTCGGGGTTGGCGTTCATTCTGAACGGAGGAGCTGTAGTGTGGCGAAGCATCAAACAGGGATGCATCGTTGATTCCACGATGGAAGCTGAATATGTTGCGGCTTGTGAAGCTGCAAAGAAAGCTGTTTGGCTAATGAAGTTAATGCTGGATTTGAAAGTTGTTCCAAATATGAACTTGCCAATCACCCTGTTTCGTGACAACAGTGGTGCAGTAGCCAACTCGAGAGAACCTCGGAGTCATAAGAGGGGCAAGCATATTGAGCAGAAGTATCACCTGATACGAGAGATTGTGCACCGCGGGGACGTAACAGTCACACAGATAGCGTCGGAGCACAACGTTGCCGATTCATTTACAAAGGCCCTCACGGCTAAGGTGTTTGAGGGTCACCTAGAGAGTTTATGTCTTTGAGGGCTTCCTGACTAAATCAAGTAGGAGTATTGTAAAGGGTATTCAATGCCCTAGTTTATTGTATTATTACTGTACATTTGAGAAATGTATTTTGTACTCCACTAGCTTAGTTCAAGTGGGAGTTTGTTAGGATGTATGTCCTAATCTCGTGTAAGTTTGTAATATTACATATTGAAATAAATAATAGTTATTTTTTCATCACTTCTTGTCTCGCATTTTTACAAACTTAACCCAATAAACTAAGCTCTAGGGTCATTGAATTATGAGAGAACTAGAACTTGAACAGTGTGTAGTGGACACAAAGGGAGGATCACTGTTGCGTAAAAATTATATTGCAATACCGCAAGTGTACGGGTCAAGTTTTAGTATAGTGATTTGAGTACAGAGTATCGTCCTCAGGAATGAGTTTTCTAGATTAATTAATTATCAAGATACTTTTTCTTAATTTTAGCTAAAGTAACAAAACTTTGATGGATAGTGAAAAGAAAGATAGAAAATAAATGTACAATTGGAGACACGAATATGATAGAATTGAAGGAAGATGATTTCACAAGATAATTCCTTATTTAACACATGCAATGAACTAATATTATGAATTTATAAACAAGAAGTGAAAATACTCAAGAGAATCTCTCGATCCGTAGTGAGCCTCGCACACACGATAATTCTATAGTTTTCTTATGAATTTTAAAAGCATACACGACATTAAGCAACTTCTTTATGTATTTCCCAAAGAACCCTAGGTCATTCTCATGCCAGATTTCTAAGGATTTTGACAACTTTGCTCTAATCTAAGTTTCTTTCTCTCGAGTCCACTTAAACCAACAAGATTTATGAAATTAAGAACGAATTGCCAAAAATAAATAACATAACAAAGTTCAATACATAATCAAATTAATCTAAAACATGCTAATCAAATTCCAACTACAACGTTTAGCTACTCAAAATCACCATAAAAACAAGATAAAGTCATAGGAAAAGTCTTTAAACTCAATTACAAACTAAAAGAAAGAGAAATAAACTTATGTGTTGAAGTCGGTCTCTCGTTCCCGAGCTCCCGTCACGATCTCGAGCCTCCACAAACGCTTTGGCTCCCAAGGAATGCTCTTTTTTCTCCCCTTAGAGTGTGTATTTCGAAACTAGGGCTAAAAACCACCAAATTCGGCTCCCCTTGCAATGAAAGCAACATGTTGTATTTATAGGGATTTTCGGTACGGCGTTGCAACGATGGTCATGGCGTTGCAACGCTGTGCCTGCTGCCAGCCAACCCACTACGACCATTTTTGTCATATCTTTTCGCTCGGGTGTCCAAATGACCTCCAGTTTGATGCG
Organism: Trichosanthes cucumerina; assembly: GCA_036507285.1. Taxonomy (NCBI): domain Eukaryota; kingdom Viridiplantae; phylum Streptophyta; class Magnoliopsida; order Cucurbitales; family Cucurbitaceae; genus Trichosanthes; species Trichosanthes cucumerina. Next base: position 57,802,007 of record CM071838.1, read on the forward strand.
TTGGAATCGTGATTCGATGTAGAATCTCTCAGTATATTTCTTATACTCAAAATACATCTATATTTTTCTTGGGTCTTCAATTAAACACACACATGCTCCAAATTGCACCAAAATAGTCTCAAAACACTCAATTCTTGCTCCTCAAGCTCAATTTCCTGAAATTAACCATAAAATTCCATGAATGCCCATGTTTTAAGTATAAAAACTAGCTAAAATATAGAAATAAGATAGCATATTTGCATGCTATCAATCACGTTCGAGTGAATGACTCGAACGACCTACAGTATATGGATAGGGTTGGAGACATAATCCTGGATACGTTGTGGATGCGACCCACTTTGTATTAGATACAAACGAGGTGATCCAACTCGTTCATGTGGTTGACATGCGAGTGGGGGCATCCTGTGCAATGAGATCGTACAAGACCCGATCGTGAATTATTAGACTTGCTGATGTAATACCGTTAACAGTATAGGACTAATAACTTCGTAGATGACCAATAGTGACTCGATCTTAATCCTAAGCGTGTTACAGACTCCTGTCTGCGAGGGTCTTTCCTTTGACTAGTACGGGTGAGGGTGGTCATAGTTACTCATCCAATATGCCTATCTTCTAAGGGACAGGACCACGCGGGAGTTGGGAACTTGAGTACGCGAGATGGAATTCACTCGTTCTCGAATTAGGGAAACTAGAGTGGTTGTTCCCTTAAGTGTTGTCTCCAGGACTTGGACAACGGGCGACCACCCTCTCACTGGCCCGAGAGGGATGTTGTTTATGGTCGGACCATACAATGTAGTTGTTCATTAGAGGAGCACTGAGACTTAAGAAGCAAGAGATAGACATAGGGGTAAAACGTTAATTTGACCCAGCTGTGACTACGAACAACCTGTGAATGATCGACTCATGGGTATTGGTTATATCGATGGACACAACTTGTCCTACCGTGATGGGAGTGCAACTATGGGCTTTAGTGGAGTGTTACCGTAGCTAATGAATGTTGAATAACCGAGTCAAACAGTTTGACAGGTTAATCTCGAATCATTGGAGCTCGTCATGTGTTGGTCCATTAGGTCACTCGGTTGATTCAAACTGGATAAATTGAGGGTTTACAGTTTGGTGTGAATTTGAAGTTTTCAAATTCATTATTTGGGTATTTATTTCATTTATATGTGATATAGTTGACATAATTTATAGTTTTATGTGAATGAGATTCATAATAAACTATAGGTTAGCCTAATTGATTAATTAGTGCTAATTTGGAGAAATTTGAATTGGGAGAAATTAAATTGAATGTGATTCAATTTAAATTCCACAATTATACAAATGAGATTTGTATAATAAGGTACGAGATATCTTATTACATGTAATATGCAAATATGATTTGCATATTATAATGTTGTGGTAAAATGGTGAAATGGTGGAGATTTTAACTCTACCACACACCATTATTAAAGGTTTTGCAAGAAGCCTTTGGTGAGATTTCATTTATTTTTTGGAAATCAAATTCCAAGAACTCTCTCATTCTCTCAAACTCTCTCAAGTTTCTCTCTACCAAATTCGCTGCAACCCAAAACCAAAGGGAGTCTCAGAACTCTCCCTCTACCTATTGAGAACAACTGAGAAACGCTTTTGGAGGTGTCCAATAGTTCGGTTCGAGAGATCGTCTTGTAGAGATCGTTGGTACGAAGTGTTTGTGACCGGAGAAGAAAACGTCGAAGAAGTGCACTTCAACAAGTAAGTAGTTTCACTCACTGTTTCTTCTTTTTTACAGCATGTTTAGCTTAGGATTTAAGTGTTAAATTCAATTTTAAGAAATTAGTTGCACAACGAAAACCACGATGTTTCATGTCATTTTTCGCTGCGGGATTTTCATTCCCTTCAGAACTATATTCCTAGCTATCTACCCGATCTTATCCTTGAAATGGAAGGCTTATTGAGTCGGCGATTTCGGGCCACTCTCACCCATGCAAATCTAAAGATAACTCCGAATAAACAGGAGTTCATAGAACGCTCAGGATTAAGATCGAGTTACCTAGGTAATCCTATGAATATAGTCAGTTAAGACAGTAAATGGAGTTATAAGGTCGAAGTAACTATTTCGCAGTCCAGTCTTATGCAAACTAATTGTATAGGACACCCCCACTCACATGTCTCCATATGAACGATTTAGGATCACATCGTTTGTACTTTACAACGTGGGTTCCGTCCATAGTGTCTCTAGGATAAGGTAACCAACCCTATCATTATACTATAGACTATTCTGGCTATAACTTGAACTTATCCACTTCTATGTCACACATAAAGTTCAAGTATACATCCTATAGCCAAGGGTTCTTTATTGGATTAGGGTTACACAATACACAATTCATATTACTCAAACACCTTGACTGAGTAAACCTCAAGAACATCTTTATTGCAAATTAGAATATACATTCACTTTACAAACCACAAGTTTTAGGACATAAACCCCATCAAACTCCCACTTGGACTAAAACATTAGTGGAGTCAAACATGTTGAGCAAGAAAACTGTTCTACTGTACAACCCGTAGTCCTGGACTTTCTAGGTGTCCCACAAACACTTTAGTCATGAGGGGTTTTGTAAACGGATCAACAATGTTGTTCTCCGAAGCGATCTGCGTGATAATCATGTCTCCGCGTTGCACAATCTCTCTGATGAGATGATATTTGCACTCTATATGCTTTCCGCGCTTATGGCTTCTAGGTTCTTTAGAATTTTCCACTGCACCACAAAGGGTGACAGGCAAATTCATATTTGGAACAACTTCCGAATCAGTTAAGAATTTTCTAAGCCATACAACCTCCTTCGCTGTTTTGCAAGCTACGACGTACTCAACCTCCATGGTGGAGTCAACAATAAAACCTTGCTTTATACTTCTCCATACTATAGCTCCTCCGTTAAGAGTGAACACCAATCCCGATGTGGATTTCCTCAAATCTACATCAGTCTGAAAATCAGAGTCAGTGTATCCTGCAAGGATCAGATCCTTCGCATCATACACAAACATATAGTCCCTCTATAACAACCAACAGTTTTAGAAATATGGTCAAACTAACAAAAGTGCGGAAATGAAATAACTGAATTTCAAAACCAACATAAACCAAGCTGAGACACAAGAGTCAAAAGCTAAATACTAACCAAGAGAAACGAATTAAAGTAAAGAATAACCAAGACTAAGTCCAACAGGGACCAAAACTACAAATGCTAGGAAAGCTAAGAATAACTCCTTCGTCCTGTGAGAACGCTAGACCTCACTTATTGTCGTAACTGTCTCTTGATTCATCATCTGAAAGCATTTTGAAAAACAAAAATAGAGTACAAAAATACTCAGTAAGCAATAACCACAATCAGTTTCAGAAATTTATTTTCCTTAAAAACAAAACGTACAAATAATGGGCAGGAGAGCAAATCTTTCATTTATTTCAAACTTTTGAATATAGAGTGAGAAAGATGCATATATGGAGTAGCCCAGATAAATATTGTTACCCGTCGGTAACACAGATCATTCAGAGATGTCGATTAAAAACTGACCAGAACTTACAAAACAAATTACTTAAATGTGAGGCCATGTGAGTGTAACACACACATAAATCTGCATTCCAAGGAACGTCAAACAACTACTGTGCCTTCCCAAAAATAAGTTTTAACAGATCAGAGGTTGTCGATACAATCGATCAGAAACTTACAAATACAAATTTGGCTACTACACAAATAGGCATGCAATCTCAAAACAGAAAAATTAGCATATCCAGATAACTCTAACAAATCGAACAAAATACTTTTCAAATAATCAAAAAGTAACAAATACTTTCGCTTAATAAAACAATTCAAAACAAATGCAATTCTCATAAAACCATGCTTTCATATATTTTATCAAATGAAAACATAATTATTTCAAATATCTATTTTGAAGGGATGTGGAAACTACTTACCTCAACCGTTAATCCTCTCAAATCTCAATCTCAAAATCCAAATCTAATTCCACTCTCTTGCACAATCAACTTCTCCTAGAAGTCCAAACATGCCCACTTATTAGAAACAAAAATTCTATCTTAAAGGTGCAAAAGGTTATCTAAAAGCTAGACAAACTTATCCACCCAAGGTTTCCCATTCAAAATAATTTGCTACAACTTTTAAAACATTCAAAACTATCATAAATTAGGGACAAAACCCTAGAAATTTTTTTTGCTCATAAAACAAAACTTTCCAAGAGTTTTTGGTCTAAAAGAATCAAGATTTATATTGTTTTACAAATAAAATCAGATATGTAAAGTGCCTAAAACTGCTATAAAAAACTTTAAAATATACTCTTTTCATGTGGAAATCAAAGGTATAAATCATACGTTGAAGAAACAATCATTTGGTAAATTTTTGGTACAACAAGAATCTAAAATAAACGTAAAACCGTCTCAATTTTACAGAAAATAAAAGCTGAAAAATTGAAGAAAATTTTTCTTCATCAAAACCTTCAATATAATGTAAAAATCATAAGAGAAAAAACTTTGATAAAAATTCAAGCAAACGAAACCTAAAAACTTTTTAGGAAAATGTTTTCAAGAATCTTTTCTTCTAACCAATCAAAAAGAAAAATAAAACCCAAAACCTTCAAATAAAACTTCAATAATCAAGAAAAGAAAATAAATCAACAAGAGGAAGGAAGAAAAACTCATTGGTTTTCTTTAGAGAGGAAAAATGCAAAACGTTCTTCTTTTCTCTATTGCGGCAGTCAAAACAATTTTGTAAAAGGGTTAAGGCTTCAAGAGACATTTTTATAAGAAACCCTAACTTAAAACTCTTAAAAAGTAATGTTTCTTTTTCTTCTAATAAAACGAGATAAAAAGATTTAAATCCCAATTTAAAAAAGAAAACAAAATCCTATTCTGAAAAGGATTTATTAAATTCTTTAAAATAAATAAAATATAAAAAAATAATTTTTTTACGGTTGTTACACCCTCGTTCTCCTAAGACACTTGAGGCAATCCAATGATCATATGATTGGACTGATACCTGCTGACAATTCCCATTGCATAGCATATGTCGGGTCGAGTACATAGCATGACATACATCGGACTACCGACAACGGATGCATAGGGAATACGTCTCATATCCTCAACTTCTTGAGATGTCTTAGGACATTGTTCCTTTGACAAATGAATTTCATGCCCGAAAGGTAATGAACCCTTCTTGGAATTCTGCATCTTATATTTAACAAAAATCTTATCAATATAATATGTCTGAGATAATGCTAGCATTTTATTCTCGCGATTCCGAACAATTTGGATTCCAAGGACAAACTAAGCCTCTCCTAAATCTTTCATTTGGAATTAGGTTGATAGCCATTACTTAACGCTAGTTAGGAATCCTGCATCATTCCTAATGGGCAGGATATCGTCTACGTATAAGACTAAGAAAGCTACAGTGGTCTTGACTATCTTCTTATAGACACAATGTTCGTCAATATTCTATTCAAAGTCATAGAATTTGATCGCAATATCAAATCTTATACTCCAGGATCTAGATGTTTGTTTCAATCCATAGATGGATCGTTTAAGTTTGCAAACCTTTTGCTCTTGTCCCTGAATTATGAACCCCTCAAGTTGATCCATATAGATACTCTCTTCAAGATTGACATTCAAAAAGGTTGTCTTGACATCCATCTGCCGAATTTCATAACATAAAACATGGAAATGGATAAGAGTATTCTAATCAACTTAAGCATGACAACAAGGGAGAAGGTTTCTTCATAGTCCACCCCTTCCTGCTGGGTATAACCCTTTGCCACAAGTCGAGCCTTAAAGGTTTGCACCTTACCGGCTTGGTCTCGTTTCCTCTTACAACCGATAGGTCTTTCTGTTGGGTTTAATATCCTAAAACTCGTGGTTTTGTAAACTGAATGTATATTCTATTTTGCAATAAAGTTGTTATTGATATTTATTCAGTAAAAGTGTTATTGAATGTTGTGTATTGTGTAACCTTAATCCAATAAAGAACCCTTGGCTATGGGATGAATACTTGAACTTTATGTGTGACATAAAAGTGGATCAAGTTCAAGTTATAGGAATAAGAGTTATTACGGTATTAGCATTTAGTCAAGAATGTCTTGGTTCAGTGAAGGAGTGATTGACCGCCTCTCAGTGCGATTACTCGACTCACTGAAATATCGTTAAAAAACAATAATGAGTTTATGGGTACATTATTACTTTTGCTAAATTCTTAAATTGGATAGTTTACAAACAATTCACTAATAGAATTCATTTTTTTCAAAGATGTCGAACTCTTTTATCGAGCTTACTCGCCTTCAATAAACTTAACGGCGATAATTATGGAACCTGGAAATCAAACTTGAATACGATTCTTGTTCTTGATGATCTGAGGTTCGTCTTAACGGAGGAATGTCTTCCCCCCCACCGGCTCATTTGCAAACCGAATTGTTCGGGATGCTTATGACAGATGGATTAGGGCTAATGAGAAGGCCCGAGTCTATATCTTAGCCAACATATCTGATGTGTTGTCTAAGAAACATGAGACCATGGTCACCGCTGCAAAGGAGATCATGGGATCATTATAAGCGATGTTTGGACAACCGCCCTCATCGGTCCATTATGATCTTTACAAATACGTTTACAACTCCCGTATGAAGGAGGGGCCTCATTAGGGAACATGTCCTTGACATGATGACCCACTTCAACGTGGCTGAAGTAAATGGGGCAGTCATAGATGAGAAAAGTCAGGTAACCTTTATTATGGAATCTCTTCCGAAGAGTTTCCTGCCATTCCGTACAAATGTGGTGATGAATAAAATAGAGTATAACCTCACTACTCTCCTCAACGAGCTACAGACTTTTGAGTCCCTCATGAAATCAAAAGGAAAAGAGAAGGAGATAAATGTTGTCACTTCGAAGAAATTCCTAAGAGGATCGTCCTCTGGGACCAAGTCTGGTCCTTCTTTTTCTAAGAATAAGGGTATTAAGAAGAAGAAGAAGAAGGACAAAGGGAAGGGACAAGCTCCCACACGCAAGGCTAAAGCCACAGGAAAATGTTTCCACTGTGGAATAGACGGGCACTGGAAGAGGAACTGCCCGAAATACCTTGCAGAAAAGAATGCTGAGAAAGAAAAACAAGGTAAATATGATTTACTCGTTATTGAAACATGTTTAGTGGAACATGATGATTCTGCCTGTATATTAGATTCAGGAGCCACTAACCATGTTTGTTCTTCTTTTCAGGAAACTAGTTCCTGGCAGCAGCTTGCAGATGAGGAGATAACTCTCAGGGTTGGAACGGGAGAGGTTGTCTCAGCCAAAGCAACGGGAGCAGTGAAGCTGTTGTTTAGAGATAGATTCGTTTTATTAGAAAATGTACTTTTGGTTCCTGGAATCAAAAGAAATCTTGTATCTATCTCTTGTTTGTTTGAACATATGTATAAAGTATCTTTTGATCATAATGATGCGTTCATTTGCAAAAGAGGTGTACGAATATGTTCTGCTAAACTTGAAAACAACTTATACGTGTTAAGACCAATTGAAGTAAAAGCTATTTTGAACACCGAGATGTTTAAAACAGCTCATACTCAAAATAAAAGGCAGAAACTTTCTCCTAGTACCTATCTTTGGCACTTGAGACTAGGCCACATTAATCTCAATAGGATTGGGAGATTGGTCAAGAGTGGTCTCCTAAGTCAGTTAGAGGACAACTCTTTACCACCATGTGAGTCCTGTCTCGAAGGAAAAATGACTAAAAGACCTTTTTCTGAAAAAGGTTATAGAGCCAAAGAACCCTTGGAACTCGTGCATTCGGATCTTTGTGGTCCAATGAATGTCAAGGCACGAGGAGGGTATGAATATTTCATCAGTTTCATTGATGATTATTCTAGGTATGGCTATCTTTACCTAATGCATCATAAGTCTGAAACCCTTGAAAAGTTCAAGGAATATAAGGCAGAAGTTGAGAACACATTAGGTAAAACAATTAAAACACTTCGATCAGATCGAGGTGGAGAGTATATGGATTTGAGATTCCAAGACTATATGATAGAACATGGAATCGTATCCCAACTCTCAGCACCTGGTACACCTCAGCAGAATTGTGTATCTGAGAGGAGAAATAGAACCTTGTTAGACATGATTCGATCCATGATGAGCTATGCTCAGCTGCCTAGTTCGTTTTGGGGATATGCAGTAGAAGTTGCTGTATATATTTTGAACATGGTTCCTTCAAAGAGTGTTTCAGAAACACCTTATGAGTTATGGAAAGGGCGTAAATGTAGTTTACGTCACTTCAGGATTTGGGGATGTCCAGCACATGTGTTGGTGTCCAATCTAAAGAAATTGAAACATCGTTCAAAATTATGCCTATTTGTAGGATACTCCAAAGAAACGAAAGGTGGTCTATTTTATGATCCTCAAGAGGACAAGGTGCTTGTGTCGACAAATGCCACGTTCTTAGAGGAAGACCACATGAGAGATCATCAGCCTCGAAGCAGGATTGTCTTAAGTGAAATTTCTAGGGAAGCTACAGATAAATCAACAAAAGTTGTTGATCAAGCTGGTCCTTCTCAAGTGTTGAGAATGGCTCGACGTAGTGGGAGGGATGTTAGACAACCTGACCGTTACATGGGTTTGACTGAAACCCAAGTCGTCATACCTGATGATGGCGTTGAGAATCCATTGACCTATAAACAGGTAATGAATGATATAGATAGAGACCAGTGGATTCAAGCCATGGACCTTGAAATGGAGTCAATGTACTTCAATTCAGTCTGGGAACTTGTAGATCAACCAGATGGTGAAAGACCTATCAGTTGCAAGTGGATCTACAAGAGAAAACGAGATCAAGTCGGTAAGGTGCAAACCTTTAAGGCTCGACTTGTGGCAAAGGGTTATACCCAAAGGGAAGGGGTGGACTATGAAGAATCCTTCTCCCCTGTTTTCATGCTTAAGTCCACTAGAATACTTTTGTCCATTGCCACGTTTTACAACTATGAAATTTGGCAAATGGATGTCAAGACAGCCTTTCTACATGGCAATCTTGAGGAGAGTATCTATATGGATCAACCAGAGGGGTTCATAGTTCAGGGTCAAGAGCAAAAAGTTTGCAAGCTTAAACGATCAATCTATGGATTGAAACAAGCTTCTAGATCCTGGAATATAAGATTTGATACTGCAATCAAATCTTATGGCTTTGAACAGAATATTGGCGAGCCTTGGGTTTACAAGAAGATAGTCGATACTACTGTAGCTTTCTTAGTTCTATACGTAGACGATATCTTGCTCATTGGGAATGATGCAGGATTCCTGACTGGCGTTAAGCAATGGCTAGCGACCCAATTCCAAATGAAAGATTTGGGAGAGGCTCAGTTTGTTCTTGGAATCCAAATTGTTCGAAATCGCAAGAACAAAACGCTAGCACTGTCTCAGGCATCTTATATTGACAAGATGTTGGTTAGATATAAGATGCAGAATTTCAAGAAGGGTTCATTACCTTTCAGGCATGAAATTCATTTGTCTAAGGAACAGTGTCCTAAGACACCTCAAGAAGTTGAGGATATGAGACGCATTCCCTATGCATCAGCTGTCGGTAGTCTGATGTATGCCATGCTATGTACTAGACCCGACATATGCTATGCAGTGGGAATTGTCAGCAGGTATCAGTCTAATCCAGGATATGATCACTGGACTGCCGTTAAAAACATCCTCAAGTATCTTAGGAGAACGAGGGACTATATGCTTGTGTATGGTGCAAAGGATATGATCCTTGCAGGATACACTGACTCTGATTTTCAGACTGATATAGATTCGAGGAAATCCACATCAGGATCAGTGTTCACTCTTAACGGAGGAGCTATAGTATGGAAGAGTATAAAGCAAGGTTGTATTGCTGACTCCACCATGGAGGTTTTGAGTACGCGTCAGCGACTTGCGCAAAGCGAAAAGGAGGTCAGTATGGCTTCGGAAGTTCTTGACTGATTTAGAAGTTGTTCCAAATATGAATTTTCCTATCACCCTTTATTGTGATAATAGTGGTGCAGTGGCAAATTCTAAAGAACCTAGAAGCCATAAGCGCGGAAAGCACATAAAGCGCAAATATCATCTTATCAGGGAGATTGTGCAACGAGGAGACGTTATCGTCATGCAGATTGCTTCGGAGCACAACATTGCTGATCCGTTTACAAAGCCCCTCACGGCTAAAGTTTTTGAGGGACACCTAGAAAGTCTAGGACTACGGGTTGTACAGTAGGGCAATTTTTCTTTGCTCAGCATGTTGTACCCCACAGACGTTTTAGTCCAAGTGAGAGATTATAGGGTTTAATGTCCTAAAACTCGTGGTTTTGTAAACTGAATGTATATTTTATTTTGCAATAAAGTTGTTATTGATATTTATTCAGTAAAAGTGTTATTGAATGTTGTGTATTGTGTAACCTTAATCCAATAAAGAACCCTTGGCTATGGGATGAATACTTGAACTTTATGTGTGACATAAAAGTGGATCAAGTTCAAGTTATAGCCAGAACAGTCTATAGTATAAGGATAGGGCTGGGTACCTTATCTTGGGAACACTATGGACGCGACCCACTTTGTAGAGTACAAACGATGTGATCCTAAATCGTTCATGTGGAGACATGTGAGTGGGGGCGTCCTATGCAATGAGTTTGCATAAGACTGGACCGCAAAATAGTCACTTAGACTTTATAACTCCGTTTACTGTCTTAACTGACTATATTCATACGATGACCTAGGTTACTCGATCTTAATCCTGAGCGTTCTATACACTCCTGTTTATTCGGATTATCCTTAGATTTGCATGGGTGAGAGTGGCTCGAGACTGCCGACTCAATATGCCTCCCATTTCAGGGATAAAACTGGGTAGATAGCTGGGAACATAGTTCTGCAAGATGGAATTCACTCCTACCCGCTTTAGGGATTAGTAGAGAGGTTGTTCCCTTAAGTGTTGACTCCAGGTCTTGAACAAAGGGCCCACCCCTCTCATTGGCCCGAGAGGGATTCGGTTTGTTGGTTGGACCACAAATCAATTGTTCATTAGAGGATCAGTGGGACTTAAGGAACAAAAGGTAATTACAGGGGTAAAACGGTAATTTTGACCCACCATAATTCTGAACGACTGTGAAGGATCGACTTACTAATCATGGTTATATCGAGTGGACATAAATATATCTACAAAGAGAGAGAGTACACAACCACCGGGCTTTAGTGGAGTGTCCTGGGTTAACGAATGTTGATTAGCTAGGCTAAAGAGTTTGGCCGGTTAATCACATTTCGTTGGAGCTCATGATCTGTAGGTCCATTAGGTTCTCCTTACTAGCTCGGACTTAGCCATATAATATTTTGAGAGAAAAGAATTTGAATTGTTCAAATTCGAGTTTGAAAGAAAGCGTTAATTATATGTGATATTTTTAACGAATCATAGCTTAATTATGAATTAAACTATGATTAATAAGAGGTGGATATATTTAAATATGATTTAAATATCGGATCGATTTATAGCATGAATAAGGATTCATGTTCGGAAAATCGATCGGGATCAGACAATTTATTTAATTTAATATTTAATATTAAATTAAATTAAAAATTAATTAAATTAATTTTGAATTATTTAATTAATTATATTAATTTTAATTAAAAATTAATTTAATGTTGATTTTTGAATTAAAATTAAATGAAAAATAAATAGATTTTCATGTTTTTCATGAAAATCAACTTGACAAGTTGCCTAATCCTCATCATCTTCAAAATTGTACAAAATTAGCCACCTCCACCTCAAAGCATCCTCATCACCCTTGAGTTGTCACTCCATTGAAGCTTATTGAAGCTTTATATAATGGTGATTTGAGGTAATTTGTGAGAATTTTACAGAAAATTCAATATTCCCGAATTAGTGACCTTTGAGGTATTTTCTTCTAAATTCTCTCAACCTAGGATCCCACAATCCGTTCTAAGGCCTGAGGATAGTAGGGAAGACTCTAACGGTTGTCCACGAAGTTTTCGTGTTGAAAACCATCCACCGGGTGAAGAGAATTTGATCTTCAAAGTTGAGTTTTCTATCCCTATGTTTTTCCAGCTTTGAGCATGTTTTTTTATTTTACAAAATTGATCAACTTAGAGTGTTCAAGATCCAAAATTGATTCCGTTTTCTTAATCTAGACTCTTTCACTTTCACCATCTGGTTGATCTACAAGTTCCCAGACTGAATTGAAATGGAATTGACTCCATTTCGAGGTCCATGACTTTAATCCACTGGTTCCTATCTATTCATTCATTACCTGTTTATAGGTCAATAGATCCTCCACGCCATCATCAAGTATGAAGACCTGGGTTTCAATCCAATGTAACGGTTGGGTTGTCTAACATTCATCCCACTACGTCGAGGCATTCTCAACTCTTGAGAAGGACCAACTTGACCAACAACTTTTGTTGATTTATCTGTAGCTCCCCTGAAAATTTCACTCAAGACAATTTTGCTACGAGGTCGATGATCTCTCATGTGGTATTCTTCTAAGAAGGTGGCATTTGTCGACACAAGCACTCTGACCTCCTGAGGATCATAAAATAGACCACCTTACATTTCCTTGGAGTATCCTACGAATATGCATAATTTTGAATGATGTTCTAGTTTCTTTGGATTGGACACCAACAAATCTGTCAGACATCCCAAAATCTTGAAGTGACGTAAACTACTTTTACACCCTTTTCATTGCTCATAGGGTGTTTCTGAAACACTCTTAGAAGGAACCATGTTCAAAATATATGCAACAACTTCTACTGCATATCCCCAAAACGAACTAGGCAGCTAAGCATAGCTCATCATAGATCAAACCATGTCTAACAGGGTTCTATTTCTCCTTTCAGATACATTATTTTGTGGAGGTGTACCGGGCGCTGAGAGGTTGGATACGATTCCATGTTCTATCATATAGTCTTGAAATCTCAAATCCATATACTCTCCACCTTGATATGATCGAAGTGTTTTAATCGTCCAACCTAATGTGTTTTCAACCTCTGCCTTATACTCCTTGAACTTTTCAAGGGGTTCGGACTTATGATGCATTAGGTAAAGATAGTCGTATCTTGAATAATCATCAATAAAACTGATGAAATATTCATACCCCTCATCGTGCCTTAACATTCATTGGATCATAGAGATCCGAATGCACAAGTCCCAAAGGTTCCTTGACCCTATAATCTTTTCTAGATAAAGGTCATTTGGTAATTTTTTCCTCAAGACACAAGACTCACAAGGCGGTAAGAAGTTGTCCTCTAACTGACTTAGGAGACCACTCTTAACCAATTTCCCAATCCTATTGAGATTAATGTGACTTAGTCTCAAGTGCCAAAGATAGGTACTTGGAGAAAACTTCTGCCTTTTATTTTGAGTATCAACTGTTTTAAACATCTCGGTGTTCAAAGTAATCTTTACCTCTGTTGGTCTTAACACATATAAGTTGTTTTCAAGTTTAGCCAAACATATTTGTAAACCTCTTTTGCAAATGAACGCTTCATTATGATCAAAAAATACTTTATACATATGTTCAAGTAAACAAGAGATAAATACAAGATTTCTTTTGATTCCAGGAACCAAAAGTACATTTTCTAATAAAATGAATCTATCTCTAAACAACAACTTCACCGCTCCCACTGTTTTGGCTGAGACAACCTCTAATGTTCCAACCCCGAGAGTTTTCTCACCATCAGCTGAAGGGATGGAATCTCGATGCAGAAACGATTGATCACCTTTGTTCTTGATTATGTTCACATAAAAATTGAGAAAAACAGAAAACTAAAGACTAAGTCTAACTATGAAAGCATACTAAATTAGGGATTATCTTTGAAGACACAATTCTTCTCGTAATCCACTTGCCATCTACTATCTTCACTTTCTCAACGATTGAACACCTCCAATGAGTCTTCTCGGTTGTTCTCTAGGAGAGGGAGAGAAGTAGGATCTCCTTTTTGGAAGAGGGTTTGTGTAGAGAGAATTTGTGAGAGAAAGTGATTTGCTAGAAATGCAAAATCTTGCAAATGACTTAAGTACCTCAATTTTCATCCAAATGGATGCTTATATAGCCAATGTGGGGGAGACAAATTCTCCACCCATTATACCACTATTTCCACTAGTTATGCATTATGCAAAATCAATTTGCATAAATACATAATATAAGGTATCAAATACCTTATTATGTAAATCATATTTAAGTAAAGGAGAAATTAAATTGAATCATATTCAATTTAAATATCTCTCAAATTAATTTCTCTAATTATGTCTTAATTCCATAATTAGGCAATAATATAGTTAATATGAATCATATTCACATTAAACTATATTATATATCCATTGTATCAGATACATTTCCATAAATTGAATTTGAACACTTCAAATTCATTCCAAAACTTTATACCCTCATTATTTTCATATTGAGCCAACTGAGGGACCTAATGGACCTACAGATCATGAGCTCCAACAATACGAGATTAACTAATCAAACTCTTTGATCCCGTTAATCAACATTTGTTAACTACGAGTCACTCAACTAAAGACTCGTAGCTGCACTCTCCTCACTGTAGGACAAGTTTTGTCCATTGATATAATCAATGCCCGTGTGTCAACCCTTCATAGGTCGTTCGTAGTCACAACTCAGTCAATTTACCGTTTACCCCTGTGACTACTTCTTGCTCCTTAAGCACCACTGATCCTCTAATGAGCAACAAGTTTATGATCTGACCATAAACAATATCCCTCTCGGACCAGCGAGAGGGAGAGGCCCCGTTGTTCAAGACCTGGATACAGTTCTTAAGTGAACAACCTATCTAGTTACCCTAGTTCGAGAACGAGTGAATTCATTCTTGCGAAGTTAAGTCCCCAGCTCCCTACTAGGTTTCATCACTGAGAAGGTAGGCATATTGAGTCGGCAGCTGTGGCCACTTTCACCCGTACTAGTCTAAGGATAAACCCCCCGCAGACAGGAGTTCGTAACTCGCTCAGGATTCAGGTTGAGTCACTAATGATCATCATTGAATTATTAGCCTTAATCTATCAACAACGTTATTAAAGTGGTCTAGTAATTCTCGGTCCGGTCTTATACACTCTCATCGCACATGATGCCCCCACCTGCATGTCAACTACATGAACGAGCTGGATCGCCTCGTTTGTATCAAATACAAAGTGGGTTGCATCCATAGTGTTACTAGGATGAGGTTTCCAACCTTATCCATGTATTATAGACCATTCGTTTCATCTACTTGAACTTGATCCTAGATATGTGTCAATTACACATGGTTCAAGATCTCCTAAATGTGACCCTGGAGGTTTGTTTATTGGATTTAAGTTTGTAATTGCGAGAATATAAGGTTTAAGGAAAAATAACACTTTTATTCATTTCCTTGAAAAATTACAAATAGACGAGTGATAGCACACAAGATGTGTTATCCTTAGGCTTAATTATTGCTAGTTTTATAATGATTTTAGAGCTTTTACGTGTTTAAATTACTCAATTTCAGGTTAAGAGCGTGAACAGAATAATTGGAGACATTTTGGATCACTCGGGATCGAAACGAGGCTATTTCGAGCTTAAAATAACATCAATTGGAAGTGAAAGGACCAAACCAGGCTTGAAGACCCGAGGTGATGGCGTTGCAACCCCATGTAGAGCGTTGTAACGCCGAATGTGCAACCTTGAACCATGAATGAATACTGCCGATAGCATTGCAATGCAGCGTCACAACGCTATCTCGATAAGAAGGCGCACATGAGGAGTCAAGACGCAGGGCGCGTTAACGCGCGTTGCTGCTGTCGTCACAACGCCAGATCGATAAGGGGCGCGCGTTAGGTAGCAGCGTTGCAACGCTGCCGACTGTTGCCATATATATCACGTGGTTAGGGTACAACATTGCAAAGCTGTCCCTAGCGTTGCAATGCTGTACCGATTGAGCCTATAAATAGAACATGTTGTTCTCATTACAAGGGAGCCGAAATTGATACTTTCGAAATACACCTTGTAAGAAGAGAGAAATGATTGTTTTTGGGAGCCAAAGCATCCGTGGAGGTTCGAGATCGAAGACGGGAGCTCGGAGACGAAAGACCGACATCGACACATAAGTTTAATTTCCTTTTCTTTTAGATTGTAATACGGTTTTAAGACGTTTCCTACATGTTTAGCTTGGTTTTCATGTGATTTAGAGTAGCTAAATGTTGTAGTTAGGGTTTGATTTGCTTGTTAAGACTTAATTGCTATGTAATGAAGCATGTTTTGTTCTTATTTTTGGCAATCCGTTCTTTAACACTTAAATTTGTTGGTTTAAGTGGACTCGAGAGATAAAACTTGAATTAGAACAAAGTTGTCAAAACCCTTAGGAATCTAGTATGAGAATGACTAAGAAACTTAAGGGAAACACATAAAGGAGTTGCTTAATGCCATGAATGTCGTAGGTTCATATGGAGACTATGAAGTTTATTGCATGTGTGAGGCTCACTAAGAATCGAGAGGTTTTCTTGAGTATTTTACTTCTTGTTTATAAATTCATCTCATTGGTCCATTGCATATGTTAGTTAAGACATTAACTTGTAATATCACTTTTCTCAAATCTATCAATTCGTGTCTCCACATGTTAGTCTGTTGTTAGTTTTTACTTTCATCACCTATCCATGTTTTGTTGCTTTAGCTAAAATTGAGGATTAGTATCTTTGTAATTATTTAATCTAGAAACCTATTCCCGAGGACGATACTTGGACTCTTAAATCACTATACTAAAACTTGACCCGTACACTGCGGTATTGCAATATTATTTTACGCAACAAGTTTTTGGCGTCGTTGCCGAGGAATGGCGATTATTTAGATTAATTAATATTAGAAGAAAATTTGAGATTTTAGACTAAAGCTTGTTTGTGTGTTTTCCTTATTTGTTTTATTATTTTGTTTGTTTGTTTCCTTATTTATTTTTATTTTAGTTTTGTGTGTTGTTTTGAGTGTTAGTCCCTTGCTTTTGGTTGTTGCTATTCTGTAGAAGTCTTGATTTGAATTACTGATTTTTCAAGTATGACTTTGCATGATTTTGAATCTCCACCATTCTATTGTCCCTATCAGGACCCTAGGTATGTGCATCATGATGTATCTGAATACAATGTGTCAAATTTTTACCATTCTGTACCCAAAATTGATAAAAATTCTTATGATGGTAGTTATTTAGGCACTTGGGACCACAATTTTTTGTGTCATGACCAACCATTAGAAAAATCTTCTCTTGTGGACCAATTACTGGAATATACCTTAGAATTGAAAATTAAAAATTTGGTTCATAATGAATTAGAGAGATTGGATAGGTTAGAAACTGAGGTGGTAGGACTCTGGGAAATAGTACAGGATAGAGCTCAGTATCTTAATCAGCTAGTAATTTCCCTTAAGACCTTACAAGAACAATTTCTTATCTTTACCACTGAGGAGGTGCCACCTAGTAGGATTTGTTCATATGATAGTGAGGATAGTTTGGGGGAGACTGAGGCACACCATAATCAGGACAGTGAGGTAGACATTGGTGATACAATTATTTTCACAGGGGAGATTCAGGTGATAGAGGTACAGGCTGAGAAGTCCTTTTCCCTTTTATCCCCAGAAATTTCCTTTACGCTTGATAACCTTTTGTCCTTTACTCACGAGTCTTGTTTTGATTTTTGTTATTTCATTTCATTAAACAAAAATACCAAAAATAATTATCTGTCTGGTGCCCATGAGAAACAGGATAACCTTTTAGACTTAGAAGGCTATATTGATTCAAGCAAGAAGGGCCCAAAGAAATATGAGCAGTTTTGCGTGCCCTAATAAGTCACCGTTTAGCTAAAGATGTTAAAGAAAGCGCTTCTTGGGAGACAACCCAAGTTTTATGTTTTATGCTCTCTGTTTTTATGTTTTATGTTTTTATGTTTTCTACTTTTGTGGTTTTTATCTAATTTCTTTCTTTTTGTACCTCCAGGTGTATGCCCAAGGGGAAAGCTGCAGACTTCCACCCTTTTGATCCTGAGATCGAGAGGACCTGTAGGAGACTCCTAAGGAAGGAAGAGCAGAACCTCAAGCAATGGTTGATCAGGAGCTCATCAATAACCCTAAACCCATCAGGGAGTATTTCCAACCTGTGTTTGATTCTGAGCAGGCTGGAATAGTCTATGCCCCTATAAATGCTAACAATTTTGAACTTAAGATAGGGCTTATACAGATGGTTAAGGAAGGTGCTTTTAGAGGATTAGCCACAAAAGATCCAAATTCACACTTGTAGAATTTCTTAGAAATCTGTGATACAGTTAAAATGAATGGTATCTCTGCTGATAATATTCGCTTACGCCTCTTTCCTTTCTCTTTGTAGGGTGGAGCTAAGGAATGGCTAGGGTCCCTTCCCTCAGGCAGTATAACTTCCTGGGAGGAGTTGGCCCAAGCCTTCATGATCAAATTCTTTCCACCTGTGAAAGCTGCAAAGTTAAGGACTGAGATTCGAACATTCAGGCAGCAGGAGGGAGAGCAGCTTTTTGAGGCATGGGAAAGGTACAAGGACATGCTCAGGAGGTGCCCACAGCATGGCTGCCCAGATTGGCTCTAGGTACAACTATTTTATAATGGACTGGAAGGTAAGACCAGGACCATTCTGGATGCCACTGCTGAAGGGGCGTTCATGGAGAAGACTGTGCCAGAAGCACATGCCCTCCTCGAAGAAGTGTCAATTGCCAGCTACCAGTGGCCTACAAACAATGACAGATCTAAGCCAATAGCTGGATTATATCAACTGGATGAGGTAACTTCCCTTAGATCTCATATGACATCTCTCACTCTTGCTCTGAATAATTTTGCAGGGTCACCACAAACAGGGATGACCTCTCAATGCTCCCAGCCAAATGGAGAATCCACCATGGAGCAATTGTATTATCTGAACAACAGAAGCAACTACTATGGAGGAAACCAAACTCAGAATAACCTCCCAACACATTACAATTCAGGTTTGAGGTATCATGAAAATTTCTCATATGCTAACAATAAGAAAGTGTTGAATCCTCCTACAGGGTATGCTTCTACATCAGAGAGGAAACCATCTCTGGAAGAGACATTGCACTCTTTCATAGCTGAATCCAGAAGTAGGTCCAACCAGCTGGAGAATGCAGTCACCAGTCTATCTGGTATAGTGACTAGTCATGGAGCTACAATAAAGAATATTGAGACTTAGATTGGCCAGATGAACACATCACTCCGAGCACTGCAAGAAAGGAAAGAAACACCTTGAGGGAGTACAATCTAGCTAAAGACGTTAAACAAAGCGTTTCTTAGGAGGCAACCCAAGCTTCACTTATTTTTTTTGTTTTTTTCTGTCTTTAGCTTGCCTTAGTTTACTTACTAGCTTGTTAATTTGCTTTGTAGGTTGTGACGATGTCTTTCTTCGTTGAAATCCATGCTTCCGTTCTGAGGAACTCCAACACACATGCTTTGGCTATCCAAGGAACTCAGAAAGATTTGCATAACTCAGGACAGTATTGTTCACTCTTACCCTTATACTTAATTTGTGCTTATTTCTGCAAACATTGAGGACAATGTTTAGTTTAAGTTTGGGGGTGGGATGTTGTTTATTTGTTGTGACTGTCCTGATTATGTGCTGGAATTGCTACTGATTTTTTACATAAGTATGAGTATGATAACCTAGGATGAGATATAATTGGAAATCTTTGTGATTCTGCTGAAACCTGAGAGCATGACATGAATTCGAGTTAATTTAAAATTTTTTCTTAAGTCTTTCCTGCACTATTATGCACAAAGCCTGTGCTCCTGTAGTTTTGAAATGCTTAGAACAAAGTTATTAGGCTTAGAAGTTTGATGTCACCTCGATAGGTCTAAGAACTGATTTGAGAGTTAAACTGCAGGATAGGGTGAATGGCAATATGAAGTGCATGATCTGTATAATATGTGAAATAGTTGGTTTTTGTTGTGTGTTTGCTAAAGAAAAGAAATTCGTGAGGGCAAAAAGAGCTAGTTTCACTGTGATCAGTTAGGCCACTCATTGAGCAAGTACTCTGGGTAAGGGTCCCTGCAATGGATGTGTGAAAGCTAGTGTCCTTGCACAAAAAAAAAAGAAGAAAATAGAAAAAGTAATAAAAAAAGTGATTAATTGCGGAGTAGAGTTATTTAATTCTTGAATGTGGGGAGGCTCAAAGATTAGTAATTATGGCCAGTGTAGGGGGAAGTTGAATGGAGAGCCTAATAAAGTTGATCCGGGCTTAGTAAAAATGAACGGAACATAGGTTAAAAAAAAAGTGATTAATTGCGGAGTAGAGTTATTTAAATTGCTTGCTGAAGTGTTATGTTTGAATGTTTCCTATGATTACTAGATTTCCTCTTAAATCTTTGAGGCTTGAATCAAATGCATGTACAAGAACAATCTGATGTTTAATTCTGTTTTTGCTTGGGACTTGCAAAAGTTTAAGTTTGGGGGTATTTGATAGTGCACAAGATGTGCTATCCTTAGGCTTAATTATTGCTAGTTTTATAATGATTTTAGAGATTTTACGTGTTTAAATTACTTAATCAGGTTACGAGCATGAACAGAACAATTGGAGACATTTTGGATCACTCGAGATCGAAACGAGACTATTTGGAGCTTAAAATAACATCAATTGGAAGTGAAAGGACCAAACCAAGCTTGAAGACCCACGAACGTGCAACCTTGAAGCATGAATGAATACTGCCGATAGCGTTCAACGCTATCTCGATAGGAAGGCACACATGAGGAGTCGCAAAGAGGTTGTTGCAACGCTGCTTTGCAGCGTCGCAATGCCAAATCGATAAGGGGCGCGCACGTTAGGGTAGCAGCGTTGCAACGCTGTCGACTGTTGCTAAAGGTTAGGGTACAGCGTTGCAATGCTTTCCCTAGCGTTGCAACGCTGTATCGATTGATCCTATAAATAGAACATGTTGTTCTCATTACAAGGGAACCGAAATTGATAGACAATCCATCCTATTTTCGAAATACACTTTGTAAGAAGAGAGAAAGGAGTGTTTTTGGGACCCAAAGCATCCGTGGAGGTTCGAGATCGAAGACGGGAGCTCGGAGACGAAGGACCGACATCGTCACATAAGTTTAATTTCCTTTTCTTTCAGATTGTAATACGGTTTTAAGACGTTTCCTACATGTTTAGCTTGGTTTTCATGTGATTTAGAGTAGCTAAATGTTGTAGTTAGGATTTGATTTGCTTGTTAAGACTTAATTGTTATGTAATGAAGCATGTTTTGTTCTTATTTTTGGCAATACATTCTTTAACTCTTAAATTTGTTGGTTTAAGTGGACTCGAGAGATAAAACTTGAATTAGATCAAAGTTGTCGAAACCCTTAGGAATCTAGCATGAGAATGACTAAGAAACTTAAGGGGAACACATAAAGGAGTTTCTTAATGCCATGCATGTCGTAGGTTCATATGGAGACTATGGAGTTTATTGCATGTGTTAGGCTCACTAAGAATCGAGAGGTTTTCTTGAGTATTTTACTTTTTGTATATAAATTCATCTCATTTGTTCATTGTATATGTTAGTTAAGACATTAACTTGTAATATCACTTTCCTCAAATCTATCAATTCATGTCTCAACATGTTAGTCTATTGTTAGTTTTTACTTTCATCACCTATCCATGTTTTGTTGCTTTAGCTAAAATTGAGGATTAGTATCTGAGTAATTAATTAATCTCGAAATCCATTCCCGAGGATGATACTTGGACTCTTAAATCACTATACTAAAACTTGACCCGTACACTGCGGTATTGCAATATTATTTTATGCAACAACGAGTTTAGGGCATAAATCCCAACATCAACAAGTTGCCTCCACGAACTAATTTCCTGAAAAGAAGCACACACATGGTTGGTGGATCCTGAATCTAGTATCCAAGGTGAATCATCATGTTCCACTAAACATGTTTCAACAACGAGTAAATCATATTTACTTTGTTGTGTCTTCTCATCTTTTCCTCTCCATCATTTGGGAGTCGTAAACATTCTTGAGGGCATCATTACAGACTAATGAGGACGATTGTCCAAACGTCACCTGTAATGAATGCATGATCTCCTTGGCGGTGATCATCCTCTCATGTTTCTTACCTAACACATCAGATATGTTGGCTAAGATGTAGAATCAGACCTTACCATTAGCCCTAATCTACTTGTCATATGCATCCTGAACAATTCGGGTTGCAGACGAGCTAGGAGGGAGAGGACATTCCTCAGTTAAGACAAACCTCAAATCATCAATAACAAGAATCGTATTCAAGTTTGATTTCCAGATTCCGTAGTTATCGCCGTTAAGTTTGTCGGAGGCGAGTAATTGGATAAAAGAGCTCGACATGCTGATAAAGAGTGAATTCTATTAATGAATTGCTTCTAACCCATCCAATTAAGATTTTAGCAAAAGTAATAATGTACCCATAAATTCATTATTGTTTTTGCAACGATACTTCAGTGAGTCAGAGCAACCACTACCGAGGGACAGTCAATCACTCATTTTCTAAACCAAGACATTCTTGACTAAATGCTTTGGAATAACTCTTATTCCTATAATATTCTAGTTATCGCTACTTTTGTAAAAAAATCACTACACTTAACGACTCTTGTAAGTGTGACTTGTCATTTTAAGACCTCAGAGGTCGGCCTCAACCATGCTACCAGAAAGTCAAAACTGGGAATAGACCTATGAGACTCTATCCATTTCTGGAGTTTGAGTTGTTTCGAATCTCATGTTACATCCCTGCGAATGGATGGTGCTACTTCGAGCAACCTGCAGGCGGAACATGGGAATCTCAGAATCCAACCTAATGGAGGAGGATCGTAGGATCTGTTGACACACTTCTTTCTCCCACTTACTATAAACACTTTCTCCATTCACCTTGCTCTTGATTTATGCAAACACCATCTGAATGGGGATGCCCTATTGACATCACGAAGCCGAGTGACACAATCGCACTTCTTTCGGACTTCACGAAGCGATTGCGCGGCACTTACTCCCGCCCTCAAGTAAGTCAGCCAACTCGAAAACGGATCGCCGATGGCACAACAGGCCTAATTCGCAACCTCAACCCCCGTTCTTGGAAAACGGTTTTAGAAAACGGGGTTAGAGAAGGTTTTGGAAAGCATTTTGGAAAACGTTTGAAAGCATGAATGTTATACACCAACAAGCAATTATAAGGGGCAACCACAGCTTGGAAGCATATAACCCGTGTAGGAAGAATTGACGACTAGTTGCATCCCCCTATAGTATATTATATGAAATTTTAGGTATTACATGCTTGAACATGAAAATGGCGAGGAGTCATACGCCAACAAAATTACATGGAAAGTAAACAACAAGCTAAAAGGAAAGTAACTACATGAAAGCAAGCTAAAAGAGGTTGGAATGGGCATGCGACCATGGGCAACACGCCTTGGACAAGCATGCCCGTGACACCGAGCATAAATCTCACGGTGTGAACTTTGCGGAGAGCGAAAGAGGAAATTGATATATCTTATATACCTTTTCACTCCTACTAAGTATTTTAAACGATTTGAGTATACTTTTACTTAAGCATATTCAGGCTAAAACAATATGACCTAAGTCTACCAATATAACAATTATACTGGAATTACCTAAGTTTATTAACCTTTTAATAAACCTAGGTCTATGAGTAAAGTTTATTAACTTTTTAATAAACGCCACTCACGAATAGTAATTCTATAAACCTCTAGATTAAATTAACTCTCAGGTCGGTTCCCAGGTGAGGGTGTTTGGTTTTCGTCAACTTAAATACCCTAGCCTAGCCAGAACCTTCTTTACACAGAGTCCATCTTTAATCATAGTTTATAAATTATTGGTTGTCTAATTCTAATCTTATTAGAACTAGATAACCTAAGGTCTAATTAATTCCAATTCTAAAACCATTTTAAAACTAATTAATTAATCTTAGGTTATATGCATTTATATGTTATAAACTGTTACATTTGATCATTCATCACATGAATGAACATACATTTATAACATATTTATCACATGAATAAATGCATGACAATTATATGTTTAACTTTTAATTAATATAACTCTTATATTAATTATAATTAAAACATATAACATTTGTTTCATAAATTAATATAATTCTTATATTAATTCTTATGAAACTCATATACATGCATACTATATATTATAACACTTATAACATACTTTCAATGTATGGAGCATGCTTCCTATGGTGGGCGTTTTTAAAATCTATATGACATACTTTTTGCACATACAATAAGGGATTTAATTAAAACATACGTTCACAATGCATAATTAATTAAATACACTAAAGTAGACTGGTTTTGGCATTAAATGCAAGTAAACAACTAAATTATTACAACAATAATCTAGAAATATGGCTGAACCGACTTGAAAATGTGTGAATGCTCAAACTCTTCTTTCTTTAAATTGAAGGTCTTCCTGGGCTCCAATCGACTCAAAACTTTTACACACTCTTCTTCACACATTAATGCTCAAACACTCTTGAGAAATTAGAAAATAAACTACAAATCGATGCTCAATTTAAATTCCAAAATAAGAAAATCACTTTAGATGCCCAGAAAAATCTGATTTAAAAATACACCACCATAACTCAAATTGAATCAAATTGAGTGCTCAAAATTAATCTGATATCAATTGAAGGTGTTAATATAAAAAAATCAGAAGCAACTTAGGATATTGAATACTCTAATTTTATCAATTTTACAAAATAAAAAGCATGCTCAGTACTGGAAAAACAGAGGATAGAAAACTCACTTTTGAAGATCAAATTCTCTCTATCCGATGGACAATTTGCAACACGAACACTTCGTGGACTACCTCTAATCTCTTCTCTACTATTCTCAGGCCTTCGAATGGATATTGAGATCCTAGGTTGAGAGAATTTGGAAGAAAAGTGATCAATGGTAAAAAATCGAGAGCACTTGAATTTCTGTAAAATTCTTCCAAATCACCTCCAATCTCCTTCATATAAAGCTTCAATAAGCTTTGCGAAGGTGCCAACACATAAGTGGTGAGGATGATTGAAGAAGGAGGTGGCTAATTTTGGTTAATTTTGAGATTGAATCATATTGGACAAGTGGGCAAGTTGATTTCAAGAATAAAGTTGAAATTCCCTTTTAATTTTAATTCAAAATTAATCGTAAATTAAAATAAAATTAAATAATTTAAATAAATAAATAATGTAATTAATTTAATTTAATTTCATTTAATATCAAATATTAAATTAAATAATTTGTCCAATCCCGATTTCAAAATCGATTTCTCAAACATGAATCCATATTCATGATATAAACCGAACCAGTATTTAAATCATATTTAAATATCTCCATCTCTTCTTAATCATAGTTTAATTCATAATTAAGTTATGACATGTTAAATATATCACATATAATTAACGCTTTCTCCCAAAATCGAATTTGAACAATTCAAATTTTGTTCTCTCAAATTATTACAAGGCTGAGTCTGAGCTAGTTAGGAGGACCTGATGGATCCTACAAATCATGAGCTCCAACGATACAACATTAACCGACTAAACTCTTTAACCTACCTAATCAACATTCGTTAACCACCAGGACACTCCACTAAAACCTAGCGGCTGCACTCTCCTCACTGTAGATATATTTTTGACCACTCGATATAATCATAGTTAATAAGTCGATCCTTCATAGGTCGTTAGTAATTACAGATGGGTCAAATAAACAATTTTACCCTGTAATTACTTCTTGTTCCTTAAGTCTCATTAATCCTCTAATGAATAATTGGTTTGTGGACCAATCAACAAACCGAATCCTTCTCGAGCCAATGAGAGGGGTAGACTCTTTGTTCAAGACCAGGAGTCACTTAAGGGAACAACCTCTCTACTAATCCCTAAAGCGGGTAGGAGTGAATTTCATCTTGCAGAACTATATTTCCCAGCTATCTACCTGGTCTTATCCTTGAAATGAAAGGTTTATTGAGTCGGCGATCTCGGGCCGCTCTCACCCATGTAAATCTAAGGATAATCATGAATAAAAGAAGTTCATAGCATGCTCAGTATTAAGATCGAGTTACCTAGGTCATCGTATGAATATAGTCAGTTAAGACAGTAAACGGAGTTATAAAGTCTAAGTGACTATTTCGCGACCCAGTCTTATGCAAACTCATTGCATAGGACACCCCCACTCGCATGTCTCTACATGAACGATTTAGGATCACATCGTTTGTACTTTACAAAATGAGTCACGTCCAGAGTGTCCCCAGGATAAGGTACCCAACCCTATCCCTATACTATATACTGTTTTAGCTATAACTTGAACTCGATTCACTTTTATGTCACACATAAAGTTCAAGTAGACATCCCATAACCAAGGTTTCTTTATTGGATTAGGGTTACAAAATACACAATTCACATTACTCAATAACACCTTTACTGGATAAACCTCAATAACAACTTTATTACAAAATAAAATACACATTCAGTTTACAAACCACGAGTCTTAGGACATAAAACTCAACACACACACATACATATATATATATATATATATATATAATTAATAAATATTTTTTTAAAAAAATTCAGTGATGGTCATCTCCTATTTCCTAAATTCATGCAACGTGGTCAAAGATGGTTGTCTCTTGAAAATGTTTACAAGAGACGACCATTCACTTGTCAAATTTTAAGGAAAAATTGCACGAATGTTCGTCTCTTGACCATCTGCCAAGTAATTAAAACAACAATATCTTTATAGTAAGTTTGGAAAAGACAATATTTTTATAAGAAATTTCAAAATCTACCGTAATAATAAAAAAGGTCCCGTCTAAAGTGCATGTGTACTTATTTTAATTTGTTTTATTTAAGAATATGTTAATAAAATTAATTATATTATTAGATAGCATATATTTTTGTTAAATTACTATGATCCTTTTTTTGGAAGGAAAAATTAGTATAATTCTTTAAAATATAAGTAACCTAATTTTAAATTTTGATCAATTTTTTATTTGGGATGAAATCAGGAATATACCCAAATTTGAAATTGAGATAGAGTTTAAATTGCACCTGTTGATATAGAAATTTTGGTCAATCTCCAATTCTCACATCATTATTCCAAGTTAATGACGAAATTATAAATAATTAAATTTAGGACCAATTATAAATTGACATGTGTCCTAAATTTAATTTGAAAACAAAAATTGATAAATTCTAAAAACTAAAAGTTTAATTTGGTCAAATTGGGTTATAAGGGATTTGAGTTAAAGTTAAATAAAACCAAAATCCAAATGGTTAAGGCCAAAGCCAACAAAGTCCAAGTTCAATAATTTGACGCAAAAGCCACTAAAGCCTAAGCCCACATGTCTTGAAAATTAGCTCTATAAAAAAGTAACGCAGCTAAAATTCAGAGCAAAGTCTAGTGCTCTGTAAGACAAGTCCCTAGGTGTTGAACACTTCAAGTCCACAGGTGTTAAGTACTCCGTGAAGACCAAAGATTCTTCCAAGTCTCCAATCTCGAGAATAAGCTCTTCAACCCTCGAGTGACACATATACAAGGAGAGAGAATCAGAGGATTATACTTAGAGATTGTATTTCACACCCACAAAATTAATATAATACAAAGTTTATTACACGTGTCTCGTTTCTGTTCCATCGCCGAATTCACGTGTTTACAAATTGGCATGCCCAGTGGGACATCTCCTACCTCTCATCTCTTTCTATTACAGTATAGCAATGGAATCAAAGAAAGTTACGTCAACGACTCCTGCTCACATATGGGAAGTTTTAGGCCAATTATTAAGACCACACAATATGCCCATTTAAATAGCCCAAATATAACTGTTATTTAATTTTTTGAATTAATTATTAAATTAATTCCAACATTCCATTGTTATGTGTTTAAGTACATTCAAATTTTTCTTGGATTGTGGTTTTACTCTCAGGTTTTGAGCTTCTCTTAATTTCTAAAAATTCATTTGAAGTATTTTTCAAGTATGTCTTCTCACGTTTTACCCTATTACACATTGCAGCCTATGATGGGTTCCATGCAAGCATTATGTGCAGGTTCTACAGTGTTCTTAATCTCTTGCAGAGCCAAGTTCTCAGCAAATTTGTATCTCTGAGGACATTGATATTGAGCTACTGTGTATTCTGTGAGTAGATGTACATTGTTGGGCACTTGTTCTTCTACTGCCTCTACTTTCATTTTTCCTTTTTTCCCCTTTTTTTTCTTTCTTGAAGACATGTATAATAATGAAAAAGGATCTACCAGAGGGAATACATATGATTAGAACTCAAAATCAAGCATTAGTTTGAGATCATGAAAAGAAAAATTCTCTAATCTGTTGATATAGCAATTTGTTGTTAAGTTTGTATTAATAAGTCATGAATATCAGCTTTTTTTTTTTTTTTTTTTTATATTAGAACATCCATTATGCCATAAATATGTCTTTCTTGGAAATATTTTCTAACCAAGAAATCAAGTCATCTGTTATAGGCTTCTGAAAACTTTACTTATAGACTTCAAAAATCTCAGTGTTCTTAGGTTACCTATGGACCAAATACCAAGATAACTAAGCAATCAAGATCATGCTCCAATATAATGTCAATCATGAAGACTTGAAGCCTTATTTCAACTATGCATGTGTTAGAATCTCCTGATTTGTTGCTCTCATCCTTCAACATTTTATCATTTTGAAGTCTATCAATCAATAAAAACTGTAAATATAATGATGAATCTAACTCATTATAAATACAAGTATATTCAAAGATACTACGTGTGATGATTTCATTTGTATGGCCTCTGTATATACTCTATTATGGTTCAATTATATATATCTATATATGTATGTATGTTTATAGAATAATACTTTAGTAACAATAACATAGAATATTTTACATTGTGTTTACTGTTAATGACTTTAATACATCAAACTATAGGCTAAATTTAGAAGGACATTAAAATTATACAACAAAACTCAATAATTGTTGTAAAGAAAAATCAAAATGTCAAAAAATATAGTGAGGTATTCGTTTAGAGTAAGTTAACAAAAGACATGATTTAAATAACACATAAATTGTATAAAACTAAAAGGACGGGTCCTACAACCCAAAATGTTTAACATTTAACAAAATCACTAAAAAAATGAATGTTAGATTTAGACATGTTAGATTTTGTTTTCAAATCAGTCAACTAATCTAAAATGAAAGATGTACAATATGCTCCTTCCTCAACTCATAACGCTTCTAAGTTGACGATCAGTTTAGTTTCTACGAAGTTTTTCATACATGGTCTCTTCCGCTTCTTCCTCGATTCATGCGCTTCTAAGCTTCTCGACGATCTTCCTTTTTTGAGATTAATTTGCTTTTATTGTCCTCTCCTCAAATCCAGTAATACTTCTTCTCAAATCACATTGCTCGTTTGTTGTGTTTTGTTTCGAATGTGTATTTTTTCCTACAATTAGTACCTTTACATTGGACAAAATTTCAGTTAGTGAACAATTTTGAAGAGTTTAATCAATCATTTTGAGTTCATTAGAATTTGATGCCATAAAAATCATATAATTTTGTTCTTTTTAATAATGCATGTGAGTTCATTCGCACATTTAAGAGGGAGTTGGATCCATTTACGTTATCACTTAACTAATTGGTGTAATAAGGGTAGATATACTCATGTACTCATATTCAAGTTTGTCTATATGTGATTATAGATGTAATTACTAATATATATGTAATTTATTCATGTTTGTTACTTTTATTTTTGTTGGCCTTACCTCTCCCATTTTTAATATTTTGTATTTGTTTAACAGTAGAACTACTGGTTATTTTTAATTTGTTAATATTTTTTTGTTTGTTAAGGTTTGTTTGTTTATTTTGATTTTCTTATCCCACCTCTCACATTGAAAGTTAAGTCTTGAACGCCCCGTTTGATAACTATTTGGTTTTTTTATTTTTTGTTTTTTAAATTTAAACCTAAAAATACTACTTCTACTAATAGGGTTTTATGTTTTCTTACCTACTTTGTACCTATGTTTTAAAAAATCAAGCTATGTTTTGAAAACTAAAAAAAAAAAAAAATAGTTTTGTGTTTTTGTTTTTAAAATTTGGAGAGATGGAAATCATGGCAGAGAAAACAAAGAGAAATTGCAAAAAAAAAAAAGCATAATTTTCAAAAATGAAAAATTATAAACCAAATGGTTGTCAAACGGAGTCTAAATTTCTCCATTTTTGTAGGTGTGGATGGATAAAAATATAAATCTCAATCTGGAGTATTTTTGTCCCAAAATAATCTAAAGATTTTACTAAAAATAACTTTTAGCCATATTTTTAAATAGAAATTTGTTTAGACATTTTTAAAATGATTGACTAAATTTAGACATTCTTCTCTTTGGCTCTCGGGGTGATCATCGGTCGGTCGGGTGTAACAACCTACATTTTTAAATATACAATCAAACTAACAAAAGTACGAAAGCGAAATAACGGAACTTCAAATTCAACATAAACCTAGTCAAGACACAAGGAGTCGGAAGCTAAATACTAACCAATAGAAATGAACTAAAGTAAAGAATAACCAAGACTAAGTCCAACAAGGACCAAAACTACAAATGCTAGAAAAACCGTAAGAAAAACTTCTTCGTCCTGCCAGAATGCTAGACCTCATTCACTGTCGGAACTATATCTTGATTCATCATTTGAAAGAATTTTGAAAAAAAAAAAATGAGTACAAAAATACCCAGTAAGCAATAACCACAATCAATTTCAGAAATTCATTTCCTTAAAAATAAAACGTACAAAGAGTGGTCAGACAAACCATAAGCAAATCTTTCATTCATTTCAAACCTTGAAAAAGATGCATATATGGAGTAGCCAAATATTGTTACTCTGTTGGTAACACAAATCATTCAGAGATGTCGATTAGAAACCGACAAGAACTTACAGAACAAATCACTTAAATGTAAGGTCATGTGAGTGTAACACACACATGAATCTGCATTCCAAAGGAACGCCAACCACCAAATGTGCCTTCCCACAAATATGCCTTAACAAATCAAAGGTTGGAGATACAATCGACCAGAATCATACAAATACATAATTGGCTACTACACAAATATGCATGCGATCTCAGCTCTAACAAATCGAACAAAATACTTTTCAAATAATAAAAAAAGGTAGCAAATACTTTTGCTTAACAAACTAATTCAAAATAAATGCAATTCACATAAAACTATGCTTTCAGATAATTTATCAAATCAAAACACAATTATCTCAAATATCTATTTTGGAGTGATGTGGAAACTACTTACCTCAATTGTTAATCTTTACGAATCTCAATTTCAAAATCCAAATCTAATTCCACTTTCTTGCACAATCAACTTTTCCTAGAAGCCCAAACATATCCCCTTATTAGAAACTAAAATTCTACCTTAAAGGTCCAAAATGTTATCTAAAAACTAGATAAACTTATTCACCCAAAGTTTCCCATTCAAACAAATTTTCTACATAAAAAGTATGGAAAAATAGAGTTCTTGGATAAAAATTGCAGCGCTGAAAAACTGGGTTAAAACACTTTAAAACCTAATTAAAGACGTACTAAAATTGGTAAAAATCATTGTTTTTCAAAGTATTATATCTACCAATCAATTTTCTAATTCTACAACTTTTAAAACCTTCAAAAACTACCATAAATTAGGGACACAAACCCAAAAAATTTTATACTCATAAAACAAAACCTTCCAACAGTTTTTGGTCTAAAAGAATCAATGTTTCTACTATACAAATAAAATTAGATCTGAAAAGTGCCTGAAACTGCTATAAAAACCTTTGAAACATACTGTTTTCATGTAGAAATCAAAATTATAGATTACACATTAAAGTAACAATCTTTTGGAAAACTTTTGGTACAAAAAGAATAAAAAATAAACTTAAAACAATCCCAATTTTACAGAAAATAAAAGTTGAAAAATCCTATAAAATTTTCTGTTATCAAAAACTTCAATTTAATTTAAAAATCATAAGAGAAAAAAACTTTGATAAATAGAAACAAGCAAACAAAACCTAAAAACTTTTTAGGAAAAAGATTTTAAGAATCTTTTCTTCTAATCAATCAAGAACAAAAATAAAACTCAAAACCTTGAAAGAAAACTTCAATAATCAAGAAAAGAATATAAATCAATGAGAGGAATAAAGAAAACATATTGTTTTTTTTGTCTTCTTAGAGAGGATAAAATACAAAACATCATTCTTTTCTCTATTGTAGTTGTCAACACAATTTTGTAAAAAGGGTTAAGGCTTCAAGAGACCTATTTATAAAAAATCCTAACTTAAAACTCTTAAAAATAGAATATTTTTTTTTAAAAAAAACAAAACGAGATAAAAAGGTTTCGATCCAAATTTAAAAGAAAACAAAATTCTATTCTGAAAAGGATTTATTCAATTATTTAAAATAAATAAAATATATTTAAAAGATAACTTATATATATATATATATATTACGGTTGTTACAAACATCCCACCTTATGAGAATTTCGTTTTAGAAATTTACATATCTTGCTGATCGGCGTAGACACGTAAGTGCACGTGATCGAAGTAATAAGACTGGAATATTCCATCGTATCGAACCCACAGGGAACGAGTTTACAAGTCAAATTGAAAAATAGATAAATGCTAGTGAAAATACAAGTAAGGTAACCGAGTGTGTAAAAATGTTTCGAAGGTTATTTATACTACTAAAAGTTTAAGGAAAAATCAATGAATTAAAAAAAAGGAATTCAAGTGCTTTTGCCCCTTCAGAGAAAATGTTGTTGAAAATGTTGTAGCAATTGTGTCAACAAATCCCAATCTAAATAAATTGGGTTCAATTCTTTTTGGGTTTTACTCCCAAATCCTTTAGGAAACTAAGCAATTAAACCTACATGTCTGTGGCTAATTGAGCTTAGATGGTTTTTGCACACAACCCTCTCGATTTTGGAGTCTCGCCCTATGTCTAAGGTCGAAGTTTTAGATCTTATGTCTAAGTCCTTTCCTCCGATGTTTTAATGAGATCCACTATTCCTTGACCCTCTCGGTATCAAGTTCGAGCTTTTGAACATGACCTTGCGTTTAGCAAAGGTTGTCCAAATTAATTCACTAAAAACAAACTTCGATTCGGTTGCCAACACAACTACTTTGCTACTTTAAGCTAGTCATCTCTCTTTTAGGGTATTCACACTTGAACCCCTAAAGAGGAAATTAGCTCATGATTGAATCTAAAGAAAACATCATTTTAGTTGTAGTAATACAAAAGAAAAACAGAAACAAAAGCAAACGTAATAGACTAAACCGAAAAGAAGAAAAATACTATTGCATGTAAAGGCTCTCGGTTTCTTCCTCTTTAATTATGAAAAAGAAAGGAAACCAAACTGAATATTAAACTGAAAGAAGGGGAAGAGAAAGAAGAAAAGAACATAAAACACAAGAAAGAAAAATAGTAACTTAAATTGAAATGAAGCTCTCGGGTTTCTCCTATTTTATTCAAGGAAAAGGGTTTTAAACTAAGTATAAAAGCATAGAAGATTAAAAGGTAAAATCGAAACTTTATTGAAACTTAAAGTGTGCAAACAGTAAGGAAAAACAAAACTTGAACAACAACTCTAACCTCCTTTGTTAATCGATTCTACCCACACTTATGTTAGAAATCTTAACTTCCAATACTTTCGCAATGAGGGATTAACTTAGGATTCTAACAACTATTAAAAAGAATACAATGCTGCTAGAAAAGAATCGAAATAGCTATTGTAAATAGTACAAAACAGAAGGAAAAAACTGAAAAAGAAAAATGGAGAGAATCTGAGCTTGGTAATCTCTTCGCCTCCCTTCAAACCCTCGATTTGTAGCCTGTTATAGATGATGCAAGTAGGGTTTTTCTCCAAGAATCCTGTTGGGTTTTATGTCCTAAAACTCGTGAGTTTGTACACTGAATGTATATTCTATTTTGCAATAAAGATATTGTTGAGATTTATTCAAATAAAGGTGTTATTGAATAAAGTGAATTGTATGTTTTGAAACCCTAATCCAATAAAGAACCCATGACTATAGGATGTATACTTGAACTTTATGTGTGACATAAAAGTGGATCAGGTTCAAGTTATAGCCACAACGGTCTATAGTATAGGGATAGGGTTGGGTACCTTATCCTGGGGACACTATGGACGCGACCCACTTTGTAAAGTATAAACGATGTGATCCTGAATCTTTCATGTGGAGACATGCGAGTGGGGGCGTCCTATGCAATGAGTTTGCATAAGACTGGACCTAGAAATAGTCACTTAGACTTTATAACTTCGTTTACTGTCTTAACTGACTATATTCATATGATGACCTAGGTAACTCGATCTTAATACTGAGTGTGCCATGAACTCCTGTTTATTTGGATTATCCTTAGATTTGCATGGGTGAGAGTGGCCTGTGATTGCCGACTCAATAAGCCTCCCATTTCAGGGATAAGACCGGGTAGATAGCTGGGAACATAGTTCTGCAAGATAGAATTCATTCCTACCCGTTTTATGGATTTGTAGAGAGGTTGTTCCCTTAAGTGCTGACTCCAGGTCTTGAACAAAGGGCCCACCCCTCTCATTGGCACGAGAGGGATTTGGTTTGTTGGTTGGACCACAAACCAATTGTTCATTAGAGGATCAGTGGGACTTAAGGAACGAGAAGTAATTACAGGGTAAAACGGTATTTTTGACCCAGCTATAATTACGAACGACCTTTGAAGTATCGACTTACTAATCATGATTATATCGAGTGGACAGAAATATATCTACAGTGAGGACAGTGCAGCCACTGGGCTTTAGTGGAGTGTCCCAGTGGTTAACGAATGTTGGTTCGCTAGGTTAAAGAGTTTGGCCGGTTAATCTTGTATCATTGGAGCTCATGATCTGTAGGTCCATTAGGTCCCCTTACTAGCTCGGACTAAGCCTTGTAACATTTTGAGAGAAAAGAATTTGAATTGTTAAAATTCGGTTTTGGGAGAAAACGTTAATTACATGTGATATACTTAACGTGTTACAGTTTAATTATGAATTAAACTATAATAAAGAAGAGGTGAAAATATTTAAATGTGATTTAAATATTTGTTTGGTTTATAACATGAATAGGGATTCATGTTTAAACGATCGATTTAAGAAATCGAGATTGGTCAAATTATTTAATTTGATATTTGATATTAAATTAAATAAATTATTTAAAATTAATTAATTAAATTAATAAATTGATTTTCAATTTAAAATTAATTTTATATTAATTTTGAATTAAAAAAATAAAAAAAATAAATGAAAATTCAAAAATCAATTTGGGTTTTCAATTGGACCAAATCAATTGTGAGAGTCACCATCTTACTTTTTCAAATTCACACAAATTGAGCACCTCTTTCTTGCTAAATCCTTCTGATCTTCTTGCTGTCATCTTCTCCTAGCTTGAATAAGCTTTTGGTTTCTTTAATTGAAGAAGAAACCATTAGATTAAGAAGGATTTTTTCAGAATTGACAGAATTCACATTTTTGAGACCTTTCTCCCATCTCTCTTCAAATTCTCTCTATCAAAGATCCCACAATCTGTTCCAAGGCCTGAGGATAGTAGGGAAGACACTAGAGGTTGTCCACAAAGTATTTGTGACAAGAAATTGCCCACGGATTAGGAGAATTTTGAACTACAAAGGTATGTGTTCATACTCTCTGTTTTTCTAGATTTGTGCATGCTTTTTATTTCGTAAAATTGATCAACTTAGAGTGTTCAAGATCCAAAATTGCTTCCGCTTTCTTAATCTACACTCTTTCAAATCCATCTTTAAATCGTGGGTGATTGATTGGGTATAACTTAAGGCCATTTTCTTTCTAAAAGTGAGTGAGAATCTCCCAAAATATAGCAATCCCGAAAATTGAGGCGTGTTTCTTCATTTGGAACTTTGCCAGGATTGTGTCCAACATTTTGTCAGACATTTTTTTGGCTTATTCAACTTTGTGTTGGGGTTTGTGCCCTAAAACTCGTAGTTTGTAATTTTGTTCTAATTGTTGTAATAAAGAGTTATTATTTAAATAAAGAGTTATTGTGCATTATTTATGATATTGCCCTTATTTTAACCCTAAATCCAATAAACTAAACATCCAAGGTTGTAAAATGTCTCTTGAACAGAATGTACTGTACATATAAAGAATCTCGGTTCAAGATACAACCTAAAGGGTTTATAGTAAGGGGATAAGGTTTGGGTATCTTACCCTGGTAACACTATGTATGTGGCCCACTTTGTATATGATACAAACACTGTGATCCTAACGTGTTCGTGTAGATGACATGTGAGTGAGGATATCCAATATAATGAGATTACATAAGACCGGACCGCGAAATAGAACCACTAGATGTAACTCCGTTGACTAGCTAGGTTTCTATTTCATTAGGATGACCTTGAAAGGAATGAAAATCCCATGCAGCGGAAGACGATTGAATCGTCGAAGTATCAATTACGCAAACCGTCTTTGTTAAAATTGATCTAATACATAGATCTAGGCTAAACATGCAATTAAGAAGAAGAAAAACAGTAAGAATGGATTTTACTTACTTGTTGAAGACTTTCTTCACAATATCCTCTTCAAGTCCACGAACTCTTCGTGCTCCTTCGTATACTACGAATTCCTCCAACGATGATGAACCAAACACCACCAAAAAGCCTTCTCGGTTGTTCTCTTTAGGAGAAATGAGGCTTGTGGGAACCTTTTGGTTTTGGAAAAGGGGGGAGAATTTGAGAGAGAATAGAGAGAGTTTCTCTTCTCTTCTTTTGTGAAAAACTAAAAAATGAGAGAATGAATCACCATCCTTCTTGAAAGAAGGGTTTATATAGTGGGATTAGTGGAGTTAAAATGTCCACATATTTACCACTTTACCACAACCATAGGTTATGCAAATCTCATTTGCATAACTACATAATATAAGATATCTCATATCTCATATTGCAAATCTCATTTGCAATAATTGTGGATTTATTAAATTGAATCACATCCAATTTAATTTCTCTCAATCAAATTCTCCAATTAGCCTTAATTCAACAATTAGGCTAACCTATAGTTTATTATGAATCTCATTCACATTAAACTATATATTATATCATTCATGTCTCATATAAATGACATAAATGCCCTTAAGGTGAAATTGAACACTTCAATTTCATACCAAAACTTTATCCCTTCTTAAATCCAGATGGAGCCAACCGAGGGGACCTAATGAACCTACAGTGACGGGCTCCAATGATCCGAGATTAACCTGCCAAACTCTTTGACCCGGTTAACCAACATTCATTAGCTTTGGTGACACTCCACTATAGCCCGTAGCTGCACTCCCGTCAGTGCAGAATATTACGTGTCCACTGATATAACCAATGCCCATTAGTCGACCCTTCACAGTTGTTCGTGAGACACTACTGGGTCAAATTACCGCTTTACCCACAGTCTACCTCTTTTGTTCCTTAAGTCCCCACTGCTCCTCTAATGAACAACAAATTGTGATGGTCCAACCGTACACAACACCCTTTTCGGGCCAATGAGAAGGTGGGCGCCCGTTGTCCAAGCCCCGGAGACAACACTTAAGGGAACAACCCCTCTAGTTTCCCTAAAGCCGGGAACGAGTGAATTCCATCTCGCGTAGTTAAGTTCCCAGCTCCCTACTTGGTTCTGTCCCTGAGAAGATAGGCATATTGGGCGAGTAATCGTGACCACCCTCACCCGTACTTAGTCAAAGAAACGGACCCTCGTAGTCGTGGAGTCCGTAATGTGACTCGGGATTGTGTCGAGTCACTAATGGTCATCTACGAAAATATTAGTCCTTACTGTCAACGGTGTTACATCAGTAGGTCTAATAATTCACGGTCCGGTCTTGTACAATCTCATTGCACAGGATGCCCCCACTCGCATGTCAACCACATGAACGAGTCGATCATCTCGCCTCAGATCTAATACAAAGCGGGCGCATCCACGGTGTATCCGAGGATTAGGTCTCCAACCCTATCCATATATCAGAGACCGTTCGGGTCATTAACTCGAACGTGATCCTCCCTATGTGTCCACTACACACCGCTCAAGTTCTAGTTCTCTCATAAATTCAATGACCACGGAGCTTAGTTTATTGGAAAAAGTTTATAAAAATTATGAGACACCAAGTGATGAAATAAATAACTCTTATTAATTTCAAACAATATATTACAAACACGAGATTAGGACAAAAATCCTAACAAACTCCCACTTGGACTAAGCTAGTGGATAAAATACATTTCGTAAATGTACATAAATTACAACGGCGTAATACAATAAACTAGGGCATTGAATACCCGTTTACACATCTCCCACTTGCCCTAGTCGGAAGCTCTCTCAAGACCTAGACTCTCTAGGTGACCCTCAAACACTTTAGCCGTGAGGGGCTTTGTAAATGGATCGGCTACGTTGTGCTCCGACGCTATCTCGCGTGACCGCCACGTCTCGCGGTGCACAATCTCCCGTATCAGATGATACTTGCGCTCAATGTGTTTGCCTCTCTTATGGCTCCGAGGCTCATGTGAGTTGGCTCTCGCACCACTATTATCACGAGCAGAGTGTGATGGGCAAGTTCATGTTAGGAACAACTTCCAAATCACATGAACTTCCTAAGCCAAACGAAATCTTCTTTGCGCCTTCACAAGCCGCAACATACTCCGCTTCCATAGTGGAATCAGCGATGCTTCCCTGCTTGATGCTTCGCCATACTATAGCTCCTCCATTCAGAATGAAGGCTGACCCCGAGGTGGATTTCCTAGAATTCTTATCGGTCTGAAAATCAGAATCTGTGTATCCCGTAAGGATCAAATCCCCACTCCCATACACTAAGTCGTAGTTCCTCGTTCTCCTAAGATACTTGAGGATTGCCTTTACGGCCCGTCCCAGTGATCTAATCTGGATTGGTGATATCTCACCGACAATTAAATCGCATAACAGATGTCGGGCCTAGTACACAGCATGGCATACATCAGGCTCCCTACAGCTGAAGCATATGGAATCCGTCTCATATCCTCAACATCTTGAGGAGTCTTAGGACATTGATCCTTAGCCTGAAAGGCAGTAAGCCCTTCTTGGAGTTCTGCATCTTATATCTAGACAACATCTTGTCTATATAAGACGCCTAAGACAAGGCTAGTGTTCTGTTCTTCCGGTTCCTGACTATCTGGACACCTAGAACATACTGAGCTTCTCCCAAATCTTTCATTTGGAATTGCGAAGCTAGCCACTTCTTAACGTCGAAGAAATTCTACCTCATTCCCAATGAGAAGAATATCATCCACATACAACACTAAAAATGCGATGTTTGTCAACGATTTTCTTGTAGACACAAGGCTCGTCGACATTTTGATCAAAGCCATAAGATTTGATTGCCTCATCAAACCTTATATTCCAAGACCTCGAAGCCTGTTTCAGTCCATAAATGGACCTATGAAGCCAGCAAACTTTTTGCTCTTGGCCTTGGGCAATGAACCCTTTGGGCTGGTCCATGTAGATGGTCTCATCAAGTTTGCCATTCAGAAAGGCTGTCTTGACATCCATCTGCCATACCTCGTAGTCATAATACGCGGCAATGGCCAGAAGGATCCTGATCGACTTTACCATGGCAACAGGCGAAAAGGTCTCCTCATAGTCAACCCCTTCAACCTGGGTAAAACCCTTTGCTACTAGTCGGGCTTTGAAGGTCTGCACTTTCCCATCTACGCCACGTTTACGCTTGTAGATCCATTTGCAACCAATAGGTTTTACCCCATCCGGTTGATCTACAAGCTCCCATACAGAATTGAAGTACATAGACTCCATTTCTTGGTCCATAGCTTTAATCCACTTGTCTTTGTCAACATCAACCATTGCCTGATCATAGGACAATGGATCTTCACAGTCATCATCAGGAGCGACAACTGAGGTTTCAGCTAAACCCATGTAGCGATCAGGCCGTCTCACAGCCCTCCCACTACGTCGAGGTATTCCCAACTCTTGGGAACGAATTTTACTAGACGTGCTAGGATCAACAACACTTGTTGACGTACTAGCCCCATCAGCAACTCTTGCTGATGAACTGCCCATTTCATTCAATACAATCTTACTCCTTGGTACATGATCCCTGACGTGGTTTTCCTCTAGGAAAGTAGCGTTT
Organism: Trichosanthes cucumerina; assembly: GCA_036507285.1. Lineage (NCBI taxonomy): Eukaryota > Viridiplantae > Streptophyta > Magnoliopsida > Cucurbitales > Cucurbitaceae > Trichosanthes > Trichosanthes cucumerina. Next base: position 57,842,232 of record CM071838.1, read on the forward strand.
GTCGACACAAGCACCCTATTTTCCCTAGGATCATAAAACAAACCACCTCTAGTCTCTTTAGGGTAACCTACGAATAGGCACAATTTCGAACGGGGTTCCAACTTTTTCGGGTTTGACACCAACACATGGGTCGGGCATCCCCAAATCCTGAAGTGATGTAAACTGCCTTTACGTCCACTCCAGAGCTTGAAAGGTGTTTCACAAACACTCTTCGAGGGAACGTTGTTCAAAATATAAACCGCAGTCTCCACCGCGTACTTCAAAAAGAGAATCGGGAGACGAGCATAGCTCATCATCGACCGAACCATGTCCAACAAGGTTCTGCTTTCTCCTCTCCGATACACCATTCTCGCTGTGGCATACCAGTGTTTGAGAGTTGGGACGTAATTCCGCTTTCTATCATATAGTCCTCGGAATTCTTGTCCATGGTACTCTCCACCCGATCCGATCGAAGTGTTTTAAGCGATTTACCTAAGAGGTTCTCAACCTCAGTCTTGTACTCCTTGAACTTTTCAAGAGTTTCAGACTTCTTATGCATTAGGTAAATGTACCCATATCTAGAGTAGTCGTCTATTAAAGACACAAAGTACTCATATCTGCCTCGAGGTTTAACATTCATCGGACCACAGAGGTCAGAATGTACTAACTCAAGAGGCTCTTTGGCTCTATATCCTTTTCCACTAAAAGGACGTTTGGTCATTTTGCCCTCAAGGCATGACTCACACACCGGTAAAGAGTTTTCTTCTAACTCATTTAGAAGTCCACTCTTCACTAGTTTCTCAATCCTATTGAGATTAATGTGGCCTAACCGAAGATGCCAAAGGTGGGCATTTTCTTTTGGAGAAACTTTCGCTTTCTTAGTTCGTGTTTCTAGCTAGCTTTAAATAATTCAATGATTCAAAACACTTTTGACCGAATTAGGTTTCAAAACATACAGATTATTTTCAAGTGAAGCTGAACAAATCACATTCCCTTTGAAAGAAATAAACGCTTTATTCGATTCAAAAGAAACTGAAATACATTGTACAATAAGACAGGAAATTGAAACAAGGTTTCTAGTAAACCCTGGAACTATGTACAAATTGTCCAACAATAAGTACTTCCCGCCAAAGCTTAGCTTCACCGTGCCGATCGCTGCAGCAGAGACAAGCTCCCCGGATCCAACCCGTAGACTCACCTCACCCTCTCGCAATGCACGCGAGAAATCAATCCCTAAAAGAAGAACAAACGTGGTTAGTGGCGCCCGAATCCAGTATCCAGGCAGAGTCACTACTCTCCACTAAACAGGTTTCAGTCACAAGTAAATCATATTTACCTTGATTCTTCTTCTCGGCAAGGAATTTGGGACAGTTTCTCTTCCAAAGGACCGCCCCATTGCAAAGTGGAAACACTTTCCTTTCTCTGCAACCTCCTTGACCTTCTTGCCCTTGTGGGCGGCAGCTCGGTCATTTTACCCCTCTTCATTCTCTTCTTCCCTTTCGGGCGTGAAGGAGCAACAGGTTTCGTCCCAGAGGTCGAACCCCTGTGATAAGACCTGTAGGCAACATTTGCCTCAGATTCCCTGACCCTATGCAAGGATTGGAAATTTTGTAGCTCATTGAGGAGGGTAGTCAGTGTGTAGCTAATTTTGTTCATAACAGCATTGCTACGAAACTGAAGGAAACTCTTCGGAAGAGTCTCCAAAATAAAACTGACCTGACTCGACTCATCGATCGAAGCCCCGTTCATCTCGGCCAGATGGAAGTGGGTCATCATGTCTAGAACGTGTTCACGGACAGACGACCCCTCTTTCATCCGTGCGTTGAAAACGTATTTGAGCGAGTCATGCCGACCGAAAGATCATTTTGTCCAAACATTTCCTGCAGAGACTCCATGATCTCCTTAGCGAAAACCATCACTCGTGCTTCTTTGCCAAGACATCGGACATATGCCGCAATAATATAGACCTTGGCCTTTTCATTGGCCCCGATCCATCGATCGTGACGCGCATCGCGAACACTTCGCGACGCGGCCGAGCCCGACATCCGAGGACACTCCTCAGATAACACGAACTTAATGTCATCTTGTACCAAAATTGTATTTATGTTGATTTTCCAACTTTGATAGTTATCTCCAACTAATTTGTCCGAAGCGAGTAAAGCTATAATTGCGCTAGACATTTTTAGCTAAAAAATCAAGAAAACCTTTGTATTAGTCTCGAAAAAAACTTTTGAAATCCAATCAAGTTTTAGCAAAATTTGTTTCATGATCCCTAGGTCAATCAAAATTTTGCAATGATACCCTAAAGGTTTAGAATGACCGCCACCGAAGGGTGAAATGTAACACTCCTCCTCTAGGACGAGACTTTCTCGATCGGACCCCTAATCCCGAATAACTCTTATTCCATTAGGCGTCAATTACCATTGTTCGGTCGAATTCATTAACACTTAACGAATTCAGTGAGTGTCACCCTCAATCTTTAAGTTTCCAAGCATCCGCTCAAACAATAGCCACCGAAGGTGAACCAAGAAGGAAAACCAACCAGAAATCAGATCCCTTTCGGAATTCACGGTGTTCACTCCCATGATCAAGCCCTCCGAAGGGATTGTCTGCGTCCAGCCAAACTAGCAGCGGATCATAGGCGTCTCACGGTGTGAATCGAAAGAAGAGACGTGGTCTCGTTTTTCACAAGTCCCGCCTCCCACTCACTATAAGTACTCTCTCCATCCACGATGATATTGACCTATACAAATGCCATCCGAAGGGGGACGCTCCCATTTGCGCCACGAGGCCGAGTATAGGTCTCACGGTGCGGACTTTAAAGGAGATTTGTGGTTGGAAATTCAAATGTATCTCATACACTTTATTTCCTCCCACTCAAAGACTTTAATTTTTATTAGGGATTGACCTAGATAAACCGGCTAAAATTTACCTAAGTCTACCAATATAACTCTTATATGGTATTAACCTAAGTTTATAATCACATTATTAACTTAGGTATATGTGAGTAAATTAATTAACACTTAATTAACGGCACTCACGAGAATATAACCTAAGAATCTCCGGACCGAATTCACTCCCGTGTCGGTTTCTGTGTAGGGTTGTTCATGGCGTCAACTTAAATACTGACCTTAGACAAAACCTTCCTTAGACAGAGTTACTTATCACCACCATTCATAGGTTATATTTGATTTCCTAAATTTCTAATCTCATTAGAAAATTAGAAAACCTAAGTCTAATTATTCAAGTTCTAAACACTTTAAAACTAATAATTAACTTAGGTTGCATGCATTTCTATGTTATAGTGCTTGATCATCCATCACATGAATAATACTATATACTATAACATAATATAATTCATCACATGAATTTAAATGCATGAGCATGCTTTTAATTTAAAATATAACACTTATATTTAAATCAATTAAAACATGCATACATTATATTATAACTCTTATAATATAATCCTATCATGCATACTATATATTATAACTCTTATAATATAAATATGATGCATGAAATGTTTAACCTAAGGTGGGATTTTAAATCTATATGACATACAATATGCACATAGAAATTAATTAAAATATACATCTCATGTATAAAATAATTAAATAGCAAAAATGAACCGATTTTTGGCACCTAGGGGCAATTATTTAATTAAATAACATTAATATAACATTTATATTAATATTATTTAATAAAATAATTAAATAAAAAATAATAAAATACATTTTATTAAAATAAATAAATAAAACGTGTGAAAACCGCCCAAAAAAGGCCTTGATCCCACGACCTCGCGTAACTGCCGCGAACTACTCCTCAACGCGTGCAGACGTTACTGTAACGCCGTGGCGCGCGTTACCAACGCTGCTGCGTCTCAGCGTCGACCCGCGTTCTCAACGCCAGCGGCGTTGCAACGCTGTTCTGCTGCAGGGCCTCCATCTGCGAGGATAGCGTTGAGACGTCGTTGGACAGCGTCTCAACGCCATCGACAGAACAACAAACTCCTTTGTTTGTTTCTTCGCCGATTCTACTGCTTCCGCTCCGATTTCTTCACAAAGAACACTTGCCACGAACGACACGGACTTACAGACTCGATTTATTTTCTAAAACGCCCAAAAACACGGGCCCTTTACATTTGATCTCATCAAACAGAAAATAAATCTAAAAGTGCCAAAAACCGAAAACATCCATTATGCAAACCAAGACATTCATCTCATGAATTATGGTAAAATACCCACCAAATTTTAACAAAACAGTGTATAATTAAGAAACCATCGAAATGGCTCTAATACCAATTGAAAGGAATAAAAATCCCGTGCAGCGGAAGACGATTGAATCGTCGAAGTATCAATTACGCAAACCGTCTTTGTTAAAATTGATCAAATACTTAGATCTAGGCTAAACATGCAATTAAGAAGAAGAAAAACAGTAAGAATGGATTTTACTTACTTGTTGAAGACTTTCTTCACAATATCCTCTTCAAGTCCACGAACTCTTCGTGCTCCTTCGTATACTACGAATTCCTCCAACGATGATGAACCAAACACCACCAAAAAGCCTTCTCGGTTGTTCTCTTTAGGAGAAAGGAGGCTTGTGGGAACCTTTTGGTTTTGGAAAAGGGGGGAGAATTTGAGAGAGAATGAATCACCATCCTTCTTGAAAGAAGGGTTTATATAGTGGGATTAGTGGAGTTAAAATGTCCACATATTTACCACTTTACCACAACCATAGGTTATGCAAATCTCATTTGCATAACTACATAATATAAGATATCTCATATCTCATATTGCAAATCTCATTTGCAATAATTGTGGATTTATTAAATTGAATCACATCCAATTTAATTTCTCTCAATCAAATTCTCCAATTAGCCTTAATTCAACAATTAGGCTAACCTATAATTTATTATGAATCTCATTCACATTAAACTATATATTATATCATTCATGTCTCATATAAATGACATAAATGCCCTTAAGGTGAAATTGAACACTTCAATTTCATACCAAAACTTTATCCCTTCTTAAATCCGATGGAGCCAACCGGGGACCTAATGGACCTACGAAAGGACGGGCTCCAATGATCCGAGATTAACTCGCCAAACTCTTTGACCCTTGTTAACCAACATTCATTAGCTACGGTGACACTCCACTATAGCCCGTAGTCGCACTCGGCGTCGGTCACGAGAATATTACGTGTCCACCGATATAACCAATGCCCATGAGTCGACCCTTCACAGGGTTGTTCGTGAGACACGGTGGGTCAAATTACCGCTTTACCCTCGTGTGTCTACCTCTTGTTCCTTATGTCCCCACCGCTCTCTCTCTAATGAACAACAAATTGTGATGGTCCAACCATACACAACACCCTTCTCGGCCGATAAGAAGGTGGGCGCCTTGTCCAAGCCCCGAGACAAAGACTTAAGGGAATAACCCTCTAGTTTCCCTAAAGCCGAGAACGAGTGAATTCCATCTCGTGTAGTTAAGTTCCCAGCTCCTACTTGGTTCTCGTCCCGAGAAGATAGGCATATTGGGCGAGTAATCGTGACCACCCTCACCCGTACTAGTCAAAGAACAGGACTGTCGTAGTCGTGAGTCCGTAATGACTCGTGATTCGTGTCGAGTCACTAATGGTCATCTACGAAAATATTAGTCCTCATCACAGCGGTGTTACATCGTGAGGTCTAATAATTCACGGTCCGGCTTTGTACAATCTCATTGCACAGATGCCCCCACTCGCATGTCAACCACATGAACGAGTCGATCATCTCGCGTCAGATCTAATACAAAGCGGCCGCATCCACGGTGTATCCGAGTTAGGTCTCCAACCCTATCCATATCATTGTAGAGACCGCTTCGGGTCATTAACTCGAACGTGATCCTCCCTATGTGTCCACTACACACCGTTCAAGTTCTAGTTCTCTCATAAATTCAATGACCCTGTAGCTTAGTTTATTGGAAAAAGTTTATAAAAATTACGAGACACAAAGTGATGAAATAAATAACTCTTATTAATTTCAAACAATATATTACAAACACGAGATTAGGACAAAAATCCTAACAGACCTAAGCAACTTGATCTCAATCCTGAGCAGGTTACGAACTCCTGTTTGCGAGGGATTGTCCTTTGACTAGTATGGGTGAGAGTGGCCAGATTCGCCGACTCGATATGCCTACCTTCTTGGAGACAAGACCGAGTGAGAAACTGGGGACTTACCTTACCAAGATGGAATTCACTCCTTCCCGCCTACTAGGGTTAGTAGATGAATGTTCCCTTAAGTGGTGTCTCCAAGACTTGAACAAAGGGTCCAACCCTCTCATTGACCCAAAAGGGACTTATGTTTGTTGGTAGGACCACAAACAAATTCTTCATTAGAGGAACACTGGTACTTGCTGTACAAGATGTAACCCAACGGTAAAACGGTAATTTGACCCAGCTGGTATTACGAACATTCGTGAAGGATTGACTTGTTGTTATTGGTCAATATCCGTGGACACAGAAATATATCTGCAGTGAGAAGAGTGCAGCTGCGGAACTTTAGTTGAGTGTTCCCGCAGTTAACGAATGGTGATTATAAGGTTAATGAGATTAACCGAATAATTTCGTATCGTTGGAGCTTTTGATCTGTAGGTCCATTAGGTACACCTTCTAGCTCGTAAAGGGTTCTTAGATCCTTTGAATTTGAAATGTTCAAATTCATTAGGGAATAAGTTTAATATATATAGATACGTTTTATTATAAAGTTTTGGAACTTTATATTATAAATTTAATGTTAATATGATTCGTATTAAATTATATGATAGAATTAAATATTTGAAAGAGTTCAAATATTAATTTAAATGTGAATGTGATTCATATTTAAAAACAATAGGTAAAAATTTAATGTGCATGAGTTGTGCATTAAAACTATAGGTTAGAGGGAAAAATTGATTAAATGTGATTTAATCCAAATTAAATATATCATATTTAATTTGATTTAATTAAATGTCATTTAAATTGATAATTATATAATTAAATATGATTTAATTATATTATATTATTAATTATATTTAATTTAATTATTTTATTAATTAAATTAAGGAAACGTGTCATCAAGACACGTTCCCACTACCCCTCTTCTTCTCCCTATCGATAGTGATACAGGGAGAAGAGAGATCAATGGGATTGATCGATGATGGTGTGTAATTTGTGAATTGTTAAAAAAAATTCTCTCTCTAAAATTCTTTTCTACTTTCCAAATCAGTTGGAATCCTTCCCACCAAGGATTGGATCTAAGTAGAAACTCAGAGGATGGGAGGTTCTCCTTTGTGATGTTGTCCTGAGGAAAAGAACAGAGGAATTTTCTTGGTTGTTGTATTGCTGTGCAAAAGGAACAAGGAGTTGTTGTTGATTCGAAACTACAAAGGTAACTTAGATTTTCCTTATAGTTTATTTAATTTATAGCATGTTTGCATGTTTTTAATTTCATGCCTAATTAGATTAGATTATGCTTATTCTGTATGTTTTACCAATGTATTGGTATTTGGATTAAACAAAAACAATCAAGCAATCGATCCATTAATCACGTTTCTGCGCCTCAAGGGGATCAGATCCCCATCAATTGGTATCAGAGCAATGCTTGTTTTGTTTTGGTTGAAACAAATTTGCATTGGATAGGTGGGAATTGCATTTGGTTTGTTGTAAAACTGTTTAGGAAAATTTTGACCTTAGTTTTTTTTTTTATTTGATCAAATTAAGTGTAAAGGCCCCTGCGTTTTGGGAAATTAAGTGCATTATCGAGTCTGTATTTAAGTTATGAGTCGTTCGTGACAAGTTTGAAGCCATTCGGATGAGATTTGAGGGAGAAATCGCCAAAAGAAGGTGTTGTGTTCGAAGGTTTTAGCTACTGGCAGAACCAGTAGCGTTGCAACGCTACCAGCAACATTGCAACAGTATCAACACCGTTGCAATGTCGTTCATTAGCGTTGCAACGCTAAGGAACGGTGTCGCAACGCAGAAACCCCTATCAATACGGAAATGCCAAGGGTCAGCAGCGTTGCAACGTTGCCCCTCAGCGTTGCAACGCTACCCCGATGCCAGGCGCGCGCGAAAGATGAGGCGACGTTGCAACGCTCCCTTCAGCGTTGCAATGCCGTGACGCCAACCTGAAGGTGCAGACTGGTTTGGGCGGTTCGGGTCAATCTTGGTCCAGATCGAGCGATCTGAGCCGGGTTCAAGGAGTTTTGGACCGGTTTTGTAATAAGATTACTGTAATTTTATTATTTTTGCACTTTAGGGGCCAAATTTTTCCAGTATTACAACTATTTTCTTTATGAATGTCATTTAGAATATTTTCCACCTTAGGATAAGCATGTTCATGCATTTTTTTATTTGTATAATTCTTATATAAGTATGGTAGAAATGCATGATTTATTTTATTTTCATAAGTAATTAATTATAATTGTTATAATTAGATTATATGGAAAATAAAGTGCATGGAGCATGAAATTACTTAGTTTAAATAAATGTTATTTTATTTAAGTAATTTGCTTTATTCAATTAGTTGAATATTATTTATAATTCCAATTTGAAATCGTTTGTTGGTTTTATAATATAGTTTCTTGTCATAGGTTAATTATTAAAATTTATAAAAGTTATAAATAAAGGAGTTTTAGAAACCATAACCTATAACAAAGAGCTGCATGCAAACATAGGAACTTGGGTTAAATAAAAATTAGTTTTAAATTGTTTAAAATTAATTTAGACCTAAGTTTAATTTTTAATATGATTAGAAATTAGTCTTACATAGTATTTTAAATAGTTTAAAATATAGTAGGACAATAGGACATTGGTTATAAGGGAACTCTACCGGTGATGTTCTATCTAAGGCTGGCGGTACTTAAGCTGACGGTTAACGGAACATCCTACCTTGGAACTGACCTAGAACTTGAGTTGAATTAACCATAGTCATGTTTTATATCTAGGTAATTAAAATGTTTATTCACCTAGACATAAAGTTAAAAGACCTAGTTATAATAGTTATAATAGTCATAGACTTAGATAGGTTCTATTAGCCAGAATCCTACTAAGTTAAACCTATACCCTAACCTTAGGATCTTTAGTGGGAGAAAACGAGATGTTCTCATTGAGTTTACTCTCACGTCCTCAAGAGTTCACACCTTGAGTTTCATGCTCGGCTACGTGGCATCAATAGGGCGTCCCCCTACGGTAAGTGTTTGAATGGTTCAATACCAAGGTGAATGAGGAAAATACCCATAGTAAATGAGAGCAGGATGCGTGTCAACATATCCTACGGTCTCCACCATTAGGTCGCACCCTGAGATTTCTATAGTCCTCGTGCTAGGTTATCCTGGAACAGCCAATCCCTACGGAGGGCCTGACTATAGGGGTCGGAACACCGTGAACTCCAGAAATGGATAGGGTCTCTTAGGTAATTTGCCAATAGTTGTCTTTCTTAATAGTAGCCTGTTGGCTCGAACCTATTGGATCTGAAAAGGAAAGGGTCACATTTGCGGGATAAGTTAAGCTAGTTAACAAGTCCTTGACCAAACAAACGATAGCTAAAGATCATTGGGACATGAGATGTTCTGGCAGTGAGAATTAGCTGAGATAGTCTCAATTCATGGGAGGAGTGACTGACCACCTGACGGTGGTTTTTGTTCTAAACCCTTGAAGTATCGTTGCAAAATTAAAGGTTTAATTTAAAGACTAGGGTTCTTTAATAGTTTTGCTAAATTTTATTGGTTTATAACGGGTTAAAGACATAACTAATTAGAACTGCTTTGAAATTTTCGCATGTCGTCTTCTATAATAGCCTTACTCAAAAGCGAACATTTAACTGACAAAAATTATACTACGTGGAAGTCCAACCTGAATACGATTCTCGTTGTTGACGACCTTCGGTTTGTACTGACTGAGGAATGTCCTCAGGTCCTTGCTCGAAACGCTCCTCAAACTGTTAAGGATTCATACGACCGCTGGATCAAGGCCAATGATAAGGCCAAGGTCTACATTTTGGCCAGAATTTCTTAAGTTCTGGCTAAAAAGCACGAGGGCATGGTCTCAACTCGTGAGATCATGAGTTCGTTGTAGAATATGTTTGGACAACCATCTGGACAGCTTCGACACGAATCCTTCAAGTATGTTTATAACTCCTGTATGAAGGAGGGATCGTCATTGAGAGAACATGTTCTTGATCTGATGGTGCACTTCAATGTGGCTGAAATGAACGACGCGGTCCTAGACGAGCAAAGTCACGTGTCGTTCATCCTGGAATCTCTTCCGAAGAGTTTCCAGCAATTCCGCCGCAATGTGGTGATGAACAAGATAGAGTACAACCTGACTACTCTTCTCAATGAACTGCAGACTTTCCAGTCTCTTATGAAGAATAAGGGACAGGTTGATGGAGAGGCAAATCTGTTTGCCCATTCCAGAAGGTTCTAGAAGCGTTCATCCTCTGGAACTAAGTCTTGTGGTCTATTTTCTGGGCTTAAGAAGACCCAAAAGAAGAAGATTGGAGGGAAAGTGAAGGCATCTGCTGCTGATAAGGGCAAGGAAAAGGCCGAAGTTGCAGACAAAAAAAAGTGTTTCCACTGAAACATTGACGGGCACTGGAAGTGAAACTGCCCAAAGTACCTTCTTGAGCTCAAAAAGAAGAAAGGTAAATTCGATTTAATTGTTCTTGAAACTTGTTTAGTGGAAAATGATGATTTTACCTGAATACTTGATTCAGGAGCCACTAACCATGTTTGCTCTTCTTTACAGGAAACTAGTTCCTTCAAGGAGCTCGAAGAGGGTGAGATGACGCTCAAGGTCGGAATGAGAGATGTCGTCTCAGCTCGTGCAGTGGGAGATGCCAAGCTGTTTTTTAGAGATAAGATTTATATTTTTAGAAAATCTGTACATAGTTCCTAAGATTAAGAGGAACTTGATTTCTATCTCTTACTTAATTGAACTTGGCTATTGTATTACCTTTTCAATTAATGAAGCGTTTATTTCAAAGAAAGGTGTCAATATTTCTTTTGCTAAGATAGAAAACGGCTTGTATGTACTTAAACTGATTCAAACTAAGGTAATTTTAAATCATGAGATGTTTAAAATTGCAAATACTCAAAGTAAAAGGCAAAGAATTTCTCCAAATAATAATACCTATCTTTGGCATCTTAGACTTGGTCATATAAATCTCAACCAGAATGAGAGACTATCAAAGAATGGACTTCTATATAAGTTAGAAGATGATTCTCTGCCTCCTTGCGAATCATGCTTGGAAGGTTAAATGACTAAGCGACCTTTTTGTGGAAAATGTTATGGAGCCAATGAACCCTTGGAAAGAGCTTATACATTCGGATCTTTGTGGTCCGATGAATGTTAATGCTCGTGGAGGGTAAGAATATTTCATCTCTTTCATAGATGATTATTCGAGGTATTCTTACCTATACCTAATGCATCATAAGTCTGAGGCTTTTGAAAAGTTCAAAGAGTATAAGGCTGAAGTAGAGAATGCATTAGGTAAAACCATTAAGACACTTCGATCCGATGGAGGTGGAGAGTATATGGATCAAAGATTCCAGGACTATTTGATAAAACATGGAATCCAATCTAAAGTCTCGGCACCTAATATAATTCAGCAGAATGGTGTATCTGAAAGGAGAAATAGAACCTTGTTAGACATTGTTCGATCTATGATGAGTTATGCTCAATTGTCTGCCTCGTTTTGGAGTTACACAGTAGAGACTGCGGTTCAAATCTTGAACACTGTTCCATCAAAGAGTGTTTCAGAAACACATTTTAAGTTATGGAAGGGGCATAAACCTAGTTTGCAACACTTCAGGATTTGAGGTTGTTCTGCACACGTGCTGGTGACAAACCCAAAGAAATTGGAACCTCGTTCAAGATTATGCCAATTTGTTGGCTATCCCAAAGAAATGAGAGGTGGTCTTTTCTACGACCCACAAGAAAATAAGGTGATTGTCTCGACAAACGCTACTTACTTGGAGGAAGATCACATGAGGAACCATAAACCACGTAGTAAGTTAGTATTAAATGAAGCTACACATGAGTCAACAAGAGTTGTTGATCAAGCTGGACCTTCATCAAGGGTTGATAAAGAAGCCGACACATCGAGTCAATCTCGTCCTTCTCAATCGTTGGGAATGACTCGATGCAGTGGGATGGTTGTTTCCCAACCTGACCGCTACTTGGGTTTAGCTGAAACTCAAGTTGTCATACCTGACGACGGTGTAGAGGATCCATTGTCCTATAAACAGGCAATGAATGACGTAGATAAGGACCAATGGATCAAAGACATGAACCTAGAAATGGAGTCAATGTACTTCAATTCAGTTTGGAAACTTGTAGACCAACCTGAAAGGGTAAGACCCATAGGGTACAATGAATTTATAAGAGAAAAAGAGATGCAGCCGGAAAGGTACAAACCTTTAAGGCCAGACTTGTAGTAAAGGGTTTTACCCAAAGGGAAGGAGTTGACTATGAGGAAACTTTTTCCTCTGTTGCTATGCTTAAGTCTATAAGGATACTCTTGTCCATAGCCGCTTTTTATGATTATGAAATTTGGCAAATGGACGGCATAACTGCCTTTTTGAATGGTAATCATAACGAGAGCATCTATATGTCTCAGCCCAAAGGGTTCATAACCCAAGGTCAGGAGCAAAATGTTTGCAAGCTCAATCGAACCATTTATGGGTTGAAACTGTTGGGATTTTTGTCCTAATCTCGTGTTTGTAAATTATTATTTGAAATTAATAAAATGTTATTCATTTCCTCATTTTGTGTCTCGCATTTTTTACAAACTTTGACCAATAAACTAAGCTCCAGGGTCATTGAATATATGAGAGAATTAGAACTTGAACGGTGTGCAGTGAACACACAGGGAGGATCACGTTCAAGAAAATGACCCGAACGGTCTACAGTATATGGATGGGATTGGAGACCTAATCCTTGGTACACTTTGGATACGACCTAGTTTGTATTAAGATACAAACGAGATGATCTGACACGTTCATGTGGTTGACATGCGAGTGGGGGCATCCTGTACAATGAGATTATACAAGACTAGACTGTGAATTATTAGACCTACTGATGTAACACCGCTGCAGATTGTGATGACTAATAACTTCGTAGGTGACCATTAGTGACTCGACACGAATCTCGAGCGTGTTACGGACTCCATCTGCGCGGATCCGTCCTTTGACTAGTACGCAGTGCGGGTGGTCACGATTACTCGCCCAATATGCCTATCTTCTCAAGGCGGACCAAGAAGAAGGAGGCTGGGAACTTAACAACGCGAGATGAAATTCACTCGCTCCCGCTTTAGGAAAACTAGAGGGGTTGTTCCCTTAAGTGCTGTCTCCAGGGCTTGGACAACGGACGCCCACTCTCTCACTGGCACAAGAGAGTTTTCGTGTATGGTCGGACCATTACAACGTTGTTGTTCATTAGAGGAGCAGTGGGGACTTAAGGAGCAAGAAGTAGACACAGGGGTAAAACGATAATTTGACCCAGTGGTATATACGAACAACCTGTGAAGGGTCGACTCATGGGCATTGGTTATATCAGTGGACACGTAATATTCTGCACTGACAGGAGTGCAGCTACGGGCTTTAGTGGAGTGTTACCGTAGCTAATTATTGTTGATTAATCGGGTCAAAGAGTTTGATAGGTTAATCTCGGATCATTGGAGCTCGTCACTGTATGTCCATTAGGTCTCTCGGTTGGCTCAAACTGGGTTAAAAGAAGGGTTAATGTTTTGGTGTGAATTGAAGTGTTCAATTTCACTTAAAGGGCATTTATGTAATTTATATAAGATATGAATGATATAATATATAGTTTAATGTGAATGAGACTCATAATAAACTATAAGTTAGCCTAATTGTTGAATTAGGGCTAATTGGAGAAATTAATTGAGAGAATTTAAATTGAATGTGATTCAATTTAATAAATCCACAATATTGCAAATGTGATTTGTAATATGAGATATGGGATATCTTATAACATATGCTTATGCAAATATGATTTGCATAACCTATGGTTGTGGTAAAATGGTAATAATGTGGAGATTTTAACTCCATCATTTTCCATTATATAAACCCTTTGTAAGAAGAGTTTCTTAAGTCATTCTCTCATTTTTTGGATTTCCCAAAAGAGAAGAGATAGAATTTTCTCTCAAACTCTCTCATTTTCTCCTCCCTTCTCCAAAACACTAAAGTCCCACAACTTTCCTTCTTCCAAAAGAAGCATAACCGAGAAGCCATTGGTGGTGTTCTTGTTCGTGAGAAGAGTTTAAGTTTGTAGAGAACGAGGAGCACACGAAGAGTTCATGAATCTGGAAAGGATTTTGAAGAGGGTCTTCAACAAGTAAGTATCTTTTACTTGTTGTTTTTCTTTCCTTTTTACATGTTTAACCTAAACTATTAGATAGTTGATTTTAGTGAAATCGAGTAGCATAACGATACCACGACGATTCGATCGTCTTTCGCTGTGCTGAGATTTTCATTCCCTTCAATTGGTATCCGAGCCATACGTTGGTTCTTCTTTGTGCACTGTTTTTCATTAAAATTAGGTGGGTAAAGCCTTGATTTATGAGATAAATGTTTGGTTTGCATAATGGATGTTTTGGTTTTTGGCACTAGAATAGATTTATAATTCAAGTTGATTTGATCAATGTAAGGGCCTATTGTTTTTGGGCATTTTGTTGTAAATCGAGTCTGTAAGTCCGAGTCGTTCGTGGCAAGGGTTGCTGTGAGGAAATCGGAGCGAAAACGGGTGAAAAACGACGCAGAACAGCAAAGGAGTTTGTTGTACTGTCGACAGCGTTGAGACGCTGTTCTTCGACGTCTCAACGCTGCACTCGTGGGCAGAGGCGCGGTGCAGGCACAACGTTACGATGCCAGGCGCGGCCTTGCAACGCTCGTGTGTTGAGAACGTGATGTGCAACGCTAGCCACGACGTTGCAACGCTGCCGCGTAGTGGACGGTTACCAGCGAGCAGTTGCGCCAGACGTGAGAAGTGGCTTAGTGGGGCTGTTTTGAATGTGTTTTTTTTTTATATTTTATTTGTAAAATGTATTTTATTTTATTTATTTATTTATTTTATTAAATAATATTAATATAAAAGTTATATTAATGTTATTTAATTAAATAAATGCCCCTAAGTGCCAAAACCGGTCCATTTTTGCTATTTAATTATTTTATGCATGTGATGTATGATTTAATTAATTTCTATGTGCGTATTGTATGTCATATAAATTTAAAATCTCACCTTATGTTAAACATTTCATGCATCATTTATATTATAAGAGTTATAATATATAGTTTGCATGATAGGTTATATTATAAGAGTTATGATATAATTAAATGCATGTTTTAATTTAATTAATATAAGTGTTATATTTTTTAGATTAAAGTATGCTCATGCATTTATATTTCATGTGATGAATTATTTATGTTATAGTATATAGTTATTCATGTGATGAATGATCAAGCACTATAACATAGAAATGCATTCAACCTAAGTTAATTATTAATTTTAAAGTGTTTAGAACTTGAATAATTAGACTTAGTTTTTCTAGTTCTAATAAGATTAGAATTAGGAAATCAAATTATAGTCTTTGAATGGTGACTGATTAGTAACTCTTTCTAAGGAAGGTTTTGTCTAAGGCTGGGGTATTTAAGTTGACGCTTGCGGAACACCCCTACCTGGAAACCGACCTGAGAGTGAATTCGGTCTGAAGATTCTTAGATTATACTTATCGTGAGTGCCGTTAATTAAAAGTTGATTAATTTACTCACATAGACCTAAGTAATAATGTGATTATAAACTTAGGTTAAATATCATATAAGAGTTATATTGGTAGACTTAGGTAAATTTTAGCCGGTTTATCTAGATCAATCCTGAAATTTATAAAGTGCTGAGTGGGAGGAAATATAGTGTATAAGATACATTTAATTTCTGACCACAAATCTCCGTTAACTTCGCATTGTGAGATCCATACTCTGCCTCGTGGCGCAAATGGGAGCGTCCCCCTTCGGATGGTATTTTTTATGGATCAATATCAACGTGGATGGAGAGAGTACTTATAGTGAGTGGGAGCGGGACCTGTGAAAACGGGACCCGTGGTCTCTTCTTTCGATTCACACCGTTAGATCCCTATGATCCGCCTGCTAGTTTGGCCTGGACCAGACAATCCCTTCGGAGGGTCTTGATCATTGGAGTCGGAACACCGTGAATTTCCGAAAGGGATACAGTTTTCTTGTTGGTTTTCCTTCGTGGTTCACCCTTCGGGGGCTATTGTTTGGACGGATACTTGGAAACTTATAGATTGAGGGTGACACTCACAGAATCGACCAAATAATGATAATCGGGCGCCTAATGGAATAAGAGTTATTCTCGATTAGGTCCGCAGTCGAAAGTCTCGTCCTAGAGGAGGAGTGTTTCTGTTCACCCTTCGGTGAGAGTCATTCTAAACCTTTAGGATGTCATTGCAATTTTTAAATGACCTAGGGATCATATGATTGAATTTTGCTAAAACTTGATTGGATTTCAAAAAGTTTATGCGAGACTGACACAAAATTTTTCTTTGATTTTTCAGCAAAAAATATGTCTAGCTCAATTATAGCTTTATTAGCTTCCGACAAATTAGTGGGAGATAACTTCCAAACATGGAAGAATAATATCACCACGATCTTAGTAACTGACGACCCGAAGTTCGTACTTACTGAGGAATGTCCTCAATTGCCGAGCTCGACTGCATCACGAAGTGTTCGTGATGCTCACAATCGATGGATCAGGGCCAATGAAAAGGCCAAGGTCTATATAATTGTCAGCTTATCTGAAGTCTTGGCAAAGAAGCATGAGTTGATGGTCACCGCTAAGGAGAACATTGATTCATTGCAGGACATGTTTGGACAACAGTCCTTTCAGATCAGGCACGATTCACTCAAACACGTCTTCAACGCCCGAATGAAAGAATGGTCGTCTGTCCGAGAACATGTTCTAGGCATGATGACCCACTTTAATTTGGTAGAGATGAACGGGGCTTCGATCGACAAGTCGATCCAGGTTAGCTTTATACTGGAGACTCTTCTGAAGAGTTTCCTTCAGTTTCGTAGCAATGTTGGTATGAACAAAATTAGCTACACTCTGACTACCCTCCTCAATGAGCTACAAAATTTCCAGTCCTTGATGAGGATCAGGGCACCGGAATCTGAGGCAAATGTTGCCTACAAGTCTTATCACAGGGGTTCGACCTCTTGGACTAAACCTGTTGCTCATTCTCACCCGAAAGGGAAGAAGAAGAAGATGAAGAGGGGTAAAGCTAACCGAGTTGCTACGCAAAAGGGCAAGAAGGTCAAGGAAGTTGCAGAGAAAGGAAAGTGTTTCCAGTGCAATGGGGATGATCACTGGAAGAGAAATTGTCCCAAGTTCCTTGCCGAGAGAAAGAATCAAGGTAAATGTGATTTACTTGTTACTGAAACATGTTTAGTGGAGAGTAGTGACTCTGCCTGGATTTTAGATTCAGCCACCACTAACCACGTTTGTTCTTCTTTTCAGGGAATTGATTCCTTGCAGCCGCTACGAGAGGGTGAGGTGACTCTACGGGTTGGATGCGGGGAGATAGTCTCTGCTGCAGCGATCGGAAAAGTGAAGCTCTAGTTTGATAGGATTTTTTTATTGTTGGACAATATGTACATAGTCCCAGGGTTTACTAGAAACCTTGTTTCTATTTCCTGCTTATTAGAACAATGTATATCCGTTTCATTTAATGGTAATAAAGCGTTTATATACAGAAATGGTAATCTTATTTGTTCTGCTTCACTTAAGTCTAACTTGTATGTTTTAAAGCCAAATTTGGTCAAAAGCGTTTTGAATACTGAATTGTTTAAAACTACAGAAACGCGAACTAAGAGAGTTAAGGTTTCTCCTAAAGAAAATGCCCATCTTTGGCATCTAAGGGTAGGCCACATTAATCTCAATCGGATTGAGAGACTAGTGAAGAGTGGACTTCTAAGTCAGTTAGAAGAAAACTTTTAACTAGTTTGTGAGTCATGCCTTGAAGGCAAAATGACCAAACGTCCTTTTAGTGGAAAAGGATATAGAGCCAAGGAGCCCCTTGAGCTTATACATTCTGACCTCTGTGGTCCGATGAGTGTTAAAGCACAAGGTGGTTATGAATACTTCGTTTCTTTCATTGATGATTATTCGAGGTATGGGTATATCTACCTAATGCATAGGAAGTCTGAAACTCTTGAAAAGTTCAAGGAGTACAAGACTGAGGTTGAGAACCTGTTAGGTAAAACCATAAAAAACGTCGATCGGATCGAAGTCGAGAGTATATGGACACTGAATTCTAGGACTATATGATAGAACACGGAATTACGTCTCAACTCTCAGCACCTTGTATGCCACAGCAGAATGGTGTATTGGAGAGGAGAAACAGAACCCTGTTGGACATGGTTCGGTCGATGATGAGCTATGCTCGTCTCCCTGATTCTTTTTGGGGTTACGCAGTGGAGACCGCGATTTACATTTTGAACAACGTTCCGTCAAAGAGTGTTTGTGAAATACCTTTCGAACTCTGGACTGGACGTGAAGGTAGTTTACCCCATTTCAGAATTTAGGGATGCCCGACCCACGTGTTTGTGTCAAACCCGAAAAAACTGGAACCCCGTTCAAAATTGTGCCTTTCGTAGGTTACCGAAAAGTGACTAGAGGTGGTCTGTTTTACGATTCTAAGGATAATAGGGTGCTTGTGTCGACAAACGCCACTTTCCTTGAGGAACACCACATGAAGGATCATTTACCTAGGAGTAAAATTGTCTTAAACGAATTAGACAGTTCATCACCAAGAGTTGCTGATGGGGCTAGTACGTCAACAAGTGTTGTTTATCCTAGCTCATCTAGTCAAGTCCGTTCTCAAGAGTTGAATTGCCTCGATGTAGTGGGAGGGTTGTGAGAAAGCCTGAACGTTACATGGGTTTAGCTGAAACCCAAGTTGTCAGTCCTGATAATGACTGCGAGGATCCATTGACCTATGATCAGGCAATGGCTGATGTTGACAAGGACGAATGGATTAAAGCTATGAACCAGGAAATGAAGTCGATGTACTTCAATTGAGTCTGGGAGCTTGTGGATCAACTGGATGGGGTAAAACCTATTTGTTGCAAATGGATCTACAAGCGTAAACGTGGCGTAGATGGGAAGGTGCAGACCTTCAAAGCACGACTAGTGGCAATGGGTTTTACCCAGGTAGAAGGGGTTGACTATGAGGAAACCTTTTCACCTGTTGCCATGGTAAAGTCGATCAGGATCCTTCTGGCCATTGTTGCGTATTAGACTACGAGGTATGGCAGATGGATGTCAAGAGCGGTTTTCTGAATGGCAACCTTGACGAAACCATCTACATGGACCAACCCAAAGGGTTCATTGCCCAAGGCCAAGAGCAAAAGGTTTGCGGGCTTCATAGGTCTATTTATGAACTGAAATAAGCTTGGAGGTCTTGGAATATAAGGTTTGATGAGGCAATCAAATCTTATGGCTTTGATCAGAATATTGACAAGTCTTGTGTCTACAAGAAAATCGTTGACAAAACTGTCGCATTTCTGATATTATACGTGGATGATATTCTTCTAATTGAGAATGAGGTAGAATTTCTTACTGACGTAAAGAAATGGCTAGATTCGCAATTCCAAATGAAAGATTTGGGAGAAGCTCAGTATGTTCTAGGTATCAAGATAGTCCAGAACCGGAAGAACAGAACGCTAGTCATGTCTCAAGCATCTTATATTGACAAGATGTAGTCTAGATATAAGATGCAGAACTCCAAGAAGGGCTTGCTGCCTTTCCTGCACAAGGTTCACCTGTCTAAAGATTAGTGTCCTAAGACTCCTCAAGAGGTTGAGGATATGAGACGGATCCCCTATGCTTCAACTGTAGGGAGCCTGATGTATGCCATGCTGTGTACTAGGCCCGACATCTGTTATGCAGTAGGGATTGTCAGTAGGTATCAATCAAATCCAGGATTAGATCACTGGACAGCCGTAAAGGCAATCCTAAAGTATCTTAGGAGAACGAGGAACTACAGCTTAGTGTATGGCGGTGGAGATTTGATCCTTATGGGATACACGAATTCTAACTTTCAAACCGATAAGGATTCTAGGAAATCCACTACGGGGTCAGTCTTCATTTTGAATGGAGGAGATGTAGTATGACGAAGCATCAAGCAAGGATGCATCGCCAATTCCACTATGGAAGCGGAGTACGTTGCGGCTTGTGAAGCTTTAAAGGAAGCTGTTTGGCTAAGGAAGTTCATGACAGATTTGGAAGTTGTTCCAAATGTGAACTTTCCAATCACACTGTTCTATGATAACAGTGGTGCAGTAGCAAACTGCAGGGAGACTCGGAGCCATAAGAGAGGCAAACACATTGAGCGGAAGTATCATCTGATATGGGAGATTGTGCACCGCGGAGACGTGACAGTCACAGAGATAGCGTCGGAGCACAACGTAGCTGATCTATTTACCTAGCCCCTCACGGCTAAGGTGTTTGAGGGTCACCTAGAGAGTCTAGGTCTTCGAGTACTTCCTGACTAGGGCAAGTGGGAGATATGTAAACGGGTATTCAATGCCCTAGTTTATTGTATTACTTCTTTGTAATTTATGTACATTTCAGAAATGTATTTCTTCCACTAACTTAGTCCAAGTGGGAGTTTGTTGGGATTTTTGTCCTAATCTCGTGTTTGTAAATTATTATTTGAAATTAATAAAGTGTTATTCATTTCATCATTTTGTGTCTCACATTTTTTACAAACTTTGACCAATAAACTAAGCTCCAGGGTCATTGAATATATGAGAGAATTAGAACTTGAACGGTGTGTAGTGGACACACAGTGAGGATCACGTTCAAGTAAATGACCCGAACGGTCTACATTATATGGATGGGGTTGGAGACCTAATCCTGGATACACTGTGGATGCGGCCTGCTTTGTATTAAGATACAAACGAGGTGATCTGACTCGTTCATGTGGTTGACATGCAAGTGGGGGCATCCTGTACAATGACATTGTACAAGACCGGACCGTGAATTATTAGACCTCACGATGTAACACCGCTGTGATGAGACTAATAACTTCGTAGATGACCATTAGTGACTCGACACAATCCTAAGCGTGTTACGGACTTCTGTCTGCAGAGGTCTGTCCTTTGACTAGTACGGGTGAGGGTGGTCACAGTTACTCGCCCAATATGCTTATCTTCTCAGGGACAGGACCAAGTAGGGAGCTGGGAACTTAACTACGCGAAATGGAATTCACTCGTTTCCACCTTTAAGAAAACTAGAGGGGTTGTTCCCTTAAGTGCTGTCTCCAAGGCTTAGACAACGGGCGCCCACTCTCTCACTGGCACGAGAGAGTTGTTGTGTATGGTCGGACCATTACAATGTTGTTGTTCATTAGAGGAGCAGTGGGGACTTAAGGAGCAAGAAGTAGACATAGGGGTAAAACGGTAATTTGACCCATCGATGTTTACGAACAACCGGTGAAGGGTCGACTCATGGGCATTGGTTATATCAGTGGACATGTAATATCAAGAGGATCATCGACGACAAAGTAGCTTTTTTAGTACTTTATATGGATGATATCCTACTCATTGGGAATGATGTAGGATACCTAATTGACATAAAGAAATGGCTGGCGACCCAATTCCAAATGAAAGATTTGGGAGAGGCGCAGTATGTTATTGGGATTCAGATTTTCAGGAATTGCAAGAACAGAATGCTAGCTCTGTCTCAAGCGCCTCATATCGACAAAATGTTGGCCCGATATTCGATGCAGAATTCCAAGAGGGGCTTATTACCCTTCAGGCATGGAGTTCATTTGTCTAAGGAACAATGTCCTAAGACACCTCAAGAAGTTGAAGATATGAGACGTATTCCCTATGCCTCTTCAGTAGGTAGCTTAATGTATGCTATGTTGTGCACGAGGCAAGACAATTGTTATGCAGTGGGATTATTCAGCAGGTACCAATCCAATCCAGGGTTAGACCACTGGACTGCTGTTAAAAATATCCTCAAGTATCTTAGGAGAACGAGGGAATATACACGCTTGTGTATGGTACTAAGGATTCGATCCTTACTGGATACACTGATTCTGATTTTCAGACCGATAAGGATTTTAGGAAATCCACATCAGGATCAGTTTTCACCCTTAACGAGGGAGCTATAGTATGGCGAAGCATAAAGCAAGGATGCATCGTTGACTCCACGATGGAGGCTGAGTATGTCGCGGCTTTTGAAGCAGTCAAAGAGGTTGTTTGGCTAAGGAAATTCCTTACTGATTTGGAAGTTGTTCCAAATATGGAATTTTCCATCACCTTATACTTTGACAACAGTGGTGCGGTAGCCAATTCGAAGGAACCTCGCAGCAATAAGTGAGGGAAACACATCGAGAGGAAGTATCACCTGATACGAGAAATGTGCAACGAGAAGATGTGACAGTCACGAAGATCACTTCGGAGCACAACATTGTTGATCCATTTACAAAGACTCTCTCGACAAAAGTGTTCGATGGTCATCTGGAAAGTCTAGGTCTACGAGATATGTACATAGGCTAATCTAGGGCAAGTGGGAGATATGTAATGGGTATATGGATGCCCTAGTTTATTGTATTTGTATCTATGTAACCACTGTGTTTAGATTGTGATTTACCCCACTAGAGTTTTAGTTCAAGTGGGAGTTTGTTGGGGTTTGTGCCCTAAAACTCGTAGTTTGTAATTTTTTTCCAATTGTCGTAATAAAAAGTTATTATTTCAATAAAGAGTTATTGTGCATTATTTACGATATTTCCCTTATTTTAACCCTAAATCCAATAAACTAAACATCCAAGGCTGTAAAATGTCTCTTGAACTGAATCTAGTGTACATATAATGGATCTTAGATCGAGATACAACCTAAAGGTTCTATAGTAAGGGGATAAGGTTTGGATACCTTATCCTAGTAACACTATGGATGTGGCCCACTTTGTATATGATACAAACACTGTGATCCTAACACGTTCGTATAAATGACATGTGAGTGAGGATATCCTATGTAATGAGATTACATAAGACCGGACCGCGAAATAGTAACTACTAGATGTAAATCCGTTAACTAGCTAGGTTTCTATTTCACTAGGATGACCTAGGCAACTTGATCTCAATCCTGAGCAGGTTACAAACTCCTGTTTGCGAGGGATTGCCCTTTGACTAGTATGGGTGAGAATGGCCAGATTCGCCGACTCAATATTCCTACCTTCTTGGAGACAAGACCGAGTGAGCAGTTTGGGACTTAGCTTAGCAAGATGGAATTCACTCCTTCCCGTAAGTAGATGAATGTTCCCTTAAGTGGTGTCTCCGGGACTTGAATAAAGAGCCCGACCCTCTCATTGGCCCGAGAGGGACTTATGTTTATTGGTAGGACCACAAACAAATTGTTCATTAGAGGAGCACTGGTACTTAAGGTACAAGATGTAGCCCAGCAGTAAAACGGTAATTTGACCCAGCTTGTGGTAGGAATATTCGTGAAGGATTGACTTGTTGTCATTGGTCAATATCCATGGACACAGAAATATATCTGTATTGAGAAAAGTGCAGCTGCGGGACTTTAGTGGAGTGTTCCCGCAGTTAACGAATGGTGATTATGAGGTTAATGAGATTAACCGAATAATTTCGTATCGTTGGAGCTTTTGATCTGTAGGTCCATTAGGTCCACCTTCTAGCTCGTAAAGGGTTCTTAGATCGTTTGAATTTGAAATGTTCAAATTCATTAGGGAATAAGTTTAATATATATAGATACGTTATAATATAATGTTTTGGAACTTTATATTATAAATTTAATGTGAATATGATTCATATTAAATTATATGATAGAATTAAATATTTGAAAGAGTTCAAATATTAATTTAAATGTGAATGTGATTCATATTTAAAAACTATAGGTTAAAATTTAATGTGCATGAGTTGTGCATTAAAACTATAGGTTAGAGGGAAAATGTCCTCATTGACTAATTGTGATCAAGGTAGTGGTTTAAAGTCTATATGTTCCACAAACTAGAAGTTCCTTAGTTTCTACGGCATGGTCTAATGAGACAGGAGAACATATACTAAGGAGAGTGAAGCAGTTTTGTTATTATTTGTGAAAATGGTTAAATGTTTAATGAGTTGAGTTTTCACCAGTTATTATCACAGAGGCCCTCTTTCTTTCAAACTACTAAATTTAGAAAAATTCCATGCAAATTAATTCATAAATAAAAAGCAACAACATCTCTATCAATTGCAAGTTCAAGATAAAAATAAAAATAATTCAAAGAAACAGAAATAAAATTATCCAAAGAAAACAAAATTAAGAAAACACAAAGTCTAATATTAAATAGAACAAATGAGTTTGAGGTGAGGTGGGTGGCACTCCCTAATTGGCAACATCTTCTTCTTCCATGCAGGTTGGGTTGGCGAGCAGGTAATGAGGGAATTCAGGAATTTCTGGCCCCTTAGCCTTAGTCAGTTTGGCAAGTGTGCTGCTAATGGCAACATCTCGTTCCTTCACGTAGGCCCAGTAATTCTTGTTGTCATCCTGCATTTTTCTCAATTCAACACTTATTGCCCCTATGCTCGTAAAATGTTGTTACCTTGCAGCCGCATTGTGTTCATCATTTTCTCTTTCAAAATTGCTCGCATTTTCTCCTGCACCGTCTCCTGCAAAGTTGCCTACATTTTCAGTGGCATTTCTACCTGCAAAGTCTCCTGCAAAGTTTGGTTCAACATCTTTATGGGGTCGAGTGCGTTGGATGGCCTTCTTAGCATTATGGATCATTAAGGCTCGAATCCCTGTGGCATCCAAAGGATGAATTGCCGTGAGAGCACCCTTGATTTTCAGATTTGCCCTAGTGCATAGCCGAGTGATGAGTGAAGGGAAAAACATTCCTTCTGACTTCTTCTTAGTCTTCAAATTCAGCTCCTCATTTATTATTTTTCCTATATTGATGTCCAACCCCTTGTAGATGGAATATAGCAGCATTATCCTCTTTTGTGATATAGTCGAACCATGGGTCGTTGGCATAATCCTATTCTTTATAAAGTTTAACCAAACCGCTGGTTCATTCTTTACTTCCCCGACTGCTAAGTGGTGACTCCCATGTCTTGCCACTTTCCATTGGGCTCCTTCTCTGGCTATCAAACTGAGGGCTTCTTCTAACTGCTCTTCGGAGGGGTCTTCAATAGCTTCATTACGCTTGGGGTTCCTTGCCAACTTCAACCTATATATGTCATTGATGTGCTTGACCGAATACGTCATTGACTTCCCTTTTATGATCACCTCGTTGGTTGACTCCTTTCCCAAGTTGACATAGAACGTTAACACCAGTTCATGCCAAGCGGGGATTGGATGCTTGCATAGCTCCACCCAACCCCTAGCTTGAATTACTGATGTTAAGAATTCTGGTAGGTCCCCTGCTGCATTTGAGAACCCTCTCTCACTGTTCAAGGACAATTTTTTTAAAATCTCCCTTTAAGTATTTACTTCTCTTGTTGCCCTGTGTAGCTCAGTTGTTCTCTTCCTCTTTTTAGTTGGGTTCATCTCCTCTTGCCATTATTCTTCTTCATCTTCCTTCTCTTCCTCAGGATTTTCCTTTCAAGCATCTTCTTCGTGATTTTCTTCCTTAATTTCTTCTTCCTGCAATTCTTCTTCATAATTTCCTTCTTGCCTTTCTTCCCCCTGCATCTCTTCTTGTGTGTCCTCCCCCACATTTATTCTTGCCTTTTTTCCTCAATTTCAATCCTTTGTTCCCTAATTCTTTTTCTGTTTGATTTTCAAAAATTGGGCAACATTTTCCCTGTTTTTCTGCCTCTCCAACTTCAGCCCCCATCTTAGATTATAAGGGGCTAGAGATTTCAGCATCTCTAGGCTCCATTTTTGCATCATTAAAATCAGTTTTTGATTCACAAGGAGGTTCGGTAGTTCCTTTCGTTTCTTGTTCATCCTCCTTTTGCTGTTCAGAAGTTGTTGGAGCCCATCGACTGGGTCTTTTTGTACTTCCTCCTCCAGCCAAATGCTCCTCATGGAATTTTGCTGCCAAATTTTGGGCTTGAGTTAGGGCTTGTTGTGCCCATTCATCAGGGCTAGATGCCTTCGATTCAACCTTCTTCTTTTCCTTCGGCATCTTCTTCTTCCTGTCGCTTACCCTGTGTACTGGGATTACACTCTTTTAGGCAAGGAATTTCTTCCTTTCCGATTTGGATATGGCATACGGCTTGGGACCCTTCGACTCATCTTCCTTTTTACCTACAACATTTTCAAGTACCTCCTCGGGTTGTTTGACGCTCGGTAGAGCCGTTTGGGCTTTTCTCCCATTGCCTTGACTTCCTCTTCCTCTGATTCGTAGCTCTTCCCTAGAAGCTTTCTTTCAATCGAGCAAACTCTTCTTTCCTTGTGCTTTTGTTTTATCCAGTCCCGCCATGCCTGTGTGCCCCTTTTTTGTTCTTTAAGCACTGAGGACCCTTCCCCTTGTTTCAAACTGAATGTTGCACCTTTAGAGGTTTCTCCATCCTCATCTCGTACTCCCAACGGTCATTTCTGCAATTGCTCCTTCCATTCTTCTGAACCCGACTTGAGATACAAGAGATCTTTCTCCATGGGTTCCTCCTTCTCCTAACTTTGTGGCATAGCCCTAGGGGTAGATTGGATAGTTGCATGAGGGTTTCCGACGCCTCACCTATCGGAGAGCCCTTCGTTCGACAGCTGTGAGTTTTCATCGGAGTGCTCATGCTTGTTTTTTGAAGCTTTGAGTGTTCGAGAGAGGAGGTTTGGTCTTTCGAATAAGAGGGAAAATATTTGGAGAAAATGGGGGTCAACTCCTTAAAAGGGTCAAATTAAAGAGGAATCCTTGCCCTTAAAAATGTTGTTGCAAAGTTGCTAGCATTTTTGCCCTGACCTGCCGAAAAAAAATGTTGTTGCAAAGTTGCTAGCATTTTTCTTTTGCCTTTACCTGCAAATTCCAAACGCCATAAAAATGTTGCTACAAAGTTGTTGCCATTTTTAGCATGCAAAATTCAAATACCACAAAATTCTGCTGCAAAAGTGCCAGCATTTTTAGGTATTTTCCACCTATAGATCAGTCGTATATGCGCCTTGCTCTGCCATTCTTCTCCTGCATTGCTGCACTTAAAGTAGATCATCAGAAAGTTCACCTGCTCAATCCTTTTTTTATTTTTTTTGTCTTATTTCTTTCGATATTTTGAAGTTCTTAAACAATTTTTCCATGTAGATCCCTGAAGGGAATCGAAGTCCCCGCAGCGGAAGCGATTGCGAATCGCGCGCTCTTGATTTAGTTACAACGGTAAATTCAAGAACATGAAAAACTAGATTAAGCATATATAACAGAATGGACAACAAGAATTTACCTTTGAAGAACCTTTCTTCAAGTGATCCTCTATCCCACGATCACGATCTCAGCAACAGAAACTCCAACGTATGAAGACACGACCACCGGATCTTCTTCGTTGTTCTCTAGGTGAGGAAGGAATGTGGGTTCCCTTTAGGAGAGGTGAGATTTTTGTGAGAGATGTGTGTTTTGGAACTCTTCCAACAACACAACAAGAGAGGGCTTGTAATTCTATGAATAACACTTAACCTAGTTGCAACTCATGCAACCATATATATAGGGGAATGGGATGGAAATGACCATCCTACCCCTCCTTTAATCTCTCTTTAGTATATAGTTTATATATGAATCTAATTCACATTAAAACTATATATTATATCAATTATATCATATATAATTGATATAACTCCTCATGTATGAAATTGAACACTTCAATTTCACTCCTAACTTTATACCCTCAATATTACTATGTTGAGGCAACGGAGGGATCTAATGGACTTACAGATCATGAGGTCCAATGATGTGAGATTAACTGATCAAACTCTTTGATCTAGTTAATCAATATTCATTAACTACAAGTCACTCCACTATAGACTTGTAGCTGCACTCTCCTCACTGTAGATATTATTGTGTCCACTGATATAGTCATTACCCATGAGTCGACCCTTCACAGGTTGTTGGTAATCACAGTCGGGTCAAATTACCGTTTTACCCCTGTGATTACCTTTTTGCTCCTTAAGCACCACTGATCCTCTAATGAACAACAAGTCTAAGGTCTTACCTTAGACTCATACCCTCATAGAGGGCGGGGCCCCGTTGTTGAAGACACGAGTCGGTTCTTGAGGGAATAACCTATCTAATTCCTCGGTAGAGGAATGAGTGAATTCCATCTTGCAGCTTAAGTTCCCACTACCTACGAGGTTCTCATTGTTTGAGAAGGTAGGCTTATTGAGTCGGCTCTGTGCCACTCTCACCCATACTAGTCTAAGGACAAACTCCTATAAGCAGGAGTTCTTAACTTGCTCAAGATTCAGGTCGAGTCACTAATGACCATCTATAAATTACTAGTCTTATCCTGTTAATGGTTTTACACTGGTTAGACTCATAATTTGCGATCCAGTCTTGTATGAACTCTT
This sequence comes from Trichosanthes cucumerina, assembly GCA_036507285.1. Taxonomy (NCBI): domain Eukaryota; kingdom Viridiplantae; phylum Streptophyta; class Magnoliopsida; order Cucurbitales; family Cucurbitaceae; genus Trichosanthes; species Trichosanthes cucumerina. Next base: position 57,870,774 of record CM071838.1, read on the forward strand.
CATACAAGATGCCCCCACTCGCATGTCAACTACATGAATGAGTTGGATTACCTCATTTGTACTAATTACAAAGTTGGTCGCATCCATGGTGTTACCAGAATGAGGTTTCCAACCTTATTCTTATACCATAGACTATTTAGGTTATAATCATGAAATCAACCCAAAGAGTGTCCACTAGACTGATTTCAAGATAAATGTTATAACCTTGGAGCTTAGTTTATTGGATTTATAAAAGCAAGACTGTAATCTTATCAAAACAAATAACACTTTATTTATTTGATCAAAATTACACAAGTTTAGGTCATAAATCCCAACAATCTCCCACTTGACCTAAAGCTTGTGGAGTACTAAACATTACAGTAATGTAAATACAATAAACTAGGGCATTTAAACCCCTTTGTACAAAATACTCCCACTTGCCCTAGTTGAGGAAGACTTGTAAACCTAGACCTTCTAGGTGACTCTAAAAAACTTTAGCCGTGAGAGCCTTTGTAAAAGGATCAGTAATGTTTTGCTCTGAGGCTATCTTCGTGACAATCACGTCTCCTCTATGCACGATCTGATCTCTCGGATGAGATGATACTTTTGCTCTATGTGCTTCCCCTCTTGTGACTTCGGGGTTCCCTTGAATTTGACACTGCGCCACTGTTATCGCAATACAACATGATGGGCAAAATCATATTTGGAACAACTTCCAAATTTAGCATGAATTTCCTTAACCAAACGGCCTCCTTAACTGCTTCACAAGCTGCTACATATTCGCCCTCCATGGTGGAATCAGCGATGCATCCTTGCTTGACGCTTCGCCATACTACAGCTCCTCCGTTAAGAGTGAATATTGACCACGATGTAGATTTCCAAGAATCTTTATCAGTCTGAAAGTCAGAATCCGTGTATCCTGCAAGGATCAAATCCTTAGCCCCATACACAAGCATGTAGTTCCTTATTCTCTGAAGATACTTAAGGATTGTTTTAACCGCTGTCCAGTGTTCAAGTCCTGGATTGGATTGATACCTACTGACCATCCCAACTGCAAAACAGATGTCAGGCGTAGTACACAACATGGCGTACATCAGGCTCCCAACAACCGATGCGTAAGGAATCTGTCTCATATCCTCAACTCCTTGAGGTGTCTTAGGACACTGTTCCTTAGACAAATGGATTCCATGTCTAAAAGTCAAAAGGCCCTTTTTGGAATCTTGCATCTTAAACCTTGACAACACTTTGTCTATGTAAGATGCTTGAGACAAGGCTAGTGTTTTATTCTTGCGATTCCGACAATGCTGATCCAAGATCAAATCACGCGCATCACCCAAATATTTCATTTGGAACTGCGTAGCTAGCCATTCCTTGATGTCAGTAAGATACCCTACATCATTCCCAATGAGTAGGATATCATCCACATAGAGAATTAGGAAATCGAAGAACTATTGATGATTTTCTTGTAGACACAAGGTTCATCATCATTCTGATCAAAACCATAAGATCTGATAGCCTCATTAAATCTTATATTCCAGGACCTAGAGGCTTGTTTCAGTCCATAAATCGACCTTTTAAGCCTGCAAACCTTTTGTTGTCCTGGTTTAATGAACCCTTTGGGTTGGTCCATGTAGATGGTTTCCTCAAGATTGCCATTCAAAAAGGCTGTCTTGACATCCATTTGCCATAGTCAACCCCTTCAACCAGGGTATAACCCTTTGCTACTAGTCTAGCTTTAAAGGTTTGCACCTTCCCATCTACACCACGTTTTCTCTTCTAGATCCATTTACATCCTATAGGTTTTACCCCATCAGGCTTATCTACAAGATCCCAAACAGAATTGAAGTACATAGACTCCATTTTTGGGTCCATGGCTATGACCCATTTGTCTTTGTCTTTGTCAACCATTGCTTGATTATAAGTCAATGGATCCTCACAATTGTCATCTGGTATAACAACTTGGGTTTCAGCTAAACCCATGTAACGGTCAGGCTGTATCACAACCCTCTCACTACGTCGAGGCATACTCAACTCTTGAGATGGACCCTCTTGACTAGACAAACTAGTATCAACAACCCTTGTTGACCTACTAGTTTTCTTATTAGCAACCTTTGCTATTGTTCCGTCTAACTCACTCAACACTACCTTACTTTTTGGTTTGTGGTCCCTTATGTGGTCCTCCTCCAAGAAAGTGGCATTTGTCGATACAAAGACCTTATCTTCCTTAGGATCATAGAATAAACCACCTCTTGTTTCTTTTGGGTATCCTACGAATAGACACAACTTTGAACGTGAATCCAACTTTTTTGGATTTGTCACAAGCACATGTGTTGGACAACCCCATATTCTGAAGTGACATAAACTACCTTTACGTCCTTTCTAGAGTTCAAATGATGTTTCAGAAACACTTTTTGAGGGCACACTATTCAAAATGTATACTGCAGTCTCCACTGCATAACCCCAAAAGGAACTAGGGAGATGAGCATAACTCATCGTTGATCGAACCATGTCCAACATGGTTCTATTTCTCCTTTCCGATACACCGTTTTGCTGTGGTGTGCCGGGAGCTGAGAGTTGGGATGTAATTCCATGTTCTATCATATAGTTCTGGAATTTTAAATCCATGTACTCTCCACCTCAATCCGATCGAAGTGTTTTAACTCTTTGACCTAATTGATTTTCAACCTCAGTCTTGAATTCCTTGAACTTTTCAAGTGCTTCAGACTTGTGGTGCATTAGGTAAATATGCCCATATCTAGAATAATCATCTATAAAAGAGATGAAATATTCATATCCTCCCCTGGCTTTAACATTCATCGGACCACAAAGGTTTGAATGTATATGCTCTAGAGGATCTTTGGCTCTATAACCTTTTCCATTAAAAGGTCTTTTAGTCATTTTTCCTTCTAGGCAGGATTCACATACTGGGAAGGAATTTTCTTCTAACTCGTTTAGAAGTCCGTTCTTTACCAATCTCTCAATCCTATTGAGATTAATGTGACCCAATCTTAGATGCCAAAGATGAGCATTTTCTTCAGGAGAAATTTTACGTTTTTTAGTTTGTGCATTTGCAGTTTTAAATAATTAAGTGTTCAAAACCATTTTGACTGAATTAGGCCTTAAAACATACAATCCATCTTCTAATGAAGCTGTACATATTTCTAAACCTTTCTTCAAAATAAACACTTTATTCATAGAAAAGGAAACAGAAATACACTGTTCAATAAGGCAAGAAATGGAAATAAGGTTTCTAGTAAGCCCTGGTATCACTAATATATTGTCCAACAATACATATTTCTTGCCAAAATAAAGCTTCATTGTGCCTACTGCTACAGCTGAGACGACTTCTCCATTTCCAACCTGGAGCGTTATCTCTCCTTGTTGTAGCTGTTGTCAGGAATCAATTCTCTGAAAAGAAGAGCAAACATGATTAGTGGCGCCTGAATCAAGTATCCAAGCTGTTTTATCATTATCCACTAAACAAGCTTCTAGGAAAAATAAATCATATTTACCTTCCTTCTTCTTTTTTGCAATGTACTTCGGACAGTTTCGTTTTCAATGCCCGTCTTCGTTGCAGTGGAAACACTTTCCTTTATCAGCAACGTCTTTGACTTTCTTGCCCTTCTTGGCGGCAGCTTTGTCAGCCTGTTACCCTTTACCAACCTTCTTCATGTTCTTCTTCTTACCTCCCAGGTTAGAAGAAGATGAAGCCACAGTTTTTGTCCCAGAGGTCGAACCTCTGTGATAACTCCTACTGGCAACATTTGCCTCACCTTTCGATCCCTGAATTTTCATCAAAAACTGAAAGGTCTGGAGTTCATTCAGAGGGGAGGTAAGATTAAAAGTAAGCTTATTCATAACAACATTACTTCTAAACTGCATGAAACTATCTGGAAGGGTTTCCAGAATGAAGCTGACCTGGCTCGACTCATCGATGGAAGCACCATTCGACTCTGCGATGTTAAAGTGCCCCATCATATCCAGGACATGATCCCGAACAGATGTACCCTCTGGCATCCTCGAGTTGAATATGTACTTTAGGGCATTATGTCGGGCTTGTGTTGACTGTTGTCCAAACATACCCTGCAAAGAATCCATGATTTCCTTGGCGGTAATCATGCCCTCATGCTTCTTGGCTAATATGTCAGACATACTTGGCAGCATGTAGACCTTGGCCTTATCATTGGCCTCGATCCATCGATCATATGCATCGCGAACATTTCGTGATGCATTCGAGCCTGGCACCTGAGGACACTCCTCAGTTAGCACAAACTTCAGATCATCCACTGCTAAAATAGTGTTGAGTTTATTTTTCCATGTCATCATATTCTCTCCGGTTAACTTTTCCGCACCCAATAAGGAAATTATAGAGCTAGTCATTTTTGCTGAAAATTTACAAACAAACTTGTATAAGTTTCTTGCTATAACTCTAATCCAATCATGTTTTAGCCAATTATCAAATGACTCCTAGGCCATTTATAATTTACAATTATACTCCAAAGGTTTAGAATGTATGACACCGAAGGGTAATAAAAAACACACCTCCTCTGAATCAAGACACTCTTGACCAAAACCTAATACTAGAATAACTCGTATTCCTATAGGTTTTAGTTACCATTTTTCGGTCTGGATACATACACAACTTATGTACCCCGTGAATGTAACCCTTTGTCTTTAGATCCCAGAGTCTCGATACAATAAAATCCGCCGAAGGGAGGACTAGATTGGAACATAGTCTAAGGAAATCTTTATCCCTTTCGGGTGTCTACTGTGTTAGATCCCCCATGATCAAGCCCTCCGAAGGGATTGTATGGTCCAGGCCAAACTAGCAGGCTGACCATAGTTGTTTAACGGTGTAAACCGACAAAAGAGACCATAGGTTTTGTTTTCACTAAACCTGCTCCCACTCACTATAAGTATCCTCTCCATTCACCTTGATATTGACTCATACAAACACCATCCGATGGGGGACACTCTCGTTTGCGCCACGAGGCCAAGTATGAGTCTCACGGTGTGAACTTCCCGGAGATAGCGTAGGTGAAAAAATATGTATCTCATACACTTTTTCCTCCCACTGAATACTTTAAGTTTATAGGAATCTTTCTTAGGCTAAAACCCGACTAATGGTTTTACCTAACTCTATCAACATAACTCTTATATTGATAATCAATATAACTCTTATACTTATTTTATCCTAAGTTTGTTAATATAACTCCTTATATTAAACCTAGGATTTCTAGTTTACTAACCCCTTAATAAACTCGCTGACGCTACTGTAATTTATAAGACTCTCTGATTAAATTTCACTCCCAGGTTAGTTCCCAGGTAAGGGTGTTCCGTTTCCGTCAACTTAAATACCCCAGCCTAGACAGAACTTTCCTTAGACAGAGTTCCTCTTTTAATCATAGCTTATAAATTACTTGGTTCCTAATTCTAATCTAATTAGAACTAGATAACCTAAGGTCTATTATTTCCAAGTTCTAAACATTTTAAAACTAATAATTAACCTTAGGTGACATGCATACTATGTTATAGTGCTTGATCATTCATCACATGAATAATAAGACATTCATTGCATATTCATCTCATGAAAAATAATGCATGTCAATGCTGTCCAAAAATTAATATAACAACCTTATATTAATTAATCATGCAAACTATACAATATAACTCCTTATATTATAAATGATGAATGAAAATGCTTAACCTAAGGTGGGATTTCTAAAATACAAGCATACACTATGCATGACAATAATTACACAACAATTGCATAATTAAAATAGCAAAAATTAGACTAATTTTGGCACCCTAGAAATAATTTTAATTAATATAATCTAATTATATTAATTAAAATTAAATATATTAAATATAAAACGTTTTTATAATTAATATATATAATAAAAAAATGTTTTCTGTCCGTTGCTCCTCGCGTGAAACGTATCTGGCGTTGCAACGCTAATAGCTGCTTTTGTCATTTTCTGCCGAGCGTTGCAACGCTAGAGGCTGCGTTGCAATGCTGCCTCCTGTGCGCGCCTTCTCCCACAAGCGCTGCGTTGCAACGCTGCACACAGACAGCACATGGAATCACCATTCCTTGCTCATTTTTGCTCCGATCTTCTCAGCAACCGCTTTGCCTCGATCAACACGGACTTACAGACTCGACTTACAATCAAATTTGCCCAAAACACTGAGCCCTTACATTGAACATTTCAATGAAAATTGTAAATCTAAGTGCCAAAATTGAAAACATCTAATTTTGCAAAACCGTTCATACATCTCATGCAAAAACAGTAAATCCCTCCTTGTTCTTGAAAAATCCAGAACATAAATCAAGAACGCAATTGTGCCCTAATACCAATTGAAGGGAATCGAAGTCCCCGCAGCGGAAGCGATTGCGAATCGCGCGCTCTTGATTTAGTTACAACGGTAAATTCAAGAACTTGAAAAACTAGATTAAGCATATATAACAGAATGGACAACAATAATTTACCTTTGAATAACCTTTCTTCAAGTGCTCCTCTCTCCCACGATCACGATCTCAACAACAGGAACTCCAACGTATGAAGACACGACCACCGGATCTTCTCCGTTGTTCCCTAGGTGAGGGAGGAATGTGGGTTCCTTTTAGGAGAGATTGTACAAGACCGGACCGTGAATTATTAGACCTACTGATGTAACACCGTTGACAGTAAGGACTAATAAATTCGTAGATGACCATTAGTGACTCGACCTCAATCCTGAGCATGTTACGGACTCCTGTCTGCGGGGGTCTGTCCTTTGACTAGTACGGGTGAGGGTGGTCAAAGTTACTCGCCCAATATGCCTATCTTCTCAGGGGCCGGACCAAGCAGGGAGCTGGAAATTTAACTACGTGAGATGGAATTCACTCGCTCCCGCGTTTAGGGAAACTAGAGGGGTTGTTTCCTTAAGTGCTGTCTCCAGGGCTTGAACAACGGGCGCTCACCTTCTCACTTGCCCGAGAAAGGTATTGTGTATGGTTGGACCATCACAATATGTTGTTCATTAGAGGACCAGTAGGGACGTAAGGAACAAGAAGTAGACATAGGGGTAAAACGGTAATTTGACCCCAGCCGTGTCTACGATCAACCTGTGAAGGGTCGACTCATGGGCATTGGTTATATCAGTGGACACGTAATATTTTGCACTGACGGGAGTGCAACTACGGTCTATAGTTGAGTGTTACCGTAGCTAATGAATGTTGATTAACCGGGTCTAAGAGTTTGATAGGTTAATCTCGTATCATTGGAGCTCGTCGCTGTAGGTCCATTAGGTCCCTCGGTTGGCTCAATCTGGGTTAAAAGAATGGTTAATGTTTTGGTTGAGATATGAATGATATAATATATAGTTTAATGTGAATGAGATTCATAATAAACTATAGGTTAGCCTAATTGTTGAATTAGGGCTAATTGGAGAAATTAATTGAGAGAAATTAAATTGAATGTGATTCAATTTAATAAATCCACAATTATACAAATATGATTTGTAATATGAAATATGAGATATCTTATAATATATGGTTATGCAAATATGATTTGCATAACCTATAGTTGTGGTAAAATGGCAATAATATGGAGATATCAACTCCATCAATTTCCACTATTTAAGCCCTTTGCAAGAGGGATTTCCTAACTCACTCTCTCATTTTTTGGATTCTCACCAAAAAGAAAAGAAATTTTTCTCTCTACTCTCTCAACTCTCCTCCCTTCTCCAAAACTAAAAGTCCCACTACTTCCTTTTTTCCAAAGGAAGAACAACCGAGAAGTCATTAATGGTTGTGTTCGGCTTTTGTTCGAGAGATGTTTTCGTAGAGATCGAGATTGCACGAAGAGTTCGTGATCCGGTGGAAAGAAATTCTAGAAGATTGTCTTCAACAAGTAAGTTTACTTTACTTGCTGTTTTTCATTCCTTTGAGCATGTTTAGCCTAGATTATTTGATAATTGATTTTAATGAAATTCGAGTAGCGTAACGATACCTCGACGATTCAATCGTCTTCTGCTGCGCAAGGATTCTCATTCCCTTCAATTGGTATCAGAGCCATTCGTTGGTTCTTCGTTATGCACTGTTTTTCATTAAAATTAGGTGGGTAAATGCCTTGATTTATGAGATAAATGTTGAGTTTGCATAATGGATGTTTTGATTTTTTGCACTTTTAGATTTACAATTTTTAGGTTGATAAGATTGATAGGGATCCGATCCCCTTGAGCAGCAGAAACGAGTTTGGGATCGTAATTGCTTGATCGTTTTAGTTAGAAACAAAAAACCAGTGCATTAATAAAACAGAACAAGCATGGAAATTCTAAACTAATTAGACATGGACAATTGCATACAAACATACTAAGTTTAACAATTAAACTAAAAGAAGAAGAAGTGTTACCTTTGTAGATTCGCAGCAACCCCTTACTCCAAGGTTTTTTAGCAACACAACAACCTAGAACTCAGTTTTTCTCCATCAGGGCACTACCACTTGGATAACCCTCTATCCTCTGAGTTCTACTTAGACCTTTTCCTTTGGTGGGAAGGAATTCCCACAATTGGAAGATGTTTTGGGAAATTGAGAGAGTGAGAGAAAGAGAATTTCTTCTTGTGTTTTCGAAAAAAAAATCCAATGATTCTCTCGATCATCACTGCCTATCTCACCAGGAGAAGGCCTTCACTAGGTAACTCCCCACTCCCTCTCGTTCTATCTCAGAGTATCCATTCACTCGAAACTGATCCGCTTCCATTTCCACTTTCCGTAAGCGGGCCCGGGCTTTTTCCAGCTGTTCAATGGCCCCCCCGCGGAGGTCTTCTGAATTTTGAATCGAAGAATGAGCCAAAGATCCTTCTTCTAACTAGTTGATGGAGTCTTCTTCAAAGAGTTTTTTTCGCATTTGGGCAGCGACAGCCCTCCACCTGCCTACGAGATGTTTTTCCATACTTTCCGCATTCAGTTCTAGCTATTTCCGCTCGCGGGATCACGACCCTTTATCCCGGCCATTGTAGCACGTGTGTCGCCCAGGGCATAAGGGGCATGATGACTTGACGTCATCCTCACCTTCCTCCGGATAGTGACTCACCACCATGAAAGCAGCGACTGACTCTACTCGACTTGTACAACAAAACAACCAATCGCCGTGAAGAAGACTATTTTATATAGCCCTGACGTTCCTCCTTTCGTGGTTCTTCAGGTGCTTCATTATTAACCGAGCTCGGGGGCAATGCGTCTTTCCCATTGATCACCATGACTTGTCCTATTGCTTCGGAGATTTTGATCTCATGAAAGGGTTCGCTTTCACCGTTAAGAGTAGGTAACCCGTTCCCTGTGTCTTTGTTTCTATTGCATTCTATCTCATCGTATCAAATTCTGTATGTCTAGCTATCTGTCGCATTATGTTACTGTGTTCCGCGAGCCTCCTTGCTGCTCATCTTTGAGCATGATAAATCACTTCGTGCCGACCAGTTGGCAATAAACTTTCCAGCCTCATATGAGAATGGAAAATTGGAGCATTTTCTGCATCAGGCCTCTCGGATTGCCCATTCATGAAATAAGGTGCAGGAGTTCTTTGCATCCGTAGAGGAGGCTCATCCATGATTGGGAATCGGAATGTGGGTACTTGACTGGATGCCTTCTCCGGCCTGGGAAAAGCAGCGAACTCTAGAAGCTAGGGCTTTATTCACCTTTGGATACGAACACTATTCCGTTCTCAATTCTCATCTGATTTTGCTTTATCGTAAGATAACACATGATTTTTGAGATTTTTGAAAGACTTGTGCTCAAGCTCGATAGGTAGGGGGAGTTGGGGAGTAGTGGGAACGTGTCATTATGACACGTTGCCTAATTAATTAATAGGGGGCACTTGCATGAATAGCAAAAAAATATATAAATATTGCACCCATGTCACTCCTTAATGCAATTTGCAAAAATAGCAACAAAAAAAAGTCCAACCCAAACAGATGGCGTGCAAAGTCAAAGATACCCTTATATTTTTTCACGCGTTTTCAATCAAGTATATTAATAACCTATCAATAGTCTATAAAAACATATTGATGATGTACTTATGATAGACTATTGATATACTAATGATATACCTAAAATGAAATATATTATTGATATACTACTGATATACCAAATATAAATTATATCAGATATACTATTGTATCTAAAAACTATTGCTAGATTTACAAATACCTTCACCGTGTTGTTCGATATCGAGAAAATCAAGTAGTCTACCACAATAAATCTAATATAGCAACGATATATCTAATCAAAAAATAATCGCATAAGTGATATACTACTGATTCTATTGATTTCACTAATATTAAGTATATATCTATGTGATATACTAGTGATATACTTTATTTAGTATATCAACATTATATCACAAATAAGGATTTATGCTTACATACTTTATTCAGTAATATTAGGTATATCAATGGAATCTCAAAATCTATTGCTAGATTTATAAATGTCCTCCTTGTGTTTTTCAATATCGAGAAAATAAGTAGTTTATCAATAATAGATCTGATATACCAATGATATATCCAACCAAAAAATAACTACATGAATGATATGATATATGTTGATTTCACTAATATTAAGTATATATCAGTGTGATATACTAACGATATACTTTATTTAATATATCAACGGTATATCACAAATGGTGATTTATGCTTGACAGTGATTTATGCTAATATATTTTATTCAGTAATATTAAGTATATCAACGGGATCTCAAAAACTATTGCTAGATTTGGAAATGCCCTCCTGCGTTTTTCAATATCGAAAAAATCATTAGTTTATTAACAATAGATCATATATACCAATGATATATCTAACAAAAAAAATAACTAATAACCGTTGATTTCACTAATATTAAGTATATATCGGTGTGATATACTACCAAAATATTTTATTCAGTATATCAACGATATATCACAAATAGTGATTTATGCTTGATAGTGATTTATGATGATATACTTTATTCATTAATATTAAGTATATCAACGAGATCTCAAAAACTATTTGTAATGTCCGACATTTCAGGTATAGTAAATTTCCGGTTATGCTTTTAAATTTCAGGTAGAATTCATAATTTAAAACCAAATTGGATTGTTATATTTTATTGTGTGAGATGTGTTATTGTATAGAGTATAGCACTAATATACTACTGATATATGTATATAAAGTTAATTAAGAGTATATCAGTAACTCGCATATGATATATGTTCATTTTACTGATATAATAATGATATACTAAATGTTAATAAACATATCTAAAATGAAGTACATTAGTGATATACTAATATGTAAAATATCTCTAATTTGCTACGAATATATAGGAAGTATATCATTCTAAATCATATACCTAAAAGTAAGTATCCGTAGTATATCAATAATATACTATTAACATAATTCGTTTTAGGTATATATTGGTATATAAAAATAAAGTATATCAGATATACTTTTGATATACCAATATAAAGTATATCATATATACTACTGATATACCAAATGTAAAGTATATCAGATATACTACCGATATACCTGCTGCTATACCAATGAGGGTAAATCTGGAATAATAAAAAAATGGAAATCAGATTTAAAAAAATTTGCTAGATTTGCAAATCTAAAAAATCATAGCTAAGGTTGCAAATATGCTAATATTTTGTGCTACCCATTACAATTCCTCTAATTAATAAAGTAATTAATTAGTCAATTAATTAAATTAAATCAAATTTAATTCAATTAATTCATTTAATTAAATACTAAATGATTAAATATTATTTAATCATTTTACCCTTTAACCTATAGTTTAATGTACATCTCATGCACATTAGGTTTTAACCTATAGTTTTCAAATATGTATCACATTCACATTTGAATTTAATATTTGAACTCTTTCAAATATTCAATTCTCTCATGTAATTTAATATGAATCATATTCACATTAAATTTTTAACATATAGTTCCAAAACTATATATTATATCGTATCAATATACATTTAGTTTATTCCCTTATTAATTTGAACATTTCAAATTCAAATGATCTAAGAACCCTTTACGAGCTAGAAGGTGGACCTAATGGACCTACAGATCAGAAGCTCCAACGATACGAGATTGCTCGGTCAATCACATTAACCTCCCAATCAACATTCGTTAGCTGCGGGAACACTCCATTAAAGTCCCGCAGCTGCACTCTTCTCACTGCGGATATATTTCTTGTTGGGATGTATGTCCTCATCTCGTGTAGTTTGTAATATTCCAAGTTGTAAATGAATAAGAGTTATTTATTTCAACATTGTGTAATAAATAAGAGTTATTTATTTAAACTTTGTGTCTCACATTTTTCATAAACTTAATCCAATAAACTAAGCTCCAGGGTCATTGCATTATGAGAGAAGTAAGAACTTGAACGGTGTGTAGTGGACACACAGGGAGGATCACGTTCGAGTTAGTGACCCGAACGCTCTACAGTATATGGATAGGGTTGGAGACATCCTTCTCATTGGGAATGAGGTAGGATTTCTTACTGACATTAAGGAATGGTTGGCTTCGCAATTCCAAATGAAAGATTTGGGAGAGGCACAGTATGTTCTAGGTATCCAGATAGTCCAAAACCGGAAGAACAGAACGCTAGCCATGTCTCAGGCATCTTACATTGACAAGATGTTGTCTAGGTATAAGATGCAGAACTCCAAGAAGGACTTGCTGCCTTTCAGGCATGGGGTTCACCTGTCTAAGGATCAATGTCCTAAGACGCCTCAAGAGGTTGAAGATATGAGACGAATCCTCTATGCTTCAGCTGTAGGGAGCCTGATGTATGCCATGTTGTGTACTAGGCCCGACATCTGTCATGCAGTTGGGATTGTCAGTAGGTATCAATCCAATCCAGGATTAGTTCACTGGAAAGTCCTGAAGGCAATCCTCAAGTATGTTAGGAGAACGAGGAACTACAGCCTTGTGTATGGGAGTGGGGATTTGATCCTTACGGGATACACAAATTCTGACTTTCAGACCGATAGGGATTCCAGGAAATCCACTTCGGGGTTAGCCTTCATTCTGAATGGAGGAGCTGTAGTGTGGCGAAGCATCAAGAAGGGATGCATCGCTGATTCCATGATGGAAGTCGAGTATGTTGCGGCTAGTGAAGCTGCAAAGAAAGCTGTTTGGCTCAGGAAGTTCATGACGGATTTGGAAGTTGTTCCAAATATGAACTTGCCAATCACACTGTTTTGTGACAACAGTGGTGCAATAGCCAACTCGAGAGAACCTCGGAGTCATAAAAAGGCAAGCACATAGAGCGTAAGTATCACTTGATACGGGAGATTGTGCACCGCGGAGACGTGACAGTCACGCAGATAGCTTCGGAGCACAACGTTGCTGATCCATTTACAAAGGCCCTCACAGCTAAGGTGTTTGAGGGTCACCTAGAGAGTCTAGGTCTTCGAGTGCTTCCTGACTAGGGCATGTGGGAGTATTGTAAAAGGGTATTCAATGCCCTAATTTATTGTATTACTTTACTGTACATTTGAGAAATGTATCATGTACTCCACTAGCTTAGTCTAAGTGGGAGTTTGTTGGGATGTATATCCTCATCTCGTGTAGTTTGTAATATTCCAAGTTGTAAATGAATAAGAGTTATTTATTTCAACACTGTGTAATAAATAAGAGTTATTTATTTAAACTTTGTGTCTCGCATTTTTCATAAACTTAATCCAATAAACTAAGCTCCAGGGTCATTGCATTATGAGAGAAGTAAGAACTTGAACGGTGTGTAGTGGACACACAAGGAGGATCACGTTCGAGTTAATGACCCGAACGGTCTACAGTATATGGATAGGGTTGGAGACCTAATCCTGGATACATTGTGGATGCGACCCGCTTTTTATTAGATACAAACGAGGTGATCTAACTCGTTCATGTTGTTGACATGCGAGTGGGGGCATCCTGTGCAATGAGATTGTACAACATCAGACCGTGAATTATTAGACTTACTGATGTAACAAAGTTAACAGTATAGAGCTAATAAATTCGTAGATGACCATTAGTGACTCGACTTTAATCCTGAGCGTGTTACGGACTCCTGTCTGCGGGGGTCTGTCCTTTGACTAGTACGGGTAAGGGTGGCCACTGTTGCTCGCCCAATATGCCTATGTTCTCAGGGACAGACCACGTGGGGAGTTGGGAACTTGACTACGCAAGAAGGAATTCACTCGTTCCCGACCTAGGGAAACTAGAGGGATTGTTCCCTTAAGTGTTGTCTCTAGGGCTTGAACAACGGGGCCCCATTCTCTCATTGGCCTGAGAGGGTTGTTGTTTATGGTTTGACCATGCAACGTAGTTGTTCATTAGAGGAGCAGTGGGACTTAAGGAGCAAGAGGTAGACACTGGAGTAAAACGGTAATTTGACCCAGCTGTGACTACGAATAACCTGTGAAGGGTCGACTCATGGGTATTGGTTATATCGATGGACACAACTTGTCCTACGGTGATGAGAGTGCAGCTACGGGCTTTAGTGGAGTGTTACCGTAGCTAATGAATGTTGAATAACCGGGTCAAAGAGTTTGACAAGTTAGTCTCGGATCATTCGAGCTTGTCACGTGTAGGTCCATTAGGTCCCTCGGTTGGCTCAAATTGGACAAATTGAGGGTTTACAGTTTGGTATGAATTTGAAGTGTTCAAATTCATTATTTGAGTATTTATGTCATTTATATGAGATATAGATGACATAATATATAGTTTGGTGTGAATGAGATTCATAATAAACTATAGTATAGCCTAATTGATTAATTAGTCCTATTTGGAGAAATTGAATTGAGATAAATTAAATTGAATGTGATTCAATTTATAATTCCACATTTATGCAAATGAGATTTGTATAATAAGGTATGAGATACCTTATATTATATAATATGCAAATGTTATTTTTATATTATATGGTTGTGGTAAAATTGTGATTTGGTGGAGGTTTTAACTCCATCACACAATAGTATTTAAAGGCTTTGCAAGAAGCCTTTGGTATGTCATTTTGCCATTTTTGAATTTTCATCCAAAGAGAGCAAAAAGGCTTTCTCTCATTCTCTCTCAATTCTCTCTAAAACTTCTCCTCAACAAAAACCAAAGGGAGTCCCACCTACTCTCCCTCAACCTTCCGAGAATAACCAAGAAGACCCTTTGGAGGTGTCTCACTGTTCGGATCGTGGTTCGTGTTCGAGGAGATCGTTTGATCGAGAGAGACCGTGACCGAAGGAAAAAAGCGTTGAAGAAGTGTTCTTCAACTAGTAAGTATCTTATAGTTCCTTACTGTTTTCTTCTCTTATTTGCATGTTTAGCCTTGGATCTATGAGATAGATTCAATTTAAAGATAGGAACTACACAACGGATCAACGACGTTTCACAACGTCTTCCGCTGCGGGAATTCAAAATCCCTTCAATTGGTATCAGAGCCAATCGTTGCTCTTCATTGTGTATTATGTGATTTCTTAAAATTAGGTGGGTAGCATTAATTTTCATGAGATGAATGTTAATGGTTTGCAATTTTGGATGTTTTCGGTTTTTGGCACTTTTTAGATTTACATTAAAGTTGATGAGATCAATGTAAGGGCCCGTTGTTTCGGGCATTTTTTTAATGTAAATCGAGTCTGTAAGTCCGTGTCGTTCGTGGCAAGAGTTGTCGTGAAGAAAACGGAGCAAAAACGGGCGATTTCGGTGAAAAACAACAAATTTTGTGTTGCTGGAAGTTTATCAGCGTTGCGACGGTGTTCTTCAACGTTGCGATGCCATCCATGCTGATGGAGGCTGCTGCAGTGCAGCGTTGTGACGCTAGCGGTGGCGTTGCAACGCCACAACGTTGAGAACGCTGGGCGCGACGCTATACAGTTTAGCTTTGTAAAGCAATAACAATGTTGCAACGCCATGGCGTAGTGGTCTGTGGAGTGCGGGATTTGTGGGGACGTGGTACGTGGGCGTCGGTTCGAGATTAGTCTGGCGCAGCTGCCGTTTTATTTATTTAATTATTTATTTCTTTGTAAAAATTGATTTTATAAATGTATTTTATTTAATTATTTTAATTAATATTAATATAAATGTTATATTAATTTTAATTAATTTAATTTTATGTCCTTAGGGTGCCAAAAATCGGTCCAATATTGCTATTTAATTATTTTATGCATGAGATGTATGATTTAATTATTTCTATGTGCATAGAGTATGCCATATAGATTTAAAATCCCACCTTAGGTTAAACATTTCATGCATCATATTTATATTATAAGAGTTATAATATATAGTATGCATGATAGGATTATATTATAAGAGTTATAATATAATGTTTGCATGATTTAATTTATTTAATATAAGTGTTATATTTTTAAATTAAAAGCATGCTCATGCATTTAATTCATGTGATGAATGCATGTTATAGTATAGTATTATTCATGTGATGAATGATCAAGCACTATAACATAGAAATGCATGTAACCTAAGTTAATTATTGGTTTTAAATGGTTTAGAACTTTAATAATTAGACTTAGGTTATCTAATTCTAATAAGATTAGAATTAGGAAATCAAATATGACCTTTGAATGGAGACTGATAAGTAACTCTGTCTAAGGAAGGTTTTGTCTAAGGTCAGTATTTTAAGTTGACGCTTGCGAACACCCCTACACGAAACCGACCTGAGAGTGAATTCGGTCCGGAGATTCTTAGGTTATATACTCGTGAGTGCCGTTAATTAAGAGTTAATTAATTTACTCACATAGAGCTAAGTTAATAATGTGATTATAAACTTAGGCTAATCCAATATAAGAGTTATATTGGTAGACTTAGGTAAATTTTAGCCGGTTTATCTAAGTCAATCCTGAATATTTTAAAGTGCTGACTGGGAGGAAATAAAGTGTATGAGATACATTTAATTTTCCATCCACAAATCTCCGTAAAGTTCGCACCGTGAGATCCATGCTTGGCCTCGTGGCACAAATGGGAGCGTCCCCCTATGGGTGACATTTGTATGGGTCAATATCAACGTGAATGGAGAGAGTACTTATAGTGAGTGGGAGCGGGACCTGTGAAAACGGGACCCACGATCTCTTCTTTCGATTCACACCGTGAGACGCCTATGATCCGCTTGCTAGTTTGGCCTGGACCAGACAATCCCTACGGAGGGCCTTATCATGGGAGTCGGAACACCGTGAATTCCCGAAAGGGATACGATTTCCTTGTTGGTTTTCCTTCTTAGTCCTCCCTACGGCGACTATTGTTTGGACGGATACTTGGAAATTTGAAGATTGAGGGTGACACTCACAAGATTCATTAAGAGTTAATGGATTCTGACTGAAAAATGGTAACTGGATGCCTAATGGAATAAGAGTTATTCTGGTATTAGGGTCTGGTCGAGAGAGTCTCGTCCTAGAGGAGGAGTGGGTTTGTCTACCCTACGGTGGCGGTCATTCTAAACCTTTAGGGTATCATTGCAAATTTTGAATGACCTAGGGATCATAGGATAAAAATTTGCTAAAACCCGATTGGATTTTCAAAAGTTTTTTGCGAGACTAATACAAAGTTTTTCATTTTATTTCAGCAACAAAATGTGAAACGCTTTTAACGCTCCTTTAGCTTTCGTTAAGTTAGTCGGCGATAGTATTTCGTGGAAAAATAATATAGACACGATTTTGGTAAATGACGACCAAGAGTTCGCGCTCACTGAGGAGGGTCCTCAGTTGCTCGGTTCAACGGTCCTATTCAACAATCTACAAACCTTCCAGTCCTTGGTGCGAACTAGGGGACAGGAAGCTGAGGCAAGTGTTGCCTTAAGACCTTTTCACAGGGGTATGACCTTTGGGATAAAGTTTGTAGACTCTTCAGACGCTTAGAGGAAGAAGGAGAAGTTGAAGGAAGTTAAGGTTGACCGCGCTGGCACCCTAAAAGGCAAAGAAATCAAGGATGTTGCCAGAAAGTGTTTCTACTACAACGGGGATGGACAGCTAAAAAGGAGTTGTCCCAAGTTTCTTGATGAAAAGAAGATGACAGGTAAATGTGGTTTACTTGTCACAGAAACTTGTTTAGTGGAGAGTAAGGACTCTACTTGGATATTGGATTCAGGCGCCACTAACCATGTTTGCTCTTCTTTTCAAGGATTAAGTTCCTGGCAGCGGCTGCAAGAGGGTGAGATAAGACTCAAGGTTGGATCCGGAGAAGTTGTCTCAGCTGCAGCAATAGGCACGGTGAAGCTGTTCTTTAGCGGGAAGTACTTATTATTGGATAATATGTACATAGTTCCTGGGTTTACGAGAAACCTAGTTTCTATTTCCGCTATTAGAACAAAATATTTTCTGCTTTCTTTTAAGAGCAATAAAGCGCTTATTTCTCGAAATGGAAATTTGATTTGTTCTCGCAAACGCTTGAGAGCAATCTATATGTTTTGAACCCAAATTCGGTCAAAAGTGTTTTGAACACCGAATTGTTTAAAACAGCTGAAACGCGAACAAAGAGATTAAAAGATTCTCCAAAAGAAAGTGTCCATCTTTGGCATCTTCGATTAGGCCACATTAATCTCAATAGGATTGAGAGACTAGTGAAGAGTGGACTTCTAAGCGAGTTGGAAGAAAACTCTTTGCCGGTGTCTGAGTCATGCCTTGAGGGAAAAATGACCAAACGTCCTTTTAGTGGAAAAGGATATAGAGCCAAAGAGCCTCTTGAGTTAGTACATTCTGACCTCTGTGGTCCGATGAATGTTCAAGCTCGGGGCGGTTATGAGTATTTCGTGTCTTTCATAGACGATTACTCCAGATATGGGTATATTTACCTAATGCACAAGAAGTCTGAAACTCTTGAAAAGTTCAAGGAGTACAAGACTGAGGTTGAGAACCTCTTAGGTAAATCGCTTAAAACACTTCGATCGGATCGAGGAGGAGAGTACATGGACACTGAATTCCAGGACTATATGATAGAACATGAATTACGTCCCAACTCTCAGCACCTAGTATGCCACAGCAGAATGGTGTATCGGAGAGGAGAAACAGAACCTTGTTGAACATGGTTCGGTCGATGATGAGCTATGCTCGTCTCCCTGATTCTTTTTTGGGTTACGCAGTGGAGACTACGATTTACATTTTGAACACCATTCCGTCGAAGAGTGTTTCTGAAACACCTTTCGAACTCTGGCATGGTCGTAAAACCAGTTTACGCCATTTCAGAATTTCGGGTTGCCCGACCCATGTGTTGGTGTCAAACCCGAAGAAGTTTGAACCCCGTTCAAAGTTGTGCCTCTTTGTAGGTTACCCAAAAGAGACTAGAGGTGGTTACTTTTACGATCCTAAGGATAATAGGGTGCTTGTGTCGACAAACGCCACTTTTCTTGAGGAAGACCACATCAGGGGTCACTTACAAAGGAGTAAGATTGTGTTAATGAAATGGACAGTTCATCAGCAAGAGTTGCTGATAGTGCTAGTACGTCAACAAGTGTTGCAAAAAAGGGGCTAGTACGTCAACAAGTGTTGTTGATCCTAGCTAGTGTTCAAATTCATTATTTCGGTATTTATGTCATTTATATGAGATATAGATGACATAATATATAGTTTGGTGTGAATGAGATTCATAATAAACTATAGTATAGCCTAATTGATTAATTAGTGCTATTTGGAGAAATTGAATTGAGATAAATTAAATTGAATGTGATTCAATTTATAATTCCACATTTATGCAAATGAGATTTGTATAATAAGGTATGAGATACCTTATATTATATAATATGCAAATGTTATTTGTATATTATATGGTTGTGGTAAAATTGTGATTTGGTGGAGGTTTTAACTCCACCACACAATAGTATTTAAAGGCTTTGAAAGAAGCCTTTGGTATGCCATTTTGCAATTTTTTGGATTTTCATCCAAAGAGAGCAAAAAGGCTTTCTCTCATTCTCTCTCAATTCTCTCTAAAACTTCTCCTCACCCAAAACCAAAGGGAGTCCCACATACTCTCCCTCAACCTCCCGAGAACAACTGAGAAGACCCTTTGGAGATGTCTCACTATTCGGATCGTGGTTCGTGTTCGAGGAGATCGTTGGATCAAGAGAGACCGTGACCGGAGGAGAAAAGCGTTGAAGAAGAGTTCTTCAACAAGTAAGTATCTTATAGTCCCTTACTGTTTTCTTCTCTTATTTGCATGTTTCGCCTTGGATCTATGAGATAGATTCAATTTTAAGATAGGAACTACACAACGGATCAACGACGTTTCACAACGTCTTCCGCTGCGGGAATTCAAAATCCCTTCAATTGGTATCGGAGCCAATCGTTGCTCTTCGTTGTGTATTCTGTGATTTCTTAAAATTAGGTGGGTGGCATTAATTTTCATGAGATGAATGTTAATGGTTTGCAATTTTGGATGTTTTCGGTTTTTGGCACTTTTTAGATTTACATTAAAGTTGATGAGATCAATGTAAGGGCCCGTTGTTTTGGGCATTTTTTAATCTAAATCGAGTCTGTAAGTCCGTGTCGTTCGTGGCAAGAGTTGTCGTGAAGAAAACGGAGCAAAAACGGGCGATTTCGGTGAAAAATAGGAAATTTTGTGTTGCTGGTAGTTCATCAGCGTTGCGACGCTGTTCTTTAGCGTTGCGATGCCATCCATGCTGTTGGAGGCTGCTGCAATGCAGCGTTGTGACGCTAGCGGTGGCGTTGCAACGCCACAGCGTTGAGAACGCTGGGCGCGACGCTATTCATTTTAGCGTTGCAACGCCATGGCGTAGTGGTGTCTGGAGCGCGGGATTTGCGGGGACGTGGTACGTGGGCGTCGATTCGAGCTCAGGCTGGCGAAACTGCCGTTTTATTTATTTAATTATTTATTTCTTTGTAAAAATTGATTTTTTAAATGTATTTTATTTAATTATTTTAATTAATATTAATATAAATGTTATATTAATGTTAATTAATTTAATTTTATGTCCTTAGGGTGCCAAAAATCGGTCCAATATTGCTATTTAATTATTTTATGCATGAAATGTATGATTTAACTATTTCTATGTGCATAAAGTATGCGTTATAGATTTAAAATCCCACCTTAGGTTAAACATTTCATGCATCATATTTATATTATAAGAGTTATAATATATAGTATGCATGATAGGATTATATTATAAGAGTTATAATATAATGTTTGCATGATTTAATTTATTTAATATAAGTGTTATATTTTTAAATTAAAAGCATGCTCATGCATTTAATTCATGTGATGAATGCATGTTATAGTATAGTATTATTCATGTGATGAATGATCAAGCACTATAACATAGAAATGCATGTAACCTAAGTTAATTATTAGTTTTAAATGGTTTAGAACTTGAATAATTAGACTTAGGTTTTCTAATTCTATAGGTTTTCTAATTCTAATAAGATTAGAATTAGGAAATCAAATATGACCTTTGAATGGAGACTGATAAGTAACTCTGTCTAAGGAAGGTTTTGTCTAAGGTCAGTATTTAAGTTGACGCTTGCATGAACACCCCTACCAAAACCGACCTGGGAGTGAATTCGGTGTGGAGATTCTTAGGTTATATTGTCGTGAGTGACGTTAATTAAGAGTTAATTAATTTACTCACATAGACCTAAGTTAATAATGTGATTATAAACTTAGGCTAATCCAATATAAGAGTTATATTGGTAGACTTTGGTAAATTTTAGCCGGTTTATCTAGGTCAATCCTGAATATTTTAAAGTGCTGAGTGGGAGGAAATAAAGTGTATGAGATACATTTAATTTTCCATCCACAAATCTCTGTAAAGTTCGCACCGTGAGATCCATGCTCGGCCTCGTGGCGCAAATGGGAGCGTCCCCCTACGGGTGGCATTTGTATGGGTCAATATCAACGTGAATGGAGAGAGTACTTATAGTGAGTGGGAGCGGGACCTGTGAAAACGGGACCCACGATCTCTTCTTTCGATTCACACCGTGAGACGCCTATGATCCGCCTGCTAGTTTGGCCTGGACCAGACAATCCCTATGGAGGGCCTTGATCATGGGAGTCGGAACATCGTGAATTCCCGAAAGGGATACGATTTCCTTGTTGGTTTTCCTTCTTAGTCCTCCCTACGGCGGCTATTGTTTGGACGGATACTTGGAAATTTAAAGATTGAGGGTGACACTCACAAGATTCATTATGAGTTAATGGATTCTGACCGAAAAATGGTAACTGGATGCCTAATGGAATAAGAGTTATTCTGGTATTAGGGTCTGGTCGAGAGAGTCTCGTCCCAGAGGAGGAGTGGGTTTGTCTACCCTACGGTGGCGGTCATTCTAAACCTTTAGGGTATCATTGCAAAATTTGAATGACCTAGGGATCATAGGATAAAAATTTACTAAAACCCTATTGGATTTTCAAAAGTTTTTTGCGAGACTAATACAAAGTTTTTCATTTTATTTCAACAACAAAATGTCAAACGCTTTTAACGCTCCTTTAGCTTCCGTTAAGTTAGTCGGCGATAGTATTTCGTGGAAAAACAATATAGACACGATTTTGGTAAATGACGACCACCAAGAGTTCGCACACGAGGAGGGTCCTCGGTGCTCGGCCTCAACGATCCTATTCAACAATCTACAAACCTTCCAGGTCCTTGAGTGCGAACTAGGGACGGGAAGTCGAGGCAAGTGTTGCCTTAAGACCTTTTCACAGGAGTATGACCTCTGGGATAAAGTTTGTAGACTCTTCAGGCCCTAAGGGGAAGAAGGAGAAGTTGAAGGAAGTTAAGGTTGACCGCACTGCCGCCCTAAAAGGCAAAGAAATCAAGGATGTTGACAGAAAGTGTTTCTACTGCAACGGGGATGGACACCTGAAATAGAGTTGTCCCAAGTTCCTTGATGAAAAGAAGATGACAGGTAAATGTGATTTACTTGTCACAGAAACTTCTTTAGTGGAGAGTAATGACTCTACTTGGATATTGGATTCAGCGCCACTAACCATGTTTGCTCTTCTTTTTTCAAGGATTAAGTTCTGGCGGCACATGAAGAGGGTGAGATAACACTCGTGGTTTGGATCCTAGAAGTTTTCTCACCGCAAAGAATAGGCACGGTGAAGCTGTTCTTTAGCGGGAAGTACTTATTATTGGATAATATGTACATAGTTCCTGGGTTTACGAGAAACCTAGTTTCTATTTCTTGCCTATTAGAACAAAATATTTCCGTTTCTTTTAAGAGCAATAAAGCGTTTATTTCTCGAAATGGAAATTTGATTTGTTCTGCTTCGCTTGAGAGCAATCTATATGTTTTGAACCCAAATTCGGTCAAAAGTGTTTTGAACACCGAATTGTTTAAAACAAATTTGAAAACGCGAACTAAGAGATTAAAAGTTTCTCCAAAAGAAAGTGCCCATCTTTGGCATCTTCGGTTAGGCCACATAAATCTCAATAGGATTGAGAGGCTAGTGAAGAGTGGACTTCTAAGCGAGTTGGAAGAAAACTCTTTGCCGGTGTGTGAGTCATGCCTTGAGGGAAAAATGACCAAACGTCCTTTTAGTGGAAAAGGATATAGAGCCAAAGAGTCTCTTGAGTTAGTACATTCTGACCTCTGTGGTCCGATGAATGTTAAAGCTCGGGGTGGTTATGAGTATTTCGTGTCTTTCATAGACGATTACTCCAGATATGGGTATATTTACCTAATGCACAAGAAGTCTGAAACTCTTGAAAAGTTCAAGGAGTACAAGACTGAGGTTGAGAACCTCTTAGGTAAATCGCTTAAAACACTTCAATCGGATCGGGGGAGAGTACATGGACACCGAATTCGGGGACTATATGATAGAACACTGAATTACGTCCCAACTCTCAAGACCTAGTATGCCTCAAAGAGAATGGTGTATCGGAGAGGAGAAACAGAACCTTGTTCGACATGGTTCGGTCGATGATGAGCTATGCTCGTCTCCCTGATTCTTTTTGGGGTTACGTAGTGGAGACTACGGTTTACATTTTGAACACCGTTCCGTTGAAGAGTGTTTGTGAAACACCTTTCGAACTCTGGCATTGGTCGTAAAACCAGTTTACGTCATTTCAGAATTTGGGGATGCCCGACCCATGTGTTGGTGTCAAACCTGAAGAAGTTAGAACCCCGTTCAAAGTTGTGCCTCTTTGTAGGTTACCCAAAAGAGACTAGAGGTGGTTACTTTTACGATCCTAAGGATAATAGGGTCCTTGTGTCGACAAACGCTACTTTCCTTGAGGAAGAGCACATCAGGGGTCACTTACCAAGGAGTAAGATTGTGTTAAATGAAATGGACAGTTCATCAGCAAGAGTTGCTGATAGTGCTAGTACGTCAACAAGTGTTGTTGATCCTAGCTCGTTTAGTCAAGTCCGTTCCCAAGAGTTGGGAATGCCTCGACGTAGTGGGAGGATTGTGAGACAACCTGAACGTTACATGGGTTTAGTTGAAACCGAGGTCGTCACTCCTGATGATGACTGTGAGGATCCATTGACCTATGATCAGGCAATGGCAGACGTTGACAAAGAGGAATGGATTAAAGCCATGGACCAGGAAATGGAGTCGATGAACTTCAATTTCGTCTGGGAGCTTGTGGACCAACCGGATGGGGTAAAACCTATTGGTTGCAAGTGGATCTACAAGCGTAAACTTCGTGTAGATGGGAAGGTACAAACCTTCAAAGCTCGACTAGTGGCAAAGGATTTTACCCAGGTGGAAGGGGTTGACTATGAGGAAACCTGTTCACCCGTTGCCATGGTAAAGTCGATTAGAATCCTTTTGGCCATTGCCGCATATTATGACTATGAGGTATGGCAGATGGATGTCAAGACCGCCTCTCTGAATGACAACCTTGACGAGACCATCTACATGGACCAGCCCAAGAGGTTCATTGCCCAAGTTCAAGAGCAAAGAGTTTGCCGGCTTAAAATGTATATTTATGGACTGAAACAAGCCTCGAGGTCTTGGAATATAAGGTTTGATGAGGCGATCAAATCTTATGGCTTTGATCAAAATGTTGACGAGCCTTGTGTCTACAAGAAAATCGTCGACAAAACTTTCGCATTTCTTATATTGTAAGTAGATGATATCCTTCTCATTGGGAATGAGGTAGGATTTCTTACTGACATTAAGGAATGGCTGGCTTCACAATTCCAAATGAAAGATTTGGGAGAGGCACAGCATGTTCTAGGTATCCGGATAGTCCAAACCGGGAAGAACGAACGCTAGCCATGTCTCGGGCATCTTACATTGACAAAATGTTGTCTAGGTATAAGATGCGAGAACTCAGAAGAAGGGCTTGCCGCTTTCGGGCATGGGGTTCACCTGCTAAGGATCAATGTCCTAAGACGCCTCAAGAGGTTGAGGATATGAGACGAATCCCTATGCTTCAAATGGTTGTAGGGAGCTTTGATGTATGCTATCTTTGTGTACTAGGCCGGACATCTGCATTATGCGATTGGGATTGTCGGTGAGGTATCAATCCAATCCGAGATTAGATCACCGGGATGGTAGTAAAGACAATCCTCAAGTATCTTAGGAGAACGAGGAACTACTGACCTTGTGTATGGGGTGGGGATTTGATCCTTACGGGAGACACAGATTCGACTTTCAAACCGATAAGGATTCTAGGAAATCAACTTCGGGTCGACCTTCATTCCGAATGGAGGAGCTATAGTGTGGCGAAGCATCAAGCGAGGATGCATCGGCCGATTCCACGATGGAAGCCGAGTATGTTGCGGCTTGTGAAGTCTGCAAAGGAAGTCGCTGGCCTCGGGAAGTTCATGACGGATTTGAAGTTGTTCCAAATATGAACTTGCCAATCACACTGCTTTTTGTGACAACGGTGGTGCGATGAGCCAACTCGAGAGAACCTCGAGTCATAAAAGGGCAAGCATATAGGCGTAAGTATCACTTGATACGGGAGATTGTGCACCGTGGAGACGTGATCCACGTACGTGAGATAGCTTCGGAGCACAACGTTGCTGATCCATTTACAAAGACCCTCACGGCTAAGGTGTTTGAGGGTCACCTAGAGAGTCTAGGTCTTCGAGTGCTTCCAGACTAGGGCAGGTGGGAGTATTGTAAAAGGGTATTCAATGTCCTAGTTTATTGTATTACTTTACTATACATTTGAGAAATGTATCATGTACTCCACTAGCTTAGTCCAAGTGGGAGTTTGTTGGTATGTATGTCCTCATCTCGTGTAGTTTGTAATATTCCAAGTTGTAAATGAATAAGAGTTATTTATTTCAACATTGTGTAATAAATAAGAGTTATTTATTTAAACTTTGAGTCTCGCATTTTTCATAAACTTAATCCAATAAACTAAGCTCCAGGGTCATTGCATTATGAGAGAAGTAAGAACTTGAACGGTGTGTAGTGGACACACAGGGAGGATCACGTTCGAGTTAATGACCCGAACGGTCTACAGTATATGGATAGGGTTGGAGACCTAATCCTGGATACACTGTGGATGCGGCCCGCTTTGTATTAGATACAAACGAGGTGATCTAACTCGTTCATGTGGTTGACATGCGAGTGGGGGCATCCTGTGCAATGAGATTGTACAAGACCGGACCGTGAATTATTAGACTTACTGATGTAACACCGTTAACAGTATAGAGCTAATAAATTTGTAGACGACCATTAGTGACTCGACCTTAATCCTGAGCGTGTTACGGACTCCTATCTGCGGGGGTCTGTCCTTTGACTAGTACGAGTGAGGGTGGCCACTTTTGCTCGCCCAATATGCCTATCTTCTCAGGGGCAGGACCACGTGGGGAGCTGGGAACTTGACTACGCAAGAAGGAATTCACTCGTTCCCAACTTAGGGAAACTAGAGGGGTTGTTTCAGTCCATAAATAGACATTTTAAGCCGGGTCAAATTACCGTTTTACCCCTAGGTTACATCTTGTGCCTTAAGTACCAGTGCTCCTCTAATGAACAATTTGTTTGTGGTCCTACCAACAAACAGAGTCCCTTTCGGGTCCTTTGTTCAAGTCCCGGAGACACCACTAAAGGGAACATTCCTCTACTTACCCTAGTAGGCGGGAAGGAGTGAATTCCATCTTGTTAAGTTAAGTTCCCAGCCGCTCAATCGGTCTTGTCCCTAAGAAGGTAGGCATATTGAGTCGGCGAATCTGGCCACTCTCGCCCATACTAGTCAAAGGACAATCCCTCGCGAACAGGAGTTCGTAACCTGCTCAGGATTGAGATCAAGTTGCCTAGGTCATCCTAGTGAAACAGAAACCTATCTAGTAAACGGAGTTACATCTAGTGGTTACTATTTCGCGATCCGGTCTTATGCAATCTCATTACATAGGATATCCCCACTCACATGTCATCTACACGAACACGTTAGGATCACAGTGTTTGTATCAAATACAAAGTGGGCCACATCCATAGTTTAACCAGGGTAAGGTACCCAAACCTTATCCCCTAACTATAAACCATTTAAGCTGTATCTCTAACCGAGATCCTCTATATGTACACTACATTCAGTTAATGATTCATTTAACGGTCTTGGATGTATAGTTTATTGGATTTAGGGTTTAAATAAAGGCAAACTCGTAGATAACGAATAATAACTCTTTATTGAAATAATAACACTTTATTACATTAATTAGAACATAATTACAAACTAAGAGTTTAAGGGCACAAACCCCAGCAGAGATCAATGTAAGGGCCCGTTGTTTTTGGCCATTTTGTTGTAAATCGAGTCTGTAAGTCCGTGTCATTCGTGGCAAGAGTTGTTGTGAAGAAATCGGTTTTAAACAAGCGAGAAAACGCACGGCGAAGAAACGACAAAGGAGTTTGTTGTTCTGTCGATGGCGTTGAGACGCTGTTCATTGGTGTCTCAACGCTGTCCTTGCGGGCGCTGGCTTGGCTGCAGAGCAACGTTGCAACGCCACGGCGTAGAGCACGCGGGGCGTGACGCTGGACGCAACAGCGTTGTAACGTCGCACGCGTTAGTGGGCAGTTCAGGAGGAGCATTCGCAAGTCGTGGGCATTGAAGCAGTTTCTTGATCGTGGGGCAGTTAAAAGTTTTTTTTATTTTTAATTTTGTAAAAATGTATTTTATTTATGTTTTTAATTATTTTATTAAATAATATTAATATAATTGTTATATTAATGTTATTTGATTAAATAATCGCCCCTAGGTGCCAAAAACCGGTCCATTTTTTCTATTTAATTATTTTATGCATGTGATGTATGATTTAATTAAATTTCTATGTGGATAATGTATGTCATATAGATTTAAAACCCCACCTTAGGTTAAACATATTCATGCATCATTTATATTATAAGAGTTATAATATATAGTTTGCATGATAGGTTATATTATAAGTGTTATAATATAATTAAATGCATGTTTTAATTTAATTAATATAAGTGTTATATTTTTAGATTAAAGTATGCTAATGCATTTATATTCATGTGATGAATTACTTTTCTTATAGTATATAGTTATTCATGTGATGAATGATCAAGCACTATAACATAGAAATGCATGCAACCTAAGTTAATTATTAGCTTTAAAGTGTTTAGAACATGAATAATTAGACTTAGATTTTCTATTTCTCATAAGATTAGAATTAGGAAATCAAAGTATAGTCTATGAATGGTGACCTGATTAGTAACTCTGTCTAAGGAAGGTTTTGTCTAAGGCTGGGGTATTTAAGTTGACGCTTGCGGAACACCCCTACCTTGAAACCGACCTTGGAGTGAATTCGGTCCGGAAATTCTTAGATTATGCTTATCGTGAGTGCCGTTAATTAAAAGTTAATTAATTTACTCACATAGACCTAAGTAATAATGTGATTATAAACATAGGTTAATGCCATATAAGTGTTATATTGGTAGACTTAGGTAAATTTTAGCCGGTTTATCTAGGTCAATTCCTAATAACATAAAGTGCTCAGTGAGAGGAAATAAAGTGTATAAGATACATTTGATTTTCCAACCACAAATCGCCCATAAGTTCGCACGGTGAGATCCATACTCGCCTCATGGTGCAAATGGGAGCATCCCCCTTCGGGTGTCATTTGTATGGGTCAATATCATCGTGGATGGAGAGAGTACTTTGAGTGGGAGCAAGACTTGTGAAAACGGAACCCACGGTCTCTTCTTTCGATTCACACCCTCAGACGCCTATGATCCGCCTGCTAGTTTGGCTGGACTGCATAAATCCCTTCCGGAGGGCTGATCATGGGAGTTCGGAACACCGTGAATTCTCGAAAGGGATACAGTTTCTTGGTTGGTTTTCCTTCTTGGTTCACCCTTCGGTGGCTATTGTTTGGACGGATACTTGGAAACTTAAAGATTGAGGGTGACACTCACAGAATTCGTTAAGAGTTAATGAATTCGACCGAACAATGGTAATTAGACGCCTAATAGAATAAGAGTTATTCTGGGATTAGGGTCTGATCGAGAAAGTCTCGTCCTACAGGAGGAATGTTCTGTTCAACCTTCGGTGGCGGTCATTCTAAACCTTTAGGATATCATTGCAAATTTTGAATGACCTAGGGATCATGAAACAATTTTTGCTAAAACATGATTGGATTTCAAAGTTTTTTGTGAGACTAACACAAAGTATTTGATTTTTTTAGCTAAAAACATGTCTAGCTCAATAATAGCTTTGCTCACGTTTGACAAATTAGTGGGAGATAATTATGAAACGTGGAAAAACAACTTAAAAACGATTTTGGTAACTGACGACATTAAGTTTGTGCTCACTGAGGAGTGTCCTCAGGTGTCGGGCTCGACTGCATCGCGAAGTGTTCGTGATGCATACGATCGAGGGATCAGGGCCAATGAAAAGGCCAAGGTCTATATCATTGCCAGCATGTCTGATGTTTTGGCAAAGAAGCATGAGCTGATTGTCACCGCTAAGGAGATCATGGAGTCTTTGCAGGATATGTTTGGACAACAGTCCTTTCAGGTCTGACATGCCTCGCTCAAATACGTCTTCAACGCACAGATAAAAGAGGGGTCGTCTGTCCGTGAATATGTTCTAGACATGATGACCCACTTTAATCTAGCGGAGATGAATGGGGCTTTGATCGACGAGTCGAGCCAGGTCAGTTTTATCTTGGAGACTCTTCCGAAGAGTTTCGTTCGGTTCGTAGCAACGTTGTTATGAACAAGATAAACTACACTCTGACTACTCTTCATAACGAGCTGCAAACATTCCAGTCCTTGATGAGGATCAGGACGTCGGAAGCTGAGGCAAACATTGCCTTTAGGTCTTATCATAGGGGTTCGAAATCTAAGACAAAGCCTGTAGCTCCTTCTCACCCGAAAGAGAAGAAGAAGAAGATGAAGAAGGGTAAAACTTACCAAGCTGCCGCCAGAAGGGCAAGAAGGTCAAGGAAGTTGCAGAAAAAGGAAAGTGTTTCCACTGCAATGGGGACAACCACTGGAAGAGAAACTGTCCCAAGATCCTAGCCGAGAGGAGGAATCAAGGTAAATGTTATTTACTTGTGACTGAAACTTGTTTAGTGGAGAGTAGTGACTGTGCATGGATATTGGATTCGGGCGCCACTAACCATGTTTGTTCTTCTTTTCAGGGAATTGATTCCTGGCAGAAGTTGCGAGAGGGTGAGGTGACACTACGGGTTAGATTCGGAGAGCTTGTCTCTGCTGCAGCAGTAGGCACGGTGAAGCTACATTTTGATAGGAATTACATTTTGTTGGACAATATGTATATAGTTCCAGGGTTTACTAGAAACCTCGTTTCTATTTCCTGGCTGTTAGAACAATGTATTTCTGTTCCTTTTCAAGACAATAAAGCGTTTAGTTCCCAAAATGGAAACTTAATTTGTTCAGCTTCACTTGAGAATAATTTGTATGTTTTGAAACCTAATTCAGTCAAAATTGTTTTGAATATTGAATTGTTTAAAACGGTCGACACGCGAACTAAGGGAGTGAAAGTTTCTCCTAAAGAAAATGTCCATCTTTCGCATCTACGGTTAGGCCACATTAATCTCAATAGGATTGAGAGACTGGAGAAGAGTAGACTTCTAAACGAGTTGGAAGAAAACTCTTTACCGGTGTGTGAGTCATGCCTTGAAGGCAAAATGACCAAACATCCTTTTAGTGGAAAATGATACAGAGCCAAGGAGCCCCTTGAGCTTATACATTCTGACCTCTGTGGTCCGATGAATGTTAAAGCACGAGGTGGTTATGAATACTTCGTACCTTTCATAGATGATTACTCGAGGTATGGGTATATTTACCTAATGCATAAGAAGTCTGAAACTCTTGAAAATTTCAAGGAATACAAGACTGAGGTTGAGAACCTGTTAGGTAAAACCATAAAAATACTTCGATCGGATCGAGGTGGAGAGTATATGGACACTGAATTCTAGGACTATATGATAGAACATGGAATTACGTCCTAACTCCCAACACCTGGTATTCCACAGTAGAATGGTGTATCGGAGAGGAGAAACAGACCTTGTTGGACATGGTTCGGTCGGTGATGAGCTATGCTCGTCTCCCTGATTCTTTTTGGGGTTACGCAGTGGAGACTGCGGTCTATATTTTGAACAACGTTCCGTCGAAGAGTGTTTGTGAAACACCTTTCGAACTCTGAACTGGACGTAAAGGTAGTTTACATCAGTTCAGAATTTGGGGATGACCGGCCCACGTGTTGGTGTCAAACTCGAAAAAGTTGGAACCCCGTTCGAAATTGTGCCTATTCGTAGGTTACCCTAAAGAGACTAGGGGTGGTCTATTTTTCGATCCTAAGGAAAATAGGGTAATTGTGTCGACAAACGCCACTTTCCTAGAGGAAGACCACGTTAGGAATCATTTACCAAGGAGTAAAATTATGTTAAGCGAAATGGACTATACATCAGCAAGAGTTGATGAGGCTAGTACATCAACAAGTGTTGTTGATCCTAGCATGTCTAGTCAAATCCGTTCCCAAAAGTTGGGAATGCCTCGACGTAGTGGGAGGGCTGTGAGACAGCCTGATCGTTACATGGGTTTAGCTCAAACCTCAGTCGTCACTCCTGATGATGATTGCGAGGATCCATTGACCTATGATCAGACAATGGCTAATGTTGATAAAGACGAATGGATTAAAGCTATGGGCTAGGAAATGGAGTCTATGTACTTCAATTCCGTATGGGAGCTTGTGGATCAACCGGATGGGGTAAAACCTATTGGTTGCAAATGGATCTACAAGCGTAAACGTGGCGTAGATGGGAAGGTGCAAACCTTCAATGCCCGACTAGTGGCAAAGGGTTTTACCCAGGTCGAAGGGGTTGACTATGAGGAAACCTTTTCACTGGTTGCCATGGTAAAGTCGATCAGGATCCTTCTGGCCATTGTCGCGTATTATGACTACGAGGTATGGCAGATGCACGTCAAGACAGCCTTTCTGAATGGCAAACTTGATGAAACCATCTACATGAACCAGCCCAGAGGGTTCATTGCCCAAGGACAAGAGCAAAAGGTTTGCCGGCTTCATAGGTTTATTTATGGACTGAAACAAGCTTCGAGGTCTTGGAATATAAGGTTTGATGAGGCGATCAAATCTTATAGCTTTGATCAAAATGTCGATGAGCCTTGTGTCTACAAAAAAATCGTTGACAAAACTGTCTGTTGCGTAAATTTTGCAAGTGTACGGGTCAAGTTTTAATATAGTGAATTTGAGTACGAGTATCGTCCATAGGATTGGGTATTTAATTCAATTAATTCCTATCAATAACACCACTCAATTTTATCTAGAAAATTAGACTTAAAGTGAGGTGAAAACACAAAATCAAAGAGTGAAAGTTGAAAACAATCAGGAGAGACGAATATCTTAGAGACTAGATTTCACCAATTAATTAACTATTTTATTGAGATCATGCTAATGGGTTATTGCAATGCTTTTATAAACCAAGAAACTAATATAACAAATAACCTCTCTCAAGGCAAGTGAATCTCATGCAAGACATAGAATTAAACATCTCTGTTCAACCTAAAAATCAAACATGGCACTAAGTTCAATTCTTATGGGTTTCTAATAGCACTTCAATCATTCTCATGTCAAAGTAACTATCAGTCATGCAATTGAGATCAGATCTCAAATATCTTTCTCAATAATAAATTCATACCTAAGAACAAATAAACCGTGATCAAGAGTCTATAAGCATTAAGGATGCAATTGCATGAATAAAAGCATTACAATAAACCAAAGGCAGTCAATTCAACAAAATAACATAATTAAAAGGCTACATCTATCCCTAAGATAACAAGTTTAGCTACTCATGTCCACTATAAATCATACTAAACTCAAATACAAAATCATAGTTCAACAATAAAAGTGAAAAGAACGAAGAAAGAACTCTCGTGGCGTGAACGACAACGATCCCGACACTTATCATGAACCCCGAGCTCCAAAAAGTCTTCTCCTTGAAATCTCTCCAAAATCTTCTTACAATCTCTCACAATAATGTTTAAACAATGGTGTGAAAATCTCTCCAAAAAAGGTCCCCCTTTGCAAGATGCATCTTTTCCTTTTTATATCAACAACACGACGTTGCAACGCCGGGCATGGCGTTTCAACGTCGTGCCATAAACGAGTTTATTAAAAAAGGAAAATATCTGGCAGCGTTGCAACGCTGCTACCCTCGCACGCGTTTGCTTATCGAAGTGGCGTTGCAACGCGGCTACCCTCGCGTGCCTTTTGTTTATCGAAGTAGCGTTGCAATGCCATCGCCACGAATCTTCAAGGCGTAGCTGCTGCGTGCTGCGCGTTGCAATGCTATCGGCATGGATGCTTATGGTTGAATAGCTGCACACAGAGCGTTGCAACGGCCTTAATGGCGTTGCAACGCCATCTCCACGGATTTGATGGCTTGGTTTGGCCTTCCTTCTTCCATTTTATGTCAATTTTACCTCCCTTAGGCAAT
The DNA here is from genome assembly GCA_036507285.1 of Trichosanthes cucumerina. Lineage (NCBI taxonomy): Eukaryota > Viridiplantae > Streptophyta > Magnoliopsida > Cucurbitales > Cucurbitaceae > Trichosanthes > Trichosanthes cucumerina. The sequence continues at coordinate 57,904,620 of CM071838.1, forward strand.
CTTTCGCTCATTTTTCACCCATAATTCTCCATCCATCCTTATATTGCTCTTTAACCTGAAATTCAACAAATTAATTACGTGAAAGCCCTGAAATTATCACAAAACTAACATAATTTAAGCCTAATGATAGCACATTTTGTGTGCTATCAAACACCCCTAAACTTAAACAATTGCCAGTCCTCGAGAAAAAATAAGAAGAAGAAGGATCATATCAGAGTAGGTTTCATACTACAGACTCAAACCTCATGAATTGTATGAATTGAAGAATAAACTTATCAAAAAGGTAACATTGATTAAAAACTACATAATAAGATTTTAAAATTAAATCAAATTATTCCTTGAGTGAGTGTGTGCTAGCCTTTTCAAGTTTAGTCCTTATAAGCCCAAGATAACCTTATTGAGTCCTCTGTTCATTTTCCCTCTACACTGGCCCTAGGCTCCAAATCCTCAGCTCATTTACATAATCAGAAAATTTTTACCTTTTATTGCTGTTTTTTTTTCACCCCCAAACTTCAACTTTATTTTACTAACAACATATTTATTATTTTATTTGGAGGCAATCCTTCAGTCGTCTATGCCTTCGCTCCAACATATTAACACTTTGTGGTGAAAATAGCTGACTACGAGCATAGATACCATACAGATTGTCAAAGACTACTCGCATCTTAAGTTTAATCATTCAAAAGACAAGTATTGGTCACAATACTTAGGATGTTGGAGTACCCTCTTATTTATCACTTTTTTTTTTTAGTGGAAAAACTTTAAAAATGTATAATTTTCAATTAAGCAAACTTGCTCTTTCATTAGCTCCTAAGTCTATGAAGGTGACAACGATCTTCTGGACAAAATAAACTTGCCCTAAGCATTCAGGATCTTTCCGGTATTGGCTAAGTGCAAATTTCTTTAAGGAATTCTCTAATCAATTTTATGAAGGGAATCGAAGTCCCCGCAGCGGAAGCGATTGCGAATCGCGTGCTCTTGATTTAGTTACAACGATAAATTCAAGAACATACATAACAAGATTAAGCATAAAATCAGAATGGACAGCGAGAAATTACCTTTGAAGAACCTTTGTTCGAGTGCTCCTCTCTCTCACGATCACGATCTCAGCAATAGGAACTTCAACGTGCGAAGACACGACCACCAGATCTTCTCCGTTGTTCTCTAGGTGAGGGAGGAAGGTGGGTTCCCTTTAGGAGGTGAGGTATTTTGAGAGAGATGTGTGCTTTGGAACCCTTCCAACAACACAACAAGAGAGCTTGTGAAAAACCTTGCTTAGAATGACTTAACCTAGTTGCATCTCATGCAACCATATATATAGAGAAATAGGATGGAAATGACCATCCTACCCCTCATTTAGTCTCTTTTTAGTATATAGTTTATATATGAATCTAATTCACATTAAAACTATATATTATATCAATTATATCATATACAATTGATATAACTCCTCATGTATGAAATTGAACACTTCAATTTCACTCCTAACTTTATACTCAATATTACCATATTGAGCCAACGGAGGATCTAATGGACCTACAGTTCATGAGCTCCAATGATGTGAGATTAATCGATCGAACTCTTTGATCCAGATTAATCAATATTCATTAACTACAAGTCACTCCACTATAGACTTGTAGTCGCTGCACTCTCCTCACTTTGTAGATATTATTGTGTCCAATGATATAGTCATTACCCATGAGTCGGCCCTTCACGGGTTGTTCGTAATCACACTGGGTCAAATTGCCGTTTACCCTGTGATTACCTCTTTTTACTCCTTAAGCACCATTGATCCTCTAATGAACAACAAGTCTAAGGTCCTACCTTGACTCATACCCTTAGAGAGGGGGCCCGTTGTTCAAGACACGAGTCGATTTCTTAAGGGAACAACCTATCTAATTCATTAGTGTAGGAAAGAGTGAATTTCATCTTGCACAGTTAAGTTCCCAGCTACCTACGAGGTTCTGTCCCTGAGAAGGTACGCTTATTGAGTCGGCTACAAGCCACTCTCACTCATACTAGTCTAAGGACAAACCCCTATAAGCAGGAGTCCTTAACTTGCTTAGGATTCATGTCGAGTCACTATGACCATCTATAAATTACAAGTCTTATCCTGTTAACGGTGTTACACTAGTTAGACTAATAATTTGCGATCCAGTCTTGTATGAACTCTTCATACAGGATGCCCCCACTCGCATGTCAACTACATGAATGAGTTGGATTACCACATTTGTACTAATTACAAAGTGGGTCGCCTCATTTGTACTGGACACTATTTGGGTTGACTTCAAGATTATAACATAAATAGTCTATGGTATAAGAATAAGGTTGGAAACCTCATTCTGGTAACACCATGGATGCGACCCACTTTGTAATTAGTACAAATGAGGTAATCCAACTCATTCATGTAGTTGACATGCGAGTGGAGGCATCCTGTATGAAGAGTTCATACAAGATCGATCGCAAATTATTAGTCTAACCAAAGGTAACAATCGCTAATGTGATAAGACTAGTAATTTATAGATGGTCATTAGTGACTCGACTGAAATCTGAGCAAGTTAAGAACTCCCGCTTATAGGGTTTGTCCTTAGACTAGTATGAGTGAGAGTGGCCTCAGTAGTCGACTCAATCAATCTACCTACCTTCTCGTGACGAGAACCTCGTATGTAGCCGGGAACTTAACTGCAAGATGAAATTCACTCATTCCTCTACCGAGGAATTAGATAGGTTGTTCCCTTAAGAACTGACTCCAAGTCTTGAATAACGGGGCCCCGCCTCTATGAGGGTATATGAGTCTAAGGTAGGACCTTAGACTTGTTGTTCATTAGACGATTAGTGGTGCTTAAGGAGCAAAGAGGTAATCACAGGGGTAAAACGGTAATTTGACCCAGCTGTGATTACTAACAACCCGTGAAGGATCGACTCATGGGTAATGACTATATCGGTGGACACAATAATATCTACAGTGAGGAGAGTGCAGCTACAAGTCTATAGTGGAGTGACTTGTAGTTAATGAATATTGATTAACTGGATCAAAGAGTTTGATCAGTTAATCTCACATCATTGGAGCTCATGAACTGTAGGTCCATTAGATCCCTCCGTTTGCTCAACATGGTAATATTGAGGGTATAAAGTTAGGAGTGAAATTGAAGTTTTCAATTTCATACATGAGTTGTTATATCAATTATATATGATATAATTGATATAATATATAGTTTTAATGTGAATTAGATTCATATATAAACTATATACTAAAGAGAGAATAAAGGAGGGGTAGGATGGTCATTTCCACACCATTCCCCTATATATATGGTTGCATGAGATGCAACTAGGTGAAGCCATAAAAAGACATTCTAAGCAATTCCTTGCCTTTTGTTGTTGTTGGAAAGGTTCCAAGACAACAAACATCTCTCTCACAAAAACACCACATATTTTCTAAAGGAACTCACCTTCCTCCCTCACCTAGAGAATAATGGAGAAGATCCGGTGGTAGTGTCGGTGTTCGTAGAAGTTCATGTTGCAGTGATCTTGATCGTGAGAGAGGAGGAACACTTGAAGAAACGTTCTTCAAAGGTAACATTCTTGTTGTCCATTCTATTTTATGCTTAATCTTGTTATTTGTGTTCTTAAATAAATCGTTGTAACAAAATCAAGAGCGCGCGATTCGCAATCGCTTCCGCTGCGGGGACTTCGATTCCCTACACCCTTTACGAGCTATAAGGTGGACCTAATGAACCTATAGATCAGAACCTCCAACAATACGAGATTACTCGATTAATTTCATTCACCTCCTAATCAAGATTCGTTAACTGCGGGAACACTCCACTAAAGTCCCGCAACTGCACTCTTCTCACTGCAGATATATTTATGTGTCCACGAATATTGACCAATAACAGCAAGTCAATCCTTCACGAATGTTCGTAACACCAGCTGGGTCAAATTACCGTTTTACCCCTAGGTTAAATCTTGTACATTAAGTACCAGTGCTCCTCTAATGAACAATTTGTTTGTCGTCCTACTAACAAATAGAGTCCCTCTCGAGCCAATGAGAGGGTCGGGCCCTTTGTTCAAGTCCTAGAGACACCACTTAAGGGAACAATCCTCTACTTACTCTAGAAGACGGGAAGGAGTGAATTCCATCTTGCTAGGCTAAGTCCCCAGCTGCTCACTCGGTCTTGTCCCCAAGAAGCTAGGCATATTGCGTCGGCGAATCTGGCCACTCTCACCCATACTAGTCAAAGGACAATCCCTCGCATACAAGAGTTCATAACCTGCTCAGGATTGAGATCAAGTTGCCTAGGTCATCCTAGTGAAATAGAAACCTAACTAGTCAATGGAGTTACATCTAGAGGTTACTATTTCGTGGTCCGGTCTTATGTAATCTCATTACATTGGATATCCCCACTCACATGTCATCTACACGAACACGTTAAGATCACAGTGTTTGTATCATATACAAAGTGGGCCACATCCATAGTTTTACCAGGGTAAGGTACCCAAACCTTATCCCCTTACTATAGACCCTTTAGGTTGTATCTCGAATCGAGATCCTTTATATGTACATTACATTAAGTTAAAGATAGATTTAACAACCTTCGATGTTTTGTTTATTGGACTTGGGGTTAAAACAAAGGCAATTTCGTAGAAAATGAATAATAACGCTTTATTTAAGTAATAACAGTTTATTACAATAATTAGAACAAGAATTACAAACTACGAGTTTTAGGGCACAAACCCCAAAAAAGATCTCCCAAGATAGATTTCAAATCACGTTAGGAACATTATGAAGTCATAGAGATTTGACTAAAGCACCCACAATGTTTATAGACTTAATGAATTTAGTGTTCAAGAAATTTCTAAATATTGTTGTGATTAAGTTGTTGGGGATATTCTGGTATATTCCAAGTCTAAGAACGGACAGAAAAAGCACTTTAGAAGGGTTTGGTTAACATTGAGGATAATATGGTAAAGCCTAAGTAATATGAAGGACATAAATAGTAACCTAGAAGGGTTATAGTAATTTTAATGAAAATAAGTTATATGTAAAGTTTTCTGAATAAGAATTTTTATTTCAAGAAGTGTTCTTCAAAGAAAACCGTTGTGTCAAGAGCGAAGTCTCTATGGACCCTGCAAGGATTGAGGCAACTACATAGTGGCCTCGTCTTGCCATTGTTACTGAAGTATGAAGTTTTCTGAGTCTAGCAGGTTACTACAGGTAATTGTTCATAAATTCTTGAGAATAGTCTTCCCCTTAACACAGTTTACTTAGAAAGGCGACTCATTGGTGTAGGATGAACCTTGTGAAACATGTTTTCAAAAGTTCAAGGAACGATTAGTTTCAGCAAGTTCTTACTGTATCTTAGGTGATAGATAGATTTGCAGGTTACAATGATGCTTCCTTAAAAGCACAGAGTGACGTATTAATGCTACATGAGAGGTTCATTATTATGCCTTATGTCAACTAGATAGACATAGGTTAAGTTAAATTAAGTTTCTTCATTCATGACCTAGAACTTGCAATGAAATCTTTGACACCTAATGTGATAATTTATAATGAATTAAGCTCTAAAGCAAGGTAAGTCAAGAGGATTTTGTTACACTTTTAAAGTTTTATTTTAAAGTTGAGGTCCAACCTGATTATTATAAAGATTTATTGTTTGAAATTAGTTAAAGAAGTTTAGACTCGTTTCTGTTTGATTGTTGAACATTTCTGAACCTTGGTAATCCTAATTTGAAGTTTGGAGGCCTGATTGGTTGATTATCCTATTTTAGAAGTGCAATTCTTGTTAAACAGGTGTTAGAAAATTTTGGCATCGTTATACTTATGTCGTTATGTTGCCAAAATTTTTGGAGTATTTTTTTTATAGTAAGATTGGTAAAGCTTATGCATAATAATCCATGAAGCATAACCATTAAGGACACCTAAGTTTAGAAAAGATAATTAGGTCCGTTGGTATATTGCATGAAGCATAACCATTAAGGACACCTAAGTTTAGAAAAGATAATTAGGTTGTTGGATTTTTGCATAGCAATATACCAACGGACCTATGGTCAGACAAGATGATTAAGTTAGAGCTTGGAAGAAAGTTACAAGCTTGCAAGAAGGATGTTATTCTAAAGATCAGGGCAATAATGCAACTTGCATTGAGTGAGCAGAAAAGCTATGCTAGATTGGGGCGAAGGGACTTAGAGTTTAGAGTGGATGATCATATGACCTTTAAAGCGATTTTAATGAAAGGAGTTTCGAGTTTTTAACGAGAAGGGAAAGTTATGTTCACGATCTATATGATCATCTGAAACCCTAGAGTGAAATTGTCGTAAAGCTGAGGGAATTGTGTCGTCACCATCTCTTTCTACAGTACATGATGTGTTTCCTGATTCCAGGGTGAGTAAACATGTATTGGACCCATTGTAGGTGATAAATTCCGAGCTTTTGCAGTTGAATGAGAACTTGAGTTGTGAGGAAAGGCCTGTGTGAATTCTCGCAAAAGATTAGAAGGCCCCTTAGTAATCAAGTAATAAGTTTAGTTAAGGTATTATGGTAAAGTCACAAGATAGAGGAGACTTCTTGGGAGCGAGGAGATGAAATGTAGGCTAAATATCCTGAACTATTTCAACACTGGGAATTTTCGAGGACGAAAGTTCTTAAGGAGGGAAGATTGTAACGTTCAAGATTTTTCAAGTCCCTTTTATGATTGTACTTTGGATTAAGTTAATGGAAATTAAATTATTTGGATTTAAAAGTTTAATTTTGTACAACCTAAAGAAATAAGCATTTGAGGGCTAATTAATTAAGCTCAAGGGCATGTTTGTGGTTTAAAGGAAGTTGAAGGGCATTTTGTGAATTTTTAAAGGAAAAGAATTAGGGTTTTCTCTCTTCTATGCACGCAACCCAAGAAACTATTTTGACCATCTTCAATCTCTTCTCCCCTTCACGAAGTGGAAGCCGCCGACTAGTGTTAGGGTAATTTTTTTGTTTCGTTTTGCAACCACTCGACTAAACAAGTAGATGAAGCCGCCGCAAACTGTCGAACACGCTAGCCGAAAACCATCGCACGTGTCTGCTCCAGCCGCATGCCTCAGATCAGGACACAAGTAGTTTTTCGAAGTTGTTATACGCAAGTCCCTATCCCAGACCGATTAAAGCCGCCCATTTTGCTTCAGCCAAGCCGACGTTGAAGTCGATCGATTGACGCCTACTCGCAGACGTGGTAGCCTCGTCGAAAACTGGGAGCATTCGTGTAGATGGTCGAGAACCGTCGTCGCCGCGTGTGAACCACTGCGCTTTTCTTCAAGCCAAACCAGAGTTTGGTTCGATCGGTTTTCGTCAAAGCCTCATTGGTTTTAAATAGATCGGCAAGTGGGCATCCCAGAACTGACCTCCACGCGCCGCCAGCACGCCGCCACTCGCCGATCAACGGTCAACGTCGTCGGTCAACGATCAATGCTGCCAGTCAACGAAGTTTGTCCAGTTCGTGAGTTTGACCTGCCGAGCATGATTTGAACCGACGTTAATGGTAATTTAGCCTAGTTAGTGTTGAATTTGAAGAATAAGATTAATTATGTGTTTGATGTTAAATTAAGAAGTTGTTTGTCATTAGGAAGTTAAGAGTACCAAGGGCAAGTATGGAGCTTTGAAACAAAATTAAATCACAAGATTTAAGGAAATATTCGACCTCAAAGCATCGAAGAACTAAAGTCGAGGTTTGAAGGCTCATTGAGATAGGCATTAACGAATTTGCTTTAGGGGTTCGATTGTTGAGCAGATTGAAGGGAAAGTGGATTGGGAATGGAACTTGAGGAGCTTCGAATTAAAGATAAGGTAAGGAATCTTGTGCCGAACTTTCTAAAATGGGATAAAAAGAAGTTTTTCTTTTGTTATTTTAGTTCAAAAGCATTTTATTATTTTCACTTTTGAAATCTATTATGCTCTAAAGTATTATTGTAGTCAAGTTATGAAAGTTATGCCATGAATGTTAAATTATTGTTTTCTCATGATATGTACATCAAGTTATGGTTGATAAATGTGACCTCATGCATTGTATGTATGTCATGAAAGGATTGTAAGAGGGGTTGTGGCAATTAGTCTCCTGAGATTTTTATGCATGGTCAAACATGCATTAGAGACCCTAGGGGTCAGCTTATAGGGGTATGTGAGGGACTCAAAACACATAGGGGTCTATGAGGGAATCAAAGTTTATAGGGTCTGTGAAGGACTCAAACTATACGGGTTTGTGAGGGACTCAATATGAAAGGACTCAGGTTGACCAATTAACCACATAAGCCAAAAGAAAGCCATGTATTTTAGTTATGATTTTTATGAGAAAGTTTTAGGTCTCGCATATGAAAGTTTTATGTAAAGTTAAAAGTCATGATTGTATGTGTATGCATGTCCCAAACCTCAGTAGCGAGGTCACTTACTGGGTATTATTTTATAATACTCACCCTTTCTTTTTAAAATATTTTAAGGTAAGAGTAAAGACATACACGACGAGTGATAGGGACGAGTTACGAAGGCCATGGGATAAAGCCATGTTTTCTGCATTTTTTGTTTACGCATTATGATTTAGAGAATTCTAAATTGAGGCCATACTTATTTATGTCTTTTAAATGCTATGAATCTTGAGATCCCTAAATGTAGCTTTGATTGTGTTTTAAAGTTAAATTATTTTTATTATTATTATTTCTTTTAATGGCCTGAAAATGCATGCATGAGTAGTAATGTCCCTAAGATGTGAGTCATAAAAGTTAGGTGCGTTACAAGCTCTCTTTTGCAGAGTTATCAACAGGGGGACCTAATGGACCTACAGATCATGAGCTCCAACAATTCGAGATCAATTGGCTAAACTCTTTAACCTAGCTAACCAACATTCATTAACTGTCGGGACATTCCACTATAGCCAATCAGTTGCACTCTCCTCACTGTAGATATATTTCTATCCACTCGATATAACCATGAATAGTAAGTCGATCCTTCACAAGTTTTTCGTAATTACAACTAGGTCAAAATTACCGTTTTATCCCTATAATTACCTACTGTTCCTTAAGTCTCACTGATCCTCTAATGAAAAAATTGTTTCTAGCCCAACCACCAAACCAAGTCCCTTCCGGGTCAATAAGAGAGTAGGGACCCTTATCTAATAACCCAAAAACAGGTAGGAGTGAATTCCTTCTTGTAGGAATATGTCCATAACTATTTACCTGGTCTTATCTCAAAATGGCAAGCTTATTGAGTCGACAATCTCGGGCCACTATCACCCATACAAGTCAAAGGATAATCTCAAATAAACAGGTCTTCATAGTTAGCTCAGGATTGGGATCGAGCTACCTAGGTCATTGTATGAAAAAGTCAGTCTTAACGGTAAATGACGCTATAAAGTAAAAGTGACTATTTCGCAGTCCGATCTTATGCAAAGTCATTGCACAGGACGCCCCCACTCACATGCCTTCACATGAACGGTTTAGGATCATACCGTTTGTAGTGGACTACATCCATAATGTCCCTAGGATAAGATACCCAACCCTATTCTGATTCTATAGACCGTTGCATCTATTGCTCAAACTTGATCCATGTTTATGTCTCCATATAAAGTTTAAGTATACATACTATAGCTTGGGGTTCTTAGCTGATTTGATTTGGGTTATATAATGTGCAATTCACTTATTATTCAATAACATTTCTTTACTGAATAAACCTCAATAACAACTCCATTGATAGTAGGATTTGTTTCCACAGTTTACAAACTACGTGTCTTAGGACATAAAACCCAATAAAACGCTATCGTGCCTAGCTAATTAGAGGTTAATTAGATTAATTATCTTGCTGATACGTAGAGTTAATTAGATTTAAGAGGGTCTAAGCTTGTTTAGAGGCTTGTCCGACTATTTCGACAAGTTCGATTGGGTAATAAACTGCTAATTGGAATTCTTGTGGATGTCTATGATCAAAATTTACATTATTACCTGGTTTAGTCCAAATTGTTGTCTGAGGTGAGACCATAGTCAATATTTTTATTGCTTCATGTCCTTTTGTCTATGTTTTTATGTTTAATTCCCCTAGTCCGTGTCAGTTCATGCTAATAATAAAACTAAATTTATAGAAATTCAATTTTAATTATGTTCCTTGTGGTTCAAGTCGATCCACTATTAAGTACTATAAATATTTAATTTTAGATCGATTATTATAAATTTTATTTGATGGAACCCTCGACAAATTCTTCATCAAATTGGCGACGTTGCCGAGGAACCAAAAATTTTTTCTTATTAAAAAAATAAAAAAAAGGAGTTTATACCTTTTTCTTGTTATGGCTAATGATTTTTAGATTGACGAAGGTGCTAAATGGCGAAATAGGGAGCTAAGTGAACCAAGTCCTTATTTGACTGATCTAACCTATATTCTTTTTCAAGTGAGTCTTAGGTAGTTTTGGCATGACCAATTGGCCACTGAGGAATGCTAAGTCGATCAATCGGAACAAATATTACTTTCAGGTATGCCTTTTAAGAATCTTGTTCAATTTATTGCTAACAGAACATTTCAATATCAGCAGATGAGTTTGTATTTCAATGATGCCACTCGAGCTACGATGCAGACGTTGCTCAATCGAGTCAACCGATTGGTTGATGGGGTTGTGAAATTGGAGAGTTCTCAAGAGCAATCGTCCAATGTCACACCTGAGGTATGTGATTCTAATCGTGTTAGCTTAGAGCTTGATGATCAATTTTTTTTGCCATGTGAAGAACAGGTATGTGAGGGAGAGGAGACGAAGCTTCAATGCGATGAGGGCTAAGTGATAGAGTTGGAGGTTGAAAGACCTGCGTCTGTTCTATCCTTTAGTTCCTTTTTATTTTTTTGAATGTATTTATTTGTCTCACGAGTTAGAGTCTGTTTCTTTTGATTTTTCTTGTTTTTCTTTTTAGAGTCCAGAGAAAATAACAAAAAGGCATGCATTTCTAGAGCCCTTTAGATGATGAAAAAGTTACTCAATTCAGCGGGCTTCGTAGATTGTAGGAAGAAAGGGACGAAGATATGGAAAAAAATTTAAGTGCCCTAACGAGGGCCTCACAACAAGTTGAACAATCGACTATAAAGATTTGTACTTCTTGGAGACACCTAAGCGAAAATTTTACTTGCTTTCTTTCATGCTTTCTATTTGTTATTTTTCCTTGTTTAGTTTCTTTTGTTTTCTTTTTGTAGGTATTAAGTTGACCTTAAAGAAAAATTTTATCATTCTTGGAGGTCTTTGTCGCTCTACCACTACCTACCCACGTGTTCGACATTCCGTGGGAGTCTTTCTGTTCTCTAATCTTTGCCCTAGCATGTTTTTAGATTTTCATATTTATGGGCATTACATGATTTAGGTTGGGGGTGAGGTAGTTTAGATTTTGAGCTTAGATGTTTAAATGTCTAGCATGTCTTGTTGAGTCCTTGAGCATATGAGCTTGGACTTATCTTTTGGTTTGTTGTTGTGCTTTATGTGGAGTCCTTGAGCACCTATGCTTGGATTATTGAGGGAACGTGTTAAGCATATTGCTTTTCAGAATTTTGAAATTTTGGATTTTGATTGTTGGACAATGTGGTAGAATGTTGCATGATTACGAAGTCCCATGATTTGCTTAGTAACTACATGATTATTTTTTATAGGAAGAATTGAGCAAGTTGTTTTAATTTGAACATCTTTTTAAAAAATATTTCTTGGTTTTTTTTAAAAATCATGAGCACATGTTAGCCTCTTTTGCATGTTTTTCGAAAGCTTAGAAAAGTTTTATGTGAGCTATATGTTTGGTGTCACCTCGATAGGCCTTAGGCTAGCTTTAGGATGACTTTTTCTTGAAAGCTTGTAATGTACAACTTAGGAGGAAATATTGTGATAATTTTCTTGGTAAAAAAATAGAGAATGAAGAGAACGACAAAAAATTAAAAAAAGATATTTTTGAGAAAAGAAAAGAAAAGAAAAGAAGAAGCCAATTAAACTTTTTGTTTGCTTATGGACAACTGGTGAAAAGAACTACTCTTGTCGTGATCAAGTAGGCCATCCATCGAGCGAGTGCTCTGGATAAGGGTCCTTGCGATAAGTGTGTGAAAGCTAACACCTTTGGGGTAAAAGAAATAAAAGTTTGGGCCCAAAAGTTTTTTGAATTTAGGTACTTAACCTTAGCATTACTCGTTTGATTCTTCTTTGCTCTTTTGTTGGTTCTTTGGCAAGTGTAGATGGAAGCTAGGTCAGACACTCCTGTAAACTTACTCCGCGCTTGTAGGAAACATGCTTGATAGGCTAACTGCACACACACGGAAGAAAAGTTTAGAAAGTTTTTAATGTGTGCTCATGGGTGAAAAGATCAATGTTCAGTGTTTTTCCTTTTCACAATTCATTCAGTTTTTCTGAGCATTAGGATCGAGTCATGTTATGCTTCCACTCAGTTCTATCTTGTCTTATCAATTTCTTACTCGAGAACTAGCAAGATTTATATTAGGGGTCATGATAATACTCAAGATGTGCTTATATTTTGTACCTAATTCTTGTTAGTTTGTTAGCTTTTATATACTTATATGTTTATTTTCTAGGAATTATCGTACGTGATAGCACACAAAATGTGCTATCCTTAGGCTTAATTATTGCTAGTTTAATGATGATTTCAAGGCTTTTACGTGTTTAAATCATTCAATTTGAGGATAAGAGCGTCAACAAAACAATTGGAGACATTTTGGATCACTCGGGATCGAAATGAGGCTATTTGGAGCTAAATATAACATCGTTCAGAAGAAAAAAGATCAATCCAAGCTTGAAGACCCGAGGTGATGTCGTTGCAACGCCATGCAGAGCGTGGCAACGCCATGCTTGCTGTTTAGAAGCATTGAAGACTCCAGGCGATAGCGTTGCAACGCTGCCTTAGGGCGTTGCAACGCTATCTCGATTAGAAGATGCGTGTGAAGGTCGTGCAAGTAGCGTTGCAACGCTACTTCGATAGAGGAACACGCTCGCTAGGGTAGCGGCGTTGCAACGCTGCCGACTGTTTCTTTATTTACCACGTGTCGCGTAAAATTATGGATATGCAATACCGCAGTGTACGGGTCAAGTTTTAGTATAGTAATTTATGAGTCCAAGTATCATTCTCGGGAATGAGTTTCTAGATTAATTAATTACTAAGGTACTAATTCTCAATTTTAGCTAAAGAAACATAACATGGATAGTTGGTTGAAAGTAAAGACAAACAAACAAACAAACATGTGGAGACACGAATTGATAGAATTGAGGGAAGTGATTATACAAGTTAATGACTCAATTAACACATGTAATAAACTCGATAGTCTCCATATGCACCTACGACATGCATGGCATTAAGCAACTTCTTTATGCGTTTCTCTAAGATTTCTAGGTAATTCTCATGCTAGATTTCTAAGGATTTTAACAATTTTGCTCTAATTCAAGCTTTATCTCTCGAGTCCACTTAAACCAACAAATTAAGAAGTAAAGAACAAATTACGAAAAATAAGAACAAATCATGTTTCAATTCATGGTAAGAAAGTCTTAACAAGTAAACCAAATCCTAACTACAATGTTTAGCTCCTCCAAATCACATGAAAATCAAACTAAACATGTAGAAAACGTCTCAAACGGAGTTACAATCTGAAAGAAAAGGAAATTAAACTTATGTGTCGATGCCGGTCCTTCGTCTCCGAGCTCTCGTCTTCGATCTCGAACCTCCACGGATGCTTTGGCTCCCAAAAACGCTCTTTTCTCTCTTCTTACAAAGTGTATTTTGAAATTAGGGTGAAAAATCTACCAAATTCGGCTCCCTTTGCAAGAAGAAATAATGTTGTATTTATAGGTTCAATCGGTGCAGCGTTGCAACGCTAGGGGCAGCGTTGCAATCTTGTACCCTAGGCGGCTGGCAGATATGGAATGTCTCGATGGCGTTGCAATGCTGAGGGCAACGTTCTAACGCCGCTACCCTAATGCGCGCGCTTCTTATCGAGTGGCGTTGCGACGCTGCAATGCAGCGTTGCAACGCCCGTTGTGCTGTTCTTTATGTGCACCTTCCTATCGAGATAGTGTTGCGACGGTGCAAGGCAGCGTTCCAACGCTATCAGCAGTGGCCTTCAACGCCTTTAATCAGCACACTCGGCGTTGCAACTCTATGGACGGCGTTGAAACGCCATCACTTCGGGTCATCATGCTTGGATTGATCCTTTCTCTTCCAATTGGTATTATTTTTATCTCCAAATAGCCTCGTTTCGATCCCGAGTGATCCAATTTGTTTCCAATAGTTCTGTTTACGCTCTTATACTGAAATTGAATGAATTAAAGACGTAAAAGCCCTGAAATCATCATAAAACTAGCAATAGTTAAGCCTAACGATAGCACATTTTGTGTGCTATCACCACGCGTTTAGGGTACAACGTTGCGACGCTGTACCGATTGAGCGTATATATAGAACCTTATGATTTAATTACGGGGAGCCGAATTTTCTTTTTTTTTGCCCTATTTTCGCAATACACTTTGTAAGAAGAGAGAAAAGAGTGTTCTTGGGAGCCAAAGCATCCGTGGAGGTTCGAGATCGAAGACGGGAGCTCGGAGACGAAGAACCGACATCGACACATAAGTTTAATTTTCTTTTCTTTCAAATTGTAATAGCGTTCTAAGACGTTTTCTACATGTTTAGCTTGATTTTCATGTGATTTAGAGTAGCTAAATATTGTAGTTAGGATTTGATTTACTTGTTGAGACTTTCTTACTATGAATTGAACCATGTTTTGTCCTTATTTTTGGCAATTCGTTCTTAACTCTTAATTTGTTGGTTTAAGCGGACTCGAGAGATAGAACTTGAATTAGAGCAAAGTTGTCAAAACCCTTAGAAATCTGCCATGAGAATGACCTAGAAATCTTAGGGAAACACATAAAGAAGTTGCTTAATGTCGTGCATGTCGTAGGTTCATATGGAGACTATGGAGTTTATTGCATGTGCGAGGCTCACTAAGAATCGAGAGATTTTCTTGAGTATTTTACTTCTTGTTTTTAAACTCATCTCATTGGTTCATTGCATGTGTTACTTAAGTCTTTAACTTGTAAAATCACTTTCCTCAAATCTATCAATTCGTGTCTCCACATGTTTGCATGTCGTTTGTCTTTATTTTCAATCACCCATCCATGTTTTGTTTCTTTAGCTAAAATTGAAGATAAGTATCTTAGTAATTAATTAATCTAGAAACCCATTCCTGAGCACGATACTTGGACTCTTAAATCACTATACTAAAACTTGACCCGTACACTGCAGTATTGCATATCCATAATTTTACGCAATAGTACGAGAAGGTGAAATTAAAGAAAGACATCCAATTGGGGTTAAAATCAGCGAAATCGAAGGTCATTCGAGCAACGAAGCGTCAAACAGAAGAAAAATGACCTTTATGCCCCAGGAGGCAATGTCTAGATTCTAGAACTATTATAGAGGGCGCATGTCCAGGATTGCGTTGAGACGCTGTCCTTAGTGTCTTGATGCTACAAACTTTAACAAGATTGCATTGAGACGTTGTGCCCAGTGTCTCGAGCTTCATTTTTTTCAAACAAAAATGGAGTTTCTCTAGCAGTTTTTGTTTCTATTTTTCAGTAGTATAGGTTAGTTTAGTCCTGGTTGGAAGTGCATGTAGAGTTTTTACTAGGGATCTTCTATACAATTGGGATGTTTCTATTCTCACTGGTTGCTTACTTTATTCATCTTCTAGATAATATGAAGATCATTTCTTCTTTGGTACCCCTTTAGTCGTGCATTTTTTGGTGGTGTTCTATCTTGGAGACGCTCTACTCATTGGATTTCTTCTTGGGCCACTGAGTTAGCCTTGATTTGCTTGGTGAGTATGGAAGACATCACTAACATCGTGTTTGGAGGTTTTCCTGGTGCGCATCTATTTATTATATTTTTTAGAAATATAATTTTTGGCTTCATGGGTTGGTTGCTTGTTCCCCATAGTTTGACCATTATGTTATTGGGGAATATGTGTGATTGCTTGGTGCTTTGCCTAGCTTGGGAGGCAATTGTCTCTTCCCTCCGATTCTCCTTTGGTTTTGTTCTCTTGATCCTTTGAGTTTCTTGTTTTTTTTTGTTACATATTTCTCGTTTGTTTCTCTTAGATCGGTTTGTGAGCTTTTGGTTTTCGTTATTTGAACTAATTTATTTATGGCTTGACCTCAAGCTTTGAGGTCACATTTTTGCATTGAATATATCAACCTTTGCATATATATATACAAACACATACATTTATATATGTATAATTCGAATGACATGACATAGGGCATGTTTGTGAGTGATTTTGGAGTGTCTAAAATCACTTTTGACATGTCTAAAATCATTTTTCTACCAAAAATCTGATGTAAAGCAAGTGATTTTGGAAGAAACCAAAATCATTTGAAGTGATTCTCTTTCAATCACTTGAGAGGTGGTTCCCAAGTGATTTTTGTCAAGTGATTGCAATTTAAAATGCTATTATTTCATTTTTGGAAATAGTATACTTTTAATGACGATAAAAACCGTCATCTTTTGTCAAAATTCATAAATTCTCATAAAAAAGTGAATTTTCTCAAAACCGTTTTTATTAAGTTCATTCGCCATTGTTTATAAAATAACAACTTTGTCGTTATAAAGTTTTTATAATATATATCTTACTTTATTATCTTTTTTATTTTAATTCATATTTTTCACTTTCCTTTCTCTCTAATAGTTATAACTCTCTTTGATTTTTTTTATTTCTCATTTTTTTTGTTCCACCCTATAATTTTTGTATCTTTTTAATTTTTTATCTCTAATATTTTTTTTATCTCTTTCTACTTGTCCCTATCCTAATTTTAGTTTTTCTTCCTAGAATTTTGATCATCTTGCCCATTTTTTTTTCTTGTTTATCTCTTTATCGTTGAATTTTACTATGTTTATTAAAATTCTCTCTCTGAATTTTTTGTCGCTTTCCTTAAAAAAATTTATCCCTCCATCTCTCTAATTTTTATCCCTCCAAATATCAGAATAATTTATAACTAAAATCTTTTTAAATAGATTAATTATTATTAAATCACCTAGTTTAAAGCACTTTATGTTAAAGTTTTTTCCGAAATATGGATTTTAAAAATAATTATTAAAAGTGTAGAACCAAACAGGAAAATAATTAAAAGGAAATCACTTTTAATAAATCAATTATAGACAAATCAATTACACTAAAATCAATATTTCTATAACCATTTCTAAAATCCTTCCCAAACATGCATATAAAAAATGAAAAAAAAAATTGATTTAAACTTAATTTTAGAATGCAAATATTGAATTCAAAACATAAAGAAAAAAATAGTGTTGATTACATTAAGAATGGTCCATTAAAAAATATGGATGAATTACAAAAGAAGAAAATTGTTTTATTTCTTTTAGTTTAAAATAAAGAAAAAGAAAAGATAATTTATATATAATTCATTCTTCATTTATCACTACGATCAAATCTCAAAGTTCATTGTGGAGTGATTGTAGTCTTCGTTACAAAACTGAATCACTATAAAATTCTGGTGGCTTCTATTCATCTCAGACCTATCTAATTTTGAAATAATGAATATAGATTTTTCTCAATCAAATTACTTTAAAAATAGTTTAGTCAACAAAAAAAAGTTATATCATAAATTAATAGATTTATGCATGTGGATTTAATACTTGAATATTAATTTAATGTACATACATGTTACATATAAATATATCTCAATATTCAATATTTGAAGCAACTTAAAATATTCAATTAGTTTCAACGTCTTTTACTAGAAAATGTATACATTGTATCTTTTTAATGAATCACCATTTTTATGAGGAAAAAAAAACTTTATGTCGAAAGCACTCCTTAAAAGCTACATTCCCTATGAATAGTAAAATTGAGACTAAACGTGTAGAAAATATTAAAAAAGGGAAAAATGTGTAAAAGAAAACTACACAGAATGTGTGGAAAAAAAATTGTGAAGGAGTGCATGCATGTAAAAGTAAAAGGATTAGAAACCTCTATAAAGTTTGTTTTTTAGTATTAACTAAAATATTATACCGTTTGACATATTATATAATTTCTACTATTTGTATATTCTATAGATTAAGGTTTGCATTAAAAAATAGTAAGGGTGACTGGTAAAAGTCAAGATTATAATGTATTCCTCGAGCATTTTAAACAATTTGATATATTCTATGAGAACACTTTTTTTTTTCAAACGTTCTTCTAAGATAGATGCACCCCTTCGTGAACATCAAGAGCTTCAAGAAATAAAATGACTTTAACAATATTCCATAAGTGTTCTATAAGGGACAAAGGAGAACATTTGACGGATCAACAAAGACCGTCTATCCTCCTTTAGACCCACTAGATAAGATTGAGAAAAGTTTCTATGGTTTTGAAAAAACTTCACACTTTTACTATTTATAATTTATATGATATGAACTAAAATTAATAAATGAAGTTGCCAAATAATAATATGAGGGGGTTCTATGATTAAATTTGATCATAAACCACATCGTAACCATGGATAAAATTGTTGTGAAAATTGAGGGCAAAATTGGGCACCGAAACTATTATAATAATAATAATAATAATAATAATAATAATAATAATAATAATAATAATAAGAGAATGGAAATGGATATATATATATATATATATATATATATATATATATATAATATAAAGAAAAGATAGTGGAATTACTTGGTAAAATTAAATAAAGAAATAAAAGACAAAGTGGAGGGAGGGAAAATTTCACCAATTGTGCATTTTAATTTTCCACTAAAAGCCACTATTTATAGGCAATTTGGAGAGCATGATGTGGTCCATTTGGATTCCAATCTATGGGCTTTGTTGGACACATGGGAGACACTTTGACTATGGAGAATTTGCCACTTCGCATACGTATCAAAGGTGCATGTGGAATATTTATAATACTCTCCCTGGGCATTTATATAAAATATGTCTCGTTAAAACCTTACTAGGGAAAATCTCGATGGGAAGAAAACTCCTAGTGAAGGAAAAATAGTACATATTTTATATAGTTTACTATAATACATTCACTCTCTCTCATGTAGAACATCATTTAAAATCTCTGAGTCGCCGCAACCTACACTGCGAATCAATTTCTCAAATGTTGTAGTTGGTAATGCCTTTGTAAATATGTCTGCCAAGTTATCCTTCGAACAAATTTGTTGTACTGAGATGTCGCCATTTTCTTCAAGGTCATGAATGTAGAAAAGCTTTGGAGAGATATGTTTCGTCCTATCTCTTTTAATATATGCTCCTTTGATTTAAGATATACATGTTGTGTTGTCTTCGTATAATATTGTTGGAAAATGTTTACTCAAAGACAAGCCACATGTTTCACAAATGTGTTCTGTCATCGATCTTAGCCATACACATTCTCGACTCGCTTCATGAATAGCGAGGATTTCAGTATGATTTGAAGAAGTGGTTGTTATAGTATGTTTCACTGACCACCACGATGAAAGTTCCTCCACATGTAAATAGATAACCTGTCTAAGATCTAGATTTGTGTGGATCAGAAAGATAACTAGAATCTCCATAACCAATTAGATCATAATTTGATTTGTTAGAATAAAATAAAATCATATCAATCGCCCCTCGAAGATATCGGAGTACATGCTTAACTTCGTTCTAATGTCTTTTTGTAGAACATGAACTATATCTAGCTAATAAATTTACTGAAAATACAATATTTGTTCTTTTGTTTTTTGCCAGATACATAAGTGCACCAATTGCACTAAGATATGGTATTTCAGGACCAAGTAGTTCTTCATTGTCATCTCGAGGTCGAAATATATCTTTCCTTATATCAAGTGAACGAACTTCAATTGAAATGTTCAATGGATGTGCTTTATCCATATAGAATCTTTTTAAGATTTTCTCTGTATAAGTTGATTGATGAACAAATATCCCATCTGCAAAATGTTCAATTTGCAATCAAGGCAAAATTTTGTTTTTCCAAGTTCTTTCTTCTCAAATTCTTTCCTAAGATATTCTATCGCCTTGGATAACTCTTCGAGAGTTCTAATTATATTTAAGTCATCAACATATACAGTTATAATTGAATGGAATGAGAATCCCACGCAGCGGAAGACGATTGAATCGTCGAGGTATCAATATGCAACATGCTTTTATTAAAATCGATCTAACACTAGATCTAGGCTAAACATGCTTCAAAGAAAAAAAGAAAAAACAACAAGATGAGTTTTTACTTACTTGTTGTAGACTTTCTTCAAAACTTCTTCTTCAAAATCACGAACTCTTCGTGTTCCTCGAACTCAACGAACTTTTACCACGAAAAAGAACTCGAACACAACCAAAGGATCTTCTCGGTTGTTCTCTTTTGGAGAAGAGAGGTTTGTGGGAACCTTTTGTGTTTTGGAGAGGGAGGAGATTTGAGAGAGAATTTGAGAGAATTCCTCTTCTCTTCTTTGATGCAAAATCAAAAAATGAGAGATCAAGTTCCAATCCTTCTTGCAAGAAGGGTTTATATAGTGGAATTGGTGGAGTTAAAATGTCCACATAATTACCACTTTACCACAATCATAGGTTATGCAAATCTCATTTTCATAACCACATAATATAAGATATCTCATATCTCATATTGTAAATCTTATTTGCATTAATTGTGTATTAATTAAATTGAATCACATCCAATTTAATTTCTCTCAATCAAATTCTCCAATTAGCCCTAATTCAACAATTAGGCTAACCTATAGTTTATTATGAATCTCATTCACATAAACTATATATTATATCATTCATATCTCATATAAATGACATAAATGCCCTTAAAGTGAAATTGAACACTTCAATTTCATACCAAAACATTAGCCCTTCTTTTAATCCAGGAGGAGCCAACCGAGGGACCTAATGGACCTACAGTGACGGGCTCCAATGATCCGAGATTAACCTGCCAAACAATTTGATCCGGTTAACCAACATTCATTAGCTACGGTAACACTCCACTATAGCCCGTAGCTGCACTCCCGTCGATCACGAATATTACGTGTCCACCGATATAACCAATACCCATGAGTCGACCCTTCACAGGGTTGTTCGTGAGACACTACCGGGTCAAATTACCGTTTTACCCCTGTGTCTACCTCTTGTTCCTTAAGTCCCCACTGCTCCTCTAATGAACAACATATTGTGATGGTCCAACCATACACAACACCCTTCTCGGGCCAGTGAGAAGGTGGGCGCCCGTTGTCCAAGCCTTGGAGACAACACTTAAAGGAACAACCCCTCTAGTTTCCCTAATGGCGGGAACGAGTGAATTCCATCTCGCGTAGTTAACTTCCCAGCTCCCTACTTGGTTCTGTCCTTGAGAAGATAGGCATATTGGGCGAGTAACTGTGACCACCCTCACCCGTACTAGTCAAAGAACAGAGCTTCGCAGACAGGAGTCTGTAACACGTTCAGGATTCAGGTCGAGTCACTAATGGTCATCTACGAAGTTATTAGTCCTTACTATCAACGGTGTTACATCAGTAGGTCTAATAAATCACGGTCCGGTCTTGTACAATCTCATTGCACAGGATGCCTCCACTCGCATGTCAACTACATGAACGAGTCAGATCACCTCGTTTGTATCTAATACAAAGCGGGCCGCATCCACAGTGTATCCAGGATTAGGTCTCCAACCCTATCCATATACTGTAGACCGTTCGGGTCATTAACTCGAACGTGATCCTCCCTGTGTGTCCACTACACACTGTTCAAGTTCTAGTTCTCTCATAAATTCAATGATCCTAGAGCTTAGTTTATTGGAAAAGTTTATAAATATTGCGAGACACAAAGTGATGAAATGAATAACTCTTATTAATTTCAAACAATATATTACAAACACGAGATTAGGACAAAAAATCCAAACAAACTCCCACTTGGACTAAGCTAGTGGAGAAAATACATTTCTGAAATGTACATAAATTACAATGAAGTAATACAATAAACTAGGGGATTGAATACCCGTTTACACATCTCCCACTTGCCCTAGTCAGGAAGCTCTCGAAGACCTAGACTCTCTAGGTGACCTCCAAACACCTTAGCCGTGAGGGGCTTTGTAAATGGATCGTCTACGTTGTGCTCCGACGCTATGCGTGATGATCCACGTCTCATGATGCACAATCTCCCGTGACAGATGATACTTGCGCTCAATGTGTTTGCCTCTCTTATGGCTCCGAGGCTCACGTGAGTTGGCTACTGCACCACTGTTATCACAGAACAGTGTGAGTGGCAAGTTCATGTTAGGAAAAACTTCCAAATCTGTCATGAACTTCCTAAGCCAAACAGCTTCCATTGCAGCTTCACAAGCCGCAACATACTCCGCTTCCATAGTGGAATCAGCGATGCATCCTCGCTGATGCTTCGCCATACTACACTCCTCCTCCATTCGTAATGAAGGTTGACCCCAAGGTGGATTTCCTAGAATCCTTATCGGTCTGAAAATCAGAATCTGTGTATCCCGTAAGGATCAAATCCCCACTACCATACACTAAGATGTAGTTCCTCGTTCTCCTAAGATACTTGAGGATTGCCTTTACCGTTGTCCAGTGATCTAATCCTGGATTGGACTGATATCTACTGACAATTCCTACTGCATAACAGATGTCGGGCCTAGTACACAGCATGGCATACATGAGGCTCCCTACAGCTGAAGCATATGGAATCCGTCTTATATCCTCAACATCTTGAGGAGTCTTAGGACACTGATCCTTAGACAAGTGAACCCCATGCCTGAAAGGCAGCAAGCCCTTCTTGGGGTTCTGCATCTTATATCTAGACAACATCTTGTCAATATAAGGCGCTTTGAGACAAGGCTAGCGTTACTTTCTTCCTGGTTCGGACTATCTCGATACCTAGAACATACTGAGCTTCTCCCAAATCTTTCATTTGGAATTGCGAAGCTAGCCACTTCTTAACGTCAGTAAGAAATTTTACCTCATTCTCAATGAGAAGAATATCGTCCACGTACAACACCAAAAATGCGACAGTTTTGTCAACGATTTTCTTGTAGACACAAGGCTCGTCGACATTTTGATCAAAGCCATAAGATTTGATCGCCTCATCAAATCTTATATTCCAAGACCTCGAAGCTGTTTTCACCCATAAATGGACTTATGAAGCCGACAAACTTTTTGCTCTTGGCCTTGGGCAATGAACCCTTTGGGCTGGTTCATGTAGATGGTCTCATCAAGTTTGCCATTCGTAAAGGTCGTCTTGACGTCCATCCGCCATACCTCGTAGTCATAATACGCGCAATGGCCGAAGGATCCTCGATCGACTTTACCATGGCAACAGTGAAAAGGTCTCCTCATAGTCAACCCCTTCAACTCGGGTAAAACCCTTTGCCACTAGTCGGGCTTTGAAGGTGCGCACCTTCCCATCTACGCCACGTTTACGCTTGTAGATCCATTTGCAACCGATAGGTTTTACCCCATCCGGTTGATCCACAAGCTCCCATACAGAATTGAAGTACATGGACTCCATTTCCTGGTCCATAGCTCTAATCCACTCGTCTTTGTCAACATCAACCATTGCCTGATCATAGGTCAATGGATCCTCACTGTCATCATCAGGAGCGACAATTAAGGTTTTAGCTAAACCCATGTAGCGATCAGGCTGTCTCACAACCCTCCCACTACGTCGAGGCATTCCCAACTCTTGGGAACGGATTTGACTAGACGTGTTAGGATCAACAACACTTGTTGACGTACTAGCCCCATTAGCAACTCTTGCTGATGTACTGTCCATTTCATTTAATACAATTTTACTCCTTGGTAAATGATCCCTGACGTGGTCTTCCTCTAGGAAAGTGGCGTTTGTCGACACAAGCACCCTGTTTTCCCTAGGATCGTAAAACAGACCACCCCTAGTCTCTTTAGGGTAACCTACGAATAGGCACAATTTCGAACGGGGTTCCAACATTTTCGGGTTTGACACCAACACATGGGCCGGGCATCCCCAAATCCTGAAGTGATGTAAACTGCCTTTACGTCCACTCCAGAGCTCGAAAGGTGTTTCACAAACACTCTTCGAGAGAACGTTGTTCAAAATATAAACCGCAGTCTCCACTGCGTACCCCCAAAAAGAATCAGGGAGACGAGCATAGCTCATTATCGACCGAACCATGTCCAACAAGGTTCTGTTTCTCCTCTCTGATCCACCATTCTGCTGTGGCATACCAGGCGTTGAGAGTTGGGACGTGATTCCGTGTTCTATCATATAGTCCTGGAATTCAGTGTCCATGTACTCTCCACCTCGATCCGATCGAAGTGTTTTAAGCGATTTACCTAAGAGGTTCTCAACCTCAGTCTTGTACTCCTTGAACTTTTCAAGAGTTTCAGACTTCTTATGCATTAGGTAAATATACCCATATCCGGAGTAGTCGTCTATGAAAGACACAAAGTACTCATAACCGCCCCGTGCTTTAACATTCATCGGACCACAGAGGTTAGAATGCACTAACTCAAGAGGCTCTTTTGCTCTATATCCTTTTCCACCAAAAGGACGTTTGGTCATTTTGCCCTCAAGGCATGACTCACACACTGGCAAAGAGTTTTCCTCCAACTCATTTAGAAGTCCACTCTTCACTAGTTTCTCAATCCTATTGAGATTAATGTGGCATAACCGAAGATGCCAAAGGTGGGCATTTTCTTTTGGAGAAACCTTTGCTTTCGTAGTTCGTGTTTCTGCAGTTTTAAACAATTCAGTATTCAAAACACTTTTGACCGAATTGGGTTTCAAAACATACAGATTATTTTCAAGTGAAGTTGAACAAATCACATTCCCTTTGAATGAAATAAACGCTTTATTCGATTCAAAAGAACCTGAAATACATTGTTCTATTAGGCAGGAAATTGAAAAAAGGTTTCTAGTAAACCATGGAACTATGTACAGATTGTCCAACAATAAGTACTTCCCGCCAAAGTTTAGCTTCACCGTGCCGATCGCTGCAGCAGAGACAAGCTCCTCGGATCCAACCCGTAGAGTCACCGCACCCTCTCGCAGCGGCTGCTAGGAATCAATCCCCTGAAAAGAAGAACAAACGTGGTTAGTGGCGCCCGAATCCAATATCCAGGCAGAGTCACTACTCTCCACTAAACATGTTTCAGTCACAAGTAAATCACATTTACCTTGATTCTTCCTATCGGCCAGGAATTTGGGACAATTTCTCTTCCAAAGACCGCCCCATTGCGGTGGAAACACTTTCCTTTCTCTCTCGCAACCTCCTTGACCTTCTTGCCCTTGTGGGCGGCAACACGGTCAGTTTTACCCCTCTTCATCCTCTTCTTCCCTTTCGGGCGTGAAGGAGCAACAGGTTTCGTCCCAGAGGTCGAACCCCTGTGATAAGACCTGTAGGCAACATTTGCCTCAGATTCCTTGACCTGTGCAAGGATTGAAAATTCAGAGCTCATTGAGGAGGGTAGTCGAGTGTAGCTAATTTTGTTCATACGAAGATTGCTCTGGCCAAGGAAACTCTTCGGAAGAGTCTCCAATATAAAACTTACCTGGCTCGACTCGTCGATCGAAGCCCCGTTCATCTCGACCAGATGGAAGTGGGTCATCATGTCTAGAACATGTTCACGGACAGACGACCCTTCTTTCATCCGTGCGTTGAAAACGTATTTGAGCGAGTCATGCCGGACCTGAAAGGACTACTGTCCAAACATTTCCTAGAAGGACTCCATGATCTCCTTAGTGGAAACCATCAGCTCATGCTTCTTTGCCAAGACATCAGACATGCTGGCAATTATGTAGACCTTGGCCTTTTCATTGGCCCTGATCCAGCGATCGTACGTGTCGCGAACACTTCGCGACGCGGTCGAGCCTGGCATCTGAGGACACTCCTCAGATAGCATGAACTTTATGTCGTCTTGTACCAAAATTGTATTGATGTTGTTTTTCCAACTTTGGTAATTATCTCCCACTAATTTATCCGGCGAGTAAAGCTATTATTATTGCTTAGACATTTTTAGTGAAAAATAAGAAAAACCTTTGTATTAGTCTCGGAAAAAACTTTTGAAATCCAATCAAGTTTTAGCAAAATTCTTTCATGATCCCTAGGTCATTCAAAATTTTGCAATGATACCCTAAAGGTTTAGAATGACCGCACCGGCGGGTGAGCAGAACACTCCTCCTCTAGGGCGAGACTTTCTCGATCGGACTCTAATCCCGAAATAACTCTTATTCCATTAGGCGTCCAATTACCATTGTTTGGTCGAATTCATTAACACTTAACGAATTCTCGTGAGTGTCACCCTCAATCTTTAAGTTTCCAAGCATCCGTCCAAACAATAGCCACCGGAAGGGTGAACCAAGAAGGAAAACCAACCAGGAAACTGTATCCCTTTCGGGAATTCACGGTGTTCCGACTCCCATGATCAAGCCCTCCGAAGGGATTGTCTGGTCCAGGCCAAAATAGCAGGTAGATCATAGGGGTCTCACGGCGTGAATCGAAAGAAGAGACCGTGGGTCTCGTTTTCACAAGTCCCGCTCCCACTCACTATAAGTACTCTCTCCATCCACGATGATATTGACCTATACAAATGCCATCCGAAGGGGGATGCTCCCATTTGCGCCACGAGGCCGAGTATAGATCTCACGGTGCGGACTATAAGGAGATTTGTGGTTGGAAATTCAAATGTATCTCATACACTTTATTTCCTCCCACTCAGTACTTTAATTTTAATAGGGATTGACCTAGATAAACCGGCTAAAATTTACCTAAGTCTACCAATATAACTCTTATATGGTATTAACCTAAGTTTATAATCACATTATTAACTTAAGTCTATGTGAGTAAATTAATTAACACTTAATTAACGGCACTCACGAGAATATAACCTAAGAATCTCCGGATCGAATTCACTCCCAGGTCGGTTTCGGTGTAGGGTGTTCATAGCGTCAACTTAAATACCCCAGCCTTAGACAAAACCTTCCTTAGACAGAGTTACTTATCAGTCACCATTCAAAAGTTATATTTGATTTCCTAAATTTCTAATCTCATTAGAAAATTAGAAAACTAAGTCTAATTATTCAAGTTCTAAACACTTTAAAACTAATAATTAACTTAGGCTGCATGCATTTCTAAGTTATAGTGCTTGATCATCCATCACATGAATAATACTATATACTATAACATAATATAATTCATCACATGAAATAAATGCATGAGCATGCTTTTAATTTAAAAATATAACACTTATATTAAATAAATTAAATCATGCAAACATTATATTATAACTCTTATAATATAATCCTATCATGCATACTATATATTATAACTCTTATAATATAAAAATGATGCATGAAATGTTTATCCCAAGGTGGGATTTTAAATCTATATGACATACATTATGCACATAGAAATTAATTAAAATATACATCTCATGCATAAAATAATTAAATAGCAAAAATAGACCGATTTTTAGCACCTAGGGGCACTTTTTAATTAAATAACATTAATATAGCACTTATATTAATATTATTTAATAAAATAATTAAATAAATAAAAAATTACATTTTACAAAATAAAAATAATTAAATAAAATGTAAATCCGGAAAATAACTGCCCCACTAAGCCTCGAACCCACGACCTCGAGAAAATGTCGCGAACTGCTCCTCAACGCGCGTGCGTTACTAACGCCGTGGCGGCGTTACTGTAACGCTTGCGCGCGTCTGGCGTCGACCAGCGTTCTCAACGCCAATATCGTTACAGTAACGCTGACTTTCTGCGCGAGGCCTCCGTCCGCGAGGACAGCGTTGAGACGTCGTTGGGCAGCGTCTCAACGCCATCGACAGAACAACAAACACCTTTGTTGTTCTTCATCGATTCTTCGCCTGTTTCGGCTCCGATTTCTTCACAGCAACTCTTGCCACGAACGACACAGACTTACAGACTCGATTTACAACAAAATGCCCAAAAACAACGGGCCCTTACATTGATCTCATCAACATAATTGTAAATCTAAACTAGTGCCAAAAATCGTAAACATCCATAATGCAAACCAAAACATTCATCTCATGAATTATGGCAAAACACCCACAAAATTTTAATAAAACATTGCATAATTGAAGAACCATCGAGATGGCTCTGATACGAATTGAAGGGAATGAGAATCCCACGCAGCGGAAGACGATTGAATCGTCGAGGTATCAATATGCAACATGCTTTTATTAAAATCGATCTAACACTAGATCTAGGCTAAACATGCTTCAAAGAAGAAGAAAAAAGCAACAAGATGAGTTTTACTTACTTGTTGTAGACTTTCTTCAAAACTTCTTCTTCAAAATCACGAACTCTTCGTGTTCCTCGAACTCAACGAACTTTTCCCACGAAAAAGAACTCGAACACAACCAAAAGATCTTCTCGGTTGTTCTCTTTTGGAGAAGAGAGGTTTGTGGGAACCTTTTGTGTTTTGGAGAGGGAGGAGATTTGAGAGAGAATTTGAGAGAATTCCTCTTCTCTTCTTTGATGCAAAATCAAAAAATGAGAGATCAAGTTCCAATCCTTCTTGCAAGAAGGGTTTATATAGTGGAATTGGTGGAGTTAAAATGTCCACATAATTACCACTTTACCACAACCATAGGTTATGCAAATCTCATTTGCATAACCACATAATATAAGATATCTCATATCTCATATTGCAAATCTTATTTGCATTAATTGTGTATTAATTAAATTGAATCACATCCAATTTAATTTCTCTCAATCAAATTCTCCAATTAGCCCTAATTCAACAATTAGGCTAACCTATAGTTTATTATGAATCTCATTCACATTAAACTATATATTATATCATTCATATCTCATATAAATGACATAAATGCCCTTAAAGTGAAATTGAACACTTCAATTTCATACCAAAACATTAGCCCTTCTTTTAATCCAGGAGGAGCCAACCGAGGGACCTAATGGACCTATAGTGACGTGCTCCAATGATCCGAGATTAACCTGCCAAACTCTTTGACCCGGTTAACCAACATTAATTAGCTACGGTAACACTCTACTGTAGCCCGTAGCTGCACTCCCGTCAGTGCAGAATATTACGTGTCCACTAAATTAACCAATACCCATGAGTCGACCCTTCACAGGTTGTTCGTAGACACGGCTGGGTCAAATTATCGTTTTACCCCTGTGTCTACCTCTTGTTCCTTAAGTCCCCACTGCTCTTCTAATGAACAACATATTGTGATGGTCCAACCATATACAACACCCTTCTCGGGCCAGTGAGAAGGTAGGCGCCCGTTGTCCAAGCCACGGAGACAACCTTAAGGGAACAACCCTTTAGTTTCCCTAAAGGCGGGAGCGAGTGAATTCCATCTCGCGTAGTTAAGTTCCCACTCCCCTACTTGGTTCTCGTCACCTCGAGAAGATAGGCATATTGGGCGAGTAATCGTGACCACCCTCACGTGCTAGTCAAAGAACGGACCCTCGCATGTGAGTCCGTAACACACTCGAGGATTCGGTCGAGTCACTAATGGTCATCTCACGAAGTTATTAGTCCCATCACAACGGTGTTAAATCAGTAAGGTCTAAAAAATCACGGTCGGGTCTTGTCCAATCTCATTGCACAGGATGCCCCACTCGCATGTCAACTACATGAACGAGTCAGATCACCTCGTTTGTATCTAATACAAAGCGGGCCGCATCCACAAGTATCCGAGGATTAGGTCTCCAACCCTATCCATATCTTCAGAGACCGCTGTTCGGGTCATTAACTCGAACGTGATCCTCCCCGTGTCCACTACACACCGCTTCAAGTTCTAGTTCTCTCATAAATTCAATGACCACCGTAGCTTAGTTTATTGAAAAAGTTTATAAATATTCCGAGACACAAAGAGATGAAATGAATAACTCTTATTAATTTCAAACAATATATTACAAACACGAGATTAGGACAAAAAATCCCAACAATAATAGCAAATCCTGGCTGAGATTTCTTTATAAAAACGCACGGACATATTGGATTATTTTGATATCCTTCTTTCTGTTGGGGTTTGTGCTCTAAAACTCGTAGTTTGTAATTATGTTCTAATTAATGTTATAAAGTGTTATTATTTCAATAAAGAGTTATTATTCGTTATCTACGAGTTTGCCTTTATTTAAACCCTAAATCCAATAAACTAAACATCCAAGGTTGTAAAATGTATCTTTAACTGAATGTAATGTACATATGAAGGATCTCGGGTCGAGATACAGCCTAAAGGGTCTATAGTTAGGGGATAAGGTTTGCGTACCTTACCCTGGTAAAACTATGGATGTGGCCCACTTTGTATATGATACAAACACTGTGATCCTAACGTGTTCGTGTAGATGACATGTGAGTGAGGATATCCTATGTAATGAGATTACATAAGACCAGACCATGAAATAGTAACCTCTAGCTGTAACTTCGTTGACTAGTCAGGTTTCTATTTCACTAGGATGACCTAGGCAACTTGATATCAATCGTGAGCAGGTTACGAACTCCTGTTCGCGAGGGATTGTCCTTTGACTCGTACGGGTGAGAGTGGCCAGATTCGCCGACTCAATATGCCTACCTTCTTGGGGACAAGACCGAGTGAACGGCTGGGAACTTAACTCTGCAAGATGGAATTGACTCTTTCCCACCTATTAGGTTAAGTAGAGGAATGTTCCCTTAAGTGGTGTCTCCGGGACTTGAACAAAGGGTCTGACCCTCTCATTGGCCCGTGAGGGATTTTGTTTGTTGGTAGGACCACAACCAAATTGTTCATTACAGGAGCACTGGTACTTAAGGTACAAGATGTAACCTAAAGTTAAAACGGTAATTTGACCCAGCTGGTGTTACGAACATTCGTGAAGAATTGACTTGTTGTTATTCGAAAATATTCGTGGACACAGAAATATATCTGCAGTTAGAAGAGTGAAGTTGCGGGACTTTAGTGGAGTGTTCCTGCAGTTAACGAATGTAGATTATGCGGTTAATGAGATTAACCGAGTCATCTCGTATCGTTGGACCTTCTGATCTATAGGTCCACCTTCTAGCTTGTAAAGGGTTCTTAGATCGTTTGAATTTGAAATGTTCAAATTCATAAGGGAATAAACTTAATGTATATTGATACGATATAATATATAATTTTGGAACTATATATTATCAATTTAATGTGACTATGATTCATATTAAATTACTTGAGAGAATTAAATATTTGAAAGAGTTCAAATATTAAATTCAAATGTGAATGTGATTCATATTTGAAAACTATAGGTTAAAATCTAATGTGCATTTGATGTGCATAGATTAAGGGGATTAAATAAGATTTAATCATTTAGTATTTAATTAAATTAGATTAAATTAAATTAATTAATTGAATTAAATGTGATTTAATTTAATTAATTGATTAATTAATTACTTTATTAATTAATTAGGGAACGTGTCATGATAACACGTTCCCACTACTCCCCAACTCCCACTCGATAGAGAGTGGGGAGTTACCCACTGATGTTCTTCTCCTGGTGAGAGGTGACAATCGATGAACTGATCATTCATTCGATTGAATTTCTAACAGAAGAATTCTCTCTCTCTCACTCTCTAGAATTCCTAATTTTTCAATTGTTGGAACCCTTCCCACCTAGGGTCATCTAAGCATTCAGTGGACAAGAGGTTTTCTGTATGATTGGTGTCCTGTTAGAAGATAAGAACAGAGAAGTGTTCCTGTGTTGCTGCATTCCTGAAGCAAGAAGTTGATGTTAAGAATCTACAAAAGTAACTTCTGTTCCTTTTTAGCTTAATTGTTATTTTCAGCATGTTTGCATGTATATCTCCATGCCTAATTAGATTAGATAATCATGTTTGTTCTGTTTTTATCAATGTACTGGTTTTTTGTTTCTAACCAAAACAATCAAGCAATTACGATTCCAAACTCGTTTCCGCTGCTCAAGGAGATCTGATCTCCATTAATTGGTATCAGAGTAATGCTTGTTTTGATTTGGTTGAAGCAAAATTGCATTGATTTGGTGGCAAATTCATTTTGGTTTGCTGTAAAACTATTTAGGAGTTTTTGGCCATAGTTTACTCTTTTGATTTGATCAATTTGTATGTAAAGGCCCCTGTGTTTTAGGCAATTAAGCGCATTATCGAGTTTGTATTCGAGTTAAGAGTTGTTCTGGACCAGTTTCATGCAATTCGGCACCAGTTGCAACGCTGAAGAACGGTGTCGCAACGCCAAGCATCCCAATAGGCCCGGGAGCTCCAGGGGTCAGTGGCGTTGCAACGTTGCCCCTCAGCGTCGCAACGCCAACCCGATAGCAGGCGCGCGCGCGGACAAAGCGAGCGTTGAAACACCCATATCAGTGTTGCAACGCCGTGATGGCCTTCCACCAGCAGCAGACCGGTTCAGGCGGTTCAGTGTTTATCGGTTCGGTTTGAGCAGTTCAAGTCTTGTTCAAGGCGTTTTGCACCGGTTTATGTAATAAAGTTAGAGTAATTTTATTATTTGGCACTTTAGGGGCTCATTTATTCAGGTTTTACAACTGTATTTCTTTATGAATGTCATTTAGATGTTTTCCCACCTTAGGGTAAGCATGTTCATGCATTTTATTTGTATAATTGTTATATGAATATTGTTTAGATGCATGATTAATTTATTTTTCATGAGTAATTAATTATAATTATTATAATGAGGTTATATGAAAAATAAATTGCATGAAGAATTAAATTACTTAGTTTAAAATAAATGTTCTTTTATTTAAGTAATTTAGTTATTCAATTAGTTGAATACTTTATTTTATAATTCCAATATTGGTTTTATAATATAGATTCTTTGTCATAGGTTAATTATTAAATTTATAAAAGTTATAAATTAAAGGGGTTTTAGAAATCATAACCTATAATAAAGAAATGCATGCAAACATAGGAACTTGGGTTAAAATTCAATTAGTTTAAAATATAGTAGGACATTAGGACTTTGGTTATAAGGGAACTCTACTGGTGAAGTTCTGTCTAAGGTTGGGGGTACTTAAGCTAACAGTTAACGGAACACGAAAGGTTATTCACCTACACAAAATGTTAAAAGACCTAGTTATAATAGTTATAATAGGCATAGACCTAGATAGATTCTTTTAGCCAGAATCCGACTAAGTTAAACCTATACCCTAATTCTTAGGAACTTTATGAAGGGAAACGTAGTCCCGCAGCGAAACCAATTGCGAATCGCGCACTCTTGATTTAGTTACAACAATAAATTCAAGAAGAAATATAACTAGATTAAGCATGTAAATAGAATGGACAACAAGAAAGTTACCTTTGAAGAACCTTTCTTCGAGTGCTCCTCTCTCCCACGATTACGATCTCAGCAACAGGAACTCCAACGTAGGAAGACACGACCACTGAATCTTCTCCGTTGTTCTCTAGGTGAGGGAGGAAGGTGGGTTCCCTTTAGGAGAGGTGAGGTAATTTTGTTAGAGAGATGTGTGTTTTTGGAACTCTTCCAACAACACAACAAAAGAGCTTATTCTACCTTCACCTAGTTGCATCTCATGCAACCATATATATAGAGAAATAGGATGGAAATGACCATCCTACCCCTCCTTTAATCTCTCTTTAGTATATAGTTTATATATGAATCTAATTCATATTAAAACTATATATTATATCAATTATATCATATATAATTGATATAACACCTCATGTATGAAATTGAACACTTCAATTTCACTCCATACCCTCAATATTACCATGTTGAGCCAACGGAGGGATCTAATGGACCTATAGTTCATGAGCTTCAATGATGTGAGATTAACTGATCAAACTCTTTTGATCTAGTTAATCAATATTCATTTACTACAACTCACACCACTATAGACTTGTAGCTGCACTCTCCTCACTGTAGATAATATTGTGTCCACTGATATAGTCATTACCCATAAGTCGACCCTTCACAGGTTGTTCGTAATCACAGCTGGGTCAAATACCCGTTTTACCCCTTTGATTACCTCTTTGCTCCTTAAGCACCACTGATCCTCTAATGAACAACAAGTCTAAGATCCTACCTTAGACTCATACCCTCATAGAGGGCGGGGCCCCGTTGTTCAAGACCTAAAGTAAGTTCTTAAGGGAACAACCTATCTAATTCGTTAGTGTAGGAATGAGTGAATTCTGTCTTGCATAGTTAAGTTCCCAGCTACCTACGAGGTTCTGTTCCTGAGAAGGTAGGCTTATTGAGTCGGCTACAGGCCACTCTCACCCATACTAGTCTAAGGACAAACCCCTATAAGCAGAAGTTCTTAACTTGCTTAGGATTTAGGTCGAGTCACTACTGACCATCTATAAATTACTAGTCTTATCCTGTTAACGGTGTTACACTAGTTAGACTAATAATTTACGATCCAGTCTTGTATGAACTCTTCATAGAGGATGCACGCACTCGCATGTCAACTACATGAATGAGTTGGATTCCCTCATTTGTACTAATTACATAGTGGGTCGCATCCATGGTGTTACCAAAATGAAGTTTCCAACCTTATTCTTATACCATAGACCATTTAGGTTATATTCTCGAACTCAACCCAAATAGTGTCCACTACACTTATTTTCAAGATAAATGTTATAACCTTGAAGCTTAGTTTATTGAATTTATAAAGTAAGACTGTAATTCTATCAAAATAAATAACACTTTATTTAATTGATCAAAATTACACAAGTTTAGGGCATAAATCCCAACAATCTCCCACTTGACCTGAAGCTTGTGGAGTACTAAACATTACAGTAATGTAAATACAATAAACTAGGGCATTTAAACCCCTTTGTACAAAATACTCCCACTTGCCCTAGTTGGGGAAGACTTGTAAAGCTAGACCTTCTAGGTGACTCTCAAATACTTTAGTCGTGAGAGCCTTTGTAAAAGGATCAACAATGTTGTGCTCTGAGGCTATCTTCGTGACAATCACGTCTCCTCTATACACGATCTCCCGAATGAGATGATATTTTCGCTCTATGTGCTTTCCCCTCTTGTGACTTCGGGGTTCCCTCGAATTTGCCACTGCACCACTGTTATCACAATACAGCGTGATGGGCAAAATCATATTTGGAACAACTTCCAAATTTAGCATGAATTTCCTTAACCAAACGGCCTCCTTAGCTGCTTCACAAGCTGCTACATATTCAGCCTCCATGGTGGAATCAGCGATGCATCCTTGCTTGACGCTTCACCATACTACAGCTCCTCCGTTAAGAGTGAATACTGACCCTGATGTAGATTATCAAGAATCTTTATCAGTCTGAAAGTCAGAATCCGTGTATCCTATAAAGATCAAATCCTTAGCCCCATACACAAGCATGTAATTCCTTGTTCTCCGAAGATACTTAAGGATTGTTTTAACCATTGTCCAGTGTTCAAGTCCTGGATTGGATTGATACCTACTGACCATCTCAACTGCAAAACAGATGTCAGGCCTAGTACACAACATGGCATACATCAGGCTCCCAACAGCCGAAGCATAAGGAATCCGTCTCATATACTCAACTCCTTGAGTTGTCTTAGGACACTTTTCCTTAGACAATTGGATTCCATGTCTAAAAGGCAACAAGCCCTTTTTGGAATCTTGCATCCTAAACTATGACAACACTTTGTCTATGTAAGATGCTGGAGACAAGGCTAGTGTTTTATTCTTGCGGTTTCGGACAATCTGGATCCCAAGAACAAACTGCGCATCACCCAACTCTTTCATTTGGAACTGCGTAGCTAGCCATTCCTTGATGTCAGTAAGATAACCAACAACATTCCCAATGAGTAAGATATCATCCACATAGAGAATTAGGAAAGCGATAGAACTATTGATGATTTTCTTGTAGACACAAGGTTCATCATCATTCTGGTCAAAACCATAAGATCTGATTGCCTCATCAAATCTTATATTTCAGGACCTAGAGGCTTGTTTCAGTCCATAAATTGACTTTTTAAGCCTGCAAATCTTTTGCTCTCCTCCTGGTTCAATGAACCCTTTGGGTTAGTCCATGTAGATGTTTTCCTCAAGATTGCCATTCAAAAAGGTTTTCTTGACATCCAGTTGCCATACCTCATAGTCATAATATGCAACAATGGCAAGAAGGATACGGATAGACTTTACCATAGCAACAGGTGAAAAGGTTTCCTCATAGTCAACCCCTTCAACCTGGGTATAACCCTTTGCTACTAGTCTAGCTTTAAAGGTTTGCACATTCCCATCTACACCACGTTTTCTTTTCTAGATCCACTTACAACCTTTAGGTTTACCCCATGAGGTTTATCTATAAGATCCCAAACAAAATTGAAGTACATCGACTCAATTTCTTGGTCAATGGCTATGACCCATTTGTCTTTGTCGGTGTCAACCATTGCTTGATTATAAGTCAATGGATCCTCGCAGTTGTCATCTAGTATAACAACTTGGGTTTCAGCTAAACCCATGTAACGGTCAGGCTGTATTACAACCCTCCCACTACGTCAAGGCATACTCAATTCTTGAGATGGACTCTCTTGACTAGACAAACTAGTATTAACAACTCTTGTTGATGTACTAGTGTTCTTATTAGCAACCTTTGCTATTGTTCCGTCTAACTCACTCAACACTACTTTGCTTTTTGGTTTGTGGTCCCTTATGTGGTCCTCCTCCAAGAAACTGGTATTTGTCGACACAAAAACCTTATCTTCCTTAGGATTATAGAATAAACCACCTCTTGTTTCTTTTGGGTATCCTACAAATAGGCATAACTTTAAACGTGAATCCAACTTCTTTGGATTTGTCACAAGCACATGTGTCTTTGGACAACCCCATATTCTGCAGTGACATAAACTACCTTTACGTCCTTTCCGGTTCAAAAGGTGTTTCGAAACACTTTTGGAGGGCACATTATTCAAAATGTATATGCAGTCTCCACTTCACGTAACCCCAAAAGGAACTAAGGAGATGAGCATAACTCATCATTGATCGAACCATGTCCAACAAGGTTCTATTTCTCCTTCCCGATACACCGCTTTCTTTGTGGTCCACGGAGCCGAGAGTTGGGATGTAATTTCATGTTCTATCATATAGTTCTGGAATTTGAAATCCATGTACTCTCCACCTCGATCCGATCGAAGTGTTTTAATAGTTTTACCTAATTGATTTTCAACCTCGCCTTTAAACTCCTTGAACTTTTCAAGTGCTTGGACTTGTGGTGCATTAGGTAAATATGCCCATATCTAGAATAATCATCTATAAAAGAGATGAAATATTCATATCCTCCCCTGGCTTTAACATTCATCGGACCACAAAGGTCTGAATGTATAAGCTCTAGAGGCTCTATGGCTCTATAACCTTTTCCACTAAAAGGTCTTTTAGTCATTTTGCCTTCTAGGCAGGATTCACATACTGGCAAAGAATTTTCTTCTAACTCGTTTAGAAGTCCTTTCTTTACCAATTTCTCAATCCTATTGAGATTAATGTGACCCAATCTTAGATGCCAAAGATGAGCATTTTCTTTAGGAGAAATTTTACGTTTCTTAGTTTGTGCGTTTGCAGTTTTAAATAATTCAGTGTTCAAAACTATTTTGACTGAATTAGGCCTTAAAACATACAATCCATTTTCTAATGAAGCTGAACATATTTCTAAACCTTTCTTCAAAATAATCACTTTATTCATAGAAAATGAAACATAAATACATTGTTCTATAATGCAAGAAATGGAAATAAGGTTTCTAGTAAACCCTGGTATCACTAATATATTGTCCAACAATACATATTTCTTGCCAAAATAAAGTTTCATTGTACCTACTGCTACAGCTGAGACGACTTCTCTATTTCCAACCCGGAGTGTTATCTCTCCTTGTTGTAGCTGCTGCCAGGAATTAATTCTCTGAAAAGAAGAGCAAACATGATTAGTGACGCCTGAATCAAGTATCCAAGTTGTTTTATCATTATCCACTAAACAAGCTTCTAGGCAAAGTAAATCATATTTACCTCCCTTCTTCTTTTCTGCAATGTACTTCGGACAGTTTCGTTTCCAACGCCCGTCTTCGTTGCAGTGGAAACATTTTCCTTTATCAGCAACATCTTTCACTTTCTTGCCCTTTTGGGCGGCAGCTTTGTCAGCCTGTTTCCCTTTACAAACCTTCTTCATGTTCTTCTTCTTTCCTCTCAGGTTAGAAGAAGATGAAGCCATTATTGTTGTCCCAGAGGTCGAACCTCTGTGATAACTCCTATTGGAAACATTTGCCTCACCTTTCGATCCCTGAATTTTCATCAAAGACTGAAAGTTCTGGAGTTCATTTAGAAGGGAGGTAAGATTAAAAGTAAGCTTGTTCATAACCACATTACTTCTAAACTGCAAGAAACTATCTGGCAAGGTTTCCAGAATGAAGCTGACCTGGCTCGACTCATCGATGGAAGCACCATTCGACTCTGCGATGTTAAAGTGCACCATCATATCCGGGACATGATCCCAAATGATGTATCCTCCGCATCCTCGAGTTGAATATGTACTTTAGGGCATTATGTCGGGCTGTGTGGTGGATCATGTCCAAACAAACATACCTGCATGTAATCCATGATTTCCTTGGCGGTAATCATGCCCTCATGCTTCTTGGCTAATATGTCAGACATACTTTCTAGCATGTAGACCTTGGCCTTATCATTGGCCTTGATCCATCGATCATATGCATCTCGAACATTTCGTGACACATTCGAGCCTCGCACCTGAGGACACTCCTCAGTTAGCACAAACTTCAGATCATCCACTACAAATATAGTGTTGAGTTTATTTTTTCATGTCATCATATTCTCTCCGGTTAACTTTTTCGCACCCAACAAGGAAATTATAGAGCTAGACATTTTTGCTGAAAAATTTACAAACAAACTTGTATGAGTTTCTTGCTATAACTCTTAATCCAATCATGTTTTAGCTAATTATCAAATGATTCCTAGGCCATTTATAATTTGCAATGATACTCCAAAGGTTTAGAATGTATGACACCGAAGGGTAATAAAAAACACTCCTCCTCTTGATCAAGACACTCTTGACCAAAACCTAATACCAGAATAACTCTTATTCCTATAGGTTTTAGTTACCATTTTTCGGTATGGATACATACACAACTTATGTACCCCGTGAGTGTAACCCTCTGTCTTTAGATCCCATAGCTCGATCCAATAAAATCCACCGAAGGGAGGACTAGATTGGAAAATAGTCTAAGGAAATCTTTATCCCTTTTCGGGTGTCTATTGTGTTCGATCCCCTATTATCAAGACCTCCGAAGGGATTTTCTAGTCCAGGCCAAACTAGCAGGCTGACCATAGTGGTCTAACGGTGTAAACCGACAAAAGAGACCGTAGGTTTTGTTTTCACTAAACCTGCTCCCACTCACTATAAGTACCCTCTCCATTCACCTTGATATTGACTCATACAAACACCATCCAAAGGGGGACACTCCCGTTTGCGCCACGAGGCCAAGTATGAGTCTCACGGTGTGAACTCCCCGGAGATAGCGTAGGTGGAAAAATATGTATCTCATATACTTTTTCCTCCCACTGAATACTTTAAAGTTTATAGGAATCTTACTTAGGCTGAAACCCGACTAATGGTTTTACCTAACTCTATCAATATAACTCTTATATCGATAATCAATATAATTTTTATATTGATTTTATCCTAAGTTTGTTAATATAACTCCTTATATTAAACCTAGGATTTCTAGTTTATTAAGCCCTTAATAAACCCGTTGACGCTACTGTAATTTATAAAGCTCCCTGATTAAATTTCACTCCCGTGTCGCCTTCGTAGGGGTGTTCGCTTCCGCAGTCGACTTAAATACCCCAACCTAGACAGAACTTTCCTTAGACAGAGTTCCTCTTTTAATCATAGCTTATAAATTACGTGGTTCCTAATTCTAATCTAATTAGAACTAGATAACCTAAGGTCTATTATATCCAAGTTCTAAACACTTTAAAACTAATGATTAACCTTAGGTGACATGCATACTATGTTATAGTGCTTGATCATTCATCACATGAATAATAAGACATTCATAGCATATTCATCTCATGAAATATAATGCATGTCAATGTTGTCCATAAATTAATATAACAACTTTATATTAATTAATCATGCAAACTATATAATATAACTCCTTATATTATAAATGATGCATGAAAATACTTAACATAAGGTGGGATTTCTAAAATAAAA
This sequence comes from Trichosanthes cucumerina, assembly GCA_036507285.1. NCBI lineage: Eukaryota > Viridiplantae > Streptophyta > Magnoliopsida > Cucurbitales > Cucurbitaceae > Trichosanthes > Trichosanthes cucumerina. The sequence continues at coordinate 57,944,820 of CM071838.1, forward strand.
GCATACACTATGCATGACAATAATTACACAACAATCGCATAATTAAAATAGCAAAAATAGACAAATTTTGGCACCTTAGAAATAATTTAATTAATATAATCTGATTATATTAATTAAAATTAAATATATTAAATATAAAATGTTTTTAGAATTAATATATATAATAAAATCCATTTTTCCGCCCGTTGTTGAAATCTGCGAAACGCCTCTGGCGTTGCAATGCTGTTTCTTGTCATCTTCTACCTAGCGTTGCAACGCAAATGACAGCGTCGCAACGCTGTCGTCTCCTGCGCGCTCCTTCCGCAAGCGCAGCGTTGCAACGCTGCACACAGACAACAATGAGAATCTGCTATTCCTTGCTCGTTTTCGCTCTGATCTTCTCAGCAACCGCTTTGCCTCGATCGATATGGACTTAAAGACTCGATTTACAATTAAAATTGCCCAAAACACCGTCCCTTACATTGAACGATTCAATGAAAATTGTAAATCTAAGTGCCAAAATTGAAAACATCTAATTTTTGCAAAATCGTTCATACATCTCATGCAAAAACAGTAAATCCAACTTTGTTCTTGAAAAAATCCGGAACATAAATCAAGAACGCAACTTGGCTCTGATACCAATTGAAGGGAAACGTAGTCCCGCAGCGGAAGCGATTGCGAAACACACGCTCTTGATTTAGTTACAACGGTAAATTAAAGAACAAATATAACTAGATTAAGCATGTAAATAGAATGGACAGCAAGAAAGTTACTTTTGAAGAACCTTTCTTCGAGTGCTCCTCTCTCCCACGATCACGATCTCAGCAACAGGAACTCCAACGTACGAAGACACGACCACCGGATCTTCTCCGTTGTTCTCTAGGTGAGGGAGGAAGGTGGGTTCCCTTTAGGAGAGGTGAGGTAATTTTGTGAGAGAGATGTGTGTTTTTGGAACTCTTCCAACAACACAACAAAAGAGCTTGTTCTACCTTCACCTAGTTGCATCTCATGCAACAATATATATAGAGAAATAGGATGGAAATGACCATCCTACCCCTCCTTTAATCTCTCTTTAGTATATAGTTTATATATGAATCTAATTCATATTAAATCTATATATTATATCAATTATATCATATATAATTGATATAACACCTCATGTATGAAATTGAACACTTCAATTTAAGTCCTAACTTTATACCCTCAATATTACCATGTTGAGCCAACACAGGGATCTAATGGACCTACAGTTCATGAGCTCCAATGATGTGAGATTAACTGATCAAACTCTTTTGATCCAGTTAATCAATATTCATTAACTACAAGTCACTCCACTATAGACTTGTAGTTGCACTCTCCTCATTGTAGATAATATTGTGTCCATTGATATAGTCATTACCCATGAGTCGACCCTTCACAGCATGTTCGTAATCACAGTTGGGTCAAATTACCGTTTGACCCCTGTGATTACCTCTTTACTCCTTAAGCACCACTGATCCTCTAATGAACAACAAGTCTAAGGTCCTACCTTAGATTCATACCGTCATAAAGGGCGGGGCCTCGTTGTTCAAGAACTGGAGTCAGTTCTTAAGGGAACAACCTATCTAATTCCTTAGTGTAGGAATGAGTGAATTCCATCTTGCATAGTTAAGTTCCCAGCTACCTACGAGGTTCTGTCCCTGAGAAGGTAGGCTTATTTAGTCGGCTACCGGCCACTCTCACCCATACTAGTGTAAGGACAATTTCCTATAAGCAGGAGTTCTTAACTTGCTCAGGATTCAGATCGAGTCACTAATGACCATCTATAAATTACTAGTCTTATCCTGTTAACTGTGTTACACTGGTTAGACTAATAATTTGCGATCCAGTCTTGGATGAACTCTTCATAAAGGATGCCCCCACTCGCATGTCAACTACATGAATGAGTTGGATTACCTCATTTGTACTAATTACAAAGTGGGCCACATCCATGGTGTTACCAGAATGAGGTGTCCAACCTTATTCTTATACCATAGACAATTTAGGTTATATTCTTGAACTCAACCCAAATAGTGTCCACTACACTGATGTTCAAGATAAATGTTATAACCTTTGAGCTTAGTTTATGGGATTTATAAAGCAAGATTGTAATTCTATCAAAACAAATAACACTTTATTTAATTGATTAAAATTACACAAGTTTAGGGCAAAAATCCCAACACTTTAGTGGGAGAAAACGAGATGTTAGCATCAAGTTTACTCTCACGTCCTCAAGAGTTCACATCGTGAGTTCCATGCTCGGTTACGTGGCGTCAATTGGGTGTCCCCCTACGTTATGTGTTTGCATGGTTCATTACCAAGGTGAATGAGGGAAGTATCCATAGTAAATGGGAGCAGGACGCGTGTCAACGTATCCTACGGTCTCCTCCATTTGGTCGCACCGTGAGATTTCTATAGTCCGTCTGCTAGGTTGTCCTGGAACAGCCAAACCCTACGGAGGGCTTGACTATAGGGATCAGAACACCGCGAACTCCCGAAAAGGATAGGGTGTCTTAGGTAATTTGCCAACAGTTGTCTTTCTTAATAGTAGAATGTTGGCTCGGACCTATTGGATCTGAAAATGGTAGGGTCACATTTATGAGATGAGTTAACTTAGTTAACAAGTCCTTGACCAAACAAACTGTAGCTAAGGACCATTGGGACATGAGATGTCTCAATTTAGGGGAGGAATGACTGACCGCCGGACGGAGGCTTTTGTTCTAAACCCTTGAAGTATAGTTGCAAAATTAAAGGTTTAATTTAAACACTGGGTTTAGTTTAAACACTATGGTTCTTTAATAATTTTTCTAAACTTGATTTGTTTTATAATGGGTTAAAAAGACATAACTAATTAGAACTATTTTGGATTTTCAGCATGTCGTCCTAAAATATAACCTTACTAAAAAAGGAACGTTAAACTGGTGAAAACTTTACTACGTGGAAGACCAACTTGGATGCGATTCTTGTTGTTGATGACCTTCAGGTTGTACTGGCTGAGGAATGTCCTCAAGTCCCTGCTTAAAACGCACCTCAATCTGTCAATGAAAAGGCCAAGGCCTATATCCTGGTTGGCATATCTAATGTATTAACCAGGGAATTAGAGGGTATGGTCTCAGCTCGTGAGATCATGGGTTATCTTCAGATTTTGTCTTGATAACCGTCTGAACAAATTCAGAACGAATCCCTCAAGTACGTTTATAACGCGCGCATGAAGGAGGGAACTTCAGTGAGAGAACATGTTCTCAATCTTATAGTTCACTTCAACGTGGCCGAAATGAACGGAGCGGTCTTAGATGAGCAAAGTCAGGTATTCTTCATCCTGGAATCTCTTTTGACGAGTTTCCTACCATTCCGTAGCAATGCGGAGATGAACAAAAAGGAGTATAACCTGACTTCTCTCCTAAATGAACTGCAGACTTACCAGTCTCTTATAGATAATAAGGGACAGGTAGATGGAGAGGTAAATCATTTTGCACATTCCAAAAGGTTCCAGATGGGTTCGTCTTCTGGAACCAAGCCCTGCAGTTCTTCTTCTGGGATTAAGAAGACTCGGAAGAAGAGGAAATGAGGAAAAGTGAAAGCTTCTGCCACTGCATACATTGAGCTCAAAGAGAAGAAAGGTAAATTAGATTTACTTGTTCTTGAAACTTGTTTAGTGGAAAATGATGATTTTACCTAGATACTTGATTCAGGAGCCACTAATCACGTTTGCTCTTCATTTCAGGAAACTAGTTCCTTCAAGGAGTTCGAGTAGGGTGAGATGACGCTTTGGGTCGGAACGGGAGACGTCGTCTCAGCTCGTGCAGTGGGAGATGACAAGCTGTTTTTTACATATAAGTTTTTATTTTTAGAAAATCTGTATATAGTTCCTAAGATTAAGAGAAACTTAATTTCTATCTCTTGTTTAGTAGAACTTGGATATTATATTTCCTTTTCATTGAATGAAGCGTTCATTTTAAAAGAGGGTGTCAATATTTGTTCTTCTAAATTGAAAAACGATTTGTATGTACTTAAACCGAATCAAACTAAAGCATTTTTAAATCATGAGATGTTTAAAAATGCTAATACTCAAAGTAATAGGCAAAGTATTTCTCATAATAATATCTATCTATGACATCTTAGACTTGGTCATATAAATCTCAACCGCATTGAGAGATTATTTAAGAATGAACTTCTAAACAAGATAGAAGATGATTCTCTACCACCTTGTGAATCATGCTTAGAAGGTAAAATGACCATGCAACCTTTTACAGGAAAAGGTTACAGAGCCATAAAACCCTTAGAACTTATAAATTTGGATCTTTGTGGTATGGTGAATGTTAAAGCTCGAGTAGGGTACGAATATTTCATCTCTTTCATAGATGATTATTCGAGGTATGGTTATCTATACCTAATGCATCACAAGTCTGAGGCTCTTGAAAAGTTCAAAGAGTATAAGACTAAAGTAGAGAATGCATTAGAGAAAACCATTAAAACAATTCGATCTGATCGAGGTGGAGAGTATATGGATTTGAGATTCCAAGACTATTTAATAGAACATGGAATTAAATCTCAACTCTCAACACCTAATACATCACAGCAAAATGGTGTGTCAGAAAGGAGAAATAGAACCTTGTTGGACATTGTTCGATCTATGATGAGCTATGTTCAATTGCCTGCCTCGTTTTAGGGATACGCAGTAGAAACTGCAGTTAAAATCTTGAACACTGTTCCATCAAAGAGTGTTTCAGAAACACCTATTGAATTGTGGAAGGGGCGTAAACCTACTTTTCAACACTTTAGGATTTGGGGTTGTCCGACACACGTGCTAGTGACAAATCCAAAGAAACTGGAACCTCGCTCAAGATTATGTCAATTTGTTGGCTATCCCAAAGAAACGAGTGGTGGTCTTTTCTACGACCCACAAGAAAATAAGTTGATTGTATTGACAAACGCCAGTTTCTTGGAGGAAGATCACATGAGAAACCATAAACTGCGTAGTAAATTAATACTAAATGAAGCTACAAATGAACCAACAAGAGTTGTTGATCAAGCTGAACCTTCATCAAGAGTTGATGGAGAAGCTAGCACCTCAAGTCAGTCTCGTCCTTCTCAATCGTTGGGAATGCCTTGACACAGTGGGAGGGTTGTTTCCCAACCTGACCGCTACTTGGGGTTAGCTGAAACTCGAGTTGTCATACCTGATGACGGTGTGGAAGATCTATTGTCTTATAAACAGGCAATGAATGACGTAGACAAGGACCAATGGATCAAAACCGATGGACCTTGAAATGGAGTCAATGGACTTCAATTCAGTATGGGAACTTGTAGACCAACCTGAAGGGGTTAGACCCATAGGGTGTAAATGGATCTATAAGAGAAATAGAGATGCAGCCAGAAAGGTACAGACCTTTAAGGCTAGACTTGTAGCAAAGGGTTTTACCTAAAGGGAAGAAGTTGATTATGAAGAAACTTTTTCCCCTGTTGCTATGCTGAAGTCTATAAGGATACTCTTGTCCATAACCGTGTTTTATGATTATGAAATTTTGCAAATGGACGTTAAGACTGCGTTTTTGAATGGTAATCTTGACGAGAGCATCTATATGTCTCAGCCCGAAGGGTTCATAACCCAAGATAAGGAGCAAAAAGTTTGCAAGCTCAATCGATCCATTTATGGGTTGAAACAAGCATCCAGATCTTGGAATATAAGATTTGATACTACAATCAAGTCTTATGACTTTAACCAAAACGTTGATGAGCCTTGTGTTTACAAGTGGATCATCAACGACAAAGTAGTTTTCTTAGTACTTTATGTGGATTAGATCCTACTCATTGGGAATGATGTAGGATACCTAACTGACATAAAGAATTGGTTGGCGACCCAATTCCAAATGAAAGATTTGGGAGAGATGCAATATGTTCTTGGGATTCAGATCTTCAGGAATCGCAAGAATAGAATGCTAGCTCTGTCTCAAGCGTCTTATATCGACAAAATGTTGTCCTGATATTCGATGAAGAATTCCAAGAGGGACTTATTACCCTTCAGGCATGGAGTTCATTTGTCTAAGGAACAATGTCCTAAGACACCTCAAGAAGTTGAGGATATGAGACGTATTCCCTTTGCCTCTGCAGTAGGTAGCTTAATGTATGCTATGCTGTGCACAAGGCCAGACATTTGTTATGCAGTGGGAATAGTCAGCAGGTACCAGTCCAATCCAAGGTTAGACCACTCGAAAACAGTTGAAAACATCCTCAAGTATCTTAGGAGAACGAGGGACTATATGCTTGTGTATGGGACTAAGGATTTGATCCTTACTGGCAACACTGATTCTGATTTTCAGACCGATTAGGATTCTCGAAAATTCACATCGGGATCAGTTTTCACCCTTAACGGGGGAGCTATAGTATGGCGAAGCATCAAGCAAGGATTCATCGCTGACTCCACGATGGAGGCTGAGTATGTCTCTGCTTGTGAAGCAGCTAAGGAGGCTGTTTGGCTAGGAAAATTCCTTACTGATTTGGAAGTCGTTCCAAATATGGAATTTCCCATCACCTTATACTATGACAAAAGTGGTGCGGTAGCCAATTCGAAAGAATCTCGCATCCATAAGCGAGGCAAGCACATCGAGAGGAAGTATCACCTTATACGAGAAATAGTGCAACGAGGAGATGTGACAGTCACGAAGATCGCTTCGGAGCACAACATTGTTGATCCGTTTACAAAGTCTCACGGCTAAAGTGTTCGAGGGTCATCTGGAGAGTCTAGGTCTACGAGACATGTACATTGGCTAATTTAGGGCAAGTGGGAGATATGTAATGGGGTATATAGATGCCCTAGTTTATTGTATTTTTATCTCTGTAACCACAGTTTTAGATTATGATGTACCCCACTACAGTTTTAGTTCAAGTGGGAGTTTGTTGGGGTTTGTTCCCTAAAACTCGTAGTTTGTAATTATGTTCTAATTAATGTAATAAAGTGTTATTATCTCAATAAAGAGGTATTGTTCGTTATCTACGAGTTTTCCTTTATTTATACCCTAAATTCAATAAACTAAACATTCAAGTCTGTAAAATCTATCTTTTAGTGAATGTAATGTACATATGAAGGATCTCAGTTCGAGATACAGCCTAAAGGGTCTATAGTTAGGGGATAAGATTTAGGTACCTTACCTGGTAAAACTATGGATGTGACCCACTTTGTATATGATACAAACATTGTGATCCTAACGTGTTCGTGTAGATGACATGTGAGTGAGAATATCCTATGTAATGAGATTACATAAGACCGGACCACGAAATAGCAACCTCTAGTCAGAACCCGTTGACTAGTTAGGTTTCTATTTCACTAGGATGACCTAGGCAACTTGATCTCAATCTCGAGCGGTGTTACGAACTCCTGTTCATGAGGGATTGTCCTTTGACTAGTATGGGTGAGAGTGGCAAGATTCGCCGACTCAATATGCCTACCTTCTTGGGGACAAGACCGAGCGAGTGGCTGGGAACTTAACTTAGCAAGATGGAATTCACTCCTTCCCACCTACTAGGGTAAGTAGAGGAATGTTCCCTTAAGTGGTGTCTCTGGGACATGAACAAAGGGCCCGACCCTCTCATTGGCCCGAGAGGGACTCTGTTTGTTGGTAGGACCACAAACAAATTGTTCATTAGAGGAGCACCGGTACTTAAGGTACAAGATGTAACCTGGTAAAACGATAATTTGACCCAAATGGTGTTACGAACATTCGTGAAGGATTGACTTGTTGTTATTGGTCAATATCCATGGACACAGAAATATATCTGCAGTGAGAAGAGTGCAGCTGTGGGACTTTAGTGGAGTGTTCCCGCAGTTAACGAATGTTGATTGGGAGGTTAATGAGATTAACCGAGCAATCTCGTATCGTTGGAGCTTGTGATCTGTAGGTCCATTAGGTCCACCTTCTAGCTCGTAAAGGGTTCTTAGATCATTTGAATTTGAAATGTTCAAATTCATTAGGGAATATATTTAATGTATTTAGATACGATATAATATATAGTTTTGGAACTATATATTATAAATTTAATGTGAATATGATTCATATTAAATTATATGAGAGAATTGAATATTTGAAAGAGTTCAAATATTATATTAAATGTGAATGTGATTCACATTTGAAAACTATAGGATAAAATTTAATGTGGACTGGATGTACATTAAAACTATAGGTTAAAGGGTAATATGATTAAATAAGATTTAATCATTTAGTATTTAATTAAATTAGATTTAATTAAATGAATTAATTGAATTAAATGTGATTTAATTTAATTTAATTGATTAATTAATTACTTTATTAATTAATTAGGGAACGTGTCATGATGACACGTTCCCACTACTCCCCAACTCCAACTTGATAGAGAGTTACCCACTGAAGTTCTTCTCCTAGTGATAAGTGAGAATCGATGAACTGATCATTCATTCGATTGAATTTCTAACAGAAGAATTCTCTCTCTCTCTCACTCTCTAGAATTCCCAATTTCCCAATTGTTGGAACCCTTCGCACCTAGGGTGATCTAAGCATTCAGAGGATAGGAGGTTTTCTGTATGGTTGGTGTCCTGTTGGAAGATAAGAATAGTGAAGTGTTCCTGTGTTGCTGCATTCCTGAAGCAAGGAGTTGCTGTTAAGAATCAACAAAGGTAACTTCTGTTCCTTTTTAGCTTAATTGTTATTTTCAACATGTTTGCATGTATATCTCCATGACTAATTAGATTAGATAAGCATGTTTGTTCTTTTTTTATCAATGTACTGGTTTTTTGTTTCTAACCAAAACAATTAAGCAATTACGATTCCAAACTCGTGTTCGTTGCTCAAGGAGATCCGATCTCCATCAATTGGTATCAGAGCAATGCTTGTTTTGATTTGGTTGAAGCAAAATTGCATGGGAAGTCTGACCTTAGATTCCAAAGATGGGCATTTTCTTTTGGTATCAGAGCAATCCTATTGAGATTAATGTTGCCGAACCTTAGATGCCAAAGATAGACATTTTCTTTTGGAGAAACTTTAACTCTTTTAGTTTGTGTTTCTGTAGTTTTCAATAACACAGTGTTCAAAACGCTTTTGACTGAACTAGGCTTTAAAACATACAAATTTGACTTAAGTGAAGCAGAACAAAAAGGATTTCCATTTCTTGAAATAAACGCTTTACTACCATTAAAAGAAACGGAAATACATTGTTCTAAAAGACAGGAAATAGAAACGAGGTTTCAAGTAAACCCTGGAACTATATACGTGTTGTCTAACAAAATGTAATTCCTGCCAAAGAAAAGCTTCACTTTGTCGATTGTTGCAGCAAAGACCGTCTCCCCGAATCCAACCCATAGTGTCACCTCACCCTCTCGCAGCTCCTGCCAGGAATCAATTCCCTGAAACGAAGAACAAACGTTGTTAGTGGCACCCAAATCCAAAATCTAGGCAGAGTCACTACTCTCCACTAAACAAGTTTCAGTCACCAGTAAATCATATTTACCTTGATTGTTCCTCTTAGCAAGGAACTTGGGACAGTTTCTCTTCCAGTGGCCTTCCCCATTACAGTGGAAACACTTTCCTTTCTCTGCAACTTCCTTGACCGCCTTGCCCTTTTGAGCGGCAGCTCGATCAGCTTTACCCTTCTTCATCTTCTTCTTCCCTTTCGTGCGAGAAAGAGCAACAGATTTAGTCCCAGAGGTAGAACCCCTGTGATATGATCTGTAGGCAACATTTGCCTCAGCTTCCGGTGTCCCGATCCTCACCAAGGACTGGAAGTTCTGTAGCTCATTGAGGAGGGTAGTCAGAGTGTAGCTAATTTTGTTCATAACAACATTGCTACCAAACTGAAGGAAACTCTTCGGAAGAGTCTCCAAGATAAAGCTGACCTAGCTCGACTCATCGATCGAAGCCCCATTCATCTCTGCCAAATTAAAGTTGGTGACGGACAGACGTTCCATCTTTCATTCGGACGTTGAAGACGTGTTTGAGCGAATCATGTCTGACCTGAAATGATTGTTGTTCAAACATGTCCTGCAACGACTCCATGATCTCCGTAGCGGTGATCATCAACTCGTGCTTCTTTGCAGGACTTCAGATAAGCTGGCAAGAATATAGACCTTGGCCTTTTCATTGGCCCTGATCCATCGATTGTATGCATCACGAACACTTCGTGATGCAGTCGAGGTCGGCAACTGAGGACACTCCTCAGTAAGCACGAACTTCAGGTCGTCGGTTACAAGAATCGTGTTTATATTAATCTTCCACGTTTGGAAGTTATCTCCCACTAAATTATCGGAAGCGAGTAAAGCAATTTGAGCTAGACATTTTAGCTGGAAAAAAAAATTGTGTTAGACTCGCATAAACTTTTGAAAAACAAATCAAGTTTTAGAAAAATTTAATCATATGATCCCTAGCTCATTTAAAATTTGCAATGATATCCTAAAGGTTTAGAATGACCTCCACCGAAGGGTGAACAAAAACACTACTCCTTTAGGACGAGACTTTCTCAACCAGACCCTAATCGCATAATAAATCTTATTCCATTAGGCGTCCAGTTACCATTATTTGGTCGAATTCATTAACACTTAACGAATATCGTGAGTGTTACCCTCAATCTTTAAGTTTCCAAGTATCCGTCCAAACAATAGCCACCGAATGGTGAACCACGAAGGAAAACCAACAAGGAAACTGTATCCCTTTCGAGAATTCACAGTGTTCCGACTCCCATGATCAAGGCTCTCCAAAGGGATTGGCTGGTCCAGGAAAAACTAGCAGGCGGATCATAGGCGTCTCACGGTGTGAATCGAAAGAAGAGACCGTGGGTCCCGTTTTCACAGGTCCCGCTCCCACACACTATAAGTACTCTCTCCATCCACTTTGATATTGACCCATACAAATACCATCCGTAGAGGGACGCTCCCATTTGTGCCACGAGGCCGAGTATGGATCTCATGGTGCGGACTTAACGGAGATTTGTGGTCTGAAAATTAAATGTATCTTATACACATTATTTCCTCCCACTCAGCACTTTATAATTTTCGGGATTGACCTAAATAAACCGGCTAAAATTTACCTAAGTCTACCAATATAACTCTTATATTGTATTAGGCCTAAGTTTATAATCACATTATTACTTAGATCTATGTGAGTAAATTAATCAACTTTTAATTAACGACACTCACGAAAAATATAATCCAAGAATCTCCGGACCGAATTCACTCCCAGGTCGGTTCCAGGTAGGGGTGTTCCTCAAGCGTCAACTTAAATACCCCAACCTTAGACAAAACCTTCCTTAGACAGAGTTACTTATCAGTCACCATTCAAAGATTACATTTTGATTTCATAATTCCAATCTTATTAGAACTAGAAAACCTAAGTCTAATTATTCAAGTTCTAAACACTTTAAAACTAATAATTAACTTAGGTTACATGCATTTCTATGTTATAGTGTTTGATCATTCATCACGTGAATAACTATACTATAACATAATAATTCATCACATGAAAAGAAATGCATGAGCATACTTTAATCTAAAAAATATAACACTTATATTTAATTAAACTAAAACATGCATTTAATTATATTATAACACTTATAATATAACCTATCATGCAAACTATATATTATAACACTTATAATATAATTGATGCATGAAATGTTTAACCTAAGGTGGGATTTTAAATCTATATGACATACATCATGCACATAGAATTTAATTAAATCATACATCTCATGCATAAAAATAATTAAATAGCAAAAATGGATCGATTTTGGCACTTAGGGGCATTTATTCAATTAAATAACATTAATATAACAATTATATTAATATTATTTAATAAAATAAAATAAATAAAATGAAATATTACATTTTACATTAAAAATAAAAAAAATATGTTGAAAAAACCGCCCACGAAGCCTCATTGAAGCAACTGCCCACAAACTCGCGCGTGCGCCTCGCAAAACTGCCCACTACGATTGCAATATTGCAACGTCGTGGGCAGCGTTGCAACGCTGCAGCGTCCAGCGTCACGCCCTGTGTGCTCCACGTTAGTGGCGTTGCAACGCTATTCTGCAGCTAAGCCTCTGCCCGCATGCGCAGCGTTGAGACGCCGATGAACAGCGTCTCAACGCTGTGGATAGAACAACAAGCACCACTTGTTGTTCTTCGTCGATTGTCGCCCGTTTCCGCTTCGATTTCTTCACAGCATCTCATGCCACGATCGACTTGGACTTACAGACTAGATTTACATTAAAATTTTCCCAAAACACGGACCCTTACATTGATCAAATCAACATAAAATGTAAATCTAAAAACAGTGCCAAAACCGAAAACGTCCATTTTGCAAACCAACATTCATCTCATGAATTATAGCAAATACCCACCTAATTTTAACAAATTAAGTGCACAAAAAGAACCAACGATTGGCTCTGATACCAATTGAAGGGAATAAAAGTCTCAGCGCAACAGAAGACGATCGAATCGTCATGGTGATGTTTGGCAACTCAATTAAGTTAAAGTTAAGTATCACATAGTTATAGATTAAACATGCATTCTAAGAAAGAAATCAGCAAGATCAAGGTGCTACTTACTTGTTGAAGACTTTGTTCAAGATTCCTTTCTCCGTTCATGAACTATTCGTGCTTTCCTCGATCTCAACGATCTCGTACTCTTCTAACGAACACCGACCGACACCACCACTTAGTTTCTGGGTTGTTCTTCTTTAGGAAGAAGGAGGATTGTGGGATGCTTCCATTTGGTTATCGGAGGAGAAATCTAGAAAGAATTTGAGAGAGAAGAAAGAACTTCTTTTGGTGAGAATTCAAAAAAATGAGCTTTGCACTAATGAACCCTTCTTGCAAAGGGGTTTATATAATGGTGATAGGTGGAGTTGAAATCTCCACCTATTTACCATTTTACCACAACTATAGGTTATGCAAATCATATTTGCATAACCACATATTATAAGATATCTCATATCTCATTTTACAAATCACATTTGAAATATTGTGGATTTTTAAATTGAATCATATCCAATTTAATATCTCTCAACCTAATTTCTCCAAGTTAGCCATAATTCAACAATTAGGCTAACTTTAGTTTATTATGAATCTCATTCACATTTAACTATATATTATATCATTCATATCTCATATAAATGACATAAATGCCCTTTAGTCAACTTGAACACTTCAATTCACACCAAAATAGTAAACATTCTTTTAATCCAGTTTGAGCCAACGAAGGGACCTTATGGACCTACAGTGACGAGCTCCAATGATCTGAAATTAACCTATCAAACTCTTTGACCCGGTTAATCAACATTCATTAGCTCCGGTAACACTCCACTAAAACCCGTAGCTGCACTCCCGTCAGTATCAGACATTATGTGTCCACTGATATAACCAATGCCCATGAGTCGACCCTTCACAGGTTGTTCGTAGACACTGCTGGGTCAAGTTATCATTTTACCCTTTGGTCTACTTCTTGCTCCTTAAATCCCCACTGCTACTCTAATGAACAACAACGTTGTAATGGTCCAACCATACACAACAACCCTCTCGTGCCAGTGAGAGGGTGGGTGCCCGTTATCCAAGCCCTGGAGACAACACTTAAGGGAATAACCCCTCTAGTTTCCCTAAATGCGGGAATGAGTGAATTCCATCTCGCGTAGTTAAGTTCCCAGCTCCCTACTTGGTCCTGTCCCTAAGAAGATAGGCATATTGGGTGAGTAACTGTGACCACCCTAACCCGTACTAGTCAAAGGACAGACCCCCGCAGACAGGAGTCCGTAATGATGGAGATCGGATCTCCTTGAGCAGCGGAAACGTGGTTAGGAATCGTAATTGCTTGATTGTTTAGGTTGAAGCAAAAAACAGTACATTGCCAAAATACAGAACAAGCATAGATCACTTAATCTAATTAAAGCATGGAGCAGTACATGCAAACATGATAGAAGTTTAACGATTAAACTAATAAAAGAGAGGGATACCTTTGTAGACTTTCTCCAGCAACTTGTTGCTCCAAAGGTTGTACAACAAATCAAGTGTACAGGGACTTCTCTGTTTTCTTCCAGCAAGAACACAACCACCAGAGATCACCTCCTATATCACTGAATGCTTAGATCCTCCTTGGTGGGAATGATTCCAACTTATGGAAGATGAAGGGAATTTGGGAGTGAGAGAGAGTTTTTACAGCAATTCTCCAATTGCTTCAACAAAAAAATGAAATCCTCATTCTTGAACATCGACCCTCTTCTCCCTGTTAAACTGTCGATAGGGAGAAGAAGGAGGGGTAGTGGGAACGTGTCTGGATGACACATCCCTTATTTTATTATTAAATTAATAATAATAATAATAATAATAATTAAATCAAATTTAATTATTAATTTTAAATCATATTTAAATAATAAAAATTAAATATCATATATTTAATTTGGATTAAATCTCATATAATCATATTACCCCTTTAACCTATAGTTTTAATGTACATCCAGTGCACATTAAATTTTAACCTATAGTTTTCAAATGTGAATCACATACACATTTAATATAATATTTGAACTCTTTCAAATATTCAATTCTCTCATATAATTTAATATGAATCATATTCACATTAAATTTATAATATATAGTTCCAAAACTATATATTATATCGTATCTAAATACATTAAATATATTCCCTAATGAATTTGAACATTTCAAATTCAAATGATCTAAGAACCCTTTACGAGCTAGAAGGTGGACCTAATGGACCTACAGATCACAAGCTCCAACGATACGAGATTGCTCGGTTAATCTCATTAACCTCCCAATCAACATTCGTTAACTGCGGGAACACTCCACTAAAGTCCCACAGCTGCACTCTTCTCACTGCAGATATATTTCTGTGTCCATGGATATTGACCAATAACAGCAAGTCAATCCTTCACGAATGTTCGTAACACCATTTGGGTCAAATTACCGTTTTACCCCTGGGTTACATCTTGTACCTTAATTACTAGTGCTCCTCTAATGAACAATTTGTTTGTGGTCCTACCAACAAACAGAGTCTCTCTCGGACCAATGAGAGGGTCGGCCCCTTTGTTCAAGTCCCAGAGACACCACATAAGGGAACATTCCTCTACTTACCCTAGTAGGTGGGAAGGAGTGAATTCCATCTTGCTAAGTTAAGTTCTCAGCCGCTCGCTCGGTCTTGTCCCCAAGAAGGTAGGCATATTGAGTCGGCGAATCTTGCCACTCTCACCCATACTAGTCAAAGGACAATCCCTCACGAACAGGAGTTCGTAACCTGCTCAGGATTGAGATCAAGTTGCCTAGGTCATCCTAGTGAAATAGAAACCTAACTAGTCAACGAAGTTACAGCTAGAGGTTGCTATTTCGTGGTCCGGTCTTATGTAATCTCATTACATAGTCATCTACACGAACAAGTTAGGATCACTGTGTTTGCATCAAATACAAAGTGGGCCACATCCATAGTTTAACCAGGGTAAGGTACCCAAACCTTATCCTCTTACTATAGACCCTTTAGGTTGTATCTCGAACCGAGATCCTTTTTGTACACTACATTCAGTTAGAGATTCATTTAACAGCCTTGGATGTTTAGTTTATTGGATTTAGGGTTTAAGTAAAGGAAAACTCGTAGATAACGAACAATAACACTTTATTACAATAATTAAAACATAATTAGAAACTACGAGTTTTAGGGCACAAATCCCAACAAACTCCCACTTGAACTAAAACTCTAGTGGGGTACATCATAATCTAAAACAGTGGTTACAGAGATATAAATACAATAAACTAGGGCATCCATATACCCCATTACATATCTCCCACTTGCCCTAGATTATCCTATGTACGTATCTCGTAGACCAAGGCTTTCCATATGACCCTCGAACAGTTTTGCCGTGAGAGTCTTTGTAAACAGATCAGCAATATTGTGCTCCGAAGCGATCTTCGTGACTGTCACATCTCCTCGTTGCACTATTTCTCATATCAGGTCATACTTCCTCTCGATGTGCTTACCTCGCTTATTGCTGCGAGGTTCCTTTGAATTGGCTACCGCACCACTGTTGTCACAGTATAAGGTGATGGGAAATTCCAAATTTGGAACAACTTCCAAATCAGTAAGGAATTTCCTTAGCCTTTAGCTGCTTCAGAAGCAGCGACATACTCAGCCTCCATCGTGGAGTCAGCGATGCATCCTTGCTTGATGTTTCGCCATACTATAGCTCCCCCGTTAAGGGTGAAAACTGATCCCGATGTGGATTTTCGAGAATCCTTATCAGTTTGAAAATCAGAATCAATGTATCCAGTAAGGATCAAATCCTTAGACCCATACACAAGCGTATAGTTCCTCATTCTCCTTAGAGACTTGAGGATATTTTTAACTCTTGTCTAGTGGTCTAACCCTGGATTGGACTTGTACCTACTGACTATTCCCACTGCATAATAAATGTCCGACCTCGTGCACAATATAACATACATTAAGCTACCTACTGCAGAGGCATAGGGAATATGTCTCATATCCTCAACTTCTTGAGGTGTCTTGGGACACTGTTCCTTAGACAGATAAACTCCATGCGTGAAGGGTAATAAGCCCCTCTTGGAATTATGCATCGAATATCTTGACAACATTTTATCGATATAAAATGCTTGAGACAGTGCTAGCGTTCTGTTCTTGCGATTCCTGAAGATCTGAATCCCAAGAACATATTGTGCCTCTCCCAAATCTTTCATTTGGAATTGGGTATGAACCAATTCTTTATGTCGATGGGTATCCTACATCATTCTCAATGAGTAGGATATCATCCACATAAAGTACTAACAAAGCTACTTTGTCGTTGATGATCCTCTTGTAAACACAAGGCTCATCAACGTTTTGGTCAAAGCCGTAAGACTTGATCGCAGTATCAAATCTTATATTCCAAGATCTTGACGCTTGTTTCAACCCATAAATGGATCGATTGAGCTTGCAAACTTTTTGCTCCTGACCTTGGGCTATGGACCCTCCAGCCGAGACATATAGATGCTCTCGTCAAGATTACCATTCAAAAAGGCAGTCTTGACGTCCATTTGCCAAATTTCATAATCATAAAATGCGGCTATGGACAAGAGTGTCCTTATAGACTTCAGCATAGCAACAGGGGAAAACATTTCTTCATAGTCAACTCCTACACTTTGGGTAAAACCCCTTGCTACAAGTCTAGCTTTAAAGGTCTGTACCTTTCCGGCTGCATCTCTCTTATAGATCCATTTACACCCTATGGGTCTAACCCCTTTAGGTTGGTCTACAAGTTCCCATACTGAATTGATGTCCATTGACTCCATTTCAAGGTCCATGGCTTTAATCCATTGGTCTTTGTCTACGTCATTGATTGCCTATTTATAAGACAATGGATCTTCTACGTCGTCATTAGGTATGACAACTTGAGTTTCAGCTAAACCCAAGTAGCGGTCAGGTTGGGAAACAACCCTCCCACTGCGTCGCGACATTCCCAACGATTGAGAAGGACGAGACTGACTTGAGGTGTTGGCTCTTCCATCAACTTTTGATTAAGTTCCAGCTTGATCAACAACTCTTGTTGGTTTATGAGTAGCTTCATTTAGTACTAATTTACTACGCGATATGTGGTTCCTCATGTGATCTTCCTCCAAGAACGTGTCGTTTGTCGATACAATCACCTTGTTTTCTTGTGGGTCGTAGAAAAGACCACCTCTCGTTTCTTTGGGATAGCCAACAAATTAGCACAATTTTGAACGAGGTTCCAACTTCTTTGGGTTTGTCACGAGCACGTGTGCCGGACAACTCCAGATTCTGAAGTGTTGTAAGCTAGGTTTACGCCCTTCCATAGTTCTAAAAGTGTTTCTGAAACATTTTTTGATGGAACATTGTTCAAGATTTGAATTGCAGTCTGTATTGCGTATCCCCAAAACTAGGCAGGCAATTGAGCATAGCTCATCATAGAACGAACCATGTCCAACAAGGTTCTATTTCTCCTTTCTTACACACCATTTTGCTGTGGTGTATTAAGTGCTGAGAGTTGAGATTTAATTCCATGTTCTATCATATAGTCTTGGAATCTCAAATCCATATACTCTCCACCTCGATCGGATCGAAGTGTTTTAATGGTTTTCCTAATGCATTCTCTCTACTTGACCTTATACTACTTTTTGAACTTTTCAAGAGCCTCGGACTTGTGATGCATTAGATATAGATAACCATACCTCGAATAATCATCTATGAAAGAGATGAAATATTCGTACCCTCCTCGAGCTTTAACATTCACCGGACCACAAAGATTCGAATGTACAAGTTCTAGGGGCTCTACGACTCTGTAACCTTTTCCAGTAAAAGGTCACTTGGTCATTTTACCCTCCAAGCATGATTCGTAAGGAGGTAATGAATCATCTTCTAACTTATTTAGAAGTCCATTCTTAGAGAGTCTCTCAATCCGGTTGAGATTAATATGACCAAGTCTAAGATGCCATAGATAGGTATTATTATTTGGAGAAATTCTTTGCCTTTTATTTTGAGTACTAGCATTTTTAAACATCTCATGATTTAAAATTGCTTTGGCTTTATTCGGTTTTAGTACGTACATACCATTTTTCAATTTAGCAGAATAAATATTGACACCTTCTTTCAAAATGAACGCTTCATTAATTGAAAAAGAAATACAATATCCAAGTTCTATTAAATAAGAGATAGAAATTAAGTTCCTTTTAAGCTTAGGAACTTTATATATATTTTTTTAATAAAAGAAATCTATCTCCGAAAAATAGCTTGGCATCTCACACTACACGAGCTGAGACGTGAGGCGCCTCTCTCCGAGTTCAGACCACGGCGTCATCTCACCCTCTTGAGCTCCTTGAAGGAACTAGTTTCCTGAAATGAAGAGCAAACATGATTAGTGGCTCCTGAATCAAGTATCCAGGTCAAATCATCATTTTCCACTAAACAAGTTTCAAGAACAAGTAAATCTAATTTACCTTTCTTCTCTTTGAGCTCAATGTCTGCAGTGGCAGAAGCTTTCCCTTTTCCTCCTGTCTTAGAAGGAGAACCACAGGACTTAGTCCCAGACGATGAACCCTTCTGGAACCTTCTAGAATGGGCAAACAGATTTGCCTCTCCATTAGCCTGTCCCTTATTCTTTATAAGAGACTGGAAAGTTTGTAGTTCATATAGGAGGGAAGTCAGGTTATACTCCTTTTTGTTCAACTCTGCATTGCTACGGAATGGCAGGAAACTCTTCGGAAGAGATTCCTGGATGAAAAATACCTGAATTTGCTCATCTATGACCGCTCTGTTCATTTCGGCCATGTTGAAGTGAACAATAAGATTGAGACATGTTCTCTCACTGAAGTTCGCTCCTTCATGCGCGCGTTATAAACGTACTTGATGGATTCGTGTCAAATTTGTTCCGACGGTTGTCCAGACAAATTTTGCAGATAGCCCATGATCTCACGAGCTGAGACCATACCCTCCAATATCCTGGCTAAAACATCAGATATCTCAGCTAGGATATAGGCCTTGCCTTTTTCATTGGCCTTGGCCCAGCGATCAAACGCATCCTTAACTGATTGAGGTGCGTCTTGAGCAGGAATCTGAGGACATTCCTCAGTTAGTACAAACTTAAGGTCGTCAACAAAAAGGATCGCATCCAGGTTTGACTTCCACGTAGTAAAGTTTTCACCAGTTAAACGTTCCTTTTTTAGTAAGGCTATATATGAGGACATGCTGAAAATCCAAAATAGTTCTAACCAGTTATGCCCTTTAACCCATTGTAAAAACCAATCATATTTAGCAAAATTATTAAAGAACCCTAGTGTTTAAACTAAACTCAATGTTTAAATTAAACCTTTAATTTTGCAACGATACTTCAAGGTTTTAGAACAAAAGCCTCCGTCGGGCGGTCAGTCATTCCTCCCTTGAATTGAGACTTTCTCAGCCAATTCCCACTACCAGAACATCTCATGCCCCAATGGTCCTTAGCTACCGTTTGTTCGGTCAAGGACTTGTTACTAGCTTAACTCATCCCGTAAATGTGACCCTACCATTTTCAAATCCAATAGGCCCGAGCCAACAGGCTACTATTAAGAAAGACAACTGTTGGCAAATAACCTAAGAGACCCTATCCATTTCTTGAGTTCGCGGTGTTCCGATCCCTATAGTCAGGCCCTCCGTAGGGTTTGGTTGTTCCAGGACAACCTAGCAGGCGGACTATAGAAATCTCACGGTGCGACCTAATGGAGGAGACCGTAGGATACGTTAACACGCACCCTTCTCTCATTTACTATGGATACTTCCCTAATTTACCTTGGTATTGAACCATGCAAACACATACCGTGAGTTCCATGCTCGGCTACGTGGAACTTTGGTTATAAGGGAACTCTACCGGTGAAGTTCATCGTCTAAGGTCAGTACTTAAGGTGACTGGTTAGCTAACACCTCCTACTTGGAAACTGACCCGAAGCTTGAGTTAAATTAACCTTAGTTCTATTTTATCTCTAGGTAATTAAAATGTTTATTCACCTAGACATAAAGTTTTAAGACCTAGTTATAATAGTTATAATAGGCATAGACTTAGATAGATTCTTTTAGCTAGAATCCGACTAAGTTAAACCTATACCCTAATTTTAGGAGCTTTAGTAGGAGAAAACGAGATGTTCGCATCGAGTTTACTCTCACGTCCTCAAGAGTTCACACCGTGAGTTCCATGCTCGGCTACGTGGCGTCAATAGGGCGTCCCCCTACGGTATGTGTTTGCATGGTTCAATACCAAGGTGAATGGGAGCAGGACGCGTGTCAACGTATCCTACGGTCTCCTCCATTAGGTCGCACCGTGAGATTTCAATAGTCCGCCTGCTAGGTTGTCCTGGAACAGCCAAACCCTACGGAGGGCCTGACTATAGGGATCGGAACACCGCGAACTACAGAAATGGATAAGGTCTCTTAGGTTGTTTGCCAACAGTTGTCTTTCTTAATAGTAGCATGTTGGCTCGGGCCTATTGGATCTGAAAATGGTAGGGTCACATTTACGGGATGAGTTAAGCTAGTTAACAAGTCCTTGACCGAACAAACGGTAGCTAAGGACCATTGGGGCATGAGATGTTCTGGTAGTGGGAATTGGCTGAGAAAGTCTCAATTCAAGGGAGGAATGACTGACCACCCGACGGAGGCTTTTGTTCTAAACCCTTGAAGTATTGTTGCAAAATTAAAGGTTTAATTTAAACACTGGGTTTTGTTTAAACACTAGGGTTCTTTAATAATTTTGCTAAATATAATTGATTTTATGATGGGTTAAAAGGCATAACTAATTAGGACAATTTTTTTGATTTTCAGCATGTCGTCCTCAATAATAGCCTTACTTAAAAGCGATCGTTTAACTGGTGAGAATTTTACTACGTGAAAATCCAACCTGAATACGATTTTGGTTGTTGATGACCTACGGTTTGTACTGTCTGAGGAATGTCCTCAGGTCCCTGCTTGTAATGCTCCTCAATCTGTTAAGGAGGCGTACGACCGTTGGATCAAGGCCAATGATAAGGCCAAGGTCTACATTTTGGCTAGTGTTTATGATGTTCTGGCCAAAAAGCACGAGGGCATGGTCTCAGCTCGTGAGATCATGAGTTCGGCTGCGAGAAATGTTTGGACAACCGTGCGGGCGATTCGCACGAATCCCTCAAATCGTTTATAACTCCCGTATGAAGGAGGGATCATCCGTGAGAGAACACGTTCTCGATCTGATGGTCCACTTCAACGTGGCTGAGATGAACGGAGCAGTCATTGACGAGCAAAGTCAGGTATCGTTCATTCTGGAATCTCTTCCTAAGAGTTTCCTGCAATTTCGCAACAATGCGATGATGAACAAGATAGAGTATAACCTTACTACTCTCCTTAATGAACTACAAACTTTCCAGTCTCTTATGAAGAATAAGGGATAGGCTGATGGAGAGGCAGATCTGTTTGCCCATTCCAGAAGGTTCTAGAAGGGTTCATCCTCTGGGACTAAGTTCTGTAGCTCATCTTCTGGGCATAAGAAGACCCAAACGAAGAAAATAGGAGGGAAAGGGAAGGCACCTGCTGCTGACAAAGGCAAGGGAAAAACCAAGGTTGCAGATAAAGAAAAATGTTTCCACTGCAATATGGATGGGCATTGGAAGCGAAACTGCCCAAAATACCTTGTTGTGCTCAAAGAGAAGAAAGGTAAATTAGATTTACTTATTCTTGAAACTTGTTTAGTTGAAACTGATGATTTGACCTGGATTCTTGATTCAGGAGCCACTAATCACGTTTGCTCTTCATTTTAGGAAACTAGTTCCTTCAAAGAGCTCGAAGAGGGTGAGATGACGCTCAGGGTCGGAACGAGAGACGTCGTCTCAGCTCGTGCAGTGGGAGATGCCAAGCTATTTTTCGGAGATAGATTTCTTTTATTCAAAAATCTTTATATAGTTCCTAAGCTTAAAAGGAACTTAATTTCTATCTCTTGTTTAATAGAACTTGGATATTGTATTTCTTTTTCAATTAATGAAGCATTCATTTTGAAAGAAGGCGTCAATATTTTTTCTGCTAAATTGAAAAATGGTATGTACGAACTAAAATCGAATAAAACCAAAGCAATTTTAAATCATGAGATGTTTAAAAATGCTAGTACTCAAAATAAAAGGCAAAGAATTTCTCCAAATAATAATACCTATCTATGTCATCTTAGACTTGGTCATATTAATCTCAATCGGATTGAGAGGCTCTATAAGAATGGACTTCTAAACAAGTTAGAAGATGGTTCCTTACCGCCTTGCGAGTCTTGCTTGGAAGGTAAAATGACCAAGCGACCTTTTACAGGAAAAGGTTACAGAGCCATAGAACCCTTAGAACTTGTACATTCGGCTCTTTGTGGTCCGGTGAATGTTAAAGCTCGAGGAGGGTACGAATAATTCATCTCTTTCATAGATGATTATTCGAGGTATGATTATCTATATTTAATGCCTCACAAGTTTGAGGCTCTTGAAAAGTTCAAAGAGTATAAGGCTAAAGTAGAGAATGCATTAGGGAAAACCATTAAAACACTTCGATCTGATCGAGGTGGAGAGTATATGGATTTCAGATTCCAGGACTATATAATAGAACATGGAATTAAATCTCAACTCTCATCACCTAATACACAACAGCAAAATGGTGTGTCAGAAAGGAGAAATAGAACCTTGTTGGACATAGTTCGTTCTATGATGAGCTATGCTCAGTTGCCTGCCTCATTTTGGGGATACGCAGTAGAGACTGCAGTTCAAATTTTGAACAGTGTTCCATCAAAAAGTGTTTCAGAAACACCTTTTGAACTATGGAAGGGGCGTAAACCTAGTTTACAACACTTCAGGATTTGGGGTTGTCCGGCACACGTGCTCGTTACAAACCCAAAGAAGTTGGAACCTCGTTCAAAATTATGCCAATTTGTTGGCTCTCCCAAAGAAACGAGAGGTGGTCTTTTCTACGACCCACAAGAAAAAAAGGTGATAGTGTCGACAAACGCCACGTTCTTGGAGGAAGATCACACGAGGAACCACAAACCGCGTAGTAAATTAGTACTAAATGAAGCTACTTATAAACAAACAAGAGTTGTTGATCAAGCTGGACCTTCATAATGAGTTGATGGAAGAACCGGCACCTCAAGTCAGTCTCGTCCTTCTCAATCGTTGGGAATGCCTTGACGCAGTGGGAGGGTTGTTTCCCAACCTGACCGCTACTTGGGTTTAGCTGACACTCAAGTTGTCATACCTGATGACAACGTAGAAGATCCATTGTCTTATAAACAGACAATGAATGACGTAGAGAAGGACCAATGGATCAAAGCCATGGACCTTGAAATGGAGTCAATGGACTTCAATTCAGTATGGGAACTTGTAGACCAACTTTGAGGGTTAGACCCATAGGTGTAAATGGATCTATAAGAGAAAGAGAGATGTAGCCTAAAAGTGCAGGACCTTTAAGGCTAGACTTGTAGCAAAGGGTTTTACCCAAAGGGAAGGAGTTGACTATGAAGAAACTTTTTCCCCTGTTGCTATGCTGAAGTCTATATGGATACTCTTGTCCATGGCCGCATTTTATGATTATGAAATTTGGCAAATGGACGTCAAGACTGCCTTTTTGAATCGTAATCTTGACGAGAGCATCTATATGTCTCAGCCCGAAGGGTTCATAGCCCAAGGCAAGGAGCAAAAAGTTTTCAAGCTCAATCGATCCATTTATGGGTTGAAACAAGCGTCAAGATCTTGGAATATAAGATTTGATACTACGATCAAGTCTTACGGCTTTGACCAAAACGTTGATGAGCCTTGTGTTTACAAGAGGATCATCAACGACAAAGTAGCTTTGTTAGTACTTTATGTGGATGATAGCCTACTCATTGGGAATGATGTAGGATACCTTACTGACATAAAGAATTGGTTGGCGACCCAATTCCAAATGAAAGATTTGGGAGAGGCATAATATGTTCTTGGAATTCAGATCCTCAGGAATCGCAAGAACAAAACGCTAGCAATATCTCAAGCGTCTTATATCGACAAAATGTTGTCAAGATATTCGATGCAGATTTCCAAGAGGGGCTTATTACCCTCAAGGCATGAAGTTCATCTGTCTAGGGAACAGTGTCCCAAGACACTTCAAAAAGTTGAGGATATGAGACATATTCCCTATGCCTCTGCAGTAGGTAGCTTAATGTATGCTATGTTGTGCACGAGGTCGGACATTTGTTATGCACGAAGGGAATAGTCGGTGAGGTACCATCCAATCGAGGGTTAGACCACTGGACAACAGTTAAAAATATCCTCCAGTATCTAAGGAGAACGAGGGACTATACGCTTGTGTATGGGTCTAAGGATTTGATGCTTACTAGATACACTAATTCTGATTTTCAGACCGATAGGGATTCTCAGAAATCCACATCGGGATCAGTTTTCACCCTTAACGGGGGAGCTATAGTATGGCGAAGCATCAAGCAGGGATGCATCGCTGACTCCACGATCGAGGTTGAATATGTCGCTGCTTGTGAAGCAGCTTAAGAGGCTGTTTGGCTAAGGAAATTCCTTTCTGATTTGGAAGTTGTTCCAAATATGGAATCTCCCATCACCTTATCTTTGTGACAACGGTGGTGCGGTACCAATTCAAGGAACCTCTCGCAGACCATAAGCGAGGTAAGCACATCGAGAGGAAGTATCGCCTGATACGAGAAATAGTGCAACGAAGAGGTGTGACAGTCAGAAGATCCCTTCGGAGCACAATATTGCTGATCCGTTTACAAAGACTCTCACGGCTAAAGTGTTCGAGGGTCATCCGGAAAGTCTGGGTCTACGAGATATGTACATAAGCTAAATCTAGGGCAAGTGAGAGATATGTAATGGGGTATATAGATGCCCTAGTTTATTGTATTTATATCTCTGTAACCACTGTTTTAGATTTTGTTGTACCCCACTAGAGTTTTAGTTCAAGTGGGAGTTTGTTGGGATTTGTGCCCTAAAACTCGTAGTTTGTAATTATGTTCTAATTAATGTAATAAAGTGTTATTCTTCGTTGTCTACGAGTTTGCCTTCATTCAAACCCTAAATCGAATAAACTAAACATCTAAGGCTGTTAAATGAATCTCTAACTGAATGTAATGTACATAAAAAGGATCTCGGTTCGAGATACATCCTAAAGGGTCTATAGTTAGGGGATAAGGTTTCGGTACCTTACCTTGGTTAAACTATGGATGTGGCCCACTTTGCATTTGATGCAAACACAGTGATCTTAACGTGTTCGTGTAGATGACATGTGAGTGGGGATATCCTATGTAATGAAATTACATAAGACCAGGACCACGAAATAGTAACCTCTCAGGCGTAACTCAGTTGACTAGTTAGGTTTCTATTTCACTAGGATGACCTAGGCAATTTGATCTCAATCATGAGCAGGTTACGAACTCCTGTTCGTGAGGGCTTGTCCTTTGACTAGTATGGGTGAGAGTGGCCGATTCGCCGACTCAATATGCCTACCTTCTTGGGGACAAGACCGAGTGAGCAGCTGAGAACTTAACTTAGCAAGATGGAATTTACTCCTTCTCGCCTACTAGGGTAAGTAGAGGAATGTTCCCTCAAGTGGTGTCTCCGGGACTTGAACAAAGGCCAACCCTCTCATTGACCAAAGAGGACTCTGTTTGTTGGTAGGACCACAAACAAATTGTTCATTAGAGAGCACTTGGTACTTAGGTACAAGATGTAACCGTAGTAAAACGGTAATTTGACCAAGCTGGTGTTACGAACATTCGTGAAGGATTGACTTGTTGTTATTAGTCAATATCCATGCACACAGAAATATATCTGCAGTGAGAAGAGTGCAGTTGTGGGACTTTAGTGGAGTGTTCTCGCAGTTAACGAATATTGATTGGGAGGTTAATGAGATTAACCGAGCAATCTCATATCGTTGGAGCTTCTGATCTGTAGGTCCATTAGGTCCACTTTCTAGCTCGTAAAGGGTTCTTAGATCATTTGAATTTGAAATGTTCAAATTCATTAGGGAATATATTTAATGTATATGGATACGATATAATATATAGTTTTGGAACTATATAATATAAAATTTAATGTGAATATGATTCATATTATATGAGATAATTGAATATTTGAAAGAGTTCAAATATTATATTAAATGTGAATGTGATTCACATTTGAAAACTATAGGTTAAAATTTAATGTGCACTGGATGTACATTAAAACTATAGGTTAAAAGGTATTAAATGAGATTTAATCCAAATTAAATAGATGATATTTAATTTTTATTATTTAAATATGATTTAAAAACTCTCTCTCACTCCCAAATTCCCTTCATCTGCCAAAAGTTGGAATCCTTCCCACCAAGGAGGATTTAAGCATTTAGAGATATAGGAGGTGATCTCTGGTGGTTGTGTTCTTGCTGATGGAGATCGGATCTCCTTGAGCAGCGGAAACGAATTTGGAATCGTAATATGCAAGATTGTTTTGCTTGAAACAAAAACTCATACATTGAAAAAAACAGAACAAGCATGGAAATTCTAATCCTATTAGACATGGATAATAGCATACATGCAAACATACTAAAGTTTAACATTAAACTAAAGGGAAGAAGACGAATACCTTTGTAGTTTCTAATTCTCCAGCAACACCTTGCTCCTAGCTTTTCAACAATACAGCAGAACTCCTCTGTTTTTCTCCAAGAAAGACACTACCAACAGGAGAACCTCCTATGTCTCTGAGTTCTACTTAGATCTACTTTGGTGAGAGAGATAATTAAATCAAATTTAATTATTAATTTTAATTCATATTTAAATAATAAAAATTATATTTAATTTGGATTAAATCTCATTTAATACCCTTTAACCTATAGTTTTAATGTACATCCAGTGCACATTAAATTTTAACCTATAGTTTTCAAATGTGAATCACATTCACATTTAATATAATATTTGAACTCTTTCAAATATTCAATTATCTCATATAATATGAATCATATTCACATTAAATTTTATAATAGATAGTTCCAAAACTATATATTATATCGTATTCATATACATTAAATATATTCCCTAATGAATTTGAACATTTCAAATTCAAATGATTTAAGAACCCTTTACGAGCTAGAAGGTGGACCTAATGGACCTACAGATCAGAAGCTCCACGATACGAGATTGCTCGGTTAATCTCATTAACCACCCAATCAATATTCGTTAACTGCGAGAACACTCCACTAAAGTCCCACAACTGCACTCTTCTCACTGCAGATATATTTCTGTGTGCATGGATATTGATCAATAACAGCAAGTCAATCCTTCACGAATGTTCGTAACACCAGCTGGGTCAAATTACCGTTTTACCCCTGGGTTACATCTTGTACCTTAAGTACCAGTGCTCCTCTAATGATCAATTTTTTTGTGGTCCAACCAACAAACAGAGTCCCTCTCGGGCCAATGAGAGGGTCGGGCCCTTTGTTCAAGTCCCGGAGACACCACTTAAGGGAACATTCCTCTACTTACCCTAGTAGGTAGGAAGGAGTGAATTCCATCTTGCTAAGTTAAGTTCCCAACCGCTCGCTCGGTCTTGTCCCCAAGAAGGTAGGCATATTGAGTCGGCGAATATGGTCACTCTCACCCGTACTAGTCAAAGGGCAATCCCTCGCGAACACGAGTTCGTAACCTGGTCAGGATTGAGATCAAGTTGCCTAGGTAATCCTAGTGAAATAGAAACCTAACTAGTCAACGAGTTGACAAACTGGAGGTTACTATTTCGTGGTCCGGTCTTATGTAATCTCATTACATAGGATATCCCCACTCACATGTCATCTACACGAACACGTTAGGATCACTGTGTTTGCATCAAATACAAAGTGGACCACATCCATAGTTTAACTAGGGTAAGGTACCCAAACCTTATCCCCTTACTATAGACCCTTTAGGCTCTATCTCGAACCGAGATCCTTTTTATGTACACTACATTCAGTTAGAGATTCATTTAAAAGCCTTGGATGTTTAGTTTATTGGATTTAGGGTTTAAATAAAGGCAAACACGTAGATAACAAACAATAACACTTTATTGAAAAAATAACACTTTATTACAATAATTAGAACATAGTTACAAACTATGCGTTTTAGGGCACAAATCCCAACACGTAATACGCTCAGGAATCAGGTCAAGTCACTAATGGTCATCTATGAAGTTATTAGTCCATACTGTTAACAGTGTTACATCAGTAGGTCTAATAATTCACGGTCCGGTCTTGTACAATCTCATTGTATAGGATGCCTCCACCGCATGTCAACCACATGAACGAGTCAGATCACCTCGTTTGTATCTTAATACAAAGCGGGGCGCATCCACAGGTATCCAGGATTAGGTCTCCAACTCCATCCATATACTGTAGACCGTTCGGGATTTACTCGAACGTGATCCTCCCTGTGTGTCCACTACACACCGTTCAAGTTCTAGTTCTCTCATATATTCAATGACCTTGGAGCTTAGTTTATTGGACAAATTTTGTAATAAATGCGAGATACAAAATGATGAAATAAATAACCTTTATTAATTTCAAATGTATATTTACAAACTAAACGAGATTAGGACAAACATCCTAACACGTTTTTCATGTGAAACAATAGAGTTTATATCGAGACACTCTATACTATTTTTACAATCAGTTTCAACATGATAATTATTTTCATGTATATCTTTAAAACTCGATAAGTTTCTTTTTGATTTGCTAGAGAACAGAGTATTATTAATTGTAACTCTTGTTCCTCTAAGCAATATAAAACTTATTTTTCCAAAACCTTTAATCAGATTTGTAGAACCTGATATAGTATTGACTTTTGTTTCCAGCATTATTAATCTAGTAAATTATTTTCTACTTATGAGTATCGTGTGTGTAATTGCGCAGTCTGCCAGACATAAATCCTCATTACTCATTTTCGAGTTACTCAACATATTGAACATGTCTATATCTCATCATTGATAAGAAAGAATAGTGATTACAAAAGGTCTTAAATATATATATAAAAACAACAAAATCATACTAGAATTACAAGCAGTACTTAATTATATATTTTCCTACAAAGTATCCTCTACTTATTTGATTGCATCAATTCTCTCTCCAGGAGATTTCAAATAATCAGCCACATTAAGATGCATTATATTGGAGGGGTCAAACACATCATCTTCTTATGGCATGATTTACCTCCACATTCTTCTCTTTTCCTGTTTCCATCAGGAAAACTTGATAGAGATCAACAAGGTGTTTTGACGTACGACAGGTGCGTGACTAGTGCCCAGTCATTCCACATCGAAAACATTTATGTTCATCACCTTTCGAAGTCCTATCTTATGGAGCCTTTCCTTTATGATCATCACTTCGTGTGAGTTTCTTAAAATTACAATGCCTGCCACGAAAATAGGTATTTTCCTCTACTGTAGTCTCGACCTCGACCACGATGACGACCTCGACCACGACGACGACCTCGACCACGATTATTGAAATTCACAACATTCACTTCAGGAAATGATTTTGCTCCAGTTTATCGGGATTCGTGATTTTTCATCGATAACTCGTTATTTTGTTCAGCAACGACAAGACATGAGATAAGTTCATAATATTTTGTAAACCCCTTCTCTCAATATTGTTGTTGCAGGAGCATATTCGAGACGTCATAAGTGAAAAATGTCTTCTCTAATATATCAACATCAGTAATCTTTTCTTCACATGATTTTAATTTTGAACTAATTATGTATAGTGTGGTATTATACTCACTTACTGATTTGAAGTCCTGTAACCTCAGATGCATCGAATCATAACGAGCTTTTCGAAGAATAACTGCTTTTTTATGATCGTACCTTTCTTCCAAACCTTGTCATAAAATGTAAGGATCTTTTACTATAAGATACTCCATTTTCAATCTCTCGTGAAGATGATGGTGAATGAAGATCAGGGCTTTTACTTTTTCTTGATTTGATGCATCATTTCCTTCTTTAATTGTTTCTTCAAGATTCATGTACTCTAAATGGATCTCAACGTCAAGTACCCATGAAAAGTAGTTATTTCAATTAATATTCAAGGCCACAAATTCTAGCTTTGTAAGGTTTTCCATAATAATACTATCAAAATAATATTATATATTCATATTAGAAATTTAACATGAACCAAATGCGTAAAATAAAAAAAAAATGGCTTCCCTATAAGACTTACCTTCACTGAAAAAACCGACAGAGATTCATGTTGATAACGTGTTGTGAAAAGTGAGGGCAAAATTGGGCAACGAAACTATACAAAAACATATAATGATAATAATAATGATAATAATAATAAGAGAATGGAAATGGATATATATATATATATATATATATATATATGTCTATATATAATATAAAGAAAAGATAGTGGAATTATTTTTCAAAATTCAATAAAGAAATAAAAGAGAAAGGGGAGGGTGAGACAATTTCACGAATTGTGCATTTTAATTTTTCACTATAAGCCACTATTTAAAGGTAATTTGGAGAGCATGATGTGGTTCTTTTGGACACCAATCTATGGGCTTTGTTGGACTCATGGGAGACACTTTGACTATGGAGAGTTTGCCACTTGGCATAGGTATCAACCTATTTCACCCGGTTAATCAACATTCATTAGCAACGGTAACACTCCACTAAAGCCTGTAGCTGCACTCCCATCACTGTAGGACAAGTTGTGTCAATCGATATAACCAATTCCCATGAGTTGTCCCTTCACAGGTTGTTCGTAGTCACTGTTGGGTCAAATTATTGATTTACACTTGTGTCTACTTCTTGTTCCTTAAGTCTCACTGCTCCTCTAATGAACAAATTTGGTGCATAGTCCAACCATAAACAACGCCCCTCTCGGGTCAGTGAGAGGATGGGTGCCCGTTGTTCAATCCCTAGAGACAACACTTAAGGGAACAACCCCTCTGGTTTTCCTAGCTCGGGAACAAGTGAATTCCATCTTGCATAGTTAAGTTCCCAGCTCCCCACGAGGTCATGCCCCCAAGAAGGTAGGCATATTGGGCGAGCAACTATGGCCAATCTCACCCGTACTAGTCAAAGGACAAACCCCCACAGACAGGAGTCTGTAACACGCTCAGGATTAACGACGCGAAACTAATGATCATCTATGAAGTTATTAGTCCTATACTGTTAACGGTGTTACATCAGTAGGTCTAATACTTTACGGTCCGGTCTGGTACAATCTCATTGCACAGGATGCCCCCACTCGCATTTCAACCACATGAACGAGTTGGATCACCTCGTTTGTATCTAATACAAAGTGGGTCGCATCAACAGTGTCATCAGGATAAGGTTTCCAACCCTATCCGTATATTGTAGACCGTTCAGGTCATTAACTCGAATGTGATCCTCCTCGTGTGTCAACTACACACGATTCAAGTTTTAGTTCTCTCATACAATATGACCCTAGAGCTTAGTTTATTGGATTAAGTTTATAAAATGTGAGACACAAAGTTTGATAAATAAATAACTTTTATTTATTAAAACAATAAGTATTACAAACTTCACGAGATTAGGGCATACATCCCAACAATTTCTCTCTCCGTTTGCCCTGAAAATGAAATTAATAACATTAATTTCTTTGCTTATTTACCTTAAAAATAGATCTAATTCAGTTTCATAACTCAATTTATAATGACCATACACACTTGGTTATAAGCTATATAGAAATGGAGGCACATCTCCTTCAACGTCTTGCTAGTAGTTTTTTTCTTGTACCTCAAATTCCAGGTTCAACTTTCAGCTTTGGTTCCTCATAATTTAGCAAAACAACAACCTAATTTTTTGCGTGATAAACCTCATGTACAAAATCTTAGCTTACTTACCTCAAAGTTTAAGCTTCTAATTGCTCCTCAAGAGCTCAAGAACATTTGATTTCTACACATATTTCTGCTAACTGGGAACTGTGAATACCTCTCAGTTTTATGCAATTTTCATCACCTTCCTCTTTGTATTTTCTAAAAGGCCAACTACTGTCATATTCTACACTCAATTTTTGAGATTTTGACTTGAAAATCATCAAATTTGGCTTAGTAAATAAAGACATATGGTTGTTTGAAGTTGATCCTCTTTCCAGCTGCTTGTTGTTTTAACAAGAAAAGGGCAGCACCTACTTGCCAAACATAAATCCAGGCTTCATAAATTTTGGTCAGCTCCTACTTCCTTATTTACATCTTAATCCCTTTTTAAAACATCAAAACAAGTAAATAAATTCACCTAACACATTTAGCCAACTTTACTGAAGTTTGTGAGAAATGAGAACTTTTCATTCAATACATAATGCACCTAAAATTTACCCAACTTGTTAATTACCTTAACTTACTTCAATTCAACTCTTAATATGATTATTTCAATGACTTGCCTTTCTCCTTATGAAGCTTTATACACATTATTGTCCACAATTCAAAAGATTCCCTAATCCCATCACGACATCCTTTAGTGCAACCTATATCAATTTCATATGTCAAAACATCATGTATGAGTGCAATATGATTAAAAGAGAGTTTAGGGCTTACAACTTACTAACCCCTTAAGAGAAATTTCGCCCTCGAAATTCAGCAACATCATTTGCACGAGAAAAGTTATGGGTACTTTTCTTTCATTTGGTCTTCGCTCTCCCGTGTTACTTCTTTGACCTCGTGATTTCTCCACAATACCTTTATCAACAGTATCGTCTTGTTCCTAATTACCTGTTCCTTCTGGTCAAGTACTTGTAGAGGTTCTTCCTCATAAGATAAATTCTCCTTATGTTGCACTGGTTCACCCTTGAGCACATGCGATGCGTCAAAAATGTATTTCCTCAACATTGATACATGGAAAACATGATGTACTCGAGACAACTCTATAGGTAAAGGTAATTTGTAAGTTGATGGCCCTACACGTTCCAGAATCACGTAAAGTCCTATATATCTCGGGCTCAGCTTTCCTTTCCTTCCAAACCGTAAAATATCCTTCCATGGAGATAGTCTTAAGAAAACTTTGTTTCCGATTTCAAATTCTAATTCTCTCATTCGCTTGTTAGCGTAACACTTTTGTCTATCTTGCGCTATCTTTAGTCTTTCCCTGATAAACTTAACATTCTCTGAGGTAACATGGACTAACTCTGGCTCTATTAGCTTTCTTTCCCCTACCTCACTCAAGCAAATAGGGGTTCTACATTCCTTCCATACAATGCTTCGTGCGGTGCCATTCCGATGCTAGAATGATAGTTTTTATTGTTTGCAAACTCCATCAACGATTGATAAGTCTCCCTGAAGGGATCGGATCCCGCAACAAAAGTGAATTGAATCGCGTGTTCTTGATTTAGTTACATAGATTGATTAAAAAACAAAGTAGAAAATAGATTAAGCATGTAAATGAGAAAAATGGATAAAATTTTACCTTTGAAGAACAAATTCTTCTAGTGCTCCTCAACCATAGTAATGTTCACGATCTGACGTTCTCTACGAACCCGACACAACTTACCTATGATCACCGCCGCTAGATCTTCTCCATTGTGACTCTAGGAGAGGGAGGAAGGTTGGATTCCTCTTAGGAGTTAGGGGAGTATAGAGAGATTTGAGAGAAGGAGCTTGTTATGAGAATTTCCGCAACAAGCTTATTAGCATTCTAGGGTTCCACTTGGCTTCGCTACATAGTTGCATCCCATGCACCTATTTATGGAAAAATAGGATGGAAATTACCATCCTATCCCTATTGTATAATGTAATGCTCATATTATGTATATGCAAATCATATTTTCATATTTACTT
Source organism: Trichosanthes cucumerina (assembly GCA_036507285.1). Classification (NCBI taxonomy): domain Eukaryota; kingdom Viridiplantae; phylum Streptophyta; class Magnoliopsida; order Cucurbitales; family Cucurbitaceae; genus Trichosanthes; species Trichosanthes cucumerina. The sequence continues at coordinate 57,979,109 of CM071838.1, forward strand.
AATTATAAGGTATCTTATACCTTATTATATAAATAACATGAATAAATTGAATCTACATTCAGTTTTTCTTATCTCTCATATATATATTTTTGTATATAGTTTATTATGAACTCAATTCACATTAAACTATATATTATATCAATTATATCACATATAACTGCTATATCTCCTCATATATGAAATTGAAAACTTCAATTTCACTCCAAACTTTATACCCTCAATATTTCCATGTTGAGCCAACGAAGTGATCTAATGGACCTACAGATCATGAGCTCCAATGATACGACATTAACCGATCAAACTCTTTGATCTACTTAATCAACATTCATTAACTACGAGTCACTCAACTAAAGACTCGTAGTTGCACTCTCCTCACTGTACAATGTGTTGTGTCTATTGATATAATTAATACCTATGAGTTGACCCTTCACATGTGTCGCGTAAAATTATGGATATGCAATACCGCAGTGTACGGGTCAATTACTAAGATTCTAATTCTCACTTTTAGCAAAAGAAACATAACATGGATAGGTGATCGAAAATAAAGACAACCAAACAAACATGTGGACACACGAATTGATTGATTTGAGGAAAGTGATTTTACAAGTTAAAGACTTAACTAACACATGCAATGAATTAATGAGATGAATTTATAAAAAAAAAAGTAAAATACTCAAGAAAATCTCTCGAATCTTAGTGAGCCTCGCTCATGCAATAAACTCCATAGTCTCCATATGAACTTACGACATGCAAGACATTAAGTAACATCTTTATGTGTTTCTCTAAGATTTCTAGGTCATTCTCATGCCAGATTTCTAAGGGTTTTGACAATTTTGCTCTAATTCAAGCTTTATCTCTCGAGTCCACTTAAACAAACAAATTAAGAAGTAAAGAACGAATTGCCAAATATAAGAATGAAACATGCTTCAATTCATGGTAAGAAAGTCTTAACGAGTAAATAAATTCCTAACTACATTGTTAAGCTACTCTAAATAACATGAAAATCAAACTAAACATATAGAAAACGTCTCAAACGGTGTTACAATCTGAAAGAAAAGGAAATTGAACTTATGTGTCGATGCCGGTCCTTCTTCTTCGAGCTCCCGTCTTCAATCTCGAACCTCCACGAATGCTTTGTCTCCAAAAAATACTATTTTCTCTCTTCTTACAAAGTGTATTTCGAAAATAGGGCAAAGATCTACCAAATTCGATTCCCCTTACAAGAATGCATAAGGTTGTATAGGCTCAATCGGTACAGCGTTGCAACGCTGTACCCTAGACGCGTTGTAATTAAGGAAACAGTCGGCAGCGTTGCACGACGCTACCCTAGCGCGCGCGTTCCTCTATCGAAGTAGCGTTGCGACGCTGCAAGGCAGCGTTGCAACGCCCTCTGTGCGGTCCCTCGTGTTTAATCCCTTATCGAGATAGCGTTGCAACGCTACCTGCATTTGCCTTCAAAGCATCTACACAGCACGCTCGGCGTTGCAACGCTATGGACAACGTTGCAACGCCATCACTTCGGGTCTTCTAGCTTGGGATGATCCTTTCACTTCCTCTTGATGTTATTTTTATCTCAAAATAGCCTTGTTTCGATCCCGAGTGATCCAAAATGTCTCCAATAGCTCTATTTAAGCTCTTAACGTAAAATTGAGTGATTTAAACATGTAAAAGCCCTTAAATCATCATAAAACTAGCAATAATTAAGCCTAAGGATAGCACATTTTGTGTGCTATCAAACACCCCCAAACTTAAACTTTTGCTAGTCTGGAGCAAAAACAGAATTAAACATTAGATTGTTCTTATACATACATTTGATTCAAACCTCAAACATTTAAGAGAAAATCTAGCAATCACAGGAAACACTCAAACATAACACTTCAGCAAGCAATTTAAAACTTTTCCTAAGTGTTCCTACGTGTGTGTGTCTGATTAGCCTATGTTCCATTCATTTTTACTAAGCCCAGATCAACTTTATTAGAATCTTCATTCAACTTCCCCCATACACTCGTCTTAATTACTAATCTTTGAGTCTCCCCAAATTCAAGAATTAAATAACTTTACTCAGTACTTACTCACTTTTTTATCAATTTTTCTATTTTTTTTTTGTGTGTGTGTGCAAGGACACTAGCTTTCACACATCCACTGCAGGGACCCTTACCTAGAGCACTCGCACAATGAGTGGCCTAACTGATCACAATGAAGGTAGTTCTTTTTGCCCTCATGATTTTTTTTTTTTTAGCAAACAAACAACAAAAACCAACTATTTCACATACTATACAAGTCATGCAGTTTAACTTTCAAATCAGTTCTTAAACCTATTGAGGTGACATCAAACTTCTAAACCTAATAACTTTGTTCTGAGCATTTCAAAACTACAGGACCATAGACTATGTGCATAATAGTGCAGGAAAAACTCAAGAAAAGTTTTAAATTAACTCGAATTTATATCATGCTTTCAAGTTTGAGCAGACTCACAAGAATTTCCAATTAAATCTCATCCTAGACTATCATGATCATACTTATGTAAAAGATCAATCAACAATTCAACACATACTTAGGACTGTCACAACAAATAAACAAAATCCCACCACCAAACTTAAACTAAACATTGTCCCCAATGTTTGCAGAATTAAACACAAATTAAGTATAAGGGTAGGAGTGAACAATACTGTCCTGGGTGATGGAGATCTTTCTGAGTTTCTTCGATAGCCAAAGCATGTGTGTTGGAGTTCCTCAGAATGGGAGCATGGATTTGAACGAAGAAAGGCATCGTCAAAACCTACAAAGCAAAACAACAACTAGTAAAAAAACTAAGAATTGAAAAACAACAAGCTAAAGCAAGCTAAAGACAGAAAAACAAAAGTAAGTAAAGCTTGGGTTGCCTCCCAAGAAGCACTTTGTTTAACGTCTTTAGCTAGACTGTACTCCCTCATGGTTTTTCTTTCCTTGCTTGCAGTGCCTGGAGTGATATGTTCATCTGGCCAATCTGGGTCTCTATATTCTTTATTGCAGCTCCAAGACTAGTAACAATACCAGATAGACTGGTGACTGCATTCTCCAGCTTGTTGGACCGACTTCTGTATTCAGCTATGAAAGAGTGCAATGTCTCTTCCAGCGATGGTTTCCTCTCTGATGTAGAAGCATGCCCCGTAGGAGGATTCAACACATTTTTGTTGTTATCATAAAAGAAATTCTTATGATACCTCAAACCTGGATTGTAATTTGTTGGGAGGTTATTCTGAGTCTTATTCCCTCCATAGGTGTTGCTTCTGTTGTTCATGTAGTGTAATTGCTCCATAGTGGATTCTCCATTGGGCTGGCAGCATTGAGAGGGCATCCTTGTTCGTGGTGATCCTGCAAAATTATTCAGGGCATGAGTGAGAGATGCCAAATGAGATCTAAGAGAGGTTACCTCATCCAGTTGATATAATCAAGCTACTGTCTTAGATCTGTCATTGTCTGTATGCCACTAGTAGCTGGCAGTTGACACTTCCTCTGAAGGGAATCGAAGTCCCCGCAGCGGAAGCGATTGTGAATCGCGCGCTCTTGATTTAGTTACAACGGAAAATGCAAGAACGTAAAACATAAATGAAGCATAAAATACAGAAATGGACAACAAGTATATTACCTTTGAAGAACCTTTCTTCAAGTGCTTCTCTCTCCACGATCACAATCTCAGTAACAAGAACTCGTACGAACACCGACACCACCACCGGATCTTCTCCGTTGTTCTCTAGGTGAGGGAGGAAGGTGGGTTCCATTTAGGAGTGGTGAGGTATTTTGTGAGAGAGATTTTGTGTTTTTGGAACACTTCCAACAACAACAAGGAGGCTAGGAATACTATTTCTCAAGTCTTGACCTAGTTGCATCTCATGCAACTAAATATAGGGGAATGATATGGAAATGACCATTCTACCCCTCCTTTAATCTCTCTTTAGTAGATAGTTTATATATGAATCTAATTCACATTAAAACTATATATTATATCAATTACATCATATATAATTGATATAACTTCTCATGTATGAAATTGAACACTTCAATTTCACTCCTAACTTTATACCCTCAATATTACCATGTTGATCCAACGGAGGGATCTAATGGACCTACAGATCATGAGCTCCAATGATGTGAGATTAACTGATCAAACTCTTTGATCCAGTTAATCAATATTCATTAACTTCAAGTCACTCCACTATAGACTTGTAGCTGCACTTTCCTCACTGTAGATATTATTGTGTCCACTGATATAGTCATTACCCATGAGTCGACCCTTCACAGGTTGTTCGTAATCACAGCTGGGTCAAATTACCATTTTACCCCTATAATCTTTAACTGAATGTAATGTACATAAAAAGGATGTCGGTTTGAGATACAGCCTAAAGGGTCTATAGTTAGGGGATAAGGTTTAGGTACCTTACCCTGGTTAAACTATGAATGTGGCCCACTTTGTATTTAATACAAGCACTGTGATCCTAACGTGTTCGTGTAGATGACATGTGAGTGGGGATATCCTATGTAATGAGATTACATAAGACCGGACCACGAAATAGTAACCTCTAGTTGTAACTCCGTTGACTAGTTAGGTTTCTATTTCACTAGGATGACCTAGGCAACTTGATCTCAATCCTAAACAGGTTACGAACTCCCGTTCGTGATGGATTGTCCTTTGATTAGTATGGGTGAGAGTGGCCAGATTCGCCGACTCCATAAGCCTACCTTCTTGGGGACAAGACCGAGTGAGCGGCTGGGAACTTAACTTAACAAGATGGAATTCACTCCTTCCCGCCTACTAGGGTAAGTAGAGGAATGTTCCCTTAAGTGGTGTCTCTGGGACTTGAACAAAGGGCCCGACTCTCTCATTGGCCCAAGAGGGACTTTGTTTGTTGGTAGGACCACAAACAAATTGTTCATTAGAGGAGCACTGGTACTTAAGGCACAAGATATAACCCAGGGGTAAAATGGTAATTTGACCGAGCTGGTGTTGCGAACATTCGTGAAGGATTGACTTGCTGTTATTGGTCAATATCCGTGGACACGAAAATATATCTGCATTGAGAGAGAGTGCACTGTGGGACTTTAGTGGAGTGTTCCGCAATTAATGAATGTTGATTGGGAGGTTAATGAGATTAACCGAGCAATCTCTCATATCGTTGGAGCTTCGATGCATGTAGGTCCATTAGGTCCACCTTCTAGCTCGTAAAGGGGTTCTTAGATCATTTGAATTCAAATGTTCAAATTCATTAGGGAATATATTTAATGTATATTGATACGATATAATATATAGTTTTGGAACTATATATTATAAATTAATGTGAATGTGATTCATATTAAATTACATGAGAGAATTAAATATTTGAAAGAGTTCAAATATTAAATTCAAATGTGAATGTGATTCACATTTGCAAACTATAGGATAAAATTTAATGTGCACTGGTTCTATATTAAACTATAGGTTAAAGGGTAAAATGATTAAATATGATTTAATCAATTTAATTAATATTATAATTGAATTAAATATAATATAATATAATTAATTAATATTAGATTAGTTAATATAATATTAATTGGGAACGTGTCAGGAGGACACGTTCCCATTACCCCCCAACTTCCCCTCGATAGGGAGTGGGGAGTTGCCCACTGAAGCTTTTTCTTCTCCTAGTGAGAAGTAAAAAGTGATCGATCTGCAAAATTTTGGAGAAGGGTCTCTGAAAGAATTCTCTCTCTCACACTCTCATTCCTAAATTTTTTCCAATTATTGGAATCCTTCCCACAAAGGGGAGGTCTAAGCACTCGGAGATATAGAGGGTTTTCCAAGTGGTAGTGTTCCTGCTTGAAGAACAGAGAGTTGCTGTGTTGCTGATTTACTGGAATTTACTTGGAGCAAGGAGTTGCTGCGAGTCTACAAAGGTAAACGTTTATTTCTCTTCCTTCTTCGTTTAATTGTTAAACTTAGTATGTTTGCATGTAAGTATCCATGTCTAATAGGATTAGAAATTAATGCTTGTTCTGTTTTTTATTTATCAATGTACTGGTTTTTGGGTAAATGAAAACAATCAAGCAATTAACGATCCCAAACCACGTTTCCGCTGCTCAAGGAGATCAGATCTCCATCAATTGGTATCAGAGCAATGCTTGTATTGTTTTGTTTTGAAACAAAATTGCATTGATTTGGTGGGAATTGCATTTGGATTGCTGTAAAACTTCTTTCGGAATGTTTTGGCCTTAGTTTACTTTTATTTTTATCAATTAGTATGTAAAGGCCCCTGCGTTTTTGGGCAAAAAGTGCAAAACTGAGTCTGTAATTGAGTTACGAGTCGTTCGGGACAAGTTTCATTCAATTTTGTTGAGAATCGAAGAAGAAATTGAAGAACGAAGCTGTTGTGTTCGTGGAAGAAGGCTATTGCCGGCGGCGAGCGTTACTGTAACGTCAAGAACAAACGCCGCAACGCCGCGCGCCCATATCGACGCGGGCGATCAAGGTGTAAGCGGCGTTGCAACGCTGCCCCTCAGCGTTGCAACGTCATCTCGATAGCAGGCGCGCGCGAGGATGAAGCGGGCGTTGCAACGATAGCCTCAGCGTTGCAACGCCGTGAGGCGATTCAAGAAGCAACAGACCGGTTCGAGCTGGTTCGTTGACTTTTGTCCGGTTCGAGCGGTTCAAGGCCGGTTCAGGGTGTTTTTGGACCGGTTTCATGAAATAAATTAATGTTTTTTTTTTTGCACTTTAGGGGTCAAATTATTCCGATTTTACAACTTTTTATTTATATGAATGTCATTTAGATTATTCCGACCTTAGGATAACCATGTTCATGCATTTTATTTATAAAATGTTATATGAATATGGTTGAATGCATGACTAATTTATTTTTTCATGAGTAATTAACTATAAGTGTTATAATTAGATTATATGGAAAATAAATTGCATGGAGCATGAAATTACTTAGTTTAAAATAAATGTTATTTTATTTAAGTAATTTTATAATTCAAATAGTTGAATTTCTTTTATAATTCCAATTAGAATAAAGATGGTTGGATTTATAATATAGTTTATTTATCAAAGGTTAATTATTAAAATTTATAAAAGTTATAAATTAAAGGGGTTTTAGAAACCATAACCTATAATAAAGAAATGCATGCAAACATAGGAACTTCGGTTAAATTTAATTAGTTTTAAATTGTTTAAGATTAATTTAGACCTAAGTTTCAATTTCTAATAGGATTAGAAATAAGTCTTACGTAATATTTTAAATAGTTTAAAATATAGTAGGACTTTAGGACTTTGGTTATAAGGGAACTCTACCATGAAGTTCTGTCTAAAATTCAGGGTACTTAAGTGCCGAGTTAGCAGACAACAACTCCTACACGAGGAACTAACAGGGACCTGAGTTGAATTAACCTCGAGCCTGCTTTTTATCTCTAGGTAATTAAAATGTTTATTCACCTCGACATAAGGTTTTAAGACCTAGTTATAATAGTTATAATAGGCATAGACTTAGATAGATTCTTTTAGCCAGAATCCGACTAAGTTAAATCCATTCCCTAATTTTAGGAACTTCAGTGGGAGAAAACGAGATGTTCGCATTGAATTTACTCTCACGTCCTCAAGAGTTGACACCGTGAGTTCCATGCTCGGCTACGCGGCGTCAACAGGGCGTCCTCCTACGGTATGTGTTTGCATGGTTCAACACCAAGGTGAATGAGGGAAGTATCCATAGTAAATGGGAGCAGGACGCGTGTCAACGTATCCTACGATCTCCTCCATTAGGTCGCACCGTGAGATTTCTATAGTCCGCTTGCTAGGTTGTCTGGAACACCAAACCCTACAGAGGGGGCCGACTATAGGATCGAAACACCGCGAGCTCCAGAAATGGATAGGGTCTCTTAGGTTGTTTGCCAGCAGTTGTCTTTCTTAATTGTAGCCTGTTGGCTCGGGCCTATTGGATCTGAAAATGGTAGGGTCACATTTACGGGATGAGTTAAGTTAGTTAACAAGTCCTTGACCAAACAAACAGTAGCTAAGGACCATTGGGACATGAGATGTTCTGGTAGTGGGAATTGGCTGAGAAAGTCTCAATTCAAGGGAGGAATGACTGACCGCCCGACGGAGGATTTTGTTCTAAACCCTTGAAGTATCGTTGCAAAATTAAAGGTTTAACTTATACAATGGGTTTTAGTTTAAACACTAGGGTTCTTTAATAATTTTGCTAAATTAGATTGGTTTTTACAATGGGTTTAAAAGACATAACTAATTAGAACTATTTTGGATTTTCAGCATGTCGTCCTCAATAATAGCGTTACTTAAAAGTGACCGTTTAACTAGTGAGAATTTTACTATGTGGAAGTCCAACTTGAATACGATTCTCGTTGTTGAGGACCTTCGGTTCATACTAACTGAGGAATGTCCTCAGATTCCTACTCGTAACGCTCCTCAATCTGTTAAGGAGGCGTACGACCGCGGGATCAAGGCGAATGATAAGGCCAAGGTCTACATTTTGGCTAGTGTTTATGAAGTTCTGGCCAAAAAGCACGAGGGCATGGTCTCAGCTCGTGAGATCATGAGTTCACTGTAGGAAATGTTTGGACAACCGTGCGGGCCAGTTCGCACGAATCCCTCAAATACGTTTATAACTCCCGTATGAAGGAAGGGTCATCGGTGAGAGAACACGTTCTTGATCTGATGGTCCACTTCTCCATTTCCAACCCAGAGTGTTATCTCTCCTTGTTGTAGCTGATCCCGAACAGATGTACCCTCTGGCATCCTCGAGTTGAATATGTACTTTAGGGCATTATGTCGGGCTTGTGTGGACTGTTGTCCAAACATACCCTGCACAGAATCCATGATTCCCTTGGCGGTAATCATGCCCTCATGTTTCTTGGCTAATATGTCAGACATACTTGCAAGCATGTAGACCTTGTCCTTATCATTGGCCTTGATCCATCGATCATATGCATCACGAACATTTCGTGACGCATTTGAGCTTGGCACCTGAGGACACTCCTCAGTTAGCACAAACTTCAGATCATCCACTACCAAAATAGTGTTGAGTTTGTTTTTCCATGTCATCATATTCTCTCCGGTTAACTTTTCCGCATCCAATAAGGAAATTATAGAGCTAGACATTTTTGCTGAAAAAATTTACAAACAAACTTGTATGAGTTTCTTGCTATAACTCTAATCCAATCATGTTTTAGCTAATTATCAAATGATTCCTAGGCATTTATAATTTGCAATGATATTCCAGAGGTTTAGAATGTATGACACCGAAGGGTAATCAAAAACACTCCTCCTCTGGATCAAGACATTCTTGACCAAAACCTAACACCAGAATAACTCTTATTTCTATAGGTTTTAGTTACCATTTTTCGGTCTGAATACATACACAACTTATGTATCCCGTGAGTGTAACCCTTTGTCTTTAGATCCCAGAGTCTCGATCCAATAAAATCCGCCGAAGGGAGGACTAGATTGGAAAATAGTCTAAGGAAATCTTTATCCCTTTCGGGTGTCTCACATGTCGGATCCCCTATGATCAAGCCCTCCGAAGGGATTGTGCGTCCAGCCAAACTAGCAGTGCCGACCATAGTGGTCCAACATGTAATAAATCGACAAAAGAGACCGTAGGTTTTGTTTTCACTAAACTCGCTCCCACTCACTATAAGTACCCTCTCCATTCACCTTGGTATTGACTCATACAAACACCATCTGAAGGGGGATGCTCCCATTTGCACCACGAGGCTAACTATGAGTCTCACGGTTTTTAGGAGATAGCGTAGGTGGAAAAATATGTATCTCATACAGTTTTTCCTCCCACTGAATACTTTAAGTCTATAGGAATCTTTCTTAGGCTAAAACTCGGCTAATGGTTTTACCTATATCTATCAACATAACTCTTATATTGACAATCAATATAACTCTTATATTGATCTTATCCTAAGTTTGGTAATATAACTCCTTATATTAAACCTAGGATTTCTAGTTTATTAACCCCTTAATAAACCCACTGACGCTACTATAATTTATAAGACTCTCTCATTAAATTTCACTCCCAGGTCAGTTCCCAGGTAGGGGTGTTCCGTTTCCGTCAGCTTAAATACCCCAACCTAGACAGAACTTTCCTTAGACAGAGTTCCTCTTTTAATCATAACTTTTAAATTACTTGGTTCCTAATTCTAATCTAATTAGAACTAGATAACCTAAGGTCTATTATTTCAAAGTTCTAAACACTTTAAAACTAATAATTAACCTTAGGTGACATACATACTATGTTATAGTGCTTGATCATTCATCACATGAATAATAAAACATACATAGCATATTCATCTCATGAAATATAATGCATGTCAATGTTGTCCAAAAATTAATATAACAACCTTATATTAATTAATCATGCTAACTATATAATATAACTCCTTATATTATAAATGATGCATCAAAATGCTTACCCTAAGGTGGGATTTCTAAAATACAAGCATACACTATGCATGGCAATAATTACACAACAATTGCATAATTAAAATAGCAAAAATTAGACCAATTTTGGCACCCTAAAATTAATCGTAAATAATATAATCTAATTATATTAATTAAAATTAATTAATTAAATATAAATTAAATACAAAATATTTTTATATTTAATATATATTAAAAACAACGTTTCATTAGTTCTTCGCCTTTTTGAAACGCGTCTTGGCGTTACGCTTGCCTTTGTCGTTTTACGAAGGCGTTGCGCAACGCCACACAGCGTTACAGTAACGCTGCCGTCTTCTCCACCGCACGCTTTGCGCGATGGCGTTGCAACGCCATTCACGTAATGACCATAGGAATCTCCATTCCTTGCTCGTTTTTTCGCCGATCTTCTCAAAGAACCGCTTTACCTCGATCGACACGGACTTACGGACACTGATTTACAATAAAATTTCCCAAAACATCGGGCCTCTTACATTGAACATTTCAATGAAAAATTATAAATCTATGTCCCAAAATCGAAAACATCTAATTTCGCAAAAACGCTCATACATCTCATGCACAAAACAAGAATCTCACCTTGTTCTTGAAAAATCCGAAACATAAATCAAGAACGCAATTGGGCTCGATACCAATTGAAAGGAATCAAGTCCTCATGTGGCGAAGCGATTGTGAATCATGCGCGCTTTGATTTAGTTACAACGAAAAATGCAAGAGCGTAAAACATAGATTAAGCATAAAATACAGAAATGGACAACAAGTATATTACCTTTGAAGAACCTTTCTTCAAATGCTCCTCTCTCCACGGTCACGATCTCAGCAACAAGAACTCGTACGAACAACGACACCACCACCGGATCTTCTCCGTTGTTCTCTAGGTGAGGGAGGAAGGTGGGTTCCCTTTAGGAGTGGTGAGGTATTTTGTGAGAGAGATTTTGTGTTTTTAGAACACTTCCAACAACAACAAGGAGGCTAGAAATACTATTTCTCAAGTCTTGACCTCGTTGCATCTCATGCAACTATATATAGGGGAATGGTATGGAAATGACCATTCTACCCCTCCTTTAATCTCTCTTTAGTATATAGTTTATATATGAATCTAATTCACATTAAAACTATATATTATATCAATTACATCATATATAATTGATATAACTCCTCATGTATGAAATTGAACACTTCAATTTCACTCCTAACTTTATACCCTCAATATTACCATGTTGAGCCAACGGAGGGATCAAATGGACCTACAGATCATGAGCTCCAATGATGTGAGATTAACAGATCAAACTCTTTGATCCAGTTAATCAATTCAATAAATACAAGTCACTCCACTATAGACTTGTAGCTGCACTCTCCTCACTGTAGATATTATTGTGTCCACTGATATAGTCATTACCCATGAGTCGACCCTTCACAGTTGTTCAGAATCACAAACCGGGTCAAATTACCGTTTTACCCTCAAGTATTACCTTTTTGCTCCTTAAGCACCACCGATCCTCTAATGAACAACAAGTCTAAGGTCCTTCCTTAGACTCATACCCTCATAGAGGGTGGGGCCCCGTTGTTCAAGACTTGGAGTCAGTTCTTAAGGGAACAACCTATCTGATTCCTTAGTAGAGGAATGAGTGAATTCCATCTTGCGCAGTTAAGTTTCCAACTACCTACGAGGTTCTGTCCCTGAGAAGGTAGGCTTATTGAGTCGGCTACAGGCCACTCTCACCCATACTAGTCTAAAGACAAACCCCAATAAGCGGGAGTTCTTAACTTGCTCGTGATTGTGTCAAGTCACTAATGACCATCTATAAATTCATCGGTCTTATCCTCATTAATGATGTTATACTTGTTAGACTAATAATTTGCGATCCAGTCTTGTATGAACTCTTCATACAGGATGCCCCCACTCGCATGTCAACTACACGAATGAGTTGAATTACCTCATTTATACTAATTACAAAGTGGGTCGCATCCATGGTGTTACCAGAATGAGGTTTCCAACCTCATTCTTATACCATAGACTGCTTAGGTTATAATCTTGAAGTCAACCCAAATAGTGTCCACTACACTGAATTCAAGATAAACGTTATAACCTTGGAGCTTAGTTTATTGGATTTATAAAAACAAGACTGTAATCTTATCAAAACAAATAACACTTTATTTAATTGATCAAAATTACAAAAGTATAGGGCATAAATCCCAACATCCTCTAGGAGGGACGTGCTTCTCGCATAGTGTTTTCCATGAAAGCCTCTCCAGCAGTGGCATCCAGAATGGTCCTAGTCTTACCTTCCAATCCATTATAAAACAGTTGTACCTGGAGCCAATCTGGATAGCCATGTTGTGGGCACCTCCTGAGCATGTCTTTGTACCTTTCCTATGCCTCAAATAGTTGTTCTCCCTCCTGCTGCCTTAATGTTCCTATCTCAGTCCTTAAGTTTGCAGCCTTCACAGGTGGAAAGAATTTGGTCATGAAGGCTTGGGCCAACTGCTCCCAGGAAGTGATACTACCGGAGGGAAGGGACCCTAGCCATTCTTTGGCTCTACCCTGCAAAGAGAAAGGAAAGAGACGTAAGCGAATACTATCAGCAGAGATACCATTCATTTTAAATGTACCACAAATTTCTATGAAATTTTGTAAGTGTGAGTTAGGATCTTCTGTGGCTAATCCTCTCAAACCACCTTCCCTAACCATTTGTATAAGTCTTGTCTTAAGTTCAAAATTATTAGCATTTATAGGGGCATGGACTATTTCATCCTGCTAAGAATTAAACACATGTTGAAAATACTTCCTGATCGGTTTGAGGTTATTGATGAGCTCCTGATCAGCCATTTCCTAAGGTTCTGCTTTTCCTTCCCCTAAGAGTCTCCTACAGGTCCTCTCGATCTCGGGATCAAAAGGGTGCAAGTCTGCAGCTCTCCCCTTGGGCATACACCTGGAGGTACTAAAAAAGAAAGAATTTAGACAAAAACAACAAAACTAGAAAATGAAATAAAACACAAAAACAGAGACATAAAACATAAAACTTCGGTTGCCTCCCAAGAAGCGCTTTCTTTAACGTCTTTAGCTAGACTGTGACTTATTAGGGCACATAAAATTGCTCATATTTCTTTGGGCCCTTCTTGCTTGTATCAATGTAGCCCTCTAAGTCTAAAAGGCTATCCTGCTTCTCCTTGGCCCCAGACAGATAATTATTTTGGGTATTTTTGTTTAATGAAATGAAAGAACTGAAATCAAAACAAGACTCGTTCGTATAGGACAAATGGTTATCAAAAATAAAGGAAATTTCTAGGGATAAAATGAAAGTAGGCTTCTCAGCCTCTAACTCTATCACCTGTGTTTCCTCTATGGAAGTGATTATATCACCAATGTCTATATCACTAACATGATCGTGGTGTGCCTCAGTCTCCCCCAAACTATCTTCAGTATCATAAGAACAAATCCTCCTAGGTGGCATCTCCTGAGAGGTAAGGATAATAAATTATTCATGTAGGGCCTTAAGAGAAACTACTAGCTGGTTAAGATACAGAGCTCTATCCTGTACTATTTCCCAAAGTCCTACAACCTAAGTTTCTAACCTATCCAACCTCTCTAATTCACTATGAACCAAATTTTTAATTTTCAATTCTAAGGTATATTCCGCCAATTGGTCCATAAGAGAAGATTTTTCTATGGGTTGGTCAGGGTACAACAAATTATGGTCCCAAGTGTCTAAATAACTACAATCATAAGAATTTTCATCAATTTCAGGTACAAAATGGTAAAAATTATACACATGGTATTCAGAGAAATCATGATGCATATACCTAGGATCCTGAGAGGGACAATAGAATGGTGGAGAATCAAAATCATGCAAACTCATATTTGAATAATTGATAATTCATACCAAGACTTCTACACCATAACAACACAACCAAAAACATGGGACAAAGACTCAAAAACAACACACAAAACTAAAGTAAAACAAATAAGGATACAAACAAACACACAAAGAAAATAAGGAAAAACACACAAACAAGCTTTAGTCTAAAATTTAAAATTTTCTCCTAATATTAATTAATCTAACGTGTTGCGTAAAATTATGGATATGCAATACCGTAGTGTATGGGTCAAGTTTTAGTATGGTGATTTAAGAGTCCAAGTATCGTCCTCGAGAATGGGTTTCTAGATTAATTAATTTTTAAGTTTCTAATTCTCAATTTTAGCTAAAGAAATATAACATGGATAGGTGATCAAAAATAAAGACTAACAAACAAACATGTGGAGACACGAATTGATAGATTTGAGGAAAGTGATTTTAAAAGTTAAAGACTTAACTAACACATGCAATGAATCAATGAGATAAATTTATAAACAATAAGTAAAATACTCAAGAAAATCTCTTGATTCTTAGTGAGCCTCGCACATGCAATAAACTCCATATTATGCATATGAAACTACGACATGCACGACATTAAGCAACTTCTTTATGTGTTTCCCTAGGATTTCTAAGTCATTCTCATGCCAGTTTTCTAAGGGTTTTGACAATTTTTCTCTAATTCAAGCTTTATCTCTCGAGTCCACTTAAACAAACAAATTAAGAAGTAAAAACGAATTGGAAAACATAAGAACAAAACATGCTTCAATTCATGGTAAGAAAGTCTTAACAAGTAAATCAATTCCTAACTACAATGTTTAACTACTCTAAATCACATGAAAATCAAACTAAACATGTTGAAAATGTCTCAAACGGTGTTACAATCTGAAAGAAAAAGCAATTGAACTTATGTGTCGATGTCGAACCTCCACGAATGCTTTGGCTCCCAAAAACACTCTTTTCTCTCTTCTTACAAAGTGTATTTCGAAAATAGGGTAAAGATCTACCAAATTCGGCTCCCTTTACAAGAATACATAAGGTTTTATTTATACGCTCAATTGGTACAGCGTTGCAACGCTAGGGAAAGCGTTGCAACGTTGTACCCTAGACGTGTGGTAAATATGGAAACAGTCGGCAGCGTTGCAACGCCGTTGCCCTAGCGCGCGTGTTGCTCTATCGAAGTAGCGTTGCGACGCTGCAAGGCAGCGTTGCAACGCCCTCTGTGCGGTCCCTCGTGCTTGATCCCTTATCGAGATAGCGTTGCAACGCTACCTGCATATGCCTTCAACGCTTCTGCACAGCACGCTCGGCGTTGCAACGTTATGGGCAGTGTTGCGAAGCCATCACTTCGGGTCTTCTAGCTTGGGATGATCATTTCACTTCCTCTTGATGTTATTTTTAGCTCCAAATAGGCTCCTTTCGATCCCGAGTGATCCAAAATGTCTCCAATAACTTTGTTTAAGCTCGTAACTGGAAATTGAGTGATTTAAACATGTAAAAGCCCCGAAATCATCATAAAACTAGCAATAATTAAGCATAAGGATAGCCTATTTTGTGTGCTATCAACAGGTTGTTCGTAATCACAGTTTGGTCAAATTACCGTTTTACCCCTGTGATTACCTCTTGCTCCTTAAGCATCACTTATCCTCTAATGAACCACAAGTCTATGGTCCTATCATAAACATTATCCCTCTTAGGCCAGTAAGAGAGTGGGGCCTCATTGTTCAAGACCTGGATACAGTTCTTAAGAGAACAACCTATCTAATTTCGTAGTTCAGGAATGAGTTAATTCCATCTCGCAGAGTTAAGTCCCCAGCTACCTACGAGGTTCTGTCCCTGAGAAGGTAGGCATATTGAGTTGGCTACATGCCACTCTCACCCATACTAATATAAGGACAAACCCTATAAGCAGGAGTTCCTAACTCGCTCAGGATTCAGGTCGAGTCATAAATGATCATTCATAAATTATTAGACCTATCTTGTTAATAGTGTTATACTAATAGTCTAATAATTCGTGGTCGAGTCTTGTACGAACTCATCGTACAAGATGCCTCCACTCGCATGTCTACCAATGAACGAGTTGGATTGCTTCGTTTGTACTGAATACAAAGAAAATTGCATCCATGTTGTTCCCAGAATAAGGTTTTCAACCTCATGCGTATACCATAGACCATTTAGGTTATATACTTGAACATAATCCAATTAGTGCCTACTACACATTTGTTCAAGATCTACTATTATTACCTTGGAGGTTAGTTTATTGGATTTAGTTTTATGTGTGATAATACAGTAATTGTCAAAATAAATAACTCATTATTTATTTATTAATAATTTACAAAACTACACAAGTTTAGGGCATAAAACCCAACAATCTCCCATCTGACCCAAAGCTAGTGGAGTACATAATAAACATTACAGTAATGTAAATACAATAAACTAGGGCACTTGAATACCTTTTGTACAACATACTCCCACTTGCCATAGTTAGGGTAAGAGACGGAGACCTAGACCTTCTAGGTGACTCTCAAACACTTTAGTCGTGGGAGCCTTTGTAAAAGGATCGACAACATTCTGCTCCAAAACTATCTCCGTGACGATCACGTCTCCTCGATGCACTATCTACTGAATTAGGTGATACTTTCGCTCAATGTGTTTACCCCTCTTATGTCTTTAGGGATCCCTCGAATTTGCAACAACACCACTATTATCCCAATAAAGTGTGATTGGCAAACTCATATTTGGAACAACTTCCAAATCCATCATAAATTTCCTTAGCCAAATGGCCTCCTTAGCTATTTCACAAGCTGCTATATATTCGGCTTCCAGAGTGGAATCCTCAATGCATCCTTGCTTGATGCTTCACCAAACTACATCTCATACGTTAAGAGTAAAAACTGAACCGATGTAGATTTCCTAGAAACTTTGTCGGTTTGAAAGACAGAATCAGTGTATCCTTTAAGGATCAAATCCTTAGCTCTATACACAAGCATGTAGTCAATCATTCTCTTAAGATACTTGAGAATTGTTTTAATCCTCGTCCAGTGTTCTAGTCCAGGATTTGATTGATATCTACTGCCCATTCCTATTGCAAAGTAGATATCCGGCCTAGTACACAACATATCGTACATCACGCTCCCAACAACTAATGCATAAGGAATTCGTCTCATGTCCTCAATGTTGGGGTTTATGTCGTAAACTTGTGTAGATTTGTAATAATATTAATCAAATAAATAAAGAGCTTTTTATTTTGATAATTATTGTATTCTCGCACATAAAAAAAAAATCCAATAAACTATGTTCCAAGGTTATAATAATATATCTTGAACAAATGTGTAGTGGACACAAATTGGATAAATGGTCAAGTATATAACCTAAATGGTCTATGGTATACGCATGAGGTTGGGAACCTTATTCTGGTAACACCATGGATACGGTCCGCTTTGTATTCAGTACAAACGAGGCAATACAACTCGTTCATTGGTAGACATGCGAGTGGGGGCATCCTGTACGATGAGTTCGTACAAGACCCGACCACGAATTATTAGCCTATTGGTATAACACCATTAACAAGATAGGTCTAATATTTTATAGATGATCATTAGTGACTCGACCTGAATCCTGAGCAAGTTAATAACTCCTGCTTATAGGAGTTTGTCCTTAGATTAGTATGTGTGAGAGTGGCCTGTAGCCGACTCAATATGTCTACCTTCTCAGGGACAGAACCTTGTAGGTAGCTAGGGACTTAACCCTGCAAGATGGAATTCAGTCATTCTTGAATTAGGGACTTAGAAAGGTTGTTCACTTAAGAGCTGAATCCAAGTCTTGAACAACGGGGCCCCACCCTCTTACTGGCATAAGAGGGATTATGTTTATGGTAGGACCATAGACTTGTTGTTCATTAGAGGATCAGTAGTGCTTAAGGAACAAGAGGAAATCACAGGGGTAAAACGGTAATTTGATCTAGCTTTGATTACAAACGACATGTGAAGGGTCGACTGACAGGTATTGATTAGGACACAACACAGTCTACAGTGAGGAGAGTGCAGCTACGAGTCTTTAGTGGAGTGACTCGTAGTTAATGAATGCTGATTAATTAGATCAAAGAATTTGATCGATTAATCTTGTACCATTGGAGCTCATGATATGTACGTCCATTAGGTCCCACCGTTGGCTCAACATGGAAATATTGAGGGTATACAGTTTGGAGTTAAATTGAAGTGTTCAATTTCACACATGAGGAGATATATCAATTATATGTGATATAATCAATATAATCTATAGTTTAAATATGAATTGGGTTCATAACAAACTATACATATGAGAGATATGAAAAATATTATATAAATGTGATTTATATAATAAGGTATAAGATACCTAATGAGCATTATGTTATAAAGTAGGGATAGGATGATAATTTCTATCCTATTTTCCTATAAATAGATGCATGGGATGCACCTTTGATAGGCTAAGGCAATTGTGAAAACCAAGTGTTCATTATGAGTGTTGTTGGAAAAGTTCCAGAACACTAATTCTCTCAAAATCTCTCCTAACTCCAAAAGAGGAATCCCACCTTCCTTCCTCTCTTAGAGATACAACGGAGAAGATCTAGCAGCGAGATCGATTGTGTCAGAAGCGTTGAGAATGTGAGATCGTGAGGAGCAAAAAGCACTAGAAGATTTAGATCTACAAAGGTAATATGATGCTATCCATATTTCTATTGTGTGCTTAATCGTTGTTAGTTCATGTTCTTGATTCGATTTACGTAACAAAATCTAAGAACACGCGATTCAATTCGTTTCCGTTCGGGATCCAATCCTATCACTCAACTTCTTGAGGTGTCTTAGGACATTGTTCCTTAGAAAAATGAACCCCATTCCTGAAAGGTAATAGACCTTAATTTCTTGGAGTCTTGCATCTTAAATCGTAATAACACTTTGTCGATGTAAGATGTTTGAGAGAATGCTAGAGTTTTATTATTGCGATTCTGGACAATCTGGATCCCAAGAACAAACTACTGTTGGGATTTGTGCCCTAAACTTGTGTAATCTTGATCAATTAAATAAAGTGTTATTTGTTTTGATAAGATTACAGTCTTGCTTTTATAAATCCAATAAACTAAGCTCCAAGGTTATAACGCTAATCTTGAAATCAGTGTAGTCGACACTAAGTGGGTTGAATTCAAGATTATAACCTAAATAGTCTATGGTATAAGAATAAGATTGGAAACCTTATTCTGGTAACACCATGGATGCGACCCACTTTGTAATTAGTACAAATGAGGTAATCCAACTCATTCATGTAGTTGACATGCGAGTGGGGGCATCCTGTATGAAGATTTCATACAAGACTGGATCGCAGATTATTAGTCTAACCAGTGTAATACCGTTAACAGGATAAGACTAGTAATTTATAGATGGTCCTTAGTGACTCGACCTGAATCCTAAGCAAGTTAAGAACTCCTGCTTACAAGGGTTTGTCTTTAGACTAGTATGGGTGAGAGTGGCACATGGCCGACTCAATAAGCCTACCTTCTCGCAGAGAGAAACCTCGTGAGGTAGCCGAGAACTTAAGCGTGCAAGATGGAATTCACTCATTCCTCGACTGAGGAATTAGATAGGTTGTTCCCTTAAGAACTGATTCCAGGTCTTGATTAACGGGACCCCACCCTCTACGAGGGTATGAGTCTAAGGTAGGACCTTAGACTTGTTGTTCATTAGAGGAACAGTGATGCTTAAGGAGCAAAGAGGTAATCACATGGGTAAAATGGTATTTTGACCCAGTTGTGATTACGAACAACCTGTGAAGGGTCGACTCATGGGCAATGACTATATCAGTGGACACAATAATATCTACAGTGAGGAGAGTGCAGCTACAAGTCTATAGTGGAGTGACTTGTAGTTAATGAATATTGATTAACTGGATCAAAGAGTTTGATCAGTTAATTTCACATCATTGGAGCTCATGATCTGTAGGTCCATTAGATCCCTCCGTTGACTCAACATGGTAATATAGAGGGTATAAAGTTAGGAGTGAAATTGAAGTGTTCAATTTCATACATGAGGAGTTATATCAATTATATATGATATAATTGATGTAATATATAGTTTTAATGTGAATTAGACTATATACTAAAGAAAGATTAAAGGAGGGGTAGGATGGTCATTTCCATCTCAATTCTCTATATATATGGTTGCATGAGATGCAACTAGGTTAAGGATTTTTCATAGAATCACTAGCCTCCTTGTTGTGTTCTTGAAGAGTTCCAAAACACACTTCTCTCTCAAAATACCTCACATCTCCTAAAGGGAACCCACCTTCCTCCCTCACCTAGAGAACAACAGAGAAGATTCGGTTGTCGTGTCTTCCCACGTTGGAGTTCTTGTTGTTGAGATCGTGACCGTGGAGAGAGGAGCACTTGAAGAAAGGTTCTTCAAATGTAACTTCTTGCTGTCCAAACTCTTATTTTATGCTTAATCCATGTTTTACATTCTTGAAATTTCCATTGTAACTAAATCAAGAGCGCGCGATTCGCAATCGCTTCTGCTGCGGGGACTTCGATTCCCTTCAATTGGTATCAGAGCCCAATTGCGTTCTTGATTTATGTTCTGGATTTTTCAAGAACAAGGTGGGATTTACTGTTTTTGCATGTGATGTATGAAAGGTTTTGCGAAATTAGATGTTTTCGATTTTGGCACTTAGATTTACAATTTGATTGAAATGTTCAATGTAAGGGCCCAGTATTTTGGGCAAATTTAATTGTAAATCAAGTCTGTAAGTCCTTGTCGATCGAGGCAAAGCGGTTGCTGAGAAGACCGGAGCGAAAACGAGCAAGGAATGGAGATTCCTATGGTTGTTTTGTGAATGGCGTTGCAACGCTGTCTTCGCCGTTGCAACACCACTGTGGCAGGCGCGCGGCTGGAGAAGACGACAGCGTTGCGCAACGCTCGGCAGAAAATGACAAAAGCAGCGTTGCAACGCTGCCATCAGCATTGCAACGCCGAAGACGTTTCACGCGAGGAGCAACGGGCAGAAAATCAAAATTTTTTTATTTATATTAATTGTAAAAATGTTTTATTTTAATATATTTATTAATTTTAATTTTAATTAATATAATTAGATTATATTAATTAAAATTATTTCTAGGGTTCCAAAATTGGTCTAATTTTTTCTATTTTAATTATGCAATTGTGTGTAATTATTGTCATGCATAGTGTATGCTTGTATTTTAGAAATCTCACCTTAGGTTAAACATTATCATGCATCATTTATAATATAAGGAGTTATATTATATAGTTTGCATGATTAATTAATATAAGGTTGTTATATTAATTTTTGGACAACATTGACATGCATTATTTTTCATGCGATGAATATGCTATAAATGTCTTATTATTCATGTGATGAATGATCAAGCACTATAACATATTATGCATGTGACCTAAGGTTAATTATTAGTTGTAAAGTGTTTACAACTTGGAAATAATAGACCTTAGGTTATCTACTTCTAATTAGATTAGAATTAGCAACCAAGTAATTTATAAGCTATGATTAAAAGAGGAACTCCGTCTAAGGAAAGTTTTGTCTTGGCTGGGGTATTTAAGCTGACGGAAAAGGAACACCCTTACCTGGGAACTGACCTGAGAGTGAAATTTAATCAAAGAGTCTTATAAATTACAGTAGCGTCAGCGGGTTTATTGAGGGGTTAATAAACTAGAAATCCTAGGTTTAATATAAGGAGTTATATTAACAGGCATAGGATAAAATCAATATAAGAGTTATATTGATTATCAATATAAGAGTTATGTTGATAGAGTTAGGTAAAACCATTAGCCGGGATTTAGCCTAAGAAAGATTCCTATAGACTTAAAGTATCCAGTGGGAGGAAAAAGTGTATGAGATACATATTTTTCCACCTACGCTATCTCCGAGAAGTTCACACTGTGAGACTCATACATGGCCTCGTGGCGCAAACGGGAGCGTCCCCCTTCGGATGGTGTTTGTATAAGTCAATACCAAGGTCAATGGAGAGAGTACTTATAGTGAGTGGGAGCAGGTTTAGTGAAAACAAAACCTACGGTCTCTTTTGTCGGTTTACACCGTTAGACTACTATGTTCAGCCTGCTAGTTTGGCCTCGACTGCACAATCCCTTCTGGAGGGCTTGATCATAGGGGATCTAACACGTAGACACCGAAAGGGATAAAGATTTCCTTAGACTATGTTCCAATCTAGTCCTCCCTTCGGCGGATTTTATTGGATCGAGACTCTGGGATCTAAAGACAAAGGGTTACACTCATGGGGTACATAAGTTGTGTATGTATCCAGATCGAAAAATGGTAACTAAAACCTATAGGAATAAGAGTTATTCTGGTGTTAGGTTTTGGTCAAGAATGTCTTGATCAAGAGGAGGAGTGTTTTTTATTACCCTTCGATGTCATACATTCTAAACCTTTGGAGTATCATTGCAAATTATAAATGGCCTAGGAATCATTTGATAATTAGCTAAAACATGATTGGATTAGAGTTATAGCAAGAAACTCATACAAGTTTGTTTGTAAATTTTCAGCAAAAAATGTCTGGCTCTATAATTTCCTTATTTGGTGCGGAAAAGTTAACCGGAGAGAATATGATGACATGGAAAAACAAACTCAACACTATTTTGGTAGTGGATGATCTGATGTTTGTGCTAACTGAGGAGTGTCCTCAGGTGCCAGGCTCGAATGCGTCACGAAATGTTCGTGATGCATATGATCGATGGATCAAGGCCAATGATAAGGCCAAGGTCTACATGTTGGCAAGTATGTCTGACATATTAGCCAAGAAGCATGAGGGCATGATTACCGCCAAGGAAATCATGGATTACGTGGTAGGTATGTTTGGACAACAGTCCACACAAGCCCGACATAATGCCCTAAAGTACATATTCAACTCGAGGATGCTAGAGGGTACATCTGTTCGGGATCATGTCCTGGATATGATGGTACACTTTAACATCGCGGAGTCGAATGGTGCTTCCATCGATGAGTCGAGCCAGGTCAGCTTCATTCTGGAAATCCTTCCAGATAGTTTCCTGTAGATTAGAAGTAATGTTGTTATGAACAAGCTTACTTTTAATCTTACCTCCCTTCTGAATGAACTCCAGACCTTTCAATCTTTGATGAAAAATCAGGGATCGAAAGGTGAGGCAAATGTTGCCAATAGGAGTTATCACAGAGATTCGACCTCTAGGATAAAAATAGTGGCTTCATCTTCTTCTAACCTGAGAGGTAAGAAGAAGAACATGAAGAAGGTTGGTAAAGGGAAACATGCTGACAAAGTTGCCGCCCAAAAGGGCAAGAAAGTGAAAGACGTTGCTGACAAAGGAAAGTGTTTCCACTGCAACGAAGACGGGCATTGGAAACGGAACTGTCCGAAGTACATTGCAGAAAAAAAGAAGGAAGGTAAATATGATTTACTTTGCCTTGAAGCTTGTTTAGTGGATAATGATAAAACAGCTTGGATTCTTGATTCAGGCGCCACTAATCATGTTTGTTCTTCTTTTCAGGGAATTGATTCATGGCAGCAGCTACAGCAAGGAGAGATAACGCTCCGGGTTGAAAATGGAGAAGTCGTCTCAGCTGTAGCAGTAGGCACAATGAAGCTTTATTTTGGCAAGAAATATGTATTGTTGGACAATATATTAGTGATACCAAGGTTTACTAGAAACCTTATTTCCATTTCTTGCCTCATTGAACAATGTATTTCTGTTTCCTTTTCTATAAATAAAGTGTTTATTTTAAAGGTTTAGAAATATGTTCAGCTTCATTAGAAAATGGATTGTATGTTTTAAGGCCTAATTCAGTCAAAATGATTTTGAACGCTGAATTATTTAAAACTGCAAACGCACAAACTAAGAAACGTAAAATTTCTCCTAAAGAAAATGCTCATCTTTGGCATCTAAGATTGGGTCACATTAATCTCAATAAGATTGAGAGATTCGTAAGGAACGAACTTCTAAACAAGTTAGAAGAAAATTCCTTATTAGTATGTGAATCCTGCCTAGAAGGCAAAATGACTAAAAGACCTTTTAGTGGAAAAGGTTATAGAGTCAAAGATCCTCTAGAGCTTATACATTCAGACCTTTGTGGTCCAATGAATGTTAAAGCCAGGGGAGGATATGAATATTTCATCTCTTTTATAGATGATTATTCTAGATATGGGCATATTTACCTAATGCACCACAAGTCTGAAGCACTTGAAAAGTTTAAGGAATTCAAGGCTGAGGTTGAAAATAAATTAGGTAAAAGAGTAAAAACACTTCGATCGGATCGAGGTGGAGATTACATGGATTTAAAATTCCAGAACTATATGATAGAACATGGAATTACATCCCAACTCTCAGCTCCCGACACACCACAACAAAACGGTGTATCGGAGAGGAGAAATAGAACCTTGTTGGACATGGTTCGATCAATGATGAGTTATGCTCATCTCCCTAGTTCCTTTTGGGGTTATGCAGTGGAGACTGCAGTATACATATTGAATAGTGTGCCCTCCAAAAGTGTTTCTGAAATACCTTTTGAACTCTGGAAAGGACGTAAAGGTAGTTTATGTCACTTCAGAATATGGGGCTGTCCAGCACATTTGCTTGTGACAAATCTAAAGAAGTTGGATTCACGTTCAAAGTTGTGCCTATTCATAGGATACCCAAAAGAAACAAGAGGTGGTTTATTCTATGATCCTACGGAAGATAAGGTCTTTGTGTCGACAAATGCCACTTTCTTGGAGGAGGACCACATAAGAGACCACAAACCAAAAAGTAAGGTAGTGTTGAGTGAGTTAGACAGAACAATAGCAAAGGTTGCCAATAAGAACACTAGTACGTCAACAAGAGTTGTTGATACTAGTTTGTCTAGTCATGAAGGTCCATCTCAAGAGTTGAGTATGCCTCGACGTAGTGGGAGGGTTGTGATACAGCCTGACCATTACATGGGTTTAGCTGAAACCCAAGTTCTTATACCAAAGGACAACTGCGAGGATCCATTGAATTATAATCAAGCAATGGTTGACATAGACAAAGACAAATGGGTCGTAGCCATGGACCAAGAAATGGAATCTATGCACTTAAATTCTGTTTGGGATCTTGTAGATAAGCCTGATGGGGTAAAACCTATAGGTTGTAAGTGGATCTACAAGAGAAAACGTGGTGTAGATGGGAAGGTGCAAACCTTTAAAGCTAGACTAGTAGCGAAGGGTTATACCCAGGTTGAAGGGGATGACTTTGAAGAAACCTTTTCACTTATTGCTATGGTAAATTCTATCTGTATCCTTCTTGCCGTTGCCGCATATTATGACTATGAGGTATGACAAATGGATGTCAAGACAACCTTTTTGAATGGCAATCTTGAGGAAACTATCTACATGGACCAACTCAAAGGGTTCATTGAACCAGGACAAAAGCAAAAGGTTTGCAGGCTTAAAAGGTCGATTTATGGACTGAAACAAGCCTCTAGGTCCTGGAATATAAGATTTGATGAGGCTATCGATCTTATGGTTTTGACTGAAATGATGATGAACCTTGTGTCTACAAGAAAATCATCAATAGTTCTGTCGCTTTCCTAATTCTCTATGTGGATGATATCCTACTCATTGGGAATGATGTAGGTTATCTTACTGACATAAAGGAATGGCTAGCAACGCAATTCCAAATGAAAGATTTGGGTGATGTGCAGTTTGTTCTTGGGATCCAGATTGTACGGAACCGCAAGAATAGAACACTAGCCTTGTCTCAAGCATCATACATAGACAAAGTGTTGTCAAGGTTTAAGATGCAAGATTCCAAAAAGGGCTTGTTGCCTTTTAGACATGGAATCCATTTGTCTAAGGAACAGTGTCCAAAGACACCTCAAGGAGTTGAGGATATGAGACGGATTCCTTACGCATTAGCTATTGGGAGCCTGATGTACGCCATGTTGTGTACTAGGCCTGACATCTGTTTTTGCGCTGGGATGGTCGGTGGTATCAATCCAATCCGGACTTGAACACCGGGGCGGTTAAAACGATCCTTAAGTATCTTCTGAGAAACAAGGAACTACATGCTTGTGTATGGGGCTAAGGATTTGATCCTTACAGGATACACGGATTCTGACTTTCAAACTGATAAAGATTCTCGAAAATCAAAATGAGGGTCAGTTTTCACTCTTAACGGAGGAGTTTTAGTATGGTGAAGCGTTAAGCAAGGATGCATCGTTGATTCCACCATGGAGGTCGAATATGTAGCAGCTTGTGAAGCAGCTAAGGAGGTCGTTTGATTAAGGAAATTTATGCTAAATTTGGAAGTTGTTCCAAATATGACTTTGCCCGTCACATTGTATTGCGATAACAGTGGTGCAGTGACAAATTCGAGGGAACCCCGAAGTCACAAGAGGGGAAAGCACATAGAGCGGAGGTATCATCTCATCCGGGAGATCGTGCATAGAGGAGACGTGATTGTCACGAAGATAGCCTTAGAGCACAACATTGCTGATCCTTTTACAAAGGCTCTCACGGCTAAAGTATTTGAGAGTCACCTAGAAGGTCTAGGTTTAAAGTCTTCCCCAACTAGGGTAAGTGGGAATATTTTGTACAAAGGGTTTAAATGCCCTAGTTTATTGTATTTACATTAATGTAATGTTTAGTACTCCACAAGCTTTAGGTCAAGTGGGAGATTGTTGGGATTTATGCCCTCAAGTTGTGTAATCTTGATCAATTAAATAAAGTGTTATTTGTTTTTATAAGATTACAGTCTTGCTTTTATAAATCCAATAAACTAACCTCCAAGGTTATAACACTTATCTTGAAATCAGTGTAGTGGACACTAATTGGGTTGAATTCAAGATTATAACCTAAATAGTGTATGGTATAAGAATAAGGTTGGAAGCCTCATTCTGGTAACACCATGGATGCGGCCCACTTTGTAATTAGTACAAATGAGGTAATCCAACTCATTCATGTGGTTGACATGCGTGTGGGGGCATCCTATATGAAGAGTTCATACAAGACTAGATCGCTAATTATTAGTCTAACCAGTGTAACACCGTTAACAGGATAAGACTAGTAATTTATAGATGGTCATTAGTGACTCGACTTGAATCCTGAGCAAGTTAAGAACTACTGCTTATAAGGGTTTGTCCTTAGACTAGTATGGGTTAGAGTGGCCTGTAGCGACTCAATAAGCCTACCTTCTCAGGGACAGAACCTCGTAGGTAGCTGGAAACTTAACTGTGCAAGATGGAATTCACTCATTCTTCTACTGAGGAATTAGATAGGTTGTTCCCTTAAGAACTACCTCTAGGTCTTGAACAACGGGGTCTCGCCCTCTACGAGGGTATGAGTTTAAGGTAGGACCTTAGACTTGTTGTTCATTAGAGGATCAGTGGTGCTTAAAGAGCAAAAAGGGAATCACAGGGGTAAAACGGTGATTTGACCCAGCTGTGATTACGAACAACTTGTGAAGGGTCGACTCATGGGCAATGACTATATCAGAGGACACAATAATATCTACAGTGAGGAGAGTGCAGCTACAAGTCTATAGTGGAGTGACTTGTAGTTAATGAATATTAATTAACTGGATCAAAGAGATTGATCAGTTAATTTCACATCATTGGAGCTCATGATCTGTAGGTTCATTAGATCCCTTCGTTTGCTCAACATGGTAATATAGAGGGTATAAAGTTAGGAGTGAAATTGAAGTGTTCAATTTCATACATGAGGAGTTATATCAATTATATATGATATAATTGATATAATATATAGTTTTAATGTGAATTAGACTATATACTAAAGAGAGATTAAAGGAGGGGTAGGATGGTCATTTCCATCCCAATTCTCTATATATATGGTTGCATGAGATGCAACTAGGTTAAGGGTTTTTCATAGAATCACTAGCCTCCTTGTTGTGTCGTTGGAAGAGTTCCAAAACACACATCTCTCTCAAAATACCTCACATCTCCTAAAGGGAATCCACCTTCCTCCCTCACCTAGAGAACAACGGAGAAGATCCGGTGGTCGTGTCTTCGCACGTTGGAGTTCTTGTTGCTTAGATCGTGACCGTGGAGAGAGGAGCACTTGAAGAAAGGTTCTTTAATGGTAACTTCTTGCTGTCCAAACTCTTATTTTATGCTTAATCCATGTTTTACATTTTTTAAATTCCCATTGTAACTAAATCAAAAGCGCGCGATTCGCAATCGCTTCCGCTGCGGGGACTTCGATTCTCTTCGACTACGCCTCTCCCAAATCTTTCATTTTGAATTTCGTAGCTAGCCATTTCTTAATGTCAGTAAGATAACTTATATTTCCCAATAAGTAGGATATCATCCACATATAAAACTAGGAACTCGACAGAACTATTGATGATTTTCTTGTAGACACAAGGTTCATCAATACTTTGGTCAAAACCATAATGTTTGATTATCTCATCAAACCTTATGTTCCAGGATCTAGAAGCTTGTTTCAGTCCATATATGGACTGTTTAAGCCTACAAAACTTTTGCTCCTAACCTGGTTCAATGAACCGTTTGGGTTGGTCCATGTAGATATTTTCGTCAAGATTGCCATTTAAAAATGTTGTCTTGACATCCATCTGATATACCTCATAGTCATAATATGCGGCAATAGAAAGTAGGATTCTTATATACTTTACCATAGCAACAGGAGAAAAGGTTTCCTCATTGTCCACCCCTTCTACCTAGCAATAACCCTTTGCTACTAGTCTAGCCATGAAGGTTTGCACCATCCCATATACTCCACGTTTTCCCTTGTAAATCCATTAACAACTTATAGGTTTTACCCTTATCAGGTTTATCTACAAGATCCCAAACATAATTGAAGTACATTGACTCCATTTTCCTGGTCCATAGTTGTGACCCATTTGTCTTTGTCTTTGTCAACCATTGCCTCATCATAAGTCAATGGATCCTCACAATCGTCATCTGGTATGACGACTTTGGTTTCAGTTAAACCCATGTAACGATCAGGTTGTGTTATAACCCTTCTACTACGTCGAGACACTCTCAACTGTTGAGATGGACGTTCTTGACTTGACAAGCTAGAATCAACAATTGGTCTATGATACCAATTGAAGGGAATCAAAAATTAAGAACGCAATTGGTCTATGATACCAATTGAAGGGAATCGAATCCCGCAGCAGAAGCGATTATGAATCGCGCGTTCTCAATTTCGTTACAAGGATTACATTCAAGAACGAAAACAACTAGATTAAGCATAAAAACAGAATATGGACAGCAAGAAATATACCTTTGAAGAACTTTTCTTCAAGTGCTCATTTCTCCCACGATCACGATCTCAGCAACTGGAACACGAACGGATGAAGACACGACCACTGGATCTTCTTCGTTGTTCTCTAGGTGAGGGAGGAATTTGGGTTCCCTTTAGATGAGATGAGGTGTTGTGAGAGAGAGGTTTGTGTTTTGGAACTTTTCCAACAACACAACAAAGGCTCAAAATTTTTTTAACCTAGTTGATTCTCATGCAACCATATATATAAGGAAATAGGATGGAAATGACCATCCTACCCTTCCTTTATTCTCTCATTAGTATATGGTTTATATGTGAATCTAATTCACATTAAAACTATATATTAGATCAATTATATCATATATAATTGATATAACACCTCATGTATGAAATTTAACACATCAATTTCATTCCTAACTTTATGCCCTCAATATTGCCATGTTGAGCCAACGGAGGGACCTAATGGACCTATAGTTCATGAGCTCCAATAATGTGAAATTAACTGATCAAACTCTTTGATCCAGTTCATCAATATTCATTAACTACAAGTCACTCCACTATAGACTTGTAGCTGCACTCTCCTCACTATAGATTATATTATGTCAACTCATATAGTCATTACCCATGAGACGACCCTTCACAGGTTGTTCGTGATCACAGCTGGGTCAAATTACCATTTTACCCCTATGATTACCTCTTTGTTCCTTAAGCACCACTGATCCTCTAATGAACAACAAGTCTAAGGTCTTACCATAGACTCATACCCTCATAGAGGGCGGGGCCCCATTGTTCAAGACCTTGAGTACGTTCTTAAGGGAACAACCTATCTAATTCCATAGTGTAGGAATGAGTGAATTCCATCTTGCACAGTTAAGTTCCCAGCTACCTACGAGGTTCTTTCCCTGAGAAGGTAGGCTTATTGAGTCGGCTACAGGCCACTCACACACATACTAGTCTAAGGACAAACCCCTATAAGATGGAGTTCTTAACTCGCTCAGGATTCAGGTCGAGTCATTAATTACCATTTATAAATTACTAGTCTTATCCAGTTAACGGTGTTACACTGGTTAGACTAATAATTTGCGGTCTGGTCTTGTATGAACTCTTCATACAGGATGCCCCCACTCGCATGTCAACAACATGAATGAGTTGGATTACCTCATTTGTACTAATTACAAAGTGGGTCGCATCCATGGTGTTACCAGAATGAGGTTTCCAACCTTATTCTTATACCATAGACCATTTAGGTTATATTCTTGAACCCAATCCAAATAGTGTCCACTGCACTGATGTTCAAGATATATATTATAACCTTGGAGCTTAGTTGATTGGATTTATAAAGCAAGACTGTAATTTTATCAAAACAAATAACTCTTTATTTCTTTGATCAAAATTACACAAGTTTTAGGGCATACATCATAACAAAAATAAACTTATGTGTCGATGTCGGTCCCTCGTCTCCGAGCTCCCGTCACGATCTCAAACCTTCACAAATGCTTTGGTTCCCAAGGAATGCTCTTCTTTCTCCTCTTAGAGAGTGTATTTCGAAATTATGATGCAAAAAGTATAAAATTCAGCTCCCTTTTCAAGTTGGCAATCATGTTCTATTTATAAAGATTCTCGGCACAACATTGCAATGCTAGGAACAGTGTTGCAATGTTGTGCCCTAGGTGGGTAGCAGATATAGTTGTACTCGGCAGCGTTGCAACGCCGCTACCTTAAGCGTGAGCGTCCTTATCGAAATAGCGTTACGACGCTGCAAAGCAGCGTTGCAACGCTACCTGCACGGGTCTTCAACGGAAATAACAGCACGGATGGCGTTGCAACGCCATCACCTCAGGTTAATTTGCTTGAATTTCTCCATCTACTTCTATTTGATGTTATTTTAAGCTTCAAAAAGCCTCGATTTGATCCCGAGTGATCCAAAATGTCTCCAAATATTTTGTTTAAGCTCTTAACCTGAAATTCAATGATTAAAACACATAAAGTCCCTAAAATAAACCTAAAACTAGCAAAACACTAATCCTTTGGATCGAGATTGTTAGGATGATTGTCCTAATCTCGTACTGTTTGTAAATATACATTTGAAATCAATAAAGTGTTATTCATTTCATCATTTTGTGTCTCGCATTTTATACAAACTTTGACCAATAAACTAAGCTCCAGGGTCATTGAATATATGAGAGAACTAGAACTTGAACGGTGTGTAGTGGACCCACAGGGAGGATCAAGTTCGAGTTAATGACCCGAATGGTCTACAGTATATGGATGGGGTTGGAGACATAATCTTGGATACACTGTGGATGCGACCTGCTTTGGATTAAGATACAAACGAGGTGATCTGAGTCGTTCATGTGGTTGACATGCGAGTGGGGACATCATGTACAATGAGATTGTACAAGACCAAACCGTGAATTATTGACCTAGTGATGTAACATCGTTGACCGTAAGGACTAATAACTTCGTAGATGACCATTAGTGACCCGACCTGAATCGTGAGCGTGTTACAGACTCCTGTCTGCGGGGACCTATCCTTTGACTAGTACGGGTGAGGGTGGTCACAGTTACTCGCCCAATATGCCTATCTTCTCAGGGACAGGACAATGTAGGGAGTTGGGAACTTAACTACGCGAGACTGAATTCACTCATTCCCGCCTTTAGGGAAACTAGAGGGGTTGTTCCCTTAAGTGTTGTCTCCATGGCTTGGACAATGTGCGCCCTCCCTCTCACTGGCCCGAGAGGCTTGTTGTATATGGTCGGACCATAACAACGTTGTTGTTCATGAGAAGAGCAATGGGGACTTAAGGGGCAAGAAGTAGACACAGGGGTTAAACGGTAATTCGACCCAGTAGTGTCTACAAACAACCTGTGAAGGGTCGACTCATGGACATTGGTTATATAAGTGGACATGTAATATTCTGATCGATGAGAGTGCAAACTACGGGCTTTAGTGGAGTGTTGTCGTAACTAATGAATGTTGATTAACCGGATCAAAGAGTTTTATAGGTTAATCTCGGATCATTGAAGCTCGTCACTGTAGGTCCATTAGGTCCCTCGGTTGGCTCAATCTGGGTTAAACGAAGGATTAATATTTTGGTGTGAATTGAAGTGTTCAATTTCACTAAAATGACATTTATGTCATTTATATGAGATATGAATGATATAATATATAGTTTAATGTGAATGAGATTCATAATAAACTATAGGTTAGCCTAATTGTTGAATTAGGGCTAATTGGAGAAATTAGGTTGAGAGATATTAAATTGGATGTGATTGAATTTAATAAATCCACAATATTGCAAATCTGATTTGTGATATGAGATATGATATATCTTATAATATATGGTTATGCAAATATGATTTGCATAAGCTATAGTTGTAGTAAAATGGTAAATAGGTGGAGATTTAAACTCCACCTATGTCCATTATTTAAACCCTTCTTGGAAGAAGGGTTGGAGGCCATTCTCTCATTTTTGGATTTTCACCAAAAGAAGAGAACACTCACTCTCGAAAATTCTCTCAACCTTTCTCCTCTCAAAACCAAAACACAAAAAAGTTCCCACCAGCTTCCTTCTTCCAAAAGAAGAACAACCGAGAAACCGAAGGATAGTGTTCGTTCTTAATCGTGAGAAGGGTTCGAGTTTATTAAGTTTGAGATAGCACGAAGAGTTCGAGGATCGTTGGAAGAATTTTGAAGAACAGCTTCAACAAGTAAGTATTGTGTTTAACTTACTGTTTTTCTTCCAATTTGAAGCATATTTAGCCTAGATCTAAGAGTTAGTTTAATTTTAACGTACTATAGTTGCACAACATCACCATGATGATTCGATCGTCTTCTGCTGCGTGAGAGTTTCATTCCCTTCAATTGGTATCAGAGCCATACATTGCTTCGATGTTGTGCACTATTTTCGTTGAAATTAGGTGGGTATAGCCGTAATTTATGAGATAAATTGTTGGTTTGCATATTGGATGTTTTCGTTTTTGACACTAGTCTAGATTTACAATTTATGTTGATTTGATTAATGTAAGGGCCCGATGTTTTTAGGCATTTTGTTGTAAATCGAGTTTGTAAGTCCGAGTCGTTTGTGGAAAGAGTTGCTGTGAAGAAATCGGAGCGAAAACAGACAAGAATCGACGAAGACAGCAAGAGGAGCTTGTTGTTCTGTCGACAACGTTGAGACGCTGTTCATCGGCGTCTCAACGCTGCGCATGCGGTCGGAGGCCTTGTTGCAGAGCAGCGTTGCAACGCTAAGGCCTGGAGCACGCGGGGCGTGACGCTGGACACAACGCTGCCCACGGCGTTGCAACGCTACATCGTAGTGGGCAGTTTTTGCGAGGCGCGCGTGCGAGACATGGGATTTTTGTTTAGTCGGGCAGTTTTTAATCGATTTTTTTATTATTATAAAAATGTATTTTATATTTATTTGTTTTATTTATTTTATTAAATAATATTAATATAAAAGTTATATTAATGTTATTTAATTAAATAAATGCCCCTAGGTGCCAAAATGGGTCCATTTTTGCTATTTAATTATTTTATGCATGTGATGTATGATTTAATTAATTTTTATGTGCATAGTGTATGTCATATAGATTTAAAATCTCACCTTAGGTTAAACATTTCATGAATCATTTATATTATAAGAGTTATAATATATAATTTGCATGATAGGTTATATTATAAGAGTTATGATATAATTAAATGCATGTTTTAATTTAATTAATATAAGTGTTATATTTTTTAGATTAAAGTATGCTCAAGCATTTATATTCATGTGATGGATTTTTTTTTGTTATAGTATATAGTTATTCATGTGATAAATAATCAAGCACTATAACATAGAAATGCATGAAACCTAAGTTAATTATTAGTTTTAAAGTGTTTAGAGCTTGCATAATTAGACTTAGGTTTTCTAGTTCTAATAAGATTAGAATTATGAAATCAAAGTATAGTTTTTAAATGGTGACTGATTAGTAACTCTGTCTAAGGAAGGTTTTGTATAAGGTTGGGGTATTCAAGTCGTTGCTTGCGGAACACCCATACCTGGAAACCGACCTGGGAGTGAATTCGGTCCGGAGATTCTTAGATTATACTTATCGTCAGTGTCGTTAATTAAAAGTTGGTTAATATACTCACCTAGACCTAAGTAATAATGTGATTATAAACATAGGGTAAATACCATATAAGAGTTATATTGGTAGACATAGGTAAATTTTAGCCGGTTTATCTAGGTCAATCCCAAAAATTATAAAGTGCTTAGTGGGAGGAAATATAGTGTATGAGATACATTTAATTTCTAACCACAAATCTCTGTTAAGTCCGCACCGTGAGATCCATACTCGGCCTCGTGGCGCAAATGGGAGTGTCCCCCTTCGAATGGTATTTGTATGGGTCAATATCAACGTGGATGGAGAGAGTACTTATAGTGAGTGGGAGCGGGACCTGTGAAAACGAGACCCGCAGTCTCTTCTTTCGATTCACACCGTGAGACCCCTTGATCCGCCTGCTAGTTTGGCCTGGACTAGACAATCCCTTCGGAGGGCCTTGATCATGAGAGTCGGAACACCGTGAATTCCCGAAAGGGATACAATTTCCTTGTTGGTTTTCCTTCGTGGTTCACCCTTCAGTGGCTATTGTTTGGACAGATATTTGGAAACTTAAAGATTGAGGGTGACACTCACGGGATTCATTAAGTGTTAATGAATTCGACCAACTAATGGTAACTGGACGCCTAATGGAATAAGAGTTATTCTAGGATTAGGGTCTGGTCGAGAAAGTCTCGTCCTAAAAGATGAGTGTTTTTGTTCACCCTTCGGTGGCGGTCATTCTAAACCTTTAGGATATCATTGAAATTTTTAAATGACCTAGGGATCACAGGATTAAATTATGCTTAAACTTGATTGGTGTTTAAATGTTTATGCGTGACTGACACAAAATTTATTTCATTTTTTCAGCTAAAACTATGTCTAGCTCAATAATCGCTTTACATGCTTCTGACAAACGAGTGGGAGATAACTTCCAAACATGGAAGAACAACATAAACACGATTTTAGTAACTGACGACCTGAAGTTCGTGGTTACCGAGGAGTGTCCTCAGTTGCCGAGCTCGACTGCATCACGAAGTGTTCATGATGCATACGACCGATAGATCAGGGCCAATGAAAAGGCCAAGGTCTATATCATTGTCAGCTTGTCTGATGTTTTGGAAAAGAAGCATGAGTTGATGGTCACTGCTAAGGAGATCATGGATTCCTTGCAGAACATGTTTGGACAATAGTCCTTTAAGGTCAGGCACGATTCGCTCAAACACGTCTTCAACGCACGGATGAAAGAAGGGTCGTCTGTCCGTGAACATGTTCTAGACATGATGACCTACTTTAAATTGGCGGAGATGAACGGGGCTTCGATCGACGAGTTGAGCCAGGTCAGCTTTATTTTGGAGACTCTTCGGAAGAGTTTCCTTCACTTTTCTAGCAATGCTGTTATGAACAAAATTAGCTACACTCTGACTACCCTCCTCAATGAGCTAGGGAATTTCCAGTCCTTGATGAGGATCAGGGCACTGGAAGCTGAGACAATGTTGCCTACAGGTGTTATCACAGGGGTTCGACCTCTGGGACTAAACCTGTTGCTCCTTCTCACCCGAAAGGGAAGAAGAAGATGAAGAGGGGTAAAGTTGACCGAGATGCCGCCCAAAAGGGCAAGAAGGTCAAGGAAGTTGCAGAGAAAGGAAAGTGTTTCCACTGCAATGAGGACGACCACTGGAAGAGAAACTGTCGCAAGTTCCTTGCCGAGAGGAATAATCAAGGTAAATGTGATTTACTAACAACTGAAACTTGCTTAGTGGAGAGTAGTGACTCTGCCTGGATTTTAGATCCGGGCGCCACTAACCACGTTTGTTTTTCTTTTCAGGAATTGATTCCTAGCAGCTGCTACGAGAGGGTGAAGTGACTCTACGGGTTGGATCCGGGGCGATAATCTCTGCTGCAACGATCCACAAAGTGAAGCTCTATTTTGGCAGGAATTACTTATTGTTGGACAATATGTATATAGTCCCAGAGTTTACTAGAAACCTTATTTCTATTTACTGTCTTATTGAACAATGTATTTCAATTTCCTTTGATTCTAATAAAGCGTTTATTTCTTTCGAAGGCAATTTGATTTTTTCGGCTTCACTTGAGTCTAATTTGTATGTTTTAAAGCAAATTTGGTCAAAAGCGTTTTGAACACTGAATTATTTAAAACCGAAGAAGCGCGAACTAAGAGAGTTAAGGTTTCTCCAAAAGAAAATGCTCATATTTGGTATCTAAGGTTAGGCCACATTAATCTCAATCCGATTGAGAGACTAGTGAAGAGTGGACTTCTAAGTCAGTTGGAAGAAAACTCTTTACCGGTGTGTGAGTCATGCCTTGAAGGCAAAATGACCAAACGTCCTTTTAATGGAAAATGATATAGAGCCAAGGAGCCCCTTGAGCTCATACATTCTGACCTCTGTGGTTCGATGACTGTTAAAACACGAGGTGGTTAGGAATACTTCGTATCTTTCATTGATGATTATTCGAGGTATGGGTATATTTTGAAGGGAGTCGAATCCCGGAGCAGAAGCGATTGTGAATCGCGCGTTCTTAATTTAGTTACATGAATTACATTCAAGAACAATTCTATCGAGATTAAGCATATAATATCAAGATGGACAACAAGAATTATACCTTTGAAGAACTCTTTCTTCAAGTGCTACTTCTCCCACGTTCACGATCTCAGCAACACGAACTCGAACGATTGCCGACACTACACCGGATCTTCTCCGTTGTTCTCTAGGTGAGGGAGGAAGGTGGGTTCCCTGTGGGTTCCCTTTAGGTGAGATGAGATGTTTGTGAGAGATTGTGGTTTGGAACCTTTTCAACAACATAACAAATGACACACTAGGGTTTTCCAAAAGCTTAACTTAAAGTTGCATCTCATGCAACTATATATAGGGAAAAATGGTGGAAATTGCCATCCTATCCCCCTTTCATTTTCGCTTTAGTATATAGTTAATATGTTAATCTAATTCATATTAAAACTATATATTATATCAATTATATGACATATAATTGATATGACATCTTATATATGAAATTGAACACTTCAATTTCATTCTTAACTTCATACCCTCAATATAACCATGTTGAGCCAATACCTAATGGACCTACAGTTCATCAGCTCCAATGATGTGAGATTAACTGATCAAACTCTTTGATCCCATTAATCAATATTCATTGTCCACAAGTCACCCCACTATAGACTGATAGCTGCACTTTCCTCACTGTAGATTATATTGTGTCCACTGATATAATCATTACCCATGAGTCGACCCTTCATACGTTGTTCGTAATCACGGCTGGGTCAAACTACCGGTGTTCAAGTCCTGGATTGGATTGATACCTACTGACCATTCCAACTGCGAAACAGATGGCTGGCCTAGTACACAACATGGCGTACATCAGGCTCCCAACTGTTGATGCGTAAGGAATCCGTCTCATATCTTCAACTCCTTGAGGTGTCTTATGACACCGCTCCTTAGATAATTGGACTCCATGTCTAAAAGGCAATAAGCCGTTTTTTGAGTCTTGCATCCTAAACCTCAAAAACACTTTGTCGATGTAAGATGTCTGAGACAATACTAGTGTTTTATTCTTGCGGTTTCGGACAATCTGGATCACAAGAACAAACTGCGCATCACCCAAATCTTTCATTTGGAATTGCGTAGCTAGCCAATTCTTAATGTCAGTAAGACATCCTACATCATTCCCAATGAGTAGGATATCATCCACATATAGAACAAGGAATGCGACAGAATTTTTGATGATTTTCTTGTAGACACAAGGTTCATCATCATTTTGGTCAAAACCATAAGATTTGATTGCCTCGTCAAATCTTATATTCCAGGACCTAGAGGCTTGTTTCAGTCCATAAATTGTCCTTTTAAGCCTGCAAACCTTTTGTTGTCCTTATTCAATGAACCTTTTGGGTTGGTCCATGTAGATGTTTTCCTCAAGATTGTCATTTAAAAAGGTTGTCTTGACATCCATTTATCATACCTCATAGTCATAATATGCGGCAATGGCAAGTAGGATACGGATAGACTTTACCATAGCAACAGGTGAAAAGGTTTCCTCATAGTCAACCCCTTCAACCTGGGTATAACCCTTTGCTACTAGTCTAGCTTTAAAGGTTTGCACCTTCCCATCTACACCACGCTTTCTCTTGTAGATCCACTTACAACCTATAGGTTTAACCTCATCAGGCTAATCTACAAGATCCCAAACAGAATTGAAGTGCATAAGCTCCATTTCTTGGTCCATGGTTATGACCCATTTGTCTTTTCTTTGTCAACCATCGCTTGATTATAAGTCGATGGATCCTCGAAGTTGTCATCTAGTATAACAACTTCGGTTTCAGATAAACCCATGTAACGGTCAGGTTGTGTTATAATCCTCCCACTACGTTGAGGCATACTCAACTCTTGAGATGGACTCTCTTGACTAGACAAGCTAGTATCAACAACTTTTGTTGACGTACTTGTTTTATTAGCAACCTTTGCTATTGTTTCGTCTAACTCACTCAACACAATTTTACTTCTTGGTTTGTGGTCTCTAATGTGGCCCTCCTCTAAGAAAATGGCATTTGTTGACACCAAAACCTTATCTTCCTTAGGATCATAGAATAAACAACCTCTTGTTTCTTTTGGGTATCCTACAAATTGGCACAATTTTTAACGTAAATCCAACTTCTTTGGATTTGTCACAAGCACATGTGCTGGACAAACCCAAATTCTGAAATGACATAAACTACCTTTACGTCCTTTCCAGAGTTGAAAAGGTGTTCCAGAAACAATTTTTTAGGGCACATTGATCAAAATGTATATCGCAGTCTCTATTGCGTAACCCCAAAAGGAACTAGGGAGATGAGCATAAGTCATCATTGATTGAACCATGTCCAACAAGGTTCTATTTCTCCTTTCCGATACACCGTTTTGTTGTGGTGTACTGGGAGCTGAGAGTTGGGATGTAACTCCATGTTCTATCATATAGTTCTGGAATTTTAAATCCATGTACTCTGCACCTCGATCTGATCGAAGCGTTTTAATTGTTTTACCCAATTGATTTTCAACTTCAGTCTTGTATTCCTTAAACTTTTCAAGTACTTCAGACTTATGTTGTATTAGGTAAATATGCCCAAATCTAGAATAATCATCTACAAAAGAGATGAAATATTCATATCCTCCTCTGGCTTTAACACTCATCGGACCACAAAGGTCTGAATGTATAAGCTCAAGAGGTTCTTTGGCTCTATAACGTTTTTAATTAAAAAGTCTTTTAGTCAT
Organism: Trichosanthes cucumerina; assembly: GCA_036507285.1. NCBI lineage: Eukaryota > Viridiplantae > Streptophyta > Magnoliopsida > Cucurbitales > Cucurbitaceae > Trichosanthes > Trichosanthes cucumerina. The sequence continues at coordinate 58,019,069 of CM071838.1, forward strand.
TTTGTCTTCTAGGCAAGATTCACATACAGGTAAAGTATTTTCTTCTAACTCATTTAAAAGTCCATTCTTTACCAATCTCTCGATCCTATTGAGATTAATCTTACCCAATCTAAGATGCCAAAGATGAGCATTTTCTTTAGGAGAAATTTTACGTTTCTTAGTTTGTGTGTTTGGAGTTTTAAATAATTCAGTGTTCAAAACCATTTTGACTGAATTAGGCCTCAAAACATACAACCCATTTTCTAATGAAGTTGAACATATTTTCACACCTTTCTTCAAAATAAACACTTTATTCATTGAGAAAGAAACAGAAATACATTGTTCTATAAGGCAAGAAATTGAAATAAGGTTTCTAGTAAACCCTTATATCACTAATATATTGTCTAACAACATATATTTCTTGCCAAAGTAAAGCTTCATCGTGCCATTGCTACAACTGAGACGACTTCTTCATTTCCAACCCGGAGCGTTATCTCTCCTTTCTGTAGCTGCTGCTAGGAATCAATTCCCTGAAAAGAAGAGCAAACATGATTAGTGGCGCCTGAATCAAGTATCCAAGAAGTTTTATCATTATCCACTAAACAAACTTCTAAGAAAAGGAAATCATATTTACCTTTCTTCTTCTTTTCCGCAATGTACTTCGGACAGTTCCGTTTCCAATGCCCGTCTTTGTTGCAGTGGAAACACTTTCCTCTGTCAGCAACTTCTTTGACTTTCTTGCCCTTTCGGCGGCAGCTATGTCAGCTCGTTTCCCTTTACCAACCTTCTTCATGTTCTTTTTCTTCCCTTTAAGGTTAGAAGAAGATGAAGCCACTGTTTTTGTTCTAGAGGTCGAACCATTTGTTGGGATGTATGTCCTCATCTCGTGTAGTTTGTAATATTCCAAGTTGTAAATGAATAAGTGTTATTTATTTCAACATTGTGTAATAAATAAGAGTTATTTATTTAAACTTTGTGTCTCGCATTTTTCATAAACTTAATCCAATAAACTAAGCTCCAGGGTCATTGCATTAATCAGAGAACTAAGAACTTGAACGGTGTGTAGTGGACACACAGGGAGGATCACGCTCGAGTCAATGACCCGAACGGTCTACAGTATATGGATAGGGTTGGAGACCTAATCCTGTATACATTGTGGATGCGACCTGCTTCATATTTGATACAAACGAGGTGATCTGACTCGTTCATGTGGTTGACATGCGAGTGGGGGCATCATGTGCAATGAGATTGTACAAGACTGGACCGTGAATTATTAGACTTACTAATGTAACACCGTTAACAGTATAGAGCTAATAATTTCGTAGATGACCAATATTGACTCGACCTTAATCATGAGCGTGTCACGGACTCCTATCTGCGGGGGTCTGTCCTTTGACTAGCACGGGTGAGGGTGGCCACTGTTGCTCGCCCAATATGCCTATCTTCTCAGGGACAAGACCACGTGGGGGGCTGGAAACTTGACTACGCAAGAAGGAATTCACTCATTCCCGACATAGGGAAACTAGAGGGGTTGTTCCCTTAAATGCTGTCTCCAGGACTTGAACAACGGGGCCCCACTCTCTCATTGGCCTGAGAGGGTTGTTGTTTATGGTTGGACCATGCAACGTAGTTGTTCATTAGAGGAGCAGTGGGACTTAAGGAGCAAGAGGTAGACACAGGGGTAAAACTGTAATTTGACTCAGCTGTGACTACGAACAACCTGTGAAGGGTCGACTCATGGGTATTGGTTATATCGATGGACATAACTTGTCCTACAATTATGAGAGTGCAGCTACGGGCTTTAGTGGAGTGTTACCGTAGCTAATGAATGTTGAATAACCGGGTCAAAGAGTTTGACAAGTTAGTCTCGGATCATTGGAGCTCAAATCACGTGCGGGTCCATTAGGTCCTCAGTTTGGCTCAAATTGGACAAATTGAGGGTTTATGAGTTTGTGTGAATTTGAAGTGTTCAAATTCATTATTTGGGTATTTATGTAATTTATATGAGTTATAGATGACATAATATATAGTTTGATGTGAATGAGATTCATAATAAACTATAGTATAGCCTAATTGATTAATTAGTGCTAATTGGAGAAATTGAATTGAGAGAAATTAAATTGAATGTGATTCAATTTATAATTCAACATTTATACAAATGAGATTTGTATAATAAGGTATGAGATACCTTATATTATATAATATGCAAATGTGATTTGTATATTATATGGTTGTGGTAAAATTGTGATTTGATGGAGGTTTTCACTCCATCACACAATAGTATTTAAAGGCTTTGCAAGAAGCCTTTGGTGTGCCAATTTCCTTTTTTTTGGATTTTCATCCAAAGAGAGCAAAAAGACTTTCTCTCATTCTCTCTCAATTCTCTCTAAGACTTCTCCTCGCCCAAAACTAAAGGGAGTCCCACTCACTCTCCCTCAACCTCCCGAGAAGACATTTTGGAGGTGTCTCCCTGTTCGGATCGAGAATCGAGTTCGAGGAGTTCGTTGGTACGAGAGAGATCGTGACCGGAGAAGGAGAAAACATTGAAGAAGTGTTCTTCAAGAGGTTAGTATCTATTATACTTACTGTTTTCTCTATTATTTTGCATGTTTAGCCTAGGATCTATGAGATAGATTCAATTTTAAGACACATTTTACACAACGGATCAACGACGTTTCACAACGTCTTCCGCTGCGGGAATTCAAAATCCCTTCAATTGGTATCAGAGCCAGGTTGTTGCTCTTCGTTGTGTATTCTGTGGATTCTTAAAATTAGGTGGGTAGCATTAATTTTCATGACATGAATGTTAATGGTTTGCAATTTTGGATGTTTTCGATTTTTGGCACTAGTTTAGATTTACATTAAAGTTGATGAGATCAATGTAAGGTCCCGTTGTTTTGGGCATTTTTTAAAGTAAATCGAGTCTATAAGTCCGTGTCGTTCGTGGCAAGAGTTGTCGTGAAGAAAACGGAGCAAAAACGGGCGATTTCGGTGGAAAACAGCAAAAGTTATTTTCTGGAAGTTTATCAGCGTTGCGACGCTGTTCTTCAACGTTGCGACGCTGTTTTTCAACGTTGTGACGCTATCCTTGCTGTTGGAGGCTGCTGCAGTGCAGCATTGCAACGCCACAACGTTGAGAACGCTAGCCGCGACGCTATACATTACAGCGTTGCAACGCAATAACAACGTTGCAACACAATAACAACGTTGCAACACCGTGGCGTAGTGGAGCGTGGAGCCCGAATATTCTGGGGACGTGGTACGTATGCAGCGGTTCGAGTTTGGGCTGGTGCAACTTCCATTTTATTCTATTTTATTTTTATTTATTTATTTGTAAAATTGATTTTTCTTAAATGTATTTTATTTAATTATTTAAATTAATATTAATATAAGAGTTATATTAATGTTAATTAATTTAATTTTATGTCCCTTGGGTGCCAAAAATCGGTCCAATATTGCTATTTAATTATTTTATGCATGAGATGTATGATTTAATTATTTCTATGTGCATAAAGTATGCAATATAGATTTAAAATCTCACCTTAGGTTAAACATTTCATGCATCATATTATATTATAAGAGTTATAATATATAGTATGCATGATAGGATTATATTATAAGAGTTATAATATAATGTTTGCATGTTTTAATTTATTTAATATAAGTGTTATATTTCTCAGATTAAAAGCATGCTCATGCATTTAATTCATGTGATGAATGTATGTTATAGTATAGTATTATTCATGTGATGAATGATCAAGCACTATAACATTGAAATGCATGTAACCTAAGTTATGATGGAGATCTGATCTCCTTGAGCAGTGGAAACGTGATTGGAATCGTTAATGTGCTTGATTGTTTACCTAAAAACAAAAAAAAGTACATTGACCCAAAAATAATACAGAACAAGCATGAATTTCTAATCCTATTAGACATGGATAATAGGATACATGCAATCATGTAAAGTTTAACAATTAAACAAAAGGAGAGAAAGAAGAATTACCTTTGTAGACTTTCTCCAGCAACTTGTTGCTCCAAAAGTTGTACAACAAATCAACTGTAGAACTTCTCTGTTTTTCTTCCAACAAGAACACAACCAATAGGAGAACCTCCTATGTCTATGACAAATCAACCTTGGTGGGAAGGTTTCCAACAATTGAAAATTTTGGGAATGAGAGTGAGAGAGAGAGAATTTTTTTTGCAGCAATTCACCAATTGCAAAAAAAATCAATCGATCCCTGCTTCTTCCAACTCCCTACAATTAACGATACCGAGTGGAGATGAAACTAGTGAGTGGGGAACGTGTCATCTACACGTTCCCCTCTTTTAATTAATTAAAACAAATATAACCTATTAAATAATTAATTAATTCTTAATTAATTAATTTGAATATCTTATATATTAAATAGATTATATGTATATGATTAAATCACATTTAATCATTAACCTATAGTTTTAATGTACATCCAGTGCACATTAAATTTTATCTTATAGTTTGCAAATGTGAATCATATTCACATTTAATATAATATTTGAACTCTTTCAAATATCCAATTCTCTCATATAATTTAATATGAATCATATTCACATTAAATTTATAATATATAGTTCCAAAACTATATATTATATCGCATCTAAATACATTAAATATATTCCCTAATGAATTTGACCATTTCAAATTCAAATGATCTAAGAACCCTTTACGAGCTAGAAGGTGGACCTAATGGACCTACAGATAAGAAGCTCCAACGATACGAGATTGCTCGGTTAATCTCATTAACCTCCCAATCAACATTCGTTAACTGCTGGAACACTCCACTAAAGTCCAAGAGCTGCACTCTTCTCACTGCAGATATATTTCTGTGTCCATGGATATTGACCAATAACAACAAGTCAATCCTTCACGAATGTTCGTAACACAAGCTGGGTCAAATTACCGTTTTACCCCTGGGTTACATCTTATGCCTTAAGTACCAGTGCTCCTCTAATGAACAATTTATTTGTGATCCTACCAACAAACAGAGTCCCTCTCGGGCCAATGAGAGGGTCGGGCCCTTTGTTCAAGTCCCGAAGACACCACTTAAGGGAACATTCCTCTACTTACCCTAGTAGGCGGGAAGGAGTGAATTCCATCTTGCTAAGTTAAGTTCTCAGCCGCTCACTCGGTCTTGTCTCCAATAAGGTAGGCATATTGAGTCGGCGAATTTGGCCACTCTCACCCATACTAGTCAAAGGACAATCCATCGCGAACGGGAGTTCGTAACCTGCTCAGGATTGAGATCAAGTTGCTTGGTCATCCTAGTGAAATAGAAACCTAACTAGTCAACGGAGTTACAGCTAAAGGTTACTATTTCGTGGTCCGGTCTTATGTTATCTCATTACATAGGATATCCCCACTCACATGTCATCTACACGAACACGTTAGGATCACAGTGTTTGTATCAAATACAAAGTGGGTCACATCAATAGTTTAACCAGGCTAAGGTACCCAAACCTTATCCCCTAACTATAGACCCTTTAGGTTGTATCTCGAACCGAGATCCTTTTTATGTACATTACATTCAGTTAAAGATTCATTTAACAGCCTTGGATGTTTAGTTTATTGGATTTAGGGTTTAAATAAAGGCAAACTCGTAGATAACAAACAATAACACTTTATTGAAATAGTAACACTTTATTACATTAATTAGAACATAATTACAAAGTACGAGTTTTAGGGCACAAATCCCAACAAACTCCCACTTGAACTAAAACTTTAGTGGGGTACATCATAATCTAAAACAGTGGTTACAAGAGATAGAAATACAATAAACTAGGGCATCCATATACCCCATTACATATCTCCCACTTGCCCTAGATTAGCTTATGTACATATCTCGTAGACGCAGACTTTCAAGATGACCCTCGAACACTTTAGCCGTGAGAGTCTTTGTAAACAGATCAGTAATATTGTGCTCCGAAGCGATCTTCGTGACTGTCACATCTCCTCGTTGCACTATTTCTCGTATCAGGTGATACTTCCTCTCGATGTGCTTTCCTCGCTTATGGCTGCGATGTTCCTTCGAATTGGCTACCGCACCACTATTGTCATAGTATAAGGTCATGGCAGATTCCATATTTGGAACAACTTCCAAATCAGTAAGGAATTTCCTTAGCCAAATAGCCTCCTTAGGTGCTTCACAAGCAGCGACATACTCAGCCTCCATTGTGGAGTCAGTGATGCATCCTTGCTTGATGCTTCACCATACTATAGCTCCCCCGTTCAGAGTGAAAACTGATCCCTATGTGGATTTTCGAGAATCCTTATCGGTATGAAAATCAGAATCAGTGTATCCAGTAAGGATCAGATCCTTAGACCCATACACAAGCATATAGTCCCTCGTTCTCCTTAGATACTTGAGGATATTTTTAATTGCTGTCCAGTAGTCTAACCCTGGATTGGACTGGTACCTAATAACTATTCCTACTGCATAGCAAATGTCCGGCCTCGTGCATAGCATAGCATACATTAAGCTACCTACTGCAGAGGCATAGGGAATATGTCTCATATCCTCAACTTCTTGAGGTGTCTTGGGACACTGTTCCCTAGACAAATGAACTTCGTGCCTTAAGGGTAATATGCCCCTCTTGGAATTATGCATCGAATATCTGGACAACATTTTGTCGATATAAGATGCTTGAGACAGTGCTAGCGTTTTGTTCTTGCGATTCTTAAAGATCTGAATCCCAAGAACATATTGCGCCTCTCCCAAATATTTCATTTGGAATTGGGTCGCCAGCGAATTCTTTATATCAGTTAGGTATCCTACATCATTCCCAATGAGTAGGATATCATCCACATAAAGTACTAACAATGCTACTTTGTCGTTGACGATTCTCTTGTAAACACGAGGCTCGTCAACGTTTTGATCAAAGCCGTAAGACTTGATCGCAATATCAAATCTTATATTCCAAGATCTTGATGCTTGTTTCAATCCATAAATGGATCGATTAAGCTTGCAAACTTTTTGCTCCTGACCTCGTGCTATGAACCCTTCAGGTTGAGACATATAGATGCTCTCGTCAAGATTACCATTCAAAAAGGCAGCCTTGACGTCCATTTGCCAAATTTCATAATCATAAAATGCGGCTATGGACAAGAGTATCCTTATAGACTTCAGCCTAGCAACAGGGGAAAAAGTTTCTTCATAGTCAACTCCTTCCCTTTGGGTAAAACACTTTACTACAAGTCTAGCCTTAAAGGTCTGTACCTTTCCGGCTGCATCTCTCTTTCTCTTATAGATCGATTTACCCCTATGGGTCTAACCCCTTCAGGTTGGTCTACAAGTTCCCATACTGAATTGAAGTCCATTGACTCCATTTCAAGGTCCATGGCTTTGATCCATTGGTCCTTGTCTACGTCATTCATTGCCTGTTTATAAGACAATGGATCTTCTACGACGTCATCAGGTATGACAACTTGAGTTTCAGCTAAACCCAAGTAGCGGTCAGGTTGGGAAACAACCCTCCCACTGCATCGAGACATTCCCAACGATTGAGACGGACGAGACTGACTTGAGGGTCTGACTCCTCCATCAACTCTTGATGAGGGGCCAGCTTGATCAACAACTCTTGTTGGTTCATGTGTAGCTTCATTTAGTACCAATTTACTACGCGGTTTATGGTTTCTCATGTGATCTTCCTCCAAGAACGTGGCGTTTGTCGATACAATCACCTTATTTTCTTGTGGGTCGTAGAAAAGACCACCTCTCGTTTCTTTGGGATAGCCAACAAATTGGCACAATCTTGAACGAGGTTCCAGTTTCTTTGGGTTTGTCACGAGTACGTGTGCTGGACATCCCCAAATCCTGAAGTGTTGTAAACTAGGTTTATGCCCTTCCAAAGTTCAAAAGGTGTTTCAAACACTTTTGTGGAACACCGCTCAAGATTTGAATGCAGTCTCTCTGCGTATCCCCAAAACGAGGCGGGTAATTGAGCATAGCTCATCATAGAAACGAACCATGTCTAACAAGGTTCTATTTCTCCTTTCTGACACACCATTTTGCTGTGGTGTATTAGGTGCAGAGAGTTGAGATTTAATTCCATGTTCTATCATATAGTCCTGGAATCTCAAATCCATATACTCTCCACCTCGATCGGATCGAAGTGTTTTAATGCTTTTCCCTAATGCATTCTCTACTTGACCTTATACTCTTTGAACTTTTCAAGAGCTTGGACTTGTGATGCATTAGGTATAAATAACCATACCTCGAATAATCATCTATGAAAGAGATGAAATATTCGTACCCTCCTCGAGGTTTAACATTCACCGGACCACAAAGATCCGAATGTATAAGTTCTAAGGGTTCTACGGCTCTATAACCTTTTCTAGTAAAAGGTCGTTTGGTCATTTTACCTTCCAAGAAAGACTCGCAAGGCGGTAAAGAATCATCTTCTAACTTGTTTAGAAGTCCATTCTTAGAGAGTCTCTCAATCCGTTTGAGATTAATATGAACAAGTCTAAGATGCCACAGATAGGTATTATTATTTGGAGAAATTCTTTGCCTTTTATTGTGAGTGTTAGCATTCTTAAACATCTCATGATTTAAAATTGCTTTGGTTTTATTCGGTTTCAGTATGTACAAGCAATTTTTCAATTTAGCATAACAAATATTGACACCCTCTTTCAAAATGAACGCTTCATTGATTGAAAAAGAAATACAATAACCAAGTTCTATTAAACAAGAGATAGAAATTAAGTTCCTTTTAAGCTTAGGAACTATATACAGATTTTTCATTAAAATAAATCTATCTCTGAAAAATAACTTGGCATCTCCCACTACACGAGCTGAGACGACGTCTCCCGTTCCGACCCTAAGCGTCATCTCACCCTCTTCGAGCTCCTTGAAGGAACTAGTTTCCTGAAATGAAGAGCAAACGTGATTAGTGGCTCCTGAATCAAGTATCCAGGTTAAATCATCATTTTTCACTAAACAAGTTTCAAGAACAAGTAAATTTAATTTACCTTTCTTCTCTTTGAGCTCAACAAGGTATTTTGGGCAGTTTCTCTTTCAGTGTCCATCCATGTTGCAGTGGAAACACTTTCCTTTATCTGCAAGCTTGGCTTTTCCTTGCCTTTGTCGTGCAGCAGTGTGCCTTCCCTTTCCCTCCGATTTTTCTTCTTTTGGGTCTTCTTAAGCCCGGAAGATGAGCTACGAGACTTAGTCCTAGAGGATGAACGCTCGAACCTTTCCGGAATGGGCAAACAGATTTGCCTCTCCATCACCGCCCCCTTTATTCTTCATAAGAGACCAAAAGTCCGTAGTTCATTAAGGAGAGTAGGCGGGTTATGCTCTATCTTGTTCATCACCGCATTGCTTGCGGAATTGCGAAACTCTTGGAAGATTCCGGGATGAACGATACACGACTCGCTCACAATGACCGCCGCTCCGTTCATCTCAACCACGTTGAAGTGGACCATCGAGATCAAGAACGTGTTCTCTCACCGATGACCCCTCCTTCATACGGGAGTTATAAACGTATTTGAGGAATTCGTGTCGAACTTTGTCCGCATTTGTTGTCCAAACATTTCTGCGGTGAACTCATGATCTCACGAGCCGAGACCATGCCCTCGTGCTTTTGGCGAACTTGAAACACTAGCCAAAATGTAGACCTTGGCCTTATCATTGGCCTTGATTCACGATGCGTGCGCCTCCTTATGATTGAGGAGCGTTACGGCGCAGAATCTGAGGACATTCCTCGATTAGTACGAACCGAAGGTCGTCAACAACGAGAATCGTATTCAAGTTGGACTTCCACGTAGTAAAATTCTCACCAGTTAAACGGTCGCTTTTATGTAAGTCTATTATTGAGGACGACATGCTGAAAATCCAAAATAGTTCTAATTAGTTATGCCTTTTAAACCCATTATAAAAACCAATCTAATTTAGCAAAATTATTAATGAAACCTAGTGTTTAAACTAAAACCCATTGTATAAGTTAAACCTTTAATTTTGCAACGATACTTCAAGGGTTTAGAACAAAAGCCTCCGTCGGGCGGTCAGTCATTCCTCCCTTGAATTGAGACTTTCTCAGCCAATTCCCACTACCAGAACATATCATCTCCCAATGGTCCTTAGCTACCGTTTGTTTGGTCAAGGACTTGTTAACTAACTTAACTCATCCCGTAAATGTGACCCTACCATTTTCAGATCCAATAGGCCCGAGCCAACAGGCTACTATTAAGAAAGACAACTGCTGGCAAACAACCTAAGAGACCCTATCCATTTCTTGAGTTCGCGGTGTTCCGATCCCTATAGTCAGGCTCAGTAGGGTTTGGTGCATTCCAGGACAACCTAGCAAAGCGGACTATAGAAATCTCACTGGTGCGACCTAATGGAGGAGGCCGTGAGATACGCTGACACGCGTCTTGCTCCCATTTACTATGAATACTTCCCTCATCCACCTTGGTATTGAACCATGCAAACACATACCGTAGGGGGACGCCCTATTGACGCTGCATAACCGAGCAAGGAACTCACGGTGTGAACTCTTGAGGACGTGAGAGTAAACTCGATGCGAACATCTCGTTTTCTCCCACTGAAGTTCCTAAAATTAGGGTATGGATTTAACTTAGTCGGATTCTGGCTAAAAGAATCTATCTAAGTCTATACCTATTATAACTATTATAACTAGGTCTTAAAACCTTATGTCTAGGTGAATAAACATTTTAATTACCTATAGATAAACCAGAACTGAGGTTAATTCAACTCAGGTTACGGGTCAGTTCCCAGGTAGGAGGTGTTCCGTTAACTGTCAGCTTAAGTACCCCCAGACTTAGACAGAACTTCACCGGTAGAGTTCCCTTATAACCAAAGTCCTAAAGTCCTACTATATTTTAAACTATTTAAAATGTTACGTAAGACTTATTTCTAATCCTATTAGAATTTGAAGCTTAGGTCTAAATTAATTTTAAACAATTTAAAACTAATTAAATTTAACCCAAGTTCCTATGTTTGCATGCATTTCTTTATTATAGGCTGTGGTTTCTAAAACCCCTATAATTTATAACTCTTATAAATTTTAATAATTAACCTTTGAGAAAGAAACTATATTATAAATCCAACAATCTATATTCAAATTGGAATTATAAAAGAAATTCAACTATTTGGATTATAAAATTACTTAAATAAAATAACATTTATTTTAAACTAAGTAATTTCATGCTCCATGCAATTTATTTTCCATATAATCTAATTATAACACTTATAATTAATTACTCATGAAAAAAAAAAATTAGTCATGCATTCAACCATATTCATATAACATTTATATAAATAAAGTGCATGAACATGCTTATCCTAAGGTGGGAATAATCTAAATGATATTCATATAGATAAAAAGCTGTAAAACTGGAATAATTTGGCCCCTAAAGTGCAAAAAAATAAATTACATTAATTTATTTCATGAATCGCCTTAAACCGCTCGAACAAGACCAAAACCAACGAACCAGCTCGAACTGGTCTGCTGCTGCTTGAATCGCCTCACGGCGTTGCAACGCTGATGCTAGCGTTGCAACGCCCGCTTCATCCTCACGCGCGTCTGCTATCGGGATGGCGTTGCAACGTTGAGGGGCAGCGTTGCAACACCGCTGACCCCTTGATCGCCCGCGTCGATAGGGAACGCTGGCGTTGCGACGCTGTTCTTCAGCGTTGCAACGCTGCTACTTCGGCAGCAGCCTTCTTCCACGAACACAGCAACTTCGTTCTTCAATTCCTTCTTCGATTCTCAACCAAAATGAATGAAACTTGTCCCGAACGACTCGTAACTCAATTACAGACTGAATTTTGCACTTTTTGCCTAAAAACGCACGGGGCTTTACATACTAATTGATCAAAATCAAAGTAAACTAAGGCCAAAACATTCCTAAACAAGTTTTACAGCTAACCAAATGCAATTCCCACCAAGTCAATGCAATTTTATTTCAAAACAAAACAATACAAGCATTGCTTTGATACCAATTGATGGACATCTGATCTTCTTGAGCAACGAAAACGTGATTGGAATCGTTAATGTGCTTGATTGTTTTGCTAAAAACAAAAACCAGTACATTGACCCAAAAATAATACAGAACAAGCATGAATTTCTAATCCTATTAGACATGGATAATAGCATACATGCAAACATGTAAAGTTTAACAATTAAACTAAAGGAGAGAAAGAAGAATTACCTTTGTAGACTTTCTCCAGCAACTTGTTGCTCCAAAAGTTGTACAACAAATCAACTGTAGAACTTCTCTGTTTTTCTTCCAGCAAGAACACAACCAACAGGAGAACCTCCTATGTCTCTGAATGCTTAAATCAACCTTGGTGGAAAGGTTTCCAACAATTGAAAATTTTGGGAATGAGAGTGAGAGAGAGAGAATTTTTTTTGTAGCAATTCACCAATTGCAAAAAAAATCAATCGATCCATGCTTCTTCCAACTCCCTACACTTAACGATAGGGAGTGGAGAAGAAACTGGTGAGTGGGGAACGTGTCATCTACACGTTCCCCTCTTTTAATTAATTCTTAATTAATTAATTTGAATATCTTATATATTAAATAGATTATATGTATATGATTAAATCACATTTAATCATTAACCTATAGTTTTAATGTACATCCAGTGCACATTAAATTTTATCATATAGTTTGCAAATGTGAATCATATTCACATTTAATATAATATTTGAACTCTTTCAAATATTCAATTCTCTCATATAATTTAAAATAAATCATATTCACATTAAATTTATAATATATAGTTCCAAAAGTATATATTATATCGTATCTAAATACATTAAATATATTCCCTAATGAATTTGAACATTTCAAATTCAAATGATCTAAGAACCCTTTACAAGCTAGAAGGTGGACCTAATGGACCTACAGATCAGAAGCTCTAACGATACGAGATTGCTCGGTTAATCTCGTTAACCTCCCAATCAAAATTCGTTAACTGCGGGAACACTCCACTAAAGTCCAAGAGTTGCACACTTCTCACTGCAGATATATTTCTGTGTCCATGGATATTGACGAATAACAACAAGTCAATCCTTCACGAATGTTCGTAACACCAGCTGGGTCAAATTACCGTTTTACCCCTGGGTTACATCTTATGCCTTAAGTACCAGTGCTTCTCTAATGAACAATTTGTCTGTGGTCCTACCAACAAACAGAGTCCCTCTCGGGCCAATGAGAGGGTCGGGCCCTTTGTTCAACTCCCGGAGACACCACTTAAGGGAACATTCCTCTACTTACCCTAGTAGGCGGGAAAGAGTGAATTCCATCTTGCTAAGTTAAATTCCCAACCGCTCACTCGGTCTTGTCCCCAAGAAGGTAGGCATATTGAGTCGACGAATCTGGTCACTCTCACCCATACTAGTCAAAGGACAATCCCTCGCGAACGGGAGTTCGTAACCTGCTCAAGATTGAGATCAAGTTGCCTAGGTCATCCTAGTGAAATAGAAACCTAACTAGTCAACGGAGTTACAGCTATAGGTTACTATTTTGTGGTCCGGTTTTATGTAATCTCATTACATAGGATATCCCCACTCACATGTCATCTACACGAATACGTTAGGATCACAGTGTTTGTATCAAATACAAAGTGGGCCACATCCATAGTTTAACCAGGGTAAGGTACCCAAACCTTATTCCCTAACTATAGACCCTTTAGGTTGCATCTCGTACCGAGATCCTTTTTATGTACATTACATTCAGTTAAAGATTCATTTAACAACCTTGGATGTTTAGTTTATTGGATTTAGGGTCTAAATAAAGGTAAACTCGTAGATAACAAACAATAACACTTTATTGAAATATAACACTTTATTACATTAATTAGAACATAATTACAAACTACGAGTTTTAGGGCACAAATCCCAACAAGTTAATTATTAGTTTTAAATGGTTTAGAACTTGAATAATTAGACTTAGGTCTTCAATTTCTAATGAGATTAGAAATTAGGAAATGAAATATGACCTTTGAATGGAGACTGATAAGTAACTCTGTCTAAGGAAGGTTTTGTCTAAGGTTGGGGTATTTAAGTTGATGCTTGCGGAACACCCCTACCTGGAAACCGACCTGGGAGTGAATTCGGTCCGGAGATTCTTAGGTTATATTCTCGTGAGTGTCGTTAATTAAGAGTTAATTAATTTACTCACATAGACCTAAGTTAATAATGTGATTATAGACTTAGGTTAACCCAATATAATAGTTATATTGGTAGACTTAGGTAAATTTTAGCTCGTTTATCTAGGTCAATCCCGAATATTTTAAAGTGTTGAGTGGGAGAAAATAAAGTGTATGAGATATATTTAATTTTCCATCCACAAATCTCCGTTAAGTTCGCACCGTGAGATCCATGCTCGGCCTCGTGGCACAAATGGGAGCGTCCCCCTATGGGTGGCATTTGTATGGGTCAATATCAACGTGAATGGAGAGAGTACTTTTAGTGAGTTGGAGTGGGACTTTTGAAAACGGGACCCACGATCTCTTCTTTCGATTCACACCGTGAGACGCCTATGATCCGCCTGCTATTTTGGCCTTGACCAGACAATCCCTATGGAAGGCCTTGATCATGGGAGTCGGAACACCGTGAATTCCCGAAAGGGATACGATTTCCTTGTTGGTTTTCTTTCTTAGTCCTCCCTACGACGGCTATTGTTTGGACGGATACTATGAAATTTAAAGATTGAGGGTGACACTCACAGGATTCATTAAGAGTTAATGGATTCTGACCGAAAAATGGTAATTGGATGCCTAATGGAATAAGAGTTATTTTGGGATTAGGGTCGTATCGAGAAAGTCTCGTCCTAGAGGAGGAGTTGGTTTGTCTACCCTACGGTGGCGGTCATTCTAAACCTTTAGGGTATCATTGCAAATTTTGAATGACCTAGGGATCATAGGATAAAAATTTGCTAAAATTCGATTGGATTTTCAAAAGTTTTTGCGAGACTAATACAAAGTTTTTCATTTTATTTCAGCAACAAAATGTCAAACGCTTTTGACGCCCCTTTAGCTTCCGTTAAGTTAGTCGACGATAGTATTTCGTGGAAAAACAATATAGACACGATTTTGGTAAATGACGACCAAGAGTTCGCGCTCACTGGAGAGGGTCCTTACGTGCCCGGTTCAACAGTCCTATTCAACAATCTACAAACCTTTCAAGCCTTGGTGCAAACTAGGGGACAGGAAGCTGAGGCAAGTGTTGCCTTAAGACCTTTTCACGAGGCGACCTGCAGGATAAAGTTTGTAGACTCTTCAGCCCTAAGGGGAAAAAGAGAAGTTGAAGGAAGTTAAGGTTGACCATTGCTGCCCCTAAGAGGCAAAGAAATCAAGGATGTTGCCGAAAAGTGTTTCTCTTTGCAATGAGGACGGACACACGAAAAGGAGTTGTCCAGAAATTCCTTGATGAAAAGAAGATGACAGGTAAATGTGATTTACTTGTCACAAAAACTTGTTTAGTGGAGAGTAATGACTCTGCTTGGATATTGGATTCAGGCGCCACTAACCACGTTTGCTCTTCTTTTCAAGGATTAAGTTCCTGGCAGCGGCTTCAAGAGGGTAAGATAACACTCAGGGTTGGATCCGGAGAAGTTGTCTCAGCTGCAGCAATAGGCACGGTGAAGCTGTTCTTTGGCGGGAAGTACTTATTATTGGATAATATGTACATAGTTCCTGGGTTTACGAGAAACCTAGTTTCTATTTCCTGCCTATTAGAACAAAATATTTCTATTTCATTCAAGAGTAATAAAGCGTTTATTTCTCGAAATGAAAATTTGATTTGTTCTGCTTCGCTTGAGAGCAATCTATATGTTTTGAACCCAAATTCGGTCAAAAGTGTTTTGAACACCGAATTGTTTAAAACAGCTGAAACGCAAACTAAGAGAGCGAAAGTTTCTCCTAAGGAAAATGCCCATCTTTGGCATCTACGGTTAGGCCACATTAATCTCAATATGATTGAGAAACTAGTGAAGAGTGGACTTCTAAACGAGTTGGAAGAAAACTCTTTACCGGTATGTGAGTCATGCCTTGAAGGCAAAATGGCCAAACGTCCTTTTAGTGGAAAAGGATATAGAGCCAAGGAGCCCCTTGAGCTTATACATTTTGACCTCTCTTGTTCGATGAATGTTAAAGCACGAGGTGGTTACAAATACTTCGTATCTTTCATAGAGGACTATTCGAGGTATGGGTACATTTACATAATGTATAGGAAGTCTGAAACACTTGAAAAGTTCAAGTAGTTCAAGACTGAGGTTGAAAACCTATTAGGTAAATCGATTAAAACACTTTGATCGGATCGAGGTGGAGAGTATATGGACACTGAATTCCAGGACTATATGATAGAACATGGAATTACGTCCCAACTCTCAGCACCTGGTATTCTACAACAGAATGGTGTATCGGAGAGGAGAAACAGAACCTTGTTGGACATGGTTCGGTCGATGATGAGTTATGCTCGTCTCCCTGATTCTTTTTGGGGTACGCAGTGGAGACTGCGGTTTACATTTTGAACACAGTTCCGTCGAAAAGTGTTTGTGAAACACCTTTCGAACTCTGGCATGGTCGTAAAACCAGTTTACGTCATTTCAGAATTTGGAGATGCCCGACCCATGTGTTGGTGTCAAACTCGAAGAAGTTGGAACCCCGTTCAAAGTTGTGCCTCTTTGTAGGTTACCAAAAAGAGACTAGAGGTGGTTACTTTTACGATCCTAAGGATAATAGGGTGCTTGTGTCGACAAACGCCACTTTCCTTGATGAAGACCACATCAGGGATCACTTACGAAGGAGTAAAATTGTGTTGAATGAAATGGATAGTTCATCAGCAAGAGTTGCTGATGGTGCTAGTACGTCAACAGGTGTTGTTGATCCTAGCTCGTCTAGTCAAGTCCATTCCCAAGAGTTGGGAATGCCTCGACGTAGTGGGAGGGCTGTGAGACAGCCTGAACATTACATGGGTTTAGCTGAAACCCAAGTTGTCACTCCTGATGATGACTGCGAGGATCCATTGACCTATGATCAGGCAATGGCAGACGTTGACAAAAACGAATGGATTAAAGCCATGGACCAGGAAATGGAGTCGATGTACTTCAATTCCGTCTGCGAGCTTGTGGACCAACCGGATGGTGTTAAACCTATTGGTTGCAAGTGTATCTACAAGCGTAAACGTGGTGTAGATGGGAAGGTGCAGACCTTCAAAGCTCGACTAGTGGCAAAGGGTTTTACCCAGGTGGAAGGGGTTGACTATGAGGAAACCTTTTCACCTGTTGCCATGGTAAAGTCGATTAGAATCCTTCTGGCCATTGCCGCATATTATGACTATGAGGTATGGCAGATGGATGTCAAGACCGCCTTTCTGAATGGCAACCTTGACGAGACCATCTACATGGACCAGCCCAAGGGGTTCATTGCCCAAGGCCAAAAGCAAAAGGTTTGCCGACTTCAAATGTCTAATTATGGACTAAAAAAAGCCTCGAGGTCTTGGAATATAAGGTTTGATGAGGCGATCAAATCTTATGGCTTTGATCAAAATGTTGGCGAGCCTTGTGTTTACAAGAAAATCGTTAACAATACTGTCGCGTTTCTTATATTGTATGTGGATGATATCCTTCTCATTGGGAATGAGATAGGATTTCTTACTAACATTAAGGAATGGTTGGCTTCGCAATTCCAAATGAAAGATTTGGGAGAGGCACAGTATGTTATAGGTATCCAGATTGTCTGGAACCGGAAGAACAGAACGCTAGCCATGTCTCAGGCATCTTACATTGAAAAGATGTTGTCTAGATATAAGATTCAGAACTCCAAGAAGGGTTTGCTGCCTTTCAGGCATGGGGTTCACCTGCCTAAGGATTAATGTCCTAAGACGCCTCAAGAGGTTGAGGATATGAGACAAATCCCCTATGCTTCAACTGTATGGAGCCTGATGTATTTACCATGTTGTGTACTAAGCCCGACATATGTTATGCAGTTGGGATTGTCAGTAGGTATCAATCCAATCCATGATTAGATCACTGGACAGCCGTAAAGGCAATCCGCAAGTATCTTAGGAGAGCGAGGAGCTACAACCTTGTGTATGGGAGTGGGGATTTGATCCTTACGGGATACACAGATTCTGACTTTCTGACCGATAAGGATTCTAAGAAATCCACTTCGGGGTCAGCCTTCATTCTTAATGGAGGAGCTGTTGTGTGGCGAAGCATCAAGCAGGGATGCATCGCTGATTCCACGATGGAAGCCGAGTATGTTGCGGCTTGTGAAGCTGCAAAAGAAGCTGTTTGGCTCAGGAAGTTCACGACGGATTTGGAAGTTGTTCCAAATATGAACTTGCCGATCACACTATTTTGTGACAACAGTGGTGCAGTAGCCAACTCGAGAGAACCTCGTAGTCATGAAAGGGGTAAGCATATAGAGCGTAAGTATCACCTGATACGGGAGATTGTGCACCGCGAAGACGTGACAATCACGCAGATAGGTTCGGAGCACAACGTTGCTGATCCATTTACAAAGGCCCTCACGACTAAGGTGTTTGAGGTTAACCTAGAGAGTCAAGGTCTTCGAGTGCTTCCTGACTAGGGCAAGTGGGAGTATTGTAAAGGGGTATTCAATGCCCTAGTTTATTGTATTACTTTATTGTATCACTTTACTGTACATTTGAGAAATGTATCATGTACTCCACTAGCTTAGTCCAAGTGGGAGTTTGTTGGGATGTATGTCCTCATCTCGTGTAGTTTGTAATATTCCAAGTTGTAAATGAATAAGAGTTATTTATTTCAACATTGTTTAATAAATAAGAGTTATTTATTTAAACTTTGTGTCTCATATTTTTCATAAACTTAATCCAATAAACTAAGCTCCAGGGTCATTGCATTAATCAGAGAACTAAGAACTTGAACGGTGTGTAGTGGACACATAGGGAGGATCACGTTCGAGTCAATGACCCGAACGGTCTACAGTATATTGATAGGGTTGGACACCTAATCCTTGATACACTGTGGATGCGGCCCGCTTTGTATTAGATACAAACGAGGTGATCTGACTCGTTCATGTGGTTGACATGCGAGTGGGGGCATCCTGTGCAATGAGATTGTACAAGACTGGACCGTGAATTATTAGACTTACTAATGTAACACCGTTAACAGTATAGAGCTAATAATTACGTAGATGACCATTAGTGACTCGACCTTAATCATGAGCGTGTCACGGACTCCTGTATGCGGGGTTTGTCCTTTGACTAGTACGGTTGAGGGTGGGCACTGTTGCTCGCCCAATATGCCTATCTTCTCAGGGGCAGGACCACGTGGGGAGCTGGGAACTTGACTACGCAAAAAGGAATTCACTCGTTCCCGACTTAGGGAAACTAGAGGGGTTGTTCCCTTAAGTGCTGTCTCCACTCTCTCATTGGCCTGAGAGGGTTGTTGTTTATGGTTGGACCATGCAACGTAGTTGTTCATTAGAGGAGCAGTGGGACTTAAGGAGCAAGAGGTAGACACAGGGGTAAAACGGTAATTTGACCCAGTTGTGACTACGAACAACCTGTGAAGGGTCGACTCATGGGTATTGGTTATATCGATGGACACAACTTGTCCTACAGTGATGAGAGTGCAACTACGGGATTTAGTGGAGTGTTACCGTAGCTAATGAATGTTGAATAACCGGGTCAAAGAGTTTGACAAGTTAGTCTCGGATCATTGGAGCTCGTCACGTGTAGGTCCATTAGGTCCCTCGGTTGGCTCAAATTTGACAAATTGAGGGTTTACAGTTTGGTGTGAATTTGAAGTGTTCAAATTCATTATTTGGGTATTTATGTCATTTATATGAGATATTGATGACATAATATATAGTTTGATGTGAATGAGATTCATAATAAACTATAGTATAGCCTAATTGATTAATTAGTGCGAATTGGAGAAATTGAATTGAGAGAAATTAAATTGAATGTGATTCAATTTATAATTCCACATTTATACAAATGAGATTTGTATAATAAGGTATGAGATACCTTATATTATATAATATGCAAATGTGATTTGTATATTATATGGTTGTGGTAAAATTGTGATTTGATGGAGGTTTTAACTCCATCACACAATAGTATTTAAAGGCTTTGCAAGAAGCGTTTGGTGTTCCATTTTCCATTTTTTTGGATTTTCATCCAAAGAGAGCAAAAAGACTTTCTCTCATTCTCTCTCAATTCTCTCTAAGACTTCTCCTCTCCCAAAACTAAAGGGAGTCCCACTCACTCTCCCTCAACCTCCCGAGAAGACATTTTGGAGGTGTCTCCCTGTTCGGATCGAGAATCGAGTTCGAGGAGTTCGTTGGTACGAGAGAGATCGTGACCGGAAAAGGAGAAAACGTTGAAGAAGTGTTCTTCAAGAGGTTAGTATCTATTATACTTACTGTTTTCTCTATTATTTTGCATGTTTAGCCTAGGATCTATGAGATAGATTCAATTTTAAGACACGTTTTACACAACGGATCAACGACGTTTCACTCCGCTCCGAGAATTCAAAATCCCTTCACCATTGTGATAACTCCTACTGACAGCATTTGCCACACCTTTCGATCCCTGAATTTTCATCAAAGATTGAAAGGTCTGGAGTTCATTCAGAAGGGAGGTAAGATTAAAAGTAAGCTTGTTCATAAAAACATTACTTTTAAACTGAAGGAAACTATCTGGAAGGGTTTCCAGAATGAAGCCGACATGGCTCGATTCATCGATGGAAGCACGATTCGACTCTGCGATGTTAAAGTGCACCATCATATCCAGGATATGATCTCGAAAAGATGTACCCTCTGACATCCTTGAGTTGAATATGTACTTTAGGGCATTGTGTCGGGCCTGTGTGGACTATTGTCCAAACATACCCTTCACTGAATCCATGATTTCCTTAGCGGCCATCATGCCCTCATGCTTCTTGTCTAATCCGTCCGACATACTTGCCAGCATGTAGACCTTGGCCTTATCATTGGCCTTGATCAATCGATCATATGCATCACAAACATTTCGTGAAGCATTCGAGCCTGGCACCTGAGGCTGCTTTGAGATGGAGGTGGCCAATTTTGGTGAATTTGATGATGAGTAAGATTGGGCAAGTTTGCAAGTTGGGTTTGATGGAAAATCCATGATAATGCATTAATTTTCATTTAATTTTAATTCAAAAAATCAATATTAAATTGATTTTTATTAAAATTAATTGAATTAATTAAATTATTAAATAATATATTAATTAATTAATTAATTATTTAATTTAATATCAAATATTAAATTAAATAAATTGCCCGATCTCGATTGATTTTCCGAACATGAATCTTTATTCATACTATAAACCGATCTAATATTTAAATTATATTTAAATATATGCACCTCCTTTTAATCATAGTTTAATTCATAATTAAGTTATGATTCGTTGAAAATATCACATATAATTAACGCTTTCTCCCAAACTTGAATTTGAACAATTCAAATTCTTTTTCTCTCAAAAAGTTACAAGGCTTAGTCCGAGCTAGTAAGGAGGACCTAATGGACCTACAGATCATGAGCTCCAACGATAAGAGATTAACCGACCAAACTCTTTAGCCTAGCTAATCAACATTCGTTAACCACCGGGGACTCCACTAAAGCTAAGTGGCTGCACTCTCCTCACAGTAGATTTATTTCTGTCCACTCGATATAACCATGATTAGTAAGTTGATCCTTCACAGGTCATTCATAATTACAGCTGGGTCAAAATTACAGTTTTACCCCTGTAATTACCTCTTGTTCCTTAAGTCCCACTGATCCTCTAATGAACAATTGGTTTGTGGTCCAACCAGCAAACTGAATCCCTCTCGGGACAATGAGAGGGGTGGGCCCTTTGTTCAAGACGTGAAGTCAGCACTTCAGGGAACAACCTCTCTACTAATCCTTAAAGCGGGTAGGAGTGAATTCCATCTTGCAGAACTACGTTCCCAGCTATCTACCCAGATTTATCCCTGAAATGGGAGGCATATTGAGTCGGCAGTCTCAGGCCACTCTCACCCATGCAAATCTAAGGATAATCCGAATAAACAGGAGTTCATAGAACGTGCAGGATTAAGATCGAGTTACCTAGGTCATCGTATGAATATAGTCACTTAAGACAATAAACGGAGTTATAAAGTCTAAGTGACTATTTCGCGGACAAGTCTTATGCAAACTCATTGCATAGGACGCCCCCACTAGCATGTATCCACATGAACGATTTAGGATCACATCGTTTGTAGTCTACAAAGTGGGTTGCGTCCATAGTGTCCCCAAGATAAGGTACCCAACCCTATCCTTATACTATAGACTGTTCTAGCTGTAACTTGAACTTGATCCACTTTTATGTCACACATAAAGTTCAAGTATTCATCCTATAGCCAAGGTTTCTTTATTGAATTAAGGTTTCACAATACACAATTCACTTTATTTAATAATACATTTACTGAATAAATCACAATAACAACTTTATTGCAAAATAGAATATACATTCAGTTTACAAAACCACGAGTTTTAGGACATTAAAACCCAACAAACTCCCACTTGGACTAAAATGTCTGTGGGGTAAAATATGTTGAGTAAAGAAAAACTGCCCTACTGGACAACCCATCGTCCCAGACTCTCTAGGTGTCCCTCAAACACTTTAGCCGTGAGGGGCTTTGTAAATGTATCAACAATGTTGTGCTCCAAAGCGATCTGCGTGACGATCACGTCTATTCGTTGCACAATCTCCCTGATAAGATGATATTTGCGCTCTATGTGCTTTCCGCGCTTATGGCTTCTAAGTTCTTTGGAATTTTCCACTGCACCACTATTATAACAATAAAGGGTAATAGGCAAATTCATATTTGGAACAACTTCCAAATCAGTCAAGAACTTCCTAAGCTATACAGCCTCCTTCGCTGCTTCGCAAGCTGCGACGTACTCAGCCTCCATGGTGGGGTCAGCAATATAACCTTGCCTTATACTCCTCCATACTATAGCTCCTCCGTTAAGAGTGAACACTGATCCTGATGTGGATTTCCTCGAATTTACATTAGTCTGAAAATCAGAGTCAGTGTATCCTGCAAGGATCAAATCCTTTGCGTCATACACAAGCATATAGTCCCTCGTTCCCCTAAGATACTTGAGGATGTTCTTAACAACAGTCAAGTGATCATATCCTGGATTAGACTGATATCTGTTGACTATTCCCACTGCATAGCATATGTCGGGTCGAGTACATAGCATGGCATACATACGACTACCGATAGTTGAAGCATAGAGAATGTGTCTCATATCCTCAACTTCTTGAGGTGTCTTAGGACACTGTTCCTTAGACAAATGAATTCCATGCCTGAAAGGTAATGAACCCTTCTTGTAATTCAGCATCTTATATCTAACCAACATCTTGTCAATATAAGATGCCTGAGACAGTGCTAGCATTTTGTTCTTGCGATACCGAACAATTTGGATTTCAAGAACAAACTAAGCCTCTCCCAAATCTTTCATTTGGAATTGGGTTGCTAGCCATTGCTTAACGCCAGTCAGGAACCCTGCATCATTTCAAATGAGCAAGATATCGTCTACGTATAGAACTAAGAATGCTACAGTGGTATTAACCATCTTCTTGTAAACACAAGGCTCGTCAATATTCTGTTCAAAGCCATAAGATTTGATCGCAGTATCAAATCTTATATTCCAGGATCTAGATGCTTGTGTCAATCCATATATAGATCATTTAAGCTTGCAAACGGTTTGCTCTTGACCCTGAACTATGAACCCCTCTGGTTGATCCATATTGATACTTTCATCAAGATTGCCATTAAGAAAGGTTGTCTTGACATCCATTTGCCAAATTTCATAGTCTTAAAACGTGGCAATGACAAAAGTATTCCAATGGATTTAAGATGGCAACAGGAGAGAAGGTTTATTCATAGTCCACCCCTTCCCTTTGAGTATAACCTTTTGCCACAAGTCGAGCCTTAAAAGTTTGCACCTTACCAGCTTGATCTCGTTTCCTCTTGTAGATCCACTTGCAACCGATAGGTTTTTCACCATCTGGTTGATCTACAAGTTCCTAGACTCAATTGAAGTACATTGACTCCATTTCAAGGTCCATGGCTTTAATCCACTCGTCTTTATCTATATCATTCATTGCCTGTTTAGAGGTCAATGGATCCTCAATGCCATCATCAGGTATGGCGACCTGAGTTTCAGTCAAACCCATGTAACGGTCGGGTTGCCTAACATCCCTCCCACTGCGTCGAGCCATTCTCAACTCTTGAGAAGGACCAGCTTCATCAACAACTCTTGTTGATTTATCTGTAGCTTCCGTGGAAATTTCGCTCAAGATAATTCGGCTTCGAGGCTGATGATATCTCATGTGGTCTTCCTCTAAGAATATGGTATTTGTCGACCCAAGCACCTTGTCCTCTTGAGGATCATAAAACAGGATACCTTTCGTTTCTTTGGAATATCCTACAAATAGGCATAATTTTGAACGATGTTCCAATTTCTTTGGATTATACACCAACACATGTGTCGGACATCCCCAAATCCTGAAGTGACGTAAACTCCCTTTACGCCCTTTCCATAACTCATAGGGTGTTACTGAATCACTCTTAGAGGGAACCATGTTCAAAATATATACAACAACTTCTATTTCATATCCCCAAAACAAACTAGGCAGCTGAGCATAGCTCATCATGGATCGAACCATGTCTAACAAAGTTCTATTTCTCCTCCCAGATACAACATTATGCTGAGGTGAACCAGGCGCTGAGAGTTGGGATACGATTCCATATTCTATCATATAGTCTTAGAATCTCAAATCCATATACTCTCCACCTCGATCTGATCGAAGTGTTTTAATTGTTTTACCTAATGTGTTCTCAACCTTATACTCCTTGAACTTTTCAAGGGTTTCGGACTTATGATGCATTAGGTATAGATAGTCCTACCTAGAACAATCATCAATAAAACTGATGAAGTATTCATACCCTCCTCGTGCCTTGACATTCATAGGATCACAGAGATCCGAATACACGAGTTCCATGGGCTTTTTGGCTCTATAACCTTTTTCAGAAAAAGGTATTTTAGTCATTTTTCCTTCAAGACAGGACTCACATGGTGTTAAAGAGTTGTCCTCTAACTGACTTAGGAGACCACTCTTGACCAATCTCTCAATCCTATTGAGATTAATGTGGCCTAGTCTCAAGTGCCAAAGATAGGTACTAGGAGCAAGTTTTTGCCTTTTATTTTGAGTATCAGCTGTATTAAACATCTCGGTGTTCAAAATAGCTCTTACATCTGTTGGTCTTAATAGCTTTTACATCTGTTAGTATCAGTTGTTTTCAAGTTTAGCAGAACATATTCGTACACCTCTTTTGCAAATGAACGCTTTATTATGATCAAAAGATACTTTATACATATGTTCAAGCAAACAAGAGATAGATACAAGATTTCTTTTGATTCTAGGAACCATAAGTACATTTTCTAATAAAACGAATCTATCTCTAAACAACAGCTTCACTGCTGCCACTGCTTTAGCTGAGACAACCTCTCCCGTTCAAACCCTGAGAGTTCTCCCCATCTGCAAGCTGCTGCCAGGAACTAGTTTCTTGAAAAGAAGAACAAACATGGTTAGTGCCTCCTAAATCAAATATCCAGGTGGAATCATCATGTTCCACTAAACATGTTTCAACAACAAGTAAATCATATTTACCTTATTTTTCCTTCTCAACTTTCTTTTCTGCAAGGTACTTCGAGCAGTTCCTCTTCCAGTGCCCATCTCCACAACAATGGAAACATTTTCTTGTGGCTTTCGCCTTGCGTGTGGGAGCTTGTCCCTTCTCTTTGTTCTTCTTCTTCTGAATACTCTTATTCTTTGTAAAAGAAGGACCAAACTTGGTCCATGGGGACGGTTCTTTTAGGAACTTCTTCGAAGTGACAACGTTTGCCTCCTTCTCTTTTCCTTTTGATTTCATCAGGGACTCAAAAGTATAAAGCTCGTTGAGGAGAGTAGTCAGGTTATACTCTATTTTATTCATCACCGCATTGGTGCGGAATGGCAAGAAACTCTTCGGAAGAGATTCCATAATAAAGGTTACTTGGTTTTTCTCATCTATGACAACCCCTTTTACTTTAGCTATGTTGAAGTGGGCCATCATGTCAAGGACATGTTCCCTAATAGAGGCTCCCTCCTTCATACGAGAGTTGTAAACGTATTTGAGAGCATCATAATGGACCGATGAGGAAGGTTGTCTGAACATCGCCAGTAATGATCCCATGATCTCTTTTACGGTGACCATGCTCTCATGCTTCTTAGACAACACATAAGATATGCTGGCTAAGATGTAGACTCGAGCCTTCTCATTAGCCCTAATCTATCTGTCATACACATCCCGAACAATTCGGTTTGCTATCGAGCTGGGAGGAGGAGGACATTCCTCCGTTAAGACGAATCTCAGATCATCAAGAACAAGAATCGTATTCAAGTTTGATTTCCAGGTTCCATAATTGGCGCCGCTAAGTTTATTGAAGGCGAGTAACTGGATAAAAGAGTTCGACATGTTGAAAAATAATGAATTCTATTAGTGAATTGTTTGTAACCTATCTAATTTAAGAATTTAGCAAAAGTAATAATGTACCCATAAACTCATTATTGTTTTTGCAACGATACTTCAGTGAGTCAGAGCAACCGCTACCGAGGGGCATTCAGTCACTCCTTACTGAACAAAGACATTCTTGACTAAATGCTAATACCGGAATAACTCTTATTCCTATAACATCCTAGTTACCGCTACTTTGGTCAAGAATTTACTAACACTTAGCAATTCTTATAAGTGTGACCCGCCATTTTCAGACCTCGGAGGTCAGCCCCAACAATACTACCGAACTGGAGAGACAAAGTTGGGAATGGACCTAAGAGACCCTATCCATTTCTTGAGTTGGAGTTGTTCCGAATCCCAAGTTACATCCCTCCAAATGGATGGTACTACTTCGAGCAACCTGCAGGCGCAACATGGGAATCTCACTATCCAACTTAATGGAGGAGACCGTAGGATGTGTTGACACACTTCCTAAAGAAAAACGAAGTCCCGCAGCGGAAGCGATTGCGAATCGCGCGCTCTTGATTTAGTTACAACGACATAATTCAAGAACATATTTAACTAGATTAAGCATATCAATATGATGGACAACAAGAAAGTTACCTTTGAAGAACCTTTCTTCGAGTGCTCCACTCACACACGATCTCGATCTCAGCAACAGGAACACGAACGTACGAAGACACGACCACCAGATTTTCTCCGTTGTGCTCTAGATGAGGGAGGAAGGTGGGTTCCCTTTAGTAGAGGTGAGGTATTTTTGTGAGAGAGTTGTGTGCTTTGGAACGCTTCCAACAACACAACAAGAGAGCTTTTAATTCCTTAAAATTGCTTAACCTAGTTGAATCTCATGCAACCATATATATAGGGAAATTGGAAATTACCATCCTACCCCTCTTTTATTCTCTCTTAGTATATAGTTTATATATGAATCTAATTCACATTAAAACTATATATTATATCAATTATATCATATATAATTGATATAACACCTCATGTATGAAATTGAACACTTCAATTTCACTCCTAACTTTATACCCTAAATATTACCATATTGAGCCAACAGAGAGATCTAAAGGACCTACAGTTCATGAGCTCCAATGATGTGAGATTAACTGATCAAACACTTTGATCCAGTTAATCAATATCCATTAACTATAAGTCACTCCACTATAGACTTGTAGTTGCACTCTCCTCACTGTAGATAATAATGTGTCCACTGATATAGTCATTACCCATGAGTCGACCCTTCACAGGTTGTTCGTAATCACAGCTGGGTCAAATTACCATTTTACCCTGGTGATTACCTCTTTGCTCCTTAAGCACCACTGAACCTCTAATGAACAACAAGTCTAAGGTACTACCTTAGACTCATACCCTCATAGAGGACGGGGCCCCGTTGTTCAAGACCTGGAGTCAGTTCTTAAGGGAACAACCTATCTAATTCCTTAGTGTAGGAATGAGTGAATTCTATCTTGCAGCTTAAGTTCCCAGCTACCTCACGAGGTTCTCACACGAGAAGGTAGGCTTATTGAGTCGGCTCTGCACCACTCTCACCCATACTAGTCTAAGGACAAACCCCTATAAGAAGGAGTTCTTAACTTGCTTAGGATTCGAGTTGAGTCACTAATGACCATCTATAAATTACTAGTCTTATCCTGTTAATGGTGTTACACTGGTTAGACTAAAAATTTGCGATTCAGTCTTGTATGAACTCTTCATACAGGATGCCCCCACTCGCATGTCAACTACATGAATGAGTTGGATTACATCATTTGTACTAATTACAAAGTGCGTCGCATCCATGGTGTTACCAGAATGAGGTTTCCAACCTTATTCTTATACCATAGACCATTTAGGTTATATTCTTGAAGTCAACCCAAATAATGTCCACTACACAGATGTTCAAGATAAATGTTATAACCTTGGAGCTTAGTTTATTGGATTTATTAAAGCAAGACTGTAATTCTATCAAAACAAATAACACTTTATTTAATTGATCAAAATTACACAAGTTTAGGGCATAAATCCCAACAATCTCTCACTTGACCTAAAGCTTGTGGAGTACTAAACATTACAGTAATGTAAATACAATAAACTAGGGCATTTAAACCCCTTTGTACAAAATACTCCCACTTGCCCTAGTTGGGGAAGACTTGTAAACCTAGACCTTCTAGGTGACTCTCAAATACTTTAGCCGTGAGAGCCTTTGTAAAAGGATCAACAATGTTGTGCTTTGAGGCTATCTTCGTGACAATCACGTCTCCTCTATGCACGATCTCCCGGATGAGATGATACTTCCGCTCTATGTGCTTTCCTCTCTTGTGACTTCGGGGTTCCCTCGAATTTGCAATTGCACCACTGTTATCGCAATACAGCGTGATGGGCAAAGTCATATTTGGAACAACTTCCAAATTTAGCATGAATTTCCTAAACCAAACGACCTCCTTAGCTCCTTCACAAGGTGCTATATATTCGGCCTCCATGGTTGAATCAGCGATGCATCCTTGCTTGACGCTTTGCCATACTACAGCTCCTCCGTTAAGAGTGAATACTGACACTGATGTAGATTTTCGAGAATCTTTATCAGTGTGAAAATCAGTATTCGTGTATCCTGTAAGGATCAAATCCTTGGCCCCATACACAAGCATGTAGTTTCTTGTTCTCCGAAGATACTTAAGGATTGTTTTAACCACTGTCCAGTGTTCAAGTCCTGGATTGGATTGATACCTACTGACTATCCCAACTGCAAAACAGATGTGAGGCCTGGTACACAACATGGCGTACATCAGGCTCCACTTAGCTGATGCGTATCACAACATGGCGAACAAACTGCGCATCACCCAAATCTTTCATTTGAAACTGCGTAGCTAGCCATTCCTTGATGTCAGTAAGATAACCTACATCATTCCCAATGAGTAGGATATCATCCACATAGAGAATTAGGAATGCGATAAAACTATTGATGATTTTCTCGTAGACACAAGGTTCATCAAATCTTATATTCCAGGACCTAGAGGCTTGTTTAAGTCCATAAATTGACCTTTTAAGCCTACAAACCTTTTGCTCTTGTCATGGTTCAATGAACCCTTTGGGTTGGTCCATGTAGATGGCGTCCTAAAGATTGCCATTCAAAAAGGTTGTCTTGACATCCATTTTCCATACCTCATAGTCATAATATGCGGCAATGGCAAGAAGGATACGAATAGACTTTACCATAGCAACAGGTGAAAAGGTTTCCTCATAGTCAACCCCTTCAACTTGGGTATAACCCTTTGCTACTAGTCTAGCTTTAAAGGTTTGCACCTTCCCATCTGCACCACGTTTCCTCTTGTAGATCCACTTACAACCTATAGGTTTTACCCCATCAGGCTTATCTATAAGATCCCAAACAGAATTGAAGTGCATCAACTCCATTTCTTGGTCCATGGCTATGACCCATTTGTTTTTGTCAATGTCAACCATTGTTTGATTATAAGTCAATGGATCCTCACAATTGTCATATGGTATAACAACTTGGGTTTCAGCTAAACCCATGTAACGGTCAGGCTGTATCACAACCCTCCCACTACGTCGAGGAATACTCAACTCTTGAGATGGACCCTCTTGACTAGACAAACTAGTATCAACAACTCTTGTTGACGTACTAGTGTTCTTATCAGCAACCTTTGCTATTGTTCCGTTTAACTCACTCAACACTACCTTACTTTTTAGTTTGTGGTCCCTTATGTGGTCCTCCTCCAAAAAAGTGGCATTTGTCGACACAAAGACCTTATCTTCCTTAGGATCATAGAATAAACCACCTCTTGTTTCTTTTGGGTATCCTACGAATGGGCACAACTTTGAACGTGAATCCAACTTCTTTGGATTTGTCACAAGCACATGTGCTAGACAACCCCATATTCTGAAGTGACATAAACTACCTTTACGTCCTTTCCAGAGTTCAAAAGGTGTTTCAGAAACACTTTTGGAGGGCACACTATTCAATATGTATACTGCAGTCTCCACTGCATAACCCCAAAAGGAACTAAGGAGATGAGCATAACTCATCATTGATCGAACCATGTCCAACAAGGTTCTATTTCTCCTTTCCGATACACCGTTTTGTTGTGGTGTGCTGGGAGCTGAGATTTGGGATGTAATTCCATGTTCTATCATATAGTTCTGGAATTTTAAATCCATGTACTCTCCACCTCGTGCCAATCGAAGTGTTTTAACTCTTTTACCTAATTGATTTTCCACCTCAGTCTTGAATTCCTTGAACTTTTCAAGTGCTTCAGACTTGTGGTGCATTAGGTAAATATGCTCATATCTGGAATTATCATCTATAAGAGAGATGAAATATTCATATCCTCCCCTGGCTTTAACATTCATCGGACCACAAAGATCTGAATGTATAAGCACTACAGGATCTTTGGCTCTATAACCTTTTCCACTAAAAGGTCTTTTAGTCATCTTGCCTTCTAGGCAGGATTCACATACTGGCAAGCAATTTTCTTCCAACTCGTTTAGAAGTCCGTTCTTTACCAATCTGTCAATCCTATTGAGATTAATGTGACCCAATCTTAGACGCCAAAGATGAACATTTTAGGAGAAATTAGTTCGTGTACTTGCAATTTTGTAAAATTCACTTGTTAAAACTATTTTAACTGAAATAAACCATTTGCAAATAATTCTCAAGAAGAGCAACCCATAGTACAATACTTTTCCAATTAAATAAACACTTTATTTAATTGAAAAGTAAAAGAAGTACAATGTTCTTTAAGGCAAGAAATAAGGTTTCTAATAAACCCTTAAGCTACATAATATCAAATAACAACTTTTCTTTGCCAGACAGTTGCTCTTTATCTGCTCTTTTTCCTCTTCTTCTATATCTTCTTAAGTCCAGAAGCATGGCTGCAGTTCTTAGTCCCAGAGGATGAATCCTCCTGAGAACTTTTGGAATGATCATGCAAATTTGCCTCTCCATTTTGTTGTCTCTTATCATCCATAAGAAACTGATAATTCTGCAGCTCATGTAGCAGAGAAGTCAGATCATAGTCTATGTTGTTCATCGCTGCATTGCTACGGAATCGCTGAAAACTCTTCGAAAGAGATTCTAGGATGAACAAAATCTGACATTTCTCATCTATGACCGCTCCGTTTAATTTTGCTATATTGAAGTGGGCAATCAGATTGAGAATTGTTTCTCTCACCGATGTTCCTTCCTTCATACGTGCGTTATAAACAAACTTTAGGGCTTCATGCTGAATTTGTTTGGACGGTTGTCTAGACAAATTTAGCACAAAAACCATGATCTCTCGAGCTGAGACCTTGCCCTCCAGCCTCTTGGCTAAAGCATTAGGTATGCTAGCCAGGATATAGGCTTTCGCCTTATCGTTGGCATTAATCCAGCGGTCATACGCATCCTTAACAGCTTGAGATGCATTTTGAGCAGGAAATTGAGGATATTCCTCATTGAGAACGAACTTAAGATCATGTGTAACCAAGATTATGTTGAGTACATCCCTCCAAGTCACTATGTTGTCTCTGGTTAACTTTTTCGCACCCAATAAGGAAATCATAGAGCTAGACATTATTGCTAAAATATTTACAAACAGACTTGTATGAGTTTCTTGCTATAACTCTAATCCAATCATGTTTTAGCTAATTATCAAATGATTCCTAGGCCATTTATAATTTTCAATGATACTCCAAAGGTTTAGAATGTATGACACCGAAGGGTAATAAAAAACACTCCTCCTCTGGATCAAGACATTCTTGACCAAAACCTAACACCAGAATAACTCTTATTCCTATAGGTTTTAGTTACCATTTTTCGGTCTGGATATATACACAACTTATGTACCCCGTGAGTGTAACCCTTTGTCTTTAGATCTCAGAGTCTCGATCCAATAAATTCCGTCGAAGGGAGGACTAGATTGGAAAATAGTCTAAGGAAATCTTTATCCCTTTCGGGTGTCTACTGTGTTAGATCCCTGTTGCGTAAAATTATATTGCAATACCGCAGTGTACGAGTCAAGTTTTAGTATAGTGATTTATGAGTCCAAGTATCGTCCTCGGGAATGGGTTTCTAGATTAATTAATTATTAAGGTACTAATTCTCGATTTTAGCTAAAGAAACATAACATGGATAGTTGGTTGAAGTAAATACAAACAAACGAACTAACATGTGGAGTCACGAATTGATAGAATTAAAGGAAGTGATTTTACAAGTTAAAGACCTAACTAGCACATGCATTGAAACAATGAGATGAAATTATAAACAAGAAGTGAAATACTCAAGAAAATCTCTCGATTCTTAGTGAGCCTCACACATGCAATAAACTCATAGTCTCCACATGAACCTACAACATGCATGGCATTAAGCAACTTCTTTATGTGTTTCCCTAAGATTTCTAGGTCACTCTCGTGCCAGACTTCCAAGGGTTTTGACAATTTTGCTCTAATTCAAGCTTTATCTCTCGAGTCCACTTAAATCAACAAATTAAAAAGTAAAGAACGAATTGCCAAAAATAACGACATAACATGCTTCAATACATCACAAGAAAGTCATAACAAGTAATTCAAATCCTAACTACTATGGTTAGCTACTCTAAATCACATGAAAAACAAACTAAACAAGTAGAAATCGTCTTAGAACGATATTACAAATTGAAAGAAAGAGAAATAAACTTAGGTGTCGATGCCGGTCCTTCGTCTCCGATCTCCCGTTTTCGATCTCGAACCTCCACGAATGCTTTGGCTCCCAAAATCACTCTTTTCTCTCTTCTTACAAGGTGTATTTCAATTTAGGGCAAAACTCTATCAAATTCTCTCTCTTTGCAAGAATCATAATGTTGTATTTATAGGCATCAATGGGGCGGCGTTGCAACGCTGCACCTTAGGCTACCGTAAATATGGAAACTATCGGCGCGTTGCAACGCTTAGGGACGATGCTTTGCAACGCCGCTACCTTAACGCTGCCGCTTATCGATCCGGGCGTTGCGGCGCTGCAAGGTAGCGTTGCAACGCCCATCGCGGCGACTTTTCATGCGTGCGCCCTTATCGATCTAGCGTTGCAACGCTGCAGCGGCGTTACAACGCTATCGGCTGATGATCTTCAAAGCTGTTTGGTTTGCACGTTCGCGTTACCAGCGCGCATCGCCTCGGGTCATCAGCTTGGTTGGGTCTTCTCTGTTCCATTTGATGTTATATTTAGCTCCAAATAGCCTTGTTTTGATCCCGAGTGATCCAAATTGTCTCCAATAGCTCCGTTTAAGCTCTTAACCTTAAATTGAATAAATTAACCACGTAAAAGCCCTGAAATCATCATAAAACTAGCAATAACTAAGCCTAAGGATAGCACATTTTGTGTGCTATCAATCCCCTATGATCAAGCCCTCCGAAGGGATTGTCTGGTCAAGGCCAAACTAGCAGGCTGACCATAGTGGTCTAATGGTGTAAACCGACAAAAGAGACCGTAGGTTTTGTTTTCACTAAACTGAAGGGAATGAAAATCCCGTGCAGCGGAAGACGATTGAATCGTCGATGTATCAATATGCAACATAGTTTCATTAAAATTGATCTATCACTAGATCTAGGCTAAACATGCTTGAAAGAAGAAGAAAAATACAGCAAACAGTGTTTACTTACTTGTTGAAGACTTTTTTCAAGATTTCTTCTTCAAATCACGAACTCTTCGTGCTCCTCGTACTCAACGAACACCTCCAAAAAGCCTTCTCGGTTGTTCTCTTTTGGAGAAGGGAAGATTGTGGGATCTTGTGAGTTTTGGAGAGGGAGGAGAATTGAGAGAGAATTGAGAGAGTTTCTCTTCTCTTCTTTGTGAAAATCTAAAAAATGAGAGAAGTCCTTTTTATCCTTCTTACAAGAAGCATTTATATAGTGGAATTGGTGGAGTTAAAATGTCCACATAGTTACCACTTTACCACAACCATAGGTTATGCAAATCTCATTTGCATAACCACATAATATAAGATATCTCATATCTCATATTGCAAATCTCATTTGCATTAATTATGTATTAATTAAATTGAATCACATCCAATTTAATTTCTCTCAATCAAATTCTCCAATTAGCCCTAATTCAACAATTAGGCTAACCTATAGTTTATTATGAATCTCATTCACATTAAACTATATATTATATCAATCATATCTCATATAAATGACATAAATGCCCTTAGAGTGAAATTGAACACTTCAATTTCATACCAAAACTTTATCCTTTCTTAAATCCGATGGAGCTAACCGAGGACCTAATGGACCTCTGATGATTTGGCTCCAATGATCCGAGATTAACTTTGCCAAACTCTTTGACCCTTGTTAACCAACATTCATTAGCTACGGTAACACTCCACTATAGCCCGTAGTTGCACTCCCGTCGATCACGAGAATATTACGTGTCCACCGATATAACCAATGCCCATGAGTCGACCCTTCACGGGTTGTTCGAGACACTACTGGGTCAAATTACCGCTTTACCCTCTGTATCTACCTCTTGTTCCTTAAGTCCCCACTGCTCCTCTAATGAACAACATATTGTGATGGTCCAACCATACAAAACACCCTTCTCGGGCGGTGAGAAGGTGGGCGCCCGTGTCCAAGCCACGGAGACAACACTTAAGGGAACAACCCCTCTAGTTTCCTTAAAGGCGGAATGAGTGAATTCCATCTCGCGTAGATAAGTTCCTCACTCCTACTTGGCTCTATCCTCGAAGATAGGCATATTGGGCGAGTAACTGTGACCACCCTCACCCGTACTAGTCAAATAACGGATCCTCGCAGGCGGAGTCGGAACACGCTCGTGGATTCGGTCGAGTCACTAATGGTCATCTACAAAGTTATTAGTCTCTTCACAATCGGTGTTACATCGATGAGGTCTAATAAATCACGGTCCCTGGTCTTGTACAATCTCATTGTGCAGGATGCCCCCACTCGCATTTCAACTACATGAACGAGTCGATCACCTCGTTTGTATCTAATACAAAGCGGGCCGCATCCACGGTGTATCCGTGGATTAGGTCTCCAACCCTATCCATATATCAGAGACCATTCGGTCATTAACTCGAACGCGTGATCTTCCCTATGTGTCCACTACACATCGTTCAAGTTCTAGTTCTCTCATGTATACAATGACCTCGGAGCTTAGTTTATTGGAAAAGTTTATAAATATTATGAGACACAAAGTGATGAAATAAATAACTCTTATTAATTTCAAACAATATATTACAAACACGAGATTAGGACAAAAACCCAACAAACTCCCACTTGGACTAAGCTAGTGGAGAAAATACATTTTAAAATGTACATTAATTACAACGAAGTAATACAATAAACTAGGGCATTGAATACCCGTTTACACATCTCCCACTTGCCTTAGTCGAGGCTCTCAAGACCTAGACTCTCTAGGTGACCCTCAAACACCTTAGCCGTGAAGGGCTTTGTAAATGGATCACCACGTTGTGCTCCGACGCTATCTCGCGTGACCGCCACGCGTCTCGCGGTGCACAATCTCCCGTGTCGAGATGATACTTGCGCTCAATGTGTTTGCCTCTCTTATGGCTCCGAGGCTCGCGAGAGTTGGCTACTGCACCACTTTGTTATCACGCGAATGATTGTGATCGGCAAGTTCATGTTAGGAACAACTTCCAATTTTGTCATGAACTTCCTAAGCCAAACAGCTTCCTTTGCAGCTTTACAACATACTCCGCTTCCATAGTGGAATCAGCAATGCATCCCTGTTTGATGGTTCGCCATACTACAGCTCCTCCATTCAAAATGAAGGTTGACCCCGAGGTGGATTTCCTATAATCCTTATCGGTTTGAAAATCAGAATCTGTGTATCCCGTAAGGATCAAATCCCCACTACCATACACTAAGCTGTAGTTCCTCGTTCTCCTAAGATACTTGAGGATTGCCTTTACGGCTGTCCAGTGATCTAATCGTGGATTGGACTGATATCTCTCGACAATTCCTCTTGCATAACGTATGTCGGGCCTAGTACACAAAGATGGCATACATGAGGCTCCCTACAGCTGAAGCATATGGAATTCGTCTCATATCCTCAACATCTTGAGGAGTCTTAGGAAACTGATCCTTAGACAAGTGAAACCTATGCCTGAAAGGAAACAAGCCCTTCTTGGAGTTCTGCATCTTATATCTAGACAACATCTTGTCAATATAAGATGCCTGAGACAAGGCTAGCGTTCTGTTCTTCCGGTTCCGGACTATCTGGATACCTAGAACGTACTGAGCTTCTCCCAAATCTTTCATTTGGAATTGCGAAGCTAGCCACTTTTTAACGTCAGTAAGAAATTCTACCTTATTCCCAATGAGAAGAATATCGTCCACGTACAACAGTAAAAATGCGACAGTTTTGTCAACGATTTTCTTGTAGCACAAGGTTCGTCGACATTTTGATCAAAGCCATAAGATTTGATTGCCTCATGAAACCTTATATTCCAAGACCTCGAAGCCTGTTTCAGTCCATAAATGGACCTATGAAGCCGGCAAACTCTTTGCTCTTGGCCTTGGGCAATGAACCCTTTGGGTTTGTCCATGTAAATGGTCTCATCAAGTTTGCCATTCAGAAAGGCTATCTTGACGTCCATCTGCCATACCTCGTAGTCATAATACGCGACAATGGCCAGAAGGATCCTGATCGACTTTACCATGGCAACAGGTGAAAAGTTCTCCTCATAGTCAACCCCTTCAACCTGGGTAAAACCCTTTGCCACTAGTCGGGCTTTGAAGGTCTGCACCTTCCCATCTACGCCACGTTTACGCTTGTAGATCCATTTGCAACCAATAGGTTTTACCCCATGCGGTTGATCCACAAGCTCCCATACAGAATTGAAGTACATAGACTCCATTTCCTGGTCCATAGCTTTAATCCACTCGTCTTTGTCAACATCAACCATTGCCTGATCATAGGTCAATGGATCCTCACAGTCATCATCAGGAGCGACAATTGAGGTTTCAGCTAAACCCATGTAGCGATCAGGCTGTCTCACAACCCTCCCACTACGTCGAGGCATTCCTAACTCTTGGGAACGGATTTGACTAGACGTGCTAGGATCAACAACACTTGTTGACGTACTAGCCCCATCAGCAACTCTTGCTGATGTACCATCCATTTCATTTAATACAATATTTCTCCTTGGTAAATGATCCCTGACGTGGTCTTCCTCCAGGAATGTGGCGTTTGTCGACACAAGCACCCTATTTTCCCTAGGATCGTAAAACAGACCACCCCTAGTCTCTTTAGGGTAACCTACGAATAGGCACAATTTCGAACGGGGTTTCAACTTTTTCAGGTTTGACACCAACACGTGGGTCGGGCATCCCTAAATCCTGAAGTGATGTAAACTGCCTTTACGTTCACTCAAGAGCTCGAAAGGTGTTTCATAAACACTTTTCGAGGGAACGTTGTTCAAAATGTAAACCGCAGTCTCCACTGCGTACCCCCAAAAAGAATCAGGGAGACGAGCATAGCCCATCATCGACCGAACCATGTCCAACAAGGTTCTGTTTCTCCTCTCCGATACACCATTCTCCTGTGGCATACCAGGCGCTGAGAGTTGGGACGTGATTCCGTGTTCTATCATATAGTCCTGGAATCCAGTGTCCATGTACTCTCCACCCCGATCCGATCGAAGTGTTTTAAGCGATTTACCTAAGAGGTTCTCAACCTCAGTCTTGTACTCCTTGAACTTTTCAAGAGTTTCAGACTTCTTATGCATTAGGTAAATATACCTATATCTGGAGTAGTCGTCTATGAAAGACACATAGTACTCATAACCGCCCCGAGCTTTAATATTCATCGGACCACAGAGGTCAGAATGCACTAACTCAAGAGGCTCTTTGGCTCTATATCCTTTTCCACTAAAAGGACGTTTGGTCATTTTTCCTTCAAGGCATGACTCACACACCGGTAAAGAGTTTTCTTCCAACTCGTTTAAAAGTCCACTCTTCACTAGTTTCTCAATCCTATTTAGATTAATGTGGCCTAACCGAAGATGCGAAAGATGGGCATTTTCTTTTGGAGAAACTTTCGCTTTCTTAGTTCGTGTTTCTGCAGTCTTAAATAATTCAGTATTCAAAACAGTTTTGACCGAATTTGGTTTCAAAACATACAGATTATTTTCAAGTGAAGCTGAACAAATCACATTCCCTTTGAAAGAAATAAACGCTTTATTCGATTCAAAAGAAACTGAAATACAATGTTCAATAAGGCAGGAAATTGAAACAAGGTTTCTAGTAAACCCTGGAACTATGTACAGATTATCCAACAATAAGTACTTCCCGCCAAAGTTTAGTTTCACCGTGTCGATCGCTGCAACAGAGACAAGCTCCCCGGATCCAACCCGTAGAGTCACCTCACCCTCTCGCAGCGGCTGCCAGGAATCAATCCCCTGAAAAGAAGAACAAATGTGGTTAGTGGCGCCCGAATCCAGTATCCAGGCAGAGTCACTACTCTCCACTAAACATGTTTCAGTCACAAGTAAATCACATTTACCTTGATTCTTCCTCTCGGCCAGGAATTTGGGACAGTTTCTCTTCCAGTGACCGCCCCCATTGTAGTGAAAACACTTTCCTTTCTCTGCAACCTCCTTGACTTTCTTGCCCTTGTGGGCGGCAGTACGGTCAGTTTTACCCTCTTCATCCTCTTCTTCCCTTTCGGGCGTGAAGGAGCAACAGGTTTCGTCCTAGAGGTCGAACCCCTATGATAAGACCTGTAGGCAACATTTGCCTCAGATTCTTTGACCCTGTTCAAGGATTGGAAATTCTGTAGCTCGTTGAGGAGGGTAGTCAGAGTGTAGCTAATTTTGTTCATAACAACATTGCTACGAAACTGAAGGAAACTCTTCGGAAGAGTCTCCAAAATAAAACTAATCTGGCTCGACTCATCGATCGAAGCCCCGTTCATCTCGGCCAGATGGAAGTGGGTCATCATGTCTAGAACGTGTTCACGGACAGACGACCCCTCTTTCATCCGTGCGTTGAAAACGTATTTGAGCGAGTCATGCCGGACCTGAAAGGACTGTTGTCCAAACATTTCCTGCAAGGACTCCATGATCTCGTTAGCGAAAACCATCAATTCGTGCTTCTTTGCCAAGAAATCAGACATGCTGGCAATAATGTAGACCTTGGCCTTTTCGTTGGCGCTGATCCATCGATCGTACGCATCACGAACACTTCGCGACGCGGTCGAGCCCGGCATCTGAGGACACTCCTCAGATAACACGAACTTAATGTCGTCTTGTACCAAAATTGTATTTATGTTATTTTTCCAACTTTGATAGTTATCTCCCACTAATTTGTCTGAAGCGAGTAAAGTTATTATTGCGCTAGACATTTTTAGCTGAAAAATAAGAAAAACCTTTGTATTAGTCTCGCAAAAAACTTTTGAAAACCAATCAAGTTTTAGCAAAAATTGTTTTATGATCCCTAGGTCATTCAAAATTTTGCAATGATACCCTAAAGGTTTAGAATGACCGCCACCAGAGGGTGAACATGAACACTCCTCCTCTAGGACGAGACTTTCTCGATCAGACCCTAATCCTAGAATAACTCTTATTCCATTAGGCATCCAATTACCATTGTTCGGTCGAATTCATTAACACTTAACGAATTCTGTGAGTGTCACCCTCAATCTTTAAGTTTGAAGCATCCGTCCAAACAATAGCCACCGAAGGGTGAACCAAGAAGGAAAACCAACCAGAAATCAGATCCCTTTACGGAATTCACGGTGTTCCACTCAGATGATCAAGCCCTCCGGCGATTGTCTCGTCCAGCCAAACTAGCGAGCGGATCATAGGCGTCTCACAGTGTGAATCGAAAGAAGAGACCGTGGGTCTCGTTTTCACAAGTCCCGCTCCCACTCACTATAAGTACTCTCTCCATCCACGATGATATCGACCTATACAAATGCCATCCGAAGGGGGACGCTCCCATTTGTGCCACGAGGCCGTGTATAGATCTCACGGTGCAGACTTAAAGGAGATTTGTGGTTGGAAATTCAAATGTATCTCATACACTTTATTTCCTCCCACTCAGCACTTTAATTTTTAATAGGGATTGACCTAGATCAACCAGCTAAAATTTACCTAAGTCTACCAATATAACTCTTATATGGTATTAACCTAAGTTTATAATCACATTATTAACTTGGGTCTATGGGAGTAAATTAATTAACACTTAATTAACTAAGATTCTCACGAGAATATAACCTAAGAATCTCCTGATGAAATTCACTCCCGGATCGGTTTCCGGTGTAGGGTGTTCATGGCGTCAACTTAAATACCCCCACCTTTAGACAAAACCTTCCTTAGACAGAGTTACTTATCGTCTCCATTCAAAGGTTATATTTGGTTTCCTAAATTTCTAATCTCATTAGTAAATTAGAAAACCTAAGTCTAATTATTCAAGTTCTAAACACTTTAAAACTAATAATTAACTTAGGTTTCATGCATTTCTATGTTATAGTGCTTGATCATCCATCACATGAATAATACTTTATACTATAACATAATACAATTCATCACATGAATTAAATGCATGAGCATGCTTTTAATTTAAGATATAACACTTATATTTAATAAATTAAAACATGCAAACATTATATTATAACTCTTATAATATAATCCTATCATGCATACTATATATTATAACTCTAATAATATAAAAATGATTCATGAAATGTTTAACCTAAGGTGGGATTTTAAATCTATATGACATGCAATATGCACATAGAAATTAATTAAAATATACATCTCATGCATAAAATAATTAAATAGCAAAAATGGACCGATATTTGGCACCTAGGGGCAATTATTTAATTAAATAACATTAATATAACATTTATATTAATATTATTTAATAAAATAAATAAATAAAATAAATATTACATTTTATAAATAATAAAATAAATAAAACGTGTAAATAACCACCCAAAGTGAGGCTTGATCCCACGTCCTCGCGTAACTGCCGCGAACTGCTCCTCAACGCATGCAGCGTTGCAACGTCGTGGGCAGCGTTGCAACGCTGTCGCCTCCAGCGTCGACCTGCGTTCTCAACGCCAAGCAGCGGCGTTAACGCTGCTTTCGCTGCGCAGGCCTCCATCCGCAATGATAGCGTTGAGACGCCATTGGGCAGCGTCTCAACGCCATCGACAGAACAACAAACACCATCGCTATTCTTAGTCGATTCCCGCCTGTTTACGCTCCGATTTCTTCACAGCAACACTTGCCACGAACGACACGGACTTACAGACTCGATTTATTTTCTAAAATGCCCAAAAAACACGGGCCCTTTACATTTGATCTCATCAAACAGAAAATAAATCTAAAAGTGCCAAAAATCGAAACATCCATTATGCAAACCAAGACATTCATCTCATGAATCATGGCAAAAATCCACCAAATTTTAATAAAACAGTGCATAATTGAGAAACCATCGAAATGGCTCTGATACCAATTGAAGGGAATGAAAATCCCGGCAATGAAGACGATTGAATCGTCGATGTATCAATATGCAACATAGTTTCATTAAAATTGATCTAACACTAGATCTAGGCTAAACATGCTTGAAAGAAGAAGAAAAATACAGCAAACAGTGTTTACTTACTTGTTGAAGACTTTCTTCAAGATTTCTTCTTCAAATCACAAACTCTTCGTGCTCCTCGTACTCAACGAACACCTCCAAAAAGCCTTCTCGGTTGTTCTCTTTTGGAGAAGGGAAGATTGTGGGATCTTGTG
This sequence comes from Trichosanthes cucumerina, assembly GCA_036507285.1. Lineage (NCBI taxonomy): Eukaryota > Viridiplantae > Streptophyta > Magnoliopsida > Cucurbitales > Cucurbitaceae > Trichosanthes > Trichosanthes cucumerina. Next base: position 58,061,424 of record CM071838.1, read on the forward strand.
AGTTTTGGAGAGGGAGGAGAATTGAGAGAGTTTCTCTTCTCTTCTTTGTGAAAATCTAAAAAATGAGAGAAGTCCTTTTTATCCTTCTTACAAGAAGAGTTTATATAGTAGAATTGGTGGAGTTAAAATGTCCACATAATTACCACTTTACCACAACCATAGGTTATGCAAATCTCATTTACATAACCACATAATATAAGATATCTCATATCTCATATTGCAAATCTCATTTGCATTAATTGTGTATTAATTAAATTGAATCACATCCAATTTAATTTCTCTCAATCAAATTATCCAATTAGCCCTAATTCAACAATTAGGCTAACCTATAGTTTATTATGAATCTCATTCACATTAAACTATATATTATATCATTCATATCTCATATAAATGACATAAATGCCCTTAGAGTGAAATTGAACACTTCAATTTCATACCAAAACTTTATCCTTTCTTAAATCCAGATGGAGCCAACCGAGGGGACCTAATGGACCTCGATGGACGGCTCCAATGATCCGAGATTAACTCGCCAAACTCTTTGACCCTTTAACCAACATTAGTTAGCTACGGTAACACTCCACTATAGCCCGTAGTTGCACTCCCGTCAGTGCAGAATATTACGTATCCACTGATATAACCAATGCCCATGAGTCGACCCTTCACAGGTTGTTCGTAGACACGGTTGGGTCAAATTACCGTTTTACCCCTGTGTTTACCTTTTCTTCCTTAAGTCCCCACTTGCTCCTCTAATGAACAACATACTATGATGGTCCAACCATACACAACACCCTTTTCGGGCGGTGAGAAGGTGGGCGCCCGTTGTCCAAGCCACGGAGACAAAGACTTAAGGGAACAACCCCTCTACTTTCCTTAAAGGCAGAAACGAGTGAATTCCATCTCGCGTAGATAAGTTCCCGGCTCCCTACTTGGCTCTGTCCACTGAGAAGATAGGCATATTGGGCGAGTAAATCGTGACTACCCTCACCTGCATACTAGTCAAAGAACAGATCCTCGCAGATGCGAGTCGGTGAACACGCTCGAGATTCGTGTCGAGTCGAATGGTCATCTACAAAGTTATTAGTCTCATCACAACAGCGGTGTTACATCGATGAGGTCTAATAAATCACGGTCCTGGTCTTGTACAATCTCATTGCACAGATGCCCCCACTCGCATGTCAACCACATGAACGAGTCGGATCACCTCGTTTGTATCTAATACAAAGCGGGCCGCATCCACAAGTGTATCCGTGGATTAGGTCTCCAACCCTATCCATATATCAGAGACCATTCGGTCATTAACTCGAACGTGATCTTTCCCCGTGTGTCCACTACACACCGCTCAAGTTCTAGTTCTCTTATGTATACAATGACCACTGAGCTTAGTTTATTGGAAAAGTTTATAAATATTGCGAGACACAAAGTGATGAAATAAATAACTCTTATTAATTTAAAACAATATATTACAAACACGAGATTAGGACAAAAAACCCAACATAAACCTCCTCCCACTCACTATGAGTACCCTCTCCATTCACCTTGGTATTGACTCATACAAACACCATCCGAAGGGGGACGCTCCCGTTTGCGCCACGAGGCCAAGTATGAGTCTCACGGTGTGAACTTCCTGGAGATAGCCTTGGTGAAAAAATATGTATCTCATACACGTTTTCCTCCCACTGAATACTTTAAGTCTATAGAAATCTTGCATAGGCTAAAACCCGGCTAATAGCTTTACCTAACTCTATCAACATAACTCTTATATTGATAATCAATATAACTCTTATATTGATTTTATCCTAAATTTGTTAATATAACTCCTTATATTAAATCTAGGATTTCTGGTTTATTAATCCCTTAATAAACCCCCTGACGCTACTATAATTTATAAGACTCTCCGATTAAATTTCACTCCCAGGTCAGTTCCCAGGTAGGGGTGTTTCGTTTCCTTCAGCTTAAATACCCCAACCTAGACAGAACTTTTCTTAGATAGAGTTCCTCTTTTAATCATAGCTTATAAATTACTTGGTTCTTAATTCTAATCTAATTAGAACTAGATAACGTAAGGTCTATTATTTTCAAGTTCTAAACACTTTAAAACTAATAATCAACCTTAGGTGACATGCATACTATGTTATAGTACTTGATCATTCATCACATGAATAATAAAACATTCATAGCATATTCATCTCATGAAATATATTGCATGTCAATGTTGTCCAAAAATTAATATAACAACCTTATATTAATTAACCATGCAAACTATATAATATAACTCCTTATATTATAAATGATGCATGAAAATGCTTAACCTAAGGTGGGATTTCTAAAATAAAAGCATACACTATGCATGGCAATAATTACACAAAAATTGCATAATTAAAATAGCAAAAATTAGACCAATTTTGGCACCCTAGAAATAATTTTAATTAATATAATCTAATTATATTAATTAAAATTAAAATTATTAAATATATTAAAATAAAACGTTTTTATAATTAATATAAATAATAAAATTTTGGTTTACGCTGTTTGCTCCTCTCGTGAAACGCCTTCGTTACGTGCAAAACGCTGATGGCAACATTGCAACGCTATGCTTGTCGCTTTCACCGAGCGCCAGCAACGCCGAGGCGGCGTTACTGGTAACGCCGTCGCCTTCTCCACCACAAGCACTGCGCGCAGCATGGCATTGCAACGTCAAGGCGCGCGCAACGCCATTCACGCGTAACAACCATAGGAATCTCTATTCCATGCTCGTTTTTCGCTCCGATCTTCTCAAAGAATGACTTTGCCTCGATCGACACGGACTTACAGACTCGATTTACAATTAAATTTGCCCAAAACATCGGGCCCTTACATTGAACATTTCAATGAAATTGTAAATCTAAGTGCCAAAATTGAAAACATCTAATTTCGCAAAAAACCGTTCATACATCTCATGCACAAAAACAGTAAATCCCACCTTGTTCTTGAAAAATCCAGAACATAAATCAAGAACGCAACTTGGCTCTGATACCAATTGAAGGGAATTGAAGTCTCTGCAGCGGAAATGATTGCGAATTGCGCGCTCTTGATTTACCCATGTGATTACCTCTTTGCTTCTTAATCACCACTGATCCTCTAATGAACAACAAGTCTAAGGTCCTACCTTAGACTTATACCCTCACAGAGGGCGGGGCCCTGTTGTTCAAGACACAGAGTCGGGCTTAAGGGAACAACCTATCTAATTCCTCGGTAGAGGAATGAGTGAATTCCATCTTGCACGCTAAGTTCCCACTACCAACGAGGTTCTCGTCACGAGAATGTAAGCTTATTGAGCCTGGCTACAAGCCACTCTCACCCATACTAGTCTAAGGACAAACCCCTGTAAGCAGGAGTTCTTAACTTGCTCAGGATTCAGGTCGAGTCACTAATGACCATGTGTAAATTACTAGTCTTATCCTGTTAACGGTGTTACACTGGTTAGACTAATAATTTGGAATCCAGTCTTGAATGAACTCTTCATACAGGATGCCCCCACTCGCATGTCAACTACATGAATGAGTTGGATTACCTCATTTGTAATAATTACAAAGTGGGCCGCATCCATGGTGTTACCAGAATGAGGTTTCCAACCTTATTCTTATACCATAGACTATTTAGGTTATAATCTTGAATTCAACCCAATTAGTGTCCACTACACTGATTTCAAGATAAGCGTTATAACCTTGGAGCTTACTTTATTGGATTTATAAAAGCAATACTGTAATCTTATTAAAACAAATAACACTTTATTTAATTGATCAAGATTACACAAGTTTAGGGCATAAATCCCAACACAACAAGGTTTTATTTCTCCTTTCCGATACACCGTTTTGCTGTAGTGTGCCGGGAGTTGAGAGTTGGGATGTAATTCCATGTTCTATCATATAGTTCTGGAATTTTAAATCCATATACTCTCCACCTCGATTCGATCGAAGTGTTTTAATAGTTTTACCTAATTGATTTTCTGAAGGGAATCGAAGTCCCTGCAGCGGAAGCGATTGAGAATCGCGCGCTCTTGATTTAGTTCCAATGGAAATTTCAAGAATATAAAACATGGATTAAGCATATAATAAGAGTATGGACAACAAGTATATACCTTTGAAGAACATTTCTTCAAGTGCTCCTCTCCCCACGGTCACGATCTCAGCAACAAGAACTCGTACGAACACCGACACCACCACCAGATCTTCTCCGTTGTTCTCTAGGTGAGGGAGGAAGGTGGGTTCCCTTTAGGAGTAGTGAGGTATTTTGTGAGAGAGATTTGTGTTTTGGAACTCTTCCAACAACACAACAAGGAGGCTAGGAATACACTTAGAAGACCTTAACCTAGTTGCATCTCATGCAACTATATATATAGAGGAATGGGATGAAAATGACCATTCTACCCCTCCTTTAATCTCTCTTTAGTATATAGTTTATATATGAATCTAATTCACATTAAAACTATATATTATATCAATTATATCATATATAATTGATATAACTCCTCATGTATGAAATTGAACACTTCAATTTCACTCCTAACTTTATACCCTCCATATTACCATGTTGAGCAAACGGAGGGATCTAATGGACCTACAGATCATGAGCTCCAATGATGTGAGATTAACTGATCAAACTCTTTGATCCAATTAATCAATATTCATTAACTACAAGTCACACGACTATAGACTTGTAGTTGTACTCTCCTCACTATAGATATTATTGTGTCCACTGATATAGTCATTGCCCATGAGTCGACCCTTCACAGGTTGTTCGTAATCATAGCAGGGTCAAATTACCGTTTTACCCCTGTGATTACCTCTTTGCTCCTTAAGCACCACTGGTCCTCAAATGAACAACAAGTCTAAGGTCCTACCTTAGACTCATACCCTCGTACAGGGCGGGCCCCGTTGTTCAAGACCTGGAGTCAGTTCTTAAGGGAACAACCTATCTAATTTTTCAGTAGAGGAATGAGTGAATTCCATCTTGCACAGTTAAGTTCTCAGCTACCTACAAGGTTCTTTCCCTGAGAAGGCAGGCTTATTGAGTCGGCTACAGGCACTCTCACCCATACTAGTCTAAGGACAAACCCTATAAGCGGAGTTCTTAACATGCTCGTGATTCAGTCAAGTCACTAATGACCATCTACAAATTACTAGTCTTATCCTGTTAATGATGTTATAATCGGTTAGACTAATAATTTGCGATCCAGTCTTGTATAAACTCTTCATACAGGATGCCTCCACTCGTATATAAACTACCTGAATGAGTTGGATTACCTCATTTGTATTAATTACAAAGTGGGTCGCATCCATGCTGTTACTAGAATGAGGTTTCCAACCTTATTCTTATACCATAGACTATTTAGGTTATAATCTTGAATTCAACCCAAATAGTGTCCACTACACTCATTTCAAGATAAACGTTATAACCTTTGAGCTTAGTTTATTGGATTTATAAAAGCAAGACTGTAATCTTATCAAAACAAATAACACTTTATTTAATTGATCAAGATTACACAAGTTTAGGGCATAAATCCCAACATTTTCAACCTCAATCCTGAATTCCTTGAACTTTTCAAGTGCTTTAGACTTGTGGTGCATTAGATAAATATTCCCAAATCTAGAATAATCATCTATAAAATAGATGAAATATTCATATCGTCCCCTGACTTTAACATTCATCGAACCACAAAGGTCTGAATGTATAAGCTCTAGAGGGTCTTTGCCTCTATAACCTTTTCCACTAAAAGGTCTTTTAGTCATTTTGCCTTTTAGGCATGATTCACATACTGGCAAAGAATTTTCTTCTAACTCGTTTAGAAGTCCGTTCTTTACCAATATCTCAATCCTATTGAGATTAATGTGACCCAATCTTAGATGCCAAAGATGAGCATTTTCTTTAGGAGAAATTTTACGTTTCTTAGTTTGTGCGTTTGCAGTTTTAAATAATTCAGTTTTCAAAACCATTTTGACTGAATTAGGCCTTAAAACATACAATCCATTTTCTAATGAAGTTGAACATATTTCTAAAACTTTCTTCAAAATAAATACTTTATTCATAGAAAAGGAAACAAAAATACATTGTTCTATAAGGTAAGAAATGGAAATAAGGTTTCTAGTAAACCTTGGTATCACTCATATATTGTCCAACAATACATATTTCTTGCCGAAATAAAGCTTCATCGTGCCTACTGCTACAGATGAGACGACTTCTCCATTTCCAATCTGGAGTGTTATCTCTCCTTGTTATAGCTGCTGCCAGGAATCAATTCCCTGAAAAGAAAAGTAAACATGATTAGTGGTGCCTGAATCAAGTATCCATGTTGTTTTATCATTATCCACTAAACAAGATTCTAAGGAAAGTAAATCATATTTACCTTCCTTCTTCTTTTCTGCAACGTACTTCGGACAGCTCCGTTTCCAATGCCCGTCTTCGTTGCAGTGGAAACACTTTGCTTTGTCAGCAACGTCTTTGACTTTCTTGCCCTTCTGGGCGGTAGCTTTGTCAGCCTGTTTTCCTTTACCAACCTTCTTCATGTTCTTCTTCTTTCCTCTCAGGTTAGAAGAAGATGAAGCCACTGTTTTTGTCCCAGAGGTTGAACCTCTGTGATAACTCCTACTGGCAACATTTGCCTCACCTTTCGATCCCTTAATTTTCATCAATGACTGAAAGGTCTGTAGTTCATTCAGAAGGGAGGTAAGATTAAAAGTAAGATTGTTCATAACAACATTACTTCTAAACTGCAGGAAACTATCTGGAAGGGTTTCCAAAATGAAGTTGACCTGACTCGAATCATCGATGGAAGCACCATTCGACTCCGCGATGTTAAAGTGCACCATAATATCCAGGACATGATCCCGAACAGATGTACCCTCTGGCATCCTCGAGTTGAATATGTACTTTAGGGCATTATGTCGGGCTTGTGTTGACTGTTGTCCAAACATACCCTGCAAAGAATCCATGATTTCCTTGGCGGTAATCATGCCCTCATGCTTCTTGGCTAATATGTCAGACATACTTGCCAGCATGTAGACCTTGGCCTTATCATTCGCCTTGATCCATCGATCATATGCATCACGAACATTTCGTGACGCATTCGAGCTTGGCACCTGAGGACACTCCTCAGTTAGCACAAACTTCAGATCATCCACTACCAATATAGTGTTGAGTTTGTTTTTCCATGTCATCATATTCTCTCCGGTTAACTTTTCCGCACCCAATAAAGGAACTATAGAGCTAGAAATTTTTGCTGAAAAATTTACAAACAAACTTGTATGAGTTTCTTGCTTTAACTCTAATCCAATCACGTTTTAGCTAATTATCAAATGATTCCTAGGCCATTTATAACTCGCAATGATACGCCAAAGGTTTATAATGTATGACACCGAAGGGTAATAAAAAACACTCCTCCTCTAGATCAAGACACTCTTGACCAAAAACTAATACCAAAATAACTCTTATTCCTATAGGTTTTAGTTACCATTTTTCGGTCTGGATACATACACAACTTATGAACCCCGTGAGTATAACCCTCTGTCTTTAGATCCTAGAGTCTCCATCCAATAAAATCTGCCGAATGGAAGACTAGATTGGAAAATAGTCTAAAGAAATCATTATCCCTTTCGGGTGTCTACTGTGTTCGATCCCCTATGATCAAGCCCTTCGAAGGGATTGTCTGGTCCAGGCCAAACTAGCAGGTTGACCATAGTGGTCTAACGGCGTAAACCGACAAAAGAGACCATAGGTTTTGTTTTCAATAAACCTGCTCCCACTCACTATAAGTACCCTCTCCATTCACCTTGATATTGACTCATACAAACACCATCCAAATGGGGATGCTCCCGTTTGCGCCACGAGGCCAAGTATGAGTCTCACGGTGTGAACTTCATGGAGATAACGTAGGTGGAAAAATATGTATCTCATACACTTTTTCCTCCCACTGAATACTTTATAGTTTATAGGAATCTTACTTAGGCTAAAACCCAGCTAATGGTTGTACCTAACTCTATCAATATAACTCTTATATCGATAATCAATATAACTCTTATATTAATTTTATCCTAAGTTTGTTAATATAACTCCTTATATTAAACCTAGGATTTCTAGTTTATTAACCGCTTAATAAACTCGCTGACGCTACTGTAATTTATAAAACTCTCTGATTAAATTTCACTCCCAGGTCAGTTCCCAGGTAGGGGTGTTCCGTTTCCGTCATCTTAAATACCCCAGCCTAGACAGAACTTTCCTTCGACAAAGTTCCTCTTTTAATCATAGCTTATAAATTTACTTGGTTCCTAATTCTAATCTAATTAGAACTAGATAACCTAAGGTCTATTATTTCCAAGTTCTAAACACTTTAAAACTAATAATTAACCTTAGGTGACATGTATACAATGTTATAGTGCTTGATCATTCAGCACATGAATAATAAGACATTATAGCATATTCATCTCATGATATATAATGCATGTCAATGTTTTCCATGAATTAATATAACAAATTTACATTGATTAATCATGCAAACTATATAATATAACTCCTTATATTATAAATGATGCATGAAAATACTTAACCTAAGGTGGGATTTCCAAGACAAAAGCATACCATTATGCATGGTAATAATTACACAACAATTGCATAATTTAAATAGCAAAATTAGACTAATTTTGGCACCCTAAAATTAATTTTAAATAATATAATCTAATTATATTAATTAAGATTAATTAATTAAATATAAAACGTTTTTATATTTAATATATAATAAAATAAACGTTTTATGCCCGTTGCTGAAATTCACGAAACGCCTCTGGCGTTGCAATGCTGATAGCATCGTTGCAATGCTAATAGCGTTGCAATGCTGCTCCTTATCGTCTTCTGTCAAGCGTTGCGCAACGCCTCAGCGTTGCAATGCTGTCGCCTTCTACAGTCGCGCGCCTGCCGCAGTGGCGTTGCAACGCCAATGAACAGCGTTACAACGCCATTCACAGAACAACAACAATCTCCATTGTTTTTGGCTTGTTCTTGCTCCGATCTTCTCAGCAACCACTTTGCCTCGATCGACACGGACTTATAGACTCGATTTACAATTAAAATTGCACAAAACACTGGGCCCTTACATTTAACGATTCAATGGAAATTTTAAATCTAAGTGTCAAAATTGAAAACATCTAATTTTGCAAAAGCGTTCATACATCTCATGCAAAAATAGTAAATCCCACCTTGTTCTTGAAAAATCCAGAACATAAATCAAGAACGCAATTTGGCTCTGATACTAATTGAAGGGGAATCGAAGTCCCGCAGCGGAAGCGATTATGAATCGGGCGCTCTTAATTTAGTTACAATGACATAATTCAAGAACATATAACTAGATTAAGCATATGAATATGATGGACAACAAGAAAGTTACCTTTGAAGAACCTTTCTTCGAGTGCTCCACTCTCCCACGATCTCGATCTCAGCAACAGGAACACGAACGTACGAAGACACGACCACCGGATCTTCTCCGTTGTTCTCTAGGTGAGGGAGAAAGGTGGGTTCCCTTTTGGAGAGGTGATGTATTTTTGTGAGAGAGATGTTTGCTTTAGAACTCTTCCAACAACACAACAAGAGAGCTTGTAATTCCTTAAAATTTCTTAACCTAGTTGCATCTCATGCAACCATATATATAGGAAAATATGATGGAAATGACCATCCTACCCCTCCTTTATTCTCTCTTAGTATATATTTTATATATGAATCTAATTCACATTAAAACTATTTATTATATCAATTATATCATATATAATTGATATAATACCTCATGTATGAAATTGAACACTTCAATTTCACTCCTAACTTTATGCCCTCAATATTACCATATTGAGCCAACGGAGGGATCTAATGGACCTACAGTTCATGAGCTCCAATGATGTGAGTTAACTGATCAAACTCTTTGATCCAGTTAATCAATATTCATTAACTACAAGTCACTCCACTATAGACTTGTAGCTGCACTCTCCTCACTGTAGATAATATTGTGTCCACTGATATAGTCATTACCCATGAGTCGACCCTTCACAGGTTGTTCGTAATAACACTTAGTTAAATGACCGGTTTACCTCTGTGATTACCTCTTTGCTCCTTAAGCACAACTGATCCTCTAATGAACAACAAGTCAAAGGTCCTACCTTAGACTCATACCCTCATAGAGGGCGGGGCCCCGTTGTTCAAGACCTGGAGTCAGTTCTTAAGGTCAGTTCTTAAGGGAACAACCAATCTAATTCCTTAGTGTAGGAATGAGTGAATTCCATCATGCACAGTTAAGTTCCCAGCTACCTACGAGTTTCTGTCCCTGAGAAGGTAGGCTTATTGAGTCGGCTACAGGCCACTCTCACCCATACTAGTCTAAGGACAAACCCCTATAAGAAGGAGTTCTAGACTTGCTCAGGGTTCACGTCGAGTCACTAATTACCATCTATAAATTACTAGTGTTACCCTTTTAACGGTGTTACACTGGTTAGACTAATAATTTGCGATCCAGTCTTGTATGAACTCTTCATATAGGATGCCCTCATTCGCATTTCAACTACATGAATGAGTTGGATTACCTCATTTGTACTAATTACAAAGTGGGTCGCATCCATGGTGTTACCAGAATGAGGTTTCCAACTTTATTCTTATACCATAGACCATTTAGGTTATATTCTTGAACTCAACCCAAATAGTGTCCACTACACTGATGTTCAAGATACATGTTATAACCTTGGATCTTAGTTTATTGAATTTATTAAAGCAAGACTGTAAATCTATCAAAACAAATAACACTTTATTTAATTGATAAAAATTACACAAGTTTAGGGCATAAATCCCAACACTTCCTACTCCCACTTACTATAAATACTTTCTCCATTCACCTTACTCTTGATTTATGCAAACATCATCCGAATGGAGATGCCCTATTGACATCACGAGGCCGAGCATAAATCTCACGGTGTGAACTTCGCGGAGAGCGTAAGAGGAATTTGTTATATCATATATACTTTTTCACTCCCACTATGTATTTTAAACAGTTTGGGTATACTTTTACTTAGGCATATTTCGGCTAAAACAATATGACTAAGTCTACCAATATAACAATTATACTGGAATTACCTAAGTCTATTAACCTTTTAATAAACCTAGGTCTATGAGTTTAATTTATTAACTTTTAATAAACGCCACTCACGAAAGATAATTTATAAACCTATAGATTAAATTCACTCCCAGTCGGTTCCCGGATAGGGTGTTCCGCTTCCAAACCTTAAGTACTTAAGTACTGACCTAGCCAGAACCTTCCTTAGTCAGAGTCTCTCTTTAATCAAAGTTTATAAATTAGATAACCTTAGGTCTAATTAATTTCAGTTCTAAAACCATTTTAAAACTAATTAATTAACCTTAGGTTACATGCATTTCTATGTTATAAATTGTTTCATCATTTATCACATGAATAAACATACATTTATAACAAATTCATCACATGAATAATGCATAGAAATTATATGTTTCATTTTTAATTAATATAACCCTTATATTAATTATAATTAAAACATATAATATTTGTTTCATAAATTAATATAACACTTGTATTAATTCTTATGAAACCCAATAAACATGCATACAATATATTATAACACTTATAACATATTTTCAATGCATGGAGCATGCTTCCTATGGTGGGATTTTAAAACCTAAATGACATACTTTATGCACATATAATCAGGGATTTTAATTAGAACATACATTCACAATGCATAATTAATTAAACACACTAAAGTGGACTGGTTTTGGCATATAATGCAAGCAAACAACTAAACTATTACAATAATAATCTAGTATTAACATCGAACCACTTCGAACTCTTCGAATTTGGGTCGAACCAGCTTGCAAATGTGTGAACTAGACCTTCAAAAGGTTGAACCGGGTTGTGAAAAGCTCAAACGGGCCTCCAATTGATGAAACGAACCTCCAAAATGAAAAAATGGCCTCGAAATAGTCAGTACCAGTCTAAAAGCACCCGAACAGGACCGAAAACGAGCTGAACCGACCCAAAATGACTTGAACTGGTCAAAGTCAAAGGACCAGTCCAAGTCAAAGTAAAAAAGTCAACCAGTCAACTTCTTCTTCATTTGAAATGAAATTCACACGGGCTGGGAGATTTTTCACTGTAGCAGAATGGAAGGAAAAAAAAAACAGCAACCTCTGTTTTTCGATTTTATGGACCTCCGTGGCTTCTTTCATCAAATTAAAGGCCTTCTCGAACTCCAATCGATCCAAAATTTTTACAGCTTATTCTACACACATTAATGCTCAAACACACTTGGGAAATTTGAAAATAAAGCACAAATTGATGCTCAATTTAAATGTCAAATCCAGAAGAATACTTTAGACGCCCAGAAAATGTATTTAAAAAAATACCCACCACATAACGAAATAGATCAAATTGAGTGCTCAAAATTACTCTAATACCAATTTAAAGAGTCTTGATTAAGAAAGTGGAAGCAATTTTGGATCTTGAACACTCTAAGTTGATCAATTTTGTAAAATAAAAAACATGCTCAAAACCGGAAAAATAGAGGGATAGAAAACCCAACTTTGAAGATCAGATTCTCTTCACCCGGTGGATGGTTTTCAACACGAACACTTCGTGGACAACCGTTAGGGTCTTTCCTACTATCCTCAGGCCTTAGAATGGATTCTGGGATCCTAGGTTGTGAGAATTTGGAAGAAAATACCTCAAAGGTCATTGATTCTGGAATTTAGAATTTATCTGCAAAATTCTCACAAATTACCTCAAATCTCCATTATATAAAACTTCAACAAGCTTCATTAGAGTGACAACTCAAGGGTGATGAGGATGCTTTGAGATGGAGGTGGCCAATTTTAGTGAATTTGATGATGAGTAAGATTGGGCGAGTTGCCAAGTTTGGTTTGATGGAAAATTCATGAAAATCCATTAATTTCCATTTAATTTTAATTCAAAAAATCAATATTAAATTGATTTTTAATTAAAATTATTTAATTAATTAAATTATTAAATAATTAATTTAATTAATTATTTTTAATGTAATTTAATATCAAATATTAAATTAAATAAATTGCCCGATCCCGATCGATTTTTCGAACATGAATCTTTATTCATGCTATAAATCGATCTAATATTTAAATCATATTTAAATATATAAACCTCTTTTTAATCATAGTTTAATTCATAATTAAGTTATGATTCGTTAAAAATATCACATATAATTAACGATTTCTCTCAAACTCGAATTTGAACAATTCAAATTCTTTTTCTCTCAAAAAGTTACAAGGCTTAGTCCGAGCTAGTAAGGAGGACCTAATGGACCTAGAGATCATGAGCTCCAACGATACGAGATCAACCGACCAAACTCTTTAGCCTAGCTAATCAACATTCGTTAACCACCGGGGTACTCCACTAAAGCCAAGTGGTTGCACAATCCTCACTGTAGATATATTTTTGTCCACTCGATATGACCATGATTAGTAAGTCGATCTTTCACAGGTCGTTCGTAATTACAGTTGGGTCAAAATTACCGTTTTACATCTGTAATTACCTATTGTTCTTTAAGTCCCACTAATCCTCTAATGAACAATTGGTTTGTGGTCAAACCAGAAAACCGAATCTCTCTCGGCCAATGAGAGGGGTGGGCTCTTTGTTCAAGACCCGGAGTCAGCACTTAAGGGAACAACCTTTCTACGAATCCTTAATGCGGGTAGGAGTGAATTCCATCTTGCAGAACTACATTCCCAGCTATCTACCCAGACTTATCCCTGAAATAGGAGGTATATTGAGTCGGCAGTCTCAGGGCACTCTCACCCATGCAAATCTAAGGATATTCCGAATAAATAGGAGTTCATAGAACGCTCAGGATTAAGATCGAGTTACCTAGGTCATCATATGAATATAGTCAGTTATGATTGTAAACGGAGTTATAAAGTCTAAGTGACTATTTCGCGTTCCAGTCTTATGAAAACTCATTGCATAGGATGCCCCCCACTCGCATGTCTTCACATGAACGATTTAGGATCACATCGTTTGTACTCTACAAAGTGGGTCGCGTTCATAGTGTCTCCAAGATAAGGTACCCAACCCTATCCTTATACTATAGATTGTTCTGGCTGTAACTTGAACTTGATCTACTTTTATGTCACACATAAAGTCAAGTATTCATCCTATAGCCAAGGGTTCTTTATTGAATTAAGATTACATAATACACAATTCACTTTATTCAATAATATATTAATTGAATAAATCTCAATTACAACTTTATTGCAAAATAGAATATACATTCAGTTCACAAAACCACGAGTTTTAGGACATTAAAACCAACAACAATGATACTCCAAAGGTTTTAGAATGTATGACATCGAAGGGTAATAAAAAACACTCCTCCTCTGGATCAAGACACATTTGACCAAAACCTAATGCCAGAATAACTCTTATTCCTATAGGCTTTAGTTACCATTTTTAGGTCAGGATACATACACATCTTATGTACCTTGTGAGTGTAACCCTCTTTCTTTACACCCCAGAGTCCCCATCCAATAAAGTCCGCCAAAGGGAGGACCAGATTGAAAAACAGACTAAGGAAATCTTTATCTCTTTCGGGTGTCTACTGTGTTTGATCCCCTATGATCAAGCCCTTCGAAGAGATTGTCTGGTCCAGGCCAAACTAGCAGGCTGACCATAGTGATCTTACGGTGTAAACCAACTGAAGAGACCATAGGTTTTGTTTTCACTAAACCTGCTCCCACTCACTCATAGAAACCGCATCTGAAGGGGGACGCTCCCGTTTGCCCCACGAGGCCAAGTATGAGCCACACGGTGTGAACTTCCCAGAGATACGTAGGTGGAAAAATATGTATCATATACACTTTTCCTTCCACTGGATACTTTAAATCAATAGGAATCTTACTTAGGCTAAAGCCGACTAATGGTTTTACCTAAAGTTATCAATATAACTCTTATATCGATAATCAATATAACTCTTATATTGATTTTATCCTAAGTTTGCTAATATAACTTTTATATTAAGCCTAGGATTTCTAGTTTTTTAACCCCTTAATAAACCCGCTGACGCTACCTGATTTATAAAATCTCTGATTAAATTTCACTCCCAGGTCAGTTCCTAGGTAGGGGTGTTTCGTTTCCATCAGCTTAAATACCCCAGCCTAGACAGAATCTTGCTTAGATAGAGTTCCTCTTTTAATCATTGTTTATAAATCACTTGGTTCCTAATTAGAACTAGATAACCTCAGGCATATTATTTTCAAGTTCTAAACATTTTAAAACTAATAATTAACCTTAGGTTGACATGCATACTATGTTATAGTGCTTGATCATTCTTCTCATGAATAATAAAACATGCATAGCATAATCATCTCATGAAATATAATGCATGTCAATGTTGTCCATAAATTAATATAACACCTTATATTAATTAATCATGCATACTATATAATATAACTCTTTATATTATAAATGATGCATGGAAATGCTTAACCTAAGGTGGGATATCTAAATTAAAAGCATATATTATGCATGGCAATAATTACTCAACAATTGCATAATTTAAATAGCAAAATTAGACCAATTTTGGCACCCTAAAAATAATTTTAATAAATATAATCTAATTATATTAATTAAAATAAAATAAAATAAATAAAATAAATATAAAATATTTATATAATTAATATATAAATTAATAAAATGTTTTTCGCTCGTTGCTCCTTCGCGTGAAACGCCTGTGGCGTTGCAGGCGTTGCAACGCTGCGCCTTGTCCGTTTCTCCCCGTTGGAGCGCGTTGCGAAACGCCTTTGGCGTTACAACGCTGCCTCTGATGCGCGCCTCCTTTCGCAAGTGCAGCGTTGCAACGACAATGAACAACATTGCAACGCAACACACATGGTGGAATCTCCATTCCTTTCTCGTTTTCGCTCCGTTCTTCTCAGCAACTACCTTGCCTCGATCAACACGGACTTACAAACTCGATTTACAATTAAAATTGCCCAAAACACCAGGAACTTACATTGAACGATTCAATGAATACTGTAAATCTAAGTGCCAAAATTGAAAACGTCTAAATTGCAAACCGTTCATACATCACATGCAAAATAGTAAATCCCACCTCGTTCTTGAAAAATCCAGAACGTAAATTTTGAACCCAACTGGGCTCTAATATAAATTGAAGGGAGTCGAATCCCGCAGCAGAAGCGATTGTGAATCGCGCGTTCTTTATTTAGTTACATGAATTACATTCAAGAACAATTCTATCTAGATTAAGCATATAATATCAAGATGGACAACAAGAATTATACCTTTGAAGAACACTTTCTTCAAGTGCTCCTTCTCCCACGTTCACGATCTCAGCAACACGAACCCGAACGATCACCGACACTACCACCGGATCTTCTCCGTTGTTCTCTAGGTGAGGGAGGAAGGTGGGTTCCCTTTAGGTGAGATGAGATGTTTGTGAGAGATTGTGTTTTGGAACTTTTCCAACAACCCAACAAATGACACACAAGGGTTTTCCAAAAGCTTAACTTAAAGTTGCATCTCATGCAGCTATATATAGGGAAATAGGATGGAAATTACCATCATATCCCTCTTTCATTCTCTCTTTAGTATATAGTTAATATGTGAATCTAATTCACATTAAAACTATATATTATATCAATTATATCACATATAACTGATATGACATCTCATATATGAAATTGAACACTTCAATTTCATTCCTAACTTTATACACTCAATATAATCATGTTGAGCCAACGGAGGGACCTAATGGACCTACAGTAAATGAGCTCCAATGATGTGAGATTAACTGATCAAACTCCTTGATCCGGTTAATCAAAATTCATTAACCACAAGTCACTCCACTATATACTTGTAGCCGCACTCTCCTGACTGTAGATTATATTGTGTCCACTTATATAATCATTACCCACGAGTCAACCCTTCACAGGTTGTTCGTAATCACGGTTGGGTCAAATTATTGTTTTACCCCTGTGATTACCTCTTTGTTCCTTAAGAACCCCTGATCCTCTAATGAACAACAAGTCTAAGGTCCTACCATAGACTCATACCCTCATAGAGGGCGGGGCCCCATTGTTCAAGACCTGGAATCAGTTCTTAAGGGAACAACCTATCTAATTCCTTAGTGTAGGAATGAGTGAATTTCATCTGGCACTGTTAAGTCCCTAGCTACCTACGAGGTTCTGTCCCTGAGAAGGTAGGCTTATTGAGTCGGCTACAGGCCACTCTCACCCATACTAGTCTAAGGACAAACCCCTATAAGAAGGAGTTCTTAACTTGCTCAGGATTCAGGTCGAGTCACTATTGACCATCTATAAATTATCTTTTATCCTATTAATGGTGTTATACTTATTAGACTTAATAATTTACAGTTCAGTCTTGTATGAACTCTTCATGCAGGATGCCCCCACTCGCATGTCAACAACATGAATGAGTTGGATTACCTCATTTGTACTAATTACAAAGTGGGTCGCATCCATGGTGTTACTAGAATAAGGCTTCCAACCTTATTCTTATACCATAGACAATTTAGGTTATACTCTTGAACATAATCCAAATAGTGTCTACTACACTAATGTTCAAGATACAGTATAACCTTGGAGCTTAGTTTATTGAATTTATAAAGCAACAATATAATTTTATCTAAACAAATAACTCTTGATTTATTTGATGAAACTTACACAAGTTGAGGGCATAAATCCCAACATATTTACCTAATGCATAGGAAGTCTGAAATTCTTGAAAAGTTCAATGAGTAGAAGACTGAGATTGAGAACCTATTAGGTGAAACGATAAAAACACTTCGATCGGATCGAGGTGGAGTGTATATGGACAAAGAATTCCAGGACTATATGATAGAACATAGAATTACGTCCCAACTCACAGCACCTGGTATTCCACAGCAGAATGGTGTATCGGAGAGGAGAAACAGAACCCTGTTGGACATGGTTAGGTCGATGATGACCTATGCTTGTCTCCCTAATTCCTTTTGGGGTTATGTAGTGGAGACTGCTGTTGGGATTTTTGTCCTAATCTCGTGTTTGTAAATTACTGTTTGAAATTAATAAAGTGTTATTTATTTCATTACTTTGTATCTCGCAAATTTTACAAACTTTTCCAATAAACTAAGCTCCAGGGTCATTGAATTTATGAGAGAATTGGAACTTGAACGGTGTGTAGTAGACACACAGGGAGGATCACGTTCGAGTTATATGACCTGAACGGTCTACAGTATATGGATAGGGTTGACCTAATCCTGGATACATTGTGGATGCGACCCGCTTTGTATTAAGATACAAACAAGGTGATCTGACTCATTCATGTGATTGACATGCGAGTGGCGGCATCCTGTGCAATGAGATTGTACAAGACCGGACCGTGAATTATTAGACCTATTGATGTAACACCGCTTGTGTGATGGACTAATAACCGTAGATGACCATTAGTGACTCGACCTAAATCCTCGAGCGTGTTCACGCACTCCCCCTGCGGGGTCTTTCCTTTGACTCGTACGGGTGAGGGTGGTCACAGTTACTTGCCCAGTATGCCTATCTTCTAAGGGACAGGACCAAGTAACGAGCTTGGAACTTAACTACGCGAGATGGAATTCACTCGTTCCCGCGTTAGGGAAACTAGAGGGGTTGTTCCCTTAAGTTTTGTCTCCAGGGCTTGGACAACGGGCGACCACCTTCTCACTGGTCCGAGAAGGGTGTTGTGTATGGTTGGACCATCACAATATATTGTTCATTAGAGAAGCAGTGGGGACTTAAGGAACAAGAAGTAGACACAAGGGTAAAACGATAATTTGACTCACCCGTGTCTACGAACAATCTATGAAGGGTCGACTCATGGGCATTGGTTATATCAGTGGACACGTAATATTATACGCTGACGAGCGTTCAGCTACGGGCTATAGTGGAGTGTTATCGTAGCTAATGAAGGTTGATTAACCGGGTCAAAGAGTTTGATAGGTTAATCTCGGATCATTGGAGCTTGTCACTGTTGGTCTATTAGGTCCCTCGGTTGGCTCAATCTTGGTTTAAAGAAGGGTTAATGTTTTGGTGTGAATTGAAGTTTTCAATTTCACTTAAAGGGTAGTTATGTCAATTATATGAGATATGAATTATATAATATATAGTTTAATGTTAATGAGATTCATAATAAACTATAGGTTAGCCTAATTGTTGAATTAAGGCTAATTGGAGAAATTAATTGAGAGAAATTAAATTGAATGTGATTCAATTTAATAAATCCACATTATTGCAAATGTGTTTTGTAATATGAGATATGAGATATCTTATAATATATGGTTATGCAAATATTATTTGCATAACCTATAGTTGTGGTGAAGTGGTAATAATGTGGAGATTTTAACTCTATCAATTTTCACTATTTAAACCCTTTGCAAGAAGGATTTCCGAAACTAATCTCTCATTTTTTGGATCTCACCAAAAAGAAGAGAACATTTTCTCTCTACTCTCTCAACTCTCCTCCCTTCTCCAAAACACAAAGTCCCACCAGTTTCCTTCTTCCAATGGAAGAACAACCGAGAAGCCATTGGTTGTGTTCAGCTTTTGTTCGAGAGAAGATTTCATTGAGATCGGGAGAACACAAAGAGTTCGTGATTTCGTTGGAAGGAAATATTGAAGACTGCCTTCAACAAGTAAGTAGTTTAACTTGCTGTTATTTCTTTCTTTTTTAGCATGTTTAGCCTTAAGTATTAGATAGATTATTTTAGTGAAATTCGAGTAGCGTAACGATACCACGACGATTCGATCCTCTTCCGCTGCGCGAGGATTCCCATTCCCTACAATTGGTATCAGAGCCACTCGATGGATCTTCGTTATGCGCTGTTTTTCATTAAAATTAGGTGGGTAAAGTCTTAATTCATGAGATGAATGTTAGTTTGCAATTTTGGATAATTTCGGTTTTTGGCACTTTTAGATTTATAATTTTTATGTTGATGAGATCAATGTAAGGGCTCGTTGTTTTTGGGCATTTTGTTGTAAATCGAGTCTGTAAGTCTGAGTCGTTCATGGCAAGAGTTGCTGTGAAGAAATCGAGGCGGAAACGAACGAGAAATCGACGAAGAACAGCAAGTGGAGATGTTGTTCTGTCGATGGCGTTGAGACGCTGTTCTAGGGCGTCTCAACGCCATTCTTGCGGACGGAGGCCCTGCTGCAGAGTGTAGCGTTGCAACGCCACGACGTGGAGCACGCGGGCGTGACCACGATGCGCAGCGGCGTTGCAACATCGTCACGGCGTTGTAACGCACGCGCGTAGTAGAGAGAGTGAGCAGAGGCGATTTCGCGAGGCGTGGGCGTGCGGCGATGCGTGGGCGTTTTTCTTCACGCTTTTTAATATTAGATTTATTTATAATTCATTTGTAAAATGTATTTTATTCATGTATTTTATTTATTTTATTAAATAATATTAATATAATAGTTATTTTAATGTTATTTAATTAAATAATTGCCCATAGGTGCCAAAAACCGGTCCATTTTTGCTATTTAATTATTTTATGCGTGAGATGTATAATTTAATTATTTTCTATGTGCATAATGTTTTTCATATAGATTTAAAATCTCACCTTAGGTTAAACATTTCATGCATCATTTATACTATAAGAGTTATAATATATAGTTTGCATGATATGTTATATTATAAGTGGTATAATATAATTAAATGCATGTTTTAGTTTGATTAATATAAGTGTTATATTTTTAGATTAAAATATGCTCATGCATTTATATTCATGTGATGAATTATTTTTGTAATAGTATAAAGTTATTCATGTGATGAATGATCAAGCACTATAACATAGAAATGCATGTAACCTATGTTAATTATTATTTGTAAAGTGTTTAGAACTTGAATAATTAGACTTATGTTTTCTAGTTCTAATAAGATTAGAATTAGGAATCAAAGTATAGTCTATGAATGGTGACCTGATTAGTAACTCTGTCCAAGGAAGGTTTTGCCTAAGGCTGGGGTATTTAAGTTGATGCTTGCGGAACACCCCTACCTGGAAACCGACCTGGGAGTGAATTAAAAGTGTTTTAATTTACTCACATAGACCTAAGTAATAATGTGATTATAAACTTAGGTTAATGCCATATAAGAGTTATAGTGGTAGACTTAGGTAAATTTTAGTCGGTTTATCTAGATCAATCCCTAATAAAATAAAGTACTGAGTGGGAGGCAATAAAATGAATAAGATACATTTGATTTTCCAACCACAAATCTCCGTTAAGTCCGCACCGTGAGATCTATACTCGACCTCGTGGCGCAAATGGGAGCGTCCCCCTTCGGGTGGCATTTGTATGGGTCAATATTATCGTCGATGGAGAGAGTACTTATAGTGAGTGGGAGCGAGACCTGTGAAAACGGGACCCACGGTCTCTTCTTTCGATTCACACCGTGAGACGCCTATGATTCGCCTGCTAGCTTGGCCTGTACCAAACAATCCCTTCGGAGGGCCTGATCATGGGAGTCGGAACACCATGAATTCCCGAAAGGGATACAGTTTCCTAGTTGGTTTTCCTTCTTGGTTCACCCTTCGGTGGCTATTGTTTGGACGAATACTTAGAAACTTAAAGATTGAGGGTGACACTCACAGAATTCGTTAAGAGTTAATGAATTCGACCAAACAATGGTAATTGGATGCCTAATGGAATAAGAGTTATTTTGGGATTAGGGTCTGATCGAGAAAGTCTCGTCCTAGAGGAGGATTGTTCTGTTCATCCTTCGGTGGCGGTCATTCTAAACCTTTAGGATATCATTGCAAATTTTGAATGACCTAGGGATCATGAAATAATTTTTGCTAAAACATGATTGAATTTCAAAAGTTTTTTTTTGCGAGACTAACACAAAGTTTTTTGATTTTTCAGCTTAAAATATGTCTAGCTCAATAAAAGCATTACTCGCGTCTGGCAAATTAGTGGGAGATAATTATCAAACGTGGAAAAACAACTCAAACATGATTTTGGTAACTGACGACATCAAGTTCGTGCCCTCTGAGGAGTGTCCTCAGATGTCGGGCTCGACTACATCATGAAGTGTTCGTGATGCATACGATTGATGGATTAGGGCCAATAAAAAGGCCAAGGTCTATATCATTGCCAGCATGTCTGATGTTTTGGCAAAGAAGCATGAGCTGATGGTCACTGCTAAGGAGATCATGGAGTCCTTACAGGAAATGTTTGGACAACAGTCCTTTCAAGTCCGGCCTGACTCGCTCAAATATGTCTTCAATGCACGGATGAAAGAGGGGTCGTCTGTCCGTGAACATGTTCTAGACATGATGACCCACTTTAATCTAGCGGAGATGAACGGGGCTTTGATCAACGAGTCGAGCCAGTTCAGTTTTATCTTGCAGACTCTTCCAAAGAGTTTCCTTTAGTTTCGTAGCAACGCTATTATGAACAAGATAAACTACACTCTGACTACTCTTCTTAACGAGCTGCAAACATTCCAATCCTTGATGAGGATCAGGACGTCGGAAGCTGAGGCAAACGTTGCCTTTAGGTCTTATCACAGGGGCTCGACCTCTCAGACAATGCCTGTAGCTCATTCTCACCCGAAAGGGAAGAAGAAGAAGATGAAAAAGGGTAAAACTGACCGAGCTGCCGCCCATAAGGGAAAGAAGGTCAAAGAAGTTGCAGAAAAAGGAAAGTGTTTCAACTGCAATGGGGACGACCACTGGAAGAGAAACTGTCCCAAGTTCCTAGCCGAAAGGAGGAATAAAGGTAAATGTTATTTACTTGTGACTGAAACTTCTTCAGTGGAGAGTAGTGACTTTGCCTAGATATTGGATTCGGACGCCACTAACCATGTTTGTTCTTCTTTTCAGGGAATTGATTCCTAGCAGCAACTGTGAGAGGGTGAGGTGACTCTATGGGTTGGATCCGGGGAGCTTGTCTCTGCTGCAGCGGTCGGCACGGTGAAGCTACATTTTGGAAGGAATTTCATTTTGTTAGACAATATGTATATAGTTCCAAGGTTTACTAGAAACCTCGTTTCTATTTCCTGCATGTTAGAACAATGTATTTCCTTTTCATTTCAAGGCAATAAAGCGTTTATTTCCCGAAATGAAAACTTAATTTGTTCAGCTTCACTTGAGAATAATCTGTATGTTTTGAAACCTAATTTTGTCAAAAGTGTTTTAAATACTAAATTGTTTAAAATGCTAGAAACACGAACTAAGAGAGCGAAAGTTTATCCTAATGAAAATGCCCATCCTTGGCATCTACGATGAGGCCACATTAATCTCAATAGGATTGAGAGACTAGTGAAGAGTGGACTTCTAAACGAGTTAGAAGAAAACTCTTTACCGGTGTGTGAGTCATGCCTCGAAGGCAAAATGACCAAACGTCCTTTTAGTGGAAAAGGATATATAGCCAAAGAGCCCTTTGAGCTGGTACATGCTGACCTCTTTGGTCTGATGAATGTTAAAGCACGAGGTGGTTATGAATACTTCGTGTCTTTCATAGATTATTACTCGAGGTATAGGTATATTTACCTAATGCATAAAAAGTCTGGAACTCTTGAAAAGTTCAAGGAGTACAAGACTGAGGATGAGAACCTGTTAGGTAACACCATAAAAACATTTTTATCGGATTGAGGTGAGGAGTATATGGACACTAAATTCCAGGACTATATGATAGAACAAGGAATTACGTCCCAACTCTTAGCACCTGCTATGCCACAGTAGAATGGTGTATCAGAGAGGAGAAACAAAACCCTTTTGGACATGGTTCAGTCGGTGATGAGTTATGCTCGTCTCCTTGATTCCTTTTGGGGTTACACAGTGGAGACTGCGGTCTATATTTTGAACAATGTTTCGTCGAATAGTGTTTGTGAAACACCTTTCGAACTCTGGACTGGCCGTAAAGGTAGTTTACACCATTTCATAATTTGGAGATGCCCGACCCATGTGTTGGTGTCAATCCCCAGAAATTGGAACTCCGTTCGAAATTGTGTCTATTCGTAGGTTACTCTAAAGAGACTAGGGGTGGTCTATTTTTCGATCCTAAGGAAAATAGGGTGCTTGTGTCGACAAACGACACTTTCCTTGTGGAGAACCACGTCAGGGATCATTTACCAAGGAGTAAAATTGTGTTAAACGAAATGGACAGTACATCAACAAGAGTTGTTGATGGGACTAGTACGTCAACAAGTGTTGTTGATCCTAGCACGTCAAGTCAAATCTGTGATCGTTACATGGGTTTAGCTGAAACCTCAGTTGCCACTCCTGATGATGACTACGAGGATCTATTGACCTATGATCAGGCAATGACTGATGTTGACAAGGACGAATGGATCAAAGCTATGGACTAGGAAATGAAGTCGATGTACTTCAATTCTGTCTAGGAGCTTGTGGATAAACAAGATGGGGTAAAACTTATTGGTTGCAAATGGATCTACAAGCGTAAACGTGGCATAGATGGGAAGGTGCAGATCTTCAAAGCCCGACTAGTGGCAAAGGGTTTTACCTAGGTTTAAGGGATTGACTATGAGGAAACCTTTTCACCTGTTGCCATTGTAAAGTTGATCAGGATCCTTCTGGCCATTGCCGCGTATTATGACTATGAGGTATGGCAGATGGACGTCAAGACAACCTTTCTGAATGGCAAACTTGATGAAACCATCTACATGGACCAGCCTAAAGGGTTCATTGCCCAAGGTCAAGAGTAAAAGGTTTGTCGGCTTCATAGGTCTATTTATGGACTGAAACAAGCTTCGAGGTCTTGGAATATAAGGTTTGATGAGACGATCAAATCTTATGGCTTTGATCAAAATGTCGACGAGCCTTATGTCTACAAGAAAATTGTTGACAAAACTGTCGCATTTTTACTGTTGTATGTGGATGATATTCTTCTCATATGAGGTAGAATTTCTTACTGACGTGAAGAAATGGCTAGCTTCGCAACTCCAAATGAAAGATTTGGGAGAAGCTCAGAATGTTCAAGGTATCCAGATAGTCCGGAACCGGAAGAACAGAACGCTAGCCTTGTCTCAGGCATCTTATATTGACAAAATATTGTCTAGATATAAGATGAAGAACTCCAAGAAGGACTTGTTGCCTTTCAAGCACGGGGTTCACTTGTCTAAGGATTAGTGTCCTAAGACCACTCAAGAGGTTGAGGATATGAGACGGATACCATATGCTTCAGCTGTAGGGAGCCTGATGTATGCCATGTTATGTACTAGGTCCGACATCTGTTATGCAATACGGATTGTCAGTAGGTATCAATCCAATCAAGGATTAGATTACTGGACAGCCGTAAAGGCAATCCTCAAGTATCTAATGAGAACGAGGAAATTCAACTTAGTGTATGGAAATGGGGATTTGATCCTTACGAGATACACGGATTCTGACTTTCAGACCGATAAGGATTCTAGGAAATCCATTTCGGGGCCAGCCTTCATTCTTAATGGAGGAATTGTAGTATGGCGAAGCATCAAGCAGGGATGCATTGCTGATTCCACTATGGAAGCGAGATGCGTTGCGCTTGTGTAAAGTCGCAAAGGAAGTCGCTTGGCTTGGGAAGTTCATGTTAGATTTGGAAGTTGTTCCAAATATTAACTTGTCGATCACGCCATTCTGTGATAACAGTGGTGTAGTAGCCAACTCCAGAGAGCCTCAGAGCCATAAGAGAGGCAAACACATTGAGCGGAAGTATCACTTGATACGGGAGATTGTGCACCGTGGAGATGTGACACTCACGCAGATAGCGTCGGAGCACAATGTAGCTGATCCATTTACAAAGCCCCTGACGGCTAAGGTGTTTGAGGGTCACCTCGAGAGTCTAGGTCCTTGAGTACTTCCTGACTAGGGCAAGTGGGAGAAATGTAAACGGGTATTCAATACCCTAGTTTATTGTATTATTTCGTTGTAATTTATGTACATTTCATAAATATATTTTCTCCAGTAGCTTAGTCCAAGTGGGAATTTGTTGGGATCTTTTTCCTAATCTCGTGTTTGTAAATTACTGTTTTAAATTAATAAAGTGTTATTTATTTCATTACTTTGTGTCTCACAAATTTTACAAACTTTTCCATTGAACTAAGCTCTAGGGTCATTGAATTTATGAGAGAACTGGAACTTGAACGGTGTGTGGTAGACACACAGGGAGGATCACGTTCGAGTTATATGACTGGAACGGTCTACAGTATATGGATAGGGTTGGTGACCTAATCCTGGATACACTGTGGATGCGACCTGCTTTGTTTTAAGATACAAACGAGGTGATCTAACTCGTTCATGTGATTGACATGCGAGTGGGGGCATCCTGAGCAATGAGATTGTACAAGACCGAACCGTGAATTATTAGACCTACTGATGTAACACCGTTGACAGTAAGGACTAATAACTTTGTAGATGACCATTAGTGACTCGACCTGAATCATGAGCGTGTTACGGACTCCTATCTGCGGGGATTTTCCCTTTGACTAGTACAGGTGAGGATGGTCACAGTTACTCGCCCAATATGCCTATCATCTCACGGACAGGACCAAGTAGGGAGCTGGGAACTTAACTACGCAAGATGGAATTCACTCGTTCCCGCGTTAGGGAAACTAGAGGGGTTGTTCCTTTAAGTGCTGTATCCAGGGTTTGGACAACGGGCGCCCACCTTCTCACTGGCTCGAGAAGGGTGTTGTGTATGGTTGGACCATCACAATATGTTGCTCATTAGAGGAGCAGTGGGGACTTAAGGAACAAGAAGTAGACACAGGGGTAAAACGGTAATTTGACCTAGTCGTGTCTACAAACAATCTATGAAGAGTCGACTCATGGGCATTGGTTATATCAGTGGACACGTAATATTCTGCACTAACGGGAGTGCAGCTATAGGCTATAGTGGAGTGTTACCGTAGTTAATGAAGGTTGATTAACTAGATCAAAGAGTTTGATAGGTTAATCTCGGATCATTGGAGCTCGTCACTGTACGTCCATTAGGTCCCTTGGTTGGCTCAATCTTGGTTAAAAGAAGGGTTAATGTTTTGGTGTGAATTGAAGTGTTCAATTTCACTTAAAGGGCATTTATGTCATTTATATGAGATATGAATGATATAATATATAGTTTAATGTGAATGAGATTCATTATAAACTATAGGTTAGTATAATTATTGAATTAGGGCTAATTGGAGAAATTAATTGAGAGAAATTAAATTGAATGTGATTCAATTTAATAAATCCACATTATTGCAAATGTGATTTGTAATATGAGATATGAGATATCTTATAATATATGGTTATGCAAATATGATTTGCATAACCTATAGTTGTGGTAAAGTGGTAATAATGTGGAGATTTTAACTCTATCAATTTCCACTATTTAAACCCTTTGCAAGAAGGATTTCCGAAGCTAATCTCTCATTTTTTGGATCTCACCAAAAAGAAGAGAAACATTTTTTCTCTACTCTCTCTATTCTCCTCCCTTCTCCCAAACACAAAGTCCCACCACTTTCCTTCTTTCAAAGGAAGAACAACCGAGAAGCCATTGGTCGTGTTCGGCTTTTGTTCGAGAGAAGATTTCGTTGAGATCGGGAGAACACGAAGAGTTCGTGATTTCGTTGGAAAGAATTCTTGAAGACTGTTTTCAACAAGTAAGTAGTTTAACTTGTTGTAATTTCTTTCATTTTTAGCATGTTTAGCCTTAACTATTAGATAGTTTATTTTAGTGAAATTCGAGTAGCGAAACGATACTACGACAATTCGATCGTCTTCCGCTGCGCGAGGATTCTCATTCCCTACAACTGCGGCTTACATTTTGAACAACGTTCCGTCGAAGAGTGTTTGTAAAACACCTTTCGAACTCTAGACTGGACGTAAAGGTTGTTTACACCATTTCAGAATTTCGGGATGCCCGACCCACGTTTTGGTGTCAAACCCGAAGAAATTGGAACCCTGTTCAAAATTGTGGTTATTCGTAGGTTACCCAAAAGAGACCAGAGGTGGTCTATTTTAAGATCCTAAGGAAAATAGGGTGCTTGGGTCGACAAACGCCACTTTCCTTGAGGAAGAACATATCAAGGATCATTTCCCTAGAAGCAAAATCGTGTTAAACGAAATGGACAGTACATCATCTAGGGTTGCTGATGGGGCTAGTACATCCACAAGTGTTGTTGATCATAGCATGTCAAGTCAAGTCCGTTCTCAAGAGTTGGGAATGCCACGACGCAGTGGGAGGGTTGTGAGACAGCCTGAACGTTACATGGGTTTAGATGAAACCCAAGTTGTCAATCCTGATGATGACTTTGGGAATCCATTGACCTATGATCAGGCAATGGTTGACGTTGACAAGGACGAATGGATTGAAGCTATGGACTAGGAAATGGAGTCTTTGTACGTCAATTCTGTCTGGGAGCTCGTGGATCAACCTGATGGGGTAAAACCTATAGGTTGTAAATGGATCTACAAGCGTAAACGTGGCATAGATGGGAAGGTGCATACTTTCAAAGCACGACTAGTGGCAAAGGGTTTTACCCAAGTCGAAGAGGTTGACTATGAGGACACCATTTCACCTGTTTCCATGGTAAAGTCGATCAGGATCCTACTGGCCATTGCCGCGTATTATGACTACGAGGTATGACAGATGGATGTCAAGACCGCCTTTCTGAATGACAACCTTGACGAAACCATCTACATGGACCAGCCCAAAGGGTTCATTGCCCAAGGCCAAGATCAAAAGGTTTGCCGGCTTCATAGGTCTATTTATGGACTGAAACAAGCCTCGAGGTCTTGGAATATAAGGTTTGATGAGGCGATCAAATCTTATGACTTTGATTAGAATGTTGACCAGCCTTGTGTCTACAAGAAAATCGTGGACAAAACTGTCGCATTTCTGATATTATACGTGGATGATATTCTTCTCATTGGGAATGAGGTAGAATTTCTTACTGACTTTAAAAATTGGCTAGCTTCGCAATTCCAAATCAAAGATTTGGGAGAAGCTCAGTATGTTCTAGGTATCCAGAAAGTCCGGAACCTAAAGAACAGAACGCTAGCCATGTCTCAAGCGTCTTATATTGACAAGTTGTTGTCTCGATATAAGATGCAGAACTCCAAGAAGGGCTTGCTGCCTTTCAGGCATGGGGTTCACCTGTCTAAGGATCAGTGTCCTAAGACTCCTCAAAAGGTTGAGGATATGAGACGGATCCCCTATGCTTCAGCTGTAGGGAGCCTAATGTATGACATGTTGTGTACTAGGCCCGATATCTGTTATGCTCTATGGATTGTCAGCAGGTATCAATCCAATCCAGGATTAGATCACTGGAACGCCGTAAAGGCAATCCTAAAGTATCTTAGGAGAACGAGGAACTACAACTTAGTGTATGGCGGTGGGTATTTGATCCTTACAAGATACACGAATTCGTACTTTCAGACTGATAAGGATTCTAGGAAATCCACTTCGGGGTCAACCTTCATTCTGAATGGAGGAGTTGTAGTAGGGTGAAGCATCAAGCAGGGATGCATCACCGATTCCACTATGGAAGTGGAGTACGTTGCGGCTTGTGAAGCTGCAAAGGAAGCTGTTTGGCTAAGGAAGTTCATGACAGATTTGGAAGTTGTTCCAAATATGAACTTGTTGATCATACTATTTGTGACAACAGTGGGCAGTATCCAACTCCAGGAAGCCTCGGAGCCATAAGAGACGCAAAAACATTGAGCGAAATATCACCTCATACGGGAGATTGTGCACTGCGGAGACGTGACAGTCACGCAGATATCGTCGGAGCACAATGTTGTTGATCCATTTACAAAGCCTCTCACGGCTAAGGTGTTTGAGGGTCACCTAGAGAGTCTAGGTCTTCGAGTACTTCCTCACTAGGGCAAGTGGGAGATGTGAAAACGGGTATTCAATGTCCTAGTTTATTGTATTACTTCATCGTAATTTATGTACATTTCTGAAATGTATTTCTTCCACTAGCTTAGTCCAAGTGGGAGTTTGTTGGGATGTTTGTCCTAATATCGTACTGTTTGTAAATATACATTTCAAATTAATAAAGTGTTATTCATTTCATCATTTTGTGTCTCACATTTTATACAAACTTTGACCAATAAACTAAGCTTCAGGGTCATTGAATATCTGAGAGAACTAGAACTTGTACGGTGTGTTATGGACATATAGGGAGGATCACGTTCGAGTTAATGACACGAACGGTCTACAATCTATGGATGGGGTTGGAGACCTAATCCTAGATACACTGTGGATGCGACCCGCTTTGTATTAAGATACAAACGAGGTGATCTGACTCGTTCATGTTGTTTACATGCGAGTGGGGGCATCCTGTACAAAGAGATTGTACAAGACCGGATCGTGAATTATTAGACCTACTGATGTAACACCGTTGACAGTAAGGACTTATAACTTCGTAGATGACCATTAGTGACTCGACCTGAATCCTGAGCGTGTAACAGACTCCTGTTTGCGGGGGCCAGTCATTTGACTAGTACGGGTGAGGGTGGTCACAGTTACTCGACCAATATGCCTATCTTCTCAGGGGCAGGACCAAGTAGGGAGCTGGACACTTAACTACGCGAGACGGCTTTCACTCGTTCCCGCCTTTAGGGAAACTAGAGGGGTTGTTCCTTTAAGTGTTGTCTCCAGGGCTTGGACAAAGGGCGCCCAACCTCTCACTTGCCCAGAGGGTTGTTGTGTATGGTCGGACCATAACAACGTTGTTGTTCATTAGAGGAGTAGTGGGGACTTAAGGTGCAAGAAGTAGACACAGGAGTAAAATGATAATTTGACGCAGCAGTGTCTACGAACAACCTGTGAAGGGTCGACTCATGGGCATTGGTTATATCAGTGGACACGTAATATTCTACTTTGACGGGAGTGCAGCTACGGGCTTTAGTGGAGTGTTACCATAGCTAATGAATGTTGATTAACTGGGTCAAAGAGTTTGATATGTTAATCTCGAATCAACTGAGCTCGTCACTGTAGGTCCATTAGGTCCCTCGGTTGACTCAATCTGGGTTAAAAGAAGGGTTAATGTTTTTGTGTGAATTGAAGTGTTCAATTTCACTAAAAGGACATTTATGTCATTTATATGAGATATGAAAGATATAATATATAGTTTAATATGAATGAGATTCATAATAAACTATAGGTTAACCTAATTGTTGAATTAGGGTTAATTGGAGAAATTAGGTTGAGAGATATTAAATTGGATGCGATTCAATTTAATAAATCCATAATATTGCAAATGTGATTTGTGATATGAGATATGAGATATCTTATAATATATGGTTATGCTAATATGATTTGCATAACCTATAGTTGTGGTAAAATGGTAAATAGGTGGAGATTTCAACTCGACCTATGTCCATTATTTAAACCCTTATTGCAAGAAGGGTTGGTGGCCATTCTCTCATTTTTGGATTTTCATCAAAAGAAGAGAACACTCTCTCTAGAAAATTCTCTCAAGCTTTCTCCTCTCAAAACCAAAACACAAATAAGTTCCCACCAACTTCCTTCTTCGAAAAGAAGAACAACCGAGAAGTCAAAGGGTGATGTTCGTTCTTGATCGTGAGAAGGGTTCGAGTTCATTGAGTTCGAGATAGCACGAAGAGTTCGTGGATCGTTGGAAGAATTTTGAAGAACGTCTTCAACAAGTAAGTATTGTGTTTAACTTACTGTTTTTCTTCCAATTTGAAGCATATTTAGCCTAGATCTAAGAGTTAGATTAATTTTAACGTACTATAGTTGCACAACATCACCATGACGATTCGATCATCTTCCGCTGCAAGGGAGTTTCATTCCCTTCAGAGATAAGCTCGACCAAGATATAATTCCAGAATAACTCTTCTGGTTACCATTATTCAGTTCGGATACATTTATTCCTAACGTATCCCATGAATGTGACCCTCTATCTTTAGATTCCAGAGTCTCGATATATCAAAGTCCACCAAAGGGAGGACTAAGTTGGAAAATAGACTAAGGTAACCATTATCCCTTTCGGGTGTTCACTATGTTTCAATCCCCTATGATTAGGCCCTCCAAAGGGATTGTCTGGTCTAGGCCATACTAGCAGCTGACCATAGAGATCTCACGGTGTGAACCGACAAAAGAAACCGTGAATTTTGTTTTCACAATTTCCGCTCCCACTCACTATAAGTACCCTCTCCATTCACCTTGATATTGACACATACAAACACCATCCAAAGGGGGACGCTCCCATTTGCGCCATGAGGCCAAGTATGGATCTCACGGTGTGAATTGACCTAGGTTAAACCCGGCTATTGATTTTACCTAAGTTTATCAATAAAACCCTTTACATTGAATTTTACCTAAGTCTATAAACCTAGGTTTTCTAGTTTATTAACCCCTTAATAAACATTGCTGACATTTTAATAATTTAGAAACCCTAGATTAAATTCACTCTCAGGTTAGTTCCAAAGTAGGGGGTTCTGTTTTCGTCAGCTTAAATACCTAACCTAAACAGAACCTTCCTTAGATAGAGTCCCTCTTTAATCATAGTTTATAAATTATATGGTTCCCTAATTCTAATCTAATTCGAACTAGATAACCTAAAGTCTATTAATTCCATGTTTTAAACATTTTAAAACTAATTAATTAACCTTAGGAGACTTGCAATTCTATGTTATATGTGTTTGATCATTCATCACATGAATAATAAAACATACATAACATATTCAACTCATGAAATAAAATGCATGTCAATGTTATCCAAAATTAATATACTACTTATACTAATTAACCATGCAACCTATATAATATAACATCTTATAGTATAAATGATATGCATGAATATGCTTAACCTAAGGTGGGATTTAAACTAAATAGCATACATTATGCAAATAAATAATTCATACAACAATTGCATAAATTAAATAGAAAAATTAGACCACTTTTGGCACTCTAATTATTAATTAAAATTAATATAATCTAATTATTTTAATTAAAATTAATTAAATTAACTAAAAATATTTTAAAAAATTAATATAATTAATATAAAATCTGTTTCTGCCCGTTGTGCCCTACCTCACACGCGTGATGGTATCGGCGTTGCAACTCCGGTTACAGCGTTGCAACGCTGAACCTTCTCCCGCCAAAAAATAGCAAGCACGGCATTGTGACGTCGAAGAACAGTGTTGCAACGCAAGGCAATGGACAAAACCCCATTCCTTCTGTTCTTGCTCGTTTTTGGTCTAATCTTCCAGAAACTTCTTTGTCTCGATCGAGACGGACTTACAGACTCGATTTACAATTAAAATTGCCCAAAACACCGGGCTCTTACATTGAACGATTCAATGAAAAATTAAAAATCTAAGTGCCAAAAGTGAAAACATCTAATTTGCAAACAACAATTCATCACATGAAGTAAAATGCAAATCCCACCTATGTTCTTGACATATCTCTAACAAAATCAAGAACACAATTGGCTCTGATACTAATTTAAGGGATCGGATCCCGCAGAGGAAGCCAATTGAGTCGCGTGTTCTTGATTTAGTTACATAGATAGATTAAAAAACAAAGTACAAGATAGATTAAACATGTAAATGAGAAAATGGACAACATTTTACCTTTAAAGAACAAATTTTTCTAGTACTCCTCAGACACAGTAATGCTCACAATCTCAAATTCCCTACGTACCCGACACAACCGATCTACGATCACCGCCGCTAGATCTTCTCCGTTATGACTTTAGGAGAGGGAGGAAGGTGGGATTCCTCTTAGGAGTTAGGGGAGTATAGAGAGATTTGAGAGAATGAGCTTGTTATGAGAATTTCCACAACAAGCTTATGAGCATTCTAGGGTTCCACTTTGCTTAGCTCCATAGTTACATCCCATGCACCAATTTATTGGAAAATAGGATGGTGATAACTCACCATAGGAGAGTTATTTTAATAGAATTTTAGTGCTTAATCTACTTGAATTGCATAGAATTTCTTGAGCCTCATGTTATTTTAGCCCTAAATTGTGTGTGTTAGCTTTAAAATCTAGAATTTAAACATTAGGTTAGAAAAGAATTAATTTTGATGTTTTTATGCTTTAATTTAAGAAATTTGGAAAAATAAGCTAACAGGTAATTAAAGACCGAAAAACAAAATTTTTAACTCCAGAAAAATCCTCTCATATTTAGTTAATCTATAATTTAATTGATGAATTTATTGGGATTTTTCTGTGTGCAAGAGATGTTTGAAAATTACTGGAGTTCCTAAGAGAATTTTAGACATTTTGCCCAAAGGGTAAGATGGTCACTCTACTCATAAGGGCATTTTTGTAATTTGTGGAGTTAGGGCAACACTATCTTATATAAAGAGGCTAGGGTTCACAAGTGCCAAGGTAGAGAAAAAGTTACCAGAAAAGGGGAAGAGATCGAGAGAGAAGGGGTGATTACTACAACAACAGCGTGGGTTGGAGATAAAAATCATGAAGTTTTCATTGTTGTAGCAATCGTGCGAGTGAGGAAAAAATTTAAGCTTAAAGGTGCCATTGTTGTACCAAAACCGTTTAGTTCGGTTTTTCGTAGACGACGCTAACAAAGTTGTCGTTTTCTCCAGTTTTCACCGTTAGATTTTGCTAATATTTTGTCAGCTTGTTCAAGACTCATAGGACTATATTTTCAACGGTTGATTGTCCTTCTGAGCTTTGATGCATCAGATATTTCTATCACGTTGGGAGATCAGTGCATTTCAGTGTTTCACTTGCGGCGCTCACGAAGTTGTTGTTTTCCGACCTTTCAACCGTTGGATCATTCAGAAATGTTGTCAGCATAATCGCGACTCACAAGGCTTAGTTTTGAACGGTTGGATCGCCGTTATAATCGTCTGTTTATTAGATATTACTATCGCACAGAACCTACAAAAACTGAAATTTGGTACTATTGCCTGTTGTTTTCGGTGGTATCTCTTTGTGTTTTGCTGAAGCAAAACACATGCCATTATCTCTCCTAATCACTAATTGTTAATGTTGTTTTTCTGCCATTGGACACATATTTAAGACTATTTTTGCTCGTTGTTTTAGATCGAATTCATGACTATTTTTAGGCTAGAGTTGTGACTGATTTAGGCTAAATTTGTGAACATTGTTGGGCTATTTTCATGAACTCTTTAATCGATAAAAGCATGCATAAATTAGAAATTTGTGAGTTGATTTCCATGATGAACTAAATTTTTTTGGGGAAGGGTTAGGTTGTTTTCAAGGTAAATTTTGGAACGAATTTATGATTGATGTCATGGTTGGATTTATAAAATTTTATTGATTTTAATGGTGCATGAGAATTAAAGATGGACCACTTTAACTTCTCTAGAATTCATAAACTTGGGAGAGCTAATGAATTAGAAAACTAAAATTTTATTCTAGCATTCTTGAGTTGATTAGGGATAATTAACCCACCTAGAACCTAAAACCATGAGCATAATTAAGATCACAATTGGGAAATTGTAGGTTTTAAAACTTAGTGATTTCGAAAGAAATCCATTTGAATACATGTGTAGGTGAATTCAAGGCATCAATCACATTATTATTCTAATTGAGCATGAAAACTCCAACCTAACCCGAGCCTATTTTTCATTAAAATCTCATCTCTTGCATCTTCACTCTTGTTTGCATTTTCCTCTCCTCCCGTTAATTTTAACTATTTTCTTGCATGTTGTTCCATTATCTTTATTTGTCGCATCAAAATTAGAAAATCCAATTCCTATTCTTTTCTTTATTTATTTTCAACAAAAATTGCATGTCCATGCATTCCACAAAAATATAAAGAAAAGTTGTTAGGACACTCAATCACTTAGATTTAGCTAGTCCTTGTGGGATCGATACTTAACTTATCACTTGGTGTGCACGACCGTGTATACTTGCATGTCATAAAAGTGTCAGAGTTTCATTCTAATTTGTATTAGTTTACGACACTGATATTTTCGCATCAAGTTTTTGGCGCTGTTGCCGGGAACTAGTTTTGATTCTTATCTTGTGTGAGGTTATTTTACCATTTTATCCATGTTTTTTTATTGGGTGTGTCTCGTTGTCTTTGTTTCGTGTTTTTATCTTTGTTGAGTCTTGATTATTGTTTCTGGTTGTGTTGGTGCATATTGTGTTTGTTGAGTCTGTTTTAATTGGTTCATTACTTTACTATGGATTATGATAACTTTGGGTGGTCTTCTGTGCCTAATGAACAAACACAGTATACTTTTTTTTCTTATGATTATCCCTTAGCTAACTTAGAGGCTTCTAGTGAGGGGCATGGATCTTATGGCTACCAAATGCCTAATTACTATCATATTAACCTTATGACTTATGGGCATCCAATGTATGATAATAATCAGAGCAATTGGGCCTATGAACCATATCCTAAGGGTTTTCAGCCATATCCTTCCTATATTCAAGAAACTCAGGTAGAAGACGAATCTTCCCATAAAATGTTGTTATTATAATATATGAGAACCACAGAAGAGAGGAATAGGCAAATAGATGAGAGGAATAGTCAAATAGGGGAGTCAATTCAACGCCTAACAGATACACTTGCCTCCCTTAGAGAACAAATGCATTTAGACTCGTCTGAGGTTGAGCACCCTAGGGAAGATAGTGAAGGAGGACCCACACCCTTAGATATTTCGGTGAGTCACTTTATCACTAACCCGCTGATATATCTTCAGGATCTTAGTCCTTCACATTTTTTTGAGTATGGGCATTTAGAGGATTGTGCTTTAGATGTAAAAGAACTAGACTCTTTTAGAACACACCAGGATAGAGTCAGTGAGAGTGTGGAAGAAGTCGAGCATATTGAGTTAGGCCAGGAGGTAGAGTTTGAGGCTTTTGAGTCTATGTTAGTTCTATCTTCTGATTTTTCTCTTATTTGTGAGTGTTTTTCTTTCTATTCTCTCGAGTCAGTGTCTTTGTGTGAGTCTGTTTATTTTCTTTTTTTTCCTTCTTTTCTTTTATCAAATAAAAAACTAAAAATTATTTTTCCTGCTTTTTCTTCTTTTCTTTTATTATATAAAAAATCAAAAAATATATCTGTTTCGAGCTCTCATGAGAAGCTAGTATTCTTACTAGCATATTTGTTTTGTAGATTCAAGAACGAGAGGCCCGAAGAAATGAGAGAATTTTTACGTACCTTGACAAGCCCATGTGTACTCCGTCAAGCTAATGACGTTAAACAAGCGCTTCTTTGGAGGCAACCCAAAGTTTATTTCTTTTGTTTCATTTTTGTAGTTATTTTTGCTTTTGTTTTAGTTTAATAAATACCCCTTCCTTATTTTGCAACTCCATTGGGGTTTAGTGATTGATATGCGCTTTAGTGGAGGTCTTCTCGATTCAGGACAATATTATTCTCCCTTCCATCTTTATTAGTTGTCCTTAACATGCTTAAGTGAGTAGTTTATACATTGAGGGCAATGTATGCTTTAACCATGAGGAGGAGATGTGTTGTTTTTAATCTGATTTTGGGCTTAATTGAAAATTTGTCTGTTGATGAGACTATGTGTTGTTATTGTTTATAGGGTGTTGCATGCCTTTGTGTTTATGAAGTAATTTACTTGCTTTAGGACTTCAAAATGATCTAATTTGACTACCGGATTCTATGTTTAGTTGCTTGTTTTAATGGTCTTTGATATGTATGATGTAGGTAGTTGATTCTATATGTGTAAGCAAGTAAAAATAGGAAAGATGGTTGTTGTACCTTTTATGAAAATTAAGTTTCTGTGTGTTTTTATGGTAAAAAGTGTGTTGTCTTTTGTAGAAACTTGGTATGCATCCCCTTGCAAATAAAAAATTAAGGCCAAATCTTAGGGTTAATGAAAAATAAGAGTTGTAGTTTGTGTTTGAGGCAAAAGTATGCTATCTTGTTAGGTGTTTCTCGAGGTCAAGCTTGTCAATAGGGTTCTTTAGTGTGCTTATGGTTAGTGTGTGAATCAAACTAGTTAGGATTCAACTCATAGGCAAAAAAGTTCGAAAACTAGAAGCCATGACAAGTTAGGTAACTCATACATATTTTAGAACGCTCATAAATTAGTAAACTCCAAATTTGTGATCATTTCAAGTTTGGGGGAGTTACCCGCCTCCCTAACTTAATGAGAACATTGAGTACTCTAAGTTTGGGGGAAAGGTAAATTCTTCGTATTTTTTTAAGGAAAAAAAGAAAAAAAGTGTAAGAAATAAAGAGTGTGCAAACCATTCATTTTCCTAAAACTCCATTGGGCTAGACAAAAAATATGTTATTTATATCGTTATTTAGAGTCAGTTCAGGCAACTTGATGCTCGATGTCAGGGGGTCTGGGCACTAACCATGCTAGCATCATGGAGCGAAGGTATCAAGCGAGAAGTTTGTACCCATTGCTTAGGTGTGCTGCGCTAACCACTTGTGTCATTCTAAGAACTGCGGGAGAGTCTCATTGCTTAGGTGTGAGTCGTTAACCACGTGTTTCATTCTAAGAACTACGGGAGAGTCAAAAAATAAATAAAAACAAACAAACAAAAAAATTAGCCCTAAGTAGTGAGTTTTATGGAAATGGAGAGGAATAATGTACATATTTTTTATTTTTTATTTTAAAAAGAATGATCATTAAATTGTAGTCATGCGAGTTTTGGAGTGTGACTTATCTTTAACTATGAGTTACTTGATTTGAATGATTAGGATTCCAGTGGTTGAGCTTGAGGGTAAGTTTCAAATCCTAGTTTGTTTGCTCTTGGTTATTGATGCATAAGTGTAACTAGGAAACCTCAGGTGAGCCACTTAGAGAGCATTGACTGAATGGTTACTTGTAGCTTAGAGCATAAGTATTCAATCCTTGTTTAATTAACCCAAATGATTTAAGTCTTTAAAGGTCTTTAAATTATTTAGGGCATAGAACTCATTGAGGACAATGAATAGTTCAAGTTTGGGGGTTTGATAACTCACCATAGGACAGTTATTTTACTAGAATTTTTGTACTTAATCTACTTGAATTGCATAGAATTTGTTGAGCCTCGTGTTATTTTAGCCCTACATTGTGTGTGTTAGCTTTAAAATCTGGAATTTAAACATTAGGTTGGAAAAGAATTAATTTTATTGTTTCTATACTTTAATTTAAGATATTTGAAAAAATAAGCTAACAGGTAATTAAAGACCGAAAGATGAAATTTTAACTCCAGAAAAATTCTCTCATATTTAGTTAATCTATAATTTAATTGATGAATTTATTGAGATTTTTCTGTGTGCAGGAGATGTTTGAAAATTTCAAGAGTCCCTAAGGGCATTTTAGACATTTTACCCAAATGGTAAGATGGTCTTTCTACTCATAAGGGCATTTTTGTAATTTGTGGAGTTAGGACATCACCATCTTATATAAAAAAGCTAGGGTTCACAAGTGCCAAGATGGAGAAGAAGTTGCCACAAAAGGGGAAGAGACTGAGAGAGAGAAGGGGTGATTGCTACAGCAAAAGTGTGGGTTGGAGAGAAAAATCATGAAGGTGTCATTGATGTAGCAATCATGCGAGTGAGGAAAAAGTCGAATCTTCATGGTGCCATTGTTGTACCAAAATCGTGCAGTTCGGTTTTCGCAGACGACGCTAACAAAGTTGTCGTTTGCTGGAGTTTTCACCGTTGGATTTTGCTGAATTTTGTCAGCTTGTTCGAGATGCATAGGACTATAGTTTGAACGGTTAGATCGTCGTTCTGAGCTTCGGTGCGTCAGATATTTCTGTCACGTTGGGAGATTAGTGTAGTTCAATTTTTCACAGGCGCTGGTCACGAAGTTGTCGTTTGCCAGCCTTTCAACTGTAGGATTGTTCTGAAATTTTGGCAACATGTTCGCGACTCACAGGGCTTCGTTTTGAACGGTTGGATCGCCCTTCTAATTGTCAGTTTATCAGATATTGTTGTCGCACAGAACCTGCAAAAACTGAAATCTAGTGCTATTGCCTGCTGTCTTCAGTGATATATCTTGGTGTTTTACTGAAGCAAAACAAGTGCCA
Organism: Trichosanthes cucumerina; assembly: GCA_036507285.1. NCBI lineage: Eukaryota > Viridiplantae > Streptophyta > Magnoliopsida > Cucurbitales > Cucurbitaceae > Trichosanthes > Trichosanthes cucumerina. Next base: position 58,101,438 of record CM071838.1, read on the forward strand.
TTACCTCTCTTAATCTCTAATTGTTAATGTTGTTTTTCTGCCATTAGACACATATTTAAGACTATTTTTGCTCTTTTTTAGACCAAATTCATGACTGCTTTTAGGCTAGAATTATGCTGATTTAGGCTAAATTTGTGAACATCGTTGGGCTATTTTGATGAACTCTTTAGTCGATAAAAGCATGCATAAAATAGAAATTTGTGAGTTGATTTCCATCATGAACTAAATTGTCTTGGGCAATGGTTAGGTTGTTTTCAAGGTAAATTTTGGAACGAATTTATGATTTATGTCATGGTTGGATTTATGAAATTTTATTGATTTTAATGGTGCATGAGAATTAAAGATTGACGAGTTTAACTTCTCTAGAATTCATAAACTTGGGAAAACTAAAGAATTAGAAAACTAAAATTTCATTCTAGGATTCTTGAGTTCATTAGGGATAATTAACCCACCTATAACCTAAAATGATGAGCATAATTTAGATCACAATTAGGAAATTATAGGTTTTAAAACTTAGTGATTTTGAAAGAAATCCATTTGAATACATGTGTAGGTGAATTCAAGGCATCAATCACATTTTCATTCTAATTGATCATGAAAACTCCAACCTAACTCGAGCCTATTTTTCATTAAAAATCTCATCTCTTGCATCTTCCCTATTGTTTGCATTTTCGTATCCTCTCGTTAATTTTAATTATTTTCTTGCATGTTGTTCCATTATCTTTATTTGTCATATCAAAATTAGAAAATCCAATTCCTATAAGTGTCTTTATTTATTTTCAACAAAACTTTCATGCTCGTGCGTTGCACAAAAATATAAAGGAAAGTTGCTAGGACACTCAATCACTTAGATTCAACTAGTACTCGAGGGATCGATACTTAACTTATCACTTGTTTCGCACGATCGTGTATACTTGCATCTCATAAAATTGTCAGAGTTTCATTCTAATTTGTATTAGTTAAGGGCAAACCCCTATAAGCAGGAGTTCTTAACTTGCTCAGGATTAAGATCGAGTTACTAATGATCATCTATAAATTACTAGTCTTATCCTGTTAACGGTGTTACACTGGTTAGACTAATAATTTGCGGTCCGGTCTTGTATGAACTCTTCATACAGGATGCCCCCACTCGCATGTCAACTACATGAATGAGTTTGATTACCTCATTTGTACTAATTACAAAATGGGTCGCATCAATGGTGTTTCCAGAATGAGGTTTCCAACCTTATTCTTATACCATAGACCATTTAGGTTATATTCTTGAACACAATCCAAATAGTGTCCACTACACTGATGTTCAAGATATATGTTATAACCTTGGTGCTTAGTTTATTGGATTTATAAAGCAAGACTATAATTCTATCAAAACAAATAACCCTTTATTTAATTGATTAAAATTACACAAGTTTAGGGCATAAATCCCAACAATCTCCCACTTGACCTAAAGCTTGCGGAGTACAAAAACATCACAGTAATGTAAATACAATAAACTAGGGCATTTAAACCCCTTTGTACAAAATACTCCCACTTGCCCTAGTTGGGGAAGACTTGTAAACCTAGATCTTCTAGGTGACTCTAAAAAACTTTAGCTGTGAGAGCCTTTGTAAAAGGATCAACAATGTTGTGCTCTGAGGCTATCTTCGTGACAATCACGTCTCCTCTATGCACGATCTTCCGGATGAGATGATATTTCTGCTCAATGTGCTTTCCCCTCTTGTGACTTCGGGGTTCCCTCGAATTTGCCATCGCACCACCAAGTATCGCAATACATGTCTGATGTGATGGGCAAAATCATATTTGGAACAACTTCCAAATTTAGCATGAATTTCCTTAACCAAACGACCTTCTTAGCTGCTTCACAAGCTACTACATATTCGACCTCCATGGTGGAATCAGAGATGCATCCTTGGTTGACGCTTCGCCATACTACAGCTCCTCCGTTACGAGTGAATACTGACCCTGATTAAGATTTCCGAGAATCTTTATCAGTTTGGAAGTCAAAATTTGTGTATCCTGTAAGGATCAAATCCTTAGCCCCATACACAAGCATGTAGTTCCTTGTTCTCCGAAGATACTTAAGGATTCTTTTAACCGCTGTCCAGTGTTCAAGTCCTGGATTGGATTGAGACCTACTGACCATCCCAACTGCAAAACTGATGTCAGGCCTTGTACACAACATGGCGTACATAAAGCTCCCAACAGCTGATGCATAAGGAATCCATCTCATATCCTCAACTCCTTGAGGTGTCTTAGGGCATTGTTCCTTAGACAAATGGATTCCATGTCTAAAAGGCAACAAGACCTTTTTGGAATCTTGCATCTTAAACCTTGACAACACTTTGTCTATGTAAGATGTTTGAGACAAGGCTAGTGTTTTATTCTTGCAGTTCTTGACAATCTAGATCCCAAGAACAAACTGCGCATCACCCAAATCTTTCATTTGGAACTGCGTAGCTAGCAATTCTTTGATGTCAGTAAGATAACCTACATCATTCCCAATGAGTAGGATATAATCCACATAGATAATTAGGAATGCGACAGAACTATTGATGATTTTCTTGTAGACACAAGGTTTATCATCATTCTGGTCAAAACCATAAGATTTGATCGCTTCATCATATCTTATATTCCAGGATCTAGAGGCTTGTTTTAGTCCATAAATCGACCTTTTAAGCCTACAAACCTTTTGCTCCTGTCCTGGTTCAATGAACCATTTGGGTTGGTCCATGTAGATGTTTTCCTCAAGATTGCCATTCAAAAAGGTTGCCTTGACATCCATTTGCCATACCTCGTAGTCATAATATGCGACAATGGCAAGAAGGATACAGATAGACTTTACCATAGCAATAGGTGAAAAGGTCTCCTCATAGTCAACCCCTTCAACATGGGTATAACCCTTTGCTACTAGTCTAGCTTTAAAGGTTTGCACCTTCCCATCTACACCACGCTTTCTCTTGTAGATCCACTTACAATCTATAGGTTTTACCCCATTAGACTTATCTACAAGATCCCAAACAGAATTGAAGTACATAGACTCCATTTCTTGGTCTATGGCTATGACCCATTTGTCTTTGTCTTTGTCAATCATTGCTTGATTATAAGTCAATGGATCCTCGCAGTTGTCATCTGGTATAACAAGTTGGGTTTCAGCTAAACCCATGTAACGGTCAATCTCTATTACAACCCTCCCACTACGTCGAGACATACTCAACTCTTGAGATGGACTCCCTTGACTAGACAAACTAGTCTCAACAACTCTTGTTGACGTACTAGTGTTCTTAGCAATCTTTGCTATTGTTCCATCTAATTCACTCAACACTACTTTACTTTTTGGTTTGTGGTCCCTTATGTGGTCCTCCTCTAAGAAAATGGCATTTGTCGACACAAAAACACTATCTTCCTTAGGATTATAGAATAAACAACCTCTTGTTTCTTTTGGGTATCCTACAAATAGGCATAACTTTGAACGTGAATATAACTTCTTTGGATTTGTCATAAGCACATGTGCTAGACTGTTGGGATTTATGCCCTAAACTTGTGTAATTTTGATCAATTAAATAAAGTGTTATTTGTTTTGATAAGATTACAATATTGCTTTTATAAATCCAATAAACTAAGCTCCAAGGTTATAACGTTTATCTTGAAATCAGTGTAGTGGACACTATTTGGGTTGACTTCAAGATTATAACCTAAATAGTCTATGGTATAAGAATAAGGTTGGAAACCTTATTCTGGTAACACCATGGATGCGACCCACTTTGTAATTAGTACAAATGAGGTAATCCAACTCATTCAGGTAGTTGACATGCGAGTGGGGGCATCCTGTATGAAGAGTTCATACAAGACTGGATCGCAAATTATTAGTCTATCCAAATTGTAACAATCATTAATGAGATAAGACTAGTAATTTATAGATGGTCATTAGTGACTCGACCTGAATCTTGAGCAAGTTAAGAACTCTTACTTGTAGGGGTTTGTCCTTAGACTAGGATGGGTGAAAGTGGCCTGTAGCCCACTCAATAAACCTACCTTCTCAGGGACAGAACCTCGTAGGTAGCTGGGAACTTAACTGTGCAAGATGGAATTCACTCATTTCTCTACTGAGGAATTAGATTGGTTGTTCCCTTAGAATCGACTCGGTGTCTTGAACAACGGGGCCCCACCCTCTATGAGGGTATGAGTCTAAGTTAGGACCTTAGACTTGTTGTTCATTAGAGGATCAGTGGTGCTTAAGGAACAAAGAGGTAATCATAGAGGTAAAACGATAATTTGACCCAGCTGTGATTACGAACAACCTGTGAAGGGTCGACTCATGGGTAATGACTATATCGATGGACACAATAATATCTACAAGATGAGGAGAGTGCAACTACAAGTCTATAGTGGAGTGACTTGTAGTTAATGAATATTGATTAATCGGATCAAAGAGATTGATCGCTTAATCTCACATCATTGGAGCTCATGATCCAGTAGGTCCATTAGATCCTCCGTTGGCTCAATATGGTAATATTGAGGGTATAAGCTAGGAGTGAAATTGAAGTGTTCAATTCCATACGTGAGGTTTTATATCAATTATATATGATAATAATTGATATAATATATGGTTTTAATGTGAATTGGATTCATATATAAACTATATATTAAAGAGAGAATAAAAGAGGGGTAGGATGGCCATTTCCATCTCATTCCATTATATATATGGTTGCATGAGATGCAACTAGGTTAAGCCATTCTAGGTCATTCTAAGTGATTCCTAGCCTTTTGTTGTTGTTGGAAAAGTTCCAAGACAACAAATATCTCTCTCACAAAACACCTCACTATTCCTAAAGGGAATCCACCTTCCTCCCTCACCTAGAGAACAACGGAGATGATCCGGTGGTAGTGTCGGTGTTCGTACGAGTTCGTGTTGCTGAGATCTTGATCGTGAGAGAGTAGAAGCACTTGAAGAAACGTTCTTCAAAGGTAACATTCTTGCTGTCCATTCTATTTTATGCTTAATCTTGTTATTTGTGTTCTTGAATTAATCGTTGTAACTAAATCAAGAGCGCGCGATTCGCAATTGCTTCCGCTACGGGAACTTCGATTCCCTTCATGGACAACCCCAAATTCTGAAATGACATAAACTACCTTTTTGAGGGCACACTATTCAAAATGTATACTGCAGTCTCCACTGCGTAACCCCAAAAGAAACTAGGGAGATGAGCATACCTCATCATTGATTGAACCATGTCCAACAAGGTTCTATTTCTCCTTTCCGATACACCGTTTTGTTGTGCTGTTCTGGGAGCTAAGTGTTGGGATGTAATTCCATGTTCTATCATATAGTTCTAGAATTTTAAATCCATGTACTCTCCACCTCGATCCGATCGAAGTGTTTTAATAGTTTTACCTAATTGATTTTCAACCTCCGTCTTGAATTCCTTGAACTTTTCAAGTGCTTCAGACTTAGGGTGCATAAGGTAAATATGACCAAATCTAGAATAATCATCTACAAAAGAGATGAAATATTCATATCCTCCCCTGACTTTAACATTCATCGGACCACAAAGGTCTGAATGTATAATCTCTAGAGAGTCTTTTGCTCTATAACATTTTCCACTAAAAGGTCTTTTAGTCATTTTGCCTTCTAGGCAGGATTCACATACGGGTAAAGTATTTTCTTCTAACTCATTTAGAAGTCCATTCTTTACAAAACTCTCAATCCTATTGAGATTAATGTGACCCAATATTAGATGCCAAAGATGAATATTTTCTTAAGGAGAAATTTACGTTTCTTAGTTTGTGCGTTTGCAGTTTTAAATAATTAAGTGTTCAAAACTATCTTGACTGAATTGGGTCTTAAAACATACAATCCATTATCTAATGAAGCTGAACATATTTCTATACCTTTCTTCAAAATAAACACTTTATTCATTGAGAAGGAAACAAAAATACACTGTTCTATGAGACAAGAAATGGAAATAAGGTTTCTAGTAAACCCTGTTATCACTAATATATTGTCCAACAATACATATTTCTTGCCAAAATAAAGCTTCATCGTGCCTACTGCTACAGCTGAGACGACTTCTCCATTTCCAACCCGGAGCGTTATCTCTCCTCTCTGCAGCTGCTGCCAGGAATCAATTCCCTGAAAAGATGAGCAAACATGATTAGTGGCGCCTGAATCAAGTATCCAAGAAGTTTTATCAATATCCACTAAACAAGCTTCTAGGCAAAGTAAATCATATTTACCTTCCTTCTTCTTTTCTGCAATGTACTTCGGACAGTTCCGTTTCCAATGTTCGTCTTCGTTGCAGTGGAAACACTTTCCTTTGTCAGCAACGTCTTTGTCAGCCTGTATCCCTTTACAAACCTTCTTCATGTTCTTCTTCTTCCCTTTCAGGTTAGAAGAAGATGAAGCCACTGTTTTTTTCCCAGAGGTCGAACCTCTGTGATAACTCCTACCACTGGAAACATCTGCCTCACCTTTCGATCCCTGAATTTTCATCAAAGATTGAAAGGTCTAGAGTTCATTCAGAAGAAAGGTAAGGTTAAAAGTAAGCTTGTTCATAATAGCATTACTTCTAAACTGCAGGAAACTATCTGGAAGGGTTTCCAGAATGAAGCTGACCTGGCTCGACTCATTGATGGAAGCACCATTCGACTCCGCGATGTTAAAGTGCACCATCATATCCAGGACATGATCCCGAACAGATGTACCCTCTGGCATCCTTGAGTTAAATATGTACTTTAGGGCATTATGTCGGGCCTGTGTGGATTGTTGTCCAAACATACCCTGCAAAGAATCCATGATTTCCTTGGCGGTAATCACGATCTCATGCTTCTTGGCTAATATGTCAGACATACTTGCCAGCATGTAGACCGTTGCCTTATCATTGGCCTTGATCCATCGATCATATGCATCAGGACCATTTCGTGACGCATTCGAGCCAGGCACCTGAGGACATGAAGGGAATCGAAGTCCCCACAGTTGAAGCGATTGCGAATCGCGCGCTCTTGATTTCGTTACAACGATTAATTCAAGAACATATAACAAAGATTAAGCATAAAATAAGAGTATGGACAACAAGAATTTACCTTTGAAGAACCTTTCTTCATGTGCTCCTCTCTCTCCACAACCACGATCTCAAAGAACAAGAACTCCAACGTGCGAAGACACGACCACCGGATCTTCTCCGTTGTTCTCTAGGTGATGGAGGAAGGTGGGTTCCCTTTAGGAGATGTGAGGTATTTTTTTGAGAGAGATTTGTGTGTCTTGGAACTCTTCCAACAACACCACAAAAGAGCTTATGGAACCTTAATCTAGTTGCATCTCATGCAACCATATATATATAGAGAAATAAGATGGAAATGACCATTCTACCCCTCCTTTATTCTCTCTTTGGTATATAGTCTAATTCATATTAAAACTATATATTATATCAATTATATCATATATAATTGATACAACTCCTCATGTATGAAATTGAACACTTCAATTTCACTCCTAACTTTATACCCTCAATATTACCATGTTGAGCCAACAGAGGGATCTAATGGACCTACAGTTCATGAGCTTCAATGATGTGAGATTAACTGATCAAACTCTTTGATCCAGTTAATCAATATTCATTAACTACAAGTCACTCCACTATAGACTTGTAGCTGCACTCTCCTCACTGTATATATTATTGTGTCCACTGATATAGTCATTACCCATGAGTCGACCCTTCACAGGTTGTTTGTAACCAGAGCTGGGTCAAATTACCGTTTTACCCCTGTGATTACCTCTTGGAGTCAGTTCTTAAGGGAACAACCTATCTAATACCTCAGTAGAGGAATGAGTGAATTCCATCTTGCACAGTTAAGTTCCCAGCTACCTACGAGGTTCTGTCCCTTAAAAGGTAGGCTTATTGAGTCGACTACAGGCCACTCTCACTCATACTAGTCTAAGGACAAACCATTATAAGCAGAAGTTCTTAACTTGCTCAGGATTCAGGTCGAGTCACTAATGACCATCTATAAATTACTAGTGTTATCCTGTTAACGATGTTATATTAGTTAGACTAATAATTTGCGGTCCGGTCTTGTATGAACTCTTCATACAGGATGCCCCCACTCGCATGTCAACTACATGAATGAGTTTGATTACCTCATTTGTACTAATTACAAAATGGGTCGCATCAACGGTGTTTCCAGAATGAGGTTTCCAACCTTATTCTTATACCATAGACTATTTAGGTTATAATCTTGAAGTCAACCCAAATAGTGTCCACTACATTGATTTCAAGATAAATGTTATAACCTTGGAGCTTAGTTTATTGGATTTATAAAAGCAAGACTGTAATCTTATCAAAATAAATAACACTTTATTTAATTGATCAAAATTACCCAAGTTTAGGGCATAAATCCCAACAATCTCCCACTTGACCTAAAGCTTGTGGAGTACTAAACATTACATTAATGTAAATACAATGAACTAGGGCATTTAAACCCCTTTGTACAAAATACTCCCACTTGCCCTAGTTAGGGAAGACTTGTAAACCTAGACCTTCTAGGTGACTCTAAAGAACTTTAGCCGTGAGAGCCTTTGCAAAAGGATCAACAATGTTGTGCTCCGAGGCTATCTTCGTGACAATCACGTCTCCTCTATGCACGATCTCCTGGATGAGATGATACTTCCGCTCTATGTGCTTTCCCCTCTTGTGACTTCGGGGTTCCCTCGAATTTGCCACTGCACCACTGTTATCGCAATACAGTGTGATGGCAAAGTCATATTTGGAACAACTTCCAAATTTAGCATAAAATTCCTTAACCAAACGACCTCCTTAGCCGCTTCACAAGTCGCTACATATTCGACATCCATGGTGGAATCATGCATCCTTGCTTGACGCTTAGCCATACTACAACTCCTCCGTTAAGAGTGAAATATGACCCGATGTAGATTTACGAGAATCTTTATCACCAAAAGTCGAAATCCATGTATCTGTGATGATCAAATCCTTAGTCCCATACACAAACATGTAGTTCCTTGTTCTCTAAAGATACTTAAGGATTGTTTTAACCGTTGTCCAGTGTTCAAGTCCTGGATTGGATTGATACCTACTAACCATCCCAACTGCAAAACAGATGTCAGGCCTAGTACACAACATGGCGTACATCAGGCTCCCAACAGCTGATGCGTAAGGAATCCGTCTCATATCCTCAACTCATTGAGGTGTCTTAGGACACTGTTCCTTAGACAAATGGATTCCATGTCTAAAAGACAACAAGCCCTTTTTGGAACATACATAACAAGATTAAGCATAAAATCAGAATGGACAGCAAGTATTTACCTTTGAAGAACCTTTCTTCGAGTGCTCCTCTCTCCCACGATCACGATCTCAGCAACATGAACTCCAATGTACGAAGACACGACCACCGGATCTTCTCCGTTGTTCTCTAGGCGAGGGAGGAAGGTGGGTTCCCTTTAGGAGAGGTGAGGCATTTTGTGAAAGAGATATGTGTTTTGGAACTCTTCCAACAACACAATAAAAGAACTTGTAAAATTGCTTAACCTAGTTGCATCTCATGCAACCATATATATAGAGATATAGGATGGAAATGACCATCCTACCCCTCCTTTAATCTCTCTTTAGTATATAGTTTATATATGAATCTAATTCACATTAAAACTATATATTATATCAATTATATCATATATAATTGATATAACACCTCATCTATGAAATTGAACACTTCAATTTCACTCCTAACTTTATACCCTCAATATTACAATGTTGAGCCAACGGAGAGATCTAATGGACCTACAGTTCATGAGCTCCAATGATGTGAGATTAACTGATCAAACTCTTTGATCCAGTTAATCAATATTCATTAACTACAAGTCACTCCACTATAGACTTGTAGCTGCACTCTCCTCACTGTAGATATTATTGTGTCAACCGATATAGTCATTACCCAATGAGTCGACCCTTGACAGGTTGTTCGTAATCACACCGGATCAAATTACCGCTTTACCCCGTGATTACCTCTTTGCTCCTTAAGCACCACTTATCCTCTATCGAACAACGAGTCTAAGGTACTACCTTAGACTCATACCCTCATAGACAGCGGGGCCCGTTGTTCAAGACTGAGTCGCTTCTTGCGGAACAACCTATCTAATTCCTCGATGAGAGGAATGAGTGAATTCCATCTTGCATAGTTAAGTTCCAAGCTACCTACGAGGTTCTGTCCCTTTGAAGGTAGGTTTATTGAGTCGGCTACAGGCCACTCTCACCCATACTAGTCTAAGGACAAACCACTAAAAGCAGGAGTTCTTAACTTGCTCAGGATTTAGGTCGAGTCACTAATGACCATCTATAAATTACTAGTCTTATCCTGTTTAACGTTGTTACACTTGTTAGACTAATAATTTGGGATCCAGCCTTGTATGAACTCTTCATACAGGATGCCCCCACTCGCATGTCAACTACTTGAATGAGTTGGATTACCTCATTTGTACTAATTACAAAGTAGGTCGCATCCATGTTGTTACCAGAATGAGGTTTCCAACCTTATTCTTATACCATAGACTATTTAGGCTATAATCTTGAACTCAACCCAAATAATGTCCACTACACTGATTTCAATATAAATGTTTTAACCTTGGAGCTTAGTTTATTGGATTTATAAAAGCAAGACTGTAATCTTATCAAAACAAATAACACTTTATTTAATTGATCAAAATTACCCAAGTTTAGGGCATAAATCCCAACAATCTCCCACTTGACCTAAGGCTTGTGGAGTACTAAACATTACATTAATGTAAATACAATGAACTAGGGCATTTAAACCCCTTTGTACAAAATACTCCCACTTGCCCTAGTTAGGGAAGACTTGTAAACCTAGACCTTCTAGGTGACTCTAAAGAACTTTAGCCGTGAGAGCCTTTGCAAAAGGATCAACAATGTTGTGCTCCGAGGCTATCTTCGTGACAATCACGTCTCCTCTATGCACGATCTCCTGGATGAGATGATACTTCCGCTCTATGTGCTTTCCCCTCTTGTGACTTCGGGGTTCCCTCGAATTTGCCACTGCACCACTGTTATCGCAATACAGTGTGATGGCAAAGTCATATTTGGAACAACTTCCAAATTTAGCATAAAATTCCTTAACCAAACGACCTCCTTAGCTGCTTCACAAGCTGCTACATATTCGACATCCATGGTGGAATCAGCGATGCATCCTTGCTTGACGCTTCGCCATACTACAACTCCTCCGTTAAGAGTGAAATATGACCCTGATGTAGATTTCTGAGAATCTTTATCAGTCTGAAAGTCAGAATCCATGTATCCTGTGATGATCAAATCCTTAGTCCCATACACAAACATGTAGTTCCTTGTTCTCTAAAGATACTTAAGGATTGTTTTAACCGTTGTCCAGTGTTCAAGTCCTGGATTGGATTGATACCTACTAACCATCCCAACTGCAAAACAGATGTCAGGCCTAGTACACAACATGGCGTACATCAGGCTCCCAACAGCTGATGCGTAAGGAATCCGTCTCATATCCTCAACTCATTGAGGTGTCTTAGGACACTGTTCCTTAGACAAATGGATTCCATGTCTAAAAGACAACAAGCCCTTTTTGGAATCCTGCATCTTAAACCTTGACAACACTTTGTCTATGTATGATGCTTGAGACAAGGCTAGTGTTTTATTCTTGCGTTTCCGGACAATCTGGATCCCAAGAACAAACTACGCATCACCCAAATCTTTCATTTGGAACTGCATAGCTAGCCATTCCTTGATGTCAGTAAGATAACCTACATCATTCCCAATGAGTAGAATATCATCCACATAGAGAAATAGGAAAGCCACAGAACCATTGATGATTTTCTTGTAGACATAAGGTTCATCATCATTCTTGTCAAAACCATAAGATCTGATAGCCTCATCAAATCTTATATTCCAGGACCTAGAGGCTTGTTTCAGTCCATAAATCGACCTTTTAAGCCTGCAAACCTTTTGCTCTTGTCCTGGTTTAATGAACCCTTTGGGTTGGTCCATGTAGATGGTTTCCTCAAGATTGTCATTCAAAAAGGCTGTCTTGACATCCATTTGCCATACCTCATAGTCATAATGTGCGGCAATGGCAAGAAGAATACGAATAGACTTTACCATAGCAACAGGTGAAAAGGTCTCCTCATAGTCAACTCCTTCAACCTGGGTATAACCCTTAGCTACTAGTCTAGCTTTAAAGGTTTGCACCTTCCCATCTACACCACGTTTTCTCTTGTAGATCCACTTACAACCTATAAGTTTTACCCCATCAGGCTTATCTACAAGATCCCAAACAGAATTGAAGAGCATAGACTCCATTTCTTGGTCCAAGGCTATGACCCATTTGTCTTTGTGAATGTCAACCGTTGCATGATTATAAGTCAATGGATCCTTGTAGTTGTCATCTGGTATAACAACTTGGGTTTCAGCTAAACCCATGTAACGGTCAGGCTGTATCACAACCCTCCCACTACGTCGAGGCATACTCAACTCTTGAGATGGATCCTCTTGACTAGACAAACTAGTATCAACAACTCTTGTTGACGTACTAGTGTTCTTATTAGCAACCTTTGCTATTTTGCCGTCTAACTCATTCAACACTACCTTACTTTTTGGTTTGTGGTCCCTTATGTGGTTCTCCTCCAAGAAAGTGGCATTTGTCGATACAAAGATCTTATCTTCCTTAGGATCATAGAATAAACCACCTCTTGTTTCTTTTGGGTATCCTACGAATAGGCACAACTTTGAAAGTGAATCCAACTTCTTTGGATTTGTCACAAGCACATGTGCTGGACAACCCCATATTCTGAAGTGACATAAACTACCTTTACGTCCTTTACAGTGTTCAAAAGGTGTTTCAGAAACACTTTTGGAGGGCACACTATTCAAAATGTATACTGCAGTGTCCATTGCATAACCCCAAAAGGAACTAGGGAGATGAGCATAACTCATCATTGATCGAACCATGTCCAACAAGGTTCTATTTCTCCTTTCCGATACACGTTTTGTTGTGATGTGTCGGGAGTTGAGAGTTGGGATGTAATTCCATGTTCTATCATATAGTTCTGGAAGTTTAAATCGATGTACTCTCCACCTCGATCTGATCGAAGTGTTTTAACTCTTTTACCTAAAGAATTTTCAACCTCAGTCTTGAATTCCTTAAACTTTTCAAGTGCTTCAGATTTGTGGTGCATTAGGTAAATATGCCCATATCTGGAATAATAATCTATAAAAGAGATGAAATATTCATATCCTCCCCTAGCTTTAACATTCATCGGACCACAAAGGTCTGAATGTATAAGCTCTAGAGGATCTTTGGCTCTATAACCTTTTCCACTAAAAGGTCTTTTAGTCATTTTGCCTTCTAGGCAGGATTCACATACTGCCAAGGAATTTTCTTCTAACTCGTTTAGAAGTCCGTTCTTTACCAATCTTTCAATACTATTGAGATTAATGTGACCCAATCTTAGATGCCAAAGATGAGCATTTTCTTGAGGAGAAATTTTACGTTTCTTAGTTTGTGCGTTTGCAGTTTTAAATAATTCAGTGTTCAAAACCATTTTGACTGAATTAGGCCTTAAAACATACAATCCATTTTCTAATGAAGCTGAAAATATTTCTAAACCTTTTTTCAAAATAACCACTTTATTCATAGAAAAGGAAACAGAAATACACTGTCCAATAAGGCAAGAAATAGAAATAAGGTTTCTAGTAAACCCTGGTATCACTAATATATTGTCCAACATTACATATTTCTTGCCAAAATAAAGCTTCATTGTGCCTACTGCTACAGCTGAGACGACTTCTCCATTTCCAACCCGTAGCGTTATCTCTCCTTGTTGTAGCTGCTGCCAGGAATCAATTCCCTGAAAAGAAGAGCAAACATGATTAGTGGCGCCTGAATCAAGTATCCAAGTTGTTTTATCATTATCCACTAAACAAGCTTCTAGGCAAAGTAAATCATATTTACCTTCCTTCTTCTTTTCTGCAATGTATTTCGGACAATTCCGTTTCCAATGTCCGTCTTCGTTGCAGTGGAAACACTTTCCTTTATCAGCAACGTCTTTGACTTTCTTGCCCTTCTAGGCGGCAGCTTTGTCAGTCTGTTTCCCTTTACCAACCTTCTTCATGTTCTTCTTCTTACCTCTCAGGTTAGAAGGAGATGAAGCCACTGTTTTTGTCCCAGATATCGAACCTATGTGATAACTCCAACTGACAAACATTTGCCTCACCTTTCGATCCCTGAATTTTCATCAAAGACTGAAAGGTCTGGAGTTCATTCAGAAGGGAGGTAAGATTAAAAGTAAGCTTGTTCATAACAACATTACTTTTAAACTGCAGGAAACTATCTGGAAGGGTTTCGAGAATGAAGCTGACCAGGCTCGACTCATCGATGGAAGCACCATTCGACTCCGCGACGTTGAAGTGTACCATCATATCCAGGACATGATCCCGAACAGATGTACTCTCTGGCATCCTCGAGTTGAATATGTACTTTAGGGCATTATGTCGGGCTTGTGTGGGTTGTTGTCCAGACATACCCTGCACAGAATCCATGATTTCGTTAGCGGTAATCATGCCCTCATGCTTCTTGGCTAATATGTCAGACATACTTGCCAGCATGTAGACCTTGGCCTTATCATTGGCCTTGATCCATCGATCATATGCATCACGAACATTTCGTGACGCATTCGAGCCTTGCACCTGAGGACATTCCTCAGTTACCACAAACTTCAGATCATCCACTACCAAAATAGTGTTGAGTTTGTTTTTCCATGTCATCATATTCTCTCCGGTTAACTTTTCCTCACCCAATAAGGAAATTACAGAGCTAGACATTTTTGCTAAAAAATTACAAACAAACTTGTATGAGTTTCTTACTATAACTCTAATCCAATCATGTTTTAGCTAATTATCAAATGATTCCTAGGCCATTTATAATTTGCAATGATACTCCAAAGGTTTAGAATGTATGACACCGAAGGCTAATAAAAAACACTCCTCCTCTGGATCAAGACATTCTTGACCAAAACCTAACACCATAATAACTCTTATTCCTATAGGTTTTAGTTACCATTTTTCGGTCTGGATACATACACAACTTATGTACCCCGTGAGTGTGACCCTTTGTCTTTAGATCCCAGAGTCTCGATCCAATAAAATCCGCCGAAGGGAGGACTAGATTGAAAAATAGGCTAAGGAAATCTTTATCCCTTTCGGTGTTCTGCAGTGTTCGATCCCCATGATCAAGCCCTCCAAGGGATTGTCTAGTCCAAGCCAAACTAGCAGGCTGACCATAGTGGTCTAACGGAGTAAACTGACAAAAGAGACCGTAGGTTTTGTTTTCACTGAACCTGCTCCCACTCACTATAAGTACCCACTCCATTCACCTTGATATTGACTCATACAAACACCATCCGAAGGGGGATGCTCCCGTTTGCGCCACGAGGCCAAGTATGAGTCTCACGGTGTGAACTTCCCAAAGATAGTGTAGCTGGGAAAATATGTATCTCATACACTTTTCCTCCCACTGAATACTTTAAAGTTATAGGAATCTTACTTAGGCTAAGACCCGGCTAATGGTTTTACCTAACTCTATCAATATAACTCTTATATCGATAATCAATATAACTCTTATATCGATAATCAATATAACTCTTATATTGATTTTATCCTAAGTTTGTTAATATAACTCTTTATATTAAACCTAGGATTTCTAGTTTATTAGCCCTTAATAAACTCGTTGACGCTACTGTAATTTATTAACTCTCTGATTAAATTTCACTCCAAGGTCAGTTCCCAGGTAGGGGTGTTCCTGAAGGGAATCGAAGTCCCCTACAGCGGAAGCGATTGCGAATCGCGCGCTCTTGATTTAGTTACAACGATTAATTCAAGAACATACATAACAAGATTAAGCATAAAATCAGAATGGACAGCAAGTATTTACCTTTGAAGAACCTTTCTTCGAGTGCTCCTCTCTCCCACGATCACGATCTCAGCAACATGAACTCCAATGTACGAAGACACGACCACCGGATCTTCTCCGTTGTTCTCTAGGCGAGGGAGGAAGGTGGGTTCCCTTTAGGAGAGGTGAGGCATTTTGTGAAAGAGATGTGTGTTTTGGAACTCTTCCAACAACACAATAAAAGAACTTGTAAAATTGCTTAACCTAGTTGCATCTCATGCAACCATATATATAGAGATATAGGATGGAAATGACCATCCTACCCCTCCTTTAATCTCTCTTTAGTATATAGTTTATATATGAATCTAATTCACATTAAAACTATATATTATATCAATTATATCATATATAATTGATATAACACCTCATGTATGAAATTGAACACTTCAATTTCACTCCTAACTTTATACCCTCAATATTACAATGTTGAGCCAACGGAGAGATCTAATGGACCTACAGTTCATGAGCTCCAATGATGTGAGATTAACTGATCAAACTCTTTGATCCAGTTAATCAATATTCATTAACTACAAGTCACTCCACTATAGACTTGTAGCTGCACTCTCCTCACTGTAGATATTATTGTGTCAACTGATATAGTCATTACCCAATGAGTCGACCCTTGACAGGTTGTTCGTAATCACAGCTGGATCAAATTACCGTTTTACCCCTGTGATTACCTCTTTGCTCCTTAAGCACCACTTATCCTCTAATGAACAACGAGTCTAAGGTACTACCTTAGACTCATACCCTCATAGACGGCGGGGCCCCGTTGTTCAAGACCTGGAGTCATTTCTTAAGGGAACAACCTATCTAATTCCTCAGTAGAGGAATGAGTGAATTCCATCTTGCATAGTTAAGTTCCAAGCTACCTACGAGGTTCTGTCCCTTTGAAGGTAGGTTTATTGAGTCGGCTACAGGCCACTCTCACCCATACTAGTCTAAGGACAAACCACTAAAAGCAGGAGTTCTTAACTTGCTCAGGATTTAGGTCGAGTCACTAATGACCATCTATAAATTACTAGTCTTATCCTGTTAACAGTGTTACACTTGTTAGACTAATAATTTGGGATCCAGTCTTGTATGAACTCTTCATACAGGATGCCCCCACTCGCATGTCAACTACTTGAATGAGTTGGATTACCTCATTTGTACTAATTACAAAGTAGGTCGCATCCATGTTGTTACCAGAATGAGGTTTCCAACCTTATTCTTATACCATAGACTATTTAGGCTATAATCTTGAACTCAACCCAAATAATGTCCACTACACTGATTTCAAGATAAATGTTTTAACCTTGGAGCTTAGTTTATTGGATTTATAAAAGCAAGACTGTAATCTTATCAAAACAAATAACACTTTATTTATTTGATCAAAATTACACAAGTTTAGGGCATAAATCCCAAAAATCTCCCACTTGACCTAAAGCTTGTGGAGTACTAAACATTACAGTAATAAAAATACAATAAACTAGGGCATTTAAACTTCTTTGTACAAAATACTCCCACTTTCCCTAGTTGGGGAAGACTTGTAAACCTAGACCTTCTAGGTGACTCTCAAATACTTTATTCGTGAGAGCCTTTGTAAAAGCGTCAGCAATGTTGTGCTCTGAGGCTATCTTCGTGACAATCACGTCTCCTTTATGCACGATCTCCCGGATGAGATGATACTTCCGCTCTATGTGCTTTCCCCTCTTGTGACTTCGGGGTTCCCTTGAATTTGCCACTGCACCACTGTTATCGCAATACAGTGTGATGGGCAAAGTCATATTTGGACCAACTTCAAAATTTAGCATGAATTTCCTTAACCAAACGACCTCCTTAGTTGCTTCACATGTTGCTACATATTCGGGCTCCATGGTGGAATCAGCGATGCATCCTTGCTTGACCCTTCGCCATACTACAACTCCTCCGTTAAGAGTGAATACTGACCCTGATCTAGGTTTCCGAGAATTTTTATCAGTTTGAAAGTCATAATCTGTGTATCCTGTAAGGATCAAATCCTTAGCCCCATACACAAGCATGTAGTTCCTTGTTCTCCGAAGATACTTAAGGATTCTTTTAACCGCTGTCCAGAGTTCAAGTCCTGGATTGGATTGATACCTACTGACCATCCCAACTGCAAAACAGATGTCGGACCTAGTACACAACATGGCATACATCAGGATCCCAACAGCTGAAGCATAAGGAATCCGTCTTATATCCTCAACTCCTTGAGGTGTCTTAGGACACTGTTCCTTAGAAAAATGGATTCCATGTCTAAAAGGCAACAAGTCCTTTTTGGAATCTTGCATCTTAAACCTTGACAACACTTTGTCTATGTAAGATGCTTGAGACAATGCTAGTATTTTATTCTTGCGGTTCTAGACAATCTGGATCCCAAGAACAAACTGCGCATCAACCAAATCTTTCATTTGGAACTGCGTAGCTAGCCATTCCTTGATGTTAGTAAGATAACCTACATCATTCCCAATGAGTATGATATCATCCACATAGAGAATCAAGAATGAGACAGAACTATTGATGATTTTCTTGTAGACGCAAGGTTCATCATCATTCTGGTCAAAACCATAAGATCTGATTGCCTCATCAAATCTTATATTCCAGGACCTAGAGGCTTGTTTCAGTCCATAAATTGACCATTTAAGCCTGCAAACCTTTTGCTCTTATCCTGGTTCAATGAACCCTTTGCGTTGGTCCATGTAGATATTTTCCTCAAGATTTTCATTCAAAACGGTTGTCTTGACATCCATTTTTCATACCTCATAGTCATAATATGCGACAATGGCAAGAAGGATACGAATAGACTTTACCATAACAACAGGTGAAAAGGTCTCCTCATAGTCAACCCCTTCAACCTTGGTATGACCCTTTGCTACTAGTCTAGCTTTAAAGGTTTGCACCTTTCTATCTACACCACGTTTTCTCTTGTAGATCCACTTAGAACCTATAGGTTTTACCCCATCAGGCTTATCTACAAGATCCCAAACAGAATTGAAGTACATCGACTACATTTCTTGGTCATGGCTATGACCCATTTGTCTTTGTCTTTGTCAACCATTGCTTGATTATAAGTCAATCGATCATCGCAGTTGTCATCTGGTATAACAACTTGGGTTTAAGCTAAACCCATGTAATGGTCAGGCTGTATTACAACCCTCCCACTACGTCGAGGCATACTCAACTCTTGAGATGGACTTTCCTGACTAGACAAACTAGTATAAAAAACTCTTGTTGACGTACTAGTATTTTTATTAGCAACCTTTGCTAATATTCCGTCTAACTCACTCAACACTACTTTACTTTTTGGTTTGTGGTCCCTTATGTGGTCATCCTCCAAGAAAGTGGCATTTGTTGACACAAATACCTTATCTTCCTTAAGATCATAGAATAAACCACCTCTTGTTTCTTTTAGGTATCCTACGAATAGGCATAATTTTGAACGTGAATCCAACTTCTTTGGATTTGTCACAAGCACATGTGTCGGACAGTCCCATATTCTGAAGTGACATAAACTACCTTTACGTCCTTTCCAGAGTTCAAAAGGTGTTTCATAAACACTTTTGGAGGGCACATTTTTCAAAATGTATACTGCAGTCTCCACTACGTAACCCCAAAAGGAACTAGGGAGATGAGCATAACTCATCATTGATCGAACCATGTCCAACAAGGTTCTATTTCTCCTTTCTGATACACCGTTTTGCTATGGTGTTCCGGGAGCTGACAGTTGGGATGTAATTCCATGTTCTATCATATAGTTCTGGAATTATAAATCCATGTACTCTCCACCTCGATCCGATCAAAGTGTTTTAACAGTTTTACATAATTGATTTTCAACCTCAGTCTTGAATTCCATGAACTTTCAAGTGCTTCAGACTTGTGGTGCAGTAGGTAAATATGCCCAAATCTAGAATAATCATCTATAAAAGAGATGAAACATTCATATCCTCCCCTGGCTTTAACATTCATCGGACCACAAAGGTCTGAATGTATAAGCTTTAGAGGGTCTTTGGCTCTATAACCTTTTCCACTAAAAGATCTTTTAGTCATTTTGCCTTCTATGAATGATTCACATACTGGCAAAGAATTTTCTTCTAACTCGTTTAGAAGTTCGTTCTTTACCAATCTCTCAATTCTATTGAGATTAATGTGACCTAATCTTAGATGCCAAAGATGAGCATTTTCTTTAGGAGAAATTAGTTCGTGTACTTGCAATTTTGTAGAATTCACTTGTTAGAACTATTTTAACTAAATTAAACCATTTGCAAATAATTCTCAATAAGAGCAACACATAGTACTATACTTTTGCAATGAAATAAACACTTTATTCAATTGAAAAGTAAAAGAAGTACAATGTTCGCTAAGGCAAGAAATTAAGGTTTCTAATAAACCCTTAAGCTACATGTTATCAAATAACAACTTTTCTTTGTCAGACGATTGCTCTTTATCTGCTCCTTCTCCTCTTCTTTTGTATCTTCTTAAGTCCAGAAGTATGGTTGCAGTTCTTTGTCCTAGAGGATGAATCCTCCTGAGAACTTTTTGAATGAGAAAACAAATTTGCCTCTCCATTTTGTTGTCTCTTATCATCCATAAGAAACTCGATAATTCAAGCTTCATGTAGCAGTAGAAGTCGATCATACTCTATGTTGTTCATCATCGCATTACTACTAATTGCGCAGAAAAACTCTTCTAAGAGATTCTAGGATGAACAATATCTGACATTTCTCATCTATGACCGCTCCGTTTAATTCCGCTATATTTTAGTGGGCAATCAGATTGAGAACATGTTCTCTCACCGATGTTCCTTCCATCATACGTGTGTTATAAACTAATTTTAGGGCTTCAAGCCGAATTTGTTTGGACGGTTGTCTAGACAAATTTAGCAAAAATCCATGATCTCTCGAGCTGCGGCCTTGCCCTCCAGCCTCGTGGCTAAAACATCAGGTATGCTAGCTAGGATATACGCTTTTGCCTTTTCGTTGGCACTGATCCAGCGGTCATATGCATCCTCAACAGCTTGAGATGCATTTTGAGCAGGAAATTGAGGACACTCCTCATTAAGAAAGAACTTAAGATCATGTGTAACCAAGATTATGTTGAGTTCATCCCTCCAAGTCACTATGTTTTCTCCGGTTAACTTTTTCGCACCCAATAAGGAAATCATAGAGCTAGACATTTTGCTTACAGTTTACAAACTAACTTGTAAGAGTTTCTTGCTATAACTCTAATCCAATCGTGTTTTAGCTGTTATCAAATGATTCCTATGCCATTTATAATTTGCAATGATACCCCAAAGGTTTAGAATGTATGACACCGAAGGGTAATAAAAAACACTCATCATCTGGATCAAGACATTCTTGACCAAAACCTAATACCAGAATAACTCTTATTCCTATAGGTTTTTGTTGCGTGATATTTTATTGCAATACCGCAGTGTACGGGTAAAGTTTTAGTATAGTGATTTATGAGTCCAAGTATCGTCCTTGGGAATGGGTTTCTAGATTAATTAATTACTAAGATATTAATTCTCAATTTTAGCTAAAGAAACATAACATGGATAGGTGGTGAAACAAGAATTAAAGACAAACAAACAAGTGGAGAAAGGAATTGATAGATTTAAAGGAAATTGACCTTGCAACTCAATACTTAATCACACATGTAATGAATAAATGAGATGAATTTATAAACAAGAAGTAAATTACTCAAGAAAGTCTCTCGATCTCTCAAGAGCCTCGCACATACAATAAATCCTATAGTCTCCATATAAAACCTAAGCATGCACGACATTAAGCAACTTCTTTATGTGTTTCCCTTAAACTTCTAAGTCATTCTCATGCAAGAATTCTAAGGGTTTTGACAACCTTGTTCTAATTTAAGTTTTTTCTCTCGAGTCCACTTAAATCAAAGATATAAATGAAATTAAAAATGAACTACCGAAAATAAAGATCAAAACATACTTCAACACATGGAAAAAAAGTCTTAATAAGAAAATCAAATCCTAACTACAACATTTAGCTACTCTAAATCACATGAAAACCAAGCTAAATATGTAGGAAACGTCGTAGAACGCTATTACAAATTGAAAGAAAGAGGAATTAAACTTATGTGTCGATGCTGGTCCTTCATCTCCGAGCTCCCGTCTTCGATCTCAAACCTCCACAAGTGCTTTGATTCCAAAAATGTTGTTTTCTCTCTTCTTACAAAGTGTATTTCAAAATTAGGATGAAAATCTCTCAAATTCGGCTCCCCTTTGCAAAAATGCATAATGTTCTATTTATAGTTAAAATTGGTGCAGCGTTGCAACGCTAGGGACAGCGTTGCAACGCTGTACCCTAAACGCGTGGTAAATAAGGAAACAGGCGATGGCGTTGCAACGCTGAGTGGGAGCAGGTTTAGCTCCAAAAAGCCTCGTTTCGATTAGTTTTAGTTATCATTTTGTGTGCTATCAGTTTTAGTTATCATTTTGTGTGCTATCAGTTTTAGATCCCAAAGTCTCGATCCAATAAAATCCGTCGAAGGGAGGACTAGATTGGAAAATAGTCTAAGGAAATCTTTATCCCTTTCGGGTGTCTACTGTGTTTGATCCCCATGATCAAGCCCTCCAAGGGGATTGTCCAGTCCAGCCAAACTAGCGGTGACGACCATAGTGGTCTAACGGTGTAAACCGACAAAAGAGACCGTAGGTTTTGTTTTCACTAAACCTGCTCCCACTCACTATAAGTATCCTCTCCATTCACCTTGATATTGACTCATACAAACACCATCCGAAAGGGGACGCTCTTGTTTGCGCCCCGAGGCCAAGTATGAGTCTCACGGTGTGAACTTTCCGGAGATAGCGTAGGTGGAAAAATATGTATCTCATACACTTTTCCTCCCACTAAATACTTTAAAGTTTATAGGAATCTTACTTAGGCTAAAAACCCAGCTATTGGTTTTACCTAACTCTATCAATATAACTCTTAAATTGATAATCAACATAACTCTTATATTGATTTTATCCTAAGTTTGTTAATATAACTCCTTATATTAAACCTAGGATTTCCAGTTTATTAATCCCTTAATAAACCCGCTGACGCTACTATAATTTATAAGACTCTTTGATTAAATTTCACTCCCAGGTAAGTTTCCAGGTAGGGGTGTTCCGTTTCCGTCAACTTAAATACCACATCCTAGACAGAACTTTCCTTAGATAGAGTTCCTCTTTTAATCATAGCTTATAAATTACTTGGTTCCTAATTCTAATCTAATTAGAACTAGATAACCTAAGGTCTATTATTTCCAAGTTCTAAACACTTTAAAACTAATGATTAAGCTTAGGTGACATGCATACTATGTTATAGTGCTTGATCATTCATCACATGAATAATAAGACATTCATAGCATATTCATCTCATGAAAAATAATGCATGTCAATGTTGTCCAAAAATTAATATAACAACCTTATATTAATTAATCATGCAAACTATATAATATAACTCCTTATATTATAATGATGCATGAAAATGCTTAACCTAAGGTGGAATTTCTAAATACAAGCATACATTATGCATGGCAATAATTACACAACAATTGAATAATTAAAATAGCAAAAATTAGACCAATTTTGGCACCCTAGAAATAATTTTAATTAATATAATCTAATATTATTAAAATTAAATATATTAAATATATTAAATATAAAACATTTTTATAATTAATATATAATAAAAAATACATTTTCTGCTCGTTGCCTCTTGCGTGAAACGTATCTGGCGTTGCAACGCTGCTGCACCTTGTCGTTTTCTGTCGAGCATTGCGCACCGCCACAGTGTTGCAATGCTAGAGGCTGTGTTGCAACGCTGCCTCCTGTGCGCGCCTTTTCCCGCTAGCGCAGTGTTGCAACGCCGATATACAGCGTTGCAACGCTGCACATAAACATCAACTTGGAATCTCCATTCCTTGCTCGTTTTCGCTCCGATCTTCTCAACAACCGCTTTGCCTTGATCGACACGGAGTTACAGACTCGATTTACAATTAAAATTGCCCAAAACACCGGGCCCTTACATTGAACAATTCAATAGAAATTTTAAATCTAAGTGCCAAAATTGAAAACATCTAATTTTGCAAAACCGTTCATACATCTCATGCAAAAAACAGTAAATCTCACCTTGTTCTTGAAAAATCAAGAACATAAATCAAGAACGCAATTGGGCTTTGATACCAATTGAAGGAAATCGAAGTCCCCCCAACGGAAGCGATTGCGAATCGCGCGCTCTTGATTTAGTTACAACGATTAACTCAAGAACATACATAACAAGATTAAGCATAAAATCAGAATGGACAACAAGTATTTACCTTTGAAGAACCTTTCTTCGAGTACTCCTCTCTCCCACGATCACGATCTCAACAACAGGAACTCCAATGTACGAAGACACGACCACCGGATCTTCTCCGTTATTCTCTAGGCAAGGGAGGAAGGTGGGTTCCTTTTAGGAGAGGTGAGGCATTTTGTGAGAGAGATGTGTGTTTTGGAACTCTTCGAACAACACAACAAAAGAACTCGTAAAATTGCTTAACCTAGTTGCATCTCATGCAACCATATATATAGAGAAATAGGATGGAAATGACCATCCTACCCCTCCTTTAATCTCTCTTTAGTATATAGTTTATATATGAATCTAATTCACATTAAAACTATATATTATATCAATTATATCATATATAATTGATATAACACCTCATGTATGAAATTGAACACTTCAATTTCACTCCTAACTTTAAACCCTCAATATTACCATGTTCAGCCAACGGAGGGATCTAATGGACCTACAGTTCATGAGCTCCAATGATGTGAGATTAACTGATCAAACTCTTTGATCCAGTTAATCAATATTCATTAACTACAAGTCACTCCACTATAGACTTGTAGCTGCACTCTCCTCAATGTAGATATTATTGTGTCCACTGATATAGTCATTACCCATGAGTCGACCCTTCACAGGTTGTTCGTAATCACAGTTGGGTCAAATTATCGTTTTACCCCTTTGATTACCTCTTTGCTCATTAAGCACCACTGATCCTCTAATGAACAACAAGTCTAAGGTCCTACCTTAGACTCGGACCCTCATAGAGGGCGGGGCCCCGTTATTCAAGACTTGGAGTCAATTCTTAAGGGAACAACCTATCTAATTCCTCATTAGAGGAATGAGTGAATTCCATCTTGCACAGTTAAGTTCCAAGCTACCTACGAGGTTCTGTCCCTGAGAAGGTAGGCTTATTGAGTCAGCTACAGGCCACTCTCACCCATACTAGTCTAAGGACAAATCCCTATAAGCAGGAGTTCTTAACTTGCTCAAGATTGTGTCGAGCCACTAATGACCATCTATAAATTACTAGTCTTATCCTGTTAACGGTGTTACACTGGTTAGACTAATAATTTGCGATCCAATCTTGTATGAACTCTTCATATAGGATGCCCCCACTCGCATGTCAACTACATGAATTAGTTGGATTACCTCATTTGTACTAATTACTAAGTGGGTCGCATCCATGGTGTTACTGTTGGGATTTGTGCCCTAAAACTCGTAGTTTGTAATTATGTTCTAATTAATGTAATAAAGTGTTATTATTTTAATAAAGTGTTATTATTTCAATAAAGTGTTATTGTTCGTTATCTACGAGTTTGCCTTTATTTAAACCCTAAATCTAATAAACTAAACATCCAAGGCTGTTAAATGAATCTTTAACTGAATGTAATGTACATAAAAAGGATCTCGGTTCGAGATACAGCCTAAAGGGTCTATAATTAGGGGATAAGGTTTGGCTACCTTACCCTTTTTAAACTATGGATGTGGCCCACTTTGTATTTGATACAAACACTGTGATCCTAACGTGTTCGTGTAGATGACATGTGAGTGGGGATATCCTATGTAATGTGATTACATAAGACCAGACCACGAAATAGTAACCTCTAGCTGTAACTCCGTTAACTAGTTAGGTTTCTATTTCACTAGGATGACCTAGGCAACTTGATCTCAATCTGAGCGGTGTTACTTAACTCTTGTTCGAGAGGGATTGTCCTTTGACTAGTATGGGTGATGCGGCGATTCACGACTCAATATGCCTACCTTCTTGGGGACAAGACCGAGTGAGCGGCTGGAAACTTATCTTAGCAAGACGGAATTAACTATTTCCCGCCTACTAGGGTAAGTAGAGAAATGTTCCCTTAAGTGGTGTCTCCGGGACTTGAACAAAGGGCCCGACCCTCTCATTGGCCCGAGAGGGAATCTGTTTGTTGGTAGGACCACAAACAAATTGTTTATTAGAGGAGCACTGGTACTTAAGGCACAAGATGTAACCCAGGGATAAAACGGTAATTTGACCCAGGTGGTGTTACGAACATTCGTGAAGGATTGACTTGTTGTTATTGGTTAATATCCATGGACACAGAAATATATCTGCAGTGAGAAGAGTGCAGCTGTGGGACTTTAGTGGAGTGTTCCCGCAGTTAACGAATGTTGATTGGGAGGTTAATGAGATTAACTGAGAATTCTCGTATCGTTGGAGCTTCTGATCTGTAGGTCCATTAGGTCCACCTTCTAGCTCGTAAAGGATTCTTAGATCATTTAAATTTGAAATGTTCAAATTCATTAGGGAATATATTTAATGTATATGGATACGATATAATATATAGTTTTGGAACTATATATTATAAATTTAATGTGAATATGATTTATATTAAATTACTTGAGAGAATTGAATATTTGAAAGAGTTCAAATATCAAATTCAAATGTGAATGTGATTCATATTTGAAAACTATAGGTTATAATTTAATGTGCATAAGATGTACATTAAACTAAATGATAAAGGGTAAAATGATTAAATGTGATTTAATCATTTATTTAATATTATATATGAATTAAATATGATTTAATTTAATGTATTTAATTATTAATTAAATATTAATATAATATTAAATGGGAACGTGTCAAGAGGACACGTTCCCACCACTCCCCATCTCCCTCTCGATAGAGAAGTGGGGAGTTACCCACTGATTCCTTCTTCTCTAGTAGAAGAAGGCAATGATTGATTGATCAATTTAGGCTAGTGTGGAATTGTTGTCCAAAGAATTCTCTCTCTCTCTCACACTCTCATTCCCAAATTTTTTCAATTGTTGGAATCCTTCCCACAAAGGAGGATCTAAGTAGAACTCAGAGATATAGGAGGTGATCCAAGTGGTGGTGTTGTTTCATTGAGAAAACAGAGAACTTTTGAAGTTTCAGTATTCTTGATTTCTTTTGGAGCAAGGAGTTGTTTGTGGTCTTTGGAGAATTGGAAACTACAAAGGTATTCCTTCTATTCTCTTTAGTTTAATCGTTAAACTTAGCATGTTTGTATGCAATTAATCCATGCCTAATTAGTTTAGAATTAGCATGCTTGTTCTGTTCTTTTTGTCAACTTACTGGTTTTTTGTTTTAAGCAAAACAATCAAGTAATTAAGATCCCAAACACGTTTCCGCTGCTCAAGGAGATCAGATCTCCATCAAATTGTATCCGAGCAATGCTTGTATTGTTTTGTTTTGAAACAAAATTGCATTGATTTGGTGGGAAATGCATTTGGTTTGCTGTAAAACTTGTTTAGGAATGTTTTGGCCTTAGTTTACTCGAATTTTGTTCAAATTGGATGTAAAGGCCCCTGCATTTTTGGCAAAGATTGCAAACTTGAGTCTGTAATCGAGTTACAAGTCGTTCGGGACAAGTTTCATGCATTTCGGTTCAGAATCGAAGGAGAAATTGAAGTTTGAAGCGCTGTTTTCGTGAAAGAAAGTCGTTGTCGGCAAAGGCGTTACCTGTAACGCCAAGAACAAAGCGTCGCAATGCCATCGTTCCCTATCGACGCGCGATCAAAGGGTCAAGCAGCGTTACCAACGCCGCCGCCTCGCCGCAACGCGCCATCTCGATACCAGGCGCGCAAGACGACGAAGCGGGCGTTGACCGGTTCGATTGGTTCAATTGTTTTGGTCCGGTTCGAGCGGTTCAAGGCCGATTCAAGGTGTTTTTGGACCGGTTTCATGAAATAAATTAATGTAATTTATTTTTTTTTGCACTTTATGGGCCAAATTATTCTGGTTTTACAGCTATTTATCTATGTGAATGTCATTTAGATTATTCCCACCTTAGGATAAGCATGTTCATGCATTTTATTTATATTAAATGTTATATGAATATGGTTGAATGCATGACTAATTTATTTTTTCATGAGTAATTAATTATAAGTGTTATAATTAGATTATATGGAAAATAAATTGCATGGAACATGAAATTACTTAGTTTAAAACAAATGTTATTTTGTATAAGTAATTTTATAATTCAAATAGTTGAATTTCTATTGTTGGTTTTATTAAAATTTATAAAAGTTATAAATTAAAGGCGTTTTAGAAACCATAACCTATAATAAAGAAAAGCATGCAAACATAGGAACTTGGGTTAAATTTAATTAGTTTTAAATCGTTTAAAATTAATTTAGACCTAAGTTTCAATTTCTAATAGGATTAGAAATAAGTCATACGTAGTATTTTAAATAGTTTAAAATATAGTAGGACTTTAGGACTTTGGTTATAAGGGAACTCTACCGGTGAAGTTCTCGTCTAAAATCAGGGTACTTAAGCTTAAGCTAGCAACTGGAAAACCTCCTACACGAACCGACCGGAACCTGAGTTGAATTAACCTTAGTTCTGTTTTATCTCTAGGTAATTAAAATATTTATTCATCTAGACATAAGGTTTTAAGACCTAGTTATAATAGTTATAATAGGCATAAACTTAGATAGCTTTTTTTAGCCAGAATCCAACTAAGTTAAATCTATACCCTAATTTTAGGAAGTTAAGTGGGAGAAAACGAGATGTTCGCATCGAGTTTACTCTCACGTCCTCAAGAGTTCACACTTTGAGTTCCATGCTCGGCTACGTGGCGTCAATAGGGCGTCCCCCTACGGTATGTGTTTGCATGGTTCAATACCAAGGTGAATGAGGGAAGTATCCATAGTAAATGAGAGCAGGACGCGTGTCAACGTATCCTACGGTCTCCTCCATTAGGTCGCACCGTGAGATTTCTATAGTCCGCCTACTAGGTTGTCTTGGAATAGCCAAACCCTACAGAGGGCCTGGCTATAGGGTTCGGAACACCGCGAACTCAAGAAATTGATAGGGTCTCTTAGGTTGTTTGCCAGCAGTTGTCTTTCTTAATAGTAGCCTCTTGGCTCGACCCTATTGGATCTGAAAATGGTAGGGTCACATTTACGGGATGAGTTAAGCTAGTTAACAAATTCTAGACCAAACAAACGGTAGCTACGGACCATTGGGACATGAGATGTTCTGGTAGTGAGAATTGGCTGAGAAAGTCTCAATTCAAGGGAGGAATGACTGACCGCCCGACGGGGGCTTTTGTTCTAAACCCTTGAAGTATCGTTGCAAAATTAAAGGTTTAACTTAAACAGTGGGTTTAGTTTAAACACTAGGGTTCTTTAATAATTTTGCTAAATTTGATTGGTTTTTTACAATGGGTTTAAAAGGCATAACTAATTAGAACTATTTTGGATTTTCAGCATGTTTTCCTCAATAATAGCCTTACTTAAAAGCGACCGCTTAATCGGGTGAGAATTTTACTACGTGGAAGTCCAACTTGAATATGATTCTCGTTGTTGACGACCTCACGGTTTGTACTAATCGAGGAATGTCTTGAGATCCTCGCCGTAACGCCTCCTCAATGCATAAGGAGGCGTATGACCACTGGATCAAGGCCAATGATAAGGCCAAGGTCTACATTTTGGCTAGTGTTTCAAGTTCGACAAAAGCACGAGGGGCATGGTCTCACCGTGAGATCATGAGTTCACCGCAAAATGTTTGGACAACCGTGCGGGCAGATTTCGCACGAATCCTCAAATACGTTTATAACTCCCGTATGAAGGAGGGGTCATCGGTGAGAGAACACGTTCTTGATCTGATGGTCCAATTCAACGTGGCTGAGATGAACAGAGCGGTCATTGACGAGAAAAGTCAGGTATCGTTCATCCTTGAATCTCTTCCGAAGAGTTTCCTGCTATTCCGCAGCAATGCGGTGATGAACACGATAGAGTATAACCTGACTACTCTCGTTAATGAACTACAGACTTTCCAGTCTCTTATGAAGAATGAGGGACAGGCTGATGGAGAGACAAATCTGTTTGCCCATTCCAGAAGGTTCCAGAAGGGTTCATCATATGGGACTAAGTCCTGTAACTCTTCTTCTGGGCTTAAGAATACCCAAAAGAAGAAAATAGGAGGGAAAGGGAAGGCACCT
This sequence comes from Trichosanthes cucumerina, assembly GCA_036507285.1. Lineage (NCBI taxonomy): Eukaryota > Viridiplantae > Streptophyta > Magnoliopsida > Cucurbitales > Cucurbitaceae > Trichosanthes > Trichosanthes cucumerina. The sequence continues at coordinate 58,131,742 of CM071838.1, forward strand.
GCTGCTGACAAAGGCATGGGAAAAGCCAAGCTTGCAGATAAAGGAAAGTGTTTCCACTGCAACATGGATGGACACTAGAAGAGAAACTGCCCAAAATACCTTGCTGAGCTCAAAGAGAAGAAAGGTAAATTAGATTTACTTGTTCTTGAAACTTGTTTAGTGGAAAATTATGATTTTACCTGGATACTTGATTCAGGAGCCACTAATCACGTTTGCTCCTCATTTCAGAAAACTAGTTCCTTTAAGGAGCTCGAAGAAGGTGAGATGACGCTCAGGGTTGGAACGGGAGACGTCGTCTCAGCTCGTGTAGTGGGAGATGCCAAGTTATTTTTCGGAGATAGATTTCTTTCTTTATAAAATCTGTATATAGTTCCTAAGCTTAAAAGGAACTTAATTTTTATCTCTTGTTTAATAGAACTTGGTTATTGTATTTTTTTTTTCAATTAATGAAGCATTCATTTTGTAAGAGGGTGTCAATATTTGTTCTGCTAAATTGAAAAATGGCTTGTACGTACTGAAACCGAATAAAACCAAAGCAATTTTAAATCATGAGATGTTTAAGAAAGCTAACACTCAAAATAAAAGGCAAAGAATTTCTCCAAATAACAATACCTATCTGTGGCATCTTAGACTTGTTCATATTAATCTCAAACGGATTGAGAGACTCTCTAAGAATGGACTTCTAAACAAGTTAGAAGATGATTCTTTACCGCCTTGCGAATCTTGCTTGGAAGGTAAAATGATCAAACGACCTTTTACTGGAAAAGGTTATAGAGCCGTAGAGCCTCTAGAACTTGTGCATTCGGATCTTTGTGGTCCGGTGAATGTCAAAGCTCGAGGAGGGTACGAATATTTCATCTCTTTCATAGATGATTATTCGAGGTATGGTTATCTATACCTAATGCATCACAAGTCTGAAACTCTTGAAAAGTTCAAAGAGTATCAGGCTGAAGTAGAGAATGCATTAGGGAAAACCATTAAAACACTTCGATCAAATCGAGGTGGAGAGTATATGGATTTGAGATTCTAAGACAATATGATAGAACATGGAATTAAATCTCAACTCTCAGCACCTAATACACCACAGCAAACTGGTGTGTCAGAAAGGAGAAATAGAACCTTGTTAGACATGGTTCGTTCTATGATGAGCTATGCTCAATTATCTGCCTCGTTTTGGGGACATGCAGTAGAGACAACAGTTCAAATCTTGAACAGTGTTCCATCAAAAAGTGTTTCAGAAACACCTTTTGAACTTTGGAAGGAGCGTAAACCTAGTTTACAACACTTCAGGATTTGGGGTTGTCTGACACACGTGCTCTTGACAAACCCAAAGAAACTGGAACCTCGTTCAAGATTGTGCCAATTTGTTGGTTATCCCAAAGAAACGAGAGGTAGTCTTTTCTACGACCCACAAGAAAACAAGATGATTATATCGACAAACGCCACGTTCTTGGAGGAAGATCACATGAGGAACCATAAACCGCGTAGTAAATTAGTCCTAAATGAAGCTACACATGAACCAACAACAGTTGTTGATCAAGCTGGACCTTCATCAAGAGTTAATGGAGAAGTCAGCACCTCAAATCAGTCTCGTCCTTCTCAATCGTTTGAAATGCCTCGACGCAGTGGGAGGGTTGTTTCCCAACCTGACTGCTACTTGGGTTTAGCTGAAACTCAAGTTGTCATACCTGATGACGGCGTTGAAGATCCATTAGCTTATAAACAGGCAATGAATGACGTAGACAAGGACCAATGGATCAAAGCAATGGACCTTGAAATGGAGTCAATGGACTCCAATTCGGTACGGGAACTTGTAGACCAACCTGAAGGGTTTAGACCCATAGGGTGTAAATGGATCTATAAGAGAAAGAGAGATGCAACCAGAAAGGTACAGACCTTTAAGGCTAGGCTTGTAGCAAAGGGTTTTACCCAAAGGGAAGGAGTTGACTATGAAGAACCTTATCCCCTGTTGCTATGCTGAAGTCTATAAGGATACTCTTGTCCATAGCCGCATTTTATGATTATGAAATTTGGAAAATGGACGTCAAGACTGCCTTTTTGAATGGTAATCTTGACGAGAGCATCTATATGTCTCACTCAAGGTTTCATAGCCCAAGGTCGAGCAAAAGTTTGCAAGCTTAATCGATCCATTTATGGATTGAAACAGGCATCAAGATCTTGGAATATAAGATTTGATACGGCGATCAAGCCTTACGGCTTTGACCAAAACGTTGACGACCCTTGTGTTTACAAGAGGATCGTCAACGACAAAGTAGCTTTGTTAGTACTTTATGTGGATGATATCCTACTCATTGGGAATGATGTAGGATACTTAACTGACATAAAGAATTGGTTGGCGACCCAATTCCAAATGAAAGATTTGGGAGAGGCGCAGTATGTTCTTGGGATTCAGATCTTTAGGAGTCGCAAGAACAGAACGCTAGCACTGTCTCAAGCGTCTTATATCGATAAAATGTTGTCAAGATATTCGATGCAGAATTCCAAGAGGGGCTTATTACCCTTCAGGCATGGAGTTCATCTGTCTAGGGAACAGTGTCCCAAGACACCTCAAGAAGTTGAGGATATGAGACATTCCCTATGCCTCTGCAGTAGGTAGCTTAATGTATGCTATGTTATGCACGAGGCCGGACATTTGTTATGCAGTGGGAATAGTCAGTAGGTACCAGTCCAATCCAGAGTTAGACCACTAGACAGCAGTTAAAAATATACTCAAGTATCTAAGGAGAACGAGGGACTATATGCTTGTGTATGGGTCTAAGGATCTAATCCTTACTGGATACACTGATTCTGATTTTCAGACCGATAAGGATTCTCGGAAATCCACATCGGGATCAGTTTTCACCCTTAACGGGGGAGCTATAGTATGGCGAAGAATCAAGCAAGGATGCATCTCTGACTCCACAATGGAGGCTGAGTATGTCGCTGCTTGTGAAGCAGCTAAGGAGGTTGTTTGGCTAAGGAAATTCCTTACCGATTTGGAAGTTGTTCCAAATATGGAATCTCCCATCACCTTATACTGTGACAACAGTGGTGTGGTAGCCAATTCGAAGGAACCTCGCAACCATAAGCGAGGAAAGCACATCGAGAGGAAGTATCACCGGATACGAGAAATAGTGCAACGAGGAGATGTGACAGTCACAAAGATCGCTTCAGAGCGCAATATTGTTGATTCGTTTACAAAGACTCTCACGGTTAAAGTGTTCGAGGGTCATCTGGAAAGTCTGGGTCTATGAGATATGTACATAGGGCTAATCTAGGGCAAGTGGGAGATATGTAATGGGGTATATGGATGCCCTAGTTTATTGTATTTCTATCTCTTGTAACCACTGTTTTAGATTATGATGTACCCCCAGTAGAGTTTTAGTTCAAGTGGGAGTTTGTTGGGATTTGTGCCCTAAAACTCGTAGTTTGTAATTATGTTCTAATTAATGTAATAAAGTGTTATTGTTCGTTATCTACAAGTTTGCCTTTATTTAAACCCTAAATCCAATAAACTAAACATCCAAGGTCATATTAAATGAATCTTTAATCAATGTAATGGACATAAAAAGGATCTCGGTTCGAGATACAACCTAAAGGGTCTATAGTTAGGGGATAAGGTTTGGGTACCTTACCCTGGTTAAACTATGGATGTGGCCCACTTTGTATTTGATACAAACACCGTGATCCTAACGTGTTCGTGTAGATGACATGTGAGTGGGGATATCCTATGTTATGAGATTACATAAGATCGACCACGAAATAGTAACCTCTAAATTGTAACTCCGTTGACTAGTTAGGTTTCTATTTCACTAGGATGACCTAGGCAACTTGATCTCAATCCTGAGCAAGTTACGAACTCCTGTTCGGGAGGGATTGTCCTTTGACTAGTATGGGTGACAGTGGCCAGATTCGCCGACTCAATATGCCTACCTTCTTGGGGACAAGACCGAGTGAGCGGTGGGAACTTAACTTAGCAAGACAGAATTCTCTCCTTCCCGCCTACTAGAATAAGTAGAGGAATGTTCCCTTAAGTGGTGTCTCCGAGACTTGAACAAAGGGCCCGAACCTCTCATTGGCCCGAGAGGGACTCTGTTTGTTGGTAGGACCACAAACAAATTGTTCATTAGAGGAGCACTGGTACTTAAGGCACAAGATGTAACACAAGGGTAAAACGATAATTTGACCCAGCTGGTGTTACGAACATTCGTGAAGTATTGACTTGCTGTTATTGGTCAATATCAATGGACACAGAAATATATATGCAGTGAGAAGAGTGCAGCTGTGGGACTTTAGTGGAGTGTTCCCGTAGTTAACAAATGTTGATTGGGAGGTTAATGAGATTAACCGAGCAATCTCGTATCATTGGAGCTTCGGATCCGTAGGTCCATTAGGTCCACCATCTAGCTCGTAAAGGGTTCTTAGATCATTTGAATTTGAAATGTTCAAATTCATTAGGGAATATATTTAATGTATATGGATACGATATAATATATAGTTTTGGAACTATATATTATAAATTTAATGTGAATATGATTCATAGTAAATTACTTGAGAGAATTGAATATTTGAAAGAGTTCAAATTTCAAATTCAAATGTGAATGTGATTCATATTTGAAAACTATAGGTTATAATTTAATGTGCATAAGATGTACATTAAACTATAGGATAAAGGGTAAAATGATTAAATTTGATTTAATCATTTATTTAATATTATATATGAATTAAATATGATTTAATTTAATGTATTTAATTATTAATTAAATATTAATATAATATTAAATTAGAACGGGTCAAGAGGACACGCTCCCACCACTCTTCATCTCCCTCTCGATAGGGAAGTGGGGAGTTACCCACTGAATCCTTTTTCTCTAGTAGAAGAAGGCAATGATCGATTGATCAATTGAGGCTAGTGTGGAATTGTTGTCCAAAGAATTCTCTCTCTCTCTCACACTCTCATTCCCAAATTTTCCCAGTTGTTGGAATCCTTCCCACAAAGGAGGATCTAAGTAGAACTCAGAGATATAGGAGGTGATCCAAGTTGTAGTAGTGTTTCACAGAGAAAAACAGAGAACTTTTGAAGTTTCTGTGTTGTTGATTTCTTTTGGAGCAAGGAGTTGCTGTGCTGGAGAATTGGAAACTACAAAGGTATTCCTTCTATTTTCTTTAGTTTAATCGTTAAACTTAACATGTTTGTATGCAATTAATCCATGCCTAATTAGTTTAGAATTAGCATGCTTGTTCTGTTCCTTTTGTCAATGTACTGGTTTTTTGTTTTAAGCAAAACAATCAAGTAATTAAGATCCCAAACACGTTTCCGCTGCTCAAGGAGATCAAATCTCCATCAGTTACCAGAATGAGGTTTCCAAACTTATTCTTATACCATAGACTATTTAGGTTATAATCTTGAAGTAAACCCAAATATGGTCCACTACACTGATTTCAAGATAAATGTTATAACCTTGGAGCTTAGTTTATTGGTTTTATAAAAGTAAGACTGTAATCTTCCCAAAATAAATAACACTTTATTTAATTGATCAAAATTACACAAGTTTAGGGCATAAATCCCAACAATTATGCCCTAATCAAAATTACACAAGTTTAGGGAACTGTTGGGATTTATGCCCTAAACTTGTGTAATTTTGATCAATTAAATAAAGTGTTATTTGTTTTGGGAAGATTACGGTCTTGATTTTATAAATCCAATAAACTAAGCTCCAAGGTTATAATATTTATCTTGAAATCAGTGTAGTGGACAATATTTGAGTTGAGTTCAAGATTATAACCTAAATAGTCTATGGTATAAGAATAAGGTTGGAAACCTCATTCTAGTAACACCATGGATGCGACCTACTTTCTAATTAGTACAAATGAGGTAATCCAACTCATTCATGTAGTTGACATGCGAGTGGGGGCATCCTATATGAAAAGTTCATACAAGACTGGATCGAAAATTATTAGTCTAACCAGAGCGTAACACCGTTAACAGGATAACACTAGTAATTTATAGATGGTCATTAGTTACTCGACCTGAATCCTGAGCAAGTTAAGAACTCCTGCTTATAGGGGTGTGTCCTTAGACTAGTATGGGTGAGAGTGGCCTATAGCCGACTCAATAAGCCTACCTTCTCAGGGACAGAACCTCGTAGGTAGATGGGAACTTAACTGTGCAAGATGGAATTCCTTCATTCCTCTACTGAGGAATTAGATAGGTTGTTCTCTTAAGAACTGACTCCAGGTCATGAACAACGGGGCCCTGCCCTCTATGAGGGAATGAGTCTAAGGTAGGACCTTAGACTTGTTGTTCATTAGAGGATCAGTGGTGCTTAAGAAGCAAAGAGGTAATCACAAGGGTAAAATGGTAATTTGACCTAGCTGTGATTACGAACAACCTGTGAAGGGTCGACTCATGGGTAATGACTATATCAGTGGACACAATAATATCTACAGTGAGGAGAGTGCAGCTACAAGTCTATAGTGGAGTGACTTGTAGTTAATGAATATTGATTAACTGGATCAAGGAGTTTGATCAATTAATCTCACATCATTGGAGCTCATGAACTGTAGGTTCATTAGATCCCTCCGTTGGCTCAACATGGTAATATTGAGGGTATAAAGTTAGGAGTGAATTTGAAGTGTTCAATTTAATACATGAGGTGTTATATCAATTATATATGATATAATTGATATAATATATAGTTTTAATGTGAATTAGATTCATATATAAACTATATACTAAAGAGAGATTAAAGAAGGAGTAGAATGGACATTTCCATCCTATTTCTCTATATATATGGTTACAGGAGATGCAACTAGGTTAAGGAATTGTAAGGAATTACAAGCTCTTTGCTGTGTTGTTGGAAAGGTTCCAAGACACACACATCTCTCTCAAAATACCTCACCTCTCCTAAAGGGAACCAACCTTCCTCCCTCACCTAGATAACAACAGAGAAGATCCGGTGGTCGTGTCTTTGCACGTTGGAGTTTCTGTTGTTGAGATCGTGACCGTGGGAGAGAGGAGCACTTGAAGAAAAGTTCTTCAAAGGTAAATTCTTGTTGTTCATTCTGATTTTATGCTTAATCTTGTTATGTATGTTCTTGAATTAATCGTTGTAACTAAATCAAGAGCGCGCAATTCGCAATCGCTTCCGCTGCGGGGACTTCGATTCCCTTCAGTTTGTGTTTTGGAACCTTTCCAATAACACAACAAAGGCTTGGAATCATCTTTGGTTAGCTTGACCTAGTTGCCATCTTATCCCTCTTTCATTCTCTTTTTAATATGTAGTTAATATGTGAATCCAATTCACAATAAAACTATATATTATATCAGTTATATCACATATAATTGATATGATATCTCATATGTGAAATTAAACACTTCAATTTCATCCCGAACTTTATACCCTCAATATTACCATGTTGAGCCAACGGAGGGACCTAATGGACCTACAGTTCATGAGCTCTAATGACGTGAGATTAACTAATGAAACTCTTTGATCCAGTTAATCAATATTCATTAACTACAAGTCACTCCACTATAGACTTGTAGTTGCACTTTCCTGACTGTAGATAATATTGTGTCCACTGATATAGTCATTACCCATGAGTCGAACCTTCACAAGTTGTTCGTAATTACAGTTGGGTCAAATTACCGTTTTAACCATGTGATTACCTCTTTGTTCCTTAAGCACCACTGATCCTCTAATGAACAACAAGTCTACGGTCTTACCATAGACTCGAAGCCTACTAGAGGGCGGGGCCCCGTTGTTAAAGACCTGGAGTCAGTTCTTAATGGAACAACCTATCTAATTCCTTAGTGTAGGAATGAGTGAATTCGATCTTGCACAGTTAAGTTTCCAGCTAACTACGAGGTTCTGTCCCTGAGAAGGTAGGCTTATCGAGTCGGTTATAGGCCACTCTCACCCATACCAGTCTAAGGACAAACCTGTTGGGATTTATGCCCTAAACTTGTGTAATCTTGATCAATTAAATAAAGTGTTATTTGTTTTGATAAGATTACAGTCTTGCTTTTATAAATCCAATAAACTAAGCTCCAAGGTTATAACGCTTATCTTGAAATCAGTGTAGTGGACACTATTTGGGTTGAATTCAAGATTATAACCTAAATAGTGTATGGTATAAGAATAAGGTTGGAAACCTCATTCTGGTAACACCATGGATGCGGCACACTTTGTAATTAGTACAAATGAGGTAATCCAACTCATTCATGTAGTTGACATGCGAGTGGGGGTATCCTGTATGAAGAGTTCATACAAGATCGATCGCATGAAATTATTAGTCTAACCAAAGGTAATATTGTTAATGAGATAAGACTAGTAATTTATAGATGGTCATTAGTGACTTGACTCAATCTGAGCAAGTGAAGAACTCCCGCTACGGGGGGTTTGTCCTTAGACTAGTATGGGTAAGAGTGGCACATGGCCGACTCAATAAGCCTAGCTTCTCAGGGACAGAACCTCGTAGGTAGTTGGGAACTTAACTGTGCAAGATGGAATTCACTCATTCCTCTACTGAGGAATTAGATTGGTTGTTCCCTTAAGAATTGACTCCAGGTCTTGAACAACGGGGCCCCGCCCTCTACGAGGATATGAGTCTAAGGTAGGGCCTTAGACTTGTTGTTCATTAGAGGATCAGTGGTGCTTAAGGAGCAAATAGGTAATCACAGGGGTAAAACGGTAATTTGATCCAGCTGTGATTACGAACAACCTGTCAAGGGTCGACTCATGGGCAATGACTATATCAGTGGACACAATAATATCTATAGCGAGAAGAGTGCAACTACAAGTCTATAGTGGAGTGACTTGTAGTTAATAAATATTGATTAACTGAATCAAAGAGTTTGATCAGTTAATCTCACATTATTGGAGCTCATGATCTGTAGGTCCATTAGATCCCTCCGTTGGCTCAACATAGTAATATTGAGGGTATAAAGTTAGGAGTGAAATTCAAGTGTTCAATTTCATACATGAGGAGTTATATCAATTATACATGATGTAATTGATATAATATATAGTTTTAATGTGAATTAGATTCATATATAAACTATATACTAAAGAGAGATTAAAGGAGGGGTAGAATGGTCATTTCCATCCCATTCCTCTATATATAGAGTTGCATGAGATGCAACTAGGTTAAGACTTCTAAAGAGAATCACTAGCCTCCTTGTTGTGTTGTTGGAAGGGTTCCAAAACACACATCTCTCCAAAAATACCTCACATCTCCTAAAGGGAACCCACCTTCCTCCCTCACCTAGAGAACAACGGAGAAGATCCGATGGTCGTGTCCTCGCACGTTGGAGTTCTTGTTGCTGAGATCGTGACCGTGGAGAGAGGAGCACTTGAAGAAAGATTCTTCAAAGGTAACTTCTTGTTCTCCAAACTCTTATTTTATGCTTAATCCATGTTTTACATTCTTGAAATTTCCATTGTAACTAAATCAAGAGCGCACGATTCGCAATCGCTTCCGCTGCGGGGACTTCGATTCCCTTCAAAATTCCTATAAGCAGGAGTTCTTAAATTGCTCAGGATTAAGGTCGAGTCACTAATTATCATCTATAAATTATTAGTCTTATCTAGTTAACGGTGTTACACTGATTAGACTAATAATTTGCGGTCCGGTCTTGTATGAACTCTTCATACATGATGCCCCCACTCGCATGTCAACTACATGAATGAGTTGGATTACCTCATTTGTACTAATTACAAAATGGGTTGCATCCATGGTGTTTCCAGAATGAGGTTTCCAACCTTATTCGTATACCATTATAACCTTGGAGCTTAGTTTACTGGATTTATAAAGCAAGACTGTAATTCTATCAAAACAAATAACCTTTTATTTAATTGATCAAAATTACACAAGTTTAGGGCATAAATCCCAACACTAATATTTTCGCATCAGATGGAAATTACCATCTTATCCCTATTGTATAAGGTAATGCTCATATTATCTATATGCAAATCATATTTGCATATATACATATATATAAGGTATCTTATACCTTATTATATAAATAACATGTAAAAATTTATTCTACATTCAGTTTTTCATATCTCTCATATATATATTTTAGTATATAGTTTGTTATGAAGTCAATTAACATTAAACTATATATTATATCAATTATGTCACATATAACTGATATATCTCCTCATATATGAAATTGAACACTTCAATTTCACTCTAAACTTTATACCCTCAATATTTTCATGTTGAGCCAACGAATGGACCTAATGGACCTATAGATCATGAGCTCCAATGATACGAGATTAACCGATCAAACTTTTTTGATCTAATTAATCAACATTTATTAACTACGAGCCACTACACTAAAGATTTGTAGTTTCATTCTCCTCACTGTACAATGTGTTGTGTCCATTGAGATAATTAATACCTGTGAGTCGACCCTTCACAGGTTCTGCGTAATCACAACTTGGTCAAATTACCGTTTTACCCCTGTGATTACCTCTTGCTCCTTAAGCACCACTGATTCTCTAATGAACAAGTCTATTGTCCTACCATAAACATAATCCTTCTTAGGGCAGTAAAAGGGTGGGGCCCCGTTGTTCAAGACCTGGATACAGTTCTTAAGATATTAACCTATCTAATTTCCTAGTTCAGGAATGAGTAAATTCCATCTCACAGAGTTAAGTCCGCAGTTACCTACGAGGTGCTGTCCCTGAGAAGGTAGGCATCATTAGTCGGCTACAAGCCACTTTCACCTATACTAATCTAAGGACAAACCCCTATAAGCAGGAGTTCCTAACTTGGGCAGGATTCGGGTTGAGTCACTAATGATCATCTATAAATTATTAGACGTAACTTGTTAACAGTGTTATACTGATAGACTAATAATTCGTGGTTGGGTCTTGTAAGAATTCGTACAGGATGCCCCCACTCGCATGTCTACCACATGAAAGAGTTGGATTACCTCGTTTGTACTGAATACAAAGCGAGTTGAATCCATGGTGTGACGAGAATAAGGTTCCCAACCTCATGCGTATACTACCATTTAGGTTATATACTTGAACATAATCCAACTAGTGTCCACTACGCATTTGTTTAAGATCTACTATCATAACCTTGGAACTTAGTTTATTGGATTTAGTTTTATGTGCGAGAATACATCAATGGTCAAAATAAATAACTCTTTATTTATTTATTAATAATTTACAAAACTACTTGGGACATAAAACCCAACAGTACTTACCCAGAAAAACTTTAAACATAGCTCGAACAATTCAAAACTAACTCAAAATCGATACGAGCTTGGATTCTTGTTGGAAGATTGTTAGAACTAGTTCAAATTGATTAAAACTACAAATAATTAAAAGCCTCAAACCTTAACAACTTACCTAAGATAACTTTAAATGAGTTCGAAAGATTTCAAAGTGTGTCGAAACTTCCTGAACTACACCTATCGAGCCCCAATGCTTGCTGGTTGGTGTTCAAGTTGGTTCCGAACACAAAACTAACCTCATCGGCTATGGGTAAACTAATCTGAGGCTATTCGAGTCGTGCGTCAAAGCCGAAAGTGTTCAAAACAAAAGAGGTTGAAACCTCGCTGATGTGCATTTGAGAGTGTTCATAATCGTGAATTCGACCCTTAAGATCCATGTGTAACTTGATTGAGCACTATCAGAGTTGTAGGTCTCGATCCAACGCGATTTGAGGTCCAAGACCTATAAGGTAGTGTTGGAAATCCCATTTTTGGTAGTAAGCGGCTGCAAAAGTGGGTTGTTCAGTGTCCAAACAAGCTACAATTGCAAATAAGAGATGTTTAAGGCATGCTTAATCAAAATCTAAGATCAATTGGCGATGGGTACCTTTTTTGAAGCCTGAATTCGAGTGGATAATTTCAAAACATGTGAATCCTCACGCGGGTCACCAAGAACAAGCCTCGAACTCGCGAATCGATTCCTAACGAGCCTAAAACTGCAAAACAAAGTCATTCTAAGGAGTGGATATTGTAGATCCAAGGTCGAGGAAACAAGGGTCAATACCAAAACTTATCGAAAAGAAGAGAAACGCGTGGAATCTAGCCAAAATGCTAAAGAAGGCGCTTACGTCGTGTGACCATACATGAGATGAGGGAGATCGATTGTGTTTTGTAGTGTGAAGGAGAAGCAACATCACTACGTGTGTGGGTTTTGTTGATGGTTCGTTGTTGTGTGCGTCGAAAAGGAAGCTTTGTGTGCGGCTGGCGTGAAGCAAATGAAAAAGAAGAAGCATGGGTTAGGGGTTCTTTCGTGAATGAGAAAGGAGGAAGAGAAAGAAGAAGAAAAGGGAAAAAAATAATTTTAGGGCTTTTGTCTATTTCCTTTTCTCGTTTTAATTCCCTTCTCCTTTCTTCACTTTTAGAAATAAAACCCAAATACAACAAAGTTCCCAATAAATGAAAGAGGGAAAATTCTAGGATCTCTTTATTTTAAAATTTCATCCTTTCTTTGCAAATTTTGAAACTACAAATAAGTTACCAAAAATATTTTTGATACAATCTAAATAATAGGGGATCTTGGTTCCTTTTAGAACTTGAGAATAAAATCAAAGATTAAATCCTTAAATCTCGGAATAAAAGATTTACTTAAAAACCTACTTTTCCAAAATTATAGAAATTTAATTTCACACAACATCAGGAGCTAAACTTGAAATTCTAATTTTTTAATTAAAATTCTAACGAGCAAACCAAATTTGAATACTCTAAAATACTTTAATTCAATCATGTGGGGCATTACGCGCGAGATGTAAATGGGAGAATAATGTTCGTTATGGATCCTAGCGTATGTAAGGGGTTAGCCTCGATGCCGCTAGCATGCATACAGGCTACAGTTAAATGAAGTTCTAGTTTAAGAATGTTGTTAAGTTTATTTATGAGTCGATGCTCATGATTCATGATTTATGGTCACTGGAAAAGGGTCGCGAATTTTCGATTGTTGTTGCTTGTTATTGTGGGGACCTTAAAATATTTTGGGTGGTTGATGAACTTATTCGTAAAGCTCTTGTTGTTCTGACCTTGTGTGTTGATAAATATGGTTGTATGTTCTTGAGGACCTTGATAGAGTTAGGGAAAGACTTAGAACCATTAGGCTAGTGACACCTACTATCCGACTTGGAGCATGTTTGTCTGTGATGTTTATGAAATATGATAGCTAGTGCGTTGTGTGCTCTATTATGTGAGGGAATGGAGAGTGTGTCCTTCTTTGTAGAGACTAACTAGTGGGTTGTGTATCCCGATGTGTGATGACAGGGTGTGTCTTTCATTACAAGGCTAGTCAGACGGTCGGTGGGCCTTCGAGATGTGGCTTGAGGGTGCGAACCTTCTTGTTGTATGTTATCCATGGGGATGAATCTCAACAGATCAGATTCATGACTTTTAGGTATAGCAATGAGGAAATATCGTAGGTGGGGGTGGGTTAGGCTGTCACTTAGCCAAGTGAGTGTAGAACTTGAGTAAGATAAGGAAACGTTGTAGTTTGTGTTGATGGGATTGAATCCTGCAACGGAAGTGACGTGAATCGCGATACATCGTTGTGTTACTTAAAATCTACTTAAAATAACATATAACTCTTATAATCTAAGATTAAGCATAGGGAGTACGGCAAAGTTACAACAACATACCTTTGAAGAACTCTTTCTTCTTGTTTTCTTTCTCCCCCGATCTTCTCCAATCTCTACAAACTCTCGATCCCCATCTCGAATCCACGAATCGAACAGTGAATCGGATACCTCCACAAGGTTTCTTGGTTGTTCTCCAGTGGATGAGGGAGGATGGTGGAATCCCTTTTGGATTTGAGTTTGGAGAGAGCTTGAGAGAAAAGAGAGAGCTTTTGGAATCTCAAATCCAAAAAATGAGAAAAATGTCATATGAATGCTTCTCCAAGCATTCTTAAATAGTAGGATGGAATGGAGAGAAATACTCCACTCATTTTCCCATTTAAGCACGTACTATATAATATGCAAATCATATTTGCATAATTATATAGTATAAGGTATCACATACCTTATAATGTGGGATTAAATTGAATCACATTAAATTTTTCATATCTCTCAAATTAATTTCTCCAACTATGCCTTATAATATGAATCTCATTCACATCAAATTATATATTATATCAATTATATCACATATAATTACCATAAATACCCTTTATCTGAATTTGAACACTTCGAACTCATTCCAAACTTTATAATTAATTCCATAATCTAGCAAACCGAGGGACCTAATGGACCTATAGATCATGAGCTCCAATGATCCGAGATTAACTAATCAAACTCTTTGATCCCGTCAATCAACATTCATTAACTACGGAGTCACTCCACTAAAGACTCGTAGCTGCATTCTCCTCACTGTAGGACAAGTTGTGTCCATCGATATAACCAATGCCCATGAGTCAACCCTTCACAGATTGTTCGTAGTCACAGTTGAGTCAAATTATCGTTTTACCCCTATGCCTACCTCTTGCACCTTAAGTACCACTGCTCCTCTAACGAACAACTTGTTTACGGTTCTACCATAAACAACACCCCTCTGGGGCCAGTGAGAGGGTGGGTCCCCGTTGTTCTAGCCTTGGAGTCAACCCTTAAGAGAACAACCTATCTAATTTTCCTAGATTGGGAACGAGTGAATTCCTTCTTGCGAAGTTAAGTTCCCAGCTACCCATGTGGTTCTGCCCTTGAGAATGTACGCATATTGAGTTGGCAACTTTTGCACACTCTCACCCGTACTTGTTTAAAGACAACCCCCCACAGACAAGAGTTCGTAACTCGCTCAGGACAGGTGTTCATACCTCGCTCAGGATCAAGGTCGAGCCACTAATGGTCATCTACGAATTTATTAGTCCTATACTGTTAACGGTGTTACATAAGTTGGTCTAATAATTCACGGTCTGGTTTCGTACAATCTCATTGCACATGATCCCCCCACTCGCATGTTTACTACATGAACGAGTTGGATCTCCACGTTTGTATCCAATACAAAGTGGGTCGCATCCATAGTGTTAACAGGATGAGGTTCCCAGAATTATCCATATACTATAGACCATTCAGGTTATTAACCTGAACGTGATCCTACATGTGTGTCCACTACACACTGTTCAAGATCTCATATATATGTATGACCCTGGAGTTTAGTTTATTGGATTAAGTTAAAAATGTGAGATTCAAGGTTTGATGAGAAAATAACTTTTATTCATATATATCAAATGTTACAAACTACACGAGTTTAGGGCATACACCCCAACATGTGCTTTGTTGGTGGTTTTTGTTGTTAGGGTTTATCGCCTAAGCAAGTGTAATTTTGTAATAATATTATTCAAATAAATAAAGAGTTATTTATTCTGATAATTGTTGTATTCTCGCACATAAACCTAAATCCAATAAACGAAGTTTCAAGGTTATAATGATAGATCTTCAACAAATATGTAGTGGACACAAGTTGGATAAATATTCAAGTACATAACCTAAATGGTCTATGGTATACGCATAAGGTTAGGACCCTTATTCAATTAACACCATGGATGCGACCCGCTTTGTATTTCGTACAAATAAGGTAATCCAACTCGTTCATGTGGTAGACATGCGAGTGGGGGCATCCTGTATGATGAGATCGTACAAGATCGGACCGTGAATTATTAACCTACTAGTGTAACACCATTAACAAGATAGGTCTAATAATTCATAGATGATCATTTGTGACTTGACATGAATCCTGAGCAAGTTATGAACTCCTGCTTCTAGAGGTTGATAACACACAAAATGTACTATCCTTAGGCTTATACATTGCTACTTTTTATGACTATTTTAGGGCTTTTATGTGTTTAAATCATTTAATTTCAGGTTTAAAGCTTAAACGAAACATTTGGAGCTATCATTGATTACTCAGGTTCGAGGCTTTTGGGAGCTTAAAATAACATCAAGTGGAAGAAGAATGATGAAACCAAGCAAATGGACCAGAGGTGAAGGCGTTGCAATGCCCTGCAGGGCGTCACAACGCTGTTGTTATTGTTTTTGCGCTTAGCAAACCCGTGAAGGCGACGTTGCAATGCTTCTTTGCAGTGTCATAACGCCGGATCGATAAGGCGCGTGCGCGTTAGGCTAGTCGCGTTGCAACGCTGACCCTAGCGTTGCAATGTCACTGGAGATTTCCTTATTTGTCTCGCGCCTGGGGCACAGCGTTGCAACCTGCCCCTAGCATTGCAACGTCGTGCCGAATTTGTGTATAAATAGAGCACTTTGTACCCTTTTCAAAGGGAGCAGAATTTGATAGTTTTTAGCCCTGATTTCGAAATACACACTCTAAGGAGAGAAAGAAGAGCATTCCTTGGGAGCCAAAGCGTTTGTGGCGGCTCGAGATGATGATGGAAGCTCGGGAACGAGGGACCGAAATCAACACATAGAGTTTTATTTCTCTTTCTTTTTGTTTGTAACTTAGTTTAAAGACTACTCTATGACTTTAGCTTGTTTTTATGGTGACTTTGAGTAGCTAATTGTTGTAGTTAGGGATTGATAACATGTTTTCAATTTATTTGATTATGTATTGACTTTGTTGTGTTATATTTTTTTGGCAATTCGTTATTAAATTCATTGCTCTTGTTGGTTTAGTAGACTGGTTGTTCATTAGAGGATCAGTAGTGCTTAAGGAGGATCAGTTTAAATTCATTGACTTTGTTGTGTTATAGACTTGTTGTTCATTAGAGGATCAGTAGTGCTTAAGGAGCAAGATGTAATCACAGGGATAAAACAGTAATTTGACTCAACTATGATGACAAACAACCTGTGTGAAGGGAATGGATTTCCCGTAGCGGAAGACGTTGTGAAACATCGTTGATTCATTGTGAAACGTATTTCTTAAAATCGAAAGTATCGCATACAATCTAGGTTAAACATGCATAAAATTAAGAAGAAAACAGTAGGTAATATGCTACTAACCTCTTGAAGAACTCTTCTTCAACGTTTTCTCCTCCGGTCACGAACTCTCTCAAACTAACGATCTCAACGATCTCGTTCCTCGAATTGAACAACAATGACACCTCTGAAAGATCTTCTCGGTTGTTCTCGGTAGGTTGAGGGAGAGTTGTGAGACATCCTTTGGTTTTCGGGTTTGGAGAGGATATGTGAGAATTGAGAGAGCTTTTGAGAGAGAGCTTCTTCTTTTGGAATGATTTTCCAAAAAAATGAGAAGTTGTCTTATGAGATGCCTTTGAATGCATCTATTTATAATGGTGTGTGGTGGAATTAAAATCTCCACCAATTCACCATTTTACCACAACTATATGATATGCAAATCACATTTGCATATCACATAATATAAGGTATCTCATACCTTATTATATAAATCTCATTTAGATAAATGTGGAATTTTAAATTGAATCACATCCAATTTAATTTCTCTCAATCAAATTTCTCCAATTTAGCACTAATTAATCAACTAGGCTATACAATAGTTTATTATGAATCTCATTCACATTAAACTGTATATTATGTAAACTATATCACATATAAATGACATATATACCCAAATAATGAATTTGAACACTTTAAAATCCACACAAAACTGTAAACCCTCAATTTGTCCAGTTTGAGCCAACCGAGGAACCTAATGGACCTACAGATGACGAGCTCCAATGATCCGAGATTATCCGATTAAACTCTTTGACCCGGTTACCCAACATTCATTAGCTACGGTAACACTCCACTAAAGCCCGTAGCTGCACTCCTAACACTGTAGGACAAGTTTGAAGGGAATGAGAAACCCCGCGCAATAGAAGACGATCGAATCGTCATGGTATCGTTACGCTACTCGAATTTCATTAAAACGATTCAACACTTAAATCTAGGCTAAACATACAAAATGGAAAGAAAAAAAAAAGTAACTTGAAGTTACTTACTTGTTGAAGACCTTCCTCAAGAACTCCTTCCCAGCGAATCGCGAACTCTTCGTGCAACCTCGATCTCTACGAAATCTTCTCTTGAACTTTTCCCACGAACAAGAATGAACACAACCAAAAGTCTTCTCGGTTGTTCTTCATTTGGAAGAAGGAAAATAGTGGGACTTTTAGGTTTAGGAGAGGGAGGAGAGTTTAGAGAGTTTAGAGAGAAAGTTCTCTTGTTTTTGGTGAGAATGCAAAAAATGAGTGAAGAGCTTATGAAATCCTTCTTGCAAAGGGTTTAAATAGTGGAAATGGATGGAGTTAAAATCTCCACATTATTACCACTTTACCACAACTATAGGTTATGCAAATCACATTTGCATAACCATATATTATAAGATATCTCATATCTAATATTATGAATCAAATTTGCAATAATTGTGGATTTATTAAATTGAATCACATCCAATTTAATTTCTCTCAATTAATATCTCCAATTAGCCCTAATTCAACAATTAGGCTAACCTATAGTTTAATATGAATCTCATTCACATTAAACTATATATTATATCATTCATATCTCATATAAATGACATAAATGCCCTTTAAGTGAAATTAAACACTTTAATTCCATACGAAAACATTAACACTTCTTTTAACCGAGATTGAGTCAACCGAGGGACCTAATGGACCTACAATGACAGGCTCCAATGATCGTAGATTAACCTATCAAACTCTTTGACCCGGTTAATAAACATTCATTAGCTACGGTAACCCTCCACTAAAGCCCGTAGTTGCACTCCCGTCAGTGCAGAATATTACGTGTGAAGGGAATGAAAAGCCCCGCGCAGCGGAAGACGATCGAATCGTCAAAGGTATCATTACGCTACTAGAAGTTTGTTAAAACGATCTAACGCTTTGATCTAAGTTAAACATGCATAAGAAGGAAGAAATTACAACAAGAAGAACACACTTGTTGTAGACTATTCTTCAAATTTCCTTCCTTGGTCACGAACACTTCGTGCTTCTCGATCTCAACGTACGTTTCTCTCGAACGAAACCCGAACACCACCAACGACCTTCTCGGTTGTTCTTCCTTTGGAAGAAGGAAAGTGGTGGGACTTTTGTTTTGGAGAGGGAGGAGAGTTGAGAGAGTTGAGAGAATTTTTAATCTCTTCTCTTTGATGAAAATCAAAAAATGAGAGAATGAGTTACTAATCCCTTCTTGCAAAGGCTTTAAATAGTAGAAATTGATGGAGTTAAAATCTCCACATTATTACCGCTTTACCACAACTATAGGTTATGCAAATCACATTTGCATAATGGTGGATTTATTAAATTCAATCACATCCAATTTAATTTCTCTCAATTAATTTCTCCAATTAGCCCTAATTCAACAATTAGGCTAACCTATAGTTTATTATGAATCTCATTCACATTAAACTATATATTATATCATTCATATCTCATTAAAATGACATAAATGCCTTGTAAGTGAAATTGAACACTTCAATTTCATTCCAAAACATTAACCCTTCTTTTAACCCAGATTGAGCCAACCGAGGGACCTAATGGACATACAGTGAAGGGCTCCAATGATCTGAGATTAACCTATCAAACTCTTTGACCCGGTTAATCAACATTCATTTGCTACGGTAACACTCCACTATAGCCCGTAGCTGCACTCCCGTCAGTGCAGAATATTACGTGTCCACTGATATAACCAATGCCCATGAGTCGACCCTTCACAGGTTGTTCGTAGACACGGGTGGGTCAAATTACCGTTTTACCCCTGTGTCTACCTTTTGTTCCTTAAGTCCCCACTGTCCTCTAATGGACAACACATTTTGATGGTCCAACCATACGCAACACCCTTCTCGGGCCAGTGAGAAGGTGGGCGCCCATTGTCCAAGCCTTGGAAAAAGCACTTAAGGGAACAACCCCTCTAGTTTCCCTAAAAGCGGGAACGAGTGAATTCCATCTCGCGTAGTTAAGTTCCCAGCTCCCTACTTGGTCCTGTCCCTGAGAAGATAGGCATATTGGGCGAGTAACTGTGACCACCATCACCCGTACTAGTCAAAGGACAGACCCCCTCTGATAGGAGTTCGTAACATGCTCAGGATTCAAGTCGAGGCACTAATGGTCATCGACGAAGTTATTAGTCCTTACTGTCAACGGTGTTACATCAGTAGGTCTAATAATTCACGGTCCGGTCTTGTACAATCTCATTGCACAGGATGCCCCCACTCGCATGTCAACCACATGAACGAGTCAAATCACCTCGTTTGTATCTAATACAAAGTGGGTCGCATCCAAAGTGTATCCAGGATTAGGTTTCCAACTCTATCCATATACTGTAGATCGTTCGGGTCATGAACTCGAACGTGATCCTCCCTGTGTGTCCACTACACACTGTTGAAGTTCCTTTTCTCTCATAAATTCAATGACCCTGGAGCTTAGTTTATTGGAAAAGTTTGTAAATATTGCGAGACACAAAGTAATGAAATAAATAACTCTTATTAATTTCAAACAATAATTTACAAACACGATATTAGGACAAAAGCCCAACAAACTCCCACTTGGACTAAGCTAGTGGAGAAAATACATTTCTGAAATGTACATAAATTACAATGAAGTAATACAATAAACTAGGGCATTGAATACCCGTTTACACATCCCCCACTTGCCCTAGTCAGGAAGCTCTCGAAGACCTAGACTCTCTAGGTGACCCTCAAACACCTTAGTCGTGAGGGGCTTTGTAAATGGATCAGCTACGTTGTGATCTGACGCTATCTGTGTGACTGTCACGTCGCCACGGTGCACAATCTCTCGTATCAAATGATACTTGTGCTCAATGTGTTTGCCTCTCTTATGGCTCCGAGGCTCTCTGGAGTTGAATACTGCACCACTGTTATCACAGAACAATGTGATCGGTAAGTTCATATTTGGAACAACTTCTAAATCCGTCATGAACTTCCTAAGCCAAACAGCATCCTTTGCAGCTTCACAAACCGCAACATACTCCGCTTCCATAGTGGAATCGGCGATGCATCCCTGCTTGATGCTTCGACATACTACAGCTCCTCCATTCAGAATGAAGGCTGACCGCGAAGCGGATTTCCTAAAATCCTTATAGGTCTGAAAGTCAGAATCCGTGTATCCCGTAAGGATCAAATCCCCACTACAATACACTAAGTTGTAGTTCATCGTTCTCCTAAGATAATTATGGATTGCTTTTACGGTTGTCCAGTGATCTAATCCTGGATTGGACTGATACCTACTGACAATCCCTACTGCATAACAGATGTCGGGCCTAGCACACAACATGGCATACATCAGGCTCCTTGCAGCTGAAGCATATGGAATCCGTCTCATATCCTCAACATCATGAGTGAAGGGAATCGAAGTCCCCGCAGCGGAAGCGATTGTGAATCGCGCGCTCTTGATTTAGTTACAACGATTTATTCAAGCACACAAATAACAAGATTAAGCATAAAATAGAATGGACAGCAAGAATGTTACCTTTGAAGAACGTTTATTCAAGTGCTTCTCCTCTCTCACGATCAAGATCTCAGCAACACGAACTCGTATGAACACCAACACTACCACCAGATCTTCTCCGTTGTTCTGTAGGTGAGGGAGGAAGGTGGGTTCCCTTTAGGAATAGTGAGGTGTTTTGTGAGAGAGATATTTGTTGTCTTGGAACCTTTCCAACAACAACAAAAAGCTAGGAATCACTTAGAATGACCTATAATGGCTTAACCTAGTTGCATCTCATGCAACCATATATATAAAGCAATGAGATGGAAATGACCATCCTACCCCTCTTTTATTCTCTCTTGAATATATAGTTTATATATGAATCTAATTCATATTAAAACTATATATTATATAAATTATATCATATATAATTGATATAACACCTCATGTATGAAATTGAACACTTTAATTTCACTCCTAACTTTATACCCTCAATATTACCATATTGAGCTAACGGAGGGATCTAATGGACCTACAGATCATGAGCTCCAATGATGTGAGATTAACTGATCAAACTCTTTGATCCAGTTAATTAATATTCATTAACTACAAGTCACTGGTCTATAGACTTATAGTTGCACTCTCCTCACTGTAGATATTATTGTGTCCACTGATGTACTCATTACCCATGAGTCGACCCTTTATAGGTTGTTCGTAATCACAGCTGGGTCAAATTATCGTTTTACCCCTGTGATTACCTCTTTGTTCCTTAAGCACCACTGATCCTCTCATGAACAACAAGCATAAGGTCCTACCTTAGACTCATACCCTCATAGACGGCGGGGCCCCGTTGTTCAAGACCTGGAGTCAGTTCTTAAGGGAACAACCTATCTAATTCCTGAGTAGAGGAATGAGTGAATTCCATCTTTAACAGTTAAGTTCCCAGCTACCTACGAGGTTCTGTCCCTTAGAAGGTAGGCTTATTGAGTCGGCTACAGGCCACTCTCACCCATACTAGTCTAAGGACAAACCCCTATAAGCAGGAATTCTTAACTTGCTCAGGATTCAGGTCGAGTCACTAATGACCATCTATAAATTACTAGTGTTATCCTGTTAACGGTGTTACACTGGTTAGACTAATAATTTGCGATCCAGTCTTGTAGGAACACTTCATACAGGATGACCCCACTCGCATTTCAACTACATGAATGAGTTGGATTACCTCATTTGTACTAATTACAAAGTAGGACGCATCCATGGTGTTACCAGAATAAGGTTTCCAACCTTATTCTTATACCATAGACTATTTAGGTTATAATCTTGAACTCAACCCAAATAGTGTCCACTACACTGATTTCAAGATAAACGTTATAACCTTGGAGCTTCGTTTATTGGATTTATAAAAGCAAGACTGTAATCTTATCAAAACAAATAACACTTTATTTAATTGATCAAAATTACACAAGTTTAGGGCATAAATCCCAACATTGAGGAATCTTAGGACACTAATCCTTCGACAAGTGAACCCCATGCCTGAAAGGCAGCAAGCCCTTCTTGGAGTTCTGCATCTTATATCTAGACAACATCTTGTCAACATAAGACGCCTGAGACATGGCTAGCATTCTGTTCTTCTGGTTCCGGACTATTTAGATACCTAGATCATACTTAGCTTCTCCCAAATCTTTCATTTGGAATTGCGAAGCTAGCCACTTCTTAACGTCAGTAAGAAATTCTACCTCATTCCCAATGAGAAGAATATCGTCCACATACAACACTAAAAATGCGACAGTTTTGTCAACGATTTTCTTGTAGACACAAGGCTCGTCGACATTTTGATCAAAGCCATAAGATTTGATCGCCTCATCAAACCTTATATTCCAAGACCTCGAAGCTTGTTTTAGCCCATAAATGGACCTATGAAGCCGGCAAACCTTTTGCTCTTTTCCTTGGGCAATGAACCCTTTGGGCTGGTTCATGTAGATGGTTTCATCAAGTTTGCCATTCAAAAAAGCTGTCTTGACGTCCATCTGCCATACCTCGTAGTCATAATAAGCGGCAATGGCCAGAAGGATCCTGATCAACTTTACTATGGCAACAGGTGAAAAGGTCTCCTCATAGTCAACCCCTTCAACCTGGGTAAAACCATTTTCCCACTAGTCGGGCTTTGAAGGTCTGCACCTTCCCATCTACGCCATGTTTACTCTTGTAGATCCATTTGCAACCAATAGGTTTGACCCCATCCTGTTGATCTACAAGCTCCCAGATAGAATTGAAGTACATAGACTCCATTTCTTGGTCCATAACTTTAATCCACTCGTCTTTGTCAACATCAACCATTGCGTGATCATAGGTCAATGGATCCTCACAATCATCATCAGGAGCGACAACTGAGGTTTTAGCTAAACCCATGTAGCGATCAGGCTGTCTAACAACCCTCTCACTACGTCGAGGCATTCCCAACTCTTGGGAACGGATTTGACTAGACGTGCTAGGATCAACAACACTTGTTGACGTACTAGCCTCATCAGCAACTCTTGCTGATGTATTTTCTATTTCATTTACCACAATTTTACTCCTTGGTGAATGATCCCTGACGTGGTCTTCCTCTAGGAAAGTGGCGTTTGTCGACACAAGCACCCTATTTTTCTTAGGATCGTAAAATAAACCACCCCTAGTCTCTTTAGGGTAACCTATGAATAGGCATAATTTCGAATGGGGTTCCAACTTTATCGGGTTTGATACCAACACGTGGGTCGGGCATCCCCAAATTATGAAGTGATGTAAACTGCCTTTACGTCCACTCCAGAGCTCGAAAGGTGTTTCAAAACACTCTTCGACGGAACGTTGTTCAAAATATAAATCGCAGTCCCCACTGCGTAACCCCAAAAAGATTCAGGGAGACGAGCATAGCTCATCATCGACCGAACCATGTCCAACAAGGTTTTGTTTCTCCTCTCCGATACATCATTCTGCTGTGGCATACCAGGTGCTGAGAGGTTGGACGTAATTCCTGTTCTATCATATAGTCCTGGAATTCAGTGTCTATATACTCTCCACCTCGATCCAATCGAAGTGTTTGAAGCGATTTACCTAAGAGGTTCTCAACCTCAGTCTTGTACTACTTGAACTTTTCAAGAGTTTCAGACTTCTTGTGCATTAGGTAAATATACCCATACCTCGAGTAATCGTCTATGAAAGACACGAAGTATTCATAACCACCTCGAGCTTTAGCATTCATCGGACCACAGAGGTCAGAATATACTAACTCAAGGGTCTCTTTGGCTCTATATCCTTTTCCACTAAAAGGGCGTTTGGTCATCTTGCCCTCAAGGCATGACTCACACACCGGTAAAGAGTTTTCTTCCAACTCGTTTAGAAGTCCACTCTTCACTAGTTTCTCAATCCTATTGAGATTAATGTGGCCTAACCGTAGATGCCAAAGATGGGCATTTTCCTTAGGAGAAACTTTCGCTCTCTTAGTTTGCGTTTCTACCGTTTTAAACAATTCAATATTCAAAACATTTTTTACCGAATTAGGTTTTAAAACATACAGATTATGCTCTAGTGAAGATGAACAAATAAGATTGCCTTTGAAAGAAATAAACGCTTTATTGGATTCAAAGGAAACAGATATGCATTGTTCAATTAGGCAGGAAATGGAAACAAGGTTTCTAGTAAACCCTGGTACAATGTACAAATTATCTAATAATAAGTACTTTCCGCCAATATGTACTTCACCGGGTCGATCGCTGCAGCAGAGAAAAGCTCCCCGGATCCAACCCGTAGAGTCACCTTACCCTCTCGCAGCGGCTGTCAGGAATCAATCCCCTGAAAAGAAGAACAAACATGGTTAGTGGCGCCCGAATCCAATATCCAAGCAGAGTCACTACTCTCCACTAAACAGGTTTCTGTCACAAGTAAATCACATTTACCTTGATTCTTCCTCTCGGCTAAGAATTTGGGTCAGTTTCTCTTCTAGTGACTGCCCCCATTGCAGTGGAAACACTTTCCTTTTTCTGTAACTTCTTTGACCTTCTTGCCCTTCTGGGCGGCAGCTCGGTCAGTTTTACCCCTCTTCATCGTCTTCTTCCCTTTCGGGCGTGAATGAGCAACAGGTTTAGTCCCAGAGGTCGAACCCCTGTGATAAGACCTGTAGGCAACGTTTGCCTCAGATTCCGGTGCCCTGACTCTTCAAGGACTGGAAATTTCTGTAGCTCATTGAGGAGGGTAGTCAGAGTGTAGCTAATTTTGTTCATAACAGCATTGTTACGAAACTGAAGGAAACTCTTTGGAAGAGTCTCCAGAATAAAACTGACTTGGCTCGACTCGTCGATCGAAGCCCCGTTCATCTCCGCTAGATGAAAGTGGGTCATCATGTCTAGAACATGTTCACGGACAGACGACCCATCTTTCATCCGTGCGTTGAAGACGTATTTGAGCGAGTCATGCCGGACCTGAAAGGACTGTGTCCAAATATTTCCTACAAGGACTCCATGATCTTCTTAGCGGTGACCATCAACTCATGCTTCTTTTCCAAAACATCAGACATGCTGTCAATGATATAGACCTTGGCCTTTCATTGGCCCTGATCCATCGATCGTATGCATCGCGAACACTTCGCGACGCAATTGAGCCCGGCATCTGAGGACACTTCTCAGAGAGCACGAACTTAATGTCGTCAGTTACCAAAATTGTGTTTATGTTATTTTTCCAAGTTTGTTAATTATCTCCCACTAGTTTCTCAGACGCGAGTAGAGTTATAATTGCGCTAGACATGTTTTAAGCTGAAAAATTCAGAAAACTTTGTGTTAGTCTCGCAAAAAACTTTTGAAATCCAATCAAGTTTTATCAAAATTGTTTGATGATCCCTAGGTCATTCAAAATTTTGCAATGATATCCTAAAGGTTTAGAATGACCGCCACCGAAGGGTGAACAGAACACTCCTCCTCGATGACGAGACTTTCTCGATCAGACCCTAATCCCAGAATAACACTTATTCTATTAGGCGTCCAATTACCATTGCTCGGTCGAATTCATTACCACTTAACGAATTATGTGAGTGTCACCCTCAATCTTTAAGTTTCCAAGCATCCGTCCAAACAATAGCCACCGAAGGGTGAACCAAGAAGGAAAACCAACTAGGAAACTGTATCCCTTTCAGGAATTCACGGTGTTCCGACTCCCATGATCAGGACCTCCGAAGGGATTGTCTGGTCCAGGCCAAACTAGCAGGCGGATCATAGGCGTCTCACGGTGTGAATCGAAAGAAGAGACCCTGGGTCCATTTTTCACAAGTCCCACTCCCACTCACTATAAGTACTCTCTCCATCCACGATGATATTGACCTATACAAATGCCACCCGAAGGGGGACGCACCCATTTGCGCCACGAGGCCGAGTATAGATCTAACGGTGCGGACTTAACGGAGATTTGTTGTTGGAAAATCAAATGTATCTCATACACTTTATTTCCTCCCACTCAGCACTTTAGTTTTAATAGGGATTGACCTAGATAAACCGGCTAAAATTTACCTAAGTCTACCAATATAACTCTTATATGGTATTAACCTATGTTTATAATCACATTATTACTTAGGTCTATGTGAGTAAATTAAAAGACTTTTAACTAGCGGCACTCACGATAAGTATAATTTAAGAATCTCCGGACCGAATTCACTCCCAGGTCGGTTTCCAGGTAGGGGTGTTCCGCAAGCGTCAACTTAAATACCCCAGCCTTAGACAAAACCTTCCTTAGACAGAGTTACTAATCAGTCTCCATTCATAGACTAAACTTTGATTTCCTAATTTCTAATCTCATTAGAAAATAGAAAACCTAAGTCTAATTATTCAAGTTCTAGACTATTTAAAACTAATAATTAACTTAGGTTGCATGCATTTCTATGTTATAGTGCTTGATCATTCATCACATGAATAAGTATATACTATAACATATTATAATTCATCACATGAATATAAATGCATGAGCATACTTTAATCTAAAAAATATAACACTTATATTAATTAAATTAAACATGCATTTAATTATATTATAACTCTTATAATATAACCTATCATGCAAACTATATATTATAACTCTTATAATATAAATGATGCATGAAAATGTTTAACCTAAGGTGGGATTTTAAATCCATATGACACACAATATGCACATAGAATTTAATTAAATCATACATCTCATGCATAAAATAATTAAATAGCAAAAATGAACCGGTTTTTGGCACCTAGGGGCAATTATTTAATTAAATGACATTAATATAATACATATATTAATATTATTTAATAAAATAATTAAACAAATAACTAAAATTACATTTTTAAAAATAAAATAATAATAATTACTGAAAAAACTGCCCCTCAATTGAGAATAACCACCCACGTCTCGCGAACAGCTTCAGCAACTGCTCCCACTACGCGTGCGGCGTTGCAACGTCGTGGGCAGCGTTACAACGCTGCCGCGTCCAGCGTTTAGACAAGCGTGCTCTACGTTGTGGTATTGCAACGCTACTCTGCAGCCAAGCCAGCGCCAGCAAGGATAGCGTTGAGACGCCGATGAACAGCGTCTCAACACCATCAACAGAACAACAAACATCTTTGTTGTTCTTCATCGAATTTCGCCCGTTTTCGCTCCGATTTCTTCACAGCAACTCTTGCCACGAACGACTCAGACTTACAGACTCGATTTACAACAAAATGCCCAAAAACAATGGGCCCTTACATTGATCTCATCAACATAATTTGTATATCTATTCTAGTGCCAAAAATCGAAACATTCATCATGAAAACCAGCATTCATCTCATGAAATTAAGGCAAAAATACCCACCTACTTTAACAAAAATTAGTGCATAACAAAGAACCATCGAAATGACTCTGATACCAATTGAAGGGAATGAAAATTCCCGCGCAGCGGAAGACGACCGAATCGTCAAAGGTATCATTACGTTACTAGAAGTTTGTTAAAACGATCTAACGCTTAGATCTTAGTTAAACATGCATAAGAAGGAAGAAATTACAACAAGAAGAACAAACTTACTTGTTGTAGACTGTTCTTCAAATTTCCTTCCTTGGTCACGAACACTTCGTGCTTCTCGATCTCAACGTACGTTTCTCTCGAACGAAATTCGCAAACCACCAACGGCCTTCTTGAACGAAATTGGAAGAAGGAAAGTGGTGGGACTTTTGTTTTGGAGAGGGAGAAGAGTTAAGAGAGTTGAGAGAAATTTTAATCTCTTCTCTTTGATGAAAATCAAAAAATGAGAGAATGAGTTACTAATTGATAGCACACAAAATATGCTATCCTTAGGCATAAATTGTGTTAGTTTTATGATAATTTCAAGGCTTTAACGTATTTAGGGGCTGTTTGGCGCGCTGTGTTGGAATCAGAAACCCTGGGTTTCAGAAACCCTGGGGTTTCTTGGCTGGAATCAGAAACACTAGACTTGCAGAAAACAGTGTTTGGAGCGCAGGGTTGTGTTAGGCTGTGTTGTAGAAAACAGTGTTTGGGGTGCAGTGTTGTGCTGGAATTGGTTGAATAAAACAGTGTTTGAGGTGCAGTGTTGTGTTGGGTTAGGTGTGTGAAATCTGTTTTTTTCAAAAATAAATACTTAATTAAATCTAGTAATTTTGTCTTCTTACTTTATTTTTTTAACTTCATAACTACATAATTACCTATCAACAATTTATCTAATGTATCTAATTTAAGTTTATAATACTTTGTAGGAGTATATATTATATTTATAATGCACTTCACTCATGATGACATAAAGTAAAACAACTAACTATATATTGTAATGTGTAATGTAAGAACTGTGGCGCCAATGATAAAGAACAATCGATGCATAGAAATATGTTGGTTAAAGATAACATGTTACGCTGACTGAAATAAATAATAAAAAAAATAGAGATAGTTGTCCAATGAAGTTCAGCTAAACATAAAATTCTAAAAAAGTCATAGAGAGTGGTAGATGAAAATAGAATTAGGTTCCCGGTGCTTTCCCCAGAACTTCCACACAGTAATCATACTTCCAATTTGGGGTGGTTCATGCAAAGAAAAAGTTCAACATCATACTATTCGAGAGATGCGTTTTTGCAACAACCATGCAATCCTGCCTTGTTATCCCTGCGATTGCCTTCAATTTTGCATATACCTCGTTCACTCGAGCTACTAATATTATATTAATAATATTTACAAGCAAAAAATATTATCCACCACAATGTATGTAGTGCATATATACAAAATCTAATCAATATATATATATATATGTTTAATTCAACAATCGTCAATTCCCATTCCAATTCATCCATATATGGTTTGCGAGATTTCCCCTCCATTCAGTCCAGACATCTGTTGTCTCTACAAATCCAACGTTGTTTGTGTTCATCCCAGTTGAATCGGGGTCACTTGTGTGTGCCTTCTCGAATGTGGGATCTGAGTCCATCTTTTGTATAATTAACTTGTGCGACAAACAACATGCGCGCTTTATAGTCCCGCACTAGACTTCTCTTTGGGTAAAAGACTTTCCTCTTAGTATCGCCCATCGACCCTTCAGCATACCAAATGCTCTCTCAATGACATTTCGAGCGGATGAATGTCTCATGTTGAACAACTCTTCCGGATTGACGGTGGTTAGGGCATCAAAGTATCAAGTTGTTTGGGTGGTCGAGTCACAAGGACGATCGTTAAATTAATCTATATAGTTTTCATTGTAGTTATCGATGGAGGTAATCGTCGCGATGGTTAGATCGCCGGTGTGGTCGTTGAAGTTTTCGTTACCGGTAGTGATCAGGCAGTCATCGGAGTTGCCATTAGAGTTAGTCGGTCGCCGGTGTGGTTGTCGAAATTGTCATCGGAGTTGGTCGTGGGGTCGCCGGTGTGGTCGTCGAAATTGTCATCGAAGTTGGTCGGGATCGCCGGTGTGGTCGTTGGAATTTTCATCGGAGTTGGTTGGGGTTGCCGGTGTGGTCGTTGGAATTGTCATCGGAGTTGGTTGGGGTTGCGGTGTGGTTGTCGGAATTGTCACCGGAGTTGGTCGGGGTCACCAGTGTGGTCGCAGAATTGTCATCGGAGTTGGTCGGGGTCATCGGTGTGGTCGTCGAAATTGTCATCGGAGTTGGTCGGGGGGTCGTCGGAATTGTCATCGGAGTTGGTCAGGGTCGCTGGTGTGGTCGTCAAAATTGTCATCCGAGTTTGTCAGGGTCGCCGGTGTGGTCGTCGGAATTTTCATCGGAGTTGGTTGGGGTCGCCGGTGTGGTCGTTGGAATTGTCATCGGAGTTGGTCGGGGTTGTCGATGTGTTTGTCGGAATTGTCATCGGAGTTGGTCGGGGTCACAGGTATGGTCGTCGAAATTTTCATCGGAGTTGGTCGGGTCGCCGGTGCGGTCGTCGAAATTTTCATCAGAGTTGGTCGAGTCGTCGGTGTGATTATCGAAGTTTTCATCGGAGTTGGTTGAGTTGCCATTGTAATTGTCGGAGTTGTCGTTGTTGGTGGTCGTTTGAGTTGTCATCGGAGTTGGTCGGATCACCGGTGTAGTCGTCGGAGTTGTTGTCGAAGTTGTCATCGGAATTATTGTTGAAATGGTAATCGAAAATGAAAAACGACAAATAAAAGTGGAAAATATGGTACAAAACCCATGGGTTGTGTTTCAAAACCTATGGGGTTGTGTTTTCAAAACCCTTGGTTTTGAAACCCTTTGTACCAAACATGGTGTTGGGTTTGAAACCAAACACCACCCTAACCCAAACCAATGGGCCAAACACCCCCTTAATTTGTTGAAATTCAGGTTAAAGAGCAATATGAGAATGGATGGAGAATTATGGGTGTAAAAGAAGCCAAAATTGACATTAAATGGAAGAAGCAAGGCCAAAACAAGCCATCAAATCCGAGGAGATGGTGCTGCAACGCCATTCAGGGCGTTGCAACGCTCTGTGTGGAGATATTCAACCATAGGAATCCATGTCGATACCGTTGCAACGCCGCTGCGATGTTGCAACGCCAAAGACGCTGCCAGCGGCTCGTCTTGAAGATCCGTGATGATGGCATTGCAACGCTACTTCGATAGCTAAAGGCGCGCGAGGGTAGAGGCGTTGCAACGTTGTCCTCAGCGTTGCAACGCCACTTTGATAGCTAAACACGCGCGAGGGTAGCAGCGTTGCAACGCTTCCCTCAGCGTTGCAACGCTGCATGATATTTGGAGCTCGGGGTTCGTGATAGGTGTCGGGATCGTTGTCGTTCACGCCACGAGAGTTCTTTCTTTGTTCTTTTCACTTTTATTGTTGAACTATGGTTTTGTATTTGAGTTTAGTAGGATTTATAGTGGACATGAGTAGCTAAACTTGTTCTCTTAGGGATAGATGTAGCCTTTTAATTATGTTATTTTGTTGAATTGACTGCTTTTGATTTATTGTAATGCTTTTATTCATGCAATTGCATCCTTAATGCTTATAGACTCTTGATCACGGTTTATTTGTTCTTTGGTCTGAATTTATTATTGATAAAGATACTTTAGATCTGATCTCTTTTGCATGACTGATAGTTACTTTGACATGAGAATGATTGAAGTGCTATTAGAAACCCATAAGAATTGAACTTAGTGTCATGTTTTATTTTTAGGTTGAACAAAGATGTTTAATTCTATGTCTTGCATGAGATTCACTTGCCTCGAGAAAGGTTATTGTTAGTTTCTTGGTTTATAAAAGCAGTGCAATAACCCATTAGCATGATCTCAATAAAATAGTTAATTAATTGGTGAAATCAAGTCCCTAAGATATTCGTCTCTCCTGATTGTTCTCAACTTTCACTCTTTGATTTTGTGTTTTCACCTCACTTTAAAGTCTAATTTTCTAAATAAAATTGAGTGGTGTTATTGATAGGAATTAATTGAATTAAATACCCAATCCTGTGGACGATACTCGTACTAAAATTCACTATATTAAAACTTGACCCGTACACTTGCGGTATTGCAAAATTTACGCAACACTAATCCCTTCTTGCAAAGGGTTTAAATAGTGGAAATTGATGGAGTTAAAATCTCCACATTATTACCACTTTACCACAACTATAGGTTATGCAAATCACATTTGCATAACCATATATTATAAGATATCTCATATCCAATTACACAAATCATATTTGTATAATTATGGATTTATTAAATTGAATCACATCCAATTTAATTTCTGTCGATTAATTTCTCCAATTAGCCCTAATTCAACAATTAGGCTAACCTATAGTTTATTATGAATCTCATTCACATTAAACTATATATTATATCATTCATATCTCATATAAATACTTCGTGTCTTTCATAAACGACTACTCGAGGTATGGGTATATTTACCTAATGCACAAGAAGTATGAAACTTTTGAAAAGTTCAAGGAGTACAAGACTGAGGTTGAGAACCTCTTAGGTAAATCGCTTAAAACACTTCGATCGGATCGAGATGGAGAGTACATGGAAACTGAATTTCAGGACTATATGATAGAACACGAAATTATGTCCCAACTCTCAGCACCTGGTATACCACAGCAGAATGGTGTATCAGAGAGGAGAAACAGAACCTTGTTGGACATGGTTCGGTCAATGATAGGTTATGCTTGTCTCCCTGATTCATTTTGGGGTTACGCAGTGGAGACTGCGGTTTATACTTTGAACAACGTTCCGTCGAAGAGTGTTTGTGAAACACCTTTCGAGCTCTAGAGTGGACGTAAAGGCAGTTTACATCACTTCAGGATTAGGGGATGTCTGGCCCACGTGTTGGTGTCAAACCTGAAAAAAGTTAGAACCCCGTTTGAAATTGTGCCTATTCGTAGGTTACCCTAAAGAGACTAGGGGTGGTCTATTTTTCGATCCTAAAGAAAATAGGGTGCTTGTGTCGACAAACGCCACTTTCCTAGAGGTAGTCCACGTCAGGGATCATTTATCAAGGAGTAAAATTGTGCAAAATGAAATGGACAGTACATCAACAATAGTTGCTGATGGGGCTAGTACGTCAACAAGTGTTGTTGATCCTAGCACGTCTAGTCAAATCCGTTCCCAAGGGTTGGGGATGTCTCGACGTAGTGGGAGGGTTGTGAGACAGCCTGATCGCTACATGGGTTTAGCTGAAACCTCAGTTATCACTTCTGATGATGATTGTGAGGATCCATTGACCTATGATCAGGCAATGGTTGATGTTGACAAAGACGAGTGGATTAAAGCTATGGACCAGGAAATGGAGTCTATGTACTTCAATTGCATGCGGAGCTTGTGGATCAACCGAATGGGGTAAAACCTATTGGTTGCAAATGGATCTACAAGCGTAAACGTGGCATAGATGGGAAGGTGCAGACCTTCAAAGCCCGACTAGTGGCAAAGGGTTTTACCCAGGTTGAAGGGGTTGACTATGAGGAGACCCTTTCACCTGTTGCCATGGTAAAGTCGATCAGGATCCTTCTGGCCATTGTCGCATATTATGACAACGAGGTATGGCTGATGGACGTCAAGACAACCTTTTTGAATGGCAAACTTGATGAGACCATCTACATGGACCAGCCCAAAGGGTTCATTGCCCAAGGCCAAGAGTAAAAGGTTTGCCGGCTTCATAGGTCCATTTATGGACTAAAACAAGCTTCGAGGTCTTGGAATATAAGGTTTGATGAGGCGATCAAATCTTATGGCTTTGATCAAAATGTCGACGAGCCTTGTGTCTACAAGAAAATCGTTGACAAAAATATCGCATTTTTAGTGTTGTATGTGGACGATATTCTTCTCATTAGGAATGAGGTAGAATTTCTTACAAACGTTAAGAAGTGGCTAGCTTCGCAATTCCAAATGAAAGATTTGGGAGAAGCTCAGTATGTTCTAGGTATCCAGATTGTCCGGAACCTGAAGAACAAAACACTAGCCTTGTCTCAGGCGTCTTATATTGACAAGATGTTGTCTAGATATAAGATGAAGAATTCCAAGAAGGGCTTGCTGCCTTTCAGGCATGGGGTTCACTTGTCTAACGATCAGTGTCCTAAGACTCCTCAAGATGTTGAGGATATGAGACGGATTCCATATGCTTCGGCAGTGGGGAGCTTGATGCATGACATGTTGTGTACTAGGCCCGACATCTGTTAGGCAGTAGGAATCGTCAGTAGATATCAGTCCAATCCAGGATTAGATCACTGGACAGCCCTAAAGGCAATCCTCAAGTATCTTAGGAGAACGAGGAACTACAGCTTAGTGTATGGTAGTGGGGATTTGATCCTTAGGGATACACGGATTCTGACTTTCAGACCGATAAGGATTCTAGGAAATCCACTTCAGGGTCAGCCTTCTTTCTGAATGGAGGAGTTGTAGTATGGTGAAGCATCAAGCAGGGGTGCATCGCCGATTCCACTATGGAAGCGGAGTATGTTGCGACTTGTGAAGCTGCAAAGGAAGCTGTTTGGCTTAGGAAGTTCATGACGGATTTGGAAGTTGTTCGAAATATGAACTTGCCGATCACACTATTCTGTCACAACAGTGGTGCAGTATCCAACTCACGTGAGCCTCAGAGCCATAAGAGAGGCAAACACATTGAGCGCAAGTATCATCTGATACGGGAGATTGTGCACCGCGGAGACGTGACAGACACGCAAATATCGTCGGAGCACAACGTAGCTGATCCATTTACAAAGCCCCTCACGGCTAAGGTGTTTGAGGGTCACCTAGAGAGTCTAGGTCTTCGAGAGCTTCTTGACTAGGGCAAGTGGGAGATGTGTAAATGGGTATTCAATGCCCTAGTTTATTGTATTACTTCATTGTAATTTATGTACATTTCAGAAATGTATTTTCTCCACTAGCTTAGTCCAAGTGGGAGTTTGTTGGGATTTTTGTCCTAATCTCGTGTTTGTAAATTAATGTTTGAAATTAATAAGAGTTATTTATTTCATTACTTTGTGTCTCGCAATATTTATAAACTTTTCCAATAATCTAAGCTCCAGGGTCATTGAATTTATCAGAGAACTAGAACTTGAACGGTGTGTAGTGGACACACAGGGAGGATCACGTTCGAGTTAATGACCCGAACAGTCTACAGTATATGGTTAGGGTTGGAGACCTAATCCTGGATACACAGTGGATGTGGTTGACATGCGAGTGAGGGCATCCTGTGCAATGAGATTGTATAAGACCGGACCGTGAATTATTAGACCTCACGATGTAACACCGCTGTGATGAGACTAATAACTTCGTAGATGACCATTAGTGACTCGACCTGAATCCTGAGCGTGTTACGGACCCCTATCTGCGGGGGTCTGTCCTTTGACTAGTACGGGTGAGGGTGGTCACAGTTACTCGCCCAATATGCATATCTTCTCAGGGACAGGACCAAGTAGGGAGCTGGGAACTTAACTACGCAAGATGGAATTCACTCGTTCCTATCTTTAGGGAAACTAGTGGGGTTGTTCCCTTAAGTGCTGTCTCCAGGGCTTGGACAACGGGCGCCCACCTTCTCACTGCCCCGAGAAGGGTGTTGTATATGGTTGGACCATCACAATATGTTGTTCATTAGAGGAGCAGTGGGGACTTAAGGAACAAGAGGTAGACACAGGGGCAAAATGGTACTTTGACCCAGCCGTGTCTACGAACAACCTGTTAAGGGTCGACTCGTGGGCATTGGTTATATCAGTGGACACGTAATACACTTCACTGACGGGAGTGCAGCAACGGGCTATAGTGGAGTGTTACCGTAGCTAATGAAGGTTGATTAACTTGGTCAAAGAGTTTGACAGGTTAATCTCGGATCATTGGAGCCCATCACTGTAGGTCCATTAGGTCCCTCGGTTGGCTCAATCTGGGTTAAAAGAAGGGTTAATGTTTTGGTATGAAATTGAAGTGTTCAATTTCACTTACAGGGCATTTATGTCATTTATATGAGATATGAATGATATAATATATAGTTTAATGTGAATGAGATTCATAATAAACTATAGGTTAGCCTGATTGTTGAATTAGGGCTAATTGGGCTAATTGGATAAATTAATTGAGAGAAATTAAATTGGATGTGATTCAATTTAATTAATCCACAATTATTGCAAATGTGATTTGCAATATGAGATATGAGATATCTTATATTATGTGGCTATGCAAATGAGACTTGCATAACCTATAGTTGTGGTAAAATGGTAATAATGTGGAGATTTTAACTCCATCATTTCCACTATTTAAACCCTTTGCAAGAAGGGATTAGCAAGTAAGTCTCTCATTTTTTTATTTCCATCAAAGAGAAGAGATCAAGAATTCTCTCTACTCTCTCAACTCTCCTCCCTCTCCAAAACACTAGAGTCCCACAACTTTCCTTCTTTCCAAAAGGAAGAACAACCGAGACTCCAAGTGGTTGTGTTCAAGTTTCTGTTCGAGAGAAGTTTTCGTTGAGATCGAGAAGCACGAAGTGTTCGTGATAGAGGAAGGAACTTTGAAGATCAGTCTACAACAAGTAAGTAAACATCTTCTCGATGTAATTTCTTCCTCTTTTGCATGTTTAACTTAGATCTAAGCGTTAGATCGTTTTAAGAAAATTCAAGTAGCATAATGATACCTTGATAATTCGATCGTCTTCCGCTGCGCTGGGATTCTCATTCCCTTCAAATATAAGACGCCTGAGACAAGGCTAGCGTTCTGTTCTTCCGGTTCCAAACTATCTTGATACCCAGAACATACTGAGCTTCTCCCAAATCTTTCATGGGTATTGGTTATATTGATGGACACAACTTGTCCTACAGTGATGAGAGTACAGCTACGTGCTTTAGTGGAGTGTTACCATAGCTAATGAATGTTGAATAACCGGGTCAAAGAGTTTGACAGGTTAGTCTCGGATCATTGGAGCTCATCACGTGTAGGTCCATTAGGTCCCTCGGTTGGCTCAAATTGGACAAATTGAGGGTTTACAGTTTGGTGTGAATTTGAAGTGTTTAAATTCATTATTTGGGTATTTATGTCATTTATATGAGATATAGATGACATGATATATAGTTTGATGTGAATGAGATTCATAATAAACTATAGTATATCCTAATTGATTAATTAGTGCTATTTGGAGAAATTGAATTGAGAGAAATTAAATTGAATGTGATTCAATTTATAATTCCACATTTATGCAAATGAGATTTGTATAATAAGGTATGAGATACCTTATATTATATAATATGCAAATGTGATTTGTATATTATATGGTTGTGGTAAAATTGTGATTTGGTGGAGAACTTAACTCCATCACACAATGGTATTTAAAGGCTTTGCAAGAAGCCTTTGGTGTGCCATTTTTCATTTTTTTTATTTCCATCCAAAGAGAGCAAGGCAATTCTCTCTAGAATTCTCTCTAGAATTCTCTCATCTCTCTAAGTTCTCTCCTCACCCAAAACCAAAGGGAATCCCACTCACTCTCCCACAACCTCCCGAGAACAACCGAGAAGACCCTTTGGAGGTGTCTCCCTGTTCGGATCGAGGATTGAGTTCGAGGAGTTCGTTGGTACGAGAGAGATCGTGACCGGAGAAGGAGAAAACGTTGAAGAAGTGTTCTTCAAGAGGTTAGTATCCATTATACTTACTGTTTTCTCTATTATTTTGCATGTTTAGCCTAGGTAAGATAGATTCCATTTTAAGACACGTTTTACACAACGGATCAACGACGTTTCACAATGTCTTCCGCTGCGGGAATTCAAAATCCCTTCAATTGGTATCAGAGCCAATCGTTGCTCTTCGTTGTGTATTCTGTGAATTCTTAAAATTAGGTGGGTAGCATTAATTTTCATGAGATGAATGTTAATTTGGATGTTTTCGGTTTTTGGCACTTTTTAGATTTACATTAAAGTTGATGAGATCAATGTAAGGGCCCTTTTTTGGACATTTTTTTAATGTAAATCGAATCTGTAAGTCCGTGTCATTCGTGGCAAGAGTTGTCGTGAATAAAACGGAGCAAAAACGGGCGATTTTGGTGAAAAACAGTAAAAGTTGTTTGCTGGAAGTTCATCAGCGTTGCGACGCTGTTCATCAGCGTTGCGACGTCATCCTTGCTGCTGGAGACTGCTGCAGTGCAGCGTTGCAACGCTAGCGGTGGCGTTGCAACGCCGTGGCGTAGTGGTGCGTGGAGCGCGAATTTTCTGGGGACGTGGTACGTGGTCGGCGGTTCGAGCCTGGGGTTGTGCAACTGTCGTTTTATTTTTATTATTATTTATTTATTTGTAAAATTTAATTTTATAAATGTATTTTATTTAATTATTCTAATTAATATTAATATAAATGTTATATTAATGTTAATTAATTTATTTTTATGTCCCTAGGGTGCCAAAAATCGGTCCAATATTGCTATTTAATTATTTTATGCATGAGATGTATGATTTAATTATTTCTATGTGCATAATGTATGTCATATAGATTTAAAATCTCACCTTAGATTAAACATTTCATGCATCATATTTATATTATAAGAGTTATAATATATAGTATGCATGATAGGATTATATTATAAGAGTTATAATATAATGTTTGCATGATTTAATTTATTTAATATAAGTGTTATATTTTTAAATTAAATGCATGCTCATGCATTTAATTCATGTGATGAATGTATGTTATAGTATAATATTATTCATGTAATGAATGATCAAGCACTATAACATAGAAATGCATGTAACCTAAGTTAATTATTAGTTTTAAATGGTTTAGAACTTGAATAATTAGAATTAGGTTTTCTAGTTCTAATAAGATTAGAATTAGGAAATCAAATATGACATTTGAATGAAGACTGATAAGTAACTCTGTCTAAGGAAGGTTTTGTCTAAGCCTGGGGTATTTAAGTTGACGCTTGCGGAACACCCCTACCTGGAAACCGACCTGGGAGTGAATTCGGTCCGGAGATTCTTAGGTTATATTCTCGTGAGTGTCGTTAATTAAGAGTTAATTAATTTACTCACATAGACCTAAGTTAATAATGTGATTATAAACTTAGGCTAATCCAATATAAGAGTTATATTGGTAGACTTAGGTAAATTTTAGTCGGTTTATCTAGGTCAATCCCGATTATTTTAAAGTGCTGAGTGGGAGGAAATAAAGTGTATGAGATACATTTAATTTTCCGTCCACAAATCTCCGTTAAGTTTGCACCGTGAGATCCATGCTCGGCCTTGTGGCACAAATGGGAGCGTCCCCCTACTGGTGGCATTTGTATGTGTCAATATCAACGTGAATGAAGAGAGTACTTATAGTGAGTGGGAGCAGGACTTGTGAAAACGGGACCCACGGTCTCTTCTTTCTATTCACACCGTGAGACGCCTATGATCCGCCTGCTAGTTTGGCTTGGACCAGACAATCCATTCGGAGGGCCTGATGATGGGAGTCGGAACACCGTGAATTCCTGAAAGGGATACAGTTTCCTGGTTGGTTTTTCGTTTTTGGTTCACCATTCGGTGGCTATTGTTTGGAGGGATGCTTGGAAACTTAAAGATTGACGGTGCACTCACGGAATTCGTTAAGTGTTAATGAATTCGACCGAACAATGGTAATTGGACGCCTAATGGAATAAGAGTTATTCTGGGATTAGGGTCTGATCGAGAAAGTCTCGTCCTAGAGGAGGAGTGGGTTTGTCTACCCTACGGTGGCGGTCATTCTAAACATTTAGGGTATCATTGCAAATTTTGAATGACCTAGGGATCATAGGATAAAAATTTGCTAAAACTTGATTGGTTTTTCAAAAGTTTTTGTGAGACTAATACAAAGTTTTTCATTTTATTTCAGCAAAAAATGTCAAACGCTTTTAACGCCCCTTTAGCTTCCGTTAAGTTAGTCGGCGATAATATTTCGTGGAAAAACAATATAGACACGATTTTGGTACATGACGACCAAGAGTTTGCGCTCACTGAGGAGAGTCCTCAGGTGCTCGGTTCAACAGTCCTATTCAACGATCTACAAACCTTCCAGTCCTTGGTGCAAACTAGGGGACAGGAAACTGAGGCAAGTGTTGCCTTAAGACCTTTTCACAGGGGTTCGACCTCTGGGATAAAGTTTGTAGACTCTGCCGCCCTAAAAGGCAAAGAAATCAAGGATGCTGCCAGAAAGTGTTTCTACTGCAATGGGGACGGACACCTGAAAAGAAGTTGTCTCAAGTTCCTTGATGAAAAGAAGAAGACAGGTAAATGTGATTTACTTGTCATAGAAACTTATTTAGTGGAGAGTAATGACTCTGCTTGGATATTGGATTCAGGCGCCACTAACCATGTTTGCTCTACTTTTCATGGATTAAGTTCCTGGCAGCGGCTGCAAGAGGGTGAGATAACACTCAGGGTTGGATCCGGAGAAGTTGTCTCAGCTGCAGCAATAGGCACGGTGAATCTGTTCTTTGGCGGGAAGTACTTATTATTGGATAATATGTACATAGTTCCTGGATTTACGAGAAACGTAGTTTCTATTTCCTGCCTATTATAACAAAATATTTCTATTTCTTTCAAGAGTAATAAAGCGTTTATTTCTCGAAATGCAAATTTCATTTGTTTTGCTTCGCTTGAGAGCAATCTATATGTTTTGAACCCAAATTCGGTCAAAAGTGTTTTGAACACCAAACTAAGAGATTAAAAGTTTCTCCAAAAGAAAGTGTCCATCTTTGCCATCTACGGTTAGGCCACATTAATCTCAATAGGATTGAGAGACTAGTGAAGAGTGGACTTCTAAGCGAGTTGGAAGAAAACTCTTTACCGGTTTGTGAGTCATGCCTTGAAGGCAAAATGACCAAACGTCCTTTTAGTGGAAAAGGATATAGAGCCAAGGAGCCCCTTGAGCTTATACATTCTGACCTCTGTGGGTCGATGAATGTTAAAGTACGAGGAGGTTACGAATACTTCGTATCATTCATAGATGACTATTCGAGGTATGGGTACATTTACCTAATGCATAGGAAGTCTGAAACACTTGAAAAGTCCAAGGAGTTCAAGACTGAGGTTGAGAACCTGTTAGGTAAAACGATTAAAACACTTCGATCGGATCGAGGTGGAGAGTATATGGACAC
The DNA here is from genome assembly GCA_036507285.1 of Trichosanthes cucumerina. Classification (NCBI taxonomy): domain Eukaryota; kingdom Viridiplantae; phylum Streptophyta; class Magnoliopsida; order Cucurbitales; family Cucurbitaceae; genus Trichosanthes; species Trichosanthes cucumerina. Next base: position 58,173,127 of record CM071838.1, read on the forward strand.
TGAATTCCAGGACTATATGATAGAACATGGAATTACGTCCCAACTCTCAGCACCTGGTATGCCACAAAAGAATGGTGTATCGGAGAGGAGAAACATAACCTTGTTGGACATGGTTCGGTCGATGATGAGCTATGCTCGTCTCCCTGATTCCTTTTGGGGTTACGCAGTGGAGACTGCGGTTTACATTTTGAACACAGTTCCGTCAAAAAGTATTTGTGAAACACCTTTCGAACTCTAGCATGGTCGTAAAACCAGTTTACGTCATTTCAGAATTTGGGGATGCCCGGCCCATGTGTTGGTGTCAAACCTGAAGAAGCTGGAACCCCGTTTAAAGTTGTGCCTCTTTGTAGGTTACCCAAAAGAGACTAGAGGTGGTTACTTTTATGATCCTAAGGATAATAGGGTGCTTGTGTCGACAAATGGCACTTTCCTTGAGGAAGACTACATCAGGGATCACTTACCAAGGAGTAAGATTGTGTTAAACTAAATGGACAGTACATCAGCAAGAGTTGCTGATGGTGCTAGTACGTCAACAAGTGTTGTTGATCCTATCTCGTCTAGTCAAGTCCGATCCCAAAAGTTGGGAATGCCTCGACGTAGTGGAAGGGCTGTGAGACAGCCTGAACGTTACATGAGTTTAGCTGAAACCCAAGTCGTCACCCTTGATGATGACTGCGAGGATCCATTGACCCATTGCCTGACGTTGACAAAGACAAATGGATTAAAGCTATGGACCAAGAAATGGAGTCGATGTACTTTAATTCCGTCGGGGAGTTTGTGGACCAACCGGATGGGGTAAAACCTATTGGTTGCAAGTGGATCTACAAGCGTAAACGTGGTGTAGATGAGAAGATGCAAACCTTCAAAGCTCGACTAGTGGCAAAGGGTTTTACCCAGGTGGAACGGGTTGACTATGAGGAAACCTTTTCACCTGTTGCCATGGTAAAGTCGATTAGAATCCTTCTGGCCATTGTTGCATATTATGACTATGAGGTATGGCAGATGGATGTCAAGACCGTCTTTCTGAATGGCAACCATGACGAGATCATCTACATGGACCAACCCAAGGGGTTCATTGCCCAAGACCAAGAGCAAAGAGTTTGCCGGCTTAAAAGGTCTATTTATGGACTGAAACAAGCCTCGAGGTCTTGGAATATAAGGTTTGATGAGGCGATCAAATCTTATGGCTTTGATCAAAATGTGGACGAGCCTTGTGTTTACAAGAAAATCGTTAAAAGTACTGTCGCGTTTCTTATATTGTATGTGGATGATATCCTTCTCATTGGGAATGAGGTAGGATTTCTTACTGACATTAAGGAAGACATTAAGGAATGGTTGGCTTCGCAATTCCAAATGAAAGATTTGGGATAGGCACAGTATGTTTTAGGTATGCAGATTGTCAGGAACCGGAACAACAGAACGCTAGCCATGTCTCAAGCGTCTTATATTGACAAGATGTTGTCTAGATATAAGATACAGAACTCCAAGAAGGGCTTGCTGCCTTTAAGGCATGGGGTTCACCTGTCTAAGTATCAATGTCTTAAGACCCCTCAAGAGGTTGAGGATATGAAACGAATCCCCTATGCTTCAGCTGTAGGGAGCCTGATATATGTCATGCTGTGTACTAAGCCCGACATCTGTCATGCAGTTGGGATTGTCAGTAGGTATCAATCCAATCAAGGATTAGATCACTGGACAGCCGTAAAGGCAATCCTCAAGTATCTTAGGAGAACGAGGAACTACAACCTTGTGTATGGGAGTGGGGGTTTGATCCTCACGGGATACACAGATTCTGACTTTCAGACCGATAAGGATTCTAGAAAATCCACTTCGGGGTCAGCCTTCATTCTGAATGGAGGAGTTGTAGTGTGGCGAAGCATCAAGTAGGGATGCATCGCTGATTCCACGATGGAAGCCAAGTATGTTGCGGCTTATGAAGCTGCAAAGGAAGCTGTTTGGCTCAGGAAGTTCATGACGGATTTAGAAGTTGTTCCAAATATGAACTTGCCAATCACACTGTTTTGTGACAACAGTGGTGCAGTAGCCAACTCGAGAGAACCTCGGAGTCATAAAAGGGGCAAGCATATAGAGCGTAAGTATCACCTAATACGGGAGATTGTGCACTGCAGAGATGTGACTATCACGCAGATAGCTTCGGAGCACAACGTTGCTGATCCATTTACAAAGGCCCTCATGGCTAAGGTGTTTGAGGGTCACCTAGAGAGTCTAGGTCTTCGAGTGCTTCCTGACTAGGGCAAGTGGGAGTATTGTAAAAGGATATTCAATGCCCTAGTTTATTGTATTACTTTATTGTATTACTTTACTGTACATTTGATAAATGTATCATGTACTCCACTAGCTTAGTCCAAGTGGGAGTTTGTTGGGATGTATGTCCTCATCTCGTGTAGTTTGTAATATTCCAAGTTGTAAATGAATAAGAGTTATTTATTTCAACATTGTGTAATAAATAAGAGTTATTTATTTAAACTTTGTGTCTTGCATTTTTCATAAACTTAATCCAATAAACTAAGCTCCAGGGTCATTGCATTATGAGAGAACTAAGAACTTGAACAGTGTGTAGTGACACACAGGGAGGATCACGATCGAGTTAATGACTCGAACGGTATACAGTATATGGATAGGATTGGAGACCTAATCCAAGATACACTGTGGATGTGGCCCGCTTTGTATTAGATACAAACGAGGTGATCCAACTCGTTCATGTGGTTGACATGCGAGTAGGGGCATCCTGTGCAATGAGATTGTACAAGACCGGACCGTGAATTATTAGACTTACTGATGTAACACCGTTAACAGTATACAGCTAATAAATTCGTAGATGACTATTAGTGACTCGACCTTAATCCTGAGCGTGTTATCAATTCTCCCTACCAAGAGTTACATGCTAGTTAAGAGTGGTTTTCTTATATTTGCTTATCAGCCGTATAAATGACTTTCTAAATGCTTACAAATGTTTTCCAAATGTTTTCACAAATTCTCTCAGACCCCGTTTTCTAAAACCGTTTTCTCAAGAACGGGGGTGGAGATTGCGACCCTGTGGGCCACCGAGGATCTGAGTTGGGGTTGGTTGACTTGCTTGTGGACGAGAGCAAGTGCCACACGGTCGTGTCGAGACCCTCTAAGAGGTGCGACCGTGACACCGAGAATCCCCAAATTCTAAAATGGTATAAACTACCTTTACGGCCTTCTAGAGTTCGAAAGGTGTTTCACAAACACTTTTCGACGGAACGTTGTTCAAAATGTAAATCGCAGTCTCCACTGCGTAACCCCAAAAAGAATCAGGGAGACGAGCATAGCTCATCATTGACCGAACCATATCCAACAGGGTTCTGTTTCTCTTCTCTAATACACCATTCTATTGTGGCATACCAGGTGCTGAGAGTTGGGATGTAATTTTGTGTTCTATCATATAGTCCTGGAATTGAGTGTCCATATACTCTCCACCTCGATTCGATCGAAGTGTTTTAAGCGATTTACCTAACTAGTTCTCAACCTCAGTCTTGTACTTCTTTAACTTTTTAAGAGTTTCAGACTTCTTATGCATTAGGTAAATATACCCATATCTCGAGTAATCATCTATGAAAGACACAAATTATTCATAACCACCTTGAGCTTTAACATTCATCGGACCACAGAGGTCAGAATGTACCAGCTCAAGGGGCTCCTTGGCTCTATATCCTTTTCCAATAAAAGAACGTTTGGTCATTTTGCCTACAAGGGATGACTCACACACCGGTAAAGAGTTTTCTTCCAACTCGTTTAGAAGTCCACTCTTCACTAGTTTCTCAATCCTATTGAGATTAATGTGGCCTAACCGTAGATGCCAAAGATGGGCATTTTCTTTAGGAGAAACTTTCGCTCTTTTAGTTCGTGTTTCTGCCATTTTAAACAATTCAGTATTCAAAATACTTTTGACCGAATTAGGTTTCAAAACATACAAATTATTCTCAAGTGAAGCTGAACAAATTAGGTTTCAATTTCGGGAAATAAACGCTTTATTGCCTTGGAAAGAAACGGAAATACATTGTTCTAAAAGGTAGAAAATAGAAACGAGGTTTCTCGTAAACCCTTGAACTATATACATATTGTCCAACAAAATGTAATTTACGCAAAAATGTAGCTCCACCGTGCCGACCGCTGTAGAAGAGACAAGCTCCCCGGATCCAACCCGTAGAGTCACCTCACCCTCTCGCAGCTGTTGCCAGGAATCAATCCCCTAAAAAGAAGAACAAACATGGTCAGTGGCGCCCGAATCCAATATCCAGACAGAGTCACTACTCTCCACTAAACACGTTTCAGTCACAAGTAAATCACATTTACCTTGATTCTTCCCCTCGGTTAAAAATTTGGGACAGTTTCTCTACCAATGGTCGCACCCATTGCAGTGGAAACACTTTCCTTTCTCTGCAACTTCCTTGACTTTCTTGCTCTTGTGAGCCGCAACTCGGTCATTTTTACCCTTCTTCATCTTTTTCTTCTTCTCTTTCGGGTGAGAAGGAGCTACAGGCTTTGTCCCAGAGGTCGAACCCCTGTGATAAGATCAAAACACAACGTTTGCCTCAGCTTCCGACGTCCTGATCCTCATCAAGGACTAGAAGGTTTGCAGCTCGTTAAGAAGAGTAGTCAGAGTGTAGTTTATCTTGTTCATAACAGCGTTGCTACGAAACTGAAGGAAACTCTTCGGAAGAGTCTCCAAGATAAAACTGACTTGGCTCAACTCGTCGATCGAAGCCCCGTTCATCTCCGCTAGATTAAAGTGGGTCATCATGTCATTGAAGGGAATCGAAGTCCCGCAACGGAAGCAATTGCGAATCGCGCGCTCTTGATTTAGTTACAACGATTTAATTCATGAACATAAACAACTAGATTAAGCATAAAACAGAATGGACAGCAAGAAATGTTACCTTTGAAGAACCTTTCTTCAAGTACTCCTCTCTCCCACAATCACGATCTCAACAACTGGAACTCGAACGAACACCGACACTACCACCGGATCTTCTCCGTTGTTCTCAGGTGAGGGAGGAAGGTGGGTTCCCGTTAAGAGAGGTGAAGTATTTTTTGTGAGAGAGATGTGTGTTTTGGAACCCTTCCAACAACACAACATAGAGCTTGAAATTCCTTAACCTAGTTGCATCTCATGCAACCATATATAGGGAAATAGGATGGAAATGACCATCCTACCCCTTCTTTATTCTCTCTTTAGTATATAGTTTACATATGAATCTAATTCAAATTAAAACTATATATTATATCAATTATATCGTATATAATTGATATAACCCCTCATATATGAAATTGAACACTTTAATTTAATTCCTAACTTTATACCCTCAATATTACCATGTTGAGCCAATGGAGGGATCTAATGGACCTATAGTTCATGAGCTCCAATGATGTGAGATTAACTGATCAAACTCTTTGATACAGTTAATCAATATTCATTAACTACAAGTCACTCCACTATAGACTTGTAGATGCACTCTCCTCACTGTTGATAATATTGTGTCCACTGATATAGTCATTACCCATGAGTCGATCCTTCACAGGTTTTTCGTAATCACAGCTGGGTCAAATTACCGTTTTACCCCTGTGATTACCTCTTTGCTTCTTAAGCACCACTGATCCTCTAATGAACAACAAGTCTAAGGTCCTACCTTAGGCTCATACACTCATGGAGGGCGGGGCCACGTTGTTCAAGACCTGGAGTCAGTTCTTAAGGGAACAACTTATCTAATTCCTTAGTGTAGGAATGAGTGAATTCCGTCTTGAACAGTTAAGTTCCCAGCTACCGACGAGGTTCTGTCCCTGAGAAGGTAGGTTTATTGAGTCGGCTACAGGCCACTCTCACCCATACTAGTCTAAGGACAAACTCCTATAAGCAGGAGTTCTTAACTTGCTCAAGATTCAGGTCGAGTAACTAATGACCATCTATAAATTACTAGTCTTATCCTGTTAACGGTGTTACACTGGTTAGACTAATAATTTGCGATCCAATCTTGTATGAACTCTTCATACAGGATGTCCCCACTCGCATGTCAACTACATGATGAGTTGGATTACCTCATTTGTACTAATTACAAAGTGGGTCGCATCCATGGTGTTACCAGAATGAGGTTTCCAACCTTATTCTTATACCATAGACTATTTAGGTTATATTCTTGAACTCAACACAAATAGTGTCCACTACACTGATGTTCAAGATAAATGTTATAACCTTGGAGCTTAGTTTATTGGATTTGTTAAAGCAAGACTGTAATTCTATCAAAACAAATAACACTTTATTTAATTGATCAAAATTACACAAGTTTAGGGCATAAATCCCAACATAGAACATGTTCACGGACAGACGACCCCTCTTTCATCCGTGCGTTGAAGACGTATTTGAGCGAGTCTTGCTGGACTTGAAAGGACTGTTGTCCAAATATTTCCTGCAAGGACTCCATCATCTCCTTAGCGGTGACCATCAGCTCATGCTTCTTTGCCAAAACATCACACATGCTGGCAATGATATATACCTTGGCCTTTTCATTGGCCCTGATCCATCGATCGTATGCATCACGAACACTTCGCGATGCAGTCGAGCCCGACATCTGAGGACATTCCTCGGAGAGCACGAACTTTATGTCGTCAGTTACCAAAATTGTGTTTAAGTTGTTTTTCCATGTTTGGTAATTATCTCCCACTAATTTGTCAGACGCGAGTAAAGTTATTATTGAGCTAGACATGTTTTAAGCTGAAAGATAAAAAACTTTGTGTTAGTCTCGCAAAAAACTTTTGAAATCCAATCAAGTTTTAGTAAAAAAAGTTTCATGATCCCTAGGTCATTCAAATTTTGCAATGATATCCTAAAGGATTAGAATGACCGCCACCGAAGGGTGAACAGAACACTCCTCCTCTAGGACGAGACTTTCCCGATCAGACTCTAATCCCAGAATAAATCTTATTCCATTAGGCGTCGAATTACCATTGTTCGGTCGAATTCATTAACTATTAACGAATTCTGTGAGTGTCACCCTCAATCTTTAAGTTTCCAAGTATCCGTCCAAACAATAGCCACCGAAGGGTGAACCAAGAAGGAAAACCAACTAGGAAACTGTATCCCTTTGGAGAATTCACGGTGTTCTGACTCCCATGATCAGGCCCTCCGAAGGGATTGTCTGGTCCAGGACAAACTAGCAGTTGGATCATAGGCATCTTACGGTGTGAATCGAAAGAAGAGAGTGTGGGTCCCGTTTTCACAAGTCCCGCTCCCACTCACTATAAGTACTCTCTCCATCCATGATGATATTGACCCATACAAATGCCATCCGAAGGGGGACGCTCCCATTTGTGCCACAAGGCCGAGTATGGATCTCATGTTGCAGACTTAACGGAGATTTGTGGTCGGCTATATTTCCTCCCACTCAGCACTTTATTTTTATTAGGGATTGACCTAGATGAACCGGCTAAAATTTACCTAAGTCTACCAATATAACTCTTATATGGCATTAACCTAAGTTTATAATCACATTATTACTTAGGTCTATGTGAGTAAATTAATTAACGGCACTCCCGATAAGTATAATCTAAGAATCTCTGGACCGAATTCACTCCCAGGTCGGTTTCCAGGTAGAGGTGTTTCGCAAGCGTCAACTTAAATACCCCAGCCTTAGACACCCCAGCCTTAGACAAAACCTTCCTGAGACAGAGTTACAATCTTATTAGAACTAGAAAACATAAGTCTAATTATTCAAGTTCTAAACACTTTAAAACTAGTAATTAACTTAGGTTACATGCATTTCTATGTTATAGTGCTTGATCATTCATCACATGAATAACTTTATACTATAACAAAAATAATTCATCTCATGAATATAAATGCATGAGCATACTTTAATCTAAAAATATAACACTTATATTAAATAAATTAAAACATGCATTTAATTATATTATAACACTTATAATATATCCTATCATGCAAACTATATATTATAACTCTTATAATATAAATGATGCATGAAATTTTTAACCTAAGGTGGGATTTTAAATCTATATGACATACATTATGCACATAGAAATTTAATTAAATCATACATCACATGCATAAAATAATTAAATAGCAAAAATTAACCGGTTTTTGGCACCTAGGGGCAATTATTTAATTAAATAACATTAATATAACAATTATATTAATATTATTTAATAAAATAATTAAATAAATAATTAAAATTACATTTGTCATTAAAAAAAAAACGAATTTTTTCAACTGCCCCTCGCTCAGCAACTCGCCCACGTACTCGCAAAACCGCCCGCGAACTGCCCACTACGCGTGCGGCGTTGCACGCCTGCGCGTCGATGTCAACCCAAAGATCACAACACCACGGTAGCGTTGCAACGTTGTCTGCAAAGACGCGCTTGCTCCCGCGGGTGCACGCTGTTGAGACGCCAAGGAACAGCGTCTCAACGTCGTCGCCTGTACAACAAACACCTTTGTTGTTTTGCTTCCAATTCCGCCTGTTTTCGCTCTGATTTCTTCACAGCAACTCTTGCTACTAAGGACTCGGACTGACAACCTTGATTTACAACAAAATGCCCAAAAATAACGGGTCTTTACATTGATCTCATCAACATAATTGTAAATCTAAACTAGTGCCAAAAACCGAAACATCCAAAATTGCAAACCAACATTCATCTCATGAATTAAGGCAATTTACCCACCTAATTTTAACGAAAAATAGTGCATAACGAAGAACCATCGAATGGCTCTGATACCATTTGAAGGGAATGAGAATCCTCGCGTAGCAGAAGACGATCGAATCGTCATGGTATCATTACGCTACTCGAATTTCATTAAAACGATTTAACACTTAAATCTAGGCTAAACATACAAAATGGAACGGAAAAAAATAGTAAGTTGAAGTTACTTACTCGTTGAAAACCTTCCTCAAGAACTCATTTCCAGCGAATCACGAACTCTTCGTGCAACCTCGATCTCTATGAATTCTTCTCTAGAACTTTTCCCACGAACAAGAACGAACACAACAAAAAGTCTTCTCAGTTGTTCTTCCTTTCGAAGAAGGAAAGTAGTGGGACTTTTAGGTTTTGGAGAGGGATGAGAGTTGAGAGAGTTTAGAGAGAAAGTTCTCTTCTTTTTTGTGAGAATCCAAAAACTGAGAGAAAAGCTTATGAAATCCTTCTTGCAAAGGGTTTAAATAGTGAAATGGATAGAGTTAAAATCTCCACATTATTACCACTTTACCACAACTATAGGTTATGCAAATCACATTTGCATAACCATATATTATAAGATATCTCATATCTAATATTAAAAATCACATTTGCAATAATTGTTGATTTATTAAATTGAATCACATCCAATTTAAAATTTCTCTCAATTAATATCTCCAATTAGCTCTAATTCAACAATTAGGCTAACCTATAGTTTATTATGAATCTCATTCACATTAAACTATATATTATATCATTCATATCTCATATAAATGACATAAATACCCTTTAAGTGAAATTAAACACTTTAATTTCATACCAAAACATTAACCCTTCTTTTAACCCAGATTGAGCCAACCAAGGGACCTAATGAACCTACAGTGACAGACTCCAATAATCCGAGATTAACCTATCAAACTCTTTGACCCGGTTAATCAACATTCATTAGCTACGGTAACTCTCCACTAAAGCCCGTAGTTGCACTCCCGTTAGTGCATAATATTACGTGTCCACTAATATAACCAATAACCATGAGTGGACCCTTCATAGGTTGTTCGTAGACACGGCTGGGTCAAATTACCGTTTTACCCCTATGTCTACTCCTTGTTCCTTAAGTCCCCACTTCTCCTCTAATGAACAACATATTGTGATGGTCCAACCATACAAAACACCCTTCTCGGGCCAGTGGGAAGGTGGGCGCCCGTTGTCAAAGCCACGAGAGAAAGATTTTATGCGAACAACCCCACTAGTTTCCTTACAGGAGAGAACGAGTGAATTTCATCTTGCGTAGTTAAGTTCTCGGCTCCCTACTTGAGTACGTCACGAGAAGATAGACATATTGGGCGAGTAATCGTGACCACCCTCACCGTACATTTCAGTCAAAGGACGGACCCTCGCGAGGCGGAGTCGTAACACGCTCAGAGGATTCGTGTCGAGTCACTAATGGTCATCTACGAAGTTATTAGTCCCTTCTTGCCAGCGGTGTTACATCGATAGGTGTAATAATTCACGGTCGATCTTGTACAATCTCATTGCACAGATGCCCCCCACTCGCATGTCAACCACATGAGCGAGTCGATCACCTCGTTTGTATCTTAATACAAAGCGGGCGCATCCACAGTGTATCGAGACTAGGTCTCCAACCCTATCCATATATCATGTAGATTGTTGGGTCATTAACTCGAACGTGATCCTCCCTGTGTGTCCACTACACACCGTTCAAGTTCTAGTTCTCTCATAAATTCAATGACCCTAGAGCTTAGTTTATTGGAAAAGTTTGTAAAATTTGCGAGACACAAAGTAATGAAATGAATAATACTTTATTAATTTTAAACAGTAATTTACAAACACGAGATTAGGACAAAAATCCCAACACATTTGTGTCCATCGATATAACCAATGTCCGTGAGTCGACCCTTAACAAGTTGTTCGTAGCCACAGCTGGACCAAATTGTTGGGATGTATGTCCTATTCTCGTGTAAGTTTGTAATATTCCAAGTTGAAATAAATAAGAGTTATTTTTTCAATGCTTTGGGTCTCGCATATTTCATAAACTTAATCCAATAAACTAAGCTCTAGGGTCATTGTATTATGAGAAAACTAGAACTTGAATGGTGTGTAGTGGACACACAGGGAGGATCACGTTCGCGTTAATGACCCGAACGGTCTACAGTATACGCATAGGGTTGGAGCCCTAATCCTGGATACGTTGTGGATGCGACCCGCTTTGTATTAGATAAAAACGAGGTGATCCAACTCGTTTATGTGGTAGACATGCGAGTGGGGGCATCCTGTGCAATGAGATTGTACAAGACCGGACGGTGAATTATTAGACTTACTGGTGTAACACCGTTGACAGTATAGGACTAATAAATTCATAGATGACAATTAGTGACTCGACCTTAATCCTGAGCGTGTTAAGGACTCCTGTCAGCGGGGGTTTGTTCTTTGACTAGTTCGGGTGAGGGTGGGCACCGTTGCTCGCCCGATATGCCTATCTTCTTAGGGACATGACCACGTGGGGAGCAGGGAACTTTACAACGCGAGATGGAATTCACTCGTTCCCGAATTAGGGAAACTAGAGGGGTTGTTCCCTTAAGTGCTGTCTCCAGGGCTTGAACAACGGGGCCCCAACCTCTCACTTGCCCGAGAGGGTTGTTGTTTATGGTTGGACCATGCAATGTAATTGTTCATTAGAGGAGCAGTGAGACTTAAGGAGCAAGAGGTAGACACAGGGGTAAAACGGTAATTTGACCCAAAGAGATGTCTATGAACAACTTTGTGAAGGGTCGACTCTCTGGGCATTGGTTATATCAATGGACACAACTTGTCCTACAGTGATGAGAGTGTAGCTACGGGCTCTAGTGGAGTGTTACCGTAGCTAATGAATGTTGAATAACCAGGTCAAAGAGTTTGACATGTTAGTCTCGGACATTGGAGCTCGTCATCTATAGGTCCATTAGGTCCCTCGATTCGCTCAAATTGGACAAATTGAGGGTTTACAGTTTGGTGTGAATTTGAAGTGTTCATATTTATTATTTGGGTATTTATGTCATTTATATGTGATATATATTACATAATATATAGTTTGATGTGAATGAGATTCATAATAAACTATAGTATAGCCTAATTGATCAATTAGTGCTAATTGGAGAAATTGAATTGAGAGAAATTAAATTGAATGTGATTCAATTTAAAATTCCACAATTATGCAAATGAGATTTGTATAATAAGGTATGAGATACCTTAAATTATGTGATATGTAAATATGATTTGCATATCATATAGTTGTGGTAAAATGGTGAATTGGTGGAGATATTAACTCCACCACACGCCATTATAAAAAGGTGCAATCAAAGGCATTTGGTAAGGAATTTGCCATTTTTTGGATTTTGATCCGAAGAGAGCAAATAACCATTCTCTCATTCTCTCTCAATTCTCTCTAGAAATCTCCTCACCCAAAACCAAAGGGAGTCCCACATACTCTCCCTCAACCTCCCGAGAACAACCGAGAAGACATTTTAGATGTGTCTCATTGTTTGGTTCGAGGATCGAGTTCGTAGAGATCGTTGGTTCGAGAGGGATCGTGACCGGAGGAGGGAAGCTTTGAAGAAAGTCCTTCATCAAGTAAGGTGTTATTCACTAGGTTTTCTTCCATTTTATGCATGTTTAGCCTAGGATTAATGAGATTAATTCAATTTTAAGATACGTTTTACACAACGAAACAACGACGTTTCACAACGTCTTCCGCTACGGGAATTCCTAATCCCTTCAATTGGTATCAGAGCCAATCGTTGCTCTTCGTTGTGTATTATGTAATTTCATAAAATTAGGTGGGTTTTGCTTCAAATTCATGAGATGAAATTGTGGTTTGCATTTTTGGATGTTTCGATTTTTGGCATTTTTTTAAATTTACATTAATGTTGATGAGATCAATGTAAGGGCCCGGTGTTTTGGGCAATTTTTAATGTAAATCGAGTCCGTAAGTCCATGTCGTTCGTGGCATGAGATGCTATGAAGAAATCAGAGTGAAATTTGGCGAAAAACGACGAAGAACAATAAAGGAGTTTGTTGTTCTATCGACGACGTTGAGATGTTGTTCTTCGGTATCTCAACATTGTTCGTGCGGATCCAGGCGGTGCAGCAGGTCAGCGTTGCAACGCTGGGTGTAGCGTTGCAATGCTGAGGTATTGGGCAGCGAGGTGCAACGTTGAATGTTGTCGCATAGTGGGCAGCTCCAGCAGCTTGATCGTGCGATTAGTGGCATAGTGGGGCGTGAGGGCAGCGGTTCGACCCTACCTTGATGCAACTGCTGGTTTTTTATTTCATTTTATTTTATTTAATTGTAAAATGTATTTATTTAATTAATTTAATTAATTAATATTAATATAAATATTATATTAATGTTAAGTAATCTAATTAATGTCCCTAGGGTGCCAAAAATCAGTCCAATTATGCTATTTATTAAATTATGCAATTGTTGTATGATTTATATTTATTCTATGTGCATAATGTATGGGATATAGATTAAAATCTCACCTTAGGTTAAACATTTCATGCATTATTTATATTATAAGAGTTATAATATTTAGTATGCATGATAGGATTATATTATAAGTGTTATAATATAATGCATGTTTTAATTTAATTAATATAAGAGTTATATTTCTTAGATTAAAAGTATTGGCATGCATGTATACATGAGATGTATGTATATTATATAATTTAATTATTCATGTGATGAATAATCAAGCATTATAATATAGAAATGCATGTAACCTAAGTTAATTATTAGTTTTAAATTGTTTAGAACTTGAATAATTAGACTTAGTTTTTCTAGTTCTAATAAGATTAGAATTAGGAAATCAATATGACTTATGAATGGTGACTAATTAGTAACTCTTTCTAAGGAAGATTTTGTCTAAGACTGGGGTATTTAAGCTGACGCTTTGCGGAACACTCCTACCTGGGCACAGACCTGGGAGTGAATTTGGTCTGGAGATTCATAGGTTATATTCTCGTGAGTGTCGTTAATTAAGAGTTAATTAATTTACTCACATAGACCTAAGTTATTAATGTGACTATAGACTTAGGCTAATCCAATATAAGTGTTATATTGATAGACTTAGGTAAATATTAGTCAGTTTATCTAGGCCAAACCCGTTTAATTTAAAGTGTTGAGTGGGAGGAAATGAAGTGTATGAGATACATTTAATTTTTCATCCATAAATCTCCGTTAAGTTCATGCTGTGAGATCCATACTCGGCCTCATGGCGCAAATGGGAGCATCCCCCTACGGGTGGTATTTGTATGGGTCAATATTTAACGTGAATGGAAAAAGTACTTATAGTGAGTCAGAGCGGGACCTGTGAAAACGAGACCCACGGTCTCTTCTTTTGATTCACACCGTGAGACGCCTATGATCCGCCTGCTAGTTTGGCCTGGACTAGACAATCCCTACGGAGGGCCTTGATCATGGGAGTCGGAACACCGTGAATTCCCGAAAGGGATACGATTTCCTTGTTGGTTTTCCTTCGTAGTCCCCTCCTACGGCGGCTATTGTTTGGACGGATACTTGGAAATTTAAAGATTGAGGGTGACACTCACAGGATTTGTTAAGAGTTAATGAATTCAGACCGAAAAATTGTAACTGGATGCCTAATGGAATAAGAGTTATTCTGGTATTAGGGTCTGGTCGAGAGAGTCTCGTCCCAAAGGAGGAAGGAGGTGTGGCTTTGTCTACCCTACGGTGGCAGTCATTCTAAACCCCTGGGGCATCATTGCAATTTTTAAATGACCTAGGGATCATAGGATAAAAATTTTCTAAAACCTGATTGGATTTTCAAAGTTTTTGCGAGACGAATACAAAGTTTTTCATTTTTCAGCAACAAAATGTCAAACGCTTTTAATGCTACATGGGTTTAGTTGAAACCCAAGTCGTCACCCTTGATGATGACTGCGAGGATCCATTGACCTATGATCAGGTAATGGCAGACGTTGACAAATACGAATGGATTAAAGCTATGGACAAGGAAATGGAGTCGATGTACTTCAATTCCGTTTGGGAGCTTGTGGATCAACCGGATGAGGTAAAACCTATAGGTTTTAAATGGATCTACAAGCGTAAACGTGGCGTTGATGGGAAGGTGCAGACCTTCAAAGCACGACTAGTGGCAAAGGGTTTTACCCAGGTTGAAGGGGTTGACTATGAGAAAACTTTTTCTCCTGTTGCCATGGTAAAGTCTATCAGAATCCTTCTGGCCATTGCCGCATATTATTACTATGAGGTATGGCAGATGGATATCAAGACCGCCATTTTGAATGGCAACCTTAACGAGACCATCTACATGGACCAGCCCAAGGGGCTCCTTACCCAAGGCCAAGAGCAAAGGGTTTGCAGCTTCAAAGGTCTATTTATGGACTAAAACAAGCATCGAGGTCTTGGAATATAAGATTTGATGAGGCGATCAAATCTGATCAAATCTTATGGCTTTGATTAAAATGTTGACGAATCTTGTGTCTACAGAAAAATCGTTGACAAAACTGTCGCATTATTAGTGTTGTATGTGGACGATATCCTTCTCATTGGGAATGAGGTAGAATTTCTTACTAACGTTAAGAAGTGGCTAGCTTCGCAATTCCAAATGAAAGATTTGGGAGAAGCTCAGTATGTTCTAGGTATCTAGATTGTCTTGAACCGGAAGAACAGAACACTAGCCATGTCGCAGGCGTCTTATATTGACAAGATGTTGTCTAGATATAAGATGCAGAACTCCAAGAAGGGCTTGTTGCCTTTCAGGCATGGGGTTCACTTGTCTAAGGATCAATGTCCTCAGACTCCTCAAGAGGTTGAGGATATGAGACGAATCTCCTATGCTTCAACTATAGGGAGCCTGATGTATGTCATGTTTTATACTAGGTCCGACATCTGTTATGCAGTTGGGATAGTCAGTAGGTATCAATCAAATCGAGGATTAGATCACTGAACAGCCGTAAAGGCAATTCTCAAGTATCTTAGGAGAACGAGGAACTACAGCCTTGTGTATGGAAGTGGGTATTGGGGGATACATAGACTTTGACTTTCAGACCGATAAGTATTCTAGGAAATCTACTTCGCGGTCAGTCTTCATTCTGAATGGAGGAGTTGTAGTGTGGCGAAGCATCAAGCTGAGATGCATCGCTGATTCCACGATGGAAGCCAAGTATGTTGCGGCTTGTGAAGCTGTAAAGGAAGTTATTTGGCTTAAGAAGTTCATGCTTGATTTGGAAATTGTTCCAAATATGAACTTGTCGATTACCCTGTTTTGTGACAATAGTGGTGCAGTAGCCAACTCAAAAGAACCTCGAAGTCATAAGAGGGGCAGCATATTGAGCATAAGTATCACCTGATACGGGAGATTGTACACTGCAGAGACGTGACAATCATGCAGATAGCGTCGGAGCACAACGTTGCTGATCCATTTACAAAGGCCCTCACGGCTAAGGTGTTTGAGGGTCACCTAGAGAGTCTAGGTCTTCGAGTGCTTCATGACTAGGGCAAGTGGGAGTATTGTAAAGGGGTATTCAATTACCTAGTTTATTGTATTACTTTATTGTATTACTTTACTGTACATTTCAAAAATGTATTATGTACTTGACAAGCTTAGTCCAAGTCGGAGTTTGTTGGGATGTATGTCCTATTCTCGTGTAAGTTTGTAATATTCCAAGTTGAAATAAATAAGAGTTATTTTTTCAATGCTTTGTGTCTTGCATATTTCATAAACATAATCCAATAAACTAAGCTTCAGGGTCATTGTATTATGAGAGAACTAGAACTTGAACAGTGTGTAGTGGACACACAGGGAGGATCACGTTCGAGTTAATTACCCGAATGGTCTACAGTATACGGATAGGGTTGGAGACCTAATCCTGATACACTATGGATGTGACCCACTTTGTATTAGATACAAACGAGCTGATCCAGCTCGTTCATGTGGTTGACATGCGAGTGGGGGCATCATATGCAATGATATTGTACAAGACCGGACCAAGAACTATTAGACTTACTGATGTAACACTGTTGACAGTATAGGACTAATAAATTCGTAGATGACCATTTGTGACTCGACCTTAATCCTGAGCGTGTTACGGACTCCTGTCTGTTGGGGTCTGTCCTTTGACTAGTACGAGTGAGGGTGGCCATTGTTGCTCGCCCAATATGCATATCTTCACAGGCACAAGATCACGTGGGGAGTTGGGAACTTGACTACGCGAGATGGAATTCACTCATTCCCAACTTAGGGAAACTGGAGGGGTTGTTCCTATAAGTGTTGTCTCTAGGGCTTGAACAACGGGGCCCCACCCTCTCACTGGCCCGAGAGGGTTATTGTTTATGGTTCGACCATACAACGTTGTTGTTCATTAGAGGAGAAATGAGACTTAAGAGCAAGAGGTAGACATAGGGTATAACCGTAATTTGACCCAGCAGTGTCTATGAACAACCTGTGAAGGGTCGACTCACGAGTATTGGTTATATCGATGGACACAACTTGTCCTACAGTGATGAGAGTGCAGCTACGGGCATTAGTGGAGTGTTACCGTAGCTAATCAATGTTGAATAACCGAGTCAAAAAATTTGACAGGTTAGTCTCGGATCATTGGAGCTCGTCATCTTTAGGTCCATTAGGTCCCTCGGTTGGCTCAAATTGGACAAATTGAGGGTTTACAGTTTGGTGGGAATTTGAAGTGTTCAAATTCATTATTTGGGTATTTATGTCATTTATATGTGATATAGATGGCATAATATATAGTTTGATGTGAATGAGATTCATAATAAACTATAGTATAGCCTAATTGATTAATTAGTGCTAATTAGAGAAATTATTGTGAGAGAATTCAAATTGAATGTGATTCAATTTGAAATTCCACAATTATGCAAATGAGATTGGTATAATAAGGTATGAAATACCTTATAATATGTGTTATGCAAATATGATTCACATAACATATAGTTGTGGTAAAATGGTGATTTAGTGGAGATATCAACTTCACATCTCACGTTTAAAGGCTTGGTGAGAAGCCTTTGGTAAGGTTGGATTTTTATTTTTTTTTGAAAATCAAGTTCCAAGAGACCTCCAAATTCTCTCAAACTCTCTCAATTCTTTCAAACTCTCCTTGAGTCCCACCTACTCTCCCTCAACCTCCCGAGAACAATCGAGAAGACATTTTGGAAGTCTCTCATCGTTCGGTTCGAGGATTGAGTTCGTGGAGATCGTTGGTTCGAGAGAGATCGTGACCGGAGGAGGAAAGCCTTGAAGAAGAGTTCTTCAACAAGTAAGTAACGAATACCTTACTGTTTTTCCTTCCTTCTACATGTTTAGCCTAGGAATCTATGAGATATGTTCGTTTTAAGATACGTTTTACAGAATGAAACAACGACGTTTCACAACGTCTTCCACTGCGAGAATTCCTAATCCCTTCAATTGGTATGGGAGCCAATCGTTGCTCTTCGTTGTGTAATCTGTGATATCTTAAAATTAGGTGGGTAGCATTAATTTTCATGAGATGATTGTTAATGGTTTGCAATTTTGGATGTTTTCAGTTTTTGGCACTTAGTTTAGATTTACATTAATGTTGATGAGATCAATGTAAAGGATGGGTGTTTTGGGCATTTTTTAATGTAAATTGAGTCTGTAAGTCCGTGTCGTTCGTGGCATGAGATGACAGAAGAAATCAGAGCAGAAACGAGCAAAAAATGATGAAAAACAGCAAAGGTATTTTTTGTTCTTTCGACGGCGTTAAGACGCTGTTCATCGGCGTCTCAACGTTTGTCCATACGGTTCCAGGCGCGCTGCATAAACAGTGTTGCAACACTGTGGGCGTTGAGAACGCGGGTTCAACGATGAACACTGCAGCGTTGCAACGCTGGCCACGACGTTGCAACGCTGTCGCGTAGTGGGAAGATCTAGCGGTTAGATCATGCGTGTAGTGGCAAAAGAAAGGGGCAGGTTGGCGTTTCGAGACTCGATGGACGCAACTGCTGGTTTTATTTTTTATTTTAATTATTTTCATTGTATAATGATTTTATTAAATGCATTTTAATTATTTTTATTAATTAATATTAATATAATTGTTATATTAATGTTAATTTATTTAAATTAATGTCCCTAGGGTATAAAAAATCGGTTTAATAATGTTATTTATTAAATTATGCAATTGTTGTATGATTTAATTTTTCCTATGTGCATAATGTATGTCATATAGATTTAAAATCTCACCTTAGGTTAAACATTTCATGCATCATATTTATATTATAAGAGTTATAATATATAATATGCATGATAGAATTATATTATAAGAGTTATAATATAATGTTTGCATGTTTTAATTTATTTAATATAAGTGTTATATTTCTTTGATTAAAAGCATGCTCATGCATTTAATTCATGTGATGAATGTATGTTATAGTTTATTATTCATGTGATGAATGATCAAGCACTATAACATAGAAATGCATGTAACCTAAGTTAATTATTAGTTTTAAATTGTTTAGAACTTGAATAATTAGACTTAGGTTTTCTAGTTCTAATAAGATTAGAATTAGGAAATCAATATGATCTATGAATGGAGACTAATTAGTAACTTTGTCTAAGGAAGGTTCTGTCTAAGTCAGGGGTATTTAAGCTAACGCTTTGCGGAACACCCCTACCTGGGAACCGACCTGCGAGTGAATTTGGTCTAGAGATTCATAGGTTATATTCTCGTGAGTGTCGTTAATTAAGAGTTAATTAATTTACTCACATAGACCTAAGTTAATAATGTGATTATAGGCTTAGGCTAATCCAATATAAGAGTTATATTGGTAGACTTAGGTAAATTTTAGTCGGTTTATCTAGGTCAATCCCATTTAATTTAAAGTGTTGAGAGGGAGGAAATAAAGTGTATGAGATACATTTAATTTTCCATCCACAAATCTCTGTTAAGTTCACACTGTGAGATCCATACTCGGCCTCGTGGCGCAAATGGGAGCGTCCCCCTACGGATGGTATTTTTATGGGTCAATATTCAACGTAAATGGAGAGAGTACTTATAGTGAGGGGGAGCGGGACCTGTGAAAACCGGACCCACGGTCTCTTCTTTCAATTGACACCGTGAGACGCCTATGATCCGCCTGCTAGTTTTGCTTGGACCAGACAATCCCTACGGAGGGCCTTGATCATGGGAGTCGAAACACCGTGAATTCCCGAATGAGATACGATTTCCTTGTTAGTTTTCCTTCGTAGTCCTCCCTACGACGACTATTCTTTGGATGGATACTTGGAAATTTAAAGATTGAGGGTGACACTCACAGGATTCATTAAGAGGTAATGGATTCATACCAAAAAATGGTAACTGGAGGTCTAATGGAATAAGAGTTATTCATGTATGAGGGTCTGGTCGAGAAAGTCTCGTCACAGAGGAGGAGTGGGTTGTCTACCCTACGGTGGCGGTCAATCTAAAACTTTGGGGTATCTTGCAATTTTTGAATGACCTAGAGATCGTAGAATAAAAATTTGTTAAAACCTGATTAGATTTTAAAAAGTTTTTGCGAGACTAATACAAAGTTTTTCATTTTTCAGCAACAAAATGTCAAACGCTTTTAACGCTCCTTTAGCTTCCGATAAGTTTGTCGGCAATATTTTTTCGTAGAAAAATAATATTAACACGATTTTTGTAAATGACGACCAAGAGTTCGCGCTCACTGAGAAGGGTTCTTAGGTGCTCGGTCCAACAGTCCTATTCAACAATCTACAAACCTTCCAGTCCTTCGTGCAAATTAGGGGACATGAAGCTGAGGCAAGTGTTGCCTTTAGACCTTTACACAGGGGTTTGACCTATGGGATAAAGTTTGCAGATTCTTCAGGCCCGAAAGGGAAGAAGAAGAAGTTGAAGGAGGTTAGAGTTGACCGTGTTGCCGCCATAAAGGGCAAAGAGATCAAGGAAGTTGCAAGAAAGTGTTTTACTGCAATGGGGACAAACACCTAAAAAGGAGTTGTCCCAAGTTCCTTGAAGAAAAGAAGAATACAAGTAAATGTGATTTACTTGTTACAGAAACTTGCTTAGTGGAGAGTAATGACTCTGTCTAGATACTGGATTTAGGCACCACTAACCACGTTTGCTCTTCTTTTCAAGGATTAAGTTCCTAGCAGCGGTTGCAAGAGGGTGAGATAACACTCAGGGTTGGATCCGGAGAAGTTGTCTCAGCTACGGCTATTGGCACGGTGAAGTTGTTCTTTGGCGGGAAGTACTTATTATTAGATAATATATACATAGTTTCCAGGGTTTACTAGAAACCTAGTTTCTATATCTTGCCTATTAGAACAAAATATTTTCATTTCTTTCAAGAGTAATAAAGCGTTTATTTCTCGAAATTGAAATTTGATTTGTTCTGCTTCGCTTGAGAGTAATTTGTATATTTTGAAGCCTAATTCGGTCAAATGTGTTTTGAATACCAAATTGTTTAAAACAGCAGAAACGCAAACTAAGAGATTAAAAGTTTCTCCAAAAGATAGTGCCCATCTTTGGCATCTAAGGTTAGGCCACATAAATCTCAATAGAATTGAGAGACTAGTGAAGAGCGGACTTCTAAGCGAGTTGGAAGAAAACTCTTTACCGATTTGTGAGTAATGCCTTGAAGGCAAAATGACCAAACGTCCTTTTAGTGGAAAAGGATATAGAGCCAAAGAGTTTCTCGAGCTTGTACATTTTGACCTCTGTGATCCGATGAATGTTAAAGCACGGGGAGGTTACGAATACTTTGTATCTTTCATAGATGACTATTCAAGGTACGGGTACATTTACCTAATGCATAGGAAGTTTGAAACTCTTGAAAAGTTCAAGGAGTTCAAGACTAAGGTTGAGAACCTATTAGGTAAAACGATAAAAACACTTCGATCGGATCGAGTTGGAGAGTGTATGGACACAGCATTGCATGACTATATGATAGAACATGGAATTACGTCCCAACTCTCAGCACCTGGTATGCCACAGCAGAATGATGTATCGGAGAGGAGAAACAGAACCCTGTTGGACATGGTTCGGTCGATGATGAGCTATGCTCGTCTCCCTGATTCTTTTTGGGGTTACATAGTGGAGACTGCGGTATACATTTTGAACACAGTTCCGTCGAAGAGTGTTTGTGAAACACCTTTCGAACTCTGGCATGGTCATAAAACCAGTTTACGACATTTTAGAACTTGGGGATGCCCGACCCATGTGTTGGTGTCAAACCCGAAAAAGTTTAAACCCCATTCAAAGTTGTGCCTCTTTGAAGGTTATCCAAAAGAGACTAGAGGTGGTCTGTTTTTTTATCCTAAGGAAAATAGCGTGTTTGTGTCGACAAACGCCACTTTCCTTGAGGATGACCACATCAGGGATCACTTACTAAGGAGTAAGATCGTGTTAAACGAAATGGGCAGTTCATAAGCAAGAGTTGCTGATGGGGCTATGATGCGAAAATATCGGGTGCCCTAAACTAATGTAAATTAGAATAAGACTCCGACACTTCTACGACATGCAAGTATACACGGTCAAGAGCAGCAAGTGATAAGTTAAAGTATCGATCCCACGAGGACTAGTTGAACCTAAGTTAGTGAGTGTCCTAGCAAATTTTTCTTATTTTTTTGTGCAATGCATGGGCATGCAACTTTTGTTGAAAATAAATAAACACACGAATAGGAATTGGATTTTCTAATTTTGATGGGACAAATAAAGATAATGGAACAACATGCAAGAAAATAATTAAAATTAACGGGAGGATAGAAAAATGCAAACAAGAGGGAAGATGCAAGAGATGAGATTTTTAATGAAAAATAGGCTCTGGTTAGGTTGGAGTTTTCATGCTCAATTAGAATGAAAATGTGATTGATGCCTTGAATTAACCTATACAAGTTCAAATGATTTTTCCAAAGTCATTAAGTTTTAAAACCTACAATTTCTCAATTGTGATCTAAATTATGCTCATGATTTTAGGTTCTAGGTGGGTTAATCATCCCTAATCAACTCAAGAATCCTAGAATGAAATTTTAGTTTTCTAATTCATTAGCTTTCCTAAGTTTATGAATTCTAGAGAAGTTAAAGTTGCCAATTCTAATTCCCATGCAACGTTAAATTCAATAAATTTTCATAAATCCAACAATGGCATCGACCATAAATTTATTCCAAAATTTACATTTGAACACAACCTAACCCTTGTCTAAGACAAATTAGTTCATGATGGAAATTGAGTCACAAATCTCTAGTTTAATCATGCTTTTATTGATCAAGGAGTTCATGCAAAACAACCAACAATGTTCAATAAATTAGCCTAAATCAACTACGATTCTAGCCTAAAACAGTCACGAGTTATGCCTAAAACAGTGAGCAAAAGTAGTCTTAATCAGTACGTAAGCAGCCCAAAAATTCAGTATTAAATTAGTAGTTAACAGCAACCAATAACACTTAGAGATGGGGAAAAAGTTACACAGCAGGTGGCCTTGCTTTTCTAGTTCTTTTCCATAGCAATATTTTATGACCCAAAGCTTTAAACGATGATCCAACTGTTCAAAACGAAGCCCGGTGAGCCCCCAAAAAGCTGACAAAATTTCAGCTAAATCTGACGGTGAAAACTCTGGAAAATGTGCAACTTTGTGAGCGTCTTCTGTGAAAAACCGAATTGCACTATGCTTTCGGTTTTTACTACAGCAATGGCACCTTGATATCTCGGTTTTGCTACAGCAATGACACACCAATGCTCCTGGTTTTGCTACATCAATGGTAGCTCTCGATAGCAGCAAGGACAACCCTCCAGTTTTGCTTCAAGAAAGAGCAGGCACGATTGCAGCAGCCTCTTACTCTCTTAATTGCTTCAACAGACAACAGATGGGCAACCCTTCCTCTCTCACTCAATTGCTTCCGCAAATGCCTTCACCCTCTCGACTGCATTCCTCTTTTTTCGATTGCTTCAACAAAGGGCTATCGATTTTTTTCCTTCCAACGCACGCCCTTTGCTTCAGCAATCTCACGGTTTCTTCTTCTCCCTCTTGATCTCTCCCTCTTTCGGCAACTTCTCCTCCACTTTGCACTTGTAAACTCTAGCCTCCTTATAAGATGGTGTTGCCCTAACTCCACAAATTACAAAAATGCCCTTAGGGGTAGAAAGACCATCTTACCCTTCAGGTAAAATGTCTAAAATGCCCTTAGGGACTCCTGTAATTTTTATGATCTCCTGCACACAGAAAAATCCCAAATAAATTCATCAATTAAATTATAAATCAAACTAAATATGCAAGGATTTTTGGAGTTAAAAATCTCGTCTTTCGGTCTTTAATTAATCGTTAGCTTATTTTCCTAAATTTCTTAAATTAAAGTACAAAAATATCAAAATTAATTCTTTTTTAACCCAATGGTTAATTTCAAGACTTTTTAGCTAACATGCACAATTTAAGGATAAAATAAAATGGGACTCAATAAATTCTATGCAATTCAAGTAGATTAAGCACTAAAATTGTAGTAAAATAACTCTCCATGGCGAGTTATCAGGCTAGTACGTCAACAAGTGTTGTTGATCCTAGCTCATCTAGTCAAGTCGGTTCTCAAGAGTTGGGAATGCCTCGACGTAGTGGGAGGGTTGTGAGACAGCCTGAACGTTACATGGGTTTAGCTGAAACCCAAGTCGTCACCCTTGATGATGACTGCGAGGATCCATAGACCTATGATCAGGCAATGGCAGACGTTGACAAAGACGAATGGATTAAAGCTATGGACCAGGAAGTGGAGTTGATGTACTTAAATTCCGTCTGGGAGCTTGTGGATCAACCGGATGGGGCAAAACCTATAGGTTGTAAATGGATCTACAAGCGTAAACGTGGCGTAGATGGGAAGGTGTAGACCTTGAAAGCACGACTAGTGGCAAAGGGTTTTACCTAGGTTGAAGGGGTTGACTATGAGGAAACGTTTTCTCCTGTTGCCATGGTAAAGTCTATCAGAATCCTTCTGGCCATTGTCGCATACTATGACTATGAGGTATGGCAAATGGATGTCAAGACCGCCTTTCTGAATGGCAACCTTGACGAAACCATCTACATGGACAAACCCAAGGGGTTCATTACCCAAAGCCAAGAGCAAAGGGTTTGTCGGCTTCAAAGGTCTATTTATGGAGTGAAACAAGACTCGAAGTCTTGGAATATACGGTTTGATGAGGCGATCAAATCTTATGGCTTTGATCAGAATGTTGACGAGTCTTGTGTCTACAAGAAAATCGTTAACAGTATTGTCGCATTTCTGATGTTGTATGTGGATGATATACTTCTCCTTGGGAATGAGGTAGGATTTCTTACTGTCATTAAGGAATGGTTGGCTTCGCAATTCCAAATGAAAGATTTGGGAGAAGCACAATATGTTCTAGGTATCCAGATTGTCAAAAATCGGAAGAACAGAGCGCTAGCCATGTCTTAGGCGTCTTATATTGACAAGATGTTTTCTAGATATAAGATGCATAACTTCAAGAAGGGTTTGCTGTCTTTCAGGCATGGGGTTCACTTGTCTAAGGATTAATGTCCTAAGACTCCTTAAGAGGTTGAGAATATGGGACGAATCCCCTATGCTTCAGCTGTAGGGAGCCTGATGTATGTCATGTTGTGTACTAAGTCCGACATCTGTTAAGTAGTTCGGATTGTTTGTAGGTATTAATCCAATCCAGGATTAGATCACTGGACAACCGTAAAGTCAATCCTCAAGTATCTTAGAAGAACGAGGAACTACAACCTTGTGTATGGAAGTGGCGATTTGATCCTTACGGGATACATAGACTCTGACTTTCAGACCGATAAGAATTCTAGGAAATCCACTTCAGGGTCACCCTTCATTCTGAATGGAGGAGTTGTAATGTGGCGAAGCATCAAGTAGGGATGCATCCCTGATTCCACGATGGAATCCGAGTATGTTGCGACTTGTGAAGCTGCAAAGGAAGCGGTTTGGCTTAGGAAGTTCATGCTTGCTTTGAAAGTTGTTCCAAATATGAACTTGTTGATTACCTTGTGTTGTGACAACAGTGGTGTAGCAGCCAACTCGAGAGAACCTCGGAGTCATAAGAGGGGCAAGCATATTGAGCGGAAGTATCACCTGATACGGGAGATTGTGCACCACGGAGACATGACAGTCACGCAAATAGCTTCGGAGCACAACGTTGTTGATCCATTTACAATGGCCCTCACGGCTAAGGTGTTTGAGGGTCACCTAGAGAGTCTAGGTCTTCGAGTGCTTCCTGACAAGGGCAAGTGGGAGTATTGTAAAGGGGTATTCAATGCCCTAGTTTATTGTATTGCTTTATTGTATTACTTTACTGTACATTTAAATAATGTATGATGTACTCCACTAGCTTAGTCCAAGTGGGAGTTTGTTGGGATGTATGTCCTATTCTCGTGTAAGTTTATAATATTCCAAGATGAAATAAATAAGAGTTATTTTTTCAATGTTTTGTGTCTCGCATATTTCATAAACTTAATCCAATAAACTAAGCTCCAGGGTCATTGTATTATGAGAGAACTAGAACTTGAACGGTGTGTAGTGGACACACAGGGAGGATCACGTTCGAGTTAATGACCCGAACAGTCTACAGTATACAGATAGGGTTGGAGACCTAATCCTGGATATGTTGTGGATGCGGTCCGCTTTGTATTAGATACAAACGAGGTGATCCAACTCGTTCATGTGGTTGACATGCGAGTGGGGGTTGTTAGGGTTTGTTCCCTAAAACTCGTAGTTTGTATTTTTGTTCTAATTATTTGTAATAAATTGTTATTACTTCAATAAATCGTTATTGTTCTTTATCTATGACATTGCCTTTGTTTTAAACCCTAAATCCAATAAACTAAACATCCAAGGCTGTTAAATGAATCTTTAATCCCAAATGTGTAGTGTACATATAAAGGATCTCGGTTGAGATACGACCTAAAGGGTCTATAGTTGGGGATAAGGTTTGGGTACCTTACCCTGTAAAAACTATGAATGTGGCCCACTTTGTATTTGATACAAACACTGTGATCCTAACGTGTTCGTGTAGATGACATGTGAGTGGGGATATCCTATGTAATGAGATTACATAAGACCGGACCACGAAATAGCAACCTCTAGCAGTAACTCCATTGACTAGTTAGGTTTCTATTTCACTAGGATGACCTAGGCAACTTGATCTCAATCCTGAGCAGGTTACGAACTTCTGTTCACGGGTGATTGTCCTTTGACTAGTATGGGTGAGAGTGGCAAGATTCGCCGACTCAATATGCCTACCTTCTTGTGGACAAGACCGAGTGAGTGGCTGGGAACTTAACTTGACAAGATGGAATTCACTCCTTCCCGCCTACTAGGGTAAGTACAGGAATGTTCCCTTAAGTGGTGTCTCCGAGTCTTGAACAAAGGGCCCGACCCTCGCATTGGCCCGAGAGGGACTCTGTTTGTTGGTAGGACCACAAACAAATTGTTCATTAGAGGAGCACTGGTACTTAAGGTACAAGATGTAACCCAGGGGTAAAACGGTAATTTGACCCAACTTGTGTTAAGAACATTCGTGAAGGATTGACTTGCTGTTATTGGTCAATATCCATGGACACAGAAATATATCTACAGTGAGAAGAGTGCAAAATTTGTGGGACTTAGTGGAGTGTTCCCATGATTAACGAATGTTGATTGGGAGGTTAATGAGATTAACCGAGCAATCTCGTATCGTTGGAGCTTCTAATCTGTAGGTCCATTAGGTCTACCTTCTAGCTCGTAAAGGGTTCTTAGATCATTTGAATTTGAAATGTTCAAATTCATAATGGAATAAACTTAATGTATATTGATACGTTATAATTTATAGTTTTTGAACTATATATTATAAATTTAATGTGTATATGATCCATATTAAATTACATGAGAGAATTAAATATTTGAAAGAGTACAAATATTAAATTCAAATGTGAATGTGATTCATATTTGAAAGCTATAGGTTAAATTTAATATACATTATACGTGCATTAAAACTATAGGATATAGGGATAATTGATTAAATGTGATTTAATCTAAATTAAATATAAGTATTTAATTTATTTTAATTAAATAAGTTTTATTTGATTAATTAATTAATACGATTAATTAATTAAAAATAAAAATAGGGAACATGTTAGAAGGACACGTTCCCCCTCTCTCCCAACTCCCTATTCGATAGGGAGTGGGAGATGCCCTCTACAGACTGGTTTTTCTCCTGGTGAGAAGAACACAGATGGGGCAATCCAATCTATTGAATTTTCAGTGGGAAAAAATTTTCTCTCTCTCACTCTCTCATTCCAAATTCTCCAACTGTTGGAATCCTTCCCACAAAGGATTTGATCTAAGTTGAATCTCAGAGCATAGGAGGTTCTCCTGTTGGTGGTGTTCTGTTGGGGAAAAACAGAGAACTTTTGGAAGTTCCTGAGTTGCTGTACGATTTGAAACAAGGAGTTGTTGCTGAGGAAAACTAAAATGGTATTCTTCTTCTCCCCTTTAGTTTAATTGTTAAACCTTTAGCATGATTGTATGCATTTTTCCATGCCTAATTAGATTAGAATTTCCATGTTTTTTCTGTTTTGTTAATGTATGGATTTTTGCATTTCCACCAAAACAAACTTACATATTAGATTCCAAACTCGTTTCTGCTGCTTAAGGGGATCCGATCTCCATCAATTGGTATCCGAGCAATGTTTGTTTTGCTTTGGTTGAAGCAAAATTGCATTGATATGGTGGGAAATGCATTAGGTTTGCTGTAAAACTAGCTTAGGAATATTTTGGCCTTAGTTTACTTTTGATTTGATCAATTTAAGTGTAAAAGCCTCTGTGTTTTGGGCAATTAAGTGCTTTATCGAGTCTGTATTCGAGTTATGAGTCGTTCGGGGCCAGTTTCATGTAATTCGGATGAGAATCGAAGGAGAATTTGAAGTTTTAAGTTGTTGTGTTCGAAGAGAAAAACCACTGTCGAAGCAGCAGCGTTCCAACGCCGTTCATCAGCGTTGCAACGATGAGGAACTGTGTCGCAACGCCTTCATCCCTATCGACGTGGGAGTTCCAGGGGCGGCGGCGTTACGCGCTTTCCCTTACTGCGTTGCGCGCCACCGATAGAAGCGCGCGCAAACGAAACGAGCGCCGCGCTCGCGCCGCATCGCCGCGTTACAACGCCGTGATGATTTTCCAAAGCACCGCACCCGATTCGAGCGATTCAGTGGTTTTGGTCCGGTTCGAGAGGTTCAAGCCCGGTTCAAGGTGTATTGGACCGGTTTCATGTAATAAAATTAGTGTAATTTTATTATTTTGCACTTTAGGGGCCAAATTGTTCCGGTTTTACAACTATATGTCTTTATGAATGTCATTTAGATTTTTCCCACCTTAGGATAAGCATGTTCATGCATTTTATTTGTATAATTGTTATATGAATATAGATAACATGCATGATTAATTTATTTTTCATAAGTAATGAATTATAATTGTTATAATTAGATTATATGGAAAATAAATTGCATGGAGCATGAAATTACTTAGTTTAAAATAAATGTTATTTTATTTTAAGTAATTTAATTATTCAATTAGTTGAATATTTATTTTATTTATAATTCCAACAATGGTTTTACAATATAGTTTCTTTATCATAGGTTATTTATTAATTTTTTAAAAGTTATAAATTAAAGGGGTTTTAGAAACCTTAACCTATAATAAAGAAATGTATGTAAACATAGGAACTTGGGTTAAAATTTC
Source organism: Trichosanthes cucumerina (assembly GCA_036507285.1). NCBI lineage: Eukaryota > Viridiplantae > Streptophyta > Magnoliopsida > Cucurbitales > Cucurbitaceae > Trichosanthes > Trichosanthes cucumerina. Next base: position 58,202,611 of record CM071838.1, read on the forward strand.
AAATTAGTTTTAAATTGTTTAAAATTAATTTAGATCTAAGTTTTAGTTTCTAATAGGATTAGAAATTAGTCTTACGTAGTATTTTAAATAGTTTAAAATATAGTAGGACATTAGGACTTTGGTTATAAGGGAACTCTACTGGTGAAGTTCTGTCTAAGGTTAGGGGTACTTAAGTTGACGGTTAACGGAACACCTCCTACTTGGGAACTGATCCAGAACTTGAGTTGAATTAACCTTAGTTCTATTTTATCTCTATGTAATTAAAATGTTTATTCACCTAGACATAAGGTTCAAAGACCTAGTTATAATAGTTATAATAGGCATAGACTTAGATAGATTCTTTTAGCCAGAATCCGACTAAGTTAAACCTATACCCTAATCTTAGAAGCTTCAGTGGGAGAAAACGAGATGTTCGCATCAAGTTTACTCTCACGTCCTCAAGAGTTCACACCGTGAGTTCCATGCTCGGCTACGTGGCGTCAATAGGGTGTCCCCCTACGGTATGTGTTATGGTTCAATACCAAGGTGAATGAGGGAAGTATCCATAGTAAATGGGAGCAGGACGTGTGTCAACGTATCCTACGGCTCCTCCATTAGGTCGCACCGTGAGATTTCTATAGTCTGTCTGGTAGGTTGTCCTTGAACAGCCAAACCCTACGGAGGACCTGACTATAGGGATCGGAACACCGCGAACTCCAGAAATGGATAGGGTCTCTTTAGTAATATGCCAACAGTTGTCTTTCTTAATAGTAGCCTGTTGGTTCGGACCTATTGGATCTGAAAATGGTAGGGTCACATTTACGGGATGAGTTAAGCTAGTTAACAAGTCCTTGACCAAACAAACGGTAGCTAAGGACCATTGAGACATGAGATGTTCTGGTAGTGAGAATTGGCTGAGAAAGTCTCAATTCAGGGGAGGAATGACTGATCGCCCGACGGAGGCTTTTGTTTTAAACCCTTGAAATATCATTGCAAGATTTAAGGTTTAATTTAAACACTAGTTTTAGTTTAAACACTAGGGTTCTTTAATAATTTTGCTAAATTTGATTGGTTTTATAATGGGTTAAAAGGCATGACTAATTAGAACTATTTTGGATTTTCAGCATGTCGTCCTCGATTATAGCCTTATTAAAAAGTGATTGTTTAACTTGTGAGAATTTTACTACGTGGAAGTCCAACCTGAATACGATTCTTGTTGTTGACGACCGCCGATTTGTACTGACTAAGGAATGTCCTCGTGTCCTCTGCTCAAACGCTCCTCAATGCATTGGGAGGCATACGACCGTTGGATCAAGGCCAATGATAAGGCCAAGGTCTACATTTTGGCTAGTGTTTCTGAAGTTCTAGCCAAAAAGCACGAGGGCATGATCTCAGCTCGTGAGATCATGAGTTCGTTGCGAGGATATGTTTGGACAATCTATGCGGGCCAGTCGCGCACGAATCCCTCAAATACGTTTATAACTCCCGTATGAAGGAGGGGTCATCGATGAGAGAACACGTTCTCGATCTGATGGTCCACTTCAACGTGGCTGAGATGAACGGAGCGGTCGGACGAGCAAAGTCAGGTCTCGTTCATCCTAGAATCTCTTCCGAAGAGTTTCCTGCAATTCTGCAGCAATTTGGTGATGAACAAGATAGAGTATAACCTAACTACTCTCCTTAATGAACTACAAACTTTCCAGTCTCTTATGAAGAATAAGGGACAGGCTGATGGAGAGGCAAATCTGTATGCCCATTCCAGAAGGTCCCAGAAGGGTTCATCCTCTTGGACTAAGTCCTGTGGTTCATCTTCTGGGCTTAAGAAGACCCAAAAGAAGAAGATAGGAGGGAAAGGGAAGGCACCCGCTGCTGATAAAGGTAAGGAAAAGGCCAAGGTTGCAGACAAAGGAAAATGTTTCCACTGCAACGTTGATGGGCACTGGAAGCGAAACTGCCCAAAATACCTTGCTGAGCTCAAAGAGAAGAAAGGTAAATTAGATTTGCTTATTCTTGAAACTTGTTAGTGGAAAATGATGATTTTACCTGGATACTTGATTTAGGAGCCACTAATCATGTTTGCTCTTCGTTTCAGGAAACTAGTTCCTTCAAGGAGCTCGAAGAGGGTAAGATGACGCTCAGTGTTGGAACGGGAGACGTCGTCTCAGCTCATGCAGTGGGAGATGCCAAACTGTTTTTCGGAGATAGATTTATTTTATTAAAAAATCTGTATATAGTTTCTAAGATTAAGAGGAACTTAATTTCTATCTCTTGTTTAATAGAACTTGGTTATTGTATTTCTTTTTCTTTGAATGAAGCGTTCATTTTAAAAGAGGGTGTCAATATTTGTTCTGCTAAATTGAAAAACGGCTTGTATGTACTTAAACCGAATCAAACTAAAGCAATTTTAAATCATGAGATGTTTAAAAATGTTAATACTCAAAGTAAAAGGCAAAGAATTTCTCCAAATAATAATACCTATCTATGGCATCTTAGACTTGGTCATATTAATCTCAACCGGATTGAGAGACTTTCTAAGAATGGACTTCTAAATAAGTTAGAAGATGATTGTTTACCTCCTTGCGAATCTTGCTTGGAAGGTAAAATGACCAAGCGACCTTTTACTGGAAAATGTTACAGAGCCATAGAGCCCTTAGAACTTATACATTCGGATCTTTGTGGTCCGGTGAATGTTAAAGCTCGAGGAGGGTACGAATATTTCATCTCTTTCATAGATGATTATTCTAGGTATAGTTATTTATATCTAATGCTTCACAAGTCTGAGGCTCTTGAAAAGTTCAAAGAGTATAAGGCTGAAGTAGAGAATGCATTAGGAAAAATCATTAAAACACTTCGATCTGATCGAGGTGGAGAGTATATGGATTTGAGATTCTAGAACTATATGATAGAACATGGAATTAAATCCCAACTCTCAGCACCTAATACACCACAACAAAATGGTGTGTTAGAAAGGAGAAATAGAACTTTGTTAGACATGGTTTGGTCTATGATGAGTTATGCTCAATTGCCTGCCTCGTTCGGGGGATACGCAGTAGAGACTGCAGTTTAAATCTTGAACACTGTTCCATCAAAGAGTGTTTTAGAAACACCTTTTGAGTTGTGGAAGGGGTGGAAACCTAGTTTACAACACTTCAGGATTTGGGGTTGTCCAGCACACTTGCTAGTGACAAACCCAAAGAAACTGGAACCTCGTTAAGGATTGTGCCAATTTGTTGGCTATCTCAAAGAAACGAGAGGTGGTCTTTTCTACGACCCACAAGAAAACAAGGTGATTGTATCGACAAACGCCACTTTCTTGGAGGAAGATCACATGAGAAACCATAAACCGCGTAGTAAATTAGTGCTAGATGAAGCTACAAATAAACCAACAAGAGTTGTTGATCAAGTTGGACCTTCATCAAGAGTTGATGGAGGAGCCAACACCTCAAGTCAGTCTCGTCTTTCTCAATCATTGGGAATGCCTCGACGCAATAGGAGGGTTATTTCCCAACCTGACCGCTACTTGGGTTTAGCTCAAACTCAAGTCGTCATACCTGATGACGGCGTAGAAGATCCATTGTCTTATAAACAGGCAATGAATGACGTAGACAAAGACCAATGGATCAAAGCCATGGACCTTGAAATGGAGTCAATGGACTTCAATTCAGTATGGGAACTTGTAGACCAACCTGAAGGGGTTAGACCCATAGGCTGTAAATGAATCTATAAAAGAAAGAGACATTCAGCCAGAAAGGTACAGACCTTTAAGGCTAGACTTGTAGCAAAGGGTTTTACCCAAAGGGAAGGAGTTGATTATGAAGAAACTTTTTCCCTTGTTGCTATGCTTAAGTCTATAAGGATACTCTTGTCCATAGCCGTGTTTTATGATTATGAAATTTGGCAAATGGACGTCAAGACTACCTTTTTGAATGGTAATCTTGACGAGAGCATCTATATGTCTCAGCCCGAAGGGTTCATAACCCAAGGTCAGAAGCAAAAAATTTGCAAGCTCAATCGATCCATTTATGGGTTGAAACAAGCATCCAGATCTTGGAATATAAGATTTGATACTGCGATCAAGTCTTATGGCTTTGACCAAAACGTTGATGAGCCTTGTGTTTACAAGAGGATCATCAACGACAAAGTAGCTTTATTAGTACTTTATGTGGATGATATCCTACTCATTGGGAATGATGTATGATACCTAACTGACATAAAGAATTGGTTGGCGACCCAATTCCAAATGAAAGATTTGGGAGAGGCGCAATATGTTCTTGGAATTCAGATCTTCAAGAATCGCAAGAACAGAACGCTAGCACTGTCTCAAGCGTCTTATATCGATAAAATATTGTCCCGATATTCGATGCAGAATTCCAAGAGGGGCTTGTTTCCCTTCAGGCATGGAGTTCATTTGTCTAAGGAACACTGTCCTAAGACACCTCAAGTAGTTGAGGATATGAGACGTATTCCCTATGCCTCTACAGTAGGTAGCTTAATGTATGCTATGTTATGCACGAGGCCAGACATTTGTTATGTAATGGGAATAGTCAGTAGGTACCAGTCCAATCCAGGGTTAGACTACTGGACAACAGTTAAAAATATCCTCAAGTATCTTACGAGAACGAGTGACTATACGCTTGTGTATGGGACTAAGGATTTGATCCTTACTGGATACACTGATTCTGATTTTCAGAGCGATAAGGATTCTCGAAAATCCACATCGGGATCAATTTTCACCCTTAACGGGGGAGCTATAGTATGGCGAAGCATCAAGTAATGATGCATCGCTGACTCCACAATGGAGGTTGAGTATGTCGCTGCTTGTGAAGCAGCTAAGGAGACTGTTTGGCTAAGGAAATTCCTTACTTATTTGGAAGTTGTTCCAAATATGGAATTTCCCATCACCTTATACTGTGACAACAATGGTGCGGTAGCCAATTCGAAGGAACCTCGCAGCCATAAGCGAGGCAAGCACATCGAGAGGAAGTATCACCTGATACGAGAAATAGTGCAACGAGGAGATGTGACAGTCACTAAGATCGCTTCGGAGCACAAGTTTTGGATGCCCTAGTTTATTGTATTTCTATCTTTTGTAACCACTGTTTTAGATTATGATGTACCCCACTAGAGTTTTAGTTCAAGTGAGAGTTTGCAGGGTTTGTGCCCTAAAACTCGTAGTTTTTGTATTTCTGTTCTAATTATTTGTAATAAATTGTTATTTGTTCAATAAAGCGTTATTGTTCTTTATCTATGACATTGCCTTTGTTTTAAACCCTAAATCCAATAAACTAAACATCCAAGGCTGTTAAATGAATCTTTAACTGAATGTAGTGTACATATAAAGGATCTCGGTTCGAGATACAGCCTAAAGGGTCTATAGTTAGGGGATAAGGTTTGGGTACCTTACCCTGGTAAAACTATGAATGTGGCCCACTTTGTATTTGATACAAACACTGTGATCCTAACGTGTTCGTGTAGATGACATGTGAGTGGGGATATCCTATGTAATGAGATTACATAAGACCGGACCACGAAATAGCAACCTCTAGCTGTAACTCCGTTGACTAGTTAGGTTTATATTTCACTAGGATGACCTAGACAACTTATCTCAATCCTGAGCAGGTTACGAACTCCTGTTCGCGAGGGATTGTCCTTTGACTAGTATGGGTGAGAGTGGCCAGATTCGCCGACTCAATATGCCTACCTTCTTGGAGACAAGACCGAGTGAGCGGCTGGGAAACTTAACTTGGCAAGATGGAATTCACTCTTTCCCGCCTACTAGGGTAAGTAGAGGAATGTTCCCTTAAGTTGTGTCTCCGGGACTTGAATAAAGGGCTCGACCCTCTCATTGGCCCGAGAGGGACTCTGTTTGTTGGTAGGACCACAAACAAATTGTTCATTAGAGGAGCACTGGTACTTAAGGTACAAGATGTAACCCAGGAGTAAAACGGTAATTTGACCCAGTTGGTGTTACGAACATTCGTGAAGGATTGACTTGCTGTTATTGGTCAATATCCATGGACACAGAAATATATCTGCAGTGAGAAGAGTGCAGCTGTGGGACTTTAGTGGAGTGTTCCCGCAGTTAACGAATGTTGATTGGGAGGTTACGAACATTCGTGAAAGATTGACTTGATACGATATAATTTATAGTTTTGGAACTATATATTATAAATTTAATGTGGATATGATCCATATTAAATTACTTGAGAGAATTAAATATTTGAAAGGGTTCAAATATTAAATTCAAATGTGGATGTGATTCATATTTGAAAACTATAGGTTAAATTTAATGTACATTAGATGTGCATTAAAACTATAGGATAGAGGGATAATTGATTAAATGTGGATATGATCCATATTAAATTACATGAGAGAATTAAATATTTGAAAGAATTCAAATATTAAATTCAAATGTGAATGTGATTCATATTTGAAAACTATAAGTTAAATTTAATGTACATTAGATGTGCATTAAAACTATAGGATAGAGGGATAATTGATTAAATGTGATTTAATCTAAATTAAATATAAGATATTTAATTTATTTTAATTAAATAAGTTTTATTTGATTAATTCATTAATATGATTAATTAATTAAAAATAAAAATAGGGAACGTGTTAGGAGGACACGTTCCCCCTCTCCCCCAACTCCCTATTCGATAGGGAGTGGGAGATGCACTTTACAGACTGGTCTTTCTCCTGGTGAGAAGGACACAAATGGGACAATCCAATCGATTGAATTTTCAGTGTGAAAAAGTTTTCTCTCTCTCTCACTCTCTCATTCCCAAATTGTCCAACTGTTGGAATCCTTCCCACAAACGATTTGATCTAAATTGAATCTTAGAGGATAGGAGGTTCTCCTGTTGGTGGTGTTCTGTTGGAGAAAAACAGAGAACTTTTGGAAGTTCCTAAGTTGTTGTACGATTTGAAGCAAGGAGTTGCTGCTGAGGAAAACTACATAGGTATTCTTCTTCTCCCCTTTAGTTTAATTGTTAAACCTTTAGCATGTTTATATGCATTTTTCCATGCCTAATTAGAATAGAATTTCCATGTTTGTTGTGTTTTGTCAATGTATGGGTTTTTGCATTTCAACCAAAACAAGCTTGCATATTACGATTCCAAACTCGTTTCCGCTGCTTAAGGGGATTCAATCTCAATTAGGGGCATCATGTGCAATGAGATTGTACAAGATCGAACCGTGAATTATTAGACTTACTAATGTAACACTGTTGACAGTATAAGACTAATAAATTCGTAGATGACCATTACTGGCTCGACCTTAATCCTGAGCGTGTTATGGACTCCTATCTGCGGGGGTTTGTCCTTTGACTAGTACGGGTGAGGGTGGCCACTGTTGCTCGCCCAATATGCCTATCTTCTCAGGGACATGACCACATGGGGAGCTGGGATCTTGACTACGTGAGATGGAATTCACTCGTTCCCGAATTAGGGAAACTAGAGGGGTTGTTCCCTTAAGTGTTGTCTCCAGGGCTTGAACAACGGGGCCCCACCCTCTCACTGGCTCGAGAGGGTTGTTGTTTATGGTTGTACCATGCAATGTAGTTGTTCATTAGAGGAGCAGTGAGACTTAAGGAGCAAGAGGTAGACACAGGAGTATAACGGTAATTTGACCCAACAGAGTCTACGAACAACCTGTGAAGGGTCGACTCACGGGTATTGGTTATATCAATGGACACAACTTGTCCTACAATGATGAAAGTGTAGCTACGGGCCTTAGTGGAGTGTTACCGTAGCTAATGAATGTTTAATAATCGGGTCAAATAGTTTGACAGGTTAGTCTCCGATCATTGGAGCTCGTCATCTGTAGGTTCATTAGGTCACTCGGTTGGCTCAAATTGTACCAATTGAGGGTTTACTGTTTGGTGTGAATTTGAAATGTTCAATTTCATTATTTGGGTATTTATGTCATTTATATGTGATATAGATGACATAATATATAGTTCGATGTGAATGAGATTCATAATAAACTATAGTATAGCCAATTGATTAATTAGTGCTAATTGGAGAAATTGAATTGACAGAAATTAAATTGAATGTTATTCAATTTAAAATTCCACAATTATGCAAATGAGATTTGTATAATAAGGTATGAGATACCTTATATTATGTGATATGCAAATATGATTTTTATATCATATAGTTGTGGTAAAATGGTGAATTGGTGGAGATATTAACTCCACCACACACCATTATTATAAAAAGGTGCAATCAAAGGCATTTGGTAAGGAATTTGTCCTTTTTTGGATTTTGATCCAAAGAGAGCAAAGAACAATTCTCTCATTCTCTCTCAATTCTCTCTAGAATTTTCCTCACCCAAAAGCAAAGGGAGTCCCACATACTCTCTCTCAACCTCCCGAGAACAACCGAGAAGACATTTTGAAAGTGTCTCATTGTTTGGTTCGAGGATCGAGTTCGTAGAGATCGTTGGTTCGAGAGGGATCATGATCGGAGGAGGGAAAACTTTGAAGAAGAGTTCTTCAAGAAGTAAGTAATGTGTTACTTACTAATTTTTCTTCCATTTTATGCAGGTTTAGCCTAGGATTAATTAGATTAATTCAATTTTAAGATACGTTTTTTATAGCACACAAAATGTGCTATCCTTAGGCTTAATTATTGCTAGTTTTATGATCATTTCAGGGTTGTGATGTGTTTTAAACCACTCAATTTCAGGTTAAGAGCGTAAATAGGATAATTTGAGACAATTTGGATCACTCGGGATCGAAATGAGGCTATTTGGAGCTAAAAATAACATCAATTGGAAGTAGAAAGATCAATCCAAGCTAGTAGACCCGAGGTAATGGTGTGCAACGCCATGCAAAGCGTTGCAACGTCGAGCATGCAGTTTTGAAGAATAGAAGAACTCTGCGATAACGCGACACCGGCATTTGGCGGCGCATCGCGCGCCAGATCGATAGCAACGCGCGCGTTAGGGTAGCGGCGTTACAACGCTGCCCTCAGCATTGCAACGCCATCGAGACATTCCTTATTTACCATTCGTTTAGGGTACAGAGTTGCAACGTTTTCCCTAACGTTGCAACGCTGTACCGTTGATGCCTATAAATATAACCTTATTTCTTCTTGCAAAGGGAGCCAAATTTGATAGAGAATTCACCCTAAATTCAAAATACACTTTGTGAGAAGAGAAAAGAGAGTGTTCTTGGGAGCCAAAGCATTCGTGGAGGTTCGAGATCGAAGAAGGGAGCTCGGAGACGAAGGACCGACATCGACACATAAGTTTAATTTCTTTTTCTTTCAGATTGTAACACTGTTTTAAGACATTTCCTATAACTTTAGCTTGGTTTTATTGTGATTTAGAGTAGCTAAATGTTGTAGTTAGAATTTGATTTGCATGTTAAGACTTATTTGCTATGTATTGAAGTATGTCTTGTTCTTTATTTTTGGCAATTCGTTCTTTAACTCTGTGATATTGTTGGTTTAAGTGGACTCGAGAGATAAAGCTTAGATTAGAGCAAAGTTGTGAAAACCCTTAGAAGTCTTGCATGAGAATGACCTAGATGTTTAAGAGAAACACATAAAGAAGTTGCTTAATGTCGTGCATGCTTTAGATTTATTAATGAGACTTAGAATTTATTGTGTGCGCGAGGCTCACTAAGAATCGAGAGATTTTCTTGAGTATTCTACTTCTTGTTTATAAATTCATTACATTAGTTCATTGCATGTGTTAATTAAGTTAGTTATTAACTTGTGAAGTCAAATTCCTCCAAATCTATCAATTCGTGTCTCCACTTGTTTGTTTGTTGTTTGTCTTTATTTCCATCACCTATCCATGTTATGTTACTTTAGCTAAAATTAAGAATTAGTATCTTGATAATTAATTAATCTAGAAACTCATTCCCAAGGACGATACTTGGACTCTTGGAATTCCTAATCCCTTCACAAATTACCGTTTTACCCCTGTGTCTACCTCTTGCTCCTTAAGTACCACTGCTTCTCTAATGAACAACATTCTTGTATGGTCCGACCATAAACAACAACCTTCTCGTGCCAATGAGAGAGTGGGGCTCCATCGTTCAAGCCCTGGAGACATCACTTAAGGGAACAACCCCTCTAGTTTCCCTAATTCGGGAACGAGTGAATTCTATCTTGCGTAGTTAAGTTCTCAGCTCCCCACGTGGTCCTGCCTCCAAGAAGATAGGCATATTGAGTGAACATATGTGGTCACCTTCACCCGTACTAGTCAAAGGACAGACCCCCGCAGACAGGAGTCCGTCAGTAACACGCTCAGGATTAAGGACGAGACACTAATGGTCATCTACGAAGTTATTAGTCTCATACTGTTAACGGTGTTACATCAGCAGGTCTAATAATTCACGGTTCAGTCTTGTACAATCTCATTGCACAGGATGCCCCACTCGCATATCAACAACATGAATGAGCTAAATCACCTCGTTTGTATCTAATACAAAGCAGGTCGCATCCACAGTGTAACAAGGATGAGGTTTCCAACCCTATCTATATACTTTAGACCGTTCGGGTCATTAACTCGAACGTGATCCTCCCTATGTGTAAACTACACATTGTTCAAGTTCTGTATCTCTCTAAGGATATGACCCTGGAGCTTCGTTTATTGGATTACATAAATTGCGAGACACAAAGTTTGAATAAATAACTTTTATTTATTTCAACAATAAATATTACAAACTACACGAGATTAGGACATAAACCTCAACACTGTGAAGGGTCAACTTGTTGGGATGGATGTCCTAATCTCGTTTAGCTTGTAAATTTTACATTTGAAATTAATAAAGGTTATTTATTTCATCGTTTTGTGTCTCGCATTTCTTACAAACTTTGTCCAATAAACTAAGCTCCAGGGTCATTGAATATATGAGAGAACAAGAACTTGAACGGTGTGTAGTGGACACACAGAGAGGATCATGTTCGAGTTAATGACCTGAATGGTCTAAAGTATATGGATAGGGTTGGAGACCTAATCTTGGATACGTTGTGGATGTGGTCCGCTTTGTATTAAGATACAAAGGAGATGATCTGACTCGTTCATGTGGTTGACATGCGAGTGGGGGAATCCTGTACAATGAGATTGTACAAGAACACCGTGAATTATTATACCTACTAATGTAACACCATTGACAGTATGGACTAATAACTTCGCAGATGACCATTAGTGACTCGACCTGAATCCTGAGCGTGTTACGGACTCCTGTCTGCGGGGGTCTATCCTTTGACTAAGACAAGTGAGAGTGGTCACAGTTACTCGCCCAATATGTCTATCTTCTAAGGGACAGGACCAAGTAGGGAGTTGGGAACTTAACTACGCGAGATGGAATTCACTCCTTCCCGCTTTTAGGGAAACTAGAGGGATTGTTCCCTTAAGTGTTGTCTCTAGGGCTTGGACAACAGGCGCCCACCCTCTCACTGGCACGAGAGGGGTGTTGTGTATGGTTGGATCATTACAACGTTGTTGTTCATTAGAGGAGCAGTGGGGACATAAGGAGCAAGAAGTAGACATAGGGGTAAAACAATAATTTGACCCAGCAGTGTCTACGAATAACCTTTGAAGGGTCGACTCATGAGCATTGGTTATATCAGTGGACACATCTTATCTTACACTAACGGGAGTGCAACTACGGGCTTTAGTGGAGTGTTACCGTAGCTAATGAATGTTGATTAACTGGGTCAAAGAGTTTGATAGGTTAATCTCGGATCATTGGAGCTCGTCACTGTAGGTCCATAAGGTCCCTCGGTTGGCTCAAACTGGATTAATAGAAGGTTTACACTTTTTGTTTGAATTTTAAGTGTTCAAGTTCACTAAAGGGTAATTATGTCATTTATATGAGATATGAATAATATATTATATAGTTTAATGTGAATGAGATTCATAATAAACTATAGGTTAGCCTAATTGTTGAATTAGGGCTAACTTGGAGAAAATAGATTGAGAGAAATTAAATTGAATGTGATTCAATTTATAAATCCACAATAATACAAATGTGATTTGTAAAATGAGATATGAGATATCTTATAATATGTGGTTATGCAAATATGATTTGCATAACCTATGGTTGTGGTAAAATGGTAAATAGGTGGAGGTTTCAACTCCACCTATCACCATTATTTAAACCCCTTTGCAAGAAGGGGAAGGTGATCATTTACTCATTTTTGGAAAACTCACCAAAAGAGGCAATCCTATTCTCTCAAAATTCTCCTCCCAAAACCAAAGGATCCCACAATCCTCCTTCTACTTAAGGAAGAACAACCGAGTAACCAAGTGGTGGTGTCTAGATCGTTGTTCGTGTGAGGAGATCGAGATCGTTGAGAACGAGGAGAGCACGAAGAGTTCATGATCGGACGAAGGATTTTGAAGACGGTCTTCAACAAGTAAGTAACTATAACTTGCTGGTTTTTCCTTCTTAGAAAACATGTTTAGCCTAATTCTATTAGATAGTTTAATTTTAATGAAATTGAAATACACAACGATACCACGACGATTCGATCGTCTTCCACTGCGCGGGGATTCTCATTCCCTTCAACAACTCATAGTTATTGACTATATCAATGGACACAACACAGTCTACAGTGAGGAGAGTTCAACTACAAGTCTATAGTGGAGTGACTTGTAGTTAATGAATGTTGATTGATTAGATCAAAGAGTTTGATCGGTCAATCTCGTATCATTGGAGTTCATGATCTGTAGATCCATTGGGTCCCTCCGTTGGCCTAATATGGAAATATTGAGGGTGTAAAGTTTGAAGTGAAATTGAAGTGTTTAATTTCATATATGAGGAGATATATCAGTTATGTGTGATATAATTGATGTAATATAGTTTAATGAGAATTTGATTCACAATAAACTATATACTAAAATGAGAGTTACCTTATAATTATGTATATATGCAAATATGATTTGTAAATACATAATGTGAGCACTATATTGAACAATAGGGATAGGATGATAATTTCCATCCTATTTTCCTATAAATAGGTGCATGAGATGCACATTAAGGCAAGGCAAGACATTTTTATAAGAGAAACCCTAGTGCCCATTCCTTGTGGAAAAGTTTCATTCCCTCTCTCAAAAGTCTCTCCTAACTCCAAGAGGAATCCCACCTTCCTCCCTCTCCTAGAGATACAACGGAGAAGATCTAGTAGTAGTGTCGAATTTGTTCAAGACTTATTATGAACACAAGATCGTTGAGAACGTGAGGAGCGAGGAGCACGAGAAGTTTCAAATCTACAAAGGTAACAATATGTTGACCATATTTCTTAGTTTATGCTTAATCGTTGTTAGTTCATGTTCTTGATTTGATCTACGTAACAAATTACAAGAACACGTGATTCAATTCGCTTCCGTTGCGGGATCCGATCCTATCATTTGTAGTGTTATTGTGAACCTTTGGGCTTTAAGTAAGGGCTACTTACTGAATATTTTTACACCCATTGATGGTTCTTGCTTATCCAAGGCTCAATCAAATACAATTATTATATAACTTATCTAAAATTAAATACTTGTAGTACTTAATAGTGGACCAGGTCGAACCACAAAGAGCAATGAATTTCAACTTTCCAAGATTAGATTCCAACAGAAAATAAGAAAAAATGGGGGGGTTTGTGTGTTTGGTTGAATTTAAATAAACAAAAACTTAAATAAAGAGAGAAAGAGAATTTAGAAGATATTAAATCTTATCAAGTTCTAGTTCATAGGCACAGTTATCTAGATTGTAATTTAGATCTCATGCATTCATAAATAAATTTTAGCTAAATTGGCAATTAACTTGGTCAGTTTAATGGTTCACCCAAAAAGTTTTTTCCCTAAGTTCATTAATTTTACATGTCAGCATAAGTTAACCTCAGTCATCTTAATTATCTTGTTTTTCATAACATAAACAACTAAGACAAAACCATTAAGCAATGTGAAAGACCAAGACACCTTAATTAGATAAATCCAATTAACATGCTTTTTAAATTCTCTAGAGTCTAACATGTCTGCTATGAATCCAAGGGTCTCCAAAAAGTCACACACAATTATAACTCTAGTGTTATAAAATCAACGTCATGATTGAGGTGTCAATTCAATCATGAATAATAGTAGACATGCATAAACAATTGAGGCGTCAGCTCAATCAAAGATGCATAGTCATAAGATTAAAGTAAAGAATTCAAGAATTGAATGCCAATAGAGTTAAGAATTATAAACAAGTCTCACTACATTACAATTGATTTTGACTGACCTATGAACCAGAAGAGGAGGTTTAGCCAAGAATAGTAACGAACACTTCAATAGGCTCTATGGTCTTCGTCAATACAACCCAAAAACTATAAAAACTATAAAAGAAACTATCCTAAACACTAAACTAAAGCTAATTTCGAAAGTGGGAGAAAAATTTATGTACTAAGCTATCTAAAACTTAGGGAAATGTTTGTCTTTATAATCGATGGGAGTGCTAGACGCAAAGGAGGGTGTCTAGACACTCCCCCATCTACTTAAGATAAATCTAAGAAAATATGGGTTGCGTCTCGACGCTTGCAGCGTCGAGCAGAGCCTCCTCACAATGTCAAGCGAACTCTTATCGAATGATATTGATAACTCGCCATAAGGGATTTATTTTACTAGAATTTTAGTGTTTAATCCACTTGAATTGCATTTAATTTAGTGATCTTCATGTTATTTTATCCCTAAATTGTATGTGTTAACTTTAAAATCTTGAATTTAATCATTGGGTTAAAAAAGAATTAATTTTGATGTTTTTGTGCTTTAATTCAAGAAATTCAGGAAAATAAGCTAACGGTTACTTAAAGACAAAAATTTGATATTTTTCTTAACTCCAAAAATCCTTGCGTATTTAGTTTTATTTATAATTGACTTCATAAATTTATTTGAGATTTTTCTGTGTGGAGGAGATGTTTAAAAATTACAAGAGTCCCTAAGGGCATTTTAGACATTTTACCCGAAGGGTAAAATGGTCTTTTTATTCTTAAGGACATTTTTGTAATTTGTGGAGTTAGGGCAACACCATCTTGTATAAGAAGGTTAGGGCTTACAAATGTGAAAGAGGGGAGAACGAGTAGTGACAAAAGAGGAAGAGACCGAGAGAGAACGGGCGATTGCTACAGCAAAGGTGTGCATTGAAGAGGAAAATGTTGAAGGTTCCATTGTTGTAGCAATCGTGCGAGTGATAAAAATTGAAGCTTTAGGGTGTCATTTCTATAGCAAAATCGAGATGTCATTGTTGTAGCAAAAATCGGGAGCATCAGTGCAGTTCAATTTTCACAGACGTCGTTCACAAAGTTTGTGATTTCTGGATATTGAACCGTTGGAGTTTGCTACAATTTTATCAGCCTATTGGAGACTCATAGAGCTTCGTTTATAACGGTTGGATCGTCGTTTGGAGCTTCGCTGTGTCAGATATCGCTGTCACGTTGGGCGACCACTGCAGTTTAGTTTTTCATAGACGACTCTCACAAAGTTATCGTTTGCCGGAGTTTCAACCATTGGATTGTGCTGCAATTTTGTCAGCGTGTCAAAGACTCATAGGCCTTCGGTTTGAACAGTTAGATCGTCGTTTTGAGCTTGGTTTATCCGATATCACAGTCGGACAGAACCTAAAAAAAACTGTTGCGATCGACCCCCTTTCTTTGAAGCAATTGATGATATTGTTCTTTGAAGCCAACAAACAGACTTTCTTTGAAGCAAAGTGCCTGCTGCACCACCATCGCAGGAGGGTGCTACTAGGCAATTGCTGTAGCAAAACAAGGCCACCTGTTGTGTAACATCTTCCCTATCTCTAAGTGTTATTGCTTGCTATCAACTGCCAATTTAATACTGAATTTTTGGGTTGTTTATATACTGATTTAGAATACTTTCGCTCACTGTTTTAGGCATAACTCGTGACTGTTTTAGGCTAGAATCGTGGTGTATTTAGGCTAATTTATTGAACATTGTTGGTTGTTTTGCATGAACTCCTTGATCATAAAAGCATTGTTAAACTAGAATCGTGGTTGATTTAGGCTAATTTATTGAAAATTGTTGGTTGTTTTGCATGAACTCCTTGATCATAAAAGCATTGTTAAACTAGAGATATGTGACTCAATTTCCATCATGAACTAATTTGTCTTAGGCAAGTGTTAGGTTGTTTTAATGTAATTTTTTATTAAATTTATGGTTGATGCCATTAATTGAATTTATGAAATTTTATTGAATTTAACGTGCATGATAATTAAAATTGGTCTTTTTAACTTCTCTATAGTTCATCAACTTGGGAAAGCTAATAAATTAGAAAACTAAAATTTCATTCTAGGATTATTGAGTTTATTAGGGATAATTAACTCACCTAGAACCTAAAATCATGGGCATAATTTAGATCACAATTGGAAAATTGTAGGTTTTAAAACTTAGTGATTTTGGAAAGAATCATTTAATGCATGTGTAGGTAAATTCAAGGCATCACTCAAAATTTATTCCAATTGAACATTAGAACTCTAACCTAACCCGAGCCTATTTTTCATACAAAACTCATATCTTGCATCTGGCCTCTTGTTTGCATTCTCCTCTCCCCTCATTTAAATTTATTTATTTTCTTACATTTTATCTTTTCTTTCTTACTTATCGTATCAACTTATTTATTTTAAACAGTAAATTACACACTCATGCATTACACTAAAATAAGGAAAATTTGTTAGGACACTCAATCATTTAGATTCAGCTAGTCTTCATGGGATCGATACTTAACTTATCACTTGCTGCACTCCACCGTGTATACTTGCACGGCATTAAAGTGTCAGAGTTTTATTCTAATTTGTATTAGTTTAGGGCACTCGATATTTTTGCATCAAGTTTTTGGCGTCGTTGCCGGGGACTAGTTTTTATTCTTATTTTGTTTGAGTTGATTTTAGAATTTTATCCTTGTTTTTCTTGTTGGGTGTGTCTTGTTATCTTTGTTTCGTGTTTTTATTTTTGTTGAGTCTTGGTTATTCTTTCTGGTTGTGTTGGTGCATATTGTGTTTGTTGAGCCTGTTATAATTGATTCATTACTTTATTATGGCTTATGATAAGTTTGTTTGGTCTTCTGTGCCCAATGATCAAACACAGTATTGTTCTTTTTCTTATGATCATCCCTCTGCCAATTTAGAGTCTTCTAGTGAGGGGTGTGGATCTTATGGCTACCAAATACCTAATTACTATCATACTAACCCTATGACTTATGGAAACCATATGTATGATAATAATCAAAGCAATTGGGTCTATGAACCATAGGGGTTCTCATCCATATCCTTCTGATATTCAAGAAACCCAGGTAGAAGACGAATCTTCCCTTAAAATGTTGTTATTAGAATATATGAGAACCACAGAGGAGAGGAATAGGCAAATAGATGAGATGAATAGTCAAATAGGGGAGTCAATTCAACGCCTAACAGATACACTTGCCTCCCTTAGAGAACAAATGTACTTAGACTCGTCTGAGGTTGAACACCATAGGGAAGACAGTGAAGGAGGACCCACACCCGTAGATAGTTTAGTGAGTCACTTGATCACTGACCCGCTGATAGACCTTCAGGATCCTAGTCTTTCACATTTGTCGGAGTATGGGCATTTAGAGGATTGTGCTTTAGATGTAAAAGAACTAGAACCTTTTAGTACACACCAGGATGGAGTTAGTGAGAGTGTGGAAGAAGTTGAGCCTGTTGAGTTAGGCCAGGAGGTAGAGTGTGAGGCTTTTGAGTCTATGTCAGTTGTATCTTCTGATTTTTCTCTTATTGGTGAATGTTTTTCTTTCTATGCTCTCGAGTCACTATCTTTTTGTGGGTCTGTTCATTTTTCTGTTTTTCCTTCTTTTATTTTATCAAACAAAAAACCAAAAAATGTTTACTTTGTTGTTGTTCCTTCTTTTCTCTTAATATATAAAAAATAAAAAAATATATTTGTTTTGGACTCTCACGAGAAACTAGTATTCTTGCTAGCTCTGATTTGTTTTGTAGATTCAAGAAAAAAAGGCCCAAAGAAGTGGGAGAATTTTTACGTACCTTTACGAGCCCACGTATACTATGTCAAGCTAACGACGTTAAACAAGCGCTTCTTGGGAGGCAACCCAAAGTTTATTTCGTTTGTTTTGTTTTGTTTTTATTTTTATATTTATTTTTTTTCTTTTGTTTTATTTTTAATTGATTTTGTTTTCGAATAAATAATCCTTTCCTATCTTGCAGCTCCCTTGGGGATTGATGAGTGATATGCGCTGTAGTAGAGGTCTCCTCGATTCAGGGCAGTATTGTTCTCCCTTCCATCTTTATTAATTGTCTTTAAGCATGCTTAAGTGAGTACATTATACATTAAGGGTAATGTGTGCTTTAACCATGTGGGGGAGATGTGTTGTTCTGAATCTGAGTTTGGGCTTAATTGAAAATTTTTCTGTTGATGAGACTGTGTGCTGCTAGAGTTTATAGGGTGTTGCAAGCCTTTTGGTTTATAAAGTTATTTACTTGCTTTAGGACTTCAAAATGATCTAATTTGACTACCGGATTCCATGTTTAGTTGTTGGTTTTCATGGTCTATGATATGCATGTTGTAGGTAGTTGATTCATTATGTTTAAGCAAGTACAAATAGGAAAGATGGTTGTTGTCCCTTGTTTAAAAATTAAGTTTCTGCATGTTTTTAATAGTAAAAAGTTTGTTGTCTTTGGTGAAACTTGTTACACATCTCATTGAAAATACAAAGTTAAGGTCAAATCTTAAGTTTAATGAAAATAAGGGTTGTGGTTTGTGTTTGAGGCAAGAGTGTGTTATCTTATTTGGTGTTTATTAAGGTTAAGCTAGTCATTAGGGTTCTTTAGTGCGCTTATGGTTAGTGTGTCAATCAAACTAGTTAGAATTCAACTCCTAGGCCAAAACGTTCGAAAGCTAGAACCCATGACAAGTTAGGTAACTCATACATTTTTTAAAGTGCTCCAAAATTAGTAAACTCTAAATTTGTGATCATTTCAAGTTTGGGAGATTTACCCGGCCTCCCTAACTCAATGAGGACATTAAGTTCAGGCAACTTGGTGCTCGATGTCAGGGGGTCTGGGCACTAATCATGTTGACCTCTTGGAGCGAAGGTATCAAGCAAGTAACCTGTACCCATTGCTTAGGTGTGTTGGGCTAACCACGTGTGCCATTCTAAGAACTACGGGAGAACCCCATTACTTAGGTGCGCTGCGCTAACCACTTGTGTCATTCTAAGAACTACGGGAGAATCCAGAAGATTAAAAAATGGTAAAAAGAAAAAAAAAACCTAGCCTTAAGTAGTGAGTTTTATGGAAATGGAGGGGAATAACATACATATTTATTTTTTTAAAAAAATAATAAATAAAATAAAATAAAAAGGAATAATTCTTAAATTGTAGTCATGCAAGTTTTGGAGTGTGACTTATCAATAATTATGGGTTGCTTGATTTGAATGATTAGGATTCTAGTGGTTGAGCTTCAGGGTAGGTGTTAAATCCTAGTTGGTTTGCTCTTGGTTATTGATGCATAAGTGTAGCTAGGAAACCCCGGGTGAGCCACTTAGAGAGCATGGAATGAATGGTGATTTGTATCTTAGAGCATAAGTACCCAATCCTTGTTTAATTAACCCAAATGATTTGAGTCTTTAAAGGTCTTTAATGTTTTTAGAGAATAGAACTGATTGAGGACAATGAGTAGTTCAAGTTTGGGGGTTTGATAACTCGCCATACGGGAGTTATTTTACTAAAATTTTAGTGTTTAATCCACTTGAATTGCATTTAATTTAGTGATCCTCATGTTATTTTATCCCTAAATTGTGTGTATTAGCTTTAAAATCTTGAATTTAACCATTGGGTTAAAAAAGAATTAATTTTGATGTTTTTGTGTTTTAATTCAAGAAATTCAGGAAAAGGGCCTGTTTGGTTGGCAATCCAAAAACAGAAATTTGAAAACAAGGGATTCAATGAAAACAGAGTTGTATTTCATGTTTTGAGATATGTGTTTGGTAGCAGATTTAGAAATTTGATTCCATTTTAAATGATGAGTTTAAAATGTGTTCTATAATATATTTATATATCATAAAATTAGTTGTAATTCCAAAACTAAATATTAGGTTGAATATAAGATATTATTAATTAATTTATGAACATGTTATTTTTTTATAAATTTTATATTATTATTATTTTATAATATAATATAATATTTTATATTTTATAATATATTATATATTATATTATAGCTATTTTAATTTAACAAAATTAAATTAAGTTTATAAACATGAAATACTATATTTACTAAGATATTTATCTTTGTTTAATATAATTCGCATTTTAAAATTTCAAATTCGAATCTGGATACAATGAAAACATAAAAATGTTGTTTTGAAATTTCTACTATTTGGATCACGAGAATCCAAAACGAATAAAACACGTGCACTAAACGCGTATTCACCGAATTCATGAATCAAAACATAAAATGTAAATTCGGATTGCTAACCAAACAGCCCTAAGCTAACAAGTTAATTAAAAACCAAATTTGAGATTTTCTTAACTTCAAAAATCCTTGCGCTTTTTAGTTTGATTTATAATTGACTTTATAAATTTATTTAAGATTTTTCTGCGTGCAGGAGATGTTTAAAAATTACAAGAGTCCCTAAGGGCATTTTAGACAAATGATCTTTTTATTCTTAAGGGCATTTTTGTAATTTGTGGAGTTAAGGCAACACCATCTTGTATAAGAAGGTTAGGGTTTACAAGTGTGAAAGAGGGGAGAAGGAGTAGTGGCAAAAGAGGAAGAGACCGAGAGAGAACGGGCGATTGCTACAGCAAAGGTGTGCATTGAAGAGGAAAATCGTGAAGGTTCCATTGTTGTAGCAATCGTGCGAGTGATAAAAATTGAAGCTTCAGGGTGTCATTTCTATAGAAAAACCGAGATGTCATTGTTGTAGCAAAAATCGAGAGCATCAGTGCAATTCGGTTTTCACAGACGTCGTTCACGAAGTTTGTGATTTCTGGATATTGAGCCGTTGGAGTTTGCTACAATTTTATCAGCCTGTTGGAGACTCATAGAGCTTCGTTTTTAACGGTTGGATCGCCGTTTGGAGCTTCGCTGTGTCGGATATTGTTGTCACGTTGGGCGACCACTGCACTTCAGTTTTTCATATACGACACTCACAAAGTTATCGTTTTTCAGAGTTTCGACCGTTGGATTGTGTTGCAATTTTGTAAGCGTGTCAAAGACTCATAGGCCTTCGGTTTGAACGGTTGAATCGTCGTTCTGAGTTTCGATTTATCCGATATCACTGTCAGACAGAACCTAAACAAATTTATTCTGATCGACCCCTTTGCTGAAGCAATTGACAGTACTGTTGCTGAAGCCAACCAAAGGTCTTTGCTGAAGCAAAGTGCCCTGTTGCAGACCATCAACAGAGGATTGCTGCTAGGCAATTGCTATAGCAGAACAAGGCCACCTACTATGTAACATTTTCCCTATCTCTAAGTGTTATTGCTTGCTATCAACTGCCAATTTAATACTAATTTTTTGGGTTGTTTAGATACTAATTTAGACTACTTTTGCTCATTATTTTAGGCATAACTCGTGACTGTTTTAGGCTAGAATCGTGGTTGATTTAGGCTAAATTAGTGAACATTGTTGGTTGTTTTGCATGAACTTCTTGATCAATAAAAGCATGTTTAAACTAGAGATATGTGACTCAATTTCCATCATGAACTAATTTGTCTTAGGCAAGGGTTAGGTTGTTTTAATGTAATTTTTTATTAAATTTATGGTTGATGTCATTAATTGAATTTATGAAATTTTATTGAATTTAACGTGCATGAGAATTAAAATTGGTCTTTTTAACTTCTCTATAATTCATCAACATGGGAAGGCTAATGAATTAGAAAACTAAAATTTCATGCTAGGATTATTGAGTTGATTAGGGATAATTAACCCACCTATAACCTAAAATCATGGGCATAATTTAGATCACAATTGGAAAATTGTAGGTTTTAAAACTTAGTGATTTTGGAAAGAATCATTTGAATGCATGTGTAGGTAAATTCAAGGCATCACTCAAAATTTATTCCAATTGAACATTAGAACTCTAACCTAACCCGAGCCTATTTTTCATTACAAAACTCATCTCTTGCATATGCCCTCTTGTTTGCATTCTCCCCTCCCCTCATTTAAATTTAGTTATTTCTTGCATCTTATCTTATCATTCTTACTTATCGTATCAACTTATTTATTTTAAACAGTAAATTGTACACTCATGCATTGCACTAAAATAAGGAAAATTTGTTTGGACACTCAATCATTTAGATTCAGCTAGTCCTCGTGGGATCGATACTTAACTTATCACTTGCTGCACTCGACCGTGTATACTTGCACGTCATTAAAATGTCAAAGTCTTATTCTAATTTGTATTATTTTAGGGCACTCGATATTTTTGCAACAGATATGTGCCGGCGTTGAGACGCTCCATGAAGTTTCTAACGCTCTGTGTATGAGTTTTCTTGCTTAACAATGAATAGCATCTAGACACTCCTTTTTGGTGCCTAGACGCCCTGCAGGCGGTCCTTTTGGCTTGTCTAGCTCTTCTTCTCCTAATTTGATGCGTTTCTTGGCTCAATTTTGCACTTTTAACCCCTGATCTTTCCTAAGCCTCCGAAATTGCCTCAAGATTAAAATCTTCTGTAAAATAAACAAATAAGCATGTAAGTGTAGTAGAACTAGCATAAGATAAGTAGATAAAAACACACTTTTATGGTGTTATCACTCACCCATGCTACACTGTTTTTTTTTCCTTCCAGTTGGCATATAGACTTACGAGGCATGGTGAGGGCGTCAGCTTGGCGAGGTTATAGAGATGGCGTAGGGCGTTCCTAGGGTCTTAGCTTAAGTCCTGATTTTAAGTTATATTCTTATGTGTAGGCTTTGTTGAACTTTGAGTAGTCTTCTTGTTGAACTCTTTTCTTTGTTTTTCTGATGAGTTCCTTTGTTCTTGTGGACGATGTTAGACTGAATTTTACAATTTTTGTAGTTTGGAAGGTACTAAAGTGATTCTAAGTTATAGAAGTGGGATTTTCCTACTTTTCAGATTCCTAAATTTTTTGGTCTCCTAATAGAAGTACTGTTATACTGCCGAAATTTGGCAGTGCATAAAAAGGTTTTACTTATGACATTTCCTAGTTTAAGCTATCTGTTTTAGAGTCTTATAATTAGTTTTAGTTATCAACTAAATATAAAGTATTGTAATTGGTTTATAAACATGTTTTATGTTATAAATTTGTATAATTATTATTTTAGAATATCATATAATTTAGGGGAACAATAAATTTAGGGGGTCGTTTGGATGGAGAGAAATGAGGATGAGAATGGGTAAGGGTTTTAAATCTCTTTGTTTGGTACTACGTTTGTAATCATGGGCATGGATATCACTTATTTTCATGCATCACGTTTTCCCATGATGCATGAGTTTTCTATAGTCTTAGAGAATGATGTGTTTTCTTTATACCCATCAATCTCTCTCTTTCTCTCTCTCTTCTTTATTAATATTTAAGTATGTATATATATATATATATATTGAAGGAGCCCATATTAAGAAACCGGAAGCAATTTAGGATCTTGTACACTCTAATTTGAACAATTTTGCAAAAGAAAATGCATGCTCAAAGCTGGAAAAATAGAGAGTTAAGAAACTCAACTTTGAAGATAAAATTCTCTTCACTTGGTGGACGATTTGCAACATGAATACTTCATGGACCACCTCTAGTGTCTTCCCTACTATCCTCGAACCTTCGAATGGATGGTGGGATCCTAGATTGAGAGAATTTGGAAGAATAGTCCTCAAAGGTCACAAACCGAGAATTGAGAGAATTTCTGCAAAATTTCCTCAAATTTCCTTTAAATAAAACTTCATTAAGCTTTGTTAAAGTGACAACTCAAGAGTGATGAGGATAATTGAAGAAGGAGGTGGCTAATTTTGGCCAATTTTGAGTTTTAGTAGGATGGGTAAGTTGACCAAGTTGATTTCATGGAAAATCCATTCCTTTTCCTTTTAATTTTAATTCAAAAATTAATATTAAATTAATTTTTAATTAAAATTAATTTAATAATTAATTTTTAATTTAATATCAAATATTAAATTAAATAAATTGCCCAATCCCGATCGATTTTTCAAACATGAATCCTTATTCATGTTATAAAGCAATTCAATATTTAAATCATATTTAAATATGTCTACCTCTTCTTAATCATAGTTTAATTCATAATTAAGCTATGACACGTTAAATATATCGCATATAATTAACGTTTTCTCTCAAAACTGAATTTGAACAATTCAAATTCTTCTCTCAAAATGATACAAGGCTTAGTCCGAGCTAGTGAGGAGGACCTAATGGACCTATAGATCATGAGCTCCAATGATACGAGATTAATCGACCAAACTCTTTAGCCTAGCTAATCAATATTCGTTAACCACCAAGACACTCCACTAAAGTTCAGTGGTTGTACTCTCCTCACTGTAGATATATTTTTGTCCACTCAATATAACCATGATTAGTAAGTCAGTCCTTCACAGGTCGTTCGTAATTACAGTTGGTTCAAATAAACCGTTTTACCCCTTTAATTACTTCTTGTTCCTTAAGTCCCACTGATCCTCTACTGAACAATTGGTTTGTGGTCCAACTAACAAACCGAATCCCTCTCGGGCCAATGAGAGGGGGGTCCTTTGTTCAAGACTTAGAGTCAACACTTAAGGGAATAACCTCTCTACTAATCCTTAAAGCGGGTAGGAGTCAATTTCATTTTGCAGAACTATGTTCCCAACTATTTACCCAGTCTTATCCCTGAAATGGGAGGCTTATTGGGTCGACAATCTCGAGTCACTCTCACCCATGCAAATCTAAGGATAATCCAAATAAACAGAAGTTCATAGTATGCTCAGGATTAAGATCGAGTTACATAGGATCGTATAAATATAGTCAGTTAAGACAGTAAACTGAGTTATAAAGTCTAGTAATTTAGTCTTATGCAAACTCATTGCATATGATGCCCCCACTCGCATGTCTCCACATGAACGATTCAAGATCACATCGTTTGTACTTTACAAAGTGGGTCACGCCCATAGTGTCCCTAGGATAAGGTGCCTAACCATATCCCTATACTATAGACCGTTCTGGCTATAACTTGAATTTGATCTACTTTTATGTCATATATAAAGTTCAAGTATTCATCCTATAGCCAAGGGTTCTTTATTGGATTAGAGTTAGACAAATACACAATTCACATTACTCAATAACATATTTATTGAATAAATCTCAATAACATCTTTATTGCAATATAAAATGTACATTCAGTTTAGAAAACCACGAGTTTTATGACATAAAACCCAACATATATATTCATTTTCAATAATCATAATTAATTATTTAATTAAAAATATTTTTAATTAATTAATTAACTTTATTGGTTGACATTAATTTTGATTAGTTAATAAAATAATGTATCAAAATAATGTTTTTAAGATTAATTTCATAAAATAAGCATAAACATTCATTATAAAATTTATTATGAAAATATTAAATCACTTATTAATATTATATTTAATCAATTAATTACAAATATTGTTAATTTATGGTGAGGATAACCATTATAATTAATCATTCATGAGTTATTTATGATCAATTAACAATTAATTTTTCTCATTAACAAATAAATTTATTTTTATTGTTTTATTAATAATAGATAATAATTATATAAGATTTATAGGATCAATCTCATAAAATAAATTTGCACATTATTTATAGATTTTAATTATATACTACATAAGATTTATATATTAATTTCATCAAACGAATATAAATATCTTTTGCTTACATAAAAATTTGATAACATTCGAACCAAACGCGATTTTATTCCCAGACATTTATTATTACATCTTATTCTCAGACATCTATTATCCATGGGCACCCAATAAAACCTTAAACCAAACGACCTCTTATACTCTTAAACTTTGGGAGTTGTATCAATAAAAACCCTAAACTAATAATTGTATCAATTTAAATCCTAATGCTCTTTTGGCATATGGATTTGGTAAGAAATGATTTCAAATTCTAAAATTTTAAAGTATAAAAATGATTAAAAAAATTTTATTCTGTTTGGAACCCAATGAATTTTAATAGAATTTAAATCCGTAAAAAGTAAAATTTCTTGTTTGGGTGTTTAAAAGAAATGAAAAGAAAATACTTATTTTAGCATTATACCCTCACAATTATGCACAGATTCAAAAATAAAAAGTTGCAAAGATAAACATAAATTAACAACATTTTCATAATTTTATTTTATATTTATATTTTAAAAAACAAAAACAAAATGTAGAAATAGTCTAATTCACCTAAACAACCTTATTTGATTTCTCCCTCTCACAATTTTTTTCCCCAACAACTTACTCTCATTTTTGCAATAGTCACCATTCCAAATAGAGGCTCTGAGTTTTTTTTTTTTTCCTTTCATGACAGCTTCATTCGTGATTTTTTTTTCCCGTTCTCTCTTATTTCCCTTCCTACTATTCTCGTCCCTCGACCGTCGCCTCCACTGCCACTTTTCTATATGTACTTATTTTTCCTATATGTTGCAACATTATACTATCACAACAATTCATAGCCAAGCCCTCTATCAATCGACCGCTTGGTATTCACAGCAATTAGCTCGATCATTTTTTCTTTTTATTTCTTCAATTCAATCACTTTGAAGGGGGGTAAATTTGGAATTAGGCTCTTTTTAATTTGAAACCCTACAAAATCTGAACTATTTTGAATGGAAAATTTTTTAGATCAAAATAAGATTCAAATCATTTTGGATTTCAAATTCTATTTTTTCTTTTGGTTCCAAACACCGAAAATGATTTCAAATCCATTATGATTTGAAATCCTTCCAAATCTGAGGTTTCCAAACAAAGGGTAAGGGTTTGTTGGAGGCACCTGTGAAATACTATACACCCATGTTCACACGATATTTCAACCAACGAATGGAAATGAGACACGTGTAAATGAACTTGTATTTGTATTAATTTCAAGTAATTGTGAGTACAATCTCTAGTATTTTGATCCTCTAATTCTCTCTCCTACGTATGTACTTGGATCGAGGGCTGAAACAACTTGTTCTCGATGTTGAAGACTCCAATGGATTTGCGGTGTGTTCTTGACAATTTCCTTGAAGCGTTCTTAGTTCAGACGGTGTTTGATTCTTCGGGAGCTTATGGAGACTTCACAGTTTTGTTTCTGAATTCTCTCTGAGCTTCTTCAGCTTTTGAACCTTCAAAATGAAGGAGGAAAACCTCTATTTATAGAGTTCCTCTGGGCCTCCAGGTGGGCTTGGGCCTGTTGGACTGGGCCCAATTAAAGTTGGGCCAACCATTTGGCTTGGGCCTGATCGACTTTGGGTAAGTCATTTAGGACTGGGCTTGGCTGGTTTGGGCCTTCGCCTCTAGACCAGACCTTGTTGATGTTGGACCTTGGGCTAGGCTTGGATGATTTGGGTCTTCAATTTGGGTAGAGCCCAAATGTTAACATGGATTTGCCATAATTTAATTTAGGGATCTTACAAATTTAATTAATCCCTAATGAAATATAACTCTGCCATCAATGTTGGGTGATGACGTGGCAAGTTTGGATGGTTCTTCATTATGCACTGTTTTTGTTAAAATAGGTGGGTAAATTGCCTTAATTTTCATGAGATTAATGATGGTTTGCTTAAATGGATGTTTCGGTTTTTGGCACCTTTAAATCGAGTTTGTAAGTCCGGGTCGTTCGTGGCAAGAGTTGCTGTGAAGAAATCGGAGCGAAAACAGGCAGAAATCGGTGAAGAACAACAAAGTTGTTTGTTGTTCTGTCGATGGCGTTGAGACGCTGCCCTTTGGCGTCTCAACGCTATCCTTGCGGACGAAGGCCCTGCTGCAGAGTAGCGTTGCAACGTCGTTGGCGTTGAGAACGTTGGGTCGACGCTGGAGGCGACAGCGTTGCAACGCTGCACGCGTTGAGGAGCGATTCGCGACTTGATTTTCATGAGGCGTGGGCGCTTTTTTGCTTAGAGGGGTAGTTATTTTCGATTTTTTATACTTTTATTATTTGTAAAATGTATTTAATTTATGTATTTAATTTTTTTATTAAATAATGTTAATATAAGTGTTATATTAATGTTATTTAATTAAATAATTGCCCCTAGGTACGAAAAGACGGTCCATTTTTGCTATTTAATTATTTTATGCATGAGATGTATATTTTTAATTAATTTCTATGTGCATAATGTATGTCATATAGATTTAAAATCTCACCTTAGGTTAAACATTTCATGCATCATTTATATTATAAGAGTTATAATATATAGTTTGCATGATAGGTTATATTATAAGAGTTATAATATAATGAAAATGCATGTTTAATTTAATTAATATTAGTGTTATATTTTTAGATTAAAGTATGCTCATGCATTAATATTCATGTGATGAATTATATTATGTTATAGTATATAGTTATTCATGTGATGAATGATCAAGCACTATAACATAGAAATGCATGCAACCTAATTTAATTATTAGTTTTAAAGAGTTTAGAACTTGAATAATTAGACTTAGGTTTTCTATTTTCTAATGAGATTAGAAATTAGGAAATCAAAGTTTAGTCTATGAATGGAGACTGATTAGTAACTCTGTCTAAGGAAGGTTTTGTCTAAGGCTGGGGTATTTAAGTTGACGCTTGCGGAATACCCCTACCTGGAAACCGACCTAGGAGTGAATTCGGTCCGGAGATTCTTAGATTATACTTATCGTGAGTGCCACTAATTAAAAGTGTTTTAATTAACTCACATAGACCTGAGTTATAATGTGATTATAGACTTAGGTAAATACCATATAAGAGTTATATTGGTAGACTTAGGTAAATTTTAGTTGGTTTATCTAGGTCAATCCCTATTAAAATTAAAGTGCTGAGTGGGAGGAAATAAAGTGTATGAGATACATTTAAATTTCCAACCACAAATCTCTGTTAAGTCCGCACCGTGAGATCTATACTCGACCTCGTGGCGCAAATGGGAGCGTCCCCCTTCGGGTGGCATTTGTATAGGTCAATATACACGTGGATGGAGAGAGTACTTATAGTGAGTGGGAGCGGGACTTGTGAAAATGGGACCCACGGTCTCTTCTTTCGATTCACACCGTGAGACGCCTATGATCCGCCTGCTAGTTTGGCCTGGACCAAACAATCCCTTCGGAGGGCATGATCATGGGAGTCGGAATACCGTGAATTCTCGAAAGGGATACAGTTTCCTGGTTGGGTTTCCTTCTTGGTTCACCCTTCGGTGGCTATTGTTTGGACGGATGCTTGGAAACTTAAAGATTGAGGGTGACACTCACAGAATTCGTTAAGTGTTAATGAATTCGACCAAACAATGATAATTGGACGCCTAATGGAATAAGAGTTATTCCGGAATTAGGTCCGATCGAAAAGTCTCGTCTAGAGGAGGAGTGTTCTGTTCACCCTTCGGTGGCGGTCATTCTAAACCTTTAGGGTATCATTGCAAAATTATGAATGACCTAGGGATCATGAAACAATTTTGCTAAAACATGATTGGATTTCAAAAGTTTTTTGCGAGACTAATACAAAGTTTTCTTATTTTTTCAGTTAAAAATGTCTAGCGCAATAATAGCACTACTCGCGTCCGATAAGTTAGTGGGAGATAATTACCAAAGTTGGAAAAATAACATTAACACGATTTTGGTAACTGACGACATTAAGTTCGTGTTGTCTGAGGAGTGTCCTCAGATGTCGGGCTCGACAGCATCGCGAAGTGTTCGTGATGCTTACGATCGGTGGATCAGAGCCAATGAAAAGGCCAAGGTCTACATTATTGCCAACATGTCTGATGTTTTGGCAAAGAAGCATGAGCTGATGGTCTCCGCCAAGGAGATCATGGAGTCCTTGCAGGAAATGTTTGGATAATAGTCCTTTCAGGTCTGGCATGACTCGCTCAAATACGTCTTCAACGCCCGGATGAAGGAGGGGTCGTCTGTTCGTGAACATATTCTAGACATGATGACCCACTTTAATCTGGCTGAGATGAATAGGGCTTCGATCGACGAGTCGAGCCAAGTCAGTTTTATTTTGGAGACTCTTCCGAAGAGTTTCCTTCAGTTTCATAGCAATGCTGTTATGAACAAATTTAGCTACACTCTGACTACCCTCCTCAATGAGCTACAGAATTTTCAATCCTTGAACAGGGTAAAGGAATCTGAGGCAAATGTTGCCTACAGGTCTTATCACAGGGGTTCGACCTCTGGGACGAAACCTGTTCCTCCTTCACGCCCGAAAGGGAAGAAGAGGACGAAAAGGGGTAAAACTGACCGAGCTGCCGCCTACAAGGCCGATAAGGTCAAGGACGTTGCAGAGAAAGGAAAGTGTTTTCACTGCAATGAGGCGGACATCGGAAGAGGAACCGTCCCAAATTCCTGGCCGAGAGGAAGAATCAAGGTAAATGTGATTTACTTGTGACAGAAACTTGTTTAGTGGAGAGTAGTGACTCTTCCTGGATATTGGATTCGGGCGCCACTAACCACGTTTGTTCTTCTTTTCATGGGATTGATTCCTGGCAGCCGCTGCGAGAGGGTGAGGTGACTCTACGGGTTGGATTCTGGGAGCTTGTCTCTGCTGCAGCGATCGGCACAGTGAAGCTACACTTTGGTGGGAAGTACTTATTGTTGGACAATTTGTACATAGTTCCAGGGTTTACTAGAAACCTTGTTTCCATTTCCTGCCTAATTGAACAATGTATATCTGTTTCCTTTGAATCTAGTAAAGCGTTTATTTTTTTCAAAGGCAATCTTATTTGTTCTGCTTCACTTGAGCATAATCTGTATGTTTTAAAACCTAATTCGGTCAAAAGTGTTTTGAATACTGAATTGTTTAAAACTGCAGAAACACGAACTAAGAAAGCGAAAGTTTCTCCAAAGGAAAATGCCCATCTTTGGCATCTTTGCCGGTGTATGAGTCATGCCTTGAGGGCAAAATGACCAAACGTCCTTTTAGTAGAAAAGGATATAGAGCCAAAGAGCCTCTTGAGTTAGTACATTCTGACCTTTGTGGTCCGATGAATGTTAAAGCTCAGGGCGGTTATGAGTATTTCGTGTCTTTCATAGACGATTACTCCAGATATGGGTATATTTACCTAATGCACAAGAAGTCTGAAACTTTTGAAAAGTTCAAGGAGTACAAGACTGAGGTTGAGAACCTCTTAGGTAAATCGCTTAAAATACTTCGATCGGATCGAGGTGGAGAGTACATGGACACCGAATTCCGGACTATATGATAGAACACTAAATTACGTCCCAACTCTCGGCGCTGGTATGCCACGTGAGAATGGTGTATCGGAGAGGAGAAAGCAGAACCTTGTTGGACATGGTTCGGTCGATGATGAGCTATGCTCGTCTCCCTAATTCTTTTTGGGGGTACGCAGTGGAGACAGCGGTTTATATTTTGAACAACGTTCCGTCGAAGAGTGTTTGTGAAACACCTTTCGAGCTCTTGAGTGGACGTAAAGGCAGTTCACATCACTTCATAATTTGGGGATGCCCGACCCACGTGTTGGTGTCAAACCCGAAAAAGTTGGAACCCTGTTCAAAATTGTGCCTATTCGTAGGTTACCCTAAAGAGACTAGGGGTGGTCTGTTTTACGATCCTAAGGAAAATAGGGTGCTTGTGTCGACAAACGCCACTTTCCTAGAGGAAGACCACGTCAGGGATCATTTACCAAGGAGTAAAATTGTGTTAAATGAAATGGACAGTACATCAGCAAGAGTTGCTGATGGGGCTAGTACGTCAACAAGTGTTGTTGATCCTAGCACGTCTAGTCAAATCCGTTCCCAAGAGTTAGGAATGCCTCGATGTAGTGGGAGGACTGTGAGACAGCCTGATCGCTACATGGGTTTAAATGAAACCTCGGTTGTCGCTCCCGATGATGATCAGAGAGATCCATTGACCTATGATCGGGCAATGGTTGATGTTGACAAAGACGAATGGATTAAAGTTATGGACCAGGAAATGGAGTCTATGTACTTCAATTTTGTCTGGGAGCTTGTGGATCAATTGGATGGGGTCAAACCTATTGGTTGCAAATGGATCTACAAGCGTAAACGTGGCGTAGATGGGAAGGTGCAGTCCTTCAAAGCCCGACTAGTGGCAAAGGGGTTCACACCGAGGTTGAAAGGGTTGACTATGAGAGATCTTTTCACTGTTGCCATGGTAAAGTCGATCGAGAATCCTTACGGCCATTGTCGCGTATTATGACTACGAGGTATGGCGGATGGGCGTCAAGACGACCTTTCTGAATGGCAAATTTGATGAGACAATCTACATGGACCAACCCAAAGGGTTCATTACCCAAAGCCAAGAGCAAAAGGTTTGCCGGCTTCATAGGTCCATTTATGGACTGAAACAGGCTTCGAGGTCTTGAAATATAAGGTTTGATGAAGCGATCAAATCTTATGGTTTTGATCAAAATGTCGACGAGCCTTGTGTTTACAAGAAAATTGTTGACAAAACTGTCGCATTTTTGGTGTTGTATGTGGACGATATTCTTCTCATTGGGAATGAGATAGAATTTCTTACCGACGTTAAGAAGTGGCTAGCTTCGCAATTCCAAATGAAAGATTTGGGAGAAGCTTAGTATGTTCTAGGTATCCGATAGTGCAGGCCAAGAACGTAACGCTAGCCTTGTCTCGGCGTCTTATATTGACAAGATGTTGTCTAGATATAAGATCACGAACTCCAAGAAGGGCTTGTTGCCTTTCGGGCATGGGGTTCACTTGTCTAAGGATCGAGTGTCCTAAGACTCCTCAAGATGTTGAGGATATGAGATGCAGATCTGTATGCTGCTTCACTGTAGGGAGCCCGATGTATGCCATGTTGTGTACTAGGCCCGACATCTGTTAGGCAGTAGGAATTGTCAGTAGATATCAATCCAATCCAGGATTAGATCACTGGACAGCCGTAAAGGCAATCCTCAAGTATCTTAGAAGAACGAGGAACTAAAGCTTAGTGTATGGCAGTGGGGATTTGATCCTTACGGGATACACGCATTTTGATTTTCGATCGATAAGAATTCTAGGAAATCCACTTCGGGTCACCTTCATTACGAATGGAGGAGTTGTAGAGTATGGCGAAGCATCAGCGAGGATGCATCGCTAATTCCACTATGGAGCGGAGTATGTTGCGGCTTGTGAAGCTTCAAAGGAAGTCGCTTTGGCTTAGGAAGTTCATGACGAATTTGGAAGTTGTTCCAAATATGAACTTGCCGATCACACTGTTCTGTGATAACAGTGGTGCAGTAGCCAACTCTCGTGAGCCTCGGAGCCATAAGAGAGGCAAACACATTGAGCGCAAGTATCATCTGATCACGAGATTGTGCACCACGAGAGACGTGGCGGTCACGCAGATAGCGCGTCGAGCACAACGTGGTGATCCATTTACAAAGCCCCTCACGACTAAGGTGTTTGAGGTCACCTGAAGTCTAGGTCTTGAGAGCTTCTGACTAGGGCAAGTGGGAGATGTGTAAACGGGTATTCAATGCCCTAGTTTATTGTATTACTTCATTGTAATTTATGTACATTTCATAAATGTATTTTCTCCACTAACTTAGTCCAAGTGGAAGTTTGTTGGGATTTTTGTCCTAATCTCGTGTTTGTAAATTACTGTTTGAAATTAATAAGAGTTATTCATTTCATCACTTTGTGTCTTGCAATATTTATAAACTTTTCCAATAAACCAAGCTCTAGGGTCATTAAATTTATGAGAGAACTAGAACTTGAACGGTGTGTAGTGGACACACAGGGAGGATCACGTTCGAGTTAATGACCCGAACAGTCTACAGTATATGGATAGGGTTGGAGACCTAATCCTAGATACACTGTGGATGCGACCCGCTTTGTATTAGATACAAGCGAGGTGATCGACTTCGTTCATGTGGTTGACATGCGAGTGGGGGCATCTGTGCAATGAGATTGTACAAGACCGGACCGTGAATTATTAGACCTACTGATGTAACACCGTTGACAATAAGGACTAATAATTTCGTAGATGACCATTAGTGACTCGACCTGAATCCTGAGCGTGTTCTGAGACTCACATGCGGGGTCCACGTCCTTTGACTAGTACGGGTGAGGTGGTCACGATTACTCGCCCAATATGCCTATCTTCTCGGGGGACGGGACCAAGCGGGAGCTGGAACTTAACTACGCGAGATGGAATTCACTGCGTTCCGCTTTAGGAAAACTAGAGGGTTGTTCCCTTAAGTGTTGTCTCCGGGGCTTGGACAACGGCGCGCCCACCTTCTCACCGCCCGAAAGGGTGTTGTGTATGGTTGGACCATCACAATATGTTGTTCATTAGAGGAGTAGTGGGGTCTTAAGAACAAGAGGTAGACACGGGGGTAAAGCGGTAATTTGACCCAACCGTGTCTCTGAATAACTGTGAAGAGAAGTCGACTCATGGGCATTGGTTATATCGGTGGACACGTAATATTCGCGACCGACGGGAGTGCGGCTACGGGCTATAGTGGAGTGTTACCGTAGCTAATGAATGTTGGTTAACCGAGTCAAAGAGTTTGACAGGTTAATCTCGGATCATTGGAGCCCGTCACTGTAAGTCCATTAGGTTCCTCGGTTGGCTCAATCTGGGTTAAAAGAAGGGTGAATGTTTTGGTGTGAAATTGAAGTGTTCAATTTAACTTTAAGGGCATTTATGTCATTTATATGAGATATGAATGATATAATATATAGTTTAATGTGAATGAGATTCATAATAAACTATAGATTAGCCTAATTGTTGAATTAGGGCTAATTGGAGAAATTAATTGAGAGAAATTAAATTGGGTGTGATTCAATTTAATTAATCCACAATTATTGCAAATGAGATTTGCAATATGAGATATGAGATATCTCATATTATATGGTTATGCAAATGAGATTTGCATAACCTATGGTTGTGGTAAAATGGTAATAATGTGGAGATTTTAACTCCATGATTATTCCACTATATAATCCCTTCTTGCAAGAAGGAATGCACTTCAATCTCTCATTTTTTTGGATTCTCACCCAAAAAGAAGAGAATTCTCTATACTCTCTCTCAATTCTCCTCCCTCTCCAAAACACCAAAGTTCCCACAAAGTTCCCTCTTTCCAAAGGAAGAACAACCGAGACTCCAAGTGGTAGTGTTCGGATTCCGTTCGTGGAGAGCATTTGTTGAGATCGAGAAGCACGAAGCATTCGTGATCTGAGGAAGAAATCTTGAAGAGTGTCTTCAACAAGTAAGTACCTTAATCTTGCTGTAATTTCTTCGTTTCTAGCATGTTTAACTTAGATCTAAGAGTTAGATCATTTTAACAAAATCGAGTAGCGTAATGATACTATGACGATTCGATCGTCTTCCGCTGCCCGGGGATTCTCATTCCCTTCACCTTTAAGGTCACCGATTTTTCAGGTTGAGAATATTTTTTGCTTCTTCTCCTTTCAGACTTAGGTTTCCTTGAACCATTCTTCTTTTGATGTTTTTCTTTGCATTTGTGGCTTCTATATTGACAAGAATCATCTGAAGCTAAACTTTGTCTTTGTTTCTTCAAATGAGTTACAATGACCTGACCTTTGTCTTTATCATCAGTAAGTTTTATCGTACCTTGGAGTTTGTTTCTTGACATCTCATATTAAACCAAACAGCTACAGGTGGCATGGTTCCAAATTGGACTAAGCCCACTTCTTTACCATGAAGCAGACTAGAGCGCATTTGACTGCATGTGTTTATTGTCACTGCAGCATGATTTGTTTGAGCTATTTCATCGAGCTCTAGCTCAATCTTCCCATCATTAGCTAATCTTAGAATTAGCTCTTTTAGGGCAAAGCATTTCTCAACTGGGTGATTGATAACTTGATGATACTTGTAATACTTAGGATCATCGACTTTTTCCATCTCTTTCGGTCGTTAACATTCTGGAAGTTTAATCAGTTGTGTGTCCAGTAGTTGCTCCACCATATCTGGGACGTCGGAATCTGGAAATGGGTATACTTTCTCCTGTCTTTCTTTCAAAGTTGGGCGTCGTCGTGCACCCACTTCTTGTTGTTTTCTTGGCTTAACTTCCTTAACTTTTGAGAAAAACTTTAGAGGGGTTGTGTTGACGACCATGGACTCCTCAGTGGCATTTTTCATAGCCTTATCTGCGCCTTTGAATTCTTTATCCTCTTTCTTCACGTCTGGAACTAAGAGGTCTTTATTCCCTTTAGCAGCGATGCTTAGCTCCATGTCATGAGCGCGAGTTGCTAGCTCCTCAAAAGAACGAGGCTTTATGCCCTGCAAGATGTAAAGAAGCCCCCAATTCATGCCTTAGATGTACATCTCCACGAAAGATAGCTGAGTGAGACGGTCTTTGCAATTGAGGCTTAAAGCTCTCCAGCGGTTGATGTAATCGATCACAGGTTCGCCTTTGCGTTGTCTAGCGCTGGTAAATTCCATCATACTCGACGAGTCAGCCTGCATCTTCGTAGAAACGATTTAGAAATTCTCTCGAATCGCTTCCAATCGTCAATCGTTTTACGCTCTAAATCGGTGTACCAATCAAAGGCATTTCCTTTTAAGGTACGCACAAATTGCTTGACCAGGAGGTCAGCACGTGTCCCTGCATTTTTGCAGGTTTCGACGAAATGTGCAACGTGTTGCTTTGGGTTGCCCTTCCCGTCAAACTGTTGAAACTTTGGAGGTTGGTACCCTGTGGGCATCCTCAAATTGTCAATCCTCTTGATGTACAGTTTGGAGTACGTGAGAGGATTTTGAGCGGGTCCGCCATATTGAGCTCTGATAGAACTCATGATCATGTCCTGTAGTTGTTGGGCGGATAAATAAGCAACTGAAGCTGGTTGAGACGGTTGCTCCTCTTGGATGATATTTTTCCCCTCGTCGTTGTTTATTACTACAGGGGTTTGGCTAGATTCAGTCGTTTCTTTGTTTTGGACTTGGCTTTTGAGATAGGCGATTTCAAGATCTCTTTCTTCTACTGCCTTCATCAAGAGGTTGATCTTTCTTTCCATCTCCGTCATTCTTTCATTAGGGTCCACATCAGCCATCATGAATGACATTACATCTTGATTTGTTGTCTCCCTCAGTTTATTAGGAGCAGGAGATGATCGATCAAATAACGGGTTATCTTTGACGACAACCTTGCCTTTGGAAGTTTTATCCAGTAGTTTGATGATGTTGCTTGTCATTGCATCAGGGGTTTGATCATCGCTTCTCTCAGCCTCTTTGGAACGACTGCGAGTTATCAGTCCCCTGCAGGTGTTGCTTGCAGCAGCAACAGTTGACGCAACTTTCTTTGATTCCATTGGTTTGCTTTGATTTGAAGGAGAAAGAGATGAGAGGTAGAGTTGTCCCACTGGGCGTGTCAATCTGTTCACACGATATTTCAACCAGCGAATGGAAATGAGACACGTGTAAATGAATTTGTATTTGTATTAATTTCAGGTAATTGTTAGTACAATCTCTAGTATTTTGATCCTCTGATTCTCTCTCCTATGTATGTACTTGGATCAAGGGCCGAAACAGCTTGTTCACGATGTTGAAGACTCCAATGGATTCGCGGTGTGTTCTTGATGATTTCCTTGAAGCGTTATTCGTTCAGACGGTGTTTGATCTTCGGGAGCTTATGGAGACTTCACAGCTTTGTTTCTGAATTCTCTTTGAGCTTCTTCAACTTCTGAACCTTCAAAATGAAGGAGGAATACCTCTATTTATAGAGTTCCTCTGGGTCTCCAGGTGGGCTTAGGCCTATTGGACTAGGCTTGATCGGCTTTGGGCCAGTCATTTAGGACTGGGCTTGGCTGGTTTGGGCCTTCGCCTCTGGACCATACCTTGTTGATGTTGGACCTTGGGCTAGGCTTGGATGATTTGAGCCTTCAATTTGGGTAGAGCCCAAATGTTAACATGGATTTGCCATAATTTAATTTAGGGATCTTACAAATTTAATTAATCCCTAATTAAATATAACTCTCCATCAATGTTGGGTGATGACGTGGCAAGTTTGGATTTGTCAAAATTTCTATCCAACAACCCCAAATACAGATTCTTATAACATAAAAATAAACAACTCTGCATTTTAAATAATATTATACGGTTCCACATACTATAATAACCCACAGATTACTCATGTTATAACACACTCAACGTTCCAAACAACCCATAAGTTTTCATAAGTGTATTAATTTACACCCTTTGTTAGATTCCATTTAAAAAACGTTAATTTACACATGTGTAAACTTATAATTATATCCATTGAACTTCAGAATTTTATAGAATGAATCAATTTAGCTCTCAATTTAAAATCTCTCCTGCGTCAATTCTCACATGTTGTGTAGACATCCTAAAAAGATCTAGACCGTCCATTTGAACATCGTTCATTATTTTAAATGAAAACGCTAAATTGATTCACTTATAAAAATCTAAGAGTTTAATTGTTCTAATTATAAGATTACACACATGTAAATTAATATTTTTCAAATGGAATATAATAGAAGTTGTAAATTGATATATTAATGAAATTTATTTAAACTGATATAATTATTAGTTTAAAATTTTTATTGATACAATTCAAGTTTGCGGACTAATTCGGAGGGATGAGTTCAAAATGGGTCGGATTCAATATTCATGTTATGTATAAAAAGTATATATTAGGGAAAAAAAAACTGATAATAAAAATTACAATGTTTCTGTCTGACCCTTCCACGTCAGATATCCCCGGTATTGTTTTATTACACTGCCACACATCTGATCGAATCTAAGTTAGGTGGGCCCCAGTAATTTGTGGCCAAGAGAAAGCGAGTATTATATATTATTCCTACTCGCGACGCTAAGCCGCAAAAAGAATACTGACTTTTTAGTGCAGCAAATGGTTCCAAAAAGCCAAAGTGGAGGAGATGGTGATGGAAATCGAGATGGGACGTGAACAACGTGGTGGGTGATTTATGTATAAGGAAAAAATTAGTTTTCCAATTAAAATTTTTGTTTTTGAAAATTAATCTTATAAATACAACTTTGTTTAATTTTTTTTATTAACTATTTTTATCCATATTTTTAAAAATTAAATCAAGTTTTTGTGTTAAGAAATAATTTTCAAACACTTATTTAAAAAAAATACAAAAATTTTCTTAAAAGAGATGAAATTTATTATAGAAAAATGATTAGAAAACAAATATAATTTTTAAAAATTAAAAAACAAATTAAATGATTATTAAACGAATTCTAAAAATTAAATTTTAAACTTATATTAAATATGTAATTAATTGTGAATATGAAATAATGTAGTTGAAAATTTTACACCCATAAATGTATTAAAGAGAATTTAAGAACTCCATTTCAACGTTTCTCAGAACAATTATTAGGAGGAATTTTTTTTTTTTATTTTGTACGTGCACCAAACAATTCTGAAGGAGCATCCAGTTTTCATATGGATGAATCTACGTGAATGGTTGTTATAAGACAGTCAATTGATTTTTTTTTTTTATAGTTTAAATTGCATTTTACTCCCAAAAGTTTTAAATTTGTATGATCTGTAAACTTTCAAAATGATTAATTTAGACCATATTTGATAAATATTTGATTTTTGATTTCAAAAACGTTTTTGAAATTATGTTTGTTTTTCTATAATTTCTCTTGTACAATAATTTTCATTTTTCTTGAGATATTATATAAGTTTCTAGTCAAATTTCAAAAACAAAAATACGTTTTTAAAAACTATTTTTTTTTTAGTTTTCAAAATGTAGCTTTATTTTGAAAATATAGGTATAAAATAGATAAGAATATATAGAAACTCATTGGTAGAAGTGATATTTTTAGACTTAATTTTCAAAAACAAAAAACTAAATATTAAAGCTCCATTTGTTAACCATTTGGTTTTTAGTTTTTGGTTTTTGAAAATTAAGCCTAAAAATAGCACTTCTACATATGGGTTTCTATGCTTTCCTATCTATTTTGTACCTACGTTTTCAAAAACAAAATAAGTTTTTGAAAACTAAAAAAAATAGTTTTCAAAAACAAGTATTTATTTTTAAAATTTTGCTAGAAACTTAAATGGTTCCTCAAGAAAGATGGAGATCATTATAGCGAAGATGAAGAGAAATTGTGAACAAACCAACATAATTTTCAAAAACCAAAAATTAAATATCAAATAGTTACCAAATGAGACCTAAATGATTATCAAACTAGACCTTAATCTTTAAACTTTTATAAAACAACTATTTTAGTACTAAACATATATTTGTTTGTCACCTGATATTCATGTATCAAATACTTACTTTCAACCTACGGGGCTTAAACATGTCTATATTAACTAGTACACATATTTAAAGTTACACTATCCCTTTCAATAAAATTTAAACTAGAGGTAAAAACAAAATTCTAAACGAAAAAACTTGCCCACCTCCATAAGCAGGAATCTTTCCAACTAATAATTATTAAAAATTTGATTTTTTTTTCCTTTTGATTTTGTGATCCAAAGATTATAAAATTTTTGAAAACGACATATTTATATTTACTTGGTATATAAATATTTTGAATAAAAAAATTTAAAATACAAAATTATATTTAAAAAGATGAAAATTTTAATAAATATAATATTTCATATTATAAAATTATTTATAAATTAAAACGTATATAATATATAACATATTATAAATTACATAATGTTTTAAAATAATAATTATCTAAAAAGTATAACATCAAAAATGTTCATCAACTCATAAAATTTTCCAAGTTGTGTTTTCATGTAAAACTAAAGATACTCTAATAAACTAAAAAAACACAATTTAAGTATAGTTTGCATTATATTTAAGTAGAAATCAACACCATAGTTTACCAAAATTTTTATTGAGGAGACTTAAATATGAAATTCAAAAAAGTATTTAAAACTATTCATATTAAGCTTAAATTAGAAACTTGGGGAGGGTTCTAAACATACTAACCACTAAATCAGAAAGTTTTATTTTGATTTTTCCTATGCATATTATATAAAGTAAAAAAAATTGAGGGGATTCAAACTCCCTCTAGATCTTAACTAAATCGGCCCTGCTTTTAATCCCATAAAAAAAAATTTTGATCTATCTTTTTTTAACAGAATATTTGTATATAGTATTAAATCGGAGTGCATCCAACTTCAACCCAAGCTTCACCCTGAACTAAAATAGAGAGGGTTCAGAAAACGATTTAAACCAATAATTTTCTTCGCTTCCCCTAAGTGGTCCACACACCAAAACATACAAGTCACAAGTGGGCCCCACCACAAGTCCTCACCAGCCACAAGATAATGCATTACCTTTTTCCACCCAGTAAATCCTTGCCACGTGGCTAACCGTGGATTCTGAGTCCTCCTCTACAGTTAACCCCCCCTATTCACTCAGCTCAAAACACACAACAACTGAGAAAACAAACAGAGACTTCCATCATACCAATGTTGAAAACAGAAGACGACTACATCGGTGGTGTCGGAGGAGCGGCTGCCAATGGGTGGCGCGCCGTCATATGCGAGGCATGTGAGAGATCCCCAGCCGTATTCATCTGCAAAGCCGACGCTGCATCTCTCTGCACCGCCTGCGACGCTGAGATCCACTCGGCCAACCCCCTCGCCCGCCGCCACCACCGTGTTCCGATCAGCGGCTCTGCCATGGCCGTCCCTACACCCGAAGAACAAGAGGATGACGAGGATGAGGCGGCTTCGTGGCTGCTTATGAATCCGCTGAAGACCAACAACAACAGCAACAACAACAATAGAGGTTCGATTCAGAGTAATAACAATATGAATGGGTTGTTTTTGTTGGGCGGAGATGAGGACGACGACGAGGAGTATTTGAACTTTGTGGAGTTTAATGGGTGTGGGGATGAGGAGGATGAGTTTGAGGGGTTGAAGAATTATGGTGGCGGCGGAGGGGACAGTGTGGTACCGATTGAATTTGAAGGGAAGGATCAGATGTTGCAGCAGAGCTATGGAGGTGTGGATGGAAGTGAGTTGTTTGAGTCTTCTTCAAAAGCTTGCTACTCCTATAGTCATGGCTTCCTCACCCACGCTGTAAGCTCCCTCCTTAATCTCTCTCTCTTACCAATTCATTATTAAATAATTCCTCATTTGGTTCTTACTTAGGTCTTTTAATTAATCATTTTCAAATTTTACCTTTTTACGGAAATTTTCAATACATGGTCGTGCAAAGAATTTGTTAATGGAAGTTTATGTATTACTGAATTATTATCTTAATTTCTAAAGTAATATGTTATAGGTACTTGCTTAAGTGTCTATTACTTTTAAATATGTGTATTTGAGTGATCATAAGAGATTAATTAGTTAAGTATTGAGTGAACGTTAGAGGAGGAGTGAGATGATTTTTTAAAAAACAAATTCAAAAACTAAAATAGACCTTTTAGAAGCTTAATTACAAGAAAAGGATTATTTTTCAAATTACAAATAAAAAATTGAAAAAATTAAAGTTGTAAAACTAAAATAAAAATTTAACTTTAGTATTATAAGTTTGAAAATTAATATAAAATTCAATAGATGGTTATTAATATAAATTGGAAAACATGTCTCTTTTTTGAAAGAATTCCCCTAGAAAACTAGTAAAAAGCTTTAAAGGTAATGAATGTTCTTGATTGGAAAGAAAAGGATTCTGAGTCAACGTGCTCCTCTCAAATATTGTTAGTTAAATAGGAATTTAAAGCTACTATTTATTTAATAATTTATTCATATTAAAGATTGATCTTTCCTGAGAATCCAACTGGAATTTTTATTTTTGTGAAAAAATATCAGATATCAGTTTCATCAATGGAGGTGGGGGTAGTACCAGAGTCAACAACAACAACCATGAGCGACATCTCAATCTCCAACATAAGGCAACCAAAAGGAACAATCGATCTCTTCTCCGGCGCGGTGGCTGCGGCAGCGGCGGCGGTTCAAATGCCGGCGACCCAACTGAGTCCAATGGACCGAGAAGCCCGAGTTTTACGGTACAGAGAGAAGAAGAAGACAAGAAAGTTCGAAAAGACCATCAGATACGCCTCCAGGAAGGCCTACGCCGAGACCCGGCCCAGAATCAAGGGCCGGTTCGCCAAACGAACCGATGTGGATGTCCAACTCGACCGGAATTTCTCCATGGCGGATGCTGGATATGGGATTGTGCCTTCCTTTTGAAGCTGAAGAAGATGCAAAAAAAGTATGGGTTCTTCTTCTAATTAAGTACTAATTATAGGTGAATTTTAACTGTTTAATTATAGAATTTGTCTTAAAATGTATATGAATTTTGTATTCTCTGTAAT
Source organism: Trichosanthes cucumerina (assembly GCA_036507285.1). Lineage (NCBI taxonomy): Eukaryota > Viridiplantae > Streptophyta > Magnoliopsida > Cucurbitales > Cucurbitaceae > Trichosanthes > Trichosanthes cucumerina. Next base: position 58,245,952 of record CM071838.1, read on the forward strand.
TACCTTTCAGAAATACTGCTCAGTACTACTGTTCCACCCCCTATGGGATTGTTCTAAACTCATTTGTTAAACCTGTTTATGTGTGTTTGTTACATTTTATAGCATAATTTCAATTTGATATTTATTGCCATTTCAACTTGGTCTCTATAGTTTTTATTAGAGGTGATTTTGGACAAATTGGATCAAATCTAAGGAGATTTATTTTATTCAAGGGCTTGGGTAAAATTTGATCTAGATGTAGAAGCAATTGTGTCACAAGAAGTACGACTTCAACCAAGTCGAGCCGACTCGATCCGATGTGTAGGCATGAACATCGCATGTGTTATGAGTGTCCAACCCATTTGTTAGACAACACAGGGGTTTTTCATATGTTTGTGGACCCAAAATATCGAGTTATACGTTTAGCCCACTTGGGTCAAAGGAGTTGGCTCATCTAGAAAGCCTAGAGTTTTTTTAGGTGGATATGACCTAAAAAGGATGAAAGAAAACAGAAGAAGAATGGAGAAAACGTTGGAGATGAGTGCAGTTTAGTTTTTCTCGGACGGCTTTCACAAAGTTTACATTTGTCGGAGTTTCTACCGTTGGCTTTTTCTGAAATTTTGTTAGCTTGTTAGTGACACACAGGACCTTATTTTGAACAATTGGATCGTCGTTTTGAGCTTCGGTTTATTAGAAATAGTTGACGGATAGAACCTGCAAAAAGGGGGGGGGGGTGGTGATGTTTATCATCTTTCATTTCTCAATTGTAGTTCTATTCTACATGCAACTATTGGTGGGTTGTGAATGTTTGTATGACTGATTTGAATTCTTTTTCTCTCAATTTTTTTCATAATAAGAGAAGGTGACGAGGGTGGACTCTCCTCACAAGTCCCGTGGTTTTTACTCTTCACATCGAAGAGGTTTTCCACGTATAATTCGTGTATTTCTTTCATTTATTTTTCTGCATCTATTTTTTATGGGTTATTGTTATCCATTTGTTGCTTGGAAATTATTTGTTGAATAATTTGTGGTGGATTGAAGTACTATTTTTTGTTGATTGTCTTGGAGGAGATATTGGTGGGTTATTAATATACTATTTTGGCCCTATCAATTGGTATCAGAGCCAAGAGTTAATTTAATCATTCTTATAGAGATTACTAGTGGTAGTGGAGCTAATTCAATGGTTAGACTGACATCAACCAATTATTCTATCTGGAGACCGATTGATAAGGAAGTGAGTTATCAAGAAGATAACAAGGAAAGTCTAGAAGATGGAAATCTAGCTCAATCAACTCAATCTAGCTCAATCGAAGCTCATTCCCAAAGTCAATGGAAGTTAGCTCCAACTCAAACCCAACATGAGGCAATCATTATGCCAGAAGACCCAATAACAAGAGCTAGAGCTAAGAGACTTCAAGAGGCATTGAACATTCATCTTCAAGCTAAGGTGTCAATACATAGTGAAGAGTTGCAACCTTTCAAGCTTGATAAGGCACCTCTTCATCCAAAACTCACAATGAATTTAAAAATCCAGATTCATTGACATCTTTAATGCATTATGTACTGATGCACACAAAATGTGCTATCCTTATGCTTAATTATTGCTAGTTTTATGATAATTTCAGGGCTTTTATGTGTGTTAATCATTGAGTTTCAGGTTAAGACCATGAACAGGACAATTGGAGACATGTTGGATCACTCAGGATCGAAACGAGGCTTTTTGGAGCTTTAATATCAATTAGAAGTAGAAGGACCAACTCAAGCTAGTAGACCCGAGGCGATGGCGTTGCAACGCCGAGCTTGCTGTTTTGAGGCATTGAAGAACAATACCAATAACGTTGCAACGTTGCCTTGCAGCATCACAATGCTATCTCGATAAGAAGAACAAGCAGAATGACCGTGTCGAGGGCGTTGCAACGCTGCCTTCTAGCGTTGCAACGCCAGTTCGATAGAAGAGGCGCGCGTTAAGGTAGCAGCGTTGCAACGTTGTCCCTAGCGTTGCAACGCTGCTGACACTTCCCATATTTGATACCCGCCTAGGGCACAACGTTGCAACGCTTTCCCTAGCGTTACAACGTTGTGCCGAAAACACTTATAAATAGAACATGATTTCTTCTTGCAAAAGGACCCGAATTTGATAGTCTTTGCACCCTAATTTCGAAATACACTCTGTAAGAAGAGAAATGTGAGCATTTCTTGGGAGCCAAAGCATTTGTGGAGGTTCGAGATCGTGACGGGAGCTCGGAGACGAGAGACCGACATCGACACATAAGTTTATTTCCTCTTTCTTTCAGATTGTAACATTGTTCTAAGACGTTTTCTACACTTTTAGTTTGGTTTTATTGTGATTTAGAGTGGCTAAAAGTTGTAGTTAGGATTTGATTTGTTTGTTTAAGATTTGTTTGCTATGTATTGAAGTATGTTTTGTTATTTATTTTTGGCAATTCGTTCTTGAATTCTTTAATGTTGTTGGTTTAAGTGGACTCGAGAGAAAAAGTTTAGATTAGAGCAAAATTGTCAAAACTCTTAGAAGTCTGGCATGAGAATGACCTAGAAGTCTAAGGGAAACGCATAAAGAAGTTGCTTAATGTCGTGCATGCTTTTCGATTCATATGGAGACTATAGAATTTTTTGTGTGTGGAGGCTCACTAAGAATCGAGAGATTTTCTTGAGTATCTTACTTTTTGTTTATAAATTCATCATGTTAGTTCATTGCATGTGTTAAATAAGTGTTAACTTGTGAAGTCAAACTCCTCCAAATCTATCATATTTGTGTCTCCACTTGATTGTTATCTTTTATCTTTGTTTTCACCATTTATCCATGTTATGTTACTTTAGCTAAAATTGAGAATTAGTATCTTGATATTTCATTAATCTAGAAACCCATTCCCGAGGACGATACTTGGAACTCTCAAATCACTATACTAAAACTTGACCCGTACACTTGCGGTATTGCAATATTAAATTTTATGCAACAAGTTTTTGGCGCCGCTGCCGGGGAAGGACAATTATTTAGATTAATTAATATTAGAAAAAAATTTGAGATTTTAGACTAAAGTTTGTTTGTGTTTTCTTTCCTTATTTGTTGTTTGTTTCCTTATTTGTCTTATTTTAGTCTTGTGTGTTTTTGAGTCTTTGTCTTGTTTTTGGTTGTGTTACTATTGTGTAAAAGTTTTGATTTGAATTACTGATTTTTCAAGTATGACTTTTCATGATTTTGATTCTCCACCAATGTACTGTCCCTCTCAGGACCCTAGGTATGTGCATCATGACTTTTCTGGATACCATTTGTCTAATCTTTATCATTCTGAATCTAGGATCGATGAAAATTATTTTGATGGTAATCATATAAGCACTTGGAACTAAAATTTCTCGTACCCTGGCCAACCTATAGAAAGCTCTTCTCTTGTGGACCTATTAATGGAATATACGTTAGAGTTGAAAATTGAAAATTTTGTTCATGATGAATTCGAAAGGTTGGATAGGTTAGAGGCTAAAGTGGTGGAACTTTGGGAAATAGTACATGAAAGAACTCATTATCTCAATCAACTAGTAAATTCCCTTAAGGCCTTACAGGAACAATTTCTTATTCTTACCACTGAGGAGGAGCCACCTAGGAGGACTTATTCATATGATAGTGAGGATGGCTAGGAGGAGACTGAAACATACCAGAAACAGGTTTGTGAGGTAGACAATGGTAATACAATCACTTCCATAGAGGAGATTCAGGTGATAGAGTTCGAGGCTGGAAAGTCCTTTTCCCTTTCATCTCCAAAAATTTCCTTTAATCTTGATAACCATTTGTCCTATACTCACAAGTCTTGTTTTGATTTTTGTTATTTTATTTCAATACACAAAAATACCAAAAATAATTATCTCTCAGGTGCCCAGGAAAAACAAGATAGCCTTTTAGACTTAAAAGGTTATATCGATTCAAGCAAAAAGGGCCCGAAGAAATTTGAGCAGTTTTACGTGCCTTGATGCCAATCATAAGTTACAGTCTAGCTAAAGACGTTAAAGAAAACACTTCTTGGGAGGCAACCTAACTTTATGTTTTAGTTCTCTGTTTTACTTCCTTTTTCTTCTTAAAATGTTTGTGTGTTTGTTTTCATGATTTTCTTTATTGTGTTTTCTTTCTTTTTATGTTTTCTTTCCTTTCCTAGTTTTTTTTTGTCTAATTTTCCTCAAGGTGTATGCCCAAGGATAGAGCTGCAGACGTGCACCCTTTTGATCCTGAGATTAAAAGGACCTGTAGGAGACTTCTAAGGCAAGGGAGAACAGAAATTCAGATAATGGCAGACCAGGAGTTAATCAACAACCCTAAACCCATCAGAGAGTATTTCCAACCTGTGTTTAATTCTGAGCAGGCTGGAATTGTCCATGCTCCCATAAATGCTAACAATTTTGAACTTAAAACAGAGCTTATTCAGATGGTTAGGGAAGGTGCTTTTCGAGGACAAGACACAGAAGATCCTAATTCACATTTACAGAATTTTCTAGAAATCTATGGTTCAATTAAGTTAAATGGTATTTTTGCTGATAGTATTCACTTACGTCTTTTTTCTTTCTCTTTGTAGGGTAGAGCTAAGGAATGACTAAGGTCTCTCCCACCAGACAGTATCACCTCCTGGGAGGAGTTGTCCCAAACCTTCATGACCAAATTCTTTCCACCAGTGAAAGCTGCAAAGTTAAGGACAGAGACAAGAACATTCTGGCAACAGGAGGGAGAGCAACTATTTGAGGCCTGGGATCGTTATAAGGACATGCTCAGGAGATGTCCACAGCATGGTTACCCAGATTGGCTCCAAGTACAATTATTCTATAATGGACTTGAAGGTAAGACAAGGACCATTCTGGATGCCACTGCTGGAGTGGCTTTCATGGCGAAGACTGTGCCATAGGCACGTGCCCTCCTCGAGGAAGTGTCAACTGCCAGCTACCAATGGCCCACAGACAACGATAGATGTAAGCCAGTAGCTGAATTGTATCAATTGGACTAGGTAACTTCCCTTAAATCACATATGGCATCCCTCACTCATGCTCTGAATAATTTTGCAGGATCACCCCAAACAGTGGTACCCTCTTAATGCTCCCAGCGCAATGGAGAATCTACTTTGGAGCAAATACATTATCTGAACAATAGAAGCAACACTTATGGAGGAAACCAAACTCAAAATACTCTTCCAACACATTATAACCCAAGTTTGAGGTATCACGAAAACTACTCTAATGCTAACAATAAAAATGTGTTGAATCCTCCTACAGGGTATGCCTCTATATCTGAGAGGAAACCATATCTAGAAGAGACAATGCACTCCTTTATAGTTGAATCTAGAAATAGGTCCAACTAGCTGGAGAATGCAGTCACCAGTCTAACTGGCATAGTAACCAGTCATGGAGCTGCCATAAAAAATATTGAGACCCAGATAAACCAGATGAATGTACCATTTCGAGCGCTGCAGGATAGGAAAGAGACACCTTGAGGGAGTACAGTCTAGCTAAAGACGTTAAAGAAAATGCTTCTTGGGAGGCAACCCAAGCTTTACATTTTTGCTATTTCTATTTTCTGTTTGTTTTTTTTTTCAGTTCTTAGTTTACTTACTAGTTTGTTTGTTTTGCTTTGTTAGGTTACTATGGATGCTACCCCTCGTAGAAACCCATGCTCCCGTTCTGTGGAACTCCAGCACACACGTTTTAACTATCCAAGGAACTCATAAAATATTGAAGATTTCCATTACTCAGGACAGTATTGTTCACTCTTACCTTCTTATTATTTGAGCTTATTTTGCAAAAATTGGGGACAATGTTTAGTTTAAGTTTGGGGGTAAGATGTGATTGATATGTTGTGACTGTCCTGAGTATATGTTGAACTGCTGATTGATCTTTTGCATAAGTATGATCATGATAGCCTAGGATGAGAATTAATTGAAATCTTCTGTGATTCTGCTGAAACTGGAGAGCATGATATGAATTTGAGTTAATTTAAAAATTTTCTTGAGTTTTTCCTGCACTATTATGCACATAACCTGTGTTCCTGTAGTTTTTAATGCTTAGAACAAAGTTATTAAGCTTAGAAGTTTAATGTCACCTCGATAGGTCTAAGAGCTGATTTGAGAGTTAAACTGCAGGATAGGGTGAATGACAATACGAAGTGCATGATCTGTATAATATGTGTGTTTTGTGAAAGAGTAGTTTGTTTCTTTTGTTTGTTTGTTAAAGAAAAAATTCGTGAGGGCAAAAAGAGCTACCTTCACAGTGATCAGTTAGGCCACTCATTGAGCAAGTGCTTTGGGTAAGGGTCCTTGCAGTGGATGTGTGAAAGCTAGTGTCCTTGCACACACAAAAAAGAAGAAAATAGAAAAAAGTGATAAAAAGTGATTAAGTGTTGAGTAGAGTTATTTATTTCTTGAATGTGAGGAGGCTCAAGAATTAGTAATTAGGACCAGTGTAGGGGAAAGTTGAATGCAGAGCCTAATAAAGTTGATCCAGGCTTAGTAAAAATGAAGGGAGCATAGGCTAATCACACACACATGTAGGAATACTTAGGAAAAATTCTAAATTGCTCAATGACGTATTATGTTTGAATGTTTCCTGTGATTGCCAAAATTTTCTCTTAAATCTTTGAGGCTTGAGTCAGATGTATATGTAAGAACAATCCTATGTTTATTTCTGTTTTTGCTCGGGACTAGCAAAAGTTTAAGTTTAGGGGTATTTGATAGCACACAAAATGTGTTATCTTTAGGCTTAATTATTGCTAGTTTTATGATAATTTTAGGACTTTTATGTGTGTTAATCATTGAATTTCAGGTTAAGAGCTCGAACAGGACAATGGAGACATGTTGGATCACTCGAGATGGAAACAAAGCTTTTTGGAGCTAAAAATAATATCAATTAGAAGTAGAAGGACCAACCCAAGCTAGTAGACCCGAGACGATGGCGTTGCAACGTCGAGCTTGCTGTTTTGAGGCATTGAAGAACCATACCGATTACGTTGCAACGCTGCCTTGCAGTGTCGCAACACTATCTCGATAAGAAGAACAAGGAGAATGCCCGTGGCGAGGGCGTTGCAACGCTGCCTTCTAGCGTTGCAACGCCAGTTCAATAGAAGAGGCACCCGTTAAGGTAGCAACGTTGCAATGCTGTCCCTAGCGTTGCAACACTGCCGACACTTCCCATATTTGATACCCGCCTAGGGCACAACATTGCAACGCTTCCCATATTTGATACCCGCATAGGGCACAACGTTGCAACGCTGTCCCTAGCGTTGCAATGCTGTGCCAAAAATAAGTCGAATTTGATAGTCTTTGCACCCTAATTTCAAAATACACTCTGTAAGAAGAGAAAATGGATCATTCCTTGAGAGCCAAAGCATTCGTGGAGGTTCGAGATCGTGACGGGAGCTCGGAGACAAGGGACCGACATCGACATATAAGTTTATTTCCTCTTTCTTTCAAATAGTAACATCGTTCTAAGATGTTTTCTACACTTTTAGTTTGGTTTTATTGTGATATAGAGTGACTAAAAGTTGTAGTTAGGATTTGATTTGCTTGTTTAAGACTTGTTTGTTGTGTATTGAAGTATGTTTTGTTATTTATTTTTGGCAATTCGTTCTTGAATTCTTTAATCTTGTTGGTTTAAGTGGGCTCGAGAGAAAAAGCTTAGATTAGAGCAAAATTGTCAAAACTCTTAGAAGTTTGACATGAGAATGACCTAGAAGTCTAAGGGAAACACATAAAGAAGTTGCTTAATACCGTGCATGCTTTTCGATTCATATGGAGACTATAAAATTTATTGTGTGTGCGAGGCTCACTAAGAATCGAGAGATTTTCTTGAGTATCTTACTTCTTGTTTATAAATTCATCATGTTAGTTCATTGCATGTGTTAAATAAGTGTTAACTTTTGAAGTCAAACTCCTCAATATCTATCATATTCGTGCCTCCACTTGATTGATATCTTTTATCTTTGTTTTCACCATCTATCCATGTTATGTTACTTTAGCTAAAATTGAGAATTAGTATCTTGGTATTTAATTAATCTAGAAACCCATTCCCGAGGACGATACTTGGAACTCTCAAATCACTATACTAAAACTTGACCCGTAGACTTGCGGTATTGCAATACTAAATTTTACGCAACATGTACCTATTAAATTCATGTATTTACATTTAAGAAGATACATGTATAGAAATGAACGGTTGGAGAATGTATTTAGACTATAAGGGTGAAAGGTTGTGTCCTTTCAAAATAAGTTTTCAATTAGTATAAATAGGGTTGTATTTTGTCATTTGTAAGACATGATTTGGTGAATGGAAATTATTCTCTCAAAGATTGAGACCATTCTTAGCTTTTCTTGTAATAGAAAGCAACCGAGCCATTCAATCCAACCTTGATCAAGATAGATTGTGGAATGACTCAATCTAGAACAAGATTTCTCAATCTTGCTTCTAGATCTTCGATCTAAGAGGTAATCAATTTGTAGCCCTATCTCTTGAAAGATCCAAAGTTCGTATAAGAAGGTGTTAACCTCTTAATTCAAGGGTTCTTGCTTAATCAAAGTTTGGATATTTGGATTGAGAATTAGGGTTGCCTTATCATTTTGGTATCAGAGCATAGGTTGCATCTTTGTGGCCTACTCTAGAATTGATTCTATCTTTCTTTTTAAGTTTGTTCATCTTTCCTTGAAATTCTATCCATTCATTTCCTTCATTCTATTTCATCCATTGTTCTTCGTTTTTCTTTATTCCAATCTCATATCTATCTTATAGTTAAAAAAAAAAAGAATAAGAAGCATCTAAAAAAAAGTTGTTCATGCAAATTTTTTGTTTGATCCATAAAATCTGATCCAATATCAGATAAAAGTGTTGTGCCATTAGTTATCATCATTTTCTATTAAGTGTTAGACCAATTGCATGTTCATTTGAAGGTCTAATCAATTTCCAAACACATTTTGCTAAATCTATCCACTTTTGTAACTACTGCACTTGATGCTCGTAATTCCATGTTAAACTCCTTGATAACCTCTGAATTTGATTCTTTGTGCTGAAGTAGAAGGCTATATCTAAATGTTATCTTTCAAAGTGTAGAAGAGCATTTTATCAAAATCGTAACATAACATGTTCATTTTTGAAATTTTAGTTCAGTGTGCAATTTCATCCGAAGATTTCCACCAACTTTCTTCTTGATCCTTTCTTTGCTCTCTTTGTTTTCTTTATTCTAAATTGTTGTTATTTCATGATTATTTTGACTTGATTTACTTGAATAGCTCACTATTACAAGAATTGCTTTATCCATATTAGCCTACACAAAATTCATCATTTAGCCACTTTTCCCAAATAATCTACCTTTGTGTGTAAACACGAGTGTCCCGAGTGTAAAATCTGTGACTTGAGTGTGTGAGGTCCTATACATATTTAGTTACTGATTGTACAACAATGAATGAAGATGGGGGAATGAAGGGGAGATTAGTGAAGTTAGGTGGAGAGAAGCATAAAGTGAGGCTATTAATCACTTAAATTAAGTAATTAGCACCTTGGTAGAACAGATGGATCGAATTGAAGTAGGTTTAGATAATCCTCAAGGGAGGGAAATTATGAATAATGAAAGAGTTGAAAATGAGGAAGATGGCAATGTAACCCTTTTAGCTGATAGAATCCAAGGGGTGGGAGAGAAGTAGTTCGAGGGAGAGGAAGAGGAAGAAGAGGAGGAAGAGAAATGTTACCACCAAGAAGGGTTGTGAGGGAGGACCATCATGAGAGAGGAGAAGGAGGAGTTGGGGGAGTGAAGCTGAAAATTCCCACCTTTAATGGGAGATCTGACCCTAAGGAGTATTTGCAATATGAGAGTAAAATTGAGCATGTTTTTTATTGCAACAATTTTAGTGAAGAAAGGAAGTTGAAGCTTGTAGTGGCCGAGTTTGTCATTATGCGAATATTTGGTGGACATCTTTGAAGGCAGAGTGAAGGAGAAACTATGAAGAACCAATAGAAACCTGGGAGAAATTGAAGGTTTTAATGAGGAAAAGGTACATTCCTAAGCATTATTCTCAAGCACTCAAGCAAAAGCTCTAGACTTTGCTGCAAGGATCAAAAAGTGTGGAAGATTACTACCAAGAAATGGAGGTCCTTATGAATAGAGCGTGCATTGAGAAAGATGAAGAGGATACAATGGCTAGATTCCTTGGAGGATTGAACCGACAATTGCCTTATCAAGTTAATAGGCTACCTTATTTTGATATGAAAGAATTGTTGCACCTTGCTATCGAAATTGAAGGCCAGATAACTTGGAAGAATGAAAACTCCAAAAGGTATACTTCTTCTAAGTCTACTTTTTTTTCTACTAACACTTGGAAAAAGAATGCAAATGGTGAGAAGGTAGATACCAAGCCTAAAGGAAGGTATGAGTTTGACAAAAAGGACAAGGCTGAAAGCTCCAAAGGCAAGGAAAAAATGGAGGTTCGAGAGAGAAATAAGGATATCAAATGTTGAAAATGTCAAAGGAGTGGTCATATTAGTCGTGATTGTCCTAACAAGCGAATCATGATCGTTAAAAATGGGAAAGTTATTACTGATGGAGAGGAAAGTGACCAAGATGAGCTAGTTGAAGAAGAAGCCCAGGAGGACGAGGAGGAATTAGAAGATGGGAGTCATTTGAAACTTGTTACAAGGAGACTTCTAACGGCCAAGTTAAGGAGAATGATGCTGATGATCAAAGGAACAACCTATTCCACACAAGGTGTTTAGTCAATGGGACTCCTTGTAGTCTTGTGATTGATAGTGGAAGTTGCACCAATGTAGTGAGTACATTTTTTATTAAACGATTGCAAATTCCAACTCAACACCATCCTAAACCTTACAAGCTTCAATTGCTCAATGATAGTGGAACAATGAAAGTAGTTGCTCAAGCTTTGATTTCTTTTACTTTGGAAAAGTATAAAGATGAGGTTTTATGTGATGAAATTACCTATGCATACAGGAGATGTATTACTTGGTCGACCTTGGCAATATGATAAGAAGGTCTTGTATGATGGATATTTGAATAGGTATTTTCTTTTACAAAAGATGGTAGGAAAACAACTCTTGTATCTTTGAGTTCCAAAGATGTATTTGCTGATCAATTGAAGTTGAAGAAAAAAAGAAAAGAGTTTGAAGAAAAAGAATTGGAAGAAAGAAAAGAGGTGAGTGAAAAATTAGAGAAAAATCAGAGGAAAAAAGTGAGTGAAAAAAGAGATGAAATTGAAAGAAAAGAAAAGAAAGAGAATTGTTTGACTAAAATGGGAAATGTGAGAAGGGCGATGTTTTTCAAAAAACCAATCTTTGTACTTATGTACAAGGAAGGGTATTTGGCCTCTAATGATAAGAACTTGTCTTTGCCTAGTTTGTTTCAATCTCTTTTGCAGGAATTTGGGGGCGTGTTCCAAGATGAAATACCTAAAGGATTACCCCTAATTTGAGGTATTGAACATCAAATAGACTTCATCCCAGGTGCTACCTTTCCAAATAGGCCAACTTATAGAGAAAATCCCCTAGAGACCAAGGAAATTCAAAGGCAAGTGGAGGAGCTCATGGAGAATGGTTACATTCGAGAAAGTTTGAGTCAATGTTCTGTACCGGTCATATTGGTTCCAAAAAAGGATTGAACTTGGCAAATATGTGTGGATTGTAGAGCTATCAATAAGATTACGGTAAAGTATCGTCATCCTATACTCAAACTTGATGGTATGTTAGATGAATTGCATGGTTCGATCTTATTTACTAAAATTGATCTTAAGTCTGGATACCATCAAATTAGGATGAAAGTTGGCGATGGATGGAAAACTGCCTTTAAGACCAAACATGGATTATATGAGTGGTTAGTTATGTAGTTTGGTCTTACCAATGCACCTAGTACATTTATGCGTCTAATGAATCATGTGTTGCGTGAATTTCTAGGAAAATTTATGGTAGTTTACTTTGATGATATACTTGTTTATTCCAAGTTTTTGGAAGAACATGTGGAGCATGTTAGGAAGATTTTGCTTGCATTGAGGGAATCTCAATTATTTGCCAATGTAAAAAATTGTGTTTTTCCTTAGATAGGATTAATTTCCTTGGATTTATTGTTTCTGAAAAATGGTATTGAAGTTGATAATGATAAAGTTAAGGCTATCACAGAATGGCCACAACCTAAAATTGCTAGTGAAGTTAGATCTTTTCATGGCTTAGCTAGTTTTTATAGGAGATTCATTAAGGATTTTAGTACCATTGTTGCACCACTTAATGAGATGGTTAAAAAGAATGTTGTTTTCAAATGGGGAGAGAGTCAAGAAAAGGCATTAGCTATTTTAAAAGAAAAATTGACTTCTGCACCTTTGTTATCTTTGCCTAATTTTGAAAATACATTTGAAGTTGAATGTTATGCTAGTGGTATAAGAATTGGAGCAATTTTAATGCAGGAAACAAAAACCCATTATGTACTTTAGTGAGAAGTTGAATGGTGTTGCGTTGAACTATCCAACATTTGACAAGGAGTTGTATGCTTTGGTAAGAGCATTACAAACTTGGCAACATTACTTATGGCCAAAAGAGTTTGTGATTCATACTGACCATGAAAGTTCGAAGCATTTGAAGGGACAAGATAAGTTAAATCGTCGTCATGCTAAATGGATTGGATTCATCAAATCATTTTCGTATGTTATAAGGTACAAATGTGGTAAGGAAAATGTTGTTTCTGATGCATTATCTAGGAGATATAACTTGTTGTCATTATTATCTTCTAAATTGTTGGGATTTGAGTTCTTGAAAGAAATGTATGCTATGGATGTTGATTTTGGAAACATATTTTCTCAATGTGTGAAAGGCATAGTTGTAAATCATTTATATGTTTTTGACGATTTTCTATTTAGAAAAGATAAACTTTTCATTCCTAAGAGTTCATATAGAGTGTTACTTGTTAAGGAAGCACATGATAGGGGACTTATGGGTCATTTTGCAGAACATAAAACATATATTTCACTTAAGGATTATTTTTACTGACCACACATGCAACATGATGTTCATAAAGTTTGTAGTACATGCATTACATGTAGAGAAGCTAAATCCAAGACTAGACCACATGGATTGTACACATCTTTACTTGTTCCTAATATACCTTGAAATAATTTGTCTATGGATTTTATCCTTGGGTTGCCTAGGTCTAGGGGAGGCCATGATAGCATCTTGGTGGTTGTTGATAGGTTTAGAAAAATATCACATTTATCGCTTGTCATAAAATTGATGATGCTAAGAATATTACTGACTTATTCTTTAAGGAGACAGTGAGATTGCATGACATTCCTCGTTCCATTGTTAGTGATAGAGATGTCAAAATTTTAAGTTATTTTTGGAAAGTTTTGTGGGGAAAATTGAGAACTAAGTTGTTTTTTCTACAACATGTCATCTGCAAACGGATGGTCAAACAGAGGTTGTAAATCGCACATTAATCACTTTGCTTAGGTTAATACTTGACAAAAATCTTCGTATGTGGGAAGAAATGTAACCTTTTGTTGAGTTTGCTTACAATAGGGTTGTTCATAGCACAACTAAGTGTTTACATTTCGAGATAGTTTATGGATTTAACCCTAAAATACCTCTTGATTTGTTACCTTTACCATCAACAAGTTTGTTCATATTGATGCCGAATCCAAAGCTGAGTTTGTCAAGAAGCTACATAAGCAAGTGAAAGAAAGAATTGAGAAGCATAATGACAAAATTGTACAACGGGTAAATCGTGGAAGGAAACCTCTCATTCTAAAACCTAGATATTGGGTTGGGTTCATTTTCGAAAGGAGCGTTTTCCAAACAAAAGGAAGTCCAAGTTACACCCACGGGGAGATGGACCATTCCAAGTCTTAGAAAAGATCAATGACAATGCCTACACGATTGATCTTCTTGGTAAGTATAATATAAGTGCTACATTTAATGTTGCTAACTTATCTCGTTTTGATGTAGGTGATTCAGATTCGAGGACGAATCCTTTCGAAGAGGGGGAGGATGATAAGGAAGTGAGTTATCAAGAAGATAACGAGGAAAGTCTAGAAGATGGAAATCTAGCTCAATCAACTCAATCCGAGTCAATCAAAACTCATTCCCAAAGTCAATGGAAGTTAGCTCCAATTCAACCCAATCATGAGGTAATCATTATGCCACAAGGCCCAATAACAAGAGTTAGAGCTAAGAGACTTCAAGAGGCATTGAATATTCATCTTCAAGCTAAGGTGTCAATACATAGTGAAAAGTTGCAACCTTTCAAGCTTGATAAGGCACCTCTTCATCAAAAAGTCACAATGAATTTAAAAATTCAGATTCATTCACATCTTTAATGTATTACGTGATGGAGATCGGATCCCCTTGAGTAGCGGAAACGTGTTTCGGAATCGTAATTGCGAGTTTATTTTGGTTGAAAAATAAAAACCAGTACATTAGAATAAACACAGAGAATAAGCATACATTTCCTAATCTAATTAGGCATGAAACTAATCATGCAAACATGCTTTAGAAAATAACTAAACTAAAAGGGAATTCGTAATTACCTTTGTAGTTTTCCCAACAGCAACTCCTTACTCCTTTTGCACAACAACTCAACAACGTTCTTCTCCTCTGTTCTTTCTTCTCCACAGGGACACTACCAACAGGAAAACCTTCTATGACTCTGAGTATCTACTTAGATCAACCTTGGTGGGAAGGTGTTCCAAATTTTGGAAGAAGAGAAAAGGGAATTGAGAGAGAGAGTTTTCCAGTGAGAGCAATTCTCTAATTGCACTGAATGATTCGATCAATCTCTTAACTGTCACCCTTCTCCCTGTTAATCTATTGATAGGGAGGAGAGGGATAGTGGAAACGTGTCTGGATGGCACGTTCCCTCAATTTAATTAAAATAATAATATAATATAATTAAATCATATTTAATTATATAATTTTTAATTTAAATCACATTTAATTAAATCAAATTAAATATCATATATTTAATTTGGATTAAATCACATTTAATCAATTTTTCCCTCTAACCTATGGTTTTAATGCACATCTAATGCACATTAAATTTTAACCTATAGTTTTCAAATATGAATCACATTCACATTTAAATTAATATTTGAACTCTTTCAAATATTTAATTCTCTCATATAATTTAATATGAATCATATTCACATTAAATTTATAATATATAGTTCCAAAACTTTATATTATATCGTATCTTTATACTTTAAATTTATTCCCTAATGAATTTGAACATTTCAAATTCAAACGATCTAAGAACCCTTTACGAGCTAGAAAGTGGACTTAATGGACCTCTGGTCATCGTAAGCTCCAACGATATTTAAATTATTCGGTTAATCTCATTAACCTCCTAATCACCATTCGTTAACTGCAGGAACACTCGACTAAAGTCCCGCAGCTGCACTCTTCTCACTGCAGATATTTTTCTGTGTCCACAAATATTGACCAATAAAAGCAAGTCAATCTTTCAAGAATATTCATAACACCAGCTGGATCAAACTACCGTTTTACCCCTAGGTTACATCTTGTACCTTAAGTACGAGTGCTCCTCTAATGAACAATTTGTTTGTAGTCTTACCAACAAACAGAGTCCCTCTCGAGCTAATGAGAGGGTCGTGAAGGGAATAAGAATCCCAGCGCAGCGGAAGACGATCGAATCGTCGTTGTATCGTTATGCTACTCGATTTTGTTAAAATTATTCTAACTCTTAGAACTAGGCTAAACATACATAATATGGAAAGAAAAAACACAACAAGTACTAGAACACTTACTTGTTGAAGACGTGCTTTGATTTTTCCTTTTCGATCACGAACTCTTCGTGTACTCCCAACGATCCCGAACTTCTCGAACTCTTCTCTCGATCAAGAACGAACACCACCCTTTGGAATCTCGGTTGTTCTTCTTTTGGAAGAAGGAAAGTTGTAGGACTTTCTTTGTTTTGGAGAAGGGAGGAGAAGAAATTTGAGAGGATTTGAGAGAGTATTGAATCTCTTATCTTTGGTGAAAATCCAAAAAATGAGAGAATGCCTTCCTTTCCTTCTTGCAAGAAGGGTTTAAATAATGGAAAATGATGGAGTTAAAATCTCCACATTATTACCATTTTACCACAACCATAGGTTATGCAAATCATATTTGCATAACCATATAATATAAGATATCCCATATCTCATCTTACAAATCATATTTGTATAATTGTGGATTTATTAAATTGAATCACATTCAATTTAATTTCCCTCAATTAATTTCTTCAATTAGCCCTAATTCAACAATTAGGCTAACCTATAGTTTATTATGAATCTCATTCACATTAAACTATATATTATATCATTCATATCTCATATAAATGACATAAATGCCCTTAAGTGAAATTGAACACTTCAATTCACACCAAAACATTGACCCTTCTTTTAACCCAGTTTGAGCCAACCGAGGGACCTAATGGACCTACAATGATGAGCTCCAATGATCCGAGATTAACCTATCAAACTCTTTGACCCATTTAATCAACATTCATTAGCTACAGTAACACTCCACTAAAGCCCGTGTAGTCGCACTCCCGTCGGTCACGAGAATATTACGTGTCCACTGATATAACCAATGCCCATGAGTCGACCTTTCACAGGTTATTCGTAGACACTGCTGGATCAAATTACTGTTTTACCCCTATGTCTACTTCTTGCTCCTTAAGTCCCCATTGCTCCTGTAATGAACAACAACGTTGTAATTGTCCGACCATACAAAACAACTCTCTCGTACCAGTGAGAGAGTGGGTGCCCGTTGTCCAAGCCTTGGAGACAACACTTAAGGGAACAACTCCTCTAGTTTTCCTAAAGGCGGGAACGAGTGAATTCCATCTTGCGTAGTTAAGTTCCCAACTCCCTACTTGGTTATGTCCCTGAGAAGGTAGGCTTATTGGGCGAGTAACTGTGACCACCCTCACCCGTATTAGTAGTCAAAGGACGGACCCGCATGACATGTGAGTCCGTAACACGCTCAGGATTCAGGTCGAGTCACTAATGGTCATCTATGAAGTTATTAGTCCTTACTGTCAACGGTGTTACATCAGTAAGTCTAATAATTTACTGTCCGATCTTGTACAATCTTATTGTATAGGATGCCCCCACTTGCATGTCAACCAGATGAACGAGTCAGATCACCTCGTTTGTATCTTAATACAAAGCGGGCCGCATCCACAGCGTATCCAGGATTAGGTCTCCAACCCTATCCATATACTGTAGACCATTCAGGTCATTTACTTGAACGTGATCCTCCCTTTGTGTCCACTACACACCGTTCAAGTTCTAGTTCTCTCATATATTCAATGACCCTAGAGCTTAGTTTATTGGTCAAAGTTTGTATAAAATGCGAGACACAAAAATGATGAAATGAATAACACTTTATTAATTTCAAATGTATATTTACAAACACGAGATTAGGACAAAAATCCCAACTGGTCGGGCCCTTTGTTCAAGTCCCGGAGACATCACTCAAGGGAACATTCATCTACTTACCCTAGTAGGCAGGAAAGAGTGAATTTCATCTTGCTAGGCTAAGTCCCCAGCTGCTCACTCGTTCTTGTCCCCAAAAGGGTAGGCTTATTGAGTCGGCGAATCTGGCCACTCTCACCCATACTAGTCAAAGGACAATCCCTCACAAACAGGAGTTCGTAACCTGCTCAGGATTGAGATCAAGTTGCCTAGGTCATCCTAGTGAAATAGAAACCTAGCTAGTCAACTGAGTTACATCTAATGGTTACTATTTCGCGATCTAGTCTTATGTAATCTCATTACATAGGATATCCCCACTCACATGTCATCTACACGAACACGTTAGGATCACAGTGTTTGTATCATATACAAAGTGGGCCAAATCCATAGTTTTACCAGGATAAGGTACCCAAACCTTATCCCCTTACCATAGATCCTTTAGGCTGTATCTCGAACCGAGATCCTTTATATGTACACTACATTCAGTTCATGATACATTTTACAGCCTTGGATATTTAGTTTATTGGATTTAGGGTTAAAATAATGGCAATATCGTAAATAAAGAACAATAACACTTTATTGAAATAATAACACTTTATTACAATAATTAGAACATAATTACAAACTACGAGTTTTAGGGCACAAATCCCAACATTACTTACCTATTAAATTCATGTATTTACATTTAAGAAGATACATGTATGGAAATGAAGGGTTGAGGAATCTATTTAGACTACAAGGGTGAAAGGTTGTGTCCTTTCAAAATGACTTTTCAATTAGTATAAATAGGGTTGTATTTTGTCATTTGTAAGACATGATTTGGTGAATGAAAATTGTTCTCTCAAAGATTCAGACCCTTCTTAGCTTTTCTTGTGAGAGAAAGCAACCGAGTCATTCAATCCAACCTTGATCAAGTTAGATTGTGGAAAAATTATATAGCAATACCGCAAGTGTACGAGTCAAGTTTTAATATAGGGATTTGAGTATAGAGTATCGTCCTCATAAACGAGTTTTCTAGATTAATTAATTACCAAGATACTTATTCTTAATTTTAGCTAAAGCAACAAAATTTTGATAGATAAGGAAAATAAAGATAGAACATAAATGCACAATTGGAGACACGAACGTGATAGAATTAAAGGAAGATGATTTCACAAGTTAAGTCTTTATTTAACACATGCAAAGAACTAAAATTATGAATTTATAAACAAGAAGTGAAAATACTCAAAAGAATCTCTCGATCCGTTGCGAGCCTTGCACACACGATAAATCCTAAAGTTTCCTTATGAATTTTAAAAGCATGCACGACATTAAGCAACTTCTTTATATGTTTCCCAAAGAACTCTAAGTCATTCTCATGCCAGATTTCTAATGATTTTGACAACTTTGCTCTAATCTAAGTTTCTTTCTCTCGAGTCCACTTAAACCAACAAGATCGATGAATTTAAGAACGAATTACCAAAAATAAATGTAATAACAATGTTCAATACACAATTAAATAAACTCCAAAACAAGCTAATCAAATCCTAACTACAACGTTTAGCCACTCAAAATCACTATAAAAACAAGCTAAAGTTGTAGGATAGTCTTTAGAACTAAGTTACAATCTAAAAGAAAGCGAAATAAACTTATGTGTCGATGCCGGTCCCTCATCCTCGAGCTTCCACAAACGCTTTGGCTCCCAAGGAATACTTTTCTTTCTCCTCTTGGAGAGTGTATTTCGAATTTAGGGTGCAATTTCTATCAATTTTGGCTCCCTTTGCAAGTTGAAAATCATGTTGTATTTATAGAGTTCTCGGCACAACATTGCAACGCTAGGGACAACATAGCAGCGTTGTGCCCTAGGTCCCAGGCATATATGGAAACTCTCGGCAGCGTTGCAATGCTAGGGTCAGCGTTGCAACGCCCCTACCCTTGCGCGCACCTTTCTTATCGAAGTAGCGTTATAACGCTAGTAAGCAACGTTGCAACGCCATCGCCACGGATCTTCAATGCGGAATTTTATCGAGATAGCGTTGCGACGCTGCAAAGCAACATTGCAACGCTTCTGGCACAAATCTTCAATGCACAAAAATAGCAACAATGGCGTTGCGACACCCTGCAAAGCATTGCAACGCCGTCTCCTTGGGTCCTTTAGCTTGAATTACTCATTCTTCTTCCATTTGATGATATTTTAAGCTCCAAAAAGCCTCGATTTGAACCCGAGTGAACCATTATATCTCAAAATATCTAGTTTAAGTTCTCTACCAGGAATTAGATGATTAAAACACATAAAAGCTCTGAAATTAACATGAAAACTAGCAATAAATAAGCCTAAGGCTAGCACATTTTGTGTGTTATCAATTGTGGAGTGACTCAATCTGGAACAAGATTTCTCAATCTTGCTTCTAGATCTTCGATCTAAGAGGTAATCAATTTCTAGCCCTATCTCTTGGTAGATCCAAAGTTCATATAAGGAGGTGTTAACCTCTTAATTCAAGGTTTCTTGCTTAATCAAAGCCTGGATCTTCGGATTGAGAATTAGGGTTGCCTTATCACTGATGATGGAGGATTACTATTTTGCAAAGATTTGTGATCCAATTGAAACAACCATAGAAGTTGATGGTATAATTTCTAAACCTTCAAAACCAAATAAAATGGAAGAGAAAGATTCGACAAAGTTAAAGAGGAAAACTTTGGGGATTATTAGGCAGTAGGTTGACCTTAGCATTTTCAACCATGTGTCTAAAGAGTCTGACCTATATGATGAAGGAATCGAATCCCCGTGAGCAGCGGAAACGTGTAATTAAAATAGATCGTATTGTGCTTGTTTGTTTTTTGGTTTACTCCAAAAACCCATACATTGGCAATTTAAACAGAATAAGCAAATTAAATACGTAAAACATGGATTAAAGGATCAAGACATCTTGTAAAAATCTAAATTAAAAGGGATTCAAAATTTACCTTTGTAGTTTCGATTATCTGCAACGTCTTGCAAATCCAAGTTGTACAACACAACAACTAAAAACTTCTCCTCTGTTCCAACAGGACACAACCAATCAGCAAACCATCTATTATCTGAGTATCTACTTAGATCAAACCGTGGTGGGAAGGTTTCCAACAATTGGAGAGAGGAAAGGGATTTTGGTTGAGAGAACAACAATTCTCTAATTGCTCCAAAAAATAAAACAATCGATCAATCGCACTGATCCCTCTTCTCCCTATTTATCTATCGATAGAGAGAAGAAGAGGGGCAGTGGGAACGTGTCTGAATGACACGTTCCCTTAACTTAATTAATTAATTAATTAAAATAATCAAATTATTTAATTAGTTTAACTAATAATATAATTAAATCATCTTTACTTATATATTAATATAATTTCAATTAAATCACATTTAATTAAAATAAACTAAAATAAATATCATATATAGTTTTAATGCACATCTTATGCACATTAAATTTTAACCTATAGTTTTTTAAATATGAATCTCATTCACATTTAATTAATATTTGAACTCTTTCAAATATTTAATTCTTTCATATAATTTAATATGAATCATATTCAAATTAAATTTATAATATAAAGTTCCAAAAGTTTATATTATAATGTATCTTTATACATTAATGTTTATTCCCTAATTGAATTTGAACATTTCAAATTCAAACGATCTAAGAACCCTTTACGAGCTAGAAGGTGGACCTAATGGACCTAAAGATCAGAAGCTCCAACGATACGAGATTATTTGGTTAATCTCATTAACGTCCTAATCAACATTCGTTAACTGCAGGAACACTCCACTAAAGTCCTACAGTTGCACTCTTATCACTGTAAATATATTTCTGTGTCCACGGATGTTGACCAATAACAAGAAAATTCTTCACGAATATTCGTAACACCAGCTGGGTCAAATTATCGTTTTACCCCTGGGTTACATCTTTTACCTTAAGTCCTAGTGCTCCTCTAATGAACAATTTGTATGTGGTCCTACCAACAAACAGAAGTCCCTCTCGGGCCAATGAGAGGGTCAAACCCTTTGTTCAAGTCCCAAAGACACCACTTAAGGGAGCATTCATCTACTTACTCTAGTGAATTCCATCTTGCTAGGTTAAATCCCCAGCGGCCTGTTTGTCCCAAAGAAGGTAGGCTTATTGAGTCGGCGAATCTGGCCGCTCTCACCCATACTAGTCAAAGGAAAATCCCTCGCAAACAGGAATTCGTAACCTGCTCAAGATTGAGATCAAGTTGCTTAGGTCATCCTAATGAAATAGAAGCCTAACTAGTCAATGGAGTTACACCTAGTGGTTATTATTTCGTGCTTCGATCTTATGAAATCTCATCGCATAGGATATCCCCACTCACATATCGTCTATAAGAACACGTTAGGATCACTCTGTTTGTTGAAGGGAATTGAAGTCCCCGCAGCGGAAGCGATTGCGAATCGCGCGCTCTTGATTTAGTTACAACGATGAATTCAAGAACAAACAAAACTAGATTAAGCATAAAAGTGAAATGGACAGCAAGAATTTACCTTTGAAGAACCTTTCTTCAAGTGCTCCTCTCTCCACGGTCACGATCTCAGCAACAAGAACTCCAACGTGCGAAGACACGACCACCTGATCTTCTCCATTGTTCTCTAGGTGAGGGAGGAAGGTGGGTTCCCTTTAGTAGATGTGAGGTATTTTGAGAGAGAGATGTTTTTGTTATCTTGTAACTCTTCCAACAACAACAAAAGAGCTTTTCTGAAAACCTTAACCTAGTTGCATCTCATGCAACCATATATATAGAGAAATAGGATGGAAATGACCATCCTACCCTCATTTAATCTCTCTTTAGTATATAGTTTATATATGAATCTAATTCACATTAAAACTATATATTATACCAATTATATCATATATAATTGATATAACTCCTCATGTATGAAATTGAACACTTCAATTTCACTCCTAACTTTATACCCTCAATATTACCATATTGAGCCAACAAAGGGATCTAATGGACCTACAGATCATGAGCTCCAATGATGTGAGATTAACTGATCAAACTCTTTGATCCAGTTAATCCATATCCATTAACTACAAGTCACTCCACTATAGACTTGTAGCTGCACTCTCATCACTGTAGATAATATTGTATCCACTGATATAGTCATTACCAATGAGTCGACCCTTCACAGGTTGTTCGTAATCACAGCTGGATCAAATTACCGTTTTACCCCTGTGATTACCTCTTTGTTCCTTAAGCACCACTGATCCTCTAATGAACAACAAGTCTAAGGTCCTACCTTAGACTCATACCCTCATAGAGGGCGGGGCCCCGTTGTTCAAGACCTGGAGTCAGTTCTTAAGGGAACAACCTATCTAATTCCTCAGTAGAGGAATGAGTGAATTCCATCTTGCACAGTTAAGTTCCCAGCTACCTACGAGGTTCTGTCCCTGAGAAGGTAGACTTATTGAGTCGGCTACAGGCCACTCTCACCCATACTAGTCTAAGGACAAACCCCTATAAGCCGGAGTTCTTAACTTGCTTAGGATTCAGGTCGAATCACTAATGACCATCTATAAATTATTGTAATTCTATCAAAACAAATAACTCTTTATTTAATTGATCAAAATTACACAAGTTTAGGGCATAAATCCCAACAATCTCCCACTTGATCTAAAGCTTGTGGAGTACTAAAACATTACAGTAATGTAAATACAATAAACTAGGGAATTTAAACACCTTTGTACAAAATACTCCCACTTGCCCTAGTTGGGAAAGTTTTGTAAATTTAGACCTTCTAGGTGACTCTCAAATACTTTAGTCGCGAGAGCCTTTGTAAACGGATCAACAATGTTGTGCTCTGAGGTTATCTTCGTGACAATCACGTCTCCTCTATGCACGATCTCCCAGATGAGATGATACTTCCGCTCTATGTGCTTTCCCCTCTTGTGACTTCGGGGTTCCCTCGAATTTGCCACTACACCACTGTTATCGCAATACGGCATGATGGGCAAAGTTATATTTGGAACAACTTCCAAATTTAGCATGAATTTCCTTATCCAAACGACCTCCTTAGCTGCTTCACAAGCTACTACATATTCGGCCTCCATGGTGGAATCAGCGATGCATCCTTGTTTGACGCTTCGCCATACTATAGCTCCTCCGTTAAGAGTGAATACTGACCCTGATGTAGATTTCTGAGAATCTTTATCACCTCGAAATCGAACCGTGTATCCTGTAAGGATCAAATCCTTAGCCCCATACACAAGCATGTAGTTCCTTGTTCTCCAAGATACTTAAGGATTGTTTTAACCGTATCCGATGTTCAAGTCCTTGATTGGATTGATACCTACTGACCATCCCAACTGCAAAACAGATGTCGAGCCTAGTACACAACATGGCGTACATCAGGCTCCCAACAAGTGATGCATAAGGAATCTGTCTCATATCCTCAACTCCTTGAGGTGTCTTAGGACACTGTTCCTTAGACAAATGGATTCCATGTCTAAAAGGCAACAAGCCCTTTTTGGAATCTTGCATCTTAAACCTTGACAACACTTTGTCTATGAATGATGCTTGAGACAAGGCTAGTGTTTTATTCTTGTGATTCCGGTAATCTGGATCCCAAGAACAAACTGCGCATCACCCAAATCTTTCATTTGGAACTGCGTAGCTAGCCATTCCTTGATGTCAGTAAGATAACCTACATCATTCCCAATGAGTAGGATATCATCCACATAGAGAATTAGGAATGCGACATAACTATTGATGATTTTCTTATAGACACAAGGTTCATCATCATTTTGGTCAAAACCATAAGATCTGATTGCCTCATCAAATCTTATATTCCAGGACCTAGAGGCTTGTTTCAGTCCATAAATTGACCTTTTAAGCCTGCATAACCTTTTGCTCTTATCCTGGTTCAATGAACCCTTTGGGTTGGTCCATGTAGATGGTTTCCTCAAGATTGCCTTTCAAAAAGGCTGTCTTGACATCCATTTGCCATACCTCATAGTCATAATATGCGACAATGACAAGAAGGATACAGATAGACTTTACCATAGCAACAGGTTAAAAGGTTTCCTCATAGTCGACCCCTTCAACCTGGGTATAACCCTTTGCTACTAGTCTAGCTTTAAAGGTTTGCACCTTCCCATTTATACCACGTTTTCTCTTGTAGATCCACTTACAACCTATAGGTTTTACCCCATCAGGCTTATCTACAAGATCCCAAACAGAATTGAAGTACATCGACTCCATTTCTTGGTCCATGGCTATGACCCATTTGTCTTTGTCTGTGTCAACCATTGCTTGATTATAAGTCAATGGATCCTCGCAGTATTCATCTGGTATAACAACTTGGGTTTCAGCTAAACCCATGTAACGGTCAGGCTGTATTAAAACCCTCCCACTACGTCGAGACATACTCAACTCTTGAGATGGACTCTCTTGACTAGACAAACTAGTATCAACAACTCTTGTTGACGTACTAGTGTTCTTATTAGCAACCTTTGCTATTGTTCCGTCTAACTCACTCAACACTACTTTACTTTTTGCTTTATGGTCCCTTATGTGGTCCTCCTCCAAGACAATGGTATTTGTCGACACAAAGACCTTATCTTCCTTAGGATCATAGAATAAACCACCTCTTGTTTCTTTTTGGTATCCTACGAATAGGCATAACTTTGAACGTGAATCCAACTTCTTTGGATTTGTCACAAGCACATGTGCCGGACAATCCCATATTCTGAAGTGACATAAACTACCTTTACGTCCTTTCCAGAGTTCAAAAGGTGTTTCAAACACACTTTTGGAGGGCACATTATTCAAAATGTATGCTGCAGTCTCCACGGCGTAACACCAAAAGGAACTAGGGAGATGAGCATAACTCATCATTGATCAAACCATGTCCAACAAGGTTCTATTTCTCTGTTCCGATACACCGTTTTGCTGTGTTGTGCCGGGAGCTGAGAGTTGGGATGTAATTCCATGTTCTATCATATAGTTCCGAAATTTTAAATTCATGTACTCTCCACCTCGATCCGATCGAAGTGTTTTAATAGTTTTACCTAATTGATTTTCAACCTCAATCTTGAATTCCTTTAACTTTTCAAGTGCTTCAGACTTGTGATGCATTACGTAAATATGCCCATATCTAGAATAATCATCTATCAAAGAGATGAAATATTCATATCCTCTCATGGGTTTAACATTCATCGGACCACAAAGGTCTGAATGTATAAGCTCTAGAGGGTCTTTGGCTCTATAACCTTTTCCACTAAAAGGTCTTTTAGTCATTTTGCCTTCCGGCATGATTCACATTATGGCAAAAGAATTTCTTTCTAACTCGTTAGAAGTCCGTTTCTTTACCAATCTCTCAATCCTATTGAGATTAATGTGACCCAATCTTAGATGCCAAAGATGAGCATTTTCTTTAGGAGAAATTTTACGTTTCTTAGTTTGTGCATTTGCAGCTTTAAATAATTCAGTGTTCAAAAACATTTTGAATGAATTAGGCCTTAAAACATACAATCCATTTTCTAACGAAGCTGAACATATTTCTAAACCTTTCTTCAAAATAAACACTTTATTCATCGAAAAGGAAACAGAAATACATTGTTCTATAAGGAAAGAAATGGAAATAAGGTTTCTAGTAAACCCTAGTATCACTAATATATTGTCCAACAATACATATTTCTTGCCAAAATAAAGTTTCATTGTGCCTCATCACACAAATTGAGACGACTTCTCCATTTCCAACCTGCATCAGCTTATCTCTCCTTCCTCAGATCTGCACGCCAGAATCAATTCCCTGAAAAAGAAGAGCAAACATGATTAGTGGCGCCTGAATCAAGTATCCAAGTTGTTTTATCATTATCTACTAAACAAACTTCTAGGCAAAGTAAATCATATTTACGTTCCTTCTTCTTTTCTGCAATGTACCTCGGAAAGTTCTATTTCCAATGCCCGTCTTCGTTGCAGCGGAAACACTTTCCTTTGTCAGCAACGTCTTTGACTTTCTTGCCCTTCTGGGCGGCAGCTTTGTCAGCCTGTTTCCCTTTACCAACATTCTTCATGTTCTTCTTCTTTCCTCTCAGGTTAGAAGAAGATGAAGCCACTGTTTTTGTCTCAGGGGTCGAACCTCTATGATAACTCCTACTAGAAAAAATTTGCCACACCTTTCGATCCCTGAATTTTCATCAAAGATTGAAAGGTCTGGAGTTCATTCAGAAGGGAGGTAAGATTAAAAGTAAGCTTGTTCATAACAACATTACTTCTAAACTGCAGGAAACATTACTTCGAAACTGCAGGAAACTATCTGGAAGGGTTTCCAGAATGAAGCTGACCTGACTCGACTCATCGATGGAAGCACCATTCGATTCCGCGATGTTAAAGTGCACCATCATATCCAGGACATGATCCCTAACAGATGTACCATCTAACATCCTCGAGTTGAATATGTACTTTAGGGCATTATGTCGGGCTTGTGTGGACTGTTGTCCAAACATACCCTGCACAGAATCCATGATTTCCTTGGCGGTAATCATGCTCTCATGCTTTTTGGCTAATATGTCAGACATACTTGCCAGCATGTAGACCTTGGCCTTATCATCGGCATTGATCCATCGATCATATGCATCACGAACATTTCGTGACGCATTCGAGCTCGCGCGCCCGAGGACACTCCTCGCTTAGCACAAACTTCGATCATCCACTACCAATATAGTGTTGAGTTTGTTTTTCCATGTCATCATATTCTCTCCGGTTAACTTTTCCGCACCCAATAAGGAAATTATAGAGCTAGACATTTTGCTAAAAATTTTACAAACAAACTTGTATGAGTTTCTTGCTATAACTCTAATTCAATCATGTTTTAGCTAATTATCAAATGATTCCTAGGCCATTTATAATTTGCAATGATACTCCAAAGGTTTAGAATGTATGACACCGAAGGGAAATAAAAAACACTCCTCCTCTGGATCAAGACACTCTTGACCAAAACCTAATACCAGAATAACTCTTATTCCTATAGGTTTTAGTTACCATTTTTCGGTCTGAATACATACACAACTTATGCATCTCGTGAGTGTAACCCTTTGTCTTTAGATCCCAGAGTCCCGATCCAATAAAATCCGCCGAAGGGAGGACTAGATTGAAAAATAGTCTAAGGAAATCTTTATCCCTTTCGGATGTCTACTGTGTTTCATCCCCTATGATCAAGCCCTCCGAAGGGATTGTCTGGTCCAAGCCAAACTAGTAGGCTGACCATAGTGGTCTAACGGTGTAAACCGACAAAAGAGACCGTAGGTTTTGTTTTCACTAAACCTGCTCCCACTCACTTTAAGTACCCTCTCCATTCACCTTGATATTGACTCATACAAACACCATCCGAAGGGGGACGCCCCCGTTTGCGCCACGAGGCCAAGTATGAGTCTCACGGTGTGAACTTCCCGGAGATAGTGTAGGTGGAAAAATATGTATCTCATACACTTTTTCCTCCCATTGAATACTATAAAGCTTATAGGAATCTTACTTAGGCTAAAACCCGACTTATGATTTTACCTAATTCTATCAATATAACTCTTATATCGATAATCAATATAACTCTTATATTGATTTTATCCTAAGTTTGTTAATATAACTCCTTATATTAAACCTAGGATTTCTAGTTTATTAACCCTTTAATAAACCCGCTGACGCTACTGTAATTTATAAAACTCTCTGATTAAATTTCACTCCCAGGTCAGTTCCCAGGTAGGGGTGTTCCGTTTCCGTCAGCTTAAATACCCCAGCCTAGATAGAACTTTCCTTAGACAGAGTTCCTCTTTTAATCATAGTTTATAAATTACTTGGTTCCTAATTCTAATCTAATTAGAACTAGATAACCTAAGGTCTATTATCTCCAAGTTCTAAACACTTTAAAACTAATAATTAACCTTAGGTGACATGCATACTATGTTATAGTGCTTGATCATTCATCACATGAATAATAAGACATTCATAGCATATTCATCTCATGATATATAATGCATGTCAATGCTGTCCATAAATTAATATAACAACCTTTTATTAATTAGTCATGCAAATTATATAATATAAATCCTTATATTATAAATGATGCATGAAAATGCTTAACCTAAGGTGGGATTTCTAAAATAAAAGCATACATTATGCATGGCAATAATTACACAACAATTGCATAATTAAAATAGAAAAATTAGACCAATTTTGGCACCCTAGAAATAATTTTAATTTATATAATCTAATTATGCAACCGATAGCAGCGTTGCAACGCTGCTTCTTGTCGTCTTCTGCCAAGCGTTGCGCAACGCCACAGCGTTGCAACACTAGAGGCTGCGTTGCAACGATGCCTCCTGTGCGCGCCTTTTCCCGCAAGCGCAGCGTTGCAACGCCGATGAACAGCGTTGCAACGCTACACACAGACAACAATGAGAATCCACTATTCCTTGCTCGTTTTCGCTCTGATTTCTCCGCAACCGCTTTGCCTCGATCGACACGGACTTACAGACTCGATTTACAATTAAAATTGCCCAAAACACCGGGCACTTACATTGAACGATTCAATGGAAATTGTAAATCTATGTGCTAAAATTGAAAACATCTAATTTTACAAAACCGTTCATACATATCATTCAAAAACAATAAATCCCACCTTGTTCTTAAAAAAATCCAGAACATAAATCAAGAACGCAATTAGGCTCTGATACCAATTGAAGGGAATAGCAGTCCCGCAGCGGAAGCGATTGTTAATTGCGCGCTCTTGATTTAGTTACAACGATTAATTCAAGAACATAAAACATTAGATTAAACATATAAAATATAATGGACAACAAGATAATTACCTTTGAAGAACCTTTCTTCGAGTGCTCCACTCTCCAACGGTCACGATCTCAACAACAGAAACTCCAACGTACGAAGACACGACCACCGGATCTTCTCTGTTGTTCTCTAGGTGAGGGAGGAAGGTGAGTTCTCTTTAGGAGAGGTGAGGTATTTTGAGAGAGATGTGTGCTTTGGAACTCTTCCAACAACACAACAAGAGAGAGCTTGTAATTCCTTAGAATGACTTAACCTAGTTGCATCTCATGCAACCATATATATAGGGGAATGGAATGGAAATGACCATCCTACCCCTCCTTTATTCTCTCTGTAGTTTATAGTTTATATATGAATCTAATTCACATTAAAACTATATATTATATTAATTATATCATATATAATTGATATAACACGTTATGTATGAAATTGAACACTTCAATTTCACTCCTAACTTTATACCCACAATATTACCATATTGAGTCAACAGAGGGATCTAATGGACCTACAGTTCATGAGCTCCAATGATGTGAGATTAACTGATCAAACTCTTTGATCCAGTTAATCAATATTCATTAACTAAAAGTCACCCCACTATAGACTTATAGCTGCACTCTCATCACTGTAGATATTATTGTGTCCACTGATATAGTCATTACCCATGAGTTGACCCTTCACAGGTTGCTCGTAATCACAGCTGGGTCAAATTACCGTTTTACCCCTGTGATTACCTCTTTGCTCCTTAAGCACCACTGATCCTCTAATGAACAACAAGTCTAAGGTCCTACCTTAGACTCATACCTCATAGAGGGCGGGGGCCCCGTTGTTCAAGACACGGAGTCGCCTCTTGGGAACAACCTATCTAAGTCCTTAGTGTAGGAATGAGTGAATTCCATCTTGCACAGTTAAGTTCCCAGCTACCTACGAGGTTCTGTCCCTGAGAAGGTAGGCTTATTGAGTCGGCTACAGGCCACTCTCACCCATACTAATCTAAGGACAAACCCTTATAAGCAGGAGTTCTTAACATGCTCAGGATTCAGGTCGAGTCACTAATGACCATCTATAAATTACTAGTCTTATCATGTTAACGGTGTTACACTGGTTGGACTAATAATTTGCGATCCAGTCTTATATGAACTCTTCATACAGGATGCCTCCACTCGCATGTCAACTACATGGATGAGGTTATATTCTTATACCATAGACTATTTAGGTTATATTCTTTAACACAACCCAAATAGTGTCCACTACACTGATGTTCAAGATAAAAGTTATAACCTTGGAGCTTAGTTTATTGGATTTATAAAGCAAGACTGTATTTCTATCAAAACAAATAACTCTTTATTTAATTGATCAATATTACACAAGTTTATGGCATAAATCCCAACAGACTCGACCTGAATCCTGAGCAAGTTAAGAACTTCTGCTTATAGGGGGTTGTCTTTAGACTAGAATGGGTGAGAGTGGCCTGTAGCCGACTCAATAAGCCTACCTTCTCAGAGACAGAACCTCGTAGGTAGCTGGGGACTTAACTATGCAAGATGGAATTCACTCATTCCTACACTAAGAAATTAGATGGGTTATTCCCTTAAGAACTGAGTCCAGGTCTTGAACAAGGGGGCCCTACCCTCTAAACTGGCTTAAGAGGGTATGAGTTTATGGTAGGACCATAGACTTGTTGTTCATTAGAGGATCAGTGGTGCTTAAGGAACAAAGAGGTAATCACATGGGTAAAATGGTAATTTGAACCAACTGTGATTACGAACAACCTGTGATGGGTCGACTCATGGGTAATGATTATATCAATTGACACAATATAATCTACAGTGATGAGAGTGCAACTACAAGTCTATAGTGGAGTGACTTGTAGTTAATGAATATTGATTAACTGGATCAAAGAGTTTGGTCAGTTAATCTCACATCATTGGAGCTCATGAACTAATAGGTCTATTAGGTCGTTTCGTTGGCTCAACATGGTAATATTGAGGGTATAAAGTTAGGAATGAAATTGAAGTGTTCAATTTCATATATGAGGTGTTATATCAATTATATGCGATATAATTGATATAATATATGGTTTTAATGTGAATTAGATTCAAATATTAACTATATACTAATGAGAGAATGAAGGAGGGATAAGATGGTAATTTCCATCATATTTCTCTATAAATAGTTGCATGAGATGCAACTTTGTGACTAATCTTTTGGTAACCCTAGAGTTCCATATCATTGTGTTGTAGGAAAAGTTCTAAACACAACTTCTCTCAAAACCTCCACATCTCACCCTAAAGGAACCCACCTTCCTCCCTCACGTAGAGAACAACGGAGTTGATCTAGTGGTTTATCTTCATACGTCCGGGTTCGAGTTGCTGAGATCGTGATCGTGAGAGAAGGAGCTCGTGAAGAAAGTTCTTCAAAGGGAATATCTTGTTGTCCTACTTTGTATTACATGCTTAATCGTATATGTATTGTTATTGATTGAAATCTATGTAACAAAATAAAAAACACGCGATTCACAATCGCTTCCGCTGCGGGATTCGATCCCTTCAATTGGTATCAAAGCCCAATTGTGTTCTTAATTTTGTTCTGGATTTATCAAGAACAAAGGTGAGATTTACTGTTTTCATGTGATGAATGAACGGTTTGCTAAATTAGATGTTTTCATTTGTGGCACGTAGATTTACATAATTTAGTTGAATTGTTCAATGTAAGGGCCTATTGTTTTGGACATTTTATTATGTAAATCGAGTCTATAAGTCCGTGTTGATCGAGGCAAAGTGGTTGCTAAAAAGAACGGAGTGAAAAGGAGAAAAAACAGTGGAGACTGCTTGTTGTACTGTGTGCAGCGTTGCAACGCCAATCGGGTGATTTTCAGGCTGCAGACAGGTGCAACGTTGCAACGCGCCTCCCAACATCACAACGCTTGGATGATGAGGCCTTGGCGTTGCAACGCTTGCACGGGCGTGACAACGCTGATGCAGCTGAGGCGCACGACATGAAGGAGTCAGCGTTGCAATGCTGATGGAGTAACGCTTCAACGGGCAGAAACGGACAAGATGTAGTGTTGCAACGCCGAAGGCGATTTAGGATTTTAACAACGGGCGGAAAAACATTTTAATTATACATAATTAATTATAAAAATGTTTTATATTTAATTATATTTATTTTATTTAATTTTAATTAATATGGTGCCAAAAATGGTCTAATTTTGCTATTTAAATTATGCAATTGTTGTATAATTATTGCCATGCATAATGTATGCTTTTATTTTAGATATCCCACCTTAGGTTAAGCATTATCATGTATCATTTATAATATAAAGTTTCATATTATATAGTTTACATGTATAATTAATATAAGGTGTTATATTAATTTATGGACAACGTTGACATGCATTATAATTCATGAGATGAATATGCTATTGATGGAGATCGAATCCCCTTGAGCAGCGGAAACGTGATTTGAAATCGATTTTGCTAGTTTATTGTGGTTGAACACAAATACCAGTCCATTGGTAAAAAATAGAGATAAACATACATTTCCTAATCTAATTAGGCAAGGAAAATAGTCTTGCAAACATGCTGTTAAATGATTAAACTAAAAACAAGAGATTTAATTACCTTTGTAGTTTCAACTTGCAACACAACAAACTTTTGCTCCAATTGCACAGCAACACAGGAACACTGCTTTGTTCATTTCTTTCAATAGAAGACCACCAACAGGAAAACCTCATGAGACTCTGAGTTTCACTTAGATCGCTCCTTTGTGGGAAGGAGCAAACAGTTTGGGAGATGAGAAAAATTTGAGAGAGAATTTTCTTTTGACAATTTCACAAATTGCACACAAAATCATCGATCAATTAAAAACTTCTCGTTTGGGAGGTTTAATGAAGAGAAAATCTTCTCCCACTCCCTATCGATAGGGAGTAAGTGGAGAAGAGGGGAACGTGTCCTCCTGACACGTTCCCATAATTAATTAATAATTAATTAATTATTAAATTAATTAAATCAATTTTAATTAATCATTTAATTAAATATCATATATTTAATTAATCTTTAAATATCATATATTTAGTTAAGATCAAATCATATTAAATCTATTTCTCTTCTAACCTATAGTTTTAATGCACATCTCATGTACATTAAATTTTAACTTATTGTTTTAAATATGAATCACATTCACATTTAAATTAATATTTGAACTCTTTGAAATATTTAATTCTCTCATATAATTTAATATGAATCATATTCACATTAAATTTATAATATAAAATTCCAAAACTTTATATTATATCGTATCTGTATACATTACATTTATTCCTTAATGAATTTGAACAT
This sequence comes from Trichosanthes cucumerina, assembly GCA_036507285.1. Taxonomy (NCBI): domain Eukaryota; kingdom Viridiplantae; phylum Streptophyta; class Magnoliopsida; order Cucurbitales; family Cucurbitaceae; genus Trichosanthes; species Trichosanthes cucumerina. The sequence continues at coordinate 58,279,571 of CM071838.1, forward strand.
TTCAAATTCAAACGATCAAAGAACCCTTTACGCGCTAGAAGGTGGACCTAATGGACCTATAGATCAGAAGCTACAACGATACGAGATTACTCGGTTAATCTCATTAACCTCCTAATCAACATTCATTAACTGCGGGAACACTCCACTAAAGTTCCGCAGCTGCACTCTTCTCATAGCAGATATATTTATGTGTCCACAGATATTGACCAATAACAGTAAGTCAATCCATCACGAATGTTCGTAACACTAGCTGGGGCTAATTACCGTTTTACCCCTGGGTTACATCTTGTTCCTTAAGTACCAGTGCTCCTTTAATGAACAATTTGTTTGTGGTCCTAATAACAAATAGAAGTCCCTCTCGGGCCAATGAGAGGGTCGGGCCCTTTGTTCAAGTCCCAGGGACATCGCATAAGGGAACATTCATCTACTTACCCTAGTAGACGGGAAGGAGTGAATTCCATCTTGCTAGGCTAAGTCCCCAGCTGCTCACGCGTTCTTGTCCCCAAGAAGGTAGGCATATTGAGTCGGTGAATCTGGCCACTCTCACTCATACTAGTCAAAGGACAATCCCTCATAAATGAGTTCAGAATCCGCTTCGGGCTTGAGATCAAGTTGCCTAGGTCATCCTAGTGAAATAGAAACCTAACTAGTCAACAGAGTTACATCTAGTGGTTATTATTTTGCGGTCCGGTCTTATGTAATCTCATTACATAGGATATCCCCACTCACATGTCATCTACACGAACACGTTAGGATCACAGTGTTTGTATCATATACAAAGTGGGCCACATCCATAGTTTTACCTGGGTAAGGTACCCAAACCTTATCCCTTTACTATAGACCCTTTAGGCTATATCTCGAACCAAGATCCTTTATATGTACACTACATTCAGTTAAAGATACATTTTACTGCCTTGGATGTTTAGTTTATTGGATTTTTGGTTAAAATAGGGGCAATATCGTAAATAACGAACAATAACTCTTTATTGAAATAATAATACTTTATTACAATAATTAGAACATAATTACAAACTACGAGTTTTAGGGCACAAACCACAACAAACTCCCACTTGAACTAAAACTCTAGTGGGGTACATTACAATCTAAAACAGTGGTTACAGAGATACAAATACAATAAACTAGGGCATCCATATACCCCATTACATATCTCCCACTTGCCCTATATTAGCCTATTTACATATCTCGTAGACCTAGACTATCCAGATTACCCTCGAACTTCTTAGCCGTGAGAGTCTTTGTAAACGGATCAGCAATGTTGTGCTCTGAAGCGATCTTCGTGACTGTCACATCTTCTCGTTCCACTATTTCTCGTATCAGGTGATACTTCCTCTCGATGTGCTTGCCTCCCTTATGGCTGCGAGGTTCCTTCGAAAGCTACCGCACCACTGTTGTCACAGTATAAGGTGATGGGAAATTTCATATTTGGAACAACATCCAAATCAATAAGGAATTTCCTTAGCCTAACAACCTCTTTAGCTGCTTCACAAGCAGCGACATACTCAACCTCCATCGTGGAGTCAACGATGCAACCTTGCTTGATGCTTCGCCATACTATAGCTCCCCCGTTAAGGGTGAAAACTGATCCCGATGTAGATTTCCTAGAATCCTCATCGGTCTGAAAATTAGAATCAGTGTATCCAGTAAGGATCAAATCCTTAATCCCATACACAAGCGTATAGTCCCTCGTTCTCCTAAGATATTTGAGGATGTTTTTAACTGTGGTCCAGTGGTCTAACCTTGGATTGGATTGGTACCTACTGACTATTCCCACTGCATAGCAAATGTCTGGCCTCGTGCAGAGCATAACATACATTAAGCTACCTACTGTAGAGGCATAGGGAATACGTCTCATATCTTCAACTTCTTGAGGTGTCTTAGGACATTGTTCCTTAGACAAATGAACTCCATGCCTGAAGGGTAATAAGCCCCTCTTGGAATTCTGCATCGAATATCAGACCAATATTTAGTCGATATAAGATGCTTGAGACAGAGCTAGCGTTCTGTTCTTGCGATTCCTGAAAATCTGAATCCCAAGAACATATTGCGCCTCTCCCAAATCTTTTATTTGGTAATGGGTCGTCAGCCAATTCTTTATGTAAGTAAGGTATCATACATCATTCCCAATGAGTAGGATATCATCCACATAAAGTACTAAGAAAGCTACTTTGTCGTTGATGATCCTCTTGTAAACACAAGGCTCATCAACGTTTTGTTCAAAGCCATAAGACTTTATCGGAGTATCAAATCTTATGTTCCAAGATCTGGATGCTTGTTTCAATCCATAAATGGATCGATTGAGCTTGCAAAATTTTTGCTCCTGACCTTGGGTTACGAACCTTTCGGGCTGAGACATATAAATGCTCTCGTCAAGATTACCATTTAAAAAGGCAGTCTTGACGTCCATTTTCCAAATCTCATAATCATAAAATGCGGCTATGGAGAAGAGTATGCTAATAGACTTAAGCATAACAACAGGGGAAAAGGTTTCCTCATAGTCAACCCCTTCCCTTTGGGTAAAACCCTTTGCTACAAGTCTAGCCTTAAAGGTCTGTACCTTTCCGGCTGCATCTCTCTTTCTCTTGTAGATCCATTTGCACCCTATGTGTCTTACCCCTTCAGGTTGGTCTACAAGTTCCCATACTGAATTGAAGTACATTGACTCCATTTTAAGGTCCATGGCTTTGATCCATTGGTCCTTGTCTACGTCATTCATTGCCTGTCTATAAGACAATGGATCTTCTACGCCGTCATCAGGTATGGCGGCACCAAGTAGCGGTCAGGTTGGGTAGCAACTCTCTACTGCGTCGAGGCATTCCCAACGATTGAGAAGGACGAGACTGACTTGATGTGCTGGTTTCTTCATCAACTCTTGATGAAGGTCCAACTTGATCAACAACTCTTGTTAGTTCAGTTGTAGCTTCATTTAGTACTAGTTTACTACGTGGTTTATGGTTCCTCATGTGATCTTCCTCCAAGAAAGTGGAGTTTGTCGATGCAATCATCTTGTTTTCTTGTGAGTCGTAGAAAAAACCACCTCTCGTTTCTTTGGGATAGCCAACAAATTGGTATAATCTTGAACGAGGTTCCAATTTCTTTTGGTTTGTCACCAGCACGTGTGCCGGACAACCCCAAATCCTAAAGTGTTGTAAACTAGGTTTACGCCCCTTCCACTATTCAAAAGGTGTTTCTAAAACACTCTTTGATGGAACAGTGTTCAAGATTTGAACTGCAGTCTCTACTGCGTATCCCCAAAATGAGGCAGGCAATTGAGCATAGCTCATCATCGATCGAACCATGTCCAACAAGATTTTATTTCTTCTTTCTGACAGACCATTTTGCTGTGGTGTATTAGGTGCTGAGAGTTGAGATTTAATTCCATGTTCTATCAAATAGTCCTTTAATCTCAAATCCATATACTTTCCACCTCAATCGGATCGAAGTGTCTTAATTGTTTTCCCTAACGCATTCTCTACTTCAGCCTTATACTCTTTGAACTTTTCAAGAGCCTCTGACTTATGATGCATTAGGTATAGATTATCATACCTCGAATAATCATCTATGAAAGAGATGAAATATTCGTACCCTCCTCGAGCTTTAACATTCACCGGACCACAAAGATCCGAATGTATAAGTTCTAAGGGTTCTATGGCTCTATAACCTTTTCTAGTAAAAGGTCGCTTAGTCATTTTACCTTCCAAGCAAGATTCACAAGGAGGTAAAGAATCATCTTCTAACTTGTTTAGAAGTCCATTCGTAGAAAGTCTCTCAATCTGGCTGAGATTTATATGACCAAGTCTAAGATGCCAAAGATAGGTATTATTGTTTGGAGAAATTCTTTGCCTTTTACTTTGAGTATTAACAGTTTTAAACATCTCATGATTTAAAATCGCCTTTGCTTGATTCGGTTTAAGTACATACAAGCCGTTTTCTAACTTAGCAGAACAAATATTGACACCTTTCTTTAAAATGAACGCTTCATTAAAAGAAAAAGCAATACAATAGCCAAGTTCAATTAAACAAGAGATAGAAATTAAGTTCCTCTTAATCTTGGGAACTATATACAGATTTTCTAAAAAAATAAATCTATCTCTAAAAAACAGCTTGACATCTCCCACTGCACGAGCTGAGACGACGTCTCCCGTTCTGACTCTGATCGTCATCTCACCCTCTTCGAGCTCCTTGAAGGAACTAGTTTCCTGAAAAGAAGAGCAAACGTGATTAGTGGCTCCTAAATCAAGTATCTAGGTAAAATTATTATTTTCCACTAAACAAGTTTCATGAATAAGTAAATAATATTTGCCTTTCTTCTCTTTGAGCTCAGCAAGGTACTTTGGGCAGTTTCCCTTCCAATGCCCGTCCATGTTGCAGTGGAAACACTTTCCTTTGTCTGAAACCTTGGCTTTTCCCTTGCCCTTATCAACAGCAGGTGCCTTCCCTTTCCCTCCAATCTTCTTCTTTTGGGTCTTCTTAAGCCCAGAAGATGAACTCCAAGACTTAGTCCCAGAGGATGAACCCTTCTTGAACCTTCTAGAATGGAAAAACGGATTTGCCTCTCCATCAGTCTGTCTCTTATTCTTCATAAGAGACTGAAAAGTTTGTAGTTCATTAAGCAAAGTAGTCAGGTTATACTCTATTTTGTTCATCACCGCATTGCTGCGGATTGGCAGGAAACTCTTTGGAAGAGGTTTCGGGATGAACGAGACCTGACTTTGCTCGTCTATGACCGCACCGTTGATTTCAACCACGTTGAAGTGGACCATCAGATCGAGAACGTGTTCTCTCACCAAAGACCCCTCCTTCATACGGGAGTTATAAATGTGTTTGAGGGATTCGTGTTGAAGCTGTCCAGAAGATTGTCCAAACATGTTCTGCGACAAACTCATGATCTCACGAGCTGAGACCATGCACTCGTGCTTTTTGGCCAGAACTTCAGAAACACTAGCCAAAATGTAGACCTTGGCCTTATCATTGACCTTGATCCAGCGGTCGTACACATCCTTAACAGATTGAGGAGCGTTTCGAGCAGGGACCTGAGGACATTCCTCAGTCAATACAAACCGAAGGTCGTCAACAAAGAGAATCGTATTCAGGTTGGACTTCCACGTAGTATAGTTTTCACCAGTTAAACGTTCACTTTTCGGTGAGGCTATAATTGAGGACGACATGCTAAAATTCCAAAAGTAGTTCTAATTAGTTATGCCTTTAACCCATTATAACGAATCAAATTTAGCAAAATTATTAAAGAACCCTAGTGTTTAAATTAAACCTTTAATTTTGCAACGATACTTCAAGGGTTTAGAAAAAAAGCCACCGTCGGGTGGTCAGTCACTCCTCCCCTAAATTGAGACTATCTCAGCGAATTCTCACTACCAGAACATCTCATGTCCTAATGATGTTTAGCTACCGTTTGTTTGATTAAGGACTTGTTCACTAGCTTAACTTATCCCGTAAATGTGACCCTACCATTTTAAAATCCAATAGGTCTGAGCCAACAGGCTACTACTAAGAAAGATAACTGTTGGCAAATTACCTAAGAGACCCTATCCATTCTTGGAGTTTGCAGTGTTTCGATCCCTATAGTAAGGCCCTCCATAGGGATTGGCTATTCCAGGACAACCTAGCAGGCGGACTATAAAAATCTCATGGTGCGACCTAATGGAGGAGACCGTAGGATACGTTGACACGCGTCCTGCTCCCATTTACTATGGATACTTCCCTCATTCACCTTGATATTGAACCATGCAAAAACTTACCGTAGGGGGGACACCCTATTGACGGCGTAGCCGAGCATGGAACTCACGGTGTGAACTCTTGAGGACGTGAGAGTAAACTTGATGCGAACATCTGGTTTTCTCCCACTGAAGCTCCTAAAGATAGGGTGTAGGTTTAACTTAGTCGGATTCTGGCTAAAAGAATCTATCTAAGTCTATGCGTATTATAACTATTATAACTAGGCATTTTAACCTTATGTCTAGGTGAATAAACATTTTAATTACCTAGATAAAAAAAGGGACTAGGTTAATTCAACTCAAGCTCCAGGTCAGTTCCTAAGTAGAAGGTGTTCCATTAACCGTCAGCTTAAGTACCCCCTACCTTAGACAGAGCTTCACCGGTAGAGTTCCTTTATAACCAAAGTTCTATTGTCCTACTATATTTTAAACTATTTAAAATACTATGTACGATAAACTTCTAATCCTATTAGAAATTAAAACTTAGGCCTAAATTAATTTTAAACAATTTTAAACAAATTTAATTTAACCAAAGTTCCTATGTTTGCATGCAATTCTTTGTTATAGGTTATGGTTTCTAAAACCCCTTTAATTTATAACTCTTATAAATTTTAATAATTAACCTATGACAAGGAACTATATTATAAAACCAAATTGGAATTATAAAAATTATTCAACTAATTCAATAACTAAAATTACTTAAATTAAATAACAATTATTTTAAACTAAGTAATTTCATGCTCCATGCAATTTATTTTCCATATTATCTAATTATAACAATTATAAATAAATACTTATGAAAAATAAATTAGATCATGCATTTCTACCATATTTATATAACAATTATACAAATAAAATGCATGAACATGCTTATCCTAAGGTGGGAAAAATTCTAAATGACATTCATAAAGAAAAATAGCTGTAAAACTGGAATAATTTGGACCCTAAAGTGCAAAAATAATAAAATTATACTAATCTTATTACAAAACCGGTCTAAAACTCCTTGAACCGGGCTCAAACCGCTCGAACCAGACCAAAATCGAACCGAACTGGTCAGCAGCTTCAGGTTGGCGTCACGACATTGCAACGCTGATGGGAGCGTTGCAACGCCTCCTCATCTCGCACGCACGCCTGGCATCGGGGTAGCGTTGCAACGCTGAGGGGCAGCATTGCAACACTGCTGATCCCTGGAGATTCCACATCGATAGGGAGCCTCGGCGTTGCGACGCCGTTCCTCAGTGTTGCAACACTGATGAGCGGCGTTGCAACGCTGCTAGTAGTGGAGTGACTTGTAGTTAATGAATATTGATTAACTGGATCAAAGAGTTTGATCACTTAATCTCACATCATTGGAGCTCATGAACTGTAGGTCCATTAGGTCCCTCCGTTGGCTCAACATTGTAATATTGAGGGTATAAAGTTAGGAATGAAATTGAAGTGTTCAATTTCATATATGAGGTGTTATATCAATTATATGCGATATAATTGATATAATATATGGTTTTAATGTGAATTAGATTCACATATTAACTATATACTAATGAGAGAATGAATGAGGGATAGGATGGTAATTTCCATCCTATTTCGCTATAAATAGTTGCATGAGATACAACTTTGTGACTAATTTTTTGGTAACCCTAGAGTTCCATATCATTGTATTGTTGGAAAAGTTCCAAACACAACTTATCTCAAAACCTCCACATCTCACCCTAAAGGAACCCATCTTCCTCCCTCACCTAGAGAACCACGGAGAAAATCTAGTGGTGAATCTTCACACCACCGGGTTCAAGTTGTTGAGATCGTGATTGTGGAAGAAGGAGCTCGTGAACAAAGTTCTTCAAAGGTAATATCTTGTTGTCCTACTTTGTATTACATGCTTAATCGTATATGTATTGTTCTTGATTAAAATCAATGTAACAAAATAAAGAACACGCGATTCACTATCGCTTCCGCTGCGAGATTCGATCCCTTCATAACAAGTTTCTGTTTCTCCTTTCAGATACACAATTCTACTGTGGTGTATTAGGTGATGAGAGTTGAGATTGGATTCAAAGTTCTATAAAATAGTCCTAGAATCTCAGATCCATATACTCTCCACCTCGATCTGATCGAAGTATCTTAATGGTTTTCCCTAATGCATTCTCTACCTCAGCCTTGTACTTTTTGAACTTTTCAAGAGCCTCTGACTTATGATTCATTAGGTATAGAAAACCATACCTCGAATAATCATCTATGAAAGAAATGAAATATTCATACCCTCCTCGAGCTTTTACATTCATTGGACCACAAAGATCCGAATGTACAAGTTCTAAGGGCTCTTTGGCTCTATAACCTTTTCTAGTAAAAGGTCACTTAGTCATTTTTCCATCCAAGCATGATTCACAAGGAGGTAGAGAATCATTTTCTAACTTGTTTAGAAGTCCATTCTTAGTTAATCTTTCAATCCGGTTAGATTTATGTGACCAAGTCTAAGATGCCAAAGATAGGTATTATTTTGCGGAGAAACTTTTTGTCTTTTGCTTTGAGTATTTGCAGTTTTAAACAACTCATGATTTAAAATTGCTTTGGTTTTGTTCGGTTTAAGTATATGTAATCCGTTTTCTAGTTTAGCTGAACAAACATTGACATCCTTTTTCGAAATGAACGCTTCATTAGATGAAATGTCTACCATTGCCTGATCATAGGTCAATTAATCCCCGCAGTCATCATCAGGGGTGACGACTTGGGTTTCCGCTAACCCATGTAACGTTCAGGATGTCTCACAACCTCCCACTACGTCGAGGCATTCTCAACTCTTAAGAACGGACTTGACTATACGTCCTAGGATCAACAACACTTGTTGACATACTAGCCCCATCAGCAACTCTTGCTGATGTACTATCCATTTCGTTTAACACAGTTTTGCTTTTACGTAAATGATCCCTGACGTGCTCTTCCTCAAGGAAAGTGGCGTTTGTCGACAAAAGTACCCTATTTTCCTTAGGATCGTAAAACAAACCGCCCCTAGTCTCTTTTGGGTAACCTACAAATAGGCACAATTTTGAACGGGGTTCCAACTTTTTCGGATTTGACACCAACACATGGGTCGGGCATCCCTAAATTCTGAAATGGTGTAAACTGCCTTTACGTCCATTCCAGAATTCGAAAGGTGTTTCACAAACACTCTTCGACGGAACATTGTTCAAAATATAGACTGTAGTCTCCACTGCATAACCCCAAAAAGAATCAGGGAGACGAGCATAGCTCATCATCGACCGAACCATGTCCAACAGGGTTCTATTTCTCCTCTCCGATACACCATTCTGATGTGGCATACCAGGTGCTCAGAGTTGGGACGTAATTCCATGTTCTATCATATAGTCTTGGAATTCTGAATCCATATACTCTCCACCTCGATCAGATCGAAGTGCTTTATAGTTTTACCTAACAGGTTCACAACCTCAGTCTTGTACTCCTTGAACTTTTCAAGAGTTTCAGACTTCCTATGCATTAGGTAAATATACCCATACCTTGAATAGTCATCTATAAAAGATACAAAGTATTCGTAACCACCTCGTGGTTTAACACTCATCGGACCACAGAGGTCAGAATGTATAAGCTCAAGGGGCTCTTTGGCTCTATATCCTTTTCCAGTAAAAGAACGTTTGGTCATTTTGCTTTCAAGGCATGACTCACACACCGGTAAAAAAATTTCTTCCAACTCGCTTAGAAGTCCACTTTTCACTAGTCTCTCAATCCTATTGAGATTAATGTGGCCTAACCTAAGATGCCAAAAATGGGCATTTTCTTTAGGAGAATCTTTCATGCTCTTAGTTCGTGTTTCTGTCGTTTTAAATAATTCAGTATTCAAAACACTTTTGACCGCATTACGTTTCAAAACGTACAAATTATTCTCAAGTGAAGCATAACACAAGAAATTTTCATTTATAGAAATAAACGCTTTATTACTAGAAAAAGAAACTGAGATACATTGTTCAGTAGGCAGGAAATAAAAATTAGGTTTCTAGTAAACCTTTGAACTATATACATATTATCTAATAAAATGTAGTTCCCGCTTGAAAAACATCTTCATCAGTACAATCACCAGCAGAGAGACAACCTCTCCTGATACACCCTTCAGTGTGTTATCTCACCCTCTCGCAGACGGTGCAAGGAACTAATTCCCTGAAAACAAGAACAAACATGGTTAGTGGCGCCCGAATCCAATATCCAGGCAGAGTCATTACTCTCCACTAAACAAGTTTCAGTTACTAGTAAATCACATTTACCTTGATTCTTCCTGTCGGCAAGGAACTTGGGGCAGTTACGCTTCCAATGGTCGTCCCCATTGCAGTGGAAACACTTTCCTTTCTCTGCAACTTCCTTGACCTTTTTTCTCTTTTGGGCGGCAGCACGGTCAGCTTTGCCCTTCTTCATCTTCTACTTCTTCCCTTTCGGGTGAGAATGAGCCACAGATTTTGTCCCAGAGGTCGAACCCCTATGAAAGGACCTGAAGGCAAAATTTGCCTCAGCTTCCGGTGTCCTGATCCTCATCAAGGATTGGAAGTCTATAGTTTGTTAAGAAGGGTTGTCAGAGTGTAGCTAATTTTGTTCATAACAACATTGCTACGAAACTGAAGGAAACTCTTCAAAGAGTCTCTACTATAAAGCTGACCTGGCTCGACTCATCGATCGAAGCTCCGTTCATCTCTGCAAGATTAAAGTAGGTCATCATGTCCAGAACGTGTTCACGGACAGACATCTCTTCTTTCATCCGAGTGTTGAAGACGTGTTTGAGCAAATCATGCGGGACCTGAAAGGACTGTTGTCTAAACATTTCTTGCAAGGATTCCATGATCTCCTTGGTTGTGATCATCAACTCATGCTTCTTTGCCAAGACTTCAAATAAGCTGGCAATTATATAGACTTTGGCCTTTTCATTAGCCCTGATCCATCGATCGTACGCATCACGAACACTTCGTGACGTGGTCGAGCCTGACACATGAGGACACTCCTCAGTGAGCACGAACTTTAGGTCGTCTGTTACTAGAATCGTGTTTATATTGTTTTTCCATGTTTGGAAATTATCTCCCACTAATCTGTCGAAGGCTGGTAAAGCAATTATTGAGCTAGACATTTTGCTGAAAAACTAGTAAAAATATTGTGTCAGTCTCGCAAAAAACTTTTGAAATCCAATCAAGTTTTAGCAAAAAATTATCCTATGATCCATAGGCCATTAAAATTTGCAATGATATCTCAAAGGTTTAGAATGACCGCCACCGAAGGGTTAACAGAAACACTCCTCCTCTGGGACGAGACTTTCTCGACCATACCCTAATACCAGAATAACTCTTATTCCATGAGGCGTCCAGCTACCATTTTTCGGTCTGAATTCATTAACTCTTAATGAATCCCGTGAGTGTCACCCTCAATCTTTGAGTTTCCAAGTATCCGTCGAAACAATAGCCACCGAAGGGTGAAACAAGAAGGAAAACCAACAAGGAAACTGTATCCCTTTCGGAAATTCACGGTGTTCCGACTCCCATGATCAAGGCCCTCCAAAGGGATTGACTGGTCCAGGCCAAACTAGCAGGTGGATCATAGGCGTCTCACGGTGTGAATCGAAAGAAGAGACCGTGGGTCCCGTTTTCACAGCTCCCGCTACCACTCACTATAAGTACTCTCTCCATCCACGTTGATATTGCACCATACAAATACCATCCGAAGGGGGACGCTCCCATTTGCGCCACGAGGCCGAGTATGGATCTCACGGTGTGGACTTTAATAGAGGTTAATCGGGATTGACCTAGATCAATCGGCTAATATTTACCCAAGTCTATCAATATAACTCATATATTGAATTAGCCTAAGTCTATAATCACATTATTAACTTAGATCTATGTGAGTAAATTAATCAACTTTTAATTAACGACGCTGACGATAATATAACCTAAGAATCTCCGGACCAAATTCACTCCCAGGTAGGTTTCCAGGTAGGGGTGTTTCGCAAAGCGTCAGCTTAAATACCTATTGCGTAAATTTTGCAATACCGCAAGTGTACGGGTCAAGTTTAATATAGTGAATTTGAGTATGAGTATTGTCCACAGGATTGGGTATTTAATTCAATTAATTCCTATCAATAACAACACTCAATTTTATCTAGAAAATTAGACTTTAAAGTGAGGTGAGAACACAAAATCAAAGAGTGAAAGTTGAGAACAATCAGGAGAGACGAATATCTTAGGGACTAGGTTTCACCAATTAATTAACTATTTTATTGAGATCATGCTAATGGGTTATTGCACTGCTTTTATAAACCAAGAAACTAAGATAACAAATAACCTCTCTCGAGGCAAGCGAATCTCATGCAAGACATAGAATTAAACATCTCTGTTCAACCTAAAAATCAAACATGGCACTAAGTTCAATTCTTATGGGTTTCTAATAGCACTTCAATCATTCTCATGTCAAAGTAACTATCAGTCATGCAAAAGAGATCAGATCTAAAGTATCTTTCTCAAGAATAAAGTCAGACCTAAGAACAAATAAACCGTGATCAAGAGTCTATAATCATTAAGGATGCAATTGCATGAATAAAAGTATTACAATAAACCAAAGGCAGTCAATTCAACAAAATAACATAATTAAAAAGCTACATCTATCCCTAAGATAAAGTTTAGCTACTCATGTCCACTATAAATCCTACTAAACTCAAATACAAAACCATAGTTCAACAATAAAAGTGAAAAGAAGGAAGAAAGAACTCTTGTGGCGTGAACGGCAACGATCCCGGCACCTATCACGAACCCCGAGCTCCAAAAAGTCTCCTCCTTGAAATCTCCCAAAAAATCCTCTTATAATCTTTTACAATAGTGTTTAAACAATGGTGTCAAAATCTCTCCAAAAAGGCTTCCTCATCCAAGATGCATCTTTTCCTTTTTATATGAATAGGACGGTGTTGCAACGCTCGGCATGGCGTTGCAACGCCGTGCCCTAGCGAATAATTCATAAATGGAAAATATCATGCAGCGTTGCAACGCTGCTACCCTCGCGCGCGTTTTGCTATCGAAGTGGCGTTGCAACGCTACTACCCTCGCGCACCTTTAGCTATCGGTAGCGCGCGTAACGCCGCAAGCAGCGCGTTGCAACGCCATCGTCACGGATCTTCAAGACGTAGCTGTTGCGTGCTGGGCGTTACAACACTCGTTGCAACGCTATCGACATGGATTCCTATGGTTGAATATCTGCACACTGAGCTTGCAACGCCCTGAATGGCGTTGCAACGCCATCTCCTCAGATTTGATGGCTTGTTTTGGCCTTGCTTCTTCCATTTAATGTCAATTTTGGCTCCTTTTTCACCCATAATTCTCCATCCATTCTCATATTGCTCTTTAACCTGAATTTCAACAAATTAAATACGTTAAAGCCCTGAAATTATCATAAAACTAACACGATTTAAGCCTAAGGATAGCACATTTTGTGTGCTATCAATACCCCAGCCTTAGACAGAACTTTCCTTAGACATAGCTACTTATCATTCACCATTCAAAGGTCATATTTGATTTCCTAATTCTAATCTTATTAGAACTAGAAAACCTAAGTCTAATTATTCAAGTTCTTAACATTTTAAAACTAATAATTGACTTAGGTTACATGCATTTCTATGTTATAGTGCTTGATAATTCATCACATGAATAATATTATACTATAACATACATTCATCACATGAATTAAATGCATGAGCATGCTTTTAATCTAAAAATATAATACTTATATTTAAATAAATTAAAACATGTAAACCTTATATTATAACTCTTATAATATAAACCTATCATGCATACTATATATTATAACACTTATAATATAAATATGATGCATGAAATGTTTAACATAAGGTGGGATTTTAAATATATATGACATACATTATGCACATAGAATAAATATTTCATACATCTCATTGCATAAAATAAATAAATAGCAAAAATAGGACCGGTTTTGGCACTTAGGGACATTAATTAGATTAATTAACATTAATTTAACTTTTATATTAATATTAATTAATTTAATAAAAATAAAATACATTTTACAAATTAAATAATAAAAAAATAAAAAGAATTAACGTCCCACGATTGAAGAACCTCTCCTCAAGCCACATTCGCGCGAAACTGCTGCTAGAACCGCCCACTACGCATGCAGCGTTGCACCTCGCGTGCTCCACGCCTCGACGTTGCAACGCTACGCCTAGCGTTGCAACGCTGCACAGCAGATCATCCAGTGCCCGTGCGGACAACGTTGAGACGCTGAAGAACAGCATCTCAACGTCGACAGAACAACAAACTCTTTTGCTGTTCTTCGTCGTTTTATGCCCGTTTCGGCTTCAATTTCTTCACAGCAACTCTTGCCGACAAAGACCCGGACTTACAAACTCCATTTGTTCTCTAATTTCCCCAAAAACATGGGCTTTTACATTGATCTAATCAACGAAAATAAATCTAAAGAAAAATGCCAAAACCGAAACATCCATTTTCGCAAACCACAATTCATCACATGAAATTGAAGTGCAACCCACCTAATTTTAAGAAAACAATTTTCACAACGAAGAAGCCAAAGTTGCCTCAGATACATATTGAAGGGAATGAAAATCTCACAGCGGAAAAAGGATTGAATCGTCGTGAATTCGTTGTGAAAATTTTTTTCTCAAAATTGTTTCTATCCTATAGAAACTATGCTAAACATGGATAAGAAGGAAAAAACAGCAAGATATACTTACTTGTTGAAGAACCATTCTTCGCGATTTCCTTCTCCGGTCACAAACACTTCGCGATCTCAATCTCAACTATCATGATCTCCTCAAACAAACGAACGACCCAGACACTTCTTAAAGGGATTCTCGGATTTTCTCCTTAGGTAGAAGGAGAGTTGTGGGACTCCTTTGGTGTAAGGGAGGAGAGAGTTTTGAGAGAGGAAAATTGAGAGAAAATGAGAGATGTCTTTGGTGAGAAATTTAAAAATTGACACTCTTGCACCCAAAATCCTTTTTGCAAAGGGTTTATATAATGGTGATAGGTGGAGTTGAAATCTAAACCTATTTACCATTTTACCCCAACCATGGGATATGCAAATCATATTTGCATAACCACACATAATAAGATATCTCATATCTCATTATACAAATCACATTTGTATAATTGTGGATTTTAAATTGAATCACATTCAATTTAATTTCTCTCAATCCAATTTCTCCAATGGAGCCCTAATTAAACAATTCGGCTAACCTATAGTTTATTATGAATCTCATTCACCTTAAACTATATAATATGTCAATCATATCTCATATAAATGACATAATTATCCTTTTAATGAATTTGAACACTTCAAATCCAAACAAAACTGTAAACCCTCTATGTATCCAGTTTGAGCCAACCGAGAGACCTAATGGACCTACAGGTGACGAGCTCCAATGATCCGAGAATAACCCGTCAAACTCTTTGACCCGGTTAATCAACATTCATTAGCTACGATAACACTCCACTAAAGCCCGTAGTTGCACTCCCATCACTGTAGGACAAGTTGTGTCCATTGATATAACCAATGCCCATGGGTCGACCCTTCACAGGTTGTTCGTAGACACTGTTGGGTCAAATTACCATTTTATCCCTATGTCTATTTCTTGCTCTTTAAGTCCCCACTGCTCCTCTAATGAACAACAACATTGTAATGGTCCAACCATGTACAACACCCCTCTCGCCCCAGTGAGAGGGTGGGTGCCCGTTGTCCAAGCCCTGGAGACAGCACTTAAGGGAACCACCATTCTAGTTTCCCGAAAGTCGGGAACGAGTGAATTCCATCTCGCGTAGTTAAGTTCCCAGCTCCCCACGTGGTCCTGTCCCTGAGAAGATAGGCATATTGGGCGAGTAACTGTGACCACCCTCACCCGCATTTAGTCTAAGTATGCACTCATGGCATGACGGTCCGTAACACGCTCCAGATTAAGGTCGAGTCACTAATGGTCATCTACGAAGTTATTAGTCCTAAACTGTCAACAGTGTTACATCAGAAGGTCTAATAATTCACGGTCCGGTCTTGTACAATATCATTGCACAGGATGCCCCCACTCGCATGTCAACCACATGAACGAGCCAGATCACCTCGTTTGTATCTAATACAAAGCGGGTCGCATCCACAACGTATCCAGGATTAGGTCTGCAACCCTATCGGTATACTGTAGACCGTTCGGGTCATTAACTCGAACGTGATCATCCCTGTGTGTCCACTACACAACGTTCAAGTTCTACTTCTCTCATATATTCAATGACCCTGGAGCTTAGTTTATTGGACGAAGTTTGTAAATTTTCGAGACATATAGTGATGAAAGAAATAACTCTTATTTATTTCAATTGGTAATATTACAAACAAAACGAGATTAGGACATACATCCCAACACCAACGAAACGAGATTAGTCGGTTAATCTCATTAACCTCCTAATCAACATTTTTTCTCTTAAATCTTTGAGGCTTGAATCAAATGTATGTATAAGAACAATGTAATGTTTAACTCTCTTTTAGCTCGGGACTAGCAAAAGTTTAAGTTTGGGGGTGTTTGGTAGCACACAAAATGTGTTATCCTTAGGCTTAATTATTGCTAGTTTTATGATCATTTCAGGGTTTTGATGTGTTTAAATCACTCAATTTCAGGCTAAGAGCGTAAAGAGGACAATTGGAGACATTTTGCTCGGGATCGAAACGAGGCTTTTTGGAGCTAAAAATAACATCAATTGGAAGTAGAAGGACCAACCCAAGCTAGTAGACCGGAGGTGATGGCGTTGCAACCCCCAGCTTGGTGTTTTAAAGCATAGAGAAGTAATGTCGATAGTGTTACAACGCTGCTTTGCAGCGTCGCAACGCTATCTTGATAAGAGAACAAGTTGAATGGTCGTGACGAAGTCGTTGCAATGTTGCCTTGCAGCGTCGCAATGCTAGATCGATAGCAACGTTAGGGTAGTGGTGTTGCAACGGTGCCCTCAGCGTTGCAATGCCATCGACACATTCCTTATTTACCACGCGTTTAGAGTACAACGTTGCAACGCTGTCCCTAACGTTGTAAAAGTGTACCGAAAATCATTATAAATATAACCTTACATCTTCTTGCAAATGGAGCCGAATTTGGTAGAAAATTCACCCTAATTTCGAAATACACTTTGTGAGAAGAGAAAAGTGAGCATTCGTTGGGAGCCAAAGCATTCGTGGAGGTTCGAGATCGAGACGGGGGCTCGGAGACGAAGGACCGGCATCGATACATAAGTTTAATTTCTTTTTCTTTCATATTGTAACACCGTGTTAAGACGTTTTCTACACTTTTAGTTTGGTTTTATTGTGATTTAGAGTAGCTAAATGTTGTACTTAGTATTAGATTCATTTGCTAAAACTTGTTTGACATGTTTTGAAGTGTGTTTTGT
Source organism: Trichosanthes cucumerina (assembly GCA_036507285.1). Classification (NCBI taxonomy): domain Eukaryota; kingdom Viridiplantae; phylum Streptophyta; class Magnoliopsida; order Cucurbitales; family Cucurbitaceae; genus Trichosanthes; species Trichosanthes cucumerina. The sequence continues at coordinate 58,296,756 of CM071838.1, forward strand.
TATTTATTTTTGGCAATTCGTTCTTTAATTTCTTGATCTTGTTGGTTTAAGTGGACTCGAGAGAAAAAGCTTAGATAAGAGCAAAGTTGTCAAAACTCTTAGAAGTTTGGCATGAGAATGACCTAGAAGTCTAAGGAAAACACATAAAGAAGTTTCTTAATGTCGTGCATGCTTTAGATTCATATGGAGACTATAGAATTCATTGTGTGTGCGAGGATCACTAAGAATCGAGAGATTTTCTTGAGTATCTTACTTCTTGTTTATAAATTCATCACATTAGTTCTTGCATGTGTTAAATAAGTGTTAACTTGTGAAGTCAATTTCCTCCAAATCTATCAATTTGTGTCTCCACTTGTTTGTTTGTCTTTTATCTTTGTTTTTATCACCTATCCATGTTATGTTACTTTAGCTAAAATTGAGAATTAGTATCTTGGTAATTAACTAATCTAGAAACCCATTCCCGAGGACGATACTTGGACTCTTAAATCACTATACTAAAACTTGACCCGTACAGTTGCGGTATTGCAATATAATTTTACGTGAAAAGTTTTTGGCGTCGTTGCCGGTGAATGTCGATTATTTAGATTAATTAATATTAGGAGAAAATTTGAGATTTTAGACTAAAGTTTGTTTGTGTTTTCTTTCCTTATTTATTTATTTGTGCGTTTGTCGTTTGTTTCTTTATTTGTTTTAGCTTTTGTGTGTTTGTTAGTCTTTGTCTCCTGTTTTTGGTTGTGTTGCTATTGTGTAAAAGTCTTCTACTAAATTATTGAAATTCAAAGTATGACTTTGTATGATTTTGACTCTCCACCATGGTATGGTCCCTCTCAAAACCCTAGGTATGTGCATCATGATTTTTCTGGGTACCATTTGTCTAATTTTTACCATTCTGAATCTATGATCGCTGAAAATTCTTTTGATGGTAATCATTTAGGCACTTGGAACAAAATTTTTCGTATCCTGACCAACCTATAGAAAACTCTTCTCTTGTGGACCTAAAAATGGAATATACCTTAGAAATGAAAATTAAAAAATTGGTTCATGATGAATTAGAAAGGTTGGATAGGTTAGAGGCAGAAGTGGTAGAACATTGGGAAATAGTACATGAAAGAGCTCATTATCCCAATCAACTTGTAATTTCCCTTAAGGCCTTACAGGAGCAATTTCTTATTCTTGCCACTAAAGAGGTGCCACCTAGGAGGACTTATTCATATGATAGTGAGGATGGGATGGAGGAGACTGAAACACATCAGAAACAGGTTTGTGAGGTAGACAATGGTAATACAATCACTTCCACGGAGGAAATTCAGGTGATAGAGTTCGAGGCTGAAAAGTCATTTTCCCTTTTATCTCTAGAAATTTCTTTTAATCTTGATAACCATTTGTCCTATACTCATGTGTCTTGTTTTGATTTTTGTTCTTTCATTTCATCAAACAAAAATAGCAAAAACAATTTTTTTTCAGGTGCTCAAGAGAAACAAGATAGCCTTTTAGACTCAGAAGGCTATATCGATTCAAGCAAGAAGGGCCCGAAGAAATATGAGCAGTTTTACGTGTCTTGACGCCAATCATGAGTCCCAGTCTAGCTAAAGACGTTAAAGAAAATGCTTCTTGGGAGGCAACCCAAGCTTTGCATTTTCGTTATTTCTGTTTTCTGTTTTTGGTTGTTTTATTTTAGTGTTCTCTTATTAGTTTGTTCATTTTTGTTAGGTTGTCGTTGATGCCTTCCCTCGTTGAAATCTATGCTCCCGTTCTGAGGAACTCCGGCACACGTCTTTTGGCTATCCAAGGAAATCAGAAAATAATAAAGATCTCCATAACTCAGGACAGTATTGTTCACTCTTACCCTTATACTTGTTTTGTGCTTACTTTTGCAAACATTGGGGGCAATGTTTAGTTTGAGTTTGGGGGTGGGATGTTATTGATATGTTTTAACTGTCCTGAGTATATGTTGAATTGCTGATTAATCTTTTGCATAAGTATGTTCATGATAGCCTAGGATGAGAATTAATTAAAAAAAATTGTGATTCTACTGAAACTTGAGAGCATGATATGAATTTGAGCTAATTTAAAAATTTTCTTGAGTTTTTCCTACACTACTATGCACATAGCCTGTATTCTTGTAGTTTTGAAATGCTTAGAACAAAGTTATTAGGCTTAGAAGTTTAATGTCACCTCGATAGGTCTAAGAGCTGATTTGAGAGTTAAACTGCAGGATAGGGTGAATGACAATATGAAGTGCATGATTTGTATATTATGTGAAATAGTTTGTTTTTGTTGTTTGTTTGTCTAAGAAAAAAAAATCGTGAGGGCAAAAAGAGCTACCTTCACTGTGATCAGTTAGGCCACTCATTGAGCGAGTGCTCTGGGTAAGGGTCCCTGCAGTGGATGTGTGAAAGCTAGTGTCCTTGCACAAAAAAAAGAAGAAAATATAAAAAAATGAGAAAAAAAAAGCAATTAAGTGCTGAGTAAATTTGTTTACTTCTTGAATGTGGGAGGCTCAAGGATTAGTAATTATGACCAGTGTAGGGGGAAGTTGAATGAAGAGCATAATAAAGTTGATCCGGGATTAGTAAAAATGAAGGGAGCATAGGCTAATCACACACACACGTAGGAACACTTAGAAAAAGTTCTAAATTGTTCATTGAAGTATCATGTTTGATTGTTTCCTGTGATTGCCAATTTTTTCTCTTAAATCTTTGAGGCTTGAATCTAATGTATGTATAAGAACAATGTCATAATTAATCTTTGAGACTTGAATCAAATCTTTGAGGCTTAAATCAAAAGTTTAAGTTTGGGGGTGTTTGATAGCACACAAAATGTGTTATCCTTAGGCTTAATTGTTGCTAGTTTTATGATCATTTCAGGGCTTTGATGTGATTAAATCACACAATTTCAGGCTAAGAGCGTAAGCAGGAAAATTGGAGACATTTTGGATCACTTGGGATCGAAACAAGGCTTTTTGGAGCTAAAAATAACATCAATTGGAAGTAGAAGAACCAACCCAAGCTAGTAGACCCCAGGTGATGGCATTGCAACGCCATGCAGAGCGTTGCAACGCCTAGCTTCGTTGCAACGCCTAGCTTCGTTGCAACGCCTAGCTTGTTGTTTTAAAGCATAAAGAAGCAATGTTGATAACGTTAAAGCGTTGCTTCGCAGCATCGCAACGCTATCTCGATAAGAGAACAAGTTGAATGATCGTGACGAAGGCGTTGCAACGCTGCCTTGCAGCGTCGCAACGCCAGATCGATAACAACGCACGCGTTAGGGTAGCAGCGTTGCAACGCCATCAACACATTCCTTATTTACCATGCCTTTAGGGTACAACATTGCAACGCTGTCCCTAGCATTCCAACATTGTACCGAAAATTATTATAAATAGAACCTTACATCTTCTTGCAAATGGATCCTAATTTGGTAGAGAATTCACCCTAATTTCGAAATACACTTTTAGAGAAAAGAAAAGTGAGCATTCCTTGGGAGTCAAAGCATTCGTGGAGGTTCGAGATCGAGGACGGAGCTCCGAGATGAAGGACTGACATCGACACATAAGTTTAATTTCTTTTTCTTTCAGATTGTAACACCGTTTTAAGACGTTTTCTACAGTTTTAGTTTAATTTAATTGTGATTTAAAGTAGCTAAATGTTGTAGTTAGGATTTGATTCATTTATCAAGACTTGTTTGCCATGTTTTGAAGTATGTTTTGTTATTTATTTTTGGCAATTCGTTCTTTAATTCCTTGATCTTGTTGGTTTAAGTTGACTTGAGAGAAAAAGCTTTAGATTAGAGCAAAATTGTCAAAACTCTTAGAAGTCTGGCATGAGAATGACGTAGAAGTCTAAGGGAAACACATAAAGAAGTTGCTAAATGTCGTGCATTCTTTAGATTCATATGGAGACTATAGAATTCATTGTGTGTGTGAGGATCACTAAGAATCGAGAAATTTTCTTGAGTATCTTACTTGTTGTTTATAAATTCATAACATTAGTTATTGCATGTGTTAAATAAGTGTTAACTTCTGAAGTCAATTTCCTCGAAATCTATCAATTCGTGTCTCCACTCGTTTGTTTGTCTTTTATCTTTGTTTTCATCACCTATCCATGTTATGTTACTTTAGCTAAAATTGGGAATTAGTATCTTGGTAATTAATTAATCTAAAAACCCATTCCCGAGGACGATACTTGGACTCTTAAATCACTATACTAAAACTTGACTCGTACCCTTGCGGTATTGCAATATAATTTTACGCGACAACTTTCATCAAGGACTGGAAGGTCTGTAGTTCGTTGAGGAGAGTGTTCAGAGTGTAGCTAATTTTTTCATAACAAAGATCAAGCATTTGAATCACAGAAACTCTTCGGAAGAGTCTCCATTATAAAGATGACCTGGCTTGACTCATTGATCGAATCACCGGTCATCTCAGCCAAGGTTAAATGGGTTATCATGTCGAGAACATGTTCCCTAACAGATGTGCCCACGTTCATCCTAGCATTGAACACATGTTTAAGGGAAACGTGCCTAACCTGAAAGGACTGTTGTCCAAACATGTTTTTGCAACGACTCCATGATTTCCTTAGCAGTGACCATGACCTCGTCTTCTTAGCACAGACTTCAGATAAGTTGGCTATGATGTAGACCTTGGCTTTTTCATTAGCCCTGATCCATTGATCGTACACATCACGAACACTTCGCGATGAGGCCGAGCCTGGTACCTAAGGACACTCCTTAGTGAGCGTGAACATAAGGTCGTCAGTTACTAAGATCGTGCTTATATTGTTTTTCCACGACTGATAGTTATCTCCTACGAGCTTATCAGAAGCTAAAAGAGCTATTATTGAACTCGACATTTTTGCTGAAAGAAAAGAGTTTTTATTAGTTCTCGCAAAAGACTTTTGAAAAAACCCAATCATATTTGAGAAAATTTTATCCTATGATCCCTAGATCATTTTAAAAATTGCAATGATACCTCAAAATCACTCCTCTTTTGGGACGAGACTTTCTCGACAAGACCCTAATGCCAGAATAACTCTTATTCCTATAGGCATTCAGTTACCTATTTTTCTGTCTGAATTCATTGACTCTTAATGAATCCCGTGAGTGTCACCCTCTATCTTTAAATTTTCATAGTATTCGTCCAAACAATAGTCGTCGTATGGAGGACTACAAAGGAAATCCAACAAGGAAATTGTATCCCTTTTGGGAATTCACAGTGTTACGACTCCAATGATCAAGACCCTCCGTAGAGATTGTTTGGTCCATGCCAAATAGCGGGCGGATCATGGACGTCTCACGGTGTGAATCGATAGAAGAGACCGTGAATCCCGTTTTCACAGGTCCCACTCCCACTCACTATAAGTACTCTCTCCATTCATTTTGAATTTTGACCCATACAAATACCACCCATAGGGGGACGCTCCCATTTGTGCCACGAGACGGAGTATGAATCTCATGGTGTGAACTTCACGGAAATTTGTTGATGGAAAATTAAATGTATCTCATACACTTTATTTCCTCCCACTCAGCACTTTAGATTAACGGGATTAACCTAGATAAACCGACTGAATTTACCTAAGTCTTCCAATATAACTCTTATATTTGGATTAGCCTAAGTCTATAATCAAATTATTAACTTAGGTCTATGTGAGTGTATCTAATTAACTCTTAATTAATGGCACTCACGAAAATATAACCTATGAATGTCTGGATCAAATTCACTCCCAGGTCGGTTCCCAAGTAGGGGTGTTCCGCAAAGCGTCAGCTTAAATACCCCAGCCTTAGACAGAACCTTTTTTAGACAGAGTTACTAGTTAATCACCATCCATAAGTTACATTTGATTTCCTAATTCTAATCTTAATAGAACTATAAAACCTAAGTCTAATTAATTCAAGTTCTAAACCATTTAAAACTAATTAATTAACTTAGGTTACATGCATTTCTATGTTATTATGCTTGATCATTCATCACATGAATAATTAAACTATATAACATACATTCATCACATAAATAAATGCATGTCAATGCTTTTAATCTAAATAATATAACACTTATATTAATTAAATTAAAACCTACATTATATTATAACTCTTATAATATAATCTATCATGCATACTATATATTATAACACTTATAATATAAATATGATGCATGAAATGTGTTTAACCTAAGGTGGGATTTTAAACTATATGACATACAATATGCATATAATTAAATCATACAACACTTGCATAAAATAAATAGCAAATTGGATCGGTTTTGGCACCCTAGGGACAAAATTTTAATTAATTAACATCAATATAAAAATTATATTAATTAATTAAAATTAAAATAAATACTAATTTCAAAAAATAAAAAGAAAATAAAAAACATTTTCGGTGGAATAACCACCCATGAAGTCCAACTGACGCCACTACGCGCGGGAAGCTCACTGGAATTGGCCATTATTGATGCAACGTTGCAACGTTGTACTGCCCAATGCCTTGGCAGCGTGCTTAACGTGCAGAACGTTGCAACGCCGCGCCTGGCGTCGCAACATTGCGCGTGCAGCGAGCGTCTCAACTTCGAATGATGTTGCAACACTGGTCAGCAACAACTTCTCCTTCTGCACGGATAGCGTTGCGACGTTGATGAACAGTGTCTTAACGTTGTCCTCTGTATAGAAATACACCTTGCTGAATTTTGTTTGTTTCCCTCCGTTTCTTCACAGCATCTCCTGCCACGAACGACACAGACTTGTAGACTCAATTTACTTTCAATTATGACCAAAACAACGGGCCCGTACATTGATCTTATCAACAGAAAAGTAAATCTATTCTAAGTGTCAAAACTGAAACATCCAATTACAAATCACTAATTATCATCACATGAAAATTAATGCAACCCACCTAATTTTAAGAAAAATACAGAACACAAAATGAAGAGCAACGTTAGGCTCTGATACCAATTGAAGGGAATGGATTTTCCGTAGCGGAAGAGTTGTGAAATGTCGTTGATTCGTTGTTGTTCTAGTCTTCTTAAAAGAGAAAGTATCTCATACAATTCTAGGCTAAACATGCTTTTCAAGAAGGAAAAACAATGAGTAAAAGAATTACTAACCTCTTGAAGAACGCTTCTTCAAATTTCTCCTCGATCACGATCTCTACCATCCAACATTCTCCACGAACACAAACAGATCAAGCTGGACACTTCCACTTGATCTTCTCGTTTGTTCTCGAGAGGTAGATGGAGAGTTGTGGGACTCCCTTGGATCTTGAGTTGGAGAGAATTGTAGAGAATTGAGAGAGAGGGTACAGAGAATTTGATTTGCTCTTTGAATGGAATTCCAACAATGAGAACAACTACATAGCAAGTACTTCTCCAAACACTTATTTATAATGGTGCGTGGTGGAGTTAAAATCTCCACCAATTAACCATTTACCACAACAATACGATATGCAAATCATATTTGCATATCACATAATATAAGGTATCTCATACCTTATTATACAAATCACATTTGCATAATTGTAGAATTTTAAATTGAATCATATTCAATTTAACTTCTCTCAATTCAATTTCACCAAATTAGCCCAACTTAATTAATTAGACTATTCCATGGTTTATTATGAATCTCATTCACATTAAACTATATATTATGTCAACTATATCACATATAAATGACATAAATACTCTTTTAATGAATTTGAACACTTCAAATCTACTCAAAACTGTAAACCCTTATTTTGTCCAATTTGAGCCAACCGAGAGACCTATTGGACCTACAAATGACGAGCTCCAATGATACGAGATTAACCGATCAAACTCTTTGACCCGGTTAATCAACATTCATTAACTACGATAACACTCCACTAAACTCCGTAGTTGCACTCCCATCACTATAGGACAAGTTGTGTCCATCGATATAACCAATGTCCGTGAGTCATCCCGTCACAGATTGTTCGTAGTCACTGTTGGATCAAATTACCATTGTACCCCTGTGTCTACTTCTTGTTCCTCAAGTTCCACTGCTCCTCTAATGAACAAGTGTGTTGCATGGTCCAACCATAAATAACATCCCTCTCGGGCCAGTGAGAAGGTGGGTGCCGGTTGTTCATGCCTTGGAGACAACACTTAAGGGAACAACCCCTCTAGTTTTCCTAGCTTGGGAACGAGTGAATTCCTTCTTGCGTAGTTAAGTTCCTAGCTCCCCACGAGGTCTTGCCCCCAAGAAGATAGGCATATTGGGTGTACTATGGCCACCCTCACCCGTACTAGTCAAAGGACAGACCCACGCAAACAAGAGTTAGTAACACGCTCAGGATTAAGGACGAGTCACTAATGGTCATCTAAGAAGTTATTAGTGTTATACTGTTAACGGTGTTACATTAGTAGGTTTAATAATTCACGGTTCGGTCATGTACAATCTCATTGCAGAGGATGACCCCACTCGCATGTCAACTACATGAACGAGCTGGATCAACTCGTTTGTATAACACAAAGCGGGACGCATCCATAGTGTCACCAGGATGAGGTTTCCAACCTTATCCGTATCCTGTAGACCGTTCGGGTCATTAACTCAAACGTGATCCTCCCCGTGTATCCACTACACACCGTTCAAAATTTTAGTTCTCTCGTATAATATGACCTTGGAGCTTAGTTTATTGGATTTAGTTTATAAATTGAAAGATACAAAATTTGATAAATAAATAACTTTTATTCATATAAATCAATTGTATAACAAACTACACAAGATTAGGGAAAACACCCCAACACTTTTCTCTTGTTACCATGGTAAAGTCTATAAGGATCCTTACGGGCATCGCCGCATATTATGACTATGAGGTATGGCAGATGGATGTCAAGATGACCTTTCTAAATGGCAATCTTGACGAGATCATCTACATGGTTCATCGCTCAAGGCTAGGAGCAAAAGGTTTGCAGGCTTCAAATGTCTATTTATGGACTGAAACAAGCCTCAAGGTCTTGGAATATAAGGTTGTATAGCTCAGGAAGTTCATGTTAGATTTGGGAGTTATTCCAAATTTGAACTTGTCAATGACCGTGTTTTGTGACAACAGTGGTGCAGTAGCCAACTCGAGAGAACCTTAGAGTCACAAGAGGGGCAAGCATATTGAGCGCAAGTATCATCTGATATGGGAGATTGTGCACAACGGAGATGTGACTGTCACGCAGATGGCTTTGGATCACAACGTTGCTTATCCATTTAAAAATGCCCTCATGGCTAAGATGTTTGAGGTCACCTAGAGAGTCTAGGTCTACGAGTGTTTCCTAAAAAGGGAAAGTGGGAGTATTGTAAAGGGTATTTAATGCCCTAGTTTATTGTATTACTTTTATGTATTACTTTACATTTGGAAAATGTATATTGTACTCCACTAGCTTAGTTCAAGTGGGAGTTTGTTGGGGTGTATGTCGTAATCGCGTGTAGTTTGTAATACAATTGATTTAAATGAATAAAAAATATTTATTTATCAAACTTTGTATCTCGCATTTCATAAACTTAATCCAATAAACTAAGCTTCAGGGCCATATTATTTGAGAAAACTAGAACTTGAACGGTGTGTAGTGGACACATGGGGAGGATCACATTCGAGTTAATGACCCGAACGGTCTACAGTATACCAATAGGGTTGAAAATCTCATTCTAGTGACACTGTGGATGCGGACCGCTTTGTATTAGATACAAACGAGGTGATCCAGCTCGTTCATATGGTTGACATGCAAGTGGGGGCATCCTGTGCAATGAGGTTGTACAAGACTGGATCGTGAATTATTAGACCTACTAATGTAACACCGTTAACAGTATAGGATTAATAACTTCGTAGATGACCATTAGTGACTCATCCTTAATCCTGAGTGTGTTACGGGCTTCTGTCTACGGGGGTCTGTCCTTTGACTAGTATGGGTGAGGGTGGCCTGAGTAGCTTGCCCAATATGCCTATCTTCTTGGGGACAGGACCTCGTGGGGAGCTGGGAACTTAACTACGCAAGAAGGAATTCACTCGTTTCCGAGCTAGAGAAACTAGTGGGGTTTTCCCTTAAGTGATGTTTCCAAGGCTTCGAGAACGGGGCCCCACCCTCTCACTTGCCCAAGAGTGATGTTGTTTATGGCAGGACCATTCAACAAAGTTGTCCATTAGAAGAGTAGTGGGACTTAAGGAGCAAGGGGTAGACATAGGGGTAAAATGGTAATTTAACCCAACTATGACTACGAACAACCTGTGAAGGGTTGACAGCTCTCAGGTATTGTTATATCGATGGACACAACTTGTCCTACAGTGAGGAGAGTGCAACTATGGGCTCTAGTGGAGTGTTACCGTATTTAATGAATGTTGATTAACCGGGTCAAAGAGTTTGATTGGTTAATCTCGTATCATTAGAGCTCGTCATTTGTAGATCCATTAGGTCCCTCGGTTGGCTTAAATTGGAAAAAATGAGGGTTTACAGTTTTGAGTGGATTTAAAGTTCTCAAATTCATTAAAAAGGTATTTATGTCATTTATATGTGGTATAATGGACATAATATATAGTTTAATGTGAATGAGATTCATAATAAACTATATTGTAGCCTAATTATTTAATTAGGGCCAATTTGGAGAAAATGGATTGAGATAAATTAAATTGAATATGATTCAATTTAAAATTCCACGATTATGCAAATGTGATTTGTATTAAGGTATGAGATACCTTATATTATATGGTATGCAAATATGATTTTCAAATTATATAGTTGTGGTATTTTGGTGAATTGGTAGAGATTTTAACTCCACCATACACCTTATAAATAAGTGCTTGGAGAAGCACATTGCATCCAATCCTTCCATTTATTGTTATTTCATCACAAAGTGCAAGTTGATTTTCTCTCAACTCTATCTCAATCTGTTCTCACATTCTCAAACCCAAATTCTAAAGGGAGCCCCTCAACTCTCCCTCATCTTCTCAAGAACACCCGAGAAGATCAAGTGGAGGTGTCTCCTTCAGTCCGTTCGTCGTACAAGTTTGAGAGTTCGTTGGATCGAGAGAGATCGTGACTGAGGAGGAACCCCGAAGAAGCGTTCTTCAAGAGGTAAGTAACATGATACCTTTCTATTTTTCCTTCTCGAAAAGGATGCTTAATCTAGTTAGAATATGATTCTTACAATTTTAAGAAAATTAGAACTACAACAAAACAACGGTGATTCACGTCGCTTCCGCTGCGAAAAATCCAATCCCTTCAACCCTCTCACTGGCCCGAGAAGGATTTCTGTTTAGTGGTTGGACCATAAATAAGTTGTTCATTAAAGGAGCACTGGTACTTAAAGTTATAGATGTAACCTAGGGTAAAACAGTAATTTCATCCAGTTGGTGTTACGGACACTTGTGAAGGATTGACTTGGTGTTATTGGTTTTTTTATCCATAGACACAGAAAAATATCTGCAGTGGAAGAGTGCAACAGCGGGTCTTTAGTGGAGTGTACCCGCAGTTAACGAATGTTGATTAAGCGGTTAATGAGATTAGCCAATTAATCTTGTATCATTGGAGCTTCTGATTTGTAGGTCCATTAGGTCCACTTTCTAGCTCGTAAAGGGTTCTAGGATTGCTAGATCTTGATTAGAATTTGAAATTATCAAATTCACTTTGGAAATTAACTTAATGTATGGAGATACATTATAATATAAAGTTTTTATATTGATTAAAACTTTATTGTATAAATCTAATTTTGGATATGATTCAAAATTAATGAATGAGAGAATTAAATATTTGAAAGAGTTCAAGTGTTGTTTTAATGTGAATAGGATTCATATTAAAAATGAAAGAATCTAGATTAAGAAAACGAAAGCAATTTTGGATCTTGAACACTCTAAGTTGATCAATTTTGTAAAATAAAATGCATACTCAAAGCTGCAAAAACGGAGGGATAGAAAACTCAACTTTGAATATCAAATTCTCTTCACCCGGTGAATGGTTTTGGACACGAACACTTCGTGGACAACCGTTAGAGTCTTCCCTACTATCCTCAGGCCTTGGAACGGATTGTGGGATCCTAGATTGACAGAATTTTGAAGAAAAGTCCTCAAAGGTCACAACCCGAGAATTTTAGAAGTTTTTTGCAAAATTCTATCAAAATACCTCAAATCACCATTATATAAAGTTTCATTAAGCTTTATTAGAGTGACAACTCAAGTGTGATGAGGATGATTTGAGATAGAGGTGGCTAATTTTGGTGAATTTGAAGATGAGAGGGATTGGGCAAGTCGGCAAGTTGATTATCATGAAAATCATGAAAATCCTTCATTTTTCATTTGATTTTAATTCCAAAATCAATATTAAATTGATTTTAAATTAAAATTAATTTAATTAATTAAATAATTCAAAAAATTAATTTAATTAATTAATTTTTAATTTAATTTAATATTAAATATTAAATTAAATAAATTGTCCAATTCCGATCGATTTTTCGAATATGAATCCTTATGATACTATAAATCGATCCAATATTTAAATCATATTTAAATATATCCACCTCCTTTTAATCATAGTTTAATTCATAATTAAGCTATGATTCGTTAAATATATCACATATAATTAACGCTTTCTTCCAAACTCGAATTTGAACAATTCAAATTATTTTCTCTCAAAATGTTACAAGGCTAAGTCCGAGCTAGTAAGGAGGACCTAGTGGATCTACAGATCATGAGCTCCAACGATACGAGATTAACCGCCAAACTCTTTAGCCTAGCTAATCAACATTCGTTAACTATCGGGACACTCCACTAAAGCCCAGTGGTTGCACTCTCCTCACTGTAGATATATTTCTGTCCACTCGATATAACAATGATTAGTAAGTCGATCCTTCACAGGTCGTTCGCAATTACAGCTCGGTCAAAATTACTGTTTTACCCCTGTAATTATCGTTTGTTCCTTAAGTCCCACTGATCCTCTAATGAACAATTGGTTTGTGGTCCAACCAGCAAATCGAATCCCTCTCGGGCCAATGAGAGGGGTGGGCCCTTTGTTCATGACCCGGAGTCAGCACTTAAGGGAACAACCTCTCTACTAATCCCTAAAGTGGGTAGGAGTGAATTCCATCTAGCAGAACTATGTTCCCAGCTATGTACTCAGTTTTATCCCTGAAATGGGAGGCTTATTGTGTCGGCAATCTCGAGCCACTCTCACCCATGCAAATCTAAGGATAATCCGAATAAACAGGAGTCCATAGAACACTCAGGATTAAGATCGAGTTACCTAGGTCATCGTATGAATATAGTCGATTAAGACATGAACGGAGTTATAAAGTCTAAGTGACTATTTCATGATCGATCTTATGCAAACTCATTGCATAGGGCGCCCCCACTCACATGTCTCCACATGAACGATTCAGGATCACATTGTTTGTACTCTACAAAGTGGGTCGCGTCCATAGTGTCCCCAGGATAAGGTACCCAACTCTATCCTTATATTTTAGACCGTTTTGGCTATAACTTGAACTTGATCCACTTTTATGTCACACATAAAGCTCAAGTATTCATCCTATAGCCAAGGGTTCACTATTGGATTAGGGTTACACAATACACAATATTCAATAACACTTTTACTGAATAAATTTCAATAACAACTTTATTGCGAAATAGAATATACATTCAGTTTACAAAACCACGAGTTTAGGACATAAAACCCAACAAACTCCCATTTGGACTCAAACGTCAGTAGGGTAAAACATGTTGAGGAAAGGGAAATTGCCCTACTGTACAACCCGTAGTCCTAGGCTCTCTAAGTGTCCCTCAAACACTTTAGCCGTGAGGGGCTTTGTAAACGGATCAACAATGTTGTGCTCCGAAGCAATCTGCATGACGATCACGTCTCCTCGTTGCATAATATCCCTGATGAGATGGTATTTGCATTTTATATGCTTTCCGCGCTTATGGCTTCTAGGTTGTTTAGAATTTGTCAAGAACTTCCTAAGCCATACAGCCTCCTTCGCTACTTCGCAAGCTGCGACGTACTCAGCCTCCATGGTCGAGTCAGCAATACAACCTTGCTTTATACTCCTGCATACTATAGCTCCTCCATTAAGAGTGAACACTGATCCTGATGTGGATTTCCTCGAATCTACATCAGTCTAAAAATCAGAGTCAGTGTATCCTGCAAGGATCAAATCCTTTGCGCCATACACAAGCATATAGTCCCTCGTTCTCCTAAGATACTTGAGGATGTTCTTAACGGCAGTCCAGTGATCATATCCTGGATTAGACTGATACCTATTGACTATTCCCACTGCATAGCATATGTCGGGTCGAGTACATAGCATTGCATACATCAGACTACCGACAACAGATGCATAGGGAATGCGTCTCGTAGACGATATCTTGCTCATTGGGAATGATGCAGGGTTCCTGACCGGCATTAACAAATGAATTTCATGCCTGAAAGGTAATGAACCCTTCTTGGAATTTTTCATCTTATATCTAACCAACATCTTGTCAATATAAGATGCCTGAGACAGTGCTAGCGTTTTGTTCATGCGATTCCGAACGATTTGGATAACAAGAACAAACTGAGCCTCTCCCAAATCTTTCATTTGGAATTGGGTCGCTAGCCATTACTTAACGCCAGTCAGGAACCCTGCATCATTCCCAATGAGCATGATATCGTCTACGTATAGAACTAAGAAAGCTACAGTGGTATTGACTATCTTCTTGTAAACACAAGGCTCGTCAATATTCTGTTCAAATCCATAAGATTTGATCGCAGTATCAAATCTTATATTCCAGGATCTAGAAGCTTGTTTGAATCCATAGATGGATCGTTTAAGCTTGCAAACCTTTTGCTCTTGACCCTGAACTATGAACCTCTCTGGTTGATCCAAATAGATACTCTCATCAAGATTGTCATTAAGAAAGGCTGTCTTGACATCCATTTGCCAAATTTCATAGTCATAAAACGTGGCAATGGACAAGAGTATTCTAATAGACTTAAGCATGGCAAAAGGGGAGAAGGTTTCTTCATAGTCCACCCCTTCCCTTTGAGCATAACCCTTTGCCACGAGTCGAGCCTTAAAGGTTTGCACCTTACCGGCTTGATCTCTTTTCCTCGTGTAGATCCACTTGCAACCGATAGGTCTTTCACCATCTGGTTGACCTACAAGTTTCCAGACTGAATTGAAGTACATTGACTCTATTTCAAGGTCCATGGCTTTAATCCACTGGTCCCTATCTATATCATCCATTGCCTGTTTATAGGTCCATGGATCCTCAACGCCATCATCACGTATGACGACCTGGGTTTCTGTCAAAACCATGTAACAGTCGGGTTGTCTAACATCCCTCCCACTACGTCGAGGCATTCTCAACTCTTGAGAAGGACCAGCTTAATCAACAACTCTTGTTGATTTATCTGTAGCTTCCCTGTAAATTTCGCTCAAGATAATCCTGCTTCGAGGCTGATGATCTCTCATGTGGTCTTCCTCTAAGAACGTGGCGTTTGTTGACCCAAGCACCTTGTCCTCTTGAGGATCATAAAACAGACCACCTTTCGTTTCTTTGGAGTATCCTACGAATAGGCATAATTTTGAACGATGTTCCAATTTCTTTAGATTGGACACCAGCACATATGTCGGACATCCCCAAATCCTGAAGTGACGTAAACTACCTTTACGCCCTTTCCATAACTCATAGGGTGTTTCTGAAACACTCTTATAGGGAACCATGGTCAAAATATATACAGCAGCTTCTACTGCATATCCCCAAAACGAACTAGGCAGCTGAGCGTAGCTCATCATGGATCGAACCATGTCTAACAGGGTTCTATTTCTCCTTTCAGATACACCATTCTGCTGAGGTGTACAGGGCGCTGAGAGTTGGGATACGATTCCATGTTCTATCATATAGTCTTAGAATCTCAAATCCATATACTCTTCACCTCGATCTGATCGAAGTGTTTTAATCGTTTTACCTAATGTGTTCTCAACTTCTGCCTTATACTCCTTGAACTTTTCTAGGGTTTTGGACTTATGATGCATTAGGTAAAGATAGTCATACCTAGAATAATCATCAATAAAACTGATGAAGTATTCATACCCTCCTCGTGCCTTGACATTCATAGGACCACAGAGATCCGAATGCACGAGTTGTAAGGGTTCTTTGGCTCTATAACCTTTTTCAGAAAAAGGTCTTTTCGTCATTTTTCCTTCGAGACAGGACTCAGATGGTGGTAAATAGTTGTCCTCTAACTGACTTCGGAGACAACTCTTCACCAATCTCCCACTCCTATTGAGATTAATGTGGCCTAGTCTAAGGTGCCAAAGATAGGTACTAGGAGAAAGCTTTTGACTTTTATTTTGAGTATCAGTTGTTTTAAACATCTCGATTTTCAAAATAGCTTTTAATTCGGTTGGTCTTAACACGTATAAGTTATTTTCCAGTTTAGCAGAACATATTTGTACACCTCTTTTGCAAATGAACGCTTCATTATGATCGAAAGATACTTTATACATATGTTCAAGCAAACAAGAGATAGATACAAGATTTCTTTTGATTCCAGAAACCAAAAGTACATTTTCTAATAAAATGAATCTATCTCTAAACAACAAGTTCACCACTCCCACTACTTTGGCTGAGACAACCTCTTCCGTTCCAACCCTGAGAGTTATCTCCCCATCAGCATGCTGCTGCTAGGAACTAGTTTCCTGAAAATAAGAATAAACATGGTTAGTGGCTCCTGAATCTAATATCTAGACGGAATCATCATGTTCCACTAGACAAGTTTCAACAACAAGTAAATCATATTTACCTTGTTTTTCCTTCTCAGCTTGCTTTTCTACAAGGTATTTTGGGCAGTTCCTCTTCCAGTGCCCGTCACCACCACAATCGAAAGACTTTCCTGTGGCCTTAGCCTTGCGTGTGGGAGCTTGTCCCTTCCCTTTGTCCTTCTTCTTCATCTGAATACCCTTATTCTTGGTAAAAGAAGAACCAGACTTGGTTCCTGAGGACGATCCTTTTAGGAACTTCTTCGAAGTGACAACATTTGCCTCCTTCTCTTTTCCTTTTGATTTCATCAGGGATTCAAAAGTCTGAAGCTCATTAAGGAGGGTAGTCAGGTTATACTCTATTTTATTCATCACCGCATTGGTGCGGAATGGTAGGAAACTCTTCGGAAGAGATTCCATAATAAAAGTTACATGACTTTTCTCATCTATGACAACCCCATTTACTTCAGCTACGTTGAACTGGACCATCATGTCAAGGACATGTTCCCTAACAGAGGCTCCCTCCTTCATACGGGAGTTGTAAACGTATTTGAGAGCATCATAATGGACCGATGAGAACGGTTGTCCAAACATCGCCTGTAATGATCCCATGATCTCCTTAGCGGTTACCATGCTCTCATGTTTCTTAGAAAACACATCAGATATGCTGGCTATGATATAGACTTGGGCATTCTCATTAGCCCTAATCCATCCGTCATAAGCATCCCGAACAATTCGGTTTGTTGTCAAGCTGGGAGGGGAAGGACAGTCCTCCGTTAAGACGAACCTCAGATCATCAAGAACAAGAATCGTATTCAAGTTTGATTTCCAGGTTCCATAATTGTCGCTCGCCACGAGTTTATTGAAGGCGAGTAACTGGATAAAAGAGTTCGACATGCTGAAAAAGAATGAATTCTATTAGTGAATTGTTTGTAACCTATCCAATTTAAGAATTTAGCAAAAATAATAATGTACCCATAAACTTATTATTATTTTTGCAACGATACTTCAGTGAGTCAGAGCAATCGCTACCGAGGGGCAGTCAATCACTCCTTCACTGAACCAAAACATTCTTGACTAAATGCTAATACCGGAATAACTCTTATTCCTATAACATTCTAGTTATCGCTACTTTGGTCAAGAATTTACTATCACTTAGCAATTCTTGTAAGTGTGACCCGCCATTTTCAGACCTAAGAGGTCGGCCCCAACAATATTATCGAACTGGAGAGACAAAGCTGGGAATGGACCTAAGAGACCCTATCCATTTCTGGAGTTTGAGTTGTTCTGAATCCCATGTTACATCCCTCCGAATAGATGGTGCTACTTCGGGCAACCTGCAGGTGCAACATGGGAATCTCACGGTCCAACCTAATGGAGGAGACCATAGGATGTGTTGACACACTTCCTTCTCCCACTTACTATAAATACTTTCTCCATTCACCTTGCTCTTGATTTATGCAAACACCATCCGAATGGGGATGCCCTGTTGACATCACGAGGTCGAGCATAAATCTCACGGTGTGAACTTCGCGAAGAGCATAGGAGGAAATTAATATATCAAATATACCTTTTCACTCCCACTAAGTATTTTAAACAGTTTGGGTATACTTTTACTTAGGCATATTCCGATTAAGACAATATGACCTAAGTCTAGCAATATAACAATTATACTGGAATTACCTAAGTCTATTAACTTTTTAATAAACCTAGGTCTATGAGTTTAATTTATTAACTTTTAATAAATGCCACTCACGAAAGATAATTTATAAACCTATGGATTAAATTCACTCCCAGGTCATTTCCCAGGTAGGGGTGTTCCGTTTCCGTCAACTTAAGTACCCAACCTAGCCAGAACCTTCTTTAGTCAGAGTCCCTCTTTAATAAAAGTTTATAAATTATTGGTTTCCTAATTCTAATCTTATTAGAACTAGATAACCTAAGGTGTAATTAATTCCAGTTCTAAAACCATTTTAAAACTAATTAATTAACCTTAGGTTACATGCATTTTTATGTTATAAATTGCTTCATCATTCATCACATGAATAAACATTCATTTATATCAAATTCATCACATGAATAAATGCATAGCAATTATATGTTTAATTTTTATTTAATATAACCCTTATAATAATTATAATTAAAACATATAATATTTGTTTCATAAATTAATATAACACTTATATTAATTCTTATGCAACCGAATAAACATGCATACAATATATTATAACACTTGTAACATACTTTTAATGCATGGAGCATGCTTCCTATGGTGTGATTTTAAAATCCATATGACATATTTTATGCACATACAATCAGGGATTTTAATTAAAACATACATTCACAATGCATAATTAATTAAACACACTAGAGTGGACTGGTTTTTGCATCTAATGCAAGCAAACTACTAAATTATTACAATAATAATCTAGGATTAACATCGAACCACTTCGAACTCTTCGAATTTTGGTCGAACCAGCTTGCTGTGTGAACCAGACCTCCAAAAGGTTGAACCGGACTGTAAAAGGCTGAATCGAGCCTCCAATTGGTGAAACGAACCTCCATAATGGAAAAATCGGCTTCAACCAGTCTTAAACCACTCGAACCGGACCGAAAACGAGCTGAACCGACCCAAAATAATTGAATCGATCAAAGTCAACCGAACCGGAAGTCAAAGGTCAACACCTTCTTCTTTAGAATGAAAAACACGAGCTGGAGCTAATAAAAATACTGTAGCAAAGTTGCAGAATTAAAAAAAATGCCTCTGTTTTGTTGTATTAGTGACCTCTGTGACTTCTCTCTTCAAATTGAAGGCCTTCCCGAACTCTGATCGACCCGAAACTTTTACAGATTATTCTACACACATTAATGCTCAAACAGACTTGAGCAATTTGAAAATAAAGCACAAATTGATGCTCAATTTAATTGCGAAAACCAGAAAAATACTTTAGACGCCTAAAATAGATCAAATTGAGTGCTCAAAATTTCTCTGATACCAATTGAAAGAGTCTAGATTAAGAAAACAGAAGTAATTTTGGGTCTTGAACACTCTAAGTTGATCAATTTTGTAAAATAAAATGCATGCTCAAAGTTGGAAAAACAAAGGGATAGAAAACTCAATATTGAACATCAAATTCTCTTCACCCGGTGGTTGGTTTTTCACACGAACACTTTATGGACAACCGTTAGAGTCTTCCCTACTATCCTAAGGCCTTGGAACGGATTGTGAGATCCTAGATTGAGAGAATTTGGAAGAAAATACCTCAAAGGTCACAAACCAAGAATTTTAGAAGTTTTTTGCAAAATTCTATCAAAATACCTCAAATCACCATTATATAAAGCTTCATTAAGCTTTATTAGAGTGACAACTCAAGTGTGATGAGGATGATTTGAGATGGAGGTGGCTAATTTTGGTGAATTTGAAGATGGCAGGGATTGGGCAAGTAGGCAAGTTGATTTTCATGAAAATCATGAAAATCCTTCATTTTTCATTTAATTTTAATTCCAAAATCAATATTAAATTGATTTTAAATTAAAATTAATTTAATTAATTAAATAATTCAAAAAATTAATTTAATTAATTAATTTTTAATTTAATTTTATATTAAATATTAAATTAAATAAATTGTCAAATTCCGATCGATTTTCCGAATATGAATCCTTATTCATGCTATAAACCGGTTCAATATTTAAATCATATTTAAATATATCCACCTCTTTTTAATCATAGTTTAATTCATAATTAAGCTATGATTCGTTAAATATATCACATATAGTTAACGTTTTCTTCCAAACTCGAATTAGAACAATTCAAATTCTTTTCTCTCAACGATACGAGATTAACCGACCAAACTCTTTAGTCGGCTGTAATTACGAACGACCTGTGAAGGATCGACTTACTAATCATTGTTATATCGAGTGGACATAAATATATCTACAGTGAGGAGAGTGCAACCACTGGGCTTTAGTGGAGTGTCTCGGTAGTTAACGAATGTTGATTAGGTAGGCTAAAGAGTTTGATCGGTTAATCTCGTATCATTGGAGTTTCAGATCTGTAGGTCCATTAGATCCACTTCCTAGCTCGTAAAGGGTTCTTAGATCATTAGAATTTGAAATGTTCAAATTCTATTAGGGAATAAGCATAATGTATGGAGATACATTATAATATAAAGTTTTTATGTGCATTAAAACTTTATAGTATAATTTAATTTGAATATGATTCAAAATTAATTAATTGAGAGAATTAAATATTTGAAGGATTTCAAATATTATTTAAATTTGAATGAGATTCATATTTAAAACTATAGGTTAAAAGTTCATGTGCATAAGATGTACGTTAAGACTATAGGTTAAAAGAGAAGTTGATTAAATATGATTTAATCATACATATTCAACTAAATATAAGATATTTGATTCATTGATTTAAGATTTAATTAATTGATTTAATTAAATATAATTTAATTAAATAAAGTTATATATATATATATATATATTAATATGATTAAATTAGTTTAATTAATTTGATTAATTGATTTTAAATTAATTAAAAATAAAATTAAAAAAAGAGAAGACATGTTCCCCTCACTTCCCCCTTCCTCTCCCTCTCGATAGATACATAGGGGAGAGGGTGGTTTATTGATTGATCAATCAATCAATTTTTGGTTTGTGAAATCAACACATTCTCTCTCAACTCTCTCAAAAGAGATTTTTCCCTTCTCCTAATTGTTGGAAGCCTCCCACCAGGTTTATCCAAGCAGCTCAGAGACATAGGAGGTGAATTCTTTTGGTAGTGTTCTGAGGAAGAGGAATACATTGTTGTTGTGCTATGTAGAATTTGCTGGAAAAAGCAAGGTGTTCCTATTTTTAGAAACTACAAAGGTAAGATTACGTTACCTTTTAGCTTGATCTCTTGTATAGCATGCTCAATTACTTTAGTAATTCATGCCTATTTGCTTATCTCTACATAATTGCCAATGTATTGGTATTTGAAATTAACCAAAACAAAACAAGTTTTAACGATCCTAACACTTTCCGCTACTCAAGGGAATTCATATTCCTTCATCCACAACAACTACCATGTCTTTTTCATTGTTGTTGACATAAAGAGTCTCTAGTTTGCTTTCTCGAGCAACTACCATGACACCTTTAGTAACCTTCCAGTTTTCTTGCCTAAAACGAACCTCACATCCTTCGCTGTATAACTGCACCACAGAAATCAAGTTCTTCATCATATTTGGAACGTGACGTACCTTGTGAATTTTCCAAACTGAACTATTATCTGTTTTCAATTTCACATCATCGATCCCAATGATGTCCAAAAGCTCTCGATCAGCTAGATATACCTTTCATGATTTCCTACAACATAATTTTCAAGAATGTCACATTGTCTTGTTGTATGAGATGACACACCTGAATCTATCACCCATGGATCATGAGCACTTTCCATTGCCAGAACCAAAGCATCTTGTGTCTCATTAGCAACAACATTTCCACGAGGTTCATTCCCCTCAATTTTATTTGGCACCTTGAAGTTCCTTTTCAAATGTCCAGTCTTGCCACCGTTCCAACATTCTAATCTGTCGTTTCTAGACTTGCTTCTGTTGTTTTTCAATTTACCTCGATTCTCGTGACTTTTGTCATTACTCCTCCCTCTATCCACATTCAATGTTGAACTAGAAGTAGAAGTAACACCTGAGTCTTTTCTTCAAATCTCTTCTGCAATTGCAGAATCTCTAACCTGTGAAAACTGCAAGTTCTCTTTTCCACATGAATTAGAAAGCGCGGCTTTCATGGTTTCCCAAATATCAGGCAAAGATCTGAACAACAAAATTGCATTTACATCATCAATAAATTCTAACTCAACATGATCCAATTTGTTCATTAACAAATCAAATTCATTTATATGGACAGTAACAGATGCACCTTCAGCCATCTTCAAATTAAAGAATTTGGTTGCTAGATATACCGTGTTATTTACAGAGGGTTTTTCATACATGTTAGACAAAGATTTCATTAGCTCTGTTGTGGTCGTTGCCTTCGCTACACTTCTTTGCACATTTTTTGTCAAAATTAAGCGAATAATCCCCAACATCTTTTTGTCTAACTTTTTCCATCCAACCTCTCCCATGTCTTCAGGCTTTCCTTCTAATGGCAAGTTCAATTCCTTGGAATACAAATAATCTAATATCTGACACTTTCAAAACAAAAAATCAGATCCATTAAAAGTAACCAATTTCTCATCTCCTCCGGACATCGTTTTACAACCCAATGCTCTGATACCACTTGTTATGTGTGTGTTCGACAAAATATAATCAATCTAAATTATACCAGATTCAGACAATATATATTGTATCTAAAAACCTAGATTATGTTATAATTCCAAATTTCACAAAATAAATAATTTGGAATTAGTAAGCCTAAAAGAATAGACCAATCAACCTAAGACTTTAAGTAACAATAACAATAAATAAGTCAAGTTAATGGGAAAAATAAATTGACACCAAATTTATACTGTTTCACCCAATGATGGCTACGTCTAGTTCTCTGCTACCGATGCAGGTTCCACAATAATCGTCAGGGAGAAAGTTCCAAGAGTTTACAATGCTCAATAGTAATTTCTCTCACTTTTCTCTCAAAGAAAAAGACTCACGAATCACTCTACAACAAGCTCTCAAAACTCTTGCATATAAGAAAAAACGCTCTTGTAAAGACACACCAAAGAAAAACTTCAAACACAACTTCAATTTTTTCTCTATTTTTTTCTGCTCCGTAACCCATTGCCGCCACACAAAATTCTCATAAGAAAATGCCTTCTGCGATATAGATATATATATACACACATACTTAGGTTCAACATTAAATGAATAAGTAGGCCATGGGCCTTGTTTTGGTCTTCAGAATTTCCTTAACAAAAATAACCACGAAAAGCTTCAATTTAAACTTCAAATTGTCCTAAAAATATGATGAAAATCGGATATAATTTTACCAATATTTAAATACTAATATAACATATTTATAATAATAATAATAATGATGATAATGATAATGATAATATTATGGATATATATATAATATAAATAAAGAAAGTGAAAATTTATGGCAAATTAAATAAGGAATAAAAGAGAGAAATTGGTTGAAAAGAAAGAAGATTGGAGAGCATTTTCACCAATTGTTGTGTATTCATGATCCACCAAATGTCATTATTTATAGGCAATTTGACAAGGATGAGTTGGTACATTTTGGACACTAAGCATTGTTAAAAATTGGACGCATGGAGGACTCTTTAGCTATGGGATATTTGCCATTTGGCATGGGTATCAAATTGTTGGGTTTTGTGTGGAGACAAAATAAAAGGCCAATGGGCCAAGGCCCATTTGGATATTAAGTTTTTGTAAACACACACATATATATATATGATGTTTTGTGTGTAGCCACCAACATAGAGAGGGAAAAACTGGGTGTGACCAAAATACCATTTGTGAAAGAAAAAGAGTTTTTCTCTGGTGGGGTTGAAGGTTTTTCTTGACTATCCCAAGCTATCGGGTTGTGATACTTGAAAGTCAGTAGCCATTGTTGGGCTATTGAGGGTTAGTTTGTGGCGCTGAATTGAGAGCTCTTTTGTAATCTCCCATTATAGTAGAACCTGCAGTTGCAGAAGACTGGACGTAGTCCCAAGTTTGGGGTGAACCAGTATAAATTCCGGTGTCGTTCTCTTTTCCCTATCTCGTTATATTTAATATTTTGTGAGTGTAGTTTATTGGTTGGCTTATCCTGTGGAAGGGGAGATTTAATATTATAATAATTTTATTGAGGTGATTATTATTATTATTATCATTATTTTTTCTCCCAACAAGTGGTATCAGAGTTTTTGGTTCAGGAGTCATGGGATACGTGGAGCCAACAAGTTTTGATGGAGTCATGAAGTTTAATGGGGACAATTTTGAATATTGGAAGATGATGGTTAAAGACTACTTGACTGTTAAAAAGCTGGGTAAGGCTTTGAAAAAGAGACTGGAAGGAATGAGAGATGGAGATTGGGAGATTCTTGATGACGGCGATTCTTTGCAATCGAATGTGTCCGCTGACGGACGTGGCGGTCCGTAGCCTCAATCACGATTGAGTTAATGAAAGCGCTTAGAACAGTATGAAAAACCCACACAAATAATAAGATCTATCTGCTTAGGAAGTTTTTCAATATGCGTATGGTGAGGATGCTTCAGAATTCCTATATAAATGAGGTAACCACTTTGATAAATCAGTTGAAATCAGTTAGAATAGAGTATACTGATGAAGTAAATGCTATTCTGTTATTAACCTCTTTGCCTGATAGTTGGGAAACCATTAAGACATCAGTGTGTAATTCAGTAGGTGAAAATACTCTACACTTTTCTGGTGTTTGTAATTTAGACATAGCTGAGGAAATTCGTAGAAAAGATAGTAGTAAGGAGTCTACTATAGGATCTGCTCTGGTTATGACTAAGGGAAAATAGAAGATTAATGAGAAAAATACATCTAGTAGCAGTAGGAAAAAGTGAAATAATAGGAATAAAGAGATAGAATGTTTTTACTGTCACAAGAAAGGTCACTTTAAGAGTCAGTGTAGAAAATTGAAAGAGTATCTGGAGAGGAGACAAAATCAAGAGGCAAAGGTAGTGCTAGATGCATGTGTCTGTGTTGGGAGTGACACAGAGAGTAGTAATAGTTCATCTGAGTGGATTTTAGACAGCGCAGCTACTGTTCACATAGCTTCAGATAGGAGTTTGTTCACATCTTTCACAGGAGGCCGCCATGGTTTAGTGAGGATGGGGAATGGTGAAATATGCAAGACCAATGGGATTGGAGAGGTTAGTCCGGAGACGAAATGTGGGAATAATTTGAGTGCTGCGAGATGTCGATTTGTGCCCGGTGTCAAGATGAATCTTATCTCTCTCGGCAAGTTGGCGGATGATGGGCCGCATTTGTGAGTTTGGCGTAAGTCGGTGTATACTCAGGTTAGGATCCCAGGTAGTGGCAGTTGGCCACAGGAAATCTACATTGTACAGATGCCGGTTAAATGTTGCCAAGAAAAGTTTGAAGAGACAGTGGATGCCAGTTAAAGCTGCAGATGGTTATAGTAGAGGTACAGTTGAGCCAAGCAATGAATGATAGCCAAGTTTGATCAGTCGATCGAGATCCTTCATTCAGAACAATTGGGAAGTCCAGAGAGAAAATTGATGGCTATCATGAACCCCAATTGTCGAGACGGACGATTGAATTGAAGAAGTCGCCTGGCGAGTGGAGGCATCAAAGTGGAAGGCCAAAGCGATTGCTAAGGTCAAAGGTAAAGTCTCTCAATTGTGTGAGCTTGAATAGAGGATTCAAGCCCTTCTCCAGTGTATCTTCTTCAGAACAATGGTTCAGGGGTTGAAGAAGATGTTAGTTGGTACCACTTAGCTGAAGTGGGAGTACGTGTCTGTCTTTTTCGTCTGGGAGACAGATCCACGTAGTGAGCCCATACCTCGAGGCAAACACAGATGCACTACTACGGTTTATATTCGATGGTTGCCTGGTTTTTGTGAGTTTATTGTGTTTTCGGTATCTTCTTTATTTGAGCCTTGGAGTTTTCCAAGAAGATCAGAAATAACAGTTGTAGTGGGAGTTGTGCCTTGGAGTTTACCAAGGTGATCAAAGCTTAGTTGCAGTATGAGGCAAGATTGAAGTTTTGTCTCCAAGTGGGAGATTGTTGGGTTTTGTGTGGAGACAAAATAAAAGGCCAATGGGCCAAGGCCCATTTGGATATTAGGTTTTTGTAAACACACACATATATATATGATGTTTTGTGTGTAGCCACCAACATAGAGAGGGAAAAACTGGGTGTGACCAAAATAGCATTTGTGAGAGAAAAAGAGTTTTTCTCGGGTGGGGTTGAAGGTTTTTCTTGATTATCCCAAGCTATCGGGTTGTGATACTTGGAAGTCAATAGCCATTGTTGGGCTATTGAGGGTTAGTTTGTGGCGCTGAATTGAGAACTCTTTTGTAATCTCCCATTATAGTAGAACCTGCAGTTGCAGAAGACTGGACGTAGTCCCAAGTTTGGGGTGAACTAGTATAAATTCTGGTGTCGTTCTCTTTTCCCTATCTCGTTATATTTAATATTTTGTGAGTCTAGTTTATTGGTTGGCTTATCCTGTGGAAGGGGAGATTTAATATTATAATAATTTTATTGTGGTGATTATTATTATTATTATCATTATTTTTTCTCCCAACATCAAATGACATATGGAATGGGCATTTACATTACACATGTTTACAATACTCCCCCCCTTAAATGCCCATTTAGATAAAACATGCCTCGTTAAAACCTTACTAGGAAAAACCCTAATGAGATAAAAATCCTAGTGAAGGAAAAAAATACATATTTTATATAATACATTTACTCCCCCTCATAAAGACATCACTTGAGATCTCTGAGTCATCGCATCCCAATACTGTGAACCAATTTCTCAAATGTTGTAGTTGACAATGCCTTTGTAAATATGTCCGCCAAGTTATCCTTCAAACAAATCTGTTGTACTGAGATGTCACCATTTTCTTAAAGGTCATAAGTGTAGAAAAGCTTTGGAGAGATATGTTTCGTTCTATCTTCTTTAATATATCGTCCTTTGATTTGAGTTATACATGTTGTGTTGTCTTCGTATAATATTGTGGAAAAGGTTTACTTGAAAACAAGCCACATGTCTCACGAATGTGTTGTGTCATCGATCTTAGCCATACACATTCTCGACTTGCCTCGTGAATTGCGAGGATTTTCGCATGATTCGAATAAGTGGTCATGATCGTTTGTTTCACTAATCGCCGTGATATAGCAGTTCTTCCACATGTAAATAGATAACCTGTCTGAGATCTAGTTTTATGTGGATCAGATAGATAACTAGAATCTGCATAACCAACTAGATCATAATTTGATTTGTTAAAATAAAATAAACCCATATCAAATATCCCTCGAAGATATCGGTGTACATGCTTAACTTCGTTCCAATGTCTTTTTGTATGACATGAACTATATCTAGCTAATAAATTTATTGAAAATGCAATATCTGGTCTGGTGTTATTAGCCAGATACATAAGTGCACCAATTGTACTAAGATATGGTACTTCAGGACCAAATAGTTCTTCATTGTCATCTCGAGGTTGAAATATATCTAACTTTACATCCAGGGAACGAACTTCCATTGGAATGTTCAATGGATGTGCTTTATCCATATAAAATCTTTTTTAGATTTTCTCTGTATAAGTTGATTAATGAACAAATATCTCATCTGCTAAATGTTCAATTTGCAAACAAAGGTAAAATTTGATTTTTCCAAGATCTTTCATCTCGATTTCTTTCTTAAGATATTCTATCGCCTTGGATAACTCTTCAGGAGTTCCAATTATATTTAATTCATCAACATATACAGTTATAATAGCAAATCCTGACTGAGATTTCTTTATAAAAATGCACGGACATATTGGATTATTTTGATATCCTTCTTTCAACAGATATTCACTAAGGCGATTATACCACATTCGTCCTGGTTGTTTTAATCCATATAATGATCTCTGTAACTTTATTGAATACAATTCCCGAGACCTTGATTCATATGTTTCTGGTATTTTAAATCCTTCTGGAATTTTCATATAAATGTCATTATCTAGATATCCATATAAATACGTCGTGACTACATCCATTAGATGCATATCAAGTTTTTCATATACAGTCAGGCCAATGAAGTATCTTAGCGTTATTGCATCCACAACAGGAGAATATGTCTCCTCATAATCAATACCAGACCTTTGCGAGAATCCTTGTTCAACAAGTTTCACTTTATATCTTGTGACTTCATTCTTTTGATTTCTTTTTCTTACAAATACCGATTTGTATCTCACATGTTTGACACCTTCTAGTGTTAGGACTACTGGTCTAAAAACCCCACGTTTTGAAAGTGAGTTCAACTCTGCTTAGATTGATTCTTTCCACTTCGGCCAATCCTTTCTATGTTGACATTCTTCGATAGATTTTGGATCAAAATCGTCACTTTCATGAACAATATCGTGAACAACATTATAAGCAAAAATGTTGTCAACAATGATATCATTTCGGTTCCATCTCTTTCCTGTTGTAATATAGTTTAAAGAAGTTTCATTATTATCCTCAAGCGTTTCATTTTCATCAATACTCTTTTGAGTAGTTGTATTCTGGAATTTTTCTGGAGCATCCATACCTTTTATTGAATCATTTTGATCCTTAACTACTTTTCTTTTTCGAGGATTTTTATCTTTGGAACCAATACGTCTGACACATGCTTCTGGCGTGCTCCAAACTCACTATTGACAACTTGTTCCTTTGGGATATCAATTTTTGATGGAGCATTTTCTGCTGGTATATATGATTTAGTCAGTCTTTTAGCATATGTGAATGCATCTGGTAGTTGATTTGTCATATTTTGTAAATGAATTATCTTTTGAACTTCAAGTTCACATTGATCTCTACGAGGATCTAAATGAGATAATAATGATGCATTCCATGTAATTACTTTTTCCAACTTATTAATTCCTCCTCCTAATATTAGAAAATTTGTTTCATGAAAATGACAATCAGCAAATCGTGCAGTAAATACATCACCCGTCAGGGGTTTGAGATATTTAATAATTGATGGGGGAATCATATCCAACATATATTCCTAACCTTCTTTGAGGAACCATCTTAGTACGTTGTGGTGGAGCAATTGGAACATATACTGCACATCCAAAAATTCTCAGACTGGATATATCTGGTTGCTGACCATAAGCTAATTGCATAGGGGAATATTTATTATAGGCTACCGGCCTAATACGTAATAATGAGTATAATATAATCCAGAAGAAAAAGCAGGCAGTGTTTCTAATATACGTTTTTCATGTGAAACAATATATGTGATATAGAGGCACTCTATATTATTTTTACGATCAGTTTCAACATGATAACTATTATTATGTATTCTTTGAAACTCAATAAATTTCTCTTCGATTTGCTAGAGAACAAAGCATTATTAATTGAAAATTTTTTTCCTCTAGGCAAGATAAAACTTGCTTTTCCCAAACCTTCAATTAAGTATGCGGAACCTGATATAGTATTGACTTTTATTTCCAGCATTGTCAATTTAGAAAAATACTTTCTGTTTATAAGTATTGTATACATAGTTGCGTAGTCTGCCAAACATAGATTTTCATTGTTTATTTTTTAGTCATTCAACATATGAAAACTGTCCATAGCTCTTCATTAAACAAAAATAATTACAATAAGAGATACATCATACAAAAAGTTTAAAGCTAAAAAGAATATAAAAATAAACATTAGTATTAAACATTCTCAAAATCAAAATAAGCAGTTGCTAATCCATCAATTACTTCAATCTTCTCTTCAGGAGATGCAAAGAAGTTTGTCACATCCAAATTTGTCATATTGGATGGGTCAAATATATCATTGTCTTGATAAGCAAGATTTGCTTCTACATTTTTTCCTTTTTCCTTCAGGGAAGCTTGATAGTGATCTACTAGATGTTTGGATGTACGACAAATACGTGACCAATGTTCAGTCATTCCACATCGAAAATATTTATTTTCATCACTTCTTGCACTCTGTGGAGTTTTTCTTTTGTGATCATCATTTCGTGTGGGTTTCTTGAAATTAAAATGTCCACCACGAAAATAATTATTCCTTCCCCTACCGTGGTCACGACCTCGACCACAATTGTTAAAATTCCAAACATTCACTTCATGGAATGTTGTTACTCTAGTTGGTCGAGATTCATGATTTTTCATTAATAGCTCGTTATTTTGTTTAGCCACGAGAAGACATGAAATGAGTTCTGAATACTTTCTAAAACCTTTTTCTCGATATTGCTGCTGCAGGAGCATATTCGAGACATGAAAGGTAGAAAATGTCTTCTCTAACATATCCATATCAGTAATGTTTTCTCTACATAATTTCAATTTTGAACTAATTTTGAATAATGTCGAGTTATATTCTCTTACTGATTTATAATCTAGCAACCTCAGGTGCATCCAATCATAACAAGCTTTTGGAAGAATAACAGTTTTTTGATGATCATAACTTTCTTTCAAGCTCTTCCACTGGACATAGGGATCTTTTATCGTCAGATATTCCATTTTCAACCCCTCGTGGAGATGATGACGAATAAAGATCATGACCTTAGTTTTTTCTTGATTGGATGTTGTATTTCCTTCTTTAATCTTCTCTCCCAGATTTATAACATCTAGATGTATCTCAGCATCAAGCACTCATGACAAATAATTATTACCATTAATGTCAAGGGTCGTGAATTCTAATTTTGCAAGATTTGTCATAGTAATGTGATCAAAATGCATTATATTTATATTAGAAAATTAATAAAAACTATATATGCAAAATAACATTAAAAAAAATTGCTTACCCGGAGGATCTACCTTCAATGGAAAAATCGACAAAGCTTCGTGCTGATAATGTATTGTAAAAAAAGGATGGAAACCGGGTATAATTTTACCAATATTTAAATACTAATATAATATAATAATAATAATAATAATAATAATAATGATGATAATATTATGGATATATATAATATTAATAAAGAAAGTTGAAATTTATGACAAATTAAATAAGGAATAAAAGAGAGAAAGTGGTTGAAAAGAAAGAAGATTGGAGAAAATTTTCACCAATTATTGTGTATTCATGATCCACCAAATGCCACTATTTATAGACAATTTGGCAAGAATGAGTTGGTACATTTGGACAATAAGCATTGGTAAAGATTGGACACATGAAGGACACTTTGACTGTAGGTATTTGCCACTTGGCATGTGTATCAAATGACATATGGAATGAGCATTTACATTACACATGTTTACAATACAAATAAAAATATTGGAGTGTTGTAACAAAAAAATCTTCACTGCATTTTCAACTTAATCTAGCATAACTACACCAAGAAATTCAAGTGATTATTTTTTCCATAAGTTATTGTTTAAAGTATACCTGACAGTGTTGTTGGTTCACATGTTATTTTCGAAGTTACGTTGGAGTAAAAACAGTAAGTAACAGAAAATATATAGAGAAATATATGGGAGCACTCAAGTGTTGTGCAAGCCAACGAGTATCTAAATTTTTTTTTTGTTTTTTTTTTTAAGGAAAATATTTGTGGTTAAAACATGGGACTGCACAGCAGTTGGGTGCAACTCGGACAAACACCTAAATAATTCTCGAAAATATATAATACAATCAAATAACAAATCAAAATCAAATGGGTTAAATAGATGAAGAAGAATACCTTTGAAGCAGAAAATTTCATTAGGATCATCTTGTAGAATGGGATTTCCATGAAATAGGTTTTTGAAGAAAAAACCATGTCATGATAAATCGCCATTAATAAAGATGAGAATGCAGTAAAATCGAACCCTCGTTAGACAATGTACAACTATGAGGACATGGATATCTGAAATTCAGAGGAGAAGGGGGGGAATTGGGACGATATAGATTCTCAGGATACCTTTTATGAAAGAAATTTATAATAAACAAAAATCATCCAAGAAAAGAGGGTTCTCACCAAAAATCCACTTTACATTCATTGGACAATATTTAGATTTTACAACCATCCTCACCGTTGCTTATCGAAGATCTAAGGTAACATTTAGATTTTCCCATGATGGATTATTTTTCACCATGTGAAAAGCAAAAAAAAAAATTAAAATAAACAAATGAATTTCAAAACCAACAAATCAAGATAGCATAATATTGCAAAAACTTACATAATATGCAGTGAATTGACACACATTTTCCAAACAAGATGAAGAATGATATGCAAGCATAATAAAATCGTCCTCATTTTAAAAACTAGATCAAATGACATTCAAAGTGAAAATTCAACATTATTTTTAAAATAATTTAAATAGCTTATTAATATTCCAAGTAAGAAATATAACGGAAGTTCTTAACAAGCTTTAAAGAACAAAAACGATTTTTCATAAATGTGTAAAATCAGAGATATATTATGAAAAGAAAACTCTCTTACATATTTAGGGTTGTTCTTCAAATAAGATAGCCAAAGTAATTAAGATAACAACCACCATTCACCAATCAACACAGCTATGTTCTCTAAACCGAATGTCACTACCATTGGCGCTGTATTATGGCTGATGAATTTATCACCCTTCAAATTCAAGAAACTTTGTCTTTGGCCCCTCGCTCTCTTAAAATGAACCTTGTTGAGTTTGAAAGAAAAGAGAAGGAGAAGGATATGTGTTGGGTAAAGAGAGAAAAGTGGAGCTTTGTTAGAGTTTGAGAGGAAAAATATGAGAGATGAGAGTTTTGAAAATGAAAATATTATTATTATTAATTTTAAAAAAAAGTTTTCTGTTGCCGCCCATCTCATTTTTTTTTAATTTTAAATTTTATATTATTATTATAACTATTATTATTATTTAAAAAGAAAAGAAAATCTTTTATATATATATTATATTATATTATTATTCTTATTAAATCTTATTATAATTATTATTAATAGTATTATATATATATATATAAATTTGGTTGGATGGGCGGCAGAGTCGCCCATCACTTCTCAAGTCGATCACTACAAATACACATGATTTTTTAAAAAAACAAAAAATTATATATTAAATTTTTTAAGATATATTATTTTTTTTTTTTTTCAAATCAGTTTCTTTTTTTATTATTTATTTTATATAACTATTATTATTATTATATATACAAGAGGACTAATGTCCCATCACGTTAGTGGCATCGTTTGTGAATTATAATCTTGTAACCTACAATGTTTTTATAAAAAAAAATGTCACTAAATTTTATTTACAACTTTTTTATGATTTTTTTTAAAGGTTTTTTTCTTTTTTTTTCTAAAAAAATTCAGAATCTAGAAATATTTGGGAGTCCGATTTTATGGAATTCTTGAGGTGAGGGACCATTATCTTTGGGAGTCCGAGATTTTGATCGCAAAAAAAAAATGAATTTAATAAAAAATTTAAAAAAACACTTTCTTTGATAAGAGGTTATCTTATGATAGATTTGAGAAAATTGTAAAATTTTCTCATATTTTGAGGGGATATTATTTATAGAATTTTGGGAATAATTTCAATGTAGCCAAATTGATGGATTTAAATCCACTTATTTTATGGGATCATAACTCCAAATATTGGAGTAATGAATGGTAAAATAAGACATTGTTTTAAAAATCTTATTTTTTTAAAAAAAATAAACTTTGTTTTTTTTTTTTTTTGCAATTCAAGATTAAATTTGGCAAGTAAAGGGGTGTTGTCGGGTGCTAACACCTTCCCCATACACAAACAACTCCCGAATCCAAATCTGGTTTTCGCATACCATTTTTTTTCTTCTTTTTTTTTTAAAAAAGTTATTTTATTATGGTGTCCAATCACACCATAAAAAAGGTTAATGGCGACTCCTTTTAAATATCCCTATTTTTAGGATGTCTGTCGCTCCGCGTTGCAGGTACGTGGCGACAGCTTGGCGACTCCACTAGGGACATGAGGTTCCACCTCGAGAGTTTGGCCACTTGTTATTCTTGATTTGTTTTTATTTATTTTGTCCTTTTATTTGTACTTTTATGCATTTATTTTTTTTTTTTGCATTACTATTTTGTTTTGTTTCACACACTATCACAAGCCTCCTACCCGGGCTTTTCCTAATAGGATTAGATTTGAGGATGGAGTAGTGTCGACCTTCGAGAAGCTTATGCTTCCGTGTAGGCACACGAAAAAATTCTCACTCAATTTGATCACATGATCATGTATGATTGTGAGACCATTTTTGGGGACCTGTATTGTCTAGTTTTTTAGACCCAACTTCACATGTTTGAAGGTCTTGTTATTTATTTCTTGGTTTTATATG
The DNA here is from genome assembly GCA_036507285.1 of Trichosanthes cucumerina. NCBI lineage: Eukaryota > Viridiplantae > Streptophyta > Magnoliopsida > Cucurbitales > Cucurbitaceae > Trichosanthes > Trichosanthes cucumerina. Next base: position 58,331,394 of record CM071838.1, read on the forward strand.
TTTATCTACTTTGTCTCACACACTATCACGAGCCCTTTACCCGGGCTATTCCCAATAGGACTAGAATCGAGGATGGAGTAGGGTCGACCTTCGAGAAGTTTATACTTCCGTGCAGACACACGAAAGATTCTCACTCAAGATGATCATGAAGCTATTAAGACAACAATCATTTTGGGGACCTGTGTCTTTTAGGATCTTTAGATCTAACCTAACTTTATTTGGAGTTTTCATGTTGTTGCTTTGACTATGATATGTTGTATTTTCATTTAAGTCAACTGTTAGACTCACTTTTCTTTTTGTGTAAAGTCTTAGGATGGCAGACACTCATTTGCCCGGGGCATTCGCCAAATCCACCCCTGAGGAAGACTCGTGGGAAATAATGTTCCAGCAGTTTGGGCAGTTGCAACATTCATCAGAGGTTATTTGGCCAAGAGTTGCAGAGGTCCAACTCCCTCAGGATTGTTAGCTAGAGCTCGTTCTTAACAATGTGGAAGAATTAAAAGGTTTATGGGAAGGTTTGAGTATGGAAAACAGAGCTAGTTTTAGTGCAGTGTATGGGAATATCGTTGATCTCATGTATGCAAACGTCAACCTTAACGCTTTGCAAGCTTTAGTTCATTTCTGGGATCCCGTGCTTAAATGTTTCTCATTTAAGATGTTTGATTTGACTCCCACGATCGAGGAGTATCAGGCTCTAATACGTGTACCAGCCAGTACAGGAAGTAAAGTCTTCATTCATGATCGAAGGTCAACTTTACAAAGATCTTTCTCCAAGTTTTTGGGTGGCGTTCATGCTTCCGATATAAAGAAGCAAATGAAAGTCAAGGAATGGAGGAATTGCATTCCTGTTTATTATTTGATCAACCTCACACGTACGTGTTTGCCGGGAGAAAATGGTTTGTCTCTCTTAGCCATGTGTATCTATGGCATGGTTATTTTTCCAAGAATTAGAGGATACGTGGAAGAACAAGTCGTTAAACTCTTCATTGGAATTGAGCGCGGAGTAAACCCAGTAATTCCAATTCTTGCAGAAACCCTCAGATCTTTGAGTTATTGTAAATTGCAAGGCAAAGGGAGGTTTTTTAATTGCGCACCCATGCTCTTTATTTAGATTTCCAGTCATCTGAAGTATCCGAGCAATTTCAAGTATGCTCCTATAAGATTTAGCAATCCATGGAATGTTGCAAGAAACACGGTGAGAGATTTCATTGCTGAACGTTGGGATCCAAGTTTTCCCTCTATCGAAGTATGGAAGCTTTTTCTGAGCCACCTAACATTGGATGAAGTAGTATGGAGGGCGACGTGGCTACCTTCAGGTCCCATAACATATCGATGTGGTCAATTGTCATTCGTACCACTTTTAGGACCGTGGGGAGGTATCGCTTACTCGCCTCTATTGGTACTACGACAGGTATGGCTGAAGCAATTTGTATCGGTTATCCCTGGCTTGGAGGATTGGGAGTTCTCACACGATTCTGACGTTGCTAGCACCATGAGCAATCAAACAATCAATGTTTGGAAGGATATAAGGAAATTGAAAAATATCCAACATTGTGAAGGAACCATGCCACAATACGAAGACTGGAGAGCAGTTAGAATTGGGAAAAAAATTGATGTTTCACCAATGCTAATTGATTTAGAGGAAGCCTTGAAGATAGACCATGCTGATTGGAAAAAGAATTGAAGCTTGCAAAAAAAAGAAACTTTGTCATCATGAAGGAAAACGAGGAATTAAGGGTTGAAGTTAAGTTATGGATTGAACAATCCACAAGCGCGAAAAGACAGTTGGAAGAAGTTCAACAGCATTTACAGAGGCAACTTGAATTAGAGAGGGAAAATGGTTCTCTAAACGCAGAAGTCGTCCAACTGCGAAAGAAAAATAGGGACTTGTGGAGAGAAATAGAAGTCCTACAAGGTGAGGCAGAGGCTCAGAAATTACACATCAAAGACCTGAAGCAAGAGGTACGAAAACTCAACAATGCCATGAAAGACTTCAAAGATATACTTAATGAACAAGTTACAAAGTCACAAGTGACAATTCTGTCTTTGGAAAAAGAAAAGGAAGTTTTGCAAAAGTTGACAGATGAATATAAGAGCTAATTAAATCGATGCAGAACGGAGAAACACATCTGCTTTCTTCAGATATCATTGCACGCTTGGAGCACCAGTTGGTAGTATATCGAAATGCGAACGAAGTAGTGATGGAAGATCATGCACGATTAAAAGAAGAGCATTAGGTGATGAATACAGACTTTGCAATTTGGAGAGACGAGTATGGAAATCTGAGACGCCGTTATGACTACATAAAAGGAAAAGTTGAACAATGAGCCGAGAAGTTTAGATTGATGGCTAGAAAGGCCAACCGATTAGCTGGAAGAGCTAGTATTCTTCGACAAGGCATCGTTCCCACACAGCCAGACGGTGAAGATTTGATTAGATTCCTAGGGGTGATAGGACGAGACCTCGTGCATTTTGGGTGTTACCATTAGGTCTTGTTTTGATTTGTTTGTTGTTTCATTTTTAAACGACTCTTGTAATGGTGAATTTTGACATTTGAATGAATCCTCGTTTTATTTTTCTTTCTAGCTTGCATTCATTCATTTCATGTTAGCACTAACAAAGATCTAACTTCGCTAGCAAAATTATCTTTTTGACTAATCAAACCATTACTCCTTCTTTTATAATAAGAGGTTCAAAGTTTATAAAATAGCTCGAAGTTCACCTCCTCATCATTCATATTGGACGAGAAGGAAGGCCAAATTCATGGATGATCAAGTGAACGACTAGGTACAAACAGTCCGCCTAGAGGTGGAAGAATTGAAAGAGCAAGTAGCAAAGATTTTTGAGCTTCTTACTGCAAGAAAGGAAAAGTATGTAGCAGGAACGTCGTTGCAAGCTGAGATAGGTCAAAACCAAGGGCCAGATGACACTCCTTTTGACCCTCCAGGGTTTACGCCGCCAATGGTGTCAAATCCACACATGGCTGGGGTAGCTTACTCAACCTCTTTTCCTGTGCAAGATCCCGGTCGAGCTTCGTAGTAGGCCTGTCATATGAGTGATCCAGATTTGTTCCAACCGCAGAAAATCATAAGAAGATTTCCGAAGATTTGTTAGGAAAAGGAAGATTGGAGTTCCTTGAAGAAAGACTGCAGGCGATTGTGGGTGTCGACGTCTATGGGGATATCGATGCTAGCCAACTATGTTTGATTCCAGATGTTGTTATTTCCCCAAAGTTCAAGACGCCAGAGTTTGAAAAGTATAATGGGACTACATGTCCAAAGAGTCATCTGGTCATGTATTGTAGGAAGATGTCGGCCTATGCGCACGATGATAAGTTATTGATTCACTGTTTTCAAGACAGCCTGACGGGCCCAACGTCTTGTTGGTATATGCATTTGGATGGCTCCCAAGTGCACAAGTGGAAAGACTTGGCTGATGCTTTTTTAAAACAGTATAAGTAGAATATTGACATGGCACCCGATCGTTTAGATCTTCAACGAACGGAAAAGAAGGCTACCGAGACTTGTAAGGAGTATGCACAAAGGTGGAGAGAATTGGCTGCTCAAGTACAACCTCCTTTAACTGACAAAGAATTGTCAGCCATGTTTATGAATACTCTACGAGCGCCATATTATTACAAGATGATTGGAAGTGCGTCCACAAATTTTTCTGACATCATAACAATCAGAGAAAGGATAGAGTATGGAGTTAAGAATGAGAAAGGATAGAGTATGGAGTTAAGAATGAGAAGATCACAGACGCAACACCTGAGGCAAATCTAAGAAAGGTAATGACTCCTAAGAAGAAGGAGGGAGAGGTCCATGAGGTAAGCTCAGGACCGAGAGTTGTGACCCATATGACTTCACCAACTCAAAGACCTGCGAGTTATAACCGTAGTCCTCAACTTGGAGGACAAAGTCAACCGAATCAGTCAAATCAGCGTGTTGTTAACGATAATTGGAAACAAATGTGTTTTGATCCCATTCCCATGACGTACACTGAGCTTTTGCCTCAATTACTAAAAACCCATCAAGTTGCCATTGTGCCTCAAGAGCCATTACAACCCCCGTATCCTAAATGGTACGATCCAAGCGCGCGGTGTGAATATCATGCAGGGGCAATTGGACATTCCACAGAGAATTGTTATCCATTAAAGGCTAAGGTACAAAGCTTGGTTAAAGCAGGATGGTTAAAATTCAAGAAAGCAGGGGAAGGGCCTGATGTTAATCAAAATCCTCTCCCAAACCATGAAAATCCTACTGTGAATGTCATTGAAGTGTCTGAAGAATGCTATAAAGATAAAGTCCAAAATTTGAATACATCTATTGATTATTCTAGATTTAGGCATATTTAGCTAATACAACATAAGACTGAACCACTTGAAAAGTTTAAGGAATTCAAGACTGAAGTTGAAAATCAATTAGGTAAAACGATTAAGACACTTCGATCGGATCGAGGTGGAGAGTACATGGATTTAAGATTCCAGAACTATATGATAGAACATGGAATTACATCCCAACTCCCGGCTCCCGGTACAACACAACAAAACAGTGTATCGGAAAGGAGAAATAGAACCCTGTTGGACATGGTTCGATCAATGATGAGTTATGCTCATCTCCTTAGTTTCTTTTGGGGTTATGAAATGGAGACTGCGGTATACATTTTGAACAATGTGCCCTCAAAAAGTATTTCTGAAACACCTTTTGAACTCTGGAAAGAATGTAAAGGTAGTTTATGTCATTTCAGAATATGAGGTTGTCCTGCACATGTGCTTGTGACAAATCCAAAGAAGTTGGGTTCACGTTCAAAGTTGTGCCTATTTGTAGGATACCCAAAAGAAACAAGAGGTGGTTTATTCTATGATCCTAAGGAAGATAAGGTTTTTGTGTCGACAAATGCCACATTCTTAAAGGAGAACCACATAAGGACCACAAACCAAGAAGTAAAATTGTGTTTAGTGAGTTAGACGGAACGATAGCAAAGGTTGCTAATAAAACTAGTACGTCAACAAGAGTTGTTGATACTAGGTTGTCTAGTCAAGAGAGTCCATCTCAAGAGTTGAGTATGCCTCGACGTTGTGGGAGGGTTATAAAACAACCTGATCGTTACATGGGTTTATCTGAAACCCAAGTTGTTAAGGTTTGGGTGATGCACAGTTTGTTCTTGGGATCCAGATTGTCTGGAACCGTAAGAATAAAACACTAGCCTTGTCTCAAACATCATACATAGACAAAGTGTTGTCAAGGTTTAAGATGCAAGACTCCAAAAATGGCTTATTGCCTTTTAGACATGGAGTTCATTTGTCTAAGGAACAATGTTCTAAGACACCTCAAGGAGTTGAGGATATGAGACGAATTCCTTATGCATCAGCTGTTGGGAGCCTGATGTACGCCATGTTGTGTATAGGCCTGACATCTTTTTTGCAGTTGGAATGGTCAGTAGGTATCAATCCAATCCATGACTTAAACACTAGACAGCGGTTAAAACAATCCTTAAGTATCTACGGAGAACAAGGAACTACATGCTTGTGTATGGGGCTAAGGATCTGATCCTTACAGGATACACGAATTCTGACTTTTAGATTAATAAAGATTCTCGGAAATCTACATCAGGGTCAGTATTAACTCTTAACGGAGGAGATGTAGTATGACGAAACGTCAAACAAGGATGCATCGCTGATTCCACCATGGAGGTCGAATATGTAGCAGCTTGTGAAACAGCTAAAGAGGTCGTTTGGTTAAGGAAATTCATACTAAATCTGGAAGTTGTTCCAAATATTACTTTGCCCATCACGTTGTATTACGATAAAAGGGGTGCAGTAGCAAATTCGAGGGAACGCCGAAGTCACAAGGGGGGAAGCACATTGAGCGGAAATATCATCTCAACCAGGAGATCGTGCATCGAGGAGACGTGATTGTCACGAAGATAGCCTCAGAGCACAACGTTGTTGATCCTTTTACACAGGCTCTCATGGCTAAAGTGTTTGAGAGTCACCTAGAAGGTCTAGGTTTACAAGTATTCCCCAACTAGGGCAAGTAGGAGTATTTTGTACAAAGGGGTTTAAATGCCCAAGTTTATTGTATTTACATTACTGTAATGTTTTTGTACTCCACAAACTTTAGGTCAAGTGGGAGATTGTTGGGATTTATGCCCTAAACTTCTGTAATTTTGATCAAATAAATAAAGAGTTATTTGTTTTGATAAAATTATATTCTTGCTTTATAAATCCAATAAACTAAGCTCCAAGGTTATAATATATCTTAACATCAGTGTAGTGGACACTATTTGGATTGTGTTCAAGAATATAACCTAAATGGTCTATGGTATAAGAATAAGGTTGGAAACCTCATTCTGGAAACATCATGGATGCGACCCACTTTGTAATTAGTACAAATGAGGTAATCCAACTCATTCATGTGGTTGACATGCGAGTGGGGGTATCCTGTATGAAGAGTTCATACAAGACCGGACTTCAAATTATTAGTCTAACCAGTGTAACACCGTTAACAGGATAAGACTGATAATTTATAGATGATCATTAGTGACTCGACCTGAATCATGAGTAAGTTAAGAACTCCTGCTTATAGGAGTTTGTCCTTAGACTAGTATGGGTGAGAGTGGCCTTTAGCCGACTCAATAAACCTACCTTCTCAGGGACAGAACCTCGTAGGTAGCTGTGAAGGGAATCTATGTCCCGCAGCGGAAGCTGTTGCGAATCGCGTGCTCTTGATTTAAGTATAACGATAAATTCAAGAACAAATAAAACTAGATTAAGCATACAAATATAATGGACAACAAGATAATTACCTTTGAAGAACCTTTCTTCGAGCGCTCCGCTCTCCCACGATCACGATCTCAGCAACAGGAACTCCAATGTATGAAGACACGACCACCGGATCTTCTCCGTTGTTCTCTAGGTGAGGGAGGAAAGTGGGTTCCCTTTAGGAGAGGTGAGGTATTTTAAGAGAGATGTGTGCTTTGGAACTCTTCCAACAGCACAACAAGAGAGCTTGTAAAATTGCTTAACCTAGTTGCATCTCATGCAACCATATATATAGAGAAATAGGATGGAAATGACCATCCAACCCCTCCTTTAATCTCTCTTTAGTATATAGTTTATATATGAATCTAATTCACATTAAAACTATATATTATATCAATTATATCATATATAGTTGATATAACACCTCATGTATGAAATTGAACACTTCAATTTCATTCCTAACTTTATACCCTCAATATTACCATGTTTAGCAAACGGAGGGATCTAATGGACCTACAGTTCATGAGCTCCAATGATGTGAGATTAACTGATCAAACTCTTTGATCCAATTAATCAATATTCATTAACTACAAGTCACTCCACTATAGATTTATAGTTGCACTCTCCTCACTGTAGATATTATTGTGTCCACTGATATAGTCATTACCCATGAGTCGGCCCTTCACAGGTTGTTCGTAATCACAGCTGGGTCAAATTACCGTTTTATCCCTGTGATTACCTCTTTGTTCCTTAAGCACCACCGATCCTCTAATGAACCACAAGTCTAAGGTCCTACCTTAGACTCATACCCTCATAGAGGGCGGGGCTCCGTTGTTCAAGACCTGGAGTCAGTTCTTAAGAGAACAACCTATCCAATTTCTTAGTGTAGGAATGAGTGAATTCCATCTTGCACAGTTAAGTTTCCAGCTACCTACGAGGTTCTATCTCTGAGAAGGTAGGCTTATTGAGTCGGCTACAGGCCACTCTCACCCATACTAGGCTAAGGACAAGCAGGAGTTCTTAACTTGCTCTGGATTCAGGTCGAGTCACTAATGACAATCTATAAATTACTAGTCTTATCCTGTTAACAGTGTTACACTCGTTAGACTTATAATTTGCGATGAAGTCTTGTATGAACTCTTCATATAGGATGCCCCCACTCGCATGTCAACTACATGAATGAGTTGGATTACCTCATTTGTACTAATTACAAAGTGGGCCGCATCCATGGTGTTACCAGAATGAGGTTTCCAACCTTATTCTTATACCATAGACCATTTAGGTTATATTATTGAAGTCAACCCAAATAGTGTCCAATACACTGATGTTCAAGATAAATGTTATAACCTTGGAGTTTAGTTTATCTGATTTATTAAAGCAAGACTGTAATTCTATAAAAACAAATAACACTTTATTTAATTGATCAAAATTACACAAGTTTAGGGCTTATATCCCAACTCTGGGATCCTCGAGTTGAATATGTACTTTAGGGCATTATGTCGGGCTTGTGTGGACTGTTGTCCAAACATACCCTGCACAGAATCCATGATTTCCTTACCGGTAATCATGCCCTCATGCTTGTTGGCTAATATGTCAGACATACATGCCAGCATGTAGACCTTGGCCTTATCATTGGCCCTTATCCATCGATCATATGCGTCACGAACATTTCGTGACGCATTCAAGCCAGACACCTGAGGAATCTCCTCAGTTAGCACAAACTTCAAATCGTCCACTACCAATATAGTGTTGAGTTTAATTTTCCATGTCACCATATTCTCTCCGGTTAACTTTTTCGCACCCAATAAGGAAACTATAGAGCTAGACATTTTTGCTGAAAAATTTACAAACAAACTTGTATGAGTTTCTTGCTATAACTCTAATCCAATCATGTTTTAGCTAATTATAAAATGATTCCTAGGTCATTTATAATTTGCAATGATACTCCAAAGGTTTAGAATGTATGACACCGAAGGATAATAAAAAACACTCCTCCTCTGGATCAAGACACTCTTGACCAAAACCTAATACCAGAATAACTCTTATTCCTATAGGTTTTAGTTACCATTTTTCGGTCTGGATACATACACAACTTATGTACCCCGTGAGTGTAACCTTCTGTCTTTAAATCCCAGAGTCTCGATCCAATAAAATCCGTCGAAGAGAGGACTAGATTGGAAAATAGTCTAAGGAAATCTTTATCCCTTTTGGGTGTCTACTGTGTTCGATCCCCTATGATCAAGCCCTACGAAGGGATTGTCTGGTCCAGGCCAAACTAGCAGGTTGACCATAGTGGTTTAACGGTGTAAACCGACAAAAGAGACCGCAGGTTTTGTTTTCACTAAACCTGCTCCCACTCACTATACGTACCCTCTCCATTCACCTTGATATTGACTCATACAAACACCATCCGAAGGGGGACGCTCCCGTTTGCGCCACGAGGCCAAGTATGAGTCTCACGGTGTGAACTTCCTGGAGATAGCGTAGGTGGAAAAATATGTATCTCATACACTTTTTCCTCCCAGTGAATACTTTAAAGTTTATAGGAATCTTACTTAGGCTAAAACCCGCTAAGCGTTTTACCTAACTCTATCAATATAACTCTTATATTGATTTTATCCTAACTTTGTTAATATAACTCCTTATATTAAACATAGGATTTCTAGTTTATTAACCCCTTAATAAACCCTCTGACGCAACTGTAATTTATAAAACTCTCTGATTAAATTTCACTCGTGAGTCGGTTCCTGTGTAGAGTGTTCCGCTTTAAAGTCGACTTAAATACCCCAACCTAGACAGAAGTTTCCTTAGACAGAGTTCCTCTTTTAAGCATAGTTTATAAATTACTTGGTTTCTTATTCTAATCTAATTAGAACTAGATAACCTAAGGTCTATTATTTCCAAGTTCTAAACACTTTAAAACTAATAATTAACCTTAGGTGACATGCATTATGTTATAGTGCTTGATCATTCATCACATGAATAATAAGACATTCATAGCATATTCATCTCATAAAATATAATGCATGTCAATGTTGTCCATAAATTAATATAACAACATTATATTAATTAATCATGCAAACTATATAATATAACTCCTTATATTATAAATGATGCATGAATATACTTAACCTAAGGTGAGATTTCTAAAACCCAAGCATACACTATGCATGGCAATAATTACACAACAATTGCATAATAAAATAGCAAAAATGGACCAATTTTGGCACCCTAATTTTATTTTTAATTAATATAATCTAATTATATTAATTAAAATTAATTAATTAAATATAAATTACATATAAAACGTTTTTATATTTAATATATAATTAAAAAAATATTTCTGCCCGTTGCTGCTTTGCGTGAAATGGCTCTGGCGTTGCAACGCTGCTCCTTGTCATCTTTTGCCCAGCGTTGCAACGCTAGAGGCTACGTTGCAATGCCGCCTCTTATGCGCGCCTTCTCCCGCAAGCGCAGCGTTGCAACGCCAATGAACAGCGTTGCAACCCTGCACACATACAACAACTTGGAATCTCCATTCCTTGCTCGTTTTCGCTCCGATCTCTCAGCAACCGTTTTGCCTCGATCGACACGGACTTACACACTCGATTTACAATTAAAATTGCCCAAATCACCGGGCCCTTACATTGAACGATTCAATGGAGATTGTAAATCTAAGTGCCAAAATTGAAAACATCTAATTTTGCAAAACCGTTCATACATCTCATGCAAAAACAGTAAATCCCACCTTGTTCTTGAAAAATCCAGAACATAAATTAAGAACGCAATTGGGCTCTGATACCAATTGAAGGGAATCGAAGTCCCGCAACGAAACCGATTGCGAATCACACGCTCTTGATTTAGTTACAATGATAAATTCAAGAATAAATAAAACTAGATTACGCATACAAATATAATGGACAACAAGATAATTACCTTTGAAGAACCTTTCTTCGAGTGTTCCACTCTCCCACGATCACGATCTCAGCAACAGGAACTCCAACGTATGAAGACACGACCACCGGATCTTCTCCGTTGTTCTCTAGGTGAGGAAGGAAAGTGAGTTCCTTTTAGGAGAGGTGAGGTATTTTGAGAGAATTGTGTGTTTTGGAACTCTTCCAACAACACAACAAGAGAGCTTGTAAAACTGCTTAACCTAGTTGCATCTAATGCAACCATATATATAGAGAAATATGATCGAAATGACCATCCTACCCCTCTTTTAATCTCCCTTTAGTATATAGTTTATATATGAATCTAATTCACATTAAAACTATATATTATATTTATTATACCATATATAATTGATATAAAACCTCATGTATGAAATTGAACACTTCAATTTCACTCCTAACTTTATACCTTCAATATTACCATGTTGAGCCAATAGAGGGATCTAATGGACCTACAGTTCATGAGCTCCAATGATGTGAGATTAACTGATCAAACTCTTTGATCTAGTTAATCAATATTCATTAATTACAAGTCACTCCACTATAGACTTGTAGTTGCACTCTCCTCACTATAGATATTATTGTGTCCACTGATATAGTCATTACCCATGAGTCAACCCTTCACAGGTTGTTCGTAATCATAGCTGGGTCAAATTACCGTTTTACCCTTGTGATTACCTCTTTGCTCCTTAAGCACCATTGATCCTCTAATAAACAACAAGTCTAAGATCCTACCTTAGACTCATACCCTCATAGAGGGCGGAGCCCCGTTGTTCAAGACCTGTAGTCAGTTCTTAAGAGAACAACGTATCTAATTCCTTAGTTTAGGAATGAGTGAATTTCATCTTGTACAGTTAAGTTCCCAGCTACCTACAAGTTCTGTCCCTGAGAAGGTAGGCTTATTGAGTCGGCTACAGGCCACTCTCACCCATACTAGTCTAAGGACAAACCCCTATAAGCAGGAGTTCTTAACTTGCTCAGGATTCAGGTCGAGTCACTAATGACCATCTATAAATTACTAGTTTTATCCTCATTAGCTGTGTTACACTTCGGTTAGACTAATAATTTGCGATCCAGTCTTGTATGAACTCTTCATACAGGATGCCCCCACTCGCATGTCAACTACATGAATGAGTTGGATTACATCATTTGTACTAATTCCAAAGTGGGCCGCATCCATGGTTGTACTAGAATGAGGTTTCCAACCTTATTCTTATACCATAGACCATTTAGGTTATATTCTTGAACTCAACCCAAATAGTGTCCACTACACTGATGTTCAAGATAAATGTTATAACCTTGGAGCTTAGTTTATTGGATTTATTAAAGCAAGACTGTAATTCTATCAAAACAAGTAACACTTTATTTAATTGATCAAAATTACACAAGTTTAGGGCATAAATTCCAACAAGCTGGGGACTTAACTATACAAGATGGAATTCTTTTATTCTTACACTAAGGAATTAGATAGGTTGTTCCCTTAAGAACTGACTCTAGGTATTGAACAACGGGGCCCCGCCCTCTATGAGGGTATGAGTCTATGGTAGGACGTTAGACTTTTTGTTCATTAGAGGATCAGTGGTGCTTAAGGAACAAAGAGGTAATCACAGGGGTAAAATGGTAATTTTGACCCAATTGTGATTACGAACAACCTGTGAAGGGTCGACTCATGGGTAATGATTATATTAGTGAACACAATATAATCTACAGTGAGGAGAGTGCAACTACAAGTCTATAGTGGAGTGCTTGTAGTTAATGAATATTGATTAACTAGATCAAAGAGTTTGATCAGTTTATCTCACATCATTGGAGCTCATGAACTGTAGGTCCATTAGGTCCCTCCGTGGGCTCAACATTGTTATATTGACGGTATAAAGTTAGGAATGAAATTGAAGTGTTCAATTTCATGCATGAGGTGTTATATCAATTATATATGATATAATTGATATAATATATGGTTTTAATGTGAATTAGATTCACATATAAACAATATAATAGTGGGAGAATAAATGAGGGATATGATGGTAATTTCCATCCCATTTCCCTACATATATAGTTGCATGAGATGCAACTTAAGACGAAGACTTGGAAACCCTAGACTATGATCTTGTTGTGTGGTTGGAAAGGTTCCAAAACACAATCTCTCTCACAAACATCTCACCTCACGTAAAGGAAACTCACCTTCCTCCCTCACCTAGAGAACAACGGAGAAGATCCGGTGGTAGTGTCGGTGATCGTTCAGGTTCGCGTTGCTGAGATCGTGAACGTGGGAGAAGGACACTACTACAAATTATATATTTCTTGACACTTGCAAGTTTTAAATACTTGACATTTTTATGAAAAAACGTCAAGTAGGACGATGTTTTTAAAGAAAAACGTCAAGAAAAATTAAAAAACACGGAGGATGACAAAGATTTCAGATTTTTTTCTCGTTTACACTTTACTTGTCGTTTTTTAAACGCCAAGTAAAACAAAATGGAAAAGGCGCTCAATTTTAGTGCCTTTTTTTATTATTTTTCTAAACTAAACAAAAATAAACCCTCGGGTCGTTTCGCCCTTAAGCCCACCGTCTTCTTCTCTCCTCTTATCCCTCTCAAGCTCCTTCCATGAGAACCACCACCCTCAACCTCATATCTCTCTCCTCCTCTTCCTCTCTCTCATCCCACTCCCTCCCTTCCAACCCTTCTTTCCCTCTCCTCTAAAATCCTAAACCCAAAATCCCACTTTCCTATTGTTTGTAATCTTTCAACGGTTGCATTTTGCTTGTAGGTTGAGGGATTTGTGAAGCAACTTGCGTCGGCTGGAGATCACGAGAAGATTACATCGGTTATTAATTTGGTGACGAGCGAATTCACTATGTCGCCTCAAGCAAATCATAGAAAGGTATGGGATGAATGCGAAAATGAATGTTTAGATGGTTCAAGTTTTCCTGTGAGAGTTTGGATGCTCGGTGAAATCTTGATTTTCTTTATGTTTGGAATTTGCATGATTTTAAACATTCAATTTCATTTTGTAGGGAGGATTGATTGGACTTACTGCTGCAACTGTTGGCTTGACTTCTGATGCGTCTCAACATCTTGAAGTTAGTATATTCTTAGGTTGTTTCGTAATTGAGTTTTATAGTTTAGTTCACATCACTGATTTACAAAGGGTTATTGTCGTTATTTCCTAAAGATAAGTACATAGTCCACTTAAAATGTACTTGAAGAGTTTAGTCGTTAGATGTTGGATATGTTATCCTATCTCTGCAGCTTATAGCTTAAAACTATTAAATTGTAAAGATTTTGGCTACACCGAATAACATTATGAGACTTGATTTGTTTCTCCTCTCTTTTTAAGTAGTGTAACTTTACAGACTTTTAATTATTGTTGATGTTGATGTATAACTTGTATCAGTACTATATAAAGCAGACGTATTTGTTATGTTTTCTTCCATTTTGGTGATGTTATTATGTTATTATATTATAGTTTTTCCTTCTAACATGATAAACTTTCCAGCAAATTGTACCTCCTGTGCTCAATTCTTTTTCTAATCAAGATAACAGAGTATCTTATTATACATGTGAAGCTCTATACAACATTGCAAAGGTGAGAAGAATTGTCAGAGATCTTAATGTACTTTTTGGACTAACCTGAATATGTACTTCTATGGTTGCAGGTTGTTAGAGGCGATTTTATAGTTTTCTTTAACCAGATATTTGATGTCTTATGTAAGCTTTCAGCTGATTCAGATGCTAATGTACAAAGTGTTGCTCATCTATTAGATCAACTTGTGAAGGTACTCACTTACCCGTCAATCCCCTACCCTCAACATGTTTTACAGGAAAAAAGAAAAGACAAATTCCATGTTTCAAACATTCTCTGGTTCACCATGGATTGAGAGTAATACTAGAATGTTTCAAGAATACAAGCAGTTGTGTATATCTTTGGATCTTGTATAACATATGCCCTCTTATTGGACTGCTTAAATTTATACATTCGGTCTATTGTATTTAGTCTGCCTACCTCATTGATCTAAATTGGCCCAGGCTTACCTGCTTAGAAATTTGAGGAAGATGTCTTGTTCCTTACACTCTGTTTTGAACTCCACTTTGTTTTAAAAAATAATAATTCCCTTGTTCTTATTTTACCTAATTTTATAGATCAAATGGAACAGGATATTGTTACTGAAAGTGACTATTCAGGTATGCCATCATTTCTCAGACGGCTTGGTTTAACTATTTTATTAAAGGTTACATTGAAGAAGCATTGTTTTGATAATGTATTGCAAATATGTATTTTTTTATTTATTTATTTTTTTTTAGTGATCTTTCCTCAGCATTGAAAAATTTATTCCATTGCTAAGGGAGCGTATGAATGTCCTAAATCCCTATGTCTGGCAGTTTTCGTTGATGGTTTTGGTTCTCTCTCTTCTTGGTGGGTGAAATTTAAGTCCGTTTGGGGTTTTAACAAACCCAAAAATTGGGGGGAAGTTAGAAGAAGAAGCATGGTAAGTTTATACTTGTATGCTTGCAGTGGGGGACGGAATGATTATTGAGCCTAGCTTCAACTCATGAAGAGCCTATTTCTCCATTAATGTGTTTAAAAATGTTGGTTTCTGGTTCTTTGAATTCCATTAATGTGTTTGAATTTGACTCCATTAATGTGTTTAAATTTTACACCAGATTCGCTTATCTTTTGGAGAAATTTGATTCCAATGCCTCTGAGAGAAGGTTTCACCATGGATGTTTCATTTAGAGGCTAAAGGAAAAGGTTGCTTTCTCTTTCTAATTAAACTACTCATTCAATCCCTTTTCATTAATATTCAACTTGTCGTTATGGGCTATATATTAAGTCATAGGCATAGCATGTGTTGTTCGCTCATCATAGGAAGAATGCCTTTTATATGATTGAATTGAAGCTTCATAGTTTTTAAGGGATAAGCCCCCTCAACAAACTATGTTAGAGGTATAGGGGTTCATCTTCTTTATTTGGAGTGGACACGATTTAGAAATTATAGTTATTGCGAATCAAATTTGGTGAAGTTCGGTAAGCTTTAATGTCCTTTAAATCATTCAGAACTCAAGGTATGTATTGTAAAGTATGTCATTACCGTTGGAAAGTCCCTTCTCTGTGTTTGATTCTCAATTCTATATCATCTTAATGATTTGTTCATGACATGTTCTTGTTCGAAAAATTAAAAAGTGTTTAGTTTTTGTAGTTATGAGATTTTTCTCTTAAGTTTGTACATGCCATGTTCTTTAAAGCCCTAGGAAGAGTGACCTTGACACTAGTCGACATTTAGAGGATATCAAGGTAATGAAAGATGACTAATATAAAGACTAGAATTCAAAGCTTTCTATTTCTGTTGAACTCCAGTTTCAAGTTGTGAACTTTGTTCAGTTTTTGTTTACTACCTTCTTGACTCATGATATGATATATGATCTAGGATTGGTTGTGGTTGTTTGTAACCTATCGTTGCTAATTGTGATTATCTATCTATGAACTCTACGGGACTAAAGCCCAACTTGAATGAATTTGTAGTTTGGAGGAGGCTAGGTGCCCATATATGAACTTATGCAGTGATTTCATTATCCAGGTGCTAGGAAACTTATTTGGTTGATAGTTTTCGCGAAAATTGTTGCAATGGAGTTTTTTTTTAGTTCATTATCGTTTTTATTGAGGCTAGGTGCCCATATATCCCCTCTTTCTATATCGTTTCCTCTTTCTATCTTCATGAGATAGTATATTGAAATGTTATGTTTTTTCTGAATACTTCAGGTTTCAGAGAAAAAGGCACGAGCTTTGTGTGCATCAAAAGAAAAAATGCCTCAAGAGTGGGGAAGAGGAAGAGATGTAAGTTCATATGTCAAACCATCAATACTGAGGAAGAGATGTAATTCTTTTGCTTACATTATTTGCATTTTTTCTTATGTATCAGATAGTATCCTATGCATCAATGGCTTCAAGTACAAATTGCAACATGTTTGATCAAACTACAAAAAGTTACTTGAGGTTTTTGACAATATTGTACTTGACAAACATCATAATGTTACTGAAATTATATCTAGTCATGTTATATTTATTTTATGAGAATAATAGTTATTGTATCTTTTTTTATTTAGTCATATGTATTCTTAAAATTTTGAAATTGTTCATGAGGTTGATACTTTATTAATGTTGAAGATATGAACTTTCTTAAAACTATTGGTCGAAATTTGATTGATGGATTTTGACTGTGTATTGTTTATTTGGTAGATGATGGTATGGAGCATTCATTATATCTAATTTTGGAACACAACGTAGGAGCTTTAAGATGTTAGAGAACGACATTTATCAGAATTTAAATTAATAAATTAAAAAACAAACTTGATATGCCAAATGTGTCAAGAACTAATTAAATTGATATTTCCACAACGTCAAGATAAAATTATATTTGATGCATATAAAACGTCAAGTAACTTTTATTTGACATTCTTGAAACGTCAAGATAAACATATTTTTGACACAGAGAAAACGTCAAATATTAACACAAATTTGACACTTTTTCAAAGTCAAGATAAAACTACATTTGACGAATAAAAAATGTCAAGGTTTTATGTTCAAAATGAAACGTTATAAGCGTAAAAAAAGACTATACATAACACTTTATAAGTGTCAAGTATTGTATATTATTCTTGACAGTGGATTCCTTGACGGTTTGAAAAACGTCAAGTAAAGCAAAATTTGACATTTTATAAGCGTCAAGAAAACTAGTTTTTATAGTAGTGGGAGAACTTGAAGAAAAGTTCTTCAAAGGTATTATTCTTGCTGTCCATCTTGCTATTGTATGTTTAATCTAGTTAGATTTGTTCTTGAATGTAATTCATGTAATGAAATTAAGAACGCGCGATTCACAATCGCTTCCGCTGCGTGATTCGATTCCCTTCATTACCTCCACCACATACCACTATATAATGGTGGAATGTGAAGCTTTTCATAGGGCATTATCTCATTTTTTAGATTTCCACCAAAAGGAGAAAGTTCATTCTCCTTCCTCTCCAAAACCCAAATCCAAAGGGAGTCCCACTACTCTCCCCTCATCCCCCGGAGAACAACCGAGAAGATCAAGTGGAAGTGTCTCCTATATCATGTT
Organism: Trichosanthes cucumerina; assembly: GCA_036507285.1. Classification (NCBI taxonomy): domain Eukaryota; kingdom Viridiplantae; phylum Streptophyta; class Magnoliopsida; order Cucurbitales; family Cucurbitaceae; genus Trichosanthes; species Trichosanthes cucumerina. The sequence goes on from CM071838.1 coordinate 58,349,224, forward strand.
TGGTTTGTGGTTCATTTGTGGAGAACGAGAGATCGTTGATATCGTGACTGTGAGAAAGAATCCGCGAGGACGTGTTCTTCAAGAGGTAGGTACTCCATAGTTGTACCTTTTCCTTCTCAAAGCATGCGTAGCCTAGATATGTATGAGATGCATGTTTAATTTTAAGAAAAACAGTAACACAACGAAAACATCGTGATTCGCGTCGCTTCCACTGTGGGATTCAATCTCTTAAATATGTTTGTAAATATAACTATATTTATTGGCCATACAAAATATAATAGAATTATACATACATACATACATACATACATACATACATACATACATACATATATATATATATATATATTTAGACTAAATTATAGAAAACACTCCTAAACTAGGGGGTTTGTATAAAAAATACACCTAAACTTTAAAAAGTTTCAAAAATATCCCTGAACTTCGAAAAAGGTTTAAAAATACTCTTGTCGTTAAGTTTTGAATGGAAACCGTTAAAGTTTTGTTTCAAAAATACCCCTGAACTTTTAAAATGTTTAAAAAATGCCCTTGGCCTTAAAAAACTTTTTTTAAAAAAAATACTTATCATTAAGTTTTGGATGAAAAATGTGAAAGTTTTGTTTCAATAATACCCTTAACCTTTCAAAAAAGTTCAAAAATAGCAAAATGCAATACTGTTTAAGTGTATGGATTAAGTTTTAATATAGTGTATAAGAATGTTAGAGTATCGTCTATATAGGATTGATATTCTAATTCACTTAATTACCATGAATATAATCACCCAATTTGATTTGAAAAAGAAATAGAAAAATGAATAAGAGCAAAACAAAATAAAGATATAAAATAAATGAGGAAGAAAACAATAATCTTAAGGAATTGATTTCATCAATCAGACCAATAATTCAATTAATTAAACAACTAAGATTGATGTGTAAATATTTCATAAGTCAGGAAACAAAAGTTAAGACTACCTTTTACGAAAGTAAGTGGATGTTTTGGATTTTCCACATCATTCTCGGGGAGGTCCGAGCAAATTTTTAAAATTTCTAATAGATTGATTAAATGAAATCTTAAAGAATTTCATTAAATACCAAATGAATTATTGAAAAGCTTTTTTTTAAAGTTTTTTAAGGCCAAGGGTATTTTTGAAACTTTTTTAAAGTTTAAGGGTATTTTTCAAACAAAACTTTAACAGTTTCCACCCAGAACTTAACGACAAGGGTATTTTATAACCTTTTTTAAAGTTCAGGGGTATTTTTGAAACTTTTTAAAGTTTAGAAGTATTTTTTACACAAACCTCATAATTTAGGGACTTTTTCTATAATTTAGCATATATTTTTAGTATTATATATTTGTAGAATCTGACAGCTACCGAGAAAATTGAGGATTTACAAGGTCACCATACAACTAAAATGATTCAAAATTAATTAATATGTAGAATTTTATTAATGGTAAGAAAAATGTTAATCTATTATAAATAATATACTCTTATTATTATATGTGAAGTTAGTTACCTAAAATGGATGATTTAATTATGGAATTAATAAATGCTAATTATTTTAATATTATAAATATATAAATTAATTGTAGTGGTACAAATGTCATAAATCTAACTCATGAATATGAGTCAAGCTATAGTGTAATTTTATTTAAAATGACTCATTTGAAATATAAGGTTGAAAACGTACTGTTTCACACAATTTTTTTGAAAAGTATGTTATCTAAAGTCCGAAAGATAAATCTGATTTGGAAAGGCCGAGAAAAGAAGGTCCACGAAGTTTCACAATGTTGCTGTGCAAAATATGTTCAAATTGAATTTAAAAAAAAAAACACTCAAGAAGCGTGTACATATTTAATGTTACGAGAGGGTCAGAGATGAGAAGATCTATATAATATATAAATGAGATCAACATATTTATTAGTATCAAATTATTTTAGATGAACCCAAAAACAAAATTACGTGGGTGTTTTAAGTTCAAACTGGACACTATCATGATATAGTAAAATTACACATGACATAAGTTTAGATTTCTATTAAGTATTTCAAAAAGATAAAAATAAATAAATAAAAATGGGCAACAATTCAATAATACTTTAACTTGCCGCTTTAGTCTCATATTATTATTTATTAAAATTTGAATTAAAAAGTTAACAAACATATTAAAATAGTATCAGAAAAAAAATCTTAGAGATGAGGGTGAGTGTGGGTCGCTGGACTCATTTTCCCTTGAAATTAAAAGGAAGGAAAAGTTGTAACTCAACTGACATCAAATATGACTCGTGACTAAGATATTATGGGTTCGAATTCCTCCACTCTTAATTTATTGATATACTAAAAAAAATAAGAAAAAAAAAACATCTCTATCTTTAATTGAATCGAAGAATCTCCACCTCGGTCGTTCACAGAAAAAAAAAGCAACCCCATGACTCTTTTATGGACGTTTATATTGATAAAGCTCCATATTACAAAGTTTAATGTCGTTTCCTTAAGTAGTGGAGCCTTTGTATGTCCCATTAGAGATGGAATGTTGACTGTATTTCACGACTTTATTAATCTTGATAAGTTGATTGATGGGGTAATTTTTTTTTAGTTCTTGAAATTTCATATCCACATATTTTGTTTGAGTCAACCTAGCTTGCATAAAAACCATATTGGTTTTCTTTTTTGTTGACTTTTCTATTTGTTTACCTATTAATTTTGATATCTTACATGTCAAACTTATTATCCATTATATAGACGTAACTTTAACTACTTGCAACAGTAGATATTTATGTAATTATTATGTACAAGTTGGTTCCCTAACTTCATGCGCGTTTGAATAGACATTTTGTACTTGCTTTAAAACGTATTAAGGGTCGTTTGGCCCCCTATTTTGGATTTAGATGGTTTTAGATTTGGAATTCAAAACCATGTTTGACCCAATGTGTTCAAAACCCTTGGTTTTGAAACACAACCCCATGGGTTACAACAGTGCAACCCCATGGGTTTGTTCCATGTTTTCATATTTTATTTGTCATCTTCTATTTTCGGTGATTATTTCAACAACAATTTTGGTGACAACTCCAACAACTACACTGGTGATCCGACTACAACTAATGGTTACCTCCAACAACAACTCCGGCGACCCGACCATGGTGTTTTTGTTATGTACTTTTAAAAGTTATATTTATTTACTAGTTTATTTTTTGTTAAATTTTAAATTTTTTTCATGAATATTGGGTTTTTTGTACGGATGACCTCTTTTCAGATAGATTATCGATAGAAGACACACATTATCGTTTTAACTATGAATGACCATTTGATGTCGTTTGTCGCTCTTGATCTGGTACAATGTTTGTTATTTTGGCGTCATAAATAACTCCGGTCTCGTTTTCACGTCAACTCTCAAACTATGTTAATGAAACGCTTGACGACGTTGTCATATCGATAGTGGTGACGGTCGTTTACCTCTGTCGTCCCAGTTACCAAAAGCGTTACTCTCTCGGTCTCGGTCCTCCGCGTTTTAATCAACGTTGTAAGTACTACCGCTCTTGTTCTGCATAGAAAAATATGAGAGAGAGTTGTGTTGTTAGATGTAGTCTCGTACTGATTCCGGAGCTAGTAACGTGACAAGTAAACCGTTTGGAGTATATAGTAGTTGACGTATAATGGACTAAAAAATTAATATAAAGTGAATGTGGGTGCTTATCTTAATAACGTGTTTCGCCTGAACCGGTTAAACTGTTGACTATCTCCGAGGAACAGAGTATTCTTCCATCTCCAACTTTCAAACCGGCTGCATCGGAAGGTAGTATACAAATGATGCGAGGACATAATTTATATAATGTTGGGATGTATGTCTTAATCTCGTTTAAGTTTGTAATATTCCTTATTGAAATAAATAAGAGTAATTTTTTCATCATTTTGTGTCTCGCATATTTATAAACTTAATCCAATAAACTAAGCTCTATGGTTATTGAATTATGAGAGAACTAGAACTTGAATAGTGTGTAGTAGACATAAAGAGAGGATCACGTTCGAGTTAATGACCCGAACGGTCTACGGTGTATGGATAGGGTTGGAGACCTAAAAAACGAGGTGATCCAGCTCGTTCATGTGGTTGACATGCGAGTGAGGGCATCATATGCAATGAGAATGTACAAGACCGGACCATGATTTATTAGATCCTATTGATGTAACACCGTAAACAGTATATGACTAATAACTTCGTAGATGATCAATAGTGACTCGACCTTAATCCTGAGCGTTTTACGGACTCTTGTCTGCAGGGGTCTGTTCTTTGACTAGTACGGGTGAGGGTGGCCACTATTGCTCGCCCAATATACTTATCTTCCCAGGGACAGGACCACATGGGGAGCTGGAAACTTGACTACGCGAGATGGAATTCACTCGTTCTTGAATCAGGGAAACTAGAGGTGTAGTTCCTTTAAGTGTTGTCTCCAGGGCTTGGACAACGGGCATCCATCCTCTCACTGGTCCGAGAGGGATGTTGTTTATGGTTGGACCATGCAACGTTTTTGTTCATTAAAGGAGCAGTGGGACTTAAGGAGCAAGAGGTAGACACAGGGGTAAAATGGTAATTTGACCCAGCAGTGTCTATGAACAACCTGTGAAGGGTCGACTCACGGGCATTGGTTATATCGATGGACACAACTTGTCATATAGTGATGGGAGTGCAGCTATGGGTTTTAGTGGAGTGTTACCGTAGCTAATGAATGTTGAATAATCGGGTCAAATAGTTTGATAGGTTAATCTTGAATCATTGGAGCTCGTCATCTGTAGGTCCATTAGGTCCCTCGGTTGGCTCAAACTTGATAAATTGAGGGTTTACAGTTTGGTGTGGATTTGAAATGTTCAAATTCATTAAAAGGGTATTTATGTCGTTTATATGAGATATGATTGACATAATATATAGTTTAATGTGAATGAGATTCATAATAAACTATAGGTTAGGCTAATTAATTAATTAGTGCTAATTTGGAAAAATTGGATTGAGATAAATTAAATTGAATGTGATTCAATTTAAAATCAACTATTATACAAATCAGGTATGGGATATCTTATTATATGTGTTATGCAAATATGATTTGCATAACATAAGGTTGTGGTAAAATGGTAAATAGGTAGAGATTTCAACTCCACCTCTCACCATTATATAATGACCTTTGCAAGAAGGTCTTAACAACTGAATGCTCACTTTTGGTATTCCATCCAAAGATTTCTCTCTCATTCTCTCAATCTATCTCAAATTCTCTCTACCCAAAAACCAAAGGGAGTCCCATCACTCTCCCTCAATCGATCGAGAACAACCGAGAAGACCATTTTGGAGGTGTCCAAATTGTTCGTTTCGTGAGATCGCGTGTAGAGATCGTTGGAATGAAAAGAGATCGTGATCGGAGAAAGAAATGTCGAAGAAGAGTTCTACAACAAGTAAGAGTGCTACTTTATTGTCTTTCCTTCTTCTAATTGCATGTTTAGCCTAAAATTAAATTGTTTAGTTCAATTTTAAGAAAACGCTTTTCACAACGAACACCACGACGTTTCAAGTCGTTTCCGCTGCGGGATTTATATTCCCTTCAATTGGTATTAGAGCTAGGTTTTTGGTCTTTTCGTTGTGCAATCTGTTTTTCTTAAAATTAGGTGAGTATGCTTTAATTCATGTGATGAATTGTTTATTTGCGTATTGGATGGTTTCAGTTTTGACACATAATTTTAGATTTACATTTCTGTTTATTTGATCAATGTAAAGGCTTAGTGTTTTTGGGCATTTTAGAAAGTAAGTTGAGTCTGTAAGTCCATGTGGTTCGTGGCAAGAGTAGCTGTGAAGATATCAGAGTAAAATTGGGCAAACACGACGAAGAACAACAAAGAAGTTTGTTGTTCTGTCGATGGCGTTGAGACGTTGTTCTTCAGCATCTCAACGTTGTCCGTGCGGATCGATCGCCGCTGCGCAGCGTTGCGCGTTGCGATGCGGTGTTACGCTGCAACGCTGTGGGCGCGTTGAAGCGCGATCCTGACGCTGAAAGTCGCAACATTGTAATCTTGTCACCACGACGTTGCAACACTGTCGCGTAGTGGGCAGCAGTTCGCGAGATTTTTGTGCGGTAGTGGCAAGAGGAAACGTGTTTTGGGCGGTTGAAGACCTTTTTACCTTATTTTATTTATTTTTTATTTTGGTAAAATGTATTTTTTAATTAATTTTAGTAATTAATATTAATATAAATGTTATATTAATGTTACTTAATTTAATTAAAGCCCCTAGGGTGCCAAAACCGGTCCAATATTGCTATTTAATTTATTTTATGCATGTGATGTATGAAATTTATTATTCTATGTGCATAATGTATACCATATAGATTAAAATCCCGCCTTAGGTTAAACATTTCATGCATCATTTTATGTTATAAGAGTTATAATACATAGTATGCATGATAGGATTATATTATAAGTGTTATAATATAATGTATGTTTTTAATTTATTTAATATAAGTGTATATTTCTTAGATTAAAAGCATTGACATGCATTTATTCATGTGATGAATGTATGTTATATAGTTTATTATTCATGTGATGAATGATCAAGCACTATAAAATAGAAATGCATGTAACCTAAGTTAATTATTAGTTTTAAATTGTTTAGAACTTGAATACTTAGACTTAGGTTTTCTAGTTCTAATAAGATTAGAATTAGGAAATCAATATGACTTATGAATGGTGACTGATTAGTATTTCTGTATAAGGAAGGTTGTGTCTAAGGTTGGGGTATTTAAGCTGACGTTTTGCGAAACACCCCTACCTGGGAACTGACCTGGGAGTGAATTTGGTCCGGAGATTCATAGGTTATATTCTCGTGAGTGGCGTTTAGTTAAAAGATTATTAAATTACTCACATGGATCTAAGTTAATAATGTGATTATAGACTTAGGCTAATCCAATATAAGTGTTATATTGGTTTACGTAGGTAAATATTAGCCAATTTATCTAGGTCAATGTCGATTAACTTAAAGTGTTGAGTGGGAGGAAATAAAGTGTATAAGATACATTTAGTTTTTCGACGACAAATCTTTGTTAAGTTCGCACTGTGAGTTCCATACTCGGCCTCATGGCGCAAATGGGAGCGTCTCTCTTTGGATGGTATTTGTATGGGTCAAATCAACGTGAATGGAGAGAGTACTTGTAGTGAGTGGGAGCGGGATCTTTTAAAATGGAACCCACGGTCTCTTCTTTCGATTCACACCGTGGGACGCCTATGATCCGCCTGCTAGTTTGGCATGGAACAGACAATCCCTTCGGAGGGCCTTGATCATGGGAGTCGGAACACCGTGAATTTTCGAAAGGGATACAATTTTCTTGTTTGTTTTCCTTCGTGGTTCACCCTTCGGTGACTATTGGTTGGACGGATACTTGGAAATTTAAAGATAGAGGGTGACACTCACAAGATTCATTAAATTTTAATGGAATTAGACCAAATAATGGTAACTGGATGCCTAATGGAATAAGAGTTATTCTGCTATTAGGGTCTGGTCGAAAAGGTCTTGTCCAAAGGAGGAGCGTTTCAGTTCACCCTTCGGTGGCGGTCATTCTAGACCTTTGGGGTATCATTGCAATTTTTAATGACTTAGGGATCATAGGATAAAAATTTGCTAAAACCCGATTGGATTTTCAAAGTTTTGCGAGACTAATACAAAGTTTTTCTTATTTTCAGCAAAAATGTCTAGTTCAATAGTTGTACTCTTAGGTTCAGATAAACTCGTAGGGATAATTACCAAACGTGGAAGAATAATATGAAAACGATACTGGTAACTTACGACCTAAAGTTCGTGGTCACTGAGGAAAGTGTCCTTAGGTATCGGGCTCGACCGCATCGCGAAGTGTTAGTGATGCGTACGATGGATGGATCAGGGCCAATGAAAAGGCCAAGGTTTACATAATTGCAAGCTTGTCTGAAGTTTTGGCAATGAAGCATGAGGTGATGATCACCGCTAAGGAGATCATCGAGTCTCTACAAGAAATGTTTGGACAACAGTCCTTTCAGGTCGGGAATGATTCCCTCAAACACGTCAACAATGCAAGGATGAAGGAGGGGACGTCTGACCGTGAACACGTTCTGGACATGATTATCCACTTTACCTGGCAGAGATGAACGAGGCTTCGATCGACAAGTCGAGCTAGGTAAGCTTTATTCTGAAGACTCTTCCAATGAGTTTCCTGCAGTTCCGTAGCAATGTTGTTATAAACAAAATTAGCTACAATCTGACCACCCTTCTCAATGAACTACAAAACTTCCAGTCCTTGATGAGGATTGGGACACCAGAACCTGAGGCAAATGTTGCCTTCAGGTTCTTTCACAAGTGTTCGACCTCTGAGACAAAATCTATAGGTCCTTCACACCCGAAAGGGAAGAAAAAGAGATTGAGAAAGGGAAAAGTTGACCATGTTGCCGCCCAAAAGGGCAAGAAGATCAAGGAAGTTGCAGAAAAAGGAAAGTGTTTCTACTGCAATGGGGACAGACACTTGAAGAGAAACTGCCCAAGTTCCTTGTCGACAAGAAGAAGTAAGGTAAATGTGATTTACTCGTGACATAAACTTTTTTAGTGGAGAGTAATGACTCTGCTTGGATACTTGATTCAGGCGCCACTAACCACGTTTGTTCTTCTTTTCAGGGAATTAGTTCTTGGCAACAGCTGCGAGAGGGTGAGATAACACTGTGGGTATGATCTGGGGAGGTTGTCTCTGTTGCAGCAATCGGCACGGTGAAACTGTTTTTTGACAGGAATTACATTATATTATATAATTTGAATATAGTTTCAGAACTTACTAGAAACCTAGTTTCTATTTCCTGTCTGTTAGAACATTGTATTTCCGTTCAATTTTCTGGTAATAACGCGTTTATTTCAAGAAATGAAAATTTGTTTTGTTCTGCCTCCCTTGAGAATAATTTATACGTTTTGAAACCTAATTCGGTCAAAAGTGTTGTGAATGCATAATCTTTTAAAACGGCAGAAACACGAACTAAAATAATAAAAGTTTCTCCTAGAGAAAATGCCCATCTCTGGCATCTAAGGTTATGCCCCATTAATCTCAATAGGATTGAGAGACAAGTGAAGAGTGGACTTCTAAGCGAGTTAGAAGAGAACTCTTTACCAATATGTGAGTCATGCCTTGAAGGAAAAATGACCAAACGCCCTTTTAGTGGAAAATGATATAGAGCCAAAGAGCCTCTGGAGCTTATACATTCTGACCTTTGTGGTTTGATGAGTGTTAAAGCACGAGGAGGTTAAGAATACTTTGTATCATTCATAGATGACTATTCGAGGTATGGGTATATTTACCTAATGCATAGGAAGTCTAAAACTCTTGAAAAGTTCAAGGAGTACAAGATTGAGGTTGAAAACCTGTTAGGTAAAACCATTAAAACACATCGATCGGATCGAGGTGGAGAGTATATGGACTTTGAATTCCAGGACTATATGATAGAGCATGGAATTACATCCCAACTCTCAGCACCTAGTATGCCACAGCAGAATGGTGTATCGGAGAGGAGAAACAGAATCTTGTTAGACATGGTTCGGTCAATGATGAGCTATGCTCGTCCCCCTAATTCTTTTTGAGGTTACGCAGTGAAGACTGCAGTTTATATTTTGAACAATGTTCCGTCGAACATTGTTTCAGAAACACCTTTCGAACTCTAGAATTGACATAAAGGTAGTTTACACCACTTCTGGATTTTGGGATGTCCGACCCATGTGTTGGTGTCAAACACGAAGAAATTAGAACCTCGTTCAAAGTTGTGCCTCTTTTGTAGGTTACCCAAAAGAGACTAGGGGTGGTCTATTTTACGATCCTAAGGAAAATAAGTTGCTTGTGTCGACAAATGCCACTTTTCTTAAGGAAGACAACGCCAGGGATCATATACCAAGGAGTAAAATTGTGTTAAACGAAATGGACAGTTCATCAGCAAGAGTTGCTGATGGGGCTAATACGTCAACAAGTTTTGTTGATCCTAGCTTGTCTAGTCAAGTCCGTTCTCAAGAGTTGGGAATGCCTCGACGTAGTTGTTGGGATTTTTGTCCTAATCTCGTGTTTGTAAATTACAGTTTGAAATTAATAAAGTGTTATTCATTTCATTACTTTGTGTCTCGCAAATTTTACAAACTTTTCCAATAAACTAAGCTCTAGGGTCATTGAATTTATGAGAGAACTAGAACTTGAACGGTGTGTAGTGGACACACATGGAGGATCACGTTCGAGTTAATGACCCGAACGGCCTAAAGTATATGAATAGGGTTGGAGACCTAATCCTTGATACATTGTGGATGCGGCCCGCTTTGTATTACGATACAAACGAGGTGATCAGACTCGTTCATGTGATTGACATGCGAGTGGGGGCATCTTGTGCAATGAGATTGTACAAGACCGGACCGTGGATTATTAGACCTCACCGATGTAACACCGCTGTGATGAGACTAATAACCGTGAGATGACCATTAATGACTCGACCGATTCTGAGCGTGTTACGGACTCCATCACTGCGGGTCCGTCCTTTGACTAGTAGTATGGAGTGCGGGTGGTCACGATTACTCGCCCAATATGCCTATCTTCTCGTGGACGGGGACCAAGTAGGTAGTGGGGAACATAACTACGCGAGATGGAATTCACTCGTTCCCGCCTTTAGGGAAACTAGAGGGGTTGTTCCCTTAAGTGTTGTCTCCAAGACTTGAACAACGGGCGACCACCTTCTCACTGGCCCGAGAAGGCTGTTGCGTATGGTTGGACCCTCAACAATATGTTGTTCATTAGAGGAGCAGTTGGGACTTAAAGAACAAGAAGTTGACACAGGGGTAAAACGGTACTTTGATCCAACCGTGTCTACGAACAACTTGTGAAGGGTCGACTCATGGGTATTGGTTATATCAGTGGACATGTAATATTCTGCACTGACGAGAGAGCAGCTACGGGATTTAGTGGAGTGTTACCGTAGCTAATGAAGGTTGATTAACCGAGTCAAAGAGTTTTATAGGTTAATCTTGGATCATTGGAGCTCATCACTATAGGTCCATTAGGTCCCTCGGTTGGCTCAATCTGGGTTAAAAGAAGGGTTAATGATTTGGTGTGAATTGAAGTGTTTAATTTCACTTAAAGGACATTTATGTCATTTATATTAGATATGAATGATATAATATATAGTTTAATGTGAATGACATTCATAATAAACTATAGGTTAGCCTAATTGTTGAATTTGGGCTAATTGGAGAAATTAATTGAGAGAAATTAAATTGAATGTGATTCAATTTAATAAATCCACAATTACACAAATATGATTTGTAATATGAGATGTGAGATATCTTATAATATATGGTTATGGAAATATGATTTGCATAACCTATAGTTGTGGTAAAGTGGTAATAATGTGGAGATTTTAACTTCATTGACTGCGAGGATCCATTGGCTTATGATCAGGCAATAGTTGATGTTGACAAGGACAAATGGATCAAAGCTATGGGCCAGGAAATGGAGTCAATGTACTTCAATTCTGTTTGGGAGCTTGTGGATCAACCTGATGGGGTAAAACCTATAGGTTGCAAATGGATCTACAAGCGTAAACGTGGCGTAGATGGGAAGGTCCACAACTTCAAAGCACGACTAGTGGCAAAGAGTTTTACCGAGGTCGAAGGGGTTGATTATGAGGAAACCTTTTCACCTGTTGTCATGGTAAAGTCGATCAGGATCCTTCTGCCCATTACCTTGTATTATGATTACGAGGTATGACAGATGGATGTCAAGACCGCCTTTCTGAATGGCAACCTTGACGAAACCATCTACATGGACCAACCCAAAGGGTTTATTGCCCAAGGCCAAGAGAAAAAGGTTTGTTGGCTTCATAGGTCTATTTATGGACTAAAACAAGTCTCGAGGTCTTGGAATATAAGTTTTCATGAGGCAATCAAATCTTATGGCTTTGGTCAGAATGTTGACGAGTCTTGTGTCTACAAGAAAATCATCGACAAAACTATCGCATTTCTGATATTGTACGTGGATGATATTCTTCTCATTGGGAATGAGGTAGAATTTCTTACTGACGTAAAGAAATAGCTAGCTTCGCAATTCCAAATGAAAGATTTGGGAGAAGCTTAGTATGTTCTAGGTATCCAGATAGTTCAGAACCCGAAGAACAGAACGTTGGCCATGTCTCAATCGTCTTATATTGACAAGATGTTGTCTAGATATAAGATGCAGAACTCCAAGAAGGGCTTGCTGCCTATCAGGCACGGGGTTCACCTGTCTAAGGATCAGTGTCCTAAGACTCCTCAAGAGGTTGAGGATATGAGACGCATCCCCTATCCTTCAGCTGTAGGGAGCCTGATGTATGCCATGCTGTGTACTAGGCCCGACATCTGTTATGTACTAGGGATTTTCAGTAGGTATCAATCCAATCCAGGATTAGATCACTGGACAGCCGTAAAGGTAATCCTCAAGTATCTTAGGAGAACGAGGAACTACAGCTTAGTGTATGGCGGTGGGGATTTGATGTTTATGGGATACAAAGATTCTAACTTTCAGACCGATAAGGATTTTAGGAAATCCACTTCGGGGTCAGCTTTCATTCTCAATGGAGGTGTTGTAGTATGGCGAAGCATCAAGCAGGGATGCATCGCCGATGCCACTATGGAAGCAGAGTACGTTGCGGCTTGTGAAGCTGCAAAGGAAGTTGTTTGGCTTAGGAAGTTCATGACCGATTTGGAAGTTGTTCCAAATATGAACTTGCCAATCACACTTTTCTATGATAACAGTGGTGCAGTAGCCAACTCCAAGGAGCCTCGGAGCCATAAGAGAGGCAAACACATTGAGCGGAAGTATCACCTGATACGGGAGATTGTGCCATGCGAGACGTGACGATTCTGCGAGATAGCGTCGGAGCACAACATAACTGATCCATTTACAAAGCCCCTCACGGCTAAGGTATTTGAGGGTGACCTAGAGAGTCTAGGTCTTCGAGTACTTCCTGACTAGGGCAAGTGGGAGATATGTAAACGGGTATTCAATGCCCTAGTTTATTGAATTACTTCGTTGTAATTTATGTACATTTCATAAATGTATTTTCTCCACTAGCTTAGTCCAAGTGGGAGTTTGTTGGGATTTTTGTCCTAAACTCGTGTTTGTAAATTACTGTTTGAGATTAATAAAGAGTAATTCTTTTCATTATTTGTGTTTCGCATTTTATACAAATTTTGACCGATAAACTAAGCTCCAGGGTCATTCAATATATGAGAGAACTAGTACTTGAACAGTGTGTAGTGGACACACAGGGAGGATCACGCCCGAGTAAATGACCTGAACGGTCTACAGTATATGGATGGAGTTGGAGACCTAGTCCTGGATACACTGTGGATGCGTCCCGCTTTGTATTAAGATACAAACGAGGTGATCTGACTCCTTCATGTAGTTGACATGCGAGTGGGGGCATCCTATACAATGAGATTGTACAAGACCAGACCGTGAATTATTAGACCTACTAATGTAACACCGTTGACAGTAAGGACTAATAACTGAAGGGAATCGAATCCCGCAGCGGAAGCGATTGTGAATCGCGCGTTCTTAATTTTGTTACAACGATTACATACAAGAACAAATTTAACTAGATTAAGCATAAAAACAGAATATGGACAACAAGAAATATACCTTTGAAGAACTTTTCTTCAAGTGCTCCTTTCTCCCACGATCACGATCTCAGCAACTGGAACACGAACGGATGAAGACACGACCACTGGATCTTCTCCGTTGTTCTCTAGGTGAGGGAGGAATGTGGGTACCCTTTAGCTGAGATGAGATGTTGTGAGAGAGAGGTTTGTGTTTTGGAATTTTTCCAACAACACAACCAAGGCTTAAAATTCCTTAACCTAGTTGCATCTCATGCAACCATATATATAGGGAAATAGGATGGAAATGACCATTCTACCCTTCCTTTATTCTCTCATTAGTATATGGTTTATATGTGAATCTAATTCACATTACAACTATATATTATATCAATTATATCATATATAATTGATATAACACCTCATGTATGAAATTGAACACTTCAATTTCATTCCTAACTTTATACCCTCAATATTACCATGTTCAGCCAACGGAGGGACCTGATGGACCTACAGTTCATGAGCTCCAATGATGTGAGATTAACTGATCAAACTCTTTGATCCAGTTAATCAATATTCATTAACTACAAGTCACTCCACTATAGAATTGTAGCTGCATTCTCCTCACTGTAGATAATATTATGTCCACTAATTACCCATGAGTCGACCCTTCACAGGTTGTTCGTGATCACAGTTGGGTTAAATTACCGTTTTACCCCTATGATTACCTCTTTATTCCTTAAGCACCACTGATCCTCTAATGAACAACAAGTCTATGGTCCTACCACAGGCTCATACCCTCATAGAGGGCGAGGCCCCGTTGTTCAAGATTTGGAGTCAGTTATTAAGGGAACAACCTATCTAATTCCTTAGTATAGGAATGAGTGAATTTCATCTTGCACAGTTAAGTTCCCAGCTACCTACGAGGTTCTGTCCCTGAGAAGGTAGGCTTATTGAGTCGGCTACAGGCCACTTTCACCCACACTAGTCTAAGGACAAACCCTATAAGCAGGAGTTCTTAAGTCGCTTAGAATTCAGGTCGAGTCACTAATGACCATCTATAAATTGCTAGTCTTAGCCTATTAACGGTGTTACACTGGTTAGACTAATAATTTGTCGTCCGGTCTTGTATGAACTCTTCATACAGGATGCCCCCACTCGCATGTCAACTACATGAATGAGTTGGATTACCTCATTTGTACTAATTACAAAGTGGGTCGCATCCATGGTATTACCAGAATGAGGTTTCCAACCTTATTCTTATATCATAGACCATTTAGGTTATATTCTTGAACTCAATCCAAATAGTGTCCACTACACTGATGTTCAAGATATATATTATAACCTTGAAGCTTAGTTTATTGCATTTATAAAGCAAGACTGTAATTTTATCAAAACAAATAACCCTTTATTTATTTGATCAAAATTACACAACTTTAGGGCATAAATCCCAACAATCGCACACTTGACCTAAAGCTTGTGGAGTACTAAAACATTACAGTAATGTAAATACAATAAACTAGGGCATTTAAACCCTTTGTACAAAATACTCCCACTTCCCCTAGTTGGGGAAGACTTGTAAACCTAGACCTTCTAGGTGACTCTCAAATACTTTAGCCGTGAGAGCATTTGTAAAAGGATCAGCAATGTTGTGCTCTGAGGCTATATTCGTGACAATCACGTCTCCTCTATGCACGATCTCCCGGATGAGATGATACTTTCGCTCAATGTGCTTTCCCCTCTTGTGACTTTGGGATTCCCTCAAATTTGCCACTGCACCAATGTTATCGCAATACAGCGTGATGGGCAAAGTCAAATTTGGAACAACTTCAAAATTTAGCATGAATTTTCTTAACCAAACAGGCTCTTTAGCTGCTTCACAAACTGCTACATATTCGGCCTCCATGGTTGAATCTGCGATGCATCCTTGCTTGACGCTTCGCCATACTACAGCTCCTCCATTAAGAGTAAATACTGACCCTGATGTAGATTTTCGAGAATCTTTATCTTTCTGAAAGTCAGAATCCGTGTATCCTGTAAGGATCAAATCCTTAGCCCCATACACAAGCTTGTAGTTCCTTGTTCTCCGAAGATACTTAAGGATTGTTTTAACCATTGTCCAGTGTTCAAGTCCTGGATTGGATTGATACATACTGACCATTCCAACTGCAAAACAGATGTCAGGCCTAGTACACAGCATGGCGTACATCAGGCTCCCAACAGCAGATGCATAAGGAATTCGTCTCATATCCTCAACTCCTTGAGGTGTCTTAGGACACTGTTCCTTAGACAAATGGATTGCATGTCTAAAAGGCAACAAGCCCTTTTTGGAGTCTTGCATTTTAAACCTTGACAACATTTGGTCTATGTAAGATGTTTGAGACAAGGCTAGTTTTTTATTCTTGCGGTTCCAGACAATCTGGATCCCAAGAAAAAACTGTGCATCACCCAAATCTTTAATTTGGAATTGTGTAGCCAGCCAATCCTTAATGTCAGTAAGATAACCTACATAATTCCAATGAGTAAGATATCATCCACATAGAGAATTAGGAATGCGACAGAACTATTGATGATTTTCTTGTAAACAAAAGGTTCATCATCATTTTGGTCAAAACCATAAGATTTGATTGTCTCATCAAATCTTATATTCCAGGACCTAGATGCTTGTTTCAGTCCATAAATTGACCTTTTAAGCCTGCAAACCTTTTGCTCTTGTCCTGATTTAATGAACCCTTTGGGTTCTTCCATGTAGGTGTTTTCTTCAAGATTGTCATTCAAAAAGGTCGTCATGACATCCATTTGCCATACCTCATAGTCATAATATGCGGCAATGGAAAGTAGGATACGGATAGACTTTACCATAATAACAGGTGAAAAAGGTCTCATCATAGTAAATCCCTTCAACCTAGGTATAACCCTTTGCTACTAGTCTAGCTTTGAAGGTTTGCACCTTCCCATCTACACCACGCTTTCTCTTGTAGATCCACTTACAACCTATAGGTTTTACCCCATCAGGCTTATCTACAAGATCCCAAACAGAATTGAAGTACATAGACTCCATTTCTTGGTCCATGGCTATGACCCATTTGTCTTTGTCTTTGTCAACCATCGCTTGATTATAAGTCAATGGATCCTCGCAGTTGTCATCTGGTATAACAACTTGGGTTTCAGATAAACCCATGTAACGGTCAGGCTGTGTTACAACCCTCCCACTACGTCGAGGCTTACTCAACTCTTGAGATGGACTCTCTTGACTAGACAAGCTAGTATCAATAACTCTTGTTGATGTACTAGTTTTATTAGCAAACTTTGCTATTGTTCCGTCTAACTCACTCAACACAATTTTACTTCTTCGTTTGTGGTCCCTTATGTGGTCCTCCTCTAAGAAAGTGGCATTTGTCGACACAAAAACCTTATCTTCCTTAGGATCATAGAATAAACCACCTCTGGTTTCTTTTGGGTAGCCTACAAATAGGCACAATTTTGAACGTGAATCCAACTTTTTTGGATTTGTCACAAGCACATGCGCTGGACAGCCCCAAATTATTAAATGACATAAACTACATTTACGTCCTTTCCAGAGTTCAAAAGGTGTTTCAGAAACACTTTTTTAGGGCACATTATTCAAAATGTATACCGCAGTCTCTACTGCGTAACCCCAAAATGAACTAGGGAGATGAGCATAACTCATCATTGATCGAACCATGTCCAACAAGGTTCTATTTCTCCTTTCCGATACACCGTTTTGTTGTGGTGTGCCGGGAGCTGAGAGTTAGGATGAAATTCCATGTTCTATCATATAGTTTTAAAATTTTAAATCCATGTACTCTCCACCTCGATCTGATCGAAGTGTTTTAATAGTTTTACCTAATTGATTTTCAACCTCAGTCTTGAATTCCTTGAACTTTTCAAGTGCTTCACACTTGTGGTGCATTAGGTAAATATGCCCAAATCTAGAATAATCATCTATAAAAGAGATGAAATATTCATATCCTCCCCTGGCTTTAACATTCATCGGACCACAAAGGTCTGCAAGCATAAGCTCTAGAGGGTCTTTGGCTCTATAACCTTTTCCACTAAAAGGTCTTTTAGCATTTTGCCTTCTAGGCAGGATTCACATACAGGTAAAGTATTTTCTTCTAACTCATTTAAAAGTCCATTCTTTACCAATCTCTCAATCCTATTGAGATTAATGTGACCCAATCTTAGATGCCAAAGATGAGCATTTTCTTTAGGAGAAATTTTACATTTCTTAGTTTGTGCATTTGCAGTTTTAAATAATTCAATGTTCAAAACCATTTGAACTGAATTTGGCCTTAAAACATACAACCTATTTTCTAATGAAACTGAACATATTTCTATACATTTCTTTAAAATAAACACTTTATTCATAGAGAAGGAAACATAAATACATTGTTTTAAAAGGCAAGAAATTGAAATAACGTTTCTAGTAAACCCTGGTATCACTAATATATTGTACAACAACATATATTTCTTGCCAAAATAAAGCTTCATCGTGCCTACTGCTACAGTTGAGACGACTTCTCCATTTCCAACCCGGAGCATTATCACTCCTTTCTGTAGTTGCTGCTAGGAATCAATTCCCTGAAAAGAAGAGCAAACATGATTAGTGGCGCCTGAATCAAGTATCCAAGCAGTTTTATCATTATCCACTAAACAAGTTTCTAGGCAAAGTAAATCATATTTACCTTCCTTCTTCTTTTCTGAAATGTACTTCGGACAGTTCCGTTTCCAATGTTCGTCTTCGTTGCAGTGGAAACACTTTCATTTGTCACCAACGTTTTTGACTTTCTTGCCCTTCTGGGCGACAGCTTTGTCAGCTTGTTTCCCTTTACCAACTTCTTCATGTTCTTCTTCTTCCCTTTCAGGTTAGAATAAGATGAAGCCACTGTTTTGGTCCCAGAGGTCGAACCTCTGTGACAACTCCTACTGGCAACATTTGCCTCACCTTTCGATCCCTGAATTTTCATCAAAAATTGAAAGGTCTAGAGTTCATTCAGAAAGGAGGTAAGGTTAAAAGTAAGCTTGTTCATAACAGCATTACTTCTAAACTGTAGGAAACTATCTGGAAGGGTTTCCAGAATGAAGCTGACCTGGCTCGACTCATCGATGGAAGCACCATTCGACTCCGCGATGTTAAACTGCACCATCATATCCACGACATGATCCCGAACAGATGTACCCTCTGGCATCCTTGAGTTAAATATGTACTTTAGGGCATTGTGTCGGGCCTGTGTGGACTGTTGTCCAAACATATCCTACACAGAATCTATGATTTCCTTGGCGGTTATCATGCCCTCATGCTTCTTGGCTAATATGTCAGACATACTGTCCAGCATGTAGACCTTGGCCTTATCATTGGCCTTGATCCATCGATCATATGCATCACGAACATTTAGTGACGCATTCGAGCCTGGCACCTTAGGACACTCCTTAGTTAGCACAAACTTTAGATCATCCACTACCAATATAGTGTTCAGTTTGTTTTTCCACGTCATCATATTCTCTCCGGTTAACTTTTTCGCACCCAATAAGGAAATAATAGAGCTAGACATTTTTGCTGAAACATTTACAAACGAACTTGTTTGAGTTTCTTGCTATAACTCTAATCCAATCATGTTTTAGCTAATTATCAAATGATTTCTAGGTCATTTATAATTCGCAATGATACTCCAAAGGTTTAGAATGTATCACACCGAAGGGTAATAAAAAACACTCCTCCTCTAGTTCAAGACACTCTTGACCAAAACCTAATGCTAGAATAACACTTATTCCTATAGACTTTAGTTACCATTTTTCGGTCATGATACATACACAACTTATGTACCCCGTGAGTGTAACCTTCTGTCTTTAGATCCCAGAGTCTCCATCCAATAAAATCCGCCGAAGGGTGGACTAGATTGAAAAACAGACTAAGGAAATCTTTATCCCTTTTAGGTGTCTACTGTGTTTGATCCCCTATGATCAAGCCCTCCGAAGGGATTGTCTGGTCTAGGCCAAACTAGCAGGCTGACCATAGTGGTCTAACGGTGTAAACCGACAAAAGAGACCGTAGGTTTTGTTTTAACTAAACCTGCTCCCACTCACTATAAGTATCCTCTCCATTCACCTTGATATTGACTCATACAAACACCATCCGAAGGGGGACGCTCCCGTTTGCGGCACGAGGCCAAGTATGAGTCTCACGGTGTGAATTTTCCAGAGATAATGTAGGTGGGAAAATATGTATCGTATACACTTTTCCTCCCACTGAATACTTTAAAGTTATAGGAATCTTACTTAGGCTAAAACCCGGCTAATAGTTAGGTCTTTAATTTGTAAAATCACTTCCCATAACTCTATCAATTTGTGTCTCCACATGTTTGTTTGTTTGTTCGTATTTACTTCAACCAACTATCCATGTTATGTTTCTTTAGCTAAAATTGAGAATTAGTACCTTAGTAATTAATTAATCTAGAAACTCATTCCCGAGGACGATACTTGGACTCATAAATCACTATACTAAAACTTGACCCGTACACTGCGGTATTGCATTATCATAATATTACGCAACAAGTTTTTGGCATCGTTACCGGGGAATGGCGATTATTTAGATTAATTAATATTAGGAGAAAATTTGAAATTTTAGACTAAAGCTTGCTTGTTTGTCTTTCCTTAATTATTTTGTGTGATTGTTTGTTTCCTTATTTGTGTTATTTTAGTTTTGTGCATTTTTGAGTCTTTGTTTCCTGTTTTTGTTGTGTTGATATTGTGTGAAGTCTTGTTGTGAAATTACTGATTTTTCAAATATGACTTTGCATAATTTTGAGTTTCTACCATTCTATCACTCCTCTCAGGACCGTAGTTTTGTGCATCATGATTTTTCTGAATACCATGTGTCTAATTTTTACCATTCTGTACCTGACATATATGAAAACTCACATGAGGGTAGTTATTTAGGCACTTGGAACCAGAATTTTTCGTACCTTAACCAACCCTTAGAAAAATCTTCTCTGATGGACCAATTGGCTGAATACACATTAGATTTGAAATTGAAAAATTTGATCCATAGTGAATTAGAGAGGTTGGATAGGTTAGAAACTGAGGTGGTAGGACTTTGGGAAATAGTACAGGATAGAGCTCAATATCTTAACCACCTAGTAGTTTCCCTTAATGCCTTCACAGAGCAATTTCTTATCCTTACCACTCAGGAGATGCCACTTAGGAGGATTTGTTCAGAAGATAATGAGGATAGTTTGGGGGAGACTGAGGCACACCATGATCAGGTTAGTGAGGAGGACACTGGTGATACACTTAGTTCCACAGAAGAGATCCAGGTGATAGAGTTAGAGGCTGAGAAGTCTTCTTTCCCTTTATCCCTAGAAATTTCCTTTATTTTTTATAACCATTTGTCTTATACTCACGAGTCTTGCTTTGATTTCAGTTCCTTTCTTTTGATAAATAAAAATTCCAAAAATAATTTTCTATCTGGGGCTCAAGAAAAGCAGGATAGCCTTTTAGACTTAGAAGACTACATCAATTCGAGCAAGAAGGGCCCGGAAAAATACAAGCAATTTTATGTGCCCTGATAAGTCACCGTCTAGCTAAAGACGTTGAAGAAATCGCTTCTTGGGAGGCAACCCAAGTTTTATGTTTTATGTCTTTATTTTCTATTTTATTTTTTAGTTGTTTGTGTTTTTCTTTTTTATCTAATTTCTTTCTTTTCTTTTTGTTCCTCCAGGTGTATGCCCAAGGGGAGAGCGGCAGATTTGCACCATTTTGATCCTGAGATCGAGAGGACCTGTAGGAGACTCCTCAGGGAAGGAAGAGCAGAAACACAGACTATGGCTGATTAGGAGCTCATCAATAACCCTAAACCCATCAGGGAGTATTTCCAACCTATGTTTAATACTGAGCAGGCTGGAATAGTCCATGCCCCTATCAATGCTAATAATTTTGAACTTAAGACAGGGTTGATACAAATGGTTAGGGAAGGTGCTTTCAGAGGCTTAGCCACAGAAGATCCTAACTCTCATCTTCAAAACTTCTTAGAAATCTGTGGTACAGTTAAAATGAATGGTATCTCTGCTGATAAGTATTCGCTTACGTTTTTTTCCTTTCTCTTTGCAGGGCAGAGCCAAAGAATGGCTAGGGTCCCTTCCCTCAGGGAGTATCACTTCTTGGGAGGAGTTGGCCCAAGCCTTCATGACCAAATTCTTTCCACATGTAAAGGCTGCAAAGTTAAGGACTGAGATTGGAACATTCGAGCGGCGGGAGGGGAGAACAACTATTCGAGGCACGAGGCAGGTACAAAGACATGCTCGGAGGTGCCCACAACATGGGTACCCGGAATGGCTCAGTACAACTATTTTATAATGGACTGGAAGGTAAGACTAGGACCATTACGGATGCCATCCTGCTTTGGAGGGGCTTTCATGGCGAAAATCGCGCTGAAGCACGTGCCCTCCTAGAGGAAGTGTCAATCGCCAACTACCAATGGCCTCTGAAAATGACAGATCTAAGCCGATGTTGGATTATATCAAGCTGGGACGAGGTAACCTCTCTTAGATCTCATATGGCATCTCTCACTCATGTCCCGAATAATTTTGCAGGATCACCACAGACAGGGATGTCCTCTCAATGCTCCCAGCCAATTGGAGAATCTACTATGGAGCAATTGCACTACCTGAACAACAGAAGCAACACCTATGGAGGCAATCAGACTCAGAACAACCTCCCAACACATTACAATCCAGGTTTGAGGTATCATGAAAATTTTTCTTATGCTAACAACAAAAATGTGTTGAATCCTCATGTTGCATAAAATTATATTGCAATACCGCAGTGTACGGATCAAGTTTTAGTATAGTGATTTATAAGTCCAAGTATCGTCCTCGGGAATGGGTTTCTAGATTAATTAAGTACTAAGATACTAATTCTCAAATTTAGCTAAAGCAACAAAACATGGATAGGTGTTTGACGAACAAGACAACCAAACAAACAAACATGTAGAGACACGAATTGATAGAATTAAAGGAAGTGATTTTACAAGTTAATAACCTAACTACACGTGAATTGATCTCATGAGATGAATTTATAAACAAGAAGTAAACTACTCAAGAAAACCTCTCGGTTCTTAGTGAGCCTCACACATGCAATAGAATTCATAGTCTCCATACGAACCTACAACATGCATGGCATTAAGCAACTTCTTTAAGTGTTTCCCTAAGAATTCTAGATCACTCTCGTGCCAGACTACTAAGGGTTTTGACAATTTTTGCTCTAATTCAAGTTTTATCTCTCGAGTCCACTTGAATCAACGAATTAAGGAGTGCAGGGCGATTGGCCAAAAATAAGAACAAAACATGCTTCAATATATTGTAATAAAGTCATAAAAAATAAATCAAATCCTACTACAATGTTTAGCTACTCTAAATCACATGAAAAACAAACTAAACAAGTAGAAAACGTCTTAGAACGCTATTACAAATTGAAAGAAAGAGAAATAAACTTAGGTGTCGATGCCGGTCCTTCGTCTCCGAGCTCCCGTCTTCGATCTCGAACCTCCACGAATGCTTTGGCTCTCAAAATCACTCTTTTCTCCCTTCTTACAAGGTATATTTCGAATTTAGGGCAAAACTCTACCAAATTGTGCTCCCTTTTCCAAGAATCATAAGGTTGTATTTATAGGCATCAATGGGGCAGCGTTGCAACGCTAGGGACAACGTTACAACGTTGTACCCTAGGCGCGTATCAAATATGGAAACTATCGACAGCGTTGCAACGCCAGGGACAGCGTTGCAACGTTGTTACCCTAACGCGCGCGCTCCTTATCGAAGTAGCGTTGCGACGCGCAAAGCGCGGCGTTACAACGCTACTCCGCACGGTCTTCATAAGCGTCTTCTTATCGAGATGGCGTTGCAATGCCAAAAGGCAGCGTTGCAACGCCATCTCCTGTAGCCTACAAAGCCTCTTGGCTGCACATTCGGCGTTGAACGCTCTATATGGCGTTGCAACGCCATCACCTCGGGTCTTAAAACTTAGTTTGATCCTTTCACTTCCATTTGATGTCGTATTTAGCTCCAAATAGCCTTGTTTTGTTCCCGAGTGATCCAGATTGTCTCCAATAGCTCCGTTTAAGCTCTCAACCTGAAATTGAATAAATTAACCACGTAAAAGCCCTGAAATCATCATAAAACTAGCAATAATTAAGCCTAAGGATAGCACATTTTGTGTGCTATCACCTCCTACAGGGCATGCTTCTACATCAGAGAGGAAACCATCTCTGGAAGACACATTGCACTCCTTCATAGTTGAATCCGAAAGTCGGTCCAACCAAATTGGAGAATGCAAATCACGATTTATCTGGTATAGTGACCAATCATGGAGCCGCAATAAAGAACATAGAGACCAGTTGGCCAAATGAACACATCACTCCGAACCTTTGCAAGCAAGGAAAGAAACACCTTGAGGGAGTCCAGTCTAGCTAAAGACGTTAAAGAAAGCGCTTCTTGGGAGGCAACCCAAGCTTTACATTTCATTTACGTTTTTGTTTTTGCTTTAGTTGTTTTATTTGTTTGCTTAGTTCTTAGTTAGTTGTTGTTTTACTTCATAGGTTGTGGAGATGCCCTTCTTCGTTGAAATCCATGCTCCCATTCTGAGGAATTCCAACACACATGCTTTGGCTATCCAAGGAACTCACAAAGATCTCCATAACTCAGGACAGTATTGTTCACTCTTACCCTTATACTTAATTTGTGCTTATTTTCTGCAAACATTGGGGACAATGTTTAGTTTAAGTTTGGGGGTGGGATGTTATTTAACTGTTGTGACTGTCCTGAGTATGTGCTGGAATTGCTGATTGATCTTTTGCATAAGTATGAGCATGATAGCCTAGAAAGAGATATAATTGAAAATCTTTGTGATTCTGCTGAAACCTGAAAGCATGACATGAATTTGAGCTAATTTAAAAATTTTCTTGAGTTTTTCCTACATTATATGCACATAGCCTGTGTTCCTGTAGTTTTGAAATGCTTAGAAAAAAGTTATTAGGTTTAGAAGTTTGATGTCACCTCGATAGGTCCGGGAACTGATTTGAGAGTTAAACTGCAGGATAGGGTGAATAACAATATTAAGTGCATGATCTGTACACTATGTGAAATAGTTTGTTTTTGTTTATTGTTTGCTAAAGAAAAAAAATCGTGAGGGCAAAAAGAGCTACCTTTACTGTGATCAGTTAGGCCACTCATTGAGCGAGTGCTCTGGGTAAGGATCCCTGCAGTGGATGTGTGAAAGCTAGTGTCCTTGCACAAAAAAAAAAAGAAGAAAATAGAAAAAATGAAAAAAGTGATTAAGTGCTGAGTAATGTTGTTTATTTCTTGAATGTGGAGAGGCTCAAAGATTAGTAATTAAGACCAGTATAGGGGGAAGTTTAATAGAGAATCTAATAAAGTTGATCCGGGCTTAGTAAAAATGAAGGGAACATAGGCTAATCACACACACACGTAGGAACACTTAGGATAAGTTTTAAATTACTTGTTCAAGTGTTATGTTTAAGGGTTTCCTGTGATTGCAAGATTTTCTCTTAAATTTTTTAGGCTTGAATCAAATATATGTTTAAGAACAATCTAATGTTTAACTCTGTTTTTGCTCGGGACTAGCAAAAGGTTAAGTTTGGGGGTGTTTGATAGCACACAAAATGTGCTATCCTTAGGCTTAATTGTTGTTAGTTTTATGATGATTTCAGGACTTTTACGTGGTTAATTTATTCAATTTCAGGTTAAGAGCTTAAACGGAGCTATTGGAGACAATTTGGATCACTCGGGATCAAAACGAGGCTATTTGGAGCTAAAGATAACATCAATTGGAAGAGAAAGAACCAATCCAAGCATGATGACCCGAGGCGATGGCGTTGCAACGCTGTTTATAGCGTTGCAACGCCGAATGTGCAGCCAAGGCGTGTTGAAGACCCCAGGCGAAAGCGTTGCAACGCTTCCTAACGCTATCTCGATAAGAAGGCATGCACGAGGAACCGCACAGCGGGCATTGCAACGCTGCCTCGCAGCGTCGCAATGCCATTTCGACAAGGAGCGCGCACGTTAGGGTAGCGGCGTTGCAACGCTGCCTTCAGCGTTGCAACGCCATCGATTATTTCCTTAAGTGTCAGCCGCCTAGGGCACAGCATTGCAACGCTGTCCCTAGCGTTGCAACGTTGTGCCGATAATGCCTATAAATACAACATGTTGTTTTCATTACAAGGGAGCCAAATTTGGTAGAGTTTTGCCCTAATCTTGAAATACACCTTGTAAGAAGAGTGAAAAGAGTAATTTTGGGAGCCAAAGCATTCGTGGAGATTCGAGATCGAAGACGGGAGCTCGGAGACGAAGGACCGACATCGACACCTAAGTTTAATTTCCTTTTCTTTCAACTTGTAATAGCGTTCTAAGACGTTTTCTACTTGTTTAGTTTGATTTTCATGTGATTTAGAGTAGCTAAACATTGTAGCTAGGATTTGATTTGCTTGTTATGACTTTATTACAATGTATTGAAGCATGTTTTGTTCTTATTTTTGACAATTCGTTCTTGACTTCTTAATTTGTTGATTTAAGTGGACTCGAGAGATAAAACTTGAATTAGAGCAAAATTGCCAAAACCCTTAGAATTCTGGCATGAGAATGACTTAGAAATCTTAGGGAAACACATAAAGGAGTTGCTTAATGTCGTGCATGCTTAGATTTTATATGGAGACTATAGGATTTATTGTATGTGCGAGGCTCTTGAGAGATCGAGAGACTTTCTTGAGTATTTTACTTCTTGTTTATAATTTCATCTCATTGGTTCAATGCATGTGTTAGTTAGGTCTTTAATTTGTAAAATCACTTCCCATAACTCTATCAATTTGTGTCTCCACATGTTTGTTTGTTTGTTCGTATTTACTTCAACCAACTATCCATGTTATGTTTCTTTAGCTAAAATTGAGAATTAGTACCTTAGTAATTAATTAATCTAGAAACCCATTCCCGAGGACGATACTTGGACTCATAAATCACTATACTAAAACTTGACCCGTACACTGCGGTATTGCATTATCATAATATTACTCAACAGTAGGCTTATTGAGTCGGCTACATGCCACTCTCACCCATACTAGTCTAAGGACAAATCCCTATAAGCAGGAGTTCTTAACTCGCTCAAGATTCAGGTCGAGTCACTAATGACCATCTATTAATTACTAGTCTTATCCTGCTAACGGTGTTACACTGGTTAGACTAATAATTTGCGGTCCGGTCTTGTATGAACTCTTCATACAGGATGCCCCCACTCGCATGTCAACTATATGAATGAGTTGGATTACCTAATTTGTACTAATTACAAAGTGGGTCGCATCTAGGTGTTATTAGAATGAGGTTTCCAACCTTATTCTTATACCATAGACCATTTAGGTTATATTCTTAAACTCAATCCAAATAGTGTCCACTACACTGATGTTCAAGATATATATTATAACCTTGGAGCTTAGTTTATTGGATTTATAAACCAAGACTGTAATTTTATCAAAACAAATAACTCTTTATTTATTTGATCAAAATTACACAAGTTTAGGGCATAAATCCCAACAATAACTTCGTAGATGACCATTAGTGACTCACCTGAATCCTGAGCGTGTTACGGACTCCTGTCTGTGGGGTCTGTCTTTTTACCAGTACGGGTGAGGGTGGTCACAGTTACTCGCCCAATATGCCTACCTTCTCAGGGACAGGACCAAGTAGGGAGCTGGAAACTTAACTACGCGAGATGGAATTCACTCGTTTCCGCCTTTAGGGAAACTAGAGGGGTTATTCCCTTAAGTGTTGTCTCCAGTGCTTGGACAACGGGCGCCCACTCTCTCACTGGCAGGAGAGAGTTGTTGTGTATGGTCGGACCATTACAACGTTGTTGTTCATTAGAGGAGCAGTGTGGACTTAAGGAGCAAGAAGTAGACACAGGGGTAAAACGGTAATTTGACCCAGCAGTGTCTACGAACAACATATGAAGGGTCGACTCATGGGCATTGGTTATATCAATGGACACGTAATATTCTGCACTGACGGGAGTGCAGCTACGGGCTTTAGTGGAGTGTTACCGTAGCTAATGAAGGTTGATTAACCGGGTCAAAGAGTTTGATAGGTTAATCTCGGATCATTGGAGCTCGTCACAGTAGATCCATTAGGTCCATCGGTTGGCTCTACCTAGGTTAAAAAAAGGGGTAATGTTTTGGTGTGAATTGAAGTGTTCAATTTCACTTAAAGGGCATTTATGTCATTTATATGAGATATGAATGATATAATATATAGTTTAATGTGAATAAGATTCATATTAAACTATAGGTTAGCCTAATTGTTGAATTACGGCTAATTGGAGAAATTAATTGAGAGAAATTAAATTGAATGTGATTCAATTTAATAAATCCACATTATTGCAAATATGATTTGTAATATGAGATATGAGATATCTTATAATATATGGTTATGCAAATATGATTTGCATAACCTATAGTTGTGGTAAAGTGGTAATAATGTGGAGATTTTAACTCCATCATTTTCCACTATTTAAACCCTTCTTGCATGAAGGAAATGATCCAATTCTCTCATTTTTTGGATTTTCACCAAAAATAAGAGAAAACATTCTCTCTCAATTCTCTCTCAATTACTCTCATCCCTTCTCCAAAGCGCAAAAGTGCCACTACTTTCCTTCTTCCAAAAGAAGAACAACCAAGACTCCGATTGGTTGTATTCGATCTTTGTTCGAGAAAAAAGTTCGAGAAGTTCGGGATCGTTGGGAGAACACGAAGAGTTCGTGAATCTGGAAATGAGTTTTTGAAGAGGGTCTTCAACAAGTAAGTATCTTGTATTTACTGTTTTTTCCATTCCATTTAAGCATATTTAGCCTAAACTATTAGATAATTGATTTTAATGAAATTGAGTAGCATAACGATACCACGACGATTCGATCGTCTTCCGCTGCGTTGGGATTCTCATTCCCTTCAGCGTCTAGCTCCCGCAATGGCAGCGTTGAGACGCCGATGAACAGCGTCTCAACGCTGTAGACATAACAACAAGCTCCTCTTGTTGTTCTTCGTCGTTTCTCGCCCGTTTCTGCTCCGATTTCTTCACAGAAACTCTTGCAACGAACGACTCAGACTTACAGACTCAATTTACATTAAAATGCCCAAAAACAATAGGCCCTTACATTGATCACATCAACATAAAAATGTAAATCTAAACAAGTGTCAAAACCGAAAACATCTATCATGCAAACCAACAATTTATCTCATAAATTAAAGGCAATACCCACCTAATTTTAACGAAAAACAGTGCACAACAAGAACCAACGAGTGGCTCTGATACCATTTAAAGGGAATGAAACTCTCCGCGCAGCGGAAGACGACCAAATCGTCGCGGTATTATTGTGCTACTTAGTTTCGTTAAAACTATCTAACTCTTAGATAAGGCAACATGCATAAAAACTAAAAGAAACAACAAGATTTCGTTACTTGTTGAAGACAGTCTTCAATTTCCTTTCCGTTCACGATCACGAACTCTTCGTGTGCTCCTCGATCTCTATGAACACGAATTCTTCTCACGAACAAGAACGAACACAACCAATAGGCTACTCGGTTGTTCTTCTTTTGGAAGAAGGAAGATGGTGGGATCTTCTTTGTTTTGGTGAAGGGAGGAGAATTCTTGAGAAAGAATTGAGAGAAGGAGTTTGCTTCTTTTGGTGAGAAATCCAAAAATTAGCAAATGCTTGAACAACCCTTCTTGCAAAGGGGTTTAAATAATGGAGATAGATGGAGTTGAAATCTCCACCTATTTACCATTTTACCACAACAATAGGTTATGCAAATCATATTTGCATAACCATATATTATAAGATATCTCATATCTCATTTTACAAATCACATTTGTATAATTGTGGATTTATTAAATTGAATCACATTCAATTTAATATCTCTCAATCTAATTTCTCCTAATTAGCCCTAATTCAACAATTAGGCAAATTTATAGTTTATTATGAATCTCATTCACATTAAACTATATATTATATCATTCATATCTCATATAAATGACATAAATACCCTTTAGTGAAATTGAACACTTCAATTCACACCAAAACTGTAAACCTTCTTTTAACCCAGTTTGAGCCAACCGA
Organism: Trichosanthes cucumerina; assembly: GCA_036507285.1. NCBI lineage: Eukaryota > Viridiplantae > Streptophyta > Magnoliopsida > Cucurbitales > Cucurbitaceae > Trichosanthes > Trichosanthes cucumerina. Next base: position 58,379,049 of record CM071838.1, read on the forward strand.
GGGACCTAATGGACTTACAGTGACAGACTCAAATGATCCGAGATTAACCTATCAAACTCTTTGACCCGGTTAATCAACATTCATTAGCTACGGTAACACTCCACTAAAGCCCGTAGCTGCACTCCCGTCAGTGTAAAATATTACGTGTCCACTGATATAACCAATGCCCATGAGTTGATCCTTCACAGGTTGTTCGTAGACATTGCTGGGTCAAATTACCGTTTTACCCTTGTGTCTACTTTTTGTTCCTTAAGTCCTCACTGCTCCTCTAATGAACAACAACGTTGTAATGGTCCAACCATACACAACAACCCTCTCGGGCCAGTGAGAGGGTGGGCACCCGTTGTCCAAGCCCTGGAGATAACACTTAAGGGAACAACCCCTCTAGTTTCCCTAAAGGCGGGAACGAGTGAATTCCATCTCGCGAAGTTAAGTTTCCAGCTCCCTACTTGGTGCTGTCCCTGAGAAGATAGGCATATTGGGCGAGTAACTGTGACCACCCTCACCCGTACTAATCAAAAGACAGACCCCGCAGACAGGAGTCCGTAACACGCTCAAGATTCAGGTCGAGTCACTAACGGTCATCTACGAAGTTATTAGTTCTTACTGTCAACGGTGTTACATCAGTAGGTCTAATAATTCTCGGTTCGGTCTTGTACAATCTCATTGTACACGATGCCCCCACTCGCATGTCAACCACATGAACGAGTCATATCACCTCGTTTGTATCTTAATACAAAGCAGGCCGCATCCACAATGTATCCAGGATTAGGTCTCCAACCACATCCATATACTGTAGATCGTTCGGATCATTCACTCGAACGTGATCCTCCTTGTGTGTCCACTACATACCGTTCAAGTTCTAGTTCTCTCATGTATTCAATGACCCTGGAGCTTGGTTTATCGGTCAAAGTTTGTAATTAATGCGAGACACAAAAGATGAAATAAATAACTCTTTATTAATTTCAAAATAGTAATTTACAAACTAAACGAGATTAGGACAAACATCCCAATAATACTAATACCTACCTAAATTAAAATAAAAAAGTAGGGGTGAATATGTGCATAAAAAAAGGAATAAAATTCATATTGAAGAGTAAAAGTTCTAAATAATGAATTTTATTGAAAAAGAAATATTGATATCAAACCCAATATCCATTACTTTTGCAAATATCCCTAACATATATTTGAAAAATAGTAATATATATTGCAATTTTATAATTGATCACATAGTTGAGTTTTGAAATTGTAGACAAATGTGTTTGTATTTGATTGGTAGACAATGAATAAACGTTTTTCTTGTAAAGTATTAATACTAATACCTAAGTACATTAAAATAAATAGATTAATGGTGAACATGTGCTTAAAAAGAAGAAACTCATTCATATTGAAGAATATGTTCTCAATAACATATGATAAAAAATGAATTTTATTGGAAAAGAAAAATTGGTATCAATCCCAATATCTAATACTTTTCTAAATATCTCATAAATCTTGCAAATGGTAATATATATTGTAAATTTGTAGTTGATCTCGTAATAAAGTTTTAAAATTGTAGGCAAATATGTTTGTCATTGATTTGGTGGAAACAAAAAATGTAAGGAAAAAAGTCACAAAAAAATCAAACTTATTCAGTTTACAAAAAACTGAACCATATACACCTGACATAATAACTCAACTCTGCACCCCCAAACACTTCCTGACTCAATTCAACTCAACTCTCCACCCCAAACACTGATTTCCAGAACTCACTAATAAAACAACTCTACACAACTCAACCCAACTCAACTCAACCCAACTCTGCGATCCAAACGCCCCATTTAGAGTTTTAATTCTTACAATAATAATTAGTTTAGAATTTTAATTGATTGAATCTGCAAAATTTAGCGGTATAAACAGAGTTTTTTTTCAAAACTTGCTAAAATCTTAATGTGTTTCTAAAAAATTTAAAGCTAAAAGAAATGTTAGTAAATAAAATCTGGTTTTTAAAAGTAGATAACAACTAAATACAAAACTACTGTGAGATGGAACTTTAAAAACAATTTTTAAATTTTTATTCTTTAAATTTGGCTAAGATCTTAAAGAGAATTAAAAAAGAAAAGAAAAAATATCAGAATGTATAAACTTAACAATCAATCTATCATCAACCTTTAAAAAAGCTGTCATTCATCTCTTTTTAAAAAAAAAAAAAATTGAAATTAAAATTAAAAGTACAATTATTGTGTCCTATTACTATATGACCTTTAATATTGAAATCTGTTTCTTTATTCCCATTGCAAAAGATATATATTTTTCAAAGAAAAACAAAACACAAAAAAGTTGGTGCTCTCTTTTGGGTGATGTGCACATTCTCCCTAACTTAGACCATCATTTTTACCCTGTATAATGATTGTTTCAAAGACAATTTTCAAAGCTCCCAAAAACACACCCTTCTCCAAGCATAGAGTTTGCTTCTGATGAGACTTCATAAATTCCCTAGTTTACTTAGCTTCAAGGTTAAAAATAACATAAACTAAAATACTCACTAATTACTTAAAAAAAATATACAATAAATAATAGCAAGATATTATCCAACCCAAGAAGAGAATATTCAAACTTTATAATCATAAAATAAGACAATAGTAATATCTGGCTCTTTGAATTATACGCTTAAGTGACTAAATTGTTTATGTTTCTCATTTTACACATTAATTAGTCATTTCAAATAAGATAATACTGGGGTTTAGATGCCTTTAGATAATATTTTTTTTTAATTGATCAAGTGCATTTAAAATAAAATTTAAAGTTCATAAAACCATTGCAATATTTGAAAACTATAAAAGCCAACTTAACTGTTTAATAAATCAATCAAGATTTTATCAAAATAAAAAGCATTAAATAGACACTAAACTTTGAAGATAAAAATTTATAATTTATGTTTGATAATCATTTAATTTTTAATTTATTAGTTTTTAAAAGTGCACAATTTAGGTGGAATGACCACTTATTTAAATTATTATTTTTTTTTTTTTTTGGTGATTATCAAGTGGATTGCAAAATAGATGGGTGTAGGTAAGTATTTTTCTCTAATATTAGTTTCAACTTTCTATATCAAATACTTTTGAATTTTTAGTCAAATTCTAAAAATTTTAAGACTACCTCCACTAGTTTTTAAAAGTTAGCTTAGTTTTTGAAAACGAAAATAATCTTTTTCAAAAAATGAACTGTTCTTAGCTTTGAGAATTTATAAAAATCCCTTTAGATTATCAAGGTAAACCCAATAAAACTTTTTGAAAGGGATAAAAATACTTTACCGTATTCTAAAAACCATCTCAAATCCACCTAATCACGCATCAAAAAGTTCATGAGCCAAAAATATGAACCAAAACAGCCTTTAAAACTGTACATAAACATACATATATGTTAACAAAGTTACATCAAATTTACCATCAAAATTTGTTAAAAATGATGAAGAAGATTAGTTAGATCACATGGAAAACCCCATACAAAACAGATCACAAAGAACACCCCAAAAAAATATTTAAAAAAAAAACGAAAAGAGAATCTTTAATTTACAGTTAGATTAGAGCGTTGTCTGTTTGGCGAAGAAGGTAGGGTTATCATCTCCGGCCATAATAACCACAACTGTCGGCTCCGAATCCCGGTCGGTATTGGCCGGTTTTTCTTCGTCGGCGGCGGCAGTGGCGGCAGCAGAGGATTCGGAATCAGAAGGGGAATGCAAGTAGGAGCAAGAGAGGACGAGCAACGCAATGGCGATGAGACCCAAAACGATGGCTAAGCCTGTGAACAGATATGGGATCGGAGAGTGCCAGTTTCCGAATCCGGCGTCTATGGCGGCGGCGGCGCCGGTGGAGTTTCTTGGACTTGGACTTGAAGTTGCAGGTCTCATTGGTTTTTGTTTTGTGATTTTTTTGGGATTTGGGTTTGTTTTTCAATGTTATTCTACAAAATTTGGCATTTAGATTGGCTTCCCTCATGGATGTATTTATATGCCAATTTATCAATTGTGGTTTTGGGTTCTTTTGGGTGGAGTTTTGTTCTTGAAACTTTACCCTTTTGCCCTTTCATTTGCAAATGATTGAAGTCATGTTTGGGATTTTTTGGATAATTATTGAGAAATTTTAATTTTCTTTTATTTGTGGTTAGTAAAATTGATTCTTACTCTCATCACTATTTTATTTTTTGTTTTTAATTTTTGAAAGTTAAACTTATTTTCATCTAATTTCTCTACAATAGAGATAATCTACTTTAAGCAAGTATTTGAACTCTTAGCCAAATTAAAAAAATAAAGTCAAATTTTCTAAAACTATTTTTTTAGTTTTCAAAAATTAGCTTGGTTTTTGAAAACATAGGTACAAAGTAGATAAGAAAAACATATAAACTCATGAGTAGAAGTAGTATTTTTAGGTTTAAATTTCAAAAGCTAAAAATTAAAAACAAAATTGTTATCAAACAGTTTCGGAATAATTTAGATAAAAGCAGTCTACACCATTAGACATATTGACTTCTATAAGAATCTACTCTAAATGATAATGTTTTAAATTCTTTTTCAAATGCTTTTATTTCTTATCTACAACAAAAAATTTTAAAATATATTCTTTACCATTTATCTCATCTTATAATTTTTATTTTTAAATTTAATCTATTGTTTCTAATTTTTTTTTTTACCTTTTTTTTAAATTTAAACTAAAATTAGATTTTACTTGAAATATTATGTTAACAAATGTTTTTCTTATATTTTTATCAAATTATTTAATTTAAAGAAAATATAATTTGTAATTTAGATTCTTATATTAAATTTTATACAATTATTTTATAAAAAAATTAAAGCTAAATATTGATACAAGTTCATGTTAAATTCAAATATATGTTTGTTTTGGTCATTATAAGTCGCAACAATTGTAGCACTTTTTTTCATGTTTAAGTATGAAATTTACCAAACACTAATGTTCTTAAAAGGGAAGGTGAAAGTAATTATTTCAAAAGTTACAACAATCTCAAAATGAGCTTAAGGGGGTGTTTCGTTTATGGGGTTGGGTTGGGTTGAGTTGGGTTAATAACCCAACTCCTTGTTTTGTTCACCAACAATTATAACCGGTGACTTAATAACGCAACTCCATAGAGTTGAGTTATTAACTCAACCTTATGGTACTTTCCGACAACTTTTTGATGACGGTCTGACGACTTTTCGACGACGGTCCGACGACTCTCCGACGACAGTCCAGCGAGATGAAGAAAGTGGAGAAAAGAAGAATATGAGGAGAGTTTTGAAGTGTGCCTTTAAGTTGCTAATACTCTAGTTTAAATAGACACCAAAAAGTCCTAATCCTTTTAGAACAAGAAATTCTAATCCTTTGAAAAAAAGAAATCCTAAACCTTTTTAGAACAGAAATTCTAATCCTTTTTAAACATTGAAACACCCTTTCCTAATTCTGATTTGATTATCCAAAGATTCAAATTTAAAACAAATACAATTAAAGCACCTACTTTTATAGGGCGTCACAATATACCCATCTAAGAAAAACTTTTGTCCTCGAAAGTTGCTAGAACTTTACAACGATCACGTCCTCGAGCCATAATCTAAACTTAAACTCTAAACTATCTTAGCACAAGAACAAAGAACTCAGAAGTATAACATAACAAGTGTCAACACACAAACAACTCAAATAACTTTAATTACTTTACAAAATAAAAGAAAACCTGGAGATAACAAGGCGAGTTCCTGCGAGAGACTATAAGGATCGTTGCCTACGATGTAGGCGAATATGCAGAATCTAAAACACATGCTCTGATATCAACTGTAACGACCCTAATTTTTCAAAACTCAAAATTTCCTAGGGTCATTACTAAGCAACACCACCTGCACCGAAAATTTCAGTAGCATAACGGTGCTGCTAGGATCTTGATGACATATATAATATTTTGTAGCTATGCAACTTGAATATTGTTGGGATTTGTGCCCTAAAACTTGTAGTTTGTAATTATGTTCTAATTAATGTAATAAAGTGTTATTATTTCAATAAAGTGTTATTGTTCGTTATCTACGAGTTTGTATTTATTTAAACCCTAAATCCAATAAACTAAACATCCAAGGTTGTTAAATGAATCTTTAACTGAATGTAATGTACATAAAAGGATCTCGGTTCGAGATACAGCCTAAAGGGTCTATAGTTAGGGGATAAGGTTTGGGTACCTTACTCTGGTTAAACTATGAATGTGGCCCACTTTGTATTTGATACAAACACTGTGATCCTAACGTGTTCGTGTAGATGAAATGTAAGTGGGGATATCCTATGTAATGAGATTACAAAAGACTGGACTACGAAATAGTAATCTCTAGTTGTAACTCCGTTGACTAGTTAGGTTTCTATTTCACTAGGATGACCTAGGCAACTTGATCTCAATCTCGAAAGGTGTTACTTAACTCCTGTCGCAAGGGATTTTCCTTTGACTAGTATGGGTGAGAGTGGCCAGATTCACCGACTCAATATGCCTACCTTCTTGGGGACAAGACCGAGTGAGCGGCTGGGAACTTAACTTAGCAAGATGGAATTCACTCCTTCCCGCCTACTAGGGTAAGTAGAGGAATGTTCCCTTATGTGGTGTCTCCGGGACTTGAACAAAGAGCCCGACCCTTTCATTGGCCCGAGACGGACTATGTTTGTTGGTAGGACCACAAACAAATTGTTCATTAGAGAAGCACTGGTACTTAAGTCACAAGATGTAACCCAGGGGTAAAACGGTAATTTGACCCAGTTGGTGTTACGAACATTCGTGAAGGATTGACTTGCTGTTATTGGTTAATATCCATGGACACAGAAATATATCTGCAGTGAGAAGAGTGCAGTCGTGAGACTTTAGTGGAGTGTTCCCGCAGTTAACGAATGTTGATTGGGAGGTTAATGAGATTAACCGAGCAATCTCGTATCGTTGGAGCTTCTGATCTGTAGGTCCATTAGGTCCACCTTTTAGCTCGTAAAGGGTTCTTAGATCATTTGAATTTGAAATGTTCAAATTCATTAGGGAATATATTTTATGTATTTAGATACGACATAATATATAGTTTTGGAACTATATATTATAAATTTAATGTGAATATGATTCATATTAAATTATATGAGAGAATTGAATATTTGAAAGAGTTCAAATATTATATTAAATCTGAATGTGATTCACATTTGAAAACTATAAGTTAAAATTTAATGTGCACTACTGGATGTACATTAAAACTATAGGTTAAAGGGTAATATGATTAAATGAGATTTAATCTAAATTAAATATATGATATTTAATTTGTATTATTTAAATTAATAATTAAATTAGATTTAGTTATTATTTATTTATTTATTATTATTATTATTATTTTAATAATAAAATAAGGGAACGTGTCATCCAGACACGTTCCCACTACCCCCTTCTTCTCCCTATTGACAGTTTAACAGGGAGAAGAGGGTTGATGATCGATGATCGATCATTGGATGATTGAAGCAATTTTGAGAATTGTTGTCTCTCAAGAATTCTCTCTCTCACTCTCATACTCCCAAAAAAATTATCCAAAAGTTGGAATCCTTCCCACCAAGGAAAGATCTAAGCACTTAGAGACATAGAGGGTTTTCCTTGTGGTGTTGTCCAACTGAAGAAAACAGAGAAGTTTCTTGGGTGTTGATGTGTTGCTGAACATTGGAGCAAGGAGTTGTTGTACTAGAGACTTAGAAACTACAAAGGTAATATTCTTCTTCTCCATTTTTTTTTAATGCTAGACATATGTATGTTTGTATGCAATTAATCCATGCCTAATTAGATTAGAGTTATTTATATGCTTGTTCTGTATTTTGTCAATGTACTCGTTTTTGCTTCAACCTAAACAATCAAGCAATTACGATCCCAAACACCGTTTTCACTGCTCAAGGAGATCAGATCTCCATCAAATATGACATAAAATATTAAAGTATGTTGACATATTTTTAACATCTTCACAACGTAAACTATTTATTCTATTCTAAAGATGTCTATAGACAATGCATGTGTTTAGACTATTAATACTAAATTAATACCTACCTAAATTCAAATAAAAAAGTAGTGGTGAAAATGAAAGAGTCTATATTAAGAAAGCGGAAGCAATTTTTGATCTTGAACACTCTAAGTTGATCAATTTTGTAAAATAAAATGCATGCTCAAAGCTGGAAAAACAGAGGGATAGAAAACTCAAATTTGAAGATCAAATTCTCTTCACCCGGTGGATGATTTTCAACACGAACACTTCGTGGACAACCGTTCGAGTCTTCCCTAGTATCCTCGGGCCTTAGAACAGATTATGGGATCCTAGGTTGAGAGAATTTAGAAGAAAATACCTCAAAGGTCATTAATTCGGGAATTTAGAATTATCTGCAAAATTCTATCAAAACACCTCAAAACATCATTAAATAAAGCTTCATCAAGCTTTATTTGAGTGACAACTCAAGTGTGATGAGCATGGTTTGAGATGGAGGTGGCCAATTTTGGTGAATTTGAAGATGAGAGGGATTGGGCAAGTTGCAATTTGGATTTTATGAAAATCCACGAAAATCCACTAATTTTCATTTAATTTTAATTCAAAAATTAATATTAAATTTATTTTTAATTAAAATTAATATAATTAATTAAATAATTCAAAATTAATTTAATTAATTAATTTTTAATGTAATTTAATATCAAATATTAAATTAAATAAATTTCCCGATCCCAATCGATTTTTCGAACATGAATCCTTATTCATGCTATAAAACGATCCAATATTTAAATCATATTTAAATATATCCACCTCCTATTAATCATAGTTTAATTAAGCTATGATTCGTTAAATATATCACATATAATTAACACTTTCTTCCAAACTCGAATTTGAACAATTCAAATTCTTTTCTCTCAAAATGTTACAAGGCTAAGTCCGAGCTAGTAAGGGGGACCTAATGGACCTACAGATCATGAGCTTCAACGATACGAGATTAACCGACCAAACTCTTTAGCCTAGCTAATCAACATTCGTTAACCAGCGGGACACTCCACTAAAACCCAGTGGTTGCACTCTCCTCACTGTAGATATATTTATGTCCACTCGATATAACCATGATTAGTAAGTCGATCCTTCACAGGTCGTTCGTAATTACAGCTGGGTCAAAATTATCGTTTTACCCCTGTAATTACCTCTTGTTCCTTAAGTCCCACTGATCCTCTAATGAACAATTGGTTTGTGCTCCAACCAGCAAACCAAATCTCTCTCGGGCCAATGAGAGAGGTGGGCCCTTTGTTCAAGACCCAGAGTAAGCACTTAAAGGAACAACCTCTCTACTAATTCATAAAGTGGGTAGGAGTGAATTCCATCTTGCAGAACTATGTTCCCAGCTATCTATCAGACATATCCCTGAAATGAGAGGCTTATTGAGTCGGCAGTCTCAGGTCACTCTCACCCATGCAAATCTAAGGATAATCTGAATAAACAGGAGTTCATAGAACGCTCAGGATTAAGATCGAGTTACAGGTAATCGTATGAATATAGTCGATTAAGACATGAACGGAGTTATAAAGTCTAAGTGACTATTTCGCGATCGATCTTATGCAAACTCATTGCATAGGCGCGCCCCACTCACATGTCTCCACATGAACGATTCAGGATCACATCGTTTGTACTATACAAAGTGGGTCGCGTCCATAGTGTCCCCAGGATAAGGTACCCAACCCTAGCTTTATACTATAGACCGTTCTGGCTATAACTTGAACTTGATCCACTTTTATGTCACACATAAAACTAAGAATTCATCCTATAGCCAAGGGTTCTTTATTGGATTAGGGTTACACAATACACAATTCACTTTATTCAATAACACCTTTACTGGATAAATCTCAATAACAACTTTATTGCAAAATAGAATATACATTCAGTTTACAAAACCACGAGTTTTAGGACATAAAACCCAACAGAGCATGTGCATAAAAAAAGGAATAAAGTTCATATTGAAGAGTAAAAGTTCTAAATAATGAATTTTATTGGAAAATAAATATTGATATCAAACCCAATATCCATTACTTTTGCAAATATCCCTAACATACATTTGGCAAATGGTAATATATATTGTAATTTTATAATTGATCACATAATTGAGTTTTGAAATTGTAAACAAATGTGTTTGTATTTGATTTGTTGTGAAAACAAAGTAAGGAAAAAAAGTCACAAAAAAATAAGACCTTTCACTTTACATAAGATAAAAATGATTTTTAGGGGAGAAGAAAAATTTATATCAATCTCAATATCCAGTACTATTCTAAATATCTCATACATCTTGTAAATGGTAATACATATTGAAAATTTGTAATTGATCTCATGATGAAGTTTTAAACATGTAGACAAATATGTTTGCAATTGATTTGGTGAAACAAAAAAAGTCACAAAAAATTAGCCTTATTCACTTTACAAAAAACTGCACCATATATCCCTGACATAATAACTCAACTCTGCAAACCAAACACTGACTTCCTGACTCAACTCAACTCAATTCTGCAAACCAAACACTTATTTCCAGAACTCACGGACAAAACAACTCTGCACAACTCAACCCAACTCTGCGATCCAAACGACCCCTAAGTGAGTTGTTTTTGCGGAAATTATTTGAAGGAGCAGGAATATTCTATCTGATGGTTTTGCACAAATCTAATTATAAGAGAAAAATTACAAAAATGTATTATGAACTTGCACATAATTATCAAAAAGTAACTATGGTATCACATTCAATAAAGTTTCTAAATTTAAAACTACTTTTTAATAATTCATTAAGGATTCGAAGGTGGCTGCTTAATTAGAAAAAAAATGTGTCAACAAGAACATAACTCAACTCGCATCAAGTATAATTCATGACTAAAAGACCATGAATTTGAATCTCTCCATCTCTCAATTGTTGATGTACTAAAAAATAAAAATTGTAACTACTTCATTTAATAATTTTTTTAATCATTATCTTATCTTGAGAATAGCTAAGGGGTGAGTAGGAACTTTGGGGCTGACCAGTATTAAGATTCTGACACATATTTATTATTTTGAAAAAAAGTAAAAATATATATTCTTCTCTTTTTTATTCTTCATTTCCCTTTCTTATATATCAAATAGTTAATAATAATCGGATGAAATAGATAAGTATTACCCATTAGTAATTAAAAACGTGTAACATTTGTTTTGGAGGTAGATTTTTAAATCTTACGCAGCTCCTTGTTCGAAGAAAAGTAAAATTCTAGGGGAGGAAGAAATCAATTTTTATTCCCAAGCTTGTTTAGGTTATATTAATTTTTTAACCTAAAATCTCAATTTCTTCCGATCCCACTTAAATATAGTCAAATGTTGCAATCTTGACCTTAAATTTTACATGTGACCATTTTAATTCTTTAATAAGTTTTCATTCAAATATTTTGGAAAAAAAATATTCTCATTACGTTCAATAAATTATAAAACATATATGTATGATACAAAATTGATAAAAGTGATGAAAAAAACGAGATTAGAACTCTACTTTTTATTGAAATTTTAAGTTTTGGCAAAGTTATTAATGGTTAGTTTGTGCATAGTTCAAACTTAATTTTGTGCCAAGTTTGATATTATTGAAATTAGTGAGTTAGAAGATATGACATTGCTTTTAGTTGCTTAACTTTCAAGTTTGTATCTAATAGATCTCAACATTAAAAAGTTTATAATAGGTTTCAAAACTTGTAATTTTATGTCCAATAAAGCCCTTGAGTGTTTCATATGTCCCTAAACATTCAATTTAGGTGTCTAATAGGCTCTCTGTTTTTAATAGAGCATTGGCCTATTCGACATTTTCTTAAAAAAATACACAAATTTATTATATACAAAATTGAAACTTTAAGATTCTATTATACACAAATTTAATTTAATTTCTAATAAATTTATTGATTTTTTTTGGTAAAAAAGGTTGAATATATTCTAGGGACTTATTCAACATAAAATTGAAAGTTCATGGATTTATTGTACATCTTTAAATATTAAAGATCTATTATAGATAAAATTAAGAATTTAGGAACCTAATAAAAATGTTTTAATGTTTAAGATCCTATTCGACACAAATCTAAAAGTTTAGGTTTCATTTGATGACCATTTGATTTTTAGTTTTGAAAATTAAGCATATAAATACTACTTCTACTTATGACTCTCCTTAGTTTGTTATTTACTTTTTATCTATGTTTCCAAAAAGCAAGTCGGTTTTTTAAAACAAAAAAAAAATAGTTTTAAAAAATTTATTTTTATTTTTGGAATTTGGCTAAGAACTCAAATGATTTCACAAGAAAGATGACAATCATTGTAGAGAAAATGACAAACGTGAAAGAACACACACAATTTTCAAACACTAAAAACCAAAAATTAATATATATATATATATTTTTTTTTTGATAAAACTAATTACTTACGCCCCAGTGACAAGTGACAACCAACTCATTCTCTGTTGTTGGTTTTTAAGAAACACATGTGTTTGATAACTTATTCATTTCTTGGTTTATAGGTTTTTTAAACACGATTTTAGAATTTTGAAGAAAAACTGAAAACCGAAAAAAAAAGTTTTTAAATCAGCTTTTCATTTTTGGAAAACGGACCGCCTCCATCCCTCGTTCTTCATCATAACCACACTGGAAATACGGAATTGCCTTGCAAAAGTTTCATATATTGCATGCATTATTATTATTATTACTACTACTTTTGCACCAAAAAGAATATGTTTTTTTACGTTTTCAAAGTGAGTGGTTTTAAATTATTTTTTCCCTTTTTTTCGTTCAAACTTATTATTTTATTATTTTAAGTTTATACAAATAAATACTAATATTTAGTCTCTATCTTGTTTTACATATTTTTTTTGAAGAACTAAAATAAAATTTTACCTCAAAAGTTTTCAACTTATATTTTTTACTTGAACTTTGAATTTCACCATGGATTTTTTTTTAAATCTTATTAACTGTATACCATTTATATATTTTATAATTTGTTAAGGTATATGAGAATATTTGTTTTAACTAATTTTCAAATAAAAAATTATCAGAGATTAAGAAAGAAAATTGCAACAATTTTTCAAGTTTAAGGTTAATGAAGTGCAATTAGATGAAATTGAGAGTCTATGATAAAAATTGATATACCAACATAAATTTATGGGTAAAATTTATTTTTTTCTCTTACCTATATTAGATGAAAACATATTGTTCAAATAGTTCAGTTTTATTTTTATAAAAAATATAAAATTAGTCATTAAACGTTCTTCTTATTTTTTTTTAAAAAAATGATCAAACATATTTTTATTTTTATTTTTTAAAGAAAACTAGAAACAGTTATCCAACATGTTTTTGGTTTAAAAACAGTCATGCATCGTTTTTGTTTTTTCAAAAGTAAAAGAAGAAGGAAAAAAAAAACTGAAATGATTATCAAATCCGACGTTAATTGCGGATAAAATTTATTTAAAAAAAAAAAGTGTCAACAACAATTAATTTATTCAGGTATGACTAAAAATGGGAATGTTAATGGGTGGTTTCCATGAATTATTTATATTATTATTTTTTATTTTTTTTTGGGAAAAATACCCGTTAGTCCATCTTTTTTGGGTTTAGTTTCCTTTTAGTCATCAGTTTTCAAACTCAACAATTTAACCTTGAGTTTTGCATTTAGTTATATTCATAGTCATTCCATCTAATTTTTCGTGAGTTCCTAATAGAACGCTGGCGTGACACCTATTTTTATATATAAAATTTATTATTTTACTAATATTAATTATATTTGATTTAAAATTTATTTTTATTTGAAAAATACTTTTTTTAATCTCTCAGTTTTGTATTTGGTTTCATTTTGGTCCCTAAGTTTTCAAAAACTCAACCAATTTACCTTCAAGTTTTATATTTCGTTACACTATTAATTCTTCCATTTAATTATTTTAATTTTTAATTAAAAATTAATTTTTTATTTTTTTCCTTCTCCTTTCTCCTTCTTCTTTTCACGACATTTGGGCGTGAGCAGACGAGCGCGCGACAGCGGTCCACTATGTTTAATAAGAAAAAGGCAGAAGATGAGGAAGGAAGAACAAGAAAGGAGAACGAAATAAAAATTATTTTTATTAAAAACTGAAAAAATAATTAAATTTTTATAAAATAATTTTAATAAAAAAATAGATGCCACATCACTATTTTAGACTTACAAAAAATTGAATGGAAGTACTAATAGTGTAACTAAATGCAAAGAAAAAGAAAGGAGGACAAAATAAAAATAAAAAGTTCAATTTTAATTAAAAACTTAAAATAATTAAATATAAATAAAAAATAGGTGTCACATCACCATTTTAGACTAACGAAAAATTGAATGGAAGGATTAATAGTGTAACTAACTGCAAAATTTGAGGGTAAATTTGTTGAGTGTTTGAAAACTTAGGGACCAAAATAGAACCAAATACAAAACTGAGATATTAAAAAAGTATTTTGTCAAATAAAAAATAACTTTTAAATCAAATATAATTAATATTAGTAAAATCATAAATTTTATATGTAAAAATAGGACTAAGAAGTATTAGTCAACGTTCTATTATAGACTAATGGAAAATTCGATGGCAGGACTAAGAATGTAACTAAATGTAAAACTCATGGGCTAAATTGTTGAGTTTGAAAACTGAGGGATTAAAAGGGAGCTAAACACAAAACTGAATGACCAAAAAGATATTTTGCCAATGTTTTTCTGAAAAAGAGATCTATTTATATCATTTATTAAAGAGGAGTTTGCAAATCTAATGTAGTTTAAATAAACTTTTATTATTACATGGGCGTAGGGTGATCATCGGTTGGTCGGAGTCGGTTTTCGATCCCAACCGACCTTGGATCGACCAAATTTGGTCGATTTAGTCAGTCTTTTTTTCTTTTTGCCTTAAACCGACCAAAACCGACTGATCGACACCTTCAATAAGCCGACCGATCGAGGTTGGTTCGATAGTTTTGATCGGTCGAGTCGGTTTTCGGTTTTTTTTTGCTCACCCCTACATGAAAGTTATTACTATAGTTAAGCCAATTAAAATATTTCTGTGTGGTTGCTTCCAGAAAGTTACATATAAATATATTTTACTGAAAGAGGCTACCTAATGAAATTTTAAATTTTAAAATCTTAAACCCATTTGATAATTATTTGATTTTTGGTTTTTGAAAATTATACTTGTTTTTTCACATTTTCTACGATGATTTTTCATCCTTCTCAAGATATCATTTAAATTTCTAGCTAAATTTCAAAATCAAAAATGAAATTTTGAAACTAATTTTTTTTATTATTTTTAAAACTTAGCTCGGTTTTTGAAAATATAGGTATAAAATAGACAAGAAAACATAGAAACTCATTGATAGAAGTAGTATTTTTAGGTTTAATGTTCAAAAACTCAAAATTAAAAATCAAATAGTTATCAAACGAGGTCTTAATATGTCCATTAATTTTGTTTGCCCCTTCCAAACTAAATAATCCTTTTTGCTCTAAGATTGTTTTCATTCATAAAAATCCTTTTAAAATAACTAATAACATTGCGTTTAAAAATATTTTTCCTAGTTTAAAAGTTCATTTAGAAGTACATATAAGATTAACCTGAATATAGTTCAACTAGCTAAGATTTATATCTTCGATCAAGAGGCCAGAGGTTTAAATTCCTCAATCTCACATATATTTTCAACTAAATCTAATTTTAAGCATATTTATAATGGTTAATCTAAGAATTACATGATAATTTACAAGAATTAACAACATTTAGGGTACTATACTTTTTTTCCTTATGATTTTAATTTAATTTCTACTTGGTCCCTAAGTCGTTCTCTCAAACCTAATACTTCTGATCATTAAGATTTGAATTTAGTTTCTATTTGATCACAAAGGTTTTAAAAATTGTGACATGTCTAGTCTCTGTGATTTAAATTTGATTCCTAATGCGTTTCTAGAGTTTGAACTTTGTTTCAAATTGGCCATTGACTATAAAAAATAATAAATAGATAAGAGGAGTTTTTAACTCATTTAAAAAAAATACGTCTCAATAAAGTCTAGTCAACATAGGTTCACATTATAATTCTATTAGGTTAACAAATGACCAATTATACTTAGAGGTCATTTAGAAATCAATTTCAAACTTTAAGAACTAATTAAAAATTCAATTCAATTCTCAAGAATCAAATACGTCATTTTTAAAATTTCAAAGATTCAATAGAAATTAAATTCGAATCTCAAAACACAAAATGTGTTAGTTTTAAAAAAACTTAAAAATTAAATAAAAATTTTAGAACCTAAAATGTATGTTACTCCACCCCCAAAAAAAAAACCAAAAAAAAAAAGTGAAAGTTATAAAGCCAAGAGGGTGGTTTAGTCATGCATGCAGTGAATCCAGTTATTGTCAAGGTGAAGGGTATTTTTGGTATTAATAATTAAATACCAAAGTATTCATGAATTGTTGATGAAGCCACAGAAAAGAGGGGGGAAAAAAGCAAAAGATGACAGCCTCTCTGATTGCAAGCTTTAGCTTATCCTTACTTTATGAAACGAGGACCCACAAATTTATTTATTTAATTCATTAATTAATTAGAAATGATGATCCAAATTTGGGAGATACATTTTAGATTGAATTGCAAATTTAGTTGCTATAATTTTGTACTTCAGAATTTAGTCTCTACAATTTTAAGTATTATAATTAGTCTATAATTTGATAAAGCTTTCATAATGAAATAGTCCATGGGTAGAGACTATTTAGAAGGACTTTATATCCAATTAGAGGAACTATTTATGAAGTTTTATCAAAATACATAAATTATATTTAATTAGATAGATTATTTATGAAATTTTATCAAAGTATATAAATGAAATTTTAACTTTTAAAATTATAGGAACTCAATTCTAACTTTCTCTTAATTATAAAGACTAAACTTTCCCTTAATTATAGAGACTAAAGGTATAATTTAACCTACTTTTTAGGTTTATTTTCCTTATTTAATAAATCAGATAGAAGATTAAAAACAAGAAGCAAAACTCCCCTTTTTCCTTTAATCAAGGGCTTTTATTCAAAACGCTAAAAGAATGAAAGATTCTTTCTTTCTTTTGAGGGAAAGAAAAGAAGCTTTAAATATGACTCAAAAGGCAGGCAAATTTTAAATTCATAAATTTAAGTCTAATTTGATGTGAAATTGTAATTTATTTTAAGGTTATTTTGAAATCTAAGACTATATAAATATGATGCAAAAATATAAAGGTTAAAATGCATATATGATCAATATAGTTCAAACCAATTAGACCAAAACGGACAAAAAAATCAATCGAGCCGACCGAAATAAAATATATAATAATAATAATTAATTAATTAAATACTAAAAAACGATAAATAATTAAAAAATAACACACACACACATATATATATACATATATACACACATTTGTAATGAGTAGTAAGGGTGTGTCTATTATTTGCATATATACCAACATTTTAAAAGAATTTCAAACATGGCAAAAATGTTTAAAATAACTTTATAATCCCAATTATATCCCTGAATTTCGCATGTGTACTCAGTTTTCGATTAGTGGGTTTATTTCACGCGATACTGAGTTTTCGATTAGGGTGGATTTTCGGTACTGAGTCTTCACAAGCCTCTGCAACGAATTATGATTGTCTTTGGCGTTTGAAGATTTCTTTGGCGATTCTGCAACGAATTTGTATCGATTTCGTATTTGCAATCAATGTGCAAGCCTCTGCACGAATTGAAGATTTCTTTGGCAATTCTGCAACGAATTTGTATCGATTTCGTATTTGCAATAAGTGTGCAAGTCTCTATTTCGTATTTGCAATCAGTGGGTTTATCAAGCAATTTTTCTGTTTCGAAATCATCTAGTATTGCATCAACTCCCATATTCTCTGCAATCAACTTCCCAATTTTGATTTGCATTTGCTCTGAATTTTGATTTTCTTTTAAATTTTGATTTTCCACGATTCTCTGCAATAAACCTGAAACCTTAATTGATTGTATGTGATGATCGGTATCTATCTGTGATAGACTTTAATCACAAGGATATGCTAGCAATCAATATCTATTAGTAATATACTTCATATAAATCACTAGTCAATATCAATAAGTGATAGGTTTTAATCTCAAAGATAACTTTGGTGTAGATATTTTGGGGACTGATATCTCTCATTGTTAGATTGTTAAAACTTTCTATTAATGTAGCTTGTGTGTAGTGATCGATATGTATCAGTGAGTTCCTATAATCACTACACAATGTTACATTTTTATGTGTGGTGATTGATATCTATCAGTGATATATTTTAATCACAAAAAATAGTGTTATGAAATTTAATTACTTAATGTTTTTATTACTCTTTTGTTGCAGTTATTTTGGAACTATGATTAAGCTTCCAAATTAAATTACATGTCATTCTAAGTTGAAAAGTAGTACATTATTTCTATTACTATGGCACAATCTAAGGACGAGATGAGAAAGAAGTTGCAAGGGAAGTTTTTTCATTCCAATTTAAAGTAATGAGTTATTTTTGTATGCACAATCCAATCTTGTTTTTGTACTATTAATTTGACATCATTTGTTTCATATTACAACAAATATAATAAGAAATATAAGATAAAAAGTCATCTTTTATAAATGTAAAATTCATAGAAGTTTGATGTTGATGTACCTTAGTATTTTTCAATTTTTTCCTCGAAGATGACCCCTCCTTGAAGTGTCACTTAGCACATTTTGTCTTTTTTTTTTTAACTTTTACCTTTTTTTTGTACAACTTCTTCTATAATTTCTTGTTGTTTATCAGTATTCTCATCCATTAGGTCCATCTGTCATGTTAATCACGAGTAGACCTAGACCTATCAGTGATATATCAAAATCAAGCAACCCCACTCAAAATCAAGGCTATCAGTTAGAGACATCTATCACCACCAACTAGGAAGGCTATGAATGGTAGACAGTGAATGAATAATTAATCATGTTGTAAAAAAAAAAAAGAACTAACAACCAACATTAAAAAAATAACCAACCAATATGCTAACAGACTTCAATCAAGGCAAATAACCAACCAACATTAAAAAAATGTATCAGTGATAGACAGTGATAGAATTCTATCACTGATAGACTTCAATCAATGATATAAATCTAATAACAGAGGATATGCTTGAAAAAGAATTTGAAAAAGAACATGGTAACAGGCTTCAAGTAGAATTTAAGTTGCAATTAACACTACTAAATATCTTGTTTTTGGAAAATGCATATCAACCAATGAACATTCTCAATAACCAAGGAAATCTATCCCTTTAAATTCAAGATGCGTAGACCTATAAGTGATATATAAAAAATCAAGCAAAACAGAACCAAAATGAACAAACAAACACACAATAATTGATAGCTTGGTAGTCTTCTATCACTAATAGGTGTCTATAAAAAAACAAGAATTGGTTAGCTTCTATCAATGATAGAAGTCTATCAGTAATAGAAGTCTATCAGTGATAGACATATATCACTGATAGACCTCATTGATCTTGATTCCTTGATAGTCTTCATTGATAGACCTCAGGGGTTCTTGTTATGAGAAAAGTAAAATTGAATTGTGATTTCCACATTTATAGACTCATATAAGATAAGTTGAACCCAAATTGAATTGTGATTTCCACAACCAAGGTAATCTATCCCTTCAAATTCAAGATGAGTAAACCTATCAGTGGTATATA
The DNA here is from genome assembly GCA_036507285.1 of Trichosanthes cucumerina. Classification (NCBI taxonomy): domain Eukaryota; kingdom Viridiplantae; phylum Streptophyta; class Magnoliopsida; order Cucurbitales; family Cucurbitaceae; genus Trichosanthes; species Trichosanthes cucumerina. The sequence goes on from CM071838.1 coordinate 58,398,792, forward strand.
AAAAATCAAGCAAAACAGGACCAAAATGAACAAACAAACAAACAAGCAAGAATTGATAGCTTGATAGTGTTCTATCACTATATGTGTCTATCAAACAAGTAAGAATTGATTGACTTCTATAAGTGATAGACATCTATCACTGAGGTATAGACCTCAGGATCTTGGTTGCTTGATAGTCTCTATCAGTGTAGAAGTCTATTAGTGATAGACATCTATCACTGAGGTATGGACCTCAGGGATCTTGTTATGAGAAAAGTCAAATTGAATTGGTTGATATCTTGATAGTCAAATGAACAAACAAACAAACAAGCAAGAAACAAACAAGAATTGATATATTGTTAGTGTGACACCCGAGATAAGGAGGGGTACATGAATGAACTGGGACCACATATGAATGAGAGGGATCCTGAGGATATGATAGTATGGTTGAGAAACACGAAAGTATAGTTGAGAAAGGTTTAAAAGAATTGATAGCTACTACCTATACCAACAAGGTGCACCTTCCTTTTCGGTGACTCAATCATAGGAGCTCCACAGTTAAGTATGCTTGGCTTGGAGCAATCCTATGTGTTGGTGACCTCCTGAAAATTTTCCTAGGGAGCATGTGAGTGAGGACAAAACATGCTGAAAGGACCCCGTGTTAGTTTGTGGGGATAGTGTCTTTACTATTACCAAGAAGTCATGGATGATATAGTGGTGCAGCCAGGTCGTAGGAGATCCAAGGCCTGGGGCGTTACAGATGGTCTTCTATCACTGATAGGTGTCTATCAAACAAGCAAGAATTGACTGACTTCTATCGGTGATAGACATCTATCACTGAGGTATAGACTTCAGGGATCTTGGTTGCTTGATAGTCTTCTATCAGTGATAGATAGACATCTATCACTGAGGTATAGACCTCAAAGATATTGTTATGAGGAAAATCAAATTGAATTGGTTGATAGCTTGATAGTCAAATGAACAAACAAACAAGCAAGAAACAAGCAACAATTGATAACTTAATAGTCTTATATCACTGATAGGTGTCTATTAGTCTTCTATCACTGATAGGTGTCTATCAAACAAACAAGAATTGGTTGGCTTCTATCAGTGATAGACATGTATCACTAATAGACCTCATTGATCTTGGTTGCTTGATAGTCTTCTATTAGTGATAGAAGTCTATCAGTGATAGAAATCTATCACTGAGGTATAAACCTCAGGGATCTTGTTATGAGAAAAGTCAAATTGAATTGTTATTTCCACATTTACAGACTCATATAAGATAACTTGAACCCAAATTGAATTGTGATTTCCACATTTGCAGACTCGTTCATGCTTCAGGCATCTTGGAAATCTTAAATAAAATGTTATTATGAAGGCATTGAAGAGTTTGTAGAAGATAGCGCTAAACGTATCAAAATAGTATACTCCATGAGAATTAGGGTCGTTTACAAGGCTAAGAGAGTGTGGAAATATTTCAAACTTTAGAAGAAAGCTCGAAAGTTTTCTGATGTTTTTTCAAAGTAAATTGAGGGTATTAATCCTTCTTGAATGCAGTTTTGATCTGCACCTGAATAAATTAAAGCACGTAAAGTAATTTTGAAATCATGAATTTTGAGGGTCACAAAAGAGTACCATTTTTGAAATCGAATGCTTGAAATTGCTCCAACGAATGATTCTTCTTCTTCGTTAGGAGTTTCTTCAGCTTGTGATTTGATTTGAGACATTTCTAGACGGAGATGGAATATCTCACGATCGGTGTCACTTTTAAGTTTATTGACTTGTCTTTTTAGGTTATTAATTTCTGCTTGAAGATCTTGAATAGTGACTGGCTTTGGTTCTTCGAATTTTTTGATAACGCTTTTCCATCCATAAGGTTTGAAATTACTAGTTTCTTCTTGATCTTTCTTTTCGAGGATTGAACTTTTAAGACTATGGAGAATTGATTTTTTAAGTTCTACGTTGTCTATTTCATCAACAACGTTAAGCAGGGTTTCTTGATCTTTGGTTAGGACACATATGCATCCTGAACAGACTCTTTTGCCTTCATTTGCTTCTTCATCATATTCGCTATCTGAATATGAATCAGTTTCCTCTTGTAATTCAAGGATTTGACCTTCATCAGAACTATAAATTGACTCTTCGGAATCAGATTGGATGATGTTTAAAAGTTGTTGTTTAACATCATCATCGATTTCTAAATCATTGATCTTCTTTTTCATGGGACACTTATTGACATAGTGCCCGTGCGATCAACATTTATAACATTGAATGGTTGCTTTTGAATTTCTACTTTTGTAAGTGGGGCGTTTTTTGTTATAGGAATTGTAGGGTTTTCTATAATTCTTCCTTTGGAATGGCCTATATGGCCGATAGTTTTGCCTCTTTTGATGTTTTTTATATCTTTTCCACATCCATATTGATTTCAGAAGATTCCTAATTCTGCCTTTTTTGAATCAAAGGTTTTGTTAAGCTTTGCTTGAACTTTGGATTCATTGCATACACGAATCCCTTCACTTATTATAAATGAAGTTTGATTCCCATAGGTTAGGTTATCCCAGGGAATTTTTCTATCATATTTTGCGTTTAAATCGATTTTGACTCTTTCAGCAAAGTAGTTAGGAAGGCCTTTAATGAATTGTTCCTTCCAAATGGTGGAAGAACAATCAGCTCTAATGAAGATAGGATGTTTGGATCTTGTAATGAAAGTGTAAAATTTGGGTAACAATTGAAAAAGATAGGTCCTTTTTCGAGGTTGGATTGAACAACCCCAAGAAGAGAGTTTGAGAAGTTAAGATGTCTTTTATCTCTTAAAGAGACTAAGACATGTATATCTAGACCAAGTCTAAATAAGGGTTTGATGGCAATTTGAACTAATCCTATGTGAAGATAATTAAATTCTTCACGATGTTGTAGGAGAAGCCTTTTTGAAAAAAGATTTATTGATTCTTGGTCGTTATTTATGGGGATATTTTTCTCAGAAATTTTAATACAATTTCTTTGAGAGAGATTCAATGTGCTATGGTAGTAGACTGTTTTGGGATCGACCTTTGGAATACTCCATTGATGGAGTTTGTCTTCTATCTTAGTTATTGTTAATTCTTGATTAATTGTGTTAGAGAGTTTTGACTCGTAATCATCTTTATAATCTTCATGATCATCAGAAAATAGCTTTTCCTTTGACTCCAGGGTTCATAATCTTTCTTAAAAATTTAGACATAATTATCTCCTTTTGTGCATAACTCAAAATAGAATAGAAATAATTTTCTTTCTTTCTTCAAAACTTATGGAAAATGCAACAATTATATCAAGTACTAGTTACTGGGGAACATGAGCTTACCAACGGACTTACTCTTTACTGCCAGGAACACAACCTTTATCAACCAGCGGACGACTAGCGGACGCAAGATATAATTGGTGAGCTTCCAAAGTTTGGAAAATAGATTGAAAATTTTTCTTTTCTAGCAAGAGATAAGTAAAAAGAAGGTAATTTTATTGAATAAGGCTCTGATACCAATTGCTCCTCGGTGAACCGCGAAGAGAATTAGAATCGTTTACAAGGCTAAGAGAGCGTGGAAATATTTCAAACTTTAGAAGAAAGCTCGAAAGTTTTCTGATGCCCTTTGATTACATGATCGAAGTCTTTTATAGACTCTGGATTTGAAATTACAATACAATGCAAAAAACTAAAAGATAAGATTAAATCCGACATGACAGGACTTCTGACTGGATTGATATGACAAAAGATAAAATGATTACAAAAAATAAATTGTACGAAAAGTAAAAGATTCGATTCCTTACAATAATGCACACTACTATTCACTTACTATTACAATAATGCATACTACTATTCCTCTACCATCTTTTGTCGTATCTCTTTATTAAGGTGACTTTAATAAAGATGATAATTGTTGTCCTTATCTGATAGGTTCGAATATCATGTCAAATCACTTTTCAGGCGTGAAGGCAAGGTATGCTGACCAACAGATTCATTACTCATCTCGAGATTTATTACCGGGACCACACACCGGAACAATCCTTCTCATCAGTCCTTTATGGTGATTCTTCATAATTTTCTCCCGCTACGAGATTCGAGCATTATCCTTATTTTTTGATGTGGAGCTTATAATTTATTATAATGTACAATTTATTATGATGTACAACACTTTTTTTTTTTTTACATTGGCTGAGAATCTAGAAATGGATCATTGATATCATATTCAACATCTTCTTCCACTTCAGAGTTTTGTGGAAAAGATGAAGATGCTATTGAAATAACTTGATTTAATATTTTCTGTAAATCTGCCTCTGTTGTTGTTTGCGCTAAGGCAGCTAACAACTTTAATTTGGAATTGAGGAACTTTGCATTTTTCTTCTTTGAAAGGTCTTGTAGGTAGCCATTATCGGCAAACCATTGCTTTACTTCTTTGATTCATGCGTGAGAAAAGTTGTACTTGTCCCACCATTTGATTTGTAAAACTTTTACAATTTGTTTGTAATAGGTGTATGTATTGATTTGGAAATTGCAACAGAATATCCAAGGGGTTTGAAAGTATAAACAAACATGCATTGTGAGTGAGAATGCATTTTTGTGTATTGTTTGTGAAAAATAATGGAATGATTCTTGAATAGGAACTGAGAAGATTTCTTTTGATAGGCCGAAAGTCTTCCACCATTTGATAAACCAGAATGGGTAGTCTATTTTGTAAGCATTTTGACAGAATTGAATAAACCAAGAACGTTCATAATTTTTGTACCACATTACTTTGTACCAAGGTTCAACGTAATCTCGATACGAGTATGTCTGTTGATTGAATGGTTTTGAAAGTGTTCTTTGTGTGAAGATACTTTGATTCCAATTGGTAGGGATTAAGACCTTAAAACTCTTTAGCTTTGAGTAGGCAATTTTTGAAGGATCATTTCTGTCTAGGATATGAGTTATCTGGACAAATTTTGAGTCTACAAGGATGAATTCATAATATTTCCTTGTTTTGATCAAGGATTCTGGTAGGAAATAGAATCCTTGAGGATACATATTTTGAATAATTTCAATGATGGAACTACCATCGAATTCAACTTCGACGATTGGCTCAGAAATTTGAAGTGATTTTTCGAAATAATTTTTGATTTCAGGTTTAGGAATAAACCTTTTGGGAGGATTGACGACTTCAACAAAGGTTGTAGGGATTGAAGATCCCTGTTGAGATGAAGATGGAGTAGTAGGTGAGACGGAAGGTCTCATTGGTGTAACGACAGTAGGCCGTATGAGAGAGGCTGATGGCCTCGGTGGTGGAGTTAATGACTCCATTGAATCTCTTATTTGAATCGAAGCACTTCTGGTTCTTGGGCGATTCACTTGAGTGAAACCCAGATCCATTGCGTATTGATCGACGCTCATGGGAGCTGGAATGTTTGAAGAAGAAGATGGACTTTTGCTCTTTGAAGATGAGGCTTTGCCTCGTGATGCGAAAATGTAAATGCCCTAAACTAATGTAAATTAGAATAAGACTCCGACACTTCTACGACGTGCAAGTATACACGGTCGAGAGCAGCAAGTGATAAGTTAAAGTATCGATCCCACGAGAGAAAGTTAGACCTAAATGGATGAGTGTCCTAACAAATTTTCCTTATTTTAGTGCAATGTATGGATGTGCAATTTACTGTAGTAGATAAACAGATGTGATAAGTAAGACAAGATAAGACTAGACTAAAAAAAAAACTAAATTTAAATGCGGGAGAGGAGAATGCAAACAAGAGAGGAGATGCAAGAGATGAGATTTGTAATGAAAAATAGGCTCGGGTTAGGTTAGAGTTCTAATGTTCAATTGGAATAAATTTTTAAGTGATGCCTTGAATTTACCTACACATGCATTCAAATGATTCTTTCCAAAATCACTAAGTTTTAAAACCTACAATTTCCCAATTGTGATCTAAATTATGCCCATGATTTTAGGTTCTAGGTGGGTTAATTATCCCTAATCAACTCAATAATCCTCGAATGAAATTTTAGTTTTCTAATTCATTAGCTTTCCCAAGTTTATGAATTATAGAGAAGTTAAAAAGACCAATTTTAATTCTCATGCAACGTTAAATTTAATAAAATTTCATAAATTCAATCAATGACATCAACCATAAATTTAATCCAAAATTACATTAAAACAACCTAACCCTTGCCTAAGAAAATTTAGTTCATGTACATAACTCACAAATCTCTAATTTATCCATGCTTGTATTGTTTAATAAATTCAAATATGTGCTATAACAATATCACAAAACAACCCAAATTAATCACAAATTCAACCCAAAAACAGTCATGAATTTAGCCTAAAACAGTGAGTAAAAAGGGCACAATAAACGCTCAAAATTGGAGTAACAACAAGCCAAAATAATTAGGGAATAGGAGCAATTTACACGAGGCAATTGACATATGTTTTGCTCCAAAGAAACGCCAGAGAGATCCCATCGAAGGCAAAGAAGCAATAATGCGAGAGTTTCGTGTTCTTTAGGTTCTGTTCGATAGCAATATCTCGATGAACCGGAGCTCGAACGATGATCCAACCGTTGAAAACTACGCTCTATGAGTCCCCAACAACGAGACAAAATTTCAAAGATACCCAACGGTTCAAACTCCGATGAATCGACAACTTTGTGAGTGTCGTGCAGAAAAAGCGAATCGCAGTGGACGTCCAATGTGACAGCGATATCTGACACTGCAAACCTGCAAACGACGATCCAACCATTGAAAACGGAGCTCTATGAGTCCTTAATAGGCTGATAAAATTGCAGCAAAAAATCAACGGTTGGATAGCCGGATATCACAAACTTAGTGAACGACGTCTCAGAAACCGAATTGCACATGCTCTCGATTTTGCTTCAAAGCAAGATGGGCAAATCACGGCGAGCTGAAAAAACCCTACTCTCTGGGCTTTGCTTCAAAGAAATATAGGTTGATTCTAGCGGATGACCAACCCTCTACTCCACAGCTTGCTTCAAAATGCCTCCTCTCTCGTGATTTCTTCTTCTCTCACCCAATTGCTTCAAAGAAAACAACAACTACCGCCAAGCATAGCCGCACTTTGCTTCAAAGAAAAGGGCTCCCTCTCGGATGTGTGCAAAGAACGTTTGCTTCAAAAAGGGTCAGTAGATTTTTTCCTTTCAACGTAGGCCCTTTGCTTCAACAATCTCACGAGTTCTTTTTCTCCCTCTCGATCTCTTCCTCTTGTCACAACTCCAACTCCACCTTCAAACTTGTAAACCCTAGCCTCCTTATACAAGATGGTGTTGCCCTAACTCCACAAATTACAAAAATACCCTTAAGAGTAAAAATACCATATAACCCTTCGGGTAAAATGTCTAAAATGCCCTTAGGGACTCTTATAATTTTTAAACATCTCTTGCACACAGAAAAATCCCAAATAAATTTATGAAGTCAATTATAAATCAAACTAAATATACGAGGATTTTTGAAGTTAAGAAAAATCTCAAATTTCGGTCTTTAATTAGCCGTTAGCTTATTTTCCTAAATTTCTTGAATTAAAGCACAAAATAATCAAAATTAATTCTTTTTGCACCTAATGCTTAAATTCAACATTTTAAAGCTAACACACATAATTTAGGGATAAAATAACATAAGGATCACTAAATTAAATGCAATTCAAGTGGATTAAACATTAAAATTCTAGTAAAATAACTCCCTTATGGTGAGTTATCACCTCGCTGATCACTCATGTTTCGAAATAGAGAGAGAAGAAGTTTTCTTTGTGAAAAATTTCATTGAGAGATAATCTGCAAGGGGGTTTTGAACTCCTTTTATAGGCAAAACTTGAAAATCAAAACATGACAAGATAGCTTGCCACCTTCCAAAAATTTGTTTTGAAACAAGATTTTTTACATCTTTTTCTAAAACGAATTTTGAGGCTCTTGAATCGGTTTTAATTGTAAAATGTTTATTAATTAAGTCTCCTTGAAATTTTTTAACACATAAAACTATTGCCAAAATTTATTTTTTGACTGTTGAATAATTCTTTTGAGTACTATTCCATATTCCAGAATGAAATCGAATAATTGATTCGTTCTTATCTATACACTGTTTTAGGATTCCTCCATATCCGATGTTGGATGCGTCAGATTCCACTATTAAATTTGCTTTTGGATTTATCAGACTTAAACAAGGAATTGATTTGAATAAAGTTTTAATTGATTTGACAACATTTGTATGCTTATCTGTCCATGGTTTTGGATTCTTTTTTATTATTTGAAAAAGTGGCTTACATATAGGTCTTAGGTTTTGAAAAAACATCAGAAACACTTCGTGGTGCAAACAATCAACAATTAAAATAGTATTCTCCATGAGAGAGTTATTTCTGATAACGCTGCAGTGAATTAGACTATTGGTGGTTTTTAGTTCTAAGAAAATAGTGACCATCCAAAGGAGAAAATGTCATTGGATCATTCCATTGCTCAGAAAAATCAAGGCAACCCAAATTATAAACAGATAGTGAATGAAGTCAAAAAAAGAACTTATATAGGAAGCTAATTATAAATAAGAACTTAACATGATTACAAAAAGAACTAACATGCTAACATAATGAACCAACATTCAAAGAGTCGATCAGTGATAACATCAATTAACACTACTAATCACCTGACAAGAATTCTATCAATTAACATTTCTAAATATCATGTTTATGGAAAATGCATATCAGACAATAAACATTCACAATAACCAAGGAAATCTATCCCTTCAAATTCAAGATGAGTAGACATATCAGTGATATATCAAAAATCAAGAAAAATAGGACCAAAATGAACAAACAAGCAAGAAACAAACAATAATTGTTAGCTTGATAGTCTTCTATCACTGGTAGTCTCATGAACAAACAAACAAGCAAGAAATAAGCAACAATTGACACAACAAAACAAAATGAAAAATGACAGAAATAGCAGAAAAAGGGGAATCAATCAATTGATGACAAAAACTAAGAAGGTTTCTAGTCCATCAGCTAATTTGTTTAAAATTTTATGATATTGTTTCTTTGTAACAAAAGTGGCACAACAAAACTGAATGAATTTCTTGATGATTAATTTGATATCAAGAATAAAAAAGGATAACAGAATTTTTGTAAAGGCAAACAAAAAATGGGGTGGAAAAATAGAAGCGTACCTTAAGAGTTCTCAACAATGGAGTTTCTGGTGCGGACTAGCTAGAGAACAATGTCAAAATTATGGTAAAATTGGAAGCGAGTGGAGGAAGAACAAGAAGTCAATCACTCATCAAAAGCAAAATAGTTGCAGTAGGTTTAAAGTTTCAGCAATCTACACGATCTAATAGACCAATACAGAACCAAAATGGTCATTCTCAATAAGTCAGAGAACGAAGAAATATACGTTGATAGATCAATTGAAAACATAAAAAATAAAGAAATCAGGAATTTAAGAGAAAAAAACAAAAAAAAAAGGTTCGAAATCAGGACATGCAAACAGTAAAAGGAAATGAAAATAAAGATGAATCTAAGAGAACATACCGTAGCTCTAGTCATTCGAAAGCACAGTGTCGAGTGCGAAGAAGTTGAAAAATGGGAAAGAAGTTTGAAAGCTCGGTAGCTAGGAAATGGTGAAGAAGTGGGAGAAGATGAAGTTGAAAGAGTGAAGAAGAAATGTTGAAATTCGAAACGGTCGAAGAATGTGGGTGGTGGGTGAGCTTTTTGGTAATTTTACGTGTGGAGTTTTTTAATTTTTGCTATATTTGCAAATCATTTGAGCGGGTTTCTATATGGGCAAATTTTTAGGGCCATTTTGCTATAGGCCCAATTGCCCCTATATATATATATATATATATATGATCGGTCGATTGGTTTAAGGCAAAAAAAAAAAAAAGAACCGATCGAATCGAACGAATTTTGTCAATTCGAGATCAATTGGGGTCGAAAACTGACCTCGACCGACGGATGATCACCTCTAAACTTTTTACAGACGTTTTTATAAGTTATGTCGAATTCCTTTTCCTTCCTTTGTAACATTTATGATATATCTATCTATATCTCTAGTGATTATATTATTATCTCAATAATCCACCTTCAATCTAAGGTAATTAAATGATTGGTCACAAATAATTTGAAACAAACCGATAATATTTGCAAGTTCTTTTATAAACATAAAAATGAAACTATCCAACAAAATTTATCTGAATTTTAGACATTTTCAGTTATATTATTATTATTATTCGATTCTCAATTTTTAGAAACATCATAGAAAGTTAGGATTTAGGTTGCGTGTCCTCTTGTTTTTGTAAGGCTCCTTTTTCTTTTTATATGAAACTCTCCTAATAAATTTATAATATCTAGTCTATTTGTGAATGTCCTAATTTCTAATTTCTAATTTTATTTTTTAAAATACTCTTAATTATTAAGTTTTGAACACATAATCTAACCACGTGTTTTCTATTCTCTAGAAACATTCACTAGTTTAGAAACAAAACAAAATAGGTTTATATATTTTTTTTAAAGTATGTTCTTTAATAATATAAAAGGTTAATACTTATATTTTTTTAAAAAGAATAATGTAATAAAAGTGAGGTGGAAAGTCCAAACTTTAAACCTTTAAAGAGAATTATACTGATGATGCGATAATTAGTTTATCTCTACGCCAAATCGACAAATTTTCATCTTAAAAAAATAGAAAAAGAAGACCTAACTCTTAGAAGATAAATCAAAATTAAACCCAACAAGAAAAGAATATACACAATATTTGAATGATTTAACTTCTTTATGCACATTATATTAAAGAAGAATAAGATTGGAATGATTGAGAAGTTGAGAGTTTGCATGAGGGGAAGCAAGAAAGTTAATTAAGGGAGAATATGAATATGGTATATTGGGTTGTAATAAAAAGTTATGATTATATATATTATAATTATTTTTATATTCAAATTTGGGCAAAGTGGGAAATGTGTCAGCATGCATAACTCGAGTGTTTGAATAATTTTGTGGGCGGAAATGGGATAAGAAAATGGGTGGATATACCAAGTGAAAATTGTTGGCCAACATTATAATATATAGTTGTTTCATAATGGATATATATAATATAATCCAAAAAGGCAAATGGAATGGCTAGAGCTCACCAAGAAAAAAGAAAGGTGTTTGGTAGTATTTTGCAAGTGAAAGGTTGGAGAGTGGGTGAGGGGGAAGTAGAGTTTTTGAAAAACACTTTGTCAACTAAAAGTTGAACATCATGATCTTATTTTGGCAAAAATGAATTTGGAGGCATATGCACATTTGGATAAATCTCTTTCACCCTGTTTTTATTTTTATTTTTTTATCATTATTATTATTTTTGAGTTCTTTAAATTTACTATTTAGAAATATCTATGGTTAAAGAACGAAGTTAAAAACATTTAAAGGAATTTATTAATAATGCCAAAGAAGTAGTGGAGAGATTTTGATATATCGTTTGCACATCAGTTGGTTTCTCAGTATTGCTCTCTTCTTCTTTGATCCTTTACATTTGGCTCGGTAACAAGACCAATTTAGAACACTGAGATTTTGTTAAAATGTCCCGCATATTGGGATTTTATGCCCTAAACTCGTGTAGTTTGTAAATATCCGATGAATTTTGTTCTCGCATTTAAAACTTAAAATCCAATAAACTAAGCTCCAGAGTTATGATTATGAGGGCTTGAATAGTGTGTTGTAGACACATAGCTAGGATCGTGTTCAAGTGTGTAACCCAAATGGTCTATATAGTATATGGATAAGGTTACGAACCTCATCCTGGTAACACTATGGATGCGACCCACTTTGTATTTGATACAAACGAGGCGATCCAACTCGTTCATGTAGCTGACATATGAGTGGGGGCATCTTGTGCTCGCACAAGACCAGACCACGAATTATTAGCCTACTGATGTAACACCGTTAACATATTTGGTCTAATACTTTATAGATGACCATTAGTGACTCGACCTTAATCCTGAGCTGGGTTATGGACTCCTGTTTGCGGGGGGTTGTCCTTAGACTAGTATGAGTGCGAGTGGCCAAAGTTACCGACTCAATATGCCTACCTTCTCAGAGAAAAAAACATCGTGGGGAGCTGGAAACTTAACTACGCGAGATGGAATTCACTCGTTCTTGAGCAAGGAAATTTAGATAGGTTGTTCTCTTAAGGTCTATATTCAGGTCTTAAACAACGGGGCCCCACCCTCTCACTAGCCCGGGAGGGGCATTGTTTATGGTAGGACCATAAACTAATAGTTCATTAGAGGATCAGTGGTACTTTAGGAGCAAGAGGTAATCACAGGGGTAAACGGTAATTTAACCTAGCTATGACTACGAGCAACCTATGAAGAGTCGACTTATGGGCATTGGTTAAATCAATGGACACAACTTGTCCTACAGTGAGAAGAGTGCATGTACGAGTCTATGGTGGAGTGACTCGTAGTTAATGAATATTGGTACACCGGGTCAAAGAGTTTGATTGATTCACCTCGTATAATTTAAGCCCATGAACTGTAGGTCCATTAGGTCCCTCCATTGGCTCAACATGGAAATATCGAGGATATAAAGTTTTGGAGTGAACTTGAAGTGTTTAATTTTGTAAATGGGGAGTTATATCGATTATATGTGATATAATCGATATAATATATAGTTTAATGTGAATATGATTCCTAATAAACTATATACTATATTTGGATTAATTTCCAAATACCATTTTAATATTGAATTGTTTCATATTAAATGCTAGAGAATATAATTGAATTGAGAGACATACAATTGAATATGATTTAAATTGTATTTAATAAAGTATGTGATACTTTATAATGTGGAATATGCAAATATGATTTGCATATTGCACATATTGTGTAGAAAATTGGTGAGTGGATGGAGGAAGTTACCTCCATCCTCACTCATTATAAATAAGTACATTATGATGCACTTTGTAACTTGATAGCTCATTTTTGGAAATAGGGTTTTCCATTTCTCAAATTCTCTCTCAATTATTAAATTCTCTCCCAAAACCAAAAAGGAATTCCCACCGTTCTCCCTTTCCTAGAGAACAACGGAGAAGCCTTAGTGAAGGTGTTTGGATTGATTGTTGAGAACAAGGTGGAAGCAAGGGATTGGAGAAGAAACACGTGACGAGAGAGTTCTTCAAAGGTAATCTTCTTCTCCATTTATGCGCTTAGCCTTAATTTTTATGTTTTGTGTATAATCCATAACTTAACTGCGGTAAAAAATGACTCCAACGTTTCCACTACGGGACTCGATTTCTTCAATTAGTATTAGAGCCATTGTTGCTCCCAAATACGTTGTGAATTTCACAAAATTTAGGTGAGTTTCTTTCCATTTCATGCAATGAATGTTGGTTTTTCAAAATAGATGTTTACATATTTTAGCACTTAGATTTATATTTTCCATTGAATCGTTCAATGTAAGGGCCCAATGTAAATCGAGTCTGTAAGTACGTGTCTTTCATGGCAAATGAGTTGCTTTGAAGAACAGAGCAAAAACGAGCAAGAATAGAAGGTGCTCTGTTCTATCTAGAGGACAACGTGCGGTTGACGATCTGCAGGCGACACAACGTTGTACACAATGTTGAGACGTTGTGCACATGACGCGCGAGGTTTGAAAGAGTGGAGACATGCACACAATTTTTTATTATTATTTATTATTTGTAATTTATTTATAAATTAAGTTATAATTAATTATAAATTTAATGTGATTATATTAATTTAAATTAATTTTAGGGTGCCAAAATTTGGTCTATTTTGCTATTTATTTTATACAATTGTTGTATGAAATAATATGTGCATAATGTATTCCATTTAGATTAAAATCCCACCTTAGGTTAAACATAATCATGCATCATTTTATAATACAAGGTGTTATATTGTATAGTATGCATGTTTAATTAATATAAATGTTATATTAGTTTTATGAAAGCATTGTCATGCATTTTTTTATGTGATGAATATGTTATGAATGTATAAGTATTCATGGGATGAATGGTCAAACACTTATAGCATACAAATGCATGTAACCTTAGGTTAATTAATTAGTTTTAAAATGGTTTTAGAACATGCTTTTAATTAGACCTTAGGTTATCTAGTTATAATAAGATTAGAATTAGGCAACTAATAATTTATAAACTATGATTAAAGAGGGACTCTGTCTAAGGATGTTTCTGTCTAACACTGGGGTATTTAAGCTGACGGAAATGAAACACCCTACCTGGGAATCGACCTAAGAGTGAATAATCTGGAGGTTTATATATTATTTTTCGTGAGAGGCGTTTATAAAGGATTAATGAATTAAACTCATAGACCTAGGTTTATTAAAAGGTTAATAGACTTAGGTAATTCTAGTATAAACGTTATATTGGTAGACTTAGGTAAATTATAGCCGAATTTATCTAGGTCCAATCCCTAATTATAAAGTACTGAGTGGGAGGAAATAGGTATATGTGGTAGATTTTGTTCGGGTATATGCCCTAAACTCGTGTAGTTTGTAATTGTTTGATGTTCATAAATAAAATGTTATTTTTTAATCAAATCTTGTATTCTCACAATTTAAACTTAAATCCAATAAACTAAGCTTCAGGGTCATAAATGTGAGATCTTGAACGGTGTGTTGTGGACACATATGTAGGATCGCGTTGAAGTAAATGACCCAGATGGTCTATAGTACATGAATAAGGTTGGGAACTTTATCCTGGTAACACTATGGATGCAACCCACTTTGTATTTGATATAAACAAGGCGATCAAACTCGTTCACATAGTTGACATGCGAGTGGGGGCATCCTGTACGATGAGATTGTACAAAATCGGACTAAGAATTATTAGACTATTGTAGTAACACCGTTATCAGATTAGGACTAGTAATTCGTAGATGACCAATAGTGACTCGACCTGAATCCTAAGCGAGTTACGAACTCATGTCTACAGGGTTTGTCCTTAGACTAGTACGGATGAGAGTGGCCAGAGTTGTCTACTCAATATGCCCACCCTCTCATTTATCTGAGAGGGACGTTGTTTATGGTAGGACCATAAACTTGTTGTTCATTAGAGGATCAGTGGCACTTAAGGAGCAAGAAGTAGTCACAGGGATAAAACGGTAATTTATCCCAGTTGTGATCACGAACGACCTGTGTGTTCGGATTTATGCCCTAAACTTATGTAATTTTGATCAATTAAATAAAGGATTTTTGTTTTGATAGAATTACAGTCTTGCTTTATAAATCCAATAAACTAAGCTCCAAGGTTATAACATATATCTTGAACATAAGTGTAGTGAACACTATTTGGATTGTGTTCAAGAATATAACCTAAATGGTCTATGGTATAAGAATAAAGTTGGAAACCTCATTCTGGAAACACCATGAATGCAACCCAATTTGTAATTAGTACAAATGAGGTAATCCAACTCATTCATGTAGTTGACATGCGAGTGGGGGCATCCTGTATGAAGAGTTCATACAAGACCGGACCACAAGTCTAACCAACACCGTTAACAGGATAAAACTAGTAATTTATAGATGGTCATTAGTGACTCGACCTGAATCCTAGGCAAGTTAAGAACTCCTGCTTATAGGGGTTTGTCCTTATACTAGTATAGGTGAGAGTGGCCTGTAGCCGACTCAATAAGCCTACCTTCTCAGGGACAAAACCTCGTAAGTAGCTGGGAACTTAATTGTGCAAGATGAAATTCACTCATTCATGCACTAAGGAATTACATAGGTTGTTCCCTTAAGAGCTGACTCCAGGACTTGAACAATGGGTCCCCACCCTCTATGAGGGTATGAGTCTATGGTAGGACCTTAGACTTGTTGTTCATTAGAGGATCAATGGTGCTTAAGGAACAAAGAGTTAATCACAGAGGTAAAACGGTAATTTGACTCAGCTATACTTACGAACAACCTGTGAAGGGTCGACTCATGGGTAATGATTATATAAGTGGACACAATATAATCTACAGTGAGGACAGTGCAACTACAAATCTATAATGGAGTGACTTGTAGTTAATGAATATTGATTAACTTGATCAAAGAGTTTGATCAGTTAATCTCATATCATTGGAACTCATGAACTGTAGATCCATTAGGTCCCTCCGTTGGCTCAACATGGTAATATTGAGGGTATAAAGTTAGGAATGAAATTGAAGTGTTCAATTTCATACATGATGTGTTATATCAATTATACAATTGATATAATATATAGTTTTAATGTGAATTAGATTCACATATAAACCATATACTAATGAGAGAATAAAGGGAGGGTAGGATGATTATTTCCATCCTATTTCCCTATATATATGGTTGCATGAGATGCAACTAGGTGAGAAAATACTAAGCCTTTGTTGTATTGTTGGAAAGGTTCCAAGAACATAATCCTCTCCCTCACAACATCTCATCTTACCTAAAGGGAACCCACATTCCTCACTCACCTAGAGAAGAACGAAGAAGATCCAGTTGTAGTGTTCGTAATCTGTGGGGTTCGTGTTTCTGAGATTGTAGCTGTGGGAGAAGGAGAACTTGAAGAAAGGTTCTTCAAAGGTAATATTCTTGTTATCCATATTGTGTTTATATGCTTAATCTAGTTAGTTTCGTTCTTGAATGAAATCGTTGTAACTAAATCGAGAGCGCGCGATTCACAATCGCTTCCGCTGCGGGATTCGATTCCCTTCAATTGGTATCAGAGCCCAATTGCGTTCTTTATTTACGTTCTAGATTTTTCATGAACGAGGTGGGATTTACTGTTTTGCATGAGACGTATGAACGGTTTTGCAAATTAGATGGTTTCGATTTTGGCACTTAGATTTACAATTTTCCATTGAATTGTTCAATGTAAGGGCCCGATGTTTTGGAAATTTTTAATTGTAAATCGAGTCTGTAAGTCCGTGTTGATCGAGGCAAGGTGGTTGCTGAGAAGATCGGAGTGAAAATGAGCAAGGAATAGGAGATTTCATGTGCTGTCTGTGTGCAACGTTGCAACGCCGTTCATTGGCGTTGCAACGCTGCGTTTGTGGAAGGAGGCGCGCATAGGACGCAGTGTTGCAACGCCGAAGGCGTTTCGCAACGCGCTTGAACGGGCAGAAACAAACAACTTACAGCGTTGCAACGCCGAAGGCGTTTCAGCGAACATCAACGGGCGGAAACGTTTTTGTATTATTTTATATATTAATTATAAAAATGTTTTATATTTAATATATTTATTTAATTAATTTTTGATTAATATAATTTGATTATATTAATTAAAATTAATTTTAGGGTGCCAAAATTGGTATAATTTTGCTATTTAAATTATGTAATTGTTGTGTAATTATTGCCATGCATAATGTATACTTTTATTTTAGAAATCCCACCTTAGGTTAAGCATTTTCGTGCATCATTTATAATATAAAGAGTTATATTATATAGTTTGCATGATTAATTAATATAAAGTTGTTATATTAATTTATGGACAACATTGACATGCATTATATATCATAAGATGATTATGCTATGAATGTCTTATTATTCATGTGATGAATGATCAAGCAATATAACATAGTATGCATGTCACCTAAGGTTAATTATTAGTTTTGGTCAAGAGTGTCTTGATCCAGAGGAGGAGTATTTTTTATTACCCTTCGGTGTCATACATCCTAAACCCTTGGAGTATCATTGCAAATTATAAATGACCTAGGAATCATTTGATAATTAGCTAGAACATGATTGAATTAGAGTTATAGCAAGAAACTAATACAAGTTCATTTGTAAAATTTCAGCAAAAATGTCTAGCTCTATAATTTCCTTATTGGGTGCGGAAAAGCTAACCGGAGAGAATATGATGACATGGAAAAACAAACTCAACACTATATTGGTGGTGGATGATCCGTTTGTGCTAAGCGAGAAGTGTCCTCGGTGCGGGCTCGAATGCGTCCGCGAAATGTTCGTGATGCATATGATCGATGGATCAAGGCCAATGATAAGGCCAAGGTCTACATGCTGGCAAGTATGTCTGACATATTAGCCAAGAAGCATGAGGGCATGATAACCGCCAAGAAAATCATGGATTCCATGCAGGGTATGTTTGGACAATAGTTCACACATGCCCGACACAATGCCCTAAAGTACATCTGTTTGGGATCATGTCCTGGATATGATGGTGCACTTCAACATCGCAGAGTCGAATGGTGCTTCCATCGATGAGTCGAGACAGTCGACTTCATTCGAAACCCTTCCGGATAGTTTCCCTCTGATTTAGAAGTAATGTTGTTATGGACAAGCTTACTTTTAACCTTACCTCGCTTCTGAATGAACTCCAGACCTTTCAATCTTTGATAAAAATTCAGGGATCGAAAGGTGAGGCAAATGTTACCAGTGGAAGTTATCACAGAGGTTCAACCTCTGGGACAAAAACAGTGGCTTCATCTTCTTCTAACCTGAAAGGGAAGAAGAAGAACATGAAGAAGGTTGGTAAAGGGAAACAAGTGACAAAAGTCGCCGCGAGAAGGACAAGAAAGTCAAAGAAGTTGCTGACAAAGGAAAGTGTTTCCACTGCAACGAAGACGGGCATTGGAAACGGAACTGTTCGAAGTACATTGCAGAAAAGAAGAAGGAAGGTAAATATGTTTTACTTTGCCTAGAAGCTTGTTTAGTGGATAATGATAAAACTGCTTGGATACTTGATTCAGGCGCCACTAATCATGTTTGCTCTTATTTTCAGGGAATTGATTCCTGGCAGCAGCTACAGAAAGGAGAGATAACGCTCCGGGTTGGAAATGGAGAAGTCGTCTCAGCTGTAGTAGTAGGTACGATGAAACTTTATTTTGGAAAGAAATATGTATTGTTGGACGATATATTAGTGATACCAGGGTTTACTAGAAATCTTAGTTCCATTTCTTGCCTCATAGAACAATGTATTTTTGTTTCTTTCTCAATGAATAAAGTGTTTATTTTGAAGAAAGGTGTAAAAATATGTTCACATTAGAAAATGGATTGTATGTTTTAAGACCTAATTCAGTCAAAATGGTTTTGAATACTGAATTGTTTAAAACTGCAAATGCACAAACTAAGAAACGTAAAATTTCTCCTAAAGAAAATGCTCACCTTTGGCATCTTAGGTTGGGTCACATTAATCTCAATAGGATTGAGAGATTGACAAAGAATGGACTTCTAAACGAGTTAGAAGAAAACTCTTTTCCTGTATGTGAATCCTGCCTAGAAGGCAAAATGACTAAAAGACCTTTTAGTGGAAAAGGTTATAGAGCTAAAGACCCTCTAGAGCTTATACATTCAGACTTTTGTGGTCCGATGAATGTTAATGCCAGGGGAGGATATGAATATTTCATCTCTTTTATAGATGATTATTCTAGATTTGGGCATATTTACCTAATGCACCACAAGTCTGAAGCACTTGAAAAGTTCAAGGAATTCAAGACTGAGGTTGAAAATCAATTAGGTAAAACTGTTAAAACACTTCGATCGGATCGAGCTGGAGAGTACATGGATTTAAAATTCGAAAACTATATGATAGAACATAGAATTACATCCCAACTCTCAGCTCCCGACACACCACAGCAAAACAGTGTATCGGAAAGGAGAAATAGAACCTTGTTGGACTTGGTTCGATCAATGATGAGTTATAATCATCTCCCTTGTTCTGTTTGGGGTTACGCAGTGGAGACTGCAGTATACATTTCCAATAGTGTGCCCTCAAAAAGTGTTTCTGAAACACCTTATGAACTCTGGAAAGGACGTAAAGGTAGTTTATGTCATTTCAGAATTCGGGGCGGTCCAACCCATGTGCTTGTGACAAATCCAAAGAAGTTGGATTCACGTTCAAAATTGTGCCTATTCGTAGGCTACCCAAAAGAAACAAGAGGTGGTTTATTCTATGATCCTAAGGAAGATAAGGTTTTTGTGTCGACAAATGCCATTTTCTTAGAGGAGTACCACATAAGGGACCACAAACCAAAAAGTAAAGTTGTGTTGAGTGAGTTAGACGAACAATAGCAAAGGTTGCTAATAAAACTAGTACGTCAACAAGAGTTGTTGATACTTGTTTGTCTAGTCAAGAGAGTCTATCTCAAGAGTTGAGTATGTCTCGACGTAGTGGGAGGGTTATAATACAACCTGACCGTTACGAGGGTTTAACTGAAACCCAGGTTGTTATACCAGATGACAACTGCGAGGATCCATTGACTTATAATCAAGCAATGGTTGACAAATACAAAGACAAATGGGTCATAGCCATGGACCAAGAAATGGAGTCTATGCACTTCAATTCTGTTTGGGGTCTTGTAGTTAAACCTGATGGGGTAAAACCTATAGGTTGTAAGTGGATCTACAAGAGAAAGCGTGGTGTAGATGGAAAGGTGCAAACCTTTAAAGCTAGACTAGTAGCAAAGGGTTATACCTCGGTTGAAGGGGTTGACTATGAGGAAACCTTTTCACCTGTTGCTATGGTAAAGTCTATACGTATCCTACTTGCAATTGCCGCATATTATGACTATGAGGTATGGAAAATGGACGGCAAGACAACCTTTTTGAATGGCAATCTTGAGAAAAATATCTACATGGACCAACCCAAAGGGTTCATTGAACTAGGACAAGAGCAAAAGGTTTGCAGGCTTAAAAGGTCAATTTATGGACTGAAACAAGCCTCAAGGTCCTGGAATATAAGATTTGATGAGGCAATCAAATCTTATGGTTTTGACCAGAATGATGATGAACCTTGTGTCTACAGGAAAAACACGAATAGTTCTGTCACATTCATTATTCTCTATGTGGATGATATCCTACTCATTGGGAATGATGTTGGTTATCATACTGACATCAAGGAATGGTTAGCTACGCAGTTCCAAATGAAAGATTTGGGTGATGCGCAGTTTATTCTTGGGATCTAGATGTCTCGAAACCGCAAGAATAAAATACTAGCCTTGTCTCAAACATTTTACATAGACAAAGTGTTGTCAAGGTTTAAGATGCAAGATTCCAAAAAGGGCTTGTTGCCTTTTAGACATGGAATCCATTTGTCTAAGGAACAGTGTCCTAAGACACCTCAAGGAGTTGAGGATATGAGACGAATTCCTTATGCATCAGCTGTTGGGAGGCTGATGTACGCCATGTTGTGTACTAGGCCTGACATCTGTTTTGCGATTGGGATGGTCAATAGGTATCAATCCAATCCAGGACTTGAACACTGGACAGCGGTTAAGACAATCCTTAAGTATCTTCGGAGAACAAGGAACTACATGCTTGTGTATGGAGCTAAGGATCTGATCGTTACATGATACACGGATTCTGACTTTCAGACTAATAAAGATTCTCGGAAATCTACATCAGGGTCAGTGTTCACTCTTAACGGAGGAGTTGTAGTATGGCTAAGCGTCAAGCAAAGATGCATCGCTGATTCCACCATGGAGACCGAATATGTAGTAGATTGTGAAGAAGCTAAAGAGGTCGTTTGGTTAAGGAAATTCATGCTAAATTTGGAAGTTGTTCCAAATATCACTTTGCCCATCACGCTGTATTGTGATAACAGTGGTGCAGTGGCAAATTCGAGGGAACCCTAAAGTCATAAGAGGGAAAAACAAATTGAGCGGAAATATCATCTCATCCGGAGATCGTGCATAGAGGAGACATGATTGTCACGAAGATAGCCTCAGAGCACAACATTGCCGATCCTTTTACAAAGGCTCTTACGACTAATGTATTTGAGAGCCACCTAGAAGGTCTAGGTTTACAAGTCCTCCCGAACTAGGGCAAGTGGGAGTATTTTGTACAAATGGTTTAAATGCCCTAGTTTATTGGATTTACATTACTGTAATGTTTTAGTACTCCACAAGTTTTAGGACAAGTGGGATATTGTTGGGATTTATGCCCTAAACTTGTCTAATTTTGATAAATTAAATAAAGGGTTATTTGTTTTGATAGAATTACAGTCTTACTTTATAAATCCAATAAACTAAGCTCCAAGGTTATAACATATACCTTGAACATCAGTGTAGTGGACACTATTTGGATTGTGTTCAAGAATATAACCTAAATGGTCTATGGTATAAGAATAAGGTTGGAAACCTCATTCTCGAAACACCATGGATGCAACCCACTTTGTAAATAGTTCAAATGAGGTAATCCAACCCATTCATGTAGTTGACATACGAGTCGGGGCATCCTGTATGAAGAGTTCATACAAGACCGGACCACAGGTCTAACCAGTATAACATCGTTAACAGGATAAGACTAGTAGTTTATTGATGGTCATTAGAGACTCGACCTGAATCCTGAGCAAGTTAAGAACTCTTGCTTATAGGAGTTTGTCCTTATACTAGTATGGGTGAGAGTGGCCTGTAGCCGACTCAATAAGCCTACCTTATCTGGGACAAAACCTCGTAAGTAGCTGGGAACTTAACTGTGCAAGATGAAATTCACTCATTCCTACACTAAGGAATTAGATAGGTTGTTCCCTTAAGAACTGATTCCAGGTCTTGAACAATGGGGCCGCGCCCTCTATGAGGGTATGAGTCTATGGTTGGACCTTAGACTTGTGTTCATTAGAGGATAAGTGGTGCTTAAGGAACAAAGAGGTAATCACAGGGGTAAAACGATAATTTAACCCAGCTGTGATTACGAACAACCTGTGAAGGGTCGACTCATGGGTAATGATTATATCAGTAGACACAATATAATGTACAGTGAGGAGAGTGCAACTACAAATCTATAGTGAAGTGACTTGTAGTTAATGAATATTGATTAACTTGATCAAAGAGTTTGATCAGTTAATCTCATATCATTGGAGCTCATGAACTGTAGGTCCATTAGGTCCCTCAGTTGGCTCAACATGGTAATATTGAGGGTATAAAGTTAGGAATGAAATTGAAGTGTTCAATTTCATACATGAGGTGTTATATCAATTATACAATTGATATAATATATAGTTTTAATGTGAATTAGATTCACATATAAACCATATACTAATGAGAGAATAAAGGAAGGGTAGGACGGTCATTTCCATCCTATTTCCCTATATATATGGTTGCATGAGATGCGACTAGGTGAAGAAATACTAAGCCTTTGTTGTGTTGTTGGAAAGGTTCCAAGAACATTTTCCTCTCTCTCACAACATCTCATCTTACCTAAAGGGAAACCACATTCCTCCCTCAACTAGAAAACTACGAAGAAGATCCAATGGTAGTGTTCGTAATCTGTTGGGTTCGTGTTGCTGAGATTGTACTAGTGGGAGAAGGAGCACTTGAAGAAAGGTTCTTCAAAGGTAATATTCTTGTTGTCCATATTGTGTTTATATGCTTAATCTAGTTAGTTTCGTTCTTGAATGAAATCGTTGTAACTAAATTGAGAGCGCGCGATTCACAATCGCTTCCGTTGCGGGATTCGTTTCCCTTCACTGTGAGGGGTTGAATCACGGGCAATAGTAATATCGATGGACACAACTTGTCCTACAGTGAGGAGAGTTCAACAACGAGTCTATAGTGGAGTGACTCGTAGTTAATGAATGTTGATTAACGAGATCAAAAGTTTGATCAGTTAATCTCGTATCATTGAGCTCATGATCTGTGGGTCCATTAGGTCCCTCGGTTGGCTCAATATGAAAATAATGAGGGTATAAAGTTTTGGAATGAATTTGAAGTGTTCAAATTCGTATAAAGGGACTTTATGTCAATTATATGTTATATAATTGATATAATATATAGTTTAATGTGAATGTGATTCATGATAAACTATACTATTGGTTATTTATGGAATTATAGAATTATGACATATTTAGAGAACTTAATAATGAGAGATGTGAAAAATTGAATATGATTCAATTTAATTCCACATTATGCAAATATGATTTGCATATTAAGGTATATGACACCTTATATTATGCAATTATGAAAATATGATTTGCATAGTACATAATTTGTAGAATTAGTGGGCTAAATGGGTGGACAATTTATCTCCACTCTCGCCCACTATAAAAGAATGCATTGAGATGCATTTTTGGGGTACTTAACTCACTTTTTAGATTTGAGAATTCCAAATCAAGCAAATCTCTCTCAATTCTCTCTACAATCCAACTCTCTCTTCCTCCAAAAAGAATCCCACCATTCTCCCTCTCCTAGAGAACAACCGAGAAGGCCCTTTGGAGGTGTTGAGTTTTGGATCGTATCAAGATCGTAGAGAACGTGAGGATTGAAGGAGGGATTACAAGAAGAAATTGTTCTTCAAAGGTAAATTTTCTATTTCTCCCTAAATGCCTAACTAAGTGTATGTTTTGAGTTAAATTCATGTAATCTAATCGAGAGCAACACAATTCAATTCATTTCCACTGTGGGATATTAGACATAGTTCGGTCGATGATGAGTTCTGCTCGTCTCCCTGACTCGTTTTGGGGTTATGTAGTGGAGACTGCTATTTATATTTTGAATCATGTTCCTTTAAAAAACGTTTCTGAAACACCTTTTGAACACTAGAGAGGACGTAAAGGTAGTTTACCTCATTTCAGAATTTGGGGATGTCCAACCCATGTGCTAGTAACAAATTTGAAGAAATTGGATCCTCGTTCAAAATTATACCTATTTGTAGGCTACCCTAAGGAAATGAGAGGTGGTATGTTTTATGATCCTAAGGAAAATAGGGTGGTTATGTCGACAAACACCACTTTTCTTGAGGAGGATCACATCAAGGATCACAAACCCAAAAGTAAAATCGTGTTAAATGAACTAGAAAGTACATCAGCAAGGGTTGTTGATGATGCTAGCATGTCGACAAGAGTTGTTGACCCTAGCTCGTCAAGTAAAAAACATCCATCTCAAGAGTTAAGAGTGCCTCAACATAGTAGGAGAGCTGTTAATCAACCTGATCGTTATATGAGTTTAACTGAAACCCATGTTTTCATACCCTTGGTGCAAAGTCAGGAGTGTCAATGAATTTAGTCAAAAACACATTAATGTGCAAGTATACACAACCTTGTTGCAGCAAGTGATAATAAAAGTATCGATCCTACAGGGAATTGTATATTAGAAGAGTTAAAGTATTGAGTCGTTTTTAATAGACTTAGGGTAACCGGTGAATAAGTTGCATAAGGTAAAGACAAAACTCAAACTTAACAACAACTCAAGAAGAATTAATATCTAGGCTTCAAATGACTAAACAACAAAGTAAACAACAATGTACTAAGTGTTGGTTTTTGTGCCCTAAACTTATGTAAGTTTGATCAAATAAAAAAAGAGTTATTTGTTTTGGTAAAATTATATTCTTGCTTTTTGAATCGAATAAACTAAGATCCAAAGTTATAATGTATCTTGAACATCAGTGTAGTAGACACTATTTGGATTGTGTTCAAGAGTATAACCTAAATGGTCTATGGTATAAGAATAAGGTTGGAAACCTTATTCTGATAACACCATGGATGCGTCCCACTTTGTAATTAGTACAAATGAGGTAATCCAAGTCATTCATGTGGTTGACATGCGAGTGGGGGCATCTTGTATGAAGAGTTCATACAAGACCGGATTGCAAATTATTAGTCTAACCAGTATAAGGCCGTTAGCAGGATAAGACTGATAATTTATAGATGGTCATTAATGACTCGACCTGAATCCTGAGCAAGTTAAGAACTCCTGCTTACGGGGGTTTGTCCTTAGACTAGTATGGGTGAGAGTGGCCTGTAGCCGACTCAATAAGCCTACCTTGTCAGGGACAGAACCTCGTAGGTAGCTGAGGACTTAACTATGCACGATAGAATTCACTCATTCATACACTAAGGAATTAGATAGGTTGTTCCCTTAAGAACTGAGTCGAGGTCTTAAACAACGGGGCCCCACCCTCTAAACTGACTTAAGAATGTATGAGTCTTTGGTAGAACCATAGACTTGTTGTTCATTAGAGGATCAGTGGTGCTTAAAGAACAAAGAGGTAATCACAGGGGTAAAACGGTAATTTGACCCAAATGTGATTACGAGCAACCTGTGAAAGGTCGACTCATGGGTAATGATTATATCAATGAACACAATATAATCTACAGTGAGGAAAGTGCAGCTACAAGTCTATAGTGGAGTGACTTGAAGTTAATGAATATTTATTAACAAGATCAAAGAGTTTGATCAGTTAATCTCACATCATTGGAGCTCATGAACTGTAGGTCCATTAGGTCCCTCCGTTGGCTTAACATGGTAAAATTGTGGGTATAAAGTTAGGAATGAAATTGAAGTGTTAAATTTCATATATAAGGTGTTATTCAATTAAATGTGATATAATTGATATAATATATAGTTTTAATGTGAATTAGATTCACATATTAACTATATACTAATTAGAGAATGAAGGAGGGATTAGATGATAATTTCCATCCTATTTCCCTTAAGTAGTTGCATGAGATGCAATTTTAAGGTGGAAGGCTTTTTGACAAAACCCTAGTATTCTCTCAAATTGTGTTGGAAGGAGTTCCAAACACAATTCCAAAAGATCACCTCACCTCATCCTAAAGGAACTCACCTTCCTCACTCACCTAGAGAACAACAGAGAAGATCTGGTGGTGGAACTTCAAAAAGTTCGAATTGTTGCTGAGATCGTGATCTACTGAAGAGGGATTCGTGAAGAAAGCAATCTTCAAAGGTAAATTTCTTACTGACCTATGTAGAATTACATGCTTAATCTTATATGTTTTGTACTTGAATGAAATCTATGTAACAAATTAAAAAACACGCGATTCACAATTGCTTCTCCTGCGGAATTCGATCCCTTCAATTGGTATCACAACCAATTGTGTTCTTGATTTTGTTCTTAAATTATCAAGAACAAAGGTGAGATTTACTGTTTTCATATGATGAATGAACAGTTTGCAAAATTAGATGTTTTCATTTTTGGCACATAGATTTACATCATTTCGTTGAATTGTTCGATGTAAGGACCTATTGTTTTGGGTATTTTATTATGTAAATCGAGTTTGTAAGTCCGTGTCGGTCGAGGCAAAGTGGTTGCTAAGAAGAACAGAGCGAAAACGAGCTAAAACAGTGGAAACTGTTTGTTGTACTGTGTGCAGCGTTGCAATGTTGTTCTTCAGCGTTGCAATACCATTGAGGCGCTCTTCAAGCTGCAGGAGGTGCAGCGTTGCAACGGTCCACTTAGCGTCGCAACGGCAGGACGTGGAGATGATGGCATTGCAACGCCAAATAAGCGCCGCGTCGATGCAAACGATCGGTGACATGAAGCGACATGAAGAGTCGACCTTGCAACGCGATCCTCAGCGTTGCAACTGTTGGAATTTATGCCCTAAACTTGTGTAATTTTGATCAATTAAATAAAGTGTTATTTGTTTTGATAAGATTATAGTCTTGCTTTTATAAATCCAATAAACTAAGCTCCAAGGTTATAACATTTATCTTGAAATCAGTTTAGTGGACACTATTTGGGTTGAGTTCAAGATTATAACCTAAATAGTCTATGGTATAAGAATAAGGTTGGAAGCCTCATTCTGATAACACCATGGATGCGACCCACTTTGTAATTAGTACAAATGAGGTAATCCAACTCATTCATGTAGTTGACATGCGAGTGGGGGCATCCTGTATGAAGAGTTCATACAAGACTGGATCGCAAATTATTAGTCTAACCAAAACACCGTTAACAGGATAAGACTAGTAATTTATAGATGGTCATTAGTGACTCGACCTGAATCTTGAGCAAGTTAAGAACTCCTGCTTATAGGGGTTTGTCCTTAGACTAGTATGGGTGAGAGTGGCCTGTAGCCGACTCAATAAGCCTACCTTCTCAGGGAAAGAACCTCGTAGGTAGCTGGGAACTTAACTGTGCAAGATGGAATTCACTCATTCCTCTACCGAGGAATTAGATAGGTTGTTCCCTTAAGAAATGACTCCAGGTCTTGAACAACGGGGCCCCGCCCTCTATGAGGGTATGAGTCTAAGGTAGGACCTTAGACTTGTTGTTCATTAGAGGATCGGTGGTGCTTAAGGAGCAAGCAGTAAACACGAGGGTAAAGCGGTAATTTGACCCACCGTGTGATTACGAACAACTTGTGAAGGGTCGACTCATGGGTAATGACTATATCGGTGGACACGATATTATCTACAAAGTGAGAGAGTGCAACTACAAGTCCATAGTGGAGTGACTTGTAGTTAATGAATATTGATTAAGCTGGATCAAAGAGTTTGATCGGTTAATCTCACATCATTGGAGCTCATGATCCAGCCAGGTCCATTAGATCCCTCCGTTGGCTCAACATGGTAATATTGAGGGTATAAAGTTAGGAGTGAAATTGAAGTGTTCAATTTCATACATTAGGAGTTATATCAATTATATATGATATAATTGATATAATATATAGTTTTAATGTGAATTAGATTCATATATAAACTATATACTAAAGAGAGATTAAAGGAGGGGTAGGATGGTCATTTCCATCCCATTCCCTTATATATATGGTTGCATGAGATGCAACTAGATGATGACATTCAAAGGTTGAATAAGCTCCTTGTTGTTGTTGGAAGAGTTCCAAGACACACACATCTCTCTCAAAATACCTCACATCTTCTAAAGGGAACCCACCTTCCTCCCTCACGTAGAGAACAACGGAGAAGATCCAGTTGTCGTGTCTTCGCACGTTGGAGTTCTTGTTGCTGAGATCGTGACCGTGGAGAGAGGAGCACTTGAAGAAAGGTTCTTCAAAGGTAAATTCTTGCTGTCCATTTTGCTTTTATGCTTAATCTAGTTTTGTATGTTCTTGAATTAATCGTTGTAACTAAATCAAGAGCGCGCGATTCGCAATCGCTTCCGCTGTGGGGACTTCGATTCCCTTCAATTGGTATTAGAGCCCAATTGCGTTCTTGATTTATGTTCTGGTTTTTTGAAGAACAAGGTGGGATTCACTGTTTTTGCATGAGATGTATGAATTATTTTGCGAAATTAGATGTTTTCAATTTTGGCACTTAGATTTACAATTTCCATTTAAATGTTCAATGTAAGGGCCTGGTGTTTTGGACAAATTTAATAGTAAATCGAGTCTATAAGTCCGTGTCGATCGAGGCAAGGCAGTTGCTGAGAAGATCGAAGAAAAAACGAGCAAGGAATAGTGATTCCAAGTTGTCGTCTGTGTGCAGCGTTGCAACGTTGTTCATCGGCGTTGCAACATTGCACTTGCGGGAGAAGGCGTGCGCAGGAGGCAGCGTTGCGACGCAGCCTCTAGCGTTGCAATGCTCGGCAGATGACGACAAACGCAGCGTTGCAACGCTGCTATCAGCGTTGCAACGCCAGATACGTTTCACGCCAGGAGCAACGGGCAGAAAACGTTTTTTTATTTTATATATTAGTTATAAAAATGTTTTATATTTAATATATTTAATATTTTTAATTTTAATTAATATAATTAGATTGTATTAATTAAAATTATTTATAGGGTGCCAAAATTGGTCTAATTTTTGCTATTTTAATTATGCAATTGTTGTGTAATTATTGCCATGCATAGTGTATGCTTGTATTTTAGAAATCCCACCTTACCATCATTTATAATATAAGGAGTTATATTATATAGTTTGCATGATTAATTAATATAAGGTTGTTATATTAATTTTTGGACAACATTGACATGCATTAATTTTTTATGAGATAAATATGCTATGAATGTCTTATTATTCATGTGATGAATGATCAAGCACTATAACATAGTATGCATGTCAACTAAGGTTAATTATTAGTTTTAAAATGTTTAGAACATGGAAATAATAGACCTTAGGTTATCTAGTTCTAATTAGATTAGAATTAGGAACCAAGTAATTTATAAGCTATGATTAAAAGAGGAACTCTCTCAAAGGAAAGTTCTGTCTAGGCTGGAGTATTTAAGGTGATGAAAGCGGAACACCCTACACCGGGAACCGACACGGGAGTGAAATTTAATCAGAGAGTCTTATAAATTACAGTAGCGTCAGCGGGTTTATTAAGGGGTTAATAAACTATAAATCCTAGGTTTAATATAAGGAGTTATATTAACAAACTTAGGATAAAATCAATATAAGAGTTATATTGATTATCAATATAAGAGTTATGTTGATAGAGTTAGGTAAAATCATTAGCCGAGTTTTAGCCTAAGAAAGATTCCTATAGACTTAAAGTATTCAGTGGGAGGAAAAGTGTATGAGATACATATTTTTCCACCTACGCTATTTCTGGGAAGTTCACACCGTGAGACTCATACTTGGCCTCGTGGCGCAAACGGGAGCGTCTCCCTTCGGATGGTGTTTGTATGAGTCAATATCAAGGTGAATGGAGAGCGTACTTATAGTGAGTGGGAGCAGGTTTAGTGAAAATAGAACCTACGGTCTCTTTTCTCGGTTTACACCGTTAGACCACTATGGTCAGCCTGCTAGTTTGGCCTGGACCAGACAATCCCTTAGGAGGGCTTGATCATAGAGGATCTAACATAGTAGACACCCGAAAGGGATAAACATTTCCTTAGACTATTTTTCAATCTAGTCCTCCCTTCGGCAGATTTTTATTGGATCGATAGTCTGGGATCTAAAGACAAAGGGTTACACTCACGGGGTACATAAGTTGTGTATGTATCCAGACCGAAAAAATGGTAACTAAAACCTATAGGAATAAGAGTTATTCTGGTATTAGGTTTTGGTCAAGAGTGTCTTGATCCAGAGGATGAGTGTTTTTGATTACCCTTCGGTGTCATACATTCTAAACCTTAGGAGTATCCTTGCAAATTATAAATGGCCTAGGAATCATTTGATAATTAGCTAAAACATGATTGGATTAGAGTTATAGCAAGAAACTCATACAAGTTTGTTTGTAAATTTTTTTCAGCAAAAATGTCTAGCTCTATAATTTCCTTATTGGGTGCGGAAAAGTTAACCGGAGAGAATATGATGACATGGAAAAATAAACTCAACACTTTTTCGGTAGTGGATGATCTGAAGTTTGTGCTAACTGAGGAGTGTCCTCATGCGCCAAGCTCGAATGCGTCATGAAATGTTCGTGATGCATATGATCGATGGATCAAGGCCAATGATAAGGCCAAGGTCTACATCTTTGGCAGTATGTCCGACGACACATTAGCCAAGAAGCATGAGGGCATGATTACCGCCAATGAAATCATGGATTACATGCGGTAGGTATGTTTGGACAACAGTCCACACAAGCCCGACATAATGCCCTAAAGTACATATTCAACTCGAGGATGCCAGAGGGTACATCTGTTCGGGATCATGTCCTGGATATGATGGTGCACTTTAACATCGCGGAATCGAATGGTGCTTCCATCAATGAGTCGAGCCAGGTTAGCTTCATTCAAGAAACTCTTCCAGATAGTTTCCTGCAGTTTAGAAGTGATGTTGTTATGAACAAGCTTACTTTTAATCTTACCTCCCTTCTGAATGAACTCCAGACCTTTCAGTCTTTGATGAAAATTCAGGGATCGAAAGGTGAGGCAAATGTTGCCAGTAGGAGTTATCATAGAGGTTCAACCTGCAGGACAAAAATAAGAGTGGCTTCATCTTCTTCTAACTTTGAGAGGTAAGAAGAAGAACATAGAAAGGTTGGTAAAGGGAAACAAGGTGACAAAAGCCGCGCCCGAAGAAGGGCAAGAAAGTCAAAGACGTTGCTGACAAAGGAAAGTGTTTCCACTGCAACGAAGACGGACATTGGAAACGAAACTGTCCGAAGTACATTGCAGAAAAGAAGAAGGAAGGTAAATATGATTTACTTTTCCTAGAAGCTTGTTTAGTGGATAATGATAAAATAGCTTGGATACTTGATTCAGGCGCCACTAATCATGTTTGTTCTTCTTTTAGAGGAATTGATTCTGGCAAAGATTCTGACAAGAGAGAGATAACACTCGGGTTGGAAATGGAGAGGTCGTCTCAAATTGTGTGTGTGAGAGGCACAATGAAGCTATATTTTGGCAAGAAATATGTATTGTTGGACAATATATTAGTGATACCAGGGTTTACTAGAAACCTTATTTCCATTTCTTGCCTTATTGAACAATGTATTTTTGTTTCATTTTCTTTAAATAAAGTGTTTATTTTGAAGAAAGGTTTAGAAATATGTTCAGCTTCATTAGAAATTGGATTGTATGTTTTAAGGCCTAATTCAGTCAAAATGGTTTTGAACACTGAATTATTTAAAACTGCAAACGCACAAACTAAGAAACGTAAAATTTCTCCTAACGAAAATGATCATCTTTGGCATCTAAGATTGGTTCACATTAATCTCAATAGGATTGAGAGATTGATAAAGAAAGGACTTCTAAACGAGTTAGAAGAAAATTCATTGTCAATATGTGAATCGTGCCTAGAAGGCCAGATGACTAAAAGACCTTTTGGTGGAAAAGGTTATAGAGCCAAAGATCCTCTGGAGCTTATACATTCAGACCTTTGTGGTTCGATGAATGTTAAAGCCAGGGGAGGATATGAATATATCATCTCTTTTATAGATTATTATTCTAGATTTGGGCATATTTACCTAATGCACCACAAGTCTGAAGCACTTGAAAAGTTCAAGGAATTCAAGACTGAGGTTGAAAATCAACTAGGTAAAGAGTTAAAACACTTCGATCGGATCGAGGTGTAGAGTACATGGATTTAAAATTCCAGAACTATATGATAGAACATGGAATTAGATCCCAAATCTCGACTCTCCCACACACCACAAAGAAAAGCGGTGTATCGGAAGGAGAAATAGAACCTTGTTGGACATGGTTCGATCAATGATGAGTTATGCTCATCTCCTAGTTCTTTTGGGGTTACGCAGTGGACACTGCAGTATACATTTTGAATAATGTGCCCTCCAAAAGTGTTTCTGAAACACCTTTTGAACTCTGGAAAGGACGTAAAGGTAGTTTATGTCACTTCAGAATATGGGGTTGTCGAGCACATGTGCTTGTGACAAATCCAAAGAAGTTGGATTCATGTTCAAAGTTGTGCCTATTCGTAGGATACCCAAAAGAAACGAGAAGTGGTCTATTCTATGATCCTCAGGAAGATAAGATTTTTGTGTCGACAAATGCCACTTTCTTAGAGGAGGACCACATAAGGGACCACAAACTAAAAAGTAAGGTAGTGTTGAGTGAGTTAGCCGGAACAATAGCAAAAGTTGCTAATAAGAACACTAGTACGTCAACAAGAGTTGTTGATACTAGTTTGTCTAGTCAAGAGAGTCAATTTCAAGAATTGAGTATGCCTCGACGTAGTGGGAGGGTTGTGATACAGCCTGACCGTTACATGGGTTTAGTTGAAACCCAAGTTTTTATACCAGATGACAACTGCGAGGATCCATTGGCTTATAACCAAGCAATGGTTGACAAAGACAAAGACAAATGGGTCATAGCCACGAACCAAGAAATAGAGTCGATGTACTTCAATTCTGTTTGGGTTCTTGTAGATAAGCCTGATGGTGTAAAACCTATAGGTTGTAAGTGGATCTACAAGAGAAAACGTGGTGTAGATGGGAAGGTGCAAACCTTCAAAACTAGACTAGTAGCAAAGGGTTATACCCAGGTTGAAGGGGTTGACTATGAGGAGACCTTTTCACCTGTTGCTATGGTAAAGTCTATCCGTATCCTTCTTGCCATTGCCACATATTATGACTATGAGGTATGGCAAATGGATGTCAAGACGACCTTTTGAATGACAATCTTGAGGAAACCATCTATGGGACCAACCCAAAGGGTTCATTAAACCAGACAAGAGCAAAAGGTTTGCAGGCTTAAAAGGTCGATTTATGGACTGAAACAAGGCTCTAGGTCCTGGAATATAAGATTTGATGAGGCTATCAGATCTTATGGTTTTGACTAGAATGATGATGAACCTTGTGTCTACAAGAAAATCATCAATAGTTTTGTCGCTTCCCTAATTCTCTATGTGGATGATATCCTAATCATTGGGAATGATGTAGGTTATCTTACTGACATCAAGGAATGGCTAGCTACGCAGTTCCAAATGAAATATTTGGGTGATGCGCAGATTTGTTCTTAGGATCCGTTGTCCTAACCGCAAGAATAAAACACTAGCCTTGTCTCAAGCATCATACATAGACAAAGTGTTGTCAAGGTTTAAGATGCAAGATTCCAAAAAGGGCTTGTTGCCTTTTAGACATAGAATCCATTTGTCTAAGGAACAGTGTCCTAAGACACCTCAAGGAGTTGAGGATATGAGATGATTCCTTCTTTATTGCGTAAAATTATATTGCAATACTGCAGCATTATGCGGGTCAAGTTTTAGTATAGTGATTATGAGTCCAAGTATCGTCCTCGGGAATGGGTTTCTAAATTAATTAATTACTTAGGTACTAATTCTCAATTTTAGCTAAAGAAACATAACATGGATAGTTGGTTGAAGTAAATACGAACAAACAAACAAACATGTGGAGACACAAAATGATAGAGTTATGGGAAGTGATTTTACAAATTAAAGACCTAACTAACACATGCATTGAACCAATGAGATGAAATTATAAACAAGAAGTAAAATACTCAAGAAAGTCTCTCGATCTCTCAAGAGCCTCGTACATACAATAAATCCTATAGTCTCCATATAAAATCTAAGCATGCACGGCATTAAACAACTCCTTTATGTGTTTCCCTAAGATTTCTATGTCATTCTCATGCCAGAATTCTAAGGGTTTTGACAATTTTGCTCTAATTCAAGTTTTATCTCTCGAGTCTACTTAAATCAACAAATCAAGAATTCAAGAACTAATTATCAAAAATAAGAACAAAACATGCTTCAATACATTGTAATAAAGTCATAACAAGCAAACCAAATCCTAACTACAATGTTTAGCTACTCTAAATCACATAAAAATTAAACTAAACAAGTAGAAAACGTTTTAGAACGCTATTACAAATTGAAAGAAAAAAAATTAAACTTAGGTGTCGATGTCGGTCCTTCGTCTCCGAGCTCACGTCTTCGATCTCGAACCTCCAAGAATGCTTTGGCTCCCAAAATGACTCTTTTCACTCTTCTTACAGGGTGTATTTCGAAATTAGGGCAAAACTCTACCAAATTTGGCTCCCTTTACTCAAATGCATCATGTTGTATTTATAGAAGGAATAGGTGCAGCGTTGCAACGCTAGGGACAGCGTTGCAACGCTGTACCCTAGGTGGCTGATAGATATGGAAATAATCGATGGCGTTGCAACGCTGAGGACAGCGTTGCAACGCCGCTACCCTAAGCACGCGCCCCTTATCGATATGGCGTTGCGGCGAGCGCGCAAGCGGCGTTACGCGCCCTCGCGCGACTTCTCATGTGCGTCCCTATCGATATAGCGTTGTGACGCTACAAAGCAGCGTTGCAACGGTATCGGCAGTGGTCTTCAACGCCCTCAAACAGCAAGCATGGCGTTGCAATGCTCTGCATGGCGTTGCAACACCATCACCTCGGGTCATCATGCTTGGATTGATCCTTTCTCTCCCAAATGGTATTATTTTTTGCTCTAGATAGCCTCGTTTTGATCCCGAGTGATCCAAATTGTCTCCAATAGCTCTGTTTAAGCTCTTAACCTGAAATTGAATGAATTAAACACGTAAAAGCCCTGAAATTATCATGAAACTAGCAATAATTAAGCCTAAGGATAGCACATTTTGTGTGCTATCAAACACCCCCAAACTTAAACTTTTGCTAGTCCCGAGCAAAAATAGAATTAGACATTAGATTGTTCTTAGACATACATTTGATTCAAGCCTAAAAAATTTAAGAGAAAATCTGGTAATCACGGGAAACACTCAAACATGACACTTCAGCAAGCAATTTAAAACTTTTCCTAAGTGTTCCTACTTGTGTGTGTGATTAGTCTATGTTCCCTTCATTTTTACTAAGCCCGGATCAAATTTATTAGGCTCTCCATTCAACTTCCCCCTACACTGGTCTTAATTACTAATCCTTAAGTGTCTCGACATTCAAGAACTAAATAACTCTACTCAGCACTTAATCACTCTTTTGATGCCACTTTTTCTATTTTTTTTTTTTTTTGTGCAAGGACACTAGCTTTCACACATCCACTGCAGGGACCCTTACCCAGAGCACTCGCTCAATGAGTGGCCTAACTGATCACAGTGAAGGTAGCTCTTTTTGTCCTCACGATTTTTTTTTCTTTAACAAACATAACAACAAAAACAGATGACAACTCTTTCACATAATGCACATATTATACAGATCATGCACTTCATATTGTCATTCACCCTATCCTGCAGTTTAACTCTCAAATCAGTTCTCAGACCTATCGAGATGACATCAAACTTCTAAACCTAATAACTTTGTTCTAAGCATTTCAAAACTACAGGAACACAGGTTATGTGCATATAATGCAGGAAAAACTCAAGAAAATTTTTAAATTAACTAAAATTCATGTCATGCTTTCAGGTTTCAACAGAATCACAAAGATTTTCAATTATATCTCATCTTAGGCTATCATGCTCATACTTATGCAAAAGATCAATCAGCAATTCCAACACATACTCAGGACAGTTACAACAGATAAACACAAATAAACACATCCCACCCCCAAACTTAAACTAAACATTGTCCCACTTGTTTGCAAAATTTAGCATAAATTAAGTATAAGTGTAAGAGTGAACAATACTGTCCTGGGTAATGGAGAACTTTCTGAGATTCTTGGATAGCCAAAGCATGTGTGTTGGAGTTCCTCAGAACGGGAGCATGGATTTCAACGAAGAAGGGCATCTCCACAACCTACAAAGTAAAACAACAATTAACTAAGCATTGAAAAACAACAAACTATAGCAGGCTAAAGACAGGAAAACAAAAGTAAGTAAAGCTTGGGTTGCCTCCCAAGAAGCGCTTTGTTTAACGTCTTTAGCTAGACTGTACTCCCTCAAGGTGTTTCTTTCCTTGCTTGCAGATTACTGAAGTGATGTGTTCATTTGGCCAATCTGGGTCTCTATGTTCTTTATTGCGGCTCCATGATCGGTCACTATACCGATAAATCGGTGATTTGCATTCTCCACCGGTTGGACCGACTTACGGATTCAAATATGAAGGAGTGCAATGTGTCTTCCAGAGATGGTTTCCTCTCTGATGTAGAAGCATGCCCTGTAGGAGGATTCAACACATTCTTGTTGTTAGCATAAGAGAAATTCTCATGATACCTCAAACCTCGATTGTAATGTGTTGGTAGGTTATTCTGAGTCTGATTTCCTCCATAGTGGTTGCTTCTATTGTTCAGGTAGTGCAATTTCTCCATAATGGATTCTCCACTTGGTTGGGAGCATTGAGAGGGCATCCCTGTCTGTGGTGATCCTGCGAAATTATTCAGGGCATGAGTGAGAGATGCCATATGAGATCTAAGAGAGGTTAGCTCGTCCAGTTGATATAATCCAGCTACTGGCTTAGATCTGTCATTTTCTGTAGGCCACTGGTAGTTGGCGATTGACACTTCCTCCATGAGGGCACGTGCTTACAGCACGATCTTATGCAATGAAAGCCCCTCCAAGAGAGTGGCATCCGAATGGTCTGGTCTTACCTTCCAGTCCATTATAAAATAGTTGTACACTGGAGCCATTACGGGTAGCAATGTTGTGGGCACCTCCTGAGCATGTCTTTGTACCGTTCGCAGGCCTCGAATAGTTGCTCTCCCTCCTGCTGCCTGAATGTTCCAATCTCAGTCCTTAACTTTGCAGCCTTTACAGGTGGAAAGAATTTGGTCATGAAGGCTTGGGCCAACTCCTCCCAAGAAGTGATACTCCACGAGGAAGGGACCTAGCCATTATTTGGCTCTACCTGCAAAGAGAAAGAAAAAAATGTTTAGCGAATACTATCAGCAGAGATACCATTCATTTTAAATGTACCACAGATTTCTAAGAAATTTTGAAGATGAACGTATGATCTTCTGTGGCTAAGCCTCTGAAACCACATTCCCTAACCATTTGTATCAGCCCTGTCTTAAGTTCAAAATTATTAGCATTGATAGGGGCATGGACTATTCCAGCCTGCTCAGAATTAAACATAGGTTGGAAATACTCCCTGATAGGTTTATTGTTGTTGATGAGCTCCTGATCAACCATTTCCTGAGGTTCTGCTCTTCCTTCCCTTAGGAGTCTCCTACAGGTCCTCTCAATCTCAGGATCAAAAGGGTGCAAGTCTGCAGTTCTCCCCTTGGGCATACACTTGGAGGAATAAAAAGAAAGAAATTAGATAAAAAAGAAAAACACAAACAACTAGAAAATAAAATAGAAAATAAAGACATAAAACACAAAACTTGGGTTGCCTCCCAAGAAGCGCTTTCTTTAACGTCTTTAGCTAGACGGTGACTTATTAGGGCCATAAAATTGCTCATATTTCTTCGAGCCCTTCTTGCTCGAATCGATATAGCCTTCTAAGTCTAAAAGGCTATTCGGCTTTTCTTGAGCCCCAGATAGAAAATTATTTTTGAGATTTTTATTTATAAAAAGAAAGGAACTGAAATGAAAGCAAGACTCGTGAGTATAAGACAAATGGTTATAAAAAATAAAGGAAATTTCTGGGGCTAAAGGGAAAGAAGACTTCTCAGCCTCTAACTCTATCACCTGGATCTCTCCTGTGGAACTAAGTGTATCACCAGTATCCTCCTCACTAACCTGATCATGGTGTGCCTCAGTCTCCCCCAAACTATCCTCACTAACATCTAAACAAATCCTCCTAGGTTGCACCTCCTTAGTGGTAAGGATTACAAATTGTTCCTGTAAGGCCTTAAGGGAAACTACTAGCTGGTTAAGATATTGAGCTCTATCCTGTACTATTTCCCAAAGTCCTACCACCTCAGTTTCTAACCTATCCTACCTCTCTAATTCACTATGGATCAAATTTTTCAATTTCAATTCTAATGTGTATTCAGCCAATTGGTCCATCAGAGAAGATTTTTCTAAGGGTTGGTTAAGGTACAAAAAATTCTGGTTCCAAGTGCCTAAATAACTACCCTCATGTGAGTTTTCATATATGTCAGGTACAAAATGGTAAAAATTAGACACATGGTATTCAGAAAAATCATGATGCACAAAACTAGGGTCCTGAGAGGGACAATAGAATGGTGAAAACTCAAAATTATGCAAAGTCATACTTGAAAAATCAGTAATTTCACAACCAGACTTCACACAATATCAACACAACCAAAATAGGAAGCAAAGACTCAAAAACACACAAAACTAAAATAACACAAATAAGGAAACAAACAATCACACAAAATAATTAACGAAAGACAAACAAACAAGCTTTAGTCTAAAATTTCAAATTTTCTCCTAATATTAATTAATCTAAATAATCGCCATTCCCCAACAACGGCACCAAAAACTTGTTGCGTAAAATTATATTGCAATACCGCAGTGTACGGGTCAAGTTTTAGCATAGTGATTTATGAGTCCAAGTATCGTCCTCGGGAATAGGTTTCTAGATTAATTAATTACTAAGGTACTAATTCTCAATTTTAGCTAAAGAAACATAACATGGATAGTTGGTTGAAGTAAATACGAACAAAAAAACAAACATGTGGAGACACGAATTGATAGAGTTATGGGAAGGGATTTTACAAATTAAAGACCTAACTAACGTATGCATTGAACCAATGAGATGAAATTATAAACAAGAAGTAAAATACTCAAGAAAGTCTCTCGATCTCTCAAGAGCCTCGCACATACAATAAATCCTTTAGTATCCATATAAAATCTAAGCATGCACGACATTAAGCAACTCCTTTATGTGTTTCTCTAAGATTTCTAAGTCATTTTCATGCCAGAATTCTAAGGGTTTTGACAATTTTGCTCTAATTCAAGTTTTATCTCTCGAGTCCACTTAAATCAACAAATCAAGAATCAAGAACTAATTATAAAAAATAAGAACAAAACATGCTTCAATACAATGTAATAAAGTCATAACAAGCAAACCAAATCCTAACTACAATGTTTAGCTACTCTAAATCACATAAAAATCAAACTAAACAAGTAGAAAACGTCTTAGAACGCTATTACAAATTGAAAGAAAAGGAAATTAAACTTAGGTGTCGATGTCGGTCCTTCGTCTCGAGCTCCCATCTTCAATCTCGAACCTCCACGAATGCTTTGGCTCCCAAAATGACTCTTTTCACTCTTCTTACAGGGTGTATTTCGAAATTAGGGCAAAACTCTACCAAATTCGGCTCCCTTTACTCAAATGCATCATGTTGTATTTATAGAAGGAATAGGTGCAGCGTTGCAACGCTAGGGACAGCGTTGCAACGCTGTACCCTAGGCGGCTGACAGATATTGAAATAATCGATGGCGTTGCAACGCTGAGGACAACGTTGCAACGCCGCTACCCTAAGCGCGCGCCCCTTATTGATCTGGCGTTGCGACGCTGCAAGGCAGCGTTGCAACGCCTCTATCGCGACTTCTCATGCGTGCGTCCTTA
Organism: Trichosanthes cucumerina; assembly: GCA_036507285.1. Taxonomy (NCBI): domain Eukaryota; kingdom Viridiplantae; phylum Streptophyta; class Magnoliopsida; order Cucurbitales; family Cucurbitaceae; genus Trichosanthes; species Trichosanthes cucumerina. The sequence goes on from CM071838.1 coordinate 58,439,153, forward strand.
TCGATATAGCGTTGCGGCCACGCAGCGCGTTGCAACGCTATCGCTAGTGGTCTTCAACGCCCTCAAACAGCAAGCATGGCGTTGCAACGCTCTGCATGGCGTTGCAACACCATCACCTCGGGTCATCATGCTTGGATTGATCCTTTCTCTCCCAAACGATATTATTTTAAGCTCTAAATAGCCTCGTTTTGATCCCGAGTGATCCAAATTGTCTCCAATAGCTCTGTTTAAGCTCTTAACCTGAAATTGAATGAATTAAACACGTAAAAGCCTTGAAATTATCATGAAACTAGCAATAATTAAGCCTAAGGATAACACATTTTGTGTGCTATCACTTACGCATCAGCTGTTGGGAGCCTGATGTACGCCATGTTGTGTACTAGGATTGACATCTGTTTTGCAGTTGGGATGGTCAATAGGTATCAATCCAATCCAGGACATGAACACTGGACAATGGTTAAAACAATCCTTAAGTATCTTCGGAGAACAAGGAACTACATGCTTGTGTATGGGGCAAAGGATTTTATCCTTACAGGATACACGGATTCTGACTTTCACACTGATAAAGATTCTCAAAAATCTACATCAGGGTCAGTTTTCACTCTTAACGGAGGAGCTGTAGTATGGCGAAGCGTCAAGCAAGGATGCATCGCTGATTCCACCATGGAGGCCGAATATGTAGCAACTTGTGAAGCAGCTAAGGAGGCCGTTTGGTTAAGGAAATTTATGCTAAATTTGGAAGTTGTTCCAAATATGACTTTGCCCATCACGCTGTATTGCGATAACAGTGGTGCAATGGCAAATTCGAGGAAACCCCGAAGTCACAAGAGGGGAAAACACATAGAGCGGAAGTATCATCTCATCCGAGAGATCGTGCAAAGCGGAGACTTGCACGAAGATAGCCTCAGAGCACAACATTACTGATCCTTTTACAAAGGCTCTCACGGCTAAAGTATTTGAGAGTCACCTAGAAGGTCTAGGTTTACAAGTCTTCCCCAACTAGGGCAAGTGGGAGTATTTTGTACAAAGGGGTTTGAATGCCCTAGTTTATTGTATTTACATTACTGTAATGTTTAGTACTCCACAAGCTTTAGGTCAAATGGGTCATTGTTGGGATTTATGCCCTAAACTTGTGTAATTTTGATCAATTAAATAAAGTGTTATTTGTTTTGATAAGATTACAGTCTTGCTTTTATAAATCCAATAAACTAAGCTCCAAGGTTATAACATTTATCTTGAAATCAGTGTAGTGGACACTATTTGGGTTGAGTTCAAGATTATAACCTAAATAGTCTATGGTATAAGACTAAGGTTGGAAACCTCATTCTGGTAACACCATGGATGCGGCCCACTTTGTAATTAGTACAAATGAGGTAATCCAACTCATTCATGTAGTTGACATGCGAGTGAGGGCATCCTGTATGAAGAGCTCATACAAGATGGATCGTAAAATTATTAGTCTAAGCCGCATAAACACCGCTTAATGTGATAAGACTAGTAATTTATAGATGGTCATTAGTGACTCGACCTGAATTCTGAGCAAGTTAAGAACTCCTGCTTATAGGCGTTTGTTCTTAGACTAGTATGAGTGAGAGTGGCCTGTCGCCGACTCAATAAGCCTACCTTCTCCAGGACAGAACCTCGTAGGTAGCTGGGAGCTTAACTATGCAAGATGGAATTCACTCATTCCTCTACTGAGGAATTAGATAGGTTGTTCCCCTAAGAACTGACTCCAGGTCTTGAACAACGGGGCCCTGCCCTCTATGAGGGTATGAGTCTATGGTAGGACCTTAGACTTGTTGTTCATTAGAGGATCAGTGGTGCTTAAGGAGCAAAGAGGTATACACAGGGGTAAAACGGTAATTTAACCCAGCTGTGATTACGAACAACCTGTGAAGGGTCGACTCATGGGTAATGACTATATCAGTGGACACAATATTATCTACAGCGAGGAGAGTGCAACTACAAGTCTATAGTGGAGTGACTTGTAGTTAATGAATATTGATTAACTGGATCAAAGAGTTTGATCAGTTAATCTCACATCATTAGAGCTCATGATCTGTAGGTCCATTAGATCCCTCCGTTGGCTCAACTTGGTAATATTGAGGGTATAAAATTAGGAGTGAAATTGAAGTGTTCAATTTCATACATGAGGAGTTATATCAATTATATATGATATAATTGATATAATATATAGTTTTAATGTGAATTAGATTCATATATAAACTATATACTAAAGAGAGATTAAAGGAGGGGTAGGATGGTCATTTCCATCCCATTCCCCTATATATATGGTTGCATGAGATGCAACTAGGTGATGACATTCAAAGATTGAATAAGCTCCTTGTTGTTGTTGGAAGAGTTCCAAGACACACACATCTCTCTCAAAATACCTCACATCTCCTAAAGGGAACCCACTTCCTCCCTCACCTAGAGAACAACGGAGAAGATCCAATGGTCGTGTCTTCGCACGTTGGAGTTCTTGTTGCTGAGATCGTGATCGTTGAGAGAGGAGCACTTGAAGAAAGGTTCTTCAAATGTAAATTCTTGCTATCCATTTTGCTTTTATGCTTAATCTAGTTTTGTATGTTCTTGAATTAATCGTTGTAACTAAATCAAGAGCGCGTGATTCGCAATCGCTTCCGCTGTGGGGACTTCGATTCCCTTCAGCAACGCTGCTGGAGTAATCCTTCAATGGGAAGAAAGGCGTTTCAGAAGGTTCACAACGGGCGAAAAAACATTTTTATTAATATATATATTAAATATACAAATATTTCATTTTTAATTATATACATTTTTTTTAATTAATATAATTTTATTATATTAATTAAAATTAATTTTAGGGTTCCAAAAATGGTCTAATTTTGTTATTTAAATTATGCAATTGTTGTATAATTATTGCCATGCAAAATGTATGCTTTTATTTTAGATATCCCACCTTAGGTTAAGCATTTCCATTCATCATTTATAATATAAATTGTTATATTATATAGTTTGCATGTATAATTAATATAAGGTGTTATATTAATTTATGGACAACATTGACATGCATTATAATTCATGAGATGATTATGCTATGTATGTTTTATTATTCATGAGATGAATGATCAAGAACTAAAACATAGTATACATGTCACCTAAGGTTAATTATTAGATTTAAAATGTTTAGAACTTGGAATTAATAGAACTTAAGTTATCTAGTTCTAATTAAATTAGAATTAGGAACTAAGTAATTTATAAACAATGATTAAAAGAGGAACTCTGTCTAAGGAAGGTTCTGTATAGGCTGGGGTATTTAAGTTGACGGAAACGGAACACCCCTACCTGGAAACTGACCTGAGAGTGAATTTTAATCAGAGGGTTTATAAATTATAGTAGCGTCAACGAGTTTATTAAGAGGTTAATAAACTAGAAATCATAGGCTAAATATAAAGAGTTATATTAGCAAACTTAGGATAAAATCAATATAAGAGTTATATTGATAAGTTTAGGTAAAACCATTAGCCGGGTTTAACCTAAGTAAATTTCCTATAGAGTTAAAGTCTCCAGTGAGAGGAAAAGTGTATATGATACATTTTCTTCCACCTACGTTTCTCCAGGAAGTTCACACAGTGAGACTCATACTTGGCCTCGTTGCGCAAACGGGAGCGTCCCCCTTCGGATGGTGTTTGTATGAGTTAATATCATGGTGAATGGAGAGGGTACTTATAGTGAGTGGGAGAAGGTTTAGTAAAATGTCGATTCACACTGTAAGATCATTATGGTCAGCCTCCTAGTTTGGCCTGGACCAGACAATCCCTTCGGAGAGCTTGATCATAGGGGATCGAACACGGTGGACACCCGAAAGAGATAAAGATTTTCTTAGTCTATTTTTCAATCTAGTCCTCCCTTCGGTGAATTTTATTGGATGGGGACTTTTGGGTCTAAAGACAGAAGGTTACACTCACAAGGTACATAAGAAGTGTATGTATCCTGACCGAATAATGGTAACTAAAACCTATAGGAATAAGAGTTATTATTGCATTTGGTTTTGGTCAAGAGGAGGAGTGTTTTTTATTACCCTTCGGTGTCATACATTCTAAACCTTTGGAGTATCATTGCAAATTATTAATGACTTAGGAATCATTTGATAATTAGCTAAAACTTGATTGGATTAGAAAATTGTAGCAAGAATCTTATACAAGTTTTTTTGTAAATTTTCAGCAAAATGTCTAGCTCTATAATTTCCTTATTTGGTGCGGAAAAATTAACCGGAGAAACATGATGACTTGGAAAAACAAACGCAACACTATATTGGTAGTGGATGATCTGAAGTTTGTGTTGACTGAGGAGTGTTCTCAGGTGCCAGGCTCGTATGCTACACGAAATGTTCGTGATGCATATGATGGATGGATCAAAGACAATGATAAGGCCAATGTCTATATGCTGACAAGTATGTATGATATATTAGCCAAGAAGCACGAGGGCATGATGACTGCTAAGGAAATCATGGATTTAGTGCAGGGTATGTTTGGACAATAATCTACACAGGCCCGACACAATGCCCTCAAGTATATATTCAACTTGAGGATGCCAGAGGGTTCATTTGTCGGGGATCATGTGTTGGATATGATGGTACACTTTAATATCGCGGAGTCGAATGATGCTTCTATCGATGAATCGAACCAGGTCAGCTTCATTCTGGAAACTCTTCCATATAGTTTCCTACAGTTTAGAAGTAATGTTGTTATGAATAATCTTACTTTTAATATTACCTCCCTTCTGAATGAACTCCAGACCTTTCAATCTTTGATGAAAATTCAGGGATCGAAAGGTGAGGCAAATGTTGCCAGTAGAAGTTATCATAGAGGTTCGACCTCTGGATCAAAAACAGAGGCTTCATCTTCTTTTAACCTGAAAAGGAAGAAGAAGAACATGAAGAAGGTAGGTAAAGGGAAACGAGCTGACAAAGCTCCGAGTTGGAAAGAGAGAAGTCGTCTCAGCTATAGCGAAAGACACAATGAAGCTTAATTTTGGCAAGAAATATATGTTGTTAGACAATATATTAGTGATTCCAGGGTTTACTAGAAACCTTATTTCAATTTCTTGCCTTATAGAATAATGTATCTCTGTTTTGTTTTCTCGGAATAAAGTGCTTCTTTTAAAGAAATGATTGGAAATATGTTCAGCTTCATTAGAAAATGGGTTGTATGTTTTAAGGCCTAATTCAGTTAAAATGGTTTTGAACACTGAATTATTTAAAACTGCAAACACACAAACTAAGAAACATAAAATTTATCCTAAAGAAAATGCTCATCTTTGGCATCTTAGATTGGGTTGATGGGATACGATTCCAGCAGTGGAAGCGATTGTGAATCGCGTGTTCTTAATTTTGTTACATGGATATCATAAACAAGAACTAAATCTAAATTAAGCATGCTTCTATAAGATGTACAACAAGAATTATACATTTGAAGAACTCTTTCTTCAAATGCTTCTTCTCCCATGATCACGATCTCAGCAACATGAACCCGAACGATCATGGACACTACCACCGGATCTTCTCCGTTGTTCTCTAGGTGAGGGAGGAAGGTGGGTTCCCTTTAGGTGAGGTGAGATGTTTGTGAGAGAGGTTGTGAATTTTGTTTATGGAACCTTTCCAACAAGACAAAAACACTTGATAATCTAGGGTTTTTCAAGATTTTGCTTCACATTCAAATTGCATCTCATGCAACCCTTTATAAGGAAATATGATGGAAATTACCATCCTATCCTTCCTTCATTCTCTCATTAGTATATAGTTTATATGTGAATCTAATTCACATTAAAACCATATATTATATCAATTATATCATATATAACTGATATAACACCTCATATATGAAATTGAACACTTCAATTTCATTCCTAACTTTATACCCTGAATATAACAATGTTGAGCCAACGGAGGGACCTAATGGACCTACAGTTAATGAGCTCCAATGATGTGAGATTAACTAATCAAACTCTTTGATCCAGCTAATCAATATTCATTAACTACAAGTCACTCCACTATAGACTTGTAGTTGCACTTTTCTCACTGTAGATTATATTGTGTCCATTGATATAATCAGTACCCATGAGTCGACCCTTCACAAGTGGTTCGTAAACACAGCTCGGTAAAATTACCGTTTTACCCATGTGATTACTTCTTTGTTCCTTAAGCACAACTGATCCTCTAATGAACAACAAGTCTAAGGTCCTACCATAGACTCATACCCTCTTAAGTCAGTTAGAGGGCGAAGCCTCGTTGTTCAAGACATGGAGTCAGTTCTTAAGGGAACAACCTATCTAATTCCTTAGTGTAGGAATGAGTGAATTCCATCTTGTATAGTTAAGTCCCCAGCTACCTTCGAGGTTCTGTTCCTGAGAATGTAGGCTTATTGAGTCGGCTACAGGTCACTCTCACCGATACTAGTCTACGGACAAACCCCTATAAGCAGGAGTTCTTAACTTAGTTAGGATTCAGGTCAAGTCACTAATGACCATCTATAAATTATCAGTCTTATCCAATTAACGGTGTTACACTGGTTAGAGTAATAATTTGCAGTCTGGTCTTGTATGAACTCTTCATACAGGATGCCCCAACTCGCATGTCAACTACATGAATGAGTTGGATTACCTCATTCGTACTAATTACAAAGTGGGTCGCATCCATGATGTTACCAGAATGAGGTTTCCAACCTTATTCTTATACCATAGACCATTTAGGTTATATTCTTGAACACAATCCAAATAGTGTCCACTACACTGATGTTCAAGATATATTATAACCTTGGAGCTTAGTTTATTGGATTTATAAATCAAGAATATAATTTTATCAAAATAAATAACTCTTTATTTAAATGATCAAAATTACACAAGTTTAGGGCACAAATCCCAACAATCTCCCACTTGACCTAAAGCTTGTGGGGTACTAAAATATTATAGTAATGTAAATACAAAAAACTAGGGCATTTAAACCCTTTGTACAAAATACTCCCACTTGCCCTAGTTGGGGAAGACTTGTAAACCTAGACCTTCTAGGTGACTCTCAAACACTTTAGCAGTGGGAGCCTTTGTAAAACGATCAATAACGTTGTGCTCCGAGGCTATCTTTGTGACGATCACGTTTTCTCGATGTACGATCTCCCGAATGAGATGATGTTTTCGCTCAATATGCTTTCTCCTCTTGTGACTTCAGGGTTCCCTTGAATTCTCCACGGCACCACTGTTATCACAATACAGTGTGATGGGCATACTCATATTTGGAACAACTTCCAAATTCATCATGAATTTTCTTAACCAAACGACCTCTTTAGCTGCTTTACAAACTGCTACATATTCGACCTCCATGGTGGAATCAACGATGCATCCCCGCTTGACGCTTCGCCATACTACAACTCCTCCGTTAAGAGTGAACACTGACCCTGATGTAGATTTCCATGTATCCTGTAAGGATCAAATCCTTAGCCCCATACACAAGCATGTAGTTCCTTGTTCTCCGTAGATACTTAAGGATTGTTTTAACCGTTGTCCAGTGTTCAGGTCCTGGATTGGATTGATACCTACTGACCATTCAACCTGCAAAACAGATGTCTGACCTAGTACACAACATGGAGTACATCAGGCTCCTAACAACTGATGCATAAGGAATCCGTCTCATATCCTCAACAACACTTTGCCGATGTAAGATGTTTGAGACTGGGTTAGTGTTTTATTCTTGCGGTTCCGGACAATCTGGATCCCAAGAACAAACTGCGCTTCACCCAAGTCTTTCATTTGGAATTGCGTCGCTAGCCAATTCTTAATGTTAGTAAGATATCCTACATCATTCCCAATGAGTAGGATATCTCATCCACATATAGAACTTGGAATGCGACAGAACTATTGATGATTTTCTTGTAGACACAAGGTTCATCATCATTCTGATCAAAGCCAAAAGATTTGATTGCCTCATCAAATCTTATATTCCCAGACCTAGAGGCTTGTTTCAGTCCATATATTGACCTTTTAAGCTTGCAAACCTTTTGCTCTTGACATGGTTCAATGAACCCTTTGGGTTGGTCCATGTAGATGTTTTCCTCAAGATTGCCATTCAAAAAGATTGTCTTGAAATCCATTTGCCATACCTCATAGTCATAATATGCGACAATGGAAAGTAGGATACGAATAGACTTTACCATAGCAATAGGTGAAAAGGTTTCCTCATAGTCAACCCCTTCAACCTGGGTATAACCCTTTGCTACTAGTCTAGCTTTAAAGGTTTGCACCTTTCCATCTACACCATGTTTTGTCTTGTAGATCCACTAACAACCTATAGGTTTTACCCCATCAGGTTTATCTATAAGATCCCAAACAGAATTGAAGTACATAGACTCCATTTCTTGGTCCATTGCTATGACCCTTTTGTCTCTGTCTTTGTCAAACATCGCTTGATTATAAGTCGATGGATCCTCACAGTCGTCATCTGGTATAACAACTTGGGTTTTAGATAAACCCATGTAACGGTCAGGTTGTTTATAACTCTCCCACTACGTCGAGGCATACTCAACTCTTGAGATGGACTCTCTTGACTAGACAAGCTAGTATCAACAACTCTTGTTCACGTACTAGTTTTATTAGCAACCTTTGCTATTGTTCCGTCTAACTCACTCAACACAATTTTACTTCTTGGTTTGTGGTCCCTTATGTGGTCCTCCTCTAAGAAAATGGCATTTGTCGACACAAAATCCTTATCTTCCTTAGGATCATAGAATAAACCACCTCTTATTTCTTTTGGATATCCTACGAATAGGCACAATTTTGAACGTGAATCCTGATGGAGATCTGATCTCCTTGAGCAGCGGAAACGTGTTTGGGATCGTTAATGTGCTTGATTGTATTGCTTAAAACAAAAACCAGTACAACGATAAAATATACAGAGCAAGCATGGAAATTCTAATCCTATTAGACATGGATATTAGCATACATGCAAACACATTAAGTTTAACAATTAAACTAAAGATGGAAAGGAAATTATTACCTTTGTAGTTTTCCTCAACAACAATTCCTTCCTCCAATGTTCAGCAACTCAGCAATCAGTACAACAAAACAAGAAGCTTTAGTTTCTCTGTTTTTACAGAACACCACCAATAGTGTAAACCCTCCATCCTCTGAATGCTTAGACCAAATCCTTTGTGGGAAGGATTCCAACTCTTGGAAAGTTTTAGGGATGAGAGTGTGAGAGAGAGAATTCTTTCTTCTGTAAGTTCCAATCTAATTGATCGATCACACAAAAAAGAGCAACCCCCTTCTCCCTGTTAAACTGTCGATAGGGAGAAGGGGAGGGGTAGTGGGGAACGTGTCTGGATGACACGTTCCCTCATTTATTATTAAAATAATAATAATAATAATAATATAATTGAATCAAATTTAATTATTCATTTAAATCATATTTAAATAATACAAATTAAATATCATATACTTAATTTGGATTAAATTTCATTTAATCATATTACCCCTTTAACCTATAGTTTTAATGTACATCCAGTGCACATTAAATTTTACCCTATAGTTTGCTAATGTGAATCACATTCACATTTAATATAATATTTGAAATCTTTCAAATATTCAATTCTCTCATATAATTTAATATGAATCATATTCACATTAAATTTATAATATATAATTCCAAAACTATATATTAAATCGTATCTAAATACATTAAATACATTCCCTAATGAATTTGAACATTTAAAATTCAAATGATCTAAGAACCCTTTACGAGCTAGAAGGTGGACCTAATGGACCTACAGATCAGAAGCTCCAACGATACGAGATTGTTTGGTTAATCTCATTAACCTCCCAATCAACATTCGTTAACTGCGGGAACACTCCACTAAAGTCCCACAGTTGCACTCTTCTCACTGCAGATATATTTCTGTGTCCATGGATATTGATCAATAACAACAAGTCAATCCTTCACGAATGTTCGTAACACCAGCTGGGTCAAATTACCGTTTTACCCCTGGATTACATCTTGTGCTTTAAATACCAGTGCTCCTCTAATGAACAATTTGTTTGTGGTCCTACCAACAAACAGAGTCCCTCTCGGGCCAATGAGAGGGTCAGACCCTTTGTTCAAGTCCCGAGACACCAGATTAAGGAACATTCCTCTACTTACCCTAGTAGGTGGGAAGGAGTGAATTCCATCTTACTAAGTTAAGTTCCCAGCCGCTCACTCGGTCTTGTCCCCAAGAAGGTAGGCATATTGAGTCGGAAAATCTGGCCACTCTCACCCATACTAGTCAAAGGACAATCCCTCGTGAACAACGATTCAGAACTCCGCTCGAGATTGAGATCAAGTTGCCTAGGTCATCCTAGTGAAATAGAAACCTAACTAGTCAACGAAGTTACAGCTAGAGGTTACTATTTCGTGGTCCGGTCTTAAGTAATCTCATTACATAGGATATCCTCACTCACATGTCATCTACACGAACACGTTAGGATCACAGTGTTCGTATCAAATACAAAGTGGGCCAAATCCATAGTTTTACCAGGGTAAGGTACCCAAACCTTATCCCCTAACTATAGATCCTTTAGGCTGTATCTCAAACCGAGATCCTTTTTATAAACATTACATTCAGTTAAAGATTCATTTAACAGCCTTGGATGTTTAGTTTATTGGATTTAGGGTTTAAATAAAGGCAAACTCGTAGATAAGGAACAATAACACTTTATTGAAATAATAACACTTTATTTCATTAATTAGAACATAATTACAAACTACGAGTTTTAGAGCACAAATCCCAATAAATCCAACTTCTTTGGATTTGTCACAAGCACATGTGTTGGACAACCCCATATTCTAAAATGACATAAACTACCTATACGTCCTTTCCAGAGTTCAAAAGTTGTTTCAGAAACACTTTTTGATGGCACATTGTTCAAAATGTAAACCGCAGTCTCTACTGCGTAACTCCAAAAGGAACTAGCGAGATGAGCGTAACTCATCATTGTTGGAACCATGTCCAACAGGGTTCTATTTCTCCTTTCTGATACACCGTTTTGCTGTGGTGTACCGGGAGCTGAGAGTTTGGATGAAATTCTATGTTCTATCAAATAGTTTTAGAATTTTAAATCCATGTACTCTCCACCTCGATCTGATCGAAGTGTTTTAATTGTTTTACCTAATTGATTTTCAACTTCAATCTTGAATTCCTTGAACTTTTCAAGTGCTTCAGACTTATGTTTTATTAGGCAAATATGCCCAAATCTAGAAGTGTTTTAATTGGATGTGATTCAATTTAATTAATCCACATTTATTGCAAATGAGATTTGCAATATGAGATATGAGATATCTTATATTATGTGGTTATGCAAATGAGATTTGCATAACCTATGGTTGTGGTAAAGTGGTAATAATGTGGAGATATTAACTCCATCATTTCCACTATTTAATCCCTTCTTGCAAGAAGGAATTCAAGCTTTCAATCTCATTTTTTGGATTTCACCCAAAAAGAAGAGTTTTCTCTCAACTTTATTCTCTCAATTCTCCTCCCTTTCCAAAACAAAAAGTCCCACCACTTTCCTTCTTCCTAAGGAAGAACAACCGAGAAGGCTGTTGGTGGTGTTCATTTTGTACGAGAGAAGCGATCGTTGAGAAGCCCGAAGTGTTCGTGACCGAGGAAGAAACCTTGAAGTTTTTGTCTACAACAAGTAAGTAAACTTCTCCTTACTGTTTTTCTTCCTCTTTTGCATGTTTAGCCTAGATATACGAGTTAGATCATTTTAAATAAATCGAGTAGCGTAATGATACTATGACGATTCGATCGTCTTCACGCAGACAGATACTGCAACGCTACCGGGCGTTGAGAACGCTGGTCGACGCTTTGAAGCGACAACGCTTAACGCCGCACGCGTTGAGGAGCGATTCATGAGGCGCTTCGCATTAGTGGGCAGTTTGCTTCATAGTGGGCGGTTTTTCCCGTTTTTATTTATTTATTTAATTGTAAAATGTATTTTTATTTTGTTTATTTAATTATTTCATTAAATAATATTAATATAAGAGTTATATTAATGTTATTTAATTAAATAATTGCCCCTAGGTGCCAAAAATCGGTCCATTTCTGCTATTTAATTATTTTATGCATGAGATGTATGATTTAATTAAATTCTATGTGCATATTGTATGTCATATAGATTTAAAATCCCACCTCAGGTTAAACATTTCATGCATCATTTATATTATAAGAGTTATAATATATAGTTTGCATGATAGGTTAGATTATAAGAGTTATAATATAATTAAATGCATGTTTAATTTAATTAATATAAGTGTTATATTTTTAAATTAAAGTATGCTCATGCATTTATATTCATGAGATGAATTATATTATGTTATAGTATATAGTTATTCATGTGATGAATGATCAAGCGCTATAACATAGAAATGCATGTAACCTAAGTTAATTATTAGTTTTAAAGAGTTTAGAACTTGAATAATTAGACTTAGGTTTTCTATTTTCTAATGAGATTAGAAATTAGGAAATCAAAGTTTAGTCTATGAATGGAGACTGATTAGTAACTCTGTCTAAGGAAGGTTTTGTCTAAGGCTGGAGTATTTAAGTTGACGCTTGCGGAACACCCCTACCTAGAAACCGACCTGGGAGTGAATTCGGTCCTGAGATTCTTAGATTATACTTATCGTGAGTGCCGCTAATTAAAAGTGTTTTAATTACTCACATAGACCTAAGTTATAATGTGATTATAGACTTAGGTTAATACCATATAAGAGTTATATTGGTAGACTTAGGTAAATTTTAGCCGGTTTATCTAGGTCAATCCCTATTAAAATTAAAGTGTTGAATGGGAGGAAATAAAGTGTATGAGATACATTTAAATTTCCAACCACAAATCTCCGTTAAGTCAGCACCATGAGATCTATACTCGGCCTCGTGGCGCAAATGGGAGCGTCTCCCTTCGGGTGGCATTTGTATAGGTCAATATCATCGTGGATGGAGAGAGTACTTATAATGAGTGGGAGCGGGACTTGTGAAAACGAGACCCACGGTTTCTTCTTTTCGATTCATTCACACCGTGAGACGCCTATGATCCGCTTTGCTAGTTTGGCTCTGGACTGCACAATCCCTTCCGGAGGGCTGATCATGGGAGTCTGAACACCATGAATTCTCGAAAGGGATACAGTTTCCTGATTGGTTTTCCTTCTTGGTTCACCCTTGGTGGCTATTGTTTGGACGGATGCTTAGAAACTTAAAGATTGAGGGTGACACTCACAGAATTCGTTAAGTGTTAATGAATTCGACCGAACAATGGTAATTGGATGCCTAATGGAATAAGAGTTATTCGAATTAGGTGCCGATCGAGAAAGTCTCGTCCTAGAGGAGGAGTGTTCTGCTCACCCTTCCGGTGGCGGTCATTCTAAACCATTAGGGTATCATTGCAAAATTTTGAATGACCTAGGGATCATGAAAGAATTTTGCTAAAACTTGATTGGATTTCAAAAAGTTTTTTGCGAGACTAACACAAAGTTTTCTTAATTTTTTCAGCTTAAAACATGTCTAGCGCAATAATAGCTCTACTCGCGTCCGATAAATTAGTGGGAGATAATTACTAAAGTTGGAAAAATAACATAAACACAATTTTGGTAATCGGCGACATAAAAAGTCGTGTTGTCCGAGGAGTGTCCTCGATGTCGGGTTCGATCAAGTCGCGAAGTGTTCGCGATGCATACGATCGATGGATCGGGGCCAATGAAAAGGCCAAGGTCTACATCATTGCCAGCATGTCTGATGTATTGGACAAGAAGCATGAGCTGATGGTCTCTACCAAGGAGATCATGGAGTCCTTGCAGGAAATGTTTGGATAACAGTCCTTTCAGGTCCAGCTTGACTCGCTCAAATACGACTTCAACGCACGGATGAAAGAGGGGTCGTCTGTCCGTGATCATATTCTAGACATGATAACCCACTTTAATCTGGATGAGATGACCGGGGCTTCGATCGATGAGTCGAGCCAAGCCAGTTTTATTTTGGAGACTCTTCCGAAGAGTTTCCATCAGTTTCGTAGCAATGCTGTTATGAATAAAATTAGTTACACTCTGACTACCCTCCTCAATGAGCTACAGAATTTCCAGTCCTTGAATTGTTGGGATTTTTATCCTAATCTTGTGTTTGTAACATATTGTTTGAAATTAATAAGAGTTATTCATTTCATCACTTTGTGTCTCGCAATATTTATAAACTTTTCCAATAAACTAAGCTCTAGGGTCATTGAATTTATGAGAGAACTAGAACTTGAACGGTGTGTAGTGGACACACAGGGAGGATCACGTTCGAGTTAATGACCCGAATGGTCTCACATGATATGGATAGGGTTGGAGACCTAATCCTGGATACACTGTGGATGCGGCCCGCTTTGTATTAGATACAAACGAGGTGATCTGACTCGTTCATGTGGTTGACATGCGAGTAGGGGCATCCTGTGCAATGAGATTGTACAAGACCGGACCGTGATTTATTAGACCTCACGATGTAACACCGCTGACAATGAGACTAATAACTTCGTGAGATGACCATTAGTGACTCGACACAATCCCGAGCGTGTTACGGACTCCGTCGCAGGGTCCGTTCTTTGACTAGTACGGGTGAGGATGGTCACGCTACTCGCCCAATATGCCTATCTTCTCGTGGACGTAACCAAGTAGGAGCCGGGAACTTAACTACGCGAGATGGAATTCACTGCTCCCGCCTTTAGGAAACTAGAGGGGTTGTTCCCTTAAGTCTTTGTCTCCTGGGCATGGACAAGGGCGCCCACTTTCTCAACGGCCCGAGAAGGGTGTTGTGTATGGTTGGACCATCACAATATGTTGTTCATTAGAGGAGCAGTGTGGGGTTAAGGAACAAGAGGTAGACATAGGGGTAAAATGGTAATTTGACCCAGCCGTGTCCACGAACAACCCGTGAAGGGTCGACTCATGGGTATTGGTTATATCGGTGGACACGTAATATTCTCGTGACCGACGGGACGCAACTACTTCACGGGCTATAGTGGAGTGTTACCGTAGCTAATGAATGTTGGTTAACCGTGTCAAAGAGTTTGGCGAGTTAATCTCGGATCATTGGAGCCCGTCACTGTAGGTCCATTAGGTCCCTCGGTTGGCTCCATCTGGGTTAAAAGAAGGGTTAATGTTTTTGTATGAAATTGAAGTGTTCAATTTCACTTTAAGGGCATTAATGTCATTTATATGAGATATGAATGATATAATATATAGTTTAATGCAAATGAGATTCATAATAAACTATAGGTTAGCCTAATTGTTGAATTATGGCTAATTGGAGAAATTAATTGAGAGAAATTAAATTGGATGTGATTCAATTTAATTAATCCACAATTATTGCAAATGAGATTTGCAATATGAGATATGAGATATCTTATATTATATGGTTATGCAAATGAGATTTGCATAACCTATGGTTGTGGTAAAGTGGTAATTATGTGGAGATTTTAACTCCATCAATTCTACTATATAAACCCTTCTTGCAAGAAGGAATTCAAGCTTTCACTCTCATTTTTTTGGATTTCACCCAAAAAGAAGAGTTTTCTCTCAACTGTTTTCTCTCAATTCTCCTCCCTTTCCAAAACAAAAAGTCCCACCACTTTCCTTCTTCCTAAGGAAGAACAACCGTGAAGGCCGTTGGTGGTGTTCGTTTTGTACGAGAGAAGCGATCGTTGAGAAGCACGAAGTGTTCGTGACCGAGGAAGAAACCTTGAAGTTTTTGACTACAACAAGTAAGTAAACTTCTCCTTACTGTTTTTCTTCCTCTTTTGCATGTTTAGCCTAGATCTAAGAGTTAGATCATTTTAGCAAAATCGAATAGCGTAATGATACCATGACGATTCGATCGTCTTCCGCTGCGCGGGAATTTTCATTCCTTTCACTAACAACATATATTTCTTGCCAAAATAAAACTTCATCGTCCCTATTGCTACAGCTGAGACGACTTCTCCATTTCCAACCAGGAGTGTTATCTCTCCTTTCTGTAGCTGTTGTCAGGAATTAATTCCCTGAAAAGAAGAGCAAACATGATTAGTGGCGCCTGAATCAAGTATCCAAGCAGTTTTATCATTATCCCCTAAACAAGTTTCTAAGAAAAGTACATCATATTTACCTTCCTTCTTCTTTTCCGCAATGTACTTCGGACAGTTTCGTTTCCAATGCCCGTCTTCATTACGGTGGAAACACTTTCATTTGTCTGTAACTTCTTTTACTTTCTTCTCCTTTGGGCGGCAGCTTTGTCAGCTCGTTTCCCTTTACCAACCTTCTTCATGTTCTTCTTCTTCCCTTTAAGGTTAGAAGAAGATGAAGCCACTGTTTTTGTTCTAGAGGTCGAACCTCTGTGATAACTCCTACTGGCAACATTTGCCTTACCTTTCGATCCTTGAATTTTCATCAAAGATTGAAAGGTCTGGAATTCATTCAGAAGGGAGGTGATATTAAAAGTAAGGTTGTTCATAACAACATTACTTCTAAACTGTAGGAAACTATCTGGAAGGGTTTCCAGAATGAAGCTGACCTTGCTCGATTCATCGATGGAAGCATCATTCGACTCTGCGATGTAAAAGTGTACCGTCAAATCTAGTACATGATCCCGAACAGATGAACCCTATGGCATCCTTGAGTTGAATATGTACTTGAGGGTATTGTGTCGGGTCTGTGTGGACTGTTGTCCAAACATACCCTGCACGGAATCACTAATTTCCTTGGCGGTCATCATGCCCTCATGCTTCTTGGCTAATATGTCAGACATACTTGCCAGCATGTAGAACTTGACCTTATCATTTGCCTTGATCCATCGATCATATGCATCACAAACATTACGTGACGCATTCGAGCCTGGCACTTGAGGACACTCTTGATTTAGCACAAACTTAAGAACGTCCACTACCAATATAGTGTTGAGTTTGTTTTTTCACGTCATCATATTCTCTCCGGTTAACTTTTCCGCACACAATAAGGAAATTATAGAGCTAGACATTTTTGCTGAAAATTTACTAACAAAACTTGTATGAGTTTCTTCCTATAATTGTTTAATCCAATCATGTTTTAGCTAATTATTAAATGATTCCTAGGTCATTTATAATTTGCAATGATACTCAAAAGGTTTAGAATGTATGACACCGAAGGGTAATAAAAAACACTCCTCCTCTAGATCTAGACAATCTTGACCAAAACCTAATGCCAGAATAACTCTTATTCCTATGGGCTTTAGTTACCATTAATCGGTCAGGATACATACACTACTTATGTACCTTGTGAGTGTAACCCTCTGTCTTTAGATCCAAGAGTCAATAATATCTGACGAAGGGATGACTAGATTGAAAAACAAACTAAGGAAATCTTTATCCCTTTCGGGTGTCTACTGTGTTCGATCCCCTGTGATCAAGCCCTCCGAAGGGATTGTCTGCTACAGGCCAAACTAGCAGGTTGAACATAGTGATCTTACGGTGTAAACCGACTGAAGAGACCATAGGTTTTGTTTTCACTAAACCTGCTCCACTCACTATAAGTACCCTCTCCATTCACCTTCATATTGACTCATAGAAACACCATCCGAAGGGGGACGCTCCCGTTTGCGCGACGAGGCCAAGTATGAGTCTCACGGTGTGAACTTCTCAGAGATATGTAGGTAGAAAAATATGTATCATATACACTTTTCCTCCCACTGGATACTTTAAATATATAGGAATCATACTTAGGCTAAAACCCGGCTAATGGCTTTACCTAAACTTATCAATATAACTCTTATATTGATTTTATCCTAAGTTTGCTAATATAACTCTTTATATTAAGCCTAGGATTTCTAGTTTATTAACCCTTTAATAAACCCGTTGGCGCTACTGTAATTTATAAACTTTCTGATTAAATTTCACTACTGTGTCGGTTCGGTGTAGGGTGTTCCGCTTCAAATCACACTAAATACCTGAAATTTCTAGACAAAACCTTCCTTAGACAGAGATCCTCTTTTAATCATTGTTTATAAATTACTTGGTTCCTAATTCTAATCTAATTAGAACAAGATAACCTAAGGTCTATTATTTCCAAGTTCTTAACATTTTACAACTAATAATTAACCTTAGGTGACATGCATACTATGTCATAGTGTTTGATCATTCATCTCATGAATAATAAAACATACATAGCATAATCATCTCATGAATTATAATGCATGTCAATGCTGTCCATAAATTAATATAACACTTTATATTAATTAATCATGCAAACTATATAATATAACTCTTTATACTATAAATGATGCATGGAAATGCTTAACCTAAGGTATTATTTCTAAATTAAAAGCATACATTATGCATGACAATAATTACACAACAATTGCATAATTTAAATAGCAAAATTAGATAAATTTTGGCACCCTAAGTCCAATTTTAATTAATTTAATATAATTATATTAATTAAAATCAAATAAATCAAATATAAATAAATATAAAACGTTTTTATATTTATTATATATAATAAATTCGTTTTCTGCCTGTGCTCTTTCGCGTGAAACGCCTGTGGCGTTGCAATGTTGATACCGGCATTGCAACGCTGCGATTTGTCCTCTTCTGTTTGTTGAAGCGCCCTCGACTAGCGTTGCTGCTAGCGCCTCGCCAAAGATTGCAACGCCGCTGCGGCGTTGCAATGCTTGCTGCCTTCTCGGCACGCGCTTTGCCATGTGTTGTTGCAACGCTAATGAACAACGTTGCAACGCCATTTACAGAACAACAACTCCATTTCAATTTGTTGCTCGTTTTCTCTCCGATCTTCTCAGCAACCACCTTGCCTCGATCAACACGGAGTTACAGACTCGATTTAAATAATAAAATGCCCAAAACAATTGGCCTTACATTGAACGATTCAACGAAATTATGTAAATCTAATTGCCAAAATTGAAAACATCTAACTTGCAAACCGTTTACACATTACATGAAAAACAGTAAATCCTACCTCGTTCTTGATAAATCCAGAACGAAAATTAAGAACACAATTGCGCTCTAATACCAATTGATGAGATAGGATTCCCGCACCGGAAGCGATTGTGAATTGCGTGTTCTTAATTTTGTTACATGGATATCATAAACAAGAACTAGATCTAAATTAAGCATGCTTCTATAAGATGGACAACAATAATTATACCTTTGAAAAGCTCTTTCTTCAAGTGCTCCTTCTCCCACGATCACGATCTCAGCAACACGAACCCGAACGATCATGGACACTACCACCGGATCTTCTCCGTTGTTCTCTAGGTGAGGAAGGAAGGTGGGTTCCCTTTAGGTGAGGTGGGATGTTTGTGAGAGAGGTTGTGTATTTTGTTTGTGGAACCTTTCCAACAAGACAAAAACACTTGATAATCTAGGGTTTTCCAAGATTTTGCTTCACCTTCAAATTGTATCTCATGCAACCTTTTATAAGGAAATAGGATGGAAATTATCATCCTATCCTTCTTTCATTCTCTCATTAGTATATAGTTTATATGTGAATCCAATTCACATTAAAACCACATGTTATATCACTTATATCATATATAGCTGATATAACACCTCATATATGATATTGAACACTTCAATTTCATTCCTAACTTTATACGCTCAATATAACCATGTTGAGCCAACAGAGAAACCTAATGAACCTACAGTTCATGAGCTCCAATGATGTGAGATTAACTGATCAAACTCTTTGATCCAATTAATCAGTATTCATTAACTACAAGTCACTCCACTATAGACTTGTAGTTGCACTCTCCTCACTGAAGATTATATTATGTCTATTGATATAATCATTACCCATGAGTCGACCCCTCACAGGTTGTTCGTAATCATAGCTGGGTCAAATTACCGTTTTACCCCTGTGATTACTTCTTTGTTCCTTAAGCACCACTGATCCTCTAATGAACAACAAGTCTAAGGTCCTACCATAGGCTCATACCCTCTTAAGTCAGTTAGAGGGCGGGGCCCCATTGTTCAAGACCTGGAGTAAGTGAAGGGATTTTGAATTCCTGCAGCGGAAGACGTTGTGAAACGTCGTTGATCCGTTGTGTAAAACGTGTCTTAAAATTGAATCTATCTCATAGATCGTAGGCTAAACATGCAAATAAGAGAAGAAAAAAGTAAGGAATTATAAGATACTTACTTGTTGAAGATCTATCTCTTCTTCAACGCTTTTCTCCTCCGGTCATGATCTCTCTCGATCCAACGATCTCCTCGAACACGAACCTCGATCCTAACACAGAGACACCTCCAAAGGTTCTTCTCGGTTGTTCTCGGGAGGTTGAGGGAGAGTAGGTGGGACTCCCTTTGGTTTTGGGTGAGGAGAAGTTTTTGAGAGAATTGAGAGAGAATGAGAGAAAGTCCTTTTGCTCTCTTTGGATGAAAATCCAAAAAATGGCAAAATGGCCCCCAAAGGCTTCTTGCAAAGCCTTTACATACTATTGTGTGATGGAGTTTAAACCTCCACCAAATCACTATTTTACCACCACCATATAATATACAAATCACATTTGCATATTATATAATATAAGATATCTCATACCTTATTATACAAATCTCATTTGCATAAATGTGAAATTATAAATTGAATCACATTCAATTTAATTTCTCTCAATTCAATTTCTCCAAATAGCACTAATTAATCAATTAGGCTATACTATAGTTTATTATGAATCTCATTCACATCAAACTATATATTATGTCATCTATATCTCATATAAACGACATAAATACCTAAATAATGAATTTGAACACTTCAAATTCACACAAAACTGTAAACCCTCAATTTGTCCAATTTGAGCCAACCGAGGGACCTAATGGACCTACACGTGACGAGCTCCAATGATCCGAGACTAACCTGTCAAACTCTTTGACCCGGTTATTCAACATTCATTAGCTACGGTAACACTCCACTAAAGCCCGTAGCTGCACTCTCATCACTGTAGGACAAGTTGTGTCCATCGATATGACCAATACCCATGAGTCGACCCTTCACAGGTTGTTCGTAGTCACAGCTAGGTCAAATTACCGTTTTATCCCTGTGTCTATCTCTTGCTCCTTAAGTCCCATTGCTCCTCTAATGAACAACTACGTTGCATGGTCCAACCATAAAGAACAACCCTCTCAGGCTAATGAGAGAGTGGGGCCCCGTTGTTCAAGCCCTGGAGACAACACTTAAGGGAACAATCCCTCTAGTTTCTCTAAGTCGGGAACGAGTGAATTCCTTCTTGAGTAGTCAAGTTCTCAACTCCCCACGTGGTCCTGCCCCTGAGAAGATAGGCATATTGAGCGAGTAATAGTGGCCACCCTCACCCGTACATGTCAAAGGACAGACCCCCGCGGACAAGAGTCCGTAACACGCTTAGGATTAAGGTCGAGTCACTAATGGTCATCTACGAATTTATTAGCTCTATACTGTTAACGGTGTTACATCAATAAGTCTAATAATTCACGGTCCGGTCTTGTACAATCTCATTGCACAGGATGCCCCCATTCGCATGTCAACCACATGAACGAGTCAGATCACCTCGTTTGTATCTAATACAAAGTGGGTCGCATCCACAGTGTACCCAGGATTAGGTCTCCAACCCTATCCATATACTGTAGACCGTTCGGATCATTAACTCGAACTTGATCTTCCCTGTGTGTCCACTACACACCGTTCAAGTTCTTAGTTCTCTCATAATACAATGACCATGGATCTTAGTTTATTGTATTAAGTTTATGAAAAATGCGAGACACAAAGTTTTAATAAATAACTCTTATTTATTACACAATGTTGAAATAAATAACTCTTATTCATTTACAACTTGGAATATTACAAACTACACAAGATGAGGACATACATCCCTACAGTAAGTTCTTAAAGGAACAACTTATCTAATTCCTTAGTGTAGGAATGAGTGAATTCCATCTTGTATAGTTAAGTCCCCAGCTACCTACGAGGTTTTGTCCCTGAGAAGGTATGCTTATTGAGTCGGCGACAGGCCAATCTCACCCATACTAGTCTAAGGACAAACCCCTATAAGCAGGAGTTCTTAACTTACTCATGATTCAGGTCGAGTCACTAATGACCATCTATAAATTATCAGTCTTATCCTGTTAACGGTGTTACACTGGTTAGACTAATAATTTACAGTTCGGTCTTGTATGAACTCTTCATACAGGATGCCCCCACTCGCATGTCAACTACATGAATGAGTTGGATTACCTCATTTGTACTAATTACAAAGTGGGTTGCATCCATGGTGTTACCAGAATGAGGTTTCCAACCTTATTCTTATACCATAGACCATTTAGGTTATATTCTTGAACACAATCCAAATAGTGTCCACTACACTGATGTTCAAGATATATTATAACCTTGGAGCTTAGTTTATTGGAATTAAAAAGCAAGAATATAAGTTTATCAAAACAAATAACTCTTTATTTTTCTAATCAAAATTACACAAGTTTAGGGCACAAATCCCAACATGGGTCTCATTAACCTCAATAGGATTGAGAGATTGGTAAAGAATGGACTTCTAAATGAGTTAGAAGAAAATACTTTACCTTTATGTGAATCGTACCTAAAAGGCAAAATGACTAAAAGACCTTTTAGTGGAAAAGGTTATAGAGCCAATGAACCTCTTGAACTTATACATTCAGACCTTTGTGGTCCGATGAATGTTAAAGCCAGAGGAGGTTATGAATATTTCATCTCTTTTATAGATGATTATTCTAGATTTGGGCATACTTACCTAATGCATCATAAGTCTGAAGCACTTGAAAAGTTCAAGGAATTCAAGACTGAAGATGAAAATCAATTAGGGAAAACAATTAAAACAATTCGATCAGATCGAAGTGGAGAGTACATGGATTTAGAATTCCAGAACTATATGATAAAACATGGAATTACATCCCAACTCTCAGCTCCCGGTACGCCACAACAAAATGGTGTATCTGTACGCCCTAAACTCTATTTTCTTTTATCATTTTGCACTCATTCATGATGTTTTGAAATATGCAAAATCATATAGGTTGCACTAAATGATGTCGTGATCGGATTTGGGAATCTATTGAATTTGGAGCTACAATGTGTCTAAGCTTCATAAGGAGATAGGTAAGCCATTGAAATAAGTATATTAAAAGTTGGATTGAAGTACGTTCAAATCATTAGCAAATTGGAGAAGTTTTAGGTGCATCATGTATTGAATGGAAGATCATATGTCTCACAAACTTAGGATAAGTTGGCTAAATGCTTAGGGTTTATTTACACACTTATTTTGGTGTTTTAAAAAGGTGATTATGATGTAAATATTGAAGGAGGAGCTGGCCAAGGGAGGTGAAGCCTCGGAGTTAAACAAGGCAAGTAGGTGCTGTCAAATTCGCAGAAAAACCGCAAGCAGCTGGAAAATGGGTCATCTTCAAACAATCATATCTCTCAATTTACTGAGTCATATTCGTTGATTTTTGAGTCAAAATCTCATAAATTGAGTGTAGAATACGAAACTGGTCGACTTTAGGAAAAATACAGAGAGGACGAAGGAGAAAAGTGCAGAATAGTGAGAAGTGTTCAAAGTTCTCGGGTAGCAGAACAGTGTGAGGAGTTCAGTCTATTTTGAGCTCATTAGGAGGAATTAGAAGCTGAAATTTTGAGGTAAGTAAGCTAAGATGTTGTCCTTGAGGTTTATCAAAAAATATTTGGTGGTTGTGTTGATAAATTTTGAGGAACCCAAGCTGAAAGTTGAACCTGTAATTTTGAGGTGCAAGGAAAAAACTGCTAGAAAGAGATTGAAGGAGATTCTCTTCCATAACTATATACCTTACAGCCAATTGTGTGTATGTCTATTCTGAATTGAGTTTCGAGACTGAATTAGATCTGTTTCTAAGGTGCATAGGGGAAAGAATTGATATTACTAATTTCATTTTCAGGGCGAACGGAGATAGGAAAAGCGTATAACCCTTGGAACTCTTTCGGTGATTGTGAGTCACTCTATTATAGAATTATGCTTAACCTATGTTTTAATTCAAAAACATAATTGTTGAACATAGAATCCTGTTTGAACTAATTATGTATAGCTTCATGGAGTTTCTAACATAAAATTCATGATGGAACCTTAGCATGTTTTGAATTAGTTTGTAACTATAAATCCAAGTATGGAAACTAAATTATGAAAGTATGTTTTCCTTTAGAGAATGTTTTGTGTAAATCCACTTGGGAACATGTTTAGAAGATAATGTGAAAATGTCGAGAAATTATTGTATGTGTTATAAGGACATGATTTCCATGGTAAACAAATTATGCCCTTGTTTGTGGTTAACCCCTAATACTGAAGGACATTCGAGAAGGTACTTAGGGGGGAATGAATCATAATTTCTCGATACTGAAGGACAATGAGAAGGTATTCGGGTAGTAAATGGTCTTACCTTAATACTGAAGGACATAGAGAAGGTATTGGGAGGGTTATATCACAACCTGATACTAGCTTGTCAAGTCAAGAGAGTCCATCTCAAGAGTTGAGTATGCCTCGACGTAGTGGGAGGGTTATATCACAACCTGACCGTTACATGGTTTATCTGAAACCCAAGTTGTTATACCAGATTACGACTGTGAGGATCCATCGACTTATAATCAAGGATGGTTGACAAAGACAAAGACAAATGGGTCATAGCCATGGACGAAAAAATGGAAAGGTGCAAACCTTTAAAGCTAGACTAGTAGCAAAAGGTTATACCTAGGTTGAAGGGGTTGACTATGAGGAAACCTTTTCACCTGTTGCTATGGTAAAGTCTTTTCGTATCCTACTTGCCATTGCCGCATATTATGACTATGATGTATGACAAATGGATGTCAAGACAACATTCTTGAATGGCAATCTTGACGAGAGCATCTACATGGACCAACCCAAAGGGTTCATTGAACCAGGACAAAAGCAAAAAGTTTGCAGGTTTAAAAGGTCAATCTATGGACTGAAACAAGCCTCTAGGTCCTTGAATATAAAATTTGATGCGACAATCAAATCTTTTCGCTTTGATCATAATGATGATGAACCTTGTGTCTACAAGAAAATCATCAATAATTCTGTCGCATTCCTAGTTCTATATGTGGATGATATCCTACTCTTTGGGAATGATGTAGGTTATCTTACTGACATTATGAATTGGCTATCTACACAATTCCAAATGAAAGATTTGGGTGAAGCGCAGTTTGTTCTTGGGATTTAGATTGTCTGAAACCGCAATAATAAAACACTAGCCCTGTCTCTGACATCTTACATCGATAAAGTGTTATTGAGGTTTAAGATGCAAGACTCTGAGGGTTTATTGCCTTTTAGATATGGAGTTCATTTATCTAAGGAACAATGCCCTAAGACACCTCAAGGAGTTGAGGATATGAGACGACTTCCTTATGCATCAGCTGTTGGGAGCCTGATGTACTCCATGTTGTGTACTAGGCCATACATCAGTTTTGCATGTTGAATGGTCAGTAGGTATCAATCCAATCCAGGACCTGAACACTGGACAACGGTTAAAACAATCTTTAAGTATCTACAGAGAACAAGGAACTACATGCTTGTGTATGGGGCTAAGGATTTGATCCTTACAGGATGCACGGATTCTGACTTTCAAACTAATAAAGATTCTCGGAAATCTACATCAGGGTTAGAATTTATTCTTAACGGAGGAGTTGTAGTATGGCGAAGCGTCAAGCAAGGATGCATCGCTTATTCCACCATGGAGGCCGAATATGTAGCAGCTTGTGAAGC
Source organism: Trichosanthes cucumerina (assembly GCA_036507285.1). Taxonomy (NCBI): domain Eukaryota; kingdom Viridiplantae; phylum Streptophyta; class Magnoliopsida; order Cucurbitales; family Cucurbitaceae; genus Trichosanthes; species Trichosanthes cucumerina. Next base: position 58,464,946 of record CM071838.1, read on the forward strand.
AGCTAAAGAGGCCGTTTGGTTAAGGAAATTCATGTTAGATTTGGAAGTTGTTCTAAATATGAGTTTGCCCATCACGCTGTATTGTGATAACAGTGGTGTCGTGGCAAATTCAAGGGAACCCCGAAGTCACAAGAGGGGAAAGCATATTGAGCGAAAATATCACCTCATACAGAAGATCGTGCATCAAGGAGACGTGATCGTCACGATGATAGCCTCAGAGCACAACATTGATGATCCTTTTAGAAAGGCTCTCAAGGCTAAAGTATTTGAGAGTCACCTAGAAGGTCTAGGTTTACAAGTCTTCCCCAACTAGGGCAAGTGAGAGTATATTGTACAAAGAGTTTAAATGCCCTAGTTTATTGTATTTACATTATTGTAATGTTTTAATACTCCACAAGCTATAGTTCAAGTGGGAGATTGTTGGGATTTGTGCCCTAAACTTATGTAATTTTGATCAAATAAATAAAGAGTTATTTGTTTTGGTAAAATTATATTCTTGCTTTATAAGTTCAATAACTAAGCTCCAAGGTTATAATGTATCTTGAACATCAGTGTAGTAGATACTATTTGGATTGTGTTCAAGAGTATAACCTAAATGGTCTATGGTATAAGAATAAGGTTGGAAACCTTATTCTGATAACACCATGGATGCGACCCACTTTGTAATTAGTACAAATGGGGTAATCCAACTAATTCATGTGGTTGACATGCGAGTGGTGGCATTCCTGTATGAAGAGTTCATACAAGATCAGACTACAAATTATAAGTCTAACCAGTATAACGTCGTTAACAGGATAAGACTGATAATTTATAGATAGTCATTAGTGACTCGACCTGAATCCTTAGGAAGTTAAGAACTCTTGCTTATAGGGGGTTGTCCTTTGACAAGTATAGGTGAGATTGACCTGTAGCCGAGTCAATAAGCCTACGTTCTCAGGGACAGAATCTCGTAGGTAGCTAGGGACTTAACTCTGCAAGATTGAATTCACTCATTCCTACGCTGAGGAATTAGATAGGTTGTTCCCTTAAAAACTAAGTCCAGGTCTTGAACAATGGGGCCCCACTCTCTAACTGACTTAAAAAGGTATGAGACTTTGTTAGGACCATAGACTTGTTGTTCATTAGAGGATCAGTGGTGCTTAAGGAACAAAGAGGTAATCACAGGGGTAAAACGGTAATTTCACCCAAATGTGATCACGAACAACCTGTGAAGGGTCGACTCATGGGTAATGATTATATCAATGGACACAATATAATCTATAGTGAGGAGAGTGCAGGTACAAGTCTATGGTGGAGTGACTTTTAGTTAATGAATATTGATTAACTGGATCAAAGAGTTTGATCAGTTAATCTCACCTCATTGGAGCTCATGAACTGTAGGTCCATTAGGTCCCTTCGTTGGCTCAACATGGTAAAATTGAGGGTATAAAGTTAGGAATGAAATTGAAGTGTTCAATTTCATATATGAGGTGTTATATCAATTATATGTGATATAATTGATATAATATATACTTTTAATGTGAATTAGATTCACATAATAACTATATACTAATGAGAGAATGGAGGAGGGATAGGATGATAATTTCCATCTTATTTCCCTATAAGTAGTTGCATGAGATGCAATTTTAAGGTGGAAGGCTTTTTGACAAAACCCTAGTATTCTTTCAAATTGTGTTGGAAGGAGTTCCAAACACAATTCCATAATATCACCTCACCTCATCCTACAGGAACCCACCTTCCTCCCTCACCTAGAGAACAACGGAGAAGATCTGGTGGTGGAACTTCACAAAGTTCGAATTGTTGCTGAGATCGTGATCTATTGAGGAGGGATTCGTGAAGAAAGCAGTCTTCAAAGGTAAATTTCTTGCTGACCTATGTAGAATTAAATGCTTAATTTTATATGTTTTGTACTTGAATGAAATATATATAACAAAATAAAGAACACGCGATTCACAATCGCTTCCGCTGCGGGATTCGATCCCTTCACTAAGGCAGGGGTAGAATTAGGGGGATGGTTATGCTTCAACAAACTAAATGCTACAATAAAAAGACTGCTCCAACTCTTAATGCAAGTTCTCAAATACTCTTCCAAGAGATCTTGAACTACAACAACTAATTCCCATTACTTGCCTAGTTATTTAGTTCATCCCTGCATTCATTATTCATGTGATGTTTTTTGGGTTTCATATAAAATATTATAAGAGTTATGTTAATTTATGAAACAAATATTATATGTTTTAATTATAATTAATATAAGGGTTATATTAATTTTAAATTAAACATATAATTTCTATGCATTTATTCATGTGATGAATTTGTTATAAATGTATGTTTATTCATGTTATGAATGATCAAGCAATTTATAACATAGAAATGCATGTAACCTAAGGTTAATTAATTAGATTTAAAATGATTTTAGAACCCGAATTATTAGACCTAAGGTTATCTAGTTCTAATAAGATTAGTATTAGGAAACCAATAATTTATAAATTTGATTAAAGAGGGACTCTGACTAAGGAAGGTTCTGGCTAGGCTGGGGTACTTAAACTGACGGAAACGGAACACCCCTACCTGAGAACTGACCTGAGAGTGAATTTAATCTAGAGGTTTATACATTATCATTCGTGACTGGCGTTTATTAAAAGTTAATCAATTGAACTCATAGACCTTAGTTTATTAAAAGGTTAATAGACTTAAGTAATTCCAGTATAATTGTTATATTGGTAGACTTAGGTCATATTGTTGTAGCCGGAATATGCCTAAGTAAAAGTATACCCAAAATGTTTAAAATACATAGTGGGAGTGAAAAAGTACATATGATATATCATTTTCCTCTTACGCTCTCCGCAAAGTTCACACCGTGAGATTTATGCTCGGCCTCATGATGTCAATAGGGCATTCCTATTCGGATGGTGTTTGCATAAAGCAAGAGCAAGGTGAATGGAGAAAGTATTTATAGTAAGTGGGAGAAGGAAGTGTGTCAACACATCTTACGGTCTCCTCCATTAGGTTAGACCGTGAGATTCCCATGTTGCGCCTTCAGGTTACCCGAAGTAGCACCATCCATTTGGAGGGATGTAACATGGGATTCAGAACAACGCAAACACCAGAAATGGATAGGGTCTCTTAGGTCCATTCCCAACTTTGTCTCTCCAATTCGGTAGCATTGTTGGGGCCGACCCCTGAGGTCTGAAAATGGCAGGCCACACTTTGAAGAATTGTTAAGTGTTAGTAAATTCTTGACCAAAGTAGCGATAACTAGAATGCTACAGGAATAAGAGTTATTCCAGTGTTTGCATTTGGTAAAAAATTTCTTGGTTTAGTGAAGGAGTGATTGACTGCCCCTCGGTAGCGGTTACTCTGACTCACTAAAGTATCGTTGCAAAAACAATAATGAGTTTATGGGTACATTATTACTTTTGCTAAGTTCTTAATTGGATAGGTTACAAGCAATTCACTAATAGAATTCATTCTTTTTTCAGCATGTCGAGCTCTTTTATTCAGTTACTCGCCTTCGATTAACTTAACGGCGATAACTACGGAACCTTGAAATCAAACATGAATACGATTTTTGTTGTTGATGATCTGAGATTCGTCTTAACGGAGGAATGTCCTCCCCCTCCAAGCTCGACTGAAAACCAAATTGTTCGGGTTGCATATGACAGATGGATTAGGATTAATGAGAAGGCTCGAGTCTACATCTTAGCCAACATATCTGATGTGTTGTCTAAGATGAAGGGAATCGAAGTCCCCGAAGCGGAAGCGATTGCGAATCACGCGCTCTTGATTTAGTTACAACGGAAAATTTAAGAACGTAAAACATAGATTAAGCACATATAATAAAATGGACAACAAGTATTTACCTTTGAAAAACCTTTCTTCAAGTGTTCGTCCTCTCTTCACGATCAAGATCAACGCAACACGAACTCGTACGAACACCGACACCACCACTGGATCTTCTCCGTTGTTCTCTAGGTGAGGGAGGAAGGTGGGTTCCCTTTAGGAGTGGTGAGGTATTTTGTGAGAGAGATGTGTGTTTTAGAACTCTTCCAACAACACAACAAGGAGGCTAGGAATAGCTTAGAATGATTTCCCAAATCACTTCTTAATCTCTTAACCTAGTTGCATCTCATGCAACCATATATATAGGGAAATAGGATGGAAATGACCATCCTACCCATCTTTTTAACTCTCTTTAGTATATGGTTTATATATGAATCTAATTCACATTAAAACTATATATTATATCAATTATATCATATATAATTGATATAATTTCCTCATGTATAAAATTGAACACTTCAATTTATCTCCTAACTTTATACCCTCAATATTACCATGTTGGGCCAACGGAGGGATCGAATGGACCTACAGATCATGAGCTCCAATGATGTGAGATTATCTGATCAAACTCTTTGATCCAGTTAATCAATATTCAGTAACTACAAGTCACTCCACTATAGACTTGTAGTTGCACTCTCCTCACTGTAGATATTATTGTGTCCACTGATATAGTCATTACCCATGAGTCGACCCTTCACAGGTTGTTCGTAATCACAGCTTGGTCAAATTACCGTTTTACTCCTGTGATTACCTCTTTGTTCCTTAAGCACCACTGATCCTCTAATGAACAACAAGTCTAAGGTCCTACCTTAGACTCATACCCTCATAGAGGGCGGGGCCCTGTTGTTCAAGACCTGGAGTCAGTTCTTAAGGGAACAACCTATCTAATTCCTCAGTAAAGGAATGAGTGAATTCCATCGTGCACAGTTAAGTTCCCAGCTACCTACGAGGTTCTGTCCCTGAGAAGGTAGGCTTATTGAGTTGGCTACAGGCCACTCTCACCAATACTAGTCTAAGGACAAACCCCTATAAGAAGGAGTTCTTAACTTGCTCAGGATTCAGGTCAAGTCACTAATGACCATCTATAAATTACTAGTCTTATCCTGTTATCGGTGTTATACTTGTTAGACTAATAATTTGCAATCCAGTCTTGTATGAACTCTTCATACAGGATGCCCCCACTCGCATGTTAACTACATGAATGAGTTGGATTACCTCATTTGTACTAATTACAAAGTGGTCGCGCATCCATGGTGTTACTTGGAGAATGAGGTTTCCAACCTTATTCTTATATCATAGACTATTTAGGTTATAATCTTGAATTCAACCCAAATAGTGTCCACTACACTGATTTCAAGATAAACATTATAATATCGGAGCTTAGTTTATTGGATTTATAAAAGCAAGACTATAATCTTATCAAAGCAAATAACACTTTATTTAATTGATCAAAATTACACAAGTTTGGGGCATAAATCCAAACATAAAAAGCATGAGAGCATGGGCACCGCGAAGGAGATCAAGGGATCATTGCAGGCGATGTTTGGACAACTGTCCTCATCGATCCGTCATGATGCTCTCAAGATCATTTACAACTCTCATATGAAGGAGGGAGCTTCTTTTAGGGAACAGGCCCTTAACATGACGGTCTACTTCAACGTGGCAGAAGTAAATGTCGTTGTTATAGATGAGAAAAGTCAGGTTAGCATCATTATGGAATCTCTTCCGAAGAGTTTCCTGCAGTTCTGCACCAATGCGGTGATGAACAAGATAGAGTATAACGCGACTACTCTTCTGAATGAGCTTCAGACTTTTGAGTCCCTCGTGAAATCAAAGGGAAAAGAGAAGAAGTCAAATGTTGTCACTTCGAATAAGTTCCTAAGAGGATCATCTTCAGGGACAAAGTCTGGTCCTTCTTTTTCTAAGAATAAGGGTATTTAGAAGAAGAAGAAGGACAAAGGGAAGGGACAAACTCCCACACGCAAGGCTAAAGCCACATGAAAATGTTTCCATTGCGGTGGAGATGGGCACTAGAAGAGGAACTGCCCGAAGTACCTTGCTGAAAAGAAAGTTGAGAAGGAAAAATAAGGTAAATGTGATTTACTCGTTGTTGAAACATGTTTATTTGCACATGATGATTCGACCTGGATATTAGATTCAGGAGCCACTAACCATGTTTGTTTATCTTTTCAGGAAACTAGTTCCTTGCAGAAGCTTGCTGATAGGGAGATAACTCTCAGGGTTGGAACGAGAGAGGTTGTCTCAGCCAAAGCACTGGGAGCAGTGAAATTGTTGTTTAGAGATAGATTCATTTTATTAGAAAATGTACTTTTGGTTCCTGGAATCAAAAGAAATCTTGTATCTATCTCTTCTTTGCTTGAACATATGTATAAAGTATCTTTTGATCATAATGAAGTGTTCATTTGCAAAAGAGGTGTACGAATATGTTCTGCGAAACTTGAAAACAACTTATACGTGTTAAGACCAACAGAGGTAAAAGCTATTTTGAACACTGAGATGTTTAAAACAACAGATACTCAAAATAAAAGGCAGAAACTTTCTCCTAGTACTTATCTTTGGCACTTGAGACTAGACAACATCAATCTCAGCAGGATTGGGAGATTGATTAAGAGTGATCTCCTAAGTCAGTTAGAGGACAACTCTTTACCACCACGTGAGTCATGTCTTGAGGGAAAAATGACTAAAAGACCTTTTTTCGCAAAAAGGTTATAGAGCCAAAGAGTCATTGGAACTGGTGCATTCGTATCTCTTTTGTCTTATGAATGTCAAAGGACGAGTAGGGTATGAATACATCATCAGTTTTATTGATGATTATTCTAGGTATGGCTATCTTTACCTAATGCATCATGAGTCTGAAGCCCTTGAAAAGTTCAAGGAGTATAAGGTAGAGGTTGAGAACACATTACGTAAAACGATTAAAATACTTCGATTAGATCGAGGTGGAGAGTATATGGATTTCAGATTCCAAGACTATATGATAGAACATGGAATTGTATCCCAACTCTGAGCGCTCGTTACACCTCAAGAGAATGGTGTATCTGAGAGGAGAAATAAAATCATGTTAGACATGGTTCGATCCATGATGAGCTATGCTCAGCTGCCAAGTTTGTTTTGGGGATATGCAGTAGAAGCTCTTGCATATATTTTGAACATGATTCCCCCTAAGAATGTTTCAGAAACACCCTATGAGTTATGGAAATGGCGTAAAGGTAGTTTACATCACTTTAGGATTTGGGGATGTCCGACACATGATAGAACATGGAATTGTATCCCAACTCTCAGCGCCCGGTACACCTCAACAAAATGGTGTATCTGAGAGGAGAAATAGAACCCTGTTAGACATGGTTCGATCCATGAATAGCTATGCTCAACTGCCAAGTTCGTTTTGGGGATATGTAGTAGAAGCTGCTGTATATATTTTGAACATGGTTCCCTCTAAGAGTGTTTTAGAAACACCCTATGAGTTATGGAAAGGACGTTAAGGTAGTTTACGTCACTTCAGGATTTGGGGATATCCGACATATGTGCTGGTGTTTAATCAAAAGAAATTGGAACATCGTTCAAAATTATGCCTATTCGTAGGATACTCCAAGGAAATGAAAGGCGGTCTGTTTTATGATCCTCAAGAGGACAAGGTGGTTGGGTCGACAAACGCCACGTTCCTAGAGGAAGACCACATGAGAGATCATCAGCCTCGTAGAACGATTATCTTCAGTGAAATTTCCAGGGAAGCTACAGATAAATCAACAAAAGTTGTTGATCAAGCTGGTCCTTCTCAAGAGTTGAGAATGCCTCGACGTAATGGGAAGGATGTTAGACAACTCGACCGTTACATGGGTTTGACTGAAACTAAATTCGTCATACCTGATGATGGCATTGAGGATCCATTGACCTATAAACAGGGAATGAATGATATAGATAGGGACCAGTGGATTAAAGCCATGGACCTCGAAATGGAGTCAATGTTCTTAAATTCTGTCTGGGAACTTGTAGATCAATCAGATGGTGAAAGACCTATTGGTTGCAAGTTGATCTACAAGAGGAAACGAGATCAAGTCGGTAAGGTGCAAACCTTTAAGGCTCGACTTGTGGCAAACCTTTAAGGGAAGGGGTGGACTATGAAGAAACCTTCTCCCCTGTTGCCATGCTTAATTCCATTAGAATACTCTTGTCCATTGCCACGTTTTATGACTATGAAATTTGGCAAATGGATGTCAAGACAACCTTTACGAATGGCAATCTTGAGGAGAGTATCTATATGGATCAACCGAGAGGGTTCATAGTTACGGGTCAAGAAAAAGGTTTGCAAGCTTAAACGATCCATCTATGGATTGAAACAAGCTTCTAGATCCTGGAATATAAGATTTGATACTGCGATCAAATCTTATGGCTTTGAACAAAATATTGACGAGCCTTGTGTTTACAAGAAGACAGTCAATACCACTGTAGCTTTCTTAGTTCTATACGTAGATGATATCTTGTTCATTAGGAATGATGCAGGATTCCTGACTGGCGTTAAGCAATGGCTAGGGCCCCAATTCCAAATGAAAGATTTGAGAGAGGCTTAGTTTGTTATTGGAATCCAAATTGTTCGAAATCGAAAGAACAAAATGCTAGAACTGTCTTAAGCATCTTATATTGACAAGATGTTGCTTCGATATAAGATGCAGAATTCCAAGAAGGGTGCATTACCTTTAAGGCATGGAATTCATTTGTCTAAGGAGCAGTGTCCTAAGACACGTCAAGAAGTTGAGGGTATGAGACACATTTCCTATGCATCAACTGTCGGTAGTCTGATGTATGCCATGCTTTGTACTAGACACGACATATGCTATGTAGTGAGAATTGTCAGCAGGTATCAGTCCAATCAATGATATGATCACTGGACTGTCATTAAGAATATCCTCAAGTATCTTAGGAGAACGAGGAACTATATGCTTGTGTGTGGCGCAAAGGATTTGATCCTTGCAGAATACACTGACTCTGATTTTCAAATTGATTTAGATTCGAGGAAATCCACATTAGGATCAGTGTTCACTCTTAACAGAGGAGTTATAGTTTGGAGAAGTATAAAGCAAGGTTGTATTGCTGACTCCACCATGGAGGCTGAGTACATCGCAACTTGCGAAGCAGCGAGGGAGGTTGTATGGCTTAGGAAGTTCTTGACTGATTTGGAAGTTGTTCCAAATATGAATTTGCCTATCACCCTTTATTGTGATAATAATGGTGCAGTGGCAAATTGTAAAGAACCTAGAAGCCATAAGCGCGGAAAGCACATAGAGCGCAAATATCATCCCATCAGGGAGACTGTGCAACGAGGAGACATGATCGTCATGCAGATTGCTTCGGAGCACAACATTGTTGATTCGTTTACAAAGCCTCTCATGACTGAAGTGTTTGAGGGACACCTACAGAGTCTAGGACTACGAGTTGTACAGTAGGACAATTTTTCTTTGCTTAACATGTTTTACCCCACTGATATTTTAGTCCAAGTGGGAGTTTGTTGGGTTTTATATCCTAAAACTCGTGGTTTTGTAAAATGAATGTATATTCTATTTTGCAATAAAGATGTTATTGAGATTTATTCAGTAAATGTGTTATTGAATAAAGTGAATTGTGTATTGTGTAACCTTAATCCAATAAAGAACCCTTGGCTATAGAATGAATACTTGAACTTTATGTGTGACATAAAAGTGGATCAAGTTCAAGTTATAGCCAGAACGGTCTATAGTATAAAGATAAGGTTGGGTACCTTATCTTGGGGACACTATGGACACGACCCACTTTGTAGAGTACAAACGATGTGATCTTAAATCGTTCATGTGGAGACATGCGAGTGGGGGTGCCCTATGCAATAAGTTTGCATAAGACTGGACCGCAAAATAGTCACTTAGAATGTATAACTTCGTTTACTGTCTTAACTGACTATATTCATACGATGACTTAGGTAACTCGATCTTAATCCTGAACGTGCCATGAACTCTTATTTATTCGGATTCCTTAGATTTGCATGGGTGAGAGTAGCTCGAGATTGCCGACTCAATAAGCCTCCCATTTCAGGGATAAGTCTGGGTAGATAGGTGGGAACATAGTTCTGCAAGATGGAATTCACTCCTACCCGCTTTAGGGATTAGTAGAGAGTTTGTTCCCTTAAGTGCTGACTCCAGGTCTTGAACAAAGGGCCCACCTCTCTCATTGGCCGGAGAGGGATTCGGTTTGCTGGTTTGACCATAAACAAATTGTTCATTAGAGGATCAGTGAGACTTAAGGAACAAGAGGTAATTACAGGGTTAAAACAATAATTTTGACCCAGCTTTAATTACAAACGACCTGTGAAGGATCGACTTACTAATCATGGTTATATCGAGTGGACAAAAATACATCTATAGTGAGGAGAGTGCAACCACTGGGCTTTAGTGGGGTGCCCTGGTGGTTAACAAATATTGATTAGCTAGGCTAAAGAGTTTGGTCGGTTAATCTCTTATCGTTGGAGCTCATGATCTGAAGGCCCATTAGGTCCCCCTTACTAGCTTGGACTAAGCCTTGTAACATTTTGAGTGAAAAGAATTTGAATTGTTCAAATTCGATTTTGGGAGAAATCGTTAATTATATGTGATATATTTAACAAGTCATAGCTTAATTATGAATTAAATTATGATTAAAAAGAGGTGGATATATTTAAATATGATTTAAATATTAGATCGGTTAGCATGAATAAGGATTCATGTTTCAAAAAATCGAACGGGATTGGGCAATTTATTTAATTTAATATTTGATATGAAATTAAATTAAAAATAAATAAATAAAATTATTTATTTAAATTATTTAATTAAATTAAATTAATTTTAATTAAAAATCAATTTAATATTGATTTCTTTGAATTAAAATTAAAAAGGAAACTGATTGGATTTTCATGATTTTCTTGAAAATCAAATTGGCATGTTGCCCAATCCTTCTCATCTTCAAATTCACCAAATTTGGCCACCTCCATCTCAAACCATCCTCATCACACTTGAGTTGTCACTCAAATGAAGCTTGATGAAGCTTTATTTAATGGTGTTTTGAGAGAATTTTCCAGAAAAAGTTTCTCTCCCGAGTTTGTGACCTTTAAGGCCTATTCTTCAAAATTCTCTTAACCTAGGATCCCACAATCTGTTCCAAGGCCTGAGGATAGTAGGGAAGACTCTAGAGGTGGTCCAGGAAGTGTTCGTGTTGAAAATCATACACCGGGTGAAGAGAATTTGATCTGTAAAGTTGAGTTTTCTATCCCTCTGTTTTTCCAGCTTTGAGCATGCATTTTATTTTGCAAAATTGATCAAATTAGAGTGTTCTAGATCCTAAATTGCTTTCGCTTTCTTAATATAGACTATTTCATCACTATCCCTTGTGTCCTCAATTAACTTGGGGCTAACCCCTAATCAGAACTAATCCTAATAAGTGAATTCAACTTATTCCTCCTCTTCCCAAAGTCAGAATAAACGTAACTTAAATCGGCTGGCCAAACGGATCTAAGCTAGTACTAAGCACACACAAATTAGAAGAGTGGATGAATGCAGCTCTAGCCTTCACTTCTATCTCACATTCACAAATCTCCCCTATTTCTTCCCCTTAATAGAATTAACTCATGATGAATAAGGAAAAACAAGAAATTGCATTAAACTTTATAAACATGGCAAGGTCTAGCAACAAACAAACTTTCTAAAAGAAAATCAGAATTTACTCTACTACAAGCTTAGTGTTAAAAAGGGATTAAGACAAGAAAAGAAGAAGAACAAAAGTGGATTGCAGCTCCCAAGTGTGAGGTTGGCTTCCTGCTTGAGGTAGCTTCTTCTCCACTCCCTTGGTAGCTTCAGCCTCTGCCGAATTAGGTAAGGAAAGTCCTTATCGAAATCAACTCCTTTCTTCTCTTTTTCTTCTCCCCCCTAAAAAAGGCAAGAATAGGTTGCTTGAATATTTAGGCTCAATTGGGAAAGAAGGGCTTTGTTGGCAAAGGTGCTCCAATTCTCTGCTGATAATTTGTCCACTCAAGAATTATTGTCAGATTCATTAATTGAGGTAACTTCCACGTGTCCAAATGCTGCACTTTTATTCAAAAATTTTAAGGCATAACTGTAGCTTTAGAATGCTGCAGGATTTTGCTGCAGCAATTGTTATGTTGCAATATCATTCTAAAATACTTCAGCATTTGATGCTTTGTGTCCTCCTGTATGGATGCTCCAACACTTGACTCACAAGCTTTCAGCATCAGGCTCATTATGCTGTAGCTCTAACTGGAACGCTCGAGCATTTTCCTTGGCCAAACTCACAATGGCATTAATCAAGCTACACCTTTACCTGCAATGCCGCCAAAATGGATTTCATCATTACCCAGCAGAATTCAAACATTTAACGGTCAACTTCTAGTCAACAGAGGCACATGCTCAAACCAATTAGAACTTATTTGTGTTGGGATGTATGTCCTCATCTCGTGTAGCTTATAATTTTTCCAAGTTGTAAATAAATAAGAGTTATTTATTTGAACTTTGTGTCTAGCATTTTTCATAAACTTAATCCAATAAACTAAGCTCCAGGGTCATTGTATTATTAGAGAACTAAGAACTTGAACAGTGTGTAGTGGACACACGGGGAGGATCACGTTCGAATTAATGACCCGAACGGTCTACAGGCCGATTATGAAGCAGCTAAAGAGGCCGTTTGGTTAAGAAAATTCATGCTAAATTTGGAAGTTGTTCCAAATATGGCTTTGCCCATCACGCTGTATTGCGATAACAGTGGTGCAGTGGCAAATTCGAGGGAACCCCGAAGTCACAAGAGGGGAAACCACATTGAGCGGAAATATCATCTCATTCGAGAGATCGTGAATAGAGGAGACGTGATTGTCACGAAGATAGCCTCAGAGCACAACATTGTTGATCCTTATACAAAGGCTCTTACGACTAAAGTATTTGAGAGTCACCTATAAGGTCTAGGTTTACAAGTATTCCCCAACTAGGGCAAGTGGGAGTATTTTATACAAAGGGTTTAAATGCCCTAGTTTATTGTATTTACATTACTGTAATGCTTTAGTACTCCACAAGCTTTAGAACAAGTGGGAGATTGTTGGGATTTATGCCCTAAACTTGTATAATTTTGATCAATTAAATAAATGGTTATTTGTTTTGATAGAATTACAGTCTTGCTTTATAAATCCAATAAACTAAGCTTCAAGGTTATAATATATATTTTGAACATCAGTATAGTGGACACTAATTAGATTGGGTTCAAGACTATAACCTAAATGGTATATGGTATAAGAATAAGGTTGGAAACATCATTCTGGTAACACTATGGATGCGGCCCACTTTGTAATTAGTACAAATGAGGTAATCCAACTCATTCATGTAGTTGACATGCGAGTGGGGGCATCCGGTATGAAGAGTTCATACAAGACCGAACTGCAAATTATTAGTCTAACCAGTATAACACTGTTAACAAGGTAAGACCGATAATTTATAGATGGTCATTAGTGACTCGACCTGAATCCTCAGCAGGTTAAGAACTCCTGCTTATAGGGGTTTGTCCTTAGACTAGTATGGGAGAGATTGGCCTGTAGCCGACTCAATAAGCCTACCTTCTCAGGGACAGAATCTCGTTGGTAGCTGGGGACTTAACTATGCAGGATGGAATTCACTCATTCCTACTCTAAGGAATTAGATAGGTTGTTCCCTTAAGAACTGACTCCAGGTCTTGAACAACGGGGCCCTGCCCTCTATGAGGGTATGAGTCTATGGTAGGACCTTAGACTTGTTGTTCATTAGTGGATCAGTAGTGCTTAAGCAACAAAGAGGTAATCACAGGGGTAAAACAGTAATTTGACCAAGCTGTGATTACGAACAACCTGTAAGGGGTTGACTCATGGGTAATGATTAAATCAGTGGACACAATATAATCTACAGTGACGAGAGTGCAGCTACAAGTCTATAGTGGAGTGACTTCTAGTTAATGAATATTGATTAACTAGATCAAAGAGTTTGATCAGTTAATCCCACATCATTGGAGCTCATGAACTGTAGGTCCATTAGGTCCCTCCGTTGGCTCAACATTGTAATATTGAGGGTATAAAGTTAGGAATGAAATTGAACTGTTCAATTTCATACATGAGGTGTTATATCAATTATATATGATATAATTGATATAATATATAGTTTTAATGTGAATTAGATTCACATATAAACCATATACTAGAGAGAGAATAAAGGAGGGGTAGGATGGTCATTTCCATCCTATTTCCCTATATATATTGTTGCATGAGATGCAACTAGGTTAAGAAATTTGATGCCTTTATTGTGTTGTTGGAAGAGTTCCAAAACACAAACCTCACTCTCACAACATCTCATCTCACCTAAAGGGAACCCACCTTCCTCCCTCACCTAGAGAACAACGGAGAAGATCCGGTGGTAGTGTCAGTGATCGATTGGGTTCGTGTTGCTGAGATCGTGGTCGTGGGAGAAGGAGCACTCGAAGAAAGGTTCTTCAAAGGTATAATTCTTGTTGTCCATATTGTGTTTATATGCTTAATCTAGTAAGTTTCGTTCTTGAATGAAATCGTAGTAACTAAATCGAGAGCGCCAATTCTCAATCGCTTCCGCTGCGAGATTCGATTCCCTTCACGTCTCAACGTTTTCCATGCTGATGCAGGCGCGCTGCAGGCACAACGTTGCGACGCCTGGCGCGGTGTTGCAACGTTGTGGGCATTGAGAACGTTAAGGAAACGCTGAACGCAGGAGCGTTGCAATGCTGGCCACGACGTTGCAACGCAACCTCGTAGTGGATGGTATCCAACGGGCAGTTGCGCGAGAACGTGTGTGAGTGGCAATATGGGACTTCGTGTGCGGCGGTTCGAGCCGCAGTTAGCTGCACAAGTTTTATTTTAATTTTATTATTTTGTAAAATGTATTTATTAAATGTATTTTATTTAATTATTTTAATTAATATTAATATAAATGTTATATTAATGTTAATTAATTTAATTTTATGTCCCTAGGGTGCGAAACAATCGGTCTAATAATGCTATTTAATTATTTTATGCATGAGATGTAGGATTTAATTACTTCTATGTGCATAGAGTATGTCATATAAATTTAAAATCCCACCTTAGGTTAAACATTTCATGCATCATATTTATATTATAAGAGTTATAATATATAGTATGCATGATAGGATTATATTATAAGAGTTATAATGTAATGTGAGCATGATTTGATTCATTTAATATAAGTATTATATTTCTTAGATTAAAAGCATGCTCATGCATTTAATTCATGTGATGAATGTATGTTATAGTTTAGTATTATTCATGTGATGAATGATCAAGCACTATAACATAGAAATGCATGTAACCTAAGTTAATTATTAGTTTTAAAATGTTTAGAACTTGAATAATTAGACTTAGGTTTTCTAGTTCTAATAAGATTAGAATTAGGAAATCAAATATGACCTTTGAATAGTGACTGATAAGTAACTCTGTCTAAGGAAGGTTTTGTCTAAGGCTGGGGTATTTAAGTTGACACTTGCAGAACACCCCTACCTGGAAACCGACCTGGGAGTGAATTTGATATGGAGATTCTTAGGTTATATTCTCGTGAGTGTCGTTAATGAGAAAAAGAACCTTGTTGTACATTGTTCGGTGAGGAGAAACAGAACCTTGTTGGACATGGTTCGGTCGATGATGAGCTATGCTCGTCTCCCTGATTCTTTTTGGTATTACGAAGTGGAGACTGCGGTTTACATTTTGAACACCGTCCGTCGAAAAATGTTTGTGAAACACCTTTCGAACTCTGGCATTGTGAACCCGAGATCTCTCTTGAAATTTCCTAAAAAGAAAAAATTAATAAAAGAAAAGTAAGAAGGAGATAAAGAAAGGAATATCAAAAGTGTTGGATATGTTTTGTTTTAAAAAGAAAAGAAAAGGGAAAAAGGAAAAGGAGAAAAGGACAAACTCCACCTCCTAAGTGATTTTAACAATTTTTAAATCATTTTTAACTCATATCCTTCTCATTTTATCAAGTTAAACTAGAGGGCTTCGTGGGAGAGAACTGAAGGAAAGAAAATTTTTGGTTTTGAGGTTGAAGAAGAAAGGAGAAAGGAGATTAAATTTTCGTGGCAAATCTATGATCAATTAAACAATGTTTTGATATTTTGATCATTTCGAGCTCAACAAGAGGAGGTAAGAGTTGAGGTTTTCTTTTCTTGAAAGCTAATTCATTTTTTAACAAAATTCGTGAAGGAAGCTCGAGCATGTTCTGAAGCTAAGTTACTGTTTTGTTAAGGTGAAGTCAGAGGATAAATTTTGCTGTCACATCTGAGAAGTCTCTGGTGTTTCGCTCGTGTTGATTTGTAGGGTTGAAATCAGAAGCTCTAATAGGTATGGTTGGAGAGCTTATTGAATTTCCTACAATGTTCATGAAGAACTCGTGAGTAGAAATTGACTGAAAGATGTTTAAAATTACAGGTCAATTTCGGGTTACAGCAGGGAAACGAATCTGGAATAGCAGAAGTTTGTTTTTGGGGAAGACGCTTTCGAGTTATTTTCGAACAAATCCGTTGGGAATCGCAATTTCATTTCTTCATATGCTTTTTAAAGGATTAAAAAATGAAGAGTTTGGTATAAAGTACATTCTTTTTGGCTAAGTAATGAAGCATTTATGAATGTTTGAAGATAGGGTATGAAATCTGTAAAATGCTGGAAAATTGGATGGTGTGGTTTTTGTAATTTTAAGGTTGAAAATTATGAGCTCGAGGTTCTAATGTTTTGTTTTGGTTTGTTTGACAGGCCAAGAGGAAATAGGTCGAGTATACGGACCAAGGTTCTAGTTATAACACTGTGAGTGACAAAACGAACTTTCAAAACAATCGTTATATTTGAATTATGCTTTAAGAAATAAAAGTTTTGCTAGAATGAAAGGGTTTCAATGCTTATTGTTTTCCTTTGAACACATGTTTATGAGTATTCATATTTTCTAAGAAATGATTTCAAGTGGTCGTTGTGAGCCTAAATGTCTTAATGAAATTTATATGTGAGCATATGTTCTTGATTGACGAAATTTATGAAAATGTTATGATTTCGAGCAAGTATGTACAAGCAAGTATGATTTAAAGATTTCTAGTTTTTATGAGCAAGCTGAGTAAGCTTGAGTTTTACGAAAGAAAAGATAAGCATACATGTTCAGATGTTTTTATGTGTTTTTCTAAGTCTTAAATGAGTAAATGACTGAGACATTGAGCCCGAGGCTATATAGTACCGTGTGCACACAGGTCATTTTCTGTTGCCGACGTTGAGTGTACTCCGTGACAACAATGCTGTCGTGAGTGCTGGACGGGCCCCACTACGACAAAGACAATGAGAGAGCTGGGTGGGCCCCACTACATCGTAGATAAAATGTTGGTTGTACTGGGTGTGTCCTATACAACGTAGATTGTCATACATTTTTAAATGTTTAGTAAGTATCGATATGCCTTGCAAGATTTTAATGACGTACTTGCTGGATTTCTAAAAAGCTATTATGATTACACGTGTATTTTTAACGCTTGATTACAGATGCATATGCTCATAAGTTTCTAGGTGATATGATTTATGAGTTATTAGATTTTAAACTTAGTCACTCACTGAGCTTCAAAGCTCATTCTATCAGTATTTTCAAACTTTTCAGGTTGAGATCGAGCTCCCAGTGCCTGACATCCTGCCATAGTATGTTGGAAGCTCCACAAGTTTGATATGTTGTACGTGGGTGCTGTTGTATAGCAAGTCCATATGTATTGTTGTAAATTTTGAGGGGACTATGTAGTTATAGTTTTATGTGCTTTAGAGGTTGTGGTTGTGTAATTAATGGTTTGGCTTGTTTGTGGTTCTGTTGCTCTTGCTCGTTTTAGTTTTCAAGAGAGGCTTAAGAAGTGTTTCTCCTTATGTATGTTAAGTAGTTGTCAAGTTTCCGCTGTGTTATGTTAAAGAGTTCCACATGCGAACAGAGTAAGTTTATCAGGTAAGACAGGGTTGTTAAGAGGTAAACAATGTCTGTTGGCTTCACGCCGTCTTCCGGGCTCAGTATTGAGTAGTTCAGGAGGGGGTGTGACAGGCATTGTCGTAAAACTAGTTTACGTCATTTCATAATCTGGGGATGTCCGACCCATGTATTGGTGTAAAACTTGAAAAAGTTGGAACCCCGTTCAAAGTTGTGCCTCTTTGTAGGCTACCCAAAAGAGACTAGGGGTACCTTCTTTTACGATCCTAAGGATAATATGGTGCTTGTATCGACAAATGCCACTTTCCTTAAGGAAGACCACATCAGGGATCACTTACCAAGGAGTAAGATCGTGTTAAATGAAATGGACAGTTCATCAGCAAGAGTTGCTGATGGGGCTAGTACATCAACAAGTGTTGTTGATCCTAGCTCATCTAGTCAAGTCCGTTCCCAAGAGTTGGGAATGCCTCGACGTAGTGGGAGGGCTGTGAAACAGCGTGAACGTCACATGGGTTTAGCTGAAACCTAAGTCGTTACCTCTGATGATGACTGTGAGGATCCATTGACCTATGATCAGGCAATGGCTGACGTTGACAAAGACGAATGGATTAAAGCTATGGACCAGGAAATGGGGTCGATGTACTTCAATTCCGTCTTGGAGCTTGTGGATCAACCGGATGGGGTAAAACCTATTAGTTTCAAATGGATGTACAAGCGTAAATGTGGCGAAGATGGGAAGGTGCAAACCTTCAAATCTCGACTAGTGACAAAGGGTACCCAGGTGGAAGGGGTTGACTATGAGAAACCTTTTCACCTGTTGCCATGGTAAAGTCGATTAGAATCCTTCTGGACATTTCCGCATATTATGACTATGAGGTATGGCAGATGGATGTCAAGACCGCCTTTCTGAATGGCAACCTTGACGAGACCATCTACATGGACCAGCTGAAGGGGTTAATTGCCCAAGGCCAAGAGCAAAAGATTTGTCGGCTTCAAAGGTCAATTTATGGACTGAAACAAGCCTCGAGGTCTTGGAATATACGGTTTGATGAGGCAATCAAATCTTATAGATTTGATCAAAATGTTGACGTGAAGGGAATCGAAGTCCCCGCAACGGAAGCGATTGCAAATCGCGCGCTCTTGATTTAGTTACAATGGAAAATTCAAGAACGTAAACATGGATTAAGCATATAATAAGAGTATGGACAACAAGTATATACCTTTGAAGAACCTTTCTTCAAGTGCTCCTCTCTCCACGGTCACGATCACAGCAACAAGAACTCGTACGAACACCGACACCATTCTCCGTTGTTCTCTAGGTGAGGGAGGAATGTGGGTTCCCTTTAGGAGTGGTGAGGTAGTTTGTGAGAGAGATTTGTGTTTTGGAACTCTTCCAACAACACAACAAGGAGGCTAGGAATACTCTTTTTGATGTCTTGACCTAGTTGCATCTCATGCAACTATATATAGAGGAATGGTATGGAAATGACCATTCTGCCCCTCCTTTAATCTCTCTTTAGTATATAGTTTATATCTGAATCTAATTCACATTAAAACTATATATTATATCAATTAATCATATATAATTGATATAACTCCTCATGTATGAAATTGAACACTTCAATTTCACTCCTAACTTTATACCCTCAATATTACAATGTTGAGCCAACGGAGAGATCTAATGAACCTACAAATCATGAGCTCCAATGATGTGAGATTAACAGATCAAACTCTTTGATCCAGTTAATCAATATTCATTAACTACAAGTCACTCCACTATAGACTTGTAGCTGCACTCTCCTCACTGTAGATATTATTGTGTCCACTGATATAGTCATTACCCATGAGTCGACCCTTCACAAGTTGTTCGTAATCACAGCTGGGTCAAATTATCGTTTTACCCCTAGGATTACCTCTTTGCTCCTTAAGCACCACTGATCCTCTAATGAACAACAAGTCTAAGGTCCTACCTTAGACTCATACCCTCATAGAGGGCGGGGCCCATTTGTTCAAGACACGAGTCGCTTCTTAAGGGAACAACCTATCTAATTCCTTAGTGTAGGAATGAGTGAATTCCATCTTGCATAGTTAAGTTCCCGGCTACCTACGAGGTTCTCGTCACACGAGAAGGTAGGCTTATTGAGTCGGCTACAGCCACTCTCACCCATACTAGTCTAAGAACAAACCCACATAAGCGGGAGTTCTTAACTTGCTCAGATTCAGTCGAGTCACTAATGACCATCTATAAATTACTAGTCTTATCCTCATTAACGGTGTTATACTTTGGTTTGACTAATAATTTGCGATCCAGATCTTGTATGAACTCTTCATACAGGATGCCCCCACTCGCATGTCAACTACATGAATGAGTTGGATTACCTCATTTGTACTAATTACAAAGTGGGCCGCATCCATGGTGTTACCAGAATGAGGTTTTCAACCTTATTCTTATGTCATAGACTATTTAGGTTATAATCTTGAACTCATCCCAAATAGTGTCCACTACACTGATTTCAAGATAAATATTATAACCTTGGAACTTAGTTTATTGGATTTATAAAAGCAAGACTGTAATCTTATCAAAACAAATAACACTTTATTTAATTGATCAAAATTACACAAGTTTAAGGCATAAATCCCAACACAATCCATGGTAAAATGTTTCCATTTGGATGTAATGAGGAAGTCCATGATGAGGACATCTCCTAAGCAAATCTTTGAATCTCTCCCAAGCCTCACTTACTGTCTCATCCTCATTCTGCTGAAATGACATTATATCACTCCATATCCGTGCATTCTTGGTTGGAGGAAAGTATTTAATAAGGAACTTCTCAGCCAATGTATTCCCCAAATCAATAGCTCCTGGTGGCAAAGAATCTAACCATGCCTTGGCACCATCTCTCAGAGAGTAAGGGAAAAGATTAAGCCTCAAAGCT
The DNA here is from genome assembly GCA_036507285.1 of Trichosanthes cucumerina. Lineage (NCBI taxonomy): Eukaryota > Viridiplantae > Streptophyta > Magnoliopsida > Cucurbitales > Cucurbitaceae > Trichosanthes > Trichosanthes cucumerina. The sequence goes on from CM071838.1 coordinate 58,485,743, forward strand.
TCCTTGGACACTCTAGGCATGATGAAAGTATTACTCACTCCCAAAAAGGCTCTCAGATGTGCATGTGGATCTTCAACAGATAATCCATGGTACTGCCCTATGGACTGCAACATCTGAAACATGACAACTTTCAACTCAAAGGATGGAGCTTCAATTTGAGGTCTTATTATCCCTGCATTTAACTCATCAACCAGGGGATTGGCATAAGTTCTGATTGCTCTTTCGCTGTCATCTGCTGAAGTATAACATTAGTAGGGATCACAACCTGATTGATTGCCTCAGCTTGCCTCAATTCTGGTTGTTGGGTTGGTTGAGCTAAAGGATCTCTTGGATATTGAGGATTTGCCATTGTGTTTCTCTGATCTCTCAATCTCTTTCTAAAGGTTCTTTCAATTTCTAAATCAAGAATGAAATCCAAACCTGGTAGATCGTTCATGCACAACTCAGTCCAATTCACTTGTAATTAAGCAACAACTCAGTCAATTCACTTGCAAGCACTAGTCTATTAAAAGTAACTCAAATTCAATAACTTTTTTAACACAATTCCCCGACAACGGCGCCAAGAACTTGGTCCAAAGTTAGGAGTGTCAATCAATTTAGTCAAAAATACCTTAATGTGCAAGTATACACAACCTTGTTGCAGCAAGTGATAAGAAAAGTATCGATCCCACAAGGAATTTTATATTAGAAGAGTTAAGCTAATGAGTCATTTTTAATAGACTTAGGGTAACCAGTGAATAAGTTGCATAAGGTAAAGACAGAACTCAAACATAACAACAACTTAGAAAGAATTAATATCTAGGCTTCAAATGACAAAACAACAAACTAAACAACAATGTACTAAGGCAAGGGTTGAATTAGGGGGATGGTTATGCTTCAGAAAACTAAATGCCACAGTAAAGAGATTGCTCCAACTCTTAATGCAAGTTCTCAAAGACTCTTCCCAGAGATCTTGAACTACAACAACTAATTCCAATTACTTGCCTGGTTATTAAATTCATCATTGCATTCATTAGATGAGTCACTATTCGTAGTGTCATCAATTACCTTGGTGCTAACCCCTAATTAGAACTAATCCTAATCAGTGAATTCAACTTATTCCTCCTCTTCCCAAATTGAGAATAAATGCAACTTAAATTGGCTGGTCAAACGGATCTAAGCTAGTATTAAGCACACACAGATTAGAAGAGTGGATGAATGCAACTCAAGCCTTCACAGATACCTCACATTCCCAAACCTCCCCTAATTCTTTCCCTTAACAGAAGTAGCTCATGATGAATAAGGAAAAACAAGAAATTGCATTAAACTTTATAAACATGGCAAGGTCTAAAAACAAACAAACTTTCTAAAAGAAAATCAGAATCTACTGTACTACAAGATTAGTGTTAAAAAGGGATTAAGACAAGGAAAGAAGAAGAACAAAAGTGGATTGCAGCTCCTCAGTGTGAGGTTGGCTTCCTGCTCGAGGTAGCTTCTTCTCCTTTCTTCTCTTTTTCTTCTCCCCCCTCAAAAAGGTAAGAATAGGTTGCTTAAATTTCTAGCCTCAATTAAGAAAGAAGGGCTTTGGTGGCAAAGGTACTCCACTTCTATACTGATAAATGGTCCACAAAAGAATTACTATCAGATTCATTAATTGAGGTGTCTGCCACGTGTCCAAATGCTTGCACTTTTCTTTAGGATTTTACTGCAGCAATTGTTATGCTGCAACATCATTCTAAAATGCTCCAACATTGGATGCTTTGTGTCCTCCTGTATGGAAGCTCCAGAACTTGACTCACAAAGGCTCATTATTCTACAATATTTGTTATGTTGCAGCTCTAACTGGAATGCTCCAACATTTTCCTTGGCCAAACTTAAAATAACATTAATCAAGAGGAGATTTCAAGTTCGTAGAGATCGAGGAGTACACGAAGAGTTCGTGAATCTGGAAAGGAGTTCTTGAAGAAGGTCTTCAACAAGTAAGTAACAATAACTTGTTGTAATTTCTTTCCATTTTTGCACGTTTAGCCTAGTTCTATGGGTTAAAATTGTTTTAACAAAATCGAGTAGCATAATGATACCACGACGATTCGATCGTCTTTCGCTGCGCCAGGATTCTCATTCACATCAATTGGTATCAGAGCCACTCGTTTGTTCTTTGTTGTTGCACTTAATTTTGTTAAAATTAGGTGGGTAAAGCCTTAATTTATGTGATAAATTGTGGTTTGCATGATGGATGTTTTCGGTTTTGGCACTAGTTTAGATTTATTTTCTGTTTGATGAGATCGAATGTAAGGGCTCGAGTTTTTATGTGCAATTTAGAAAATAAATCAAGTCGGTAAGTCCGTGTCGTTTGTGGCAAGGGTTGCTGTGAAGAAATCGAAGCGAAAACGGGGGGAAAAAGATGAAAAACAGCAAGAGGAGCTTGTTGTTCTATCGATAGCGTTGAGACGCTGTTCATCGGCCTCTTAACGATGCCATTGCGGAGGCAAGGCACGTTGCAACACTAGGCGTAGCGTTGCAACGCCGCTGGCGTTGGGAACGCTGGCACAACGCTGAATGCTGCGTGCGATAGTGGGAAGTTCGCGAGGAGCATTCGCAAGTCGTGGGCGATTGGAGTAGATTTCTTACATGGGGCAACAGTTTTTTATTTTATTTATTTTCTAAATGTTATTTAATTAAATGAATTGCCCCTAGGTGCCAAAACCGGTCCATTTTGTTGTTTAATCAATTTTATGCATGTGATGTATGATTTAATTAATTTCTATGTGCATAATGTATGTCATATAGATTTAAAATCCCAACTTAGGTTAAACATTTCATGCATCATTTATATTATAAGAGTTATAATATATAGTTTGCATGATAGGTTATATTATAAGAGTTATAATGTAATTAAATGCATGTTTTAATTTAATTAATATAAGTGTTATCCTTTTTAGATTAAAGTATGCTCATGCATTAATATTCATGTGATGAATTATTTTGTTATAGTATAAAGTTATTCATGTGATTAATGATCAAGCACTATAACATAGAAATGCATGTAACCTAAGTTAATTATTAGTTTTAAAGTGTTTAGAACTTGAATAATTAGACTTAGATTTTCTAGTTATAATAAGATTAGAATTAGGAAATCAAAGTATAGTCTATGAATGGTGATTGATTAGTAACTCTGTCTAAGGAAGTTTTGTCTAAGGCTGGGGTTTTTAAGTTGACGCTTGTGGAACACCCCTACCTGGGAGTGAATTCGATTCGGAGATTCTTAGATTATACTTATCGTGAGTGTCGTTAATTAAAAGTGTTTTAATTTACTCACATAGACCTAAGTAATAGTGTGATTATAAACTTAGGCTAAATACCATATAAGAGTTTTATTGGTAGACTTAGGTAAATTTTAGCCGGTTTATCTAGGTCAATACCGAAACTTATATAGTGTTGATTGGGATGAAATATAGTGTATAAGATACATTTAATTTCTGACCACAAATCTCCGTTAAGTCCGCACTGTGAGATCCATACTCGGCCTCGTGGCGCAAATGTGAGCGTCCCCCTTCGGATGGTACTTGTATGGGTCAATATCAACGTGCATGGAGAGAGTACTTATAGTGAGTGGGAGCAGGACCTGTGAAAATGGGACCCACGGTCTCTTCTTTCGATTCACACCGTGGGACCCTTATGATCTGCCTGCTAGTTTGGCCTAGACCAGACAATCCCTTCGGAGGGCCTTGATCATGAGAGTCGGAACACCGTGAATTCCCGAAAGGGATACAGTTTCCTTGTTGGTTTTCCTTCGTGGTTCACCCTTCGGTGGCTATTGTTTGGACGGATGCTTGGAAACTTAAAGATTGAGGGTGACAATCAAAGAATTTGTTAAATGTTAATGAATTCGACCAAATAATGGTAACTGGACGCCTAATGGAATAAGAGTTATTCTGGGATTAAGGTCTGGTCGAGAAAGTCTCGTCCTAGAGGAAGAGTGTTTTTGTTCACCCTTCCGTGGCGGTCATTCTAAACCTTTAGGATATCATTGCAATTTTTATATGACCTAGGGATCATAGGATTAAATTTTGGTGAAACTTGATTGTTTTTCAAATGTTCATGCGTGACTGACACAAAATTTATTTGATTTTTAAGCTAAAAATGTTTCTAGCTCAATTATAGCTTTACTTGCTTCCAACAAATTAGTGGGAGATAACTTCCAAACTTGGAAGAATAATATAAACACGATCTTAGTAACTGACGACCTGAAGTTCGTGCTTACTGAGGAATGTCCTCAGTTGCCGAGCTCGACTACACCATGAAGTGTTCGTGATGCTTACGATCGAAGGATCAGGGCCAATGAAAAGACCAAGGTCTATATAATTGTCATCTTACTTGAAGTCTTCGCAAAGAAGCATGAGTTGATTGTCACCGCTAAGGAGATCATGGACTCGTTGAAAGACATGTTTGGACAACAGTCCTTTCAGGTCAGGCACGATTCACTCAAACACGTCTTCAACGCCCGGATGAAAGAAGGGTCATCTGTTGGTGAACGTGTTCTAGACATGATGACCCAGTTTAATTTAGCGAAGATGAACGGGGCTTCGGTCGACGAGTCGAGCCAGGTCAGCTTTATTCTGGAGAATCTTCCGAAGAGTTTCCTTCAATTTCGTAGCAACGCTGTTATGAACAAGATTAGCTACACACTGACTACCCTCCTCAATGAGATATAGAATTTCAAGTCCTTGATGAGGATCAGGGCACCAGAATTTGAGGCAAATGTTGCCTACAGGTCTTATCACAGGGGTTCGACCTCAGGGATTAAACCTTTTGCTCCTTCACGCCCGAAAGGGAAGAAGAAGATGAAGAGGGGTAAAGTTGACCAAGCTGCCGCCCAAAAGGGCAAGAATGTCAAGGAAGTTGCAGAAAAAGGAAAGTGTTTCCACTGGAATGGGGACGGCCACTGGAAGAGAAACTGTCCCAAGTCCCTTGCCGAGAGGAAGAATCAAGGTAAATTTGACTTACTGGTTACTGAAGCATGTTTAGTGGAGAGTAGTGACTCTGCCTGGATTTTAGATTCGGGCGCCACTAACCACGTTTGTTCTTATGTTCAGGGAATTGATTCCTGGCAGCCACTGCGAGAGGGTGAGGTGACTCTACGAGTTGGATTCGGGGAGATAGTCTTTATTGCAGCGATCGAGAAAGTGAAGTTCTATTTCGGTAGGAATTACTTATTGTTAGACAATTTGCATATAGTTCCAAGGTTTACTAGAAACCTCGTTTCTATTTCCTGTCTTCTTGAACATTCAATTTTTGTATTTTTTTCTTGTAATAAAGCGTTTATTTCTAGAAATAGAAATTTCTTGTGTTCTGCTTCACTTAAGTCTAACTTGTATGTTTTAAAGCGAAATTCGGTCAAAAGCGTTTTGAATACTGAATTGTTTAAAACTTCAGAAACGCGAACTAAGAGAGTTAAGGTTTCTCCTAAAGAAAATGCCTATCTTTGGCATCTTAGGTTAGGCCACATTAATCTCAATCGGATTGAGAGACTAGTGAAGAGTGGACTTCTAAGTCAGTTAGAAGAAAACTGCACTGGCAGTGTGAGTCATGCCCGAATGCAAAATGACCAAACGTCCTTTTAGTGGAAAAGGATATAGAGCCAAGGAGCCCCTTGAGCTTATAAATTCTGACCTTTGTGGTCCGATGAGTGTTAAAGCACGAGGTGGTTACGAATACTTCGTTTCTTTCATTGATGATTATTCGAGGTATGGGTATATTTACCTAATGCATAGGAAGTCTGAAACTCTTGAAAAGTTCAAGGAGTAGAAGACTGAGGTTGAGAACCTATTAGGTAAAACCATAAAAACACTTCGATCGGATCGAGGTGAAGAGTATATGGACACTAAATTCAAGGACTATATGATAGAACACTAAATTACGTCCCAACTCTCAGCACCTGGTATGCCACATCAGAATGGTGTATCGGAGAGGAAAAACAGAACCCTGTTGGACATGGTTCGGTCGATGATGAGCTATGCTCGTCTCCCTGATTCTTTTTTGGGGTTACGCAGTAGAGACTGCGGTTTATATTTTGAACAACGTTCCGTCAAATAGTGTTTGTGAAACACCTTTCGAACTCTGGAATGGTCGTAAAGGCCGTTTACACTATTTCATAATTTGGGGATGTCCGACCCACGTGTTGGTGTCAAACCCGAAGAAACACGAAGCCTGTTCAAAATTGTGCCTATTCGTAGGTTACCCAAAAGAGACAATAGGTGGTTTGTTTTACGATCCTAAGGATAATAGGGTGTTTGTGTCGACAAATGCAACTTTCCTTGAGGAAGACCATATCAGGGATCATGTGCCTATGAGCAATGTCGTGTGAAACGAAATGGACAGTACATTAGCAAGAGTTGCTGATGGGGCTAGTACATCAACAAGTGTTGTTGATCTTAGCACGTCAAGTCAAGTACATTCCCAAGAGTTGGGAATGCCTCGACGTAGTGGGAGGGCTGTGAGACAGCCTGAAATTTACATGGGTTTAGCTGAAACCCAGGTCGTCAATCCTGATGATGACAGTGAGGATCCATTGACCTATGATCAGGCAATGGTTGATGTTGACAAGGACGAATGGATCAAAGCTATGGACCAGGAAATGGAGTCGATGTACTTCAATTCTATCTCGGAGCTTGTGGATCAACCTGTTGGGATTTCTGTCCTAATCTCGTGTTTGTAAAATATTGTTTTGAAATTAATAAGAGTTATTCATTTCCTTACTTTGTGTCTCGCAATATTTTAAACCTTTCCAATAAACTAAGCTCCAGGGTCATTGAATATATAAGAAAATTAGAACTTGAACGGTGTGTCGTTGACACACAAGGAGGATCACGTTCGAGTTAATGACCCGAACGGTCTACAGTATAAGGATGAGGTTGGAGACCTAATCCTGGATACACTGTGGAAGCGGCTCGCTTTGTATTAGATACAAACGAGGTGATCTGACTCGTTCATGTGGTTGACATGCGAGTGGGGGCATCTTGTACAATGAGATTGTACAAGACCGGACCGTTAATTATTAGACTTACTGATATAACACCGTTGAAAGTAAAGACTAATAAATTCATAGATGACCATTAGTGACTCGACCTGAATCCTGAGCGTATTACGGACTCCTGTCTATGGGGGTCTGTCCTTTGACTGGTACGGGTGAGGGTGGTCTCTGTTACTTGCCCAATATGCCTATCTTCTCAGGGACAGAACCAAGTAGAGAGTTGGGAACCTAACTACGCAAGATGGAATTCACTCGTTCCCACCTATAGGGAATCTAGAAGGGTTGTTCCCTTAAGTGCTGTCTCCAGGGCTTGGACAACGGGCACCCACCTTCTCACTGGCCCGAGAAGGGTGTTTTGTATGGTTGGACCATCACAATATGTTGTTCATTAGAGGAGTAGTGGGGACTTAAGGAACAAGAAGTAGACACAGGGGTAAAACGATAATTTGACCCAGCCATGTCTACGAACTACCTGTGAAGGGTCGACTCATGGGCATTGGTTATATCAGTGGACACGTAATATTCTACACTGATGGGAGTACGGCTACAGGCTATAGTAGAATGTTACTGTAGCTAATGAATATTGGTTGACTGGGTCAAAGAGTTTGACTGGTTAACCTCATATCATTGGAGCCTGTCACTGTAGGTCCATTAGGTCCCTTGGTTGCTCAATATGGGATAAAAGAAGGATTAATGTTTTGGCATGAAATTGAAGTGTTCAATTTCACTTTTAAGAGTATTTATATCATTTATATGAGATATAGATGATATAATATATAGTTTAATATGAATGAGATTCATAATAAACTATATGATAGCCTAATTGTTGAATCAATGGCTAAATGGAGAAATTAATTGAGAGAAATTAAATTGGATGTGATTCAATTTAATTAATACACAATTATTGAGATATGAGATATCTTATATTATGTGATTATGTAAATGAGATTTACATAACCTATAGTTGTGGTAAAGTTGTAATAATGTGAAGTTTTGAACTCCATCATTCCACTATTTAAACCCCTTTGCAAAAGGGTTTTGGTATGCTAAGTGAAGCCAAGTTGTCATTTTGGGTTTTGCCCTAAGAATCCAAAAGTCATATTCTCTCTACTCTCTCAATTTTCTTCCCCTTCCAAAACAAAAAAGTTCCCACCAACTTCCCTTCTCCAAAAGAGAACAACCAAGAAGATTTATTTTGGTAGTGTTTGAGATCCGATCGTGGGAAGAGTTCGTTGAGATCGAGGAGCAGGAAGAATCGTGATCTGCAGGAGAGATTGCTGAATTGGTCTACAACAAGTAAGTATGTTCTTCTTGCTGTACAATTTAGCATGTTTAGACTAGATCTAATAGTTAAATCATTTTAATAAACACATGTTGCATGATGATACCATGACGATTCGATCGTCTTCCGTTGCGCGGGGATTCTCATCCCCTTCACAACCTAGGATTTCTAGTTTATTAACCCCTTAATAAACCCGTTGACGCTACTATAATTTTTAAACTCTCTGATTAAAATTCACTCTCAAGTCAATTTCCAGGTAGGGGTGTTCCGTTTCCGTTAGCTTAAATACCCCAGCCTCGACAGAACCTTCCTTGGACAGAGTTCCTCTTTTAATCATTGTTTATAAATGACATGGTTTGTAATTCTAATCTAATCAGAATTAGACAACCTAAGGGTCTATTAATTTCATGTTCTAAGCATTTTAAAACTAATGAATTTAACCTTAGGTGACATGCAATACTATGTTATTGTGCTTGGTCATTCATCACATGAATAATAAAACATACATAACACATTTATCTCATGAAAAAAATATGCATGTTAATGCTGTCCCAAAATTAATATAACACCTTATATTAAATATACATACAAACTATATAATATAACACTTTATCTTATAAATGATGCATGGAAATACTAGTAATAGATGACTTGGCACCCTAAAATTAATTTCAATTAATATAATCTAATTATTTTAATAAAAATTAATAATATTAAATAAAATTAAATATAAAATATTTTTATTTTTAATATAAAAAATAACTGTTTTCCGCCCGTTGGTGCCTTCATGAAACGCCTACGAGGTTGCACTGGTAATGGAAGCGTTGTAACGCTGCTTCTTGTCAATTTTTTCCCGTTGGAACGCTTGCCAAAACGTCTCTGCGTTCAGCATTGTGACGCCCGTGCTGGCATTCTAATGTCATCGTCTCCACGTCCTTACGTTGTGACGCTAATTGGAGCGTTGCAACGCTACGCCTCCTGTAGCTTGAAAACCACTCAGCAGCGTTGCAACGCTGTATGTAGAACAACAAGCAGTCTCCACTGTTTTTGCTCGTTTTCACTCCGTTCTTCTCATCAACCACTTTGCCTCAAACGACACGGACTTACAGACTTGATTTACATAAATATATGCCTAAAACAATAGGCCCTTACATTGAACAATTGAACGAAAATTATGTAAATCTATGTGCCAAAAATGAAAACATCTAATTTTGCAAATGGATCATACATCTCATGAAATCAGTAAATCCAACCTTCGATCTTGATAAATCTATAACCAAATCAAGAACACAATTGGCGCTCTGATACCAATTGAAAGGATCGAATCCCGCAGCGAAAGCGATTGTGAATCGCATGTTCGTGATATTGTTACATAGATCTATAACAAGAACAATATAACAAAGATTAATCATGGATTTCTAAATAGGACAACAAGAAATTACCTTTGAAGAACTCTTTCTTCACAGTTCCTCCTTCAACAATCACGATCTCAGCAACGAACCCGAATCGTGTGAAGATCTACCACTAGATCTTCTTTGTTGTTCTCTAGGTGAGGGAGAAAGGTGGGTTCCTTTAGGATGAGATGTGGCATTTTGAGAGATGTGTGTTTGGAACTCTTTCCAACAACAAAAATGTGGGAACTCTAGGTTTGACAAATAGCATACCTCAAAGTTGCATTTTATGCAACTATTTATAGGGAAATAGGATGGAAATTACCATCCTATCCCTCCCTCATTCTCTCATTAGTATATACTTAATTTATGAATCTAATTCAAATTAAAACTATATATTATATCAATTATATCACATATAATTGATATAACACCTCATATATGAAATTGAACAATTCAATTTCATTCCTAACTTTATACGCTCAATGTTACCATGTTGAGCCAACGGAGGAACCTAATGGACTTACAGTTCATGAGCTCCAATGATGTGAGATTACTTGATCAAACTCTTTGATCTGGTTAATCAATATTCATTAGCTACAAGTCACTCCACTATAGACTTGTAGTTGCACTCTCCTAACTGTAGATTATATTGTTTCCATTGATACAATCACTACCCAAGAGTCGACCCTTCACAGGTTTTTCATAATCACAGTTGGGTCAAATTACTGTTTTACTCATTTGATTACCTCCTTGTTCCTTAAGTACCACTGATCCTCTAATGAACAACAAGTCTATGGTCCTACCATAAACTCAAACCCTCTTAAGTTAGTTTAGAGGGTGAGACCCCGTTGTTCAAGACATGGACTCAGTTCTTAAGGGAACAACCTATCTAATTCCTTAGTCTAGGAATGAGTGAATTATGTCTTGCAGAGTTAAGTCCCCAGCTATCTACGAGGTTCTGTTATTGAGAAGGTATGCTTATTGAGTCGACTACAGGCCACTCTCACCCATACTAGTCTAAGGACAAACCCCTATAAGTAGGAGTTCCTAACTTGCTCCGGATTCAGGTCGAGTCAGTAATGACCATCTATAAATTATCAGTTGTATCCTGTTAACGGCATTATACTTGTTAGACTAATAATTTGCAGTCCGACCTTGTATGAATTCTTCATACAAAATGCCCCCACTCGCATGTCATCCACATGAATGAGTTTGATTACCTCATTTCTACTAATTACAAAGTGGGTCGCATCCATGGTGTTACCAGAATAAGGTTTCCAACCTCATTCTTATACCATAGACCATTTAGGTTATACTCTTGAACACAATCCAAATATTGTCTACAACACTGATGTTCAAGATTCATTATAACCTTGTAGTTTAGTTTATTGGATTTATAACGCGAGAAGATAATTCTATCAAATCAAATAACTTTATATTCATTTGACTAAAATTACACAAGTTTAGGCCACATATCCCAACACACCACTCACCATTATAAATAGGTGTTTTTTGAAACACATAGTAAGCAAGAATTCTCATTTTTTGAATTCCACCAAAAGAGAAAGAAAGATCTCTCTGTAATCTCTCTCAATTCTCCATACCTTCTCTCCATCCCAAATTCCAAAGGGAGTTCCACAATTCTCCCTCTACCTTCCGTGAACAACCAAGAAGAACTTTTCGAGGTGTCGTTGTTCATGAGGATCGTTGGATCATGAGAGATCAAGAAGGAATTGTTAGAAGTTGTCTACAAGAGGTTAGTAAAACGTTTACTCACTACTTTCCTTCTTAATTCAGCATGCTTAACTTAGTTTTTATGAGATAAATTCTGTTTTTTAAGAAATCACACACACAACCAATCAACGACGTTTCACGACGTCTTCTGCTGCGGGAAATCGATCCCCTTTAATATGAGCCTATAACTCTATCGGGGTGTATGCCCTAATCTCGTATAGTTTTTAATACTTGTTGATTTAATTAATAAAGGTTGTTTATTATTAAAACTTTTTATCTCGCATTTTATTAACATAATCCCATAAACTAAGCTCCAGGGTCCTTTGACTAGTACGGGTGAGGGTGGCCTGAGTGTCTCACCCAATATGCCTATCTTCTTGGGAAAGGAAGAAGAAGGGAACCACGTGGGGAGTTGGGAACTTAACTACGCAAGAAGGAATTAACTCGTTCCTGAGGTAGGAAACTAGAGCGGTTGTTGCCTTAAGTGTTGTATCTAGGGCTTGAACAATGGGGCCCCACCCTCTCAATGGACCAAGAGAGATGTTGTTTATGGTTGGACCATGCAACAAAGTTGTTCATTAGAGGAGCAGTGGGACTTAAGGACCAAGAGGTAGACATAGGGGTAAAACGCTAATTTGACCCAGCTGTGACTATGAACAACATGTGAAGGGTCGACTCACGGGCATTGGTTATATCGATGGACACAACCTGTCCTACAGTAAGGAGAGTGCAACTACGGGGTTATAGTGGAGTGCCTCTGTAGTTAATAAATGTTGATTAATCGAGTCAAAGAGTATGATCGGTTAATCTCGAATCATTAGAGATCATGATCTGTAGGTCCATTAGGTTGCTCAGTTGGCTCAAATTGGACTAAATGGTGCTTTACAGTTTGGAGTGGATTTGAAGTATTCAAATTCATTAAAATGGTATTTATGTAATTTATATGAGATATGATTGACATAATATATTCTTTAATGTGAATGAGATTCATAATAAACTATAGTATAGCCTAATTATTTAATTAGGGATGATTTGGAGAAATTGATTGGAGATAAATAAAATTGAATTTGATTCAATTTTGATTCCACAATTATGCGAATGTGATTTGTATGATGAGGTATGAGATACCTTATGTTATATGATATGCAACTATGATTTGCATATTATATAGTTTTGGTATTATGGTGAATTGGTGGAGATTTTAACTCCACCACACACCATTATAAATGCATGCTTCAAGAAGCATTTCTGACAACAAGTGCTCATTTTTAGAATTCCATCCCAAAGGGCTTGTGATTTTCTCTCAAACTCTCTCAACTCAATCTCACCATTTCTTCATCACAAAATCCAAAGGGAGTCCCACATTACTCTCCCTCATCCTCCCGAGAACAACAGAGAAAATTAAGTAGAGGTGTCCCGTTGAATCGATTCGTGGTTCGTGATTTGATAGTAGAGATCGTTGGATCGTGAGATCGTGACCGGAGAAGGAAACGCTAATAAGAGTTCTTCAAGAGGTAGGTTTTCAAAACCTTTATCTTTTTTCTTCTCTAAATGCATGCTTAACCTAGATCGTAGTCAGTACTTTCATTTTTAAGAAATTTAGAACGATAACAAAACAACGACGATTCACATTGCGCTTCCACTGCGAGAAATCCATTCCCTTCAATTGGTATCCGAGCCATATGTAACAATTCGTTTTTGGTTCTGTAAATTTCTTAAAATTAGGTGAGTTACATTAATTTTCATGTGATGATAATTAGTAGTTTTGCAATCGGATGTTTTCGGTTCTTGCCACCTATATAGATTTACATTTTTTGTTGATTTGATCAATGTAAGGGCCCTTTGTTTTTGGGCATATTGAATGTAAATCGAGTCTGTAAGTTCATGACGTTCGTGGCAAAGCATTGATGTGAAGAAACAGAGCGAAAACCGGCAAAAATAGAAGAGTTTTGTTACTGTACATAACACGACATTGCAACGTTGTTCATCAGGGATGCAACGCCATGCTTGCGGAAGAACGACGTGTTACAAACCAACGTTGCAACACCGCAAGGGTTGAGATGTGTTTTTGGCGTTGAGGCGCAGGACGTTGCAACGCCATGTGCGAAGTGGCAGTTGCTGCAAGACTTCCGTGGGAAAGTGGGCGTATGGGGCATTTGGAAGCAGTTTTTTTCGATTTTTTATTTATTTAGTGTTTTTAGTTTATTGAATTAAGTTTTTAATTAATTTATATTAATTAATATTAATATAGATATGACATTAATGTTAATGAATTCAATTAATGTCCCTACGGGTGCCAAAACCGGTCCAATTTGCTATTTAAATTTATGCAAGTGTTGTATGAATTATTATATGCATAACGTATGTCATATAGTTTAAAATTCCTCCTTAGGTTAAGCATATCATGCATGATGTTTATATTATGAGTGTTATAATATATAGTATGCATGATCAAGTTATATTATAAGTTTTATAATATAATGAATTCAGGTTTAATATAATTAATATACGTGTTATATTAATTAGATAAATAGAATTGACATGCATTTTATACCTGTGATGTTATGTTATAAAGTATGTTATTCATGTGATGGATGATCAATGTAACCTAAGTTCATTAATTAGTTTTAAATTGTTTTGAACTTGATTAATGATACTTATGTTTTCTAGTTCTAATAAGATTAGAATTAGGAAATAAAATATGACTTATGAATGGTGACTAATTAGTAACTCTGTCTAAGGAAGATTTTGTCTAAGGTTGTGGTATTTAAGCTGACGCTTTGCGGAACACCCCTACCTGTGAACCAACTTAGGAGTGAATTTGGTCCGGATATTCATATGTTATATTTTCGTGAGTGGCGTTAATTAAGTGTTTATAATACGAACTCACATAGACCTAAGTTAATAAGATGTTATAGACTTAGTCTAATCCAATATAAGAGTTATATTTGTAGACTTAGGTAAATATAGTCGGTTTATCTAGGTTAATCTCGTTTTAACTAACGTGCTGAGTGGGAGGAATTAAAGTGTATGAGAGACATTTAAGTTCCACCTACAAATCTCCGTTAATTTCACACCATGAGACGCCTATGATCCGCATGCTAGTTTGGCCTTGACCAGACAATCCCTTCGGAGGGCCTTGATCATGAGAGTCGCAACACCATGAATTCCCTATCGCGATACGACCACCTTATTTTTTTCCTACATAGTTTTCCCTTCGGCCACTATTGTTTCGATGGAAACTCTGGAAGTTTAAAGATAGAAGGTTACACTCACGGGAATCATTAAGAGTTAATGATTCCGACCGAAAAATGGTAACTAGATGCCTATAGGAATAAGAGTTATTCTGGCATTAGAGTTTGGTTGACAAAGTCTCGTCCCAGAGGAGGAGTGATTCTGTCTACTCTTCGGTGGCTGTCATTCTAAACCTTTGGGGCATGATTGCAATTTTAAATGACCTAGGGATCATAGAATAAAATTTGCTAAAAAATTATTGGATTTTCAAAAAACTTTGCGAGAACTAATACAAAGTTGTTTTTATTTCAGCAAACATGTCTAGGTAAATAATAGCTTTTTTAGCTTCCGATAAGCTCGTAGGTGAAAATTACCAAACGAGAAAAAATAATATAAACACAATCTTAGTCACTCACAACCTCAAATTCGGGCTCACTGAGGACTGTCCCCAGGTGCCCGACCCGACCACATCATGAAGTGTTCGTGATGTGTACGATAGGTGGACCAAGGCAAATGAAAAGGCCAAGGTTTACATCTTAGCTAGCTTATCTGATGTTTTCACTAAGAAACACGAGAACATGGTCACCGCTAAGGAGATCATGGAGTCGTTGCAGAGCATGTTTGGACAATAGTCCTTTCTGGTTGGCACGACACTCTCAAGCACGTGTTCAACGCTAGGATGAAGGAGGGAATGTCTGTCAAGGAGCATGTTGTTGACATGATGGTCCACTTTAACCTGGCGGAGATGAACGGTGCTTCTATCGATGAGTCGAGTCGGGTCAGCTTCATCATGGAGACTCTTCCGAAGAGTTTCCTTTAGTTTCGTTGCAATGTTTTTATGAACAAAATTAGCTACAATATGTCAACCCTACTCAACAAACTACAGACCTTCCAGTTCTTGATGCGAGTCAAGGGATAGGAAGCTAAGGTAAATGTTGCCTTCAGGTCCTTTCACAGGGATTCGACCTCTGGGACAAAGTTTGTTGGTTCATTTTCAGTCCCAAAAAGGAAAAAGAAGAAATTGAAGAAGGTTGGGAAAGCTAACCTTGTTGTCGTCCAAAAGGGAAAGAAGATCAAGGAGGTTGTAGATAAAGGAAAGTGTTTCTACTGCAACGGGGACGGACACTGGAAGAGGAACTGTCCCAAATTCCTTGCCGACAAGAAGAAGGAAGGTAATTGTGATTTACTTGTTACAGAAACTTGTTTAGTGGAGAGTAGTGACTCTGTCTTGATAATTGATTCAGGCACCACTAACCATGTTTGCTCTTAATTTTAGGGAATTAGTTCCTGGCAGCAACTGCAGGAGGGAGAGATAACACTCAAGGTTGGATCCGGAGAATTTGTCTGAGCTACAGTTGTGGTCACGGTGAAGCTTTTCTTTGGCAGGAAGTACTTATTATTAGATAATTTGTACATAGTTCCAGGGTTTAGTAGAAACCTAGTTCCTTTTTCCTATCTTATTGAACACTGTATTTTTGTTTCTTTTGAATATAATAAAGCGTTTATTTCATTCAAAGGAAATGAATGACATTGACAAAGACGAATGGACAAAGACGAATGGATTAAAGCCATGGACCAGGAAATGGAGTCTAAGTACTTCAATTCCGTCTGGGAGCTTGTGGACCAACTGGATGGGATAAAACCTATTGGTTGCAAGTGGATCTACAAGCGTAAACGTGGTGTACATGGGAAGGTGCAGACCTTTAAAGCCAGGCTAGTGGGAAAGGGTTTTACCTAGAGAGAAGGGGTTGACTATGAGGAAACCTTTTCTCCTATTGCCATGGTAAAGTCTATAAGGATCCTTCTGGTCATCGCCGCATATTATGACTATGTGGTATGGCAGATGGATGTCAAGACGACCTTTCTAAATGGCAATCTTGACGTGGCCATCTACATGGACCAACTCAAGGGGTTCATTACTCAAGTCCAAGAGAAAAAAGTTTGCAGGCTACAAAGGTCTATTTATGGACTGAAACAAGCCTCAAGGTCTTGGAACATCAGGTTTGATGAGACTATCAAATCTTATGGTTTTAATCAGAATGTTGACGAGCATTGTGTCTACAAGAAAATCATCAACCGCACTGTCGCATTTCTAATATTATATGTGGATGATATCCTATTCATTGGGAATGAAGTAGGTCTCCTTACTTATGTTAAGGAATGATTGGCTTCACAATTCAAAATGAAAGATTTGGGAGAAACACACTATGTTCTTGGTATCAAGATTGTCCGGAACCATAAGAACAAGACGCTAGCTATGTCTCAGGCCTCTTATATCGACAAGATGTTGGTACGGTATAAGATGAAGAACTCCAAGAAGGGTTTGTTACCTTTTACGCATTGGGTCATCTGTCTAAGGAACAATGTCCTAAGACACCTCAAGAGGTTGAGGGTATGAGATGGATCCCTTATGCTTTTGTTGTAGGGAGACTGATGTACGTCGTGTTGTGTACTAGGCCTGACATCTGTTATGGAGTTGAGATTGTCAGTAGGTAACAATCCAATCTAGGATTAGATCACTGGCCAACCGTAAAGGCAATCCTCAAGTATCTTAGGAGAATGAGGGACTACATGCTTGTGTATAGAAGTGGGGATTTGATCCTTAGAGGATACACGAACTCTGAGTTTCAAATTGATAAGGATTCTAGGAATTCCACATCGTGGTCAGTGTTTAGTCTTAATGGAGGAGTTGTAGTATGGTGAAACATCAAGCAGGGATGCATCGCTGATTCCACGATAGAAGCTGTGTATGTAGCGACTTGTGAAACTGCTAAGGAAGCTGTTTGGCTTAGGAAGTTCATTTTAGATTTTGAAGTTGTTCCAAATATGAACTTGTTCCAAATATGAACTTGTCAGTGACCCTGTTTTGTGACAACAGTGGTGCAGTAGACAGCTTGAGAGAACCTCAGAGTCATAAGAGGGGCAAGCAAATTGAACGAAAGTATCACTTGATACTGGAGATTGTGCATCGTGTAGACGTGACCGTCACATAGATAGCTTCAGAGCACAATATTCCTGATACGTTTACAAAGGCTCTCACGACTAAGATGTTTGAGGGTCACCTAGAGAGTCAAGGTCTACGAGTGCTTCCTAACTAGGCAAGCGAGAGTGTTGTAAAAGGGTATTCAATGCCCTAGTTTATTGTATTACTTATTGTATTACTTTAGATTTGGGAAATGTATTTTGCACTCCACTGGCTTAGTTCAAGTGGGAGTTTGTTGGGGTGTATGCTCTAATCTCGTGTACTTTGTAACACTTGTTGATTTAATTAATAAAGGTTGTTTATTATTCAAACTTTGTATCTCACATTTTATAAATTTAATCCAATAAACTAAGCTTCAGGGTCATAGGGAAGAGAACTTGAATGGTGTGTAGTTGACACACAAGGAGGATCACGTTCGAGTAATTGACCCGAACGGTTTACAGTATATGGATAGGGTTGGGAACCACATCCTGGCAACACTATGGATGCGACCCGCTTTGTATTGGATACAACGAGGTGATCCAGCTCGTTCATGTGGTTGACATGCGAGTGGGGGCATCATGTGCAATGAGATTATACAAGACCGTACCGTGAAATATTAGACCTACTGATGTAACACCGTTAACAGTATAACACTAATATATTCATAGATGACCATTAGTGACTCGTCCTTAATCCTGAGCATAATACAGACTTCTGTCTGCGGGGGTCTGTCCTATAACAAGTACGGGTGAGGATAGCCTGAGTCGCTCACCTAAAAAGCCTATCTTCTTGGGGACAGAACCACATGGGGAGCTAGGAACTTAACTACCCAAGAAGGAATCCACTCATTCCCGAGCTAGAGAAACTAGAGGGGTTGTTCTCTTAAGTGTTATCTCTAGGGCTTGAATAACAGGGCTCCACTCTCTCACTGGCCCACGAGGGATGTTGTTTATGGTTGGACCATGCAACAAAGTTGTTCATTAGAGGAGCAGTGGGACTTAAGGAGCAAGAGATAGACATAGGGGTAAAACGATAATTTGACCCAACTGTGACTACGAACAACCTGTGAAGGGTCGACTCACGGGCATTGGTTATATCGATGGACAAAACTTGTCCTACTGTGAAGAGAATGCAGGTACAGGGCTAGTGTGGAGTGTCCATATAGTTAATGAATGTTGATTAGTCGGGTCAAAGAGTTTGATCGGTTAATCTCAAATCATTGGAGCTCGTGATCTATAGGTCCATTAGGTCCCTCGGTTGGCTCAAATTGGACTAAATGTGGGTTTACAATTTAGAGTGGATTTAAAGTGTTCAAATTCATTAAAAGGGTATTTATGTCATTTATATGAGATATGATTGTCATAATATATAGTTTAATGTGTATGAGATTCATAATAAACTTCAGTATATCCTAATTATTTAATTAGACCTAATTTGGAGAAATTGATTTGAGAGAAATTAAGTTGAATGTGATTCAATTTTGATTCAACAATTATGCAAATCTGATTTGTGTAATGAAGTATGTGATGGGATCGAATCTCGTTGCAGAAATGATTTGAGTCGCGTGTTCTTGTAATGTGGTATGTAGATCAAATCAAAAGCATACATAAAACGATTAAGCATGTAAATTAGATATATGGACAACAGTAGTATTACCTTTGTAAAAAAAACAACACGTGCTCCTTTTGATCCTCTCGTTCTTACGATCTCAACGATCTCGCGTTCTCTACAAACTACGAAGTAGTTTTTGATCCGCCCGCTAGATCTTCTCTGTTGTATCTCTAGGAGAGGGAAGGTGGTGGAACCTCTTTTGGAGTTGGAAGGGATTTTGTGGAAGACAAGTGTTTTGCAACTCTTCCAACAAAACACTTGTCAAAAGAGCACTAGGGTTGCCTTTTTTAATTAGCTTCACAAATGTGCATCTCATGCACATATTTATAGAGAAATAAGGTTTAAATGATCATCCTACACCTATAGTGCTCTTATATGATATATTTCTCATGGATTGTACCATATGTTATATCAATTATATCATATATAATTGATATATCCCTTTAAACATGAAATTGAACATTTCAATTTCACTCCAAACTATAAACCTTCCTTATTTCCATGTTGAGCCAATGGAAGGACCTAATCGATCTACAAATCATGAGCTCCAATGATAGAAGATTAATCGATCAAACTCTTTGATTCAATTAACCAACATTCATTAACTAAGAGTCATTCCACTATAGACTCGTAGTTGCACTCTACTCACTGTAGACTATGTTGTATCCACTTATACAATAAATACTTGTGAGTCGACCCTTCACAGGTTTTTCGTAATCACAGTTGGGTCAAATTACTGTTTTACCCCTGTGAATACATTTTGTTCCTTAAGATTCACTATCCTCTAATGAACAATCAGTCTATGGTCCTACCATAAACTTGATCCTTCTTAGTCTAGTAAGATGGTGGGGCCCCATTGTTCAAGACTAGGATTCAGTTCTTAAGAGAACAACCTATCTGATTCCGTAATTCAGAAATGAGTGAATTTCATCTTGCATAGTTAAGTTCCCAGCTACTTACAAAGTTATGTCCCTGAGAAGGTAGGCTTATTGAGTCGGCTACAGACCACTCTCACCCATACTAGTCTAAGGACAAGCCTCAAAAGTAGGAATCCGTAGCATGTTCAGGATTCAGGTCAAGCCACTAATGATCATCTATGAATTATTATACAAACAAAAAAGTCTTTGTAATCTAATATCCTAGCATGTGTTGACACTAAATTACAAAGCATTTCATTTTGAATCTTACCACTTTCTACCTCAACAATAGACTTATTTCCAGTAGGTAAACAAACCTTTTCTAAAGTTTAATGGACATTTAAAATTGGTTTAGATTATAGATTTAGTGTACCTTGTAGACTTTCTTTGGAGACGTTTTTCAATCTTTATGGCGATTTGCACCATCCTCTATAAATCTTCATAAGGTTGAAGATCAATCTGAATTGCAATCTCTTTATTAAATCCCCTAAAGAATCAAGCCATTGTAACAGTCTTTCATCCTCATAAATTTCGAGATCTTCATGCAACGTTTGACTCTTCATGTAGTAAGCCTCCACACTCCTGCTCCCTTGTCTCAAAGTTTGCAAGTTATGGAAAAACTTAGGAACAAAGTGCTCCCGCATTATTTGTTTAAGAGCATTCCATGATTAAATTGGACGGTTAAGGTTCCTCCTACTCAAACATAATTTATCCCAACAAGTAATGGCATAATCTCGAAGATGAGAAACAGTGAGTTTTACCTTTTTCTCCTCATTCAAAGTGCAACAATCAAAGACATGATCAACTTGTCTTTCCTATTGAAAGTACTTAAGGAAATCGAATTCCGCTGAGCAACATTATGGTTTAAATTATAATTGTTTGTTTTATTTTGGTTTACTTCAAAAACTAATACATTGGAAAAACAGAGATAAGCATAATTAAAAACATGGATTAGCATAAATTAACATGTTGTACACACCTAAACTAAAAGGAAAAGAATTACCATTGTAGTTTTCACAATTAACAACAATTATTTACTTCAAGAATTGAACAGTACATCAACACAACAACCACTTCTATTTTCCTCTTCAAAACAGGACACTACCACGAGAGAAAACTTCCTATGTCTCTAAGTCTTAGATCCAACCTTGGTGGGAAGGTTCCAACAATTGGGAATTTTTGGGAAATTTTGTGTGAGTCTCGCTTCATAAAGAGCCTCACACACATGATAAATCCTAAAGTTTCATCATGAATTTTAAAAGCATGCATGACATTAAGCAACTTCTTTATGTGTTTCCCTTAGACTTTTAGGTTATTCTCATGCCAGACTTCTAAGAGTTTTGGCAACTTTTCTCTAATATAAGTTTCTTTCTCTCGAGTCCACTTAAACCAACAAGATCAAAGAATTGAAGAACGAATTGCCAAAAATAAATAACAAAACACAGTTCAATACATAAGCAAATAAATCTTAAACATGAAAATAAAATCCTAGCTACAACGTTTAGCCACTCTAAATCACAATAAAACCAAGTTAAAGTTATAAAAACGTTTTTAAACGGTGTTACATGATGGAACACGAGACATACGCAGCAGAATAAGGATCTAATGACACTCTAATTGCGTATAACTTAATAGAAATTAACATGCAAACATACAAAAATAGTAAACTAAAAAAAGGGGAAGAAGATACAACCTTTGTAGCTCAATTTCTTCTCTCCTCCTTGCCAAAGCACAAATCGAACACAACCGAACCACCACTGGAGCTTTCCCGCTATCCTCTAGACTCAGAACCGAGTTGTGGGACCAGGTGAATGAAGGATTGAAAAGGAAGAAAGGGAGGTTCAAGGTATTAAGTGAGGAAATGAGAAGAAATGTTTTGGTGACACTTCTTTTGGAAAAATTCAAAATTCAGCAAAAAGACCTCTTTGTTTTGAAAACAAACCTATTTATAAAGAAATTACATGCATCAAATGCATGCCAAGGCTCACCAAAATTCAACACCTCACAAAACACTAACTAAAGTGGGCTATGTGTCATTCTATAATGTTTACACATAATCCACTTAAGTTAGTGGGATTGTCCAAGAAAAACTTGGATAATTCCACTAACTCTAGTCAAGGGTAAAATAGTCTTTTTCATTTGGTCAAAGTCAAACTTTGACTTTTCCCGGGCAAAAAGTCAACCCTTTGACTTTTTACGATTTTGACCCTCTTGACTAATTTTGACCTCCCGAACATGAATCCGCATTCATATTTTTGAAATTCAAATCACACACTACAGGAAAAACTGTCTACGATAGCTTCGAAAAAATGTTGTAATAAGCCTTTTATAGCTTTTTCTGCAGAGTCATGACAACCAAACTTATTAAAAGTCTGAGACTTTCTACAACATTTTATAAAAGCTGTAAAAGATTAGACTATTTACAGCATTTTATAAAAGCTATAAAAAGTAGACTTTTTATAGCAATTTATAAAGGTTATAAAAAATGTTATATTAAAACTCTTTTAATAGCATAGTTTCCTCTTTTTAAAATCTACGATAGCATTTTGGTAATCTACGATAGCATTTAATTAAATATAACATTTATTTATAGCTATAAATGCTTGTTTTAAACCTATAATATATGTTTGAATTGTCACATTTTTTTATATTATTGTATCTTTTATGCCTTTTCAAATTCATTCATATTGATTAATTCAAGTTTCATACTTTATTTGAAATTAGAAGTAAAATAATAAATAAGTGATCTATAAGAATAGATATACAAACAAAATGTGTCTTTGTCTAAGCAAACATTCATTCAAGACTTATATTGCCCCACTTCGAGTTGATACAAAACATAAAACTTTTCAATTTGTTGTTCGACAAAAATAGACATAATGAATATCATCAACTGGGAATGATACAAAATATTAACTTTTTCTATCACTATTCATTAAATTACAAAATTATAACTTAAGCTAGTTGTTTGTGGCCAAGAGCTTCCAATGATATTCTTTCATAAACCTATAAAAAGTCAACAAGAAAGAAATTAGAAAAGAAATACATTAAAAATACAATAGATAACAACAAAAGTGAACATAACCAACAACAACGGTATTTTGACGAGGCTATACTCTTTTCTAACAAGCATTTACAAGAAAAGAAGCATTTTGCAATAAGAATTTTCTATAACACACATAATATACACTTAATGGATCATGGAGATATACATATATTTAAAATGCATAAAATAAGTCAATAAGGAAACACACAACATGCTTCACATGGTCAAATAAACCGACCATGTAAAAATTACTTACGATGTTCTAAAACACTGAAAATATTCCAAGAGTTCCTAAACCATGAGAATAATCCTTAGAGGCTAAATTTAGTCAAAACTTTAATATGAAGGTAAGGAGTGCTTAAAAGAGAGTTTCTTACCCAAAACCACCTATAAGCCAAATTCGAAAACTCCGAGCCAAATTCGAACACTATGAGCTTTCAAGTGGCTAGAGAGAGTTAAGTGTCATTTGACTTTTAAAGAAACTTAGAAAGTACAAATCACTTACCATAATAAACAACCTTGCATCAATATATTCTTGCATCAATATATTCAAGACATTGTTCGCATGGATGATGAAGTTTAGATTTGCAATGTAATTATTAAATACATATACATAAACTGAACATTTAGTAGTTCTATACGTACTGTAATCAACAATTTTAAAGTGGTACTTTAAGACAATAAACTTGTAATTAAACAGAAGGTCACTATCACACATAAATATAACCAACACTACAATAATAGAAGCCTTTCAAGATCGACCTCAGAGACAAAGTGTTCTTTTTTTGGGGGGTGCCTCCAGTGATTCTCTCAACAAATAACTCCCCAATAAGTAAAGAACACAGAATGTTAATTAATTGCTCCATATAAAATGTGGTAAATCAATGTTTCAGCTAATTTAAATAGTTAAGAGCAGAAGACTGCCCCACATTTCCCTGATTTATTGGGCTTTGGCCCATAGTTTACACGGATTGAAAGCTCATCACAACAAGGAGGTTGCCCCATCTCTTTTCAAGAATGAAGGATAAGCTAAGATTATAAATTGCTCTATCTCATACATTATTCAGTCCTACACTTGGATTGGATGATAAAACAACTCTCACCTTCTTCTCTGCAACATAGAGTTTCCTTCCAAAAGTGTATCGATTTATCTCCCCCGCAGGAAATGAAGATTGATTTATCTGCCCTTTAGGCTCCTCTTGAGCTGCACTAACTGAATTAGACATCAGATCTCGGGAATACTGTTCAACATCAACACCAAAATCTGCCCAACTACCCACTCCATCAGCCACCCGTATAGCATGTTCATCTACAAAAATAAAGTGAGCGCCCTCTCCACGAGTATCTTCTTTATCAGGGTGGGGCAGATAACACGATCCAGAAACCAGTTTGAATGATTTGCCTGACGGGATCTTCCTGTGAAGAATATAGTATGAAATTTTAAAAATAAGAACGCTTGCATTCAAACTGCACACTATCACTTGAAAAAAGGGAAGGGTATTTCAGCATACTTTGTGTCAACAATCTTCAGCAAGTACAACAGTTCCATAATGAGATCCAAAAACGACAAACACAACATAGGGTATAATATTCATATTCATAAAACCAGATATTCATTTTAACCAGAAAAAACCACAAATGTTGATTAAGCAAGGACAAGTGGCTATCATTCATATTTTATCCTCAATAGTTGGATCTATAAGAATGGGATGACCAAATAACTAACTGTATATGACACATATGTCTAACATTCAAGTCCATGGGGGGATCCATTGCAATCCTGAGGCAAGAACAAGCTCAATTGACAAGGATATTCATAAACATTCAATCTGGTAAGTTAAAATCAAAGTTGTGATGTAATCTAAACTAAGCATTTACACTAAGACCAAGGAATCTGGTAGAGGACATACTGTTCTGTCGAATCAGAGGACTTAAAAGAAGAACAAAAAGCACAAAACTTTTAACTGGAAAATCGGAACAGAGGCCAAAACAAATAAACAAAATCCAAAATGAGGTGGGGATTTATATTTTATTTAAGACGTGAAATGCTTTTAACACTATCCTCATCCATGAAGCCCTAATTAACCGCAACTCGACTTTCGCCAGTTGCCTACCGATAACTCCACTCAAATCATCTTCTACAAAAACATACCATCAACGTTGCCAACTCCCTCTAGCCCTCCCTCTGTCACAACATGGTTGAGCATATGCTCTCTTCAAGCATCTCAAGGATCTTCTCGATCCCCGATAAAACGCCATGGAAACTCATTCAACGCATCTGAGCGAGGTTTTTGTCAATGACGACACCGTCTGAGTGTTGAAGAACACTCGATCCACTAGGTTTTGTATTCTCTTGGCGATGTGTTTTTGGATTATAAATGGAGGAGGAATAGGTTGAGAACACAGTCAAATGCGTCGTTCAGGTCATCACTCTCCGTAGAAAGGCATTTCAAACTCAAGATCAGGAAAACCCACAACAAAGATTGTGTTGATAATATTTTAGGAAAAGATATTTGTGAAGGAAATCAAGAGTTTAGATTTGGGGATTAAGAGTAGAAGATGTTGAAGGTGGGGAGGCGAGAATGAGAAAAGGAAATGGAGGGAGAAGGCAAATGTGGGGTTTTATTTTGTGAAAATAAAAGAGGGGCGGTAACCTCAAAATTTTAGCGCGCCCAATCATTTTTTCATAGCATTTTGTATAAATGCTATAAGTAAAAGCTATTATAACCTTAATTTGTTGTAGTGACATTTGAATATATTGTGTCATAAAAAATCAATAGTTATATCACATATACATGTCAGTTTAAAACTCTTTTCCTAATTTGAACAATTCGAATTAATCCATCATACTGTTCTAAGTTTAATCCATATGAGCTAGCAGGGGATCTAATGGACCTACAGATCATGGGCTCCAACAATCCGAGATTAATCGGTCAAACTCTTTAACCTAATTAATCAACATTTGTTAACTAACGGGTCATTCCACTAAAGTCCCATAGTTGCACTCCCCTCACTGTAGATATATTTCTATCCACCTGATATAACCGTAACCAGTAAGTCAATCATTCACAGGTTGTTCGTGGTCTCGGTTGGGTCAAAAAACCGTTTTACTCCCGAGAACACTTCTTGTTCCTTAAGTCCCACTAAACCTCTATAGAACAATTCATTTGTGGTCCAACCAACAAATCTAGTCCCTCTCAGCCTAGTGAGAGGGTGGGGCCCCTTATTCTAGTTCCGAAGTCAGGACTTAAGGGAACAACCTATCTACTATCCCTAGAGTCGGGTAAGAGTGAATTCCGTCTTGCACCCTATGTCCCCAGCTATCTACCCGGTCTTACCCCTGAAATGGGAGGCTTATTGAGCCAGCGCTGTTGAGCTGCTCTCACCCATGCAGATCTAAGGATAATCCCGAATAAGTAGGAGTTCATAGTTAGCTCAGGATTAAGATCGAGTTACCTAGGTCATCAAAATTTAATTAGTCAGTTTTATACAGTAAACGGTGTTATAAATCAAAAGTGACTAAGTCGTGGTCCAGTCTTATACAAACTCATTGCATAGGATGCCCCCACATACATATCTCTATATGAACGATTCAGGATCACATCGTTTGTACTAACTACAAAGT
The DNA here is from genome assembly GCA_036507285.1 of Trichosanthes cucumerina. Taxonomy (NCBI): domain Eukaryota; kingdom Viridiplantae; phylum Streptophyta; class Magnoliopsida; order Cucurbitales; family Cucurbitaceae; genus Trichosanthes; species Trichosanthes cucumerina. The sequence continues at coordinate 58,512,563 of CM071838.1, forward strand.
AGACCGCATCCATAGTGTCCCCAAAATAAGGCGCCTAACCTTATCCCTATACTATAGACCATTTTAGGCTATATACTCGAATTTTGAAGATGAGTAAGATTGGGCAAGTTGTCAAGTTGGGTTTCATGGAAATCCTTGAATTTTTATTTAATTTTAATTCAAAAATTAATATTAAATTGGATTTTAATTAAAATTAATTTAATTAATTTAATTAATTAATTTTTAATTTAATTTAATATCAAATATTAAATTAAATAAATTGCCCGATCCCGATCGATTTTCTGAACATGAATCCTTATTCATGCTATAAACCGATCCAATATTTAAATCATATTTAAATATATCCACCTCCTGTTAATCATAGTTTAATTCATAATTAAGCTATGACTCGTTAAATATATCATATATAATTAACGATTTCTCCCAAAAACGAATTTGAACAATTCAAACTCTTTTCTCTCAAAATGTTACAAGGCTTAGTCCGAGCTAGCAAGGAGGACCTAATGGACCTACAGATCATGAGCTCTAACGAAACGTGATTAACCGACCAAACTCTTTAGCCTAGCTAATCAACATTCGTTAACCACCGGGACACTCCACTAAACCTCAGTGGTTGCACTCTGTCCACTCGATATAACCATGATTAGTAAGTCGATCCTTCACAGGTTGTTCGTAATTACAGCTGGGTCAAAATTACCGTTTTACCCCTGTAATTACCTCTTGTTCCTTAAGTCTCACTGATCCTCTAATGAACAATTGGTTTGTGGTCCAACCACCAAACCGAATCTCTCTCGGGCCAATGAGAGGGGTGGGCCCATTGTTCAAAACCTGAAGTCAGTACTTAAGGGAACAACCTCTCTACTAATCCCTAAAGTGGGTAGGAGTGAATTCCATCTTGCAGAACTATGTTCCCACTATCTACCCGTTTTATCCTCAAATGGGAGGCTTATTGAGTCGGCAGTCTCGAGCCACTCTCACCCATGCAAATCTAAGGATAATCTGAATAAACAGGAGTCCATAGAACGCTCAGGATTAAGATCGAGTTACCTAGGTCTCGTATGAATATGATCAGTTAAGACAGTAAACGGAGTTAAAAAAGTCTGAGTGACTATTTCGCGGTCCAGTCTTATGCAAACTCATTGCATAGGGCGCCCCCACTCACATGTCTCCACATGAACGATTTAGGATCACATCGTTTGTACTCTACAAAGTGAGTCGCGTCCATAGTGTCCCCGGATAAGGTACCACTCTATCCTTATACTATAGATCGCTTACGCTATAACTTGAACTTGATCCACTTTTATGTCACACATAAAGTTCAAATATTCAACCTATAGCCAAGGGTTCTTTATAGGATTAAGGTTACACAATACACAATAGTCAATAACACCTTTATTGAATAAATTTCAATAACAACTTTATTGTGAAATAGAATATACATTCAGTTTACAAAACCACGAGTTTTAGGACATAAAACCCAACAATCTCTCACTTGGACTAAAACGTCTGTGGGGTAAAACATCTTTGAGCAAAGAAAAAGCCCTCTTTGTACAACCCGTAGTCCTAGACTCTCTAGGTGTCCCTCAAACACTTTAGCTGTGAGGGGCTTTGTAAACGGATCAACAATGTTGTGCTCCGAAGCGATCTGCGTGCGATGATATTTGCGCTCTATGTGCTTTTCGCGCTTATGGCTTCTAGGTTCTTTGGAATTTGCCACTGCACCACTATTATCACAATAAAGGGTGATAGGCAAATTCATATTTGGAACAACTTCCAAATCAGTTAAGAACTTCCTAAGCCATACAGCCTCCTTCGCTGCTTCGCAAGCTGCGACATACTCAGCCTCCATGGTGGAGTCAGCAATACAACCTTGCTTTATACTCCTCCAGACTATAGCTCCTCCGTTAAGAGTGAACACTGATCCTGATGTGAATTTCCTCGAATCTACATCAGTCTGAAAATCAGAGTCAGTGTATCCTGCAAGGATCAAATCTTTTGCACCATACACAAGCATTTAGTCCCTCGTTCTCCTAAGATACTTGAGGATGTTCTTAACGACAATCCAGTGATCATATCCTGGATTAGACTGATATCTGCTGACTATTCCCACTACATAGCATATGTCGGGTCGAGTACATAGCATGGCATACATCAGACTACCGACAGCTGATGCATAGGGAATGCGTCTCATATCCTCTACTTCTTAAGGTGTCTTAGGACACTATTCCTTAGACAAATGAATTCCATGCCTGAAAGGTAATGAACCCTTCTTGGAATTCTGCATCTTATATCTAACCAACATCTTGTCAATATAAGATGCCCGAGAGATCTTAGCGTTTTGTTCTTGCGATTCCGAAAGATTTAGATTCCAAGAACAAACTGAGCCTCTCCCAAATCTTTCATTTGGAATTGGGTCGCTAGCCATTGCTTAACGCCAGTCAGGAATCCTGCATCATTCCCAAAGAGAAAGATATCGTCTACGTATAGAACTAAGAAAGCTACAGTGGTATTGACTATCTTCTTGTAAACACAAGGCTCATCAATATTCTGTTCAAAGCCATAAGATTTGATTGCAGTATCAAATCTTATATTCTAGGATCTAGAAGCTTGTTTCAATCTATAGATGGATCGTTTAAGCTTGCAAACCTTTTGCTCTTGACCCTGAACTAGGAACCCCTCTGGTTGATCCATATAGATACTCTCCTCAAGATTGCCATTGAGAAAGGCTGTCTTGACATCCATTTGCCAAATTTCATAGTCATAAAACGTGGCAATGGACAAGAGTATTCTAATGGACTTAAGCATGGCAACAGGGGAGAAGGTTTCTTCATAGTCCACCCCTTCCCTTTGAGTATAACCCTTTGCCACAAGTCGAGCCTTAAAGGTTTGCACCTTACCGGCTTGATCCCGTTTCCTCTTGTAGATCCACTTGCAACCAATAGGTCTTTCACCACCTGGTTGATCTACAAGTTTCCAGACTGAATTGAAGTACATAGACTCCATTTCAAGGTCCATGGCTTTAATCCACTCGTCCCTATCTATATCATTCATTGCCTGTTTATAGGTCAATGGATCCTCAACGCCATCATCAGGTATGACGACTAGGGTTTCAGTCAAACCCATGTAACGGTCAGGTTGTTTAACATTCCTCCCACTACGTCGAGGCATTCTCAACACTTGAGAAGGACCAGCTTGATCAACAACTTTTGTCGATTTATCTGTAACTTCTCTGGAAATTTCACTTAAGACAATCCTGCTACGAGGCTGATGATCTCTCATGTGGTCTTCCTCTAAGAACGTGGCATTTGTCAATACAAGCACCTTGTCCTCTTGAGTATCATAAAATGACCACCTTTCGTTTCCTTGGAGTATCCTACGAATAGGCATAATTTTGAACGATGTTCCAGCTTTCTTTGGATTGGACACTAGCACATGTGCCTGACATCCCCAAATTCAAGTGACGTAAACTACCTTTACGCCTTTTCCATAACTCATAGGGTGTTTCAAAACACTCTTGAGGAACCATGTTCAAAATATATGCAGCAGCCTTCTCATCACGTATCCCCAAAACGAACTAGGCGGTTGAGCGTAGCTCATCATAGATCGAACCATGTCTAACAAGGTTCTATTTCTCCTCTCGGATACACCATTCTCACGAGGTGTACTGTAGCGCCGAGAGTTGGGATACAATTCCATGTTCTATCATATAGTCTTGGAATCTCAAATCCATATACTCTCTACCTCGATCTGATCGAAGTGTTTTAATTGTTTTACCTAATGTGTTCTCAACCTCTGCCTTATACTCCTTGAACTTTTCAAGAGTTTCAGACTTATGATGTAAACCCGAGATCTTTCTTTGGAACTTCCTTATTATCAAACAACAAAAAGAAAGAAGAAATGAAGGTTTAAAACTTGGTTTTCCATGTTTAAAAAAGGAAAGAAATGAAGTGAAAGGCAAAAGGAAAACAAGGAAGGAAAGTTTAAACCATTTTAGTTTGGGTTGCTTTAAAGACAAAAGAAGAAACGGAAATGAAACAAATGTTTAATATATTAAGTTTGTTTTGTTTTGCAAAGAAAAGATAAGAAATGAAAAAGATAAAGGAAGGAAAAAAGAAAAGAAAAGGAAAGGAAAGGTGGATGGTGGGACCCCACCATTGTTATCTTTTTAAAAACACATGATCCATCGATTTTCTTCTTCATTTCTCAAAGAGGAGCAAGGGTTTTTGTGGGAGAAGCAGAAAGGAAGAGGAGGAAGAAGGTGGTTTTGGAGTGAAGTTGCGAGAAGAGAGGAGAAGAACTAAAGGTAAGTCTTTATGACAGCAAGTTAATCAATTCAATCCTATTCTGGTTTTCTGTTCATCTCGAGCTCCACAGGACGAGGTAAGATTTGAGGTTTTGTTTCGTGAAAGTTAACTCATATTGGAACAAAATTCGTGAAGGAAGCTCGAGCAAATTCGGATCTTAAGCTACTGATTTGTGAAGAGGAAGACAGAAGACAGAATTTGCTGTCAAATCTGAGAAGTCTCTGGTGTTTTGGTTGTACTGGTCTGTCGAGTTGGAATCCGAAGCTCTAATATGTATGGTTGGAAAGCTTATTGCATTTCCTACAACTCTCATGAAGAAATCGTGAATAGAAAATGATTGGAAGATGTTGTAAATATCAGGTCAAGTTTCGGGTTGCAGCAGAAAATCGATTCTGGAATAGCAGAAGTTAGTTCCTGGAGAAGAAGCTTTCGAGGTATTTCTGAACCAATCTATTGGGAATTTCAATTTCATGTCTTCATATGATTTTTAGAGGATTCAAAAAGGAAGAGTTTGGTATAAAGTTTACCCTGTTTGGCTAAGTAATGAAGAAGTTATGGGTGTCTGAAAACAGAGCAGAAAATCTGAAAATGCTGGAAAATTTGAAAGTGTGTTTACTTGTAATTTTAAGGTTAAAAAGCATGAGCTCGTGGTTCTAATGGTTGAATTTGGTTTGTTTGACAGGCCAAGAGCAAATAGGTCGAATGTACGGGCCAAGGTTCTAGTTTAACACTGTGAGTGACAAAACGAACTTCAAAAATGTTCTATATGCTTGAATTATGTTTTAAGAAAATACAAGTTTTGCTTGAATGAAAGAGTTTAGAAGATTATTGTTTTCCTTGAACACTTGTTTATGAGCATTCATGATTTCTTAGAAATATTTAAAAGTGTTCATGATGAGCTTAAATGTCTTGATGAAATTTATACACGAGCATATGTTTATTGCATTTCCGAAGTCTATGGAAATGTTCTGATTTCGAGCAAGTATGTTTTTAAAGATTTCCAGTTTTATGAACAAGCTAAGTAAGCTTGAGTTTTATGAAAGGAAAGATAAGCAGGCATGTTCAAAAGTTTTCATGTGATCTTCTGAAATATTGAGCCCGAGGCTTTATGGTACCGTGTGCACACAAGTCATTTCTGTTGTCGACGTTGAGTGAACTCCGTGACAACAGCGCTGTCGTGAGTACTGGGCGGGCCTCACTGCGACAAAGACGATGAGAGTGCTGGGCGAGCCCCACTACATTGTAGAACAAATGTAGATTGTGACATGTTTTAAAAAGAGTTTATATCATTTACATGCCTTACGAGATTTTAACGATAGACTTGCTGGTGTTCTGAAAAACTATTATGATTACACAGTTACTTTTAACGTATGATTACAGATGCATATGCTCATAGATGGCCAGGTGATATGATTTACGAGTTAATAGCTTTCTTTTAAACTCAAGTCACTCACTGAGCTTCATAGCTCATTCTTTCAGTGTTTTTCCCACTTTTCAGGTAGAGATCGAGCTCCTCCAGTGCACGAAAACCCGCCATAGTCTGCTTGAAGCTTCTCAAGTTTGATACGTTGTACGTGGGTGGAGTTGTATAGAAAGTCTATATGTATTGAAGAAGGACTATGAACTTATGTTTATGTGTACAATTTAGGTTGTGGTTGTGTGATCCATGGTTGGGTATGTTTTTGGTTGTGATGTTCATATCTCTTTCAGTTTTCCAGAGAGTCATAAGTAAGGTTACCCCTTACGTAGGTTACGTAATTGTCAATATTCCGCTGTGTTGTGTTTTAGTTGTTTCTTATACAAGTTTAGTATGCTTATAAGGTAAAATAGGGTCAACAGGTATCGTTAGAGAGGTGAACGATGTCTGTTGGCTTCACGCCGTCTACCGGGCTAAGTTTGCAGGTAGTTCGGGAGGGGGTGTGACAACTTGGTATCAGAGCAGTTAGCTTCATGGGAATGAGACAGAGCAAGTTAGCTCTAGAAGAAACTGAAAAGTAAATAGCAAGTTATTGAGTTAGTTCAATAGAACTAGCAGAGCATGGTCCAAGTAAGGATAAGAGTAAGTCCAGTCAGGACTAGAATGTGAACACAAGTCTAGAATTGTGCATTTGAGTTGAGTACTCATTACATGTCTAGTATGTTGATATGTTATAGAAGTCATGCCACCACGTACTAGCAGACGATGCAGGCAAGATCAGGACGGGACGCAGGATCCTACCCAAGATCAATCCCAGTGGAGATCTAGTGCCCCGAGAGTTCAGATAGGGGCCAGAATTAAGCAGCATGCTAATTCCTCATAGGAGGTAGGTAAGTCATAGGGAGCAGGGCTAAGTAATCCAGATAAGACATATAGAATAGATCACCTAAAAGAATTAGGAGCCACAGTGTTTGAGGGTTCCAAAGATCCAAATTGTCGAGGTTTGGTGAATAAGTTTGATAAATGTTTTGATGTGATGAGTTGCTCCGAGGAGCGAAATGTTAAGTTGGCCACATTCTTGCTTTGCTAAAGAAGGTAGAAGGATGATGGAAATCGATGTTAGCCAAATTGTAGTGATGCACGTACTTTACACCGCAAACTTTCGTAAGTATATTTGAAAATAAATATTACCCTAGCACGTCTTGAGAGGCAAAGAGGATGAAATTTTAGAATCGAAACAAGGGACACTTTCGTGGGGTGAGTATGAGAGAAGATATACCGAAGTTTTGCGGTATGTTGATGTGATTGTGGCATCCGAGAGTGACAGTGTCGAAGATTTTAAAGAGGGTTACGACACGGGATACGCACTCCCGCCACAACCATTGCTAAGTGGATTGATTTTTCCTACCGGTGGTAGACCGCTTCTACGTGTTGAGCAGAGTACACAGAGAGCGCGATCGATGGTGAAGCCGAGTTGTAGGGCTTCGGCAACAAGCGCTTTCAAAGGTCGTGAGCAGCAGAGGTTCACACTTGGAGTAAATGTTTCCAAGTCAATATGACTTTAAGGATCGAACTAGTAGCCGCATCGAGGCGGATGAATGTGGGTAGTGCCTATCGAGGCGAGTTAAAAAAAGAACCTACTTAGTTTGTTTGATTAGCAAAGAAGATCGCAAAGAGGGCAAGAGTCTATTGCCGTGATAACAAGGAAAACTCCATGTGTGATTTGTTGCAAGAATCATGGAGGACATTGTCTTGTGAGTGTTGGTACGTGCTACCAGTGCTGACAACCAGGACATGTTAAGAGGGATTGTCCACAGCTATGGACAACCGCACAGAGGGACTAGGGAGTTGAGTCCTAGACAGTTGAGCAACCAAGAGTTTCAGTAACTGCAAGAGAGGGCACCAGCGGTGTCAGACTCAAGAGAATTGTAGATAGACCTAGGAAACACGGAAAGGTCTACGCTATGACTCAGTAAGAAGCAGAAGATGCATCATATGTCATTACTGGTACGATTAGTATTTGTAATGTACCTGCACGTGTTTTAATAGATCCAGGTGCTACGCATTCCTTTGTTTCCAGTATATTCCTATCTAAGCTGAATAGGAAGCTAGAGCCTTTATTTGAGGGGTTAGTTATATACACTCCAGTTGATGATGCTTTATTAGTCAATTCAGTGATGCAGAATTGTGAGGTCTTAGTAGAAGGTCTCAATATGTTAGTGGATCTTCTTCCACTAGAGTTGCAGGTGTTAGATGCAATCCTAGAGGATGGATTTCTTATTCACTCATTATGCTTCCATGGATTGTTATAGAAAGGAAGTTGTGTTCAGGAAACCAGGATTGGCTGAAGTGGTTTTCAGGGGTGAAAGGAAGATTATTCCTACGAGTTTGATTTCAGCATTAAAAGCGGAGAAGTTATTGAGGAAAGGTTGGACGGCGTTTCTTGCACATGTAGTAGAGGTGCAGGAGGAAAAGCTAAAACTAGAAAATGTTATTCTTGTGAACGAGTTTCTTGATGTTTTTCCAGCAGATCTGTCAGGGTTGCCACCTGATAGGGAATTAGAGTTCACTATTGAATTGCTACCAGGAACAACACCCATTTCGCAAGCGCCGTATAGAATGGCTCCAAGTGAGCTCGAGCTGAAGATGCAGTTACAAGAACTAGTTGATAAGGGATACATCAGACCTAGTGTATCGCCTTGGGGAGCTCCAGTGTTATTCGTAAAGAAGAAAGATGGTACCCTCAGATTGTGCATTGATTACAGACAGTTAAACAAAGTCAAGATATGTAACAAGTATCCTCTACCCTGAATCGATGACTTGTTTGATTAGTTAAGAGGTGCATCGGTGTTTTGTAAGATTTATATAAGATCAGGATATCATCAGCTAAAGGTCAGAGAATCAAACATTCCTAAGACATTATTCAGAATGAGGTACGAGTATTATGAGTGTTTAGTAATGCCATTCGGTTTAACAATGCACCAACAGTTTTCATGGATCTCATGAACAGGATTTTCCATCAGTATTTGGATCAGTTTGTGATAGTATTCATTGATGATATACTAGTTTACTCGGTTGACAAGAAAGCCCATGAGAAACATTTGAGGATTATTTTGCAAACACTACGAGATAAACAGTTGTACGCTAAATTCACCAAATGTGAGTTTTGGTTGGATCAGGTAGTGTTTTTGGGGCATGTTATCTCAGCAAATAGTGTTAGTGTGGATCTGAATAAAGTTAAAGCAGTAGTCAACTGGGAAAGACCAACTAGTGCGACAGAGGTATGTAGTTTCCTAGGCTTGGCAGGATACTACAGACGATTTGTTGAGGATTTCTCACGATTAGCATTACCCTTAACAACTTTGACAAGGAAGAATGCTAAGTTTGAATGGTCAGATAAATGTAAACAGAGTTTTTCAGTAGCTGAAAAAAAAGATTAGTTACAACATCTATACTAGCACTTCCTGTAACGGGCAAAGAGTATGTGATTTACTGTGATGCCTCGAGGTAAGGTTTAGGGTGTGTGCTTATGCAAGAAGGAAAAGTAATAGCTTATGCGTCAAGGCAATTGAAAAAGCACGAGTGTAATTACCCTACCCATGATCTTGAGCTAGCAGCAAGTGTTTTAGCATTGAAGATCTGGAGACATTACTTGTTTGGTGAAAAGTGTCACATCTTTACAGATCATAAGAGTCTGAAATATATCTTTGATCAGAGGGAGTTGAATATGAGACAGAGAAGATGGTTAAAACTGATTAAAGATTATGATTCTACCATAGAATACCATCCAGGTAAGGCGAATGTTATAGCAGATGCGCTAAGTAGGAAGTCAAGACTTCCTAGGGATACCTTGTGTGGTATTAGAGCAACATTTTTAAGTACTCTAAGGGATTCTAAGGCAGTTGTGATTGCAGAGAATTCAGGAGGCCTCTTAGCTCAATTCCAAGTAAGGTTTTCACTTATAGCAGAGATTGTGAGAAGACAGCCAGAGGATAGTAACCTACAGAAAATGTTTGGAAAGTCCAAACAGGGCCCAGAAGCAAAATTTAAAATGAGATCAGACGGAGCCATAGAGAAACAGGGAAGACTATGCGTTCCGAGTGTTAGTGAACTTAAAGATGCTATTCTAGAGGAAGCTCACAGTTCAACTTACGCTATGCATCCAGGAAGTACCAAAATGTATAAAACTTTGAAGGGGACGTATTGGTGGCCTGGGATGAAGCGAGAGATAGCTGATTATGTTGATAGATGTTTGATCTGCCAGCAGGTTAAACCAGCTAGACAGAGACCAGGAGGACTTCTTAACCCATTGCCAGTGTCGGAATGGAAATGAGAGCGTATTACTATGGTTTTTCTGTTTAGATTACCACGTACTTCAAGTGGACATGATGGTATTTGGGTAATAGTGGATAGACTCACTAAGACAGTACGGTTTGTGCCGATTAAAGCAACGTCTACGCTTGATCAGCTAGCTAAGCTATACGTCGACAAAATTGTGAGTCAATACGGAGTGCCAGTGTCCATAGTTTTAGATAGAGATCCAAGATTTACTTCTATGTTTTGGCCTAGCTTACAGAAGGCTATGGGAACAAAGTTGAATTTTAGTACAGCGCTCCATCCTCAGATAAATGGTCAGCCAAAAAGAACCATCCAGACCCTAGAAGATATGTTGAGAGCATGTATCCTTCAAGTTAAGGGAAGTTGGGACACACACCTATCACTTATGGAATTCTCTTACAATAACAGCTATCAGTCGAGTATTGGTATGGCACCATTTGAAACTCTGTATGGAAGACCGTGTAGAACGCTTGTATATTGGAACGAAGTAGGAGAGCAGAAGTTAATTGGTCCTGAGTTAGTACATGTTACTACGAACAATATTAAGGTAATCAGGGAGAATTTGAAGGTAGCTCAAGACCGTCAGAAGAGTTATGCAGATAAGCAACGAAAGGACTTAGAATTCCAAGTCGGAGATCAAGTTTTCTTAAAATTATCTCCGTGGAGAGGTGTCCTTCGTTTTGGAAAGAAAGGTAAGCTAAGTCCCAGATATATTGATCCTTATCAAGTAATGAGACGAGTTGGGCTTGCAACCTACAAACTGGAGTTGCCAACGGAACTATCTCAAGTACATGATGTTTGTCATGTGTCCATGTTGAGGAAGTAAAACCAGATCCAACACATGTGCTGCAAGCACAACCCGTTGAACTGAAAGAAGACATGAGTTACATAGAGAATGTAGTTCAATCCTCGACAGAGAAAAAAACAAGTTTTGAGAAACAAGACGATCCCACTCGTGAGGGTTCATTGGAAACATCACGGAGTAGGGAAGGCAGCCTGGGAGTTAGAAGACTAAATGAGGAGGAAGTATCCGATGATTTTCACCTAACGACTACTAAATTTCGAGGACGAAATTTCTTAAGGGGAGGTAAGTTCTAAACCCGAGATCTTTCTTTGGAACTTCCTTATTATCAAACAACAAAAAGAAAGAAGAAATGAATGTTTAAAACTTGGTTTTCCATGTTTTAAATAGGAAAGAAATGAAGTGAAAGGCAAAAGGAAAACAAGGAAGGAAAGTTTAAACCATTTTGGTTTGGGTTGCTTTAAAGACAAAAGAAGAAAGGGAAATGAAACAAATGTTTAATATATTAAGTTTGTTTTGTTTTGCAAAGAAAAGATAAGAAATGAAAAAGATAAAGGAAGGAAAAAAGAAAAGAAAAGAAAAGAAAGGAAAGGAAAGGTGGATGGTGGGACCCCCACCATTGTTATCTTTTTAAAAACACATGATCCATCGATTTTCTTCTTCATTTCTCAAAGCGGAGCAAGGGTTTTTGTGGGAGAAGCAGAAAGGAAGAGGAAGAAGGTGGTTTTTGGAGCTGAAGTTGCAGAAGAGAGGAGAAGAACTAAAGGTAAGTCTTTATGACAGCAAGTTAATCAATTCAATCCTATTCTGGTTTTCTGTTCATCTCGAGCTCCACAGGAAGAGGTAAGATTTGAGGTTTTGTTTCGTGAAAGTTAACTCATATTGGAACAAAATTCGTGAAGGAAGCTCGAGCAAATTCGGATCTTAAGCTACTGATTTGTGAAGAGGAAGACAGAAGACAGAATTTGCTGTCAAATATGAAAAGTCTCTGGTGTTTTGGTTGTACTGGTCTGTAGAGTTGGAATCTGAAGCTCTAAAAGGTATGATTGGAAAGCTTATTTCATTTCCTACAACTTTCATGAAGAAATCGTGAATAGCAAATGATTGGAAGATGTTGTAAATATCAGGTCAAGTTTCGGGTTGCAGCAGAAAATCGATTCTGGAATAGCAGAAGTTAGTTCCTAGGGAAGAAGCTTTCGAGATATTTCTGAACCAATCTATTGGGAATTTCAATTTCATGTCTTCATATGATTTTTAGAGGATTCAAAAAGGAAGAGTTTGGTATAAAGTTTACCCTGTTTGGCTAAGTAATGAAGATGTTATGGTTGTCTGAAAACAGGGCAGAAAATCTGAAAATGCTGGAAAATTTGAAAGTGTGTTTACTTGTAATTTTAAGGTTAAAAAGCATGAGCTCGAGGTTCTAATGGTTGAATTTGGTTTGTTTGACAGGCCAAGAGCAAATAGGTCGAGTCTACGGGCCAAGGTTCTAGTTTAACACTATGAGTGACAAAACGAACTTCAAAAATGTTCTATATGCTTGAATTATGTTTTAAGAAAATACAAGTTTTGCTTGAATGAAAGAGTTTAGAAGATTATTGTTTTCGTTGAACACTTGTTTATGACATTTCATGATTTCTTAGAAATGTTTAAAAGTGTTCATGATGAGCATAATGTCTTGATGAAATTTATACACGAGCATATGTTTATTGCATTTCCGAAGTCTATGGAAATGTTATGATTTCGAGCAAGTATGTTTTAGCAAGTATGTTTTTAAAGATTTCCATTAGGCGTCCAATTACCAATGTTTGGTCGAATTCATTAACACTTAACGAATTCTGTGAGTGTCACCCTCAATCTTTAAGTTTCCATGCATCCGTCCAAACAATAGCCACCGAAGGGTGAACCAAGAAGGAAAACCAACCAGGAAACTGTATCCCTTTCGGGAATTCACGGTGTTCCGACTCCCATGATCAAGCCCTCCGAAGGGATTGTGCAGTCCAGCCAAACTATCGTGCGAGGATCATAGGCGTCTCACGGTGTGAATCGAAAGAAGAGACCGTGGGTCTCGTTTTCACAAGTCCCGCTCCCACTCACTATAAGTACTCTCTCCATCCACGATGATATTGACCTATACAAATGCCATCCGAAGGGGGACGCTCCCATTTGCGCCACGAGGCCGAGTATAGATCTCACGGTGCGGACTTAAAGGAGATTTGTGGTTTGAAATTCAAATGTATCTCATACACTTTATTTCCTCCCACTCAGCACTTTAATTTTTAATAGGGATTGACCTAGATAAACCGACTAAAATTTACCTAAGTCTACCAATATAACTCTTATATGGTATTAACCTAAGTTTATAATCACATTATTAACTTAGGTCTAAGTGAGTAAATTAATTAACACTTAATTAACGGCACTCACGAGAATACAACCTAAGAATCTCCGGACCGACTTCACTCCCAGGTCGGTTTTCAGGGTGGGGTGTTCCGCAAGCGTCAACTTAAATACCCCAGCCTTAGACAAAACCTTCCTTAGACAGAGTTACTTATCAGTCACCATTCATAGGTTATATTTGATTTCCTAAATTTCTAATCTCATTAGAAAAATAGAAAACCTAAGTCTAATTATTCAAGTTCTAAACACTTTAAAACTAATAATTAACTTAGTGTTCCGCATGCATTTCTATGTTATAGTGCTTGATCATCCATCACATGAATAATACTTTATACTATAACATAATACAATTCATCACATGAATTAAATGCATGAGCATGCTTTTAATTTAAGATATAACACTTATATTTAATAAATTAAAACATGCAAACATTATATTATAACTCTTATAATAAATTCTATCATGCATACTATATATTATAACTCTTATAATATAAAAATGATGCATGAAATGTTTAACCTAAGGTGGGATTTTAAATCTATATGACATACAATATGCACATAGAAATTAATTAAAATATACATCTCATGCATAAAATAATTAATAAGCAAAAATAGACCGATTTTTGGCACCTAAGGGTAATTATTTAATTAAATAACATTAATATAACATTTTTATTAATATTATTTAATAAAATAAATAAATAAAATAAATATTACATTTTATAAATAATAAAATAAATAAAACGTGCAAATAACCGCCCAAAGTGAGGCTTGATCCCACGTCCTCGCAGAATCGCCGCGAATCGCTCCTCAGCGCGCGCGCGGCGTTGCAACGCCGCGGCGTTACAACAACGCCGCCGCCTCCGGCGTCGACCGCGTTCTCAACGCCAATGACGTTGTAACGCTTCGCCAGCGTTACAGTAACGCTGTTATCTTTGTAGGGCCTCCATCCGCAAGGATAGCGTTGAGACGCCATTGGGCAACGTCTCAACGCCATCTACAGAACAGCAAACACCTTTGCTGTTCTTGGTCGATTTCTGCCTGTTTCCGCTCTGATTTCTTTACAGCAACAATTGCCACGAACGACACGGACTTACAGACTCGATTTATTTTCTAAAATGCCCAAAAACACGGGCCCTTTACATTTGATCTCATCAAACAGAAAATAAATCTAAAAGTGCCAAAAATCGAAACATCCATTATGCAAACTAAGACTGAATCGGATGAATCATGGCAAAAACCCACCAAATTTTAATACAATAGTGCATAATTGAGAAACTATCGAAATGGCTCTGATACCAATTGAAGGGAATGAGAATCCCACGCAGCGGAAGACGATTGAATCGTCGAGGTATCAATATGCAACATGCTTTCATTAAAATCGATCTAACACTAGATCTAGGCTAAACATGCTTGAAGAAGAAGAAATTTACAGCAAGAAGAATTTTACTTACTTGTTGAAAACTTTCTTCAAGGTTTCTTCTTCAAAATCACGAACTCTTCGTGTTCCTCGTACACAACGAACGCCTCCAACGAAAGTGATTGAACACCACCAAAACGCCTTCTCGATTGTTCTCTTTTGGAGAAAGGAGGTTTGTGGGAACCTTTGAGTTTTGATGAGGGAGGAGAAATGAGAGAGAGTTGAGAGAATTTCTCTTCTCTTCTTTGTGAAAATGTAAAAAATGAGAGAAGTGTTTCACATCCTTCTTACAAGAAGAGTTTATATAGTGGAATTGGTGGAGTTAAAATGTCCACATAATTACCACATTACCACAACCATAGGTTATGCAAATCTCATTTGCATAACCACATAATATAAGATATCTCATATCTCATATTACAAATCTCATTTGCATTAATTGTGTATTAATTAAATTGAATCACATTCAATTTAATTTTTCTCAATCAAATTCTCCAATTAGCCCTAATTCAACAATTAGGCTAACATATAGTTTATTATGAATCTCATTCACATTAAACTATATATTATATCATTCATATCTCATATAAATGACATAAATGCCCTTAAAGTGAAATTGAACACTTCAATTTCATTCCAAAACTTTATCCTTTCTTAAATCCAAATGGAGCCAACCGAAGGACCTAATGGACCTACAGTGACGGGCTCAAATGATCCGAGATTAAGCTGCCAAACTCTTTGACCCGGTTAACCAACATTCATTAGCTACGGTAACACTCCACTATAGCCCGTAGTCGCACTCCCGTCGATCACGAGAATATTACGTGTCCACCGATATAACCAATGCCCATGAGTCGACCCTTCACAAAGTTATTCGTGAGACACACGGTGGTCAAATTACCGCTTTACCCCTGTGTCTACCTCTTGTTCCTTAAGTCCCCACTGCTCCTCTAATGAACAACATATTGTGATGGTCCAACCATACACAACACCCTTCTCGGGCCAGTGAGAAGGTGGGCGCCCGTTGTCCAAGCCCTGGAGAAAGCACTTAAGGGAACAACCCCTCTAGTTTCTCTAAAGGCGGGAGCAGTGAATTCCATCTCGGGTAGTTAAGTTCCCAGCTCCCTACTTGGTTCTCACACTCGAGAAGATAGGCATATTGGGCAAGTAATCGTGACCACCCTCACCCGCATTTAGTCAAAGAATAGATCCTCGCAGACAGAGTCCGTAACACGCTCGTGGATTCGGATCGAGTCACTAATGGTCATCTACGAAGATGTTAGTCCTCACATCAATCGCGGTTACATCGATGAGGTCTAATAAATCACCGCCTCGTCTTGTACAATCTCATTGCACAGATGCCCCCACTCGCATGTCAACTACATGAACGAGTCAGATCACCTCGTTTGTATCTAATATAGAGCGGGCCGCATCTACAGTGTATCCAGGATTAGGTCTCCAACCCTATCCATACACTGTAGACCATTCGGATCATTTAACTCGAACGTGATCTTCCCTGTGTGTCCACTACACACCGTTCAAGTTCTAGTTCTCTCATGTATACAATGACCCTGGAGCTTAGTTTATTGGAAAAGTTTATAAATATTGCGAGACACAAAGTGATGAAATAAATAACACTTATTAATTTCAAACAATATATTACAAAGACGAGATTAGGACAAAAATCCCAACATATTCATCACCGCATTTGTGCGGAATGGCAGGAAACTCTTAGGAAGAGATTCCATAATAAAGGTTACCGGACTTTTCTGTAAGCCCTAAACTCTATTCTCTTTTATCATTGAGCACTCATTCATGATGTTTTGAAATATGCAAAATCGTATAGGTTGCACTAAACGATGTCGTGGTCGAATTTGGGAATCTATTGAATTTGGAGCTACAATGTGTCTAAACTTCATAAGGGGATAGGTAAACCATTGAAATAAGTATATTAAAAGTTGCATTGAAGTAAGTTCAAATCATTAGCAAATTGGAGAAGTTTTAGGTGCATCAAGTATTGAATGGAAGATCATATGTCTCACAAACTTAGGATAAGTTGGCTAAATGCTTAGGGTTTATTTACACACTTATTTTGTTGTTTTAAAAAGGTGATTATGATGTAAATACTGAAGTAGGAGCTGGCCAAAGGAGGTGAATGCTCGAAGTTAAGTTTGGCAAGAAGGTGGTGTCAAATTCTTACTAAGACAGCAAGCAGCTGGAAAATGGGCCAACTTCAATTGATCATATCTCTCTGTCTACTGAACCAAATTCGATGATTCTTGTGTCAAAATCTCATAAATTGAGTGTAGAATACGAAACTGGTCGGGTTTGCAGAAAATACCAAGAGGACGAAAGAGAAAAGTGTAGAACAGTGAAGGGTGTTCAAGTTTCTCGGGTAGCAGAACAGTATGAGGAGATCAGTCTGTTTTGAGCTCTTGAAGAGGAATTAGAAGCTGAAAGTTTGAAGTAAGTAAGCTAAGATGTTGTCCTTGAGGTTTATCAAAAAATATTTGGTGGTTGTGTTGATAAATTTTGAGGAACCCAAGCTGGAAGTTGAACCTGTAATTTTAGGTGAAAGGGAAAAACTTCTAGCAAGAGATTGAAGGAGATTCTCTTCCATTTCTATATACCTTACAACCAATTGTGTGTATGACTATTCTTAATTGAGTTATGGGACTGAATTAGACCTGTTTCTTAGGTGCATAAGGAAAGGAATTGATGTTACTGCTTTTTGTTAAGAGGAAGGCGGAAGATGTAGTATGCTGTCAAATCCGGGAAGTCTCTGATGTTTTGGTTGTTCTGATCTGCATACTTGGCGTTAGAAGCTCTAATTGGTATGGTTCGAAAGCTTATTGAATTTCCTACAACTTTCGTGAAGAAATTGTGAGTAGAAAATGTCTAGAAGATGTCTTAAATATCAGATTAAATTTGTTGTGCAGCAGGAAATCCGAATCTGAAAACAACAGAAGTCTGTCTTGAGGAAAGTAGCTTTCGAGGTATTTCTGAACAAATTCGTTTGGAATTTCAATTTCATGTCTTCATATGATTTTTAGAGGGTTCAAAAGGAAGAGTTGGGTATAAATTATTTGTGGATAAGTAATGAAGAAGTTATGGTCATGCTCAATACAGGCGTAAAAATCAAAAAATGCCGGAAAATTTAAAAGTGTGTTTTCTTGCAAGTTTTAAGGTTAAAAATCATGAGCTCGAGGTTCTAATGGTTGAGTTGGTTTGTTTGACAGGCCAAGAGCAAATAGGTCAAGTTTACAAGCCAAGGTTCTAATTCTAATACTGTGAGTGACTCTATCTTATAACTATGTTTGGCCTATGTTTTTCTTAAAAAACATAATTGTTGATCATTGAATCTTGTTTGAACTAATTATGTATAGCTTCATGGAGTTCCTAACATAAAGTTCATGATGGAACCTAAGCATGCTTTGAATTAGTTGTAACTATAAATCCAAGTATGGAAACTAAATTATGAAAGTATGCTTTCCTTTAGAGAATGTTTTGTGTAAATCCACTTGGGAACATGTTTAGATGATAATATGAAATTGTCAAGAAATTGTTGTATGTGTTATAAAGACATGATTTCCATGGTAAACAAGTTATGCCCTTGATCTTGGTTAACCCCTAATCTTCAAGGACATTCGAGAAGGTACTTAGGGGAATGAATCATAATTTCTCGATCTTTGAAGGACAATGAGAAGGTATTCGGTAGTAATTGGTCTTACCTTAATCTTTGAAGGACATAGAGAAGGTATTAGGGAAAACCAAAGGGCCAAAGGTATTCCACGTGCACGTGAGAGAGGTATGAACCTTATTGGTACAAATGTAACTCTACAACCTCTATGGTTCGAAAGTGGTATCATGCTATGTGTTTTATTGTTATGAGCTTCTACATTATTGATCTATCTACACTCAATATAATACTACATTATGAGTTATGTGCTATGCATAAGTGGTGACTTAAACTCAGTAAATTGGAAGCATGGTTTGTTTATGTTAAGCTATTTTTTTCTACTTATAATCTGCCATTATTATGCTTCACCTTTGAGCTTATAATAGACACTCACCGAGCTTCCTAGCTCACGTTTTCTTTATGTCTACTCTTCCCGTGTGAGATTTAGTTTCAGTGCTTAGCCTTCACAAGACCTATTTGCCACCACGCCATTTAGCTCCTTGTATATACACTTTCTTTGTATATGGTTTGTAGTGAGAACATATTAGATGGGTTGTAATAAACTTGGAAACTTTATGACTATCTAAAGAACATAGTAAAGGAAGTGAATGTGTTTCATATATAAGTGTATATCAGTGCTTAACTTTGCTTATTCAAACATGATGTGTTACGTCTATTTTAAGTTAAGTCTTGGGTTAGTCAAGGAAAGCCAACAAGAGGTTTTGTTATCTTTGTCTTTGCATCTCTTCCTAAGTTAGGCAAGTAAGCTGGGACGGGGTGTGACATTTTCTCATCTATAACTGCTCCATTTACTTCAGCCACGTTGAAGTGGGTCATCATGTCAAGGACATGTTCCCTAACAGAGGCTTTGACAACATCATAATGGACCGATGAGGACGGTTGTCCAAACATCACCTATAATGATCCCATGATCTCCTTTGCGGTGACCATGGTCTCTTGTTTCTTAGACAACACATCAGATATGCTGGCTAAGATATAGACTCGGGCCTTCTCATTAGCCCTAATCCATCTGTTATAAGCATCCCGAACAATTCGGTTTGCAGTCGAGCTGGGAGGGGGAGGACATTCCTCCGTTAAGACGAACCTCATATCATCAAGAACAAGAATTGTATTCAAGTTTGATTTCCAGGTTCCATAATTATCGCCGCTAAGTTGATTGAAGGCGAGTAACTGGATAAAAGAGTTCGACATGCTGAAAAAGAATGAATTCTATTAGTGAATTGTTTGTAACCTATCCAATTTAAGAATTTAGCAAAAGTAATAATGTACCCATAAACTCATTAATTTTTTTTGCAACGATACTTCAGTGAGTTAGAGCAACCACTACCGAGGGGCAGTCAATCACTCTTTCACTGAACCAAGACATTCTTGACTAAATGCTAATACCGGAATAACTCTTATTCCAATAACATTCTAGTTATCGCTACTTTAGTCAAGAACTTACTAACACTTAGCAATTCTTGTAAGTGTGACCCGCCATTTTCAGACCTCAGAGGTCGGCCCCAACAATGCTACCGAACTGGAGAGACAAAGCTAGGAATGGACCTAAGAGACCCTATCCATTTCTGGAGTTTGAGTTGTTCCGAATCCTATGTTACATCCCTCCGAATGGATGGTGCTACTTCGGGCAACTGCGCAGGCAACATGGGAATCTCACGGTCCAACCTAATGGAGGAGACCGTAGGATGTGTTGACACACTTCCTTCGCTCACTTACTATAAATACTCTCTCCATTCACCTTGCTCTTGATTTATGCAAACACCATCCGAATGGGGATGCCCTATTGACATCACGAGGCCGAGCATAAATCTCACGGTGTGAACTTCGTGGAGAGCGTAAGAGGAAATTGATATATCATATATACCTTTTCACTCCCACTAAGTATTTTAAACAGTTTGGGTATACTTTTACTTAGGCATATTCCTGCTAAAACAATATGATCTAAGTTTACCAATATAACAATTATACTGGAATTACCTAAGTCTATTAACCTTTTAATAAACCTAGGTCTATGAGTTTAATTTATTAACTTTTAATAAACGTCACTCACGAAAGATAATTTATAAACCTATGGATTAAATTCACTCCCAGGTCAGTTCCAAGGTAGGGGTGTTCCGTTTCCGTCAGCTTAAGTACCCCAACCTAGCCAGAACCTCCTTAGTCAGAGTCTCTCTTTAATCAAAGTTTATAAATTATTGGTTTCCTAATTCTAATCTTATTAGAACTAGATAACCTAAGATCTAATTAATTCCAATTCTAAAACCATTTTAAAACTAATTAATTAACCTTAGGTTACATGCATTTCTATGTTATAAACAGATTGAACATTCATCACATGAATAAACATACATTTATAACAAATCCATCACATGAAAAATGCATAGCAATTATATGTTTAATTCTTTTATTTTGTTATTTTATTTTATTATTTTTTTAATTAATATAACCCTTATATTAATTATAATTAAACATATAATAGTTGTTTCATAAATTAATATAACTCTTATATTAATTCTTATGAAACCCAATTAACATGCATACAATATATTATAACACTTATAACATACTTTCAATGCATGGAGCATGCTTCCTATGGTGGGATTTTAAAAACTATATGACATACTTTATGCACACATAATCAGGGATTTTAATTAAAACATACATTCACAATGCATAATTAATTAAACACACTAAAGTGGACTGGTTTTGGCATCTAATGCAAGCAAACTACTAAATTATTACAATAATAATCTAGAATTAACATCGAACCACTTCGAACTCTTCGAATTTGGGTCGAACCGGCTTGCAAATGTGTGAACCGGACCTTCAAAAGGTTGAACCGGGCTGTAAAAGGCTGAATCGGGCCTCCAATTGGGGAAACTGACCTCGAAAATGGAAAAACCGGCCTCGAAATAGTCAGAACTGGTCTAAAAATACCTGAACCGGACCGAAAACGAGCCGAACCAGCTAAAAAAAGTTGAACCGGTCAAAGTCAACTGAACCGCTGGTCAAAGTCAACTTCACCACTAATGTTTTGAGATTCACGGGCTGAAGCACTTAAGGTTACTGTAGCAAAAATTCAGAAACTTTTCCAACAGCTCCTCTGTTCTATGTTTTCAAGACCTCTTAAGCTTCTTTCATCAAATTGAAGACCTTCCCGAAGTCCAATCGACTTGAAATTTTTACAGCTTATTCTACACACATTAATGCTCAAACACACTTGAGTAATTTGAAAATAAAGCCCAAATTGATGCTGAATTTAAACCAAACCCAAAAGAATACTTTAGACGCCCAAAAAAATTGTATTTCAAAAAACACCCACCACATAACAAAATAGATCAAATTGAGTGCCCAAAATTGCTCTGATACCAATTGAAAGAGTCTAGATTAAGAAAGCGGAAGCAATTTTGGATCTTGAACACTCTAAGTTGATCAATTTTGTAAAATAAAATGCATGCTCAAAGTTGGAAAAACAGAGGGATAGAAAACTCAACTTTGAAGATCAAATTCTCTTCACCCGGTGGATGGTTTTCAACACGAACACTTCATGAACAACCGTTAGAGTCTTCCCTACTATCCTCAGGCCTTAGAACGGATTGTGGGATCCTTGGTTGAGAGAATTTGGAAGAAAATACCTCAAAGGTCACTAATTCGGGAATATTGAATTTTCTGTGTAATTCTCACAAAACACCTCAAATCACCATTATATAAAGCTTCAAAAAGCTTCAATGGAGTGACAACTCTAGGGTGATGAGGATGCTTTGAGATGGAGGTGGCCAATTTTGGTGAATTTTGAAGATGAGTAAGATTGGGACAGTTGTCAAGTTGGGTTTCATGGAAATCCTTGAATTTTCATTTAATTTTAATTAAAAAATCAATATTAAATTGATTTTTAATTAAAATTAATTTAATTAATTAAATTATTAAATAATTAATTTAATTAAATATCAAATATTAAATTAAATAAATTACCCGATCCCGATCGATTTTCTGAACATGAATCCTAATTCATGCTATAAACCGATCCAATATTTAAATCATATTTAAATATATCCACCTCCTGTTAATCATAGTTTAACTCATAATTAAGCTATGACTCGTTAAATATATCATATATAATTAACGATTTCTCCCAAAAACGAATTTGAACAATTCAAACTCTTTTCTCTCAAAATGTTACAAGGCTTAGTCCGAGCTAGCAAGAAGGACCTAATGGACCTACAGATTATGAGCTCTAACGAAACGTGATTAACCGGCCAAACTCTTTAGCCTAGCTAATCAACATTCGATAACCACCAGGACACTTCACTAAAGCCCAGTGGTTGCACTCTTCTCACTGTAGATATATTTCTGTCCACTCGATATAACCATGATTAGTAAGTCGATCCTTCACAAGTTGTTCGTAATTACAGCTGGGTCAAAATTACCGTTTTACCCCTGTAATTACCTCTTGTTCCTTAAGTCCCACTGATCCTCTAATGAACAATTGGTTTGTGGTCCAACAAGCAAATCGAATCCCTCTCGGGCCAATGAGAGGGGTGGGCCCATTGTTCAAGATCTGAAGTCAGTACTTAAGGGAACAACCTCTCTACTAATCCCTAAAGTGGGTAGGAGTGAATTCCATCTTGCAGAACTATGTTCCCAGCTATCTACCCGATTTTATCCCTGAAATGGGAGGCTTATTGAGTCGGCAGTCTCGAGCCACTCTCACCCATGCAAATCTAAGGATAATCCGAATAAACAGAAGTCCATAGAACGCTCAGGATTAAGATCGAGTTACCTAGGTCTCGTATGAAGATAGTGAGTTAAGACAGTAAACGGAGTTAAAAAAGTCTAAGTGACTATTTTGCGGTCCAGTCTTATGCAAACTCATTGCATAGGGCACCCCCACTCACATGTCTCCACATGAATGATTTAGGATCACATCGTTTGTACTCTACAAAGTGGGTCGCGTCCATAGTGTCCCCAGGATAAGGTACCCAACCCTATCCTTATACTATAGACTGTTCTGGCTATAACTTGAACTTGATCCACTTTTATGTCACACATAAAGTTCAAGTATTCATCCTATAGCCAAGGGTTCTTTATAGGATTAAGGTTACACAATACACAATAGTCAATAACACCTTTATTGAATAAATTTCAATAACAACTTTATTGTGAAATAGAATATACATTCAGTTTACAAAACCACGAGTTTTAGGACATAAAACCCAACAATAGATACTCTCCTCAAGATCGTCGTTTAGAAAGGCTGTCTTGACATCCATCTGCCAAATTTCATAGTCATAAAAAGTGGCGATGGACAAGAGTATTCTAATCGACTTAAGCATGGCAATGGGAGAAAAAGTTTCTTCATAGTCTACTCCTTCTCTCTGGGAATAACCCTTTGCCACAAGTCGAGCCTTAAAAGTCTGTACTTTACCGACTTGGTCTCGTTTTCTCTTGTAGATCCACTTACCACCAATTCGTTTTACGTCATTTGGTTGATCTACAAGTACCCAGACGGAATTGAAGTATATAGACTCCATTTCGAGGGTCCATGGCTTTGACCCACTGGTCACGGTCTACATCTTTCAAGGCCTGTTTATAGGTCGATGGATCCTCTATGCCGTCATCAGGTATGACGACTTGAGTTTCAATTAAACTCAAGTAATGGTCAGGCTGATGAACAACCCTCCCACTACGTCGAGGTATTCTCAACTCTTGAGAAGGATGTGACTGACCAGATGCACTAGTTTTATCTACTACTTTAGTAGATGAACTAGCTTTATCTGTAGCGTCTTTGGAATGTTCATTTAATACTAGTCTACTACGAGGTTGATGACTTCTGATGTTGTCTTCCTTTAAGAATGTTGCGTTTGTCGACACAAAAACCTTATTCTCTTGAGGATCATAAAACAAACCACCTTTTGTTTCTTTTGGATAACCTACAAATAGGCATAACTTTGAACGACGTTCTAATTTTTTTGGATTTTACACCAACACGTGTGTTGGACATCCCCAGATCCTAATGTGACGTAAACTACCTTTACGCCCTTTCCATAACTCATAAGGTGTGTATAAAACACTTTTAGAGGGAACATTATTCAAAATATAGACAGCAGTTTCTAATGCATGTCCCCAAAAGGAATCATGCAACTTAGCAAAACTCATCATTGAGCGAACCATGTCCAACAAGGTTTTGTTTCTTCTTTCAGATACACCGTTCTGCTGAGGCATATTAGGTGCAGAGAGTTGTGACTTGATTCCATGTTGTATCATATAGTCTTGGAATCTTAAGTCCATGTACTCCGCACCTCGATTTGATCGAAGTGTCTTAATCGTTTTACCTAACTGGTTCTCAACCTCAGACTTATATTCTTTGAACTTTTCAAAAGAATCAGACTTGTGATGCATTAGGTAAATATGACCATACCTTGAATAATCATCAATGAAACTGATGAAATATTCATACCCACCTCGAGCTTCAACATACATCGGTCCACAGAGGTCCGAATGTACGAGCTCTAAGGGTATTTTTTTCTCTGAGAACTTTTTCAGTAAAAGATCTCTTAGTCATTTTTCCCTCAAGACAAGACTCACATGGAGGTAAAGAATTGTCTTCTAACTGATTTAGGAATCCATTCTTAACCAATCTCCCAATCCTATTGAGATTTATGTGACCAAGTCTTAAGTGCCATAAATATGCATTGGAAGAAACTTTTTGTCTTTTATTATGAGTTTCGGTTGTTCTAAACATCTCAGTATTTAAGACAAATTTTGCTTTAGTTGGTCTTAACTTATATAAGTTATTTTCTAGTATAGCAAAAAAAATTTGAATACCTTTTCTGAAAATGAACGCTTCATTGATTTCAAAGGATATTTTATACATTTGTTCTAATATGCACGTGATAGATATTAAGTTCCGTTTCATTTTAGGAGCATACAAAACATATTTACGTATGATATATCTATCATCGAAATACAACTTCAAGTCTCTCACTGCATCGACCGAGACAACCTCTCCTGTTCCAACCTTGAGGGTGATCTCGCCTTCTTTTAGCTTTTTCCAGGAACTAGTTTCCTGAAAAGAGAAGCAAATATGATTAGTGGCCCCTGAATCCAATATCCAGGTAGAGGTATCATACTCCACTAAACATGTTTCAACAACTAGTAAATCATATTTACCTTGTTCTTCTTTATCTGCTTTTTTCTCAGCAAGGTACGTCGGGCAGTTCCTCTTCTAGTGCCCGTTTTGGTCGCAGTGAAAATATTTTCCTTTTTCTGCAACTTTCTTTCCCTTGTTTGTCATGGGAGCCTTCCCTTGCCCTTCTTTTTCATTTGAACATCTTGTTCTTTGAAGGTCCAACTTTAGATTTAGAGGACGATCCTCTTAAAACTTTCCTGGTGGTGAAAACATTTGCCTCCACCTCTTTCCCCTTAGCTTTTGTAAGAGTTTGAAAACGTTGGAGCTCGTTAAGAAGGGTTGTCAGATTCAACACTATTTTATTCAGAGAAGCATTCGTCTGAAATGGTAAGAAGTTCTTCGGAAGAGACTCCATTATAAAGCTAACATGATTTGCCTCGTCGATGGCGCCACCATTTATTTCAGCAATATTGAAGTGGACCATCATGTCCAGGAAATGTTCTCTAACAGAGGTCCCTTCCTTCATACGCTTGTTGTAAATGTACTTAATAGCCTCGTGTCTTAGAACCGATGACGGTTGCCCGAACATCTCTTTTAACGAATCCATGATAGCCTTAGCTATGCCCAAGGATTCGTATTTCTTAGCCAATACATCAATCATGCTGGCAAGAATATAGACACGGGCTTTATCGTTAGCCTTAACCCATCGATCATAAGCTTCCCGACTAGTTCGGTTAGCATTTGAGGCAGGGGCCTGAGGACATTCCTCAGTTAAGACAAATCTCAAGTCATCTATTACTAGTATTGTATTCAGATTTGTTTTCCATGTTGTGTAGTTGTCGTCGTTAAGTTTTTCGGAAGCGAATAGTTGAACTAAAGAGCTTGTCATGCTGAAAAAAATATATCATTTTTAGTAAAAAATATTAACCTTTATAATCCAATCAAATATAGCAAAAAATAATGTACCCATCATTATTATGTTTGCAACGATATTTCAACGGTTTAGAATAACCTTCACTGAGGGGTGACCGACCATTCCTCCGTTG
Source organism: Trichosanthes cucumerina (assembly GCA_036507285.1). Classification (NCBI taxonomy): domain Eukaryota; kingdom Viridiplantae; phylum Streptophyta; class Magnoliopsida; order Cucurbitales; family Cucurbitaceae; genus Trichosanthes; species Trichosanthes cucumerina. The sequence continues at coordinate 58,539,119 of CM071838.1, forward strand.
AACCAAGACTATCTTGACTAAATACTATCACCAGAGTAACTCTTATTCCTATAGTAACTTAGTTATCGCTCATTTGGTCGAGAATTTGCTAACACTTAGTAATTCTTGTAAGTGTAACCTTCCATTTTCAGACCTCAAAGATCAGGATCATTATGCTCCCGAAATTGGAAAGACAAGAATGAAAATGGATCTAAGAGACCCTATCTATTTTTGGAGTTCGCGGTGTTCTGAATCCTATAATACAACCCTCCGATTCGTAAGGTCGCTGCAAGGCAGACATGCAGGTGGAATCTCACGGTGCGACCTAATGGAAGAGACCGTAGGATGCGTTGACACACTTCCTTCTCCCACGTACTATGAACGACTTCCCCTATTCACCTTGATATTGACTCATGCAAACACTCTCCGAATGGAGTCCGCTCCCAGGGCGGCCCAAAGCCAAGCATGAATCTCATGGTGTGAACTCTTGGGGACGCTAGAGTTAAAAGTACATTACTTCTCTTTAGCTAAAGTGTTATAGACGGTTAGGGTATAAATTACTTACCAATATATTTCGGCTAACTAAAACATATCCTAAGTCTAAGCGAAACATCCGAGTATAACATTTATACTGGATTTTAACCTACGATGTCTAGGTGATAAACAAATTTTAACCTAACTCAGACGCCGACTCGATCTCCAGGTAAAAGGTGTTATGTGAACCGTTAACTTAAAAACCTTTCAACCTTAGTCATCTTATCTGACTTTTTGCCAAGATGTTGTCGGGTGAGTTTTCTTGTAACTTCGGTTTTACAAGATATCGACCTAATTTCTATGAAGAAGAGATTGTCGATGGTTAACCTAAGTGAGCATGCATCTTATCTTTGTTATAGATTTAAAAAGTCTAATTGATTTTATAACACTTATAAAAAGTTTTGACAAAACTATAACATACATTCCACATTCATTACATAACAATTATATAATGGAAAAATTAATATGGATTTAATTTACTTAATTTAATCAAATTAAATTAAACAAATTAAATTAATTAATTAAAATTTTAATTAATCAATTACCATATTAAGTTACATAGAGAAATCATGAATTATATATAACTTTTACATTAATTCATGAAATCCAACATGCATACTATATATATTATAACCATTATAACATACTTTCAATGCATGTGCATGTTAACCTATGGTGGGAATTTAAATCTACATGGCATACTTTATGCACAATAAAGATTTAAACAATTAAACACATTCATAATGCATAAAGAAAACATAGCATAAAATTGGACCCGTTTTGGCATATAAACAAGCAACTAACTAAATTATTACAATAATAATTTGAAAACAAGCTCCAAACCAATCTCGAACACTTTGAACCTACCAACCAAATTTTGAAAACAAAGCAGAACAACACATGGGCAACTGTGAAAAAGGGTCCAAAAAAGCAACAGACAAAGCAGTTTTTTTTATGAAGATCTTAACAACGCTGTTGTATCTCTAATTACAACCTAATTTCAACTCTATTGACTCTAAAATTTTAAAGACTCATTGGGCACACATTAAGGCTCAAAACCCTTGAGCAAATTACAAATTATAACAAGAAATTAAAGGCTAAACGATGCCAAAACAGTGAGCCAATTTTAGCTTCAAACAATTTCATCACATGAAAAATAACAACCCACCATATGCAATTGAGTGAAATTAAAGCATGCTCGGATACCACATGTGTTAGGATTTATGCCCTAAAACCCGTAGTTTGTAATTATGTTCTAATTAATGAAATAAAGTGTTATTATTTCAATAAAGTGTTATTGTTCACTATCTACGAGTTTGCCTTTATTTAAAACCCTAAATCCAATAAACTAAACATCCAAGGCTGTTAAATGAATTTTTAACTGAATGTAATGTACATAAAAAGGATCTCGGTTCGAGATACAACCTAAAGGGTCTATAGTTAGGGGATAAGGTTTGGGTACCTTACCCTGGTAAAACTATGGATATGGCCCACTTTGTATTTGATACAAACACTGTGATCCTAACGTGTTCGTGTAGATGACATGTGAGTGGAGATATCCTATGTAATGAGATTACATAAGACCAAACCACGAAATAGTAACCTCTAGTTGTAACTCCGTTGACTAGTTAGGCTTCATTTCACTAGGATGACCTAGGCAACTTGATCTCAATCCTGAGCAGGTTACGAACTCCTGTTCCTGAGGGATTGTCCTTTGACTAGTATGGGTGAGAGTGGCCAGATTCACCGACTAAATATGCCTACCTTCTTGGGGACAAGACCGAGTGAGCGGCTGGGAATTAATTTAGCAAGATGGAATTCACTCCTTCCCGCCTACTAGAGTAAGTAGAGGAATGTTCCCTTAAGTGGTATCTCCGGGACTTGAATAAAGGGTGACCCTCTCATTGACCCGAGAGGGACTCTATTTGTTGGTAGGACCACAAACAAATTGTTCATTAGAGGAGCACTGGTACTTAAGGCACAAGATGTAACTCAGGGGTAAAACGATAATTTGACCCAGCTGGTGTTACGAACATTCGTGAAGGATTGACTTGCTGTTATTGGTCAATATCCATGGACACAGAAATATATCTGCAGTGAGAAGAGTGCAGGTGTGGGACTTTAATGGAGTGTTCCCGCAGTTAACGAATGTTGATTGGGAGGTTGATGAGATTAACCGAGCAATCTTGTATCGTTGGAGCTTCTGATTTGTAGGTCCATTAGGTCCACCTTCTAGTTCGTAAGGGGTACTTAGATCATTTGAATTTGAAATGTTCAAATTAATTAGGGCATATATTTAATGTATATTGATACGATATAATATATAGTTTTGGAACTATATATTATAAATTTAATATGAATATGATTCATATTAAATTATATGAGAGAATTGAATATTTGAAAGAGTTCAAATATTGTTTTACATGTGAATGTGATTCACATTTGCAAACTATAGGGTAAAATTTAATGTGCACTGGATATACATTAAAACTATAGGTTAAAGGGGTAATATGATTAAATGAGATTTAATCTAAATTAATTTAATTTGTATTATTTAAATGTTATTTAAATGAATAATTAAATTTGATTTAATTATATTATTATTATTATTATTATTATAATAAATGAGCGAACGTGTCATCTAGACACGTTCCCCACTACCCTCTCCTTCTCCCTATCGACAGTTTAACAGGGAGAAGGGGGTTACTCTTGCCAATGAACGATTTGCAAAATTTTGGAGAATAGTCTCTGAAAGAATTCTCTCTCTCTCACACTCTGATTCACAAATTTTCCCAATTGTTGGAATCCTTCCCACAAAGGAGAGATCTAAGCACTCAGAGACATTAAGGGTTTTCCAAGTAGTAGTGTTCCTGCTTGAAAAACAGAGAGTTGTTGTGTTGCTTATTTACTGGAATTTGCTTGAAGCAAGGAGTTGTTGCGAGTCTACAAAGGTAAACGTTTTCTTTCCTCTCTTCATAGTTTAATTGTTAAACTCAGTATGTTTGTATGCAATTAATCCATGCCTAATTAGATTAGAGTTAATTATATGCTTGTTATGTATTATTTATCAATGTAGTGTTTTTTGGTTCAATTAAAACAATCCCAGTCACGTTTCTGTTGTTCAAGGAGATCGGATCTCCATCAATTGGTATCAGAGCAATGCTTGTATTGTTTTGTTTTGAAACAAAATTGCATTGATTTTGGTGAGAATTGCATTGGTTTGCTGTAATACTGTTTAGGAGTTTTTTGGCCATAGTTTACGTTTGATTTTGATGAAATTGTATGTAAAGGCCCCTACGTTTTTGGGCAAAAAGTGCAAAATTGAGTCTGTAATTTAGTTACGAGTCGTTCGGGATAAGTTTCATTCGATTTGGTTGAGAATCGAAGGAGAAATTGAAGAACGAAGTTGCTGTGTTCGTGAGTTTCAGCTACCGCCGAAGCAGCAGCGTTGCAACGCTACCAGCACTGTTGCAACGTTGTTCATCAGTGTTGCAACGCTGAAGAACAGAGTCGCAACGCCAGCGCTCCCTATCGACGCAGCGCTCAGAAATCAGTGGCGTTGCCGCGCAACGCCGCTCGCCGTTACCAACGCCATCCCAATACCAGGCGCGCAAGACTACGAAGCGGACGTTGCAACGCCGTGGGGCATTCCAGCAGATGCAGACCGGTTCGACTGGTTCAGTGGTTTTGGTCTGGTTCGAGCGGTTCAAGGCCGGTTCAGGGTGTTTTTGGACCGGTTTCATGAAATAAATTAATGTAATTTATTTTTTTGCACTTTAGGGGCCAAATTATTCCGATTTTACAGCTTTTTATCTATATGAATGTCATTTAGATTATTCCCACCTTAGGATAAGCATGTTCATGCATTTTATTTATATAAATGTTATATGAATATGGTTGAATGCATGACTAATTTATTTTTTTCATGAGTAATTAATTATAAGTGTTATAATTAGATTATATGGAAAATAAATTGCATGGAGCATGAAATTACTTAGTTTAAAATAAATGTTATTTTGTTTAAGTAATTTTATAATTCATGTAGTTGAATTTCTTTTATAATTCCAATTTGAATATTGATTGTTGGATTTATAATATATTTTCTTTATCATAGGTTAATTATTAAAATTTATAAAAGTTATAAATTAAAGGGGTTTTAGAAACCATAACCTATAATAAAGAAATGCATGCAAACATAGGAACTTGGGTTAAATTTAATTAGTTTGAAATCGTTTAAAATTAATTTAGACCTAAGTTTCAATTTCTAATAGGATTAGAAATAAGTCTTACGTAATATTTTAAATGGTTTAAAATATAGTGGGACTTAAGGACTTTGGTTATAAGGGAACTCTACCGGTGAAGTTCCATCTAAAATTTGAGGGTACTTAAAGTTTCACTGTTATCTTAACACCTCCTACCCGAGGAACCGACCCTTAACTGAGTTGAATTAACCTCAGTTCTGTTTTATCTCTAGGTAATTAAAATGTTTATTCACCTAGACATAAGGTTTTAAGAACTAGTTATAATAGTTATAATAGGCATAGACTTAGATAGATTCTTTTAGCCTGAATCCGACTAAGTTAAATATCATACCCTAATTTTAGGAACTTCAGTGGGAGAAAACGAGATGTTCGCATCGAGTTTACTCTCACGTCCTCAAGAGTTCACATCGTGAGTTCCATGCTCGGCTACGTGGCGTCAATGTGGCATCCCCCTACGGTATGTGTTTGCATGGTTCAATACCAAGGTGAATGAGGGAAGTATCCATAGTAAATGGGAGCAGGACGCGTGTCAACGTATCCTACGGTCTCTTTCATTAGGTCGCACCATGAGATTTCTATAGTCCGCCTGGTAGGTTGTCCTGGAACAGCCAAATCTTACGGAGGGCCTGACAATAGGGATCGGAACATCGCGAACTCCAGAAACGGATAAGGTCTTTTAGGTTGTTTGCCAACAGTTGTCTTTCTTAATAGTAGTCTGTTGGCTCGGGCCTATTGGATCTAAAAATGGTAGGGTCACATTTACGGGATGAGTTAAGTTAGTTAACAAATCTTTGACCAAACAAACGGTAGCTAAGAACCATTGGGACATGAGATGTTCTGGTAGTGGGAATTGGTGAGAAAGTCTCAATTCAAGGGAGGAATGACTCGATCACCCGACGAGAGCTTTTGTTCTAAACCCTTGAAGTATCGTTGCAAGATTAAAGGTTTAACTTAAACAGTGGGTTTTAGTTTAAACACTAGGGTTCTTTATTAATTTTGCTAAATTAGATTGGTTTTTACAATGGGTTTAAAGGCATAACTAATTAGAACTATTTTGAATTTTCAGCATGTCGTCCTCAATAATAGCCTTACTTAAAAGTGACCGTTTAACTGGTGAGAATTTTACTGAAGGGAATAAGAATCCCTGCGCAGCGGAAGACGATCGAATCGTCAAGGTATCATTATGCTACTTGTACTTGTTAAAACGATCTAACACTAGATCTAGGCTAAACATGCTGAAAAGGAAGAAATTTACAGCAAGAAGGAGTGTACTTACTTGTTGTAGACAAACTTGAAGAATTTCTTCCTGATCACGAACTCTTCGTGCTTCTCGATCTCAACGAACTCTTCCCACTTAACGGGCCCAAACACCACCACTTGAGTCTCGGTTGTTCCCTTTTGGAGAAGGGAAGTTTGTGAGAACTATTTTGTGTTTTGGAGAGGGAGGAGAATTGAGAGAGAATTGAGAGAATTCTTCTTCTCTTTTTTGATGAAAATCAAAAAATGAGAGAATGAGATGCATTCCTTCTTGCAAGAAGGGTTTATATAGTGGAATTGATGGAGTTAAAATCTCCACATAATTACCACTTTACCACAACCATAGGTTATGCAAATCTCATTTGCAATAATTGTGGATTAATTAAATTGAATCACATCCAATTTAATTTCTCTCATTTAATTTCTCCAATTAGCCCTAATTCAACAATTAGGCTAACCTATAGTTTATTATGAATCTCATTCACATTAAACTATATATTATATCATTCATATCTCATATAAATGACATAAATGCCCTTAAAGTGAAATTGAACACTTCAATTTCATACCAAAACATTAACCCTTCTTTTACTCCGATTGAGCCAACCGAGGGACCTAATGGACCTCTGAAGGCGATTTCTCCAATGATCCGAGATTAACTCACAAACTCTTTGACCTTGTTAACCAACATTCATTAGTTACTGGTAACACTCCACTATAGCCCGTAGTCGCACTCCCGTCGAGTGTAGAATATTACGTGTCCACCGATATAACCAATACCCATGAGTCGACCCTTCACAGGTTGTTCGTGAGACACTACCGGGTCAAATTACCGCTTTACCCCCGTGTCTACCTCTTTTCCTTAAGTTTCATTTGCTCCTCTAATGAACAACATATTGTGATGGTCCAACCATACACAACACCCTTCTCGGGCAAGTGAGAAAGTGGGCACCCGTTGTCCTTGCCCTGGAGACAACGATCAAGGGAACAACCCCTCTAGTTTCCCTAAAGGCGGGAACGAGTGAATTCCATCTCGCGTAGTTAAGTTCCCAGCTCCTACTTGGTTCTCATCCCCGAGAAGATAGGCATATTGGGCGAGTAACTCGTGACCACCCTCACCCGTATTAGTCAAAGAATGAGAGCCTCGCATGAGAGAGTCCGTAACACACTCGTGATTCGTGTCGAGTCACTAATGGTCATCTAGGAAGTTATTAGTCCCATCACAATCTGCGGTGTTACATCAATAGGTCTAATAAATCACGGTCCGGTCTTGTACAATCTCATTGCACAGGATGCCCCACTCGCATGTCAACCACATGAACGAGTCGAGATCACCTCGTTTGTATCTAATACAAAGCGGGCGCATCCACGCAGTATCCGAGGATTAGGTCTCCAACCCTATCCATATCATCAGAGACCGTTCGGGTCATTAACTCGAACGTGATCCTCCCCGTGTGTCCACTACACACCGCTTCAAGCTCTAGTTCTCTCATAAATTCAATGACCTTGGAGCTTAGTTTATTGGAAAAGTTTATAAATATTGCGAGACACATAGTGATGAAATGAATAACTCTTATTAATTTCAAACAATATATTACAAACACGAGATTAGGACAAAAATCCCAACAAACTCCCACTTGGACTAAGCTAGTGGAGAAAATACATTTCAGAAATGTACATAAATTACAATGAAGTAATACAATAAACTAGGGCATTGAATACCCGTTTACACATCTCCCACTTGCCCTAGTCAGGAAGCTCTCGAAGACCTAGACTCTCTAGGTGACCCTCAAACACCTTAGCCGTGAGGGGCTTTGTAAATGAATCAGCTACGTTGTGCTCCGACGCTATCTGCGTGACCGTGAAGTCTTCGTGGTGCACAATCTCCCGTATCAGATGATACTTGCACTCAATGTGTTTTCCTCTCTTATGGCTCCGAGGCTCACGTGAGTTGGCTACTGCACCACTGTTATCACATAACATTGTGATTGGCAAGTTCATGTTAGGAACAACTTCTAAATCTGTCATGAACTTCCTAAGCCAAACAACTTCTTTTGAAGCTTCACAAGCCGCAACATACTCCGCTTCCATAGTGGAATCAGCGATGCATCCCTGCTTGATGCTTCGCCATACTACAGCTCCTCCATTCAGAATGAAGGCTGACCCCGAAGTGAATTTCCTAGAATCCTTATCAGTCTGAAAATCAGAATTTGTGTATCCCGTAAGGATCAAATCCCCACTACCATACACTAAGTTGTAGTTCCTCGTTCTCCTAAGATACTTGAGGATTGCCTTTACGGCTGTCCAGTGATCTAATCATGGATTGGACTAATATCTACTGACAATTCCTACTGCATAACAGATGTCGGGCCTAGTACACAGCATGACATACATCAGGCTCCCTACAGCTGAAGCATATGGAATCCGTCTCATATCCTTAACATCTTGAGGAGTCTTAGGACACTGATCCTTAGACAAGTGAACCCCATGCCTGAAAGGCAGCAAGCCCTTCTTGGAGTTCTGCATCATATATCTAGACAACATCTTGTCAATATAAAACGCCTGAGACAGGGCTAGCGTTCTGTTCTTCCAGTTCCGGACAATCTGGATACCTAGAACATACTGAGCTTCTCCCAAATCTTTCATTTGGAATTGCGAAGGTAGCCACTTCTTAACGTCAGTATGAAATTCTACCTCATTCCCAATGAGAAGAATATCGTCCACGTACAACACAAAAAATGCGACAGTTTTGTCAACGATTTTCTTGTAGACACAAGGCTCGTCGACATTTTGATCAAAGCCATAAGATTTGATCGCTTTATCAAACCTTATATTCCAAGACCTCGAAGCTTGTTTCAGCCCATAAATGGACCTATGAAGCCGGCAAACCTTTTGCTCTTGGCCTTGGGCAATGAACCCTTTGGGCTTGTCCATGTAGATGGTCTCATCAAGTTTGTCATTAAGAAAGACTGTCTTGGCATCCATCTGCCATACCTCGTAGTCATAATACGCGGCAATGGCCAGAAGGATCCTGATCGACTTTACCATGGCAACATGTGAAAAGGTCTCCTCATAGTCAACCCCTTCAACCTGGGTAAAACCCTTTGCCACTAGTCGGGCTTTGAAGGTCTGCACCTTCCCATTTACGCCACGTTTACGCTTGTAGATCCATTTGCAACCAATAGGTTTTACCCTATCCGGTTGATCTACAAGCTCCCATACAAAATCATGTTAATATTATTTTTCCACGAAATACTATCGCCGACTAACTTAACGGAAGCTAAAGGGGCGTTAAAAGCGTTTGACATTTTGTTGCTGAAAAAATGAAAAACTTTGTTTTAGTCTCGCAAAAACTTTTGAAAATCCAATCAGGTTTTAGCAAATTTGTATCCTATGATCCCTAGGTCATTTAAAATTTGCAATGATACCCCAAAGGTTTAGAATAACCGCCACCGTAGGGTAGAGAAAACCATTCCTCCTCTGGGACGAGACTTTCTCGACCATACCCTAATACTAGAATAACTCTTATTCCATTAGGCATCCAGTTACCATTTTTCAGTCTGAATCCATTAACTTTTAATGAATCCTGTGAGTGTCACCCTCAATCTTAAAATTTCCAAGTATCCGTCCAAACAATAGCCGCCGTAGGGAGGACTGAGAAGGAAAACCAACAAGGAAATTGTATCCCTTTTCGGAATTCACGGTGTTCCGATTCTCATGATCAAGGCCCTCCGTAGGGATTGTCTGGTTTAGGCCAAACTAGCAGGCGGATCATAGGCATCTCTCTATGTGAATCGAAAAAGAGACCATGGGTCCTTTTTTCACAGGTCCCGCTCCCACTCATTATAAGTACTCTATCCATTCACGTTGATATTGACCCATACAAATCCCACCCGTAGGGGGACACTCTGATTTGCGCCATGAGGACGAGCATGGATCTCACGGTGCGAACTTAACAGAGATTTCTGGATGAAAATTAAATGTATCCCATACACTTTATTTCCTCCCACTCAGCACTTTAAAATATTTGTGATTGACCTAGATAAATCGGCTAAAATTTACCTAAGTCTACCAATATAACTCCTATATTTGATTAGCCTAAGTCTATAATCACATTATTAACTTAGGTCTAAGTGAGTAAATTAATTAACTCTTAATTAACGACACTCACGAGAATATAACCTAAGAATCTCTGGACCGAATTCACTCCCATGTCGGTTTCCAAATAGGGGTGTTCCGCAAAGCGTCAACATAAATACCTTAGCCTTAGGCAAAACCCTCCTTAGACAGAGTTACTTATCAGTCTCCATTCAAAGGTCATATTTGATTTCCTAATTCTAATCTTATTAGAACTAGAAAACCTAAGTCTAATTATTCAAGTTCTAAACATTTTAAAACTAATAATTACCTTAGGTTGCATGCATTTCTATGTTATAGTGCTTGATCATTCATCACGTGAACAATACTATACTATAACATACATTCATCACATGAATTTAAATGCATGAGCATGCTTTTAATCTAAGAAATATAATACTTATATTAAATAAATTAAATCATACAAACATTATATTATAACTCTTATAATATAATGCTATCATGCATACTATATATTATAACACTTATGATATAAATATGATGCATGAAATGTTTAACCTAAGGTGAGATTTTAAATCTATAAGGCATACACTATGCACATAGAAATAATTAAATCATATATCTCATGCATAAAATAATTAAATAGCATTATTGGACTGATTTTTGGCACCCTAGGGACATAAAATTAAATTAATTAACATTAATATAACATTTATATTAACATTAATTAAAATAATTAAATAAAAACATTTAAAAAACAAATTTTACAATTAAATAAATTTAAAAAATAATAAAACGTGCAACACGCCTCCAAGGCTCGAACTGCCACACATGAAGTCCACTTCCCACGCACAATCTCGCAAATCACTGAACTTCCCACTACGCGCAAAGATTGCAACGCCGTGGTCGCGCTGCGTTAACGCCGCCGCTTTCTCACGTGTTGCACGTAGCGCTCAATGCCCGAGCGTTGCAACGCCTGGCCTGGAGCGCGCATCCTTTAGCATGGACAGCGTTGAGACGCCGATGAACAACGTCTCAACGTTGTCGAGAGAACAACAAACACTTTGCTCGTTCTTCGTCGAATTTCGCCCATTTCCGCTTCGATTTCTTCACGACATCTCATGCCACGAACGACACAGGCTTACAGACTCGATTTACATTAAAAAATGCCCAAAACACCGGGCCTTTACGTAGATCTCATCAACTTTAATGCAAATCTAAACTAAGTGCCAAAAATCGAAAACATCCAAAATTGCAAACTATTAACATTCATCTCATGAAAATTAATGCTACACACCTAATTTTAAGAATCCACAGAATACAGAAGAGCAACGATTGGCTCTTATACCAATTGAAGGAGTTTGGAATTCTCGCAGCGGAAGACGTTGTGAAACGTCGTTGATCCGCTGTGTAATTATATCTTAAAATTTAACCTATCTCATAGATCCTAGGCTAAACATGCATAAAAGAAGAAAAAACAGTAAGGAATCTTGGTACTTTCTTGTTGAAGAACACTTCTTCAATGCTTTCCTCTTCTAGTCACGATCTCTCTCGAACGAACGATCTCCTCGAACACGATCCACGATCCGAACACTAAGACACCTCCACAGGGTCTTCTCGGTTGTTCTCGAGAGGTTGAGGGAGAGTGTGTGGGACTCCCTTTTGTTTTGGGTGAGGAGAGATCTAGAGAGAATTGAGAGAATTCTTGAGAGAGAATGCTTTGCTCTTTTTGGATCAAAATCCAAAAAATGACAAGAGTTTCACCAAAGGCTTCTTGCAAAGCCTTTAAATACTATTGTGTGATGGAGTTAAAATCTCCACCAAATAACAATCTTACCACAACCATATGATATACAAATCATATTTGCATATCACATAATATAAGGTATCTCATACCTTATTATACAAATCTCATTTGCATAAATGTGGAATTATAAATTGAATCCCATTAAATTTAATTTCTCTCAATTCAATTTCTCCAATAAACACTAATTAATCAATTAGGTTATACTATAGTTTATTATGAATCTCATTCACATCAAACTATATATTATGTCATCTATATCTCATATAAATGAAATAAATACCCAAACAATGAATTTGAACACTTCAAATTCACACCAAACTGTAAACTCTCAATTTGTCCAATTTGAGCCAAACGAGGGACCTAATGGACCTACACGTGACGAGCTCCAATGATCCGAGACTAACCTGTCAAACTCTTTGACCCGGTTATTAAACATTCATTACCTACGGTAACACTCCACTAAAACTCGTAGCTGCACTCTCATCATTGTAGGACAAGTTGTGTCCATCGATATAACCAATACCCATGAGTCGACCCTTCACAGGTTGTTTGTAGACACTGTTGGGTCAAATTACTATTTGACCCCTGTGTCTACCTCTTGCTCCTTAAGTCCCACTATATTGCATGATCCAACCATAAACAACAACCTTTTCAGACAAATGAGGGAGTGGGGCACCGTTGTTCAAGCCTCTGAGACAACACTTAAGGAAACAATCCCTCTACTTTCCGTACTTCGGGAACGAGTGAATTCCTTCTTACATAGTCATGTTTCCAGCTCCCCACGTGGTCCTGTCCTTGAGAAGATAGGCATATTGAGCGAGCAGTATTGGCCACCCTCACCCGTACTAGTCAAAGGACAGACCCCTGCAGACAGGAGTCCGTAACACGCTCAGGATTAAGGTCGAGTCACTAATGGTCATCTACGAAACTATTAGCCCTATATCGTTAATCTGCTACATCGCAAGTCTAATAATCCACGGTCCGGGCTTGTACAATCTCATTGCACAGGATGCCCCCACTCGCATGTCAACCACATGAACGAGTCAGATCAACTCGTTTGTATCTAATACAAAGCGGGCCCCATCCACAGTGTATCCAGGATTAGGTCTCCAACCCTATCCATATATTGTAAACCGTTCGGGTCATTAACTCGAACGTGTTCCTCCGTGTGCGTCCACTACACATCGTTCAAGTGCTTAGATCTCTCATAATACAATGACCCTGGAGCTTAGTTTATTGGATTAAGTTTATGAAAAAATGTGAGACACAAAGTTTAAATAAATAACTCTTATTTATTACAAAATGTTGAAATAAATAACTCTTATTCATTTACAAGTTGGAATATTACAAACTACACGAGATGAGGACATACATCCCAACAAACTCCCACTTGGACTAAGCTAGTGGAGTACATGATACATTTCTCAAATGTACAGTAAAGTAATAAAATAAAGTAATACAATAAACTAGGGCATTGAATACCCCTTTACAATACTCCCACTTGCCCTAGTCAGGAAGCACTCGAAGACCTAGACTCTCTAGGTGACCCTCAAACACCTTAGCCGTTAGGGACTTTGTAAATGGATCAACAACGTTGTGCTCCGAAGCTATCTGCGTGACTGTCATGTCTCCGCGGTGCACAATCTCCCGTATCAGGTAATACTTACGCTCTATATGTTTGCCCCTGTTATGGCTCCGAGGTTCTCTTGAGTTGGCTACTGCACCACTGTTGTCACAAACCAGTGTGATTGGGAAGTTCATATTTGGAACAACTTCCAAATCCGTCATGAACTTCCTGAGCCAAACAGCTTTCTTTGCAGCTTCATAAGACGCAACATACTCGGAATCAACGATGCATCCCTCTTTGATGCTTCGCCACACTACAACTCCTCCATTCAGAATGAAGGCTGACCCCGAAGTGGATTTCCTAGAATCCTTATCAGTCTGAAAGTCAAAATCTGCATATCCCGTAAGGATCAAATCCCCACTCCCATACACAAGGCTGTAATTCCTCGTTCTCGTAAGATACTTGAGGATTGCCTTTACGGCTGTCCAGTGATCTAATCCTGGATTGGATTGATACCTACTGACAATCCCAACTGCATAACAAATGTCGGGCCTAGTACCTCATAGTCAACCCCTTCCACTTGAGTAAAACCCTTTTCCACTAGTCGAGCTTTGAAGGTCTGCACCTTCCCATCTACGCCACGTTTACGCTTGTAGATCCACTTGCAACCAATAGGTTTTACCCCATCCGGTTGGTCCACAAGCTCCCAGACGGAATTGATGTACATCGACTCCATTTCCCGATCCATAGCTTTAATCCATTCATCTTTGTCAACGTCAGCCATTGCCTGATCATAGGTCAATGGATCCTCACAATCATCATCAGGAGTGACGACTTGGGTTTCAGCTAAACCCATGTAACGTTCAGGCTGTCTCACAACCCTCCCACTACGTCGAGGCATTCCCAACACTTGGGAACGGACTTAACGAGACGAGCTAGGATCAACAATACTTGTTGATGTACTAGCACCATCAGCAACTCTTGCTGATGAACTGTCCATTTCATTCAACACAATTTTACTCCTTAGTAGGTGATCCCTGATGTGGTCTTCTTCAAGGAAAGTGGCGTTTGTCGACACAAGCACCCTATTATCCTTAGGATCGTAAAAGTAACCACCTCTAGTCTCTTTTGGGTAACCTACAAAGAGGCACAACTTTGAACGGGGTTCAAACTTCTTCAGGTCTGACACCAACACATGGGACGGGCATCCCCAAATTCTAAAATGATGTAAACTGGTTTTACGACCATGCCTGAGTTCGAAAGGTGTTTCACAAACACTTTTCGACGGAACTGTGTTCAAAATGTAAATCGCAGTCTCCACTGCGTAACCCCAAAAGGAATCAGGGAGACGAGCATAGCTCATCATCGACCGAACCATGTCAAACAGGGTTCTGTTTCTCCTCGCCGATACACCATTCTGCTGTGGCATACCAGGTGCTGAGAGTTGGGACGTAATTCCATGTTCTATCATATAGTCCTGGAATTCAGTGTCCATATACTCTCGACCTCGATCCGATCGAAGTATGTTAATCGTTTTACCTAACAGGTTCTCAACCTCAGTCTTGAACTCGTTGAACTTTTCAAGTGTTTCAGACTTCCTATGCATTAGGTAAATGTACCCATACCTCGAATAGTCATCTATGAAAGATACAAAGTATTCGTAACCTCCTCGTGCTTTAACATTCATCGGACCACAGAGGTCAGAATGTATAAGCTAAGGGGACTCCTTGGCTCTATATCCTTTTCCACTAAAAGGACGTTTGGTTATTTTGCCTTCAAGGCATGACTCACATACTGATAAAGAGTTTTCTTCCAACTAGCTTAGAAGTCCTCTCTTCACTAGTCTCTCAATCCTATTGAGATTAATGTGGCCTAACCGAAGATGCAAAAGATGGGCACTTTCTTTTGGAGAAACTTTTAATCTCTTAGTTTGCGTTTCAGCTGTTTTAAACAATTCGGTGTTCAAAACACTTTTGACCGAATTTGGGTTCAAAACATATAGATTTATTACTCTTGAAAGAAATAGAAATATTTTGTTCTAAGAGGCAGGAAATAGAAACTAGGTTTCTCGTAAACCCAGGAACTATGTACATATTATCCAATAATAAGTACTTCCCGCCAAAGAACAGCTTCACCGTGCCTATTGCTGCAGCTGAGACAACTTCTCCGAATCCAACCCTGAGTGTTATCTCACCCACTTGCAGCCGCTGCCAGGAACTTAATCCTTGAAAAGAAGAGCAAACACTGTTAGTGGCGCCTGAATCCAATATCCAAGTAGAGTCATTACTATCCACTAAACAAGTTTCTATGACAAGTAAATCACATTTACCTGTCATCTTCTTTTCATCAAGGAACTTGGGACAACTCCTTTTCAGGTGTCTGTCCCCGTTGTAGTAGAAACACTTTATGGCAACATCCTTGATTTCTTTGCCTTTTAGGGCAGCAGCGCGGTCAACCATTACTTCCTTCAACTTCTCCTTCTTCCCCTTAAGGCCTGAAGAGTCTACAAACTTTATCCCAGAGGTCGAACCCCTATGAAAAGGTCTTAAGGGAACACTTGCCTCAGCTTCCTGTCCCCTAGTTTGCACCAAGGACTGGAAGATTTGTAGATCGTTGAATAGGACTGTTGAACCGAGAACCTGAGGACCCTCCTCAGTGAGCGCGAACTCTTGGGCGTCATTTACCAAAATCGTGTCTATATTGTTTTTTCACGAAATACTATCGCGGACTAACTTAACGGAAGCTAAAGAAGCGTTAAAAGCGTTTGACATTTTTGTTGCTGAAAAAATAATGAAAAAACTTTGTATTAGTCTCACAAAAACTTTTGAAAATCTAATCGAGTTTTAGCAAATTTTTATCCTATGATCCCTATGTCATTCAAAATTTGCAATGATACCCTAGAGGTTTAGAATGACCGCCACCGTAGGGTAGACAAACCAACTCCTCCTTTAGGACGAGACTTTCTCAACCAGACCCTAATACCAGAATAACTCTTATTCCATTAGGCATCCAGTTACCATTTTTCGGTCTGAATTCATTAACTCTTAACGAATCCTGTGAGTGTCACCCTCAATCTTTAAATTTCCAAGTATCTGTCCAAACAATATCCGTCGTAGGGAGGACTAAGAAGAAAAACCAACAAGGAAATCGTATCCCTTTAGGGAATTCACGGTGTTCCGACTCCCATGATCAAGGCCCTCCGTAGGGATTGTCTGGTCCAGGTCAAACTAGACGGCAGATCATAGGCGTCTCACGGTGTGAATCGAAAGAAGAGACCGTGGGTCCCGTTTTCACAAGTCCCGCTCCCACTTACTATAAGTACTCTCTTCATTCACGTTGATATTGACTCATACAAATGGCATCCGTAGGGGGACGCTCCCATTTGCGCCACGAGGCCGAGCATGGATCTCACGGTGCGAACTTAACGGAGATTTGTGGATGGAAAATTAAATGTATCTCATACACTTTATTTCCTCCCACTCAACACTTTAAAAATTTCGGGATTGACCTAGATAAACCGGCTAAAATTTACCTAAGTCTACCAATATAACTCTTATATTGGATTAGCCTAAGTCTATAATCACATTATTAACTAAGGTCTATGTGAGTAAATTAATTAACTCTTAATTAACGACACTCACGAGAATATAACCTAAGAATCTCCGGACTGAATTCACTCCCGTGTCGGTTTCGAGTGTAGGTGTTCCATAAGCGTCAACTTAAATACCCCAGCCTTAGACAAAACCTTCCTTAGACAGAGTTCCTTATCAGTCTCCATTCAAAGGTCATATTTGATTTTCTAATTCTAATCTTATTAGAACTAGAAAACCTAAGTCTAATTATTCAAGTTCTAAACATTTTAAAACTAATAATTAACTTAGGTTACATGCATTTCTATGTTATAGTGTTTGATCATTCATCACATAAATAATACTAAACTATAACATACATTCATCACATGAATTAAATGCATGCGCATGCTTTTAATTTAAAAATATAACACTTATATTAAATAAATTAAATCATGCAAACATTATATTATAACTCTTATAATATAATCCTATCATGCATACTATATATTATAACTCTTATAATATAAATATGATGCATGAAATGTTTACCCTAAGGTGGGATTTTAAATCTATATGGCATACTCTATGCACATAGAAATAATTAAATCATACATCTCATGCATAAAATAATTAAATAGCAATATTGAACTAGTTTTTGGCACCCTAGGGACATAAAATTAAATTAATTAACATTAATATAACATTTATATTAATATTAACTAAAATAATTAAATAAAATACATTTATAAAAAAATATTTACAAATAAATAAATAATAAAAATAATAAAATGGCAGTTACACAACCCCAGGCTCGAACCGCCGACCACGTACCACGTCCCCAGAAAAATCGCGCTCCACGCCACACTACGCCACGAAGTTGCAACATTGTTATTGCGTTGCAACGCTGTAATGTATAGCGTCACGCCTAGCGTTCTCAACGTTGTGGCGTTGCAACGCCACCGCTAGCGTTGCAATGTTGCACTGCAGCAGCCTCCAGCAGCATGGATGGCATTGCAACGCTGATGAAGAGCGTCGCAACGCTGATGAACTTCAAACAAATAACTTTTGCTATTTTTCACCGAAATCGCCCGTTTTTACTCCGTTTTCTTCACGACAACTCTTGCCACAAACGACACGGAATTACAGACTCGATTTACATTAAAAATGCCCAAAAAACGGGCCCTTACATTGATCTCATCAACTTTAATGTAAATATAAATTATGTGCCAAAAACCGAACACATCTAAAAATGCAAACCATTAACATTCATCTCATGAAAATTAATGTTACCCACCTAATTTTATGAATTCAGAGAATACACAACGAAGAGCAACGATTGGCTCTGATACCATTTGAAGGGATTTTGAATTTCCGCAGCGGAAGACGTTGTGAAACGTCGTTGATCCGTTGTGTAAAACGTGTCTTAAAATTGAATCTATCTCATAGATTCTAGGCTAAACATGCAGATGGGAGAAGAAAACAGTAAGGAAAAATGGTACTTACTTGTTGAAGAACACTTCTTCAATCTTCTTCTCCTCCAGTCACGATCTCTCTCGATCCAACATTCTCCTCGAACAGTGTTTCAAGACACTTCAAAAATGTCTTCTCGGTTGTTCTCGGGAGGTTGAGGGAGAGTGAGTGGGACTCCCTTTGGTTTTGCGTGAGGAGAGAATATTTTGGAGAATTAAGAGAGGATTTGAGAGAGAATTGCTTGGTCTATTTGGATGGAAATCCAAAAAATGGCAAATGACACTTGAGATGCCTTTGAATGCATCCTTTTATAATGGTGTGTGGTGGAGTTAAAACCTCCACCAATTCACCATTTTACCAGAACTATATGATATACAAATTATATTTGCATATCACATAATATAAGGTATCTCATACCTTTTATACAAATCTCATTTGCATAAATGTGGAATTTTAAATTGAATCACATTCAATTTAATTTCCCTCAATTCAATTTCTCCAAATAGCACTAATTAATAAATTAGCCTATACTATAGTTTATTATGAATCTCATTCACATCAAACTATATATTATGTCATGTATATCTCATATAAATTACATAAATACCCAAATAATGAATTTGAACACTTCAAATTCACACCAAACTATAAACCCTCAATTTGTCCAATTTGAGCCAACCGAGGGACCTAATGGACCTACACGTGACGAGCTCAAATGATCCGAGACTAACCTGTCAAACTCTTTGACCCGGTTATTCAACATTCATTAGCTACGGTAACACTCCACTAAAGCCCGTAGCTGCAGTCTCATCACTGTAGGACAAGTTGTGTCCATCGATATAACCAATACCCATGAGTCGACCCTTCATAGGTTGTTCGTAGACACTAATGGGTCAAATTACCGTTTTACCCCTGTGTCTACCTCTTGCTCCTTAAGTCCCACTGCTCCTCTAATGAACAACTACATTGCATGGTCAAACCATAAACAACAACCCTCTCAGGCCAATGAGAGAGTGGGGCCACGTTGTTGAAGCCCTGGAGACAGCACTTAAGTAAGTCTAATAATTCACGGTCCGGTCTTGTACAATCTCATTGCACAGGATGCCCCCACTCGCATGTCAACCACATGAACGAGTCAGATCACCTCGTTTGTATCGAATACAAAGCGGGCCGCATCCATAGCGTATCTAGGATTAGGTCTCCAACCCTATCCATATACTGTAGACCGTTCGGGTCATTAACTCGAACGTGATCCTCCCTTTGTGTCCACTACACACCGTTCAAGTTCTTAGTTCTCTCAGAATGCAATGACCCTGGAGCTTAGTTTATTGGCTTAAGTTTATCAAAAAATGCGAGACACAAAGTTGAAATAAATAACTCTTATTTATTACACAATGCTGAAATAAATAACTCTTATTCATTTACAACTTGGAATATTACAAACTACAAGAGATGAGGACATACATCCCAACAACTTTATTGCAGTATCAAATCTTATATTCCAAGATCTGGATGCTTGTTTCAACCCATAAATGGATCGATTGAGCTTGCAAACTTTTTGCTCCTGACCTTGGGTTATGAACCCTTCGGGCGGAGACATATAGATGCTCTCGTCAAGATTACCATTCAAAAAGGCGGTCTTGGCGGCCATTTGCCAGATATCATAATCATAAAACGCGGCTATGGACAAGAGTATCCTAATAGACTTAAGTATAGCAACAGGGGAAAAAGTTTCTTTATAGTCAACTCCTTCCCTTTGGGTAAAACCCTTTACTACAAGACTATCCTTAAAGGTCTGTACCTTTCCAGTTGCATCCCTCATTCTCTTATAGATCCATTTACACCCTATGGGTCTTACCCCTTCAGGTTGGTCTACAAGTTCCCATACTGAATTGAAGTCCATTGACTCCATTTCAAGGTCCATGGCTTTGATCCATTGATCCATGTCTACGCCATTCATTCCTGTTTATAAGACAATGGATCTTCTACGCCGTCATCAGGTATGACGACTTGAGTTTCAGCTAAACCCAAGTAGCGGTCAGGTTGGGAAACAACCCTCCCACTACGTCGAGGCATTCCCAACGATTGAGAAGGGCGAGACTGATTTAACGTGCTTGCTTCTCCATCAACTTTGGATGAAGGTCCAACATGATCAACAACTCTTGTTGGTTCATCTGTAGCTTCATTTAGCACTGATTTACTATGCGGTTTGTGGTTCTTCATGTGATCTTCCTCCAAGAAAGTGGTGTTTGTCGATACAATCACCTTGTTTTCTTGGGGTCGTAGAAAAGACCACCTCTCGTTCCATTGGGATAGCCAACAAATTGGTATAATCTTGAACGAGGTTCTCGTTTCTTTGGGTTTATCACTAGCACGTGTGTCGGACAATCCCAAATCTTGAAGTTTTGTAAACTAGGTTTATTCCCCTTCCACAAGTAAAAAGGTGTTTCTGAAACACTTTTTGATGGAATAGTGTTGAAGATTTGAACTGCAGTCTCTACTGCGTATCCCCAAAACGAGACAGGCAATTGAGCATAGCTCATCATAGAACGAACCATGTCCAACAAGGTTCTATTTCTCCTTTCTTACACACCATTTTGTTGTGGTGTATTAGATGCTGAGATTTGAGATTTAATTCCATGTTCTATCATATAGTCCTGGAATCTCAAATCCATATACTCTCCAACTCGATCGGATCAAAGTGTTTTAATGGTTTTCCCTAATGCATTCTCTACTTCAGCCTCATACTCTTTGAACTTTTCAAGAGCCTCAGACTTGTGATGCATTAGGTATAGATAACCATACCTCGAATAATTATCTATGAAAGAGATGAAATATTCGTACCCTCCTCGAGTTTTAACATTCACTAGACCACAAAAATCCGAATGTATAAGTTCTAAGCACTCTATGGCTCTGTAACCTTTTCCAGTAAAAGGCCGCTTGGTCATTTTACCTTCCAAGCATGATTCGCTAGGTGGTAAAGAATCATCTTCTAACTTGTTTAGAAGTCCATTCTTAAATAATCTCTCAATCCGGTTGAGATTTATATGACCAAGTCTAAGATGCCATAGATAGGTATTATTTTGAGAAATTCTTTGCCTTTTACTTTGAGTATTAGCAATCTTAAACATCTCATGATTCAAAATTGCTTTAGTTCTATTCGGTTTAAGTACATATAAGCCGTTTTCTAGTTTAGCAGAACAAACATTGACACCCTTTTTTAAAATGAACGCTTCATTAAAAGAAAAGGAAATACAATATCCAAGTTCTATTAAACAAGAGATAGAAATTAAGTTGCTCTTAATCTTAGGAACTATATACAGATTTTCTAAAAATAAAATCTATCTCTAAAAAAAAGCTTGGCATCTCCCACTTCACGAGCCGAGACGACGTCTCCCGTTCCGACCCTGAGCGTCATTTCACCCTCTTCGAGCTCCTTGAAGGAACTAGTTTTCTGAAACGAAGAGCAAACGTTATTAGTGACTCCTTAATCAAGTATCCAGGTAAAATCATCATTTTCCACTAAGCATGTTTCAAGAACAAGTAAATCAGATTTACCTTTCTTCTCTTTAAGCTCAATCTCTGCAGTAGCAGAAGCTTTCCCTTTTCCTCCTTTCCTCTTCTTCTGAGTCTTCTTAATCCTAGAAGATGAACCGCAGGGCTTGGTTCCAGAGGATGAACCCATCTGGAGCCTTTTGAAATGGGCAAAGTAATTTGCCTCTCCATCAACCTGTCCCTTATCATCCATAAGAGACTGGTAAGTCTGCAGTTCATTTAGGAGGGTTATACTCCTTTTTGTTCATCTCCGCATTGCTACGGAATGGCTGAAAACTCTTCGAAAGAGATTCTAGGATGAAGAATACCGGACTTTGCTCATCCAAGACCGCTCCGTTCATTTCGGCCACGTTGAAGTAAACTATAAGATCGAGAACATGTTCTCTCACTGAAGTTCCCTCCTTCATGCGCGCATTATAAACGTACTTGAGGGATTTGTGTCGAATTTGTTAAGACAGTTGTCCCGACAAACTCTGCAGATAACCCATGATCTCATTAGCTGAGACCATACCCTCCAACTTCCTGGACAAAACATCAGATATGCCAGCAAGGGTATAGACCTTGGCCTTTTCATTGGCCTTGGACCAGTGGACAAACGCATCCTTAACTGATTGACGTGCGTTTTGAGCAGAGACCTGAGGACATTTCTCAGTCAGTACAAATCGTAGGTCGTCAACAAAAAGAATCGCATCTAGGTTGGTCTTCCACGCAGTAAAGTTTTCACCAGTTCAACGTTCACTTTTGAGTAAGGCTATATATGAGGACGACATGCTGAAAATCGAAAATAGTTCTAATTAGTTATGCCTTTTAACCCATTTAAAAACCAATCAAATTTAGCAAAATTATTAAAGAACCCCAGTGTTTAAACTAAACCGATTGTTTAAATTAAACCTTTAATTTTGCAACGATATTTCAAGGGTTTAGAAAAAAATTCCATTAGGCGGTTAGTCATCCCTCCCTCGAATTGAGACTTTCTCAGCTAATTCTCACTACCAGAACATCTCATGTCCCAATTGTCCTTAGCTACCGTTTGTTTGGTCAAAAACTTGTTAACTAGCTTAACTCATCCCGTAAATGTGACCCTACCATTTTCAGATCCAATAAGTCCGAGCCGACAGGCTACTATTAAGAAAGGCAATTGTTGGCAAATTACCTAAGAGACACTATCCATTTCTGGAGTTCGCGGTGTTCTGATCCCTATAGTCAGGCCCTCCGTAGGGTTTGGCTGTTCAAGGACAACCTAACAGGCGGACTATAAAAATCTCACGGTGCGACTTAATGGAGGAGACCGTAGGATACGTTGACATGCATCCTGCTCTCATTTACTATGGATACTTCCCTCATTCCCCTTGGTATTGAACCATGCAAACACTTACCGTAGAGGGACACCCTATTGACGTCACGTAGCCGAGCATGGAACTCACGGTGTGAACTCGTGAGGACGTGAGAGTAAACTCGATGCAAACATCTCATTTTCTCCCACTGAAGCTCATAAGAATAAGGTATAGGTTTAACTTAGTTGGATTATGGCTAAAAGAATCTATCTAAGTCTATGCCTATTAAAACTATTAGAACTAGGTCTTTTAACCTTGTGTCTAGGTGAATAAACATTGCAATTACGTAGATATAAAATAGAACTAAGGTTAATTAAACTCAAGCTCCGGGTCAGTTCTCAGGTAGGAGGTGTTCCGTTAACCGTCAGCTTAAGTACCCCCAACCTTAGACAGAACATCACTAATAGAGTTCCCTTATAACCAAATTCCTAATGTCCTACTATATTTTAAACTATTTAAAATACTATGTAAGACTAGCTTCTAATCCTATTAGAAATTAAAACTTAGGTCTAAATTAATTTTAAACAATTTAAAACTAATTTAATTTTACCCAAGTTCCTATGTTTGCATGCATTTCTTTGTTATAGGTTATGGTTTCTAAAACCCCTTTAATTTATAACACTCATAAATTTTAATAATTAACCTATGACAAAAAACTATATTATAAAACAAACAATTATTTTTCTAATTGAAATTATAAAACAAATATTCAACTAATTGAATAATTAAATTACTTAAATAAAATAAAAATTATTTTAAACTAAGTAATTTCATGCTCCATGCAACTTATTTTCCACATTTATTTAATTATAACAATTATAATAAATTCATATGAAAAATAAATTAAGTCATGCATTTCTACAATATTTATATAACAATTAATTACAAATAAAATGCATGAACATGCTTATCCTAAGGTGGGAAAAATTCTAAATGACATTCATAAAGAAATACAGCTGTAAAACTGGAATAATTTGGCCCCTAAAGTGCAAAAAAAAAAAAAAAAATACTCTAATTTTATTACAAGAACTGGTCCAAAACACATTGAACCGGGCTCGAACTGCTCGAACCAGACCAAAAACCCACCAAATTGCTCGAACCGACCTGCAGAAACAGGATTGGCGTCATGGCGTTGCAACGCCGACTTTGTCCGCACGCGAGTCTGCTATCGGGGTAGCGTTGCAGCGCTGAGGGGCAGCGTTGCAACGCTACTGACACCTAGAGCTCCCTCGTCGATAAGGAGGTCTGGTGTTGCGACGCCGTCCCTCAGCGTTGCAACACTGATGAACGATGTTGGAACACTGCGATAGCGTTGCAACGTTGTTGCTTCGGCAACAACTTTCTCCTTCGAACACAACAACTTCAAACTTCAATTTCTCCATCGATACTCAACCGAAAAGCACAAAACTGGTCCCGAACGACTTTTGACTCGATTACCGACTCGATAATGCACTTAATTTCTCAAAAACACAGGGGCCTTTACATTTAAATTTTATCAAATCAATAAAAATGTAAGGCCAAATATTCCTAAAAAGTTTCACAGCAAACCAAATGCAATTCTCACCAAATCAACGCAATATTGTTTCAACTTAAACAAATCAAGCATTGCTCGGATACCAATTGATGGAGATCTAATCCCCTTAAGCAGCGGAAATGAGTTTGGAATCATAATTACAAGTTTATTTTTGTTGAAAAGCAAAAACCAGTACATTGAAAATAACAGAGATAAACACTCATTTCTAGTCTAGTTAGACATGGAAATCATGCATACAAACATTTTGTAGGAATTAAATAAACTAAATGGGAATCATAACTACCTTTGTAGTTTTTCTCAACAGCAACTCCTTGCTCCTTAAGGTGATTCTCTAGTAATTCAGCAACAAAGAGAAAATCCTTTGTCCTCCTCCAAGCAAGACACTACCAGTAGTGAGCACCTCCTATGACTATGAGTTTCTACTTAGATCTTCCTTAGGTGGGAAGGATCCAACAATTGGAGAATGCGAGAGGGAATATGAGAGAAAGTTTCTATTTTGGCAATTAACAATTGCACAGTGCAAAAAATCGATCTTCCAACCATTCTCCCATAAGAGAAAAGGCCTTATCTCGGGGGGACAACTTCCCCAACTTCCTATCGATAGGGAGTTGGAGGGAAGTGGGGAACGTGTCCTCCTGACACGTTCCCATTAATTAAAATTAAATTATAATCATAATTAATATAATTAATTATTATATATATTAATTAAATCATATTTAATTAATCAAATTAAATATCTTATATTTAATTAAGATTGAATCATATTCAATCATATTTTTCCCTCTAACCTATAGTTTGAATGTACATCTACTATACATTA
Source organism: Trichosanthes cucumerina (assembly GCA_036507285.1). Classification (NCBI taxonomy): domain Eukaryota; kingdom Viridiplantae; phylum Streptophyta; class Magnoliopsida; order Cucurbitales; family Cucurbitaceae; genus Trichosanthes; species Trichosanthes cucumerina. Next base: position 58,564,908 of record CM071838.1, read on the forward strand.
AATTTTAACCTATAGTTTTCAAATATAAATCACATTCACATTTGAATTTAATATTTTAACTTCTTCAAATATTTAATTCTATCATTTAATTTAATATGAATCATATTGACATTAAATTTATAATATATAGTTCCATAACTATATATTATATCGTATCTATATACATTAAGTTTATTCCCTTATGAATTTGAACATTTCAAATTCAAACGATCTAAGAACCCTTTACAAGCTAGAAGGTGGACCTAATGGACCTACAGATCAGAAGCTCCAACGATACGAGGTTACTCGGTTAATCTCATTTACCTCCTAATCAACATTCGTTAACTGCGGGAACACTCCACTAAAGTCCCGCAGCTGCACTCTTCTCACTGCACATATATTTATTTGTCCATGGATATTGACCAATAACAGCAAGTCAATCCTTCACGAATATTCGTAACACCAGCTGTGTCAAATTACCGTTTTACCCCTGGGTTACATCTTGTACCTTAAGTATCAGTGCTCCTCTAATGAACAATTTCTTTGTGGTCCTACCAACAAACAGAGTCCCTCTCGGGCCAATTAGAGGGTCGGACCCTTTGTTCAAGTCCTGGAGACACCACTTAAGGGAACATTCCTCTACTTACCCTTGTAGGCGGGAAGGAGTGAATTCCATCGTGTTAAGTTAAGTTCACAGCTGCTCCCTCGGTCTTGTCCCCAAGAAGGTAGGCATATTGAGTCGGGGAATCTGGCAACTCTCACTCATAATAGTCAAACGACAATTCTTCGCAAATAGGAGCTCGTAACCTGCTCAGGATTGAGATCAAGTGGCCCAGGTCATCCTAGTGAAATAGAAACCCAATTAGTCAATGGAGTTACATCTAGAGGTTACTATTTCGTGGTTCGGTCTTATGTAATCTCATTACATAGGATATCCTCACTCACATGTCATCTACACGAACACGTTAGGATCACAGTTTTTGTATCATATACGAAGTGAGTCACATTCATAGTTTTACCAGGGTAAGGTACCCAAACCTTATCCCTTAACTATAGACCCTTTAGGTTGTATCTCGAACCGAGATCCTTTATATGTACACTACATTCAGTTAAAGATACATTTTACAACCTTGGATGTTTAGTTTATTGGATTTCGGGTTAAAACAAAGGAAATTTCGTAGATAATGAACAATAACGCTTTATAGAAGTAATAACAGTTTATTACAATAATTAGAACAAAATTACAAACTACGAGTTTTAGGGCACAAACCCCAATAGGAGAGATAGGATGGTAATTTCCATCTTCTTTCCCTATAAATAGTAGCATAAGAAGTGATTTTCACATACAACCCTAGAGTTGTATTTTGTGTTGGAAAGAGTTCCAAACAAAACTTCTCTCAAACCTCCACATCTAAACCTAAAGGAACCCACCTTCCTCCCTCACCTAGAGAACAACAGAAAAGATCTAGTGGTGAATCTTCACATATGTCGTGTCCGCATTGCTGAGATCCTGATCGTTGGAGAAGGAGCTCGTGAAGAAAGTGTTCTTCAAAGGTAAAATTCTTGCTGTCGTAAGTTTTAATGCATGCTTAATCTTTAGAATTTAGTTCTTGTTATAGATCTATGTAATGAAATCATGAACACGCGATTCACAATCGCTTCCGCTGCGAGATTCGATCTCTTCAATTGGTATCAGAGCGCCAATTGTGTTCTTGATTTTGTTTTGGATTTATCAACAACAAAGGTGAGATTTACTGATTTCATGAGATGAATGTTCAGTTTGCATAATTAGATGTTTTCATTTTTGGCACATACTTTATATATTTTTCGTTGAATTGTTCAATGTAAGGGCCTATTATTTTGGGCATATATTTATGAAAATCTAGTTGAGACGAGGAGGCGAGGAGGCGTCACCGTTGCAACGCCAAAGCAAAAATGTGTGCAGCTGGAACGAATCGGCGTTGCAACGTTGTCCTCATCGTTGCAACGCCCCTGGAGTAACGCGCACCTCACCAACAGGCAGAAATGTTTTTTTAATATTATTTAATATATAAAAATGTTTTTATTTTAATTAATATTAATATTATTAATTTTAACTAATATAATTAGATTATATTAATTGAAGTTAATTTTAGGGTGCCAAAAATGGTCTAATTTGGCTATTTAATTTATGCAATTGTTGTATAATTATTGCCACACATAATGTATGCTTTTATTTAGATATCCCACCTTAAGTTAAGCATTTACATGCATCATTTATAATATAAAGTATTATATTATATAGTTTGCATGAATAATTAGTATAAGGTGTTATATTAATTTTTGGACAACATTTACATGCATATTTTTCATGAGATGAATGTGTTATGTATGTTTTATTATTCATGTGATGAATGATCAAGCATAATAACATAGAATTGCATTTCACCTAAGGTTAAATTCATTAGTTTTAAAATATTTAGAACATGAAATTAATAGACCTTAGGTTATCTAGTTCTAATTAGAATAGAATTAGGAACCATGTAATTTATAAACAATGACTAAAAGAGGAACTCTGTCTAAAGAAGGTTCTGTCTAGGCTGTGGTATTTAAGTTGCAGAAACGGAACACCCCTACCTGGAAACTGACCTAGGAGTAAATTTTAATTTGAGGGTTTAAAATTATAGTAGCGTCAGCGGGTTTATTAAGGGTTAATAAACTGGAAATCCTAGGTTTAATATAAAGAGTTATATTAGCAAACATAGGATAAAATCAATATAAGAGTTATCTTGATTATCAATATAAGAGTTATATTGATAAGTTTAGGTAAACCCATTAGTCGGGTTGAACCTAGGTCAATTTTGTTGGGATGTATGTCCTCATCTCGTGTAGTTTGTAATATTCCAAGTTGTAAATGAATAAGAGTTATTTATTTCAACATTGTGTAATAAATAAGAGTTATTTATTTAAACTTTGTGTCTTGCATTTTTTAAAAAACTTAATCCAATAAACTAAGCTCCAGGGTCATTGCATTATGAGAGAACTAAGAACTTGAACGGTGTGTAGTGGACACATAGGGAGGATCACGTTCGAGTTAATGACCTAAACGGTCTACAGTACATGGATGGGGTTGGGGACCTAATCCTGGATACACTGTGGATGTGGCCAGCTTTGTATTAGATACAAAAGAGGTGATCTGACTCGTTCATGTGGTTGATATGCGAGTGAAGGCATCCTGTGTAATGAGATTGTACAAGACCGGACCGTCGATTATTAGACTTACTGATCTAACACCGTTCACAGTATAGGGCTAATAATTTAATAGATGACCATTAGTGAATCGACCTTAATCCTGAGCGAGTCACGGATTCCTGTCTGCGGGGGTCAGTCCTTTGACTAGTAAGGGTGTGGGTTGCCACTGTTCCTCGCCCAATCTGCCTATCTTCTCAGGGACAGGACCACGTGGGGCGCTGGGAACTTGACACGCAATAAGGAATTCACTCATTCCCGACTTAGGGAAACTAGAGGGGTTGTTCCCTTAAGTGCTGTCTTCAGGGCTTCAACAACGGGGCCCCACTCTCTTATTGGCCTGAGAGGGTTGTTGTTTATGGTTGGACCATGCAACGTAGTTGTACATTAGAGGAGCAGTGGGACTTAAGGAGCAAGAGGTAGACACAGGAGTAAAACGGTAATTTGACCCATTAGTGTCTACGAACAACCTGTGAAGGGTCGACTCATGGGTATTGATTATATCGTGGGACACAACTTATTCTACTGTGATGAGAGTGCAGCTAAGGGCTTTAGTAGAGTGTTACCGTAGCTAATGAATGTTGAATAACCGGGTCAAAGAGTTTGACAAGTTAGTCTCGGATCATTGGAGCTTGTCACGTGTAGGTCCATTAGGTCCCTCGGTTGGCTCAAATTTGACAAATTGAGGGTTTAAAGTTTGGTGTGAATTTGAAGTGTTCAAATTCATTATTTGGGTATTTATGTCATTTATATGAGATATAGATGACATAATATATAGTTTGATGTGAATGAGATTCATAATAAACCATAGTATAACCTAATTGATTAATTAGTGCTATTTTGGGAAATTGAATTGAGTGAAATTCAATTGAATGTGATTCAATTTATAATTCCACATTTATGCAAATGAGATTTGCATAATAAGGTATGAGATACCTTATATTATATAATATGCAAATATGATTTGTATATTATATAGATGTGGTAAAATGGTGATTGAGTGGAGATGGTAACTCCACATCTCACCATTATTTAAAGGCTTTGCAAGAAGCCTTTGGTCTTCTTCTTGCTATTTTTTGGATTTCCATCCAAAGAGAGCATGAATTTTTCTCTCTAGAACTCTCTCAATTCTCCAAAATTCTCTCCTCACCCAAAACCAAAGGGAGTCCCACACACTCTCCCTCAACCTCTCGAGAACAACCGAGAAGACCCTTTGGAGGTATTTCCATGTTTGGATCGAGGGTCGTGTTCGAGCAGTTTGTTTGTTCAAGAGAGATCGTGACCGGAAAAGGAGAAAACGTTGAAGAAGAGTTCTTCAAGAGGTTAGTATGTCACACCCCCTCCCAAACTACCTGCTAACTTAGTCCGGCAGACGACGTGAAGCCAACGGTCATCGTTCACCTTTCTAACGATACCTGTTGACACTGCTTTACCTGATAAGCATATTATACTTGTATAAGAAATACTTTAAACATAACACAACGGAATATTGACAATTACGTAACCTACGTAAGGAGTAACCCTACTTATGACTCTCTGGAAAACTGGAACGGATGTGAACATCACAACCAAAAACATACCCAACCATGGTTTACACAACCACAACCTAGAATGTACACATAAACATAACTTCATAGTCTTTCTACTATACATATAGACTTCCTATACAGCTCCATCCACGTACAACATATCAAACTTATGGAGCTTCCAGCAAACTATGGCAGGTTATCAGGCACCGGGAGCTCGATCTCTACCTGAAAAGTAGAAAAAACACTGAAAGAATGAGCTAAGAAGCTCAGTGAGTGACTTGAGTTTAAAAGAAAACTATTAACTCGTAAATCATATCACCTGGCCATCTATGAGCATATGCATCTGTAATCAAACGTTAAAAGTACTGTGTAATCATAATAGCTTTTCAGAAAACCAACAAGTATGTCGTTAAAATCTCGTAAGGCATATGAATGAAAGAAATCCTTTTAAAACATGTCACAATCCACGTGCGTAGGGCACACCCTGTACAATCAATATTTACTCTACGATGTAGTGCGGCCCGCCCAGCACTTCCATCGTTCTTGTCGTAGTGGGGCCCGCCCAACACTCACGACAGCATTGTTGTCACGGAGTACACTCAACGTCGACAACAGAAAATGACCTGTGTGGACACGGTACTATATAGCCTCGGGCTCAATGTCTCAGTCATTTACTCATTCAAGACTCAGAAAAACACATAAAAACATTTAAACATGCCTGCTTATCTTCTCTTTCATAAAACTCAAGCTTACTCAGCTTGTTCATAAAAGTGAAAAACTTTAAAACATACTTGCTAGTACATACTTGCTCAAAATCATAACATTTCCATAAATTTCGGCAATCATTAGACATATGCTCATGTATAAATTTCTTCAAGACATTTAGGCTCACAACGAGCACTTGAAATCATTTCTTAGAAAATATGAATACTCATAAACATGTGTTTCAAGGAAAACATTAAGCATTGAAACCATTTCGTTTTAGCAAAACCTTGCATTTTCATAAGCATAATACAAGCCTATAAACCATTTTCGAGGTTCGTTTTGTCACTCACCGTGTTAGAACTAAAATCTTGGCCCGTACACTCGACCTATCTCCTCTTGGACTGCCAAACAAACCAAAACCATGTTTTAGAACCTCGAGCTCATGGTTTTTAACCTTAAAACTACAAGGAAACACTCCAACCAATTTCCCAGCATTTTACAGATTTTATACCCTGTCTTCAAACAGTCATAACTTCTTCAGTACTAATCCAAAAATATTGTAATTTATACCAAACTCTTCCTTTTTGAACCCTCTAAAACTCTTATGAAGGTCCTAAATTGAGATTCCCAACGGATTTATTCAAAAATACCTCGAAAGCTTCTTCCCCAGGAACTAACTTCTGCTATTCCAGATTCGATTTCCTGTTGCAACCCGAAAACTAACTTCTGCTTCTTCCCCAGGAACTAACTTCTGCTATTCCAGAGGCTTCTCGGATTTGACAGCAAAATTTGTCATCTGCCTTCCTCTTCACAAAACAGTAAGTTAACTTCAGAATTTGCTCGAGCGCCCTTCATGAACTTTGTTCAAAAATGAATTAGCTTTCGAGAAAACTAAACCTCAACCCTTACCTCTTCTTGTTGAGCTCGAAATGAACACAATAGCAGAACATGGTTGAATTGATCACATAATTCCATAGAACTTGAGTAATTCTTCTCTCTTCTTCTTCAATCCCAAAACCAGAGCTTTTCTCCTTCTTCATCTCTCTTCAGTTCTCCCTCTCGAAGCTAGACTTTTGGTTTTGTGGAAAATAAGAAAGAAATGAGTTTAAAAGGAACTTAAAATGATTTTTTTTAAAAAAAAACAAATGGTGAGGCAAAACTTGTCTTTTTCCCTTTTTGCTTTTGCTTTTTTCTTTTTTTAAACCTCTCCTTTATCTCTTTCTTTCTTTTCTTTTCTTTTCTAAACAAAACAAAACATAATATAATAAATATTTCTTTCATTTTCTTTGATTCATTCTTTTTAAAGCAAAGCAAACCAAAATGGTCTAAGCTTTTCCTTCCTTGTTTTCCTTTTATCTTTCACTTCATTTCTTTTCTTTTTAAAACAAGGAATACCAAGTTTTAAACATTCATTTCTTCTTTCCTTTTTAAGGAAAATTCCAAAGAGAGATCTCGGATTTACAACTTACCTCCCCCTTAAGAAATTTCGTCCTCGAAATTTAGTAGTCCTTAGGTGAAAATCGTTGGATACTTCTTCCACATTTGGTCCTCTAGTTCCCAGGTTGCCTCCTCCACTCCGTGATGTTTCCATCAAACCTTCACGAGTGGAATCGTCTTGTTTCTCAAAACTTGTTCTTTTCTGTCGAGGATTTGAACTGCATTCTCTAAGTAACACATGACTTCTTTCAGCTCAACTGGTTGCGCTTGCAACACATGAGTCTGATCTGAAATATACTTCTTCAATATGGACACATGAAAAACATCATGTACTCGAGATAGTTCTGCTGGCAACTCTAGTTTGTAGGTTGCTGACCCAACTCGTCCCGTTATTTGGTAAGGACTAGTATATCAAGGACTTAGCTTACCTTTCATGCCGAAGCGAATGACACCTCTCCACAGAGATAACTTCAAGAAAACTTGATCTCCGACTTGGAATTCTAAGTCCTTTCATCGCTTATCTGCGTAATACTTTTGACGATCTTGTGCTATCTTCAAATTCTCCCTGATTACCTTAAAATTGTCCGTAGTAACTTGTACCAACTCAAGACCAATTAGCTTTCGCTCTCCTACCTCGTTCCAACATATAGGCGTTCTACACGGTATTCCATATAGAGCCTCAAGTGGTGCCATGCAAATACTAGACTGCTAGCTGTTATTATAAGCGAACTACATAAGTGATAGGTATGTAACCCAACTTCCCTTAATTTGAAGGATACATGCTCTCAACATGTCTGGATGGTCCTCTCTGACTGACCATCTATCTAAGGATGGAACGCTGTGCAAAAACTGAGCTTTGTCCCCATAGTTTTCTGTAATCTAGGCCAAAATATAGAAGTAAATCTCGGGTCCCTATCTGAAACTATGGACATTGGCACTCCATATTGACTCACAATTCTGTCGACGTATAGCTTAGCAAGCTGATCAAGCGTAGATGTCACTTTAATCGGTATAAACCATGCTATCTTAGTGAGTCTATCCACTATTACCCAAATACCATCATGTCTACTTGAAGTACGTGATAGTCTAAACAGAAAATCCATAGTGATATGCTCCCATTTCCATTCCGGCACTGGCAATGGATTAAGGAGTCCTTCTGGTCTCTGTCTAACTGGTTTAGCCTATTGGCAGATCAAACATCTATCAACATATTCAGCTATCTCCCGCTTCATCCCAGGCCACCAATACGTCCCCTTCAAAGTTTTATACATTTTGGTGCTTCCTAGATGCATAGCGTAAGCTGAACTGTGAGCTTCCTCGAGAATAACATCTTTAAGCTCACTAACACTCGGGACACATAATCTTCTCTGCTGAACTATGGTTCCATCTGTTCTAATTTTGAATTATGCCTCTGGGCCCTGTTTGGACATTCAAAACATTTCTTGTAAACTACTATTCTCTGGTTGTCTTCTCACAATCCCTGCTACGAGTGAAGACTTGATCTGGAATTGAGCTAAAAGACTCCCTGAACTTTCTGCAGTTACAACTGCCTTAGAATCCCTTAGAGTACTTAAAAATGTTGCTCGAATACCACACAAGGCATCGCTAGGAAGTCTTGACTTCCTGCTCAATGCATCTGCTACCACATTCACCTTACCAGGATGGTATTCTTTAGTACAATCATAATCTTTAATCTGTTCTAACTATCTTCTCTGTCTCATAATAAACTTTCTTTAATCAAAGATATACTTCAGACTCTTATGATTTGTAAAAAATGACACCTCTCACCAAACGAGTAATGTCTCTAGACCTTCACTGCTAGAACAACTGCTGCTAACTCAAGATCGTGGGTAGGGTAATTACACTCGTGCTTTTCAAATGCTTTAACGCATAACCTATTACTTTTCCTTCTTGCAGGAACACACACCCTAATCCTTGTCCTGAAGCATAACAGTAAATCACATATTCTTTTTCCGTTACAGGAAGTGTTAGAATAGGTACTGTCATCAACCTTGTATTCAGCTCTTGAAAAACTATGTTCACACTTATCTGACCATTAAAACTTAACATTCTTTCTCGTTAAAGCTGTTAAGGGTAATGCTAATCGTGAGAAATTCTCAACAAACCATTTGTAGTATCCTGCAAGCCTAGGAAACTACATACCTCTGTCGCATTAGCTGGTCTCTCTAAGTTTATCATAACCTTTACTTTATGTAGATCCATACCAACTTCATTTGTTGAAACAACTTACCCCAAACACTACCTGATTCAACAAAAGCTCACATTTGGTGAATTTAGCGTACAATTGTTTATCGCGTAGTGTTTGTAGAATAATACTCATGTGTTCCTCGTGGGCTTTCCTGTTAACCGAATAAACTAGTATATCATCATTGAATACTATCACAAACTTATCCAAACACTGGTGGAAAACCTGTCCATGAGGTCCATGAAAACTGCTAGTGCATTGTTAAACCGAATGGCATTACTAAACACTCATATTGCTCGTACCTCATTCTGAATTATGTCTTAGGAATGTCTGATTCTCTGACCTTAAACTGATGATATCCTGATCTTAAATCAATCTTACAAAACACCGATGCACCTCTTAATTGGTCAAACAAGTCATCTATTCAGGGTAAAGGATACTTGTTACGTATCGTGACTTTGTTTAATTGTGTATAATAAATGCATAAACTAAGGGTACCATCTTTCTTCTTCACAAATAACACTAGAGCTCCCCAAGGCGATACACTAGGTCTGATGTATCCCTTATCAACTAATTCTTGTAATTACATCTTTAGCTCCTTGAGTTCACTTAGAGCCATTCTATACGGCGCTTGCGAAATAGGTGCTAATCCTGGTAACAGCTCAATAGCGAACTCAACTACCCTATCAGGTGGCAATCCAGACAGATCTGCTAGAAAAACATCAAGAAATTTACTCACAACAAGAGCATTTTCTGGTTTTAGCTTTTCTTCCTGCACCTCTACTACATGTGCAAGAAATGTCATGCAACCTTTCCTCAATAACTTCTCAGCTTTAATGCTGAAATCAAACTTGTAGGGATAATCTTTCTTTCATCCCACAAAACCACTTCAGCTAATCCTGGTTTCTTGAAAAGAACTTCCTTTATATGGCAATCTTTGGAAGCATAATGAGTAAATAAGAAATCCATCCTTAAGATTGCATCTTACACTTGAAAGTCTAGTGGAAGAAGATCCACTAACATATTGAGACCTTCTACTAAGACCTCACAGTCCCGCAACACTGCATTGACTAGTACACATCACCAACTAAAGTGTATATAACTAACCTTTTACATAAAGGTTCTAGTTTCCCATTCAACTTAGTCAAGAACATACTAAAAACAAAGAAATGTGTAGCACCTGGTTCTATTAAAAAACGTGCAGGTACATTACAAATAGTAATCGTACCAGTAATGACATCTGGTGCATCTTCTGCTTCTTACTGAGTCATAGCGTAGAGCTTTTCCGTGTTGCCTAGGTCTCCCTACAACTCTCTTTAGTCTAACACCGCTGGTGCCCTCTCTGCAATCTTGCTGCTAATCAAACTAACTAACTAGGTCCTCTTTAACTTTGCCTCTGATAGGCACTACCCACATTCATCTGCCTCGATGCCCGACTACTAGCTCGATTCTTAAAGTCTTATTGACTTGAAAACATTTACTCTGGGTGTGAACCTCCTCGGTTCACGAACTCAGTAACTGCTTGTTGTCGAAGCCCCGCAACTAGGCTCCATTACTAATTGAACCTCTACTATACTCTGCTTAACACGTAGAGCAGTCGCTATTAGCTGAGAAAAGTCAGTCCACTTAGAAATAGCTATAACTGGGTACGTATCTCAGGATGTAATCCTCTTTCAAACCTTCGACATTTGTCACTCTCAGATGCCACATTCACATCAGCATACCGTGATAGTTCGATATACCTTCTCCCGTACTCAGCCACTGAGAGTGACCCTTGCTTCAATTCTAAACGTTCATCCCTCTTTGCCTCACAGTACGTGTTAGGGTAATACTTGTCTTCGAATATGCTTTTAAAAGTTTGCCAGTCTAAGTACGTGCATTAACACACCTGGCTAATATTGGTTTCCATCATCCTTCTGCCTCCTTCAGTCGCAAGAATGTGGCCAACTTGACTTTCCGCTTCTCAAAGCAACTCATCACATCAAAACATTTATCAAGCTTATTCAACCAAACCTCTGGTTCAGCTGGATCTTTGGAACCCTCAAACACTATGGCTCCTAATTCTTTTAGGTGATCTATTCAATATGTCTTGTCTGGATTACTTAGCCCTGCTCTCTATGGCTTACCTACCTCCTGTGAGGAATTAGCATGCTGCTTAAATCTGGCCCTTATCTGGACTCTCGGGGCACTAGATCCCCACTGGGATTGATCTTGGGTAGGATCCTGCGTCCCGTCCTGATCCTGCCTGCACCGTCTGCTAGTACGTGGTGGCACGACTTCTCTAACATATCAACATACTAGACATGTAATGAATACTCTCAAATGCACAATTCTAGACTTGTGTTCACATTCTAGTCCTGACTGGACTTACTATTATCCTTACTTGGATCATGCTCTGCTAGTTCTATTGAACTAACTCAATAACTTGCTATTTATTTTTCAGTTTCTTCTAGAGCTAACTTGCTCTGTCTTATTCCCCATGGAGCTAACTGCTCTGATACCAAGTAATCACACCCCCTCCCGAACTACCTGCTAACTTAGCTCGGCAGACGGCGTGAAGCCAACGGTCATCGTTCACCTTTCTAACGATACCTATTGACCCTGCTTTACCTGATAAGCATATTATACTTGTATAAGAAATATTTTAAACATAACACAGCGGAATATTGACAATTACGTAACCTACGTAAGGAGTAACCCTACTTAAGACTCTCTGGAAAACTGGAACGGATGTGAACATCACAACCAAAAACATACCCAACCATGGTTTACACAACCACAACCTAGAATGTACACATAAACATAACTTCATAGTCTTTCTACTATACATATAGACTTCCTATACAACTCCACCCACGTACAACATATCAAACTTGTGGAGCTTCCAGTAAACTATGACAGGTTATCAGGCACCGGGAGCTCGATCTCTACCTGAAAAGTGGGAAAAACATGTCACAATCCACGTCTTTGTCGTGGATTGTGACATGTTTTTGTCGTAGTGGGGCCTGCCCAGCACTCACGACAACATTGTTGTCACGGAGTACACTCAACGTCGACAACAGAAAATGACCTGTGTGCACACGGTACTATATAGCCTCGGGCTCAATGTCTCAGTCATTTACTCATTCAAGACTCAGAAAAACACATAAAAACATTTAAACATGCCTGCTTATCTTCTCTTTCATAAAACTCAAGCTTACTCAAACTTTGTTCATAAATGAAAAACTTTAAAACATACTTGCTAGTACATACTTGCTCAAAATCATAACATTTCCATAAATTTCGGCAATCATTAGACATATGCTCATGTATAAATTTCTTCAAGACATTTATGCTCACAACGAGCACTTGAAATCATTTCTTGGAAAATATGAATACTCATAAACATGTGTTTCAAGGAAAACATTAAGCATTGAAACCATTTCGTTTTAGCAAAATCTTGCATTTTCATAAGCATAATACAAGCCTATAAACCATTTTCGAGGTTTGTTTTGTCACTCACCGTGTTAGAACTAGAACCTTGGCTCGTACACTCGACCTATCTCCTCTTGGACTGCCAAACAAACCAAAACCATGTTTTAGAACCTCGAGCTCATGGTTTTTAACCTTAAAACTACAAGAAAACACTCCAACTAATTTCCCAGCATTTTACAGATTTTATACCTTGTCTTCAAACAATCATAACTTCTTCAGTACTAATCCAAAAATAATGTAATTTATACCACACTCTTTCTTTTTGAACGCTCTAAAACTCTTATGAAGACATGAAATTGAGATTCCCAACGGATTTGTTCGAAAATACCTCGAAAGCGTCTTCCCCAGGAACTAACTTCTGCTATTCCAGATTCGATTTCCTGCTGCAACCCGAAATTTGACCTGATATTTACAACATCTTCCAATCATTTTCTATTAACGATTTCTTCACGAAAGATGTAGGAAATGAAATAAGCTTTCCATCCATACCTATTAGAGCTTCTGATTCCAACTCTATAGATCACGACAACCAAAACATCAGAGGCTTCTCGGATTTAACAGCAAAATCCGTCATCTTCCTTCCTCTTCACAAAACAGTAAGTTAACTTCAGAATTTGCTCGAGCTACCTTCATGAACTTTGTTAAAAAATGAATTAGCTTTCGAGAAAACCAAACCTCAACCCTTACCTCTTCTTGTTGAGCTCAAAATGTACAAAATAGCAGAACATGGTTGAATTGATCACATAATTCCATAGAACTTGAGTAATTCTTCTCTCTTCTTCTTCAACCCAAAACCAGAGCTTTTCTCCTTCTTCTTCTCTCTTCAGTTCTCCCTCTCGAAGCTAGATTTTTGGTTTTGTGGAAAATAAGAAAGAAATGAGTTTAAAGAGAACTTAAAATGGTTTTTTTTTAAAAAAAAAACAAATGGTGTGGCAAAACTTGTCTTTTTCCCTTTTTGCTTTTGCTTTTTCTTTTCTTTTTTCTTTTTTTTTAAACCCCTCCTTTATCTCTTTCTTTCTTTTCTTTTATTTTCTATACAAAACAAAACATAATATAATAAACATTTCTTTCATTTTCTTTTCTTCATTCTTTTTAAAATAAACCAAACCAAAATGGTCTAAGCTTTTCCTTCCTTGTTTTCCTTTTATCTTTCACTTAATTTCTTTTCTTTTTAAAACAAGGAATACCAAGTTTTAAACATTCATTTATTCTTTCCTTTTTAAGGAATATTCCAACAAGAGATCTTGGGTTTACATAGTATCTATTACTTACTGTTTTCTTCTTCTTCTGTGCATGTTTAGCCTAGGATCTATGAGATAGATTCAATTTTCAGATAGGAATTACACAACGGATCAACGACGTTTCACAACGTCTTCCACTGCGGGAATTCCAAATCCCTTCAAATTTCCTATAGAGTTAAAGTATCTAGTGGGAGGAAAAGTGTATATGATACATATAATTCCACCTACATCTCTCTAGGGAAGTTCACACCGTGAGACTCATACTTGGCCTCGTGGCGCAAACAGGAGCGTCCCCCTTCGGATGATGTTTGTATGAGTCAATAGCAAGGTGAATGGAGAGGGTACTTACAGTGAGTGGAAGCAGGTTTAGTGAAAACAAAAAAATGATGTTCTCTTCTGTCAGTTCACACCGTGAAATCACTATGGTTAGCCTGCTAGTTTTGCCTGGACCAGACAATCCCTTCGGAGGGCTTGATCATAGGGGATCAAACATAGTGGACACCCGAAAGAGATAAAGATTTCCTTAGTCTGTTGTTCAACCTAGTCCTCCATTCGGTGGATTTTGTTGGATGGAGACTCTGGGGTCTAAAGACAGAGGGTTACACTCATAAGGTACATAAGAAGTTATGTATCCTGACCAAATAATGGTAACTAAAGCCTATAGGAATAAGAGTTATTCTTGCATTAGGTTTTGGTCAAGAATATCTTGGTCAAGAGGAAGAGTGTTTTTGATTACCCTTCGGTGTCATACACTCTAAACCTTTGGAGTATCATTGCAAATTATTTATGACCTATGAATCATTAGATAATTAGCTAAAACATGATTGGATTAGATAGTTTTTTAGCGAGAAACTTATACAAGTTTTTTTTTGTAAAATTCAGCAAAATGTCTAGCTCTATTATTTCCTTACTAGGTGCGGAAAAATTAATCGGAGAGAACATAATGACTTGGAAAAAGAAACCTAACACTATTTTGGTAGTGGACAATCTTAAGTTTGTTCTAACTGAGGAGTGTCCTAAGGTGCTAGGCTGAAATGCAACACGAAATGTTCGTGATGCATGTGATCGATGGATCAAGGCCAATGATAAGGCGAAAGTCTATATGCGGGCAAGTATGTCTGACATAGTAGCCAAGAAGCACGAGGGCATGATGACCGCTAAGGAAATCATGGATTAGTTGCAGGGCATGTTTGGAGAACAGTCTACACAGGCCCGACACAATGCCCCAACTATATATTCAACTCGAGGATGCTAGAGGGTTCATCTGTTCGGGATCATGTCCTGGATACGATCGTACACTTTAACATCGCGGAGTCGAATGGTGCTTCCATCAATGAATCGAGACAAGTAAGCTTCATTTTGGAAACTCTTGTAGATAGTTTTTTACAGTTTAGAAGTAATGTTGTTATGAACAAGCTTACTTTTAATCTCACCTCCCATGTGAATGAACTCCAGACATTTCAGTCTTTGATGAAAATTCAGGGACCGAAAGGTGAAGAAAATGTTGCCAGTAGGAGTTATAACAGAGGTTCGCCCTCTGAAACAAAGTCAGTGGCTTCATCTTCTTCTAACCTGAAAGGGAAGAAGAAGAACATTAAGAAGGTTGGTAAAGGAAAACGGGCTGATAAACCTGCCACCCAAAAAGGCAAGAAGGTCAAGGAAGTTGCTGACAAAGGAAAATGTTTCCACTGCAATGAGGATGGACACTGGAAACGGAATTGTCAAGAGTACCTGACCGAGAAGAAGAAAGAAGGTAAATAAGATTTATTTTGTATAGA
Organism: Trichosanthes cucumerina; assembly: GCA_036507285.1. Taxonomy (NCBI): domain Eukaryota; kingdom Viridiplantae; phylum Streptophyta; class Magnoliopsida; order Cucurbitales; family Cucurbitaceae; genus Trichosanthes; species Trichosanthes cucumerina. Next base: position 58,580,485 of record CM071838.1, read on the forward strand.
AGCATGTTTAATGGATAATGATAAAACTGCTTGGATACTTGATTCAGGCGCCACTAATCATGCTTGCTCTTCTTTTCAGGGAATTGATTCCTGACAGCAGCTACAGAAAGGAGAAATAACGCTCTGGGTTTGAAATGGAGATATCGTCTCAGCTGTAACAATTGGCATGATGAAGCTTTTGTTCGACATGAAATATATGTTGTTAGACAATGTATTAGTGATACCAAGGTTTACTAGAAACCTAATTTCTTGCCTCATAGAACAATGTATTTCTGTTTCATTTTCTTTAAATAAAGTGTTTATTTCAACGGTAGGTGTGGAAATATGTTCAACTATATTAGAAAATGGTTTGTATGTTTTGAGACCAAATTCAGTCCAAACTGTTCTGAACACTGAATTATTTAAAATAGCAAACACACAAACTAAGAAACGTAAAATTTCTCCTAAAGAAAATGTTCATCTTTGGCATCTTAGATTGGGTTACATTAACCTCAATAGGATTGAGAGATTGGTAAAGAGTGGACATCTAAATGTGTTAGAAGAAAATACTTTACCTGTATGTGAATCTTGCCTAGAAGGCAAAATGACTAAAAGACCTTTTAGTGGAAAATGTCATAGAGCCAAAGAACCTCTTTTAAAGCTAGATGGTTCGATGAATTCAGACCTTTGTGGTTCGATGAATGTTAAAGCCAGATGAGGTAATGAATATTTCATCTCTTTTATAGATGATTATTCAAGATTTGGGCATATTTACTAATGCATCATGAGTCTGAAGAACTTGAAAAGTTCAAGAAATTCAAGGCTGAAGTTGAGAATAAATTCGGTAAAACAATTAAAACACTTCAATCAGATCGAGATGGAGAGTACATGGATTTATAATTCCAAAGCTATATGATAGAACATGGAATTACATCTCAACTCTCAGCACTCGGTATGCCTCAACATAATGGTGTATCGGAAAGGAGAAATAGAACCTTATTGGACATGGTTCGATCAATGATGAGTTATGCTCATCTCCCTGATTCTTTTTGGGGTTATGCACTAGAGACTACAGTATACATTTTGAACAATGTGTCATCAAAAAGTGTTTCTAAAACACCTTTTGAACTCTGGAAAGGACGTAAAGCTAGTTTATGTCATTTCACCATTTGCAGATGTCCAACACATGTGCTTCTTACAAACTCAAAGAAATTAGATTCACAGTCAAAATTGTGCCTATTTGTAGGCTACCCAAAAGAGACAAGAGGTGGATTATTCTATGATCCTAAGGAAGACAAGGTAATTGTGTTGACAAATGCCACTTTCTTAGAGGAGGACCACACCAGGGACCACAAGCCAAGAAGTAAAATTGTGTTGAGTGAGTAGACGGAACAACAACAAAGGTTGCTAATAATGCTAGTACGCCAACAAGAGTTATTGATACTAGATTGTCTAGTCAAGAGTGTCCATCTCAAGAGTTGAGAGTGCCTTGACGTAGTGAGAGGGTTATAACACAACCTGAACGTTATATGGGTTTATCTGAAACCCAAATTGTCATACAAGATGACGATTGCGAGGTTCCATTGAATTATAATCAAGCAATGGTTGACAAAGACAAAGATAAATGGGTCATAGCCATGGACCAAGAAATGGAGTCCATGCACTTCAATTCTTCTGGGATCTTGTAGATAAACCTGATGGGGTAAAACCTATAGTTTGTAAGTGGATCTACAAGAGAAAGCGTGGTGTAGATGGGAAGGTGCAAACCTTTAAAGCTAGACTAGTAGCAAAGGGTTATACCCAGGTTGAAGGGGTGGACTATGAATAAACCTTTTCGCCTGTTGTTATGGTAAAATCTATCTGTATCCTACTTGCCATTGTCACATATGATGACTATGAGGTATAGTAAATGGATGTCAAGACAACATTCTTGAATGATAATCTTGACGAGAACATCTACATAGACCAACCCAAAGGGTTCATTGAACCAGGACAAGAGCAAATGGCTTGCAGGCTTAAAAGGTCGGGACTGAAACAAGCCTCTAGGTCCTAGAATAAAAGGTTTGATGAGGCAATCAAATATTTCGGCTTTGACCAGAATGGTGATGAACCCAGTGTCTACAAGAAGATCATCAATAGTTATGTCGCATTCCTAGTTCTGTATGTGGATGATATCATACTCATTGGGAATAATATAGGTTATCTTACTAACATTAAGAATTGGCTAGCTACACAATTCCAAATGAAATATTTGCGAGAAGCGCAGTTTGTTCTTAGGATTGTCCGGAACAGTAAGAATAAAACCCTAGAATTGTCTCACACATCTTATATCGACAAAGTGTTGTTGAGGTTTACAATGCAAGACTCCAAGAACGGGTTATTGCCTTTTAGATATGGAGTTCATTTGTCTAAGGAACAGTGTCCTAAGACACCTCAAGGAGTTGAACACATGAGACAGATTCCTTATGCATCAGCTGTTGGGAGCCTTATGTACGCCATGTTGTGTACTAGGCCAAACATTTGTTTTGCAGTTGGAATGGTCAGTAGATATCAATCCAATCAAGGACCTGAACACTGGACATCGGTTAAAACGATCCTTAAGTATCTTCAGAGAACAAGGAACTACACACTTGTGTATGGGGCTAAGGATTTGATCCTTACAGGGATACACGAATTCTGACTTTCAAACTGATACAGATTCTCGAAAATCTACATCAGGGTCAGTATTTACTCTTAATGGAGGAGCTGTAGTATGGTGAAGCGTCAAGCAGGGATGAATCGTTGATTCCACCATGGAGCCCGTGATGGGAATCAGATCCCCTCGAGAAGAGGAAACGTGATTAAAATCGTAATTGCTTGATTGTTTTGGTTTACTAGAAATACCAGTACATTGGATAAAACACAGAGAATAAATAGTAATCTAATCTAATTAGGCATGAAACTAAATCATACAAACACATTCTATAAAAAATAACTAAACTAAAGGAAACTCGAAATTACCTTTGAAGTTTCGCAGCAACTCCTTGCTCCAAGAGTACAGCAACACAGCAACAAAAGTTCTCTGTTTCCTCTTCTCCAACAGGACACAACCACTAGGTGAACCTCCTATTCTCTGAGAAACTTAGATGTACCCATGGTGGGAAGAGATCAAACAATTGGAATTAGGAAAGAGAATTGTTTGAGGGAGAGAGTTGAGAGAGCAAATCCGTTTTTGCAACAATTCTTCCAAAAGCACAAAAATGATCGATTACCTTCATCTCCAAACTCCCTACACTTAACGATAGGGAGTGGAGACAAAGTAGGGAAGTGGGGAACGTGTCATTTACACATTCTCCTATTTTAATTTATTAATTAATTAATAATAATATAATAAATTAATTATTTATATATAACCTATTTAATTATATCAAATTTAATTAAAATAATTAATTATTTCTTAATTAATTAATTCACATATCTAATATTTTATTTAGGTTATATATATATATGATTAAATCACATTTAATCATATTCCCTTTTAACCTATAGTTTTAATGTACATCTTATGCACATTAAATTTTAACCTATAGTTTTAAATATGAATCACATTCACATTTAAATTATTATTTTAACTCTTTCAAATATTTAATTCTCTAAAATAATTTAATATGAATCATATTCACATTAAATTTATAATATAAAGTTCTAGAACTTTATATTATAACTTATCTATATACATTAATGTTTATTCCCTAATGAATTTGAATATTTGAAATTCAAACGATCTAAGAACCATTTACGAGCTAGAAGGTGGACCTAATGGACCTACAGATAAGAAGCTTCAACGATACGAAATTATTCGGTCAATCTCATTAACCTCCTAATGACCATTCGTTAACTCCGGGACCACTCCACTAAAGTCCCACAGTTGCACTCTTCTCACTGCATATATATTTTTTTGTCCACGGGTATTGACAAATAACAACAAGTCAATCTTTCACGAATGTTCATAACACCAGCTGGGTCAAATTATCGTTTTACCCCTGGGTTACATCTTGTACCTTAAGTACCCATGCTCCTCTAATGAACAATTTGTTTGTGGTCTTACCAACAAACATAAGTCCTTGTCGGGCCAATGAGAGGGTTGGGCCCTTTGTTCAAGTCCTTGAGACACAACTTAAGGGAACATTCATCTACTTACCCTAGTAGGCGGGAAGGAGTGAATTCCATCTTGATAAGTTAAGTCCCCAGTCGTTCACTCGGTCTTGTCCCCAAGACGTTAGGCATATTGAGTCGACGAATCTAGCCACTCTCACTCATACTAGTCAAAGGACAACTCCTCGCCAACAGAAGTTCGTAACCTGCTCAGGATTGAGATCAAGTTGCCCAGGTCAACCTAGTGAAATAGAAACCTTGCTAGTCAAAAGAGTTACATCTAGTGGTTAATATTTCGTGGTCCGGTCTTTTGTAATCTCATTACATAGGATATCCCCACTCACATGTCATCTACACGAATACGTTAGGATCATAGTGTTCGTATCATATACAAAGTGGGCCACATCCATAGTGTTACCAGGGTAAGGTACCCAAACCTTATCCCCTTACTATAGACCCTTTAGGTTGTATCTCGAATCGAGATCCTTTATATGTACACTACATTAAGTTCAAGAGACATTTTACTGCCTTGGATGTTAGTTTATTTGATATTTGGGTTACAACAAAGGCAATATCGTAAATAACGAACAATAACTCTTTATTGAAAAAAATTAGAACAAAATTACAAACTTCGAGTTTTAGGGCATAAACCACAACAAACTCCCACTTGAACTAAAAACTCTAGTGGGGTACATCAAAATCTAAAACAGTGATTACAGAGATACAAAAACAATAAACTAGGGCATCCATATACCCATTACATATCACCCACTTGCCCTAGATTAGTCTATGTACATATCTCGTAGCCCTAAACTTTCCATATGACCCTCGAACACTTTAGCCATGAGAGTCTTTGTAAACGGATCAACAATGTTGTGCTCCGAAACGATCTTCGTGATTGTCACATCTCCTCGTTGCTCTATTTCTCGTATCAGGTGATACTTCCTCTCGATGTGCTTGCCTCGCTTATGGTTGCGAGGTTCCTTTGAATTAGCTGCCGCACCACTGTTGTCACAGTATAATGTGATGGAAAATTTCATATTTGGAATAACTTCCAAATCAATAAGGAATTTCATTAGCCAAACAACCTCTTTAGCTGCTTCACAAGCAGCGACATACTCAGCCTCCATCGTAGAGTCAGCGATGCATCCTTGCTTGATGCTTCGCCATACTATAGCTCCCCCGTTAAGGGTGAAAACTGATCCCGATGTGGATTTCCTAAAATCCTTGTCGGTCTGAAAATCAGAATCAGTGTATCCAGTAAAGATCAAATCCTTAGTCCCATACACAAGCGTATAGTCTCTCGTTCTCCTAAGATACCTGAGGATATTTTTAACTGCGGTCCAGTGGCCTAACCCCAGATTGCATTGGTACCTACTGACTATTCCCACTGCATAATAAATGTCTGGCCTCATGCACAACATAACATACATTAAGCTACCTACTTTAGAGGCATAGGGAATACGTCTCATATCCTTAACTTCTTGAGGTGTCTTAGGGGACTGTTCCTTAGACAAATTAAATTCATTCCTGAAGGTTAATAAACCCCTCTTGGAATTCTGCATCGAATATCGGACCAACATTTTGTCGATATAAGATGCTTGAGACAGAGCTAGCGTTCTGTTCTTGCGATCCCTGAAAATTTAAACCCCAAGAACATACTACGCCTCTCCCAAAACTTTCATTTGGAATTGGGTCGCCAACCATTTATTTATGTCAGTTAGGTATCCTATATCATTCCCAATGAGTAGGATATCATCCACATAAAGTACTAAGAAAGCTACTTTGTCATTGATGATCCTTTTGTAAACACAAGGTCATGAACGTTTTGGTCAAAGCCATAAGACTTGATCCCAGTATCAAATCTTATGTTCCAAGATCTAGATGCTTGTTTCAACCCATAAATGGATCGATTGAGCTTGCAAACTTTTTGCTCCTGACCTTGAGTTATGAACCCTTCGGTCTGAGACATATAGATGCTCTCGCAAAGATTACCATTCAAAAAGGAAGTCTTGATGTCCATTTGCCAAATTTCATAATTATAAAAGGAGGCTATGGACAAGAGTATCCTTATTGACTTAAGCATACCAATAGGGTGAAAAAGTTTCCTCATAGTCAACTCCTTCTCTTTGGGTAAAACCCTTTGCTACATGTCTTTCCTTAAAGGTTTGTACATTTCCGGCTACATCTATCCTTCTCTTATAGATCCATTTGCACCCTATGGGTCTTACCCCTTCGGGTTGGTCTACAAGTTCGCAAACTGAATTGAAGTACATTGACTCCATTTCAAGGTCAATGGCTTTGATCCATTTGTCCTTATCTATGTCATTCATTGACCTATTTATAGGACAATGAATCCTCTACAACGTCATCAAGTATGACAACTTGAGTTTCAGCTAAACCCAAGTAGCGGCCAGGTTGGGAAACAACCCTCCCATTGCGTCGAGGCATTTTCAACGATTGAGAAGGACGAGACTGACTCGATGTGCCGACTTATTTATCAACTCTTGATGAAGGTTCAGCTTGATCAACAACTCTTGTTGACTCATCTGTAGCTTCATTTAATATTAATTTACTACGAGGTTTGTGGTTCCTCATGTTATCTTCCTGCAAGAAAGTGTCGTTTATCGATACAATCACCTTTTTTTCTTGTGGGTCATAGAAAATTTCTGTTAGGTTTAATGTCCTAAAACTCGTGGTTTTGTAAACTGAATGTATATTCTATTTAGCAATAAAGTTGTTATTGATATTTATTCAGTAAAAGTGTTATTGAATGTTGTGTATTATGTAACCTTAATCCAATAAAGAACCCTTGGCTATGGGATGAATACTTGAACTTTATGTGTGACATAAAAGTGGATCAAGTTCAAGTTATAGCCAGAACAGTCTATAGTATAAGGATAGGGCTGGGTACCTTATCCTGGGGACACTATGGACGCGACCCACTTTGTAGAGTACAAACGATGTGATCCTAAATCGTTCATGTGGAGACATGTGAGTGGGGCGTCCCTATGCAATGAGTTTTCATAAGATCGACACGCAAAATAGTCACTTAGACTTTATAACTCCGCCATCGTCTTAACCGACTATATTCATACGATGACCTAGGTAACTCGATCTTAATCCTGAGCGTTCTATGGACTCCTGTTTATTCGAATTATCCTTAGATTTGCATGGGTGAGAGTGGCTCGAGATTGCCGACTCAATAAGCCTCACATTTCAGGGATAAAACCAGGTAGATAGCTGGGAACATAGTTCAGCAAGATGGAATTCACTCCTACCCGCTTTAGGGATAAGTAGAGAGGTTGTTCCCTTAAGTGTTGACTCCAGATCTTGAACAATGAGCCACCCCTCTCATTGACCCGAGAGGGATTCAGTTTGCTGGTTGGACCACAAACCAATTGTTCATTAGAGGATCAGTGGTACTTAAGGAACAAGAGGTAATTACAGGGGTAAAATGGTAATTTTGACCCACCAGAATTAATCTGAATGACCTATGAAGGATCGACTTACTAATCATGGTTATATCGAGTGGATAGAAATATATCTACAGTGAGGAGAGTGCAACTACTGGACTTTAGTGGAGTGTCCCGGTGGTTAACGAATGTTGATTAGCTAGGTTAAAGAGTTTGACAAGTTAATCTCGTATCGTTGGAGCTCATCATCTGTAGGTCCATTAGGTCCTCCTTACTAGCTTGGACTTAGCCTTATAACAATTTGAGAGAAAAGAATTTGAATTGTTCAAATTCGAGTTTGGAAGAAAGCGTTAATTATATGTGATATATTTAACGAATCATAGCTTAATTATGAATTAAACTATGATTAATAAGAGGTGGATATATTTAAATATGATTTAAATATCAGATCGGTTTATAACATGAATAAGGATTCATGTTCGGAAAAACGATCGAGATCGGGCAATTTATTTAATTTAATATTTGATATTAAATTAAATTAAAAAATCAATTAATTAAATTAATTATTTAATAAGTTAATTAATTAAATTAATTTTAATTAAAAATCAATTTAATAATGATTTTTGAATTAAAATTAAATGAAAATTCAAGGATTTCCATGAAACCCAACTTGACAACTTGCCTAATCTTACTCATCTTCAAAATTCACCAAAATTGGTCACCTCCATCTCAAAGCATCCTCATCACCCTTGAGTTGTCAATCCATTGAAGCTTTTTGAAGCTTTATATAATGGTGATTTGAGGTGTTTTGTGAGAATTACACAGAAAATTCAATATTCCCGAATTAGTGACCTTTGAGGTCTTTTCTTCCAAATTCTCTCAACGTAGGATCCCACAATCCGTTCTAAGGCCTGAGGATAGTAGAGAAGACTCTAACGGTTGTCCACGAAGTGTTCGTGCTGAAAACCATCCACCGGGTGAAGAGAATTTGATCTTCAAAGTTGAGTTTTCTATCCCTCTGTTTTCCCAGCTTTGAGCATGTTTTTTATTTTAAAAAATTGATAAACTTAGAGTGTTCAAGATCCAAAATTGCTTCCACTTTCTTAATCTTGACTCTTTCAATTGGTATCAGAGCATTTTTTAGCACTCAATTTCATCTATTTTGTTCTCTGGTGGGTGTTTTCTGAAATACAATTTTTCTGGGCGTCTAAAGTGTTCTTCTTGTTTTGGCATTTAAATTGAGCATCAATTTGTGCTTTATTTTAAAATTGCTCAAGTGTGTTTGAGCATTAATGTGTGTAGAATAAGCTGTAAAAATTTCGGGTCGATTGGAGTTTGGGAAGACCTTCAATTTTAAGAGAGAAGCATGAAAGGTTATAAAATCAATGAACAGAGGCACTTTTTCCACATTCTGCAATTAGCCACAGTAATTTCATCCTTCAGCCCGCGTTTTTCTTTTCAAAATGAAGAAGGTGGTGATGTCACGATGACGTCAGCGGCTTGGTTTGTTGGCTTTGACTATTTTCAGTTGACTTTGACCAGTTCAATTAATTTTGGACCGGTTTGACTCGATTTTGGTCTGGTTCTGACTATTTCGAGGCCGATTTTTTTCATTTTTAAGGTTCGTTTCATCAATTGGATGCCCGGTTCAGCCATTTACAGCCCAGTTCCATCTTTTGAAGGTTCGGTTCACACATTTGCAAGCCGGTTCGACCCAAATTCGAAGTGTTCGAAGTGGTTCGATGTTGATCCTAGATTATTATTTTAATAATTTAGTAGTTTGCTTGCATTAGATGCTAAAACCAGTCCACTTTAGTGTGTTTAATTAATTATGCTTTGTGAATGTATGTTTTAATTAAAATTCCTGATTATATGTGCATAAAGTATGCCATATAGATTTTAAAATCCCACCATAGGAAACATGCTCCATGCATTGAAAGTATGTTAAATGTGTTATAATATATTGTATGCAGGTTTATTGGGTTTCATAAGAATTAATATAAGTGTTATATTAATTTATGAAACAAATATTATATGTTTTAATTATAATTAATATAAGGGTTATATTAATTAAAAATTAAACATATAATTGCTATGCATTTATTCATGTGATTAATTTGTTATAAATGAATGTTTATTCTTGTGATGAATGTTGAAATAATTTATAACATAGAAATGCGTCTAACCTAAGGTTAATTAATTAGTGTTAAAATGGTTTTAGAACTGGAATTAATTTGACCTAAGGTTGTCTAGTTCTAATAAGATTAGAATTAGGAAACCAATAATTTATAAATCTTTGATTAAAGAGGGACTCTGACTAAGGAAGGTTCTGGCGAGGTTGGGGTACTTAAGTCGACGGAAACTAACACCCCTACCCGAACCGACTGGGAGTGAATTTAATCCATAGGTTTATAAATTATCTTTCCTGAGTGGCGTTTATTAAAAGTTAATAAATTTAACTCATAGACCTAGGTTTATTAAATGGTTAATAGACTTAGGTAATTCCAGTATAATTATTATATTGGTAGACTTAGGTCATATTGTTTTAGCCGAAATATGCCTAAGTAAAAGTATACCCAAACTGTTTAAAATACTCAGTGGGAGTGAAAAGGTATATATGATACATCAATTTCCTCTTACGCTCTCCGCGAAGTTCACACCGTGAGATTTATGCTCGGCCTCGTGATGTCAATAGGGCAACCCCATTCGGATGGTGTTTGCATAAATCAAGAGCAAGGTGAATGGAGAAAGTATTTATAGTAAGTGAGAGAAGGAAGTGTGTCAACACATCCTACGGTCTCCTCTATTAAGTTGGACCGTGAGATTCCCATGTTACGCCTGCAGGTTGCCCGAAGTACCATCATCCATTCGGAGGGATGTAACATGGGATTCGGAACAACTCAAACTCAAGAAATGGATAGGATCTCTTAGGTCCATTCCCAACATTGTCTCTCCAAATCGGTAGCATTGTTGGGGCCGACCTCTGAGGTCTGAAAATGGCGGGTCACACTTACAAGAATTGCTAAGTGTTAGTAAATTCTTGACGAAAGTAACGATAACTAGAATGTTGTAGGAATAAGAGTTATTTCGGTGTTAGCATTTAGTCAAGAATGTCTTGGTTCAGTGAAGGAGTGATTGATCGCCTCGGTAGCGATTTGCTCGACTCACTGAAGTATCGTTGCAAAAACAATAATGAGTTTAGGGTACATTATTACTTTTGCTGAATTCTTAAATTGGATAGGTTACAAACAATTCACTAATAGTATTCATTCTTTTTCAGCATGTCGAACTCTTTTATCCAGTTACTTGCCTTCAATATACTTAGCGGCACCTGGAAATCAAACTTGAACACGATTCTTGTTCTTGATGATCTGAGGTTCGTCTTAACGGAGGAATGTCCTCCCCCTCCTAGCTCGACAACAAACCGAACTGTTCGGGATGCTTATGACAGATGGATTGGGGCTAATGAGAAGGCCCGAGTCTACATCTTAGCCAGCATATCTGATGTGTTGTCTAAGAAACATGAGACCATTGTCACCGCAAAAGAGATCATGGGATCATTACAGGCGATGTTTGGACAACCGTCCTCATCGGTCCACTATGATGCTGTCAAATACGTTTATAACTCCCGTATGAAGGAGGGAGCCTCTGTTAGGGAACACGTCCTTGACATGATGACCCACTTCAACGTGGCTGAAGTAAATAGGGGAGTCATAGATGAGAGAAGTCAGGTAACCTTTATTATGAAATCTCTTCCGAAGAGTTTCCTGCCATTTCGCACAAATGCGGTAATGAATAAAATCGAGTATAACCTGACTACTCTCCTCAACGAGCTACAGACTTTTGAGTCCCTCATGAAATCAAAAGGAAAAGTGAAGGAGGCAAATGTTGTCACTTCGAAGAAGTTCCAAAGAGGGTCGTCCTCTGAGACCAAGTCTGGTCCTTCTTTTTCTAAGAATAAGGGTATTCAGAAAAAGAAGAAGAATGACAAAGGGAAGGGACCAGCTCCCACTCGCAAGGCCAAAGCCACAGGAAAATGTTTCCACTGTGGAGTAGACGGGCAATGGAAGAGGAATTGCCCGAAATACCTTGCAGAAAAGAATGCTGAGAAAGAAAAACAAGGTAAATATGATTTACTCGTTATTGAAACATGTTTAGTGAAACATGATGATTCCGTCTGGATATTAGATTCTGGAGCCACTAACCATGTTTGTTCTTCTTTTCAGGAAACTAGTTCCTGGCAGCAGCTTGCTGATGGGGAGATATCTCTCAGGGTTGGAACGGGAGAGGTTGTCTCAAATAAAAGCGTTGGGAGGCTGTGTGAAGTTGTTGTTTAGAGATAGACTTATTTTATTAGAAAATATACTTTTGGTTCGTGGAATCAAAAGAAATCTTGTATCTATCTCTTGTTTACTTGAACATATGTATAAAGTATCTTTTGATCATAATGAAGCGTTCATTTGCAAAAGAGGTGTACGAATATGTTCTGCTAAACTTGAAAACAACTTATATGTGTTAAGACCAACCGAATTAAAAGCCATTTTGAACACCGAGATGTTTAAAACAGCTGTTACTCAAAATAAAAGGCAGAAACTTTCTCCTAGTACCTATCTTTGGAACTTGAGACTAGGCCACATTAATCTCAATAGGATTCGGAGATTGGTCAAGAGTGGTCTCCTAAGTCAGTTAGAGGACAACTCTTTACCACCATGTGAGTCTTGTCTTGAGGGAAAAATGACTAAAACACCTTTTTCTGAAAAAGGTTATAGAGCCAAAGAACCCTTGGAACTCGTGCATTCGGATCTTTGTGGTCCTATGAATGTCAAGGCACGAGGAGGGTATGAATACTTCATCAGTTTTATTGATGATTATTCTAGGTATGGCTATCTTTACCTAATACATCATAAGTCTGAAACCCTTGAAAAGTTCAAGGAGTATAAGACAGAGGTTGAGAACACATTATTAAAACGATTAAAACACTTCGATCGGATCGAGGTGGAGAGTACATGGATTTGAGATTCCAAGACTATATGATAGAACATGGAATTGTATCCCAACTCCCAGCGCCTGGTACACCTCAACAAAATGGTGCATCTGAGAGGAGAAATAGAACCCTTTTAGACATGGTTCGATCTATGATGAGCTATGCTCAGCTGCCTAGTTCGTTTTGGGGATATGCAGTAGAAGCTGTTGTATATATTTTGAACATGGTTCCCTCTAAGAGTGTTTCAGAAACACCCTACGAGTTATGGAAAGGGCGTAAAAGGAGTTTACGTCACTTAAGGATTTGGGGATGTCCGACACATGTGTTGGTGTCCAATCCAAAGAAATTGAAACATCATTCAAAATTATGCCTATTCGTAGGATACTCCAAAGAAACGAAAGGTGGTTTGTTTTATGATCCTCAAGAGGACAAGGTGCTTGTGTCGACAAACGCCACGTTCTTAGAGGAAGACCACATGAGAGATTATCAGCCTCGTAGCAGGATTGTCTTAAGTGAAATTTCCAGGAAGCTACGGATAAATCAACAAAAGTTGTTGATCAAGTCGGTCCTTCTCAAGTGTTGAGAATGCCTCGACGTAGTGGGAGGGATGTTAGACAACCTGACTGTTACATGGGTTTGACTGAAACCCAAGTCGTCATACCTGATGATGGCGTTGAGGATCCATTGACCTATAAACAGGCAATGAATGATATAGATAGGGACGAGTGGATTAAAGCCATGGACCTTGAAATGGAGTCAATGTACTTCAATTCAGTATGGGAACTTGTAGATAAACCAGATGGTGAGAGACCTATCAGTTACCAGTGGATCTACAAGAGGAAACGAGATCAAGCCGGTAAGGTGCAAACTTTAAGGCTCGACTTGTGGCAAAGGGTTATACCCAAAGGGAAGGGGTGGACTATGAAGAAACCTTCTCCCCTGTTGCCATGCTTAAGTCCATTAGAATACTCTTGTCCATTGCCACATATTATGACTATGAAATTTGGCAAATGGATATCAAAACAGTCTTTCTAAATGGCAATCTTGAAGAGAGTATCTATATGGATCAACTAGAGGGGTTCATAGTTCAGGGTCAAGAGCAAAAAGTTTTCCAGCTTAAACAATCCATCTATGGATTGAAACAAGCTTCTAGATCCTGGAATATAAGATTTGATACTGCAATCAAATCTTATGGCTTTGAACAGAATATTGACGAGCCTTGTGTTTACAAGAAGATAGTCAATACCACTGTAGCATTCTTAGTTCTATACGTAGACGATATCTTGCTCATTGAAAATGATGCAAGATTCCTGACTGGCGTTAAGCAATGGCTAGCGACCCAATTCCAAATGAAAGATTTGGGAGAGGCTCAGTTTGTTCTTGAAATCCAAATTGCTCGGAATCGCAAGAACAAAATGCTAGCACTGTCTCAGGCATCTTATATCGACAAGATGTTGGTTAGATATAAGATACAGAATTCCAAGAAGGGTTCATTACCTTTCAGGCATGGAATTCATTTGTCTAAGGAACAGAGTCCTAAGACACCTCAAGAAGTTGAGGATATGAGACGAATTCCTTATGCATCTACTGTCGGTAGTCTGATGCATGCCATGCTATGTACTCGACCCGACATATGCTATGCAGTGGGAATAGTCAGCAGATATCAGTCTAATCAAGGATATGATCACTGGACTGCTGTTAAAAACATCCTCAAGTATCTTATGAGAACGAGGGACTATATGCTTGTGTATGGTGCAAAGGATTTGATCACTGACTCTGATTTTTAGACTGATGTAGATTCGAGGAAATCCACATCAGGATCAATATTCACTCTCAACGGAGGAGCTATAGTATGGAGGAGTATAAAGCAAGGTTGTATTGCTGATTCCACCATGGAGGCTGAGTATGTCGTAGCTTGCGACGCAGCAAAGGAGGCTGTATGGCTTAGGAAGTTCTTAACTGATTTGGAAGTTGTTCCAAATATGAATTTGCCTATCACTCTTTATTGTGATAATAGTGGTGCAGTGGCAAATTCTAAAGAACCTAGAAGCCATAAGCGCGGAAAGCACATAGAGCGCAAATATCATCTCATCAGGGAGATTGTGCAACGAGGAGACGTGATCGTCCACGCAGATCGCCTTGGAGCACAACATTGTCGACTTCGCTTACAAAGCCCCTCACGGCTAAAGTGTTTGAGGGACACCTAGAAAGTCTAGGACTACGTGTTGTACAGTAGGGCAATTTTTCTTTGCTCAACATGTTTTACCGCACAGACGTTTTAGTCCAAGTGGAAGATTGTTAGGTTTAATGTCCTAAAACTCGTGGTTTTGTAAACTGAATGTATATTCTATTTACCAATAAAGTTGTTATTGATATTTATTCAGTAAAAGTGTTATTGAATGTTGTGTATTATGTAACTTTAATCAAATAAAGAACCCTTGGCTATGTGATGAATACTTGAACTTTATGTGTGACATAAAAGTGGATCAAGTTCAAGTTGTAGCCAGAACAGTCTATAGTACAAGGATAGGACTGGGTACCTTATCCTGGGGACACTATGGACGTGGCCCACTTTGTAGAGTACAAACGATGTGATCCTAAATCGTTCATGTGGAGACATGTGAGTGAGGGTGTCCTATGCAATGAGTTTGCATAAGACTGGACTGCAAAATAGTCACTTAGACTTTATAACTCCATTTACTGTCTTAACTGACTATATTCATACGATGACCTAGGTAACTCGATCTTAATTCTAAGCGTTCTATGGACTCCTGTTTATTCGGATTATCCTTAGATTTGCATGGGTGAGAGTGGCTCGAGACTGCCGACTCAATAAGCCTCCCATTTCAGGGATAAAACCGGGTAGATAGCTTGGAACATAGTTCTGGAAGATGGAATTCACTCCTACCCACTTTAGGTACCGAATTCACTCCCAGGTCGGTTTCCAGGTAGGAGTTTTCGGCAAGCGTCAACTTAAATACCCCAACCTTAGACAAAACCTTCCTTAGACAGAGTTACTTATTAGTCTCCATTCAAAGGTTATATTTGATTTCCTAAATTTCTAATCTTATTAGAAAATTAGAAAACCTAAGTCTAATTATTCAAGTTCTAAACACTTTAAAACTAATAATTAACTTAGGTTACATGCATTTCTATGTTATAGTGCTTGATCATCCATCACATGAATAATACTATATACTATAACATAATATAATTCATCACATGAATTAAATGCATGAGCATGCTTTTAATTTAAAAATATAACACTTATATTTAAATAAATTAAAACATGCAAACATTATATTATAACTCTTATAATATAATCCTATCATGCATACTATATATTATAACACTTATAATATAAATGATGCATGAAATATTTAACCTAAGGTGAGATTTTAAAATAATTAATTAAAATATACATCTCATGCATAAAATAATTAATAAAAAAAATGGACCGATTTTTGGCACCTAGGGGCAATTATTTAATTAAATAACATTAATATAACATTTATATTAATATTATTTAATAAAATAATTAAATAAAATAAAATAATTACATTTTATAAATAAAATTAAATTAAAAAACGTTAGAAAACTGCAACCCACGAAGGATGAACCCCACTTCTCGCGAAAATGCCGCCAACAACCCCCTCAACGTGTGCAGCGTTTCAACGCCGTGGGCAGCGTTGCAATTCTGTCGCGTACAGCGTTGAGCCGCGTTCTCAACGCCAGCGGCGTTGCAATGCTATGCCCAGCGTTGCAACGCTGCTCTGTAGCAAAGCCTCCGCCCGCGAGAACAGCATTGAGACGCTGTTGGGCAGCGTCTCAACGCCATCGACAGAACAACAAACACTTTGCTGTCTTTCACCGAATTTCGCCTGTTTCCGTTGGCCCTTATATTGATCTCATCAACATAATTGTAAATCTAAAATGCCAAAAACTGTAAACATCCGTTTAAGCAAACCAAACATTCATCTCATGAATTATGGCAAAACACCCACCTAATTTTTAACAAAACAGTGCAAAAATGAAGAACCATCGAGATGGCTCTGATACCAATTGAAGGGAATGAGAATCCCACGTAACGGAAGACGATTGAATCGTCGTGGTATCAATATGCAACATGGTTTTATTAAAATGATCTACAATAGATCTAGGCTAAACATGCTGGAAAAAGGAAGAAAAACTGTAAGAATAAAGACACTTACTTGTTGAAGACTTTCTTCAAAGTTTCTTCCTCAAAATCACGAACTCTTCGTGCTCCTCGAACTCAAGGAACTCTTCCCACGAATGGTCTTGAACACCACCAATTGGCCTTCTCGGTTGTTCTCTTTTGGAGAAGGGAAGTTTGTGAGAACCTTTTGTGTTTTGGAGAGGGAGGAGATTAGAGAGAAAGTAGAGAGAACTTTCTTCTTCTCTTTTGTGAAAATATAAAAAATGAGAGAAGTGATCATCAATCCCTTCTTGCAGAGGGATTAAATAGTGGAATGAGAGAGTTAAAATCTCCTCATTATTACCACTTTACCACAACCATAGGTTATGCAAATCTCATTTGCAATAATTGTGGATTAATTAAATTGAATCACATCCAATTTAATTTCTCTCAATTAATTTCTCCAATTAGCCCTAATTCAACAATTAGGCTAACCTATAGTTTATTATGAATCTCATTCACATTAACCTATATATTATATCACTCATATCTCATATAAATGACATAAATGCCCTTAAGGTGAAATTGAACACTTCAATTTCATACCAAAACATTAACCCTTTTTTTAACCTGTGGAGCCAACCGAGGACCTAATGGACCTACAAAGGATTTGCTCCAATGATCCGAGATTAACTCGCCAAACTCTTTGACACGGTTAACCAACATTCATTAGCTACGGTAACACTCCACTATAGCCCGTAGTCGCACTCCCGCGCTGTCACAGAATATTACGTGTCCACCGATATAACCAATACCCATGAGTCGACCCTTCACGGTTGTTCGTGACACGGTTGGGTCAAATTACCGCTTTACCCTCGTGTCTACCTCTTGTTCCTTAAGTCCCCACCGCTCCTCTAATGAACAACATATTGTGATGGTCCAACCATACACAACACCCTTCTCGGCCTCGTGAGAAGGTGGGCGCCCGCTGTCCAAGCCCCGGAGACAACACTCAAGGGAACAACCTCTCTAGTTTCCCTAAAGGCGGGAACGAGTGTGAATTCCATCACGCGTAGTTAAGTTCCCAGCCTCCTACTTGGTTCTGTCCCGAGAAGATAGACATATTGGGCGAGTAACTGTGACCACCCTCACCCGTAGTAGTCAAAGAACAGACCCTCGCAGACGAGGAGTCCGTAACACGCTCGTGATTCGTGTCGAGTCACTAATGGTCATCTACGGTTATTAGTCCTTCATCACAACGGTGTTACATCGAAGAGGTCTAATAAATCACGGTCCGGTCTTGTACAATCTCATTGCACAGGATGTCCCCACTCGCATGTCAACTACATGAACGAGTCAGATCACCTCGTTTATATCTAATACAAAGCGGGCCGCATCCACAGTGTATCCAGGATTAGGTCTCCAACCCTATCCATATACTGTAGACCGTTCGGGTCATTAACTCGAATGTGATCCTCCCTGTGTGTCCACTACACACCGTTCAAGCTCTAGTTCTCTCATAAATTCAATGACCTTGGAGCTTAGTTTATTGGAAAAGTTTATAAATATTGCGAGACACAAAGTGATGAAATGAATAACTCTTATTAATTTCAAACAATATATTACAAACACATGATTAGGACAAAAATCCCAACATGCACCTTCCCATCTACACCACGTTTTCTCTTGTAGATCCACTTACAACCTATAGGTTTTACCCCATGAGGCTTATCTACAAGATCCCAAACAGAATTGAAGTACATCGACTCCATTTCTTGGTCCATGGCTATGACCCATTTGTCTTTGTCTTTGTCAACCATTGCTTGATTATAAGTCCATGGATCCTCGCACTTGTCATCTGGTATAACAACTTGGATTTCAGCTAAACCCATGTAACGGTCAGGCTGTATCACAACCCTCCCACTACGTCGAGGCATACTCAACTCTTCAGATGGACTCTCTTGACTAGACAGACTAGTATCAACAACTCTTGTTGACGTACTATTGTTCTTATTAGCAACCTTTGCTATTGTTCCGTCTAATTCACTCAACGCTACCTTACTTGTTGGTTTGTGGTCCCTTATGTGGTTCTCCTCCAAGAAAGTGGCATTTGTCGACACAAAAACCTTATCTTCCTTAGGATCATAGAATAAACCACCTCTTGATTCTTTTCGGTATCCTACGAATTAGCACAACTTTGAACGTGAATCCAACTTCTTTGGATTTGTCACAAGCACATGTGCTGGACAAACCCATATTCTGAAGTGACATAAACTACCTTTACGTCCTTTCTAGAGTTCAAAAGGTGTTTCAGAAACACTTTTGGAGGGAAAATTATTCAAAATGTATATTGTAGTCTCCACTGCGTAACCCCAAAAGGAACTAGGGAGATGAGCATAACTCATCATTGATCGAACCATGTCCAACAAGGTTCTATTTCTCCTTTATGATACACCGTTTTGCTGTTGTGTGCCGGGAGCTGAGAGTTGAGATGTAATTCCATGTTCTATCATATAGTTCTGGAATTTTTCAAGTGCTTCAGACTTGTGGTGCATTAGGTAAATATGCCCAAATCTAGAATAATCATCTATAAAAGAGATGAAATATTCATATCCTCCCCTGACTTTAACATTCATCAGACCATAAAGGTCTGAATGTATAAGCTCCAGAGGGTCTTTGGCTCTATAACCTTTTCCACTAAAAGGAATTTTAGTCATCTTGCTTTCTAGGCAGGATTCACATACTGGCAAAGAATTTTCTTCTAACTCGTTTAGAAGTCATTTCTTTACCAATCTCTCAATCCTATTGAGATTAATGTGATCCAATCTTAGATGCCAAAGATGAGCATTTTCTTTAGGAGAAATTAGTTCGTGTACTTGCAATTTTGTAAAATTCACTTATTAAAACTATTTTAACTGAATTAAACCATTTGCAAATAATTCCCAAAAAGAGCAACACATAGTACAATACTTTTCCAATGAAATAAACACTTTATTAAATTGAAAAGACAGAGAAGTACAATGTTCGCTAAGGAAAGAAGTAAGGTTTCTAATAAACCCTTAAACTACCTGTTATCAAATAACAACTTTCATTTGCCAGACGATTGCTCTTTATCCGCTTTTTTCCTCTTCTTCCGTATCTTCTTAAGTCCGTAAGTATGGTCATAGCTTCTTTGTCCAGAGGATGAATCCTCCTGAGAACTTTTGGAATGAGAAAACAAATTTGCCTCTCCATTTTGTTGTCTCTTATCATCCATAAGAAACTGATAATTTTGCAGCTCATGTAGCAGAGAAGGCAGATCATACTCTATGTTGTTCATCGTTGCATTGCTACGGAATCGTTGAAAACTCTTCAGAAGAGATTATAGGATGAACAAAATCTGACATTTCTCATCTATGACCGCTCCGTTTAATTCCGTTATATTGAAGTGGGCAACCAGATTGAGAACATGTTATCTCACCGATGTTCCTTCCTTCATACGTGCGTTATAAACGAATTTTAGGGCTTCATGTCGAATTTGTTTGGACGGTTGTCGAGACAAATTTAGCACAAAATCCATGATCTCTCGAGCTGAGACCTTGCCCTCCAGCCTCCTGGCTAAAACATCAGGTATGGTAGCCAGGATATAGGCTTTTGCCTTTTCGTTGGCACTGATCCAGCGGTCATATGCATCCTCAACAGCTTGAGATGCGTTTTGAGCAGAAAATTGAGGACATTTCTCATTGAGAACAAACTTAAGATCATGTGTACCCAAAATTATGTTGAGTCCATTCCTCCAAGTCATTATGTTCTCTCCGGTTAACTTTTTCACACCCAATAAGAAAATCATAGAGCTAGACATTTTGCTGAAAGTTTTACAAACAAAACATGTATGAGTTTCTTGCTATAACTCTAATCCAATCATGTTTTAGTTAATTATCAAATGATTCCTAGCACATTTATAATTTGCAATGATACCCCAAAGGTTTAGAATGTATGACACCGAAGGGTAATAAAGAACACTCCTCCTCTGGATCAAGACACTCTTGACCAAAACCTAATACCAGAATAACTCTTATTCCTATAGGTTTTAGTTACCATTTTTCGATCTGGATACATACACAACTTATGTACCCCGTGAGTGTAACCCTTTGTCTTTAGATCCCAGAGTCTCGATCCAATAAAATCTTCCAAAGGGAGGACTAGATTGGAGAATAGTCTAAATCTTTATCCCTTTCGGGTGTCTACTGTGTTAGATCCCCTATGATCAAGCCCTCCGACGGGATTGTCTGGTCCAGGCCAAACTAGCAGGCTGAGCATAGTGGTCTAACGGTGTAAACCGACAAAAGAGACCGTAGGTTTTGTTTTCACTAAACCTGCTCCCACTCACTATAAGTACCCTCTCCATTCACCTTGGTATTGACTCATACAAACACCATCCGAAGGGCAACGCTCCCGTTTACGCCACGATGCCAAGTATGAGTCTCATGGTGTGAACTTCCCGGAGATAGCATAGGTGGAAAAATATGTATCTCATACACTTTTTCTTCCCACTGAATACTTTAAGTCTATATGAATCTTTCTTAGGTTAAAACCCAGCTAATGGTTTTACCTAACTCTATCAACATAACTCTTATATTGATTTTATCCTAAGTTTGTTAATATAACTCCTTATATGAAACCTAGGATTTCTAGTTTATTAATCCTTTAATAAACCCGTTGACGCTACTGTAATTTATAAGACTCTCTGATTAAACTTCACTCCCAGGTCAGTTCCCAGGTAGGGGTGTTCCGTTTCCGCAATCGACTTAAATACCCCTGAAATTTAGACAGTAAATTTCCTTAGACATAGTTCCTCTTTTAATCATAGCTTATAAATTACTTGGTTCCTAATTCTAATCTAATTAGAACTAGATAACCTAAGATCTATTATTTCCAAGTTCTAAGCATTTTAAAACTAATAATTAACCTTAGGTGTCATGCATACTATATTATAGTGCTTGATCATTCATCACACGAATAATAAGACATTCATAGCATATTGATCTCATGAAAAATAATGCATG
Source organism: Trichosanthes cucumerina (assembly GCA_036507285.1). Lineage (NCBI taxonomy): Eukaryota > Viridiplantae > Streptophyta > Magnoliopsida > Cucurbitales > Cucurbitaceae > Trichosanthes > Trichosanthes cucumerina. Next base: position 58,602,199 of record CM071838.1, read on the forward strand.
TCAATGCTGTCCAAAAATTAATATAACAACCTTATATTAATTAATCATGCAAACTATATAATATAACTCCTTATATTATAAATGATGCATGAATATGCTTAACCTAAGGTGGGATTTCTAAAATACAAGCATACATTATGCATGACAATAATTACACAACAATTGCATAATTAAAATAGCAAAAATTAGATCAATTTTGGCACCCTATAAATAATTTTAATTAATATAATCTAATTATATTAATTAAAATTAAATATATTAAATATAATAAAAATAAAGAATTTTTAAAATTAATATATATAATAAAAAACCAGTTTCTGCCCGTTGCTCCTTTGCGTGAAACGTATCTTGCGTTGCAACACTGCTTTTGTCGTCTTCTACCGCGTTGCGCGCGCGCCTCCTCCTGCGCTTCTTCTCCATAAGCGCAGCTGCAACGTGCCGCATTACGCATACAACAATGAGAATCACCATTCCTTGCTCGTTTTCGCTCCGATCTTCTCAACAACCGCCTTGCCTCGATCGACACGGACTTACAGACTCGATTTACAATTAAAATTGCCCAAAACACCGGGCCCTTTAATTGAACATTTCAATAGAAATTGTAAATCTAAGTGCCAAAATTGAAAACATCTAATTTTGCAAAATCGTTCATACATCTCATGCAAAAATAGTAAATCCGACCTTGTTCTTGAAAAAACCAGAACATCAATCAAGAACGCAATTGGACTCCGATACAAATTGAAGGGAATCGATGTCCCCGCAGCGGAAGCGATTGCGAATCGCGCGCTCTTGATTTAGTTACAACGATTAATTAAAGAACATAAAACAAAGATTAAGCATAAAATTAGAATGGACAGCAAGAATTTACCTTTGAAGAACCTTTCTTCGAGTGCTTCTCTCTCCACGGTCACGATCTCAGCAACAAGAACTCGTACGAACACCGACACCACCACCGGATCTTCTCCGTTGTTCTCTAGGTGAGGGAGGAAGGTGGGTTCCCTTTAGGAGATGTGTGGTATTTTTGAGAGAGATGTTTGTTGTCTTGGAACCTTTCCAACAACAACAAGGGAGCTTGTAAAAACCTTAACCTAGTTGCATCTCATGCAACCATATATATAAGGGAATGTGATGGAAATGACCATCCTACCCCTCCTTAAATCTCTCTTTAGTATATAGTTTATATATGAATCTAATTCACATTAAAACTATATATTATATCAATTATATCATATATAATTAATATAACTCCTCATGTATGAAATTGAACACTTCAATTTCACTCCTAACTTTATACCCTCAATATTACCATGTTGAGCCAACGGAGGGATCTAATGGACCTACAAATCATGAGCTCCAATGATGTGAGATTAACTGATCAAACTCTTTGATCCAGTTAATCAATATTCATTAACTACAAGTCACTCCAGTATACACATGTAGTTGCACTCTTCTCACTGTAGATAATATTGTGTCCACTAATATAGTCATTACCCATGAGTCGACACTTCACAGGTTGTTCGTAATCACAACTTGGTCAAATTACCGTCTTACCCCTGTGATTACCTCTTTGCTCCTTAAGCACCACTGATCCTCTAATGAAAAACAAGTCTAAGGTCCAACCTTAGAATCATACCCTCATAGAGGGCGGGACCCCGTTGTTCAAGACATGGAGTTAGTTCTTAAGGGAACAACCTATCTAATTCCTCAGTAGAGGAATGAGTGAATTCCATCTTGCACAGTTAAGTTCCCAGGTACCTACGAGGTTCTGTTCCTGAGAAGGTAGGCTTATTGAGTTGGCTACATGCCACTCTCACCCATACTAGTCTAAGGACAAACCCCTATAAGCAGGAATTATTAACTTGCTCAGGATTCAGGTACCTACGATCTAGTCTTGTATGAACTCTTCATACAGGATGCCCCCACTCGCATGTCAACTACATGAATGAGTTGGATTACCTCATTTGTACTAATTACAAAGTGGGTCGCATCCATGGTGTTACCATAATGAGGTTTCCAACCTTATTCTTATACCATAGACCATTTAGGTTATATTCTTGAGCTCAACCGAAAGAGTGTCCACTACACTGATTTCAAGATAAATGTTATAACCTTGGAGCTTAGTTTATTGAATTTATAAAAGCAAGACTGCAATCTTATCAAAACAAATAACACTTTATTTAATTGATCAAAATTACACAAGTTTAGGGCATAAATCCCAACATGGGTACCTTACCCTTTTACAACTATGGATGTGGCCCACTTTGTATTTGATACAAACACTATGATCCTAACGTGTTCGTGTAGATGACATGTGCGTGGGGATATCCTATGTAATGAGATTACATAAGACCGGACAACGAAATAGTAACCTCTAGCTGTAACTCTGTTGACTAGTTAGGTTTCTATTTCACTAGGATGACCTAGGCAACTTGATCTCAATCCTGAGCAGGTTACAAACTCCTGTTCGCAAGGGATTGTCCTTTGACTAGTATGGGTGAGAGTGGCCAGATTCGCCGACTCAATATGACTACCTTCTTGGGGACAAGACCGAGTGAGTGGCTGGGGACGTAACTTAGCAAGATGGAATTCACTCCTTCCCGCCTACTAGGGTAAGTAGAGGAATGTTCCCTTCAGTGGTGTCTCCAGGACTTGAACAAAGGGCCCGACCCTCTAATTGACTCGAGTGGGACTCTGTTTGGTTGTAGGACCACAAACAAATTGATCATTAGAGGAGCACTGGTACTTAAGGTACAAGATGTAACCTAGGGGTAAAACGATAATTTGACCTAGCTGGTGTTACGAACATTCGTGAAGGATTGACTTGCTGTTATTTGTCAATATCCGTGGACACAGAAATATATCTGTAGTGAGAAGAGTGCAGCTGCGGGACTTTAGTGGAGTGTTCCCGTAGTTAACGAATGTTGATTGGGAGGTTAATGAGATTAACCGAGCAATCTCGTATCGTTGGAGCTTCTGATCTTTAGGTCCATTAGGTCCACCTTCTAGCTCGTAAAGGGTTCTCAGATCATTTGAATTTGAAATGTTCAAATTCATAAGGGAATAAACTTAATGTATATTGATACGATATAATATATAGTTTTGGAACTACATATTATAAATTTAATGTGAATATGATACATATTAAATTACATGAGAGAATTAAATATTTGAAAGAGTTCAAACATTAAATTCAAATGTGAATGTGATTCATATTTGAAAACTATAGGTTAAAATTTAATGTGCATTAGATGTACATTAAACTATAGATTAAAGGGGTAAAATGATTAAATAAGATTTAATCATTTAATATAATATAGTATTTAATTAAATTTGATTTAATTAAATAAATAAATATATTATTAATTAATTAATTATCCCACTACTCCCTAACTCCCCCTGGATAGGGAGTGGGGAGTTACCTAGTGAAGTTCTTCTCCTGGTGAGAAGGACAAAATGATTCGGATGATTTAATCGATCAAATTGATTAAAAGAAGCAAGAATTCTCTCTCGATCACTCTTGAGTTTTCCCAAATTTCTTCCAACTGTTGGAACCCTACCCACCTAGGGTGATCTAAGTTGAATCTTAGAGGATAGAGGGTTTTCCTCGTGGTAGTGTCTTGCTGGAGAAAGCAAAGAAGTCCCTGTTGCTGAGTTGTTTATCTAGGAGCAAGGAGTTGTTGTGAGTGGGAAAAACTACAAAGGTTATCTTTTACTCTTCCTTTTAGTTTAATTGTAATTTCATGCATGTTTGCATGTATATCTCCATATCTAATTAGGATTAGATAAGCATGTTTGTTCTGTTGTGTCAATGTACTGGATTTTGTTTCTAACTAAAACAATCAAGCAATTACGATCCCAAACACGTTTCCGCTTCTCAAGGGTATCGGATCCCCATCAATTGGTATCAGAGCAATACTTATATTATTTTGTTTTGAAGAAAAATTGCATTGATTTGGTGGGAATTTACATTTGGTTTGCTGTTGTTTTGTTTTGAAGCAAAATTGCATTTAAGAGTCGTTCGGGACCAGTTTCATGCAATTTGGCTGAGAATCGAAGGAGAATTTGCTAATTGAAGTTGTTGTGTTTGAAGAGGAAGGCCACTGCCGAAGCAGCAGTGTTGCAACGCAGACAGCAGCGTTGCAACGACGTTCATCAGCGTTGCAACGCTGAGGAACGGCGTCGCAATGCCAACATTGCCTATCGACGCGGGATTTCGTGGGGTCAGCGGCGTTGCAACGCTGCCCCTTAGCATTGCAACGCCTCCCGGATAGAAGGCGCGCACGCTGACAAAGCGGGTGTTGCAACGCTCGCATCAGCGTTACAACGCCGTGATGCCATTTCACCAGCAGCAGACCGGTTCAGCTTATGAGTTTGTTTTCGATCCGGTTCGAGCGGTTCAAGTCCGGTTCAAGGAGTTTTTGGACCGGTTCATGTAATAAAATTAATGTAATTTTATTATTTTGCACTTTATGGGCCAAATTATTCTGGTTTTACATCTTTATGTCTTTATAAATGTCATTTAGATTTTTCTCACCTTGGGATAAGCATGTTCATGCATTCTTTTATTTGTATAAATGTTATATGAATATGGTTAGATGCATGATTAATTTATTTTTCATGAGTAATGAATTTTTAATTGTTATAATTAGATTATATCAAAAATAAATTGCATGGAGAATGAAATTACTTAGTTTAAAATAAATGTTATTTTATTTAAGTAATTTTATTGTTCAATTAGTTGAATATTTCATATAATTCCATTTTTGGTTTTATAATATAGTTTCTTTATCATAGGTTAATTATTAAATTTATAAAAGTTATAAATTAAAGGGGTTTTAGAAACCATAACCTATAATAAAGAAATGCATGCAAACATAGGAACTTGGGTTAAAATTTGAATTAGTTTTAAATTGTTTAAAATTAATTTTGACCTAAGTTGTAATTTCTAATAGGATTAGAAATTTGTCTTACATAATATTTTAAATAGTTTAAAATATAGTAGGACATTAGGACTTTGGTTATAAGGGAACTCTACTTGTGAAGTTCTGTCTAAGGCTAGGGGTACTTAAGCTGACGGTTAACGGAACACCTCCTACTTGAGAACTGATCCAGAGCTTGAGTTGAATTAACCTTAGTTCTATTTTATATCTAGGTAATTAAAATGTTTATTCACCTAGACATAAGGTTAAAAGACCTAGTTATAGTAGTTATAATAGGCATAGACTTAGATAGATTCTTTTAGCCAGAATCCGACTAAGTTAAACCTATACCCTAATCTTAGGAGCTTCAGTGGGAGAAAACGAGATGTTCGCATCGAGTTTACTCTCACGTCCTCAAGAGTTCACACCGTGAGTTCCATGCTTGGCTACGCGACGTCAATAGGATGTCCCCCTACGGTATGTGTTTGCATGGTTCGATACCAAGGTGAATAAGGGAAGTATCCATAGTAAATGGGAGCAGGACGCGTGTCAACGTATCCTACGGTCTCCTCCATTAGGTCGCACCGTGAGATTTCTATAGTCCGCCTGCTAGGTTGTCCTGGAACAGCCAAACCCTACGGAGGGCCTTACTATAAGGATCGAACACCGCGAACTCCAGAAATTGATAGGGTCTCTTAGGTTATTTGCCAGCAGTTGTCTTTCTTAATAGTAGCATGTTGGCTCGGGCCTATTGGATCTGAAAATAATAGGGTCACATTTACGGGATGAGTTAAGCTAGTTAACAAGTCCTTGACCAAACAAACGGTAGCGAAGGACCATTGTGACAAGAGATGTTCTGGTAGTGAGAATTGGCTGAGAAAGTCTCAATTGAGGGGAAGAATGATTGACCGCTCGACGGAGGCTTTTGTTCTAAACCATTGAAGTATCGTTGCAAAATTTAAAGGTTTAATTTAAACATTGTGTTTAGTTTAAACACTAGGGTTATTTGATAATTTTGCTAAATATGATTGGTTTTACAATGGGTTAAAAGGCTTAACTAATTAGAACTATTTTGGATTTTCAGCATGTCGTACTCGATAATAGCCTTACTTAAAAGCGATCGTTTAACTGGTGAGAACTTTACTACGTGGATGTCCAACTTGAATACGATTCTTGTTGTTGACGACCTACGGTTTTATCTTGTACCGACCGTGAAATGTCCTCGTGTCCTCGCTCAAACGCCTCCTCGATCATTAAGGAGACGTCACGATCGCTTTGGATCAAGGCAAATGATAACGCCAAGGTCTACATTTTTGCTAGTGTTTCTGAAGTTCTAGCCAAAAAGCACGAGGGCATGGTCTCAGCTCGCGAGATCATGAGTTCGTTGCAGGATATGTTTGGACAACCGTCTGGACAGCTTGGGCACGAATCCCTCAAATACGTTTATAACTCCCGTATGAAGGAGGGGTCATCGGTGAGAGAACACGTTCTCGATCGTATGGTCCACTAAAATGTGGCTGAGATGAACAGAGCGGTCATTGACAAGCAAAGTCAGGTCTCGTTCATCCTGGAATCTCTTCCGAAGAGTTTCCTTCAATTCCACAGCAATGCGGTGATGAACAAGATAGAGTATAACCTGACTACTCTCCTAAATGAACTACAAACTCTCAAGTCGCTTATGAAAAACAAGGGACAGGCTGATGGAGAGGCAAATATGTTTGCCCATTCTAGAAGGTTTCAGAACGGTTCATCCTCTGGGACTAAGTCCTGTGGTTCAACTTATGGGCTTAAGAAGACACAAAAGAAGAAGATAGGAGAGAAAGGGAAGGCACCTGCTGCTGATAAAGGCAAGGGAAAGGCCAAAGTTGCAGACAAAGGAAAATGTTTCCACTGTAACATGGACGGGCACTAGAAGTGAAACTGCCCAAAATCACTTGCTGAGCTCAAAGAGAAGAAAGGTAAATTAGATTTACTTATTCTTGAAACTTGTTTAGTAGAATACTTGATTCAGGAGCCACTGATCACGTCAGCTCTTCGTTTCAAGAAACTATTTCTTGCAAGGAGCTCGAAGAGGGTGAGATGATGCTCACGGTCAAAACGGGAGACGCCGTCTCAGCTCGTGCAGTGGGAGATGCCAAACTGTTTTTCGGAGATAGATTTATTTTATTAAAAAATCTGTATATAGTTCCTAGATTTTAAAGGAACTTAATTTCTATCTCTTGTTTAATAAAACTTGGTTATTGTTTAAAAGAAAGTGTCAATATTTGTTCTGCTAAATTGAAAAATGACTTGTATGTACTTAAACCGAATCAAACTAAAGCAATTTTAAATCATGAGATGTTTAAAAATGCTAATACTCAAAGTAAAAGGCAAAGAATTTCTCCAAATAATAATACCTATCTATGGCATAAACCTAGTTTACAACACTTCAGGATTTGGGGTTGTCCGGTACACGTGCTAGTGACAAACCCAAAGAAACTGGAACCTCGTTCAAGATTGTGCCAATTTGTTGGCTATCCCAAAGAAACGAGAGGTGGTATTTTCTACGACCCACAAGAAAACAAGGTGATTGTATCGACAAACACCACTTTCTTGGAGGAAGATCACATGAGAAACCATAAACCGCGTAGTAAATTAGTGCTAGATGAAGCTACAGATGAACCAACAAGAGTTGTTGATCAAGCTTGACCTTCATCAAGAAACTGGAACCTCGTCCTTCTCAATCGTTGGGAATGCCTCGACGCAGTGGGAGGGTTATTTCCCAACCAGACCGCTACTTGGGTTTAGCTGGAACTCAAGTCGTCATACCTGATGACGGCGTAGAAGATCCATTGTCTTATAAACAGGCAATGAATGACATAGACAAGGACCAATGGATCAAAGCCATGGACCTTGAAATGGAGTCAATGGACTTCAATTCAGTATGGGAACTTGTAGACCAACCTGAAGGGGTTAGACCCACAGGGTGTAAATGGATCTATAAGAGAAAGAGAGAGGCAACCGGAAAGGTACAGATCTTTAAGGCTAGACATTTAGCAAAGGATTTTACAGAAAGGGAAGGAGTTGATTATGAAGAAACTTTTTCCCCTGTTGCTATGCTGAAGTCTATAAGGATACTCTTGTCCATAGCCGTGTTTTATGATTATGAAATTTGGCAAATGGACGTTAAGACTGCCTTTTTGAATGGTAATCTTGACGAGAGCATCTATAGGTCTCAGCCCGAAGGGTTCATAACCCAAGGTCAGGAGCAAAACGTTTGCAAGCTCAATCGATCCATTTATGGGTTGAAAGAAGCATCCAGATCTTGGAATATCAGATTTGATACTGCGATCAAGTCTTATGGCTTTGACCAAAACATTGATGAGCCTTGTGTTTACAAGAGGATCATCAACGACAAAGTAGCTTTATTAGTACTTTATGTGGATGATATCCTACTCATTGGGAATGATGTAGGATATCTTACTGACATACAGAATTGGATGGCGACCCAATTCGAAATGAAAGATTTGGGAGAGGCGCAATACGTTCTTGGGATTCAAATCTTAAGGAATCGCAAGAACAAAACGCTAGCACTGTCTCAAGCTTCTTATATCGACAAAATGTTGTCCCGATATTCGATGCAGAATTCCAAGAGGTGCTTGTTGCCCTTCAGGCATGGAGTTCATCTATCTAAGGAACAGTGTACTAAGACACCTCAAGAAGTTGAGGATATGAGACACATTCCCAATGCCTCTGCAGTAGGTAGCTTAATGTATGTTATGTTGTGCACGAGGCCATACATTTGTTATGCAGTCGGAATAGTCAGTAGGTACCAGTCCAATCAAGGGTTAGACCACTAGACAACAGTTAAAAATATCCTCAAGTATCTTAGGACAACAAGGGACTATACGCTTGTGTATGGTTTTTAAGGATTTGATCCTTACTGGATACACTAATTCTTATTTTCAGACCGATAAGGATTCTCGGAAATCCACATCGGGATCAGTTTTCACCCTTAACGGGGGAGCTATAGTATGGCGAAGCATCAACCAAGGATGCATCGCTGACTCCACGATGGAGGCTGAGTATGTCGCTGCTTGTGAAGAAGCTAAGGAGGTTGTTTGGCTAAGGAAATTCCTTACTGATTTGGAAGTCGTTCCAAATATGGAATTGTTGGGATTTATGCCCTAAACTTTTGTAATTTTGATCAATTAAATAAAGTGTTATTTGTTTTGATAAGATTACAGTCTTGCTTTTATAAATCCGATAAACTAAGCTCCAAGGTTATAACATTTATCTTGAAATCAGTGTAGTGGACATGATTTGGGTTGAGTTCAAGCTTATAACCTAAATAGTCTATGGTATAAGAATAAGGTTGGAAACCTCATTCTGGTAACACCATGGATGCGGCCAACTTTGTAATTAGTACAAATGAGGTAATTCAACTCATTCATGTAGTTGACATGCGAGTGGGGGCATCCTGTATGAAGAGTTCATACAAGACTGGATCGCAAATTATTAGTCTAACTAGAATAACACCGTTAACAGGATAAGACTAGTAATTTATAGATGGTCATTAATGACTTGACCTGAATCCTGAGCAAGTTAAGAACTCCTGCTTATAGGGGTTTGTCCTTAGACTAGTATAGGTGCGAGTGGCCTGTAGCCGATTCAATAAGCCTACCTTCTCAAGGGCGACGTAACCTCGTGAGGTAGCCGGGAACTTAATCAAAGATGGAATTCACTCATTTCTCTACTGAGGAATTAGATAGGTTGTTCCCTTAAGAACTGACACCAGGTTTGAACAACGGGGCCCCGCCCTCTATGAGTCTAAGGTAGGACCTTAGACTTGTTGTTCATTAGAGGATCAGTGGTGCTTAAGGAGCAAAGAGGTAATCAATATGAGAGGGAAATATGAGAGGGGATCTAGTGCCCCGAGTGTCCAAACTGAGGCAAGAGATATGCAACATGCCATTTCCTCACAGGAGGTAGGCAGGCCAGAGAGAGCAGGGCCAAGTGATCCAGAGAAGGCATATGGAATAGAACGACTGAAGAAATTGGGAGCCACAGTGTTTGAGGGTTCCAGAGATCCAACTGACGCCGAGGTTTGGCTGAATAAGCTTGAGAAATGTTTTGATGTCATGAGCCGCCCTAACGAGCGGAAAGTCAAATTGGCCACATTCCTGCTAGATAAAGAAGCTGAGGGATGGTGGAAATCAATTTTAGCCAGACGGAGATGAACGCACTTTAGATTGGCAAACTTTCGAGGCATATTTAAAGATAAATATTACCCGGCACATACCACGAGGCGAAGAGGATAAATTTTTAGAATTGAAGCAAGGGTCACTATCGCGGTGGTGAGTACGAGAAGGTATACCGAGCTATCACGGTATGTTGATGTTATTGTAGCATCCGAGAGTGACAGTGTCGACGATTTGAAAGGGGATTACGCCCGAGATACGTACTCCTATCCACAAACCATTGCTAAGTGGACCGACTTCTCTCACCTGTAGAGAGCGCTCTACGTGTTGAGCGAGTAGTATAGCAGGCGCGATCGATGAGTGGAGCCAACTCGTGGGCCTTCAACAACGAGCAATTTACGGGGTCGTGAACAACGAAAATTCACACTTGGAGTAAATGTTTCAAGTCGTCAAGACTTTAAGAATCGAAATGCGGCCCGACATCGAGGCGGATGAATGTTAGTGGTGCCTATCGAGGCGTCGATCGAGAACACCTAGTCGATGCCCGCGATTCGGCGTAAGACCACGACAATGCAGAGTTCATTGCCGTGCAACAAGGAGAACTCCATGTGCGAATGTGGCAAGAATCATCGAGGCCAATGTCTTGTGGGTGTCGATGTGTGGTACCAGATGTGGACAACGGGGGCATTTCAAGAGGATTGCCCACGGCTTAGAGCGACCACATAGAGGACCAGGGAGTTGGGTCCCAAACGGTTGAGCAACCGAGAGTTCCAGAGAGGCAAGCAGAGAGAGGCACCATGGTGCAAAACGAACGGAGTTGTAGGAGACCTGAGCAACAAGAGAAAAGGTCTACGCTATGACTCAAAGCAAAGAAGAAGCGAGAGGATGCACCAGATGTGATTATCTGTACGATTTCTATTTGTAATGTACTGCACGTGTTTTGATATATCCAGTGCTACGCATTCCTTTGTTTTTAGTATATTCCTAACTAAAAGTGAATAGAAAGCTAAAGCCTTTATTTGAGGAGTTAGTTATATACACTCCAGTTGGTGATGCTTTACTAGTCAATTCAGTGTTGCGAGATTGGGAGGTCTTAGTAGAAGGTCTCAATATGTTAGTGGATCTTCTTCCACTAGAGTTGCAGGTGTTAGATGCAATCTTAGGGATGGATTTCTTATTCACTGATTATGCTTCCATGAATTTCCATAGAAAGGAAGTTGTTTTCAGGAAACCAGGATTGGATGAAGTGGTTTTCAAGGGTGAAAAGAAGATTATTCCTACGAGTTTGATTTCAGAATTCAAAGCTCAGAAGTTGTTGAGAAAAGGTTGCACGGCTTTCTTGTCGCTGAGATCGTGACCGTGGAGAGAGGAGCACTTGAAGAAATGTTCTTCAAAGGTAAATTCTTGCTGTCCATTTCACTTTTATGCTTAATCTATTTTTTCATGTTCTTTAATTTACCGTTGTGTCTAAATCAAGAGTGCCCGATTCGTAATCGCTCATTGCTGAGGACTTCGATTCCCTTCAACAATTTCCCATCACCTTATACTGTGACAACAGTGATGTGGTAGCCTATTCGAAGGAACCTCGCAGCCATAAGCGAGGCAAGCACATCTAGAGGAAGTATCACCTGATACGAGAAATAGTGCAACGAGGAGATGTGGCAGTCACGAAGATCGCTTCGGATCACAATATTGTTGATCCATTTACAAATACTCTCACGGCTAAAGTGTTCGAGGTCATCTCAAGAGTCTAGGCCTACGAGACATGTACATAGGCTAATCTAAGGCAAGTGGGAGATATGTAATGGGGTATATGGATGCCCTAGTTTATTGTATTTCTATCTCTTGTAACCACTGTTTTAGATTATGATGTACCCCACTAGAGTTTTAGTTCAAGTGGGAGTTTGTTGCGGTTTGTGCCCTAAAACTCGTCGTTTGTAATTATGTTCTAATTAATGTAAACCCGAGATCTTTCTTTGGAACTTCCTTATTAAAAAACAACAAAAAGGAAAGAAGAAATGAATGTTTAAAACTTGGTTTTCCATGTTTTAAAAAGAAAAGAAATGAAGTGAAAGACAAAAGGAAAACAAGGAAGGAAAGTTTAAACCATTTTGGTTTGGTTTTCTTTAAAAGATAAAAGAAGAAAAGAAAATGAAAGAAATGTTGAATATATTAAGTTTTGTTTTGTTTTGAAAAGAAAAGAAAAGAAAATAAAAGAAAAGAAAGAGATAAATGAAAGAAAAAAAGGAAAGCAAAAAGAAAAGAAAAAGCAAAAAGGGAAAAGGGAAAAAGACAAAAAAATATCTTTTCCACCGTTTGCCTTTTTAAAGCTTTATCTCTCCATTTTCTTCTTCATTTACCAAAAGGAAGCTGTAAGCTTCGTGAGCTGAAGTTCAAGGGAGAAGAAGAAGGAGAAAACCTCTGATTTTGGAGCTGGAATTGCAGAAGAAAGGAGAACTCAAGGGAATTATTATAGCAAAGAAGGTGAATCATTATTCCATTATCTGATGTTTTGATCTTCTCGAGCTCTACAAGAAGAGGTAAGTGTTGAAGTTTGCTTTTTCTGAAAGCTAACTCATTTTTAAACAAAGTTCATGAAGGAAGCTCGAGCACATTCTTATGTTAAGTTACTGTTTTGTTAAGAGGAAGGCAGAAGACAGAAGTTTGCTGTCAAATCCGAGAAGTCTCTGGTTTTTGGGTTGTCCTGATCTGTAGAATTGTAGTTAGAAGCACTAAAAGGTATGGTTCGAAAGAGTATTGAATTTCCTACAACTTTCGTGAAAGAATCGTGAGAAGAAAATAATTGGAAGATGTTGTAATCATCAGGTTAAGTTTCGGGTTGCAGCAGGAAATTAAATCTGGAACAGCAGCAAGGTCATTTTAGGGATTACGCTAGTGAGGTATTTTCGAACCAATACGTTAAGAATATCAGTTTCATGTCTTTTTATGATTTTTAGAGGGATCAAAAAGGAATAATTTGGTATAAAGTACATCCTTTTTGGATAAGTAATGAAGAAGTTATGACTGTTTGAATACAGGGTATAAAATCTGTGAAATGCTGGAATTTTGATAGTTTGTTTTCTTGTAGTTTTAAGGTTAAAAATCATGAGCTCGAGGTTCTAATACGTGGATTTGGTTTGTTTGATGTGCCAAGAGCAAATAGGTCGAGTGTATGGGCCAAGGTTCTAGTTTTAATACTGTGAGTGACAAAACGAACTTCAAAAATGTTCTTTATGCTTGAATTATGTTCTAAGAAATACAAGTTTGCTTAAATAAAAGGGTTTAGATGTTTATTTTTTTCCTTGAACATTTGTTTATGAGCATTCATGATATCTTAGAAATGTTTTAAAGTGTTCCATATGCGAGCATAACATGTTTATCAGGTAGAACATGGTCAACAAGTATTGTTAAGAGGTAAACAATGTCTCATAGCTTCATGCCATCTTCCGTGCTAAGTTAGTAGGTTGTTCGGGAGGGGGTGTGACAACTTGGTATCAGAGCAGTTAGCTCCATGGGAATGAGACAGGGCAAGTTAGCTCTGAGAATAAAGTAAAAGTCATAGCAAATTATTGAGTTAGTTAAGATTTGAACTAGTAGAGTATGGTTCAAGTAAGGATAAGAGTAAGTCCAGTTACGGCTAAAATGTGAATAGAAGCTAGTAGATTGTGTATTTGAGTTAAGTATCCAAAGTATGTCTAATATATTGATATGTTATAGGAGTCATGCCACCACGTACTAGCAGACGACGCAGGCAGAATTAGAGCGGGACGCAGGATCCAACCCAAGGTCAATATGAGAGGGGATCTAGTGCCCCGAGTGTCCAAACTGAGGCAAGAGATATGCAACATGCCATTTCCTCACAGGAGGTAGGCAGGCCAGAGAGAGCAGGGCCAAGTGATCCAGAGAAGGCATATGGAATAGAACGACTGAAGAAATTGGGAGCCACAGTGTTTGAGGGTTCCAGAGATCCAACTGACGCCGAGGTTTGGCTGAATAAGCTTGAGAAATGTTTTGATGTCATGAGCCGCCCTAACGAGCGGAAAGTCAAATTGGCCACATTCCTGCTAGATAAAGAAGCTGAGGGATGGTGGAAATCAATTTTAGCCAGACGGAGATGAACGCACTTTAGATTGGCAAACTTTCAGAGGCATATTTAAAGATAAATATTACCCTGGCACATACCACGAGGCGAAGAGGGATAAATTTTTAGAATTGAAGCAAGGGTCACTATCAGTGGCTGAGTACGAGAGAAGGTATACCGAGCTATCACGGTATGTTGATGTTATTGTAGCATCTGAGAGTGACAGGTGTCGACGATTTGAAAGGGGATTACGTCCTGAGATACGTACCCCAGTCACAGCCATTGCTAAGTGGACTGACTTCTCTCAGCTGGTAGAGACTGCTCTACGTGTTGAGCAGAGTATAGCAGAGGCGCAGTCAGTAGTGGAGCCAACTCGTGGGCCTTCAACAACGAGCAATTTACGGGGTCGTGAACAGCGAAGATTCACACCTGGAGTAAATGTTTCAAGTCGTCAAGACTTTAAGAATCGAGCTGGCAGCCAGACATCGAGGCAGATGAATGTTAGTGGTGCCTATCAGAGGCAGAGTCAGAGAACACCTAGTCAGTCTGCCAGATTCGAAGTAAGACCACAGACAATGCAGGAGTCTGTTGCCAGTGCAACAAGGAGAACTCCATGTGCGAATTGTGGCAAGAATCATCGAGGCCAATGTCTTGTGGGTGTCGATGTGTGGTACCAGTGTGGACAACCAGGGGCATTTCAAGAGGATTGCCCACACTTAGAGAGCGACCACATAGAGGGGACCGGGGAGTTGGGTCCCAAACAGCTTGAGCAACCGAGAGTTCCAAAGAGCTGCAGAGAGAGGGCACCAGCAGGTGCAAAACGAGAACGAGTTGTAGGGAGACCTAGGCAACAGGAAAAGGTCTACGCTATGACTCAGCAAGAAGCAGAGGATGCACCAGATGTGATTACTGGTACGATTTCTATTTGTAATGTACCTGCACGTGTTTTGATATATCCAGGTGCTACGCATTCCTTTGTTTTTAGTATATTCCTAACTAAAATTTGAATAGAAAGCTAAAGCCTTTATTTGAGGAGTTAGTTATATACACTCCAGTTGGTGATGCTTTACTAGTCAATTCAGTGTTGCGAGATTGGGAGGTCTTAGTAGAAGGTCTCAATATGTTAGTGGATCTTCTTCCACTAGAGTTGCAGGTGTTAGATGCAATCTTAGGGATGGATTTCTTATTCACTGATTATGCTTCCATGAATTTCCATAGAAAGGAAGTTGTTTTCAGGAAACCAGGATTGGATGAAGTGGTTTTCAAGGGTGAAAAGAAGATTATTCCTACGAGTTTGATTTCAGAATTCAAAGCTCAGAAGTTGTTGAGAAAAGGTTGCACGGCTTTCTTGTCGCTGAGATCGTGACCGTGGAGAGAGGAGCACTTGAAGAAATGTTCTTCAAAGGTAAATTCTTGCTGTCCATTTCACTTTTATGCTTAATCTATTTTTTCATGTTCTTTAATTTACCGTTGTGTCTAAATCAAGAGTGCCCGATTCGTAATCGCTTCCGCTGCGGGGACTTCGATTCCCTTCAACAATTTCCCATCACCTTATACTGTGACAACAGTGATGTGGTAGCCTATTCGAAGGAACCTCGCAGCCATAAGCGAGGCAAGCACATCTAGAGGAAGTATCACCTGATACGAGAAATAGTGCAACGAGGAGATGTGGCAGTCACGAAGATCGCTTCGGATCACAATATTGTTGATCCATTTACAAATACTCTCACGGCTAAAGTGTTCGAGGGTCATCTGAAGAGTCTAGGCCTACGAGACATGTACATAGGCTAATCTAAGGCAAGTGGGAGATATGTAATGGGGTATATGGATGCCCTAGTTTATTGTATTTCTATCTCTTGTAACCACTGTTTTAGATTATGATGTACCCCACTAGAGTTTTAGTTCAAGTGGGAGTTTGTTGCGGTTTGTGCCCTAAAACTCGTCGTTTGTAATTATGTTCTAATTAATGTAAACCCGAGATCTTTCTTTGGAACTTCCTTATTAAAAAACAACAAAAAGGAAAGAAGAAATGAATGTTTAAAACTTGGTTTTCCATGTTTTAAAAAGAAAAGAAATGAAGTGAAAGACAAAAGGAAAACAAGGAAGGAAAGTTTAAACCATTTTGGTTTGGTTTTCTTTAAAAGATAAAAGAAGAAAAGAAAATGAAAGAAATGTTGAATATATTAAGTTTTGTTTTGTTTTGAAAAGAAAAGAAAAGAAAATAAAAGAAAAGAAAGAGATAAATGAAAGAAAAAAAGGAAAGCAAAAAGAAAAGAAAAAGCAAAAAGGGAAAAGGGAAAAAGACAAAAAAATATCTTTTCCACCGTTTGCCTTTTTAAAGCTTTATCTCTCCATTTTCTTCTTCATTTATCAAAAGGAAGCTGTAAGCTTCGTGAGCTGAAGTTCAAGGGAGAAGAAGAAGGAGAAAACCTCTGATTTTGGAGCTGGAATTGCAGAAGAAAGGAGAACTCAAGGGAATTATTATAGCAGCAAGGTGAATCATTATTCCATTATCTGATGTTTTGATCTTCTCGAGCTCTACAAGAAGAGGTAAGTGTTGAAGTTTGCTTTTTCTGAAAGCTAACTCATTTTTAAACAAAGTTCATGAAGGAAGCTCGAGCACATTCTTATGTTAAGTTACTTTGTTTTAAGAAGAGGAAGGCGGCAAGAAGTGAAGTTTGTTTGTCAAATCCGAAGTCTCTGGTTTTTGGGTTGTCCTGATCTGTAGAATTGTAGTTAGAAGCACTAAAAGGTATGGTTCGAAAGAGTATTGAATTTCCTACAACTTTCGTGAAAGAATCGTGAGAAGAAAATAATTGGAAGATGTTGTAATCATCAGGTTAAGTTTCGGGTTGCAGCAGGAAATTAAATCTGGAACAGCAGCAAGGTCATTTTAGGGATTACGCTAGTGAGGTATTTTCGAACCAATACGTTAAGAATATCAGTTTCATGTCTTTTTATGATTTTTAGAGGGATCAAAAAGGAATAATTTGGTATAAAGTACATCCTTTTTGGATAAGTAATGAAGAAGTTATGACTGTTTGAATACAGGGTATAAAATCTGTGAAATGCTGGAATTTTGATAGTTTGTTTTCTTGTAGTTTTAAGGTTAAAAATCATGAGCTCGAGGTTCTAATACGTGGATTTGGTTTGTTTGACAGGCCAAGAGCAAATAGGTCGAGTGTATGGGCCAAGGTTCTAGTTTTAATACTGTGAGTGACAAAACGAACTTCAAAAATGTTCTTTATGCTTGAATTATGTTCTAAGAAATACAAGTTTGCTTAAATAAAAGGGTTTAGATGTTTATTTTTTTCCTTGAACATTTGTTTATGAGCATTCATGATATCTTAGAAATGTTTTAAAGTGTTCCATATGCGAGCATAACATGTTTATCAGGTAGAACATGGTCAACAAGTATTGTTAAGAGGTAAACAATGTCTGTTAGCTTCATGCCATCTTCCGTGCTAAGTTAGTAGGTTGTTCGGGAGGGGGTGTGACAACTTGGTATCAGAGCAGTTAGCTCCATGGGAATGAGACAGGGCAAGTTAGCTCTGAGAATAAAGTAAAAGTCAAAGCAAATTATTGAGTTCGTTAAGATTTGAACTAGTAGAGTATGGTTCAAGTAAGGATAAGAGTAAGTCCAGTTACGGCTAAAATGTGAATAGAAGCTAGTAGATTGTGTATTTGAGTTAAGTATCCAAAGTATGTCTAATATATTGATATGTTATAGGAGTCATGCCACCACGTACTAGCAGACGACGCAGGCAGAAATAGGGTGGGACGCAGGATCCAACCCAAGGTCAATATGAGAGGGGATCTAGTGCCCCGAGTGTCCAAACTGAGGCAAGAGATATGCAACATGCCATTTCCTCACAGGAGGTAGGCAGGCCAGAGAGAGCAGGGCCAAGTGATCCAGAGAAGGCATATGGAATAGAACGACTCAAGAAATTGGGAGCCACAAAGTGTTTGAGGTTCCAGAGAGATCCAACCGACGCCGAGGTTTGGCCGAATAAGCTTGAGAAATGTTTTGATGTCATGAGCCGCCCTAACGAGCGGAAAGTCAAATTGGCCACATTCTGCTAGATAAAGAAGTCGAGGATGGTGGAAATCAATTTTAGCTGACGGAGATGAACGCACTTTAGATTGGCAAACTTTCGAGGCATATTTAAAGATAAATATTACCCTCGGCACATACCACGAGGCGAAGAGGGATAAATTTTTAGAATTGAAGCAAGGGTCACTATCGCTGGTCGAGATGCGAGAGAAGGTATACCGAGCTATCACGGTATGTTGATGTTATTGTAGCATCCGAGAGTGACAGTGTCGACGATTTTTGAAAGGGATTACGTCCCGAGATACGTGCCCCATCCACGACCATTGCTAAGTGGACTGACTTCTCTCAGCTGGTAGAGACTGCTCTACGTGTTGAGCAGAGTATAGCAGAGGCGCAGTCAGTAGTGGAGCCAACTCGTGGGCCTTCAACAACGAGCAATTTACGGGGTCGTGAACAGCGAAGATTCACACCTGGAGTAAATGTTTCAAGTCGTCAAGACTTTAAGAATCGAGCTGGCAGCCAGACATCGAGGCAGATGAATGTTAGTGGTGCCTATCAGAGGCAGAGTCAGAGAACACCTAGTCGATGCGCCGATTCGATTCGAAGTAAGACCACGGACAATGCGAGAGTGCATTGCGGCAACAACAAGGAGAACTCCATGTGCGAATTGTGGCAAGAATCATCGAGGCCAATGTCTTGTGGGTGTCGATGTGTGGTACCAGTGTGGACAACCAGGGCATTTCAAGAGGGATTGCCCACAGCTTAGAGCAGCCACATAGAGGGACCAGGGAGTTGGGTCCCAAACAGTTGAGCAACCGAGAGTTCCAGTAGCTGCAAGAGAGGGCACCAGTGGTGCAAAACAGAACGGAGTTGTAGGGAGACCTAGGCAACAGGAAAAGGTCTACGCTATGACTCAGCAAGAAGCAGAGGATGCACCAGATGTGATTACTGGTACGATTTCTATTTGTAATGTACCTGCACGTGTTTTGATATATCCAGGTGCTACGCATTCCTTTGTTTTTAGTATATTCCTAACTAAGCTGAATAGAAAGCTAAAGCCTTTATTTGAGGAGTTAGTTATATACACTCCAGTTGGTGATGCTTTACTAGTCAATTCAGTGTTGCGAGATTGGGAGGTCTTAGTAGAAGGTCTCAATATGTTAGTGGATCTTCTTCCACTAGAGTTGCAGGTGTTAGATGCAATCTTAGGGATGGATTTCTTATTCACTGATTATGCTTCCATGAATTTCCATAGAAAGGAAGTTGTTTTCAGGAAACCAGGATTGGATGAAGTGGTTTTCAAGGGTGAAAAGAAGATTATTCCTACGAGTTTGATTTCAGCATTCAAAGCTCAGAAGTTGTTGAGAAAAGGTTGCACGGCTTTCTTGCACACGTAGTGGAGGTGCAAGAAGAAAAGCTAAAACCAGAAGATGTTCTTGTTGTGAACGAATTTCTTGATGTTTTTCCAAAGCAGATCTCGCTGTTGCCACACCGATAGGGAAGTAGAGTTCACTACTGAATTGCTACCAGGAACAACACCTATTTCGAAAGCATCGTATAGAATGGCTCCAAGTGAGCTCAAGGAGTTGAAGATGCAGTTACAAGAACTAGTTGATAAAGGATACATCAGACCTAGTGTAGCACCCTGGGGAGTTATAGTGTTATTTGTAAAGAAGAAAGATGGTACCCTTAAATTATGCATTGATTATAGACATTTAAACAAAGTAACGATACGTAACAAGTATCCTTTGCCCCGTATAGATGACTTGTTTGACCAGTTACGAGGAGCATCAGTGTTTTCTAAGATTGATTTGAGATCAGGATACCACCAGTTAAAGGTAAGGGAATCAGATATTCCTAAGACAACATTCAGAACCATGTACGGGCATTATGAGTTTTTAGTAATGTCGTTCGGTTTGACGAATGCACCAGCAGTTTTCATGGACCTCATGAACAGAATATTCCATCAGTATTTGGATTAGTTTGTGATAGTATTTATTGATGATATACTAGTTTACTCAGTTGACAAAAAAGCCCATGAGGAACATTTCAGGATTATTCTGCAAACACAACGAGATAAACAGTTGTACGCAAAATTCACCAAATGTGAGTTTTGGTTGAATCAGGTAGTGTTTTTGGGGCATGTTGTCTCAGCAAATGGAGTTAGTGTGGATCCGAATAAAGTGAAAGCAGTAGTCAACTGGGAAAGACTAGCTAGTGCGACAGAGATACGTAGTTTCCTAGGCTTGGCAGGATACTACAGGCGGTTTGTTGAGGATTTCTCACGATTAGCATTACCCTTAACATCTTTAACAAGGAAGAATGCTAAGTTTGAATGGTCAGATACGTGTGAACAGAGTTTTCAGGAGCTGAAAAAGAGATTAGTTACAACACCTATTCTGACACTTCCTGTAACAGGAAAGGAGTATGTGGTTTACTGTGATGCCTCTAGGCAAAGTTTAGGGTGTGTTCTGATGCAAGAAGGAAAAGTAATAGCTTATGCGTCAAGACAATTGAAAAAGCACGAATGTAATTACCCTACCCATGATCTCGAGCTAGCAGCAGTTGTTTTAGCACTGAAGATCTGGAGACATTACTTGTTTGGTGAAAGGTGTCACATTTACATAGATCATAAGAGTCTGAAATATATCTTTGATCAGAGGGAGCTGAATATGAGACAACGAAGATTGTTAGAACTGATTAAAGATTATGATTGTACTATACAATACCATCCAGGTAAGGCGAATGTGGTAGCAGATGCATTGAGTAGGAAGTCAAAACTTCCTAAGGACGCCTTGTGTGCTATTCGAGCAACATTTTTAAGTACTCTATGGGATTCTAAGGCAGTTGTGAATGCAGAGAGTTCAGGGAGTCTTTTAGCTTAGTTCCAGGTCAGGTCTTCACTCGTGGCAGAGGTTGTTAAAAGACAACTTGAGGATAGTAACTTGCAGAAAATGTTTGGGAAGTCCAAACAAGGCCCAAAAGCAGAATTTAAAATAAGATCAGACGGAGCCCTAGAGAGGCAGGGAAGACTGTGTGTTCCAAGTTTTAGTGAGCTTAAAGATGCTATTCTAGAGGAAGCTCACAGTTCAGCTTACGCTATGCATCCAGGAAGCACCAAGATGTACAAAACTTTGAAAGGGACGTATTGGTGGCCTGGGATGAAGCGGGAGATAGCTGATTATGTTGATAGATGTTTGATCTGCCAACAGGTTAAACCAGTTAGACAGAGGCCAGGAGGACTCCTTAACCTTGCGCCAAAGTGCTCGAGTGGAAATGGGAGCATATCACTATGGATTTTCTGTTTGGATTACCACGTACTTCTAGTGGACATGATGGTATTTGGGTAATAGTGGATAGACTCACCAAGACATCACGGTTTATACCGATTAAAGCGACGTCTACGCTTGATCAGCTAGCTAAGCTATACGTCGACAGAATTGTGAGTCAATACGGAGTGCAAGTGTCCATAGTTTCAGATAGAGATCCAAGATTTACTTCTAAGTTTTGGCCTAGCTTACAAAAAGCTATGGGGACAAAGCTGAATTTTAGTACAACATTCCATCCTCAGACAGATGGGCAGTCAAAAAGGACCATCCAGACCTTAGAGGACATGTTGAGAGCTTGTGCTCTTCCATTTAAGCAAAGTTGGGATACACACCTATCACTTATGGAATTTGCTTACAATAACAGCTATCAATCGAGTACTGGCATGGCACCATTTGAGGCTCTGTATGGAAGACCATGTAGAACGCCCGTATGTTGGAATGAAGTAGGAGAGCGGAAGCTAATCGGTCCTGAGTTGGTACAAATTACGACAAACAATATTAAGGTAATCAGAGAGAATCTGAAGGTAGCACAAGACCGTCAGAAGAGTTAAGCAGATAAGCGACGAAAGGACTTAGAATTCCAGGTCGGAGATCAAGTTTTCTTGAAGTTATCTCCGTGGAGAGGTGTCTTCGTTTTGGCAAGAAAGGTAAACTAAGCCCTAGATATATTGGTCCTTATCCAATGAACGGACGAGTTGGGCCAACCCCTGCAGACCGGAGTTGCCGTAGAAACTATCTCGAGTACATGATGTTTTTCATGTGTCCATGTTGAGGAAGTATATTCCAGTTCCGACACATGTGTTGCAAGCACAACCAGTTGAGTTGGAAGAAGACATGAGTTACGTAGAGGATGCAGTTCAAATCCTCGACAAGAAAGAACAAGTCTTGAGAAACAAGACAATCCCACTCGTGAAGGTTCGTTGGAGACATCACGGAGTGGAGGAGGGAACCTGGGAATTAGAAGACCAAATGAGGAGGAAGTATCCGATGATCTTCACCTAAGCACTACTAAATTTCGATGACGAAATTTCTTAAGGGGAGGTAAGTTGTATGCCCGAGATCTTTCTTTGGAACTTCCTTATTAAAAAACAACAAAAGGAAAGAAGAAATGAATGTTTAAAACTTGGTTTTCCATGTTTTAAAAAGAAAAGAAATGAAGTGAAAGACAAAAGGAAAACAAGGAAGGAAAGTTTAAACCATTTTGGTTTGGTTTTCTTTAAAAGATAAAAGAAGAAAAGAAAATGAAAGAAATGTTTAATATATTAAGTTTTGTTTTGTTTTGAAAAGAAAAGAAAAGAAAAGAAAAGAAAAGAAAGAGATAAAGGAAAGGAAAAAAGGAAAGAAAAAAGAAAAGAAAACACAAAAAGGGAAAAGGGAAAAAGACAAAAAAATACCTTTTCCACCGTTTGCCTTTTTCAAGCTTTATCTCTCCATTTTCTTCTTCATTTACCAAAAGGAAGCTGTAAGCTTCGTGAGCTGAAGTTCAAGGGAGAAGAAGAAGGAGAAAACCTCTGATTTTGGAGCTGGAATTGCAGAAGAAAGGAGAAGAACTCAAGGGAATTATTATAGCAGCAAGGTGAATCATTTTGCCATTGTCTGATGTTTTGATATTCTCGAGCTCTACAAGAAGAGGTAAGTGTTGAAGTTTGCTTTTCATGAAAGCTAACTCATTTTTAAACAAAGTTCATGAAGGAAGCTCGAGTAAATTCTTATGTTAAGTTACTGTTTTGTTAAGTGGAAGGCAGAAGACATAAGTTTGTTGTCAAATCCGAGAAGTCTCTGGTTTTTGGGTTGTCCTGATCTGTAGAGTTGGAGTTAGAAGCTCTAAGAGGTATGGTTCGAAAGGGTATTGAATTTCCTACAACGTTCGTGAAAGAATCGTGAGATGAAAATGATTGGAAGATGTTGTAATCATCAGGTTAAGTTTCGGGTTGCAGCAGGAAATTAAATCTGGAACAGCCGCAGGGTCATTTTAAGGATTAAGCTACTGAGGTATTGTCGAACCAATACGTTAGGAATCTCAGTTTCATGTCTTCATATGCGTTTTAGAGAGTTCAAAAAGGAAGAATTTGGTATAAAGTACATCCTTTTTGGATAAGTAATGAAGAAGTTATGACTGTTTGAATACAGGGTATAAAATTTGTGAAATGCTGGAATTTTGATAGTTTGTTTTCTTGTAGTTTTAAGGTTAAAAATCATGAGCTCGAGGTTCTAATACATGGATTTGGTTTGTTTGACAGGCCAAGAGCAAATAGGTCGAGTGTACAGGCCAAGGTTCTAGTTTTAATACTTTGAGTGACAAAACAAACTTCAAAAATGTTCTATATGCTTGAATTATGTTTTAAGAAATACAAGTTTGCTTGAATGAAAAGGTTTAAATGTTTATTGTTTTCCTTGAACACTTGTTTATGAGCATTCATGATCTCTTAGAAATGTTTTAAAGTGTTCCATATGCGAGCATAGCATGTTTTTCAGGTAGAACAGGGTCAACAGGTATTGTTAAGAGGTAAACAATGTCTGTTGGCTTCATGCCATCTTCCGGGCTAAGTTAGCAGGTTGTTCGGGAGGGGGTGTGACAATTAATGTAATAAAGTGTTATTATTTCAATATAAAGTTATTGTACGTAATCTATGATTTTGCCTTTATTTAAACCCTAAATCCAATAAACTAAACATCCAAGGCTATTAAATGAATCTTTAACTGAATGTTGTGTACATATAAACGATCTTGGTTCGAGATACAACCTAAAGGGTCTATAGTTAGGGTATAAGGTTTGGGTACCTTACCCTGTTAAAACTATGGATGTGGACTACTTTGTATTTGATACAAACACTGTGATCCTAACGTGTTTGTGTAGATGACATGTGAGTGCGGATATCCTATGTAATGAGATTACATAAGACCGGACCACGAAATAGTAACCTCTAGCTGTAACTCCGTTGACTAGTTAGGTTTCTATTTCACACCGATGACCTAGGCAACTTAATCTCAATCCTGAGCAGTTTACGAACACCTATTCGCGAGGGATTGTCCTTTGACTAGTATGAGTGAGAATGGCCAGATTCGCCTACTCAATATGCCTACCTTCTTGGGGACAAGACAGAGTGAGCGGCTAGGAACTTAACTTAGCAAGATGGAATTCATTCCTTCCCGCCTACTAGGGAATGTTCCCTTAAGTGGTTCCGAGACTTGAACAAAGGGCCAGACCCTCTCATTGGCTTGAGAGGGACTCTGTTTGTTGGTAGGACCACAAAAAAATTGTTCATTAGAGGAGCACTGGTACTTAAGGTACAAGATGTAACCCAGGGGTAAAACGATAATTTTACCCATCTGGTGTTACGAACATTCGTGAAGGATTGACTTGCTGTTATTGGTCAATATCTGCGGACATAGAAATATCTGCAGTGAGAAGAGTGCAGCTGCGGGACTTTAGTGGAGTGTTCGCGCAGTTAACGAATGTTGATTGGGAGGTTAATGAGATTAACCGAGCAATCTCGTATCGTTTGAGCTTCTGATTTTTAGGTCCATTAGGTCCACTTTCTAGCTCGTAAAGGGTTCTTAGATCATTTGAATTTGAAATGTTCAAATTCATAAGGGAATAAACTTAATGTATATTGATACGATATAATATATAGTTTTGGAACTATATATTATAAATTTAATGTGAATATGATTCATACTAAATTAAATTAGAGAATTAAATATTTGAAAGAGTTCAAACATTAAATTCCAATGTGAATATGATTCATATTTGAAAAGTATAGGTTAAAATTTAATGTGCATTAGATGTACATTAAACTATAGATTAAAGGGGTAAAAGTGATTAAATAAGATTTCATCATTTAATATAATATAGTATTTAATTAAATTTGATTCAATTAAATAAATTAATTAATCGAGGAACGTGTCATGATGACACGTTCCACTACTCCCTAACCCCCGATAGGGAGTGGGAAGTTACCCAGTGAATTTCGATGATTCGGAATGATTCAGATGATTCAATCGATCAAATTGATTGAAAGAAGCAAGAATTCTCTCGCTCTCACTCTTGAGTTTTCCCAAATTTCTTCCAACTGTTCGAACCCTACCCACCTAGGGTGATCCAAGTTGAATCTCAGAGGATAGATTGTTTTCCTCGTGGTAGTGTCTTGTTGGAGAAAGCAAAGAAATCCCTGTTGCTGAGTTGTTGTTTAACGTGGAGCAAGAAGTTGCTGTGACTTGGAAAAACTATAAAGGTTATCTTCTGCTCTTCCTTTTAGTTTAATTTTAATTTCCAGCATGTTTGCATGTCTATCTCCATATCTAATTAGGATTAGATAAGCATGTTTGTTTTGTTTTGTTAATGTACTCGTTTTTCTTTCTAACTAAAACAATCAAGCAATTACGATCCCAAACACGTTTCTTCTGCTCAAGGGGATCGGATCCCCATCAGGTATATGCTTCGATTTATGAGATAAATTGTCGTTTGCAAAAAGGGTATTTTCTGTATTGGCATTTTTTTTAGATTTACATGTCTGTTGATGTGATCAATGTAAGGGTCCGTTGTTTTGGGCATTTATTATGTAAATCAACTTTGTAAGTCCGTGTCGTCCGTGGCATGAGATGCTGTGAAGAAATCAGAGCGGAAACGGGCGAGAAACGACAAAGAAAAGCTAGAGGTGCTTGTTGTTCTGTCGACAGCGTTGAGACGTTCATTGGCGTCTCAACGCTGCCATCGCGGGAGCAAGGTGCGCTGCAGGACAACGTTGCGATGCAAGGCGTTGCGTTGCAACGCTGGTGGCGTTGGGACAGCTGGCACTGTAGGGAATGAGAGCCCCCATGCAGCGGAGACGATCGCATCATCGTGGTGATGTTGTTCTACTTAATTAAGTTAAAACTAATTATCACATAACTATAGGCTAAACATGCAATTATAGAAAGAAAACAACAAGTTAGAATGGTTACTTACTTGTTGAAGACAATCTTCAAGCTTTCTTTTCCGTTCACGAACTCTTCGTGCTTTCATCGATCTCAACGATCTCGAACTCTTCTCACAAACACCGAACAAACACCACCACTTGGTTTCTCAGTTGTTCTTCTTTTGGAAGAAGGAGGATGGTGGGATCCTTCTTTTGGTTAGGGAGGAGAGGATTTTGAGAGAATTTGAGAGAGAGTTATGCTTCTTTCGGTGAGAAATAAAATAATGAGCATTCGATCTTACAACCCTTCTTGCAAAAAGGGTTTATATAATGGTGATAGGTGGAGTTAAAATCTGCACCTATTTACCATTTTACCACAACTATAGGTTATGCAAAACATATTTGCATAACAACATATTATAAGATATCTCATATCTCATTTAACAAATCACATTTGCGATATGGGGGATTTTAAATTGAATCACATCCAATTTAATATCTCTCAACCTAGTTTCTCCAAATTAGCCCTAATTCAACAATCAGGCTAACCTATAGTTTATTATGAATCTCAGTCACATTAAACTATATATTATATCATTCATATCTCATATAAATGATATAAATACCCTTTAGTGAATTTGAACACTTCAATTCACAACAAAAATGTAAACTTTCTTTTTGTCCAGTTTAAGCCAACCGAGGGATCTTATGGACCTACAGTGACGAGCTCCAATGATCCGAGATTAACCTATCAAACTCTTAGACCTAGTTAATAAACATTCATTAGCTACGGTAACACTCCACTAAAGCCCGTAGCTGCACTTCCGTCAGTGCAAGATATTATGTGTCCACTGATATAACCAATGCCCATGAGTCGACCCTTCATAGGTTGTTCGTAGACACTTCTAGGTCAAATTACCGTTTTACCCTTGTGTCTACTTCTTGCTCCTTAAGTCCCCACTGCTCCTCTAATGAACAACAACGTTGTAATGGTCCAACCATACACAATAACCCTCTCGTGCCAGTGAGAGGGTGGGCACCCGTTGTCGATGCCCTGGAGACCACACTTAAGGGAACAACCCCTCGAGTTCCCTAAAGGCAGGAACGAGTCAATGCCATCTCGCGTAGTTAAGTTTCCAGCTACCTACTTGGTCCTGCCCCTAAGAAGATAGGCATATTGGGCGAGTAACTGTGACCACCCTCACCCGTACTAGTCAAAGGACAGACCCCCGGAGACAGGAGTCCGTAACACGCTGAGGATTCAGGTCGAGTCACTAATGGTCATCTACGAAGTTATTAGTCCTTACTGTCAATGGTGTTACATCAGTAGGTCTAATAATTCACGGTTCGGTCTTGTACAATCTCATTGTATAGGATGCCTCCACTCGCATGTTAACCACATGAACGAGTCAGATCACCTCGTTTGTATCTTAATACAAAGTGGGCACCATCCACAGTGTATCCAAGATTAGGTCTCCAACCCCATCCATATACTGTAGACCGTTCGGGTCATTTACTCGAACGTGATCCTCCCTGTTTGTCCATTACACACCGTTCAAGTTCTAGTTCTCTCATATATTCAATGACCCTGGATCTTAGTTTATTGGACAAAGTTTGTAATAAATGTGAGACACAAAAGATGAAATAAATAAGTCTTTATTAATTTGAAATAGTAATTTACAAACTATACGAGATTAGGACAAACATCCTAACAAACTCCCACTTGGAATAAGCTAGTGTAGCAAATACATTTCTGAAATGTACATAAATTACAATGAAGTAATGAAATAAACTAGGGCATTGAATACCCGTTTATATATCTCCCACTTTTCCTAGTCTAGAAGTACACGAAGAACTAGACTCTCTAGGTGACCCTCAAACACCTTAGCCGTGAGGGGCTTTGTAAATGGATCAGCAACGTTGTGCTCCAATGCTATCTGCGTGTCTGTCACGTCGCCGCAGTGCACAATCTCCCATATCAGGTGATACTTCCGCTCAATGTGTTTGCCTCTCTTATGGCTCCGAGGCTCCCTGGAGTTGGCAACTGCACGACTGTTGTCACAAAACAGTGTGATCAGCAAGTTCATATTTGGAACAACTTCCAATTTGTCATGAACATCCTAAGCCAAACAACTTCCTTTGCAGCTTCACAAGCCGCAACGTACTCTGCTTCCATAGTGGAATGAGGGATGCATCCCTGCCCGATGCTTCACCATACTACAACTCCTCCATTCAGAATGAAGGCAGACCTCGAAGTTGATTTCCTATAATCCTTATCGCTCTGAAAGTCAGAATCTGTGTATCCTGTGAGGATTATATTTCCACCACCATTCACTATGTTGTAGTACCTCGTTCTACTAAGATACTTGAGGATGGCCTTCACGACTGTCGAGTTATCTAATCCTGGATTGGATTGATACCTACTGACTATCCCTACATTATAACAGATGTCGGGCCTAGTACACAAAATGGCATACATCAGGCTCCCTACAGCTGAAGCATAGGGGATGCGTCTCATATCCTCAACCTCTTGAGGAGTCTTAGGACACTGATCCTTAGACAGGTGAACCCCGTGCCTGTAAGGCAGCAAGCCCTTCTTGGAGTTCTGCATCTTATATCTGGATAACATCTTGTCAATATAAGACGCTTGAGACATGGCCATCGTTATGTTCTTCCGGTTCTGGACTATCTGGATACCTAGAACATACTGAGCTTCTCCCAAATATTTCATTTCGAATTGTGAAGCTAGCCATTTCTTTACGTCAGTAAGAAATCCTACCTCATTCCCAATGAGAAGGATATCATCCACCTATAATATCAGTAATGTGACAGTTTTGTCAACAATTTTCTTGTAGACACAAGGCTCGTCAACATTCTGATCAAAGCCATAAGATTTGATTGCTTCATCAAACCTTATATTCCAAGACCTCGAGGCTTGTTTTAGTCAATAAATAGACCTATGAAGCCGGCAAACCTTTTGCTCTTGTCCTTGGGTTATGAACCCCTTGGGCTGGCACATGTAGATGGTTTCGTCAAGGTTGCCATTCAGAAAGGCGGTCTTGACATCCATCTGCCAAACCTCGTAGTCATAATACGCGACAATGGCAAGAAGGATCCAGATCGACTTCACCATGGCAACAGGTGAAAAGGATTCCTAATAGTCAACCCTTTCAACCTGGGTAAAATCCTTCGCAACTAGTCGTTCTTTGAAGGTCTGCACCTTCCCATCTACGCCACGTTTACGCTTGTAGATCCATTTGCAACCAATAGGTTTTACCCCATCAGGTTGATCTACAAGCTCCCAGCCAGAATTGAAGTACATCGACTCCATTTCCTGGTCCATAGCTTTAATCCATTCATCCTTGTCAACATCAACCATTGCCTTATCATAGGTCAATGGATCCTCACAGTCATCATCAGGATTGATGACTTGGGTTTAAGCTAAACCAATTGATAGCACACAAAATGTGCTATCCTTAGGCTTAATTATTGCTAGTTTTATGATGATTTCGAGGCTTTTACGTGGTTAATTTATTCAATTTCAGGTTAAGAGCTTAAACGGAGCTATTGGAGACAATTTGGATCACTCGGGATCAAAACAAGGCTATTGGAAGCTAAATATAACATCAAATGGAAGAGAGAAGACCAAACCAAGATAAAGACCCGAGGTGATGGCGTTGCAACGCCATATAGAGCGCGTTACGCGCGCGTGCAACCAAACAGCTTTGAAGATCACTGTCGATAGCGTTGCAACACTGCTTTGCAGCGTCGCAACGCTAGATCGATAGGGGCACACGCATGAGAAGCCGCACAGAGGGTGTTGCATCACTGCCTTGTAGTGTCGCAACGCCAGATTGATAAAGGCGCGCGCATTAAGGTAGCAGCGTTGCAACGCTGCCTTCAGCGTTGCAACGCCATCGATTATTTCCATATCTGCCAGCCGCCTAGAGTATAGCGTTGCAACGATGTCCCTAGCGTTGCAACGCTGCCCCATTGATGCCTATAAATACAACCTTATGATTCTTGAAAAGGGGAGCACAATTTGGTAGAGTTTTGTCCTAAATTCGAAATACACCTTTTAAGAAGAGAGAAAAGAGTGATTTTGGGAGCCAAAGCATTCGTGGAGGTTCGAGATCGAAGACGGGAGCTCGGAGACGAAGGGCCGGCATCGACACCTAAGTTTATTTCTCTTTCTTTCAATTTGTAATAGCGTTTTAAGACGTTTTCTACTTGTTTAGTTTGTTTTTCATGTGATTTAGATTAGCTAAACATTGTAGTAGGATTTGATTTACTTGTTATGACTTTCTTGTGATGTATTGAAGCATGTTATGTCGTTATTTTTGGCAATTCGTTCTTTACGTTTTAATTTGTTGATTTAAGTGGACTCGAGAGATAAAGCTTGAATTAGAGCAAAATTGTCAAAACCCTTGGAAGTCTGGCACGAGAGTGACCTAGAAATCTTAGGGAAACACATAAAGAAGTTCCTTAATGCCATGCATGTTATAGGTTCATATGGAGACTATGAGTTTATTGCATGTGTGAGGCTCACTAAGAATCGAGAGATTTTCTTGAGTATTTCACTTCTTGTTTATAATTTCATCTCATTGGTTCAATGCATGTGCTAGTTAGGTCTTTAACTTGTAAAATCAATTCTCCCAAATCTATCAATCTGTGTCTCCACATGTTTGTTCGTTTGTTTGTATTTACTTCAACCAACTGTCCATGTTATGTTTCTTTAGCTAAAATTGAGAATTAGTACCTTAATAATTAATTAATCTAGAAACTCATTCCCAAGGACGATACTTGGACTCATAAATCACTATACTAAAACTTGACCTGCACACTTGCGGTGATTGCATTATAACTATACGCAAATAAGTTTTTGGCGCCGTTCTGTCTGGAAATGGCGATTATTTAGATTAATTAATATTAGGAGAAAATTTGAAATTTTAGACTAAAGCTTGTTTGTTTGTCTTTTCTTAATTGTTTTGTGTGATTGTTTGTTTCTTTATTTGTGTTATTTTAGTTTTGTGTGTTTTTGAGTCTTTGTCCCCTGTTTTTTGGTTGTGTTGCTATTGTGTAGAAGTCTTGTCTGAATTAGTAATTTTTCAAGCATGACTTTGCATGATTTTTCTCCATCATTCTATTACTCCTCTCATGACCCTAGTTTTGTGCATCATGATTTTTCTGAATACCATGTGGCTAATTTTTACCATTATGTACCTGACATATATGAAAATTCACATGAGGGTGGTTATTTAGGCACTTGGAACCATAGTTTTTCATACCTTAACCAACCCCTTGAAAAATCTTCTCTTGTGGACCAATAGATGGAATATACCTTAGAATTGAAAATTAAAAATTTGGTTCATGATGAATTGAAAGGTTGGATAGGTTAGAAGTCGAGGTGGTAAGACTTTGGGAAATAGTGCGAGGATAGATCCCATAATCTTAATCAATTAGTAGTTTCCCTTAAGACCTTACAGGAACAATTTATATTCCTTACCACTCAGGAGATGCCACCTAGGAGGATTTGTTTAGATGTTAGTGAGGATAGTTTGGGGGAGACTGAGGCACACCATGATCAGGTTAGTGAGGAGGACACTGGTGATACACTTAGTTCCACAGGAGAGATCCAAGTGATAGAGTTAGAGGTCGAGAAGTGTTCTTTCCTTTATCCCCGTAAATTTCCTTGATTTTTGATAACCATTGGTCTTTCACTCCGACGAGTCTTGTTTTGATTTGATTCTTTCATTTTATTAAACAAAATACCAAAATAATTATGTCTCTGGCGCCCATGAAAAGCATGATAGCCTTTTAGACTTAGAGGGCTACATTGATTCAAGCAAGAAGGGCCCAGAGAAGTATGAGCAATTTTATGTGCCCTGATAAGTCACCGTCTAGCTAAAGACGTTAAAGAAAGCGCTTCTTGGGAGGCAACCCAAGTTTTATGTTTTATGTCTTTAGTTTTTGTTTTATTTTCTAGTTGTTGGTGTTTTTTTTTTATTATCTAATTTCTTTCTTTTTGTTCCTTCAAGTGTATGCCCAAAGGGAGAGCTGCAGACTTGCACCCTTTTGATCCTGAGATCGAGAGGACCTGTAGGAGACTCCTAAGGGAAGGGAGAGCAGAAACACAGACTATGGCTGATCAGGAGCTCATCAATAACCCTAAACCTATCAGGGAGTATTTCCAACCTGTGTTTAATACTGAGCAGGCTGGAATAGTCCATGCACCTATCAATGCTAATAATGTTGAACTTAAGACAGGGCTGATACAAATGGTTAGGGAAGGTGCTTTCAGAGGCTTAGCCACAGAAGATCCTAACTCTCATCTTCAAAACTTCTTAGAAATCTATGGTACAGTTAAAATGAATGGTATCTCTGCCGATAGAATTCGCTTACGTTTCTTTCCTTTTTCTTTGCAGGGTAGAGCCAAAGAATGGCTAGGATCCCTTCCCTCAAGGAGTATCACTTCCTGGGAGGAGTTGGCCCAAGCTTTCATGACCAAATTCTTTCCACCTGTTAAAGCTGCAAAGTTGAGGACTGAGATAGGAACATTCAGGCAGCAAGAGGGAGAGCAGTTATTTGAGGCTTGGGAAAGGTACAAGGACATGCTCAGGAGATGCCCACAGCATGGCTACCCATACTGGCTCCAGGTACAGCTGTTTTATAATGGACTGGAAGGTAAGACCAGGACCATTCTGGATGCTACTGCTGGAGGGGCTTTCATGGCGAAGATCATGCGAGTAAGCACGTGCCCTCCCGGAGGAAGTGTCAATCGCCACTACTACGGTGGCCTCTGAGAAAATGACAGATCTAAGCTTGTAGCTGGATTATATCAACTGGACGAGGTAACCTCTCTTAGATCTCATATGGCGTCTCTCACTCATGCCTTGAATAATTTTGCAGGATCACCACAGACAGGGATGTCCTCTCAATGCTCCCAGCCCAATGGAGAATCCACTATGGAGCAATTGAACTACACGAACAATAGAAGCAACCACTATAGAGGAAATCGGACTCGAATAACCTACCAACACATTACAATCCAGTTTGAGGTATCATGAGAATTTCTCTTATGCTAACAACAAGAATGTGTTGAATCCTCCTGAGGGCATGCTTCTACATCGAGAGAGAAACCATCTCTGCAAGACACATTGCACTCCTTCATAGTTTGAATCCGTAAATCGGTCCAACCAATGGAGAATGCAATCACCGATTTATCTGGTATAGTGACCAGTCATGGAGATGCAATAAAGAATATAGAGACCCAGTTGGCCAAATGAACACATCACTCCGAGTTCGCATGCAAGGAAAGAAACACCTTGAGGGAGTACAGTCTAGCTAAAGACGTTAAACAAAGCGCTTCTTGGGAGGCAACCCAAGTTTTACTTACTTTTGTTTTCCCCGTCTTTAGCTTGCTTTAGTTGTTTTTCAATTCTTAGTTAGTTGTTGTTTTACTTCGTGGTTGTGGAGATGCCCTTCTTCGTTGAAATCCATGCTCCCATTCGGAGGAACTCCAACACACATGCTTTGGCTATCCAAGGAACTCGAAATATCTCCATCACCCGGGATGATGATCGTTCACTTCTACCCTTATACTTGCCACATGCTTATTTCTACAAACATTGGGGACAATGTTTAGTTTAAGTTTGGGGGTGGGATTTTGTTTATTTGTTTGTGGATCATCCTGTATATGTCTTTGAATTGTTGGTTGATCTTTCACATCGATATGAGTATGATAGCCTAGGATGAGATATAATTGAAAATCTTTGTGATTCTCAATAAAACTCAAAAGCATGACATGAATTTGAGTTAATTTAAAAAAATTTCTTGAGTTTTTCCCGCATCATATGCACATAGCCTTTGTTCTGTAGTTTTGAAATGCTTAGAACAAAGTTATTAGGCTTAGAAGTTTGATGTCGCCTCAATAGGTCTGAAAACTGATTTGAGAGTTAAACTGCAAGATAGGGTAAATGACAATATTGAAAGAGTGTAGATTAAGAAAGCGGAAGCAATTTTGGATCTTGAACACTCTAAGTTGATCAATTTTGTAAAATAAAATGCATGCTCAAAGCTGGAAAAACAGAGGGATAGAAAACTCAACTTTGAAGATCAAATTCTCTTCACCCGGTTGATGGTTTTCAAAGACGAACACTTCGTGGACGACCAGTTAGAGTCTTCCCTACTAACCTCGGCCTTAGAACGGATTGTGGGATCCTAAGTTGAGAGAATTTTGAAGAAATGTCCTCAAAGGTCACTAATTCGGGAATATTGAATTTTCTGTGTAATTCTCTCAAAACACCCCAAATCACCGTTATATAAAGCTTCAAAAAGCTTCAATGGAGTGAAAACTCAAGGGTGATGAGGATGCTTTGAGATGGAGGTGACCAATTTTGGTGAATTTTGAAGATGAGTAAGATTGGGCAAGTTGGCAACTTGTTTTTCATGAAAATCCCTCATTTTACATTTAATTTTAATTCAAAAATCAATATTAAATTGATTTTTAATTAAAATTAATATAATTAATTAAATAATTCAAAATTAATTTAATTAATTAATTTTTTAATTTAATTTAATATCAAATATTAAATTAAATAAATTGTTCCGATCTCGATCGATTTTTCAACATGAATCCTTATTCATGCTATAAACCGATCCCGATATTTAAATCATATTTAAAATATATCCACCTCTTATTAATCATAGTTTAATTCATAATTAAGCTATGATTCGTTAAATATATCACATATAAATAACGCTTTCTTCCAAACTTGAATTTGAACAATTCAAATTCTTTTCTCTCAAAAAGTTATAAGGCTAAGTCCGAGCTAGTAAGGAGGACCTAATGGACCTACTGGATCATGAGCTCCAACGATACGAGATTAACCGACCAAACTCTTTAGCCTAGCTAATCAACATTCGTTAACCACCGGGACACTCCACTAAAGCCCAGTGGCTGCACTCTCCTCACTGTAGATATATTTATGTCCACTTGATATAACCATGATTAGTAAGTCGATCCTTCATCGGTCATTCGTAATTACAACTCGGTCAAAATTACCGCTTTTACCCTCAGAATTACCTCTTGTTCCTTAAGTTCCACCGATCCTCTAATGAACAATTGGTTTATGGTCCAACCAAAGAAACCAAATCCCACTCGGGCCAATGAGAGGATGGGCCCATTGTTCAAGACCCGAGTCGATTTAAGGGAACAACCTTTCTACTAATCCCTAAAGCGGGTAGGAATGAATTCCATCTTGCCGAACTATGTTCCCACTATCTACCCGTTTTATCCCCGAAATGGGAGGCTTATTGAGTCGGCGAGTCTCGAGCCACTCTCACCCATGCAATTCTAAGGATAATCCAAATAAACAGGGGGTCCATAGAACGCTCGTGATTAAGATCGAGTTACCTAGGTCATCGCTTTGAATATAGTCGATTAAGACAAGAAACGGAGTTATAAAGTCTAAGTGACTATTGCGCGATCGATCTTATGCAAACTCATTGCATAGGGCGCCCCACTCACATGTCTCCACATGAACGACTAAGGATCACATCGTTTGTTCTCTACAAAAGGGCGCGTCCATAGTGTCCCGTGATAAGGTCCCCAACCCTATCCTTATACTATAGGCCTGCTACGGCTATAACTTGAACTTGATCCACTTTTATGTCACACATAAAGTTCAAGTATTCATCCTATTGCCAAGGGTTCTTTATTGGATTAAGGTTACACAATACACAATAGTCAATAACACCTTTATTGAGATATAGAATATACATTCGGTTTATAAAACCACGAGTTTTAGGACATAATACCCAACAATTTCCCACTTGGACTAAAACGTCATGGGGTAAAACATCTTGAGCAAAGAAACACCGCCTACTACTATACAACCCGTAGTCCTAGACTCTCTAGGTGTCCTCAAACACTTTAGCCGTGAGGGGCTTTGTAAACGGATCAAAGAATGTTGTGCTCAAGCAAATCTGCGTGACAATCACGCCTCCTCGTTGCACAATCTCCCGATGAGATGATATTTGCGCTCTATGTGCTTTCCGCGCTTATGGCTTCTAGGTTCTTTGGAATTTGCCACTGCACCACTATTATCACAATAAAGGGTGATAGGCAAATTCATATTTGGAACAACTTCCAAATCAGTTAAGAACTTCCTAAGCCATACAGCCTCCTTCGCTGCTTCGCAAGCTGCGACGTACTCAGCCTCCATGGTGGAGTCAGCAATACAACCTTGCTTTATACTCCTCCATACTATAGCTCCTCCGTTAAGAGTGAACACTGATCCTGATGTGGATTTCCTCGAATCCACATCAGTCTGAAAATCAGAGTCAGTGTATCCTGCAAGGATCAAATCCTTTGCGCCATACACAAGCATATAGTCCCTCGTTCTCCTAAGATATTTGAGGATGTTCTTAACGGCAGTCCAGTGATCATATCCTGGATTAGACTGATATCTGCTGACTATTCCCACTGCATAGCATATGTCGGGTCGAGTACATAACATGGCATACATCAGACTACCGACAGCAGATGCATAGGGAATGCGTCTCATATCCTCAACTTCTTGAGGTGTCTTAGGACACTGTTCCTTAGACAAATGAATTCCATGCCTGAAAGGTAATAAACCCTTCTTGGAATTCTGCATCTTATATCTAACCAACATCTTGTCAATATAAGATGCAGCGTGACAATGCTAG
Source organism: Trichosanthes cucumerina (assembly GCA_036507285.1). Classification (NCBI taxonomy): domain Eukaryota; kingdom Viridiplantae; phylum Streptophyta; class Magnoliopsida; order Cucurbitales; family Cucurbitaceae; genus Trichosanthes; species Trichosanthes cucumerina. Next base: position 58,639,373 of record CM071838.1, read on the forward strand.
CGCTTTGTTCTTGCGATTCCAACAATTTGGATTCAAAGAACAAATCGAGCCTCTCCCAAATCTTTCATTTGGAATTGGGTCGCTAGCCATTGCTTAACGCCACCGAGAATCTGCATTATTCCCAATGAGCAAGATATCGCCTCACGTATAGAACTAAGAAAGCTACGGTGGTATTGACTATCTTCTTGTAAACACAAGGCTCGTCAATATTCTGTTTCAAAGCCATAAGATTTGATCGCAGATCAAATCTTATATTCCGAGATCTAGAAGCTTGTTTCAATCCATAGATGGATCGTTTAAGCTTGCAAACCTTTTGCTCTTGACCACTGAACTATGAACCCTTCGGTTGATCCATATAGATACTCTCTTCAAGATTGCCATTTAGAAACGCTTTGTCTTGACATCCATTTGACAAATTTCATAGTCATAAAACGTGGCAATGGACAAGAGTATTCTAATGGACTTAAGCATGGCAACAGGGGAAAAAGTTTCTTCATAGTCTACCCCTTCCCTTTGGGTATAACCTTTGCCACAAGTCGAGCCTTAAAGGTTTGCACCTTCACGAAGCTTGATCTCGCTTTCCTCTTGTAGATCCACTTGCAACCGATAGGTCTTTCACCATCCGGTTGATCTACAAGTTTCCGCATCGAATTGAAGTACATTGACTCCATTTCAAGGTCCATGGTTTTAATCCACTCGCCCCTATCTATATCATTCATTGCTGTTTATAGGTCAATGGATCCTCAATGCCATCATCGGTATGACGACTTGGGTTTCAGTCAAACCCATGTAACGGTCAGGTTGTCTATCATCCCTCCCACTACGTCGAGGCATTCTCAACTCTTGAGAAGGACCCGCTTTATCAACAACACTTGTTGATTTATCTGTAGTTTCTCTGGAAATTTCACTTAAGACAATCCTACTACGAGGCTGATGATCTCTCATGTGGTCTTCCTCTAAGAACGTGGCGTTTGTCGACACAAGCACCTTGTCCTCTTGAGGATCATAAAACAGACCACCTTTCGTTTCTTTGGGGTATCCTACGAATAGGCATAATTTTGAACGATGTTCCAGTTTCTTTGGATTGGACACTAGCACATGTGCTGGACATCCCCAAATCCTGAAGTGACGTAAACTCCCTTTACGCCCTTTCCATAACTCATAGGGTGTTTCTGAAACACTTTTAGAGGGAACCATGTTCAAAATATATACAGCAGCTTCTACTGCATATCCCCAAAACGAACTAGGCAGTTGAGCGTAGCTCATCATGGATCGAACCATGTCTAACAGGGTTCTATTTCACCTCTCAGATACACCATTCTGTTGAGGTGTACCGGGTGCTGAGAGTTGAGATACGATTCCATGTTCTATCATATAGTCTTGGAATCTCAAATCCATATACTCTCCACCTCGATTTGATCGAAGTGTTTTAATCGTTTTACCTAATGTATTCTCAACTTCTGCCTTATATTCCTTGAACTTTTCAAGGGTTTTGATTTATGATGCATTAGGTAAAGATAACCATATCTAGAATAATCATCAATAAAACCGATGAAGTATTCATATCCTCCTCGTGCCTTGACATTCATAGGACCACAAAGGTCCGAATGCACGAGGTTGCAAGGCTCTTTGGCTCTATAACCTTTTTCGAAAAAAGGTCTTTTAGTCATTTTTCCTTCGAGACATGACTCACATGGTGGCAAAGAGTTGTCCTCTAACTGACTTAGGAGACCACTCTTGACCAGTCTCACAATCCTATTGAGATTAATGTGGCCTAGTCTCAAGTGCCAAAGATAGGTACTAGGAGAAAGTTTACGCTTTTTATTTTGAGTATCAACTGCTTTAAACATTTCAAAGTTGTTCAAAATAGCTTTTACTTCGATTGGTCTTAACACGTATAAGTTGTTTTCAAGTTTAGCGAGAACATATTCAGTACACCTCTTTTGCAAATGAACGCTTCATTATGATCAAAAGACACTTTATACATATGTTCAAGTAAACAAGAGATAGATATAAGATTTCTTTTGATTCCGGGAACCAAAAGTATATTTTCTAATAAAAGAAATCTATCTCTAAACAACAACTTCACAGCTCCCATCGCTTTGGTGAGACAACCTCTCCTGCTCCAACCCCGAGAGATATCTCCCATCGCAAGTCTTTGCCAGAACTAGTTTCCTGAAAGAAGAACAAACATGGTTAGTGGCTCCCGAATCTAATATCTAGGCGGAATCATCATGTTCCACTAAACATGTTTCAATAACGAGTAAATCATATTTACCTTGTTTTTCTTTCTCAGCTTTCTTTTCTGGAAGGTATTTCGGGCAGTTCCTCTTCCAAAGGTCACAAGACACCACAGTGGAAACATTTTCCTGTGGCTTTGGCCTTCATAAGTGCGGGAGCTGTCCCTTCCTTTGTCCTTCTTCTTCTTTTTTTACAATACCCTTATTCTTAGAAAAGGAAGGACCAAACTTGGTCCCGGAGGACGATCCTCTTAGGAACTTCTTCGAAGTGACAACATTTGCCTCCTTCTCTTTTCCTTTTGATTTCATGAGGGACTCAAAAGTCCAAGCTCGTTGAGGAGAGTAGTCGTTATACTCTATTTTATTCATTACCGCATTTGTGCGGAATGGCAGAAACTCTTCTAAGATATTCCATAATAAAGGTTACCCGACTTCTCTCATCTATGATCGCCCCATTTACTACGCCACGTTGAAGTGGGTCATCATGTCAAGGACATGTTCCAGTAATGAGGCTCCTCCTTCATACGGGAGTTGTAAACGTATTTTGACAAAGATCATAATGGACCGATGAGGGACGGTTGTCCAAACATCGCTGTAATGATCCCATGATCTCCTTTGTGGTGACCATGGTCTCATGTTTCTTAGACAACACATCGATATGCTTGCTAAGATATAGACTCTAGCCTTCTCATTAGCCCTAATCCATCTTTCATAAGCATCCCGAACCATTCTTGGTTTGCGATCGAAATGGGGGAGGGGAAGGACATTCTTCCGTTAAGACGAACCTCGGATCATCAAGAACAAGAATCGTATTCAAGTTTGATTTCCGAGTTCCATAATTATCGTCGCTAAGTTTATTGAAGGCGAGTAATTGGATAAAAGAGTTCGACATGCTGAAAAAGAATGAATTCTATTAGTGAATTGTTTGTAACCTATCCAATTTAAGAATTTAGCAAAAGTAATAATGTACCCATAAACTCATTATTGTTTTTGCAACGATACTTCAATGAGTCGAGCAACCGCTACAGAGAAAGCGCAATCACTCCTTCATCAACCAAGACATTCTTGACTAAATGTTAATAATCTGGAATAACTCTTATTCCTATAACATTCTAGTTATCGCAACTTTGGTCAAGAATTTACTAACACTTAGCAATTCTTGTAAGTGTAACCCGCCATTTTCAGACCTCAGAGGTCGGCCCCAACAATGCTACCGAACCGGAGAGACAAAGCTGGGAATGGACCTAAGAGACCCTATCCATTTCTGGAGTTTGAGTTGTTCCAATCCCATGTTACATTCCTCCGAATGGATGGTGCTACTTCGGGCAACTGCGCAGCGCAACATGGGAATCTCACGGTCCAACCTAATGGAGGAGACCGTAGGATGTGTTGACACACCTCCTTCGCTCACTTACTATAAATACTTTCTCCATTCACCTTGCTCTTGATTTATGCAAACACCATCCGAATGGGGATGCCCTATTGACATCACGAGGCCAAGCATAAATCTCACGGTGTGAACATCGTGGAGAGCGTAAGAGGAAATTGATATATCATATATACCTTTTCACTCCCACTAAGTATTTTAAACAGTTTGGGTAAACTTTTACCTAGGCATATTTCGGCTAAAACAATATTACCTAAGTCTACCAATATAACAATTATCTTTGGAATTACCTAAGTCTATTAACCTTTTAATAAACCTAGGTCTATGAGTTTAATTTATTAACTTTTAATAAACGCCACTCACGAAAGATAATTTATAAACCTATGGATTAAATTCACTCCCAGGTCAGTTCCCAGGTAGGGGTGTTCCGTTTCCGTCAGCTTAAGTACCCCAACCTAGCTAGAACCTTCCTTAGTCAGAGTCCCTCTTTAATCAAAGTTTATAAATTATTAATTTCCTAATTCTAATCTTATTAGAAGTAGATAACCTTAGATCTAATTAATTTCAGGTTCTAAAACCATTTTAAAACTAATTAATTAACCTTAGGTTACATGCATTTCTATGTTATAAATTGTTTCATCATTCATCACATGAATAAACATACATTTATAACAAATTCATCACATGAATAAATGCATAGCAATTATATGTTTAATTTTTAATTAATATAACCCTTATATTAATTATAATTAAAACATATAATATTTGTTTCATAAATTAATATAACTCTTATATTAATTCTTATGAAACCCAATTAACATGCATACAATATATTATAACACTTATAACATACTTTCAATGCATGGAGCATGCTTCCTATGGTGGGATTTTAAAATCTATATGGCATACTTTATGCACATATAATTAGGGAATTTAATTAAAACATACATTCACAATGCATAATTAATTAAACACACTAAAGTGGACTGATTTTGGCATCTAATGCAAGCAAACTACTAAATTATTACAATAATAATCTAGAAATAATATCGAACCACTTGAACTCTTCTTGAATTTGGGTCGAACCACTTTTGCAAATGTGTGAACCTGACCTTCATAAAGTTAAATCGGGCTGTAAAAGACTGAATCGGGCCTCCAAATGGTAAAACGGACCTTCAAAATGGAAAAACCGGCCTCGAAATAGTCGAACCGGTCTTAAACCACCCGAACCGGACCAAAATGAGCCGAACTGTCAAAAACCATTGAACCGGTCAAAGTCAACGAACCGGTCAATGGTCAAAGTCAATGGGTCAACTTCTTCTTCTTCAAAAGTGAAAGCACGGGCTGGAGAGAAAATTTTCATCAGAGCGAGAAATAAAACAAAGCGACTTCTTCTTCTCGCTTTCAAGTTCGATGACCTTTTCAACTTCAAACGCGTCAAATTGAAGGCCTTCCCGAACTCCAATCGATCCAAATTTTTACAAACTTATTCTACACACATTAATGCTCAAACACACTTGAGAAATTTGAAAATAAAGCACAAATTGATGCTCAATTTAAATGCCAAAGTCAGAAGAACATTTTAGATGCCCGGAAAAATTGTATTTCATAAAACACCCACCACAGAACACACAATTGATCAAATTGAGTGCTCAAAATTGCTCGATACCAATTGAAAGAGTGTAGATTAAGAAAGCGGAAGCAATTTTGGATCTTGAACACTCTAAGTTGATCAATTTTGTAAAATAAAATGCATGCTCAAAGTTTGGAAAAAGCAGAGGATAGAAAACTCAACTTTGAAGATCAAATTCTCTTCACCCAGATTGATGGTTTTCAAAGACGAACACTTCGTGGACGACCGTTAGAGTCTTCCCTACTAACCTCAGGCCTTAGAACGGATTTTGGGATCCTAAGTTGAGAGAATTTTGAAGAAATGTCCTCAAAGGTCACTAATTCGGGAATATTGAATTTTACGTGTAATTCTCTCAAAACACCCCAAATCACCATTATATAAAGCTTCAAAAAGCTTCAATGGAGTGACAACTCAAGGGTGATGAGGATGCTTTGAGATGGAGGTGTAAATTTTGGTGAATTTTGAAGATGAGTAAGATTGGGCAAGTTGGCAACTTGTTTTTCATGAAAATCCCTCATTTTACATTTAATTTTAATTCAAAAATCAATATTAAATTGATTTTTAATTAAAATTAATATAATTAATTAAATAATTCAAAATTAATTTAATTAATTAATTTTTTAATTTAATTTAATATCAAATATTAAATTAAATAAATTGCCCGATCTCGATCGATTTTTTGAACATGAATCCTTATTCATGCTATAAACCGATCCCGATATTTAAATCATATTTAAAATATATCCACCTCTTATTAATCATAGTTTAATTCATAATTAAGCTATGATTCGTTAAATATATCACATATAAATAACGCTTTCTTCCAAACTTGAATTTGAACAATTCAAATTCTTTTCTCTCAAAAAGTTATAAGGCTAAGTCCGAGCTAGTAAGGAGGACCTAATGGACCTACTGGATCATGAGCTCCAACGATCACGAGATTAACAGGCTAAACTCTTTAGCCTAGCTAATCAACATTCGTTAACCAAGGGACACTCCACTAAAGCCCGGTGGTTGCACTCTCCTCATTTGTAGATATATTTATGTCCACTTGATATAACCATGATTAGTAAGTCGATCCTTCATCGGTCATTCGTAATTACAACCGGGTCAAAATTACCGTTTTACCCCTGTAATTACCTCTTGTTCCTTAAGTTCCACTGATCCTCTAATGAACAATTGGTTTATGGTCCAACCAGCAAACCAAATCCCACTCGGGCCAATGAGAGGAATGGGCCCATTGTTCAAGACCCGAGTCGGATGCCAAGGGAACAACCTTTCTACTAATCCCTAAAGCGGGTAGGAATGAATTCCATCTTGCCGAACTATGTTCCCGACTATCTACCCGGTTTTATCCTCAAATGGGAGGCTTATTGAGTCGGCGATCTCGAGCCACTCTCACCCATGCAATTCTAAGGATAATCCGAATAAACAGGGTCCATAGAACGCTCGTGATTAAGATCGAGTTACCTAGGTCATCGTTTGAATATAGTCGCTTAAGACGATGCGGAGTTATAAAGTCTAAGTGACTATTGCGCGTGATCGATCTTATGCAAACTCATTGCATAGGCGCCCCCACTCACATGTCTCCACATGAACGACTAAGGATCACATCGTTTGTTCTCTACAAAGTGGGCGCGTCCATAGTGTCCCCGTGATAAGGTCCCCAACCCTATCCTTATACTATATAGGCTCTGCTCGCTATAACTTGAACTTGATCCACTTTTATGTCACACATAAAGTTCAAGTATTCATCCTATAGCCAAGGGTTCTTTATTGGATTAAGGTTACACAATACACAATAGTCAATAACACCTTTATTGAGATATATAATATACATTCAGTTTATAAAACCACGAGTTTTAGGACATAAAACCCAACAAATATGAAGTGCATGATCTGTATAATATGTGCATTATGTGAAAAAGTTTATTTTTGTTGTCTGTTTACAAAAAAAATAAAAAAATAAAAAAATATCGTGAGGACAAAAAGAGCTACCTTCACTGTGATCAGTTAGGCCACTCATTGAGCGAGTGCTCTGGGTAAGGGTCCCTGCAGTGGATGTGTGAAAGCTAGTGTCCTTGCACAAAAAAAAAAAAAAAAAAAAAAGAAAAAAAGTGGCATCAAAAGAGTGATTAAGTGCTGAGTAAAGTTGTTTATTTCTGAATGTGGAGAGGCTCAAAGATTAGTAACTAAGACCAGTGTAGGGGGAAGTTGAATGGAGAACCTAACAAAGTTGATCCGGGCTTAGTAAAAATGAAGGGAACATAGGCTAACCACACACACACGTAGAAACACTTAGGAAAAGTTTTAAATTACTTGTTGAAGTGTTATGTTTAAGTGTTTCCTGTGATTGCAAAATATTCTCTTAAATCTTTGAGGCTTTAATCACATGTATGTTTAAGAACTATCTAATATTTAACTCTGTTTTTGCTCGAGACTAGCAAAAGTCTAAGTTTGGGGGTGTTTGATAGCACACAAAATGTGCTATCCTTAGGCTTAATTATTGCTAGTTTTATGATGATTTTGGGGCTTTTACGTGGTTAATTTATTCAATTTCAGGTTAAGAGCTTAAACGGAGCTATTGGAGACAATTTGGATCACTCGGGATCAAAACAAGGCTATTTGAAGCTAAATATAACATCAAATGGAAGAGAGAAGACAAAACCAAGCTGAAGACCCGAGGTGATGGCGTTGCAACGCCATATAGAGCGTTGCAACACCGAACGTGCAGCCAAACAGCTTTGAAGATCACTGTCGATAGCGTTGCAACGCTGCTTTGCAACGTCGCAACGCTAGATCGATAGGGGTGCACGCATGAGAAGCCGCACAGAGGGCGTTGCAACGCTGCCTTGCAGCGTTGCAACGCCAGATCGATAAGGGCGCGCGCGTTAAGGTAGCAACGTTGCAACGGTGCCTTCAGCGTTGCAACGCCATTGATTATTTTCATATCTTCCAGCCGCCTAGAGTACAGCGTTGCAACGATGTCCTTAGCGTTGCAACGCTGCCCCATTGATGCCTATAAATACAACCTTATGATTCTTGAAAAGGAGAGCACAATTTGGTAGAGTTTTGCCCTAAATTCGAAATACACCTTGTAAGAAGAGAGAAAAGAGTGATTTTGGGAGCCAAAGCATTCGTGGAGGTTCGAGATCGAAGACGGGAGCTCGAAGACGAAGGACCGGCATCGACACCTAAGTTTATTTCTCTTTCTTGCAATTTGTAATAGCGTTTTAAGACGTTTTCTACTTGTTTAGTTTGTTTTTTATGTGATTTAGAGTAGCTAAACATTGTAGTCCGATTTGATTTACTTGTTATAACTTTCTTGTGATGTATTGAAGCATGTTATGTCGTTATTTTTGGCAATTCGTTCTTTACGTTTTAATTTTTTGATTTAAGTGGACTCGAGAGATAAAGCTTGAATTAGAGCAAAATTGTCAAAACCCTTGGAAGTCTGGCACGAGAGTGACCTAGAAATCTTAGGGAAACACATAAAGAAGTTGCTTAATGCCATGCATGTTATAGGTTCATATGGAGACTTTGAGTTTATTGCATGTGTGAGGCTCACTAAGAATCGAGAGATTTTCTTGAGTATTTCACTTCTTGTTTATAATTTCATCTCATTGGTTCAATGCATGTGCTAGTTAGGTCCTTAACTTGTAAAATCACTTCTCCCAAATCTATCAATCTGTGTCTCCACATGTTTGTTCGTTTGTTTGTATTTACTTCAACCAACTATCCATGTTATGTTTCTTTAGCTAAAATTGAGAATTAGTACCTTAATAATTAATTAATCTAGAAACCCATTCCCGAGGACGATACTTGGACTCATAAATCACTATACTAAAACTTGACCCGTGAAATTGCGGTATTGCATTATAACTATACGCAACACCAATGTAACATTCTGGTTGTCTAACAGCCCTCCCACTACGTCGAGGCATTCCCAACTCTTGGGAACGAACTTGACTTGACGTGCTAGGATCAACAACACTTGTTGATGTACTAGCTCCATCCGCAACTCTTGCTGATGTACTGTCCATTTCGTTTAACACGATTTTATTCCTAGGCAAATGATCCCTGATGTGGTCTTCCTCAGGGAAAAAGGCGTTTTTCGACATAAGCACCCTATTTTCCTTAGGATCAAAAAATAGACCACCCCTAGCCTATTTTGGGTAACCTAGGAATAGGCATAATTTTGAACGGGGTTTCAATTTCTTCGGATTTGACACCAACACGTTGGTCGGGCATCCCAAAATTCTTAAATGGTGTAAGCTACCTTTACGACCATTCTAGAGTTCGAAAGGTGTTTCACAGACACTCTTCGACGGAACGTTGTTCAATATATACACCGCAATCTCCACTACGTAACCCCAATAAGAATCAAGGAGATGAGCATAGCTCATCGACCAAACCATGTCCAACAGGGTTCTGTTTCTCCTTTCTGATACACCATTCTGCTGTGGCATACCAGGTGCTGAGAGTTGGGACGTAATTTCGTGTTCTATCATATAGTCCTTGAATTCAGTGCCCATATTGATGGAGATCTGATCTCCTTGAGCTGCGGAAACGTGTTTGGGATCGTAAATTACTTGATTATTTTAATTGAAACAAAAACCGATACATTGACAAAAATACAGAACAGACATGCTTTTAATCTAATTAAAACATGGAGATATACATGCAAACATGATTAAAGTTTAACAATTAAACTAAGAATGGAAAGGTAATTACCTTTGTAGACTAAATTCTCCAGTAGCAACTCCTTACATCAAAATGTAGTAACATAACAACTTTCTCTGTTTTCTTCCAGCAAGAACACAACCACCAGAGATCACCTTCTATATCTCTGAATCCTTAGATCCTCCTTGGTGGGAAGGATTCCAACTTTTGGAAGAGTTTTTGGGAATTAAAGAATGAGAGAGAGAGAATTCTTGCAAAAAGAACTTTTCACCCAAAATTTCCAGATCGATCAACCTCCTCTCCTCCATTGGAGAGGAATAAAACGAGGGATCACCTCTCCACTCCCTATCGATGGGGAGGGAGGTGGGGAACGTGTCCTTCTGATACGTTCCCATTAATTTTATATTATATTAAATTAAACATTAATTAAATCATATTTAATTAATCAAATTAAATATCTTATATTTAATTAAGATTAAATCATATTTAATTAATCAAATTAAATATCTTATATTTAATTCAGATTAAATCATATTTAATCATATCCTTCCCTCTAACCTATAGTTTTAATGCACATCTAATGCACATTAAATTTTAACCTATAGTTTTCAAATGTGAATCACATTCTCATATAATTTAAAATGAATCATATTCACATTAAATTTATAATATATAGTTCCAAAACTATATATTATATCGTATCTAAATATATTCCCTAATGAATTTGAACATTTCAAATTCAAATGATCTAAGAACCCTTTACGAGCTAGAAGGTGGACCTAATGGACCTACAGATCAGAAGCTCCAACGATACGAGATTGCTCGATTAATCTCATTAACCTCCCAATCAACATTCGTTAACTGCAGGAACACTCCACTAAAGTCCCACAGCTGCACTCTTCTAACTACAGATATATTTTTGTGTCCATGGATATTGACCAATAATAGCAAGTCAATCCTTCACGAATGTTCGTAACACCAACTGGGTCAAACTACCGTTTTACCCCTAGGTTACATCTTGTGCCTTAAGTACCAGTGCTCCTCTAATGAACAATTTGTTTGTGGTCCTACCAACAAACAGAGTCCCTCTCGGGCCAATGAGAGGGTCGGGCCCTTTGTTCACGTCTCGGAGACACCACTTAAGGGAACATTCCTCTACTTACCCTAGTAGGCAGGAAGGAGTGAATTCCATCTTGCTCAGTTAAGTTTTCAGCCGCTCACTCGGTCTTATCCCCAAAAAGGTCGACATATTGAGTCGGTGAATCTGGCCACTCTCACCATTACTAGTCAAAGGACAATCCCTCGCGAACAGGAGTTCGTAACCTGCTAAGGTTTGAGATCAAGTTGCCTAGGTCATCCTAGTGAAATAGAAACCTAACTAGTCAACGGAGTTACACCTAGAGATTACTATTTCGTGGTCCGGTCTTATGTAATCTCATTACATAGGATATCCCACTTCACATGTCATCTACACGAACACGTTAGGATCACAGTGTTTGTATCAAATACAAAGTGGGCCACATCCTTAGTTTTACCAGGGTAAGGTACCCAAACCTTATCCCCTAACTATAGACCCTTTAGGCTGTATCTCGAACCGAGATCCTTTATATATACACTACATTCAGTTAAAGATTCATACAACAACCTTGGATGTTTAGTTTATTGGATTTAGGGTTTAAGTAAAGGCAAACTCGTAGATAACGAATAAAAACTCTTTATTGAAATAATAACACTTTATTAAATTAATTAAAACATAATTACATACTACGAGTTTTAGGGCACAAATCCCAACACATCGGACCACAAAGGTCAGAATGAATAAGCTCAAGGGGCTCCTTGGCTCTATATCCTTTTCCACTAAAAGTATGTTTGGTCATTTTACCCTCGAGGCATTACTCACACACCGATAAAGAGTTTTCTTCAAACTGACTTAGAAGTCCACTCTTCACTAGTCTCTCAATCCTATTGAGATTAATGTGGCCTAACCTTAGATGTCAAAGATTGGCATTTTCTTTTGGAGAAACTTTAACTCTCTTAGTTCGTGTTTCTGCAATTTTAAATAATTTAGTGTTCAAAACGCTTTTGAACGAATTAGGCTTTAAAACACACATATTTGACTTAAGTCAAGCTGAACAAATCAAATTGCCTTTGAAAGAAATAAACGTTTTATTATATTCAAAGGAGATTTAAATACACTGTTCAATACGACAGGAAATAGAAATAAGGTTTCTAGTAAACCTTGAAACTATATACAAATTGTCTAACAATAAGTAATTCCTGTCGAAGTAAAGCTTCACTTTGCCGATAGCTGCAACAGAGACTATCTTTCCGGATCCAACCCGTAGAGTCATCTCACCCTCTCGCAGCTGCTGCCAAGAATCAATTCCATGAAAAGAAAAACAAACATGGTTAGTGGCACCCGAATCCAAAATCTAGGCAGAGTCACTACTCTCCACTAAAAAAGTTTCAGTCACAAGTAAATCATATTTACCTTGATTCTTCCTCTCGGCAAGGAACTTGGGACAGATTCTCTTCTAGTGGTCGTCCCCATTGCAGTGGAAACACTTTCCTTTTTCTGCAACATCCTTGACCTTCTTGCCCTTTTTGGCGCCAACTCGATCAGCTTTACCCTTCTTCATTTTCTTATTCTTCCCTTTCGTGTGAGAAGGAGAAACAAGTTTAGTCCCAGAGGTCGAACCCCTGTGATAGGACATGTAGGCAACATTTGCCTCAACTTCCGGTGTCCTGATCATCATCAAGGACTGGAAGTTCTGTAGCTCGTTAAGACAGGTGGTCAGAGTGTATCTAATTTTGTTCATAATTGCATTGTTACGAAACTGAAGGAAACTCTTCGGAAGAGTCTCCAAAATAAAGCTGACCTGGCTCGACTCGTCGATCGAAGCCCCGTTCATCTCTGCCAAATTAAATTGGGTATCATGTCCATAACATGTTCACGGACAGATGTCCCTTCTTTCATTCGGGCGTTGAAGATGTGTTTGAGTGAATTGTGCCTGACCTCAAAGGACTGCTGTCCAAACATGTCCTGCAACGACTCCATGATCCCTTAGCGGTGATCATCAACTCGTGCTTCTTTGCCAATACTTCAGATAAGCTGGCAATGATGTAGACCTTGACCTTTTCATTGTCCCTGATCAATCGATCGTATGCATCACAAACACTTTGTGATGCAGTCGAGCTCGGCAACTGAGGACACTCCTCAGTAAGCACGAACTTCATGTCGTCGTTTACAAGAATCGTGTTTATATTATTCTTCCACGTTTGGAATTTATCTCCCACTAACTTGTCGGAAGCGAGTAAAACGATAATTGAGCTAGACATTTTTTAGCTGAAAAAATCAAATAATTTTGTGTCAGTCTCGCATAAACTTTTTGAAAACCAATCATGTTTTAGCAAAATTTAATCCTATGGTCCCTAGGTCATTTAAAAATTGCAATGATATCCTAAAGGTTTAGAATGACCGCCACCGAAGGGTGAACATAAACACTTCTCCTCTAGGACGAGACTTTCTCGACCAGACCCTAATCCTAGAATAACTCTTATTCCATTAGGCGTGCAGTTACCATTATTTGGTCGAATTCATTAACATTTAACGAATCCCGTGAGTGTCACCCTCAATCTTTAAATTTCCAAGTATCCGTCAAAAGAATAGCCACCGAAGGGTAAACCACGAAGGAAAACCAATAAGGAAACTGTATCCCTTTCGGGAATTCACGGTGTTCCGACTCCCATGATCAAGGCTCTCCGAATGGATTGTCTAGTCCAGGTCAAACTAGCAGGCAGATCATAGTGGTCTCACGGTGTGAATCGAAAGAAGAGACCGTGGGTCTCGTTTTCACAGGTCCCGCTCCCACTCACTATTAGTATTCTCTCCATCCACTTTGATATTAAACCATACAAATACCATCCGAAGGTGGACTTAACGGAGATTTGTGGTCGGAAAATTAAATATATCTTATACACTTTATTTCCTCCCACTCAACACTTTATAATTTTCGGGATTGACCTAGATAAACCGACTAAATTTTACCTAAGTCTACCAATATAACTCTTAGCCTAAGTTTATAATCACATTATTACTTAGGTCTATGTGAGTAAATTAATCAACTTTTAATTAACGACACTCACGAAAAATATAATCTGAGAATCTCCAGACCGAATTCACTCCCAGGTCGGTTTCGATGTAGAGGTGTTCCACAAGCGTCAACTTAAATACCCAGCCTTAGACAAAACCTTCCTTAAATAGAGTTACTTATCAGTCACCATTCAAAGATTACATTTTGATTTTCTAGTTCTAATCTTATTAGAACTAGAAAACCCAAGTCTAATTATTCAAGTTCTAAACACTTTAAAACTAATAATTAACTTAGGTTACATGCATTTCTATGTTATAGTGCTTAATCATTCATCACATGAATAACTATAGTATAACATAATAATTCATCACATGAAATTAAAATGCAATAACATACTTTAAACTAAAAAATGTAACACTTATATTTAACTAAATTAAAACATGCATTTAATTATATTATAACACTAATAATATAACCTATCATGCAAACTAGATATTATAAGAGTTATAATATAAATGATGCATGAATATATTTAACCTAAGGTGAGATTTTAAATCTATATGGCATACATTATGCACATAGAATTTAATTAAATCATACATCTCAGGTATAAAAATAATTAAATAGCAAAAATGGACCAGTTTGGGCACTTAGGGACATTTATTTAATTAAACAACATTAATATAACAATTATATTAATAATATTTAATAAAATAAATTAAATACTTATAAAATAAAAACATTTACATTTATAAAATAAATAAAAAAATAAAAATAAATGCCCCACGAAGTCACTTCTGAACAACTGCCCACGAACTCATGTGCGCGCCTCGCAAAACTACCCACTACGCATACAACGTTGAAACGTCGTGGGCAGCGTTCCAACGCTGTAGCGTCCAGCATCACGCCTGTGTGCTCCACGCCTCGACGTTGCAACGCTACGCCTAGCGTTGCAACGTTGCTCTGTAGCTAGGCCTCCGTCCGCAAGTGCAACGTTGAGACGCTGTTCATTAGCAATCACCTCTAATTGTTTTTCATCGATTCTTGCCCGTTTCCGCTCCGATTTCTTCACAGCATCTCATGTCACGAACGACACGGACTTACAGACTCGATTTACATTAAAAATGCCCAAAACACGGCCCTTACATTGATCAAATAAACATAAAATGCAAATCTAAAAGAGTGCCAAAACCGAAAACGCCCATTTAGCAAACCACAATTTATCTCATAAATTATAGCAATACCCACCTAATTTTAACAAAAATTAGTTCACAACAAGAACCAACGATTGGCTCGGATACCAATTGAAGGGAATGAGAGCCCTCGTGCACCGAAAGATGATCGAATCGTCGTGGTGATGTTGTGCTACTTAATTAAGTTAAAACTAATTATCACATAACAGGCTAAACATGCAATTCTAGATAGAAAATAACAAGTTAGAATGGTTACTTGGTTGTTGAAGACAATCTTCGAGCTTTCCTTTTCGTTCACAAACTCTTCGTGCTTTCCTTGATCTCAACGATCTCGAACTCTTCTCACGAACACCGAACGAACACCACCACTTCGTTTCTCGGTTGTTCTTCTTTTGGAAGAAGGAGGATGGTGGGATCCTTCTGTTGGTTAGGGATGAGAGGATTTTGAGAGAGAATATGAGAGAGAGCTATGCTTCTTTTGGTGAGAAATCCAAAAATTAGCATTCAATCTTACAACCCTTCTTGCAAAAGGAGTTTATATAATGGTGATAGGTGGAGTTAAAATCTCCACCTATTTTCCATTTTACCACAACTATAGGTTATGAAAATCATATTTGCATAACCACATATTATAAGATATCTCATATCTCATTTTACAAATCACATTTGCAATATTGTGGATTTTTAAATTGAATCACATCCAATTTAATATCTCTCAACCTTATTTCTCCAAATTAGCCTTAATTCAACAATCAGGCTAACCTATAGTTTATTTTGAATCTTATTCACATTCAACTATATATTATAACATTCATATCTCATATAAATGATATAAATACCCTTTAGTGAATTTGAACACTTCAATTCACACCAAAAATGTAAACCTTATTTTTGTTCAATTTGAGCCAGCCGAGGGACCTTATGGACCTACAGTGGCGAGCTTTAATGATCCGAGATTAACCTATCAAACTCTTTGACCCGGTTAATCAATATTCATTAGCTACGATAACACTCCACTAAAGCTCGTAGCTGCACTCCCTGATGGGCATCCGATCCCCTTGAGCGGCGGAAACGAGTTTGGGATCGTAATTGCTTGATTGTTTTAGTTAGAAACAAAAACCATTACATTGACAAAACAGAACAAACATGAAAATTTCTAATCTGATTAGGCATGGATAAATGTACATGCAAACATGCTTTAGAAAAAAGAACAAACTAGAAAAGGGATTCAAAATACCTTTGTAGTTTCGCAGAACAACAACTCCTTGCTCCAAAAGAAATCAACAACTCAGCAAAACAGACTTCTCTGCTTTCTCCAGAAAGACACTACCACTTGGATAGCCCTCTATCCTTTGAGTTCTACTTAGACCTATTCCTTTTGTGGGAAGGTATTCCAACAATTTGGAAGAGAGAGAGGGAATTGTGAGAGAGAGAGAGAATTTCTTGCTTCTGTGTGTTTGCAATACACCAATTGCAAAAACAATCAACTATTGATCATCAACCCCCTTTTCTCTGTTAAGCTATCGATAGGGAGAAGGAGAGGGGTAGTGAAAACGTATCTGGATAACACGTTTCCTCATTTTATTATTAAAATAATAAAATAGTAATTAAATCATATTTAATTATTAATTTAAATCATATTTAAATAAAACAAATTAAATATCATATATTTAATTTGAATTAAATCACATTTAATCAATATGTCCCTCTAACCTATAGTTTTAATACACATCTAATGCACATTAAATTTAACCTATAGTTTACAAATATGAATCACATTCACATTTGAGTTTAACATTTGAACTCTTTCAAATATTTAATTCTCTTACATAATTTTAATATGAATCATATCCACATCAAATTTATAATATATAGTTCCAAAACTATATATTATATCGTATCAATATAGATTAAGTTTATTCCCTTATGAATACTAACATTTCAAATTCAAATGATCTAAGAACCCTTTACGAGCTAGAAGGTGGACCTAATGGACATATAGATTAGAAGCTCCAACGATACGAGATTAATCGGTTAACTTATTAACCTCCCAATAAACATTCGTTGACTGCGGGAACACTCAAATAAAGTCTCGCAGCTGCACTCTTCTCATTGCAGATATATTTTTGTGTTCACGGATATTGACCAATAACAACAAGTCAATCTTTCACGAATGTTCGTAACACCAGCTGGGTCAAATTACCGTTTTACCCCTGGGTTACATCTTGTACCTTAAGTACCAGTGCTCCTCTAATGAACAATTTGTTTGTGATCCTACCAACAAACAGAGTCCCTCTTGGGCCAATAAGAGGGTCGACCCCTTTGTTCAAGTCCTGGAGACACCACTTAAGGGATCAGTCCTCTACTTACCCTAGTAGGCGGGAAGGAGTGAATTCCATCTTTCTAAGTTAAGTTTCCAGCCGCTCACTCGGTCTTGTCACCAAGAAGGTAGGCATATTGAGTCGGCGAATCTGGCGACTCTCACCCATACTAGAGGTTACTATTTCGTGGTCCGGTCTTATGTAACCTAACTAGTCAACGGAGTTACAACTAGAGGTTACTATTTCGTGGTCCGGTCTTATGTAATCTCATTACATAGGATATCCCCACTCACATGTCATCTACACGAACACGTTAGGATCACAGTGTTTGTATCAAATACAAAGTGGGCCACATCCATAGTTTTACAAGGGTAAGGTACCCAAAACTTATCCCCTAACTATAGACTCTTTAGACTGTATCTCGAACCGAGATCCTTTATATGTACATTACATTCAGTTAAAGATTCATTTAACGACCTTGGATGTTTAGTTTATTTGATTTAGGGTTTAAAGTAAAGGCAATTTCATGGACAAAGAACAATAACGCTTTATTGAAGTAATAACGATTTGGTACAAATAATTAGAACAGAAATACAAAGTATGAGTTTTAGGGCATAATGCCCAACAAACTCCTACTTGAACTAAAACTCTAGTGGGGTACATCATAATCTAAAACAGTTGTTACAAGAGATAGAAATACAATAAACTAGGGCATCCATATACCCCATTACATATCTCCCACTTGCCCTAGATTAGCCTATGTACATGTCTCGTAGGCCTAGACTCTCCAGATGACCCTCGAACACTTTAGCCGTGAGAGTCTTTGTAAATGGATCAACAATATCATTCTCAATGAGTAGGATATCATCCACATAAAGTACTAATAAAGCTACTTTGTCGTTGATGTTCCTCTTGTAAACACAAAGCTCATAAACGTTTTGGTCAAAGCCATAAGACTTGATCGCAGTATCAAATCTTATATTCCAAGATCTGGATGATTGTTTCAACCCATAAATGGATCAATTGAGTTTGCAAACTTTTTGCTCCTGACCTTGGATTATGAACCCTTTGGGCTGAGACATATAGATGCTCTCGTCAAGATTACCATTCAAAAAGGCATTCTTGACGTCCATTTGCCAAATTCATAATCATAAAACGCAGCTATGGACAAGAGTATCCTTATAGACTTCAGCATAGCAACAGGGGAAAAAGTTTCTTCATAATCAACTCCTTCCCTTTGCGTAAAACCCTTTGCTACAAGTCTAGCCTTAAAGGTTGAGGTGTTGGCTCCCCCATCGATTGAGAAGGACGAGACTGACTTGAGGTGCTGGCTCCCCCATCAACTCTTGATGAAGGTCCAGCTTGATCAACAACTCTTGTTGGTTCATCCGTAGCTTCATCTAGCACTAATTTACTACGAGGTTTATGGTTTCTGATGTGATCTTCATCCAAGAAAGTGGCGTTTGTCGATACAATCACCTTGTTTTCTTGTGCGTCGTAGAAAAGACCAAATCTCGTTTCTTTGGGATAGCCAACAAATTGGCACAATCTTTAACGAGGTTCCAGTTTCTTTGGGTTTGTCACTAGCACGTGTGTCGGACAACCCCAAATCCGGAAGTGTTGTAAACTAGGTTTACACCCCTTCCACAACTGAAAAGGTGTTTCTGAATAAACTCTTTGATGGAACAGTGTTCAAGATTTGAACTGCAGTCTCTACTGCGTATCCTCAAAACGAGGCACGCAACTGAGCATAGCTCATCATAGAACGAACCATGTCCAACAAGGTTCTATTTCTCCTTTTTGACACACCATTTTGCTGTGGAGTATTAGGTGCTGAGTTTGAGATTGAATTCCATGTTCTATCATATAGTCCTTGAATCTCAAATTCATATACTCTCCACCTCGATCGGATCGAATTGTTTTAATGGTTTTCCCTAATGCATTCTCTACTTCAGCCTTATACTCTTTAAACTTTTCAAGAGCCTCAAACTTGTGATGCATTAGATATAGATAACCATACCTCGAATAGTCATCTATGAAAAAGATGAAATATCCATACCTTCCTCGAGCTTTAACATCCACCAGACCACAAAGATCCGAATGTACAAGTTCTAAGGGTTCTATGGCTTTGTAACCTTTTCCAATAAAAGGTCGCTTGGTAATTTTACCTTCCAAGCAAGATTCGCAAGGAGGTAAAGAATCATCTTCTAACTATTTAGAAGTCCATTCTTAGAAAGTCTTTCATTCCGTTTGAGATTAATATAACAAAGTCTAAGATGCCATAGATAGGTATTATTATTTGCAGAAAATCTTTTCCTTTTACTTTGAGTAATAGCATTTTTAAACATCTCATGATTTAAAATTGCTTTTGTTTGATTCACTTTAAGTACATACAAGCCGTGTTTCAATTTAGTAGAACAAATATTGACACATTCTTTTAAAATGAACACTTCATTCAAAGAAAAGGAAATACAATAACCAAGTTCTATAAAACAAGAGATAGAGATTAAGTTCCTCTTAATCTTAGGATCCATATACAGATTTTTTAATTAAAAAATCTATCTCTGAAAAACAGCTTGACATCTCCCACTGCACGAGCTGAGACGACGTCTCCCGTTCCGACCCTTAGAGTCATCTCACCCCCTTCGAGCTCTTTGAAGGAACTAGTTTCCTGAAACGAAGAGCAAACATGATTAGTGGCTCCTGAATCAAGTATCCAGGTAAAATCATCATTTTCCACTAAACAAGTTTCAAGAACAAGTAAATCTAATTTACCTTTCTTCTTTTTGAGCTCAATGTCTACAGTGGCATAAGCTTTCCTTTTTTCTCCTTTCCTCTTCTTTGAGTCTTCTTAATCCCAGAAGAAGAACCGCAGGGCTTGGTTCCAGAGGTTGAACCCATCTGGAATCTGTTGGAACGGGCAAACTGATTTGCCTCTCCATCTACCTGTCCCTAATTTTGCATAAGAGACTGGTAAGTCTGCAGTTCATTTAGGAGGGAAGTCAGGTTATACTCCTTTTTGTTTCTCTCTGCATTGCTACGGAATGATAGGAAACTCTTTGAAAGAGATTCCAGTATGAAGAATACCTGACTTTGCTCATCTATGACCGCTCCGTTCATTTCGGCCACGTTGAGTGAACTATAAGATCGAGAACATGTTCTCTCACTGAAGTTCCCTCCTTCATGTGCGCGTTCTAAACGTACTTGAGGGATTTGTGTCGAATTTGTTCAGACGGTTGTCCAAACAAATTCTGCAGATAACCCATGATCTCACGAGTTGAGACCATACCCTCCAATTTCCAGGCTAAACATCAGATATCCCAGCCAGGATATAGGCCTTGGCCCAGCGGTCAAACACATCCTTAACTGATTAAGGTGCATCTTGAGCAGGGATCTGAGGACATTCCACAATCAATACAAATCGAAGGTCGTCAACAACAAGGATCGCATCCAGGTTGGACTTCCACGTAGTAAAGTTTTCACTAGTTAAACGTTCTTTATTTAGTAAGGCTATATATGAGGACGACATGCTAAAAATCCAAAATAATTCTAATTAGTTATGTCTTTTAACCCATTGTAAAACCAATCATATTTAGAAAAATTGTCAAAGAACCCTAGTGTTTAAACTAAATCTAGTGTTTAAATTAAACCTTTAATTTTGCAACGATACTTCAAGGGTTTAGAACAAAAGCCTCCGTCGGGCGGTCAATCATTTCTCCCCTGAATTGAGACTTTCTCAGCCAATTCTCACTATATGATCATCTCATGTCCCAATGGTCCTTAGCTACCGTTTGTTTGGTCAAGGACTTGTTAACTAGCTTAACTTATCCTGTAAATGTGACCTAACCATTTTCAGATCCAATAGGCCCGAGCAAACAGGCTACTATTAAGAAAGACAACTGTTGGCAAATAACCTAAGAGACCCTATCAAGTTCTGGAGTTCGTGGTGTTCCGATCCCTATAGTCAGGCCCTCCGTAGGGTTTGGCTGTTCCAGGACAACCTAGCAGGCGGACTATAGAAATCTCACGGTGCGACCTAATGGAGGAGACCGTAAGATACGTTGACACGTGTCCTGCTCCCATTTACTATGGATACTTCCCTCATTCACCTTGGTATTGAACCATGCAAACACATATCATAGGGGGACACCCTATTGACGCCACGAAGTCGAGCATGGAACTCACGGTGTGAACTCTTGAGGAAGTGAGGGAAAAATCGATGCGAACATCTCGTTTTCTCCCACTGAAGCTCCTAATATTAGGGTATAGGTTTAACTTAGTCGGATTCGAGCTAAAAGAATCTATCTAAGTCTATGCCTATTATAACTATTATCACTAGGTCTTTTAACCTTATGTCTAGGTGAATAAACATTTTAATTACCTAGATATAAAATAGAACTAAGGTTAATTCAACTCAAGTTCTGGATCAGTTCCCAGGTAGAAGGTGTTTCATTAACCGTCAGCTTAAGTACCTCCAGCCTTAGACAGAATTTCACCAGTAGAGTTCCCTTATAACCAAAGTCCTAATGTCCTACTATATTTTAAACTATTTAAGATACTATGTAAGACAAAATTCTAATCCTATTAGAAATTAAAACTTAGGTCTAAATTAATTTCAAACAATTTAAAACTAATTCAAATTTTAATCCAAGTTCCTATGTTTGCATGCATTTCTTTATTATAGGTTATGGTTTCTAAAACCCCTTTAGTTTATAACCTTTATAAATTTAATAATTAACCTATGATAAAGAAACTATATTATAAATCCAACAATTATTATTCAAATTGGAATTATAAAATATTCAACTAATTGAATAAAAAAAATTACTTAAATAAAATACCATTTATTTTAAACTAAGTAATCTTATGCTCCATGCAATTTATTTTCCATATAATCTAATCATAAAAATTATAATTAATTACTCATGAAAAATAAATCAATCATGCATCTAACCATATTCATATAACATTTATACAAATAATAGAATGCATGAACATGCTTATCCTAAGGTGGAAAAGATCTAAATGACATTCATAAAGACATAAAGCTGTAAAACCGGAATAATTTGGCCCCTAAAGTGCAAAATAATAAAATTACATTAATTTTATTACATGAACCGGTCTAAAAACTCCTTGAACCGCTTGAACCAGACCGAAAACCAACTCAGAAGCTGAACCGGTCTGCTGCTGGTGAAATGGCATCACGGGGTTGCAACGTTGATGCGAGCGTTGCAACGCCGCTGACCCCTGGAAATCTCGCGTCGATAGGCAATGTTAGCGTTGCGACGTCGTTCCTTAGCGTTGCAACGCTGATGAACGGCATTGCAACGCTGCTGCTTCGGCAGTGGCCTTCCTCTTCAAACACAACAGCTTCAATCAGTAAATTCTCCTTCGATTCTCAACCAAATTGCATGAAACTGGTCCCGATCGAACCATGACTCGAATACAGACTCGATAATGCACTTTATTGCCCCAAACACAGGGGCCTTTACATACAAATTGATCAAATCAACGTAAACTAAGTCCAAATAATTCCTAAACTAGTTTTACAGCAAACCAAATGTAAATTCCCACCAAATCAATGCAATTTTGCTTCAAAGAAAACAATACAAGCATTGCCCCGATACCAATTGATGGGGATCTGATCCCCTTGAGCAGCGGAAACGAGTTTGGGATCGTAATTGCTTGATTGTTTTAGTTAGAAACAAAAATCAGTACATTGACAAAACATAACAAACATGGAAATTCTAATCTAATTAGGCATGGATAAATGTACATGCAAACATGCCTTATAAAAAAGAACAAACTAGAAAAGGGATTCAAAATACCTTTGTAGTTTCGCAGAACAACAACTCCTTGCTCCAAAAGAAATCAACAACTCAGCAACAAGGACTTCTCTTCTTTCTCAAGCAAGACACTACAACTTGGATAACTCTCTATCCTCTGAGTTCTACTTAGACCTATTCATTTGGTGGAAATGAATTCCAACAATTTGGAAGAGAGTGAGAGGGAATTGTGTGAGAGAGAGAGAGAGAGAATTTCTTGCTTCCGTGTGTTTGCAATTCACCAATTGAAAAAACAACCAACTGTTGATCATCAACCCCCTTCTCCCTGTTAGGCTATCGACAGGGAGAAGGAGAGGGGTAGTGGGAACGTGTCTGGATGACACGTTCCCTCATTTTATTATTAAAATAATAAAATAATAATTAAATCATATTTAATTATTAATTTAAATCATATTTAAATAAAACAAATTAAATATCATATATTTAATTTGGATTAAATCACATTTAATCAATATGTCCCTCTAACCTATAGTTTTAATGCACATCTAATGCACATTAAATTTAACCTATAGTTTACAAATATGAATCACATTCACATTTGAATTTAAAATTTGAACTCTTTCAAATATTTAATTCTCTTACATAATTTTAATATGAATCATATCCACATCAAATTTATAATATATAGTTCCAAAATTATATATTATATTGTATCAATATACATTAAGTTTATTCCCTTATGAATTTGAACATTTCAAATTCAAATGATCTAAGAACCCTTTACGAGCTAGAAGATGGACCTAATGGACCTACAGATCAAAAGCTCCAACGATAGGAGATTGCTCGGTTAATCTCATTAACCTCCCAATCAACATTCGTTAACTGCGGGAACACTCCACTAAAGTCCCGCAGCTGCACTCTTCTCACTGCAGATATATTTCTGTGTCAACGGTATTGATCAATATCAACAAGTCAATCTTTCACAAATGTTCGTAACACTAGCTAGATCAAATTACCGTTTTACCCCTGGGTTACATCTTGTACCTTAAGTACTAGTGCTCCTATGATGAACAATTTGTTTGTAGTCCTACCAACAAACAGAGTCCCTCTCAGGCCAATGAGAGGGTCGGACCCTTTGTTCATGTCGCGGAGAGACCACTTAAGGGAACATTCGTCTACTTACCTTAGTAGGCGGGAAGGAGTGAATTCCATCTTGCTAAGTTAAGTTCTCAGTCGCTCACTCGGACTTCTCTCCAAGAAGGTAGGCATATTGAGTCGGCGAATCTGGCCACTCTCACCCATATTAGTCAAAGGACAATCCCTCGCGAACAGAAGTTCGTAACCTGCTCAGGATTGAGATCAAGTAGCCTAGGTCATCCTAGTGAAAAACAAACCTAACTAGTCAACGGAGTTATAGCTAGAGGTTACTATTTCGTGGTCCGGTCTTATGTAATCTCATTACATAGGATATCCCCACTCACATGTAATCTACACGAACACGTTAGGATCACAGTGTTTGTATGAAATACAAAATGGGCCACATCCATAGCTATACTAGGGTAAGGTACCCAAACCTTATCCCCTAACTATAGACCTATTAGGTTGTATCTCGAACCGAGATTCTTTATATGTACACTACATTCAGTTAAAGATTCATTTAACAGCCTTGGATGTTTTGTTTATTGGATTTAGGGTTTAAAGCAAAGGCAATGTCATAGACAAAGAACAATAATGCTTTATTGAAGTAGTAACGATTTATTACAAATAATTAGAATAGAAATACAAACTACGAGTTTTAGGGCACAATG
This sequence comes from Trichosanthes cucumerina, assembly GCA_036507285.1. Lineage (NCBI taxonomy): Eukaryota > Viridiplantae > Streptophyta > Magnoliopsida > Cucurbitales > Cucurbitaceae > Trichosanthes > Trichosanthes cucumerina. Next base: position 58,664,518 of record CM071838.1, read on the forward strand.
CCCAACACTTCCGTCAGTGAAAGATATTATGTGTCCACTGATATAACCAATGCCCATGAGTCGACCCTTCACAGGTTGTTCGTAGACATTGTTGTGTCAAAGAACCGTATTACCCCTATGTCTACTTCTTGCTCCTTAAGTCCCCATTACTCCTCTAATAACAACAACGTTGTAATGGTCCAACCATACACAACAACCGTCTCGTACCAGTGAGAGGGTGGGCGCCCGTCGTCCAAGTCCTAGAGATAGCACTCAAGGGAACAACCCCTCTAGTTTCACTAAAGGTGGAAACGAATGAATTCTATCTCGCGTAATTAAGTTCACAGCTCCCTACTTGGTCCTGTCCCTGAGAAGAGAGGCATATTGAAAGAGTAACTGTAACCACCCTCGCCCGTACTAGTCAAAGGACAGACCCCCGCAGACAGGAGTCCATAACACGCTCAGGATTCAGGTCGAGTCACTAATGGTCATTTACAAAGTTATTTGTCCTTACAGTCAACGTTGTTATATCAGTAGGTCTAATCATTCACGGTCCGGTCCTGTACAATCTCATTGTAAAGGATGCCCCACTCGCATGTCAACTACATGAACGAGTCAAATCACCTCGTTTGTATCTTAATACAAAGCGGGTCACATCCACAGTGTATCCAGGATTAGGTCTCCAACCCAATCCATATACTGTAGGTCGTTCGGGTCATTTACTCGAACGTGATCCTCCCTGTGTGTCCACTACACACCGTTCAAGTTCTAGTTCTCTCATATATTCAATGACCCTGGAGCTTAGTTTATTGGACAAAGTTTTTAATAAATGCGAGACACAAAAGATGAAATAAATATTTCTTTATTAATTTCAAATAGTAATTTACAATCTATACGAGATTATGACAAACATCCTAACAGGTATAACGTTGGGCGCTGCAGCGTTGCAACGCTGCCCACGGCGTTGCAATGCTGCGAGCGTTAATGGGCAATTCGCGAGGCTGATTCGCACAACGTGGGCGGTTGAAGGAAATTTACGACGTGGGCAGTTTTCTCAATTATTATTTTTTTATAAAATTTAATATTTATTATTTATTTATTTTATTTTATTAAATAATATTAATATAAATTTTATATTAATGTTATTTAATTAAATAAATGCCCCTTAGTGCCAAAAGTGGTCCATTTTTGCTATTTAATTATTTTTTATGCATGAGATGTATGATTTAAATAAATTCTATGTGCATATTGTATGCCATATTGATTTAAAATCCCACCTTAGGTTAAACATTTCATGCATCATATATATTATAAGTGTTATAATATATAGTTTGCATGATAGGTTATATTATAAGTGTTATAATATAATTAAATGCATGTTTTAATTTAATTAAATATAAGTGTTATAATTTTAGATTAAAGTATGCTCATGCATTTTATTTCATGTGATGAATATTTATGTTATAGTATAGTTATTCATGTGATGAATGATCAAGCACTATAACATAGAAATGCATGTAACCTAAGTTAATTATTAGTTTTAAAGTGTTTAGAACTTGAATAATTAGACTTAGGTTTTCTAGTTCTAATAAGATTAGAATTAGGAAATCAAAATGTAATCTTTGAATGGTGATTGATTAGTAACTCTGTCTAAGGAAGGTTTTGTCTAAGGCTGGGGTATTTAAGTTGACGCTTGTGGAACACCCCTACCTGGAAATCGACCTGGGAGCGAATTCGGTCTGGAGATTCATAGGTTATATTTTTTGTGAGTGTTGTAATTAAAAGTTGATTAATTTGCTTACATAGACCTAAGTAATAATGTGATTATAAACTTAGACCTAATACAATATAAGAGTTATATTGGTAGACTTACGTAAATTTTAGTCGTTTTATCTAGGTCATTCCCGAAAAAATATAAAGTGTTGAGTGGGAAAAATAAAGTGTATAAGATACATTTAATTTTCTGACCACAAATCTCTGTTAAGTCTACACCGTGAGATCCATACTCAGCATCGTGGCGCAAATGGGAGCGTCTCCCTTCGGATGGTATTTGTATGGATCAATATCATAGTGGATGGAGAAAGTACTTATAGTGAGTGGGAGAAGGATCTGCGAAAACGGGACCCACGGTCTCTTCTTTCGATTCACACCATGAGATCCCTATAATCCGTTCAGAGGGCCTTGATCATGGGAGTCGGAATACCGTGAATTCCCGGAAGGGATACAGTTTCCTTGTTTGTTTTCCTTCGTTGATCAGCCTTAGGTGCCTATTATTTCGACGGATACTTGGAAACTTAAAGATTGAGGGTGACACTCACGGGTTAAGTGTTAATGAATTCAACCAAATAATGGTAACTGGACGCCTAATGGAATAAGAGTTATTCTAGGATTAGAGTCTGGTCGAGAAAGTCTCATCTTAGAGGATGAGTGTTTTTGTTCACCCTTCGGTGGCAGTCATTCAAAACCTTTAGGATATCATTGGAAATTTTAAATGACCTAGCAATCATAGGATTAATTTTTGCTAAAACTTGATTGGGCTTAAAAGTTTTTTACGAGACTGACACAAAATTTTAATTTGATTTTTCAGCAAAAATGTCTAGCTCAATAATCGCTTTACTCGCTTTAGATAAGTTAGTGGGAGATAACTTCCAAACGTGGAAGAACGATATTAACACGATACTCGTAACAGACGACCGTAAGTTCGTGCTTACTGAGGAGTGTTGTAACGCCCCTACTTTTCTATGACTAAACTCTTAGGGACATTACTACACATGCATGCATTTATAGGCCAGCAGAGATAAAACGATCTTTAAATCTCCAATGAAAATAATTTGTCTTTAGGGATCCCAAGAAAACATTCAAAACCAGATAAAAGGAGCAGTTTAACATGGCCTATTTAAAATCTGTAAAGTAAATTTGAACTTCGAAAATATAAAGGAACAACGTCAGTTATAAAAGAATGTGCGGAAAACATGTCTATTCCCATGGTCCTGGCAACGCGCCTCCGTCAATCGCCCTGCACGTCCTTAGCCTTACCTGAAAAACATTTTTAAAGAAAGGGTTAGTATTGTAAAAACAATACCCGATGAAGTGACCTCGCTACTCTGGTTTGGGATATGCATACACATACAATCATGACTTTTAAACTTGTTCGAAATGCACATATCACGGGACCTAAAACTTTCTCATTTTGTCGGTCTTTAATCCATGACTTCCTTTTTATTTATGTGGCCGATTGGTCATCCTGAGTCATTTCATTTTGAGTCCTCACAGGACCCCTGTAATAATTTGAGTCCTCACAGGACCACATAATTTGACCCATAGGGTCTCTATTGCATGTTTGACCATGCACATAATGCACTCGAGAGACCAATGTCCACACTTTTCATCAATTCATTTCATGACATACATAACATGCATGAGGTCCCATCATTCATCATAACTATAGTGTACATGCCACAACCATTATCATTAATATGCAAATCATGACTTTTCACATCGGATAGGGGCGTAATACTCGCGTACAAAATCATGCAATATTCTCATAGATAATCTTTGTACTATCCTCACATGAAATACTAGAATATCTTTACATAAAATACAAAGACATTCTACGCATAAAATACTAGATTATTCTCGCATAAAATATTGAGATATCTTCTCATAGAATATCAAAATATTTTCACATAAAATCTCGGGGATATTCTCGTATAAAAACATTAAATCCTTTTAAGTAAAATATCGTACTAATTTCACATAAAATATTGAAATTCATTTTCTTTAATCCCATTTAAAAGATTCGCACAAGGTCCCTTTACCTTAGCTCGGAGCTCCTTACATTCCGTTTTAACTCAAGGTTTAAGCTTAGTCGAGCTCGATAGTCGAATCCCTAAATCAAATTCATCAATTCCTTAATTAAATTTCATAATTAGAAACTTATTTTGAATCCAATCATAGTTAGGTTGAGTTACCACAAACGGACGCTTAAAACGAACTCGGGGAATCAAAACAGGTGGGCCGGAGCGACTCGTGAAGGCGGCGCGGCGCGTGGCGTGGCGTGCGCGGCGGCGGCGGCGGCGGCGCGGCGCGTGGTGTCGGATATACGCGCGTCGCGCGCGTGAACATCGAGATCTGGGACGCGTCGTGAGCCGATCTATCCAAAACCGGTGTCGGTTTAATGAAGGCCGATCGGAAAAGTCTTTGACCGGCCGAACCCGAGTTGAACCTCTACGGCGGCGGCTTCAACGTTCGACGGCAAGCTCGGCGCGACTTCTTCAGCTGAAGACCGATCCGGCGGCTCGCATCTGTTCGTTCTCCACCGCAGAAGAGCGCGGCTTGACTAGGTGAACGACGACACGGCATGGAGGTTGGCGGCTTGATGAGGTCTCGTGGTGGACTCTCAACCCGCGAGCTTCGGCGTGCGGCGAGGTCCTTTGTGCGTGAGAAGGGCGTGCGGTGGAGGTCGACCAAGGCTTGAAGTTGAACCACGATGGTCGCCGACGGCGGCACCTAACATGAAGGAGGTTGAGGTGGAAGAAGACTCCCTCGATTTGCGTGCCTCGAGGATAAAACCCTAGCTATTCTCTTTTAATTTACCAAAATGCCCCTCTTCTTCTCATAAATCACAAGTGTGTCCTTCACCATAATTAAATGCTTCAAAAGTCCTTTAATTACACGAAAACTCTCCACTTGCATAAATTTTAAAATTAAATTACAAAGTTTCATTGCCCAATTAATTTAATCTCCAATAACTTAATCCTAGTCACAAATTAGAAGGTGCTTGATGTTGCAGGCGTTACAATCTTCCCTCCTTAAGAACTTTCGTCCTCGAAAGTTTCTAATCTTGTAGTGCCTTGGGAAAGCTTGCTTTTGCCGCTCCACTCGATTCTGACGAGTCTTGATCCTTATGCAAGAATTAGTACTAGTTGCTCCTCAAGTATCACATCTTAGCGTAAACTTATTACCCAACGATCTCACAACTTTAACTTGAGCTCGTTCTTTTTCTTTGAGTCTTTCTACTAAGGCCTACATAAGTGAGGCCCTTGACTTGGATTCTAAATTTTGGAAAGTTTCAGATTTAAATTCTAAGATAGCTCAGAATATTTAGCTCGTATTACCTTCTCTTGTCCTTTAATTAGTTTCTTCCGTTTTGTGATTTTAGAAAGAAATTCTTTGCTAAAACGGTTCCAATGTTGTTGAACCTTAAAATTCCTCTTTAAGGTTTGCTGCACCAGCTACTAGCATTCATTTCAAGGCATGACTAGATTATTCCGACCGACCATCGTTTCCATAACTTTAATGCCTTTCTAAGAGATGTGACTTCAAGGATAAAGTTAGCAACTTTGTTCGGTTGTTCGAGACTCTTCACATTAATGGTTAACCTTTCGCTACTCTCAACGACCTTTTAGTAAACGTTGCAGTGGCGATCTCACTTGCGTAATTAACTAACTTTGGGGGTTTATACTGAAATCCATAGCTCGTTGAAAGTTTCAAGTCATGGTAGGAGTAACCAAAACTTAGGTCTCATTCGGTTGTCGTGACACATGAAATGTTCTGTACAACTCTGTCATTCTTAATACAAGAATGCCCTGAAAATTTCAAGCGACATGACGAGCGTAACTACAACAATGCCAAAATTTTCTCTAACACACATTTGATAGAAAATGCACTTCTAAAATCGAGAAAACCAACCAATCATGCCTCCGAACTTCATTTCAGATTACTCAGGGTCCAGAGACACACTATACACAGAAGTGTTGAACAACCCAAAAATAAGTGAAACCAAATTTCTTTAATTTGTAAACAAGAATTCTTTAAAGGCAAGGAAATCTAGCAATCAGGTTACAACCCTAACCTTAACACAAACTTTAAAGGGAGTTAACAAACTATTCTTGTCTTACCTTGCTTTAGAACCAAATCAATTATAGATTAACACACTAAGTGTCCAGTTTTTCATTATAAGTTCTAAGTCATGAATGAAGAAACTTACTTTGGCCCATCTTATGACCCACTATCTTACGTGAAGCGAAAAATGAACTTTTAATGTTGCATTGATGCACAAGTTCGTACCTCTATGGAGACATCACTGTAGACTCGTAATGTTCATCGCGTGGTTCAACTCTATCTTAAGATATCTTAACTCAAATTCCTGATTGGCGATAACTCGTCCTCATATTCATCATAGAGGATATGTATATTTATATATATTTATATATATAGATATACTTTTTTTTTTTTTTTTTTTTTTTTTTTTTAACAAGTTATTCATGAAACAACTCATACTTTAATTAACCTTTCCTCACCCTTATATGTCACAACGCATACCGTCATTCATAACACTCCCTTAGTATAACTCGACCGATAATAACCTCGATATTCGCGGTCTCGCGAAAAGGGATTTAGTCTTTTAAATCAGGTCTCCTTTATCCTTCACTCCTTTAAATATCTTGCTCAAGTAATCACTTGAATGTAATGAAACTTTCTTAACACCAATAGGGTTGGATACTTTACAATGGCATCCACTATATTTCTTAACTTTTCCGACTCTTTTGTCATGAAACCCTAACGTTCCATCCTTGAATACGAATACTTTATTTAACATCTCTAGACTTTGAACTTTTCAAGAATTACAATATTCCTTTGCTAAGGTTCTACTCGCGAACACAGTTGTTCAAGGTTTCTTGAAAGACTTTCGCCTCGTAATGTCTACCCTTTCCTTCCTTTGTCCAAACTATTCCTTTTTGATAACGCACAAGTGAGTCCTATCTTGACAAAGATTCCTTTAAGCATTACATCCTGAACTCGAACATTTCCTTTCTAATATCACTCACCTGAGGTCACATACTCGTCTCTTCTTAGCTTTACAAATTTCCTTATGCTCATCTTTTGAAGTTTACTTGAGCACTTAACCCCTTAGCGACCTTTCGACTACTTCCATATCTCAGGACTTACTCTTCCCTCCTTATGCCTAAAGCAATCCTTCCGAATTGTCGTTTCTGCCCCTTCTTAGGCTTGGTTTAACTAGAACGTCTCCGACAACTTTATCTCAATGATGATTTACCTTTTCTTGAGCAAGAATCCATCAAGCCTATAAACATTAGGGTCATTTAAGTAAAATCTCTACAACCTTCATGATGTTAAGTAAAGTGATTTGAAAGTCGTCTCGGGATATCTAATCCCTGGTTCATGACAGCGCTAACTTGTCTCCAAAATCATCTTAAGGAACACTATGTGTCCTTGTACTGGTGGAATAGGTCGTTCATCCACGGACGAAGAGATTTATTCTTAGCAACCACTTTCTTCCACTTCTCATCTCCCATGCACAAGCGTAAGAATACACCTTTCTCCTTTACGCAACCCCCTATTACTCCTTATGGCGAATAAACTACTATCAACTCTTACATGGAAGGTCATGCACCTATGACTTGAGTTCTTTCACTTTACTGGAGCATTCGGTAAGGAGTATTAGAAATTACTGTTACGCTCTACTTTTAATTCCATAATTAAGTCTGTCTCTTGTGTTAGGGGTAACTTTAAAAGATAGAACCTTTCTTATCTAACACTAACGCATTTTTCCTCGTGCTTACTATCCTTAAACTTGGCCTTCTTCTTTTAGTAAGATTAAGAACTTTCTCAACTATTTGTACTCGTTTGGTTATAAAGTCAAATTCACTAAAACTTCTCTTAAGAAGCCATCAACCTAGCCTTTACTAAAGGAACCTTATAGTTTCATGTTTCTAATGGTCGTTCGACCACTACCACTATACACTTTACTAATTGAAAGAAGTTCCTCAGCTTGACTGCTATATAGCGAAGAAGAGACTCAAAGCACTCCCCTCTATTAATCAATCCTCTCTCCTTAACCTCCGATTGGGGAAAAGGAAACTTTGCTACATAAGGGTTCAAGGGTAACATCACCTGTTATCTCTTTCAAGTTGTACGCATACATTTAGCCCAACAGGTAGAAATTAGTGGCAAGGTTCTTATACACATTCCACAAGCTTGAATACACAAGTGACCATATGAAAGTCAATTCGTGCACAAGTTTCTGGAGTCCCGACAATCAATTCTCCTGTGTTCTCAAACTAAAACTCCAACTCCTTACTTTTCTTCTTTATACTTGTCTTTATTAAGTCTATTTAGTTTATGGAATCGCTTTTGAAACTTCGTATCATGCCTATCTGTAGTGACACATTAATTGTGTATATCCCTGTGGCTTTCCTCTCAGAGCAATGGTCTAAATAAAAGCGAAGTGTTTCAAATATTTTGAAAGAATTAATTTTCATCTCAACAATAACAGTCTATTTTTCCCTTTACAACTCGAGCCCATTTTCAAAACACCCTTGCTCTCTTTACTTTTCAACTCCTTAAATACTATAGTGATGCAATCACTTGAAGATGAAGGGACTTTATTCAGGAACCAACAAAGTCGAACACTCCAAAGTGGTACGTTTACTAAATCTCATACCTTTCTATCCAATTGATCCAGTATGTATGAATGAGACTACTAACCTCTTACCGAACACATTCTACTTTGTACTTCTCATGAGTAGTCTTAACTTTTATTTTTGAAAGCTATACTTAAGTAATCTAGTTGCTTAGCAACCCTTAACGCTCTAGTCTCTTAAGTCTTACTCTTCACTCCCTTTGTCAAAGCGGACCTTTTAACAACCCACAATGTGTGTTTTATGGCTAGAAAACTTCTTTTTTTTAGCGTGAGCATTCTTTAATAAAACATTTTCCTTTCTATCGTCAAAAGCAGGGATCAAATGTATTCTCTTTCTTTTTGGCGTAAGCACACGTCAACTCTATGACATATACGCATATAGATTCACATATAAGCATTTCATTTATGCATTTCCTTTTCATAGACATATAGTTTAGCTCATACATTCTCATTCCTTCTTAGTTTGGAAATTCATCAAACTCGATTTTTATACAAAAATATCTTCACAAAGAATACTAAATTTTCCTTTCATAAAAAAAATAAAACTTTTAGTTCAACGGCATACCTGGCGGTGACTGGAACGCGTTGTTCAACCATGGGAACTACTCAGTGCTTACTCAGTAAGCAAGTCTCTGAGAACCCTTAAACCTAGGGCTCGATACCAACCGTAACGCCCCTACTTTTCTATGACTAAACTCTTAGGGACATTACTACACATGCATGCATTTATAGGCCAACAGAGATAAAACGATCTTTAAATCTCCAATGAAAATAATTTGTCTTTAGGGATCCCAAGAAAACATTCAAAACCAGATAAAAGGAGCGATTTAACATGGCCTATTTAAAATCTTTAAAGTAAATTTGAACTTGAAAATATAAAGGAACAACGTCGATTATAAATGAATGTCGCGGAAAACATGTCTATTCCCATGGTCACGGCAACGCGCCTCAGTCACTCGCCACGCACGTCCTTAGCCTTACACGAAAAACATTTTTAAAAAAGAAAGGGTGAGTATTGTAAAAACAATACTCGATAAGTGACCTCGCTCTGAGGTTTGGGATATGCATACACATACAATCATGACTTTTAAACTTGTTCGAAATGCACATATCACGGGACCTAAAACTTTCTCATTTTGTCGGTCTTTAATCCATGACTTCCTTTTTATTTATGTGGCCGATCTGGTCATCCCGAGTCATTTCATTTTGAGTCCTCTCACAGACCCTGTAATAATTTGAGTCCTCACAGACCCACAATTTTGACCCATGGGGTCTCTATTGCATGTTTGACCATGCACATAATGCACTCGAGAGACCAATGTCCACACTTTTCATCAATTCATTTCATGACATACATAACATGCATGAGGTCCCATCATTCATCATAACTATAGTGTACATGCCACAACCATTATCATTAATATGCAAATCATGACTTTTCACATCGATAGGGCGTAATACTCGCGTACAAAATCATGCAATATTCTCATAGATAATATCAGTACTATCCTCACATGAAATCTTTGAATATCTTTACATAAAATACAAAGACATTCTCGCATAAAATACTAGATTATTCTCGCATAAAATATTGAGATATCTTCTCATAGAATATCAAAATATTTTCACATAAAATCTCGGATATTCTCGTATAAAAACATTAAATCCTTTTAAGTAAAATATCGTACTAATTTCACATAAAATATTGAAATTCATTTTCTTTAATACCATTTAAAAAGATTCGGCACAAGGTCCCTTACCTTAGCTCGGAGCTCCTTACATTCCGTTTTTAACTCAAGGTTTCGCTTAGTCGAGCTCGATAGTCGAATCCCTAAATCAAATTCATCAATTCCTTAATTAAATTTCATAATTAGAAACTTATTTTGAATCCAATCATAGTTAGGTTGAGTTACCACAAACGGACGCTTAAAACGAACTCGGGAATCAAAACAGGTGGGCCGAGGCGACTCCGTGAAGGCGGCGCGGCGGCGTGGCGGCGGCGCGCGTCGTGGCGCGCGCGTGAGTGTCGAGGATACCGCGCGCACCGCCGTGCCGCGAACATCGATCTGGGGCGTCGTGAGCCGATCTATCCAAAATCGGTGTCGGTTTAATGAAGGCCGGTCGGAAAAGTCTTTGAACCGGCCGAACCCAAGGTTGAACCTCACGGCGGCGGCTTCAACGTTCGGCGGCAAGCTCGGCGCGACTTCTTCACCGAAGACCGTCCGCGGCTCTCGCATCTGTTCGTTCTCCACCGCAGAAAGAGCGCGGCTTGACTAGGTGAACGGCGACACGGCATGGAGGTTGGCGGCTTGATGAGGGTCTCGGCGGGCCGGACTCTCGACCGGCGAGCTTCGACGTCGCGGCCGAGGTCCTTTGTCCGTGAGAAGGGCGTGCGGTGGAGGTCGACCAAGGCTTGAAGTTGAACCACGATGAGTGTCGCCGACGGCACCTAACATGAAGGAGGGTTGAGGTGGAAGAAGACTCCTCGATTTGCGTGCCTCGAGGATAAAACCCTAGCTATTCTCTTTTAATTTACCAAAATGCCCTCCTTCTTCTCATAAATCACAAGTGTGTCCTTCACCATAATTAAATGCTTCAAAAAGTCCTTTAATTACACGAAAACTCTCCACTTGCATAAATTTTAAAATTAAATTACAAAGTTTCATTGCCCAACTAATTTAATCTCCAATAACTTAATCCTAGTCACAAATTAGAAGGTGCTTGATGTTCTGGGGCGTTACAAGTGTCCTCAGTTGCCGCGCTCGACTGCATCACGAAGTGTTCGTGATGTATACGTGGATCAGGGCCAATGAAAAGGCCAAGTTCTACATCATTGCCAGCTTGTCTGCAGTTTTTGCAAAGAAGCACGAGTTGATGATCACTACTAAGGAGATCATGGAGTTGTTGCAAGACATGTTTTGACAATAACCCTTTCCGGTCAGGCACGACTCGCTCAAACACGTCTTCAACACCCGAATGAAGGAAGGAACGTTTGTCCGTGAACATGTTCTAGATATGATGACCCACTTTAATTTGGCGGAGATGAACGGGGCTTCGATCGATGATTCGAGCCAGGTCAACTTCATCTTGGAGACTCTTCCGAAGAGTTTCCTTCAGTTTCGTAGCAACGTTGTTATGAACAAGACAAGCTACACACTGACCACCCTTCTGAACGAGCGAAAAAACATCCAGTTCTTGATGAGGATCAGGACAACGGAAGCTGAGGCAACTGTTGCCTATAGATCATATCATAGGGGTTCATCCTCTAGGACAAAATCTATGGCTCCTTCTCACCCGAAAGGAAAGAAGAAGAAGATGAAGAAGGGTAAAGCTGACCGAGTTGCAGCCCAAAAAGGAAAAAAGGTCAAGGAAGTTGCAGAGAAAGGAAAGTGTTTCCACTGCAATGGGGGTGACCACTACAAGAGAAACTGTCCCAAGTTCCTTGTCGAGAGGAAGAATCAAGGTAAATGTTATTTACTAGTAACTGAAACATGTTTAGTGCAGAGTAGTGACTCTACCTCGATATTGGATTCGATCGACACTAACCACGTTTATTTTTCTTTTCAGGGAATTGATTTCTGGCAGTAGCTGCGAGACGGTGAGGTGACTCTACGGGTTGGATCCGGGGAGATTGTCTCTGCTGCAGCGATCGACAAAGTGAAGCTTTATTTTGGCAGGAATTACATTTTGTTAGACAATATGTACATAGTTTCAGGGATTACTAGAAACCTCGTTTCTATTTCTTGTCTTCTAGAAAAATGTATATCCGTTTCTTTCAATGGCAATAAAGCGTTTATTTCAAGAAATGGTAACTTGATTTGTTCTGCTTCACTTAAGTCAAATTTGTATGTTTTGAAGCGTAATTTGGTCAAAAGCGTTTTGAACACTTAATTATTTAAAACTGCACGAATATGAACTAAAAGAGTTAAAGTTTCTCCAAAAGAAAATGTCCATTTTTGGCATATAAGGTTAGGCCACATTAATCTCAATAGGATTGAGAGACTAGTGAAGAGTGGACTTCTAAACGAGTTGGAAGAAAACTGTTTACCGGTGTGTGAGTCATGCCTCGAAGGCAAAATGATCAAGCATCCTTTTAGTGGAAAATGATATAGAGCCAAAGAGCCCCTTGAGCTTATACATTCTGACCTCTGTCGTCCGATGAGTGTTAAAGCACGAGGTGGTTATGAATACTTCGTATCTTTCATAGATGACTATTCGAGGTATGGGTATATTTACCTAATGCATAGGAAGTCTGAAATTCTTGAAAAGTTCAAGGAGTACAAGACTGAGGTTGAGAACCTGTTAGATAAAACCATAAAAACACTTCGATCGAATCGAGGTGGAGAGTATATGGACACTGAATTCCAGGACTATATGATAGAACACAGAATTGAAGGGATACGATTCCCGCACCGAAAACGATTGTGAATCGCGTGTTCTTAATTTTGTTACATGGATATCATAAACAAGAACTAGATCTAAATTAAGCATGCTTCTATAATATGGACAATATGAAATATACCTTTGAAGAACTCTTTCTTCAAGTGCTCCTTCTCCCACGATCACGATATCAGCTATCGGGATTTTTTTCCTAATCTCGTTCAGTTTGTAAATTATTATTTGAAATTAAGCATGCTTCTATAATATGGACAATATGAAATTTTGTGTCTCGCATTTTATACAAACTTTGTCCAATAAACGAAGCTCGAGGGTCATTGAATATATGAGAGAGCTATAACTTGAACGGTGTGTAGTGGACAAAAAGGGAGGATCACGTTCGAGTAAATGACCCGAACGGTCTACAGTATATGGATGAGGTTGGATACCTAATCCTGAATACACTGTGGATGCGACCCGCTTTGTATTAAGATACAAACGAGGTGATCTGACTCGTTCATGTGGTTGACATGCGAGTGGGGGCATCCTGTACAATGAGATTGTACAAGACCGGACCGTGAATTATTAGACCTACTGATGTAACACCGTTGACAGTAAGGACTAATAACTTCGTAGATGACCATGAAGGGATCGAATCCCGCAGCGGAAGCGATTGTACATCGCGTGTTCTTAATTTAGTTACATTGATTACAATCAACAACTAATCTAACTAGATTAAGCATGCATTTCTAAAAGATGGACAACAAGATATTACCTTTGAAGAACTCTTTCTTCAAGTGTTCCTCCTCCCTCGATCACGATCTCAGCAACTCGAACCCTAACGATCACGGACACTACCACTGGATCTTCTCCGTTGTTCTCTAGGTGAGGGAGGAATGTGGGTTCCTTTAGGATAGGTTGTGAGGCTGTGACAGAGACTGTGTGTGGAACTCTTCCAACACAACTATATGATGCTCTAGGGTTTCTCAAGAAGCTCTCTCTCAAAATTGCATCTCATGCAACTATATATAGGGAAATAAGATAGAAATTACCATCGTATCCCTCCTTTATTATCTCATTAGTGTATGGTTCATATGTGAATCTAATTCATATTAAAACCATATATTATATCAATTATATCTTATATAACTTGATATAACACCTCATATATGAATTTGAACACTTCAATTTAATTCCTAACTTTATACCCTCAATATTACCATGTTGAGCCAATAGAGGGACCTAATGGACCTACAGTTCATGAGCTCCAATGATATGAGATTAACTAACTAAACTCTTTGATCTAGTTAATCAATATTCATTAACCACAAGTCACTCCACTATAGACTTGTAGTTGCACTCTCCTAATTGTAGATTATATTGCGTCCACTGATATAATCATTACCCATGAGTCAACCCTTCACAGGTTGTTCGTAATCACGGTTGGGTCAAATTACCATTTTACCCCTATGATTACCTCTTTGTTCTTTACGCACCACTGATCCTCTAATGAACAAGAAGTCTAAGGTCCTACCATAGACTCGTACCCTCATAAAGGGCGGGGCCCCGTTGTTCAAGACCTGGAGTCAATTCATAAAGGAACAACCTATCTAATTCCTTAGTATAGGAATAGAGGGTGGGGCCTCGTTGTTCAAGACCCAACTACCTACGAGGTTCTGTCCCTGAGAAGATAGGCTTATTCGGTCGGCTACAGGACACACTCACCCATACCAGTCTAAGGACAACCCCTTATAAGCAGGAGTTCTAAACTTGCTCAGGATTCAGGTCGAGTCACTAATGACCATCTATAAATTATCAGTTTTATCCTGTTAACGGTGTTATACTGGTGAGACTAATAATTTGCAGTCCGGTCTTGTATGAACTCTTCATACAGGATGTCCTCACTCGCAGTTAAACTACATGAATGAGTTGGATTACCTCATTTGTACTAATTACAAAGTAGGTTGCATCCATGGTGTTACCAGAATAAGGTTTCCAACCTTATTCTTATACCATAGACCATTTAGGTTATACTCTTGAACATAATCCAAATAGTGTCTACTAAACTGATGTTCAAGATACATTATAACTTTGGAGCTTAGTTTATTGGATTTATAAAGCAATAATATAATTTTATCAAAACAAATAACACTTTATTTATTTGATCAAAATTGCATAAGTTTAGGGCAGAAATCCTAAAAGACCTTTAGTGACTCGACCTAAATCCTTAGCGTGTTACGTGTTGGGATTTTTGTCCTAATCTCGTGTTTGTAATATATTGTTTGAAATTAATAAGAGTTACATTTCATCACTTTGTGTCTCTCAATATTTATAACTTTTCCAATAAACTAAGCTCCAGGGTCATTGAATTTATGAGAGAGCTAGAACTTGAACGGTGTGTGGTGGACACACATGGAGAATCACGTTCGAGTTAATGACCCGAACGGTATACAGTATATGGATAGGGTTGGAGACCTAATCCTGTATACACTGTGGATGCGACCCGCTTTGTATTAGATACAAACGAGGTGATCTGACTTGTTCATGTGGTTGACATGCGAGTGGGGGCATCCTTTGCAATGAGATTGTACAAGAACGAACCGTGAATAATTAGACCTACTGATGTAACACCGTTGACAGTAAGGACTAATAATTTCGTAGATGACCATTAGTGACTCGACTTGAATCCTGAGCGTGTTACGGACTCCTTTCTGCGAGGGTCTGTCCTTTGACTAATATGGGTGAGGGTGGTAATAGTTACTCGCCCAATATGCCTATCTTCTCAGGGACAGGACCAAGTAGGGAGCTGAGAACTTAACTACGCGAGATGGAATTCACTCGTTCCCGCCTTTAGGGAAACTAGAGGGGTTTTTCCCTTAAGTGATGTCTCCAAGGCTTGGACAACGGGCGCCGACCTTCCCTTAAGTGTTGTCTCCAAGGCTTGGACAACGGGCGCCGACCTTCTCACAAGCACTATAACATAGAAATGCATGCAACCTAAGTTAATTATTAGTTTTAAACAGTTTAAAACTTGAATAATTAGACTTAGGTTTTCTATTTTCTAATAAGATTAGAAAATATGAAATCAAATATAACCTTTAAATGGAGACTGATAAGTAACTCTGTCTAAGGAAGGTTTTATCTAAGGATGGGGTATTTAAGTTGACGCTTGCGGAACACCCCTACCTGGAAACCGACCTGAGAGTGAATTCGGTGCGGAGATTCTTAGGTTATATTATCATGAGTGCCGTTAATTAAGAGTTAATTAATTTACTCACATAGACCTAAGTTATAATGTGATTATAGACTTAGGTTAATACCATATAAGAGTTATATTGGTAGACTTAGGTAAATTTTAGCTGGTTTATCTAGGTCAATCCCTATTAAAATTAAAGTGCTGAGTGGGAGGAAATATAGTGTATGAGATACATTTGAATTTCCAACCACAAATCTCCTTAAAGTCCGCACCGTGAGATTTGTTCTCGGCCTCGTGGCGCAAATGGGAGCGTCCCCCTTCGGGTGGCATTTGTATGGGTCAATATCATCGTGGATGGAGAGAGTACTTATAGTGAGTAGGAGCGGGACTTGTGAAAACGAGACCCACGGTCTCTTCTTTCGATTCACACCGTGCGATGCCTATGATCTGCCTGCTAGTTTGGCCTGGACCAGACAATCCCTTCGGAGGGCTTGATCATGGGAGTCGAAACACCGTGAATTCCCGAAAGGGATACAGTTTCCTGGTTGGTTTTCCTTCTTGGTTCACCTTTTGGTGGCTATTGTTTGGACGGATACTTGGAAACTTAAAGATTGAGGGTGACACTCACAGAATTTGTTAAGTGTTAATGAATTCGACCGAACAATGGTAATTAGACGCCTAATGGAATAAGAGTTATTCTGGGTTTAGGGTATGATCGAGAAAGTCTCGTCCTAGAGAAGTTGTGTTCTTTTCACCCTTCAGTGGCGGTCATTCTAAACCTTTAGGGTATCATTGCAAAATTTTGAATGACCTAGGGATCATGAAACAATTTTTGCTAAAAATTGATTGGATTTCCAAAAGTTTTTTGCGAGACTAATACAAAGTTTTTCTTATTTTTCAGCTAAAAATGTCTAGTGCAATAATAGCATTACTCGCATCCGATAAGTTAGTGGGAGATAATTACCAGAGTTGGAAAAATAACATTAACACAATTTTGGTAACTGACGCATAAAGTTCGTGCTGTCTGAAGAGTGTCCTCAGATGTCGGGCTCAACAGCGTCGCGAAGTGTTCGTGATGCGTACGATCGGTGGATCAGGGCCAATGAAAAGGCCAAGGTCTACATAATTGCCACCATGTCTGATGTCTTGCCAAAGAAGCATGAGCTGATGGTTTCCGCTAAGGAGATCATGGAGTCCTTGCAGGAAATGTTTGGACAATAGTCCTTTCAGGTCCGGCATGACTCGCTCAAATACGTCTTCAACGCACGGATGAAAGAGGGGTCGTCTGTCCGTGAACATGTTCTAGACATGATGACCCACTTTAATCTGGCCGAGATGAACGGGGCTTCGATCGACGAGTCGAGCCAGGTCAATTTTATTTTGGAGACTCTTCCGAAGAGTTTCCTTCGGATTTAAATAGCAATCTTTGTTATGAACAAAATTAGCTACACTCGACTACCCTCCTCAATGAGCTACGAAATTTCCAATCTTTGAACAGGTCAAGAAATCGAGGCAAATGTTGCCTCACGTGTCTTATCACGAGGATCGACCTGCAGGGCGAAACTCGTTGCTCCTTCACGCCCGAAAGGGAAGAAGAGGGGTAAAACTGACCGAGTTGTCGCCCACAAGGGCAAGAAGGTCAAGGACGTTGCAGAGAAAGGAAAGTGTTTCCACTGCAATGGGGGCGGACACTGGAAGAGGAACTGTCCCAAATTCCTGGCCGAGAGGAAGAATCAATGTAAATGTGATTTACTTGTGACAGAAACTTGTTTAGTGGAGAGTAGTGACTCTGCTCGATATTGGATTCGGTGCCACTAACCACGTTTGTTCTTCTTTTTCGAGGGATTGATTCTGGCACCACATTGAGAGGGTGAGGTGACTCTACGGGTTGGATCCGGGGAGTTGTTTCTTGTGCTGCGATCGACACGGTGAAGCTACACTTTGGCAGGAAGTACTTATTGTTGGACAATTTGTACATAGTTCCAGGGTTTACTAGAAACCTTGTTTCCATTTCCTGCTTAATTGAACATTATATTTCTGTTTCTTTTGAATATAATAAAGCGTTTATTTCTTTCAAAGGGAATGTTATTTGTTCAACTTCACTCGAACATAATCTGTATGTTTTGAGACCAAATTCGGTCAAAAGTGTTTTGAATACTGAATTGTTTAAAACTGCAGAAACACGAAATAAGAAAGCAAACATTTCTCCAATAGAAAATGCCCATCTTTGGCATCTACGGTTAGGCCACATTAATCTCAATAGGATTGAGAAACTAGTGAAGAGTGGACTTCTAAACGAGTTGGAAGAAAACTCTTTGCCGGTGTGTGAGTCATGCCTTGAGGGCAAGATGACCAAACGTCCTTTTAGTGGAAAAGGATATAGAGCCAAAGAGCCTCTTGAGTTAATACATTCGGACCTTTGTGGTCCGATGAATGTTAAAGCTCGGGGCGGTTATGAGTATTTCGTGTCTTTCATAGACGATTACTCCAGATATGGGTATATTTACCTAATGCACAAGAAGTCTGAAACTCTTGAAAAGTTCAAGGAGTACAAGACTGAGGTTGAGAACCTCTTAGGTAAATTGCTTAAAACACTTCGATCAGATCGAGGTGGAGAGTACATGGACACTGAATTCCAGGACTATATGATAGAACACTTTAATTACGCCCAAACTCTCAATACTGGTATGCCACAAGCGGTAATGGTGTATCGGAGAGGAGAAACAGAACCTTGTTGGACATGGTTCGGTCGATGATGAGCTATGCTCGTCTCCCGATTCTTTTTGAAGTACGCAGTGGAGATCGCGGTTTATATTTTGAACAACGTTCCGTCGAGAGTGTTTGTGAAACACCTTTCGAGCTCTGGAGTGGACGTAAAGGCAGTTTACATCACTTTAGGATTTGGGGATGCCCGACCCACGTGTTGGTGTCAAACCCAAAAAAGTTGGAATCCCGTTCGAAATTGTGCCTATTCGTAGGTTACCCTAAAGAAACTAGGTGTGGTATGTTTTGCGATCCTAAGGAAAATAAGGTGCTTGTGTCGACAAACGCCACTTTCCTAGAGGAAGACCACGTCAGGGATCATTTACCAAGGAGTAAAATTGTGTTGAATGAAATGGACAGTACATCAGCAAGAGTTGCTGATGGGGCTAGTACGTCAACAAGTGTTGTTGATCTTAGCACGTCTAGTCAAATCCGTTCCCAAGAGTTGGGAATGCATCGACGTAGTGGGAGGGCTATGAGGCAGCCTGATCGCTACATGGGTTTAACTAAAACCTCAGTTGTCGATCCTCATGATGACTGTGAGGATCCATTGACCTATGATCAGGCAATGGTTGATGTTGACAAAGACGAGTGGATTAAAGCTATGGACCAGGAAATGGAGTCTATGTACTTCAATTCTGTATGGGAGCTTGTGGATCAACTGGATGGGGTAAAACCTATTGGTTGCAAATGGATCTACAAGCGTAAACGTGGCGTAGATGGGAAGGTGCAGACCTTCAAAGCCCGACTAGTGACAAAGGGTTTTACCCAGGTTGAAGGGGTTGACTATGAGGAGACCTTTTCACCGTTGCCATGGTAAAAAGTCGATCGAGATTCTTCGTGCCATTACCGCGTGACATGACTGACTACGGTATGGCAGATGGACGTCAAGACATCCTTTTTGAATGGCAAACTTGATGAGACCATCTACATGAACCAGCCCAAAGGGTTCATTGCCCAAGGCCAAGAGCAAAAGGTTTGTCGGCTTCATAGGTCCATTTATGGGCTGAAACAAGGTTCGAGGTCTTGGAATATAAGGTTTGATGAGGTGATCAAATCTTATGGCTTTGATCAAAATGTCGATGAGCCTTGTGTCTACAAGAAAATCGTTGACAAAATTGTCGCAGTTTTGGTGTTGTACGTGGACGATATTCTTCTCATGGGGAATGAGGTAGAATTTCTTACTGACGTTAAGAAGTGGCTAGCTTCGCAATTCCAAATGAAAGATTTGGGAGAAGCTCGATGATGTTCTAGGTGTCTAGATGGTCCTAACCGAAGAAGAGTAAGCGCTAGCCTTGTCTCAGGAGTCTTATATTGACAAGATGTTGTCTAGATATAAGATGCAGAACTCCAAGAAGGGCTTGCTGCCTTTCAGGCATAGGGTTCACTTGTCTAAGGATCAGTGTCCTAAGACTCCTCAAGATGTTGAGGATATGAGACGGATTCTATATGCTTCGGCTGTAGGGAGCTTGATGTATGCCATGTTGTGTACTAGGCCCGACACTTTATGCAAGAGGAATTGTCGGTGATATCACCCAATCCAGATTAGATCACCGGATGTACCGTAAAGGCAATCCTCAAGTATCTTAGGAGAACGAGGAACTACAGCTTAGTGTATGGCAGTGGGGATTTGATCCTTACAGGATACACGGATTCTGATTTTCAGACCGACAAGGATTCTAGGAAATCCACTTCGGGGTCAGCCTTCATTCTAAATGGAAGAGCTGTAGTATGGCGAAGCATCAAGCAGGGATGCATCGTTGATTCCACTATGGAAGCGGAAAATGTTGCGGCTTGTGAAGCTGCAAAGGAAGTTGTTTGGCTTAAGAAGTTCATGACAAATTTGGAAGTTGTTCCAAATATGAACTTGCCGATCACACTGTTCAGTGATAACAGTGGCGCAGTAGCCAAGTCACGTGAGCCTCTGAGCCATAAGAGAGGCAAACACATTGAGTGCAAGTAACATCTGATACGGGAGATTGTGCACTGCGGAGACGTGACGGTCACGTAGATAGCGTCGGAGCATAACGTAGCTGACCCATTTACAAAGCCCCTCACGACTAAGGTGTTTGAGGGTCACCTAGAGAGTCTAGGTCTTCGAGAGCTTCCTTACTAAGGCAAGTGGGAGATGTGTAAACGGGTATTCAATGCCCTAGTTTATTGTATTACTTCATTGTAATTTATGTGCATTTTAGAAATGTATTTTCTCCACTAGCCTAGTCCAAGTGGGAGTTTGTTGGGATTTTTGTCCTAATCTCGTGTTTGTAATATATTGTTTGAAATTAATAAGAGTTATTCATTTCATCACTTTGTGTCTCGCAATATTTATAAACTTTTCCAATAAACTAAGCTCTAGGGTCATTGAATTTATGAGAGAACTAGAACTTGAACGGTGTGTAGTGGACACACAAGGAGGATCACGTTCGAGTTAATGACCCGAACGGTCTACAGTATATGGATAGGGTTGGAGACCTAATCCTGGATACACTGTGGATGCGGCCCGCTTTGTATTAGATATAAACGAGGTGATCTGACTCGTTCAAGTGGTTGACATGCGAGTGGGGGCATCCTGTGCAATGAGATTGTACAAGACCGGACCGTAAATATTAGACCTACTGATGTAACACCGTTGATAGTAAGGACTAATAATTTCGTAGATGACTATTAGTGACTCGACCTGAATCCTGAGCGTGTTACGGACTCCTGTCATGCAGGGTCCGTCCCCGCGGACTAGTGCGGGTGAGGGTGGTCACAGTGACTCACCCAATATGCCTATCTTCTCAGGGACAGGACCAAGTAGGGAGTTGGGAACTTAACTACGCGAGATGGAATTCACTTGTTCCCGCCTTTAGGGAAACTGGAGAGGTTGTTCCCTTAAGTGCTGTCTCCAGGGCTTGGACAACGGTTGCCCACCTTCTCACTGGCCCGAGAAGGGTGTTGTGTATGGTTGGACCATCACAATATGTTGTTCATTAGAGGAGCAGTGGGGACTTAAGGAACAAGAGGTAGATCTGATGGTAAACCGATAATTAGACCAGATCGTGTCTCGAACAACTTTGTGAAGGGTCGACTCATGGGCATTGGTTATATCAGTGGACACGTAATATTCTGCATTGACGGGAGTGCAACTACGGCTATAGTGGAGTGTTACCGTAGCTAATGAATGTTGGTTAACCGGGTCAAAGAGTTTGACAGGTTAATCTCAGATCATTGGAGCCCGTCACTGTAGGTCCATTAGGTCCCTCGGTTGGCTCAATCTGGGTTAAAAGAAGGGTTAATGTTTTGGTATGAAATTGAAGTGTTCAATTTCACTTTAGGGGCATTTATGTCATTTATATGAGATATGAATGATATAATATATAGTTTAATGTGAATGAGATTCATAATAAACTATAGGTTAGCCTAATTGTTGAATTAAGGCTAATTGGAGGAATTAATTGAGAGAAATTAAATTGGATGTGATCCAATTTAATTAATCCACAATTATTGAAAATGATATTTGTAATATGAGATATGAGATATTTTATATTATATGGTTATGCAAATGAGATTTGCATAACCTATGATTGTGGTAAAGTGGTAATTATGTGGAGATTTTAACTCCATTAATTCCACTATATAAACCCTTCTTGCAAGAAGGAATGAAACTCACACTCTCATTTTTTGAATTTCAACAAAAAGAAGAGAATTCTCTCTCAAGCTATTCTCTCAACTCTCCTCCCTCTCCAAAACTAAGATCCCCCCATCTTCCTTCTTCCCAAAAGAAGAACAACCGACTTTCCAAGTGGTTATGACCGGATCTTGTTCGTGAGTTCAAGTTTTCGTTGAGATTGAGGAGCACGAAGAGTTTGTGACCAAGGAAGGAAGTTGAAGAACAGTCTACAATAAGTAAGTACGTTCTTCTCACTGTTTTTCTTCCTTACTTTGCATGTTTAGCCTAGGTCTAAGTGTTAGATCGGTTTTAACAAATCCCAGTTGCATAATGATACCACGACGATTCGATCGTCTTCCGCTGAGCGGGGATTTTCATTCCCTTCATTACGGACTCTTGTCTGCGGGGGTCTGTCCTTTGACAAGTACGGGTGAGGGTGGTCACAGTTACTCTTTCAATATGCCTAACTTCTCAGGGACAGGACCAAGTAGGGAGCTAGGAACCTAACTACGCGAGATGGAATTCACTCGTTCCTGCCTTTAGGGAAACTAGATGGGTTGTTCCCTTAAGTGTAGTCTCCAGGGCTTGGACAACGGGCACCCACCCTCTCACTGGCACGAGAAAGTATTTGTGTATGGTTGGACCATTACAACGTTGTTGTTCATTAGAAAAGTAGTGGGGACTTAAGGAGCAAGAAGTACACACAGGGGTAAAACGACAATTTGACTCAGTAGTGTCAACGAACAACCTGTGAAGGGTCGACTCATGGGCATTCGTTATA
Organism: Trichosanthes cucumerina; assembly: GCA_036507285.1. Taxonomy (NCBI): domain Eukaryota; kingdom Viridiplantae; phylum Streptophyta; class Magnoliopsida; order Cucurbitales; family Cucurbitaceae; genus Trichosanthes; species Trichosanthes cucumerina. The sequence continues at coordinate 58,687,712 of CM071838.1, forward strand.
TCAGTGGGCACGTAATATCTTGCACTGACGGGAGTGCAGCTACGGGCTTTAGTGTAGTGTTACCCTAGCTAAATGTTTATTAACCGGGTCAAAGAGTTTGATAGGTTGTAGGTCCATTAGGTCCCTCGGTTGGCTCAAAATTGATTAAAAGAAGGTTTGATGTTTTGGTGTGAATTGAAGTGTTCAAGTTCACTAAAGGGCATTTATGTCATTTATATGAGATATAAATTATATAATATGTAGTTTAATGTGAATAAGATTCATAATAAACTATAGGTTAGCCTAATTGTTGAATTAGGGCTAATTAGGAGTAATTAGATTGAGAGATATTGAATTGGATGTGATTTAATTTAAAAATCAACAATATTTCAAATGTGATTTGTAAAATAAGATATGAGATATCTTATAATATGTGGTTATGCAAATATGTTTTGCATAACCTATAGTCTTGGTAAAATGGTAAATAGGTGGAGATTTCAAATCCACCTATCTCCATTATTTAAACCCCTTTGCAAGAAGGGTTCTTGACACGTATGCTCATTTTTTGGAAATTTCACTAAAAGAAGCAAAAGCTCTCTCTCAAGTATTCTCTCAAGATTTCTCCTCTGAAATAGCAAAACACAAGATCCCACCATCTTCCTTCTTCCAAAAGAACAACAACCGAGAAGCCAAGTGGTGGTGTTCGGTTTACGTTCGTGAGAAGAATTCAAGATTCGTTGAGATCGAGGAAGCACGAAGAGTTCGTGATTGTGAACGGAAAGGAAACATAGAAGACCGTCTTCAACAAGTAAGTACTTGTTGTTTTCTTTCACCAGTATGCATGTTTAGCCTATATCTAAGTGTTAGATTATTTTAACGGAATTAAGTTGCACAACATCACCGCAATTTTTCGATCGTCTTCCGCTTCGTGGGAGTTTCATTCCCTTCGTCAGCAACTCGAATCCGATCGATCACAGACACTACCACCGGATCTTCTCCGTTGTTCTCTAGGAGAGGGAGGAAGGTGGGTTCCTTTTAGGTGAGGTGAGATGATCTTATCCAGATCTAGTTGGAACTGTTTCCAAAAATTTGTAAGAGAATGCTCAAGGGTTTCTCAAAGAGATTGGTCAACAAGTTGCATCTCATGCAACTATATATATAGGGAAATATGATCGAAATTACCATCTTGTCCCTCCTTTATTCTCCCATTATTATTGAAAGAGTCTAGATTAAGAAAGCGGAAGCAATTTTGGATCTTGAACACTCTAAGTTGATCAATTTTGTAAAATAAAATGCATGCTCAAAGCTGGAAAAACAGAGGGATAGAAAACTCAACTTTGAAGATCAAATTCTCTTCACCTGGTGGATGGTTTTCAACACGAACACTTCGTGAACAACTGTTAGAGTCTTCCCTACTATCCTCAGGCCTTAGAACGGATTGTGGGATCCTAGGTTGAGAGAATTTAGAAGAAAAGACCTCAAAGGTCACTAATTCGGGAATATTGAATTTTCTGTGTAATTCTCACAAAACACCTCAAATCACCATTATATAAAGCTTCAAAGAACTTCAATGGAGTGACAACTCAAGGGTGATGAGGATGCTTTGAGATCGAGGTGGCCAATTTTGGTGAATTTTGAAGATGAGTAAGATTGGGAAAGTTGTCAAGTTGGGTTTCATGGAAATCCTTGAAATTTCATTTAATTTTAATTCAAAAATCAATATTAAATTGATTTTTAATTAAAATTAATTAAATTATTAAATAACTAATTTTTAATTTAATTAATCAAGTTATTAAATAATTAATTTAATCAATTAATTTTTAATTTAATTTAATATCAAATATTAAATTAAATAAATTGCCCGATCCCGATCAATTTTATGAACATGAATCCTTATTCATGCTACAAACCGATCTAATATTTAAATCATATTTAAATATATCCACCTCGTGTGAATCATAGTTTAATTCATAATTAAGCTATGACTCGTTAAATATATCATATATAATTAACGATTTCTCCCAAAAACGAATTTGAACAATTCAAACTCTTTTCTCTCAAAATGTTACAAGGCTTAGTCCGAGCTAGCAAGAAGGACCTAATGGACCTACAAATCATGAGCTCTAACGAAACGTGATTAATCGGCCAAACACATTAGCCTAGCTAATCAACATTCGTTAACCACCAGGACACTCCACTAAAGTCCAGTGGTTGCACTCTCCTCATTGTAGATATATTTTTGTCCACTCGATATAACCATGATTAGTAAGTCGATCCTTCACAGATTGCTCGTAATTACAGCTGGGTCAAAATTACCGTTTTACCCCTGTAATTACCTCTTGTTCCTTAAGTCCCATTGATCCTCTAATGAACAATTGGTTTGTGGTCCAACCAGCAAACCGAATCCCTCTCGGGCCAATGAGAGGGGTGGGCCCATTGTTCAAGACCAGTACTTAAGGGAACAACCTCTCTACTAATCCCTAAAGTGGGTAGGAGTGAATTCCATCTTGCAGAACTATGTTCCCAGCTATCTACCCGGTTTTATCCCTGAAATGGGAGGCTTATTGAGTCGACAGTCTCGAGCCACTCCCACCCATGCAAATCTAAGGATAATCCGAATAAACAGGAGTCCATAGAACCCTAAGGATTAAGATCGAGTTACCTAGGTCTCGTATGAATATAGTCAGTTAAGACAGTAAACGGAGTTAAAAAAGTCTAAGTGACTATTTCGCGGTCCAGTCTTATGCAAACTCATTGCATAGGACGCCCTAACTCACATGTCTCCACATGAACGATTTAGGATCACATCGTTTGTACTCTACAAAGTGGGTCGCGTCCATAGTGTTTCTAGGATAAGGTACCCAGCCCTATCCTTATACTATAGACTGTTCTGGCTATAACTTGAACTTGATCCACTTTTATGTCACACATAAAGTTCAAGTATTCATCCTATAGCCAAGGGTTCTTTATAGGAATAAGGTTACACAATACACAATAGTCAATAACACCTTTATTGAATAAATTTCAATAACAACTTTATTGTGAAATAGAATATACATTCAGTTTACAAAACCACGAGTTTTAGGACATAAAACCCAACAATCTCCCACTTGGACTAAAACGTGCATGGGGTAAAACATCTTTGAGCAAAGAAAAAGCGCCTCTTGTACAACCCGTAGTCCTAGAATCTCTAGGTGTCCCTCAAACACTTTAGCCGTGAGGGGCTTTGTAAACGGATCAACAATGTTGTGCTCCGAAGCGATCTGCGTGACGATTACGTCTCCTCGTTGCACAATCTCCCTGATGAGATGATATTTGCGTTCTATGTGCTTTCCGCGCTTATGGCTTCTAGGTTCTTTGGAATTTGCCACTGCACCACTATTATCACAATAAAGGGTGATAGGCAAATTCATATTTGGAACAACTTCCAAAATCAGTTAAGAACTTCCTAAGCCATACAACCTCCTTCGCTACTTCGCAAGCTGCGACATACTCAGCCTCCATGGTGGAGTCAGCAATACAACCTTGCTTTATACTCATCCATACTATAGCTCCTCCGTTAAGAGTGAACACTGATCAGGATGTGGATTTCCTCGAATCTACATTAGTCTGAAAATCAGAATCAGTGTATCCTGCAAGGATCAAATCATTTGCACCATACACAAGCATATAGTCCCTCGTTCTCCTTAGATACTTGAGGATGTTCTTAACGGCAGTCCAGTGATCATATCCTGGATTAGACTAATATCTGCCGACTATTCCCACTGCATAGCATATGTCGGGTCGAGTACATAGCATGGCATACATCAGACTACCGACAGCTAATGCATAGGGAATGCGTCTCATATCCTCTACTTCTTGAGGTGTCTTAGGACACTGTTCCTTAGACAAATGAATTCCATGCCTGAAAGGTAATGAACCCTTTTTGGAATTCTGCATCTTATATCTAACCAACATCTTGTCAATATAAGATGCCTGAGACAGTGTTAGCGTTTTGTTCTTGCGATTCAGAACAATTTGGATTCCAAGAACAAACTGAGCCTCTCCCAAATCTTTCATTTGGAATTGGGTCGCTAGCCATTGCTTAACGCCAGTCAGGAATCATGCATCATTCCCAATGAGCAAGATATCGTCTGCGTATAGAACTAAGAAAGCTACAGTGGTATTGACTATCTTCTTGTAAACACAAGGCTCGTCAATATTCTATTCAAAGCCATACGATTTGATTGCAGTATCAAATCTTATATTCCAGGATCTAGAAGCTTGTTTCAATCCATAGATAGATCGTTTAAGCTTGCAAACCTTTTGCTCTTGACCCTGAACTATGAACCCCTCTGGTTGATCCATATAGATACTCTCCTCAAGATTGCCATTCAGAAAGGTTGTCTTGACATCCATTTTCCAAATTTCATAGTCATCAAATGTGGCAATGGACAAGAGCATTCTAATGGACTTAAGCATAGCAACAGGGGAGAAGGTTTCTTCATAGTCCACCCCTTCCCTTTGAGTATAACCCTTTGCCACAAGTCGAGCATTAAAGATTTGCACCTTACCGGCTTGATCTCGTTTCCTCTTGTAGATCCACTTGCAACCAATAGGTCTTTCACCACCTGGTTGATCTACAAGTTTCCAGACTGAATTGAAGTACATAGACTCCATTTCAAGGTCCATGGCTTTAATCCACTCGTCCCTATCTATATCATTCATTGCCTGTTTATAGGTCAATGGATCCTCAACGCCATCATCAGGTATGACGACTAGGGTTCCAGTCAAACCCATGTAACGGGCAGGTTGTTTAACATCCCTCCCACTACGTCGAGGCCTTCTCAACACTTGAGAAGGACCAGCTTGATCAACAACTTTTGTTGATTTATCTGTAGCTTCTCTGGAAATTTCACTTAAGACAATCCTGCTACGAGGCTGATGATCTCTCATGTGGTCTTCCTCTAAGAACGTGGCATTTGTCGATACAAGCACCTTGTCCTCTTGAGGATCATAAAACAGACCATCTTTCGTTTCCTTGGAGTATCCTACGAATAGGCATAATTTTGAACGATGTTCCCGTTTCTTTGGATTGGACACTAGCACATGTGTCGGACATCCCCAAATTCTTAAGTGACGTAAACTACCTTTACGCCCTTTTCATAACTCATAGGGTGTTTCTGAAACACTCTTAGAGGGAACCATGTTCAAAATATATGCAGCAGCTTCTACTACATATCCCCAAAACGAACTAGGCAGTTGAGTGTAGCTCATCATAGATCGAACCATGTCTAACAAGGTTCTATTTCTCCTCTCAGATACACCATTCTGCTGAGGTGTACCAGACGCTGAGTGTTGGGATACAATTCCATGTTCTATCATATAGTCTTGGAATCTCAAATCCATATACTCTCCACCTCGATCTGATTGAAGTGTTTTAATTGTTTTACCTAATGTGTTCTCAACCTCTGCCTTATACTCCTTGAACTTTTCAAGAGTTTCGAACTTATGATGCATTAGGTATAGATAGCCATACCTAGAATAATCATCAATAAAAGTGATGAAGTATTCATACCCTCCTCGTGCCTTGACATTCATAGGACCACATAGATCAGAATGCACGAGTTCCAAGGGCTCTTTGGCTCTATAACCTTTTTCAGAAAAAGGTCTTTTAGTCATTTTTCCTTCGAGACAGGACTCACATGGTGGTAAAGAGTTTTCCTCTAACTGACTTAAGAGACCACTCTTGACCAATCTCTCAATCCTATTGAGATTAATGTGGCCTAGTCTCAAGTGCCAAAGATAGGTACTAGGAGAAAATTTCTGCCTTTTATTTTGAGTATCAGCTGTTCTAAACATCTCAGTGTTCAAAATAGCTTTTACTTCAGTTGGTCTTAACACGTATAAGTTGTTTTCAAGTGTAGCAGAACGTATTCGTACACCTCTTTTCCAAATGAATGCTTCATTATGATCAAAAGATACTTTATACATATGTTCAAGCAAACAAGAGATAGATACAAGATTTCTTTTGATTCCAGGAACCAAAAGTACATTTTCTAATAAAATAAATCTATCTCTAAACAACAACTTCACAGCTCCCACTGCTTTGGCTGAGACAACCTCTCCCGTTCCAATCGTGAGAGATATCTCCCCCATCGCGGCAAGTCACGCCAGAACTAGTTTCCTGAAAAGAAGAACAAACATGGTTAGTAGCTCCTGAATCTAATATCCATGCAGAATCATCATGTTACACTAAACATGTTTCAATAACGAGTAAATCATATTTACCTTATTTTTCTTTCTCAAAGATTCTTTCTCGCAAGGTATTTGAGCGCTTCCTCTTCCAAAGGCCGCCTACTCCACAAAGGGAAACATTTTCCGTGTGGCTTTGGCCTTATGTGCTGGGAGCTGTCCCTTCCTTTGTCCTTCTTCTTCTTCTTCTTACGAATACCCTTATTCTTAGAAAAGAAGGACTGACTTGGTCCCAGAGGACGATCCTCTTAGGAACTTCTTGAAGTGACAACATTTGCCTCCTTCTCTTTTCCTTTTGATTTCATGAGGACTCAAAAGTCTCAGTAGCTCGTTGAGGAGAGTAGTCGGGTTATACTCTATTTTATTCATCACCGCATTTGTGCGAATGGCGAAAACTCTTGGAAGAGATTCCATAATAAACGTTACCTGACTTTTCTCATCTATAACTACCTCATTTACTTCAGCCACGTTCAAGTGGGTCATCATGTCAAGGACATGTTCCCTAACATAGGCTCCCTCCTTGATACGGGAGTTGTAAACGTATTTGACAAAGATCATAATGGACCGATGAGGACGGTTGTCCAAACATCGCTCAGAATGATCCCATGATCTCCTTTGCGGTGACCATGGTCTCATGTTTCTTAGACAACACATCGAGATATGTTTGGCTAAGATATAGACTCGGCCTTCTCATTAGCCCTAATCCATCTGTCATAAGCATCCCGAACAATTCGGTTTGCGATCAGTACGGGGGAGGGGAGGACATTCCTCTGTTAAGACGAACCTCAGATCATCAAGAACACGAATCGTATTCAAGTTTGATTTCCAGGTTCCATAATTATCACCGCTAAGATTATTGAAGGCGAGTAACTGGATAAAAGAGTTCGACATGCTGAAAAAGAATGAATTCTATTAGTGAATTGTTTGTAACCTATTCAATTTAAGAATTTATCAAAAGTAATAATGTACCCATAAACTCATTATTTTTTTTTTTTTGTAACGATACTTGATGAGTCGAGCAGCAACCGCTACCGAGGGCGATTAATCACTCTTTCATCGAACCAAGACATTCTTGACTAAATGCTAATACCAGAATAACTCTTATTCCTATAACATTCTAGTTATCGCTACTTTGGTCAAGAACTTACTAACACTTAGCAATTCTTGTAAGTGTGACCCGCAATTTTCAGACCTCAGAGGTCGGCCCCAACAATGCTACCGAACTGGAGAGACAAAGCTGGGAATGGACCTAAGAGACCCTATCCATTTCTGGAGTTTGAGTTGTTCCGAATCCCATGTTACATCCTCCGAATGGATGGTGCTACTTCAAACTGCGCAGCGCAACATGGGAATCTCACGGTCCAACCTAATGGAGGAGAGCGTAGGATGTGTTGACACACTTCCTTCGCTCACTTACTATAAATACTTTCTCCATTCACCTTGCTCTTGATTTATGCAAACACCATCCGAATGGGGATGCCCTATTGACATCACGAGGCCGAGCATAAATCTCACGGTGTGAACTTCGTGGAGAGCGTAAGAGGAAATTGATATATCACATATACCTTTTCACTCCCACTAAGTATTTTAAACAGTTTGGGTATACTTTTACTTAGGCATATTCCGGCTAAAACAATATGATCTAAGTTTACCAATATAACAATTATACTGGAACTACCTAAGTCTATTAACCTTTTAAAAAACCTAAGTCTATGAGTTTAATTTATTAACTTTTAATAAACGCCACTCACGAAAGATAATTTATAAACCTATGGATTAAATTCACTCCCAAGTCAGTTCCCAGGTAGGGGTGTTTCGTTTCCGTCAGCTTAAGTACCCCAACCTAGCCTGAGAACCTTCCTTAGTCGAGTCCTCTTTAATCAAAGTTTATAAATTATTGGTTTCCTAATTCTAATCTTATTAGAACTAGATAACCTAAGATCTAATTAATTCCAGTTCTAAAACCATTTTAAAACTAATTAATTAACCTTAGGTTACATGCATTTCTATGTTATAAACAGATTGAACATTCATCACATGAATAAACATACATTTGTAACAAATCCATCACATGAAAAATGCATAGCAATTATATGTTTAATTATTTTATTTTTTTTAATTAATATAACCCTTATATTAATTATAATTAAACATATAATATTTGTTTCATAAATTAATATAACTCATATATTAATTCTTATGAAACCCAATTAACATGCATACAATATATTATAACACTTATAACATACTTTCAATACATGGAGCATGTTTCCTATGGTGGGATTTTAAAAACTATATGGCATACTTTATGCACACATAATCAGGAATTTTAATTAAAACATACATTCACAATGCATAATTAATTAAACACACTAAAGTGGACTGGTTTTGGCATCTAATGCAAGCAGACTACTAAATTATTACAATAATAATCTAGAATTAACATCGAATCATTTCGAACTCTTCGAATTTGGGTCGAACCGGCTTGCAAATGTGTGAACTGGACCTTACGGGCTGTAAAAGGCTGAACCGAGCCTCCAATTGGTGAAACGGACCTCGAATATGGAAAAACCGGCCTCGAAATAGTCAGAATCAGTCTAAATATACCTTAACCGGACCGAAAATGAGCCGAACCGACCCAAAAAAGTTGAACCGGTCAAAGTCAACTGAACCGCTAGTCAAAGTCAACTTCACCACTAATGTTTTGAGATTCACGGGCTGAAGCACTTAAGGTTACTGTAGCAAAAATTTAGAAACTTTTCCAGCAGCTGCTATGTTCTATGTTTTCAAGACCTCTTAATCTTCTTTTATAAAATTGAAGACCTTCCCGAACTCCAATCGATTTGAAATTTTTACAGCTTATTCTACACACATTAATGCTCAAACACACTTGAGAAATTTGAAAATAAAGCCCAAATTGATGCTCAATTTAAATGCCAAACCCAGAAGAACACTTTAGACGCCCAGAAAAATTATATTTCAAAAAACACCCACCACAGAACAAAATAGATCAAATTGAGTGCTCAAAATTGCTCTGATACCAATTGAAAGAGTCTAGATTAAGAAAGAGGAAGCAATTTTGGATCTTGAACACTCTAAGTTTATCAATTTTTTAAAATAAAATGCATGCTCAAAGCTGGAAAAACAGAGGGATAGAAAACTCAACTTTGAAGATCAAATTCTCTTCACCCGGCGGATGGTTTTGAACAGGAACACTTCGTGATCAATCGTTAGAGTCTTCCCTACTATCCTCAGGCCTTAGAACGGATTGTGGGATCCTAGGTTGAGTGAATTTGGAAGAAAAGACCTTAAAGGTCACTAATTCGGGAATATTGAATTTTCTGTGTAATTCTCACAAAACACCTCAAATCACCATTATATAAAGCTTCAAAAAGCTTCAATGGAGTGACAACTCAAGGGTGATGAGGATGCTTTGAGATAGAGGTTGCCAATTTTGGTGAATTTTAAAGATGAGTAAGATTGGGCAAGTTGTCAAGTTCGGTTTCATGGAAATCCTTGAAATTTAATTTAATTTTAATTCAAAAATCAATATTAAATTGATTTTTAATTAAAATTAATTTAATTAATTTAATTATTAAATAATTAATTTAATTAATTAATTTTTAATTTAATTTAATATCAAATGTTAAATTAAATAAATTGTCCGATCCCGATCGATTTTCTGAACATGAATCCTTATTCATGCTATAAACCGATCCAATATTTAAATCATATTTAAATATATCCACCTCCTGTTAATCATAGTTTAATTCATAATTAAGCTATGACTCGTTAAATATATCATATATAATTAACGATTTCTCCCAAAAACGAATTTGAGCAATTCAAACTCTTTTCTCACGAAATGTTACAAGGCTTAGTCCGAGCTAGCAAGGAGGACCTAATGGACCTACAGATCATGAGCTCTAACGAAACGTGATTAACCGGCCAAACTCTTTAGCCTAGCTAATCAACATTCGTTAACCACAGGAACACTCCACTAAAGCTCAGTGGTTGCACTCTCCTCACTGTAGATATATTTCTGTCCACTCGATATAACCATGATTAGTAAATCGCTCCTTCACAGTTTGTTCGTAATTACAGCTGGGTCAAAATTATCGTTTACCCCTAATTACCTCTTGTTCCTTAAGTCCCACTAATCCTCTAATGAACAATTGGTTTGTGGTCCAACCAAAAAACCGAATCCCTCTCGGCCAATGAGAGGGGGCCCATCATGTTCAAGACACAAGTCAATACTTAAGGGAACAACTTCTCTACTAATCCCTAAAGTGGGTAGGAGTGAATTCCATCTTGCGTAACTATGTTCCCAGCTATCTACCCGGTTTTATCTCTCAAATGGGAGGCTTATTGAGTCGGACATGGGCTCGAGCCACTCTCACCCATGCAAATCTAAGGATAATCCAAAAACAGCGAGTCCATTGAACGCTCGTGATTAAGATCGAGTTACCTAGGTCTCGTATGAATATAGTCGATTAAGACAAGAAACGAGTTAAAAAGTCTAAGTGACTATTTCATGGTCCATCTTATGCAAATCGATTGCATGCATGGGCGTCCCCACTCACATGTCTCCACATGAACGATTTAGGATCACATCGTTTGTACTCTACAAAGTGGGTCGCGTCCATAGTGTCCCCAGGATAAGGTACCCAACCCTATCCTTATACTATAGACTGTTCTTGCTATAACGTGAACTTGATCCACTTTTATGTCACACATAAAGTTCAAGTATTCATCCTATAGCCAAGGATTCTTTATAGGATTAAAGTTACACAATACACAATAGTCAATAACACCTTTATTGAATAAATTTCAATAACAACTTTATTGTGAAATATAATATACATTAAGTTTACAAAACCAAGAGTTTTAGGACATAAAACCCAACAATTATATGGCTTATATGTGAATCTAATTCACATTAAAACCATATATTATATCAATTATATCATATATAATTGATATAATACCTCATATATGAAATTGAACACTTCAATTTCATTCCTAACTTTATACCCTCAATATAACTATGTTGAGCCAACGGAGGGACCTAATGGACCTACAGTTCATGAGCTCCAATGATGTGAGATTAACAATCAAACTCTTTGATCCTGTTAATCAATATTCATTAACTACAAGTCACTCCACTATAGACTTGTAGCTGCACTCTTCTCATTGTAGATTATATTGTGTCCATTGATATAATCATTACCCATGAGTCGACCCTTCACAAGTTGTTCATAATCACGACTGGGTCAAATTACCATTTTACCCCTGTGATTACCTCTTTGTTCCTTAAGCACCACTGATCCTCTAATGAACAACAAGTCTAAGGTCCAACCATAGACTCGTACCCTCTTATGTCAGTTAGAGGGCGGGGCCCCGTTGTTCAAGACCTGGAGTCAGTTCTTAACGGAACAACCTACTTCCTTAGTGTAGGAATGAGTGAATTCCATCTTGCATAGTTAAGTCCCCAGCTACATAAGATGTTTTGTCCCTGAAACGGTAGGCTTATTGAGTCGACTACAGGCCACTCTCACCCATACTAGTCTAAGGACAAATCCTATAAGCAAGAGTTCTTAACTTAGTCCGGATTCAAGTCGAGTCACTAATGACCATCTATAAATTATTTGTCTTATCATGTTAACGGTGTTACACTGGTTAGACTAATAATTTGCAGTCCGGTCTTATATGAACTCTTCATACAGGATGCCCCCACTCGCATGTCAACTACATGAATGAGTTGGATTACCTCATTTGTACTAATTACAAAGTGGGTCACATCCATAATGTTACCAGAATGAGGTTTTCAACCTTATTCTTATACCATATGCCATTTAGGTTATATTCTCGAACACAATCCAAATAGTGTCTACTACACTGATGTTCAAGATACATTATAACCTTGGAGCTTAGTTTATTGGATTTATAAAGCAAGAATATAATTTTATCAAAACAAATAACTATTTATTTATTTGATCAAAATTACACAAGTTTAGGGCATAAATCCCAACAATCTCCCACTTGACCTAAAGCTTGTGGAGTACTAAAACATTACAGTAATGTAAATACAATAAACTAGGGCATTTGAACCCTTTGTACAGAATACTCCCACTTGCCCTAGTTGGGGAAGATTTGTAAACCTAAACCTTCTAGGTGACTCTCAAAAACTTTAGTCGTGAGAGCTTTTGTAAAAGGATCAGCAACGTTGTGCTCCGAGGCTATCTTCGTGATGGTCACGTCTCCTCGATGCATGATATCCCGGATGAGATGATATTTCCGCTCAAAATACTTTCCCCTCTTGTGACTTCGGGGTTCCCTTGAATTTGCCACGACACCACTATTATCACAATACAGCGTGATGGGCATACTCGTATTATGAACAACTTTCAAATTTAGCATGAATTTCCTTAACCAAACGACCTCTTTAACTGCTTCACAAGTTGCTACATATTCGACCTCCATGGTGGAATCAGCGATGCATCCCTGCTTGACGCTTCGTCATACTACAACTCCTCCTTTAAGAGTGAATACTGACCTTGATGTAGATTTCGGAGAATCTTTATCTGTCTGAAAGTCAGAATCCGTGTATCCTGTAAGGATCAAATCCTTAGTCCCATACACAAGCATGTAGTTCCTTGTTCTCCGTAGATACCTAAGGATTGTTTTAATCGTTGTCTAGTGTTCAAGTCCTTGATGGATTGATACCTACTAACCATTTATACTGCAATACACATGTCTGGCCTAGTACACAACATGGCGTACATCAGGCTCCCAACAGCTGATGCGTAAGGAATCCGTCTCATATCCTCAAATCCTTGAGGTGTCTTAGGACACTGTTCCTTAGACAAATGAACTCCATGTCTAAAAGGAAATAAACCCTTTTTGGAGTCTTGCATCTTAAACCTCGACAAAACTTTGTCAATCTAAGATGTCTGAGATAGGGCTAGTGTTTTATTCTTGCGGTTCCGGATAATCTGGATCCCAAGAACAAACTGCGCTTCACCCAAATCTTTCATTTGGAATTGCGTAGGTAGACAATTCTTAATGTCAGTAAGATATCCTACATCATTCCCAATGAGTAGGATATCATCCACAAATAGAACTAGGAATGCGACAAAACTATTGATGATTTTCTTGTAGACACAAGGTTCATCATCATTCTGATCAAAGCCATAAGATTTGATTGCCTCATCAAATCTTATATTCCAGGACCTAGAGGCTTGTTTCAGTCCATAAATTGACCTTTTAAGCCTGCAAACCTTTTGCTCTCGTCCTGGTTCAATGAACCCTTTGGGTTGGTCCATATAGATGTTTTCCTCAAGATTGCCATTCAAAAAGGTTGTCTTGACATCCATTTGCTATAACTCATACTCATAATATGCGACAATGGCATGTAGGATACGGATAGACTTTACCATAGCATTAGGTGAAAAGGTTTCCTCATAGTCAACCCCTTCAACCTGGGTATAACCCTTTGCTACTAGTCTAGCTTTAAAGGTTTTCACCTTTCCATCTACACCACGCTTTCTCTTGTAGATCCACTTATAACCTATAGGTTTTACCCAATCAGGTTTATCTACAAGATCCCAAACAGAATTGAAGTACATAGACTCCATTTCTTGGTCCATGGCTATGATCCATTTGTCTTTGTCTTTTTCAACCATCGCTTGATTATAAGTCGATGGATCCTCACAGTTGTCATCTGGTATAACAACTTGGGTTTCAAATAAACCCATGTAACGGTCAGGTTGTGTTATAACCCTCCCATTACGTCGAGGCATACTCAACTCTTGAGATGAACTCTCTTGACTAGACAAGCTAGTATCAACAACTTTTGTTGACGTACTAGTTTTATTATCAACCTTTGTCATTGTTCCGTTTAACTCACTCAACACAATTTTACCTCCTTGTTTGTGGTCCCTCATGTGGCCCTCCTCTAAGAATGTGTTATTTGTCGACACAAAGACCTTATCTTCCTTAGGATCATAGAATAAACCAGTCTTGTTTCTTTTGGGTAGCCTACGAATAGGCATAATTTTGAACGTGAATCCAACTTGTTTGGATTCGTCACAAGCACATGCACTTGACAACCCAAAATTCTGAAATGACATAGACTACCTTTACGTCATTTCCAGAGTTCAAAAGGTGTTTCAGAAACACTTTTTGATAACACATTGTTCAAAATGTATACCGCACTCTCTACTGCTCAACCCCAAAAGGAACTAAGGAGATGAGCATAACTCATCATTGATCGAATCATGTCCAACATGGTTCTATTTCTCCCTTCCGATACACCGTTTTGTTGTGGTGTACTAGGAGCTGAGAGTTGGGATGTAATTCCATGTTCTATCAAATAGTTCTGGAATTTTAAATCCATGTACTCTCCACCTCAATCTAATCGAAGTGTTTTAATCGTTTTACCTAATTGGTTTTCAACTTCAGTCTTGAATTCCTTAAACTTTTCAAGTGCTTCAGACTTGTGATGCATTAGGTAAATATGCCCAAATCTAGAATAATCATCTATAAAAGAGATGAAATATTCAAAACCTCTTTGGCTTTAACAGTAATCGAACCACAAAAGTCTGAATGTATAAGCTCTAGAAGTTCTTTAGGTCTATAACCTTTTCCACTAAGAGGTCTTTTAGTCATTTTTCCTTCTAGGCAGGATTCACATACAGGTAAAACATTTTCTTCTAACTCATTTAGAAGTCCATTCTTTACCAGTGTCTCAATCCTATTGAGGTGTGACCTAATCTAAGATGCCAAAGGTGTGCATTTTCTTTAGGAGAAATTTTACGTTTCTTAGTTTGTGTGATTGCAGTTGTAAATAATTCAGTGTTCAAAACAATTTTGACTGAATTAGGCCTTAAAACATACAACCCATTTCTAATGAAGCTGAACATATTTCAACACCTTTCTTCAAAAATTTTATTCATAGAGAAAGAAACAGAAATACATTGTTCTATAAGGCAAGAAATTGAAATAAGGTTTCTAGTAAACCCTGGTATCACTAATATGTTGTCTAACAACATATATTTCTTACCAAAATAAAGATTCATCGTGCCTATTGCTACAGCTGAGACGACTTCTTCATTTCCATCCCGGACCGTTATCTCTCCTTTCTGTGCTACTGCCAGGAATCAATTCACTGAAAAGAAGAGCAAACATGATTAGTGGCGCCTAAATCAAGTATCCAAGCAGTTTTATCATTATCCACTAAAGAAGTTTCTAAGCAAAGTAAATCATATTTACCTTCCTTCTTTTCTGCAATGTACTTCGCACAGTTCAGTTTCCAATGCCCGTCTTCATTTCAGTGGAAACACTTTCCTTTGTCTGCAACTTCTTTAACTTTCTTGCCCTTCTGGGCAGCAGCTTTGTCAGCTCGTTTCCCTTTACCAACCTTCTTCATGTTCTTCTTCTTCCCTTTAAGGTTAGAATAAGATTAAGCCACTGCTTTGATCCAGAGGTCGAACCTCTATGATAACCCCTACTGGCAACATTTGCCTCACATTTCGATCCCTGAATTTTCATACAAGATTGAAAGGTCTGGAGTTCATTCAGAAGGGAGGTAAGATTAAAAGTAAGCTTGTTCATAACAACATTACTTCTAAACTGTAGGAAACTATCTGGAAAGGTTTCCAAAATGAAGCTTACCTTGCTCGATTCATCGATGGAACCACCATTCGTCTCCGCGATGTTAACGTGTACCATCATATCTAGGACATGATCCCAAATAGATGAACCCTCTGGCATCCTCGAGTTGAATATATACTTGAGGGCATTGTATCGGGCCTGTGTAGACTGTTGTCCAAACATACCCTACATTGAATCCATGATTTCCTTAGCGGTCATCATGCCCTCGTGCTTCTTGGCTAATATGTCAGAAATAATTGCCAACATGTAGACCTTGGCCTTATCATTGGCCTTGATCCATCGATCATATGCATCACGAAAATTTCGTGAAGCATTCGAGCCTGGCACCTGAGGACACTCCTAAGTTAGCACAAACTTCAGATCGTCCACTACCAATATAGTGTTGAGTTTTTTTTCGACGTCATCATATTCTCTCTGGTTAACTTTTCCTCACCCAATAAGAAAATTATAGAGGTAGACATTTAGCTGAAAATTTACAAAAAAAAACATGTAAAAGCTTCTTGCTACGATTTTCTAATCCAATCATGTTTTAGCCAATTATCAAATGATTCCTAGGTCATTCATAATTTGCAATGATAGTCCAAAGGTTTAGAATGTATGACACCGAAGGGTAATAAAAAACACTCCTCCTCTAGATCAAGACAATCTTGACCAAAATCGAATGCCAGAATAACTCTAATTCTTATAGGCTTTAGTTACCATAATTCGGTCAGGATACATACACTACTTATGTACCTTGTGAGTGTAACCCCCTGTCTTTAGACCCCAGAGTCCACATCCAATAAAATCCACCGAAGGGAGGACTAGATTGAAAAACAGACTAAGGAAATCTTTATCCCTTTCGGGTGTATACTGTGTTCGATCCCCTATGATCAAGCTCTCCGAAGGGATTGTCTGGTCCAGGCCAAACTAGCAAGCTGACCATAGTGATCGTACGGTGTAAACCGACAGAAGAGACCATAGATTTTGTTTTCACTAAACCTGCTCCCACTCACTATAAGTACCATCTTCATTCACCTTGATATTGACTCATACAAACACCATCCGAAGGGGGACGTTCCCGTTTACGCCCCCAGGCCATGTATGAGTCTCACGATGTGAACTTCCCGGAGATACGTAGGTGGAAAAATATGTATCATATACACTTTTCCTCCCACTGAATACTTTAAATCCATAGGAAATTACTTAGGCTAAACCCGACTAATGGTTTTACCTAAACTTATCAATATAACTCTTATATTGATAACCAATATAACTCTTATATTGATTTTATCCTAAGTTTGCTAATATAACTCTTTATATTAAGCCTAGGATTTCTAGTTTATTAACCCCTTAATAAACCCGCTGATGCTACTATAATTTATAAACTCTATGATTAAATTTCAGTCCCAGGTAAGTTCCAAGGTAGGGGTGTTCCGTTTCCGTCAGATTAAATACCCCAGCCTAGACAAAACTTTTCTTAGACAGAGTTCCTCTTTTAATCATTGTTTATTAATCACTTGGTTCTTAATTCTAATCTAATTATAAATAGATAACCTAAGGTATATTATTTCCAAGTTCTAAACATTTTAAAACTAATAATTAACCTTAGATGACATGCATAGTATGTCATAATGCTTGATCATTCATCTCATGAATAATAAAACATACATAGCATAATCATCTCATGAATTGTAATGCATGTCAATGTTGTCCATAAAATAATATAACACATTATATTAATTAATCATGCAAACTATATAATATAACTCTTTATATTATAAATGATGCATGGAAATGCTTAACCTAAGGTGAGATTTCTAAATTAAAAGCATACATTATGCATGACAATAACTCCGCAACAATTGCATAATTTAAATAGCAAAATTAGACCAATTTTTGCACCCTAAATTCAATTTTAATTAATATAATCTAATTATAATAATTATAATTAAATAAATTAAATATAAAACGTTTTTATATTTAATATATAATTAAAAAATCTATTTTTTCGCCCGTTTGAAGCTGCTGAAAACGTCTTCGGCGTTGCAACGCTGACTGCGCCTTGTCCGTTTCTGCCCGTTGGAGCGTGTTGCAACGTTGATGGCAGCATTGCAACGCTGCTTCTGATGATCGCCTCCTTCCGCAAGCGCAACGTTGCAATGCCAATGAACTGTGTTGCAACGCTGCACACAGACAACGAGGTTGATTCTCTATTTCTTGCTCGTTTTTGCTCTGTTCTTCTTAGCAACCACTTTGCCTCGATCAACACAGACTTACCGACTCGATTTACATAATAAAATGCCCAAAACAATAGGCCCTTACATTGAACAATTCAACAAAATTATGTAAATCTAAGTGCCAAAATTGAAACCATCTAATTTGCAAACCGTTAATTCATCACATAAAAAATAGTAAATCTCACCTCGTTCTTGATAAATCCTGAACGAAAATTAAGAACACAATTGGGCTCTGATACCAATTGAAGAGATACGATTCTCGCAGCAGAAGCGATTGTGAATCGCGTGTTTTTAATTTTGTTACATGGATATCATAAACAAGAACTAGATCTAAATTAAGCATGCTTCTATAAAATGGACAGCAAGAAATATACCTTTGAAGAACTCTTTCTTCAAGTGCTAATTCTCCCACGATCACGATCTCAGCAACTCGAACCCAAACGATCACGGACACTACCACCAGATCTTCTCCGTTGTTCTCTAGGTGAGGGAGGAAGGTGGGTTCCTTTTAGGTGAGGTGAGATAATCTTATCAGGATGTAGTTGGAACTCTTTCCAAAAATTTGTGAGAGAATGCTCTAGGGTTTCTCAAAGAGATTGGTCAACGAGTTGCATCTCATGTAACTATATATATAAGGAAATAGGATGGAAATTACCATCATATCCCTCCTTTCTTCACCCATTATTATATGGTTTATATGTGAATCTTATTCACATTAAAACCATATATTATATCAATTATATCATATATAATTGATATAACACCTCATATATGAAATTGAACACTTCAATTTCATTCCTAACTTCATACCCTCAATATAACCATGTTGAGCCAACGGAGGGACCTAATGGACCTACAGTTCATGAGCTCCAATGATGTGACATTAACTGATAAAACTCTTTGAACCAGTTAATGAATATTCATTAACTACAAGACACTCCACTATAGACTTGTAGTTGCACTCTCCTCACTGTAGATCATATTGTGTCCATTGATATAATCATTATCCATGAGTCGACCCTTCACAGGTTATTTGTAATCACGACTGGGTCAAATTACTGTTTTACCCCTGTGATTACCTCTTCGTTCCTTAAGCACCACATATCCTCTAATGAACAACAAGTCTAAGGTCCTACCATAGAGTCGTACCCTCTTTAGTCAGTCAGAGGGCGGGGCCCCGTTGTTCAAGTCCTGGAGTCAGTTCTTAAGGGAACAACCTATCTAATTCCCTAGTGTAGGAATGAGTGAATTTCATCTTGCATAGTTAAGTCCCCAGCTACCCACGAGGTTCTGTCCCTGAGAAGGTAGACTTATTGAGTCGGCTACAGGTCACTCTCACCCATACTAGTCTAAGGACAAACCCCTATAAGCAGGAGTTCTTAACTTACTCAGGATTCAAGTCGAGTCATTAATGACCATCGATAAATTATCAGTCTTATCCTATTAACGGTGTTACACTGGTTAGACTAATAATTTGCAGTCCGGTCTTGTATAAACTCTACATACAGGATGCCCCCACTAGCATGTCAACTGCATGAATGACTTGGATTACCTCATTTGTACTAATTACAAAGTGGGTCGCATCCTTGGTGTTACCAGAATGAGGTTTCCAACCTTATTCTTATACCATAGACCATTTAGGTTATATTCTCGAACACAATCCAAATGAGGATTACCTCTTTGTCCTTGAATACAAAATGGGTCGCATTCATGCGTAGACACTATTTGGATTGTGTTCAAGAGTATAACTCAAATGGTTTATGGTATAAGAATGAGGTTGGAAACGTTATTCTGGTAACACCATGGATGCGGCCCATTTGGTAGTTAGTACAATGAGGTAATCCAACTCATTCATGTGGATGATATGCGAGTGGGGGCATCCTGTATGAAGAGTTCATACAAGACCGGACAGAAGGCTAAGGTAGTGATCATTGCTGAAGTATCTAAAGACCATGAGCAAGTAGAGCTTGTTGCAGTTCCCTTGCCTTCCCCCTCTCGGCTCAAGTCGTCTAAGCCTTCCAAATAAGGGAGCAAAAAGAAAAGTGTGGTTGAAGAAGACCTAGTTGAGGAGCCTATCCCTCAACCTGAAGAAGAAAGAGTTACTGAGGGGCTCACCACTGAGCAACTTGCTCCCTCTCCTCCTCAAGGTAAGCCCTCAAAGAAGTCGTAGGGCCATCCAAGCCATTCTTCACCAGAACTCTTTATCAATGCGCAAGCTCGAGAGAAATGTGAGGCATTGAAGCGAAAGGAGCTCTTCTTGGAACTAGGTTTTGCCACTCCATTTGAAGTTTTGCCTCACTTCATCAAAGCCAACATCATAAACCATGGTTGGGCATCCTTCTGTTAATTGCCTAAGCCGACAATCAGATATGTGGTCAAGGAATTCTATGCTAACCTGGTGGACACTGGTGAATTTCAAATTATAGTTCGAGGAAAGATGTTAGATTGGTCTCAAGAAGCTATCAATAAGTTGTTTGACCTGTCATATATCCCTCATGTCGTCTATGATGAAGTAGTGGTAAACCCCTCAACAACCTATCTGAATACAACCTTGAAGCTTGTGGGATTAAAAGGTGCTCGATGGATGGTCTCTTAAACTGACTCTAGGTCTTTCCAAGCTTCTTACAAAACTCATGAAGCAAACGTGTGGTTATCCTTCATCTAAAGCAGGTTGCTCCAACCAACGCATGATACCACTGTTTCTCGAGATAGGATATTGTTGACTTATGCCATTTTGAAAGTTCTGAGCATTAATGTAGGCCGAATCATAGCAGAAGAAATTGGAATGAATGCCAAGAAGAATGCTGGAAAGTTATTTTTCCCTAACACTATTACTAAGCTTTGTTTGAATGCAGGAGTAGTTGTTGACCCATCTGAGGTCAGAGTGAGTGATCCTTCTGAAGGGAATCGAAGTCCCCGCAGTGGAAGCGATTGCGAATCGCGCGCTCTTGATTTGGTTACAATGATTTATTCAAGAACAAACAAAATAAGATTAAGCATATAATACAGAAATGGACAACAAAAATTACCTTTGAAGAACCTTTCTTCAAGTGCTCCTCCTCTCTCACGATCAAGATCACAGCAACTCAAACTCGTACGAACACTGACACCGCCACCAGATCTTCTCCATTGTTCTCTAGGTGAGGGAGGAAGGTGGGTTCCCTTTAGGAGTGGTGAGGTATTTTGTGAGAGAGATGTGTGTTTTAGAACTCTTCGAACAACACAACAAGGGAGCTTCTAAAACCTTAACCTAGCTGCATCTCATGCAACCATATACATAGAGGAATGGGATGGAAATGACCATCCTACCCCTCATTTAATCTCTCTTTAGTATATAGTTTATATACTAGTCTAAGGACAAAGTCACTTATGCAACTATAAATTACTAGTCTAAGGACAAGCCCCTATAAGCAGGAGTTCTTAACTTGCTCAGGATTCAGGTCAAGCCACTAATGACCATCTATAAATTACTAGTCTTATCCTCATTAATCTTGTTATCTTTGGTTAGACTAATAATTTGCAATCCAGTCTTGTATGAACTCTTCATACAGGATGCCCCCACTTGCATGTCAACTACATGAATGAGTTGGATTACCTCTTTTGTACTAATTACAAAGTGGGTCGCATCCATGGTGTTACCAGAATGAGGTTTCCAACCTTATTCTTATACCATAGACTATTTAGGTCATAATCTTGAAATCAACCCAAATAGTGTCCACTACGCTGATTTCAAGATAAACATTATAACCTTGGAGCTTAGTTTATTGGCTTTATAAAAGCAAGACTGTAATCTTATTAAAACAAATAACACTTTATTTAATTGATCAAAATTACAAAAGTTTGGGGCATAAATCCCAACAATCTCCCACTTGACCTAAAACTTGTGGAGTACTAAACATTACATTAATATAAATACAATAAACTAGGGCATTTAAACCCTTTGTACAAAATACTCCCACTTGCCCTAGTTAGGGAAGACTTGTAAACATAGACCTTCTAGGTGACTCCCAAATACTTTAGCCGTGAGAGCCTTTGTAAAAGGATCAGAAATGTTGTGCTCTGAGGCTATCTTCGTGACAATCATGTCTCCTCTATGCACAATCTCCCGGATGAGATGATACTTCTGCTCTTTGTGCTTTCCCCTCTTGTGACTTCGGGGTTCCCTTGAATTTGTCACCGCACCATTGTTATCGCAATATAGCGTGATGGGCAAAGTCATATTTGGAACAACTTCCAAATTTAGCATAAACTTCCTTCATCAAACGACCTCCTTAGCTGCTTCACAAGTTGCTACATATTCAGCCTCCATGGTGGAATCATCGATGCATTCTTGTTTGACGCTTCGCCATACTACAACTCCTCCGTTAAGAGTTAAAACTGACCCTGATGTAGATTTCCGAGAATCTTTATCAGTCTGAAAGTCAGAATTCGTGTATCCTGTAAGGATCAAATCCTTAGCCTCATACACAAGCATGTAGTTCCTTGTTCTCCGAAGATACTTAACGATCGATTTAACCGCTGTCCAGTGTTCAAGTCCTGGATTGGATTGATACCTACTGACCATCCCAACTGCAAAACAGATGTCAGGCCTAGTACACAACATGGCGTACATCAGGCTCCCAACAGCTGATGCATAAGGAATCCGTCTCATATCCTCAACTCCTTGAGGTCTCTTAGGACTCTGTTCCTTAGACAAATGGATTCCATGTGTAAAAGACAACAAACCCTTTTTGGAATCTTGCATGTTAAATCTTGACAACACTATGTCTATGTATGATGCTTGAGACAAGGCTAGTGTTTTATTCTTGCGGTTCCGGACAATCAGGATCCCAAGAACAAACTGCGCATCACCCAAATCTTTCATTTGGAATTGCATTGCTAGCCATTCCTTGATGTCAGTAAGATAACCTACATCATTCCCAATGAGTAGGATATCATCCACATAGAGAATTAGGAATGCGAAACCACTATTGTTGATTTTCTTGTATACACAAGGTTCATCATCATTCTGGTCAAAACCATAAGATATGATAGCCTCATCAAATCTTATATTCTAGGACCTAGAGGCTTGTTTCAGCGATAAATTGTCCTTTTAAGCCTGCAAACCTTTTGCTCTTGTCCTGGTTTAATGAACCCTTTGGGTTGGTCCATATAGATGGTTTCTTCAAGATTGCCATTCAAAAAGGCTGTCTTAACATCCATTCGCCATACCTCATAGTCATAATATGCTTCAATGGCAAGAAGGATAGAAATAGACTTTACCATAGCAATAGGTGAAAAGGTCTCCTCATAGTCAACCCCTTCAACCTGGGTATAACCCTTTGCTACTAGTCTAGCTTTAAAGGTTTGCACCTTCCCATATACACCACGTTTTCTCTTGTAGATCCACTTACAACATATAGGTTTTACCCCACAGGCTTATCTACAAGATCCCAAACAGAATTGAAGTGCATAGGCTCCATTTCTTGGTCCATGGCTATGACCCATTTGTCTTTGTCAATGTCAACCATTGCTTGATTATAAGTCAATGGATCCTCGCAGTTGTCATCTGGTATAACAACTTGGGTTTCAGCTAAACCCATGTAACGGTTAGGCTGTATCACAACCCTCCCACTACGTCGAGGCATACTCAACTCTTGAGATGGACCCTCTTGACTAGACAAACTAGTATCAACAACTCTTGTTGACGTACTAGTGTTCTTATTAGCAACCTTTGCTATTGTTCTGTCTAACTCACTCAACACTACCTTACTTTTTGGTTTGTGGTCCGTTATGTGGTCCTCCTCCAAGAAAGTGGCATTTGTCGACGCAAAGACCTTATCTTCCTTAGGATCATAGAATAAACCACATCTTTTTTCTTTTGGGTATCCTACGAATAGGCACAACTTTGAACGTCAATCCAACTTCTTTGGATTTGTCACAAGCACATGTGCTGTTCAACCCCATATTCTGAAGTGACATATACTACCTTTATGTCCTTTCCAGAGTTCAAAAGGTGTTTCAGAAACACTTTTGGAGGGCACACTATTCAAAATGTATACTGCAGTCTCCACTGCATAACCCCAAAAGGAACTAGGGAGATGAGCATAACTCAAACCATGTCCAACAAGGTTCTATTTCTCCTTTCCGATACACCGTTTTGCTGTGGTGTGCCGGGAGCTGAGAGTTGGGATGTAATTCCATGTTCTATCATATAGTTCTGGAGTTTTAAATCCATGTACTCTCCACCTTGATCCGATCGAAGTGTTTTAACTCTTTTACCTAATTTATTTTCAACCTCAGTCTTGAATTCCTTGAACTTTTCAAGTGTTTCAGACTTGTGGTGCATTAGGTAAACATGCCCATATCTGGAATAATCATCTATAAAATAGATGAAATATTCATATCCTCCCCTGATTTAACATTCATCGGACCACAAAGGTCTGAATGTATAAGCTCTAGATGATCTTTGGCTCTATAACCTTTTCCAGTAAAAGGTCTTTTAGTCATTCTGTCTTCTAGGCAGGATTCACATATTGGCAAGGAATTTTCTTCTAACTCGTTTAGAAGTTCGTTCTTTACCAATCTCTTAATCCAATTGAGATTAATGTGACCCAATCTTAGATGTCAAAGATGAGCATTTTATTTAGGAGAAATTTTTCGTTTCTTAGTTTGTGCATGTGCAGTTTTAAATAATTCAGTGTTCAAAACCAATTTGATTGAATTAGGCCTTAAAACATACAATCCATTTTCTAATGAAGCTGAACATATTTCTAAACCTTTCTTCAAAATAAACACTTTATTCATAGAAAAGGAAACAAAAATACATTATTCTATAAGGCAAGAAATGGAAATAAGGTTTCCAGTAAACCCTGGTATCACTAATATATTGTCCAACAATACATATTTCTTGCCAAAATAAAGCTTTATTGTGTCTACTGCTACAGCTGAGACGACCTCTCCATTTCCAACCCGGAGCGTTATCTCGCCTTGTTGTAGCTGCTGCAAGAAATCAATTCCCTGAAAAGAAGAACAAACATGATTAGTGGCGCCTGAATCAAGTATCCAAGTTGTCTTATCATTATCCACTAAACAAACTTCTAGGCAAAGTAAATCATATTTACCTTCCTTCTTCTTTTCTGCAATGTACTTCGGACAGTTCCGTTTCCAATGTCCGTCTTCGTTGGAGTGGAAACACTTTCCTTTGTCAGCAACGTCTTTGACTTTCTTGCCCTTCTTGGCGGCAGCTTTGTCAGCCTGTTTCCCTTTACCAACCTTCTTCATGTTCTTCTTCTTACCTCTCAGGTTAAAAGAAGATGAAGCCACTGTTTTTGTCCCAGAGGTCGAACCTCTGTGATAACTCCTACTCGCAACATTTGCCTCACCTTTTGACCCCTGAATTTTCATCAAAGACTGAAAGGTCTGAAGGTGATTCAGAAGGGAGGTAAGATTAAAAGTAAGCTTGTTCATAACAACATTACTTCTAAACTGCAGGAAACTATCTGGAAGGGTTTCTAGAATGAAGCTGACCTGGCTCGACTCATCGATGGAAGCACCATTCGACTCTGCGATGTTAAAGTGTATCATCATATCCAGGACATGATCCCGAACAGATGTACCCTCTGGTATCCTTGAGTTGAATATGTACTTTAGGGCATTATGTCAGGCTTGTGTGGGTTGTTGTCCAAACCTGCCCTGCACAGAATCCATGATTTCCTTAGCGGTAATCATGCCCTCATTCTTCTTGGCTAATATGTCAGACATACTTGCCAGCATGTAGACCTTGGTCTTATCATTGACCTTGATCCATCGATCATATGCATCACGAACATTTCGTGACGCATTCGAGCCTGGCACCTGAGGACACTCCTCAGTTAGCACAAACTTCAGATCATCCACTACCAAAATAGTGTTGAGTTTGTTTTTCCATGTCATCATATTCTCTCCGGTTAACTTTTTCGCACCCAATAAGGAAATTATACAGCTAGACATTTTTGCTGAAAAATTTACAAACAAACTTGTATGAGTTTCTTGCTATAACTCTAATCCAATCATGTTTTAGCTACTTATCAAATGATTTCTAGGCAATTTATAATTTGCAATGATACTCCAAAGGTTTAGAATGTATGATACCGAAGGGTAATCAAAACACTCATCCTCTGGATCAAGACACTCTTGACCAAAACCTAACACTAGAATAACTCTTATTCCTATAGGTTTTAGTTACCATTTTTCGGTCTGAATACCAACACAACTTATGTACCCCGTGAGTGTAACCCTCTGTCTTTAGATCCCAGAGTCTCGATCCAATAAAATCTACCGAAGGGAGGAGTAGATTGGAAAATAGTCTAAGGAAATCTTTATCCCTTTCAGGTGTATACTGTGTTAGATCCCCTATGATCGACCCTCAGAGGGATTGTGCAGTCCAGTGCCAAACTAGCGGTGACCATAGTGGTCTAACGGTGTAACCAACAAAAGAGACCGTGTAGGTTTTGTTTTCACTAAACTGCTCCCACTCATTATAAGTACCTATCCATTCACCTTGGTATTGACTCATACAAACACCATCTGAAAGGGGACGCTCCCGTTTGCGCCACGAGGCCAAGTATGAGTCTCACGGTGTGAACTTCCCGGAGATAGCGTAGGTGGAAAAATATGTATCTCATACACTTTTTCCTCTCACTAAATACTTTAAGTCTATAGGAATCTTTCTTAGGCTAAAAGCCGGCTAATGGTTTTACCTATATCTATCAACATAACTCTTATATTGATAATCAATATAACTCTTATATTGATTTTATCCTAAGTTTGTTAATATAACTCCTTATATTAAACCTAGGATTTCTAGTTTATTAACCCCTTAATAAACTCGCTGACGCTAATGTAATTTATAAGACTCTCTGATTAAATTTCACTCCCAGGTTAGTTCCCAGGTAGGGGTGTTCCGTTTCCGTCAGCCTAAATACCCCAGCCTAGACAGAGTTCCTCTTTTAATCATAGCTTATAAATCACTTTGTTCCTAATTCTAATCTAATTAGAACTAGATAACCTAAGGTCTATTATTTCAAAGTTCTAAACACTTTAAAACTAATAATTAACCTTAGGTGACATGCATACTATGTTTTATTGCTTGATCATTCATCACATGAATAATAAAACATTCATAGCATATTCATCTCATGAAAAATAATGCATGTCAATGTTGTCCAAAAATTAATATAACAACCTTATATTAATTAATCATGCAAACTATATAATATAACTCCTTATATTATAAATGATGCATGAAAATGCTTAACCTAATGTGGGATTTCTAAAATACAAGCATACACTATGCATTGCAATAATTACACAACAATTGCATAATTAAAATAGCAAAAATTAGACCAATTTTGGCACCCTAGAAATATTTTTAATTAATATAATCGAATTATATTAATTAAAATTAAATATATATAAATAAAAATCCGTTTTCTGCCCGTTGCTCCTCGCATGAAACGTATTCGGCGTTGCAATGCTGATAGCAGCGTTGCAACGCTGCTTTTTTCGTTTTCTGCCGAGCGTTGCAACGTTGTCGTCTTCTCCAGAACAACACTTCGAATCTCTATTCCTTGCTCGTTATCGCTCCGATCTTCTCAGCAACCGCTTTGCCTCGATCGAAACGGACTTACAGACTCGATTTACAATTAAATTTGTCCAAAACACCGGGCCCTTACATTGAACATTTCAATGGAAATTGTAAATCTAAGTGCCAAAATTGGAAACATCTAATTTCGCAAAACCGTTCATACATCTCATGCAAAAACAGTAAATCCCACCTTGTTCTTTACAAAATCCAGAACATAAATCAAGAACGCAATTCGGCTCTGATACCAATTGAAGGGAATCGAAGTCCCCGCAGCGGAAGCGATTGCGAATCGCACGCTCTTGATTTAGTTACAACGATTTATTCAAGAACAGACATAATAAGATTAAGTATATAATACAGAAATGGACAACAAGGATTACCTTTGAAGAACCTTTCTTCAAGTGCTCCTCCTCTCTCACGATCAAGATCACAGCAACTCGAACTCGTACGAACACTGACACCCCCACTGGATCTTCTCTATTGTTCTCTAGGTGAGGGAGGAAGGTGAGTTCCCTTTAGGAGTGGTGAGGTATTTTGTGAGAGAGATGTGTGTTTTAGAACTCTTCGAACAACACAACAAGGGAGCTTCTAAAACCTTAACCTAGCTGCATCTCATGCAACCATATACATAGAGGAATGGGATGGAAATGACCATCCTACCCCCCATTTAATCTCTCTTTAGTATATAGTTTATATATGAATATAATTCACATTAAAACTATATATTATATCAATTATATCATATATAATTGACATAACTCCTCATGTATGAAATTGAACACTTCAATTTCATTCCTAACTTTATACCCTCAAAATTACCATGTTGAGCCAACGGAGGGATCTAATGGACCTACAGATCATGAGCTCCAATGATGTGAGATTAACTGATCAAACTCTTTGATCTAGTTAATCAATATTCATTAACTACAATCACTTCACTATAGACTTGTAGTTGCACTCTCCTCACTGTAGATATTATTGTGTCCACTGATATAGTCATTACTCATGAGTCGACCCTTCACAGGTTGTTCGTAATCACAGCTTGGTCAAATTACCGTTTTACCCATGTGATTACCTATTTGCTCCTTAAGCACCACTGATCCTCTAATGAACAACAAGTCTAAGGTCCTACATTAGACTCATACCCTCATAGAGAGCGGGGCCCCGTTGTTCAAGACCTGGAGTCAGTTCTTAAGGGAACAACCTATCTAATTCCTCAGTAGAGGAATGAAGGAATTCCTTATTGCACAGTTATGTTCCCAGCTACCTACGAGGTTTTGTCCCTGAGAAGGTAGGCTTATTGAGTCTGCTACAGGCCACTCTCACCCATACTAGTCTAAGGACAAACCCCTATAAGCAGGAGTTCTTAACTTGTTCAGGATTCATGTCAAGTCACTAATGACCATCTATAAATTACTAGTCTTATCCTGTTAACGGTGTTATACTGGTTAGACTAATAATTTGCGATCCAGTCTTGTATGAACTCTTCATACAGGATGCCCCCACTCGCATGTCAACTACATGAATGAGTTGGATTACCTCATTTGTACTAATTAGAAAGTGGGTCGCATCCATGGTGTTACCAGAATGAGGTTTCCAACCTTATTCTTATACCATAGAC
The DNA here is from genome assembly GCA_036507285.1 of Trichosanthes cucumerina. NCBI lineage: Eukaryota > Viridiplantae > Streptophyta > Magnoliopsida > Cucurbitales > Cucurbitaceae > Trichosanthes > Trichosanthes cucumerina. The sequence continues at coordinate 58,717,047 of CM071838.1, forward strand.
TATATAGGTTATAATCTTGAAATCAACCCAAATAGTGTCCACTACACTGATTTCAAGATAAACATAACCTTGGAGCTTAGTTTATTGGATTTATAAAAGTAAGACTGTAATCTTATCAAAACAAATAACACTTTATTTAATTGATCAAAATTACACAAGTTTGGGCATAAATCCCAACACCTTCAATGATTGACACTGCTGCTATTGAAAGGCTGTGTAGAAGGGATAACAAAGGAAAGGGTTGTTTAGCCGTGGGAATCAACAAAATTCTGAACCAACGAGATACTATGCTGAAACAATTGGAATATTCCAGCACCCAACAATTAGCATATTGGAGTTATGCCAAGGACAGAGACAACTCCATGAAAGAAGCAATGTTTGCTAACTTCTCCAGTCCATATGAAGCTTTCCCTACATTCCCATATGTCATTTTAAATCCATGGGCTTCATCTTCATCAGCTGTGGAAGAAGACAAGGGTGATCAGGAGTTGGTGCATGGAGATGAATACTGAACAAAAAGGGAAGTTTTGTCCTTTTTGGTTGGCTAGTGGGTTGTTTCTGAGTAGTCTGCCTTTTGTTTTTTCTGATGTTGTTGCTCTTGTTGTTTTAAATTGAAGTTTTTTTATTTTGTTGTCTGTTAGTTGTTGTTGGTTTAGGTGATGTGTCTTTCATTTTGCTTACTTCATGTGATAGTTGTTGGGATTTATGCCCTAAACTTGTGTAATTTTGATCAAATAAATAAAGAGTTATTTGTTTTGATAAAATTATATTCTTGCTTTATAAATCCAATAAACTAAGCTCCAAGGTTATAATATATCTTGAACATCAGTGTAGTAGACACTATTTGGATTGTGTTCAAGAATATAACCTAAATGGTCTATGGTATAAGAATAAGGTTGAAAACGTCATTGTGGTAACACCATGGATGCGGCCCACTTTGTAATTAGTACAAATGAGGTAATCCAACTCATTCATGTGGTTGACATGCGAGTGGGGGCATCCTGTATGAAAAGTTCATACAAGACCGGACTACAAATTATTAGTCTAACACGTGTAACACTGTTAACAGGATAAGACTGATAATTTATAGATGGTTATTAGTGACTCGACCTTAATCCTGAGTAAGTTAAGAACTCCTGCTTCTAGGGGTTTGTCCTTAGACTAGTATGGGTGAGAGTGGCCTGTAACCGACTCAATAAGCCTACCTTCTCAAGGACAGAACCTCGTAGGTAGCTGGGGACTTAACTATACAAGATGGAATTTACCCATTCCTACACTAAGGGATTAGATAGGTTGTTCCCTTAAGAACTGACTCCAGGTCTTGAACAACGGGGTCCCACCCTCTATGAGGGTATGATTCTATGGTTGGACCATAGGCTTGTTGTTCATTAGAGGATCAGTGGTGCTTAAGGAATAAAGAAGTAATCACAGGGGTAAAATGGTAATTTGACCCAGTCGTGATTACGAAGAACCTGTGAAGGGTCGACTCATGGGTAATTATTATATTAGTGGACACAATATAATCTACAGTGAGGAGAGTGCAACTACAAGTCTATAGTGGAGTGACTTGTAGTTAATGAATATTGATTAACAGGATCAAAAAGTTTGATCAGTTAATCTCACATCATTGGAGCTCATGAACTGTCGGTCCATTAGGTCCCTCCGTTGGCTCAACATGGTTATATTGAGGGTATAAAGTTAGGAATGAAATTGAATTGTTCAATTTCACATATGAGATGTCATATCAATTATATGTGATATAATTGATATAATATATAGTTTTAATGTGAATTAGATTCACATATTAACTATATACCAAAGAGAGAATGAAAGAGGGATAGAAATAGAATTTATGGTGAATTTTGTCCCAAAAACGGCTCCCCTTTCGAATGGGCTTATAAGGACGCTTTTATCGGTATCGAGACAGTGTTGAGACACTAGGAACACCATTTTGACGCTATCCGACATAAAACAAAACTTTTTTGTATTTTCGGTAGCGTTCTTGCGGCCAGACAACCCACTGCACCAATTTCGCCATATCTTTTTGCTCAGATGGCCAATGACCTTCGGTTTGATGCGTTGGAACCATGATTCGATGTAGAATCTCCCAGAATATTTTTTATGCTCAAACTACATCTGTATTTTGCTTGGATATTCATTTAAGTATACGAAGGCTCTATGTTCCATCAAAATAGTCTCGAATGCTCTATTTTTTCTTCTCCAGCTCGATTTTCTGAAATTAAACATAAAATGATATGAAAGCCTACATTTAAAGTATAAAAACCAGTTGAAATATAAGAAATAATATACCATATTTGCATGCTATCAGGGTGTAGGTGAATAAAAAATTATCATGCAAGTAATACCTCTAATGTGCAAGTATACACAGTCTTTTGCAGTAAGTAATAAGAGTATCGTCTCCATATAAACTAGACCAAGAACTATCAAGTTTAAGCTAATTATAGCGAATAGTAACACTTCGAAAGTAAAGAACAATTTAAGATTTATTTTAAAGATCAAAACTATGTTATAACATGAATTGAAATACAAGAGAAATTTAACTAAGAGACAAGTAACTATATTTAGAAAAGACTTAGATCATGTAAATGAGAGGAAAATCAAAGAGAGTGTGATAACAAAGTGTAGGCTACGATTTGTGGATCCAATACAAGCATTCAGATATTCTTAATGCTAAACATGTGTAATACTCATTTGTACCAAGACATCTTCAACTCGGGATTCTTCTCAGTCTTCCTTATATATTCCAGTAAAAAAAATCGCATTTAGCTACCATATAAAGTATAATGCTATTAATACCCTAGTTGGATTATTATCTCTAACCTATCCATTTTAACTGGGAGAATAGTCCTAATACAGACCCAGGGTGATTATGGAAATCAACTCCTCCCTTTTCTCTCGAAAGCAAAGAAAACACTTGTTGGGACGTATGTTCTAATCTTGTACATGTTTGTAATATTACTTATTGAAATAAATAAGAGTTATTTTTTCATCACTTTGTGTCTCCCATATTTACAAACTTTGTCCAATAAACTAATCTCCAGGGTTATTGAATCATGAGAGAACTAGAACTTGAACGGTGTGTAGTGGGCACACAGGGGGATCACGTTCGACTTAAAGACCCTAACAGTCTACAGTATACGGATAGAGTTGGAGACCTAATCCTGGATACGTTATGGATGTGACCCGCTTTGTATTAGATACAACCGAGGTGATCGACCTCGTTCATGTGCTTGACATGCGAGTGGGGGCATCCTGTGCAATGAGATTGTATAAGACCAGACAGTGAATTATTAGACTTACTGATGTAACATCGTTGACAGTATAGGACTAATAAATTCGTAGATGACCATTAGTGACTCGAACTTAATCCTGAGCGTGTTACGAACTCTTGTATGCAGGGGTCTGTCCTTTGACTAGTACGGGTGAGGGTTGTCACCATTACTCACCCAATATGCCTATCTTCTCAGGGTCAGGACCACGTGGGGAGTTGGGAACTTGACTACGCGAGATGGAATTCACTCATTCCCGACTTAGAGAAACTAGAGGGGATGTTCCGTTAAGTGTTGTCTCCATGGGTTGGACAACGGGTGCCCACCCTCTCGCTTGCCCGAGAGGGGTGTTGTTTATGGTTTGACCATACAACGTTGTTGTTCATTAGAGGAGCAGTGGGGACTTAAGGAGCAAGAGGTAGACATTGGGGTAAAACGGTAATTTGACCTAGCAGTGTCTACAAACAACCTTTGAAGGGTCGACTCACGGGCATTGGTTATATCAATGAACACAACTTGTCCTACAGTGATGGGAGTGCAACTACGGGCTTTAGTTGAGTGTTAATGTAGCTAATGAATGTTAAATAACCGGGTAAAAGAGTTTGACAGGTTAATCTCTGATCATTGGAGCTCGTCATCTGTAGGTCTATTAGGTCCTTCGGTTGGCTCGAACTGGATAGATAGAGGGGTTTACATTTTGGTATGGATTTGAAGTGTTAAAATTCATGAAAATGGTATTTATGTCATTTATATGAGATATGATTGACATATTATATAGTTTAATGTGAATGAGATTCATAATAAATTATAGGTTAGCCTAATTGATTAATTAGTGCTAACTTAGATAAATTGGATTGAGAGAAATGAAAATTGAATGTGATTCAATTTAAAATCCACAATTATACAAATGTAATTTATATAATAAGGTATGCGATATCTTATTCTATGTTTTATGCAAATATGATTTGCATAACCTAATGTTGTGGTAAAATTGTAAATAGGTGGAGATTTCAACTTCACCTCTTACCATTATAAAAGCACCTCTGCAAGACGGATTGCTTAAGGCAATTCTCATTTTTTGGATTATCACCAAAAGGAGAACTCTCTCTTCTCTCAAATTCTCTCTAGAATTTCTCTCTACCGCTAAACCAAAGAGAGTTCCACCACTCTCCTCCTACCGATCGAGAACAACCGAGAAGATCAATGGGAGGTGTCCAATTCGTTCGTTGTTCGAGAGTTCGTGATTGTAGAGATCGAGGAACCGAAGAGTTCGTGATTGGAGAAGGGGATCTTGAAGAAATGTTCTTCAACAAGTAAGTAAAACTAACTCACTGTTTTTCTTCTTCTTAAGCATGTTTAGCCTAGGATTTATTTGATAAATTCGGTTCTAAGAAAACGTTTTTCACAACGAACACCACGACGATTCAAAGTCATTTCTGCTGCGAAAGTTTTATTCCCTTCAATTGGTATCAGAGCCAAGCGTTGGCTTTTCGTTGTGCATACTGTTTTTCTTCAAATTAGGTGGGACATGTTTTAATTCATTAGATCAATTTGGTATTGCATATTGGATGTTTACAATTTTGGCGCATTTTTAGATTTACATTTCGTTGATGAGATCAATATAAGGGCCCGTTGTTTTGGGAATTTATTATTTAAAATCGAGTTTGTAAGTCCGTGTCGTTCTTGGCAAGAGTTGTTGTGAAGAAATCGGAACGAAATCGGACGATAAATGACGAAGAACGAAATCGGACGAAATCATTCGTGGCAAGAGTTTGTTGTTATGTCGACGGCGTTGAGACGCTGTTCTTCGGCGTCTCAACACTGTCCGTGTGGATCCAGGCGCCCTGCATGAACAGCGTTACGACGCGAGGCGCGACGTTACAGCAACGTAAGGTGTAGAACGCGATCTTGACGATGGCGCTGCAGCGGCGGTAACGCCGCCATGTAATGGGCGATTCTTTGCGAGTTTTCGCTCGTGGAGTGGCATCATGGGCAGTTTTTCAACCTTGGGACGTGTTTTTATTATATTTAATTGTTTTTATTTGTAAACTGTAATTTGTTTTATTAATTTTATTAATTAATATTAATATAAATGTTATATTAATGTTAATTAATTCAATTAATGTCCCTAGGGTACCAAAATCGGTCCAATTTTGCTATTTAATTTATTTCATGCATGTGATGTATGAAATTTATTATTCTATACGCATAATGTATGTCATATAGATTAAAATCTCACCTTAGGTTAAACATTTCATGCATCATATTTATATTATAAGAGTTATAATATTTAGTCTGCATGATAGGATTATTTTATAAGAATCGTAATATAATGTATACATGTTTAAATTGAATTAATATAAGTGTTATATTTTTTTTTAATTAAAAGCATGGGCATGCATTTATTCATGTGATGAATGTATGTTATATAGTTTATTATTCATGTGATGGCTGATCAAGCACTATAACATAAAAATGCATGTAACCTAAGTTAATTACTAGTTTTAAATTGTTTAGAACTTGAATTATTAGACTTAGGTTTTCTAGTTCTAATATGATTAGAATTAGGAAATCAAATATGACTTATGAATGGAGACTAATGAGTAACTCTTTCTAAGGAAGGTTCTGTCTAAGGTTGGGGTATTTATGCTGCGCTTTGCGGAACACCCCTACCTAGGAACCGACCTGGTGGTGAATTTGGTCAGGAGATTCATAGGTTATCTTCTCGTGAGTGTCGTTAATTAACGGTTAATTAATTTACTCGCATAAACATAAGTTAATAATGTTATTATAGACTTAGGCTAATCCAATATAATAGTTATATTGGTAGACTTAGGTAAATATTAGCCGATTTATTTAGGTCAGTCCTGATTAACTTAAAGTGCTGAGTGAGAGGAAATAAAGTGTATGAGATACATTTAATTTTCCGATCACAAATCTCCATTAAGTTCACATCGTGAGATCCATACTAGGCCTCGTGGCGCAAATGAGAGTGTCCCCCTTCGAATGGTATTTGTATGGGTCAATATCAACGTGGATAGAGAGAGTACTTATAGTGAGTGGGAACGGGACGAGTGAAAACGTGACCCACGGTCTCTTTTATCGATTCACACCGTGAGACGCCTATGATCCGCCTGCTAGTGTGGTATGGACCAAAAAATCCCTTCGGAGGGCCTTGATCATGGGAGTCGGAACACCGTGAATTCCTGAAAGGGATACAATTTCCTTGTTGGTTTTCCTTCGTTGTTCACCTTTCGGTGGCTATTGTTTGGACGGATACTTGAAAAGTTAAAGATAGAGGGTGACACTCACGGTATTCATTAAGAGTTAATGGATCAGACAAAATAATGGTAACTGGATGCCTAATTGAATAAGAGTTATTCTGGTATTAGGGTCTGGTGGAGAAAGTCTCGTCCCAGAGGGGGAGTGTTTCAGTTCACCCTTCGGTGGCGGTCATTCTAAACCTTTGGGGTATCATTGCATTTTTTAATGACATATGGGATCATAGGATAAAAATTTGCTAAAACCTGATTGGATTTTTAATGTTTTTGCGAGACTAATACAAAGTTTTTTACTTGTTTTTTAGCAAAAAAATGTCTACTTCAATTGTCGTTCTTTTAGCTTTTGACAAACTTGTAGGAGATAATTTTCGAACGTGGAAGAATAATATCAACACAATACTCGTAACTAACGACCTAAAGTTCGTGCTCACTAAGGATTGTCCTCATGTGTCGAGCTCGACCGCAACGTGAAGTGTTTGTGCTGCGTACGATCGATAGAATAGGAACAATGAAAAAGCACAGGTTTATACCAGCTTAACTGAAGTATTGGCAAAGAGGCATGAGGTGATGATCACCGCTAAGGAGATCATTGAATCTCTGCAGGAAATGTTTGGACAACGGCCTTTCAGGTCTGACACGATTCCCTAAAATACGTCTTCAATGCGCGGATGAAAGAAGGAACATTTGTCCGTGAACATGTTCTTCAATGCGAGTCAAGCCAGGTCAGCTTTATCTTGGAGACTCTTCTGAAGAGTTTCCTTCAATTTCGTAGCAATGTTGTTATGAACAAAATTAGCTACACTCTGACTACCCTTCTTAACGAACTATAGAACTTCCGGTCCTTGATGGGGATCAGGACATCGGAAGCTGACGCAAACGTTTCCTTCAGGTCCTTTCACAGGGGGTTCGACCTCTAGGACAAAATCTATAGATTCTTCAGGACCAAAAGGGAAGAAGAAGAAGTTGAAGAAGGGCAAAGTTGACTGTGCTACCGCCCAAAAAAGCAAGAAGGTCAAGGAAGTTGCAGAGAAAGGAAAGTATTTCTACTGCAATGGAGATGGTCACTAGAAGAGAAACTGCCCTAAGTTCCTTGCCGACAGGTGGAATGAAGGTAAATATGATTTACTAGTAACTGAAACCTGTTTAGTGTTGAGTAACGACTCTGCCTGGATACTGGATTCAGACACCACTAACCATGTTTGTTCTTCTTTTCAGGGAATTAGTTCTTGGCAGCAGCTGGGAGAGGGAGAGATAACGCGACGGGTTGGATCCGGAGAGGTTGTCTCTACTGCAGCGGTCGGTACGGTGAAGCTCTATTTTGGCGGGAAATATATTTTATTAGATAATATGTATATAGTGCAAGGGTTTAAAAGTGTTTTGAATACTGAATTGTTTAAAACGGTTGAAACACGAACTAAAAGAGTAAAGGTTTCTCCTAAAGAAAATGCTCATCTTTGGCATCTAAGGTTAGGTCACTTTAATCTCAATATGATTTTGAGACTAGTGAAGAGTGGACTTCTAAGCGACTTGAAAGAAAATTCTTTACCTGTATGTGAGTCATGTCTTGAAGGTAAAATCACCAAACGCCCGTTTAATGGAAAAGGATATAGAGCCAGACAACCTCTGGAGCTTATACATTCTGACCTATGTGGTTCGATGAGTGTTAAAGCACAAGAAGGTTACGAATACTTTGTATCTTTTATAGATGACTACTCAAGGTATTGGTATATTTACCTAATGCATAGGAAGTCTGAAACTCTTGAAAAGTTCAAGGAGTTCAAGACTGAGGTTGAGAACATGTTAGGTAAAACAATTAAAACACTTTGATCGGATCGAGGTGGAGAGTATATTGACACTGAATTCAAGGACTATATGATAGAACACGGAATTACATCCCAACTCACAGCACCTTGTATGCCACAGCAGAATGGTGTATCAGAAACGAGAAACGGAACCCTGTTGGACATGATTCGATCGATGATCAGCTATGCTCGTCTCCCTGATTCTTTTTGGGGTTACGCAATGGAGACTGCGTTTATGTTTTGAACAACGTTTCATTGAAGAGCGTTTGTGAAACACCTTTCGAACTCTGGAATGGACGTAAAGGTTGTTTATACCATTTCAAAATTTGGGGATGCCCTGTTGGGGTTTGTGCCCTAAAACTCGTAGTTTGTATTTTTGTTCTAATTAATGTAATAAACTGTTATTACTTCAATAAAGCGTTGTTGTTCATTTTCTACGGAATTGCCTTTGTTTTAACCCTAAATCCAATAAACTAAACATCCAAGGTTGTAAAATGTTTCTTTAACTGAATGTAGTGTACATATAAAGGATCTCGGTTCAAGATACAGCCTAAAGGGTCTATAGTTAGGGGATAAGGTTTAGGTACCTTACCCTGGTAAATCTATGGATGTGGCCCACTTTGTATATGATACAAACACTGTGATCCTAGATCGTGTAGATGACATGTGAGTGGGGATAACCTATGTAATGAGATTACATAAGACCGAACCGCGAAATAGTAACCACTAGATGTAACTTCGTTGACTAGTTAGGTTTTTATTTCACTAGGATGACCTAAGCAACTTGATCTCAATCTGAGCAGGTTACGAACTCCTGTTCGCGAGGGATTGTCCTTTAACTAGTATGGGTGAGAGTTGCCAGATTCGCCGACTCAATAAGCCTACCTTCTTGGGGATAAGACCGAGTGAGCGGCTGGGAACTTAACTTAGAAAGATGGAATTCACTCCTTCCCGCCTAGTAGGGTAAGTAGAGGAATGTTCCCTTAAGTGGTATCTCCGAGACATGAACAAAGGGCCCGACCCTCTCATTGGCCCGAGAGGGTCTCTGTTTGTTGGTAGGACCACAAACAAATTGTTCATTAGTGGAGCACTGGTACTTAAGGTACAAGATGTAACCCAGGGGTAAAACAGTAATTTGACCCAACTGGTGTTACGAACATTCGTGAAGGATTGACTTGTTGTTATTGGTCAATATCTGTGGACACATAAATATATCTGCAGTGAGAAGAGTGCAGCTGCGGGACTTTAGTGGAGTGTTCCCGTAGTTAACGAATGTTGATTAGGAGGTTAATGAGATTAATCGAGTAATCTCGTATCGTTGGAGCTTATGATTTGTAGGTCCATTAGGTCCACCTTCTAGCTCTAAAGGGTTTTTAGATCATTTGAATTTGAAATGTTCAAATTCATTAGGGAATAAACTTAATGTATATAGATACGATATAATATATAGTTTTGGAACTATATATTATAAATTTAGTGTGAATATGATTCATATTAAATTATATGAGAGAATTAAATATTTGAAAGAGTTCAATTATTAAATTCAAATGTGAATGTGATTCATATTTGAAAACTATAGGTTAAATTTCAATGTGCATTTGATGTGCATTAAACTATAGATTAAAGGGTAAAAATGATTAAATGTGATTTTATCATTTAATGAATATTTGAATTAAATATAATTTAATTTAATGTAATTAATTAATCGTTAATTAATTAATATATTAATTAATCAGAGAACGTGTCATGATGACACATTCCCACTACTCCCCAACTTCCCCTCGATAGGGAATGGGGAGTTACCCACTGATGTGTCCTTCTCCTGGTGAGGAGGGGCAAGCATCGATCGATCGATCATTCAATCGATTGAATTCTCTGAAGAAGAAAAATTGCTCTCTCTCTCAATTCCCAAAATACTTCCAATTGTTGGATTCCTTCCCACAAAGGAATTGTTCTAAGCACTCAGAGAATAGGAGGTTCTCTCTTTTGGTGGTGTCCTGTTGTAAAAGCAGAGAAGTTCCTGAGATGTTGTTTATCTTGGAGCAAGGAGTTGTTGTGCTGAGGAAAAACTACAAAGGTAACTTTTCTTCCCTTTAGTTTAATTGTTGAACTTAGCATGTTTGTATGATTTTATCTCCATGCCTAATTAGATTAGAAATGCATGTTTATTCTCTGTTTATTTTCAATGTATTGGTTTTTGTTTTTCAACCAAAACAAGCATGGAATTACGATTCTAAATTCATTTCCGCTGCTCAAGGGGATTAGATCTCCATCATTCCCGACCCATGTGTTGGTGTCAAACCCGAATAAGTTGGAACCCCGTTCAAAATTGTGTCTCTTTGTAGGTTACCCAAAAGAGACTAGGGGTGGTCTATTTTACGATCCTAAGGAAAATAGGGTGCTTGTGTCGACAAACACCACTTTCCTTGAGGAAGACCACATCAGGGATCACTTAGGAAGGAGTATGATTGTGTTAAACGAAATTGACAGTACATCAACAAGAGTTGTTGATGGGGCTAGTACGCCAACAAGTGTTGTTGATCCTAGCTCGTCTAGTTAAGTCTGTTCTCAAGAGTTGGGAATGCCTCGACGTAGTGGGAGGGTTGTGAGACAGCCTGAACGTTACATGGGTTTAGCTGAAACCCAAGTCATCACCTCTGATGATGACTACGAGGATCCATTGACCTATGATCAGGCAATGACAGACGTTGACAAAGACAAATGGATTAAAGCTATGGACCAGGAAATGGAGTCGATGTACTTCAATTTTGTCTGGGAGCTTGTGGATGAATCGGATGGTGTAAAACCTATTGGTTATAAATGGATCTACAAGCATAAATGTGGCGTAGATGGGAAGGTGCAGACCTTCAAAGAACAACTAGTGGCAAAGGGTTTTAACCAGGTTGAAGGCGTTGACTATGAGAAAACCTTTTCTCTTGTTGCTAGGGTAAAGTCGATTAAGATCTTTCTGGCCATTGTTGCATATTATGACTATGAGGTATGGCAGATGGATGTCAAGACAACCTTTCTCAATGGCAATCTTGATGAAACCATCTACATGGTCCAACCCAAAGGGTTCATTGTCCAAGGCCAAGAGCAAAAGGTTTGTCGGCTTCATAGGTCTATTTATGGACTGAAACAAGCCTCGAGGTCTTGGAATATAAGTTTTGATGAGGCGATCAAATCTTATGGCTTTAATCAGAATGTTGAGCCTTGTGTCTACAAGAAAATCGTCAACAGTACTGTCACATTTCTGATATTATATGTGGATGGTATCCTTCTCATTGGGAATGAGGTAGGATTTCTTACTCGCTTCGCAATTCCAAATGAAAGATTTGGGTGAGGCTTAGTATGTTCTAGGTATCCAGATAGTCCGCAACCTGAAGAACAGGACGCTAGCCATGTCTCAGGCATCTTATATTGACAAGATGTTGTCTAGAAATAAGATGCAGAACTCCAAGAAGGGCTTGTTGCCTTTCAGGCATGGAGTTCACCTGTCTAAGGATCAATGTCCTATGACACCTCAAGAGGTTAAGGATATGAGACGAATCCCCTATGCTTCAGCTATAGGGAGCCTCATGTATGCCATGTTGTATACTAGGCCCGACATCTGTTATGCAGTTGGGATTGTCAGTAGGTATCAATCCAATCCAAGATTAGATCACTGGACAGCCGTTAAGGCAATCCTCAAGTATCTTAGGAGAACGAGGAACTATAACCTTATGTATGGGAGTGGGGATTTGATCCTTACGGGATACACAAACTCTAACTTTTAGACTGATAAGGATTCTAGGAAATCAACTTCAGGGTCAGCCTTCATTCTGAATGGAGGAGTTCTAGTGTGGCGAAGCATCAAGCAGGGATGCATCGCTGATTCCAAAATGGAAGCCAAGTATGTTGCGGATTGTGGAGCTGCAAAGGAAGTTGTTTGGCTTAGAAAGTTCATGATGGATTTGGAAGTCTTTCCAAATATGAACTGAAGGGAATCGAAGTCCCCGCAGCGGAAGCGATTGCTAATCGCGCGCTCATGATTTAGTTACAACAGAAAATTCAATAACGTAAACATGGATTAAGCATATAATAAGAGTATGGACAACAAATATATACCTTTGAAGAACCTTTCTTCAAGTGCTCCTCTCTCCACGGTCACGATCTCAAAGAACAAGAACTCGTCATGCGAACACCGACACCACCACCGGATCTTCTCCGTTGTTCTCTCTCTGAGGAGGGGAGGTGGGTTCCCTTTAGGAGTGGTGAGGTATTTTGTGAGAGAGATTTGTGTTTTGGAACTCTTCGAACAACAAAATAAGGAGGCTAGGAATACACATTAGAAGTCTTAACCTAGTTGCATCTTATGCAACTATATATAGAGAGAAATGGGATGGAAATGACCATTCTGCCCCTCCTTTAATCTCTCTTTTGTATATAGTTTATATATGAATCTAATTCACATTAAAACTATATATTATATCAATTACATCATATATAATTGATATAACTCCTCATGTATGAAATTGAACACTTCAATTTCACTCCTAACTTTATACCCTCAATATTACCATGTTGAGCCAACAGAGGGATCTAATGGACCTACAGATCATGAGCTCCAATGATGTGAGATTAACTGATCAAACTATTTGATCCAGTTAATCAATATTCATTAACTACAAGTCACTCCACTATAGACTTGTAGCTGCACTCTCCTCACAGTAGATATTATTGTGTCCACTGATATGGTCATTACCCATGAGTCGACCCTTCACAGGTTGTTTGTAATCACAGCTGGGTCAAATTACCGTTTTACCCCTATGATTACCTCTTTGCTCATAAAGCACCACTGATCCTCTAATGAACAACAAGTCTAAGGTCCTACCTTAGACTCATATCCTCATAGAGGGCGGGGCCCCGTTGTTCAAGACCTAGAGTCAGTTCTTAAGGGAACAACCTATCTAATTCCTCGATGAGAGGAATGAGTGAATTCCATCTTGCAGTTAAGTTCCCGACTACGCACGAGGTTACGTCCCACTGAGAAGGTAGGCTTATTGAGTCGGCTACAGGGCACTCTCACCCATACTAGTCTAAGGACAAACCCCAATAAGCAGGAGTTCTTAACTTGCTCAGGATTCAGGTCAAGTCACTAATGACCATCTATAAATTACTAGTCTTATCCTTTTAACGGTGTTATACTAGTTAGACTAATAATTTGTGATCCAATCTTGTATGAACTCTTCATACAGGATGCCCCACTCGCATGTCAACTACATGAATGAGTTGGATTACCTCATTTGTACTAATTACAAAGTGAGTCGCATCCATGGTGTTACTAGAATGAGGTTTCCAACCTTATTCTTATACCCTAGACTATTTAGGTTATAATCTTGAAATCAACCCAAATAATGTTCACTACACTGATTTCAAGATAAATGTTATAACCTTGGAGCATAGTTTATTGGATTTATGAAAGCAAGACTGTAATCTTATCAAAACAAATAACACTTTATTTAATTGAACAAAATTACACAAGTTTAGGGCATAAATCCCAACAATCTCCCACTTGACCTAAAGCTTGTGGAGTACTAAACATTACAATAATGTAAATACAATAAACTAGGGCATTTAAACACCTTTGTACAAAATACTCCAACTTGTCCAAGTTGGCGAAGACTTGTAAACCTAGACCTTCTAGGTGACTCTCAAATACATTAGCCGTGAGAGCCTTTGTAAAAGGATCAGCAATGTTGTGCTCTGAGGCTATCTTGGTGACAATGCACGATCTCCCGGATGAGATGATACTTTCGCTCTATGTGCTTTCCCCTCTTGTGACTTCGGGGTTCCCTCGAATTTGCCACCGCACCACTGTTATCACAATACAGTGTGATGGGCAAATTCATATTTGGAACAACTTCCAAATTTAGCATAAATTTCCTTAACCAAACAGCCTCCTTAACTGCTTCACAGGCTGCTACATATTCGGCCTCCATGGTGGAATCAACGATGCATCCTTGCTTGACGCTTCGCCATACTACAACTCCTCTCAGTAAGAGTGAAAATCCCGACCACGATGTAGATTTCCGAGAATCTTTATCAGTCCGAAAGTCAGAATCCGTGTATCCTGTAAGGATCAAATCCTTAGCCCCATATACAAGCATGTAGTTCCTTATTCTCCGAAGATACTTAAGGATCGATTTAACCGTTGTCCAGTGTTCAAGTCCTTTATTGGATTGATACCTACTGACCATCCCAACTGCAAAACAGATATCAGGCCTAGTACACAACATGACGTACATCAGGCTCCCAACAGCTGATGCGTAAGGAATCCGTCTCATATCCTCAACTCCTTGAGGTGTCTTAAGACTCTGTTCCTTAGACAAATGGATTCCATGTCTAAAAGGCAACAAGTCCGTTTTGGAATCTTGCATCTTAAACCTTGACAAAACTTTGTCTATGTATGATGCTTGAGAAAAGGCTAGTGTTCTATTCTTGCGGTTCCGGACAATCTGGATCCCAAGAACAAACTGCGCATCACCCAAATCTTTCATTTGGAATTGCGTAGCTAGCCATTCCTTGATGTCAGTAAGATAACCTACATCATTCCCAATGAGTAGGATATCATCCACATAGATAATTAGGAAAGCGATAGAACTATTGATGATTTTCTTGTAGACACAAGGTTCATCATCATTCTGGTCAAAACCATAAGATCTGATAGCCTCATCAAATCTTATATTCTAGGACTTAGAGGCTTGTTTCAGTCCATAAATCGACCTTTTAAGCCTGCAAACCTTTTGCTCTTGACCTGGTTCAATGAACCCTTTGGGTTGGTCCATGTAGATGGTTTCCCCAGGATTGCCATTCAAAAAGGTTGTCTTGACATCCATTTGCCATACCTCATAGTCATAATATGCGGCAATGGCAAGAAGGATACAGATAGACTTTACCATAGCAACAGGTGAAAAAGTTTCCTCAAAATCAACCCCTTCAACCTGGGTATAACCCTTTGCTACTAGTATAGCTTTAAAGGTTTGCACCTTCCCATCTACACCACGTTTTCTCTTGTAGATCCACTTACAACCTATAGGTTTCACCCAATCAGGCTTATCTACAAGATCCCAAACAAAATTGAAGTGCATAGACTCCATTTCTTGGTCCATGGTTATAACCAATTTGTCTTTGTCAATGTCAACCATTGTTTGATTATAAGTCAATGGATCCTCGCAGTTGTCATCTGATATAACAACTTGGGTTTCAGTTAAACCCATGTAACGGTCAGGCTGTGATACAACCCTCCCACTACGTCGAGGCATACTCAACTCTTGAAATGGACCCTCTTGACTAGACAAACTAGTATCAACAACTCTTGTTGATGTACTAGTGTTCTTATTAGCAACCTTTGCTATTGCTCCGTCTAACTCACTCAACACTACTTTACTTTTTGGTTTGTGGTCCCTTATGTGGTCCTCCTCCAAGAAAGTGGCATTTGTCGACACAAAGACCTTACCTTCCTTAGGATCATAGAATAAACCACCTCTTGTTTCTTTTGGGTATCCTACGAATAGGCACAACTTTGAACGTGAATCCAACTTCTTTGGATTTGTCACAAGCACATGTGCTGGACAACCCCATATTCTGCCTTTACGTCCTTTCCAGAGTTCAAAAGGTTTTTCAGAAACACCTTTGGAGGGCACACTATTCAATATGTATACTGCAGTCTCCATTGCATAACCCCAAAAGAAACTAAGGAGATGAGCATAACTCATCATTCATCGAACCATGTCCAACAAGGTTCTATTTCTCCTTTTCGATACACCGTTTTGCTGTGGTGTGCCGGAAGCTGAGAGTTGGGATGTAATTCCATGTTCTATCATATAATTATGGAATTTTAAATCCATGTACTCTCCACCTCAATCCGACCGAAGTGTTTTAACTCTTTTACCTAATTGATTTTCAACCTCAGCCTTGAATTCCTTGAACTTTTCAAGTGTTTCAGACTTGTGGTGCATTAGGTAAATATGCTCATATCTAGAATAATCATCTATAAAAGAGATGAAATATTCATATCCTCCCCTGGCTTTAACATTCACCGGACCACATAGGTCTGAATGTATAAGCTCTCGAGTATCTTTGGCTCTATAACCTTTTCCACTAAAACGTCTTTTAGTCATTTTGCCTTTTAGGCAGGATTCACATACTGGTAAGGAATTTTCTTCTAACTCGCTTAGAAGTCCGTTCATTACCAATCTCTCAATCCTATTGAGATTAATGTGACCCAATCTTTGATGCCAAAGATGAGCATTTTCTTTATGAGAAATTTTTCGTTTCTTAGTTTGTGCATGTGCAGTTTTAAATAGTTTAGTGTTCAAAACCATTTTGACTGAATTAGGCCTTAAAACATACAATCCATTTTCTAATGAAGCTGAACATATTTCTAAACCTTTCTTTAAAATAAACACGTTATTCATAGAAAAGGAAACACAAATACATTGTTCAATAAGGCAAGAAATGGAAATAAGGTTTCTAGTAAACCCTGATATCACTAATATATTGTCCAACAATACATATTTCTTGCCAAAATAAAGCTTCATTGTGCCTACTACTACAGCTGAGACTACCTCTCCATTTCCATCCCAGAGCGTTATCTCTCCTTGTTGTAGCTGCTGCCAGGAATCAATTCCCTGAAAAGAAGATCAAACATGATTAGTGGCATCCAAGTTGTTTTATCATTATCCACTAAACAAGCTTCTAGGCAAAGTAAATCACATTTACCTTCCTTCTTCTTTTCTGCAATGTACTTCGGATAGCTCCGTTTCCAATGTCCGTCTTCGTTGTAGTGGAAACACTTTCCTTTGTCAACAACGTCTTTGACTTTCTTGCCCTTCTTGGCGGCACCTTTGTCAGTCTGTTTCCCTTTACCAACCTTCTTCATGTTCTTCTTCTTACATCTCAGGCTAGAAGAAGATGAAGCCACTGTTTTTGTCCCAGAGGTCGAACCTCTATGATAACTCCTACTGGCAACATTTGCCTCACCTTTCGATCCCTGAATTTTCATCAAAGACTGAAAGGTCTGGAGTTCATTCAGAAGGGAGGTAAGATTAAAAGTAAGCTTGTTCATAACAACATTATTTCTAAACTGCAGGAAACTATCTGGAAGGGTTTCCAGAATGATGCTGACCTGGCTCGACTCATCGATGGAAGCACCATTCGACTCCGTGATGTTAAAGTGTACCATCATATCCAGGACATGATCCCGAACAGATGTACCCTCTGGCATCCTCGAGTTGAATATGTACTTTAGGGCATTATGTCGGACTTGTGTGGACTGTTGTCCAAACATACCTGCCGCGAAAATCCATGATTTCCTTGGCGGTAATCATGCCTCATGCTGCTTGGCTAATATGTCGGACATACTTGCGAGAATGTAGACCTTGGCCTTATCATTGGCCTTGATCCATCGATCATATGCATCACGAGCATTTCGTGACGCATTCGAGCCTGGCACCTGAGGACACTCCTCAGTTAGCAAAAACTTCAGATCATCCACTACCAAAATAGTGTTGAGTTTATTTTTCCATGTCATCATATTCTCTCCGGTTAACTTTTCCGCACCCAATAAGGAAATTATACAGCTAGACATTTTTGCTGAAAAATTTACAAACAAACTTGTATGAGTTTCTTGCTATAACTCTAATCCAATCATGTTTTAGCTAATTATCAAATGATTCCTAGGCCATTTATAATTTGCAATGATATTCCAAGGGTTTAGAATGTATGACACCGAAGGGTAATCAAAACACTCCTCCTCTAGATCAAGACACTCTTGACCAAAACCTAACACCAGAATAACTCTTATTCCTATAGGTTTTAGTTACCATTTTTCGGTCTGAATACATACACAACTTATGTACCCCGTGAGTGTAACCCTTTGTCTTTAGATCCCAGAGTCTCGATCCAACAAAATCCGCCGAAGGGAGGACTAGATTGGAAAATAGTCTAAGGAAATCTTTATCCCTTTCGGGTGTCTACTGTGTTAGATCCCCTATGATCAAGCCCTCCGAAGTGATTGTCTGGTCCAGGCCAAACTAGCAGGCTGACCATAGTGGTCTAACGGTGTAAACCGACAAAAGAGACCGTAGGTTTTGTTTTCACTAAACCTGCTCTCACTCACTATAAGTACCCTCTCCATTCACCTTGGTATTGACTCATACAAACACCATCCGAAGGGGGACGCTCCCGTTTGCGCCATGAGGCCAAGTATGAGTCTCATGGTGTGAACTTCCTGGAGATAGCGTAGGTGGAAAAATATGTATCTCATACACTTTTTCCTCCCACTCAATACTTTAAGTCTATAAGAATCTTTCTTAGGCTAAAATCCGGCTAAAGGTTTTACCTATATCTATCAACATAACTCTTATATTGATAATCAATATAACTCTTATATTGATTTTATCCTAAGTTTGTTAATATAACTCCTTATATTAAACCTAGGATTTCTAGTTTATTAACCCGTTAATAAACTCGCTGACGCTACTGTAATTTATAAGACTCTCTGATTAAATTTCACTCCCAAGTCAGTTCCCAGGTAGGGTTGTTCCGTTTCCGTCAGCTTATATACCCCAGCCTAGACAAAACTTTCCTTAGACAGAGTTCCTCTTTTAATCATAGTTTATAAATTACTTGGTTCATAATTCTAATCTAATTAGAACTAGATAACCTAAGTTTTATTATTTCCAAGTTCTAAACACTTTAAAACTAATAGTTAACCTTAGGTGAGATGCATACTATGTTTTAGTGCTTGATCATTCATCACATGAATAATAAAACATTCATAGCATATTCATCTCATGAAAAATAATGCATGCCAATGTTGTACAAAAATTAATATAACAACCTTATATTAATTAATCATGCAAACTATATAATATAACTCCTTATATTATAAATGATGTATGAAAATGCTTAACCTAAGGTGGGATTTCTAAAATACAAGCATACACTATATATGGCAATAATTACACAACAATTTGCATAATTAAAATCGCAAAAATTAGACCAATTTTGGTACCCTAGAAGTAATTTTAATTAATATAATCTAATTATATTAATTAAAATTAAATATATTAAATACATTAAATATAAACGTTTTATAATTAATATATATAAATAAAAATCTGTTTTCTCCTCGTTGCTCCTCGTGTGAAACGTATTCGGCGTTGCAACGTTGCGTTGCTTTTGTCGTTTTCTGCCGAGCGTTGCAACGCTGTCGTCTTCTCCAGCCGCGCGCCTGCCGCTGTGGCATTGCAATGTTGAGGGCAGCGTTGCAACGCCATTCACAGAACAACAATGTGATTTCTCAAAATCTTGCTCGTTTTCGCTTCGATCTTCTCAGCAACCGCTTTGCCTCGACCGACATGGACTTACAGACTCGATTTACAATTAAACTTGCCTAAAACACCGGGCCCTTACATTGAACATTTCAATGAAATTGTAAATTTAAGTGCCAAAATTGAAAACAACTAATTTCGCAAAACCGTTCATACATCACATGCAAAAGCAGTAAATCGCACCTTGTTCTTGAAAAAACCAGAACATAAATCAAGAATGCAATTGGGCTCTGATACCAATTGAAGGGAATCGAAGTCCCCGCAGCGGAAGCGATTGCGAATCACGCGCTCTTGATTTAGTTACAACGAAAAATTCAAGAACGTAAACATGGATTAAGCATATAATAAGAGTATGGACAACAAGTATATACCTTTGAAGAACCTTTCTTCAAGTGCTTCTCTCTCCAAGGTCACGATCTCAGCAACAAGAACTCGTACGAACACCGACACCACCACCGGATCTTCTCCGTTGTTCTCTAGGTGAAGGAGGGAGGTGGGTTCCCTTTAGGAGTGGTGAGGTATTTTGTGAGAGAGATTTGTGTTTTGGAACTCTTCCAACAACACAATAAGGAGGCTAGGAATACACTTTAGAAGTCTTAACCTAGTTGCATCTTATGCAACTATATATAGAGAGGAATGGGATGGAAATGACCATTCTACCCCTCCTTTAATCTCTCTTTTGTATATAGTTTATATATGTATCTAATTCACATTAAAACTATATATTATATCAATTACATCATATATAATTGATATAACTCCTCATGTATGAAATTGAACACTTCAATTTCACTCCTAACTTTATACCCTCAATATTACCATGTTGAGCCAACAGAGGAATCTAATGGACCTACCGATCATGAGCTCCAAGATCGTAATCACAGCTGGTCAAATTACCATTTTACCCCTGTGATTACCTCTTTGCTCCTAAAGCACCACTAATCCTCTAATGAACAAAAAGTCTAAGGTCCTACCTTAGGCTCATACCCTCATAGAGGGCGGGGTACCGTTGTTCAAGAGCTGAAGTCCGTTCTTAAGGGAGCAACCTATCTAATTTCTCAGTAGAGGAATGAATGAATTTCATCTTGCACAGTTAATTTCCCAGCTACCTACGAGGTTCTGTCCCTGAGAAGGTAGGCTTATTGAGTCGGCTACAGGCCACTCTCATCCATAGTCTAAGGACAAACCCCTATAAACAGGAGTTCTTAACTTGCTCAGGATTCAGGTCAAGTCACTAATGACCATCTATAAATTACTAGTCTTATCCTGTTAACGGTGTTATACTGGTTAGACTAATAATTTGCGATCCAGTCTTGTATGAACTCTTCATACAGAATGCCCCCACTTGCATGTCAACTACATGAATGAGTTGGATTACCTCATTTGTACTAATTACAAAGTGGGTCGCATCCATGGTGTTACCAGAATGAGGTTTTCAACCTTATTCTTATACCATAGACTATTTAGGTTATAATCTTGAACTCAACCCAAATAGTGTCCACTACACTGATTTCAAGATAAATGTTATAACCTTGGAGCTTAGTTTATTGGATTTTTAAAAGCAAGACTGTAATCATATCAAAACAAATAATACTTTATTTAATTGATCAAAATTAAATAAGTTTAGGGCATAAATCCCAACATGAACTTGTTGATTACCCTGATTTGTAACAACATTGGCGGAGTAGCCAATTCGAGAGAACCTCGGAGTCACAAGAGGGGCAAGCACGTTGAGCAGAAGTATCACCTGATATGGGAGATTGTGCACCGCGGCGACGTGACACTCACGTAGATAGCGTCGGAGCACAACTTTGTTGATCCATTTACAAAGACCCTCACGACTAAGGTGTTTGAGGGTCACCTAGAGAGTCTAGGTCTTCAAGTGCTTCCTGACTAGGGCAAGTGAGAGTATTGTAAAGGGTATTCAATGCCCTAGTTTATTGTATTTTTGCGTACATTTGAGAAATGTATTTTGTACTCCACTAGCTTAGTCCAAGTGGGAGTTTGTTGGGACGTATGTCCTAATCTCCTACATGTTTGTAATATTACTAATTGAAATAAATAAGAGTTATTTTTTCATCACTTTGTGTCTCCCATATTTACAAACTTTGTCCAATAAACTAATCTCCATGGTCATTGAATTATGAGAGAACTAGAACTTGAACGGTGTGTAGTGGACACACAGGGAGGGTCACGTTCGAGTTAATGACCCGAACGGTCTACAGTATACAGATAGGATTGGAGACCTAATCCTAGATACATTGTGGATTCGACCCGCTTTGTATTAGATACAAACGAGGTGATCAAACTCGTGCATGTGGTTGACATGCGAGTGCGGGGCATTCAGTGCAATGAGATTGTATAAGACCGGACCGTGAATTATTAGACTTACTGATGTAACACCGTTGACAATATAGGACTAATAAATTCGTAGATGACCATTAGTGACTCAACCTTAATCCTTAGCGTGTTACGGACTCCTGTATACAGGGGTCTGTCCTTTGACTAGTACGGGTGATGGTTGCCACAGTTACTCACCCAATATGCCTATCTTCTCAAGGACAAGACCACGTGGGGAGCTGAAAACTTGACTACGCGAGATTGAATTCACCCGCTCCCGACTTAGGGAAACTAGAGGGGTTGTTCCCTTAAGTGTTGTCTCCAGGGCTTGGACAACGACGACCACCTTCTCACTGGCCCGAGAGGGTTGTTGTTTATGGTTGGACCATACAACATTGTTGTTCATTAGAGGAGTAGTGGGGACTTAAGGAGCAAGAGGTAGATACATGGGTAAAACACTAATTTGACCCAGCACTGTCTACGAACAACTTGTGAAGGGTCGACTCACGGACATCGGTTATATCAATGGATACAACTTGTCCTACAGTGATGGGAGTGCAGCTACGGGTTTTATTGGAGTGTTACCGTAGCTAATGAATGTTGAATAACCAGGTAAAAGAGTTTGACATGATTACTATGTTTAGCTACTCTAAATCACATGAAAAAGAAACTAAACAAGTAGAAAACGTCTTAAAACGTTATTACAAATTGAAAGAAAGAGAAATAAACTTAGGTGTCGATGCTGGTTCTTCGTCTCCGAGCTCCCGTCTTCGATCTCGAACCTCCACGAATGCTTTGGCTCCCAAAATCACTCTTTTCTCTCTTCTTACAAGGTGTATTTCGAATTTAGGACAAAACTCTACCAAATTGTGCTCCCCTTGCAATGAAATCATAAGGATATATTTATAGAAGGAATCGGTGCAGCGTTGCAACGCTAGGGACGACTTTTGTAACGCCGCACCCTAGGCGGTGGCAATTAAGGAAATAATCGATGGCGTTGCAACGCCGAGGCGGCGTTACCGTAACGCCGCTACCCTAACGCCGCGCGCTCGCTTGTCTTGTCGAAATGGCGTTGCGGCGCTGCGAGTAGCGTTACGCGCGCCCGGCTGTCGCGGTTCTTCGTGCATGCCTTCTTATCGAGATAGCGTTGCGACGCCGCTATGCATGCGGCGTTACGCTTATCGCCTCGGGTCTTCAACGCGTCTTGGTTGCACATTCGGCGTTGCAGTAACGCTATAACTGCGTTACCAACGCCATCGCCTCGGGTCATTATGCTTGGATTGGTTCTTTATCTTCCAATTGGTATTCTTTTTAGCTCCAAATAGCCTTGTTTTGATCCCGAGTGATCCAAATTGTCTCCAATAGCTCCGTTTAAGCTCTTAACCTGAAATTGAATAAATTAACCATGTAAAAGCCTTGAAATCATCATAAAACTAGCAATAATTAAGCCTAAGGATAGCACATTTTGTGTGCTATCAACAGGTTAGTCTCAGATCATTGGAGCTCGTCATCTGTAGGTCCATTAGGTCCCTCGGTTGGCTCAAACGTGATGGATAGAGGGTTTACATTTTAGTATGGATTTTAAGTGTTCAAATTCATTAAAAGGGTATTTATGTCATTTATATTAGATATGATTGACATATTAGATAGTTTAATGTGAATGAGATTCATAAGAAACTATAGGTTAGCCTAATTGATTAAATAGTGTTAATTTAGATAAATTGGATTGAGAGAAATGAAAATTGAATATGATTCAATTTAAAATACACAATTATACAAATGTGAATTGTATAATAAGGTATGAGATATCTTATTATATGTGTTATGCAAATATGATTTGCTTAACCTAATGTTGTGGTAAAATTGTAAATAGGTGACGATTTCAACTTCATCTCTTATCATTATAAAAGCACCTTTGCAAGAAGGATTGCTTAAGGCAATTCTCATTTTTTTGATTTTCACCAAAAGGAGAACTCTCTCTTCTCTCAAATTCTCTCTAGAATTTCTCTCTACCCCTAAACCAAAGGGAGTTCCACCACACTCCCTCTACCGACCGAGAACAATCGAGAAGATCAATTGGAGGTGTCGAATTTGTTCGTTGTTCGAGAGTTCGTGATTGTAGAGATCGTAGACACGAAGAGTTCGTGATCGGAGAAGGTGGTCTTGAAGAAACGTTCATCAACAAGTAACTAAGACTAACTCACTATTTTTCTTCTTCTCAAGCATGTTTGGCCTAGGATTTATGTGATAAATACGGTTTTAAGAAAATATTTTTCACAACAAACACCACGACGATTCAAAGTCGTTTCCGCTGCGGGAGTTTTATTCCCTTAAACACTATGGAATTTGGTTGGTCATTCGTAACTCCATAACTTCAATAAATGCAACCATAATCAGTCACAAATTAAGCATACAACCTTTATCAAAATCAGTTTACATACTTGTTCCCAAATTCTCATCCAAGGAAAATTAGTTCATAACCAAAAGACAAAAGCACAACCAAACTAATCTAGAATGAAACATGATTGGCAAGTACAAGCTACTAAGAAGAATAAGTGCAATCGAGGATGGGGAAGAGGAATCCTTTTGCGAGAGCTTCCACAATGTTTCCAAGCTTGAGCTTCGACAAAGTTGCACTCATTCCTCTCCCTTAGCTTTTTCGAATACACCTTAAATTCCTTTCTACAACCTCTTTTTTTCTCTAAGGTCTCCCCTTGTCGAAAAGGGAAGTTCCTAACTTCCTAGAATGACTTCCTCTCCCAGTGATTGAAGCTTCCATGATAAGCTTCTCGGGTAGCTTCCTCAATAAGCCAACTAATTTTTTTTGGGAAGTAATTTCCACGTGTAGAAAAGCTATGAACTTTGTTGAACAGATTGTTGAA
Source organism: Trichosanthes cucumerina (assembly GCA_036507285.1). Classification (NCBI taxonomy): domain Eukaryota; kingdom Viridiplantae; phylum Streptophyta; class Magnoliopsida; order Cucurbitales; family Cucurbitaceae; genus Trichosanthes; species Trichosanthes cucumerina. Next base: position 58,742,020 of record CM071838.1, read on the forward strand.
GCAAGATTGTGCTGCAAATTAGAGTTGAAATCCTCATTTCCTAAGCTGTTTCTTGCATCGTTTTCCAACCTAGCCAAGAAAAAGTAATCAAAAAAGTTTCATTTAACATTTTTTTTGGCTCAAAGATTACCTTTTCTCATAACTTGACAAATCCATATTCAAATCCAAGATTAAGATGCTAAAAGGAATTAAAAACCACACAATGATCACACAAATGGCAAGGTTTAATGCACAAATTGGATTGAGAAAACCGTTTGATAAAGAGTTATCAATGTGACACCCACCAAATAGAACAATGCAGTAGGTGCTTCAGCATCTATGGGCAACAAAAGAAGCGATCTTCTTATCATTCTAAGATGCTTCATGTGGTACGAGATGATATAGATGTGAATTCATTCCACATAAAGATGATTGTAGAGGGGTCCAAACAGAAGCGTGCGGTGGAGGTCGAAGTATGCTAAAAAATTTTGGGCCACCTATATAAGATCTTATAGTAGGATAATCGTGTCAAAGTGGAGGTTATGAATATCCTCTTCCGTGACGTCCAAGAATAAGAGAAATTCTTGTTTGTTCTGCGAGAGTTACAACTAGAGTATTATCAGATCCTCATAGAGAAAAACGCCTGATCAACACTTCTTTAGAAAAAGTCTTAATTAGTTTTGTTCAAAGTATGTATGTAGTATTCTATTCTTTGTGCCATATTTGTGGTGTGGCTCGTGATGGTAATTCTCACTCATAGAGAACTCTTTTATTTACATGAGGAATGGAATTCGAAAAGTTTAAATTTTAATATAACATTACATGTCAAATACGGAAAAGGTTGAAAACAAAATTGCCATGAAATACACACCATTAAGAACTATATGTTATAATAATGTACACTCCAAACATACTATTATAATCTAGACTAAAATATTATGCACTTCAGATACATACTATTATAACCCACAGACTATTATCACCCGAAGACTATAATAACCCACAAATTATTATCATCCAACCCTCTGCGCTCCAAACATTCCTTAAATAAAAATATAGTTTGCAGTTGAAAATGTTCTCTTTCAAAGATTTTGTGCAGAATTTCCTACATAGTTTGTACCACCAAGCACGAAACATCAGAAAGTAGCACCACCTTCCACTACAACAAACATCACAATTAGTATTAGTGTGATCTTTAGTTCAAGCTAACCTTTCTAAAGAATATAACACTTTGAAATAAGGAAATACCATAATTATATTTTTTCGAATTATATATTGGAAGCGTCTGATGGACACTCACAAGTAAATAATCAAATAAGTAATATATTTCACAAGAAACAATTCACTTGTATTAAAAAAAATACTTTTCACAAAGCTATAAACTTGGTTCACACCTTTTCTCTAAACTCTGTTTTTTCTTCTTCACTTTACTTGCTTACTTCAATCGTACAAAAGTAATCCTATTTATAGGATTTACCAAAGTCTCAATCCATAACTCCCATGAACTCAAAACTCTCATACATTAGACATAATTCAATGTAAAAGTTTCCTAAAGAATAAACTCTTCTTTTAACAACTATCAAAAAAACTTCTAATTAATTAAATACATTAATATACATAAACTTAAATCTATATAACGTACTATTAAAATATGTTTAATTTTCAACATTATAATGCCACTATCCTCGTACAAGTTATGTTTATAAATTAAGAAATGTCGAGAAATCTTTATAACTAACACCTAACTTATAAGCATAAATCTTGAAAAAGCTATAATTTAAGAACTTTAGGTTTAAGATCATTTTTTTTTAACGAGTCTTTTACTTTCAGACTATTTTAGCTTAAATTCACTGACATAAGATGAACTGAATGACAAAAATCCTTACATGTTTTCTTAAATTTTTCATATCTTTTAATCCATAACTTCAAATATAGTAATTAGTTTTTCTACATTCATGAATTAAAGTCTGATTCAATATCAAAATATCAATTCATAGCAAAAAAAATAAAAAATAAAAAGCAAATTTGCAGAGACATTAAAAATAAATTCACATACATTGGTTTCCTTTGGAATTCCTTTTTTTCTTGAAAAAAAAATCTTTTATCCAAGTTCCAAACATGACAATGTAAAAATTTAAATCTTAGATTCACAATGTACAAACTTAAATCTTAAGGTTGAGGATTTGGGGGAAGAAGAAAGGGAGGGAAGGCAGGGGGATTTTTAATGCCTCTCTCCTGATGTCGATTTAATGGCGTTGAGAGAGATTGTCAGGAAAGTTGTTTCCTTACGTTTTCCATTTGACTTAAGGATGAATATATACAACCAAATAATGGGTTAAATCTAACATACAACCCGACCCAAACTGACCCAAATTAAGTACAAAATAAATACAGAAAATGCATCCTAATTAAGAATATAAATGATAAATATTTCCTAATACTCCCCCTCAAGTTTGAGAATGAGGATCGTAAATGCCCAACTTTGGAAGAAGATGAAAAAATCGTTGTCGTTGCTCGTTGGTAGAAACATGATGTGTAGCAATGGTGCCATCTTGAACAGCATCCCAAACATAATGACAGTCCACCTCAATGTGTTTCGTGCGTTCATGAAACACTGACTATCACAAAATAAATTTATGGCACATGAATGATTCACCCCAAGACACCCAAGTAATGCTTTAAGCCACTTAAGTTTAGATGTAATAGACGTCATAGAGCGATACTCAGCCTCTACTGACAAACGAGATACTGTTTGTTGCTTCTTTATTTTCCAAGAGATAGGAGAACCACAAAGAAAAACAACCCAACAAGTGAGAGAGCGATGAGTTAGGGGAAAAGTCACCCAATCTGAATCACACCAGCCTGGTAGAGAGAGATCACAACTAGAGCGAAGAAGGATTCCTTGACCTGGGCAACTTTTCAAATAACGAGTCGTACGAACTGCAACATCTCAATGTTCTTGTTGTGGCGCTTGCATAAATTGGGCCAAAAATGTGCACTACATAAGCTAAGTCAGGTCGTGTAAATGACAAATATATGAGACGTCCTACTAGACGTCGATATCATTAAGGGTCTGTCAGCAAAGTGTCATTAGCCAATGCTAGGTGATGGTTTTGCTCAATTGGAAATCCTACAGGTTTAGGTCCTAAAAGCCCCATTTCTGAAATGATGTCAAGAGTGTACTTTTAGTTGACAAAGAAAATTACCCTCTGAATTTCGAGCAACCTCAATGCCAAGAAAATATTTCAGAGAACCTAAATCCTTCATGTGAAAACATTCACCCAAATATTTCTTAAGTGAAGCGACAGCTAAAGAGTCATTACCAGAAATGATCAGATCATCGACGTAAACAAGGACATTAAGCTGAACTTGTCCCTGATACAATGTAAAGAGTGAGTAATCTGAATATGATTGGATAAAGCCATATTTTTTTTAAAGATATCGTCAATTTAGCAAACCAACACCTCAGAGCTTGATGCAAACCATATAAAGATTTCTTGAGGCAACACACCATACTTGACGCTCTGCCAGTAGTACTAGCCAGGTGGCAATTTCATGTACACTTCCTCATCAAGATCACCATAGAGGAAAGCATTGTGTACATCCATCTGATGTAATTCCCAACCCTTTGCAGTTGCAACTGCTATGAAAGCTCGTGCAGTAACCATTTTTTCCACTGGAGCAAATCTCTCAGTATAGTTAATACCCTACACCTGGTGATTGCCAAAAATTACAAGGCGAGCCTTGAGTCATTCGATCCCTCCATCTGCGTGATATTTGATTTTATACACCCATTTGCATCCCAAGGCTTTCTTGCCTGGGGGCAATACTTCCATGACTCAAGTCTGGTTAGCTTCCAAAGCATCTATTTCCTTATGCATAGCTTCTCTCCAACTAGCATCTGTCATAGCTTCATCAAAGTTACAAGGTTTATGCCCTGCAATTACTGTGGCAGTAAATGTGCTATGTCTCGTAGAAAATTTATCATAGTTCATAAAATGTGCTATAGAGTGGGGAGTACCTGATGGGGTTGTGATGGCCGATGAACTCGAGATGGACTGTCTTTCCGTGTAGATTCAAGAACAAAATCACGGATGAGTATCGATGGGCGTTTCGTTCGAAAACCTCTACCCAAGCTAACAATACCATCTAATTATTCATTTTCATTCTGTTGCATTGCTGGTGGAACAATTGTGACTGTATTATCAAATGATTCATCCAAGACATTATCAGACCACTCATTAGTATCAACTACACCAGTAGGTTCTGGAACATCATTTATAGGGACAACATTGTCAAGGGGCACTACTTCCTCAAATATATTATCCAAATCATCCACAACAGGATTAACATTCACTAGATTTTCATAAGAATATGCAGGAGTTTTAGTTTCAGAAATGGAAATTCGTTCTCGTGAAATTTGACATCACGAGATACAAATGTCTCTCCAGTTTCGAGATCATATAGCTTCCACCCTTTCTTACTGTGTGGATATCCAACGAACATACATTTTCGACTACGTGGAGCAAATTGATTCCTTTTTGCTTGTTGATTATGAGCAAAACACAAACATCCAATGACACGTAGCACATAAAAATTTGGGGCAGTGCAGAATTAGATTTCAAAATTTGTCTTATTTTGTAATAAAGTCGATTGAGTTCAATTAATCAAATAAATTGCACCCGAGATACATTCTTCCCAAAAGGTAATTGGAAGATTTCCTTGAAACATTAAAGCAGGAGAACCATTAAGTATGTGTTGATGCTTGCGTTATACTCTCCCATTTTGTTGTGGAGTTCCAACACATGAAGTTTGAAACAGAATGCCAGACTTGGCAAAGTAATCAAGCATGCATTTAAATTCAGTCTCATTATCACTCATCACTATTTTAACAAATGTTTCAAACTGGCATTCAACCATAGAAAGAAATGAGTGAAATGCAGTAAAAACTTCAGTTTTACTACTCAACAAATAAATCCAAAGAGCTCGTGAAAAATCATCCACTATTGTAAAAAAATAATATGCACCGCAAGAAGATGGCGTGTTGGTATTTGGACCCCACAAATCACAATGGATAAGTTCAAAAATACGACTAGCCTTGTTATCACTAACAGGAAAACTATCTCGAGTTTGTTTAGCCTTAGGATAAGTGACATAAGCATGATTCAGTTTGTTTTTGGCAGAACTAGAACGAATTGCAGGTACTAACTTTACCACTCTATCTGACGGATCCCCAATCTTCTATGCCACAACTCAAAGATAGACAAATCTTAAACCTTTACTGAATGTACTATAGGAATTCATCGAAAATAATATAGCCCATCCTTTCGTTCACCGGCGTCAATCAGGCTCCCCGAATGTTGGTCCTGTATAACACATAAGAAAATAGTGAAACGAACAAAGCAATTAACATAATCAATTAATTGTGATACTAAAATCAAGTTGCATTGTAAAGAAGGTACAAATAACACATTTTAAGAACAAAACCACCAGCGAGTAAAACTCGCCCTTCCATTGTGACAGTTGTTTTATTCCCATTAGGTAAGCTGACTGGACTCGAAATAATAGTGCATGCATGGGTTAAATAATTCAAATTTCCAGTCACATGGCGAGTTGGTCCAATATCGATAATCCAAGTAGATGGATATGTACATTTAACCATCATATTATCTTGTTGGGTTTTGTTTATGATATTCAACAAAAGTTTACAGTATTAAGATCAGCCAAGGCAAAGATCGAATTACCATTCTCAGATACCGGTGTATTGCTACTATCTGCAACTGCAACATTAGCACGAGCACCAGAACCTGGAGCCCGACTCATTGTTCCTTTTCCTTTCGTCGAGCGTGACTCCAACCAATCCGGGTAGCCATGAATTTTAAAATAAGTTGAGATATCATGGCCAGTCTGTTTGCAATGAGTACACGACAGATGAGACTTATCAGGTTTATTGAACATATCAGATCTTTCTTTTGGGCGTGCCACTTAACAAGCGAAGATCTGATTCTCATCGGGGACAACCTTGTTTCGGGCCACATCAAGGGAATGTTCCTCTTGGATAAGAGTCTGATAAGCGCCATCCAAAGATGATCGAGGGTTATGAGACAAAAGGTTAGTTATCACCAAGGAATATAAAGTATCATTAATTCCAATAAGAAATTGATGAAATTTTTCTTCATTGCGGTCATTCGCAAATTTTCCAGATACATCACAGGTACACTGTCCGCACTCACAAGTATGTAATGGTTTAAGACGAGCAAGATCATCAAATAGTTGTTAAGTATCGGTTGTTAGTTAGTTAGCCTAGCTATTATTTACTGTCATTAAGCTGGATTGGTTAGAACCAAAGACTGTTGAAACTACTTTTAGTTAAAGAGCCTTCTATATAAAGGACTCTTATAAAGCTTAATAAATCAATGTGAAAGTATTTTTCCACTTCTGCCATACTCTGTCTTCATGGTATCAGAGCTTCATTGACCAACGTCAAAGATGGCCCCTTCCTCTTCTTCTAGAACCTCCCAAACCTCTGTCTTCTCGACTTCTTCTCTTCTCATTCTTTTACTTTCAAACATTTGCAACCTGGTTTCAATCAAGTTGGATTATGGAAATTACTCTCTCTGGAAACACCAAATCACGCCCATCCTTCATGCCCACAAACTATTTGGGTTTGTTGATGGCACCATTACAGAACCCCCGAAGTTTGTTATCAATGAACAAGGGCGTGGTACAGCAGAAGTTAACTCTCTTCATGGAGATTCGGTCGCTCAAGATCACGCGATTACGGTGTTGATCAATTCCACCCTTTCATCTCAGGTTCTTGCCCTTGTCGTTGGTTGTACGACTGCTCGCGAAATCTGGGTCTGTCTCGAAACGAGGTTTTCCTCAGTCTCTCGCTCTCACATCATTCACCTTCATACTGCACTGCAATCTTTACTCAAGAAAGCTGACGAACCAATCGATGACTACGTTCAGCGAGCAAAAGATCTAAAGGATCGACTTGCAAATATGAGAATCATGATTGATGGTGAAGAAATGTTGATTTAAGTTCTCAACGGCTTACCCTCAGAATACCATGTCTTTCGCACCTCTGTTCGCACACGATCAGATGTCGTTTCATTTGAAGGACTATATGTTTTACTCAAGATTGAAGAACAAACTCTCGAAAGCCAGAACAAAGCAACAGAAAGTCTCATATCAACCACAACCATGATGTTTCTGCAGCGAAACTCAGGTCAAAACAGAGGAAATTTGAATAGCAACAGTTGGCCAAGAGGCCGAGGAGGCGGACGTTCTTCTTCTTCTTCTTCTGGAAGAGGATCACATGGAAATCGAGGGAGTGGTTGAGGAAATACACAGAGTAGGGGAGGCTCTAACTTAAACAACTTCGATCGTAGCAACGAAAACAGGTCAGTGTGCTAGATATGCAATCGACCAGGGCACTCTGCTCTTGATTGCTTCCACATAATGGATTATGCCTATCAAGGAAGACATCCACATGCCCAACTTGCAGCAATGGCTGCTTTTTATATTTCGTCTGAGAACTCAACTAGCAACCCTGTGCGGTTGACTGATTCGGGTTGCAACACACATGTTGCCCAGGACATTTCTCTTGTCAACAACCCTATGCCATGCCAAGGAGATGACCACATGACCGTTGGAGATGGCCAAAATTTACAAGTGACACACAATGGTAAAGGTCTTCTTCCCACACCCTCCTTCAATTTTGATCTTTCTACCATACTCCATGTCAGCAAATTTACTGTCTGTTCACCAATTGTGCAAAGATAACAACTGCTCTATTCTCTTTGATAAAGACTTATTTACAATTAGAGACAAAAGCACTCACCGTGGTCTTTTTCAGGGACCTTTTAAGAATGGCCTATATCCAATCTCATCACAACCTTCAAACAATGTTGCACAAACCAACCCAAAAGCCTTTGTCAGCACTAAAGTGTCAGCCTCCATCTGGCACAGCCGTCTTGGTCATCCACCTGATAGTATCACACGGTTAGCATTGTCTAAGGCCTCTATTTCTATTCCACCCTATAAATGTACTTGTATTGCCTGTTTGCAAGGAAAAATGCATAAACTACCTTTTCCTGTGTCTATCTCTTACTCCATCACTCCTTTAAGTCTTTTACATAGTGATGTCTGGGGACCTAGTTCTGAACTTTTTTGCTTTGGTTATCGTTACTACGTTACCTTCATTGATGACATGTCTCGTTATACGTGGATATTTTCTATGACCACCAAGTCTCAAGTAACTCCAATCTTTCAAACTTTTAAACCATTCATTGAAAAACATATTGAGGCTAGGATAAAAACTATACGAACAGATGGGGGTGGTGAGTATTCCAGTATCAATCTTAAAAAATACCTCAGCTCACACGGCATAGTGCATCAAAAATCCTGTCCTTATACCCCTCAACAAAATGGGGTGGCTGAGAGAAAGAACCGTCATCTGAGTGAGGTAGCCCTAACCCTTTTATCCCATGCCTCCTTACCTTTAAAATTTTGATATCATGCCTTTTCCACTGCAACTTATCTCGTAAACCGACTGCCTTCCCAAGCATTAAACCAACATTCACCTTATGAACTTCTATATCACCATCCACGTGATCTATCTGTCCTAAAAACTTTTGGTTGTGCCTGTTATCCCCTTCTCAAACCCTACAACACTAACAAACTACAACCAAAGACCTCTCAGCACGTCTTTCTTGGTTACACTCAGTCCACAAAAGGGTATGTCTGTTACAATCCCAAAACCGATAAGTTCCTTATAACAAGACATGTTATCTTTGAAGAAACATTGTTTCCTTTCTCCCAAACCCCTGTCCAACATAACATTCCTCTCCCCACCTGCCCCAAAACCAGTGCCATACTTCCATTTCTAAATCTTCAAAAACCAACAAACCCCACCTCTCCCTCAAACCCACATCCAGATCCTGAACCTTGTGTTTCACTGCGACTGACTCATGAGATTACTACTAATGCGCATTCGATGACCACGAGGTCAAAATATGGCATATCATAAAAGAAGGCCTATATGGCTACTTCTATGCATGATAACTTGCTCAACGATGAACCTAGTTGCTTTACTACAAGAAATAAACATGACAAATGGAGAGGTGCCATGGTTGAGGAGTTCACAGCCTTACAAAGACAAGGAACTTGGGAACTTGTTCCCCTTCCTCAAGGAAAGAATGCTATAGGCAATAAATGGGTGTATAGAATTAAAAAGAACCCTGATGGAACCGTAGCTCGTTACAAAGCACGCCTAGTGGCAAAAGGATTTCATCAAGAGAGTGGGATAGACTATGATGAAATATTTAGTCCGGTTGTGAAACATACTACTGTTCGCATATTGTTATCTCTTGCAGCAAGTTACAACTGGCCATTGAGACAACTAGATGTAAAGAATGCCTTTTTACATGGTGTTCTCAAAGAGGAAGTCTATATGACTCAACCTCAAGGGTTCATTGACAATGACCGCCCTGATCATGTCTGCAGACTCCGAAAGTCCTTATATGGTTTAAAACAAGCCCCAAGAGCTTTGTTTGAATGATTCACCGATCATTTAGTTACCCTTGGCTTTGAGGAATCCAAGGTGGATCCTTCACTCTTCTTTAAGGTGACATCTACATCCAAAACATTCCTTCTACTCCATGTAGACGATATCATTGTTTCCCGCAGTAACCCTGCATACATTGATGACTTACTGGTTGATTTAAAATTGGAGTTTGAAATGACTGATCTAGGCGAGCTGAAATACTTTCTGGGCTTAGAAGTATCCAGAGGTCCACAAACTCTAACTATTTGTCAGAGGAAGTATACATGTGATCTTCTTAAACAAGCCAGAATGCTAGACTGCAAACCTTGTCTCACACCGTGTGCAACTAAAGTTGTGAATTCCTCTCATACACCACTACAAGATGTTCATCAGTATAGAAGTCTTGTCGGAGCACTTCAATACTTGACTTTCACCAGGCCAGACATATCTTTCGCAGTGAACAATGTTTGCCAAAGGATGCACTCGCCAACTGATGCAGACCTTGTTGCTGTCAAAAGAATTCTTCGGTATCTACAAGGGACATTGAATGTTGGCCTTACCCTCCAATCCAGCAACAAACATCTTAATGTTTACTGTGATGCCGATTGGGCATCTGACTCGATTGATCGAAGATCTATCACTGGATATGTGGTGTTCCTAGATAACAATTCGGTCTCGTGGAGTGTGAAAAAGCAACCTACTGTGGCTCGCTCGTCTACTGAGGCAGAATATAGGGCCTTAGCCTATGCAACAGCTGAACTATGTTGGGTTCGACAGATTTTGCGTGATTTCCAAGAAGAAATTTTGTTGCCTCCAACTCTATGGTGTGATAACACATCTGCCATAGCTCTTGCCAACAATCCGCTATTTCATGCTAGGATGAAACATATTGAAATTGACTACCATTTTGTTCGTGAAAAAGCCACTCGGAAAGACATTACCATCAGCTATATTTCCACAACCGATCAGCTCGGTGACATCTTCACCAAACCATTAAGCCATCCACGGTTTTTGTTTCTTCGGTCCAAACTAAATCTCATTGAGATATCAGTTTGAGAGTGGGTGTTAAGTATCGGTTGTAAGTTAGTTAGCCTAGCTATTATTTCTCATCATTAAAATTTGGATTGGTTAGAACCAAAGACTGTTGTAACTACTTTTACTTAAAGAGCCTTCTATATAAAGGACTCTTGTAAAGCTTAATAAATCAATGTGAAAGTATTTTTCCACTTTTGCCATACTCTGTCTTCAATAGTCCCATAGATTTGGTGTAATGATCGTCAATAGGCATAGATTTTGTTTGCTTACAGTTCATAATCGCAGACCGTAATTGTTGGAGACGTGGACCATTAGCAACACAAAAGCGCTTCTCAAGATAATCCCAAAGTTTCTTAGCTTCATCGTTGTAAGGAATCGATGTTGCAATCCTCGAGTCAATACTCCGTATGATCCATGAAACAAGCATGGAATTTATAGTGTCCCAGTCAAGCATCTTCGTTTTGTCTCTTGGCTTGGAGATCCTGCCATCTACAAATACAAATTGTCTACGAGCCTTCATTGGAAGTGTCATTGCCCTGACCATGCAATATAATTGTCCGATGTCAAAACGACATGGAAAATTAAATTCCCTAGTTGGTCACAAGAACAAAGATAGTAAGGAGATGAATTATCGATCTTTCCTTCATCTTCACCGTCTGCCATTTATGTTGAATGTTTAATAATCTAGTAACTCTTTCTTTGTCCAATTTCGGCAACATGGCCACAGTTTTTTGCACAGAGACTGAATGGCGAGATTCTTTCTGCAACCAAAACTCCGGAGGATATAGAAATCCGTTGTAGAATCATTGGTAGCTAATTAATTTCAATGTCTAGGGCTAGTATGCTCTGATACCATGCCAGGAAAGTTGTTTACTTAAGTTTTCCATTTTACTTAAGGATGAATATATACTACCTAATAATGGATTCAATCTAACATACAACCCGACCCAAACTGATCCAAATTATGTACACAATAAATACAGAAAATATATCCCAATTAAGAATATAAATGATAAATATTTCCTAATAGAGATACACTTCTTTCGATGCGTGTAATTAATGCCTTGAGAGAAGGTATCTCTTCTGACACCATTATGTTGTGTCGGGAGAAGGTATTTCTGATCTCCACACATTTTGTTGTGTCAGGATAAAATTTGTCTAGAGAAACGACTAATTTTCTGGTATTGATTTAAGATTCCTTTCAATGATGTTAATAGAAGTATACTTAAGTCCTTGAATTTTAAAGAAGTTAATAAGAATACTTGGTTCATAATATGTTGGAGATTTAATTATGTTTGGGAGAGATAATTTTTACCCATGTGATTTTCTTCACTTATGAAATAATTTCATACTCAATTTTGGGTGTTTAGTTAATTGATTTTTCTTTTTAATTGGCAAAATAAATTTCTTAAGATATTTTATCTCTATTTTCTCACATTTAATTTTAGTTATTTTAATGCCGACCAAAAACCTCTTTTATTTGGAGAAGACTATGAAAAGAAGACATGGACACATCTATCCTTTTCTTTAATTATATTACAAATTTCCAATTCCTATAAAAAATAAAACAAAATTCTTTCTTATCATTTTGTAATTACTACACAGGTTCATTCTATGCCCTTCTCTCTATCTACCTTTATTTTTGTTACTTTAATGATGATGATTCTAATGATTTTTATTTTTTCCTCTTCGCATAAAAGACAATGGTCTATAAAGACTTGTAATTGTTCATGGTGTTGGGTCAAATCTTCATAATGAGTCATAGTCAATGTTTGTCTGTGACGGAATATCCACAGAATGTCATGATTGTAAGTTGTACAATTATTAAAGATTATGTTTAGTACTGTTGTTTTTTTTGTTCAATCTCACCCACTAGCAAATGGCTTTCGTTTCTATCCATGCTCGACACTGTTACACTATCAAAGTCTCTTACAACAGTTAATAACTGCCGACACGATCTCGACATTTCGATTGACAAGGTCAACAAGGTTATGGCTAATTGTGTTCTCATTGGTCGTGCTTCGTGATTCGTCCTCCATTTTCTTCTTCCTTAATTTCTAATTTCAATGGTTTTAAAAATATAAAATTAGTGTTTTGTTATACTTCACCCAGTGTTAAAATAAATCGTTTAGGAGCTATTTGGGGCGCTAAATGAATTATAATAACATTGATTATATTAGTAGGTAGGTTAGTATAATATGTGGAATCATATAATATTATTTAAAATACAGAGTAGTATAATTTAGATTAAAATAGTATGTATTTGAAGTATAAAATATTCTACAAGTTATTATAATTTGTGCTCCAAATAGACCCTTAGTTTTAATACATCTGTTAAAAATTTAATTAAAATCTGCACTTTTGCACGTATTTAGGCACATACGTGAAAAATAAAATATTTTTTTCTTGAACGGATAAGATTTCAGGGATGCATGAGTTGAATTTCATGTGTAAAAGTACCTAAGTAGAGCATATTTCATGTGTTTGAATAGGTTGATAAAACAATAATTTATTATCAATCGGCATTTTGTTAATCAAATTTTAGCAATTTTTTTTTTAACATAAAGGACTTCATTGACAAATTCAAAATATTAGGAGTAAATGTTAAATTTTTAAAATATGAAGGATTAACTTCAGAATCACCTTAAATATTTGGAGCTACATATTTTACCAAATATTAATGAAGACCTATTATCAGTGGAATCCATGAAAGACTTTTTATAGAATGTTTATGGAATAAAATATTATAAGAATCTTAAAAAAATGACAACTTCCAATGTTTGTAGGGATACATTTGCCTAAAACGCTTTTAGTTTTCAGATAAAATCACACTATAATTTAACCATAACACATTTTAACTTTATATAATTTTTTTTAGGCTCTCTCTTTATGCATACTATTTTTTTGTTTTTGTTATCGACCTCTTCTTATACATTTTCATCACCTAACTCTATATACATCTACTTTACTCATTTCAATTTTTTTTTATAATTCTACACAGTTTCTAATTAAATAAAAAAATTTCATTCCAAAAGTTGTTTCTTAGATAAATACATATCTAATTTTCATTTAAAGCACTTTCAATTACATCAAAAACACATTTATGATGCATGTTAGAGCCAAATCAAAAAGAACTTTTCTATTACAAAACTACTACCCAAACACATCGATTTTTATGTTGTTTAAATGTGGATATAAAATATTGTAACATCCAACCAAGTTTGACAGAAGAATATAATGTGGATTTGAATTTTGGGTGGCAGACTTGGCGGCTCGATCACGAATTTAAATTGGGGTTTTTCCACCCACTGCCATTAGTGGAAAGATGTGGAGTATTATTATCATTTTACATGGCCCAAAATAAATAAATAAATAAGTGGTTTTTTTTTTTTTTCTTTCTTTATAATGTGGCAAAGTTGTCAAAACCAAAGTGCATTTCCACATCATTTTCCTTTTACATAGCTTTCAATAATGATGGAATATCCAAATTGATTTCTTCTCTTTTTCTCTCTCTTTTTTTTTTCGTGTTGTGTCATTTCTAGTTGATAAACTTATAACATCACAACATTATTTGAACATTGATTAGGACATATATTGTTGTTTTAGCCCATAGATTTATTATGTTTTTAAGTGTTAAGATTTTGAAAAAAAAAAGGAAGGGTATGATTAGAGAAAATAAAATTGTACAATCAATAAAAAGGTTTTGATATATTGCTTGAAAAGGAGGTGTATATGTTGTACATGTTATTAACTATAGTACTTTTGTTCGGTTATCCACTTTTTCTGTAAATATATAGTCAGGTTAACCAACATGTATCCATCAATATGGACATATTCATATTATCATTTAGTTCATAATATTAATGGTTGGAGCAAAAATAAAATCCCAATTCAAAATTCTAGTATACAATTTAAAATTTACCATGTTAAAGTGTCAAATTAAAATGGCTAAATTTTCAATTAACGTTGCAAATATACATTTTTTAAAACAATCTGTGTATAGTCAAATAAATGTAGCTAGTGACCATTTTGTATATAATTTTTTCCTCTAAAATTTTAAATAAAGCTAAGAAGGTATTTTTTTTTTCCTTCATTTTTTTTTGTTCAACAATGTGTAGAAGTAGATATTAGAATCTCTAACCCTTTTGGTTGAGTATATGAAGACAATAGCATACGTCCTTACAAAACTGAGGACCTATTTGATAACCATTTGAGTTTTGGTTTTTGGTTTTTAAATATTATACTTGTTTTTTTCACAATTTCTCTCTATTTTCTCTAGAATTATTTTCATATTTTTTAATGTGCAATTTAAGTTTCTAGCCAAATTTCAAAAACAAATTTAAGTATTTGAAAACTATTTTTTTAGTTTTCAAAACTTTGGTTTTTTAAAATATATGTGCAAAGTAGATAAGAAAACACAGAAGTTTATTGGTACAAGTAGCATTTCTATACTTAATTTTTAAATATCAAAAACTAAAAAACAAATGGTTATCCAACGGGCCTATATCCTATATTAATTTATTTATTTTTTTTATCCAAAAATGAATTTTTGATGGCTAAAGTTTGTCAAAGTTTTCTTTCAAAAAAAAAAATATTCATACGAAGTTTGCATTGTGATTTTTTTTTAAAGTCGGTTCCATTTGTGAGGCATAAAATAATGACAAATTGGGATGTAATGCAATCCCACATGTCAAGGAAGCGTCTATGGTGGTTTGCCACAGCCACAACCTTTGATTTTGCTACTTATAAACATCGTCATGTGATTTGGATATCTTTTTCCATTTCCTTGTACCCACTTTACTTTTAGTATATTAATAATTAATATTTCATTGTAATTCACATTTTTAATTACAATCCATTATAATTCACATTTTTAATTACAATCTTAATATATAGCCTAACTAGCTAAACGTCTTTTTAGTTACTTTTCTTTTTTTTTTTCAGAGTTCGAGTAAGGTTAGATGGATTTAAACCTCTGATCTCTTCATTTAGAGCATATTCTTTATGCCAATTAAGCTAGACTCAGTTTGATACTTCTTTTTGCTACTTAAACTATATTTAGATCACTTATAATACACATTATAATTACTGTATAATTAGTATGTTACGAACTTAGTTACGAGGGGTGAGCTTTTTAGATCATTCAATATTATATGATTTATATCTTGAAATGGGTTGAGAAAACTAAAACAAACAAAAAGTCTATTTTAGAGTATATTTATAATATGTACTTCTAATTTTAGTCAAAGTATTCTCATCGTAAGAATTTTGGTAAGCTGTGAGTTTCATAATCAAGTATTCAAGGCAAAAGTCTTTTGAAGTACTTTTTTACAAAGTCCTTCTTAAGTGCTTTTGATTTTTTCAAAAAAAACTTCTACAATTCCTCCCAACATTGGGCAAATCAAGGCAAAGAGGGCCATATTAGTGTGGTACTTGCCATAGAAACTTTAATGCTTAAGCTATAGAGGAAAGAAGCATAGGAAGCTATAGTTTGAGATTTTAGATTGATAGGATTCAAAATAGTCCTATTTTTACTTACCTTTGCCTTGCCGTTTAGAATGGTTCAATGTTCTTAAATTTCTATTTTGTAGGCATTTTAGTCCAAGGAGCAATTGGAGTCATTTCGTCACTTTTATAGCTAATTTGGAATGTTTGGGATGAGTTCATAGAGATTTGAAAGCCAACTGAGCACAATTTAGAGTTATGGAGGGCATTTTAGTCATCTTGGTATAGACAGAAGAGTCTAGACCCTGCACAGAGCCTCCATGACGCTTGAGGACAGAATGCTTGCAGCGTCTGGACGCTACTTCAAAGGCCGAAGCGGCTGAAAACATGATAGCATCTCAACGTTGTTGGGCAAATGTCCCAAAACGTTGCGGCGAGCCTTGCAAGATGCTGGGATGATTAGCGACAACATCGAGATGTCGTGACAATTTCTATATATACCTCCTTACCATTTTAGGATAAATGTGTGTTGAATTTAGCAGCTACTTCAAGACAACCTTTTTTCTTTCCATTTTGATCCTGTTTTAGTTTAGAATCAGGATAGATTAGATGTTTGTTTATGTATTAATGGACGCTTTACTCGAGTCTACCGACTTGGCTAAGCGAGAACACCGATTCGGAGGCAAGCATTGGGGTTTTTAATGCCATGAGGTTCGTTTATTAATGAAAACTCTGGTTTCTTGTTAATTTTATCCATGGTCCCCTTTAGATTTAATCCTTAAGCATGCTCATATGGAGATTGAAACTCTATGCAGGTTAGACTTGCTTATATTGGGGTGTATGCCCTAAACTCATGTTGTTTGTAGTATTTGATGAATATGAATAAAAGTTATTTTTCCATCAAACCTCGTATCTCGCATTTCAAACTTAATCCAATAAACTAAGTTCGAGGGTCATACATATAGATGAGATCTTGAACGGTGTGTAGTGGACACACAGGTAGGATCACGTTCGAGTAAATGACCCGAATGATCTATAGTATATGGATAGGGTTGGGAACCTCATTCTTGTAACACTATGGATGTGGCCCACTTTGTATTTGATACAAACGAGGGGATCCAACTCGTTCATGTAGTTGACATGCGAGTGGTGGCAACCTGTGCAATGAGATTGTACAACACCAGACCGTAAATTATTAGACCAACTGGTGAGACCGTTAACAACATAGGACTAATAAATTCACAGATGGCCATTAGTGACTCGACCTTAATCCTGAGCGAGTTACAAACTTCTATCTGTGGGGGGATGTCCTTAGACTAGTACGGGTGAGAGTGCGCTTGAGTCGCCACTCAATAAGTCTATCTTCTCAAGGGCAGAACCACGTGGGTAGCTGGGAACTTAACTTCGCAAGATGGAATTCACTAGTTCTCGTGCTAGGAAAACTAGATGGGTTGTTGACTCCAGGGCTTGAACAACGGGGCCCCATCCTCTCACTGGCTCGAGAGGGGCGTTGTTTATGGTAGGACCATAAACAGGTTGTTCATTAGAGGAAAAGTGGTACTTCAGGTGCAAGAGGTAGGCAGAGGGGTGAAACGGTAATCTGACCCAGCTGTGACTATGAACAATCTGTGAAGGGTTGTCTCATGGGCATTGGTTATATCAATGGGCACAACTTGTCCTATAGTGTGGAGAGTGCAGCTACAGGTCTATAGTGAAGTGACCCCGTAGTTAATGAATGTTGATTAACGGGATCAAAGAGTTTTGTCAGTTAATCTCGGATCATTGGATCTCATGATCTGTAGGTTCATTAGGTCACTCGGTTGGCTCAATTTTGGAATTAATGAGGGTATAAAGTTTGGAGTAAATTTAAAGTGTTCAAATTTACATGAAGGGTATTTATGCAAATTATATGAGATATAATTGATATAATATAGTTTGATGTGAATGAGATTCATCTTAAACTATATTATTGCCTAATTATGGAATTATGGCATAGTTGGAGAAATTAATTTGAGAGATGTGAAAAATTGAATGTGATTGAATTTAATCCCACATTATGAAAATATGATTTGTATAATAAGGTATGTGATACCTTATACTATCTGATTATGCAAATATGATTTATATATTATATAATATGTGTTTAAGTGGAATAATGGGTTGAGAATTTCTCTCCACACCTCCCACTATATAAGAATGCTTGGAGAAGCATTCTTGATGTCACTTTACCACTTTTGGATTTCAACTCCAAAAGCTCTCTCAAGCTCTCTCTACTCTCCAAACCTTCCTTCACCAAAAAGGGATCCCACCATCCTCCCCCATCCACCAAAGAATAATCGAGTAGCCTCGTGGAGATGTCCAAGTTCATGAATTTGAGATCGCGGGATCGAGAGTTCGTAGAGATTGTTAAGATCATGGTGAATACGAGAGAAAGAAAACAAGAAGAAAGTGTTCTTCAAAGGTATGTTGCTGTCAATTTCTCCTTCTCCCAATGCTTAATCTAGAATACAAGAGTTGTATGTTTAATTTTAAGTAGATCTTTAGTAACACAACGGAGCATCACGATTCACGTCGCTTCTGCTGCAAGATTCAATTCCATCAATTGGTTTCAGAGTCGATCTTTGCTTACCATTGCGTTCTGTAATTTACTTAAAATTAAGTGTGTATTTACTGTTCATGAGATGAATGTTAAGGTTTGGAAATTGAATGTTTCCTTTTTTTGCACTTAGATTTGATTTAAAATTTCGTTGAAAAGTTCAATGTAAAGGCCCGTTGTTTTAGGCATTTTTGTTGTAAATCAAGTCTCTATAGTCCGTGTAATTTGTGGCAAGGAGTTGTTGCGAAGAACGTAGCAAAAATGAGCCAAGAATAGAAGACGTTTTGTTTTGTACAAAGCACGTGAGACATCGGTGTTGCAGTCAAGGCCTACTACAAGCGCAAAGTTGAGACGCTAGGTGCAACGTCTCAATGCCGCACGTGTTACATTGCGAGGTGTGCGATCGCTAGAACAATGTTAAGACACTGGCAACGACGTCTCAACGTCGTGCAAAGTGGAGGTTGGCATGCGGTTGGCACAGCGTCTCAACGTCGCCCACATCGTCTCAACGTCGTGCGTAGTGGGCAACATGGACGCACGAATTTGCTGGAAAATCTGCGACTGGCTTCGTGGAGCAGTTTTTTTTACCGAAAATGATGTACTTTATATTTATTTTTTGTTATATTATTAATTAATATTAGTTATAATTAATATATATGATATATTGATTGTAATTAATTTAATTAGTGGTTTTAGGGGTCCCAAAAATGGTTAAATTTCCTATTTTAATTATGCAATTGTTATATGAAATTTATATGCATAATGTATGCCATAAAGATTTAAAATCCCACCTTAGGTTAAGCATATTCATGCATCATTTTATATTATAAGAGTTATAATATATAGTTATGCATGTTTTAATTAATATAAGTGTTATATTAATTAATAATAAAGCATTGACATGCATTTATTCATGTAATAAATATGTTATATAATTTATTATTCATTTGATGAATGATCAAGTACTATAACATACAAATGCATGTAACCTAAGTTAATTAATTAGTTTTAAATTGTTTAGAACCTGAATTAATTAGACTTAGATTTCTAATTCTAATTAGATTCGAATTAGGAATCCAATATAGTTTTTTAATGGTGATTAATAGTAACTCTGTCTAAGGAAGGTTCTGTCTAAGGATGGGGTATTTAAGCTAACAGTAACAGAACACCCCTACCTGGAAACCGAATTGGGAGTGAATTTGATCTTGGAGATTCATAAATTATCTTTCGTGAGTGGCGCTTATTAAGAGTTAATAAATTAAACTCACATAGACCTAAGTTTAATAAGGAGTTATAAACTTAGGTTTATCCAATATAAATTTTATATTGGTAGAGTTAGGTAAATATGTCGGTTTATCTAGGTCAATCCCATTAACTAAAGTGCTTAATGTGAGGAGATAAAGTGTACATGATACATTGAATTTCAACCTACAATTCTCCTTAAAGTTTATACACTGAGATCCATACTCAGCCTCGTGGCACAAATAGGAGCTTCTCCTTTCGGATGGTGTTTGTATAATTCAATATTTAAGGTGGATGGAGAGACTACTTATAGTGAGTGGGAGTGAGAATCGTGTCAACGAGCCCACGGTCCCTTCTATCGATTCACACCGTGGGACACCTACGATCCGCCTGCTAGTTTGTCCTTGACCAGACAATCCCTTCGGAGGGTCTGATCATGAGGGTCAAAACACCGTGAATATCCGAAAGGGATAGGGTTGCCTTAGTTTACCTTTCAACTTAGTTCTCCCTTCGGCGGATTTTGTTGGATGAAAACTCTGGAATCTAAAGATAGAGGGTTACACTAATGGGAATCATTAAGAGTTAATGAGTCCGGACCGAAAAAATGGTAACTAAATGCCTATAGGAATAAGAGTTATTTTGGAATTAGGGTCTGGTCGAGATATCCTCATCCCAGAGGAGTGACTTTGTCTACCCTTCGGTGGCGAGCATTCTAAACCTTCGAGGTATCATTACAATTTTAAATAACCTCGGATTATAGATTAATTTTGCTAAAACCTTATTGGATTTTACAAAAGTTTTTGTGAGAAACTAATATAAGGATTTTTATTATTTCAGCAAAAATGTCGAGTTCGAAAATCGCCCTATTAGCCTCAGATAAGTTAACCAGTGACAACTATCAAACATGGAAGAACAATATAATCATAATTTTGATTACTAACGACCTTAAGTTTGTGCTCCCTGAGGAGTGTCCTCAGGTGCTGGGCTCGACCATGACACGAAATGTTCGTGACGCGTACGATAGGTGGACCAAGGCCAATGAAATTGCCAAAGTCTATATCTTAGCCAAATTATCTTAAATTTTGGCTAAAAAAAACAAGAGCATGGTCACCGCCAAGGAGATCATGGATTCACTACAGGAAATGTTTGGACAATAGTCCTTTCAGGTCTAGCACGATACTCTCAAGCACATCTTCAACGCACGGATGAAAGAGGGAACGTCTGTCCAGGAACATGTTCTCAACAAGATGGTCCATTTTGATCTGGCAGAGATGAATAGTGCTTCTATTGAAGAGTGGAGTCAGGTAAGCTTTGAAGGGAATGAAAATCCCGCAGCAGAAAACGACATGAAACGTCGTGGTTTTTGTTATGCTATTTCTTTCTTAAAATTGAATTAAACTACTTTAATCCTAGGCTAAACATACTGAATTGAAAGAGAAAACAGTAGCTAAAGTTACTTACTTATTAAAGAACTTTTCTTCATTGTTTTCTCCTCTGATCACGAACTCTTTCGTTCCAACGATCTCTACAATTACGATCCTCGAACCAAGAAACAGTGACACTTCCAAAGAGTCTTCTTGGTTGTTCTTGATCGGTTTAGGGAATGTTGTGGGACTCCATTTGATTTTTCGGGTATAGAAAATTTGGCAGAGAGAATAGAGAGAGAGCTCTTTGTTCTTGGAAGAGCAAATCCAAAAAATGAACTAATTTCCCACCAAAGCCTTCTCACCAAGCCTTTAAATAATGGTGAGAGATGAAGTTGTAATCTCCACCAAATAACCATTTTACCACAACCTTATAATATGCAAATCATATTTGCATATTACATATAATAAGATATCTCATACCTTATTATAGAAATTTCATTTGTATAGTTGTGGAATTAAAATTGAATCACATTCAATTTAATTTCTCTCATTTCAATTTCTCCAATTACCACTAATTAACCAATAAGGCTAACCTATAGTTTATTATGAATCTCATTCACATCAAACTATATATAATGTCAACTATATCACATATAAATGACATAACTACCCAATTAATGAATTCGAACACTTCAAATTCACACCTGAAAGGAATGAAACTCCCGTGGCGGAAAACGAAATGAAACGTTGTGGTTTTCGTTATGGAACTGATTTCTTAAAATTGAATTTAACACTTAAATCCTAGGATAAACATGTTAAATTTTGAAGAAGCAAACACAAAGTAATGACACTTGTTGAACAACTCTTCTTCGATTTTTCCTTCTTTGATCACTAACTCCTTTCGTTCCAACGATCTCTACACACGATCATCGAACCGAGCAACTGGGACACCTCCGAAAAATCTTCTCGGTTGTTCTCGGTCAGTTGAGGGAGAGTTGTGGGACTCCCTTCGATTTTTGGGTGAGGAGAATTGTAGAGAGAATCTTGAAAGAGGAGAGAGCTCTTGGAAGATAAAATTCTAAAAATGAGCAATTGTCTTACCAAAGGCTTATTGCAAAGCCTTTATATAATGGTGAGAGATGGAGTTGAAATCTCCACCAAATCACCATTTTACTGTTGGGATGTTTGTCCTAATCTCGTTCTGTTTGTAAATTTACATTACAAATTAATAAAGGTTATTTATTTCATCATTTTGTGTCTCGCATTTATTACAAACTTTGTCCAATAAACTAAGCTCCAGGGTCATTGAATATATGAGAGAACTAGAACTTGAACGGTGTGTAGTGGACACATAGGGAGGATCACGTTCGAGTAAATGACCCGAACGGTCTACAGTATATGGATGGGGTTGGAGACCTAATCCTAGGTACGTTGTGGATGCGACCCGCTTTGTATCAGATACAAACGAGGTGATCTAACTTATTCATGTGGTTGACATACGAGTGGGGGCATCCTGCACAATGAGATTGTACAAGATCGGACTGGGAATTATTAGACCTACTGATTTAACACCATTAGAAGTATGGACTAATAACTTCGTAGATGACCATTATTGACTCGACCTGAATCCTGAGTGTGTTACGGACTCCTGTCTGCGGGGGTCTATCCTTTAGTACGGGTGAGAAGGTCACAGTTACTCGCCCAATATGCCTATCTTCTCAGGGACACGACCAAGTAGGGAGCTGGGAACTTAACTACGCGGGATGGAATTCACTTGTTCCCGCATTTGGGAAAATTAGAGGGGTTGTTCCCTTAAATGTTGTCTCCAGGGCTTGGACAACGGGCACCCACCTTCTCACTGGCACGAGAGGGTTTTTGTATATGGTTGGACCATTACAACTTTGTTGTTCATTAGAGGAGTAGTGGGGACTTAAGGAGCAAGAAGTAGACACAGGGGTAAAACGGTAATTTGACCCAGCAGTGTCTACGAACAACCTGTGAAGGGTTGACTCATGGGTATTGGTTATATGTTTGGACACAACTTGACTTACACTTACGGGAGTGCAACAACGAGCTTTAGTGGAGTGTTACCGTAGCTAATGAATGTTGATTAATCGGATCAAAGAGTGTGATAGGTTTATCTCGGATCATTGGAGCTCGTCACTGTAGGTCCATAAGGTCCCTCAGTTGGCTCAAACTGGATTAAAAGAAGGTTTACAATATTGGTGTGAATTTGAAGTGTTCAAGTTCACTAAAGGGTATTTATGTCATTTATATGAGATATGAATGATATATTATATAGTTTAATGTGAATGAGATTCATAATAAACTATAGGTTAGCCTAATTGTTGAATTAGGGCTAATTTGGAGAAATTAGATTGAGAGATGTTAAATTGGATGTGATTCAATTTAAAAATCAACAGTAATGCAAATGTGATTTGTATGATGAGATATGAGATATCTTATAATATGTGGTTATGCAAATATGATTTGTATAACCTATAGTTGTGGTAAAATGGTAAATAGGTAGAGATTTCAACTCCACCTATCACCATTATATAAACCCCTTTTGCAAGAAGGGTTGATGATCTTATGCTAATTTTTAGAATTCTCACAAAAAAGAAGAATTCTCCTTTCAATCAAATCTCTCTCAAAATTCTCCTCCCTAAACCAAAATAGAAGGATCCCACAATCCTCCTTCTTCCAAAAGTAGAACAACCGTGTAACCTTGTGGAGGTGTTCGATCGGTGTTCGAGTGAAGAGTACAAGATCCTTAAGATCGAGGAGAGCACGAAGAGTTCGTGAACGGAAAGGAAACTTTGAAGATTGCCTTCAACAAGTAAGTTCCATAAACTTGTTGTTTTTCCTTTCTTAGAATGTATGTTTAGCCTTAACTATATGATAGTTTAGTTTTAATGAAAATGAGTTGCACAACAACACCACGACGATTCGATCGTCTTCCGCTGCGTTGGGACTCTAATTCCCTTCAATTGGTATAAGAGCCAATCGTTTGCTTCTTGTTGTGCACTTAATTTTCTTAAAATTAGGTGGGTTTAAGCTTTGATTCATGAGATGAATGTTAGTTTGCGAAATGGATGTTTTCGATTTTGGCACTGTTTTTAGATTTACATTTATGTTGATATGATCGATGTAAGTGCCCGTGTTTATGGGCATTTTTAATGTGAATCGAGTCTGTAAGTCTGTGTCGTTCGTGGCATGAGATGTTGTGAAGAAATCGGAGCGGAAATGAGCGAGAAACGACGAAGAACAACTAGAGGTGCTTGTTGTTCTGTCGACAGCGTTGAGACGTCGTTCATTGGCGTCTCAACGCTGCAATTGCGGGCGGAGGCCTGGCTGCTAGGCGTAGCATTGCAACGCCGAGGCGTGGAGCGCGTGGGACGCAACGCTGAGCACTGCAGCGTTGCAATGCTGCCCACAACGTTTCAACGCTACATGCGTTGAGGGCGGTTCCAGCGCCTAGTTTGGGAGAAACGTGGGGCATGAAGCATTGTTGCTACGTGGGCAGTTGTTGAACGTGTTTTTTATTCATTTTAATTGTTAATTGTATTTATATTATTTTATTTATTTTATTTTATTAAATAATGTTAATATAAATGTTATATTAATGTTATTTAATTAAATAATTGCCCCTAAGTGCCAAAATCGGTCTATTTTTGCTATTTAATTATTTTTATGCATAGGATGTATGATTTAATTAAATTCTATGTGCATAATGTATGTCATATAGATTTAAAATCTCATCTTAGGTTAAACATTTTCATGCATCATTTATATTATAAGTGTTATAATATATAGTTTGCATGATAGGTTATATTATAAGTTTTATAATATAATTAAATGCATGTTTTAATTTAATTAAATATAAGTGTTATATTTTTTTTTAGATTAAAAGTATGCTCATGCATTTAATTTTATGTGATGAATTATTTTGTTATAGTCTATAGTTATTCATGTGATGAATGATCAAGCACTATAACATAGAAATGTATGTAACCTATGTTAATTATTAGTTTTAAAATGTTTAGAACTTGAACAATTAGACTTAGGTTTTCTAGTTCTAATAAGATTAGAATTAGAAAATCAAAATGTAATATTTGAATGGTGACTGATTAGTAACTCTGTCTAAGGAAGGTTTTGTCTAAGGTTGGGGTATTTAAGTTGACACTTGCGGAACACCCCTACCTGGAAACCGACCTGAGAGTGAATTCGGTCCGGAGATTCTTAGATTATATTTTTCGTGAGTGTCGTTAATTAAAAGTTGATTAATTTACTCACATAGACCTAAGTAATAATGTGATTATAAACTTAGGCCTAATACAATATAAGAGTTATATTGGTACACTTAGGTTAAATTTAGTCGATGTATCTAGGTCAATCCCGAAAATTATAAAGTGTTGGGTGGGAGGAAATAAAGTGTATAAGATACATTTAATTTTCTGACCACAAATATCCGTTAAGTTCGCACCGTGATATCCATACTCAGCCTCGTGGCGCAAATGGGGCGTCCCCCTTCGAATGGTACTTGTATGGATCAATATCAACGTGGATGGAGAGAGTATTTATAGTGAGTGGGAGAGAGACTTGTGAAAATGGGACCCATAGTCTCTTCTTTCAATTCACACCGTGAGACCCCAATGATCCGCCTGCTAGTTTGGTCTGGACCAGAAAATCCCTTCGGAGGGCCTTGATCATGGGAGTCGGAATACCATGAATTTCCGAAAGGGATACAGTTTCCTTGTTAGTTTTCCTTCGTGGTTCACCCTTCGGTGGCTATTGTTTGGACGAATACTTCGAAACTTAAAGATTGAGGGTTAATGAATTCGACGAAATAATTGTAACTGGACGCCTAATAGAATAAGAGTTATTCTGGGATTAGGGACTGGTCGAGAAAGTCTCGTCCTAAAGGGGAAGTGTTTCTGTTCACCCTTCGGTGGTGGTCATTCTAAACCTTTAGGATATTATTGCAAATTTTAAATGACCTAGGGTTCATAGGATTAATTTTTACTAAAACTTGATTGGACTTTAAAAAGTTTTTTTGCGAGACTGACACAAAATTTTAATTTGATTTTTCAGCAAAATGTCTAGCTCAATTATCGCTTTACTCGCTTTCGATAAGTTAGTGGGAGATAACTTCCAAACGTGGAAGAACAATATCAACACGATTCTTGTAACCGACAACCTGAAGTTCGTGCTAACTGAGGAGTGTCCTTAGTTGCCGACCTCTACTGCATCATGAAGTTTTCGTGATGCATACGATCGATGGATCAGGGGCAATGAAAAGGCCAAGGTCTATATCATTGCCAGCTTATCTGAAGTCTTGGCAAAGAAGCACGAGTTGATGATCACCGCTAAGGAGACCATGGAGTCGTTGCAGGATATGTTTTGACAACAGTCCTTTCAGGTCAGGCACGATTCGCTCAAACACGTCTTCAACGCACGGATGAAAAAAGGGGCGTGTGTCCGTGAACATGTTCTGGACATGATGGACTTTAATCTAGTGGAAATGAGCGGGCATTGGTTATATCAGTAGACACATCTTATCTTACACTGACGGGAGTGCAGCTACGGGCTTTATTAGAGTGTTACCGTAGCTAATGAATATTGATTTACCCGGTCAAAGAGTTTTATAGGTTAATCTCGGATCATTGGGGCTCGTCACTGTAGGTCCATAAGGTCCCTCGGTTGGCTCAAACTGGATTAAAAGAAGGTTTACTTTTTTGGTGTGAATTGAAGTGGTCAAATTCACCATAGGGTATTTATGTCATTTATATGAGATATGAATGATATAATATATAGTTTAATGTGAATGAGATTCACAATAAACTATAGGTTAGCCTAATTGTTGAATTAGGGCTAATTTGGAGAAATTAGATTGAGAGATATTAAATTGGATGTGAATCAATTTAAAAATCCACAATAATGCAAATGTGATTTATAAAATGAGATATGAGATATCTTATAATATGTGGTTATGCAAATATGATTTGCATAACCTATGGTTGTGGTAAAATGGTAAACAGGTGGAGATTTCAACTCCACCTATCACCATTATATAAACCCCTTTGCAAGAAGGGTTCATTAAGCATATTCTCATTTTTGGAATTCTCACGAAAAGAAGAATTCACTTCTCTCCCAAACTCTCTCATCTTCTCCTTCCAAAATCAAAAGGAAGGATCCCACAATCCTCCTTCTTCCAAAAGCAGAACAATCGTGTAACATAGTGGAGGTGTCCGGTCGGTGTTCGTGTGATGAGTACGAGATCGTTGAGATCGAGGAGAGCACGAAGAGTTCGTGAACGGAAAGGATTCTTGAAGACGGTCTTCAACAAGTAAGTACAACCATGAACTTGCTGTTTTTTCCTTTCTTAGAAAGCATGTTTAGCCTATTCTATATGATAGTTAATTTTAACGTAATTGAGTTGCACAACAATACCACGATGATTCAATCGTCTTCCGCTGTGCTGGGACTTTAATTCCCTTCACCCTCTAGTTTCCCTAATTCGAGAAAGAGTGAATTTCATCTCGCGTAGTCAAGTTCCCAACTCCCCACGTGGTCCTGTCCCTGAGAATATAGGCATATTTGGTGAGTAACTGTGACCACACTCATCCGTACTAGTCAAAGGATACACCCCCACAGATAAGAGTCCGTAACACGCTCAGGATTAAGGTCGAGTCAATAATGTTCATCTACGAAATTATTAGTCCTAAACTGTTAACGGTGTTATATCAGTAAGTCTAATTATTTACAGTCTGGTCTTATACAATCTCATTGCAAAGGATGCCCTCACTCGCATGTCAACAACATGAACGAGCTGGATCACCTCGTTTATATCTAATACAAAGCGGGTCGCATCCACAGCGTATCAAGAATTAGGTCTCCAACCCTATCCGTATACTATAGACCGTTCGGGTCATTCACTCGAACGTGATCCTCCCTGTGTGTCCACTACACACCGTTCAAGTTATAGTTCTCTCATAATTCAATGACCTTGGAGCTTAGTTTATTGGATAAAGTTTATAAACATGTGAGACACAAATTGGTGAAAAAATAACTCTTATTTATTTCAATTAAGAATATTACAAACTTACACGAGATTAGGACATACATCCCAACAAACTCCCACTTGAACTAATCTAGTGGAGTACAATATACATTTCTCAAATGTAAGTAATGATACAATAAACTAGGAAATTGAATACTCTTTACAATACTCCCACTTGCCCTAGTTAGGAACCTCAGACACCTTAGCCGTGTGGGCCTTTGTAAATGGATTAGCAACGTTGTGCTTCGATGCTATCTGTGTGACTGTCACGCCTCTGCGATGCACAATCTCCCGTATCAGGTGAAACTTCCGTTCAATTTGCTTGCCCCTCTTATGACTCTGAGGTTCTCTCCAGTTGTCTACTGCACCACTGTCGTCACAAAACAGGGTAATTGACAAGTTCATATTTGGAACAACTTCCAAATTGAACATGAACTTCCTTAGCCAAACAACTTCCTTTGCAACTTCATAAGCCGCAACATATTCGACTTCCATCGTGGAATCTGCGATGCATCTCTGCTTGACGCTACACCACACTACAGCTCCTCCGTTCATAATGAAAATTAGAGTTTGTGTATTTCCTAGAATCCTTATCGGTCTGAAAATAAGAGTTTGTGTATTCTGTAAGGATTAAATCCCAACTTCCTTACACAAGGTTGTCGTTCCTCGTTCTCCTAAGATATTTGAGGATTGCCTTTATGGTTGTCCAGTGATCTAATCCTGGATTGGATTGATACCTACGGACAATCCCAACTGCATAATAGGTGTCGGGCCTAGTACACAACATGGCATACATGAGGCTCCCTACAGCTGAAGCATAGGGGATTCGTCTCATATGTTCAACTTCTTAAGGTGTCTTAGGACATTGATCATTAGACAGGTGAACCCCATGCCTGAAAGGCAGCAAACCCTTCTTGGAGTTCTGCATCTTATATATAGACAACATCTTGTCAATATATGATGCTTGAGACATGGCTAACGTTTTGTTCTTCTGGTTCTGAACTATCAGGATACCTAGAACAAACTGAGCTTCTCCCAAATCTTTTATTTGGAATTTTGAAGCCAACCATTTCTTCATGTCGGTAAGAAATCTTACCTCATTCCCAATGAGCAAGATATCATCCACATACAATATCAGAAATGCGACAGTGTTGTTGATGATTTTCTTTTAAATACAAGGCTCGTCAACATTCTGATCAAACCCGTAAAATTTGATCGCCTCATCAAACCTTATATTGCCAGACCTCGAGGCTTGTTTCAATCTATAAATAGACCTTTGAAGCCGACAAACCTTTTGCTCTTAGCCTTGGGCAATGAACCCCTTGGGTTAGTCCATGTAGATGGTCTCATAAAGATTGTCATTATGAAAGGCTGTCTTGACATCCATCTGTCATACTTCATAGTCATAATATGCGGCAATGGCCAAAAGGATCCTGATAGAATTTACCATGGCAACATGAGAAAAGGTTTCCTCATAGTCAACCCTTTCAACCTGGGTAAACCTATTTGCCACTAGTTTGGCTTTGAAGGTCCGCACCTTCCCATATATGCCACGTTTACGCTTGTAAATCAACTTGCAACCAATAGGCTTGACCCCATCTGATTGGTCCACAAGCTCCCAGACGGAATTGAAGTACATAGACTTCATTTCCTAGTCCATAGCTTTAATCAATTCGTCTTTGTCAACGTCTGCCATTGTCTGATCATAGGTCAATGGATCCTCGCAGTCATCATCAGGGGTGACGACTTGGGTTTCAGCTAAACCCATGTAACGTTCAGGTTGTCTCACAATCCTCCCACTACGTCAAGGCATTCTAAACTCTTGATAACGGACTTGACTAGATGAGCTAGGATCAACAACACTTGTTGACGTACTATCCTCATCAGCAACTCTTGCTGATGTACTGCCCATTTCGTTTAACACAATCTTACTCCTTGGAAAGTGATCCATGATGTGGTCTTCCTCAAGGAAAGTAGCGTTTTTCGACACAAGCACCCTATTTTCCTTAGACAAACCACCCCTAGTCTCTTTCGGGTAACCTACAAAGAGGCACAACTTTGAATGAGGTTCCAACTTCTTCAGGTTTAACACCAACACATGGGTCGGGCATCCCCAAATCAAGAAATGGTGTAAACTGCCTTTACGTCCATTTCAGAGTTCGAAAGATGTTTCTGAAACACTTTTCGACAGAACGTTGTTAAAAATATAAACCACAGATTCCACTGCATAATCCCAAAAAGAATCAGGGAGACGAGTATAACTCATCATCAACCAAACCATGCCCAACAAGGTTCTATTTCTCCTTTTCGATGCACCATTTTGCTGTGGCATACCAGGTGCTAAGAGTTGGGACGTAATTCCATGTTCTATCATATAGTCCTGGAATTCAGTGTCCATATACTCTCCACCTCGATTCGATCGAAGTGTTTTAATCGTTTTACCTAACAGCTTATCAACCTTAGTCTTGTACTCCTTGAACTTTTCAAAAGTTTCAGCCTTCCTATGCAATAGGTAAATGTACCCATACCTTGAATAGTCATCTATGAAAGATACAAGGTATTCATAACCTCCTCGTGCTTTAACACTCATCGGACCACAAAGGTCTTAATGTATAAGCTCAAGAGGATATTTGGCTCTATATCATTTTCCACTTAAAGGACGTTTGGTCATTTTGCCTTCAAGGCATGACTCACAAACCGCTAAAGAGTTTTCTTCCATCTCGCTTAGAAGTCCACTCTTCACTAGTCTCTCAATCCTATTGAGATTTATGTGGCCTAACCTTAGATGCCAAAGATGGGCATTTTCTTTTGGAGAAACTTTTATTCTTTTAGTTCGTGTTTCAACCGTTTTAAAGAATTTAGTATTCAAAACTCTTTTGGCAGATTAGGTTTTAAATCGTACAGATTACTCTCAAGTGAAGCAGAACATAACAAGTTTCCATTATGGGAAATAAACGATTTATTGTCAAATGAAACGGAAATACATTGTTCTAATAGGCAGGAAATAGAAACTAGGTTTCTAATAAACCCTAGTACTATATACATATTTTATAATAAAATGTAATTCCGGCCAAAATACAACTTCACCGTGCCGACAGCTGCAGTAGAGAAAACCTCCTCGGATCCAACCCGTAGCGTTATCTCACCCTCTTGCAGCTGCTGCTAGGAACTAATTCTCTGAAAAGAAGAATAAACATGGTTAGTGGCGCTTGAATCCAGTATCAAGACAAAGTCAATACTCTCCACTAAACATGTTTATGTAACCAGTAAATCACATTTACCTTCTTTCTTCCTATCGGCAAGGAACTTGGGACAGTTTCTCTTCCAATGACCATCCCCGTTGCAGTGGAAACACCTTCCTTTCTCCGCAACTTCTGTTACCTTTTTGCCCTTTTGGGCGGCAGCGCAGTCAGCTTTACCCTTTCTCAATTTCTTCTTCTTCCCTTTCGGGCCTAAAGAACCTGCAGACTTAGTCTCAGAGGTCGAACCCTTGTGATAGGACCTATAGGCAACATTTGTCTCATCCTCCGGTCCCCTGACTCGCATCAAGGACTGGAAGTTCTTCAGTTCATTGAGTTAGGAGATTAGAGTGTAGCTAATTTTATTCATAACAACATTACTACGAAGGTGTAGGAAACTCTTCGGAAGAGTGTCCATGATAAAGCAACTCTTCGGAAGAGTGTCCATGATAAAGCTTACCTGGCTCGACTCGTCGATCGGAGTCCCGTTCATCTCTATCAGGTTAAAGTGGGTTATCATTCCAAAATGTTCACGGATAGACGCCCCCTCCTTTATCCTTGCATGATGACGTGTTTGAGGGAATCGTGGGGGACATGAAAGGACTGTGGAAGTTCTGCAGTTCATTGAGTAAGGAGGCCAGAGTGTAGCTAATTTTGTTTGTAACAACAATGCTGCGAAAGTGCAGGAAACTCTTCGGAAGAGTCTCCATGATAAAGCTGACCTTGCTCGACTCGTCGATCGGAGCCCTGTTCATCTCTGTCAGGTTAATATGGGTCATCATGTCCAAAACATGTTCACGGACAGACGTCCCCTCCTTCATCCTTGCATTGAAGACGTGTTTGAGGGAATCGTGGCGGACCTGAAAGGACGTTGTCCAAACATGTCCTGCAGTGATTCCATGTTCTCCTTAGCGGTTATCATCACCTCATGCTTCTTTGCCAAGACTTTAGATAAGCTGACAATTATGTAAACCTTGGCCTTTTCATTAGCCCTGATTCACCGATCGTACGCATAACGAACACTTTGTGATGTGGTCCAGCCTGGCCCCTGAGGACACTCCTCAGTGAGCACGAACTTAAGGTCGCTAGTTACTAAAATTGTGTTGATATTGTTTTTCCACGTTTGAAAATTGTCGCCTACTAATTTGTCTGAAGCTAAAAGGGTGATTATTGAACTAGACATGTTTGCTGAAGTAAGAAAAACGTTGAATTAGTCTCGCAAGAAACTTTGAAAAATCCAATCAGGTTTTAGCAAATTTTTATCCTACGATCCCAAGGTCATTTTAAAAATTACAATGATACCCCAAAGGTATAGAATGACCGCCACCGAAAGGTAGACAGAAACACTCCTCCTCTAGGATGAGGCTTTCTCGACCAGACTCTAATACAAGAATAACTCTTATTCCATTAGACATCTAGCTACCATTATTCGGTCTGAATCTATTAACTCTTAACGAATCCTGTGAGTGTCACCCTTTATCTTTAAATTTCCAAGTATCCGTCCAAACAATAGCCACCGAAGGAAAACCATCAAAGAAATCTTATCCCTTTCGGGAATTCACGGTGTTCCAACTCCCATGATCAAGGCCCTCCGAAGGGATTGTCTGGTTCAGGCCAAACTAGCAGGTAAATCATGGGCGTCTCACGGTGTGAATCGATAAAAGAGACCATGAGTCCTGTTTTCACGAATCCCGCTCCCACTCACTATAAGTACTCTCTTCATTCACATTGATATTGACCCATACAAATACCATCCGAAGGGGGACGCTCCCATGTGAACATAACAGAGATTTGTGGATGGAAAATTAAATGTATCTCATACACTTTATTTCCTCCCACTCACCACTTGAAGTTAATCGGGATTGACATAGATAAATCGGCTAATATTTATCTAAGTCTACCAATATAACACATATATTGGATTAACCGAAGTCTATAGTCACATTATTAACATAGGTCTATGTGAGTGATTTAATCAACTTTTAATTAAACACCACTCACGAGAATATAACTTATGAATCTCCGGACCAAATTCACTCCAAGGTCGGCTCCCAGGTAGGGGTGTTCCGCAAAGCGTCAGCTTAAATACCACAACCTTAGACAGACCCTTCCTTAGACAGAGTTACTAATTAGTCACCATTCATAAGTCATATAGATTTCCTAATTCTAATCTTATTAGAACTAGATAACCTAAGTCTAATTATTCAAGTTCTAAACCATTTAAAACTAATAATTAACTTAGGTTACATGCATTGGTATATTATAATGCTTGATCATTCATCACATGAATAATAAAGAATATAATATGCATACATCAAATGTATGAATGCATGTCAATGCTTTTAATCTAAGAAATATAACACTTATATTAATTAAATTAAAAACATACATTATATTCTAACACTTATAATATAATCATATCATGCATACTATATATTATAACTCTTATAATATAAATATGATGCATGAAATGTTTAACCTAAGGTGAGATTTTAATCTGTATGATATACATTATGCACATAGAAAATATAAATCATACAAAAATTGAATAATTTAATAAAACCATAATATTGGATCGGTTTTGGCATCCGAGAGGCATTAATTTAATTAATTAACATAAATATAACACTTATATTAATATTAATTAATAAAGTCAATTAATAAATACATTTTACAAAATAAAATAAATTAAAATTAAAAAAATCATGTTCCAAAACGAAATTAACTTCCCAATGAAGCCACTCCCACACGAAAACCTCGCTAGAACTGCACACTATCGATGCAGCGTTGCAACGCGATGGCCAGCATTGCACCGCTGCACTTCCAACCGCCTTGGCAGAGTGTGTAGCGCCCACAGCGTTGCAACGTCGCGCCTGGCGTCAAAACGTTGTGCCTGCAACGTGTCTTGTTACGCACGGACGACGTTGAGATGCCGAAGAACATCGTCTCAACGCCATCGATTGTACACCAAACTCCTATGCTGTGCTTCACCATTTTTCA
Source organism: Trichosanthes cucumerina (assembly GCA_036507285.1). NCBI lineage: Eukaryota > Viridiplantae > Streptophyta > Magnoliopsida > Cucurbitales > Cucurbitaceae > Trichosanthes > Trichosanthes cucumerina. The sequence goes on from CM071838.1 coordinate 58,776,536, forward strand.
CCCGTTTCCGCTCCGTTTTCTTCACAACAACTGTTGCCACGAATGACACTGACTTACAGACTCGATTTACATGAAATTTTGCCTAAAACACCAGGCCCTTACATTGATCACATTAACGAAAATATAAATCTAATTAAAAGTGCCAAAACCGAAACATCCAACATGAAACCATCAATTCATCTCATGAATTAAAGCATACCCACCTAATTTTAAGAAATATAGAATGCACAACGAAATAGCCAACGATTGGCTCTGATACAGATTGAAGGGAATGAAACTACCGAAGCAGAAAACAACATGAAACGTCGTGGCTTTCGTTGTGGAACTGATTTCTTAAAATTTAATTTAACACTTAAATCCTAGGCTAAACATGCAAAATTTTGAAGAAGAAAATAGAAAGTAAAGACACTTAGTTGTTGAAGAACTCTTCTTCGATATTTCCTTCTCTGATCATGGACTCCTTTCATTCCAACGATCTTTACACAGGATCCTCGAACCGAGCAACAAGGACACATTCGAAAGATCTTCTCGGTTGTTCTAGGTCGGTTGAGGGAGAGTTGTGGGACTCCCTCTGGTTTTTGGGTGAGGAGAATTGTAGAGAGAATCTTGAGAGAGGAGAGAGCTCTTGGAAGATGAAATTCAAAAAATGAGCAATTGTCTTACAAAAGGCTTCTTGCAAAGCCTTTATATAATGGTGAGAGATGGAGTTGAAATCTCCACCAAATCACCATTTTACAAAAACCTTATAATATGCAAATTATATTTGCATATTACATATAATAAGGTATCTCATACCTTATTATACAAATCTCATTTGTATAATTGTGGAATTTTAAATTGAATCACATTCAATTTAATTTCTCTCAATTCAATTTCTCCAAATTAACACTAATTAATCAATTAGGCTAATCTATAGTTTATTATGAATGTCATTCACATAAAACTATTGTTGGGATTTTTGCCCTAAACTTATGTAGTTTTGATCAAATAAATAAAGAGTTATTTGTTTTGATAAAATTATATTCTCGATTTATAAATCCAATAAACTAATCTCCAAGGTTATAATATATCTTGAACATCAGTGTAGTAGACACTATTTGGATTGTGTTCAAGATTATAACCTAAATGGTCTATGGTATAAGATTAAGGTTGGATTGGTAACACCATGGATGCGACCCACTTTGTAAATAGTACAAATGAGGTAATCGAACTCATTCATGTGGATGACATGCGAGTGGGGGCATCCTGCATGAAGAGTTCATACAAGACCGAACTGCAAATTATTAGTCTGACTAGTATAACGCCGTTAACAGCATAAGACTGATAATTTATAGATGGTCATTAGTGACTCGGCCTGAATCCTGATCAAGTTAAGAACTCTTTCTTATAGGGGTTTGTCCTTAGACTAGTATGGGTGAGAGTGGCCTGTAGCCGACTCAATAAGCCTACCTTCTCAGGGACAGAACCTCGTAGGTAGTTGGGGGCTTAACTATGCAAGATGGAATTCACTCATTCCTACACTAAGGAATTATATAGGTTGTTCTCTTAAGAACTGAGTCCAGGTCTTGAACAACGTAAGGGCTCCCTCTAACCTGGCTTAAGAGGGTATGTGTTTATGGTAGGACCATAGACTTGTTGTTCATTAGAGGACCAGTGGTGCTTAAGGAACAGAGATGTAATCAAAGGGGTAAAACGGTAATTTGACCAAACTGTGATTACGAATAACCTGTGAAGGGTCCACTCATGGTTAATGATTATATCAATGGACACAATATAATCTGCAGTGTGGAGAGTGCAACTACAAGTCTGTAGTGGAGTGACTTGTAATTAATGAATATTGATTAACTGGATCAAAGAGTTTAATCAGTTAATCTCACATCATTGGAGCTCATGAACTGTTGGTCGATTAGGTCCCTCTATTGGCTCACATGGTAATATTGTGGGTATAAAGTTAGGAATGAGATTGAAGTGTTCAATTTCATATATGAGGTGTTATATCAATTATATGTGATATATTTGATATAATATATAGTTTTAATGTGAATTAGATTCACATTTTAACTATATAATAATGAGAAAATGAAGGAGGGATAAGATGATATTTTCTATCATATTTCCCTATAAATAGTTGCATGAGACGCAACTTTGGGTGAAGGCTTTTGACATAAAACCCTAGACTTCATTTTTGTGTTGGAAAGAGTTCCAAACAAAAATCTCTCTCAAACCTCCACATTTCATCCTAAAGGATCCCACCTTCCTCCCTCACCTAGAGAACAATGGAAAAGATCTAGTGGTGAATCTTCATACGTTCGGGTTCATGTTGTTGAGATCGGGATCGTGGGAGAAGGAGCTCGTGAAGAAAGTAATCTTCAAAGGTATATTACTTGTTGTCCTATGTTATATTACATGCTTAATCTTAGTTATTTTGTTTTTATCTTAGATCTATGTAACAAAATCTTGAACATGCGATTTACAATCGCTTCCGCTGCGGGATTCGATCCCTTCAACTATATATTATGTCAATTATATCCTATGTAAATGACATAAATACCCAAATAATGAATTTGAACACTTCAAATTCACACCAAAGTGTAAACCCTCCATTTATCAGGTTTGAGCCAACCAAGGGACCTAATAGACCTACAGATGACGAGCTCCAATGATTCGAGATTAACTTGTCAAACTCTTTGACCCGATTATTCAACATTCATTAGCTACGGTATCACTCCACTAAAGGCCGTAGCTGCACTCCCGCCACTGTAGGACAAGTTGTGTCCATCGATATAACCAATGCCCATGAGTCGCCCTGTTGGGATTTATGCCCTAAACAAGTGTAGTTTTATAATTATCATTGCACAACAAATAAAGTTGTTATTTATTATATTCTCGCATATAAATCTAAATCGAATAAACTAAGTTCCAAGGTTATAATGGTAGATCTTAAACATTTATGCAGTAGACATAAGTTGGATTAAGTTGTTCATGTATAACCTCAAAGGTCTATGGTACATGCATAGGGTTGGGAACCTTATATTGGTAACACCATGGATGCGACCCCCTTTGTATTTGGTCCAAACGAGGTAATCCAACTCGTTCATGTGGTAGACATGGGAGGGGGGCATCCTGTATAATGAGATTATACAAGATCGAACCGCGAGTTATTAACCTACAAGAGTAACACTGTTATCAAGATAGGTATAATAATTCATAGATTATCATTAGTGACTTGACCTGAATCCTGAGCAAGCTACGAACTCCTGTTTGTGAGGTTTGTCCTTAGACTAGTATGGGTGAGAGTTGCCTGTAGCCGACTCAATAAGTATACCTTCTTAGGGACATAATTTTGCAAGTAGCTGGGAACTTAACTATGCCAGAAGAAATTCACTCATTCCTGAATTAGGGAATCAGATAGGTTGTTCTCTTAAGAACTGAATCCAGGTCTCGAACAATGGGGCCCCGCCTTCTTACTAGCTTAAGAAGGATCCAGTTTTATGGTAGGACCATAGACTGATTGTTCATTAGAGGATGCTTAAGGAACAAGATGTATTCACAGGGGTAAAATGATAATTTGACCCAGCTGTGATTACGAACAACCTGTGAAGGGTCGACTCACAAGTATTGATTATATCAGTGGATACAACATAGTCTACAGTGAAGAGAGTGCAACTATGAGTCTATAGTTGAATGACTTATAGTTAATGAATATTGATTAATTGAATCAAAGATTTTGATCGATTAATCTTGTATCATTGGAGCTCATGATCTGTAGATCCATTAGGTCCCTCCGTTGGCTCAACGTTGAAATAAGAACGGTTTATAGTTTGGAGTGAGATTGAAATGTACAATTTCATGTTTAAAGTGATATGTCAATTATATATAACATATGGTTTAATCGATGAGAAATATATCATATGTCAATTATGTATAACATATGGTCTTTTCCATCTCATTTCTCTATAATATGTGCATGAGATGCACATTTGTTAACTTAATTCAAAAAGGCAACCTTAGTGCTCTTTTGACAAGTGTTTTTGTTGGAAAAGTTCCAAAGCACTTGTCTTCCTAAAAAAAAACATCCCCACTCCAAAAGAGGTTCCACCACCTTCCATTTCCTAGAGATACAATGGAGAAGATCTAGCGGACGGATTGAAAACTACTTCGTAATTTGTGGAGTACGCGAGATCGTTGAGATCATGAGAACGTGAGGATCAAAAGGAGCACGTGCTGGTTTGTCTACAAAGTTAACATACTTGTTCTCCATATGATCTAATATGCATGCTTAATCATGTTATGTATGTTTTTATTTGATCTATGTAATACATTACAAGAACACGCTATTCAAATCGCTTCCGCTACGGGATTCAATCCCATTAGACCCTTCACAGGTTGTTCGTAGACACTTCTGGGATTCCATCTCGGGTAGTCAAGTTCCAAGCTCCCCACGTGGTCCTGTCCCTGAGAAGATAGACATATTGGGTGAGTAACTGTGACCACCCTCATCCGTACTAGTCAAAGGACAGATGTAACGCCCCAGGCCCAGGATCTCCTACGACCTGGTTGCGTCACTATATCATCCATGATTGCTTGTAAGAGTGAAGACACTACAGATGTGGGCTCGGTTAATTCATGTACCCTTCTTCCTCGGGCATCACATGCCCACCAGCTTCCGCCTTCGTTCGTCCCTGAACCACAACTTCCTGGGAGAGGTTTCGCTCAGATACCATTTGAAACGCCCTAGGCCCAGGATCTCCTGCGACCTGGTTGCGTCACTATATCATCCATGACTACTTGTAAGAGTGAAGACACTATTCTCACAAACCAACACGTGGCCCTTTCATCATGCTTTGTCCTCACTCACACGCTCCCTAGAAAATTTCCAGGAGGTCACCCAACATAGGATTTCTCCAAACCAAGCACATTTAACTGTGGAGTTCCTATGATTGAGCCACCAAAAACGAAGGTGCACCTTGTTGGTATAGGTAGTAACTATCGATTCTTTTATGCCTTTCTCAGTTATACTTTCACATCCTCAGTAGCCATTTTCCTCGGGCACCATACTTTCATATCCTCAGGATCCCTCTCATTCAGATGTGGGCTCGGTTCATTCATGTACCCCTCTTCCTCTAGCGTCACAATAGACCTCCGCAGACAGGAGCCCATAACACGCTCAGGATTAAGGTGGAGTCACTAATTGTCATCAACGAAATTATTAGTCCTATATTGTTAACGGTGTTACATCAGTAAGTCTAATAATTCACTGTCTGGTCTTGTACAATCTGATTGCATAGGATGCCCCCACTCGCATGTCAACCACATGAACGAGCTGGATCACCTCGTTTTTATCTAATACAAAGCGAGTTACATCCACAACGTTTCCAGAATTAGGTCTCCAACATTATCCGTATACTGTAGACCGTTCGGGTCATTCACTCGAACATGATCCTCCCTGTGTGTCCACTACACACCATTCAAGTTCTAGTTCTCTCATAATTTAATTACCCTGAATCTTAGTTTATTGGATTAAGTTTATAAATATTCGAGACACAAATTGGTGAAAAAATAACTCTTATTTATTTCAATAAGGAATATTACACACTTACACGAGATTAGGACATACATCATAACAAGACCAAACTGTAAACCCTTAATTTATCAAGTTTGAGCCAACAGAGCAACCTAATAGACCTACAGATGACGAGCTCCAATGATCCGAGATTAACTGGTCAAACGTTTTGACTCGGTTATTCAAAATTCATTAGCTACGGTAACACTCCACTAAAGCTCGTAGCTGCATTCCCATCACTGTAGGACAAGTTGCATCCATCGATATAACCACGGTGTCTACCTCTTGCTCCTTAAGTCCCACTGCTCCTCTATTGAACAACAATGTTGTATGGTCCGACCATAAACAACATCCCTCTCGGGCTAGTTAGAGGGTGGGCACTCGTTGGCCAAGCCCTGAAGACAACACTTAAGGGAACAACCCCTCTTGTTTTCCTAATTCGGGAACAAGTGAATTCCATCTCGCGTAGTCAAGTTTCCAGCTCCCCACGTGGTGTTGTCCCTGAGAAGATAGGCATATTGGATGAGTAACTCTGACCACCCTCACCCATACTAGTCAAAGGACAAAACTCCCACAGACAGGAGTCCGTACACGCTCAGGTTTAAGAACGAGTCACTATTGGTAATCTACGAAGTTATTAGTCTATATTGTTAACGGTGTTACATCAGTAAGTCTAATAATTCACGACCCAGTCTTGCACAATCTCATTGCACAGGATGGCCCCACTCGCATGTAAACCACATGAACGAGTTGGATCACCTCGTTTGTATCTAATACAAAGCTGGCCGCATCCACAGTGTATCCAGGATTAGGTCTCCAACCCTATCCGTTTACTGTAGACCGTTCGGGTCATTAACTCGAACGTGATCCTCCCAGATTGTCCACTACACACCGTTCAAGTTCTAGTCCTCTCATAATTCAATGACCCTTGAGCTTAGTTTATTTGATTATGTTTATAAATATGTGAGACACAAAGTAATGAAAAAATAACTCTCATTTATTTCAATAAAGAATATTAAAAACTTACACGAGATTAGGACATACATCCAGACAAGCTTTATTATGGAGACTCTTCTGAAGAGTTTCTTGCATTTTTGAAGCAATGTTGTTATGAAACAAATTAGCTACAATTTGACCACCCTTCTGAACAAACTACAAACCTTCCAGTCGTTGATGAGAGTCAAGGGACAGGAGGGTGAGGAAAATGTTTTCCATAGGTCCTTCCATAGAGGTTTGACTTCGGGGACCAAGTTTGTAGCCTCGTCCTCTTTAGGCCCGAAAAAGAAGAGGAAGAAAATGAAGAAGTCTGAAAAAGGCAAACAAGCTAACCATGTTGCCGCCCAGAGGGCAAAAAGATCAAGGAGGTTGCAGACAAAGGAAAGTGTTTCTACTGCAACGGAGGCGGGCACTGGAAATGGAAGTGTCCCAAATTCCTTGTTGATAAGAAAATTGAAGGTAAATGTGATTTAGCAGTTGTTAAAACTTGCTTAGTGGATAGAAGGGACTTTGTCTGGATACTCGATTCAGGTGCCACTAATCATTTTTGTTCTTCTTTTAAGGGAATTAGTTCCTAGCAGAGACTGCAAGAAGGAGAGATAACGCTTAGGGTTGGATCTAGAGAGGTTGTCTTAGCCGTAGCAATGGGCACAGTGAAGCTACTTTTCGGCATGAATCACATTTTATTAGATAATGTGTACATAATTCCAGGGTTTACTAGAAACCTTGTTTCTATTTTCTGTCTTATTGAACGATGTATTTCAGTATCTTTTGAATTGAATAAAGCGTCTATTTCAGTTAATGGTTTTGAATAACCTGTATGTTTTGAGACCCAATTCGGTCAAAATGGTTTTGAATACTGAATTGTTTAAAACAACAAAAACGCGAACTAAAAGACTAAAAGTTTCGCCTAAGGAAAATGCCCATCTTTAGAATCTAAGATTAGTTCACATTAATCTCAATAGGATTGAGAAACTAGTGAAGAATGGACTTCTAGAGAGTTAGAAGAAAATTCTTTACCAGTATGTGAATCATGTCTTGAAGGCAAAATGACCAAAAGACCTTTTAGTGGAAAAGGTTATAGAGCCAAAGAGCCTCTGGAGCTTATACATTAAGACCTTTGTGGTTCGATGAGTGTTAAAGCCCGGAGAGGTTATGAATACTTCATCACTTTTATAGATGACTATTTAAGATATGAGTATGTTTACCTAATGCATCACAAGTCCGAACCTCTTGACAAGTTGAAGGAGTATAAGACTGAGGTTGAGAACCAAATAGGTAAAACGATCAAAACACTTCGATCTGATCGAGGTGGAAAGTATATGGACATTGAATTTCAAGACTATATGATAGAACATGGAATTACGTCTCAATTCTCAGTACCTTGTATGCCATAGCAAAATGGTGTATTGAAAAGGAGAAACAGAACCCTGTTAAACATGGTTCGATCGATGATGAGTTATGCTCATCTCCCTGACTCGTTTTGGAGTTACTCAGTGGAGACTGCGGTTTAGATTTTGAACAATGTTCCATCGAAAATCTTTCGAAAACACCTTTCGAACTCTAGAATGGTGTGCTATCCTTAGACTTATAAATTTCTTGTTTTCATGATAATTTCAAAGCTTTTATATGTTTTAATCATTGAATTTTAGATTAAGAGCTTAAGCAGGTCATTTGGAGATATTATGGATCACTCAGGTTCAAATCAAGGTTTTTTGGAGCTTAAAATAACATCAAATAGAAGAAGAATGAGCAAATCAAGCTAGTTGACCCGAGGTGAAGGCATTGCAACGCCTTGCAGGTCGTCGCAATGTCGTTCGTGTTGTTTTTATGCATAGGCGACCCATGCAAATAGCGTTGCAACGCTACTTTTGAGTGTCACAATGCTATTTTGATAACGAGGTGCGCGCTAGGGTAGCAGCGTTGCAACGCTGTGCCGATTGTTCTATAAATACAACATGTTGCACATTTTGCAAAGGGAGCCGAAATTTATAGAATTTGTACCCTAATTTTGAAATACACTCTTTAAGGAGAGAAAGAAGAGCATTCCTTTGGAGCCAAAGTGTTTAAAGAGGATCGAGATTGTGACGGGATCTCGGGGACGAGGGACCAACATCGAGACATAAGTTTATTTATCGTTGTTTTAGATTGTAACTGATGGAGATCTGATCTCCTTGAGCAGCGAAAACGTGATTGGGATCGTTAATGTGCTTGATTGTTTTGCTTAAAACAAAAAACCAGTACATTGACAAAAAAAAAGAACAAGGATTAAATTCTAATCCAATTAGGCATTGATTAATTGCATACAAACATACATAGAGTTTAACAATTAAACTAAGAAAGGAAAGAAAATTATTACCTTTGTAGACTCACAACAACTCCTTGCTCCAAGCAAATTCCAGTAACTCAGTAAGCTTTTGTTTCTCTGTTTTACAGAACACCACAAAAAGTGTAAACCCTCTATCCTCTGAGTGCTTAGATCTTTCCTTTGTGGAAAGGATTCCAACAGTTGGAAGAACTTTTGGGAATTCTAGAGATTGAGAGAGATAGGATAAAGAGATTTTTCTTTCTGTGACTTGAATGTGATTGATCGATCAATCCAATTGAGCAACCCCCTTCTCCCTATTAAACTGTCGATAGGGAGAAGGGGAAGGGTAGTGGGGAACGTGTCTGGATGACACGTTCTCTCATTTATTATTAAAATAATAATAATAATAATAATAATATAATTAAATCAAATTTAATTATTCATTTAAATCATATTTAAATAATAAAAATTAAATATCATATATTTAATTTGGATTAAATCTCATTTAATCACATTACCCTTTTAACCTATAGTTTTAATGTACAACCAGTGCACATTAAATTTTATCCTATAGTTTGCAAATGTGAATCACATTCACATTTTATATAATATTTGAACTCTTTCAAATATTCAATTCTCTCATATAATTTAATATGAATCATATTCACATTAAATTTATAATATATAGTTCCAAAACTATATATTATATTGTATCAAAATACATTAAAATATATTCCCTAGTGAATTTGAACATTTCAAATTCAAATGATCTAAGAACCCTTTACGAGCTAGAAGGTGGACCTAATGGACCTACAGATCAGAAGCTCCAATGATACGAGATTGCTCGGATAATCTCATTAACCTCCCAATAAACATTCGTTAACTGCGGGAACACTCCACTAAAGTCCCAAAGCTACACTCTTCTCACTGCAGATATATTTCTGTGTCCATGGATATTGACCAATAGCAGCAAGTCAATCCTTCATGAATGTTCGTAACACCAGCTGGGTCAAATTACCGTTTTATCCCTAGGTTACATCTTGTGCCTTAAGTACCAGTGCTCCTCTAATGCACAATTTGTTTGTGGTCCTACCAACAAACAGAGTCCCTCTCTGGCCAATGAGAGGGTCGGGGCCTTTGTTCATGTCCCGGAGACACTACTTAAGGGAACATTCCTCTACTTATCCTAGTAGGCGGGAAGGAGTGAATTCCATCTTGCTAAGTTAAGTCCCCAGCCGCTCACTCGGTCTTGTCCCCAAGAAGGTAGGCATATTGAGTCGGCGAATTTGGCCACTCTCACCCATACTAGTTAAAGGACAATCCCTTGCAAACAGGAGTTCGTAACCTGCTCAGGATTGAGATCAAGTTGCCTAGGTCATCTTAGTGAAATAGAAACCTAACTAGTCAACGGAGTTACAGCTAGAGGTTACTATTTCGTGGTCCGGTCTTATGTAATCTCATTACAGAGGTTATCCCCACTCATCTGCCATCTACACGAATACGTTAAGATCACAGTGTTTGTATCAAATACAAAGTGGGCCATATCCATAGTCTAACCAGGGTAAGGTACCCAAACCTTATCCCCTAACTATAGACCCTTTAGGCTGTATCTCGAACCGAGATTCCTTTTATGTACATTACATTCAGTTTAAGGTTCATTTAACAGCCTTGGATGTTTAGTTTATTGGGTTTAGGGTTTTAAATAAAAGACAAACTCGTAGATAACGAACAATAACACTTTATTGAAATAATAACACTTTATTACATTAATTAGAACATAATTACAAACTACGAGTTTTAGGGCACTAATCCCAACAGTAACTTAGTTTTAAAGACTATCATACAACTTTAGCTTGGTTTTATGGTGATTTTGAGTGGCTAAACGTTGTAGTTAGGATTTGATTAGCTTGTTTTTAATTTATTTAATTATGTACTGAACTTTGTTGTGTTGTTTATTTTCGGCAATTCGTTCTTAATTTCATCAATATTGTTGGTTTAAGTGGACTCGAGAGAAAGAAACATAGATTAGAGAAAAGTTTTCAAAATCCTTAGAAATCTGACATGAGAATAACTTAGAATTCTTTGGGAAACATATAAAGAAGTTGCTTAATGTCGTGCATGCTTTTTAAATTCATAAGGAAACTTTAGAATTTATCGTGTGCGTGAGGCTCACCATGGGTCGAGAGATTCTTTTCAGTAATGTACTTCTTGTTTATAAATTCATAATATTAGTTCATTGCTTATGTTAAATAAAGAATTAACTTGTGAAATCAACTCCCTTTAATTCTATCATATTCGCGTCTCCAATTGTACATTTATTTTCTTATCTTTGTTTTCGCCTATCTATCCAATTTGTGTTGCTTTAGATAAAATTTAGAATTAGTAACTTGGTATTTAATCAATCTAGAAAACCCATTCCTGAGGACGATACTCTTTAATTAAATCTCTATATTAAAACTTGACTCGTACAGTTGCGATATTGTCATTCATTTTATGCAACATGTTTTTTGCGTCGTGTTTGGGGAATGACGATTATTTAGATTCATTAATATTAGGAGAAAATTTGAGATTTTAGACTAAAGTTTTTCTTTTGTGTTTTTCCTTTTTTGTGTTTTTTTTGCTTTTTTGTGTGTTTTACCTTATATTTTTTTTCTTTATTTGATTTTCTTTCCTTATTTGTGTCTTTCCTTATTTGTTCCTTTTTGTGTCTCAAGGTGTATGCCCAAGGCTAAAGTTGCAAACCTTCAACCTTTTGACCCTGAAATTGAAAGGACTTGCAGAAGACTTCTGAGGGAGAACAAAGCTTAAATTCATCCAATGGAAGATTAGGAGATTGTCAACAATCCTAAACCCATCAGAGAGTATTTCCAACCTGTGTTTAATTTTGAGTAGGTTGGAATAGTCCATGCCCCTATTAATACTAACAATTTTGAACTGAAATGGTTGATTCAAATGGTTAGGGAAAATGCCTTCAGAGGGCTAGCTACAGAGGACCAAAATTCTCACCTACAAAATTTTTTAGAAATTTGTGGTACAGTTAAATTGAATGCGATTTTTGCTGATAATATTCGCTTACGACTCTTTCCTTTTTCTTTGTAGGGTAGAGCTAAAGAATGGTTGGGGTCCCTCCCACTAGGAAGTCTAACTTCTTGGGAAGAGTTGGCCCAAACATTCATGACAAACTTCTTTCCACCTGTGAAGGTTGAAAAACTAAGGACTGAGATTGGAACATTCAGGCAACAAGAAAGAGAGCAACTATTTGAGGCTTAAGACCGTTATAAGGACATGATTAGGAGGTTCCCACAGCATGGGTATCCTGATTGGCTCCATGTTCAATTATTTTATAATGGACTTGCATGTCAGACAAGGACCATTTTGGATGCCATTGCTGGAGGGGCTTTCATGGCAAAGACTGTGCTAGAAGCGCGGGCCCTCCTAGAAGAAGTGTTAACTGCCAGTTACCAGTGGCCCACAGATAATGAAAGATCTAAACCAGTAGTTGGGTTGTATCAACTGGATTAGGTAACTGCTCTTAAGTCTCATATGGCATATCTCACTCACGCCTTGAATAAATTTGCACGAACATCCCAATCTGTGGTACCCTCTCAATGCCCTCAGCTGGATGGAGAATCTAACATCGAGCAGGCACACTACCTGAACAATGGAGGCAATACTTATGGAGGAAATCAGAATCAAGATACCATTCCAACACATTACAATCCAGGTTTGAGGTATCATGAAATTTTTTCATATGCTAAGAATAAAAATGTGGTCAATCCTCCTGCAGGTTATGCTTCTACATCTGAGAGGAAGCAATCCCTTGAAGAAACAGTGCACTCCTTTATTGTTGAATTCAGAAATAGGTCTAACCAGCTGGACAATGCAGTCACTAGTTTAACTGGTGTAGTGACCAGTCAAGGAGCTACCATAAAGAACATTGAAACTCAGATAAACCAGTTGAGTGTATCAAGTCGAACACTAAAGAAAGAATCCCTAGTGACATAGAGGTGAATCCAAGGAAAACCTGTAATGCAATCACACTGAGAAGTGGAAGGAACCTCATATGGGAATAAGCTGAAAAGAAAGAGGATCCTGAGGTGGTAACTCGGAAGTCACAACTGAAGGGAATGAAAATCCCCGCGCAACGGAAGACGATCGAATCGTCATGGTATCATTACGCTACTTGAATTTTGTCAAAATGATCTAACTCTTAAATCTAGGCTAAACATGCAACAGAGGAAGGATATACAGCGAGGAGAATGTACTTACTTGTTGTAGACAATTCTTCAAAATTCTTCCTTGATCACGAACACTTCGTGCTTCTCGGTTGTTCTTCCTTTGGAAGAAGGAGAGTTGTGGGACTCTTTTGTTTTGGAAAGGGAGGAGATTTGAGAGAAAAATGTTGAGAGAGAGACTCTTCTTTTTGGGTGAGAATCCAAAAAATGAGAGTGTTGCACATCATCCTTCTTGCAAGATGGGTTTAAAGAGTGGAATGATGGAGTTAAAATCTCCACATTATTACCACTTTACCACAACCATAGGTAATGCAAATCTCATTTGCATAACCACATAATATAAGATATCTCATATCTCATATTGCAAATCTCATTTGCAATAATTGTGGATTAATTAAATTGAATCACATCCAATTTAATTTCTCTCAATTGATTTCTCCAATTAGCCCTAATTCATCAATTAGGCTAGCCTATTGTTTATTGTGAATCTCATTCACATTAAACTATATATTATATCATTCATATCTCATATAAATGACATAAATGCCCTTTAAGTGAAAATGAACACTTCAATTTCATGCCAAAACATTAACCCTTCTTTTAACCCAGATTGAGCCAACCGAGGGACCTAATAGACCTACAGTGACGGGCTCCAATGATCCAAGATTAACCTGTCAAACTCTTTAACCCGGTTAATCAACATTCATTAGCTACGGTAACACTCCACTATAGCCCGTAGCTACACTCCCGTCAGTGCAGAATATTACGTGTCCACTGATATAACCAATGCCCATGAGTCGACCCTTCACAGGTTGTTCGTAGACATGGCTGGGTCAAATTACCGTTTTACCCTTGTGTCTACCTCTTGTTCCTTAAGTCCCCACTACTCCTCTAATGAACAACATATTGTGATGGTCCAACCATACACAACACCCTTCTCGGGCACGTGAGAAGGTGGGCGCTCGTTGTCCTAGCCCTGGAGACAACACTTAAGGGAACAACCCCTTTAGTTTCCCTAAAGGTGGGAACGAGTGAATTCCATCTCGCGTAGTTATGTTCCTAGCTACCTACTTGGTCCTGCCCCTGAGAAGATAGGCATATTGGGCGAGTAACTGTGACCACCCTCACCGTACTAGTCAAAGGACAGACCCCGCAGACAGGAGTCCGTAACACGCTTAGGATTCAGATCGAGTAACAAATGATCATCTACGAACTTATTAGTCCTTACTGTCAATGATGATGCATCAGTAGGTCTAATAATTCACGGTCCGGTCTTGTACAATCTCATTGCACAGGATGCCCCCACTCGCATGTCAACCACATGAACGAGTCAGATCACCTCGTTTGTATCTAATACAAAGCGGGTCGCATCCACAGTGTATTGAGGGTTAGATCTCAAACCCTATCCATATACTGTAGACCGTTCGGGTCATTAACCCGAACGTGATCCTCCCTATGTGTCCACTACACACTGTTCAAGTTCTAGTTCTCTCATAAATTCAATGACCCTGGAGCTTAGTTTATTGGAAAAGTTTGTAAATATTGCAAGACACAAAATAATGAAATAAATAACTCTTATTAATTTCAAATAGTAATTTACAAACACGAGATTAGGACAAAAATCCCAACAACAACCTCCCAGTGACATCAAGCAGGAGAAATAAACTAAGTCTTCTAAGCCTTCTACTTTTAGTTCTATTACTTATCTACAACGTTTTACAAATAAAAAAGATGATCTGCACACTACAAGAAAAATTGCATTTCTTGACGCTTGCAACTTTTAATTACTTGACGTTTTTATGAGAAAATGTCAAGTAAAATGGATTTAAACCAAAAAACGTCAAGAAAATTAAAAAAAAAAAAACGCGGAGGTTGATGGATTTTTTAGATTTTTTCACACTACGAGAAAACTTGACACTTTAAAAATGTCAAATTAAAAAAAAACACGGAGGTTAGTGTTTGTGTTATAATAAATAAGGAAATTTATTATTTTATTTTTTTCCTTTAGCTGCAAACGCTCGAGGGCACACCAGTACCCCTCTTTCTCTCTTTTCGTTTTCACGCCGCCTAGCTAGTCGTCCTCTTCGTTCTTCTTCCTTCAGAGATCGGACACCGCTGGAGTCAAATTCCTCGCCGAAAAACGAGACTGAGTTGCTGCCATTTCGTCCGCTCGTCGGTACCCCTCTTTCTCTCTTCTGCGACTTCTTCTTCTTCTTCGCTCATCTTCTTTAACCTAACGGCAATATCGACAACGACACGTCTGTTTACAATAGTCGACCAACAAGCCCATACCGACGGTTACACTTCTACGGTAAGCACTCAAATTAAAACAATTATGTCTACTCTTTCGTCTTCTCTCTACCTCCATTCTTTACATTTCTTTTCTGCCTTGCATTCTTCTTGTTGAGAACAATGTAAATAATTTTAGTATAAATTTTCTGTTTGTGTACGTTTGGTTTGTCATACAACTAATTAGTGCATCTGTGATGTAATATTGAAAATTTTACATTCTTGACAATTAATTGAGTTTGAATGTCTGTTCAGTTGTGAAGCCTATGTTTCTAGATGTTTGATAGTTTCGAACTGGGTTGTTAGTAATTCCAGAAATTGTCTAGAGATCTTTTAAATTACTTCATTCTATCATTTGTGGTAATTTCCTTCCCTCATATGCATTCATTGAGTGTTATATTAACAACACTAGAAAGATGAGGAAGACGATGACTAGATAGCAGTACAGACATGCTAAAAACAATGGATCTGTTGTTACAACTTTCATGGAGATGAATTAAATAGTACATTTTCTACAGGGATTTTTTTGAAAATTTTCCGCATAAGTTTTAGCTCATTTTGATGTTTATGTAGGTTTTTGGAATTTTAAACCTATGTTCAGTTTTTCTTTTCTCCAAATGACGTACCATTTCCCCATTACTTTTATAGTTTTATCATATAATACTTCAATGAAATGAAGAGGAAAAATTGTGCATGTTCTCCCTCTTGATGTACTTCTGGTGCCCATGCTCACAAAGAAACTTAACCAACGTATTAAATTCAACTCTTAGTTGATGTATCCATTTGAATCTAACATAGTTTTATGCAATGTTCTCTAACTTGTTTTGCATCATTCTTTTAGATATCATGATTGCACTTGAATTTAGAGCCTCTCATAGGTTTTCTTTCCAGATTTCTCAAATAGAGGAGAGGACGGGAGATAAAGGAAAACTTGTAATTGAGTTGCAAAAGAAAGCCAAGGTATAAGATAATTTTATACCTTTTAATTATGACACTTTTGTTGTGTTCTCATTGTAACCCTGCCCCTTGTGCTTTATAACTAATATCTAGTTTATGTCCGACTTACTATTGTTGGATGCAGAAACTGGAAGATGCATTGATCAGCGCAAAGAAGCGCTCTTCATTCTGGGATGATGTAGTGACCAAGGTAATGTAACAGGGCTTTCATATATTACATTGTTTAGAAACTATAATGGCAATGATAATTCTTGTTTTGTAATGCAAATAACTATAGCTCCATAAAAGATTTCTGCTAGTGAAGGATTATTCTGAGAGACTTAAAACCAGTGAACAAGATCTTCAGATTTTTGTTTCAACATTAAAACACCTTAATTCTCTTCTCTCTTCTTCTCGTATATATATTAAGAGTTAACACCTAAATTAATGGAAAAAATGTTCTCGTGGATAAAATTGTTGCACAACACTTAATTAGAACAATTTTGCTATGTATCAATATCACCCACTGAAAGTATGCTATGTTAAACAAAGAGAACATCACCCACTGAAACAACATACATTTAGATAAACCAGAGCAATTTTTTATAAGGACAACTAACATTGAAACCTTTGAGAGATAATGAGAATTAACCTTGAATGAAGTAGCGAAAACATTAAGAAACACATTCCAGAAGTTCAAAACATGGTTTTTCTTCAAACATGGCCTAAGTTTTTGTTCACACTTGTAGGATTGCTTGTTCTGTTGAACTTTCTTGGCATGTTTTAAGTCATAAGTCGTGTTTTGAGCATTTATGAAATTAGTCTTGTTCTGCTGAGAAATATTTGATTGTTGAACCCCAACCCTTGTGTATTTGAAGTTAGTAGGTGGTTAGGAAGAATGATTTATTTTTGAAGTATTTCTGATGTTAAAACAAGTCATTGAAATTTTGGAAAAGTTCTAGTAACGTCATTATGTTGCCGAAATTTCGGAGTGAACGACGTGTCTTAAGTTACGCTCAAGTTAGGTTTACCCCCAGAATTTAGGGTCGTTACACTTTGCATGTTTTAAATCTCTCTCAAATCAATTTCAGTAATGTAGCATTGATTCTAACAAGTACGAACCTTCAGTTTGCAGTTTGAGTGTGATTTGCGCATCCTCCAATGAGTCGATTTTAGACAAATTGAGAGGGCATAGTAGGAGTCTCAAACAGAGTTTAGGCCAATGAGATTATTGAGTGTTCTCCAATGAGTGCATATCTAATTTGACATTAGATTTTTGGGTTGGATAATGTGGAGATCAAAGATAGGGTTCTTTGTTAGTATGACTGGTCAACCCCTTACATTGATTCATTGATTCAAATATATGTAGTTTATTTGCCAAACCTGTATAAGGTCATTCTTGAAGCTTCTCCATCCTCCTTTTGCAGCTTGAGACTCTTCTCTACAACATCAATAACTGCCCTCTCAATTCCATTTCGGTTAACCATAAGCCATGGAAGTCGATTTAGCAAAAAGAAGTTGATCCGAGCATCAACTATCGAGGCTTTAAGCCATTTTGGTAAGTTTAAGTGCATTTTAATCTTTTTCGAACCCTGTAAGTGTTGTAAGTATGTTAATCGTCTTAATCCTCCTTGGTCAACGTTTATGACATTAGGCTAGATCTCATTCCCTCTCTTTGAGCATGCTTCTTAGGATTAGCGTGAGAGTTGCTTTCCTTCACTATTCGGGATGTGAGGGAGTGAGTGGAGTAGGCAGATGGGTAGCCAATATTCGAGATCGTTGTGTTTTAAGAGGGGTTGGCATGATTGAGTATATTTACTTGTTTCATGTTTTAGAGTTCTGAATTATTAGAGGTAGGTTGCTTACTTAGTATGTTTATGTTCACTCTTGTTGCTTAATGTTGTGTTTTGCAGGTAATACTCAACTACTTGGCGAGTGACAAAGGTGTTGCAGAATTATAGTGACGTTTAAAGTTTTTGTCATAATGTTGTCAATAAGTTTCATGTTTAAACCCTTTACAATGTGTTAGGCTAGTGAATGTAAAGTTCTCTTGTTTTGTAAACCTCCTTGAATGTTAGTTGAGTTTATGACTTAGGATCGTTACAATAGTTCTTGTAATTTTTGAATTGTTGACATGAGGTTTGATAAGTCCTTGTAATTTTAGAATTTTTCATGAGTTTAATAGTTTGATATTGTTAAAGATGTGAATTTTGTTAACGTGTGGAAGATTGGTGGATGAAATTATGCATTTTTCAATATAACAATTATTGGAACATAGTGCAAAAAATTCAAGATAATAGGGAATATTTAATAGATTGAAAAAAAACACAAACCAACACGACATGTATAATGTGTCAAGATCTAATTCATATTAATATTTTTGAAACGTCAAGATAAAATTATATTTGACTCATTTAAATCGTCAAGTAATTTATATTTGACATTCTTGAAACGTCAAGATAAACATATATTTGACACAGAGAAAACGTCAAAGTATTAACACAAATTTGACACTTTTTCAAAGTCAAGATAAAACTACATTTGACGAATAAAAAGTGTCAAGGTTTCATGTTAAAAATGACACATTATAAACGTCAAAAAAGACTATACATAACACTTTATAAGTGTCAAGTATTGTATATTATTCTTGACGGTGGATTCCTTGACGGTTTGAAAAACGTCAAGTAAAGCAAAACTCGACATTTTATAAGCGTCAAGAAATATGGTTTTTGTAGTAGTGGCAGTTTCAGATGTTTTTAGATATCTTAAGGAAGCTGAGTGTTAGGATCCCTTTTTCTGATGCCTTGGAACAAGTACCCAACTATGCAAAGTTCATGAAACATATCCTGTCCCAGAAGCAGAAGTTGAAGGACTATGAAACCATCAATCTATCTGAGGAATGTAGTGCCATCTTGCAACAAAAGTTGCCACAAAAGTTGAAAGATCCAGAGAGTTTTACAGTTCCCTGTTCTATAGGCAATTTTAATTTTAATGCCTTGTTTGATTTAGGTGCTAACATGAATTTGATGCCTTACTTTGAACTTAAAAGATTAAGTTTAGGGGAGTAAAGCCCACCACAGTGTCTTTACAACTGGGAGACTGGTCTATCACTTATCCACGTGGGATTGTGGAGGATATATTGGTCAAGGTAGACAAATTTGTATTCTCAATGGACTTCCTTGTCTTATACATGGAAGATGATTCAAAGATCCCCATCATCTTGGGGAGACCATTCTTGGCTACCAGTAAGTCTGATATAAGCATGCATGAGGGCACCCTAAAGTTGCATATAGGGCAAGAGGAGGTTAAATTTAAAATATTTACCCCTCAGAAAAATGAATCTGAAATAGACTCCTGTTTAAAGATTATCTTTTGACTTAGGAGGCATTCTTTTGAGTGATTCCTTAGTCAGGGTAGCAAAGGAAACAAGGAAGGATCTAAAGGAGGAGGAACTGAAAGAAAGAAGGATAAAACCTTGAAGGAGTTACAGTCTAGCTAAAGACTTTAAAGAAAGCACTTCTAGGGAGGCAACCCAAGCTTTTAGTTTTATTTTTGTTATGTTTCATTTAGTTTGTTTTGTTTGCTTGCTTAGTTTTGAGTTTCTTTTGTTTTGGTTTGTTAGGTTGTTGTTTATGTCTTCCCTCGTGAAACACATGCTCCCATTCTGCAGTACTTCATCTAACGTGATTTGGTCATTCAAGGAACTCAAACAAATAAGATCTCCAGTACTCAGGACAATATTGTTCACTGTTACCCTTCTTACTTCTTTGAGCTTATTTTGTAAACATTGGAGACAATGTTTAGCTTAAGATTCAGGGTGTGATGTGTTGTTTACTTATTGTGACCGTCCTGAGTATATGCTGAATTGCTGATTGATCTTATGCATGAGTATATTTAAGATGGACTAGGATGAGAGTTAATTGGAATTTTTTTTGATTCTGCTGAAACATGAGAGCATGATATGAATTCAAGTTAATTTAAAAGTTTTCTTGAGTTTTTTCTGCACTATTATACACATAGCCTATGTTCCTGTAGTTTTGAAATGCATAGAACAAAGTTATTAGGTTTAGAAGTTTGATATCACCTCGATAGGTCTAAGAGCTGATTTGAGAGTTAAACTGCAAGATAGGATGAATGACAATATGAAGTGCATGATCTGTAAAATATGTGCATTATGTGAAAAAGTATGTTGTTGCTTTTGTTTAGTTGGTAAAGAAAAAAATTGGGAGGACAAAAAAAGCTACCTTCATTGTGATTAGTTAGGCCACTCATTGAGCGAGTGCTCTAGGTAAAGGTCCCTGCAGTGGATGAGTGAAAGGTATTGTCCTTACACAACAACAAAAAAAAGAAGAAAATAGAAAAAGTGACATAAAAAAGTGATTGAGTGCTGAGTAAAGTTGTTTATTTCTTGAATGTGGGGAGGCTCAATGATTAGTAATTATGACCAGTGTAGAGGGACGTTTAATGGAGAACTTAATAAAATTGATCCGGGATTAGTAAAGATGAAAGGAATGTAGGCTAATCACACACACACACACGTAGGAACGTTTAGGATAAGTTTGAAATTACTTGCTGAAGTATTGTGTTTGAGTGTTTCCTGTGATTGATAATTTTTCCTTTTAAATCTCTGAGGCTTGAGTCATATGTATGTATAAGAAAGATCTTATGTTTAATTATGTTTTTCCTCGGGACTAGCAAAAGTTTAAGTTTGGGGTATTTGATAGCACACAAAATGTGTTATCCTTAGATTTATAAATTGCTAGTTTTCATGATAATTTCAGAGCTTTTATATGTTTTATTCATTGAATTTAAGGTTAAGAGCTTAAACAGATCATTTGCAGATATTATGGATCATTCGGGTTCAAATCAAGGCTTTTTGAAGCTTAAAATAACATCAAATAGAAGAAGAATGAGCATATCCAGCTTGTTGACACGAGGTGAAGGCGTTGCAATGCCCTGCAGGGCGTCGCAACGTCGTTCATGTTGTTTTTATGCATAGGTGACCTATGCAGGTAGCATTGCCACGCTATTTCGATAAGGAGGCACGCGCAAGGGTAGCAACGTTGCAATGCTGATCCCAGCATTGCAACACCGCCGAGAGTTTCCACATATGTTTACCGCCTAGGGCACAATGTTGTAACGTTGTGCCAATTATTCTATAAATACAACATGTTGCACACTTTACAAAGGGAGTCGGAATTGATAGAATTTGTACCCTAATTTAGAAATACACTCTTTAAGGAGAGAAAAAAGAGAATATCTTTGGAGCCAAAGCGTTTGTAGAGGCTCGAGATCGTTACAAGAGCTGGGGGACGAGTTACCGACATCGACACATAAGTTTATTTCTCGTTCTTTTAGATTGTAACTTAGTTTTAAAGAATATCATACAACTTTAGATTGTTTTTATGGTGATTTTGAGTGGCTAACCGTTATAGTTATGATTTGATTAGCTTGTTTTGAATTTATTTAATTATGTACTGAACTTTATTGTATTATTTATTTTTGGCAATTCATTCTTAATTTCATCAATCTTGTTGGTTTAAGTAGACTAAAGAGAAAGAAACTTAGATTAGAGCAAAGTTGTCAAAATCCATAGAAATCTGGTAGGAGAATGACTTAGAATTCTTTGGGAAACATATAAAGAAGTTGCTTAATGTCGTGCATGCTTTTAAAATTCATAAGGAAACTTTAGGATTTATCTTGTGCGCGAGGATCAACACGGGTCGAGAGATTCTTTTGAGTAAGGTACTTCTTGTTTATAAATTCATAACATTAGTTCATTGCATGTGTTAAGAATTAACTTATGAAATCAACTCCTTTTAATTCAATCATATTCGTGTCTCCAATTGTACATTTATTTTCTTATTTTTGTTTTCACCTATATATCAAATTTGTGTTGCTTTAGATAAAATTTAGAATTAGTAACTTAGTATTTAATCAATTTAGAAAACCCATTCCTGAGGACGTTACTCTGTACTCAAATCACTATATTCAAACTTGACCCGTACACTTGCAGTATTGCCATTTATTTTATGCAAAAAAGGGACGTAAACCCAGTTTACGTCATTTCGGGATTTGGGGATGCCAACCCATGTGCTAGTGACAAATTCGAAGAACTTGGAACCTCGTTCAAAATTGTGCCTCTTTGTAGGTTACCCTAAGGAAACGAGAGGTGGTGTATTTTTCGATCCTAAGGAAAACAAGGTGCTTGTGTCGAGAAACTCAACATTCGTTAAGGAAGGTCACATCCGGGATCACAAAGAAAAGAGTAAAGTCCTGTTGAACGAAATGGACAGTTTGTCAATAAGATTTGTTGATGATGCTAGTACATCAAGAAGAGTTTTTTATCCTAGTTTGTCTTGTCAAATACGTCCTTCTCAAGAATTGAGAATACCTCGATGTAGTGGGAGGATTGTTGACAGCCTGGCCGTTACATGGGTTTGACTGAAGCCTAAGTTGTCATGCCTGATGACGACTGTGAGGATCCATTGACGTATGATCATGCAATAGATGTGTTGACAAAGACGAATGTATTAAAGCCATGGACTAGGAAATGAAGTCTATGTACTTCAATTCTGTTTGGGAGCTTCTGGATCAACCTGATGGGGTAAAATCGATAGGTTTCAAATGGATCTACAAGCGAAAACATGGTGTAGATGGGAAGGTGCAGACCTTCAAAGCTAGACTCGTGGCAAAGGGTTTTACCCAACGAGAAGGGGTGGACTATGAAGAAACCATTTGTCCTGTGGCCATGATAAAGTCTATAAGGATCGTTCTGGCCATTGCTGGATATTATGACTTTGAAGTATGGTAGAAGGATGTCAATACGACCTTCTTGAATGGCAATCTTGACGAGAACATCTACATGGACCAGCCCAAAGGGTTCATTGAACAAGGCCATGACAAAAAGGTTTGCAGGCTCAAACGATCTATTTATGGACTGAAACAAGGATTGATGAGGCTATCAAATCTTATGGCTTGAGGATATAAGACGGATCCCTTATGCTTCAGCTGTAGGTAGCTTGTTATACGTTGTGCTATGTACTAGGCCCGACATAGGTTATGTAGTTGGGATTGCCAGTAGGTATCAATCCAATCCAAGATTTGATCATTGGACAACTATTAAGGCAATCCTCAAGTATCTTAGGAGAACGAGGGACTACATGCTTGTGTATGGAACTGAGGATTTGATCCTTACGTGATACACAAACTCTGACTTTCAGACCGATAAGGATTCTAGGAAATCCACATCGGGGTCAGTGTTCACTCTTAACGGAGGAGCTGTAGTTTGGCGAAGCATCAAGTAGGGATGCATCGCGGACTCCACGATGGAGGTCGAATATGTAGCAGCTTGTGAAGCAGCTAAGGATGCGGTTGGACTAAGGATGTTCATGATGGATTTGGATGTTGTTCCAAACATGAACTTGTCGATCACCCTTTATTGTGATAATAGTGGTGTAATGGCCAACTCGAGGGAACCTCGAAGTCATAAGAGGGGCAAGCATATTGAATGCAAATATCACATGATACGGGAGATTCTGCATCACGGAGACTTGATCGTCACGAAGATTGCTTCGGAGCACAACGTTGTTGATCCTTTTATGAAGGCTCTCACGACTAAGGAGTTTGAGGGTCACCTAAATGGTTTAGGTCTACAAGTGATTTTTTACTAGGGCAAGTGGGAGTTTTGTACATAGGATATTCGATGCTCTAGTTTATTGTATTTTTGCATTTCTGAAATCAATTTGTACTCCACTAGCTTTAGATCAAGTGGGAGTTTGTTGAGGTGTATGCCCTAAACTCGTGTAGTTTGTAACATTTGATGAATATGAATAAAAGTTATCTTTTCTATCAAATCTTGTATCTCGCATTTCAAACCTAATCCAATAAACTAAGCTCCAGGGTCATACATATAGATGAGATCTTGAACGGTGTGTAGTTGACACCCAGGTAGGATCACGCTCGAGTAAATGACCTGAATGGTCTATAGTATATGTACAGGGTTAGGAATGTCATCCTGGGAACACTATGGATGCGACCCACTTTGTATTTGATTCAAACGAGGGGATCCAACTCGTTCATGTAGTTGACATGCGAGTGGGGGCATCTTGTGCAATGAGATTGTACAAGACCAGACCATGATTTATTAGACCAACTAGTGTAACACAGTTAACTATTTAAGACTAATAAATTCGTAGATGACCATTAGTGACTCGACCTTAATCCTGAGCGAGTTACAAACTCCTATTTGCAGAGGGTTGTCCTTAGACTAGTATGGGTAAGAGTGCGCATGAGTCGCCACTTAATAAGCCTATCTTCTCAGGGGCAGAACAATGAGGGTAGCTGGGAACTTAATTCTGCAAGATGGAATTAACTCGATCCCGTGCTAGGAAACTAGATGGGTTGTTCCCTTAAAGGCTGACTCTAAGGCTTGAACAACGAGGCCCCACCCTCTCACTGACCCGAGAGGGACGTTGTTTATCGTAAGATCATAAACAAGTTGTTCATTAGAGGAGCACTGGTACTAAAGCTGCAAGAGGTAGACAAAGGGGTAAAACGGTAATTTGACCCACCTGTGACAACGAACAATCAAGGAAGGGTTTGCTCATGGGCATTGGTTATATCAATGGACACAAGTTGTCATACAGTGAGGAGAATGCAGCTACGGGTCTATAGTGGAGTGACCTCGTAGTTAATGAATGGTTATTAACGGGATAAAAAAGTTTGGTCAGTTAATCTCAGATCGTTGGAGCTCAGGATCTGTTGGTTCATTAGGTCCATCAGTTGACTCAATTATGGAATTAATGAGGGTATAAAGTTTGAAGTGAATTTTAAGTGTTGAAATCACATAAAGGGTATTTATGTCAATTACGTGAGATATAATTGATATAATATATAGTTTGATGTGAATGAGATTCATATTAAACTATAGGGCAAAATACACTTTTGGTCCCTGAGGTTTGAAGTTGATGTCTATTTGGTCCCTAAAGTTTCAAAATGAACACTTTAGCCCCTGAGGTTTGGAAAATAGTTCTAAATGGTCCTTGGAGTTAGTTGACCGTTAGTTGACTAACGGAAAAATGATGTGTCAAAATTTATATTTAAGATTATGTAGTTTTATTTATTTATATTTAAGATTATTTCTTTTATTTTCTTTTGGGACTTCTCATGTGCATTTTTTTCGATATTCCATTTCTTACCTATGCATTTTGTTTTTTCTTTTTATCAAACCACAACTCTACATAATAAAAAAAATAGAACCACAAAAAAATAAAAATTTCATCGCAAAAATCGAATCAATTAAAGAAAAATTAAGACGTGGGTACTTCAAAGTTGTGGACAGAGACGTTTTTTAGGATTAAGAAGGTGGATTGAGTAAGGCGCTGCATGAACGCGATGAAAAATGAACACTTTAGTACTTGAGGTTTGAAAAATAGTTCTAAATAGTCCATGGAGTTAAGTTGAACGTTAGTTGACTAATGGAAAAATGATGTTATTGAATTGATAATTTTTAAATGAGGTGTTAAAATTTATATTATTTCAACATTATGTGGTTATTTTTTAAAAAAATATTTTTACTTTTTTTTCATCTTCTGTCTTCTTTTCTTTTCTCTTCTTCATTATTTATCTCTATTTCTTCTTGCTTGTCTATTTTTTATTCTCTTTTTATTTCCTTGGCTCCAACACCAATATCGAAAACGACGATGACAAGAAAACTTTTTCATCGCGTTGATGCAGCGCCTTACTCAGTCCACCTTCTTAATTCTAAAAAAATGTCTCTGTCCACAACTTTGAAGTACCCACGTCTTAATTTTTCTTTAATTGATTTGATTTTTGCGATGAAATTCTTATTTTTTTGTTGTTATATTTTTTTTATTATGTAGAGTTGTGGTTTGATAAAAAATAAAATAAAATGCATAGGTAAGAAATGGAATACCGAAAAAAATGCACATGAGAACTCCCAAAAGAAAATAAAAGAAATAATCTTAAATATAAATAAATAAAACTACATAATCTTAAATATAAATTTTGACACATCATTTTTCCGTTAGTCAACTAACGATCAACTAACTCCAGGGACCATTTAGAACTATTTTCCAAACCGCGGGGACTAAAGTGTTCATTTTGAAACTTTAGGGACCAAATAGACATCAACTTCAAACCTCAGGGACCAAAAGTGTAGTTTGCCCTAAACTATACTATTGCCTAATTATGGAATTATGGCATAGTTGAAGAAATTAATTTGAGAAATGGGAAAAATTGAATGTGATTCAATTTAATCCCACATTATGCAAATATGATTTGTATAATAAGGTATGTGATACCTTATACTATATGATTATGCAAATATGATTTGCATATTATATAGTATGTGTTTAAGTGATTCTCTACCCATTATTCCACTTAAACACATTTATGCAAATATGATTTGCATATTATATAGTATGTGTTTAAGTGGAATAATGGGTAGAGAATTTGTCTCCACCCCTCCCACTATATAAGAATTCTTGACGAAGCATTCTCGTGGTCACTTTGCCATTTTTGGATTTCAACTCCAAAAGTTCTCTCAAACTCTCTTTACTCTTCAAACCTTCCTTCACTAAAAAGGGATCCCTCATCCATCGGAGAACAACCGAATAGCCTCGTGGAGGTGTCCATGTTCGTGGATTTGAGATCGCGGGATGAAGAGTTCATTGAGATCGTGATGAATATTGAAGAAGGAAAACAAGAAGAAAGTGTTCTTCAAAGGTATGTTGCTGTCAATTTCTCCTTCTCCGAATGCTTAATTTAGAATACAAGAGTTGTATGTTTAATTTTAAGTAGATCTCTAGTAACAAAATGGAGCATCGTTATTCACGTCGCTTCCGCTGCGGAATTCAATCCAATAAGCTTAACCATGTATGTTTGTTTTGTTAATTAGCATGAAATTAGTATTCTTTAGCGTAGGGTCAGTGAGTTTGTGAGCTATTGAGCAATCATGAACGACTTATTGGGCTTAAGACTAAAAAGACGATTCAAATAGCGTAAAGGTTAATCTAGGCTAGCAACTTAGGTTAATTTGAGTAATTCGCTAATCCTAGTTGAGTTTAGGACTTAAGCGACTGATCTCGAGTATGGCATGTGTCAATCTCTGGCGAAGACTAGTCCCGTCCCCAACTGTGCACTACTTTTGGGTCCAATAACCTGTTAATTATATTGGCTTGGACTTAGGAGTTCATGGGTTTTTCCTTTGGATAGGTGAGTATAAATTAGCAACATAATTAGAGTTTAATTTTGAAGTATATGTGATTTGGCATTACAATTGACATCCCAATGTCAAAAAATCGATATCCAGTTTTTCCTCTGTCTATTCGATTTAATTTCTCTCGACATTTTTTATGCATTTAAATTCTCGCCCTTTTATATTTTTCGCATGACAAACCCCCCTCCCCCCCAATTGTGTCTCTTAACCTAAATACGTAAGCATACTAGTTTGGCCTCTCTGTGGATCGATCTAACAACTAGACAACAAATATAGTTGGTTAGTTATAAATTTTATTTTGCAAGAGCTTCAACAAACTCGTTGTCCTAGGCTGGAAACGAGTTACCTCCAAAGGAGTTATAATGTAGTATTTATATGAGGGCTTGACCTTGTTGGTGTTTGTGCCCTAAAACTCGTAGTTTGTAATTATGTTCTAATTAATGTAATAAAGTGTTATTATTTCAATAAAGAGTTATTGTTCATTATTTGCGATATTGCCTTTATTTAAACCTTAAATCCAATAAACTAAACATCCAAGGCTGTAAAATGTATCTTTAACAGAATGTAGTGTACATATAAAAGATCTCGGTTCGAGATACAACCTAAAGAGTCTATAGTTAGAGGATAAGGTTGAATACCTTACCTTGGTAAAACTAGGGATGTGGCCCAATTTGTATATGATACAAACACAGTGATCCTAACGTGTTCATGTAGATGACATGTGAGTGGGGATATCCTATGTAATGAGATTACATAAGACCGAACAACGAAATAGTAACCTCTAGCTGTAACTCCGTTGACTAGTTAGGTTTCTATTTCACTAGGATTACCTAGGCAACTTGATCTCAATCCTGAGTAGGTTACGAACTCCTGTTCGCAAGGGATTGTCCTTTGATAAGTATGGGTGAGAGTGGCCAGATTCGGCGATTCAATATGCCTACCTTCTTGGAGACAAGACCGAGTGAGCGATTGGGAACTTAACTTAGTAAGATGGAATTCACTCATTCCCGCCTACTAGGGTAAGTAGAGGAATGTTCCCTTATGTGGTGTCTCCGGGTCTTGAACAAAGGGTCGGACCCTCTCATTGGCTCGAGAGGGACTCTGTTTGTTGGTAGGACCACAAACAAATTGTTCATTAGAGGAGCACTGGTACTTAAGGTACAATATGTGACCCAGGGGTAAAAGGGTAATTTTACCCCGCTGGTGTTACGAACGTGCGTGAAGGATTGACTTGCTGTTATTGGTCAATATCCGTGGACACACAAATATATCTGCATTGAGAAGAGTGCAGCTGCGGAACTTTAGTGGAGTGTTCCCGAAGTTAACGAATGTTGATTGGGAGGTTAATGAGATTAACCGAGCAATCTCGTATCGTTGGAGCTTCTGATCTGTAGGTCCATTAGGTCCACCTTCTAGCTCGTAAAGGGTTCTTAGATCATTTGAATTTGAAATATTCAAATTCATAAGGGAATAAACTTAATGTATATAAATACGATATAATATATAGTTTTGGAACTATATATTATAAATTTAATGTGGATATGATCCATTTTAAATTATATGAGAGAATTGAATGTTTGAAAGAGTTCAAATATTAAATTCAAATGTGAATGAGATTCATATTTGAAAACTATAGGTTAAATTTAATGTGCATTAGATGTACTTTAAAATTATAGGTTAGAGGGAAAATATGATTGGATTAATATATATAATAATTAATTAGATTAATTATTATTATTATTTAATTTTAATTAATGGGAACGTGTCAGGAGGATACGTTCCCCACTTCCCTCCAACTCCCTATCGATAAGGAGTGGGGGAAGTTGTCACTTAACATAAGGCCTCTTCTCTTCTGGGAGAAAGGTTGGAAGATCGTTCATTCTGCAGTGTGCAATTGTTAATTGCCAAAATAGAAACTCTCTCTCAATTTCAAAAATTCTTCAATTGTTGGATCCTTCCCAACAAGGAAGATCTAAGTAGAAACTCAGAGTCATAGGAAGTGATCACTACTGGTAGTGTCTTGCTTGGAGGAGAACAGAGGATATTCTCTGTGTTACTGAATTACTGGAGAATCGCCTTAAGGAGCAAGGAGTTGCTGTTGAGAAAAATTATAAAGGTAATCCCCTTTTTCTTCTTTTTAGTTTAATAGTTAAACTTAGAATGTTTCCATAATCTCCATATCTAATTAGATTAAAGATGCATGTTTATTCTGTTTTTCATCAATGTACTGGTTTTTATTTTTCAACCAAAACAAGCTTGCAAATTACGATTCCAAACTCGTTTTCGCTGCTCTAGGGGATTAGATCTCCATCAATTGGTATCAGAGCAATGCTTGATTTATCTTTGTTCAAACAAAATAGCATTGATTTGGTGGGAAATGCATTTGGTTTGCTGTAAAACTGTTTAGGAGTATTTGTCCATAGTTTACTCTTTTGATTTGGTCAATTTATATGTAAAGGCCCCTATGTTTTTGGGCATAAAGTGCATTATCGAGTCTGTAATTGAGTTAAGAGTCGTTGGGGCAAGTTTCGTGCATTTCGGTTGAGAATCGAAGGAGAAATTGAAGATTGAAGTTGTTGTGTTCGAAGGAGAAAACTGTTGTCGAAGCAGCAGCGTTGCAACGCCGTTCATCAGCGTTGCAACGCTGAGGAATGGTGTAGCAATGCCAACATTACCTATCGACGCGGGAGCTCCAGGGGTCAGCAACGTTGCAACATTGCCCCTCAGCGTTTCAACACTACCCCGATAGCAGGCGCGCGCGCGGATGAAGCGGTCGTTGAAACACCCTCATCAGCGTTGCAACGCCGTGATGACATTTCAACAACAGCAGACCGGTTCAGTTTTTGGGTTTGTTTTCGGTCCGGTTCGAGTTGTTCAAGCCTGGTTCAAGGAGTTTTGGACCGGTTTATGTAATAAAATTAGAGTAATTTTATTATTTTGCACTTTAGGGGCCAAATTATTCCAGTTTTACAGTTGTATTTCTTTATGAATGTCATTTAGATTTTTTCCCACCTTAGGATAAGGATGTTCATGCATTTTATTTATATAATTGTTATATAAATATGATTTAGATGCATGATTAATTTATTTTTCATGAGTAATTAATTATAAATGTTATAATTAGATTATATGGAAAATAAATTGCATGTAGCATGAAATTACTTAGTTTAAAATAATTGTTATTTTTTAAGTAATTTAATTATTCAATTAGTTGAATAATTTTTTATAATTCCAATTTGAAAATTTATTGTTGGTTTTATAACATAGTTTTTGGTCATAGGTTAATAATTAAATTTATAAAAGTTATAAATTAAGGGGTTTTAGAAACCATAACCTATAACAAAGAATTTCATGCAAACATAGGAACTTGGGTTAAAATTAAATTAGTTTTCAATTGTTTTAAATTAATTTGGACCTAAGTTTTAATTTCTAATAGTATTAGAAGTTAGTCTTGCATAGTATTTTCAATAGTTTAAAATATAGTAGGACATTAGAACTTTTGTTATAAGGGAACTCTACTGGTGAAGTTTTGTCTAAGGTTAAGGGTACTTAAGCTAACGGTTAACGCAACACCTCCTACCTGGGAACTGATCTAGAGCTTGAGTTGAATTAACTTTAGTTCTATTTTATAGCTATGTAATTAAAATGTTTATTCACATAGACATAAGGTTAAAAGACCTAGTTATAATAGTTATAATAGGCATAGACTTAGATAGATTCTTTTAGAATGACACATAGCCCACTTTAGTTAGTGTTTTGTGAGGTGTAGCATTTTGGTGAGGTTTGACATGCATTTGATGCATGTAATTGTTTTACAAATAGGTTTGTTTTCAAAACAAAGGGTTCCTTTTTGCTGATTTTTAGTCTTTTCAAAAAGAAGAATCTCACGAAAAGGTATTTCTTTTCCTTTCCTCACACAAAGCTTTCAACCTCCCATTCTTCCTTTTTTCAATCCTTCATTCACTGGGTCCCACAACCCGGTTCTATGTCCAGAGGATAGCGGGAAAGCTCTAGTTGTTGTCCGGTTTGTGTTCGGTTTGTGCTTTGTTAAGGAGGAGAGAAAAAATTGAGCTACAAAGGTTGTATCTTCTTTCCTTTTTTAGTTTACTATTTTTTGTATGTTTGCATGTTAATTTCTATTAAGTTAGATGCAATTAGAGTGTCATTAGATCCTTATTCCGCTGCGTATGTCTCATGTTCCATCATGTGAAATCCGACTAAGTTAAACGTATACCCTAATCTTAGGAGCTTCAGTGGGAGAAAACGAGATGTTCGCATCAAGGTTACTCTCACATCCTCAAGAGTTCACACCGTGAGTTCCATGCTCGGCTACGTGGCGTCAATAGGGTGTCACTCTATGGTATGTGTTTGCATGGTTCAATACCAAGGTGAATGAGGGAAGTATCCATAGTAAATGGGAGCAGGACGCGTGTCAACGTATCCTACGGTCTGCTCCATTAGGTCGCACCGTGAGATTTCTATAGTCCGCCTGCTAGGTTGTCCTGGAACATCCAAACTCTACAGAGGGTTTGACTATAGGGATCGGAACACCGCAAACTCCAGAAATGGATAGGGTCTTTTAGGTAATTTGCCAACAGTTGTCTTTGTTAATAGTAGCCTATTGGCTCGGACCTATTGGATCTGAAAATAGTAGGGTCACATTTACGGGATGAGTTAAGCTAGTTAACAAGTCCTTGAAAAAACAAACGGTAGCTAAGGACCATTGGGACATGAGATGTTCTGGTAGTGAGAATTGGTTGAGAAAGTCTCAATTCAAGGGAGGAATGACTGACCGGCCGACGAAGGCTTTTGTTCTGAACCCTTGAAATATCGTTGCAAAATTAAAGGTTTAATTTAAACACTAGGGTTCTTTAATAATTTTGTTAAATTTGATTGGTTTTATGATGGGTTAAAAGGCATAACTAATTAGAACTATTTTGGATTTTCAGCATGTCTTCCTCATATATAACCTTACTCAAAAAGCAACATTTAACTGGTGAAAACTTTACTACATGGAAGTCCAACTTGGATGCAATTCTTGTTGTTGACGACCTTCGGTTCATACTGACTGAGGAATGCCCTCAAGTCCCTGCTCAAAACGCACCTCAATCAGTTAAGGATGCGTTTGACCGCTGGTCCAAGGCCAATGAAAAGGCCAAGGCCTATATCCTGGCTGACATATCTAATGTTTTGGCAAGGAAGTTGGAGGGTATGGTCTAAGCTCGTGAGATCATGGGTTATCTGCAGAGTTTGTCTGGACAACCGTCTGAACGGATTCGACACGAATCCCTCGAGTACGTTTATAACGCGCGCATGAAGGAGGGAACTTCAGTGAGAGAACATGTTCTCGATCTTATTGTTCACTTCAACGTGGCCAAAATGAACGGAGCGGCCTTAGATGAGCAAAGTTAGGTATTCTTCATCCTGGATTCTCTTCCGAAGAGTTTCCTGCCATTCCGTAGCAATGCGAAGATGAACAAAAAGGAGTATAACCTGACTTCCCTCCTAAATGAACTACAGACTTAGCAGTCTCTTATGAATAATAAGGGACAAATTGATGGAGAGGCAAATCAGTTTCCCATTCCAAAAGGCTCTAGATGGGCTCATCCTCTGGAACCAAGCCCTGCGGTTCTTCTTCTGGGATTAAGAAGACTCGGAAGAAGAGGAAATGAGGAAAAGGGAAAGCTTCCGCTACTGCAAACATTGAGCACAAAGAGGAGAAAGGTAAATTGGATTTCCTTGTTCTTCAAACTTGTTTAGTGGAAAATGATGATTTTACCTGGATACTTGATTCATGAGCCATTAATCACGTTTGCTCTTCGTTTCAGGAAACTAGTTCCTTCAAGGAGCTCGAAAAGGGTGAGATGACACTCAGGATCAGAACGGGAGACGTCGTCTCAGCTCGTGCAGTGGGAGATGCCAAGCTGTTTTTCGAAGATAGATTTATTTTATTAAAAAATCTGTATATAGTTCCTAAGATTAAGAGGAACTTAATTTCTTTCTCTTGTTTAATAGACTTGGATATTGTATTTCCTTTTCATTAAATGAAGCGTTAATTTTAAAAGAGGGTGTCAATATTTGTTCATTTTAATTCCCTACACATTGGGAATGATGTACGATACCTTACTGACATAAAGAATTAGCTGGCGACCCAATTCTAAATGAAAGATTTGGGAGAGGCGCAATATGTTCTTCGGATTCAGATCTTCAGGAATCGAAAGAACAAAACGCTAGCTCTGTCTCAAGCCTCTTATATCGACAAAATGTTGTCCCAATATTCGATGCAGAATTCCAATAGGGGTTTGTTAACCTTCAAGCATGGAGTTCATCTGTCTAAGGAACAGTATCTTAAGACACCTCAAGAAGTTGAGGATACGAGACGTATTCCCTATGCCTTTGCAGTAGGTAGCTTAATGTATGTTATGTTGTGCACGAGGCCAGACATTTGTTATGCAGTGGGAATAGTCAGTGGGTACCAATCCAATCCCGTGTTAGACCATTGGACAACAGCTAAAAATATCCTCAACTGTCTTAGGAGAACGAGGGACTATACGATTGTGTATGGGACTAAGGATTTGATCCTTATGGGATACACTGATTATGATTTTCAGACCGATAAGAATTCTCGTAAATCCACCTCGAGATCCGTTTTCACCCTTAACGGGGGAGCTATAGTATGACGAAGAATCAAGCAAGGATGCATCGCTGACTCTACGATGGAGGCAGAGTATGTCGCTGCTTGTGAAGTAGCTAAGAAGGCTTTTTGGCTAAGGAAATTCCTTACTGATTTGGAACTTATTCCAAATATGGAATTTTCCATCACCTTACACTGTGACAACAGTGGTGCGGTAGCAAATTCGAAGGAACCTCGCAGCCATAAGCGAGGTAAGCACATCGAGAGGAAGTATCACCTAATACGAGAAATAGTGCAACGAGAAGATGTGACAGTCACGAAGATCACATCGGAGCACAATATTGTTGATCCGTTAACAAAGACTCTCACGTCTAAAGTGTTCGAGGGTCATCTGGAGAGTCTACGTCTACGAGATATGTACATAGGCTAATCAAAGCCAAGTGGGTGATATGTAAATGTATATATGGATTCCCTAGTTTATTGTATTTCTATCTCTTTAACCACTGTTTTAGATTATGATGTACCTCACTAGAGTTTTAGTTCAAGTGGGAGTTTGTTGGGGTTTGTGCCTAAAACTTGTAATTTGTAATTATATTCTAATTAATGTAATAGAGTATTATTATTTCAATACAGAGTTATTGTTCATTATTTGCGATATTCCCTTAATTTAAACGCTAAATCCATTAATCCAAACATCCAAGGTTGTAAAATGTATCTTTAACTGAATGTAGTGTACATATAAAGGATCTCGGTTCGAGATTCAACCTAAAGAGTCTATAGTTAGGGGATAAGGTTTGGGTACCTTACCCTAGTAAAACTATGGATGTGGCCAACTTTGTATATGATACAAACACAGTGATCCTAACGTGTTCGTGTAGATGACATGTCAGTGGGGATATCATATGCAATGAGATTACATAAGACCGACCAAAAAATAGTAACCTCTAGCTGTAATCCGTTGACTAGTTAGGTTTCACTTTCACTAGGATGACCTAGGCAACTTGATCTTAATCCTGAGCAGATTACGAACTCCTGTTCGCAAGGGATTGTCCTTTGATTAGTATCGGTGAGAGTGGACAGATTCGCCGACTCAATATGCCTTCCTTCTTGAGGACAAGACCGAGTGAGCGGCTGAGAACTTAACTTAGCAAGATGGAATTCACTCCTTCTCGCCTACTAGGGTAAGTAGAGGAATGTTCCCTTAAGTGGTATCTCCGGGAATTGAACAAAGGACCCGACCCTCTCATTGGCTAGAGAGGGACTCTGTTTGTTGGTAGGACCACAAACAAATTATTCATTAGAGGAGCACTGGTACTTAAGGTACAAGATGTGACCCAGGAGTAAAACGGTAATTTTACCCAGCTGGTGTTACGAACGTTCGTGAAGATTAACTTGTTGTTATTGGTCAATATCCGTGGACACACAAATATATCTGTAGTGAGAAGAGTGCAGCTGCGAGACTTTAGTGGAGTGTTCCCGCAGTTAACGAATGTTGATTGGGAGGTTAATGAGATTAATCGAGCAATCTCATATCGTTGGAGCTTCGATCTGTAGCTCCATTAGGTCCACCTTCTAGCTCGTAAAGGGTTCTTAGATCATTTGAATTTGAAATGTTCAAATTCATAAGGGAATAAACTTAATGTATATAGATACGATATAATATATAGTTTTGGAAATATATATTATAAATTTAATGTGGATATGATCCATTTTAAATTATATGAGAGAATTGAATGTTGGAAAGAGTTCAAATATTAAATTCAAATGTGAATGTGATTCATATTTGAAAACTATAGGTTAAAATTTAATGTGCATTAGATGTACATTAAAACTATAGGTTAGTGGGAAAAATATGATCGAATATGATTCAATCTTAATTAAATATAAGATATTTAATTTGATTAATTAAATATGATTTAATTAATATATATAATAATTAATTAGATTAATTATTAATATTATTTAATTTTAATTAATGGAAACGTGTCAGGAGGACACGTTCCCCACTTCCCTCCAACTCCCTATCCATAGGGAGTGGGAGAAGTTGTCCCTTAAGATAAGGCCTCTTCTCTTCTGGGAGAAAGGTTGGAAGATCGATCATTCTGCAGTGTGCAATTGTGAATTGCCAAAATAGAAACTCTCTCTCAATTCCCAAAATTCTCCAATTGTTGGATCCTTCCCACCAAGGAATATCTAAGTAGAAACTCAGAGTCATAGGAGGTAATCACTACTGGTAGTGTCTTGCTTGGAGGAGAACAGAGGATATTCTCTATGTTGCTGAATTACGGGAGAATCGCCTTAAGGAGTAAGGAGTTGTTGTTGAGGAAAACTATAAAGGTAATCTCCTTTTTCTTCTTTTTAGTTTAATAGTTAAAATTAGCATGTTTGCATGATTAATCTCCATATCTAATTAGATTAGAGATGCATGTTTATTCTGTTTTTCATCAATGTACTGGTTTTTGTTTTTCAACCAAAACAAACTTGCAAATTACAATTCCAAACTCGTTTCCGCTGCTCAAGGGGATTAGATCTCCATCAGGCCTAGTGTCTCTTCCCTTTCTTTAATATGATTAGGTTAAGGATGAAAAGTGAGGTTCTCATAGATGATTTAGACTATAGATTGAAAGAGGGAAAATCCCAGCGAAAGTCTATTGAACCGTATCATAACTTAATTAATGTCTTAAATACCGATACATTAGCAAATCAATTATGCAGAGAATGATTATAAGATAAAATTGAGTCTACCAGATAAGGATCATGATACTTATTTGTTGTAGACTTTGAAAATAAGTAGAACGAACTTCTCTTTCGTCAAGATCACGATCTCACAGCAATTTCACATATTGTAACCAATTGGGACCAAAAGCAGGACAACACCACTAATGTTACCTTCCTATATCTCAGATTTTGGGAATTGTGCCCTAAAACTCGTTGTTTGTATTAATGTTATAATTAATATAATAAAGTGTTATTATTGCAATAAACAGTTATTGTTCGTTATCTACGAGTTTGCCTTTATTTAAACCCTAAATCTAATAAACTAAACATCCAAGGCTGTTAAATGAATCTTTAACTGAATGTAGTGTACATATAAAGGATCTCGGTTCGAGATACAACCTAAACGGTCTATAGTTATGGGATAAAGTTTGGGTACCTTACCCTGGTAAAACTATGGATGTGGCCCACTTTGTATTTGATACAAACACTGTGTTCCTAACGTGTTCGTGAAGATGACATGTGAGTGGGGATATCCTATGTAATGAGATTACATAAGACCGGACCACGAAATAGTAACCACTAGCTGTAACTCCGTTGACTAGTTATGTTTCTATTTCACTAGGATGACCTAGGCAACTTGATCTCAATCCTGAGCAGGTTACGAACTCATGTTCGCGAGGGATTGTCCTTTGACTAGTATGGGTGAGAGTGGCCAGATTTGTCGACTCAATATGTCTACCTTCTTGGGGACAATACCAAGTGAGCGGCTGAGAACTTAACTTAGCAAGATGGAATTCATTCCTTCCCGCCTACTAGGGTAAGTAGAGGAATGTTCCCTTAAGTGGTGTGTCCGGGACTTGAACAAAGGGCCCGACCCTCTCATTGGCTCGAGAGGGACTCTGTTTGTTTGTAGGACAACAAACAAATTGTTCATTAGAGTAGCACTGGTACTTAAGGCACAAGATGTAACCTAGGGGTAAAACGATAATTTGACCCAGCTGGTGTGACAAACATTCCTGAAGGACTGACTTGCTGTTATTGGTCAATATCCATGGACACAGAAATATATCTGCAGTGAGAAGAGTGCAGCTGCGGGACTTTAGTGGAGTGTTC
This sequence comes from Trichosanthes cucumerina, assembly GCA_036507285.1. Lineage (NCBI taxonomy): Eukaryota > Viridiplantae > Streptophyta > Magnoliopsida > Cucurbitales > Cucurbitaceae > Trichosanthes > Trichosanthes cucumerina. Next base: position 58,814,570 of record CM071838.1, read on the forward strand.
CCGCAGTTAACGAATGTTGATTGGGAGGTTAATGAGATTAACAGAGGAATCTCGTATCGTTGGAGCTTCTGATTTGTAGGTCCATTGGTACACCTTCTAGCTCCTAAAGGGTTCTTAGATCGTTTGAATTTGAAATGTTCAAATTCATAAGGGAATAAACTTAATGTATATTGATACGATATAATATATAGTTTTGGAACTATACATTATAAATTTAATGTGGATATGATTCATATTAAAATTATGTGAGAGAATTAAATATTTGAAAGAGTTCAAATGTTAAATTCAAATATGAATGTTATTCATATTTGTAAAATATATGTTAAATTTAATGTGCATTAGATGTGCATTAAAACTATAGGTTAAAGGGACATATTGATTGAATGTTATTTAATCCAAATTAAATATATGATATTTAATTTATTTTATTTAAATATGATTGAAATTAATAATTAAATATGATTTAATTATTATTTTATTATTTTAATAATAAAATGAGGGAACGTGTCATCCAGACACGTTCCCACTACCTCGCTCCTTCTCCCTATCGATAGCTTAACAGGGAGAAGGGGTTGATGATCAATTGTTCGTTCATCTTGCAATTGGTGAATTGCAAACACACAGAAGAAAAAATTCTCTCTCTCCAACACTCTGTACTCCCAAATACTCTATTCCAAATTGTTGGAACCCTACCCACCTTGGGAGATCTAAGCACTCAGAGATATAGAAGGTGTTTTCTATTGGTAGTGTTCTTGATGAAGAAAAACATAGAACTTTTTGAAGTTCTTGAGTTGCTGAAACCTCGTGGAGCAAGGAGTTGTTGTTTCTTGTGGAAATAAAAAAAGGTAATACTTTTATTCCTTTTAGTTTAATTGTTAAACTTAAGTATGTTTGTATGCAATTATACATGCCTAATTAGATAAGAAATTCCATGTTTGTTTTGTTTTGTCAATGTATGGGTTTTTGCATTTCAACCAAAACAAACTCGCATATTACGATTCCAAATTCGTTTCCGCTGCTCAAGGGGTTCCGATCTCCATCATCTGAGTGATTAAGGAATGAATTGTGGGATGCAATCTTACTAGGAGGAAGAATTTCACTTAGAAATTTTTGTAAAAGTAGAGAGAATTATTCTTTTTGGATAGAAATCTATAAAGAAGCAAAAATCCTTGTTCTTCTTCCCGCCTAACTCCCAGGCATATATATCAGGTAAGAATAGGAAAAAACGTGGGAGTTACCCACTTAGAGTCCAACTCCGAGCAACTGCTGAAGTCATGGTTTTTATTTAATTTAAAATAAATTGAATAAAAAAGTAATTTAATTAATTAATAATTAATTGAATCTAATTTATTTAATATATTCGTTTAAAACATATTTAGATGAACCTCTCTCATATAACCTATAGTTTTAATTCAATTAATTATATTAAATTTAATTAAATTAAGTTAAATAATGAATTAGTTCAGTAATTAACTAATTACCAAATTAAATATTACATATTTAATTCAAACCATCAATTGAAGCATATCCAAATGTATTTCTTTTCTAACCTATAGTCTTAATTTGCATTAATTCTAATCTATAGTTTTAATGTGAATCCAATTCATATTAAAATAATATTTGAACTCATTCAAATATTTAATTATCTCATAAATTAATTTTGTTCAAAATTAAATTTATATGATAAAGTTTAAACTAAAAAATAAACATTATATTATAATATATCACCATACATTATATTAATTCCCTAAGTGAATTTGAAATTTTCAAATTTCGTTCAAGATTAAATTACCTCAACATCCTTTACGAGCTAGGAAGGGGCATAATGGACCTATAGATCATAAACTCCACATAAATTAACATTCGTCAACTGTGGGTATACTTCACTAAAGACTCACTATTGCACTCTTCTCACTATAGATATATTTTTGTGTCCACGGATCTAGACCAATAACAAAAAGTTAGTCCTTCTTCGTAACTCCAGTTAGGTCAAATTACCTTTTTATCCCTAGGTTACCTCTATGTCCTTAAGTACAAGTGCTCCTCTAATGAACAACATGTTTAAGGTCCAACCATGAAACAAAAAATCCCTCTCAGGCCAATGAGAGGGTAGGACCCTTTGTTCAAGTCCCAGAGGCACCATTTAAGGGAATACTCATCTACTTTCCCTTAAAGTCAGGAAAGAGTGAGTTCCATCTTGTGTTATTATGTTCCTAGCTCCCCACTCGAGTCTCAAAAATGGTAGGCTTATTAAGTTGGCAATCTGACCACTCTCACCCATAAAAGTCAAAGGACAATCCTTCGTGAACAGGCATCAAGCAAGGATGCATTGTAGACTCCATTATGGAAGTTGAATATGTAGTTTCTTGTGAAGAAACAGAAAAAGCTATTTAGCTCAAGAAGTTTTTCAGTGATTTGCATGCCCTTACAAAATGCAAACTATATTCAAACCTTTATTCTATGCATTAAACTTTTAGTTCCTTAGTTGTGACGACCCACTCCCACAGGTATTAGTTTTTCTAATTTATTTCCTTTCCTTACAACCTTTATGTTGGTTCGGATTAACGACATTTATCATCCTCTGTAAGTTGAGCCTTGATTTTTTTTGTATGGTTTAAAATGAGATTTTACGAATTTGGGCTTTTGTTTCACCTAAAGGGGGTCCAATGGCACTTTAGTAAATAGTACTTAAGTTAAAGTGCAAATGTTGTTTTTGGGAGAAGGATTAGGTTTAATTTGAAGAGCTCTCAACCCTAGATCTCCTTTCTCTATCGCCAAACTGCCAGACAAAAATAAAAAAATAAAAAAAATAAAAAATTTTCATCGTGCCTTCACCCAACGCAAACTGAAGAAGAAGATGAAGGGAATCGAAGACCCCGCAGCGGAAGCGATTGCGAATCGCGCGCTCTTGATTTAGTTACAACGATTAATTCAAGAACACAAATAACAAGATTAAGCATAAAATAGAATGGACAACAAGAAAGTTACCTTTGAAGAACTTTTCTTCAAGTGCTCCTCCTCTCTCACGATCAAGATCAACGCAACACGAACACGTACGAACACCGACACTACAACCGGATCTTCTCCGTTGTTCTCTAGGTGAGGGAAGAAGGTGGGTTCCCTTTAGGAAAAGTGAGGTGTTTTGTGAAAGAGATGTTTGTTGTCTTGGAACCTTTCCAACAACAACAAAAAGCTAGGAATCACATAGAATGACTTCACCTAATTGCATCTCATGCAACCATATATATAGGGGAATGGGATGGAAATGACCATCCTACCCCTCCTTTATTCTCTCTTTAGTATATAGTTTATATATAAATCTAATTCACATTAAAACTATATATTATATCAATTATATCATATATAATTGATATAACACCTCATGTATGAAATTGAACACTTCAATTTCATTCCTAACTTTATACCTTCAATATTACCATATTGAGCCAATGGAGGGATCTAATGGACCTACAGTTCATGAGCTCCAATGATGTGAGATTAACTGATCAAACTCTTTGATCTAGTTAATCAATATTCATTAACTACAAGTCACTCCACTATAGACTTGTAGCTGCACTCTCCTCACTGTAGATATTATTGTGTCCACCGATATAGTCATTATCCATGAGTCGACCCTTCACGGGTTGTTCGTAATCACACCGGGTCAAATTACCGCTTTTACCCCGTGATTACCTCTTTGCTCCTTAACCACCACCGATCCTCTAATGAACAACAAGTCTAAGGTCCTACCTTAGACTCATACCCTCATAGAGGGCGGGGCCCCGTTGTTCAAGACCTGGAGTCAGTTCTTAAGGGAACAACCTATCTAATTCCTTAGTGTAGGAATGAGTGAATTCCATCTTGCCCAGTTAAGTTTCCAGCTACCTACGAGGTTCTATCCCTGAGAAGGTAGGCTTATTGAGTCAGCTACAGGCTACTCTCACCCATACTAGTCTAAGGACAAACCCCTATAAGTAGGAGTTCTAAACTTGCTCAGGATTCTGGTCGAGTCACTAATGACCATCTATAAATTACTAGTCTTATCCTGTTAACGGTGTTATACTGGTTAGACTAATAATTTGCGCTTTAGTTTTGTATGAACTCTTCATACAAGATGCCCCCACTCTCATGTCAACTACATGAATGAGTTTGATTACCTCATTTGTACTAATTACAAAGTGGTTCGCATCCATGGTGTTACCAGAATGAGGTTTCCAACCTTATTCTCATACCATAGACTATTTAGGTTATAATCTCGAACTCAACCCAAATAGTGTCCACTACACTGATTTCAAGATAAATGTTATAACCTTGGAGCTTAGTTTATTGGATTTATAAGAGCAAGACTGTAATCTTATCAAAACAAATAACACTTTATTTAATTGATAAAAATTAGACAAGTTTAGGGCATAAATCCCAACAGAAGACCTCGCTGTAGTCCATGAACCAACGCACCTCGCCGGTCAGAGCACGTTGAACATTGCAACATCGCCGCCGTTCGCGAGCTGGCGCCTCCCGCCAGTCAGAGTTTGTCAGACCCTTGCAGCGCCGCCGTTCACGAACTCCACGCGTCTTGCCGGCCAGTTTTCGTCCATTCTCGATTTCAGTCCCACTTCCGTCGTCGATCGTCACCATTCTGCTGCCGCTGGAGATCTTTTAAAGCTGAAATTCTGGCCAAGTGAGCTTGCTTGATTCCTTTCGGTTTAGGAGAGTTATAGACGGATTAGTTGAGTTGTTAAGTGTTAATTGGATATTTATATGTACTGTTTAAGCATAACCTTTAGGGACCGAACGTAGTGCGGAGTCGAGAGCCAAGCATTGAGGTGAACTAAAGAGTGTTCGATTTACACCTTGAGCTTGAGGTAAGTGGGACAAGGTTCTAAGGCCTGTAATTATGTATATATACGATTATGAAAGTTGAGTTATGTCCGTAGTGTAATCTCGAAGGTTACTCGTTAACAGGTTCTTCGAAAGAGGCGCATATCCTAAGAACTAAGATTAAAGTTTTGAGTTGGAATCTATGCTAAGGTAAGGTAACTTGTGCTGAACTTTTTCTAAAATGGGATAAAGGAAAACGATTTTTATCATTGGATTTCACAAGTATTTCATTGTTTATTTCTTTTGAAATCAATTATGTTTAAAAGCATTATTTCTGTCAAGTTATGAAAGTCATGTCATGTATGTTAGTTTCTTGTCTTCCATGATATGTGCATTATAGTCATGATAGATATATGGGACCTCATGCATTATATTTACGCCATGAAATGATAGTAAAGGAAGTTGTGGCAATTGGTCTCCTGATGTTTTTTTATGCATGATCAAACATGCATTAGAGAATTTATGGGTCAGCTTATAGGGGACTGTGAGGGACTCAAACTATAGGGGTCTGTGAGGGACTCAAAATGTAAGGGCTCAGGATGACCAATTGACCACATAAACTAAGAGAAATTCATGTATTTCAGTTATGATCTATTACGAGGAAGCTTTAGGTCCCGCATATGAAATTTGTATATAAAGTTTAAAAGTCATGATTGTATGTGTATGCATGTCCCAAACCTCAGTAGCGTGGTCACTTATTGGGTATTATTTTGTAATACTCACCCTTTCGTTTTTAAAAATATTTTCAGGTAAAGACAAGGGCGTATAGGGCGAGTGACCGGGACGCGTTACCGATGCCATGGGTCAAGACATGATTTCCGCATCTATTTATAGTAGCAGTAAAAAAAAAATAGATTTTGTTTCAATTCATTTACATTCAGGATTTAAATCAGGCAAAACTACTAGCGTTATTTAAGTTTTTGATTATTTTGGGATCCCTAATGATGATTTTAATAAAGATTGAAGTTTTACTTTGTTTTGTTTTATTTACTGGCCTAAAAGTGCATGCATTTTTAGTAGTGTCCCTAGCAATCTAGTTCATAAAAGTAGGGGTGTTACATTAGTAGAGCATAATTAGAAAGAAAAGCAAGAAAATATAAAAAGAAAAACCCCTAAAGGATAATGGGGTGTCGACCTCGACTCGACATTAGCCCAGTTTTGAACCAACTTGCCTTTTTCTTCATCATATTGTTATTGAAAATTTGACCATTGTTTTACTTCTTTCGAAGTGGATGTTTTCTACTCTGTTTTGACTAATTAAATTCCAAGTTGTTTTACAAACTTCATGGTCTAGTAATAAGTTGATGGAATTGTGATAGCACACAAATTGTGCTATCCTTAGGCTTAATTATTGCTAGTTTTATGATGATTTTAGGGCTTTTATGTGGTTAATTAATTCAATTTCAGGTTAAGAGCTTAAACGGAGCTCTTGGAGACAATTTGGATCACTCGGGATCAAAATGGGACTATTTGGAGCTAAAGAGAACATCAATTGGAAGAAAAAAACCAATCCAAGCATGATGACCGAGGTGATGGCGTTGCAATGCCATGCGAGCGTTACAACGCCGCCATACTTGCCGCTTAAAGGCTTTGAAGACTCAGCGATAGCGTTGCAACGCTGCCTTAGGGCGTTACAACGCTATCTCGATAATAAGCCATGCGCGAAGCGCGCATATAGGCGTTACAACGCCGCTCGCGCGGCGTCGCAACGCCATTTCGACAAGGAGCGCGCGTTAGTAGGGGTAGCGGCGTAACGCTACCTTCAGCGTTACAACGCCATCGATTATTTCCATATCGCGCTAGCGCTTAGAGTGCAGCGTTGCAACGCTGTCCCTAGCATTGCAACGCTGCCCCATTGATGCCTATAAATACAACCTTATGATTCTTGAAAAGGGGAGCACAATTTGGTAGAGTTTTGCCCTAAATTCAAAATACACCTTGTAAGAAGGGAGAAAAGAGTGATTTTGGGAGCCAAAGCATTCGTGGAGGTTCGAGATCGAAGACGGGAGCTCGGAGACGAAGGACCGGCATCGACATCTAAGTTTATTTCTCTTTCTTTCAATTTGTAATAGCATTCTAAGACGTTTTCTACTTGTTTAGTTTGCTTTTCATGTGATTTAGAGTAGCTAAACATAGTAGTTAGGATTTGAATTACTTGTTATGACTTTCTTGTGATGTATTGAAGCATGTTATGTCGTTATTTTTGGCAATTCGTCTTTACATTTTAATTTGTTGATTTAAGTGGACTCGAGAGATAAAGCTTGAATTAGAGCAAAATTGTCAAAACCCTTGAAAATCTGGCACGAGAGTGACCTAGAAATCTTAGGGAAACACATAAAGAAGTTGCTTAATGCCATGCATGTTGTAGGTTCATATGGAGACTATGAGTTTATTGCATGTATGAGGCTCACTAAGAATCGAGAGATTTTCTTGAGTATTTCACTTCTTGTTTATAATTTCATCTCATTGCTTCAATGCATGTGCTAGTTAGGTCTTTAACTTGTAAAATCACTTCTCCCAAATCTATCAATTTGTGTCTCCACATGTTTGTTCGTTTGTTTGTATTTACTTCAAACAACTATCCATGTTATGTTTCTTTAGCTAAAATTGAGAATTAGTACCTTAATAATTAATTAATCTAGAAACCCATTCCCGATGACGATACTTGGACTCATAAATCACTATACTAAAACTTGACCCGTACACTGCGATATTGCAATATAATTTTACGCGACAAGTTTTTGGCGCCGTTGCCGGGGAATGGCGATTATTTAGATTAATTAATAATATGGGAAAATTTAAAATTTTAGACTAAAGCTTTTTTGTTTGTCTTTCCTTAATTGTTTTGTGTGATTGTTTATTTCCTTATTTGTGTTATTTTAGTTTTGTGTGTTTTTGAGTCTTTGTTTCCTGTTTTGGTTGTGTTGATATTGTGTGAAGTCTTGTTGTGAAATTACTGATTTTTCAAGTATGACTTTGCATAATTTTGAGTTTCCACCATTCTACTGTCCCTCTCAGGATCCTAGTTTTGTGCATCATGATTTTTCTGATTACCATGTGTCTAATTTTTACCATGTTGTACCTGACATATATGAAAAATCACATGAGGGTAGTTATTTAGGCACTTGGAACCATAGTTTTTCGCACCTTAACCAACCACCAGAAAAATCTTCTCTTATGGACCAATTGGCAGAATATACCATAGAGTTGAAATTGAAAAATTTGGTTCATAGTGAATTAGAGAGGTTGGATAGGTTAGAAACTGAAGTGGTAGGACTTTGGAAAATAGTATAGGATAGAGCTCAATATCTTAACCAGCTAATAGTTTCCCTTAATGCCTTACCGGAACAATTTCTTATCCTTACAACTCAGGAGGTGCCACCTAGGAGGATTTGTCTAGATGTTAGTGAGGATAGTTTGGGGGAGACTGAGGCACACCATGATCAGGATAGTGAGGAGGACACTGGTGATACACTTAGTTCCACAGGAGAGATCCAGGTGATAGAGTTAGAGGCTGAGAAGTCTTCTTTCCCTTTATCCCTAGAAATTTCCTTGATTTTTGATAACCATTGGTCTTTCACTCACGAGTCTTGTTTTGATTTCAGCTCTTTCATTTTATTAAATAAAAATCCCAAAACTAATTTTCTATCTGGGGCTCAAGAAAAGCAAGATAGCCTTTTAGACTTAGACATTGATTCAAGCAAGAAGGGCCCAGAGAAGTATGAGCAATTTTATGTGCCCTGATAAGTCACCGTCTAGCTAAAGACGTTAAAGAAAGTGCTTCCTGGGAGGCAACCCAAGTTTTATGATTTATGTCTTTATTTTCTATTTTATTTTCCAGTTGTTTGTGCTTTTCTTTCTTATCTAATTTATTTCTTTTTGTTCCTCCAAGTGTATGCCCAAGGGGAGAACTGCAGACTTGCACCCTTTTGATCCTGAGATTGAAAGGACCTGTAGGAGACTCCTAAGGGAAGGAAGAGCAGAACCTTAGGAGATGGCTGATCAGGAGCTCATCAACAACCCTAAACCTATCAGGGAGAATTTCCAACCTGTGTTTAATTTTGAGCAGGCTGGAATAGTCCATGCCCCTATCAATGCTAATAACTTTGAACCGAAAGCAGTGTGGATATACAAATGGTTAGGGAAGGTGCTTTTAGAGGCCTAGCCACGAAGATCCTAACTCTCATCTTCAAAACTGTTTGGAAATCTGTGGTACATTTAAAATGAATGGTATCTCTGCGATAGTATTCGCTTACGTCTCTTTCCTTTTTCTTTGCGGTGGTAGAGCCAAAGAATGGCTAGGGTCCCTTCCTCGTGGAGTATCACTTCGGGAGGAGTTGGCCCAAGCCTTCATGACCAAATTCTTTCCACCATTAAAGCCGCAAAGTTGAGGACCGAGATAGGAACATTCAGAGCAAGAGGGAGCAGATTATTTGAAGCTTTGGGAAAGGTACAAGGACATGCTCGGGAGGTGCCCACAACATGGCTATCGGTCGGCTCCAGTACGGCTATTTTATAATGGACTGGAAGGTAAGACCGTGACCATTCTCGGATGCCACTTCTTGGAGGGGCTTTCATGGTGAAGATCGTGCGAAAGCACGTGCCCTCCCGGAGGAAGTGTCAATCGCCCACTACCAAAGTGGCCTCACAGAAAATGATGAGATCTAAGCGATGAGTGGATTATATCAACCGGGCGAGGTAACCTCTCTTAGATCTCATATGGCGTCTCTCACTCATGTCTTGAATAATTTTGCGGGATCACCACAGATGTGGATATATCTCTCAATGCTCCAAGCCCAATGGAGAATCCAATATGGAGCAATTGCACTACTCCGAACAATAGAAGCAACCACTATGGAGGAAATCGGACTCGAATAACCTACCAACACATTACAATCCAGGTTTGAGGTATCATGAGAATTTCTCTTATGCTAACAACAAGAATGTGTTGAATCCTCCTATAGGGCATGTTTCTACACCGAGAGAGAAACCATCTCTGAAGACACATTGCACTCCTTCATAGCCGAATCCGTAAGTCGGTCCAACTAGTTTGGAGAATGCAATCACCGATTTATATTCGTATAGTGACCATCATGGAGCCGCAATAAAGAATATAGAGACCCAGTTGGCCAAATGAACACATCACTCCGAACCTTTGCAAGCAAGGAAAGAAACACCTTGAGGGAGTAAAGTCTAGCTAAAGACGTTAAACAAAGCGCTTCTTGGGAGGCAACCCAAGTTTTACATACTTTTGTTTTCCTATCTTTAGCTTGCTTTAGTTGTTTTTGTTGTTTTTCAATTCTTAGTTAGTTGTTGTTTTACTTCGTAGGTTGTGGAGATGCTCTTCTTCGTTGAAATCCATGCTCCCATTCAGAGGAACTCCAACACACATGCTTTGGCTATCCAAGGAACTCAGAAATATCTCCATCACCCAGGACAGTATCGTTCACTTCTACCCTTATACTTGCCACATGCTTATTTCTACAAACATTTGGGACAATGTTTAGTTTAAGTTTGGGGGTGGGATTGTGTTTATCTCTTTGTGGATCATCTCCGAGTATGTGCTGAATTGTTGGTTGATCTTTTACATAAGTATGAGTATGATAGCCTAGGATGAGATATAATTGAAAATCTTTGTGATTCTGCTGAAACTTGAGAGCATGATATGAATTTGAGTTAATTTAAAAATTTTCTTGAGCTTTTCCTGCACTATTATGCACATAGCATGTGTTCCTGTAGTTTTGAAATGCTTAGAACAAAGTTATTAGGCTTAGAAGTTTGATGTCACCTCGATAGGTCCAAAACCGATTTGAGAGTTAAACTGCAAGATAGGGTAAATGACAATATGAAGTGGATGATCATGTAATATGTGCATTATGTGAAAAAGTTTTTTTTTTTTGTTGTCTGCTTGTAAAAAAAAAATCGTGAGGACAAAAAGAGCTACCTTCACTGTGATCAGTTAGGCCACTCATTGAGCGAGTGCTCTGGGTAAGGGTCCCTGCAGTGGATGTGTGAAAGCTAGTGTCCTTGCACAAAAAAAAAAAAGAAGAAGAAAATAGAAAAAAAAGTTGCATCAAAAGAGTGATTAAGTGCTGAGTAAAGTTGTTTATTTCTGAATGTGGAGAGACTCAAAGATTAGTAACTAAGACCAGTGTAGGGGGAAGTTGAATGGAGAACCTAATAAAATTGATCCGGGCTTAGTAAAAATGAAGGGAACATAGGCTAACCACACACACACGTAGGAACACTTAGGAAAAGATTTAAATTACTTGTTGATGTGTTATGTTTAAGTGTTTCTTGTGATTGCAAAATATCCTCTTAAATCTTTGAGGCTTGAATCACATGTATATTTAAGAACAATCTAATGTTTAACTCTGTTTTTGCTCGGGACTAGCAAAAGTCTAAGTTTGGGGGTGTTTGATCGCACACAAAATGTGCTATCCTTAGGCTTAATTATTGCTAGTTTTATGATGATTTTAGGGCTTTTACGTGGTTAATTTATTCAATTTCAGGTTAAAAGCTTAAACGGAGCTATTGGAGACAATTTGGATCACTCGGGATCAAAACGGGACTATTTGGAGCTAAAGAGAACATCAATTGGAAGAAAAAGAACCAATCCAAGCATGATGACCCGAGGTGATGGCGTTGCAACGCCATGCAGAGCGTTGCAACGCCATACTTGCTGTTTAAAGGCTTTGAAGACTCGAGCGATAGCGTTGCAACGTGCCTTAGGGCGCGTTAACGCTATCTCGATAAGAAGCCACGCCTGAGAAGCCACACATAGGGCGTTGCAACGCTGCCCCGCAGCATCGCAACGCCATTTCGACAAGGAGCGCGCGCGTTAGGGTAGCGACGTTGCAACGCTACCTTCAGCGTTGCAACGCCATCGATTATTTCCATATCTGCTAGCCGCCTAGAGTACAGCGTTGCAACGCTGTCCCTAGCTTTGCAACGCTGCCTCATTGATGCCTATAAATACAACCTTATGATTCTTGAGAAGGGGAGCACAATTTGGTAGAGTTTTGCCCTAAATTCGAAATACACCTTGTAAGAAGAGAGAAAAGAGTGATTTTGGGAGACAAAGCATTCGTGGAGGTTCGAGATCGAAGACGGGAGCTAGGAGACGAAGGACCGACATCGACATCTAAGTTTATTTCTCTTTCTTTCAATTTGTAATAGCGTTCTAAGACGTTTTCTACTTGTTTAGTTTGTTTTTCATGTGATTTAGAGTAGCTAAACATAGTAGTTAGGATTTGAATTACTTGTTATGTCTTTCTTGTGATGTATTGAAGCATGTTATGTCGTTATTTTTGGCAATTCATCTTTACTTTTTAATTTGTTGATTTAAGTGGACTCGAGAGATAAAGCTTGAATTAGAGCAAAATTGTCAAAACCCTTGAAAGTCTGGTTCGAGAGTGACCTAGAAATCTTAGGCAAACACATAAAAAAGTTGCTTAATGCCATGCATGTTGTAGGTTCATATGGAGACTATGAGTTTATTCCATGTATGAGGCTCACTAAGAATCGAGAGATTTTCTTGAGTATTTCACTTCTTGTTTATAATTTCATCTCATTGGTTCAATGCATGTGCTAGTTAGGTCTTTAACTTGTAAAATCACTTCTCCCAAATCTATCAATTTGTGTCTCCACATGTTTGTTCGTTTGTTTGTATTTACTTCAACCAACTATCCATGTTATGTTTCTTTAGCTAAAATTTAGAATTAGTACCTTAATAATTAATTAATCTAGAAACCCATTCCCGAGGACGATACATGGACTCATAAATCACTATACTAAAACTTGACCCGTACACTGCGGTATTGCAATATAATTTTACGCAACAAATTGGTTTCGAGGGAGGTTGACTTGGGTCTTGACCAAGACATGTAAAATCACAAATTCTTGGATTGATCTCAAGACAGCCTAAACTATCATTAGAATCAATCTTCTGTCTTTTTTTTTGATACATTTATCCAAGGTTAAGGTTTTTTCTTTTTTTAAATCAGGGTGGCCTTGCTCTTGGTCCCATCTAACTCAATCATCATTAGACTTTTTCTTGTTGGTCTCAAATTCTTGTGGTTGAATGAGACTCATAATTTTTTCTCTCTTTGACAACCTTTAAGGGTTTATAATAGATACACTTAGATTTTCAAAGAAAATACTTGAGATGACCTCACTTCGTCTCGGGTTGGGTTGGCCTCGTCTCAGGTCGAATCAGGCTTAGGTCGAGTCGGCCTCAGTCTTTTCATGGAGTATTAGAGTTTGACCTCAACCTTGACTGGGACAATTGATATGGTATGCTCATGGTTTCTCTCGTTCGTTCCTATCTAAGATTAGCTTTTCCTTTGGATTGTAACAATGAGAATACAGTTCAACCCAATCTTTTTTCATTAGGCTTTTTCTTTGACAAGATCACAAATGAGTTTTTCCTGACGATGATCAGAGATTTCATCTAATTTGTATCACCTATCAACAAAGATTATTTGGTCAGTCTAGAGCCTTTTTTCCTTTAGAAGAGGTTGAGGCGAGCTCATCTTTAGTGAATGGAGCTTGGTAATTTTCTTCTTTAGTGCCGTGAGCTCTTTTGGTCGACTCTCTCTAATATGAGGTCAATATGAGCTTTTCCCAATCCGAATTATGTCATCCCTCATCCTCTTCAGGTGGCATTATTGATCGAAATTTTTTTCCTCCATGTCATGATTCAGATCCATGACCTTCTGGTTCATACTCAATACTGGTATGCAAGTTTCTTAGTAAAATCCCTTTCGATACCTATAGACGACGCCAACTATTCTGGCCAAAATCTTGCTAGGAGAAATCTCACATGACCTTCAAGTGATAGCAACAATGAATTTGTATTTTTAAAGGAACGAGATGACCTAAAAAATAAAGAAAACCATCATACCGGTATTGTGCTTGCCATAACAACTCTGATACTTAAGTCAAAAATGAAAGAATTCTAGCAAGCTATAGTTTAAGAGTGTAGAATAAGACTAAGTTGTCTCCAACGGAGTAAAAATGCGGTATTTATATGAGAGACCTAGGGTCTCTTTCCTTTCCAAAATAGGATTAGGTTAGGGATGGAAAGCGGAGCCCTTGGGGTGATTTGGACAGTGGACAAGGAGGGTGCACATCACGCACGCGTGCACCAAGTTGGTCGAGTTGGAGTACTTTTTGGTCTTTTGACCTTTTTTCTCATTTTCTCAAGCCGAATATTACCTCAAGTCTCAGGTTTTACCGAATGATAGGACTCAAAATAGTTCTATTTTTACACATTTTTCTTGTTGCTTTTATCGGTGTAATGTACTTAATGACTATATTATAGATATTTTAGTTCGAAAAGTAATTGGAGTGGTTCCTACGCTTTTTGAGCCATTTTTGGAGTGTTCGAGAAGAATTCAAGGTGATCGGAAGACCAACTAGGCACAAAATAAGGCGTAGGAGGGCGAAATAGTCATTTTAGTCCAATGGAAGCGTCTAGACGCTGCATGGAGCCCCCTTAATGCTTGAAGACAGATTGGTGAAAAATAAGGCATCGTAGATACATTGCTTGTAGCGTCTCAACGCTCCATCGAAAACAAAAGCACGCGTAATAGGACAACATCTCGACGCTATCCATAGCGTCTCGATGTTGAATCGAAGTGTCCTAGAACACTGCGCCGAGCCCCTCATGATGCTGGAAAAATTAGTGACAACGTCTCAAGCTGTCTTGGTCTCTTTATATACTTGTTTTCCTTTTTAGGTTAAGAGGAAGAGGATTTTCGAGAGCAACAACTATTAAACCCTAGCTTTAATTTCTCTGTATTTTCTTAAAATTTAGCTTAGGATTAGTTTAATTTATGTTTTTTTTATGATTATGGACGGTTTGCTTGAAGTTTTCGGCTCCGCTAAGCAAGAACGCCAATTCGGAGGTGATCGTTTGGTTTTTGTAACGCCATGAGGTTTGATTCTTTATGAGAATGATATTTCTTACCATTTCTATCTAGTTTTCCTTTATTTGCATTCCTAAACATGTTCGTAAGTAGGATTCACAACCCTATACGCGTCGAGCGCGCTTAGCTTTACTATGTATAATAGTTTTTTTATTAGCATGCAATTAAGTACCATTTAGTCTTAAGATCGGTGAGTTTGTGAGCTTCGTGCGGTCATGAAACGACTAAAAGAGCCTAAAACTAAAAATGGGAAACAATGGTGTAAAGGTTAATCTAGGCTAACCACTTAGGTTAATCTGAGAAATTTGCTAATCCTAGTTGAATTTAGAGCTTAAATGATCGATATCGAGTATGACACGTGTCAGTCCCTGGCAAATGATTAGTCCCGTCCCCACCTTTGGATTAGTTTCAGGTTTAATTGTTTGTTAATTGAACTGCTCTAGAATTAATTTGGAGTTTATTGGTCTTACCTTTGGATAGTCAAATATAGAACATTAAGTTAATTTAATTCGAATTAATATTCCCCGACGTGACCCAAAGAATCGATATCTAGTTAGTCCTCTATTCATTATGCTAATTTTTCGCCAATTTATTTTATGCATTTCATTCCTCGCATGTTTACATTTCTATGCACAACAAAGCCCCCTCCCTCGTATTTCCTAAACTTAAATAAAGCGAATTAAATATGAAAATACGAACCACACCTCTATGCGGATTGACTTGACCACTATACTGCAAATCTAATTGGTTAATTTATAAATTTTATTTTGGAGAAGCTTTTGACAAACTCCTGTCACCTCATTTGGCATGTTTGTCTTCTATTCTTTTAGGTTAATTTAATCGAGTCGTCCAAATTTATCCATAATAATAATTTCAAAAGAAGTACTTTTGGTCATGCAAAAAATACCTGGTAAACGTGATCTATCTACAAATAATTTACATCCTGATCTAATTTATCTTAATCTTTAATCTTTTACGGATCACTTTTCTCAAAAGAAATAGTAACTCTAAGTTTATATAAGAAGGGTACATATATATATATATATTATGATAGATTTGACCAAACTTGGTTTGGTTTTGTTAAAGGTGTTAATTAATGCCACCCTGCACAATTTCAGTGGTTGATCAAAATTTTTTATTTAGCGAGCTTCATTTAAAATTTTGTAAAAATAATTTATACGTAAAAAGTATTAATTTACTACATTTTAATTATCTTGTATTGGCTTTCATATTTTGAAATAGGTGCATAATAATTTTATTATCAATTTTTTTTAAGAATGTATGCTATAAAACTTAAATTATATATCTTTTCATATAAATGTTTGTCAACATAAGCGTTAAACCTTAAACCCTAAATATAGCAAGAAGTCATTAACCTTTTGAATGTCTCTTCTTCTGATCTGACCGAAGTTTATTTTTGTGTTGAGGATATCCTTCTTGATATGATGTAAAATCTATTATTTTTTGTAGTATCCATAGAGAGAAAAACAAAGCAACTCATGGCATGGTTACTTTGGCATCTTTTTCAAGGTGTTCTTTGATCTTAAAAGATACGGGTTGTTTCGGGCGCTGAGTGGGTTATAATAACAAGGGGTTATAATAGTCGGTGTGTTATTATAGTTTGTAGAATCATATAGGATTATTCAAAATGCAGAGTAATATAATCTTAGGTTATAATAGTCTGTGTTTTGTTTGCCGTATTCCACGGGTTATAATAACACAGATTATTATAACTTGTACCCCAAACAACCCCATAGTTTTCTAAAACATATTCTATCCTTCATTCTTGAAGACTAGTAATTCATTATGAACATCCTCCTATGATATACCTGACCTCCCTTGAACGGTGGCGACTACAGAGTTATATTCTTCATCGAGGCCCAATAGGACTTGAGATATTAGTGCTCTAGTTGTCACAGGACTCCCAACTTGACCTAAATTGTCAACATTACAATTCATCAACCTTAAATATTCATTCATTTTTAAATTATCTTTACGATATTGTTGAAACGTTTGCCTCAGGTAATCTTCTTCAGCCCTTGACTGTAAGCCAAACAGGGCTTGAATTGCGCACCACAGATCTTTCGAGCTTTCATAGCCCATTACTTGGGTAGCGACTTCAGGCGTTATTGAATTATACAACAAACCGAGGACCAATTGATCGATGGTTACCCACTGTTCATATTGTAGATTCAGATTTAAGTTGGTGTTGGACGATCCACTGGCAGTGGCAACAACTTCTGAGCTGATGCTCCTTCTGTAGTAATACCTTGAAGGTCACCTCCCTCTTGAGCAAACATAGGAGGGCACATTTTGGTTCCGAGTACGAACCCTTCTAGCTGGTAACTACGAAGAATTGGTAAAGCTAAATTCTTCTATAGTGAAAAGTTACTTCGATCTAATTTGATCGTCGTTACCTAGTTGAGAATTTTATTCACCGATGGTGAATTGAAGCTTGTAGACCCAACGGTCAGAGATGAATTGTTGGATGAGAAAGCGTTGGCTATATATGGCTCTCTGATACCAAGAAAGGATTCAAGGAAGAAATTTAGGAAGGATAGAACCTTATTTCATTCACCACGAATGTACAGTGATAGGACACTGGTATAAATACACTGAAGGCCCCAATTAGGGCAAAGAATCAGTACAGAAGAGGAGAGCTCAAAGAGGATTACAAGAAAGAGAAAAACAAGGCTTAATTAAGTAAAACAGTCATAAAAACAGAGAGCATAATCAAGGTTAAGAAACAATTATAAAATGCTTATGAAATCCTCTCTTCTTTGCTGGGTTGGACTACTTTTACTCGAGGTTAGATCCTTTTTGGGCCTTCATCATCACTGAGCCCAATTCTTATCTTCAGTGGGTCGTCCCTCACTGGTTGTGTGTCCCTAATAAGATCGATTAGAAATAAGAACTAAAAGTTCAAGAATCTATTTCATGTTCTTAGGGGCTAGAGACTTATAAGACAAAAAATTAAATATTCAAATACTTATTAGATACTTCTAAAATCCAAGAACCTAATAGAAATAAAAATAAAAGTTAAAACACTAAATTTGAACCTAATAATATTTTTTTAAAAAAATTAGCTTTTTTTAAAAAAAGGATGATGCATAGATAATGAAGGGAATTAGAGTCCCAGCGCAGCGGAAGACGATCAAATCGTCGTGGTATCGTTGTGCAATTTTGATTTTGTTCAAATTAAACTATATAATAGTATAGGTTAAACATGCAAACTAGAAGGAAAAAACAGCAAGTTAGGAGTTACTTGTTGAAAACCGTCTTCAAATTTCCTTCTTCCAATGATCACGAACTCTTCGTGTTCTTCTCAATGATCTCGATCCCCTCACTCGAACAACGAACTGAACACTTCCACTTGGTTTCTCGGTTGTTCTACCTTAGGTAGAAGGTGGATGGTGGGATCATTTGTATTTGGTGAAGGGAGAAGAATTTTGTGAGAGAGCTTTGAGAGAGAATTCACTTTGCTTCTTTTGGTGAGATTTCAAAAAATGAGCAAAACTTTGCCTTCCCATTCTTGCAATAGGGTTTAAATAATGGTGATAGTTGGAGTTGAAATCTCCACTTATTTACAATTTTACCACAACCATAGGTTATGCAAATAATATTTGCATAACCACGTACTATAAAATATCTCATATCTCATTTTACAAATCACAGTTGTATTATCGTGGATTTTTAAATTGAATCACATTTAATTTAATTTCTCTCAATCTAATTTCTCTAAGTTACCCTAAATTCAACAATTAGGCTAACCTATAGTTTATTATGAATCTCATTCACACTAAACTATATGATATGTCATTCATATCTCATATAAATGACATAAATGCCCTTTAGTGAACTTGAACACTTCAAATTCATACCAAAATTGTAAACCTTCTATTAATCCAGTTTGAGCCAAACGAGTGACCTTATGGACCTACAGTGACGAGCTCCAATGATTCGAGATTAACTTGTAAGACAAGTTGTGTCCACTGATATAACCAATGCCAATGAGTCGACCCTTCACAGGTTGTTCGTAGACAGTGCTGGGTCAAATTATCGTTTTACCCCTATGTCTACTTCTTGCTCCTTAAGTCCTATGAACAACAACGTTGTAATGGTGCAACCATACACAACACCCCTCTCGGGCCAGTGAGAGGGTGGGCGCCCGTTGTCCAAGCCCTGGAGACAGCACTTAAGGGAACAACCCCTCTAGTTTCTCTAAAGTCAGGAACGAGTGAATTCCATCTCGCGTAGTTAAGTTTCCAGCTCCCTACTTGGTCTTGTCCCTGAGAAGATAGGCATATTGGGCGAGTAACTTTGACCACCCTCACCCGTACTAGTCAAAGGACAGACCTCCGCAGACAGGAGTCCGTAACACGCTCAGGATTCAGGCCGAGTCACTAATGGTCATTTGCGAAGTTATTAGTCCATACTGTTAACGGTGTTACATAAGTAGGTCTAATAATTCACGGTCTAGTCTTGTACAATCTCATTGTACAGGATGCCCCCACTCGCATGTCAACCACTTGAACGAGTCAGATCACCTTGTTTTTATCTAATACAAAGCGAGTCGCATCCACAGCGTATCCAGGATTAGGTCTCCAACCTCATCCATATACTGTAACCGTCAGGTCATTAACTCGAACGTGATCCTCCCTGTGTTTCCACTACACACCGTTCAAGTTCTAGTTCTCTCATATATTGAATGACCCTGGAGCTTAGTTTATTGAACAAAGTTTGTAAAATTTGCGAAACACAAAATGATAAAATAAATAACTCTTATTAATTTCCAATGTTAATTTACAAGCTAAATGAGATTAGGACATACATCCCAACAAACTTCCACTTGGACTAAGCTAGTGGAGCAAATACATTTCTTAAATGTACAATAAATTAAAATGAAGTAATAAAATAAACCAAGGCATTGAATACCTTTTACAATTCTCCCACTTGCCCTAGTAAGGAGGTACTCGAAGACCTAGAGTCTCTAGATGACCCTCAAACACCTTAGCCATGAGGGGCTTTGTAAATGGATCAGCAATGTTGTGCTCCGACGCTATCTGCGTGACTGTCACGTCGCCGCGGTGCACAATCTCCCGTATCAGGTGATACTTCCGCTCAATGTGTTTGCCTCTCTTATGGCTCCGAGGCTCTTGGGAGTTGGCTACTGCACCACTGTTCTCACGAAACAGTGTGATCGGCAGACTCATATTTGGAACAAGTTTTAAATCCGTCATGAACTTCTTAAGCCAAACACCTTCCTTTGTAGCTTCACAAGCCGCAACGTACTTTGCTTCCATAGTGAAATCAGCGATGCATCCCTGCTTGATGCTTCGCCATACTACAGCTCCTCTATTCAGAATGAACGCTGACCCCGAAGTGGATTTCCCAGAATCCTTATCGGTCAGAAAGTCAGAATCTGTGTATCCCGTAAGGATCAAATCCCCACCGCCATACACTAAGCTGTAGTTCATTGTTCTCCTAAGATACTTGAGGATTGCCTTTACGGTTGTCCAGTGATCTAATCCTGGATTGGATTGATCCCTATTGGCAATCCCTACTTCATAACAGATGTCGGGACTTATACTCAACATGGCATATAGCAGGCTCCCTACAACTGAAGCATAGGGGATCCGTCTCATATCCTCAACCTCTTGAGGAGTCTTAGGACATTGATCATTAGACGAGTGAACCCCATGCCTGAAGGGCAGCAAGCCCTTCTTGGAGTTCTGCATCTTATATCTAGACAACATCTTGTCCATATAAGACGCTTGAGACATGGCTAGCATTCTGTTCTTCCGGTTCCGGACAATCTGGATACCTAAAACATAATGAGCTTATCCCAAATCATTCATTTGGAATTGCGAAGCTAGCCATTTCTTTATGCCAGTAAGAAATTCTACCTCATTCCCAATGAGAAGGATATCATCCATGTACAATATCAGAAATGCGACAGTTTTGTCGACGATTTTCTTGTAGACACAAGGCTCGTCAACATTTTGATCAAAGCCATAAGATTGTATCGCTTCATCAAACCTTATATTAGAAGACCTCGAGGCTTGTTTCAGTTCATAAATGGATCTATAAAGCTGGCAAAGCTTTTGCTCTTGGCCTTGGGTTATGAACCCCTTGGGCTGGTCCATGTAGATGGTTTCGTCAAGGTTGCCATTCAGAAAGGTGGTCTTGACATCCATCTGACATACCTCATAGTCATAATATGCGACAATGCCCAGAAGGATCCTGATTGACTTTACCATGGCAACAGGTGAAAAGGTTTCCTCATAGTCAACCCATTCGACCTAGGTAAAACCCTTTGCCACTAGTCGTGCTTTGAAGGTCCGCACCTTCACATCTACGCCACGTTTACGCTTGTAGATCCATTTGCAACCAATAGGTTTTACCCCATTCGGTTGGTCCACAAACTCCCAGACCAAATTGAAGTACATCGACTTCATTTCCTGATCAATAGCTTTAATCCATTCGTCCTTGTGAACGTCTGCCATTGCCTGATCATAGTTCAATGGATCCTCGGAGTCATCGTCAGGGTGACGACTTGGGTTTCAGCTAAACCCATGTGATGTTCAGGCTGTCTCACAACCCTCCCACTAGGTCGATGCATTCCCAACTTTTGGAAACGAACTTGACTAGATGTGCTAGGATCAACAACACTTGTTGACGTACTAGCCCCATCAACAACTCTTTCTGATGTATTGTCCATTTCGTTCAACACAATTTTGCTCCTAGGCAAATGATCCCTGACGTGGTATTCCTCAAGGAAAGTGGTGTGGTCAACACAAGCACCCTATTTTCCTTAGGATCGTAAAATAAACCACCCCTAGTCTCTTTTGGGTAACCTACGAATAGGCACAATTTTGAACAAAGTTTCAACTTCTTCGGGTTTTACACCAACACGTGGGCTGGGAAACCCTAAATTCTGATATGGCGTAAACTACCTTTATGTCCACTCCAGAGTTCGAAAGGTTTTTCACAAACACTCTTTGACGGAACGTTGTTCAAAATATAAACAACAGTCTCCACTGCGTAACCCCAAAAAGAATCTGGGAGACGAGCATAGGTCATCATCGACCGAACCATGTCCAACAAAGTTCTGTTTCTCCTCTCCGATACACCATTCTTCTGTTGCATGCCAGGTGCTGAGACTTGGGGCGTAATTCCGTGTTCTATCATATAATTCCGTGTTTTTATGGTTTTACCTAATAGGTTCTCAACCTCAGTCTTGTACTCCTTGAACTTTTCAAGAGTTTCAGACTTCTTATGCATTAGGTAAATATACTCATACCTGGAAAAATCATCTATGAAAGATACGAATTATTCGTAACGTCCTTGTGCTTTAACACTCATCGGACCACAAAGGTCATAATGTATAAGCTCAAGGGGCTCCTTGGCTCTATATCCTTTTCCACTAAAAGGACGTTTCGTCATTTTGCCTTCTAGGCATGACTTACACACCGGTAAAGAGTTTTCTTCCAACTCGCTTATAAGTACACTCTTCACTAGTCTCTCAATCCTATTGAAATTAATGTGGCCTAACTGTAGATGTCAAAGATGGACATTTTCTTTTGGAGAAACTTTTACTCTTTTAGTTCGTGTTTCTGTAGGTTTAAATAATTTAGTGTTCAAAACGCTTTTGACCAAATTAGGTTTTAAAACATATCCAGGCAGAGGTACTACTCCCCACTAAACAAGTTTCAGTCACTAGTAAACCACTTTTACCTTGATTCTTCCTCTCGGCAAGGAACTTGGGACAATTTCCTTTTTCTCCAACTTCCTTGACCTTATTGCCCTTTTGGGCGGCCGCTCGGTCAGCTTTACCCATCTTCATCTTCTTCTTCCCTTTCGGGCGAGAAGGAGCAACAGATTTAGTTCCAGAGATCGAACCCCTGTGATATGATCTGTAGGCAACATTTGCCTCAGCTTCCGGTGTCCTTATCCTCAGCAAGGACTGGAAGTTCTATAGCTTGTTCAGAAGGGTGGTCAGCGTGTAACTTATCTTCTTCATAACATCGTTGCTACGAAACTGAAGGAAACTCTTCGGAAGAGTCTCCTAGATAAAGCTGACCTGACTCGACTCATCGATCGAAGCCCCATTCATCTCCGTCAAATTAAAAATGGTGATCACGTCTAGAACATGTTCACGGCCAGACGCCCCTTCTTTCATTCGGGCGTTGAAGACGTGTTTGAGCGAGTCGTGCCTGACCTGAAAGGACTATTGTCCAAACATGTCTTGCAATTACTTCATGCTCTCCTTAGTGGTGAACATCAACTCATGCTTCTATGTCAGTACTTCAGACAAGCAGACAATGATGTAGACCTTGGCCTTTTCATTGGCCCTAATCCATCGATCGTGTGCATCCCGAACACTTCGTGATGCAGTCGAGCTCGACAACTGAGGACACTCTTCAGTAAGCACGAACATTAAGTCGTCGGTTACAAGAATCGTGGTTATATTGTTCTTCAACGTTTGGAAGTTATCTCCCACTAACATATCTGAAACGAGTAAAGTTATTATCAAGCTAGACATATTGCTGAAAAATTAAATTAAAATTTTGTGTCAGTCTCGCAAAAACTTTTGAAGTCCAATCAAGTTTTAGCAACAATTAATCCTATGATCCCTAGGTTATTTAAAATGTGCAATGGTATTCTAAAGGTTTAGAATGGCCGCCACCGAAGGGTGAACAGTAACACTTCTCCTCTAGGACGAGACTTTCTCAACCAGACCCTAATCCCAGAATAACTCTTATTCCATTAGGTGTCCAGTTACCATTATTTGGTCGAATCCATTAACTCTTAATGAACTCCGTTAGTGTCACCCTCAATCTTTAAGTTTCCAAGTATCCATCCAAACAATAGCCACGGAAGGGTGAACCACGAAGGAAAACCAACAAGGAAATTGTATCCTTTTCGGGAATTCACGGTGTTCCGACTCCCATGATCAAGGCCTTCCGAAGGGATTGTCTGGTCCAGGCCAAACTAGCAGGCGGATCATAGGGGTCTCACGATGTGAATCGAAAGAAGAGACCGTGGGCCCTATTTTCACAGGTCCCGCTCCCACTCCACTATAAGTACTCTCTTCATCCACTATGATATTGATCCATACAAATACCATTCGAAGGGGGACTTTAAGGAGATTTGTAGTCTGAAAATAAAATGTACCTTATACACTTTATTTCCTCCCACTCAACAGTTTATATTTTTCGGGAATTACCTAGATAAACTGGCTAAAATTTACCTAAGTCTACCATTATAACTCTTATATTGTATTTAGCCTAAGTTCATATTCACATTATTAACTTAGGTCTATGTGAGTAAATGTTTCGAAGATTTATGATATTGCAATACCGCAGTGTACGGGTCAAGTTTTACTATAGTGATTTTAGAGTCCAAGTATCGTCCTCGAGAATGGGTTTCTAGATTAATTAATTACTAAGATACTTATCTTCAATTTTAGCTAAAGAAACAGAACATGGATAGGTGATGAAAGTAAAAACAAACAACTGACTGACATGTGGAGACACAAATTGATAGATTTGAGGAAACTGATTTTACAAGTTAATGACTCAGCTCACACATGCAATGAACCAATGAGATGAATTTATAAACAAGAAGTAAAATACTCAAAAAAGTCTCTCGATTCTTAGTGAGCCTCACACATGCAATAAACTTCATAGTCTCCATATGAACCTACGACATGCACGACATTAAGCAAATTCTTTATGTGTTTTCCTAAGATTTCTAGTTCATTCTCATGCCAGATTTCTAAGGGTTTTGACAACTTTGCTCTAATTCAAGTTTTATCTCTCGAGTCCACTTATACGAACAAATTAAGAGTTAAGAATGAATTGCAAAAAATAAAAACAAAACATGCTTCGATTCATAGTAAGGAAGTCTCAACAAGTAAATCAAATCCTACCTACAACATTTAGCTACTCTAAATCACATGAAAATCAAACTAACATGTAGAAAACGTCTCAAACGGAGTTACAATCTGAAAGAAAAGAAAATTAAACTTATGTGTCGATGTCGGTCCTTCATCTCCGAGCTATCGAGGTGGCATCAAACTTCTAACCCTAATAACTTTGTTCTAAGCATTTCAAAACTACAGGAACACAGATTATGTGCATAATAGTGCAGGAAAAATTGAAGAAAATTTTTAAATTCACTTGAATTCTTATCATGCTCTCAAATTTGAGCAGAATCACAGGAATTTCCAATTAAATCTCATCCTAGGCTATCATGATCATACTTATGTAAAAGATCAATCAACATTTCAACACGTACTCAGGACAGTGACAACAAATAAACAACATCCCACCCCCAAACTTAAACTAAACATTGTCCCCAATGTTTGCAGAAATAAGCACAAATTAAGTATAAGGGTAAAATTGAACAATACTGTCTTGGGTGATGGGGATCTTTCTGAGTTTCTTGGATAGCCAAAACATGAGTGTTGGAGTTCCTCAGAGTGGGAGCATGGAATTCAACGAAGAAAGGCATCGTCACAACCTACAAAGCAAAACAAATAAACTAGTAAATAAACTAAGAACTGAAAAAACAACTAAAACAAACTAAAGCAAGCTAAAGACAGAAAAACAAAAGTAAGTAAAGCTTGGGTTGCCTCTGAAGAAGCGATTTGTTTAACGTCTTTAGTTAGACTGTACTCCCTCAAGGTGTTTATTTCCTTGCTTGCAGTGCCTGGAGTAATGTGTTCATTTTTCCAATTTGGGTCTCTATATTCTTTATTGTAGCTCCATGACTAGTCACAATACCAGATAGACTGATAATTGCATTATCCAACTGGTTGGACCAACTTTTGGATTCAGCTATGAAGGAGTGCAATGTCTCTTCCAGTGATGGTTTCCTCTCTGATGTAGAAGCATGCCCTGTAGGAGGATTCAACACATTCTTATTGTTAGCATAAGAGAAATTCTCATGATATCTCAAACCTGGATTATAATGTTTTGGGAGGTTATTCTGAATTTGGCTTCGCCCATATTTGTTGCTTCTGTCGTTCAGGTAGTGTCGTTGCTCCATAGTGGATTCTCCATTGAGCTGGGAGCATTGAGAGAACATCCCTGTCTGTTGTGATCCTGCAAAATTATTCAGCGCATGAGTGAGAGATACCATATGAGATCTAAGAGAGGTTACCTCATCTAGTTGATACAATCCACCTACTGACTTCGATCTGTCACTGTCCGTAGGCCACTGGTAGCTGGCAGTTGACACTTCCTCTAGGAGGGCACGTTCTTCTGTCACAATCTTGCCATGAAAGCCCCTCCAGCAGTGACATCTAGAATGGTCCTGGTCTTACCTTCCAACCCATTATAAAACAGTTGTACCTGGAGCCAATCTGGGTAGACATGCTGTGGGCACCTCCTGAGCATGTCCTTGTACGTTTACCATGCTTCGAATAACTGCTCTCCCTCCTGCTGCCTAAATGTTCCTATCTCCATCCTTAACTTTGCAGCTTTCACTGGTGGAAAGAATTTGGTCATGAAGACTTGGGCCAACTCCTTCCACGAAGTGATACTACCTGAGGGAAGGGACTCTAGCCATTCTTTGGCTCTACCATGCAAAGAGAAAGGAAAGAGACGTAAGCGAATATTAACAGTAGAAATACCGTACATTTTAACTGTACCACAGATTTCTAAGAAATTATGTAAGTGTGAGTTAGGATCTTCTGTGGCTAAGCCTCTGAAAACACCTTCCCTAACCATATGTATCAACCCTGTCTTAAGTTCAAAATTATTAACATTTATAGGGCCATGGACTATTCCAGCCTGCTCAGAATTAAACACAGGTTGGAAATACTCCCTGATAGGTTTAGGGTTATTGATGAGCTCCTGATAAGCCATAGTATGAGTTTCTGCTTTTCCTTCCCTTAGGAGTCTTCTACAAGTCATCTCGATCTCATGATCAAAAGAGTGCAAGTCAGCAGCTCTCCCCTTGGGCATATACCTGGAGGTAAAAAAAGAAAGAAATTAGACAAAAACACAAAAAGAACTAGAAAATGAAACAAAAAATAAAGATATGAAACATAAAACTTAGGTTGCCTCCCAAAAAGAGCTTTGTTTAACGTTTTTAGCTAGACGGTGACTTATCAGGACACATAAAACTGCTCATATTTCTTTGGGCCCTTCTTGCTCGAATTGATGTAGCCTTCTAAGTCTAAAAAGCTATCTTGCTTTTCTTAAGCACCAGACATAAAACTATTTTTGTTATTTTTGTTTAATAACACAAAAGTACAGAAATCAAAACAAGACTCGTGAGTGTAAGACAAATAGTTATCAAGAATAAAAGAAATTTCTGGGGATAAAAGGGAAAAGGACTTCTCAGCCTCTACTTCTATCACGTAAATCTCCCCTGTGGAAATGATTATCTCATCATTGTCTAACTCACTAACCTGATTATGGTGTGCCTCTGTCTCCCCCAAACTATCCTCACTATCTTATGAACAAATCCTCCTAGGTGGCACCTCCTGAGTGGTAAGGATAAGAAATTGTTCTTGTAACGCCTTAAGGGAAATTATTAACTGGTTAAGATATTGAACTCTATCCTGTACTATTTCCCAAAGTCCTACCACCTCGGTTTCTAACCTATTCAACCTTTCTAGTTCATTATGAACTAAATTTTTAATTTTCAATTCTAAGGTATATTCCATCAATTGGTCCACAGGAGAAGATTTTTCTATGGGTTGGTCAAGGTACGAAAAAATCATGGTTCCAACTGCATAGATAACTACCATTACATGAATGTTTATCAATTTCAGGTACAGAATGGTAAAAATTAGACAGATGAAATTTAGAGAAATCATAATGCACATACTTAGGGTCTTGAGAGGGACAATGGAAAGATGGAGAATCAAAATCATGCAAAGTCATGCTTGAAAAATTAATAATTTAGATCAAGACTTCTACACAATAGCAACACAACAAAAAACAGGGGACAAAGAATAAAAAATAAAACTAAAATAAAACAAATAAGGAATCAAATAAACACACAAAAACAAATAAGGAAAGACAAACAAACAAACTTTAGTCTAACATTTCAAATCTTCTCCTAATATTAATTAATCTAAATAATCGCCATTCCCCAACAACGACGCAAAAAACTTGTTTTGAATATTTATGATATTGCAATACCGCAGTGTACGGGTCAAGTTTTAGTATAGTGATTTTAGAGTACAAGTATCGTCCACGGGAATGGGTTTCTAGATTAATTAATTACTAAGATACTTATTTTCAATTTTAGATAAAGAAACAGAAAATTGATAGGTGATGAAAGTAAAAACAAACAACATACTGACATGTGGAGACACGAATTGATAGATTTGAGGAAAGTTGTTTTACAAGATAATGACTCAACTCACACATGCAATGAACCAATGAGATGAATTTATAAACAAGAAGTAAAATACTCAAGAAAATCTCTCATTCTAAGTGAGCCTCCCACATGCAATAAACTCCATAGTCTCCATATGAACATACGACATGCACGACATTAAGCAACTTCTTTATGTGTTTCCCTAAGATTTCTAGGTAATTCTGATGCCAAATTTTTAATGGTTTTGACAACTTTGCTCTAATTCAAGTTTTATCTCTCGAGTCGACTTAAATCAGCAAATTAAGACTTAAGAATGAATTGACAAAAATAAGAACAAAACATGCTTTAATTCATAGTAAGGAAGTCTCAACAAGTAAATCAAATTCTAACTACAACATTTAGCTACTCTAAATCACATGAAAATCAAACTAAACATGTAGAAAACGTCTCAAACGGAGTTACAATCTGAAAGAAAAGAAAATTAAACGTATGTGTCGATGTTGGTCTTTCATGTCCGTGCTCCCGTCTTCGATCTCGAACCTCCACGAATACTTTGGCTGCCAAAAACGCTCTTTTCTCATTTCTTACAAAGGGTATTTCGAAATTAGGGTGGAAAAATCTACTAAATTCGGCTCCCCTTTTCAAGAATGCATAATGATATATTTATAGGTTCAATCGGTGTAGCGTTGCAACGCTGTACCCTAGGTGGCTGACATATATGGAATGTCTCCATGGCGTTGCAACGCCACTACCCTAACACGCGCGCCGCTTATCGAAATGGCGTGGCGACGCAGCAGGGCAGCGTTGGAACTCGCGTTGTGCGGTCCTTCGTGTTTGATCCCTTATCGAGATAGCGTTGCAACGGTACCGGCATATGCCTTCAACACATCTACACAACATGCTCGGCATTGCAACGCTATGGACAGCGTTGCAACGCCATCACTTCGGGTCTTCTAGCTTGGGATGATCCTTTTACTTCCAATTGATTTTATTTTTAGCTCTAAATAGCCTCGTTTCGATCCCGAGTGATCCAAAATGTCTCCAATTGTTCTGTTTACACTCTTAACCTGAAATTGAGTGAGTTAAATATGCAACTAGAAGTTTATAGTGGAGTGACTTGTAGTTAATGAATATTGATTAACTGGATCAAAGAGTTTGATCAGTTAATCTCACATCATTGGAGCTCATGAATTGTAGGCCATTAGGTCCCTCCGTTGGCTCAATATAGTAATATTGAGGGTATAAAGTTAGGAGTGAAATTGAAGTGTTCAATTTCATACATGAGGTGTTATATCAATTATATATTATATAATTGATATAATATATAGTTTTAATGTGAATTAGATTCCTATATAAACTATATAATAAAGAGAGAATAAAGGAGGGGTAGGATGGTCATTTCCATCCTATTTCCCTATATATATGGTTGCATGAGATGCAACTAGGTTAAGGAGTTACAAGCTCTTTATTCTGTGGTTGGAAGGGTTCCAAAACACACATCTCTCTCACAAAATACCTCACCTCTCCACCCACATTCCTCCCTCACATAGAGAACAACGGAGAAGATCCGGTGGTCGTGTCTTCGTACGTTTGTGTTCCTATTGCTGAGATCGTGATCGTGGGAGAGAGGAGCACTTGAAGAAAGGTTCTTCAAAGGTAATGTTTCTTGCTGCCCATTATATTCATATGCTTAATTCAGTTGTATATGTTCTTGAATTATATCGTTGTAACTAAATCAAGAGCGCGCGATTCGCAATCGTGAAGCAATTGCGAATCGCGCGCTTGATTTAGTTACAACGATAAATTCAAGAACATACAAAACTAGATTAAGCATAAAAGTTAAATGGACAGCAAGAATTTACCTTTGAAGAACCTTTCTTCAAGTGCTCCTCTCTCCCCGGTCACGATCTCAACAACAAGAACTCCAACGTGCGTAGACACGATCACCGGATCTTCTCCGTTGTTCTCTAGGTGAGGGAGGAAGGTGGGTTCCCTTTAGAAGATGTGAGGTATTGTGAGAGAGAGATGTTTTTGTTGTCTTTGAACTCTTCCAACAA
This sequence comes from Trichosanthes cucumerina, assembly GCA_036507285.1. Lineage (NCBI taxonomy): Eukaryota > Viridiplantae > Streptophyta > Magnoliopsida > Cucurbitales > Cucurbitaceae > Trichosanthes > Trichosanthes cucumerina. The sequence continues at coordinate 58,844,781 of CM071838.1, forward strand.
CAACAAAAGAGCTTTTTGCAAAACCTTAACCTAGTTGCATCTCATGAAACCATATATATAGAGAAATAGGATGGAAATGACCATCCTACCCCTCATTTAATCTCTCTTTAGTATATAGTTTATATATGAATCTAATTCACATTAAAACTATATATTATATCAATTATATCATATATAATTGATATAACTCCTCATGTATGAAATTGAACACTTCAATTTCACTCCTAACTTTATACCCTCAATATTACCATATTGAGCCAACGAAGGGATCTAATGGACCTACAGATCATGAGCTCCAATGATGTGAGATTAACTGATCAAACTCTTTGATCCAGTTAATCAATATTCCTTAACTACAAGTCACTCCACTATAGACTTGTAGCTGCACTCTCCTCACTGTAGATAATATTGTGTCCATTGATATAGTCATTACCCATGAGTCGATCCTTCACAGGTTGTTCGTAATCACAGTTGGGTCAAATTACCGTTTTACCCATGTCATTACCTCTTTGCTCCGTAAGCACCACTGATCCTCTAATGAACAAGTCTAAGGTCCTACCTTAGACTCATACCCTCATAGAGGGGCAGGGCCTCGTTGTTCAAGACCTGGAGTCAGTTCTTAAGAGAACAACCTATCTAATTCCTCAGTAGAGGAATGAGTGAATTCCATCTTGCACAGTTAAGTTCCCAGCTATCTACGAGGTTCTGTCCCTGAGAAGGTAGTCTTATTGAGTCGGCTACAGGCCACTCTCACCCATACTAGTCTAAGGACAAACCCCTATAAGCAGGAGTTCTTAACTTACTCAGGATTCAGGTCGAGTCACTAACGACCATCTATAAATTACTAGTCTTATCCTCATTAACGGTTGTTATCTTGGTTAGACTAATAATTTCATGATCCATCTTATATGAACACTTCATACAGGATGCCCCCACTTGCATGTCAACTACATGAATGAGTTGGATTACCTCATTTGTACTAATTACAAATTGGGCCACATCCATGGTGTTACCAGAATGAGGTTTCCAACCTTATTCTTATACCATGGACTATTTAGGTTATAATCATGAACTCAATCCAAATTGTGTCCACTACACTGATTTCAAGATAAATGTTATAACATTGGAGCTTAGTTTATTTGATTTATAAAAGCAAGACTGTAATCTTATTAAAACAAATAACACTTTATTTAATTGATAAAAATTACACAAGTTTAGGGCATAAATCCCAACAATCTCCCACTTGACCTAAAGCTTGTGGAGTACTAAACATTAAAGTAATGTAAATACAATAAACTAGGGCATTTAAACCCCTTTGTACAAAATACTCCCACTTGTCCTAGTTGGGGAAGACTTGTAAACCTAGACCTTCTAGGTGACTCTCAAATACTTTAGCGGTGAGAGCCTTTGTAAAAGGATCAGCAATGTTGTGCTCTGAGGCTATCTTCGTGACAATCACGTCTCCTCTATGCACGATCTCCCGGATGAGATGATACTTCCACTCTATGTGCTTTCCCCTTTTGTGACTTCGGGGTTCCCTCGAATTTGTCACTGCACCACTGTTATCGTATTACAGTGTGATGTACAAAGTCATATTTGGAACAACTTCCAAATTTAGCATAAATTTCCTTAACCAAACGGCCTCTTTAGCTTCTTCACAAGCTGCTACATATTCGACCTCCATGGTGGAATCAGCGATGCATCCTTGCTTGACGCTTCACCATACTACAACTCCTCCGTTAAGAGTGAAAACTGACCCTGATGTAGATTTATGAGAATCTTTATCAGTCTGAAAGTCAGAATCCGTGTATCTTGTAAGGATCAAATCCGTAGCCCCAAATCCAAGCATGTAGTTCCTTGTTCTCCGAAGATACTTAAGGATCGTTTTAACCGCTTTCCAGTGTTCAAGTCCTGGATTGGATTGATACCTACTGACCATCCCAACTGCAAAACAGATGTCAGGCCTAGTACACAACATGACGTACATCAAACTCCCAACAGTTGATGCGTAAGGAATCCGTCTCATATCCTCAAATCCTTGAGGTGTCTTAGGACACTGTTCCTTAGACAAATGGATTCCATGTCTAAAAGGCAACAAGCCTTCTTGGAATCTTGCATCTTAAACCTTGACAACACTTTGTCAATCTATGATTCTTGAAACAAGGCTAGTGTTTTATTCTTGTGGTTCCGGACAATCTGGATCCCAAGAACAATCTGCGCATCACCCAAATCTTTCATTTGGAGCTGCGTAGCTAGCCATTCCTTGATGTCAGTAAGATAACCTACATCATTCCCAATGATGGAACACGAGACATACAAAGCAGAATAAGGATCTAATGACACTCTAATTGCATCTAACTTAATAGAAATTAACATGCCAACAAACAAAAAATGGTAAACTAAAAAAGGGAAGAATATACAACCATTGTAACTCAATTTCTTCTCTCCTCCTTGCCAAAGCAAAATTCGAACACAAGCTATATCACATAACATGAATCCGCATTTATCTTTTTGAAATTCAAATCACATTTGAATATATTGTGTCATAAAAAACTGATAGCTATATCACATAAATTTGTCGGTTTAAAACTCCATTCCTAATTCGAACAATTCGAATTAATCCATCATATTGTTCTAAGTTTAATCCATATGAGCTAGCAGGGGGACCTAACGGACCTACAGATCATGGGCTCCAACAATCCGAGATTAATCGGTCAAGCTTTTTAACCTAATTAATCAACATTTGTTGACTAACGGGTCATTCCACTAAAGTCCCGTGGTTGCACTCCCCTCATTGTAGATATATTTCTGTCCACCTAATATAATCGTAACCAATAAATCAATCCTTCGCAGGTTGTTCATGGTCTCGGCTGGGTCAAAAAATCGTTTTACCCCCGAGAACACTTCTTGTTCCTCAAGTCCCACTGAACCTCTATAGAACAATTGATTTATGGTCCAACCAACAAATCTAGTCCCTCTCAGCCTAGTGAGAGGGTGGGGCCTCTTGTTCTAGTTCCAAAGTCAGCACTTAAGGGAACAACCTATCTACTATCCCTAGAGTTGGGTAGGAGTGAATTCCGTCTTGCAGCCTATGTCTCCAGCTATCTACCCGGTCTTACCCTTGAAATGGGAGGCTTATTGAGCCAGCGCTGTTGAGCTGCTCTCACCCATGCAGATCTAAGGATAATCCCGAATAAACAGGAGTTCATAGTTAGCTCAGGATTGAGATTGAGTTACCTAGGTCATCAAAATTGAATTAGCTTGATTTTATACAATGAAACGCAGTGTTATAAAGCAAAAGTGACTAAGTCGTGGTCCAGTCTTATACAACTCATTGCATAGGATGCCCCCACTTACATATCTCTATTTGAACGATTCAGGATCACATCGTTTGTACTAACTACAAAGTAGGCCACATCCATAGTGTCCCCAGAATAAGGCGCCCAACCTTATCCCTATACTATAAACCATTTTAGGCTATATACTCGAACTTTATCCATGTTTTATGTCATCACATAAAGTTCAAGTCTACATTAAATAGCCTCGGGACCTTAGTTTATTGGATTCAAGATTATGGTATACTAATTCAATAACAATTTTATCGAAGAAGAAACACGGAAAAAGTTTTATCAATTACAAACTACGAGTTTTAGGACATAAAATCCAACAAATTCCCACTTGGACTAAAACTCCTAGTGGAATATCACAATGTTGAATTTAAGTGAGAAACATATGAGTACGATAAGCATATGAATATAATGAACTAGGGCATATACCCAAAAAGTTCTCCCACTCGTCCTAGTTTACCAACTTCGTAGACCTAGGGATTGCAGGTGACCTTCAAACAATTTAGCCGTGAGCTTCTTGGTTCTCTTGAATTTGTAACTGCACCACTGTTATCACAATATATGGTGATAAGCAGATGCATATTTGGAACGACTTCCAAATCTTTCAAGAATTTCCTCAACCATACTACTTCCTTTGTTGCTTCGAATGCAACTACGTACTCAGCTTCCATTGTGGAGTATGCAATACAGTTTTGCTTCACACTTCTCCACACTATTGCTCCTCCATTCAGAATGAACACTGATACCGATGTGGATTTTCTTGCATCTTTATCGGTCTGGAAATCAGAGTCAGTGTATCCAGTAAGGATCAAATCCTTGGCACCATACACGAGCATGTAGTTCCTCTTCTCCTAAGATACTTGAGGATATTCTTAACGACAGTCCAATGATCATATCAAGGATTGGACTAATAACCCATGTAACGGTCTGGCTGATGAACAACCCTCCCACTATGTTGAGGTATTCTCAACTCTTGAGAAGGATGTGACTGACTAGATGTACTAATTTTATCTACTACTTTAGTAGATGAACTAGCTTTATCTGTAGCGTCTTTGGGAAGTTCATTTAATACTAGTCTACTCCGAGGTGGATGATTTCTGATGTGGTCTTCCTCTATGAATGTTGCATTTGTCGACACAAAAACCTTATTCTCTTGAGGATCATAAAACATATTGTCTGGATTTTTGTCCTAATCTCGTGTTTGTAATATATTGTTTGACATTAATAAGAGTTATTCATTTCATCACTTTGTGTCTCGCAATATTTATAAACTTTTCCAATAAACTAAGCTCCAGGGTCATTGAATTTATGAAAGAACTAGAACTTGAACGGTGTGTAGTGGACACACAGGGAGGATCACGTTCGAGTTAATGACCCGAACGGTCTACAGTTTATGGATTGGGTTGGAGACCTAATCCTGGATACACTGTGGATGTGGCCCGCTATGTATTAGATACAAACGAGGTGATCTGACTCGTTCATGTGCTTGACATGCGAGTGGGAGCATCCTGTGCAATGAGATTGTACAAGACCGGACCGTGAATTATTAGACCTACTAATGTAACACCGTTGACAGTAAGGACTAATAATTTCGTAGATGACCATTAGTGACTCGACCTGAATCCTGAGCGTGTTACGGACTCCTGTCTGCGAGGGTCTATCCTTTGACTAGTATGGGTGAGGGTGGTCACAGTTACTCGCCCAATATGCCTATCTTCTCAAGGACAGAACCAAGTAGGGAGTTGGGAACTTAACTACGCGGGATGGAATTCACTCGTTCCCGCCATTAGGGAAACTAGAGGGGTTGTTCCCTTAAGTGCTGTCTCCAGGGCTTGGACAACGAGCTCCCACCTTCTCACTGGCCCGAGAAGGGTGTTGTGTATGGTTGGACCTTCACAATATGTTGTTCATTAGAGGAGCACTAGGGACTTAAGGAACAAGAAGTAGACAGAGGGGTAAAATGGTAATTTGACCCAGTCGTGTCTACAAACAACCTGTGAAGGGTTGACTCATGGGCATTGGTTATATTAGTGGACACGTAATATTCTGCACTGACGGGAGTGCAGCTACAGGCTATAGTGGAGTGTTACCGTAGCTAATGAATGTTTGTTAACCGGATCAAAGAGTTTGACAGGTTAATCTAGGATCATTGGAGCCCGTTACTGTAGGTCCATTAGGTCCCTCGGTTGGCTCAATCTTGGTTAAAAGAAGAGTTAATGTTTTGGTATGAAATTGAAGTGTTCAATTTCACTTTAAGGGCATTTATGTCATTTATATGAGATATGAATGATATAATATATAGTTTAATGTGAATGAGATTCATAATAAACTATAGGTTAGCCTAATTGTTGAATTAGGGCTAATTGGAGAATTTAATTGAGAGCAATTAAATTGGATGTGATTCAATTTAATTAATCCACAATTATTGCAAATGAGATTTGCAATATGAGATATGAGATATCTTATATGGTTATGCAAATGAGATTTGCATAACCTATGGTTGTGGTAAAGTGGTAATAATGTGGAGATTTTAACTCAATCAATTCCACTATATAATCCCTTCTTGCAAGAAGGATTGTAGGCAATTCTCTCATTTTTTAGAATTTCACAAAAGAGAAGAACAAAGTTCTCTCTACTTTCTCTCTAATTCTCCTCCCTTTCCAAAACTCCAATAGTTCCCATAAACTTCCCTTCTCCAAAAGAGAACAACCGAGACTCCAAGTGGTGGTGTTTGGGTTCCGTTCGTGGGAAGAGTTCTTTGAGATCGAGAAGCACGAAGAGTTCGTGATCTGGAGAAGGAATCTTAAAGAAGGTCTTCAACAAGTAAGTACCTTTAATCTTATTGCTTTTCCTTCTCTTTCAGTATGTTTAGCCTAGATCTATAGTAGATCATTTTAACAAGAACACGTTTCGTATTGATACCACGACGATTCGACCGTCTTCCGCTGCGCGGGGATTTTCATTCCCTTCAATTGGTATTAGAGCCATTTTGATCGTTCTTCATTTATGCACTTGTTTGTTAAAATTAGGTAAGTAAATTTGCCTATTTTCATGAGATGAATGTTTGGTAAGCATAACGGATGTTTTCGATTTTTGGCACTAGTTTAGATTTACAATTATGTTGATGAGATCAATGTAAGGGCCCGTTGTTTTTGGGCATTTCGTTGTAAATCAAGTCTGTAAGTCCGGGTCGTTCGTGGCAAGAGTTGCTGTCAAGAAATCGGAGCGGAAACAGGCGAATTTTGGTGGAAGAACAGCAAAGAGTTTGATGTTCTATCGATGGCGTTGAGACGCTGCCTCACGACGTCTTAACGCTGTCCTTGCGGACGGAGGCCTTGTTGTAGAGCAGCGTTGCAACGCCGTTGTCGTTGAGAACGCGGGTCGACGCTGGAGGCGACAACGTTGCAACATCGCCACGGCGCGTTACAACGCTTTGCACGCAGGTTGAGGCGATTCTTTGGGAGGCGGTCTCGCGAGATCGTGGGGGTTAATTGTTAGTGGGGCGGTTTATTTGTATTTTTTTTTATTACTTTATTATTTCTAAAATGTAATTATTTATTTATTTAATTATTTTATTAAATAATATTAATATAATTGTTCTATTAATGTTATTTAATTAAATAATTGCCCCTAGGTGCCAAAAATCGGTCCATTTTTTTTTTGTTTAATTATTTTATGCATGAGATGTATATTTTAATTAATTTCTATGTGCATATTGTATGTAGTATAGATTTAAAATCCCACCTTAGGTTAAACATTTCATGCATCATATTTATATTATAAGAGTTATAATATATAGTATGCATGCATGATAGGATTATATTATAAGAGTTATAATGCATGTTTTAATTTATTTAAATATAAGTATTATATTTTAAATTAAAAGCATGCTCATTCATTTAATTCATGTGATGAATGTATGTTATAGTATAGTATTATTCATGTGATAGATGATCAAGCACTATAACATAGAAATGCATGCAACCTAAGTTAATTATTAGTTTTAAAGAGTTTAGAACTTGAATAATTAGACTTAGGTTTTCTAATTTTCTAATAAGATTAGAAATTAGGAAATAAAATATAACCTTTGAATGGAGACTGATAAGTAACTCTGTCTAAGGAAGGTTTTGTCTAAGGCTGGGGTATTTAAGTTGACGCTTGCAGAACACCTCTACACGAAACCGACACACAGAGTGAATTCGGTCCAAGATTCTTAGGTTATATTCTCGTGAGTGTCGTTAATTAAGTGTTAATTAAATTACTCACATAGACCTAAGTTAATAATGTGATTATAAACTTAGGTTAATACCATATAAGAGTTATATTGGTAGACTTAGGTAAATTCTAGTCGGTTTATCTAGGTCAATCCCTATTAAAATTAAAGTGCTGAGTGGGAGGAAATATAGTGTATGAGATACATTTGAATTTCCAACCACGAATCTCCTTAAAGTCCGCATCGTGAGATCAATACTCAGCCTTATGGCGCAAATGGGAGCGTCCCCCTTCGGGTGGCATTTGTATAGGTCAATATCATCGTGGATGGAGAGAGTACTTATAGTGAGTGGGAGCGGGACTTATGAAAACGAGACCCACGGTCTCTTCTTTCGATTCACACAGTGGAGACGCCTATGATCCGCTCGCTAGTTTGGCCGGACTGACAATCCCTTCTGAGGGTTTGATCATGGGAGTCTAACACCGTGAATTCTGAAAGGGATCTGATTTCCTAGTTGGTTTTCCTTCTTGGTTCACCCTTCGGTGGCTATTGTTTTGACGAATACTTAGAAACTTAAAGATTGAGGGTGACACTCACAGAATTCGTTAAGTGTTAATGAATTCGAGAGGAGGAGTGTTCTGTTCACCCTTCGGTGGCGGTCATTCTAAACCTTTAGGGTATCATTGCAAAATTTTGAATGACCTAGGGATCATGAAACAATTTTGCTAAAACTTAATTGGATTTCAAAAAAAATTTCGAGAGACTAATACAAAGTTTTTTCTTATTTTTCAGCTAAAAAATGTCTAGCGCAATTATAGCTTTACTCGCATCTGATAAGTTAGTGAGAGATAATTACCAGAGTTGGAAAATCAACATTAATACAATTTTGGTAACTGACGACATAAAGTTTGTGTTTGTCGAGGAGTGTCCTCGATGTCGGCTCGACAAAGATCGCGAAGTGTTCGCGATGCGTACGATCGGTGGATCAGGGCCAATGAAAAGTCCAAGGTCAAAATAATTGCCAGCATGTCTGATGTCTTGGCAAAAAAGAATGAGCTGATGGTTTCCGCCAAGGAGATCATGGAGTCATTGCAGGAAATGTTTGGACAACAGTCCTTTCAAGTCCGGCATGACTCGCTCAAATACGTTTTCAACGCACGGATGAAAGAGGGGTCGTCTGTCCGTGAACATGTTCTAGACATGATGACCTACTTTAATCTGGCCGAGATGAACGGGACTTCGATCGACGAGTCGAGCTAGGTCAGTTTTATTTTGGAGACTCTTTCGAAGAGTTTCCTTCAGTTTCGTAGCAATGCTGTTATGAACAAAATTAGCTACACTCTGACTACCCTCCTCAATGAGCTACAAAATTTCCAATCCTTGAACAGGGTCAAGGAATCTGAGGCAAATGTTGCCTACAGGTCTTATCACAGGGGTTCGACCTCTGGGACGAAACATGTTGCTCCTTCATGTCGAAAGGGAAGAAGAGGATGAAGAGGGGTAAAACTGATCGAGCTTCCGCCCACAAAGGCAAGAAGGTCAAGGAGATTGCAGAGAAAGGAAAGTGTTTCCACTGCAATGGGGCGCGATAATCTTTGGAAGAGAAATCTGTCCCAAATTCTCGCCGAGAGGAAGAATCAAGGTAAATGTGATTTACTTGTGATCAAAACATGTTTAGTGGAGAGTAGCGACTCTGCTGATATTGGATTCGGCGCCACTAACCACGTTTGTTCTTCTTTTGGGGATTGATACCGCGTGCACTTGCGAGAGGGTGAGGTGACTCTACGGGTTGGATCCGGGGAGCTTGTCTCTGCTGCAGCGATTGACACGATGAAGCTACAGTTTGGCGGGAAGTACTTATTGTTGGACAATTTGTACATAGTTCCAGGGTTTACTAGAAACCTTGTTTCCATTTCATGCTTAATTGAACATTGTATTTCGGTTTCTTTTGAATTGAATAAAGCGTTTATTTCTGTCAAAGGGAATGTTATTTGTTCAGCTTCACTTGAAAATAATCTGTATGTTTTGAAACCTAATTCGGTCAAAAGTGTTTTGAATACTAAGTTGTTTAAAACTGCAGAAACACGAACTAAGAAAGCAAAAGTTTCTCCTTAACAAAATGTCTATCTTTGGCATCTACGGTTAGGCCACATTAATCTCAATAGGATTGAAAAACTAGTGAAGAGTGGACTTCTAAACGAGTTGGAAGAAAACTCTTTACCGGTGTGTGAGTCTGGCCTTGAGGGAAAAATGACCAAACGTCCTTTTAGTGGAAAAGGATATAGAGCCAAAGAGCCTCTTCAGTTAGTACATTCGGACCTCTGTTGTCCGATGAATGTTAAAGCTCGGGGCGGTTATGAGTATTTTGTATCTTTCATAGACGATTACTCCAGATATGGGTATATTTACCTAATCCACAAGAAGTCTGAAACTCTTGAAAAGTTCAAGGAGTACAAGACTGAGGTTGAGAACCTCTTAGGTAAATCGCTTAAAACACTTCGATCGGATCAAGGTGGAGAGTACATGGACACTAAATTCCAGGACTATATGATAGAACACGGAATTACATCCCAACTTTCAGCCCCTGGTATGCCACAGCAGAATGGTGTATCGGAGAGGAGAAACAGAACCTTGTTGGACATGGTTCGGTCGATGATGAGCTATGCTCGTCTCCCTGATTCTTTTTTGGGGGTACGCAGGGGAGATTGCGGTTTATATTTTGAACAATGTTCCGTCGAAGAGTGTTTGTTAAACACCTTTCGAGCTCTGGAGTGGACGTAAAGGCAGTTTACATCACTTCAGGATTTGGGGATGCCCAGCCCACGTGTTGGTGTCAAATCCGAAAAAGTTGGAACCCCGTTCGAAATTGTGCCTATTCGTAGGTTACCCTAAAGAGACTATGGGTGGTATGTTTTACGATCCTAAGGAAAATAGGGTGCTTGTGTCGACAAACGCCACTTTCCTAGAGGAAGACCACGTCAGGGATCATTTACCAAGGAGTAAAATTGTGTTGAATGAAATGGACAGTACATCAGCAAGAGTCGCTGATGGGGCTAGTACGTCAACAAGTGTTGTTGATCCTAGCACGTCTAGTCAAATTCGTTCCCAAGAGTTGGGAATGCCTCGACGTAGTGTGAGGGCTGTGAGACAGCCTGATCGCTACATGGGTGTAGCTGAAACCTCAGTTGTCGCTCCTGATGATGACTGTGAGGATCCATTGACCTATGATCAGGCAATGGTTGGTGTTGACAATGACGAGTGGATCAAAGCTATGAACCAGGAAATGGATCTATGTACTTCAATTCTGTATGGGAGCTTGTGGATCAACCGGATGGGGTAAAACCTATTGGTTGCAAATGGATCTACAAGCGTAAACGTGGCGTAGATGGGAAGGTTCAGATCTTCAATGCCCGACTAGTGGCAAAGGGTTTTACTCAGGTTGAAGGGGTTGACTATGAGGAGACCTTTTCACCTGTTGCCATGGTAAAGTCGATCAGTTTCCTTCTGGCCATTGCCGCGTATTATGACTACGAGGTATGGAAGATGGACGTCAAGACAACCTTTCTAAATGACAAACTTGATGAGACCATCTACATGGATCAACCCAAAGGGATCATTGCCCAAGGCCAAGAGCAAAAGGTTTGTCGGCTTTATAGGTCCATTTATGGGCTGAAACAATCTTAAAGGTCTTGGAATATAAGGTTTGATGAGGCGATCAAATCTTATGGCTTTGATCAAAATGTCGACGAGCCTTGTGTTTGCAAGAAAATCGTTGACAAAACTGTCGCATTTTTGGTGTTGTATGTGGACGATATTCTTCTCATTGGGAATGAGGTAGAATTTCTTACTGACGTTAAGAAGTGGCTAGCTTCACAATTCCAAATGAAAGATTTGGGAGAAGCTCAGTATGTTCTAGGTATCCAGATAGTCCAGAAGTGGCTAGCCTTGTCCTAGGCGTCTTATATTGACAAGATGTTGTCAAGATATAAGATGCAGAACTCCAAGAAGGGCTTGCTGCCTTTCAGGCATGGGGTTCATTTGTCTAAGGATCAATGTCCTAAGTCTCCTCAAGATGTTGAGGATATGAGACGGATTCCATATGCTTCAGCTGTAGGAAGCCTGATGTATGCCATGCTGTGTCAAAGGCCCGACTTCTGTTATGCAGTAGGAATTATCATTAGATATCATTCCAATCAAGGATTACATCACTGGACAGCCGTAAAGGCAATCCTCAAGTATCTTAGGAGAACGAGGAACTACAACTTAGTGTATGGTAGTGGGGATTTGATCCTTACGGGATACACGGATTCTGATTTTCAGACCGATAAGGATTCTTGAAAATCCACTTCGGGGTTAGCCTTTATTCTGAATGAAGGAGCTGTAGTATGGCGAAGCATCAAGCAGGGATGCATCGCTGATTCCACTATGGAAGCGGAGTATGTTGCGGCTTGTAAAGGAAGTTGTTTGGCTTAGGAAGTTCATGACAGATTTGGAAGTTGTTCCAAATATGAACTTGCCAATCACTGTGTTCTGTGATAACAGTGGTGCAGTAGGCAACTCACGTGAGCCTCGGAGCCATAAGAGAGGCAAACACATTGAGCGCAAGTATCATCTGATACGGGAGATTGTGCACCGCGGAGACGTGACAGTCACACAGATAGCGTCGGAGCACAACGTAGTTGATCCATTTACAAAGCCCTTCACGGCTAAGGTGTTTGAGGGTCACCTAGAGAGTCTAGGTCTTCGAGAGCTTCCTGACTAGGGCAAGTGGGAGATGTGTAAACGGGTATTCAATGCCCTAATTTATTGCATTACTTTATTGTAAATTATGTACATTTCAGAAATGTATTTTCTCCACTAGCTTAGTCCAAGTGGGAGTTTGTTGGGATTTTTGTCCTAATCTCGTGTTTGTAATATATTGTTTGAAATTAATAAGAGTTATTCATTTCATCACTTTGTGTCTCGCAATATTTATAAACTTTTCCAATAAACTAAGCTCCAGGGTCATTGAATTTATGAGAGAACTAGAACTTGAACGGTGTGTAGTGGACACACAGGGAGGATCACGTTTGAGTTAATGACCCGAACGGTCTACAGTATATGGATAGGGTTGGAGACCTAATCCTGGATACACTGTGGATGTAACCCGCTTTGTATTTGATACAAACGAGGTGATCTAACTCGTTCATGTGGTTGACATGTGAGTGGGGGCATTCTGTGCAATGAGATTGTACAAGACCGGACCGTGAATTATTAGACCTACTGATGTAACACCGTTGACAGTAAGGACTAATAATTTCGTAGATGACCATTAGTGACTCGACACGAATCTCGAGCGTTTTACGGACTCCCTCATGCGAGGGGTTTGTCCTTTGACTAGTACGCGGGTGAGGGTGGTCACGATTACTCGCCCAATATGCCTATCTTCTCGGAGGACGAGAACCAAGTAGGGAGCTGGGAACTTAACTACACGAGATGGAATTCACTCGTTCCCGCCTTTAGGGTAACTAGAGGGTTTGTTCCCTTAAGTGTTGTCTCCAGGGCTTGGACAACGGGTGCCCACCTTCTCACTAGCCCGAGAAGGGTGTTGTGTATGGTTGGACCTTCACAATATGTTGTTCATTAGAGGAGCAGTGGGGACTTAAGGGACAAGAAGTAGATACAGGGGTAAAACGATAATTTGACCCAGCCGTGTCTACGAACAACCTGTGAAGGGTCGACTCATGGGCATTGGTTATATTAGTGGACACGTAATATTCTACACTGACGGGAGTGCAGCTACGGGCTATAGTGGAGTGTTACCGTAGATAATGAATGTTGGTTAACCGGGTCAAAGAGTTTGACAGGTTAATCTCGGATCATTGGAGCCCGTCACTGTAGGTCCATTAGGTCCCTTGGTTTGCTCAATCTGGGTTAAAAGAAGGGTTAATGTTTTGGTATGAAATTGAAGTGTTCAATTTCACTTTAAGTGCATTTATGTCATTTATATGAGATATGAATGATGTAATATATAGTTTAATGTGAATGAGATTCATAATAAACTATAGGTTAGCCTAATTGTTGAATTAAGGCTAATTGGAGAATTTAATTGAGAGCAATAAATTGGATGTGATTCAATTTAATTAATCTACAATTATTGCAAATGAGATTTGCAATATGAGATATGAGATATATTATATGGTTATGCAAATGAGATTTGCATAACCTATGGTTGTGGTAAAGTGGTAATAATGTGGAGATTTTAACTCAATCAATTCCACTATATAATCCCTTATTGCGAGAAGGAGTGTAGGCAATTCTCTCATTTTTTAGAATTTCACAAAAGAAAAGAAGAAAGTTCTCTCTACTTTCTCTCTAATTCTCCTCCCTTTCCAAAACTCCAATAGTTCCCACAAACTTCCCTTCTCCAAAAGAGAACAACAGAGACTGCAAGTGGTGGTGATCGGGTTCCGTTCGTGGGAAGAGTTCTTTGAGATCGGGAAGCACGAAGAGTTCATGATCTGGAGAAAGAATCTTGAAGAAGGTCTTCAACAAGTAAGTACCTTTAATCTTACTGTTTTTCCTTCTCTTTCAGTATGTTTAGCCTAGATCTATAGTAGATCGTTTTAACAAGAACAAGTTGCGTATTGATACCACGACGATTTGATCGTCTTCCGATGCGCGGGGATTTTCATTCCCTTCACATACCACCTTTTGTTTCTTTTGGATAACCTACAAATAGGCATAACTTTGGGCGACGTTCTAATTTTTTAGGATTTTGCACCAACACGTGCGCTGGGCATCCCCAGATCCTAATGTGACGTAAACTACCTTTACGCCCTTTCCATAACTCATAAGGTGTGTCTAACACACTTTTAGAGGGAACGCTGTTCAAATATAGACAGCAGTTTCTAATGCATGTCCCCAAAAGAAATCAGGTAACTTAGCAAAACTCATCATTGAGTGAACCATGTCCAACAAGGTTCTGTTTCTTCTTTCAGATACACCGTTCTGCTGAGGCATATTAGGTGCAGAGAGTTGTGACTTGATTCCATGTTCTATCATACAGTCTTGGAATCTGATCGAAGTGTCTTAATCGTTTTACCTAACTTGTTCTCAACCTCAGTCTTATATTCTTTGAACTTTTCAAAAGAATCAGACTTGTGATGCATTAGGTAAATATGACCATACCTTGAATAATCATCAATGAAACTGATGAAATATTCCTACCCACCTCGAGCTTTGACATTCATTGATCCACAGAGGTCCGAATGTACGAGCTCTAAGGGTATTTTTGCTCTGAGACCTTTTCCAATAAAAGATCTCTTAGTTATTTTTCCCTCAAGACAAGACTCACATGGAGGTAAAGAATTGTCTTCTAACTGATTTAGGAGTTCATTCTCAACCAATCTCCCAAACCTATTGAGATTTATGTGACCAAGTCTTAAGTGCCATAAATAGGCATTGGAAGAAACTTTTTGTCTTTTATTATGAGTTTCGACTGTTCTAAACATCTCAGTATATAAGACAAATTTTGTTTTAGTTGGTCTTAACTTATATAAGTTGTTTTCTAGTATAGCAGAACAAATTTGAATACCTTTTCTGAAAATGAACGCTTCATTTATTTCACACGATATTTTATACATTTGTTCTAATATACACGTGATAGATATTAAGTTTCGTTTCATTTTAGGAGCATACAAAACATCTTTAAGTATGATATATCTATCATCGAAATAAAACTTCAAGTCTCCCACTGCATCGGCCGAGACAACCTCTCCTGTTCCAACCTTGAGGGTGATCTCGCCTCCTTTCAGCTTTTTCCAGGAACTAGTTTCCTGAAAAGAGAAGCAAACATGATTAGTGGCCCCTGAATCCAATATCCAGGTTGAGGTATCATTCTCCACTAAACATGTTTCAACAACTAGTAAATCATATTTAGCTTGTGCTTCTTTATCTGCTTTTTTTCTCAAAGAAGGTACTTGAGCGTTCCTCTTCCATTGCCCGTTTTGGTCATGATGAAAACATTTTCCTTTTTCTCGCAACTTTCTTTCCCTTGTTTGTCATGGGAGCCTTCCCCTTGCCCTTCTTTTTCATTTGAACATTCTTGTTCTTTGAAGGTCCAACTTTAGTTTTAGAGAACGATCCTCTTAAAACTTTCCTTGTGGTGACAACATTTTCCTCCACCTCTTTCCCCTTAGCTTTTGTAAGAGTTTGAAAACGTTGGAGCTCGTTAACAAGGGTTGTCGATTAAACTCTATTTTATTCGAGAAGCATTATTGCTCAAAAATGTATGAAAGCTCTTGGAAGAGACTCCATAATAAAGCTAACTTTGATTTGCCTCGTCGATGGCGCTACCATTTACTTTAGCAATATTGAAGTGGACCATCAAGTCCAGGACATGTTCTCTAACAGAGGTCCCTTCCTTCATACGCTTGTTGTAAATGTACTTAATAGCCTCGTGTCTTAGAACCGATGACGGTTGCCCGAACATCTCTTTTAATGAATCCATGATAGCCTTAGCTGTGCCCAAGGATTCGTATTTCTTAGCCAATACATCATTCAAGCTGACAAGAATATAGACACGGGCTTTATCGTTAGCCTTAACCAATCGATCATAAACATCCCGACTAGTTCGGTTAGCATGTGAGGTAGGGGCCTGAGGACATTCCTCAGTTAAGACAAATCTCAAGTCATCTATTACTAGTATTGTATTCAGATTTGTTTTCCATGTTGTGTAGTTATCGCCGTTAGGTTTTTCGGAAGCTAATAGTTGAACTAAAGAGCTTGTCATTCTAAAAAAAAACGTATCATTTTTAGTAAAAAATATTAACCTTTATAATCCAATTAAGTTTAGCAAAAAATAATGTACCCATCATTATTATGTTTGCAACGATATTTCAACGGTTTAAAATAACGTTCACCGAGAGGTGACCGACCATTCCTCCATTGTACCAAGACTATCTTGACTAAATACTATCACCAAAATAACTCTTATTTCTATAGTAACTTAGTTATCGCTCATTTGGTCGAGAATTTGCTAACACTTAGTAATTCTTGTAAGTGTAACCTTCCATTTTAAGACGCAAAGATCAAGATCATTATGCTCCCGAAATTGGAAAGACAAGAATGAAAACGGATCTAAGAGACCCGATCTATTTTTGGAGTTCGCGGTGTTCCGAATCCTATAATACAACCCTCCGATTGGTAAGGTCGCTCCAGGGCAGACATGTAGCTGCATTATAGGAATCTCACGGTGCGACCTAATGGAAGAGACCGTAGGATGCGTTGACACACTTCCTTCTCCCACTTACTATGAACGACTTCCCCTATTCACCTTGATATTGACTCATGCAAACACTCTCTGAATGGAGTCCGCTCCCAGGGCGGCCCAAAGCCAAGCATGAATCTCACGGTGTGAACTTTTAGGGACGCTAGGGTTAAAAGTACATTACTTCTCTCGAGCTAAAGTGTTCTAGACGGTTAGGGTATAAATTACTTAGCAATATATTTTGGCTAACTAAAACATATCCTAAGTCTAGGCGAAACATCCGAGTATAACATTTATACTGGATTTTAACATACGATGTCTAGGTGATAAACAAATTTTATTACCTCACACCGCTCACGTATGCTCATAAAACCGATTTAACCTAACTCTCGACCAGCCACTTCGATCTCTAGGTAGAAGGTGTTCCGTGAACCATCAACTTAAAAACCTTTCAACCTTAGTCATCTTATCTGACTTTTTGACAAGATCTTGTCGGGTGAGTTTTCTTATAACTTCGGTTTTACAAGATATCGACCTAATTTCTATGAAGAAGAGATTGTCAATGGTTAACCTAAGTGAGCATGCATCTTATCTTTGTTATAGATTTAAAAAGTCTACTTGATTTTATAACACTTATAAAAAGAATTGACAAATCGATAACATACATTCCACATCCATTACATAACAATTATATAATGAAAAATTTAATATGGATTTAATTTACTTAATTTAATCAAATTAAATTAATTAATTAAAATTTTAATTAATCAATTACCATATTAAGTTACTTAGAGAAATCATGAATTATATATAACTTTTACATTAATTCATGAAATCAACCATGCATGCTATATATATTATAACCATTATAACATACTTTCAATGCATGTGCATGTTAACCTATGGTGGGAATTTAAATCTACGTGACATACTTTATGCACAATAAAGATTTAAATGTTGGGATTTTTGTCCTAATCTCGTGTTTGTAATATATTGATTGAAATTAATAAGAGTTATTTATTTCATCACTTTGTGTCTCGCAATATTTATAAACTTTTCCAATAAACTAAGCTCCAGGGTCATTGTATACATGAGAGAACTAGAACTTGAACGGTGTGTAGTGGACACACAGGGAAGATCACGTTCGAGTTAATGATCCGAACGGTCTACAGTATATGGATAGGGTTGGAGACCTAATCCTGGATACACTGTGGATGCGGCCCGCTTTGTATTAGATACTGAGGCGAGGTGATCTCGACTCGTTCATGTGGTTGACATGCGAGTGGGGGCAAGTCATGCAATAAGATTGTACAAGATCGGGACCATGAATTATTAGACCTCACTGATGTAACACCGCTGATGTGAAAAGGACTAATAATTTCGTAGATGACCATTAGTGACTCGACACAATCCGAGCGTGTTACGGACTCCATCTGCGAGGGTCTATTCTTTGACTAGTACGCAGGTGAGGGTGGTCACGATTACTCCCCAATATGCCTATCTTCTCAGTGACGAGAACCAAGTAGGGAGCCGGGAACTAAACTACGGGAGATGGAATTCACTCGTTCCCGCCATTAGGGAAACTAGAGGGGTTGTTTCCTTAAGTGCTGTCTCCGGGGCTTGGACAACGGGCGCCCACCTTCTCACTGGCCCGAGAAGGGTGTTGTGTATGGTTGGACCATCACAATATGTTGTCCATTAGAGGAGCAGTGGGGACTTAAGGATCAAGAGGTAGACACAGGGGTAAAACGGTAATTTGACCCAGCCGTGTCTACGAACAACCTATGAAGGGTCGACTCATGGGTATTGGTTATATCAGTGGACACGTAATATTCTGCACTGATGGGAGTACAGCTACGGGCTATAGTGGAGTGTTACCGTAGCTAAGGAAAGTTGGTTAACCGGGTCAAAGAGTTTGGCAGGTTAATCTCGGATCATTGGAGCCTGTCACTGTAGGTCCATTAGGTCCCTCGGTTGGCTCCATCTGGATTTAAGAAGGGATAAAGTTTTGCTATGAAATTAAAGTGTTCAATTTCACCTTAAGGGCATTTATGTAATTTATATGAGATATGAATGATATAATATATAGTTTAATGTGAATGATATTCATAATAAACTATAGGTTAGCCTAATTGTTGAATTAGGGCTAATTGGAGAATTTAATTGAGAGAAATTAAATTGGATGTGATTCAATTTAATAAATCCACAACTATTGCAAATGAGATTTGCAATATGAGATATGAGATATCTTATATTATGTGGTTATGCAAATGAGATTTGCATAACCTATGATTTTGGTAAAGTGGTAAATATGTGGACATTTTAACTTCACTAATCCACTATATAAACCCTTCTTTCAAGAAGGATGATATTTCACTCTCTCATTTTTTAGTTTTACACAAAAACAGAAGAGAAACTCTCTCTATTCTCTCTCAAATTCTCCTCCCTCTCCAAAACCAAAAAGGTTCCCACAAGCCTCCTTTCTCCAAAAGAGAACAATCGAGAAGGCTTCTTGGTAGTGTTTGACTCACAATCGTTGGAGAAAATCGTTGTGTACGAGGAGCACGAAGAGTTCGTGGATTTGAAGAAGATATTGTGAAGAAAGTCTTCAACAAGTAAGTAAAATCCTTCCTTACTGTTTTTCTTCTTCTTAATTGCATGTTTAGCCTAGATCTATGTTTTAGATCAATTTTAACAAAAACGGTTTGTGTAATTGATACATCGACGATTCAATCGTCTTCCGCTGCACGGGATTTTTATTCCCTTCATTAAACAATTAAACACATTCATAATGCATAAAGAAAACAAAGCATAAAATTGGACCCATTTTGGCACCTAAACAAGCAACTAACTAAATTATTACAATAATAATTTGAAAACAAGCTTCGAACCAATCTCGAACCGGCCCGAACCAGCTTCAAAACAGCAACAACAACACACGGGCAACGACTGAAAAATCGCTCCAAAGAAACAACACAGTGCAGTTTTTTTCGGCAGTGCGCAACGCCCGTTGTATCTCCAATTACAACCTAATTTCAACTCTATTGACTCCCAAATTTTACAGACTCATTGGGCATACATTAAGGCTCAAAACCCTTGAGTAAATTACAAATTATAACAAGAAATTAAATCCTAAACGATGCTAAAAGAGTGAGCCAATTTTAGCTTCCAACAATTTCATCACATGAAAAATAACAACCCACCATATGCAATTGAGTTAAATTAAACCATGCTCTGATACCACATGATGGAGCACGAGACATACGCAGCGGAATAAGGATCTAATGACACTCTAATTGCATCTAACTTAATAGAAATTAACATGCCAACATACAAAAAACGGTAAACTAAAAAAGGGAAGAATATACAACCTTTGTAGCTCAATTTCTTCTCTCCTCCTTGCCAAAGCAAAAATCGAACACAACCGGACCACCACTAGAGCTTCCCTGCTATCCTCTGGACTCAGAACTGGGTTGTGGGACCCGGTGAATAAAGGATTGGAAAGGAAAGAATGAGAGGTTGAAAGCTTTGTGTGAGGAAAGGGGGAAAAAAGTACCTTTTGGTGAGACTTCTTCTTTTGAAAAAACTCAAAAATCAGCCAAAAGGAAACCTTTGTTTTGAAAACAAACCTATTTATAAATTAATTACATGCATCAAATGCATGTCAAAGCTCACCAAAATGCAACACCTCACAAAACACTAACTAAAGTGGGCTATGTGTCATTCTATAATGTTTACACATAGTCCACTTAAGTTAGTGGGATTGTCCAAGAAAAACTTGGATAATTCCACTAACTCTAGTCAAGGGTAAAAAAGTCTTTTCCATTTGGTCAAAGTCAAACTTTGACTTCTCCCGAGCCAAAAAGTCAACCCTTGACTTTTTACGATTTTGACCCTCTTGACTAATTTTGACCTCCCGAACATGAATCTGCATTCATATTTTTTAAATTCAAATCATATTTTAGTATATTGTGTCATAAAAAACCGATAGCTATATCACATATACTTGTCGATTTAAAACTCCTTTCCTAATTCGAACAATTCAAATTAATCCATCATACTGTTCTAAGTTTAATCCATATGAGCTAGCAGGGGGACCTAATAGACCTACAGATCATGGGCTCCAACAATCCGAGATTAGTCGATCAAACTCTTTAACCTAATTAATCAACATTTGTTAACTAGCGGGTCATTCCACTAAAGTCCCGTAGTTACACTCCCCTCACTGTAGATATATTTCTGTCCACCTGATATAACCGTAAACAGTAAGTCAATCCTTCACAGGTTGTTGGTGATCTCGGCTGGGTCAAAAAACCATTTTACATCGGAGAACACTTATTGTTCCTCAAGTCCCACTGAACCTCTATAGAACAATTGATTTGTGGTCCAACCAACAAATCTAGTCCCTTTCAGTCTAATGAGAGGGTGGGGCCCCTTGTTCTAGTTCCAAAGTCAGCACTTAAGGGAACAACCTATCTACTATCCCTAGAGTTGGGTAGGAGTGAATTCCTTCTTGCACCCTATGTCCCCAGCTATCTACCCGGTCTTACCCCTGAAATGGAAGGCTTATTGAGCCAACGCTGTTAAGTTGCTCTCACCCATGCAGATCTAAGGATAATCCCGAATAAACAGGAGTTCATAGTTAGCTCAGGATTGAGATCGAGATACCTAGGTCATCAAAATTGAATTAGTCAGTTTTATACAGTAAAGGATGTTATAAAGCAAAAGTGACTAAGTCGTGGTCCAGTCTTATACAAACTCATTGCATAGGATGCCCCCACTTACATATCTCTATATGAACGATTGAGGATCACATCGTTTGTACTAACTACAAAGTAGGCCGCATCCATAGTGTCCCCAGAATAAGGCACCCAACCTTATCCCTATACTATAGACCATTTTAGGCTATATACTCGAACTTGATCCATGTTTTATGTCATCACATAAAGTTCAAGTCTACCTTAAATAGCCTCGGGACCTTAGTTTATTGGATTCAAGATTATGGTATACTAATTCAATAACAATTTTATCGAAGAAGAAACACGAAAAAAGTTTTATCAATTACAAACTACGAGTTTTAGGACATAAAATCCAACACCCAATGAGTAGGATATCATCCACATAGAGAATGAGGAAAGCGACAGAACCATTGATGATTTTCTTATAGACACATGGTTCATCATTATTTTGGTCAAAACCATAAGATCTGATAGCCTCATCAAATCTTATATTCCAGGACCTAGAGGCTTGTTTCAGTCCATAAATCGACCTTTTAAGCCTACAAACCTTTTGCTCTTGTCCTGGTTTAATGAACCCTTTGGGTTGGTCCATGTAAATGGTTTCCTCAAGATTGTCATTCAAAAAGGTTGTCTTAACATCCATTTGCCATACCTCATAGTCATAATATGCGACAATGGCAAGAAGGATACAAATAGACTTTACCATAGCAACAGGTGAAAAGGTCTCCCCATAGTCAACCCCTTCAACCTGGGTATAACCCTTTGCTACTAGTCTAGCTTTAATGGTTTGCACCTTCCCATCTACACCACGTTTTCTCTTGTAGATCCACTTACAACCTATAGGTTTTACCCCATCAGCCTTATCTACAAGATCCTAAACAGAATTGAAGTACATAGACTCCATTTCTTGGTCCATGGTTGTGACCCATTTGTCTTTGTCAATATCAACCATTGCTTGATTATAAGTCAATGGATCCTCGCAGTTGTCATCTGGTATAACAACTTGGTTATCAGCTAAACCCATGTAACGGTCAGGTTGTATCACAACCCTCCCACTACGTCAAGGCATACTCAACTCTTGAGATGGACCCTCTTGACTAGACAAACTAGTATCAACAACTCTTGATGACGTACTAGTGTTCTTATTAGCAACCTTTGCTATTGTTCCGTCTAACTCACTCAACACTACCTTACTTTTTTGTTTGTGGTCCCTTATGTGGTCCTCCTCCAAGAAAGTGGCATTTGTCGACACAAAAACCTTATCTTCCTTAGGATCATAGAATAAACCACCTCTTGTTTCTTTTAGGTATCCTACGAATAGGCACAACTTTGAACGTGAATCCAACTTCTTTGGATTTGTCACAAGCACATGTGCTGGACAACCCCATATTCTGAAGTGATATAAACTACGTTTACGTCCTTTCCAGTGTTCAAAAAGTGTTTCCGAAACACTTTTGGAGGGCTCATTATTCAAAATTTATACCGCAGTCTCCACTGCGTAACCCCAAAAGGAACTAAGGAGATGAACATAACTCATCATTGATCGAACCATGTCCAACAAGGTTCTATTTCTCCTTTCCGATACACCGTTTTGTTGTGGTGTGCCGAGAGCTGAGAGTTGGGATGTAATTCCATGTTCTATCATATAGTTTTGGAATTTTAAATCCATGTACTCTCCACCTCGATCCGATCGAAGTGTTTTAACTCTTTTACCTAGTTGATTTTCAACCTCAGTCTTGAATTCCTTGAACTTTTCAAGTGCTTCAGACTTGTGGTGCATTAGGTAAATATGCCCATATATGGAATAATCATCTATAAAAGAGATGAAATATTCATATCCTCCCCTAGCTTTAACATTCATCGGACCACAAAGGTCTGAATGTATAAGCTCTAGAGGATCTTTGGCTTTATAACCTTTTCCACTAAAAGGTCTTTTAGTCATTTTGCCTTCTAGGCAGGATTCACATACTGACAAGGAATTTTCTTCTAACTCGTTTAGAAGTCCGTTCTTTACCAATCTCTCAATCCTATTGAGATTAATGTGACCCAATCTTAGATGCCAAAGATGAGCATTTTCTTTAGGAGAAATTTTACGTTTCTTAGTTTGTGCGTTTGCAGTTTTAAATAATTCAGTGTTCAAAACCATTTTGACTGAATTAGGCCTTAAAACATAAAATCCATTTTCTAATGAAGCGGAACATATTTCTAAACCTTTCTTCAAAATAAACACTTTATTCAAACAAAAGGAAACATAAATACATTGTTCAATATGGCAAGAAATGGAAATAAGGTTTCTAGTAAACCCTGGTATCACTAATATATTGTCCAACAATACATATTTCTTGCCAAAATAAAGCTTCATCGTGCCTACTGCTACAGCTGAGACGACCTCTCCATTTCCAACCTGGAGTGTTATCCCTCCTTGCTGTAACTACTGTCAGGAATCAATTCCTTGAAAAGAAGAACAAACATGATTAGTGGCGCCTAAATAAAGTATCCAAGTTGTTTTATAATTATCCACTAAACAAGCTTCTAGGCAAAGTAAATCATATTTGCCTTCCTTCTTCTTTTTTGCAATGTACTTCGGACAGTTCTGTTTTCAATGCCCGTCTTCGTTGCAGTGGAAACACTTTCCTTTATCAGCAACGTCTTTGACTTTCTTGCCCTTCGAGGCGGCAGCTTTGTCAGCCTGTTTCCCTTTACCAACCTTCTTCATGTTCTTCTTCTTACTTCTCAGGTTAGAAGAAGATGAAGCCATTGTTTTTGTCCCAGAGGTCGAACCTCTGTGATAACTCCTCACCGCAACATTTGCCTCACCTTTCAATCCCTGAATTTTCATCAAAGACTGAAAGGTCTGGAGTTCATTCAGAAGGGAGGTAAGATTAAAAGTAAGCTTGTTCATAACAACATTACTTCTAAACTACAGGAAACTATCTGGAAGGGTTTCCAGAATGAAGCTGACCTGGCTCGACTCATCGATGGAAGCACCATTCGACTCTGCGATGTTAAAGTGTACCATCATATCCAGGACATGATCCCGAATAGATGTACCCTCTGGCATCCTCGAGTTGAATATGTACTTTAGGGCATTATGTCGGGCTTGTGTGGATCGTTGTCCAAACATACCTGCGATGTAATCCATGATTTCCTTGGCGGTAATCATGCCCTCATGCTTCTTGGATAATATGTCAGACATACTTGCCAGCATGTAGACCTTGGTCTTATCATAGAACTCAGTCAGCACAAACTTCAGATCATCCACTACCAAAATAGCGTTGAGTTTATTTTTCCATGTCATCATGTTCTCTCCGGTTAACTTTTCCGCACCCAATAACGAAATTATAGAGCTAGACATTTTTGCTGAAAATTTACAAACAAACTTGTATGAGTTATTCTTGCTATAACTCTAATCCAATCATGTTTTAGCTAATTATCAAATGATTCCTAGGCCATTTATAATTTGCAATGATACTCCAAAGGTTTAGAATGTATGACATCGATGGGTAATAAAAAACACTCCTCCTCTGGATCAAGACACTCTTGACCAAAACTTAATACCAGAATAAATCTTATTCCTATAGGTTTTAGTTACCATTTTTCATTCTGGATACATACACAACTTATGTACCCCGTGAGAGTAACCCTTTGTCTTTAGATCCCAGAGTCTCGATCCAATAAAATCCGCCGAAGAGAGGACTAGATTGGAAAATAGTCTATGGTAATCTGTATCCCTTTTGGGTGTCTACTGTGTTAGATCCTCTATGATCAAGCCCTTCGAAGGGATTGTCTGGTCGAGGCCAAACTAGCAGGCTGACCATAGTGGTCTAACGGTGTAAACCGACAAAAGAGACCGTAGGTTTTGTTTTCACTAAACCTGCTCCCACTCACTATAAGTACCCTCTCCATTCACCTTGATATTGACTCATACAAACACCATCCGAAGGGAGACACTCCCGTTTGCGCCACGAGGCCAAGTATGAGTCTCACGGTGTGAACTTCCCGGAGATAGCGTAGGTGGATAAATATGTATCTCATACACTTTTTCCTCCCACTGAATACTTTAAGTCTATAGGAATCTTCCTTAGGCTAAAACCCGACTAATGGTTTTACCAAACTCCATCAACATAACTCTTATATTGATAATCAATATAACTCTTATATTGATTTTATCCTAAGTTTATTAATATAACTCCTTATATTAAACCTAGGATTTCTAGTTTATTAACCCCTTAATAAACCCGCTGACGCTACTGTAATTTATAAGACTCTCTGATTAAATTTCACTCCCAGGTCAGTTCCTAGGTAGGGGTGTTTCGTTTCCGTCAGCTTAAATACCCCAACCATGACAAAACTTTCCTTAGACAGAGTTCCTCTTTTAATCATAGCTTATAAATTACTTGGTTCCTAATTCTAATCTAATTAGAACTACATAACCTAAGGTCTATTATTTCCAAGTTCTAAACATTTTAAAACTAATAATTAATCTTAGGTGACATGCATACTATGTTATAGTGTTTGATCATTCATCACATGAATAATAAGACATTCATAGCATATTCATCTCATGAAAAATAATGCATGTCAATGTTGTCCAAAATTAATATAACAACCTTATATTAATTAATCATGCAAACTATATAATATAACTCCTTATATTATAAATGATGCATGAAAATGCTTAAGTTAAGGTGGGATTTCTAAAATAAAAGCATACACCATGCATGGCAATAATTACACAACAATTGCTTAATTAAAATAGCAAAAATTAGACCAATTTTGGCACCCTAAAAATAATTTTAATTAATATAATCTAATTATATTAATTAAAATTAAAAATATTAAATATATTAAATATAAAATATTTTTATAATTAATATATATAATAAAAAAAATATTTTCTGCTCGTTGCTCCTCACGTTAAACGTATCTGGCGTTGCAATGCTGATAGCATCGTTGCAACACTGCTTTTGTTGTCTTCCGCCGAGCGTTGCAACGCTGCATCCTGCGCGCGCCTTCTCCCGCAAGGCAGCGTTGCAACGCCGATGAACAGCGTTGCAACGCTGCACACAGACAACAATGTGAATCACTATTCTTTGCTCGTTTTTGCTCTGTTCGTCTCAGCAACCGCCTTGCCTCGATCGACACGAACTCACCGACTCGATTTACAATTAAAAGTTTCCCAAAACACCGGGCCCTTACATTGAACATTTCAATGAAATTGTAAATCTAAGTGCCAAAATTGAAAACATCTAATTTCGCAAAACCTTTCATACATCACATGCAAAAATAGTAAATCCCACCTTGTTCTTGAAAAAACCAGAACATAAATCAAGAACGCAATTGGGCTCAGATACCAATTGAAGGGAATCGAAGTCCCCGCATCGGAAGCGAGCGCGCTCTTGATTTAGTTACAATGCTAAATTTAAGAACATACAAAACTATATTAAACATAAAAGTGAAATGGACAGCAAGAATTTACCTTTGAAGAACCTTTCTTCAAGTGCTCCTCTCTCCACGGTCACGATCTTAACAACAAGAACTCCAACATGCATAGACATGACCACCGGATCTTCTCCGTTGTTCTCTAGGTGAGAGAGGAAGGTGAGTTGCCTTTAGGAGATGTGAGGTATTTTGAGAGAGAGATGTTTTTGTTGTCTTGGAACTCTTCCAACAACAACAAAAGAGCTTTTGGCAAAACCTTAACCTAGTTGCATCTCATGCAACCATATATATAGAGAAATATGATGGAAATGACCATCCTACCCCTCATTTAATCTCTCTTTAGTATATAGTTTATATATTAATCTAATTCACATTAAAACTATATATTATATCAATTATATCATATATAATTGATATAACTTCTCATGTATGAAATTGAACACTTCAATTTCACTCCTAACTTTATACCCTCAATGTTACCATATTGAGCCAACGGAGGGATCTAATGGACCTACAGATCATGAGCTCCAATGATGTGAGATTAGCTGATCAAACTCTTTGATCCAGTTAATCAATAGTCATTAACTACAAGTCACTCTACTATAGACTAGTAGTTGCACTCTCCTCACTGTAGATAATATTGTGTCCACTAATATAGTCATTACCCATGAGTCGACCCTTCACAGGTTGTTCGTAATCACAGTTGGGTCAAATTACCGTTTTACCCCTGTGATTACCTCTTTGCTCCTTAAGCACCACTGATCCTCTAATGAACAAAAAGTCTAAGGTCCTACCTTAGACTCATACCGTCATAGAGGGCGGGGTCCCGTTGTTCAAGACCTGGAGTCAGTTCTTAAGGGAACAACCTTTCTAATTTCTCAGTAGAGGAATGAGTGAATTCCATCTTGCACAGTTTAGTTCCCAGCTACCTATGAGGTTTTTTCCCTGAGAAGGTAGGCTTATTGATGTTGGGATATTTGTCCTAATCTCGTGTTTGTAAATTACTGTTTGAAATTAATAAGAGTTATTTATTTCATCACTTTGTGTCTCGCAATATTTATAAACTTTTCCAATAAACTAAGCTCCACGGTCATTGAATTTATGAGAGAACTAGAACTTGAACGGTGTGTAGTGGACACATAGGGAGGATCACGTTCGAGTTAATGACGCGAACGGTCTACAGTATATGGATAGGGTTTGAGACCTAATCTTGGATACACTGTGGATGCGACCCACTTTGTATTCGATACAAACGAGGTGATCTGACTCGTTCATGTGGTTGACATGCGAGTGGGGGCATCCTGTGCAATGCGATTGTACAAGATCGAACCGTGAATTATTAGACCTACTGATGTAACACCGTTGACAGTAAGGACTAATAACTTCGTAGATGACCATTAGTGACTAGACCTGAATCCTGAGCGTGTTAAGAACTCCTCGCCCCATGCGAGGTCCGTCCTTTTGACTAGTACGGGTGAGGGTGGTCACAGTTACTCGCCCAATATGCCTATCTTCTCAGGGACAGGACCAAGTAGGGAGCTGGGAACTTAACTACACGATATGGAATTCACCCGCTCCCGCCTTTAGGGAAACTAGAGGGGTTGTTCCCATAAGTGCTGTCTCAAGGACTTGGACAACGGGTGCCCACCTTCTCACTTACCCGATAAGGGTGTTGTGTATGGTTGGACCATCACAATATGTTGTTCATTAGAGGAGCAGTGGGGACTTAAGGAACAAGAGTTAGACATAGGAATAAAATGGTAATTTGACCTAGCCGTGTCTACGAACAACTTGTGAAGGGTCGACTCGTGGGCATTGGTTATATCAATGGACACGTAATATTCTGCACTGACGGGAGTGCAGCTATGGGCTATAGTGGAGTGTTACCGTAGCTAATGAAAGCTAGTTAACTGGATCAAAGAGTTTGACAGGTTAATCTCGGATCATTGGAGCCCGTCACTGTAGGTCCATTAGGTCCCTCGGTTGGCTCAATCTGGGTTAAAAGAAGGGTTAATGTTTTGGTATGAAATTGAAGTGTTCAATTTCACTTTAAGAGCATTTATGTCATTTATATGAGATATGGATGATATAATATATAGTTTAATTTGAATGAGATTCATAATAAACTATAGGTTAGCCTAATTGTTGAATTAGGGCTAATTGGAGAAATTAATTGAGAGAAATTAAATTGGATGTCATTCAACTTAATTAATCCACAATTATTGCAAATGAGATTTGCAATATGAGATATGAGATATCTTATATTATATGATTATGCAAATGAGATTTGCATAACCTATGGTTGTTGTAAAGTGGTAATAATGTGGAGATTTTAACTCCATCATTCCACTATTTAAACCCTTTGCAAGAAGGGATTGAAGAAGGCTTTTCTCATTTTTTTGGTTTTGACAAAAGAGAAAAACTAAAAATTCTCTCTACTCTCTCTCAATTCTCCTCCCTCTCCAAAACCACAAGTTCCTACAAACTTCCTTCTTTCCAAAGGAAGAACAACCGAGACTCCATGTTGTAGTGTTTGGGTTCCGTTCATGGAGAGCAATTGTTGAGATCGAGAAGCACGAAGCGTTCGTGATCGAGGAAGAAATCCTTAAAGTTTGTCTACGACAAGTAAGTAAACTTCTTCTCGCTGTAAATTTCTTCCTTTCTAGCATGTTTAACTTAGATCTAAGAGTTAGATCGTCTTAACAAAACCAAGTAGCGTAATGATACCATGACGATTCGATCGTCTTCCGCTGCACGGGGATTCTCATTCCCTTCAACTGGTATTAGAGCCAGGTTCCGATCCTGGGACCTGAGGGTTATGGGCCCACCACGCTTCCGCTGCAGAACTCTGATCATGCTTTCTTAAATTAAAGTATGCTCATGCATTTATATTCATGTGATGAATTATATTATGTTATAGTATATAGTTATTCATGTGATGAATGATCAAGCACTATAACATAGAAATGCATGCAACCTAAGTTAATTATTAGTTTTAAAGAGTTTAGAACTTGATTAATTAGACTTGGGTTTTCTTTTTTCTAATGAGATTAGAAATTAGGAAATCAAAGTTAGTCTATGAATGGAGACTGATTAGTAACTCTGTCTAAGGAAGGTTTTGTCTAAGGCTGGGGTATTTAAGTTGACGCTTGCGGAACACCCCTACCATGAAACCGACCTGGGAGTGAATTCGGTCCGGAGATTCTTAGATTATACTTATCGTGAGTGCCGCTAAATAAAAGTGTTTTAATTAACTCACATAGACCTAAGTTATAATGTGATTATAGACTTAGGTAAATACCATATAAGAGTTATATTGGTAAACTTAGGTAAATTTTATCCGGTTTATCTAGATCAATCCCTATTAAAATTAAAGTGCTGAGTGGGAGGAAATATAGTGTATGAGATACATTTTAATTTCCAACAACAAATCTCCTTTAAATCTGCACCGTGAGATATATACTCGGCCTCGTGGAGCAAATGGGAGCGTCCCCCTTCGGGTGGCATTTGTATAGGTCAATATCATCGTGGTTGGACAGAGTAATTATAGTGAGTGGGAGCGGGACATGTGAAAACGAGACCCACGGTCTCTTCTTTCGATTCACATCGTAGGACCCCGATGCTACGCCTACTAGTCTGGCCTTGATCAGACAATTCCTTCGGAGGGCCTGATCATGGGAGTCGGAACACCGTGAATTCCTGAAAGGGATACAGTTTCCTGGTTGGTTTTCCTTCTTAGTTCACCCTTCGGTGGCTATTGTTTGGACGGATGCTTGAAAACTTAAAGATTGAGGGTGACACTCACAGAATTCATTAAGGGTTAATGAATTCAACCGAACAATGGTAATTGGACGCCTAATGGAATAAGAGTTATTATGGGATTAGGGTCTGATCGAGAAAGTCTCGTCCTAGAGGAGGAGTGTTTTGTTCACCCTTCGGTGGCGGTCATTTTAAACCTTTAGGGTATCATTTCAAAATTTTGAATGACCTAGGGATCATGAAACATTTTTGCTAAAACTTGATTAGATTTCAAAAAAAAGTTTTTTGCGAGACTAATACAAAGTTTTATTAAATTTTTCAGCTTAAAACATGTCTAGCGCAATAATAGCTCTACTCGCCTCCGATTAATTAGTGGGAGATAATTATCAAAGTTGGAAAAACAACATAAACACGATTTTTGTAAATGACGACCAAGAGTTCGCGCTCACTGAGGAGGGTCGTCAGGTGCACGGTTCCACCGTCCTATTCAACGATCTACAAACCTTCCAATCCTTGGTGCAAACTAGGGGACAGGAAGCTGAGGCAAGTGTTGCCTTAAGACCTTTTCACATGGGTATGACCTCTGGGACAAAGTTTATAGGCTCTTCAGGCCCTATAGGGAAGAAGGAGAAGTTGAAAAAGGAAAGTGTTGACCGCGCTGCCGCCCTAAAAGGCAAAGAAATCAAGGATGTTGCCAGAAAGTGTTTCTACAGCAACGGGGACAGAGGCTTGAAAAAGAGTTGTCCCTAGTTCCTTGATGAAAAGAAGATGACAGGTAAATGTGATTTACTTGTCACAGAAACTTGTTTAGTGGAGAGTAATGACTCTGCTTGGATTTTGGATTCAGGTGCCACTAACCATGTTTGCACTACTTTTCAAGGATTAAGTTCTAGGCACGGTGAAGCTGTTCTTTGGCGGGAAGTACTTATTATTGGATAATATGTACATAGTTCCTGGGTTTACGAGAAACCTAGTTTCTATTTCCTGCCTATTAGAACAAAATATTTTTGTTTCATTCAAGAGTAATAAAGCGTTTATTTCTCAAAATGGAAATTTGATTTGTTCTGCTTCGCTTGAGAGCAATCTATATGTTTTGAACCCAAATTCGGTCAAAAGTGTTTTGAACACCGAATTGTTTAAAACAACTGAAACACGAACTAAGAAAGCGAAAGTTTCTCCAAAGGAAAATGTCCATCTTTGGCATCTACGGTTAGGCCACATTAATCTCAATAGGATTGAGAAACTAGTGAAGAGTGGACTTCTAAACGAGTTGGAAGAAAACTCTTTGCCGGTGTGTGAGTCATGCCTTAAGGGCAAGATGACCAAACGTTTTTTTAGTGGAAAAGTGTATAGAGCCAAAGAGCCTTTTGAGTTAGTACATTCTGACCTTTGTGGTTCGATGAATGTTAAAGCTCGGGGCGGTTATGAGTATTTCGTGTCTTTCATAGACGATTACTCCAGATATGGGTATATTTACCTAATGCACAAAAAGTCTGAAACTCTTGAAAAGTTCAAGGAATACAAGACTGAGGTTCAGAACCTCTTAGGTAAATCGCTTAAAACACTTCGATCGGATTCAGGTGGAGAGTACATGGACACTGAATTCCAGGACTATATGATAGAACACAGAATTATGTCCCAACTCTCAACGCCTCGTATGCCACAGCAGAATGGTGTATCGGAGAGGAGAAACAGAACCTTGTTGGACATGGTTCGGTCGATGATGAGCTATGCCCGTCTCCCTGATTCTTTTTGGGGTTACGCAGTGGAGACTGCGGTTTATATTTTGAACAACGTTCCGTCGAAGAGTGTTTGTTAAACACCTTTCGAGCTCTGGAGTGGACGTAAAGGCAGTTTACATCACTTCAGAATTTGGGGATGCCCGACCCACGTGTTGGTGTCAAACCCGAAAAAAAGGAACCTCGTTCGAAATTGTGTCTATTCGTAGGTTACCCTAAAGAGACTAGCGGTGGTATGTTTTACGATCGTAAGGAAAATAGGGTGCTTATGTCGACAAACGCAACTTTCCTAGAGGAAGACCATGTCAGGGATCATTTACCAAAGAGTAAAATTGTGTTAAATGAAATGGGCAGTACATCAACAAGAGTTGCTGATGGGGCTAGTACGTCAACAAGTGTTGTTGATCCTAGCACGTCTAGTCAAATCCGTTCCCAAGAGTTGGGAATGCCACGACGTAGTGGGAGGACTGTGAGATAGCCTGATCGCTACATGGGTTTAGCTGAAACCTCAGGTACCACTCATGGTGATGACTGTGAGGATCCATTGACCTATGATCAGGCAATGGTTGATGTTGACAAAGACGAATGGATTAAAGTTATGGACCAGGAAATAGAGTCTATGTACTTCAATTCTGTCTAGGAGCTTGTGGATCAACCGGATGGGGTCAAACCTATTGGTTGTAAATGGATCTACAAGCGTAAACGTGGCGTAGATGGGAAGGTGCAGACCTTCAAAGGCCGACTAGTTGCAAAGGGTTTTACCCAGGTTGAAGGGGTTGACTATGAGGAGACCTTTCACCTGTTGCAATGGTAAAGTCAATCAGTTTTGGCCTTTGCCGCGTATTATGACTACGAGGTATGGCAGATGGATGTCAAGACAACCTTTCTGAATGGCAAACTTTATAAGACCATCTACATGGACCAACCCAAAGGGTGCATTGCACAAGGCAAAGAGCAAAAGTTTGTCGACTTCATAGGTCCATTTATGGGCTGAAACAGGCTTCGAGGTCTTGGAATATAAGGTTTGATAAGGCAATCAAACCTTATGGCTTTGATCAAAATGTCTACAAACCTTGTGTTTACAAGAAAATTGTTGACAAAATTGTCGCATTTTTTGTGTTGTACGTGGACGATATTCTTCTCATTGGAAAGGTGGTAGAATTTCTTACTGACGTTAAGAAGTTGCTAGCTTCACAATTCCAAATGAAAGATTTCTAAGAAGCTCAGTATGTTCTAGGTATCCAGATTGTCCAGAACCGGAAGAACAGAACGCTAGCCTTGTCTCAGGCGTCTTATATTGACAAGATGTTGTCTCGATATAAGATGCAGAACTCCAAGAAGGGCTTGCGGCCTTTCAGGCATGGGGTTCACATGTCTAAGGATAAGTGTCCTAAGATTCCTCAAGATGTTGAGGATATGAGACGGATTCCATATGCTTCGGCTGTAGGGAGCTTGATATATGCCATGTTGTGTACTAGGCCCGACATTTGTTATGCAGTAGGAATTGTCAGTAGATATCAGTTCAATCCAGGATTAGATTACTGGACAGCCGTAAAGGCAATCCTCAAGTATCCTAGGAGAATTAGGAACTACAGCTTAGTGTATGGCAGTGGGGATTTGATCCTTACGGGATATACGATTCTGATTTTTAGACCGATAAGGATTTTAGAAAATACACTTCGGGGTCAACCTTCATTCTAAATGGAGGAGTTGTAGTATGGTGAAGCATCAAGCAGGGATGCATCGCTGATTCCACTATGGAAGCGGAGTATGTTGCGGCTTGTGAAGCTGCAAAGGAAGTTATTTGGCTCAGGAAGTTCATGACGGATTTGGAAGTAGTTCCAAATATGAACTTGTCAATCACACTGTTCTGTGATAACAGTGGTGCAGTAGCCAACTCACGTGAGCCTCGAAGCCATAAGAACGACAAACACATTGAACGCAAGTATCATCTGATACGGAGGTTGTTGTGCATCGCGAGACGTGGCGATCCACGCAGATAAGCGTCGGAGCACAACGTAGCTGATTCATTTACAAAGCCCCTCACGGCTAAGGTGTTTGAGGGTCACCTAGAGAGTCCAGGTCTTCGTGAGCTTCCTGACTAGGGCAAGTGCGAGATGTGTAAACGGGTATTCAATGCCCTAGTTTATTGTATTACTTCATTGTAATTTATGTACATCTCAGAAATGTATTTTCTCCACTAGCTTAGTCCAAGTGGGAGTTTGTTGGGATTTTTTTCTTAATCTCGTGTTTGTAAATTACTGTTTGAAATTAATAAGAGTTATTTATTTCATCACTTTGTGTCTCGCAATATTTATATACTTTTCCAATAAACTAAAATCTATGGTCATTGAATTTATTAGAGAACTAGAACTTGAACTGAGTGTAGTGGACACACAAGGAGGATCACGTTCGAGTTAATGACCCGAACGGTCTACAGTATATGGATAGGGTTGGAGACCTAATCTTGGATACACTGTGGATGCAACCCACTTTGTATTCGATACAAACGAGGTGATCTGACTCGTTCATGTAGTTGACATGCGAGTGGGGGCATCCTGTGCAATGAGATTGTACAAGACCGGACCGTGAATTATTAGATCTACTGATGTAACACCGTTGACAGGAAGGACTAATAACTTCGTAGATGACCATTAGTGACTCGACCTGAATCCTGAGCGTGTTACGGACTCCTATCTGTAGGGGTCTGTCCTTTGAGTAGTACGGGTGAGGGTGGTCAGAGTTACTCTCCCAATATGCCTATCTTCTCAGGGACAGGACCAAGTAGGGAGATGGGAACATAACTACGGGAGATGGAATTCACTCGTTCCCGCCTTTAGGGAAACTAGAGGGGTTGTTCCCTTAAGTGTTGTCTCCAAGGCATGGACAACGGGCGCCCACCTTCTCACTGGCTCGAGAAGGGTGTTGTGTATGGTTGGACCATCACAATATGTTGTTCATTGGAGGAGCAGTGGGGACTTAAGGAACAAGAGGTAGACACAGGGGTAAAACGGTAATTTGACCCACTCGTGCCTACGGACAACTTGTAAAGGGTCGACTCATGGGCATTGGTTATATCAGTGGACACGTAATATTCTGCACTGACGGGAGTACAGCTACGGGCTATAGTGGAGTGTTACCGTAGCTAATGAAAGTTGGTTAACTGGGTCAAAGAGTTTGACAGGTTAATCTCGGATCATTGGAGCTCGTCACTGTAGGTCCATTGGGTCCCTCGGTTGGATCAATCTGGGTTAAAAGAATGGTTAATGTTTTGGTATGAAATTGAAGTGTTCAATTTCTCTTTAAGGGCATTTATGTCATTTATATGAGATATGGATGATATAATATATAGTTTAATGTGAATGAGATTCATAATAAACTATAGGTTAGCCTAATTTTTGAATTTGGGCTAATTGGAGAAATTAATTGAGAGAAATTAAATTGGATGTGATTCAATTTAATTAATCCACAATTATTGCAAATGAGATTTGCAATATGAGATATGAGATATCTTATATTATAAGATTATGCAAATGAGATTTGCATAACCGATGGTTGTGGTAAATTAGTAATAATGTGGAGATTTTAACTCCATCATTCCACTATTTAAACCCTTTGCAAGAAGGGATTGAAGAAGGCTTTTCTCATTTTTTTGGTTTTGACAAAAGAGAAAAACTAAAAATTCTCTCTACTCTCTCTCAATTCTCCTCACTCTCCAAAACCACAAGTTCCCACAAACTTCCTTCTTTCCAAAGGAAGAACAACTGAGACTCCAAGTGGTAGTGTTCGGGTTCTGTTCGTGGAGAGCATTTGTTGAGATCGAGAAGCACGAAGCATTCGTGTTCGAGGAAGAAATCCTTGAAGTTTGTCTACAACAAGTAAGTAAACTTCTTCTCGCTGTATATTTCTTCCTTTCTAGAATGTTTAACTTAGATCTAAGAGTTAGACCGTTTTAACAAAACCAAGTAGCATAATGCTACCATGACGATTCGATCGTCTTCCGCTGCGCGGAGATTCTCATTCCTTTCAATTGTGCCGGCTATAGGCCACTCTCACTCATACTAGTCTAAGGACAAACTCCTATAAGCAGGAGTTCTTAACTTGCTCAGGAATCAGGTCGAGTCACTAATGACCATCTATAAATTACAAGTCTTATCCTGCTAACGGTGTTATACTGGTTAGACTAATAATTTGTGATCCAGTCTTGTATGAACTCTTCATACAGGATTCCCCCAATTGCATGTCAACTACATGAATGAGTTGGATTACCTAATTTGTACTAATTACAAAGTGGGTCGCATCCATGGTGTTACCAGAATGAGGTCTCCAACCTTATTCTTATACCATAGACTATTTAGGTTATAATCTTGTACTCAATCCAAATAGTGTTCACTACACTGATTTCAAGATAAATGTTATAACCTTGGAGCTTAGTTTATTGGATTTATAAAAGCAAGACTGTAATCTTATAAAAAAAATAACACTTTATTTAATTGATCATAATTACACAAGTTTAGGGCATAAATCCCAACAACCAATTCAAAGGAACCTCGCTGCCACAAGCGAGCCAAGCACATCGAGAGGAAGTATCACCTGATACGAGAGATAGTGCAATGTGGAGATGTGACAGTCACGAAGATCGCTTCGTAGCACAACATAGCTCATGCGTTTACAAAGACACTCACGGCTAAAGTGTTCGAGGGTCATCTGGGAAGTCTAGGTCTACGAGATATGTACATAGGCTAATCTAGGGCAAGTGAGAGATATGTAATGGGTATATGGATGCCCTAGTTTATTGTATTTTGTATCTCTGTAACCACTGTTTTAGATTTTAATGTGCCCCACTAGAGTTTTAGTTCAAGTGGGAGTTTGTTGGGTTTGTGCACTAAAACTCGTAGTTTGTAAATTTTGTTCTAATTAATGTAATAAAGAGTTATTGTTCATTATTTACAATATTATCATTTTATTAACCCTAAATCCAATAAGCTAACATCCAAGGTTGTAAAATATCTCTTGAACTGAATGTAGTGTACATATAAAGGATCTCAGTTCGAGATACAGCCTAAAGGGTCTATAGTAAGGGGATAATGTTTGGGTACCTTACCCTTGTAATACTATAGATATGGCTCACTTTGTATATGATACAAACACCGTGATCCTAATGTGATCGTGTAGATGACATGTGAGTGGGAATATCCTATGTAATGAGATTGCATAAGACCAGACCACGAAATAGTAACCACTAGGTGTAACTCCGTTGACTAGTTAGGTTACTATTTCACTAGGACTACCTAGGCAACTTGATCTGAATCCTGAGCAGGTTACGACTCCTGTTTGCGAGGGATTGCCCTTTGACTAGTATGGGTGGGAGTGGCCAGATTTGCTGACTCAATATGCCTACCTTCTTGGGGACAAGACCGAGTGAGCAGCTAGGGACTTAACTTAGTAAGATGAAATTCACTCCTTCCCGCCTATTAGAGTAAGTAGTGGAATGTTCCCTTAAGTGGTGTCTCCGGGACTTGAACAAAGGGCCCGACCCTCTCATTGGCCGGAGAGGGACTTCTGTTTGTTTGTAGAACCACAAAAAATTGTTCATTAGAGGAGCATTGGTACTTAAGGTAAAAGATGTAACTAGGGGTAAAATGGTAATTTGACCCAGCTGGTGCTACGAACATTCGTGAAGGATTGACTTGTTGTTATTGGTCAATATCCGTGGACACATAAATATATCTAAAATGATAAGAGTGCAG
Organism: Trichosanthes cucumerina; assembly: GCA_036507285.1. Lineage (NCBI taxonomy): Eukaryota > Viridiplantae > Streptophyta > Magnoliopsida > Cucurbitales > Cucurbitaceae > Trichosanthes > Trichosanthes cucumerina. The sequence goes on from CM071838.1 coordinate 58,883,020, forward strand.
TTGCGGGACTTTAGTGGCGTGTTCCCGAAATTAATGAATGATGATTAGGAAGTTAATGAGATTAACTGAATAATTTTGTATCGTCGGAGCTTCTAATCTGTAGGTGTAAACCCAATCTCTTTGGAACTTCCTTATTAACAAACAACAAAAATAAGGAAGAAATGAATGTTTAAAACTTGGTTTTCCATGTTTTAAAAAGAAAAGGAATGAAGTGAAAGATAAAAGGAAAACAATGAAGGAAAAGCTTAAACCATTTTGGTTTGGTTTGCTTTAAAAATAATGAAGAAAAAGAAATGAAAGGAATGGATATTATATTGTGTTTTGTTTTGTTTAGAGAAGAAAAGAAAAGAAAAGAAAAGAAAGAAATAGATAAAGGAGAAGTTAAAAAAAAGGAAAATGAAAAGAAAAAGCAAAAGGGGAAAAAGACAAATATTTCTTTTCCTCCATCGTTTGCTTTTTAAAATGACTTTATCTTCTCCATTTTCTTCTTCATTTACCAAAAGGAAGCTGTAAGCTTCGTGAGTTGAAGTTCAAGGGAGAAGAAGAAGGAGAAAAGCTCTGATTTTGGAGCTGGAGTTGCAGAAGAAAGGAGAAGAACCCAAGGGAATTATTATTGCAGCAAGGTGATCAACTCAGACCAGTTCTGATGTTTTGATCTTCTCGAGCTCTACAAGAAGAGGTAAGTGTTGAAGTTTACTTTTCATGAAAGCTAACTCATTTTTAAGCAATGTTCATGAAGGAAGCTCGAGCAAATTCTTATGTTAAGTTACTGTTTTGTTAAGAGGAAGGCAGAAGACAAAAGTTTGCTGCCAAATCTGGGAAGTCTCTGGTTTTTGTATTGTCCTGATCTGTATACTTGGAGTTAGAAGCTCTAATTGGTATGGTTCGAAAGCTTATTGAATTTCCTACAACTTTTGTGAAGGAATCGTGAGAGGAATATGATTGGAAGATGTTGTAATTATCAGGTTACATTTCTTGTGCAGCAGGAAATCCAAATCTGGAAACAGCAGAAGTCTGTTTTGAGGAAAGTAGCTTTCGAGGTATTTCTAAACAAATCCGTTTGGAATTGCAATTTCATGTCTTCATATAATTTTTAGAGGGTTCAAAAAGGAAGAGTTTGGTATACATTACATTATTTTTGGATAAGTAATGAAGAAGTTATGGCTGACTGAACACTAGGCAGAAAATCTAAAAATGCTTGAAATTGGAAAGTGTGTTTTCTTGTAGTTTTAAGGTTAAAAATCATGAGCTCGAGGTTCTAATGGTTGAGTTGGTTTATTTGACAGGCCAAGAGCAAATAGGTCAAGTTTACAAGCCAAGGTTCTAATTCTAATACTGTGAGTGACTCTATCTTAGAACTATGCTTGACCTATGTTTTTCTTCAAGAACATAAGTGTTGATAATTACATCATGTTTGAACTAGTTATGTATGGCTTCATAGAGTTTTCTAACATAAAGTTCATGATGGAACCTAAGCATGCTTTGAATTAGTTGTAACTATAAATCCAAGTATGAAAACTAAAATATGAAAGTATGCTTTCCTTTAGAGAATGTTTTGTGTAAATCCACTTGGGAACATGTTTAGATGATAATGTCAAAATGTCAAGAAATTAATGTATGTATTATAAAGACATGATTTCCATGGTACACAAATTATGCCCTTGTTTGTGGTTAACCCCTAATACTGAAGGACATTCGAGAAGGTACTTAGGGGGAGAATGAATCATGATATCCCGATACTGAAGGACAATGAGAAGGTATTCGGGTAGTAAATGGTTTTACCTTAATACTGAAGGACAATGAGAAGGTATTCGGGTAATAAATGGTTTTACCTTAATACTGAAGGACATAGAGAAGGTATTAGGAAAAACCAAACGACCAAAGGTATTCCATGTGCACGTGAGAGAGAGAGAGGTACGAACCTTATTGGTATAAATGTAACTCTACCACCTCTATGGTTTGATGTGGTATCATGTCATGTGTTTTATTGTTATGAGCTTCTATATTATTGATCTATATACCCTCGATATGATAGTACATTTCGAGTTGTGTGCTATGCACAAGTGGTGACTTAAACCTGTAAATTGGAAGCATGATTTGTTTATGTTTACAAACAGATTTTATGCTATTTTCTACTTATAATCTGCCATTATTATGATTCACCTGTGAGCTTATAATGTTTTAAAGATAGACACTCACTGAGCTTTTTAGCTCATTCTTTCAATGTTTTCAAACCTTTTCGTGGAGATCGAGCTCCTCGTGCTGACATCCCGCCATAGTCTGTGGAAGTTTCATAAGTTGATAGTTTGTACGTGGCTGGTGTTGTATAGCAAGTCGTTATGTAGTTATAGTTGTTTGTGCATAATAGGTTGTATAAACAGTGGGTTGGCATGTTCTGAGTTGTGATGCTATTGCTCGTTTAAGTTTTCAAATGAGTGACTTAAGAAATGTTTCTCCCTAGGTATGTTTAGTAGTTGTCAAGTTTCCGCTGTGTTATGTTAAAGTTTACCATATACGAGCATAGTATGTTTATCAGGTAGAACAAGGTCATCAGGTATTGTTAAGAGGTGAGCAATGTCTGTTGGCTTCATGCCCCTTTCCAGGCTAAGTTAGCAGGTGGTTCGGGAGGGGGTGTGACAGTAGGTCCATTAGGTCCATCTTCTAGCTCGTAAAGGGTTCTTAGATCATTTGAATTTGAAATGTTCAAATTCAATTAGAGAATAATCATTTATGTATATAGATACATTATTATATAAAGTTTTGGAACTTTATATTATAAATTTAATGTGAATATAATTCATATTAAATTATGTGAGAGACTTAAGTATTTGAACGAGTTCAAATATTAAATTTAAATATGAATGAGATTCATATTTAAAAACTATAGGTTAAAATTTAATGTGCATACTCTGTGCATTAAAACTATAGGATAGAGGAAAAATTGATTAAATGTGATTTAATCCAAATTAAATATATGATATTTAATTTGTTTTAATTGAAAGTTATATTAATTTGTTTTAATTATATGTGATTTAATTGAAAATTATATTAATATATAAAATTAAATATGATTTAATTATATTATTAATTTAATTTAATTTAATTAAATGATTTGATTATTTAATTGATTAAGTTAAGGGAACGTGTCATCAAGACACGTTGCCACTACCCCTCTCCTTCTCCCTATCGATAGATAAAATTAGAGAGAAGGGAGATCAGTTTGATCGATCAATTTTTGGGTTTTGGTTGAATTGCTGCAAAAATTGTTTTCTCTCACTCACAATCTCAATTCCCTTAACTTTATCCAATAGTTGGAATCCTTCCCACCAAGGTTGGATCTAAGACTTAGAATTATAGAAGGTTTTCACTGGTGGTGTTGTCCTGTTGAAAGAAAGAACAAAAGTTTTTTTTTGGGTTGCTGTGTTGCTGTGCAAATTGGAGCAAGGAGTTGCTGGATTGAGAAACTACAAAGGTAACTAGTTCGAATTCCCTTTTTAGTTTAGGATTTGTACAACATGTCTATGTTTGCTTAAATCCATGCTTTAATTAGATTAGATTGCTTATTCTCTGTATTTTACCAATGTATTGGTATTTGAAGTAAACCAAAACATACTAGCAAATTGATCTTTAAATCACGTTTTCGCTGCTCATGGAAATCAGATTCCTTTCATTGGTTACAAACCCGAAGAAGTTGGAACCTCGTTCGAAGTTGTGCCTATTTGTAGGTTACCCAAAGGAAACGAGAGGTTGTTTGTTTTTCGATCCTAAGGAAAACAGGGTACTTGTGTCGACAAACGCCATATTCTTTGAGGAGGATCATATTAGGGGGCCACAAACCAAAGAGTAAAGTTATGTTAAATGAAATGGACAGTTCATCAGTAAGAGTTGGTGATGGTACTAGTACATCAACAAGTGGTGTTAATCCTAGCTCATCTACCCACATGCGTCCTTCTCAAGATTTAAGAATGCATCGACATAGTGGGAGGGTTGTTAGACAGCCTGAACGTTACATGGGTTTGGATGAAACCCAAGTCGTCATACCTGATGATGATTGTGAGTCATGGACCAAGAAATGGAGTCTATGTACTTCAATTAATGTTTGGGAGCTTGTGGACCAACCGGATGGGGTAAAACCTATTGGTTCCAAGTGGATCAACAAGTGTAAACGTGGTGTAGATGGGAAGGTGCAGACTTTCAAAGTTGGACAAATGGCAAAGGGTTTTGCCCAACGAGAAGGGGTGGACTATGAGGAAATCTTTTCTCCTGTTGCCATGGTAAAGTCTATTAGAATCCTTCTAGTTATTGTCGCGTATTATGACTATGAGGTATAGAAGATGGATGTCAAGATGACCTTTCTGAATGACAATCTTGACGAGAACATCTACATAGACAAGCCCAAAGGGTTCATTATTGAAGGCCAGGAGCAAAAGGTTTGCAGGCTTCAACGGTCTTTTTATGGACTGAAACAGGCCTCCAGGTCTTGGAACATAAGGTTTGATGAGTCTATCAAATCTTATGCCTTTAATCAAAATGTTCATGAGCCTTGTGTCTACAAGAAAATTATCAACAATAATGTCACATTTCTTATATTGTATGTGGATGATATCTGATAGCACACAAAATGTGTTATCCTTAGACTTATAATTTGCTAGTTTTCATGACAATTTCAGAGCTTTTATATCTTTTAATCATTTAATTTCAGGTTAAGAGCTTTAACAGGTCATTTGGAGATACTATGGATCACTCAGATGCAAATCAAGGCTTTTTTGAGCTTAAAATAACATCAAATAGAAGAAGAATGAGCAAATCAAGCTAGCTGACCTGAGGTGAAGGCGTTGCAACGCCCTGCAGGGCGTCACGACGTCGTTCGTGTTGTTTTTATGATTAGGCTAACTGTGCAGGTAGCGTTGCAACACTGCTTTGCAGCGTCGCAACGGTATTTCGATAAGGAGGCACACGTTAGGGTAGCAGAGCTGCAACGCCGCTGAAAATTTCCATATTTGCCTGACTCCTAGTGCACAGCGTTGCAACGCTGTCCCTAGCGTTGCAACATTGTGTCGATTGCATTATTAACATAACCTTTTGCGAAACTTTCAAAGGGAGCTGAAATTGATAGAATTTGTACACTACTTTCTAAATACACTCTCTAAAAGGAGAAAGAAGAGCATTCCTTAGGAGCCAAAGCGTTTGTGGAGGCTCGAGATCGGGATGGAAGCTCGGGAACTATAGACTGGCATCGACACATAAGTTTATTTCTCTTTCTTTTAGTTTGTTATTGAGTTTAAAGACTTTTTCTACGACTTTAGCTTGTATTTATGGCGATTTTGAGTAGCTGAGATTTGATTAACATGTTTTTTATTTATTTAATTATGTATTTAACTTTGTTGTGTTATTTATATTTAGCAATTTGTTCTTAATTTCATCAATCTTGTCGGTTTAAGATGACTCGGGAGAAAGAAGCTTAGATTAGAGAAAAGTTGTCAAAATCCTTAGAAATCTGGTACGAGAGTAACTTAGAATTCTCTGGGAAACATATAAAGAAGTTGCTTAATGTCGTGCATGCTTTTAAAATTCACAAGGAAACCGTAGGATTTATCGCTTGCACGAGGCTCACCATGGGTCGAGAGATTCTTTTGAGTATTATCACTTCTTGTTTATAAATTCATAACAATGGTTCATTGCATGTTAAATAAGGAATCAATGTGTGAAATCAATTCCCTTGTAATTCTATTATATTCGTGTCTCCAATCGTACATTTATTTTTCTTATCTTTTTTTTCACCTACGTAACAAGTTATGTTGCTTTAGATAAAGTTTAGAGTTAGTATCCTGGTATTTAATCAATCTAGAAAACTATTCCTGAGGACGATACTTGGAACTCAAATCACTATATGAAAACTTGTACGCGTATTGCAATATCCATTTACGCAAGAAGTTTTTGGCGTCGTTGTCGGGGAATGACGATTATTTAGATTGATTAATATTATGAGAAAATTCTAGATTATAGACTAAAGTTTTTCTTTTGTGTTTTTTCTTTTTTGTGTGTTTTGCCTTATATATTTTTGTTCCTTATTTGATTTTCTTTCCTTAATTATGTTTTTCCTTATTTCTTTTCTTTTGTGTCTCATGGTGTATGCCGAAGGATAGAGTTGCAGACCTTCAACCTTTTGATCCTGAAATTTAAAGGACTTGTTGAAGACTGTTAAAGAAATATGTTAGATTTGGAAGTTGTTCCAAACATGAGTTTGCCCATCACACTATATTATGATAACAATGGTGTCGTGGCAAATTCAAGGGAACCCCGAAGTCACAAGAGGGGTACCCATATTGAGCGAAAATATCATCTCATCCGGGAGATCGTGCATCGAGGAGACGTGATCGTCACGAAAATAGCCTCAGAGCACAACATTGTTGATCCTTTTACAAAGGCTCTCACGGCTAAAGTATTTGTTGTCCTATATTGTAAAGCATGCTTAATTTTATACATTTGGTTCTTGAATGAAATTTGTGTAACAAAATAAAGAACACGCGATTCTCAATCGCTTCCGCTGCGAGATTCGATCCTTTAAGAATCTCTCACCCACGCCTTGAATAAATTTACAGGAACATCCTAATTAGTGGTACCCTCTCAATGCGCCTAGCTGGATGGAGAATCTAACATGGAGCAAGGACAGTACTTGAACAATAGAGGCAATACTTATGGAGGAAATCAGAATCAAAATACCATTCTAACACATTACAATCCAGGTTTGAGGTATCATGAAAATTTTTCATATGATAAGAATAAAAATTTGTTGAATTCTCCTGCAGGTTATGCTTTTACATCTGAGAGGAAGCCATCTCTTGAAAAAACAGTGCATTCCTTTATTGTTGAATCCAGAAATAGGTCTAACAAGCTGGAGAATGCAGTCACCAGTCCAACTGGTGAAGTGACCAGTCATGGAGCTGCATTAAAGAATATCGAGAGTCAAATAAGTCATATGAGTGTCTCAGTTCGTACACAGCAGAAAGGTAAATTCTCCAGTGACACAGAGGTAAATCGAAGGGAAACCTATATTGCAGTCACAGTGATAAGCGGAAGGAACATCATAAGGGAAGAAGGTAAAAATAAACAGGCTCCTGAGATGGTGACTCGGAAGTCACATCCTTCCAGTGACATCAAACAGGAGAAACAAACTAAGCCTTCTATCCCTTCTCATTTTAATTCTATTCCTTATCCACAACGTTTTATAAAGAAAAATGATGATATGCAGTTTCAGAAACTTTTAGATATCTTAAGGAAGCTGAATGTTAGTATCCCTTTTTCTGATTCCTTGGAACAGGTACCCAACTATGCAAAGTTCATGAAAATGATCCTGTCCAAGAAGCAGAAGTTGAAGGAGTACGAAACAATCAATCTATCTGAGGAATGTAGTGCCATCTTGCAGTAAAAGTTGCCACAAAAGCTTAAGGATCTAGGGAGTTTTATTGTTCCCTGCTTTATAGGAAACTTTCACTTTAATGCTTTATCTGATTTGGGTGCTAGTATAAATATAATGCCTTACTCTGTATTTAAAAGATTAAGTTTGGGGGAAGTAAAACCCAACCACAATATCTTTGCAGCTGGCGGACAGGTCTATTACTTACCCACAAGGAATAGTGGAGGATATCTTGGTCCAGATACATAATTTGTACTCCCCGTGTACTTCCTTCTCCTGGACATGGAAGTGGATGCAAGGATCCCCATTATCTTGGGGAGACTATTCCTGGCCACTAGTAAAGCAGACATAAGTATGTGAGGGCACCCTAAAGCTGCATGTAGGGCAAGAGGAGGTTAAAATTCAAATCTTTACCCATCAGAAAGATGAACTTCAAATAAACTCCTGTTTAATGATTGAATTGACGAGTGCTCTACCTTTTGACTTAGGAAATGATATTCTTTTGAGTGATTCCATAGACAGGGTAGCAAAAGAAACTGGGAAGGAGCTAAAGAACCAAAACTGGAATGATAGAAAGAACACACCTTGAAGGAGTACAGTCTAGCTCAAAGACGTTAAAGAAAGGGCTTCATGGGAGGCAACCCAAGCTTTACGTTTTGGTTTTTATGTTATTTCTTTTTAGTTTAATTTAGTTCTTTTTTTTAGTCATTAGGATTATTTTAGTTCTTTTGTTTAGTCATTAGGAGTTTGTTTTGCTTTATTAGGTTGTTATTGATGCCACACCTCGTCAAAACCCATGCTCTCGTTCTATGGAACTTCAACTCACGTGACTTAGTTGCCCAAGGAATTCAGAAAAAAATTAAGATCTCCATTACTCAGGACAATATTATTCACACTTACCCTCATTATTTTTTGAGCTTATTTTGAAAACATTGGAGACAATATTTAGTTTAAGTTTTGGGGTGGGATGTGTTGTTTTCTTGTTGTGACTGTCCTAAGTATATGTTGAATTGTTGATTGTTCTTATGCATAAGTATGATTAGGATGACCTAGGATGTGAGTTAATTTGAAATTTTTGTGATTCTTTTGAAACTTGAGAGCATGATATGAATTCGAGTTAATTTAAAAATTTTCTTGAGTTTTTCCTACATTATTATGCACATAGCCTATGTTCCTGCAGTTTTGAAATGCATAGAACAAAGTTATTAGGTTTAGAAGTTTGATGTCACCTCGATAGGTCTAAGAGCTGATTTGAGAGTTAAACTGCAGGATAGGGTGAATGACAATATGAAATGCATGATCTGTAAAATATGTGCATTATATGGAAAAAGTTGTTTTGTTGCTTTTGTTGAGTTGGTACAGAAAAAATTGTGAGGAAAAAAAGAGCTACCTTCATTGTGATCAGTTAGGGCACTCATTGAGCGAGTGCTCTGAGTAAGGGTCCCTACAATAGATGTGTGAAAACTAGTGTCCTTGCCAAAAAAGAAAAGAAGAAAATATAAAAAGTGACATAAAAAAGTGATTAAGTGTTGACTAAAGTTGTTTATTTCTTGAATGTTGGAAGGCTCAAGGATTAGTAATTATGACCAGTGTAGAGGGAAGTTGAATGGACAACTTAATAAAGTTGATCCGGGCTTAGTAAAGATGACAGGAATGTAGGCTAATCACACACACACACACGTAGGAACACTTAAGATAAGTTTTAAATTGCTTGTTGAAGTATTCTGTTCGAGTGTTTCCTGTTATTGCTAAAATTTCCTTCTAAATCTCTGAGGCTTGAGTTGATGGGATTGAATCTCGTAGCGGAAGCAATTTGAATCGCGTGTTCTTGTAATGTGTTACATAGATCAATTCAGAAACATACATGAAAGCAATTAAGCATGCATATTAGATTATGGACAACAAGTATATTACCTTTATAGACACATAACCGCACGTGCTCCTTTGTTCCTCTCGTTCTTACAATCTCAACGATCTCGTATTCTCCACAAAATACAAACTAGTTTGACACGCCCGCTAGATCTTCTCCATTGTATCTCTAGGAGAGGGAAGGTGGTGGAACCTCTTTTGGAGTTGGGAGGGATTTTGAGATAGAATAGGTGTTTTTAGGAACTTCTCCAATGACACACAGAGAGAGAGCACTCTAGGGTTTCTCACAAAGTTGCCTTGGGATTGCATAACAAATGTGCATCTCATGCACATATTTATAGGGAAATAGGATGAAATTGACCATCCTACCCCTATAGTGCTCTTATGATAAATTTCTCATTTAATATATCGATTAAACCATATATTATATCAATTATATCATTTATAATTGATATATCCCCTCAAACATGAAATTGAACACTTCAATTTCACTCTAAACTATAAACCCTCAATATTTTCATGTTAAGCCAATGGAGGGACCTAATGGATCTATAGAACATAAGCTCCAATGATACGAGATTAATCAATCAAACTCTTTGATCTAATTAACCAACATCCATTAACTACGAGTCACTCCACTATAGACTGGCAGTTGTACTCTCCTCACTGTAGATTGTGTTGTATCCACTGATATTATCAATGCTCGTGAGTTGACCCTTCACAGGTTGTTCGTAATCACAGCTGGGTAAATTTACCGTTTTACCCATGTGATTACATCTTGCTCCTTAAGCTCCACTAATCCTCTAATGAACAACTAGTCTATGGTCCTACTATAAACTTAATCCTTATTAGGCCAGTAAGAAGGTGGGGCCCCATTGTTGAAGACCTGGATTAAATTCTTAAGAGAACAACCTATCTGATTCCCTTATTAGGAATGAGTGAATTCCATCTTGCAGAGTTATGTTCCCAGCTACCTACAAAGTTATGGCCCTGACAAGGTAGGCTTATTGAGTCGGCTGCAGGCCCCTCTCACCCATACTAGTCTAAGGACAAACCTCATAAACAGGAGTCTGTAACTTGCCCAGGATTCAGGTTAAGTCAATAATGATCATCTATAAATTATTAGACCTATCTTGTTAACGGTGTTACACTAGTAGGTTAATATTCACAATCTGGTCTTGTATAATCTCATTATACAGGATGCTCCCACTCGCATGTCTACCACATGAACGAGTTGGATTACCTCGTTTGTATTAAATACAAAGCAGATCGCATCCATGGTTTTACCAGTATAAGGTTCCCAACCTTATGCATATACCATGGACCTCTTAGGTTATACTTGAACAACTTATCCAACTTGGGTCCACTAGACAATTGTTCAAGATAAATCATTATAACATTGGAACTTAGTTTATTAGATTTGGGTTTATGTGCGAGAATATAATAAATAACATCTTTACTTATTTGAAATATGATTATTACAAAACTACATTTTTTTAAGGCTTAAACCCCAACAATCTCCCATTTGACCTAATGCTAGTGGAATACATAATTAACATTATAGTAATGTAAATACAATAAACTAGGACACTGAATACCCCTTGTACAACATACTCCCACTTTCCCTAGTTAGGGTAAGATACGTAGTCCTAGACCTTTTAGGTGACTCTCAAACACTTTAGCCGAGAGAGACTTTGTAAATGGGTCAACAGTATTATGCTCCGAAGCAATCTTTGTGACGATCACATCTCCTTGATGCACTATCTCCCTGATTAGGTGATAGTTTTGGTCAATGTGTTTACCCCTCTTATGACTTCGGGGTTCTCTTACTTGATGCTTCAGAAAACTACAGCCCCCCGTTAGACTGAAAACTGACCCCGATGTAGATTTCCTAGAATCCTTGTCAGTTTGGAACTTAGAAATTGTGTATCCTGTAAGGATCAAATCCTTAGCTCCATACACAAGCATGTAGTCCCTCGTTCTCTGAAGATACTGGAGGATTGTCTTAACCGCTGTCTAGTGTTCTAGTCCCGGGTTCGATTTATTTCTACTGACCATTCCTACTGCAAAGCATATGTCTAGCCTAGTACACAACATGGCGTACATCAGGATTCCAACAGCTAATGCATAAGGAATTCGTCTCATATCCTCAACTTCTTGAGGTGTATTCGGACACGGTTCCTTAGACAAATGAACTCCATGCCTGAAAGGTAATAAGCCTTTCTTGGAGTCTTGCATCTTAAATCTTGACAACACTTTGTCGATGTAAGATGTTTAAGACAATGCTATAGTTTTTTTCTTGCAATTCCGGACGATCTGGATTCCAAGAACAAACTGCGCCTCTCCCAAATCATTCATTTCGAATTGTGTAGCTAGCCATTTCTTAATGTCAGTTAGATAATCTACATCGTTCCCAATGAGTAGGATATCATCTACATATAAGACTAGGAAAGCGCCAGAACTATTGATGATTTTCTTGTAAACACAAGGTTCATCATCATTTTGATTAAAGCCATAAGATTTGACTCCTTCATCAAATCTTATGTTCGATGTTTTCGTCAAGATTGTCATTCAAGAATGTTATCTTGACATCCATCTTCCATACCTCATAGTCATATTATGCGCCAATGGCAAGTAGGATATGGATAGACTTTACCATAGCAACAGGTGAAAAGGTTTCCACATAGTCCACCCCTTCTACCTGGGTATAACCCTTTGCTACTAGTCTAGCCTTGAAGGTTTGCACCTTTCCATCTACACCACATTTTCTCTTGTAGATCCACTTACAACCTATAGGTTTTACCCCATCAGGTTTATCTACAAGATCCCAAATAGAATTTAAGTGCATAGACTCCATTTCTTGGTCTATGGCTATGACCCATTTCTCTTTGTCTTTTTCAACCATTGCTTGGTTATGAGTAATTGGATCCTCACAGTCATCATCTGATATGACAACTTGGGTTTCAGTTAAACCCAGGTAACAGTCAGGTTGTGTTATAACCATCCCACTACGTCGAGGTACCCTCAACTCTTAAGGTGGTCTTGAAAAATTAGTATCAACAACCCTTGTTGATGTACTATCAACAACTTTTGTTGTTGTTTCGTCTAGTTCTCTTAACACAACTTTGCTTCTTGCTTGGTGATCTCTCATGTGGTCCTCCTCTAAGAAAGTGGCATTCGTTGATCCAAGTACCTTATCTTCCTTAGGATCATAGAATAACCCACCTCTCATTTCTTTTGGGTACCCTACAAAAAGGCATAATTTTGAACGTGATTCCAATTTCTTTGGATTTGTCACAAGCACATGTGTTGGACATCCCCAAATTCTAGAATGACGTAAACTACTTTTACGTCTTTTTCAGAGTTCAAATGGTGTTTCTGAAACACTCTTTGATGGAACATTATTTAAAATATAAAGTACAGTCTTTACTGCATATCCCTAGAACGAGTTAGGGAGATGATTGTAGCTCATCATTAATCGAACCATGTCTAACAGGGTCCTATTTCTCCTTTCTGATACGTCGTTTTTTTTAGGTGTGTCCGGGGTTGAGAGTTGGGATGTAATTCCATGTTCTATCATATATCCCTTGAATTCCAAATCCATATACTCTCCACCTCGATCAGATCGAAGTGTTTTAATAGTGTTACCTAATTGATTTTCAACCTCAACCTTGAATTCCTTGAACTTTTCAAGTGCTTCAGACTTGTGATTCATTAGGTAAACATGCCCGTATCTTGAATAATTATCTATAAAAGAGTATCGATAAAGGATGGAGGGGATTGAGGGAGAGAGGGAGAGATATGGAGAACCTGTCTATCACACGTTCCTCATTTAATTTAATTTAATTTAATTAATTAATTAATTTAATTAACATTTCATTAAATTAAAATGTATTTACATTTATATCATATTTAAATGCATATCTCACATAACCTATTGTTTTAATTAATTTAATTAAATTAACTAAACTTAATTAATTTAAGTAAAGTCACAAATTAATTAATTCTTTAATTCATTCATTCATAAATTAAATATCATATATTCAATATTGGTTATGATAATTAAATAATATTTAATCAATCTCCTTTTAATCTATAGTTTTAATGTACATCTAATGTCCTTTAAAAACAAATCTATAGTTCAATATGAATCTCATTCACATTATACCAATATTCGAACTCTTTCAAACATTTAATTCTCTCGTAAATTATCTTTGAATCTTATCGAAAATTAAATTTATATAATAAAGTCTTAATGTACATAAAAACTTTATATTATAATGTATCTCCATACATTAAATTAATTCCAAAAGTAAATTTGAACATTTCAAATTCTAATCAAGAATTAACAATCTTAGAACTCTTTACGAGCTAGGAAGTGGACCTAATGAATCTAAAAATCAGAAACTCCAACGATACAACAATAATTGGCTAATCTCATTAACCGCTTAATCAACATTTGTTAACTGCGGGTACACTCCACTAAAGACTTGCAGGTACACTCTACTCACTGTAAATACATTATGTGTCCATGGATAAAAGACCAATAACAACAAGTCAATCCTTCACGAGTGTTCGTAAGACTAGCTAGGTCAAATTACTGTTTTACCCCTGGTTACATCTATGACGTTAAGTACCAATGCTCTTCTAATGAACAACCTGTTTGTGGTCCAACCAATAAACATAAATCCCTCTCAGGCCAGTGAGAGGGTAGGGCCCTTTGTTCAAGTCCAAGGGGCAATACTTAAGGGAACACTCATCTACTTACCCTTAGATAAGGAAGGAGTGAATTCCATCTTGCTAGGTTAAGTTACCAACCGCCCACGCAGTTTTGTCCTGAAGAAGATAGGCATATTGAGACGGTTTCTCAGGCCACTCTCACCCATACTAATCAAAGGACAATCCTTGTAAACAGGAATTTTTAACTTGCTAAAGATTAAGATCAAGTTGCGGAGGTCATCCTATTGAAATAGAAACCTTAGTAGTTAACGGAGTTACCTCTATTGGTTACTATTTCGCGGTTCTGTCTTATGTGAACTCATCACATAGGATACCCCCACTCACATGTCACCTACACAAACACGTTGGATCATTGCGTTTGTATCAAATACAAAGTGGGTCGTATCGATAGTGTCACAAGGATAAGATACCCAACCTCATCCTTACACTATTGACCCTTTAGACTGTTTCTTGAACTTTGATCCCCGTATGTCCACACATACAGTTCAAGAGATACAATACACCTTTGGATATTAGTTTATTAGATTTAAGGTTAATTTAAATTAATATTTATGAAATTCACCAATAATTGAATGAACAATGTTAATAACATTTTATTGAATAAAATTGAACAAAAAATACAAACTACGAGTTTTAGGACATAAAACTGAACAAACTCCCACTTGAACTAAAACATTAGTCTAGTGAGGTATATACAATCTAAATTAGTGGGTACAACAAAAAATACAATAAACTAGGGCATCCTTATATTCATTTCACATCTCCCAATTTTTCAAGATTACTCTATGTACAAATCTCGTAGACCCAGCCACTCTAGATGACCCTCGAACACTTTAGCCGTCAGAGTCTTCGTAAAAGGATCAACAATGTTATGCTCCAAAGGGACCTTGGTGACAATCACATCTCCTCGTTGCACTATCTCACGAATGAAGTGATATTTCCTCTCGATGTGCTTTCCTCATTCGTGGCTTTGAGGTTCTTTTGAATTTGCAACAACACCACTGTTGTCACAATACAAGGTGATAGGCAATTCCATATTTGGAACGACTTCCAAATTTGTTATGAAATTCCTAAGCCAAACAATCTTTTTTAGCTGCTTCACAAGCAACTACATACTCAGCCTCCATTGTGGAGTCTGCTGCATCTTTGCTTGATGCTTCGCCATACTATAGCTCCCCGTTAAGGGTGAATACTGATCCCGATGTGGATTTCCTTTAATCTTTATCAGTCTGAAAATCAGAATAAGTGTATTTAGTAAGGATCAAATCCTTAGTGTCATAAACTAGCATATAGTGTACGTTCTCCTACGATACTTGAGGATATTTCTAACTGTAGTACAGTGGTCAAACCCTGTATTTGAATGATACCTACTGACTTTTCCCACAACATAACAAATTTCTAGCTTCGTGCATAGCATAGCTTACGTTAGGCTACCTACTACCGAAGCATAGAGAGTACGTCTCATATCCACAACTTCTTGAGGTGTCTTAGGGCACTATTTCTTAGACAGATAAACTTCATGCCTGAAAGGCAATAAACACTTCTTGGAGTTCTGCATCGAATATTGTACCAACATTTTGTCGATAAAGGAGTCATGAGACAAAGCTAGCGTTATGTTCTTGCAATGTTTGATAATTTAAATCCCATGAATGTACTGCGCCTCTCCCAAATCTTTAATTTTTTATTGGGTCGCTAGCCATTTCATCATATCAGTTAGGTATCCTACATCATTCCCAATGAGTAGGATATCATCCACATAAAGTACTAAGAAATTTACCTTATCGTTGATGATCTTTTCGTAAACACAAGGTTCATCAACGTTCTGGTCAAAACCAAAAGACTTGATCGCAGTATCAAATCTTATATTCCAAGATCTGGAAACTTGCTTCAACCCATAAATGGATCGATTAAGCTTGCAAACTTTTTTCTCATGACCTTGGGCTATGAACCCTTCGGGCTAAGATATTTAGATACGGTCATCAAGATTACCATTCAAAAAGGCAGTCTTGACGTCCATTTGCCATATTTCATAGTCATAAAGCGTTTCTATGGACCAGAGGATCATTATGGACTTTAGCATAGCAACAGGGTAAAAATTTTCTTCATAATCAACTCTCTCTCTTTGGGTAAAACCCTTTGCTTTGAGCCTAGCTTGAAAGGTTTGTACCTTTACAGATGCATCTCTCTTTCTCTTATAGATCCATTTGCACCCTATGGGTCTTACCCCTTCAGGTTTGTCTACAAGTTCCAATACTGAACTGACGTGCATTGATTATATTTCAAGGTCCATGGCTTTGACCCATTGGTTCTTATCCACGTCATTCATTGCCTGTTTAAAAGACAATAGATCCTCCATGCCATAATCAGTATGATAACCTGAGTTTCAGACCCAAGTAATGTTCAGATTGTGAGATAACCCTCCCACTACATGAAGTCACTCCCAACGATTGAGAAGAACGAGACTGACTAGATGTACTGGCTCATTCATCGACTTTGATAAAGGTCCAACTTGGTCAACAACTCTTGTTGAGTCATCGGTAGTTTCATTTAATACCAGTTTGCTAAGTGGTTTATATGGTTCCTTATGTTGTCTTACTCAAAGAAAATGACATTTGTCGATACAAGTACCTTTTGTTCATGTGGATCGTAGAATATACCACTTCTCCTTTCATTGGGATAGCCTACAAATAGGCAGAATCTCGAACGAGGTTCCAGTTTCTTTGGGTTTGTCACTAACACGTGTGCAAGACAACCCCAAATCCTAAAGTGACACAAACTAGGTTTACGCCCCTTCCATAACTCAAAAGGTATTTTAGAAACACTTTTTGATGGAACGGTGTTCAAGAATTGAACTGCAGTCTCCACTGCGTGACGCTAGAACGAGTGAGGCAAATGAGCATAGCTCATCATTGAACGAACTAACAAGGTTTTGTTTCTCCTTTCTGATACATCATTCTGTTGTTGTGTACCAAGTGCTAAAAGTTAGGATTGAATTCCATGTTCTATCAAATAGTCCTTGAATCTTAAGTCCATATACTATCCACCTCAACCAGATCGAAGTGTTGTAATGGTTTCCCCTAATTCATATTCAACTTTTGTTTTAAACTCTTTGAACTTTTCAAGATCTTCATAATTATGTTACATTAGGTATAAGTAACCATACATCAAATAATCGTCTATAAATGATATGAAATATTTGTACCCTTCTCTTACTTTTACATTCATTGGACCACAAGGATCCAAATGTATTAGCTCTAAAGGATCTTTCGCTCTGTAACATTTCCAGTAAAAGGTCTTTTAGTCATCTTTCCTTCTAGACATGATTCACATGGAGGTAAAGAATCATCTTCTAACTTATTTAGAAGTCCATTGTTTACAAGTCTCTTAATCCAGTTGAGATTGATGCCCTAGTCTTAGATGCCAAAGATAGGTATCTTTATTTGGAGAATTCTTTTGCATTTTATTTTGAGTATTAGTAGTTTTAAACATTTCATGATTTAAAAGTGCTTTGATTTTGATTGGTCTTAAAACATATAAGATGTTTTCACATTCAGTCGAACAAATAACATCACCATTCTTACTAATGAATGCTTCATTAATATTAAAGGATATTGAGTAACCTTGTTCAATTAAACATGAGATAGACAAAAGGTTCTTGTTATTTGTTGGGGTTTGTGCCCTAAAACTCGTAGTTTATAATTTTGTTCTAATTATTGTAACAAAGAGTTATTATTTCAATAATGAGTTATTGTTCGTTATTTACGATATTACCCTTGTTTTAACCCTAAATCCAATAAACTAAACATCCAAGGCTGTAAAATATATCTTGAACTGAATGTAGTTTATATATTAAGGATCTCGGTTGGAGATACAACCTAAAGGGTCTATAGTAAGGGGATAAGGTTTGGGTACCTTACCCTGGTAATACTATGGATGTGGCCAACTTTGTATATGATACAAATACTGTGATCCTAACATGTTCGTGTAGATGACATGTGAGTGGGGATATCCTATGTAATTAGATTACATAAGATCGGACTGCGAAATAGTAACCACTAGATGTAACTCTGTTGACTAGCTAGGTTTCTCTTTCGGTAGGATGACCTAGGCAACTTGATCTCAATCCTGAGCTGGTTATGAACTCTTGTTTGCGAGGGATTGTCCATTGGCTAGTATGGGTGAGAGTGACCAAATTCGTCGACTCAATATGCCTACCTTCTTTGGGACAAGACTGAGTGAGCGGTTGGGGACTTAACTTAGCAAGATGGTACTTAAGGTACAATATGTAACCCAGGGGTAAAACGATAATTTAACCTTACTGGTGTTCCGAACATTGGTGAAGGATTGACTTGTCGTTATTAATCAATATCCGTCGATACATAAATATATCTGCAATGAGAAGAGTGCAGCTGCGGGACTTTAGTGGAGTGTTCCCCCAGTTAACGAATGTTTATTGGGAGGTTAATGAGATTAACCGAGTAATCTCGTATCGTTGAAGCTTCTGATCTGTAGGTCCATTAGGTCCACCTTCTAGCTCGTAAAGGGTTCTTAGATCGTTTGAATTTGATATGTTCAAATTCATTAGCGAATAAATTTAATGTATATAGATACGATATAATATAGTTTTGGAACTATATATTATAAATTTAATGTGGATATGATTCATTTTAAATTATATGAGTGAATTAAATATTTGAAAGAGTTCAAATATTAATTTAAATGTGAATGTGATTCATATTTGAAAACTATAGGTTAAAATTTAATGTGCATAAGATGTACATTAAACTATAGGATAAAGGGTAAAATGATTAAATGTGATTTAATCATTTAATTAATTAATGGGATATTTAAATTAAATATGATTTAATCTAATTTAATTAATTAATAGTTAATTAATTGGGAATGTGTCAAGATGACACGTTCCCACCACTCCCCATTTCCCTCTCAATAGGAAATGGAGAGTTACCTAGAGAACTCCTCTTCACCTAGTGAGAAAGGGAATGAGTTAATCGATCGATCAATGATTTTGGCAAAGGGTTTTACCCAGGTTAAAGGGGTTGATTACGAGGAAACCTTTTCACCTATTGCCATGGTAAAGTCGATCAGGATCCTTCTGGCCATTACCGCATATTATGATTATGAGGTATGTCAGATGGATGTCAAGACAACCCTTCTGAATGGCAAACTTGACGAGACCATCTACATGGACCAGCCCAAGGGGTTCATTACCCATGTCCAAGAGCAAAAGGTTTGCCGGCTTCATAGGTCTATTTATGGACTAAAACACGCCTCGAGGTCTTGGAATATAAGGTTTGATGAGGTGATCAAATCATATAGCTTTGATCAGAATGTTGACGAGTATTGTGTCTACAAGAAAATCGTCGACAACACTGTCGCATTTCTGATATTGTATGTGGATGATATCCTTCTCATTTGGAATGAGGTAGAATTTCTTACAGACGTTAAAAAATAGCTAGCTTCTCAATTCTAAATGAAAGATTTGAGAGAAGAACAGTATGTTCTGGGTATCCAGATAGTCCGAAACCAGAAGAACATAACGCTGCCATGTCTCATGCATCTTATATTGACAAAATGTTTTCTAGATATAAGATGCAAAACTCCAAGAAGGGCTTGTTGCCTTTCAGGCATGTGGTTTACCTATCTAAGAATCAATGTCCTAAGACTTCTCAAGAGGTTGAGGATATGAGACGAATCCCTTATGCTTCAGCTATTGGGAGCCTCATATAGGCCATGCTATGTACTAGGCCTGACATCTGTTATGCAGTTGGGATTGTTAGTAGGTATCAATCTAATCCAGAAAACACAAATTCTGACTTTCAGACCAATAATGATTCTAAGATATCCACTTCAGGTTCAACCTTCATTCTGAATGGAGGAGCTGTATTGTGATGAAGCATCAAGCAAGGATGCATCGCTGATTCCACGATGGAAGTCGAGTATGTTGCGGCTTATGAAGCTGTAAAGGAAGCTGTTTGGCTTAGGAAGTTCATGAAAAATTTGGAAGTTGTTCCAAATATGAACTTTTCGATCACGATATTTTGTGACGACAGTGGTGCAGTAGCCAACTCGAGAGAGCCTCATTGTGACAAGAGGGGCAAGCACATTGAGCGGAAGTATCACTTGATACGGGAGATTGTGCACCGCGGAGACGTGACAGTCACGCAGATAGAGTCAGAGCACAACGTTGCTGATCCATTTACAAAGGCCCTCAAGACTAAGGTGTTTAAGGGTCACCTAGAGAGTCTAGACCTTCGAGTGCTTTCTGACTAGGGCAAGTGGGAGTATTGTATAAAGTATTCAATACCCTAGTTTATTGTATTACTGTACATTTGACAAATGTATTATTTTACTCCACTAGCTTAGTCCAAGTGGGAGTTTGTTGGGATGTATGTCCTAATCTCGTATTTGTTTGTAATATTACGAATTGAAATAAATAAGAGTTATTTCTTTCATCAATTTGTGTCTCGCATATTTTCAAAATTTATCCAATAAACTAAGCTCCAGGATCATTGATTTATGAGAGAACAAGAACTTGAACGGTGTGTAGTGGACACACAGAGAGGATCACCTTCGAGTTAATGACCCGAACGGTCTACTGTATACGAATAGGGTTGGAGACCTAATCCTGGATACGTTGTGGATGCGACCCGCTTTGCATTAGATACAAACAAGGTGATCCAACCCGTTCATGTGGTTGACATGCGAGTGGGGGCATTCTGTTCAATGAGATTGTACAAGACCAGACCGTGAATTATTAGACCTACTGATGTAACACCGTTGATAGTATAGGACTAATAACTTCGTAGATGACCATTAGTGACTCGACCTTAATCCTGAGCGTGTTACAGACACCTATCTGCGGGGGTATGTCCTTTGACTAGTACGGGTGAAGGTGGTCACAGTTATTCGCCCAATATGCCTATCTAGTGAGGGACAGGACCACGTAGGGAGCTGAGAACTTGACAACGCGAGATGGAATTCACTCGTTCCCGACTTTAGGGAAACTAGAGGGGTTGTTCCCTTAAGTATTGTCTCCAGGGCTTGGACAACGGGCACCTACCCTCTCACTGGCCCGAGAGGTGTGTTGTTTATGGTTGGACCATACAACGTTGTTGTTCATTAGAGGAGCAGTGGGGACTTACGGAGCAAGAAGTAGACACAGGGGTAAAACGGTAATTTGACCCAGCAGTGTCTCTAAACAACATGTGAAGGGTCGACTCATGGGCATTGGTTATATCAATGGACACAACTTGTCCTACAGTGATGGGAGTGCAACTATGGGCTTTAGTGGAGTGTTACCGTAGCTAATGAATGTTGATTAACTGGGTCAAAGAGTTTGACAGGTTAGTTTCGGATTATTGGAGCTCGTCACCTGTAGGTCTATTAGGTCCCTTGGTTGGCTCGAACTTGATACATATAGGGTTTACAGTTTGGTGTGAATTTTAAGTGTTCAAATTCACTAAAAGGGTATTTATGTCATTTATATTGGATATGATTGACATAATATATAGTTTAATGTGAATGAGATTCATAATAGACTATAAGTTAGCCTAATTGCTTAATTAGGGCTAATTTAGAGAAATTGGATTGAGAGAAATTAAATTGAATGTGATTCAATTTAAAATCCACAATTATACAAATGTGATTTGTATAATGAGATATGAGATATCTTATTATATATGGTTATGCAAATATGATTTGTATAACCTATGGTTGCGGTAAAATGGTATGTAGGTTGAGATTTCAAGTCCACCTATCACCATTATATAAACTTCTTTGCAAGAAGAAGTGGTAAGGTTGAATGCTCATTTTTTTGTATTTCACACCAAAAAAGCTCTCAAATTCTCTCTACTCTTCTATCAAATAATTCTCTACATTCCCTTTACCAAAAGAGTCCCACCACTTTCCTTCTACCTAATGAGAACAATCGAGAAGGCTTTTTGGAGGTGTCTGGATTGTTCTTTGTTCGTGGTTCGATGAGTTCATGATCGTTGAACTCGGAAACACGAAGAGTTCGTGATTGGAGAAGGAAATCGTGAAGAAAGGTTCTTCAACCAGTAAGTATTATATCTTTCTGTTTTCCTTTCCTTTTATGCATGTTTAGCCTAATTTCTATAGGATAGAAATGATTTTGAGAAAATATTTCCACATCGAAACCACGACGATTCAATCGTTTTTCCATTGCGGGAGTTTTATTCCCTTCAGACCTAATGGACCTACAGATTAGAAGCTCCAACGATATGAGATTACTCGGTTAATCTCATTAACCTCCTAATCACCATTCGCTAACTGCAGGAACACTCCACTAAAGTCCCGCAGTTGCACTCTTCTCACTGCAGATATATTTCTGTGTCCACGGATATTGACCAATAATGGCAAGTCAATCCTTCACGAATGTTCGTAACACCAGCTTGGTCAAATTACTGTTTTACCCCTGGGTTACATCTTCTACCTTAAGTACCAGTGCTCCTCTAATGAACAATTTGTTTGTGGTCCTACCAATAAACAAAAGTCTCTCTCGGGCCAATGAGAGGGTCGGGTCCTTTGTTCATGTCCCGGAGACACCACTTAAGGGAGCATTCATCTACTTACCTTAGTAGGCGGGAAGGAGTGAATTCCATCTTGCTGGGCTAAGTCTCAAGCTGCTCACTCGGTCTTGTTCCCAAGAAGGTAGGAATATTTGTTGGGATTTATGACCCAAACTTGTGTAATTTTGATCAATTAAATAAAGTGTTATTTGTTTTGATAAGATTACAGTCTTGCTTTTATAAATCCAATAAACTAAGCTCCAAGGTTATAACGTTTATCTTGAAATCAGTGTAGTGGACACTATTTGGGTTGAATTCAAGATTATAACCTAAATAGTCTATGGTATAAGAATAAGGTTGGAAGCCTCATTCTGGTAACACCATGGATGCGACCCACTTTGTAATTAGTCCAAATGAGGTAATCCAACTCATTCATGTAATTGACATGCGAGTGAGGGCATCATGTATGAAGAGTTCATACAAGACTGGATCGCAAATTATTAGTCTAACCAGTATAACACCGTTAACAACATAAGACCAGTAATTTATAGATGGTCATTAGTGACTTGACCTGAATCCTTAGCAAGTTAAGAACTCCTGCTTATAGGGATTTGTCCTTAGACTAGTATGGGTGAGAGTGGCCAATAACCGACTCAATAAGCCTACCTTCTCAGGGACAGAACCTCGTAGGTAGTTGGGAACTTAACTGTGCAAGATGGAATTCACTCATTCCTCGACTGAGGAATTAGATAGGTTGTTCCCTTAAGAATTGAGTCCAGGTCTTGAACAACGGGGCCCCACCCTCTATGAGGGTATGAGTCTAAGGTAGGATTTTAGACTTGTTGTTCATTAGAGGATCAATGGTGCTTAATGAGCAAAGAGGTAATCGAAGGGGTAAAATGGTAATTTGACACAACTATGATTACGAACAACCTATGAAGGGTCGACTCATGGGTAATGACTATATCAGTGGACACAATAATATCTACAGTGAGGAGAGTGCAGCTACAAGTCTATAGTGGAGTGACTTGTAGTTAATGAATATTGATTAACTGGATCAAAAAGTTTGATCAGTTAATCTCACATAATTGGAGCTCATGATCTGTAGGTCCATTAGATCCCTCCGTTGGCTCAACATGGTAATATTGAGGGTATAAAGTTAGGAGATAAATTGAAGTGTTCAATTTTATACATGAGGAATTATATCAATTATATATGAGATAATTGATATAATATATAGTTTTAATGTGAATTAGATTCCTCCCTCACCTACAGAACAACGGAGAAGATCTGGTGGTGGTGTCTGTGTTCGTACGAGCTCGTGTTGCGTTGTTGATCGTGAAGAGAGGAG
The DNA here is from genome assembly GCA_036507285.1 of Trichosanthes cucumerina. Lineage (NCBI taxonomy): Eukaryota > Viridiplantae > Streptophyta > Magnoliopsida > Cucurbitales > Cucurbitaceae > Trichosanthes > Trichosanthes cucumerina. The sequence goes on from CM071838.1 coordinate 58,906,946, forward strand.
GAGCACTTGAAGAAAGATTCTTCAAAGGTAAATACTTGCTGTCCATTTTATTATATGTGCTTAATCTATGTTTTATGTTCTTGAATTTTCCGTTGTAACTAAATCAAGAGGGCGCGATTCGCAATCGCTTCCGTTGCGGGAACTTCGATTCCCTTCAATATTGAGTCCAAAAATCTTGCCACTCTCACCCATACTAGTCAAAGGACAATCTCTCGCAAAGAGGAGTTCGTAACCCCTCAGGATTGAGATCAAGTTGCCTAGGTCATCCTAGTGAAATAGAAGCCTAGCTAGTCAACGGAGTTACATCTAGTGGTTACTATTTGCAGTCCGGTCTTATGTAATCTCATTACATAAGATATCCTCACTCACATGTACTCTACACGAACACGTTAGGAATACAGTGTTTGTATCATATACAAAGTGGGCCACATCCATAGTGTTACGAGGGTAAGTTACCCAAATCTTATCCCCTTACTATAGACCCTTTAGGTTGTATCTCGAAACGAGATCTTTTATATGTACAAAACATTCAGTTCAAGATACATTTTACAACCTTGGATGTTTAGTTTATTGGATTATGGGTTAAAACAAGGGCAATATCGTAAATAACAAACAATAATTATAACAAAATTACAAATTACGAGTTTTAGGGCACAAACCCCAACAAACTCCCACTTGAACTAAAACTCTAGTGTGGTACATAATAATCTAAAATAGTGGTTACAGAGATACAAATACAATAAACTAGGGCATCCGTATACCAATTACATGTCTCCCACTTGTCCTAGATTAGCCTATGTACATATCTCGTAGACCTAGACTTTCTAGATGACCCTCGAACACTTTAGTCGGGAGAATCTTTGTAAATGAATCAACAATGATGTGCTCCGAAGCGATCTTCGTGACTGGCACATCTTCTCGTTGCACTATTTGTCGTATCAAGTGGTACTTCCTTTCGTTGTGCTTGCCTCGCTTATGGCTGCGAGGTTCCTTCGAATTTGCTACCGCACCACTGTTATCATAGTATAAGGTGATTGGAAATTTCATATTTTAAACAACTTCCATCGTGGAGTCAGCGATGCATCCCTGCTTGATGGTTCACCATACTATAACTCCCCCGTTAAGAGTGAAAATTGATCCAGATGTGAATTTCCTATGATCCTTATCGGTCTGAAAATCAAAATCAGTGTATCCGGTAAGAATAATATCCTTAGTCCCATACACAAGCATATAGTTCATCGTTCTCCTAAGATACTTGAGGATATTTTTAACTGCGGTCCAATGGTCTAACCCTGGATTGGATTGGTACCTACTTACTATTCCCATTACATAACAAATGTCTGGCCTCATGCATAACATCGCACACATTAAGCTACCTACTGCAGAGGCATATGGAATGCGTCTCATATCCTTAACTTCTTGAGCTGTCATAGGACACTGTTCCTCAGACAGATGAACCCTATGCCTGAAGGGCATATGGAATGGATCGATTGAGCTTGCAAACTTTTTGCTCCTGACCTTGGGTTATAAACGCTTCGGGCTAAGACATATAGATAATCTCGTCAAGAATACCATTCAAAATGGCAGTCCTGACGTCCATTTGCCAAATCTCATAATCATAAAATGTGGGTATGGACAAGAGTATCCTGATAGAATTAAGCATAGCAACAGGGGAAAAAGTTTCCTCATAGTCAACTCCTCCCCCTTAGGTAAAACCCTCTACTACAACTCTAGCCTTAGGCCTGTACCTTTCCGGTTGCATCTCTCTTTCTCTTATAGATCCATTTACACCCTATGGGTCTTATCCCTTCAGGTTGGTCTACAAGTTCCCATACTGAATTGAAGTACATTGACTCCATTTCAAGGTCCATGGTTTTGATCCATTGGTCTTTATCTACGTCATTCATTGCCTGTTTATTTGAAAATGGATCCTCTACACCGTCATTAGGTATGACAACTTGAGTTTCAGCTAAACTCGAGTAGCGCTCAGGTTGGGAAACAAGCCCCCCACTGCGTCGAGGCATTCTCAACGACTCAGAAGGATGAGACTAATTTGATGTGTTCGTTTCTTCAACAGCACTTGATGAAGGTCCAACTTGATCAACAACTCTTGTTGGTTCATCTGTAGCTTCATTTAGTATTGGATTACTACGTGGTTTATGGTTCCTCATGTGATCTTCCTCCAAGAAAGTGGCGTTTGTTGATACAATCACCTTGTTTTCTTGTTGGTCGTAGAAAAGACCACCTCTCATTTGTTTGGGATAGCCAACAAATTAGCATAATCTTAATCAAGGTTCCAGTTTCTTTGGTGTTGGGGTTAGTGCCCTCAAACTCGTAGTTTGTAATTATGTTCTAATTAATTTAATAAAGTGTTATTATTTCAACAAAGAGTTATTGTTCATCCTTTGCGATATTGCCTTTATTTAAACCCTAAGTCAAATAAACTAAACATCCAAAGCCGTGAAATGTATCTTTAACTGAATGTAGTGTACATATAAAAGATCTCGGTTCGAGATACAACCTAAAGGGTCTATAGTTAGGGGATAAGGTTTGGCTATCTTACCCTAGTAAAACTATGGATGTGGCTCACTTTGTATATGATACAAACACAGTGATCCTAACGTGTTCGTGTAGATGACATGTGAGTGGGGATATCCTATGTAATGAGATTACATAAGATCGACCACGAAATAGTAACCTTTAGTCAGAACTCAGCTTGACTAGTTAGGTTTCTATTTCACTAGGATGACCTAGGCAACTTCATCTCAATCTGAGCAAATTACTTAACTCCTCTTTCGCAAGAGATTGTCCTTTGACTAGTATGGGTGAGAGTGGCCAGATTCACCGACTGAATATGCCTACCTTCTTGGGGACAAGACCGAGTGAGTGGCTGGGAACTTAACTTCGCATGATGAAATTCACTCCTTTGTGCCTACTAGGGTAAGTAGAGAAATGTTCCCTTAAGTGGTGTCTCTGGTTCTTGAACAAAGACCCTCTCATTGGCCCGAGAGGGACTCTGTTTCTTGGTAGGACTACAAACAAATAGTTCATTAGAGGAGCACTGGTACTTAAGGTAGAAGATGTGACCCAGGGGTTAAATGGTAATTTGACCCAGCTGGTGTTACGAACATTCGTGGAGGATTGGCTTGCTGTTATTGGTCAATATCCATGGACACAGAAATATATCTGCAGTGAGAAGAATGCAGCTACGGGACTTTAGTGGAGTGCTCCCGCAGTTAACGAATGTTGATTTGGAGGATAATGAGATTAACCGAGCAATCTCGTTCGTTGGAGCTTCTGATCTGTAGGTCCATTAGGTCTACCTTCTAGCTCGTAAAGGGTTCTTAGATCATTTGAATTTGAAATGTTCAAATTCATAAGTGAATAAACTTAATGTATATAGATACGATATAATATATAGTTTTGGAACTATATATTATATTTAATGTGAATATGATTCATATTAAATTATATGAGAGAATTGAATATTTGAAAGAGTTCAAATATTAAATTCAAACGTGAATGTGATTCATATTTGAAAACTATAGGTTAAAATTTAATGTGCATTCGATGTACATTAAAACTATTGGTTAGAGGGAAAAATATGATTGAATATGATTCAATCTTAATTAAATATAAGATATTGAAATTTGATTAATTAAATATGATTTAATTAACATATATAATAATTAATTAGATTACTTATTATTATTACTTTATTTTAATTAATGGGAACGTGTCAGAAGGACACGTTCCCCACTTCCCTCCAACTCCCTATCGATAGGGTGTGGGGGAAGTTGTCCCTCAATATAGGCCTCTTCTCTTCTGGGAGAAGGGTTGGAAGATCGATGAAGTTGTAGTGTGCAATTGTAAATTGCCAAAATAGAAACTCTCTCTAAAATTCCCTACTTTCTCCAATTGTTGGATCCTTCCCACCGAGGAAGATCTAAGTAGAAACTTAGAGTCAGAGGAGGTGATACTACTTGTAGTGTCTTGCTTGGAGGAGAACAAAGGATATTCTCTGTGTTGCTTAACTACTGGAGAACCGCCTTAAGGAGCAAGGAGTTTATATTTAGAAAAACTACAAAGGTAAACCCTTTTTTCTTCTTTTTAGTTTAATAGTTAAACTGAACATGTTTGCATGATTATTCTCCATATCTAATTATATTAGAGATGCATGTTTATTCTATTTTTATCAATGTACTAGTTTTTATTTTTCAACCAAAACAAGCTTGCAAATTACGATTCCAAACTCGTTTTCGCTGCTCAAGGGGATTAGATCTCCATCAATTGGTATCAGGGCAATGCTAGAATTGTTTTGGTTGAAACAAAATTTCATTGATTTGGTGGGAATACTATTGGGAATAAAGTGCATTATCGAGTCTGTATTTAAGTTAAGAGTCGTTCGGGACTAGTTTCGTGCATTTCGGTTCAGAATCGAACGAGAAATTGAAGATTGAAGTTACTGTGTTCGAAGGAGAAAGTTGTTGCCGAGGCAGTAGCGTTGCAACGCTGTTCATCAGCGTTGCAACGCTGAGGAACGGCGTCGCAACACCAACATTCCTTATCGACGCGAGAGCTCAAGGGGTCAGCGGTGTTGCAACGCTGCCCCTCAGCGTTGCAACGCTACCCCGATAGCAGGCGCGCGCGCGGAGAAAGCCAGCGTTGCAACGCCCACATCAGCGTTGCAACTTCGTGATGACATTTCACCAGCAGCAGACCGGTTAAGTTTTGGGTTGGTTTTTAGTCCGGTTCGAGCGGTTCAAGCCCAATTCAAGGAGTTTTGGACTGGTTCATGTGATAAAATTAGAGTAATTTTATGAATGTCATTAGATTTTTTCCCACCTTAGGATAAGCATGTTCATTCATTTTATTTGTATAATTGTTATATGAATATGGTTTAGATGCATGATTAATTTTTTTTTGAAATTCTGCATCGAATATCGGGCCAACATTTTGTTGATACAAGATGCTTGATACAGAGCTAGCGTTCTATTCTTGCGATTCCTGAAAATCTGAATCGCAAGAACATATTGCGCCTCTCCCAAATCTTTCATTTGGAATTTGGTCGCCAACCAATTATTTATGTCAGTTAGGTATCCTACTTCATTCCCAATGAGTAGGATATCATCCACATAAAGTACTAAGAAAGCTACTTTGTCGTTGACGATCCTCTTGTAAACACAAGGCTCATAAACGTTTTGGTCAAAGCCATAAGACTTGATCGCAGTATCAAATCTTATGTTCCAAGATCTTGATGCTTGTTTCAACGCATAAATGGATCGATTGAGCTTGCAAACTTTTTGCTCCTGACCTTGGGTTATGAACGCTTCGGGCTAAGACATATAGATGCTCTCGTCAAGAATACCATTCAAAAAGGCAGTCCTGACGTCCATTTGCCAAATCTCATAATCATAAAATGCAGGTATGGACAAGAGTATCCTGATAGACTTAAGCATAGCAACAGGGAAAAAAGTTTTCTCATAGTCAACTCCTCCCCCTTGGGTAAAACCCACTACTACAAGTCTAGCCTTAGGCCTGTACCTTTCTGGTTGCATCTCTCTTTCTCTCATAGATCCATTTACACCATATGGGTCTTATCCCTTCAGGTTGGTCTACAAGTTCCCATACTGAATTGAAGTACATTGACTCCATTTCAAGGTCCATGGTTTTGATCCATTGGTCTTTATCTACGTCATTCATTGCCTGTTTATTTGAAAATGGATCCTCTACACCGTCATTAGGTATGACAACTTGAGTTTCAGCTAAACTCGAGTAGCGCTCAGGTTGGGAAACAACCCTCCCACTGCGTCGAGGCATTCTCAACGACTGAAAAGGACGAGACTAATTTGATGTGTTCGTTTCTTCATCAGCTCTTCATGAAGGTCCAACTTGATCAACAACTCTTGTTGGTTCATCTGTAGCTTCATTTAGTATTGGATTACTACGTTGTTTATGGTTCCTCATGTGATCTTCCTCCAAGAAAGTGGTGTTTGTTGATACAATCACCTTGTTTTCTTGTTGGTCGTAGAAAAGACCACCTCTCATTTGTTTGGGATAGCCAACAAATTAGCATATCTTAAACAAGGTTCCAGTTTCTTTGGTGTTGGGGTTAGTGCCCTCAAACTCGTAGTTTGTAATTATGTTCTAATTAATGTAATAAAGTGTTATTATTTCAACAAAGAGTTATTGTTCATCCTTTGCGATATTGCCTTTATTTAAACCCTAAGTCAAATAAACTAAACATCCAAAGCCGTAAAATGTATCTTTAACTGAATGTAGTGTACATATAAAAGATCCCGGTTCGAGATACAACCTAAAGGGTCTATAGTTAGGGGATAAGGTTTGGGTATCTTACCCTGGTAAAACTATGGATGTGGCCCACTTTGTATATGATACAAACACAGTGATCCTAACGTGTTCGTGTAGATAACATGTGAGTGGGGATATCATATGTAATGAGATTACATAAGACCGGACCACGAAATAGTAACCTTTAGTCAGAACTCAGCTTGACTAGTTAGGTTTCTATTTCACTAGGATGACCTAGGCAACTTGATCTCAATCCTGAGCAAGTTACGAACTCCTGTTCGCAAGGGATTGTCCTTTGACTAGTATGGGTGAGAGTGGCCAGATTCACCGACTGAATATGCCTACCTTCTTGGGGACAAGACCGAGTGAGTGGCTGGGAACTTAACTTAGCAAGATGAAATTCACCCCTTTGTGCCTACTAGGGTAAGTAGAGGAATGTTCCCTTAAGTGGTGTCTTCGGGACTTGAACAAAGGACCCGACCCTCTCATTGGCCCGAGAGGGACTCTGTTTGTTTGTAGGACCACAAACAAATAGTTCATTAGAGAACCACTGGTACTTAAGGTACAAGATGTGACCCAAGGGTTAAACGGTAATTTGACCCAGCTAGTGTTACGAACATTCGTGAAGGATTGACTTGCTGTTATTGGTTAATATCCGTGGACACAGAAATATATCTGCAGTGAGAAGAATGCAACTACGAGACTTTAGTGGAGTGTTCCCGCAGTTAACGAATGTTGATTGGGAGGATAATGAGATTAACCGAGCAATTTCGTATCGTTGGAGCTTCTTAGATCATTTGAATTTGAAATGTTCAAATTCATAAGTGAATAAACTTAATCTATATAGATACGATATGATATATAGTTTGTGAACTATATATTATAAATTTAATGTGAATATCATTCATATTAAATTATATGAGAGAATTGAATATTTGAAAGAGTTCAAATATTAAATTCAAACGTGAATGTGATTCATATTTGAAAACTATAGGTTAAAATTTAATGTGCATTAGATGTATATTAAAACTATTGGTTAGAGGGAAAAATATGATTGAATATGATTCAATCTTAATAAAATATAAGATATTTAAATTTGATTAATTAAATATGATTTAATTAACATATATAATAATTAATTAGATTACTTATTATGATTACTTTATTTTAATTAATGGGAACGTGTCAGGAGGACACGTTAACCACTTTCCTCCAACTCCCTATCGATAGGGTGTGGGGGAAGTTGTCCCTCAACATAGGCCTCTTCTCTTCTGGGAGAAGGGTTGGAAGATCGATGAAGTTGTAGTGTGCAATTGTGAATTGCCAAAATAGAAACTCTTTCTAAAATTCCCTACTTTCTCCAATTGTTGGATCCTTCCCACCAAGGAAGATCTAAGTAGAAACTCAGAGCCAGAGGAGGTGATCACTACTTGTAGTGTCTTGCTTGGAGGAGAATAGAGGATATTCTCTATGCTCCTTAACTATTTGAGAACCGCCTTAAGGAGCAAGGAGTTTCTATTTAGGAAAACTACCAAGGTAAACCCCTTTTTCTTCTTTTTAGTTTAATAGTTAAACTGAACATGTTTGCATGATTATTCTCCATATCTAATTATATGAGAGATGCATGCTTATTCTATTTTTATCAATGTACTTGTTTTTGTTTTTCAACCAAAACAAGCTTGCAAATTACGATTCCAAACTCGTTTTCGCTGCTCAAGGGGATTAGATCTCCATCAATTGGTATCAGGGCAATGATAGTTTAACATTATACTTACTGGTTTTCCTAAAAAACTATTATGATTACACAGTTACTTTTAACGTTTGATTACAGATGCATATGCTCATAGATGGTCAGGTGATATGATTTACGAGTTAATAGTTTTCTTTTAAACTCAAGTCACTCACTGAGCTTCATAGCTCATTCTTTCAGTGTTTTTCCCACTTTTCAGGTAGAGATCGAGCTCCCGGTGCTTGAAAACCTGCCATAGTCTGCAGGAAGCTTCACAACTTTGATATGTTATACGTGGGTGGAGTTATATAGAAAGTCTTTATGTATAGAAGAAGGACTATGAAGTTATGTTTATGTGTACATTCTAGGTTGTGGTTGTTTAAACCATGGTTGGGTATGTTTTGGTAGTGATGTTCACATACGTTTCAGTTTTCCAGGGAGTCTTAGGTAGGGTTACTCCTTACGTAGGTTACGTAATTGTCAATATTCCGTTGTGTTACGTTTAAAGTGTTTCTTATACAAGTATAGTATGCTTATCAGGTAAAGCAGGGTCAACAGGTATCGTTAGAGAGGTGAACGATGACTGTTGGCTTCACGCCGTCTGCCGGGCTAAGTTAGCAGGTAGTTCCGGAGGGGGTGTGACAACTTGGTATCAGAGCAGTTAGCTTCATGGGAATGAGACAGAGCAAGTTAGCTCTAGAAGAAACTGAAAAGTAAATAGAAAGTTATTGAGTTAGTTCAATGAACTAGTAGATCATGATCCAAGTAAGGATAATAGTAAGTCCAGTCAGGACTAAAATCTGAACACAAGTCTAGAATTGTGCATTTGAGAGTATTCATTACATGTCTAGTATGTTGATATGTTAGAAAAGTCGTGCCACCACTTACTAGCAGACGGTGCAGGCAGGATCAGGACGGGACGCAGGATCCTACCCAAGATCAATCCCAGTGGGGATCTAGTGCCCCGAGAGTCCAGATAGGGGGCCAGAATTAAGCAGCATGCTAATTCCTCACAGGAGGTAGGTAAGCCATATGGAGCAGGGCTAAGTAATCCAGACAAGACATATAGAATAGATCACCTAAAAGAATTAGGAGCCACATTGTTTGAGGGTTCCAAAGATCTAGCTGAAGCTGAGGTTTTGTTGAATAAGCTCGATAAATGTTTTGATGTGATGAGTTGCTCTGAGGAGCGAAATGTTAAGTTGGCCACATTCTTGCTGCTAAAGAAGGCAGAAGGATGATGGAAATCGATGTTAGCCAGTTGTAGTGATGCACGTACTTTACACTGGCAAACTTTCAGAAATATATTTGAAGATAAATATTACTCTAGCACGTAACGAGAGGCAAAGAGGGATAAATTTTTAGAACTGAATCAAGGGACACTTTCAGTGGTTGAGTATGAGAGAAGGAATACCAAGTTGTCGCGGTATGTTGATGTGATTGTGGCATCTGAGAGTGACAGGTGTCGAAGATTTGAAAAACGGTTACGTCCTGAGATACGTACCCCAGTCACAGCCATTGCAAAGTGGACTGATTTTTTCCCTGCTAGTCGAAACTGCTCTACATGTTGAGCAGACTATAGTAGAGGAGAAGTCAGTAGTGAAGCCTAGTTATGTGGCTTCGACAACAAGCAGTTTCCAAGGTCGTGAGCAGCAGAGGTTCACACTTGGAGTAAATGTTTCCAAGTCAATAAGACTTTAAGGATCGAGCTAGTAGCCAGGCATCAAGGCAGATGAATGTGGGTAGTGCCTATCAGAGGCAGAGTTAAAGAGAACCTAGTTAGTTTGTTTGATTGGCAACAAGTTGCAGAGAGGGCAAGAGTTTATTGCCAGTATAGCAAGGAAAACTCCACGTGTGATTTGTTGCAAGAATCATTAAGGTCATTTTCTTGTGAGTGTTGTTACGTGCTACCAGTGCGGACAACCAGGACATGTCAAGAGGGATTGTCCACAGCTATGGACAACCGCACAGAGGGACTAGGGAGTTGAGTCTCGCATACGGTTGAGCAACCAAGAGTTTCGATGAGAGTCGCAAGAGAGAGGGCACCAAATGCGGTGTCGGACTAAAGAGAATTGTAGGGAGACCTAGACAACACGGAAAAGTCTACGCTATGACTCAGTAAGAAGCAGAAGATGCATCATATGTCATTACTTGTACGATTTGTATTTGTAATGTACCTGCACCTGTTTTAATAGAACCAGGTGCTACACATTTCTTTGTTTTTAGTATGTTCTTGACTAAGTTGAATGGGAAGCTAGAACCTTTATGTAAAAGGTTAGTTATATACATTCCAGTTGGTGATGTTTTACTAGACGATGCAATGTTGCGGAACTGTGAGGTCTTAGTAGAAGGTCTCAATATGTTCGTGGATCTTCTTCCACTAGACTTGCAGGTGTGAGATGCAATCTTAAGGATGGATATCATATTTACTCATTATGCTTCCAGAGATTGCCATATAAAGGAAATTGTTTTCAAGAAACCAGGATTAGCTGAAGTGGTTTTATGGGATGAAAGAAAGATTATCCCTACAAGTTTGATTTCAGCATTAAAAGCTGAGAAGTTATTGAGGAAAGGTTGCACGGCGTTTCTTGCACATGTACTAGAGGTGCAGGAGGAAAAGCTAAAACTAGACAATGTTCTTGTTGTAAATGAATTTCTTGATGTTTTTCCCAACAGATCTATCAGGGGTTGCCACCTGATAGGGAAGTAGAGTTCACTATTGAATTGCTACCAGAAACAACACCTATTTCGCAAGCGCCGTATAAAATGGCTCCAAATGAACTCAAGGAGCTAAAGATGTAATTACAAGAATTAGTTGATAAGGGATACATCAGACCTAGTGTATCGCCTTGGGGAGCTCTAGTGTTATTTGTGAAGAAGAAAGATGGTACTCTTAGTTTATGCATTTATTATGCACAGTTCAACAAAGTCACGATACGTAACAACTATCCTTTACCCTGAATAGATGAATCGTTTGACCAGTTAAGAGGTGCATCGGTATTTTGTAAGATTGACTTAAGATCAGGATATCATCAGTTAAAGGTCAGAGAATCAGACATTCCTAAGACATTATTCAGAATGAGGTACGGGCATTATGAGTGTTTAGTAATGCCATTCGGTTGAACAATACACTAGCAGTTTTCATGGACCTCATGGACAGGTTTTCAACAAGTATTTGGATAAGTTTGTGATAGTATTCACTGATGATATACTAGTTTATTCGGTTGACAAGAAAGCCTACGTGGAAAACATGAGTATTATTCTACAAACACTACGCGATTAACAGTTGTACGCTAAATTCACCAAATGTGAGTTTTGGTTGAATCAGGTAGTGTTTGGGGTAAGTTGTTCCAACAAATGGAGTTGGTATGGATCCGCATAAAGGTAAAAGCTATGGTCAACTTAGAGAGACCAGCTAATGCGACAGAGGTACGTAGTTTCCTAAGCTTGGCAGGATACTGCAGATGAATTGTTGAGAACTTCTCACGATTAGTATTACCCTTAATAGTTTTAACAAGGAAGAATGTTAAGCTTGAATGGTTAGATAAGTGTGAATAGAAGTTTTTCAGGAGCTAGAAACAAGGTTGATGACAGTACCTATTCTAACACTTCCTGTAACGGGAAAAGAATATGTGATTTACTGTTATGGTTCAGGACAAGGATTAGGGTGTGTGTTCCTGCAAGAAGGAAAAGTAATAGCTTATGCGTTAAGGCAATTGAAAAGCACGAGTGTAATTACCCTACCCACGATCTTGAGTTAGCAGCAGTTGTTCTAGCAGTGAAGATCTGGAGACATTACTCGTTTGGTGAGAGGTGTCATATTCTTTTTCAAATCATAAGAGTCAGAAGTATATCTTTGATTAAAGAATGTTTATTATGAGACAGAGAAGATAGTTAGAACAGATTAAAGATTATGATTGTACCATAGAATATCATCCTCGTAAGGTGAATGTGGTAGCAGATGCATTGAGCATGAAGTCAAAACGTCATAGGGATGCCTTGTGTGGTATTCGAGCAACATTTTTATGTACTCTAAGGAATTCTAAGGCAGTTGTTACTGCAGAGAATTTAGGGGGTCTTTTAGTTTAATTTCATATCAGGTCTTCACTCGTAACAGAGATTGTGAGAAGACAATCAGAGAATAGTAACTTGCAGAAAATGTTTGAAATGTCCAAACAGGGCCGAGAGGCATAATTCAAAATGAGAACAGATGAAACCATAGTTAAGTAGAGAAGACTATGTGTCTCGAGTATTAGTGAGCTTAAAGATGTTATTCTAGAGAAAGCTCACAATTCAGCTTACGCTATGCATCCAGGAAGCACCAAGATGTATAAAACCTTGAATGGGACTTATTGGTGGCCTGGGATGAAGCGGGAGATAGTTGATTATGTTGATAGATGTTTAATCTGTCAGCAAGTTAAACCAGTTAGACACAAAGACCAGGAGGACTCCTTAATCCACTACCCGTGTCAGAGTGGAAATGAGAGCATATCACTATGGATTTCCTGTTGTTTGTACATCATACTCCAAGTGGACATGATGGTATATGGTAATGGCCGATAGACACACTAAGACAGCAAGGTTTATACCGATTAAAATCGATGTCTACCCTTGATCAGCTTGTTAAGCTATACATCGATAGGATTGTACGGAGTGCCAGTGTCCATAATTTCAGATAGGGACTTGAGGTTTATTAGTATGTTTTGGCCTAGCTTACAGGAAACTATGGGGACAAAGCTGAGTTTTAGTACAACGCTTCATTCTCTGATAAATGGTCAGTCAGAAAGGAACATCCAGACCCTAGAAGACATGTTGAGAGCATGTGTCCTTCAAGTTAAAGGAAGTTGGGATACACACTTATCACTTATGGAATTCGCTTACAATAACAACTATCAGTCTAGTTTTGACATGGCACCATTGAGGCCCTAGATAAAAGACCGTGTAGAACGCTCGTATATTGGAATGAACTAGGAGAGCGGAAGCTAATGGGTCCTGAGTTGGTGCAAGTTACGACAGATAATATTAAGGTAATCAAGAAGAATTTGAAGGTAGCACAAAACCGTCAGAAGAGTTATGCAGATAAGCGACGAAAGGATTTAGAACTCCAAGTCGGAGATCAAGTTTTCTTGAAATTATCTCCGTGGAGAGGTGTCCTTCGCTTTGGCAAGAAAGGTAAGCTAAGCCCTAGGTATATTGGTCCTTATCAAGTAACGGGACGAGTTGGGCCAGTAGCCTACAGACTGGAGTTGCCAGAAGAACTATCTCTAGTACATGATGTTTTTCATGTGTTCATGTTGAGGATGTATATTCCAGATCCGACACATGTGTTGCAAGCACAACCAGTTGAGCTGAAAGAAGACATGAGTTACGTAGAGGATGCAGTTCAAATTCTCGACAGGAAAGAACAAGTTTTAAGAAACAAGACGATCTCACTCGTGAAGGTTCGTTGGAGACATTGCGGAGTGGAGGAGGAAACCTGGAAGTTAGAGGACGAAATGAGGACGAAGTACCTGACGATTTTCACCTAAGGACTATTAAATTTCGAGGACGAAATTTCTTAAGGGGGAGGTAAGTTGTAAACCCGAGATCATTCTTTGGAAATCAAGAAAGAAAAGAAAAAAAAACAAAAGAAAAGGAATAAATAAAATGAAGGAAATGTTTGGTTTTGGTTTTGTTTTAAAACAAAAGAAAAGAAAAGAAAGGAAAAGGAAAAAAATGAAAAAAGGGAAAAGGAAAGTGGATGGTGGGACCCCACCTTAGTTTTCTTTTTAAAAACCAAGTTTCCATCGATCTTCTTCTTCATTTATCATAAGGAAGGTAAGGGTTTCGTGGGAGAAGCATAAAGGAAGAGGAAGAAGGTGATTTTGGAGCTGGAATTGCAGAAGAGAGGGAGGAGAACTCAAAGTTTGATTATATAGCAGCAAGGTGATCAACTCAACTCTGTTCTGGTTTTCTATTCATCTCGAGCTCCACAGGAAGAGGTAAGAGTTGAGGTTTGGTTTTCTTGAAAGCTAATTCATTTGTCAACAAAGTTCGTGAAGGATACTTGAGCCAATTCTGACCTTAAGTTGCTGTTTTATGAAGAGGATGGCAGAAGACAGAAATTTACTGTCAAATCCGGAGAACCTCTGATGTTTTGGTTGTTCTGATCTGTATACTTGGAGTTAGAAGATCTAATTGGTATGGTTTGAAAGCTTATGGAATTTCCTACAACTTTCGTGAAGAAATCATGAGTATAGAATGTCTAGAATATGTTTTAAATATCAGGTTAAATTTGTTGTGCAACAGGAAATCCGAATCTGGAAACAACAAAAGTCTATTTTTTGGAAAGTAGCTTTCGAGGTATTTCTGAACCAATCTGTTGGGAATTTCAATTTCATGTCTTCATATGATTTTTAGAGGGTTCAAAAAGGAAGAGTTCGGTATAAAGTACATCCTTTTTGGATACGAAATGAAGAAGTTATGACTGTTTGAATACATGGTATAAAATCTGTGAAAATGCTGGAAAATTTGAAAGTGTGTTTTCTTGTAATTTTAAGGTTAAAAAGCATGAACTCGAGGTTCTAATGGTTGAATTTGCTTTGTTTGACCGGCCAAGAGCAAATAGGTCTAGTGTACGGGTCAAGACACTAGTTCTAACACTGTGAATGACAAAGCGAACTTCGAAAATGAACTATATGCTTGAAAAATGCTTTAAGAAATGCAAGTTTTGCAAGAATGAAAGATTTCAATGCTTTAAGTTTTCCTTGAACCACATGTTTATGAGTATTCATATTTTCTATTAAATGATTTCAAGTGCTCGTTGTGAGCCTAAATGTCTTGATGAAATTTATATATGAGCATATGTTCTTGATTGTCGAAATTTATGGAAATGTTATGATTTCGAGTAAGTATGTTTTAGCAAGTATGTTTTTAAAGATTTCCAGTTTTATGAACAAGCTAAGTAAGCTTGAGTTTTATGAAAGAAAAGATAAGCAGACATGTTTAAATGTTTTCATGTGATTTTTTTAGATATTGAGCCCGAGGCTTTATGGTACCGTGTGCACACAGGTCTTATTCTGTTGTCGACGTTGAGTGTGCTCCTTGACAACACTGCTGTCGTGAGTGTTGGGCGGGCCCCACTACGACAAAGACGATGGAGTGCTGGGCGGGCCCCACTACATCGTAGAATAAACGTTGATTGTACTGGGCGTGCCCTACACAACGTAGATTGTGACATGTTTTAAAAAGAGTTTATATCATTTACATGCCTTACGAGATTTTAACGATATACTTGCTGGTTTTCCTGAAAAACTATTATCATTACACAGTTACTTTTAACGTTTGATTACAGATGCATATGCTCATAGATGGTCAGGTGATATGATTTACGAGTTAATAGTTTTCTTTTAAACTCAAGTCACTCACTGAAATTCATAGCTCATTCTTTCAGTGTTTTTTCCACTTTTCATGTAGAGATCGAGCTCCCGGTGCCTGAAAACCTGCCATAGTCTGCTGGAAGCTTCACAAATTTGATATGTTGTACGTGGGTGGAGTTGTATAGAAAGTCTTTATGTATTGAAAGTCAATATTTGTTCTGCTAAATTGAAAAACGGATTATATGTAATTAAACCGAATTAAACTAAAGCAATTTTAAATCATGAGATGTTTAAAACTTCAAATACTGAAAGTAAAAGGCAAAGAATTTCTCAAAATAATACCTATCTATGGCATCTTAGACTTGGTCATATAAATCTCAATCGGATAGAGTGATTATCAAAGAATGGACTTCGAAACAAGTTAGAAGATGATTCTTTACCTCCTTGTGAATCATGCTTGGAAGGTAAAATGACTAAGCGACCTTTTACTGGAAAAGGTTATAGAGCCATAGAGCCCTTAGAACTTATGCATTCAGATCTTTGTTGTCCGGTGAATGTTAAAGCTCGAGGAGGGTACAAATATTTTATCTCTTTCATAGATGATTATTCGAGGTATGGTTATCTATACATAATGCATCACAAGTCTGAGGCTCTTGAAAAGTTCAAAGAGTAAAAGGCTGAAGTAGAGAATGCATTAGGGAAAACCATTAAAATACTTCGATCCGATCGAGGTGGAGAGTAAATGGATTTGAAATTCCAGAACTATATGATAGGGAATTAAATCTAAACTCTCATCACCTAATACTCAACAGCAAAATGGTATGTCATAAAGGAGAAATAGAACCTTGTTGGATATGGTTCGTTCTATGATGAGCTATGCTCAATTGCCTGCCTCGTTTTAGGGATACGCAAGAGAGATTGCAGCTCAAATCTTGAACACTAGTCCATCAAAGAGTGTTTCACAAACACCTTTTGAATTGTGTGAGGGGCGTAAACCTAGTTTACAACACTTCAGGATTTGGGGTTGTCCAGCACACGTGCTAGTGACAAACCCAAAGAAATTGAAACCTCGTTCAAGATTATGTCAATTTGTTGATTATCCCAAAGAAACAAGAGGTGGTCTTTTCTACGACCCACAAGAAAACAAGGTGATTGTATCGACGAACGCCACTTTCTTGGAGGAAGATCACATGAGGAACCACACACCGCGTAGTAAATTAGTTCTAAATGAAGCTACAGATGAACCAACAGAAGTTGTTGATCAAGCTGGACCTTCATCAAGAGTTGATGGAGGAGCCAACACCTCAAGTCAGTCTCGTTATTCTCAAACGTTGGGAATGCCTCGACGTAGTGGGAGGGTTGTTTCCCAACCTGACCCCTACATGGGTTTAGCTGAAACTCAAGTCGTCATACCTGATGACGCCGTAGAAGATCCATTATCTTACAAACAGACAATGAATGACGTAGACAAGGACCAATGGATCAAAGCCATGGACCTTGAATTGGAGTCAATGGACTTTAATTCAGTATGGGAACTTGCAGACAAACCTTAAGGGGTTAGACCCACAGGGTGTAAATGGATATATAAGAGAAAGAGAGATGCAACCAGAAAGGTACAGGCCTTTAAGGCTAGACTTGTAGCAAAGGGTTTTACCCAAAGGGAAGGAGTTGATTATGAAGAAACTTTTTTCCCTGTTGCTATGCTGAAGTCTATTAGGATACTCTTGTCCATAGCCGCGTTTTATGATTATGAAATCTGGAAAATGGACGTCAAGACTGCCTTTTTGAATGGTAATCTTAACGAGAGCATCTATATGTCTCAACCCGAAGGGTGCAAAACCAAAGGTCAGGAGCAAAAAGTTTGCAAGCTCAATCCATATATATATTGGTTGAAACAATCATCCAGATCTTGGAATATCAGATTTGATACTGCGATCATGTCGTATGGTTTTAACCAAAACGTTGATGAGCTTTGTTTTAACAAGAGGATCATCAACAACAAGGTAGCTTTCTTAGTACTTTATGTGGATGATATCCTACTCATTGGGAATGATGTAGGATACCTAACTGACATATAGAACTAGCTGGCGACCCAATTCCAAATGAATGATTTGGGAGAGGCGCAATATGTTCTTGGGATTCAGATCTTCAGGAATCGCAAGAACAAAACGCTAGCTCTGTCTCAAGCCTCTTATATCGACAAAATGTTGTCCCGATATTCGATGCAGAATTCCAAGAGGAGCTTGTTAGCCTTCAGGCATGGTGTTCATCTGTCTAAGGAACAGTGTCCTTAGACACCTCAAGAAGTTGAGGATATGAGACGTATTCCCTATGCCTCTAATTAGGTAGCTTAATGTATGCTATGCTATGCACGAGGCCAAACATTTTTTATGTTGTGGGAATAGTCAGTAGGTATTAATCCAATCAAGGGTTAGACCACTCGACAACAGTTAAAAATATCCTAAAGTATCATAGGAGAACGAGGGAATACATGCTTGTATATGGGACTAAGGATTTGATCCTTACTGGATACACTGATTCTGATTTTCGGACAGATAAGGATTCTCGGAAATCCACATCGGGATCAGTTTTCACCCTTAACGGGGGAGCTATAGTATGGCGAAGCATCAAGCAAGGATGTATCGCTAACTCCACGATGGAGGTTGAGTATGTCGCTGCTTGTGAAGCACCTAAAGATGATGTTTGGCTAAGGAAATTCCTTAATGATTTGGAAGTTGTTCCAAATATGGAATTTCCCATCACCTTATACTGTGAAAACAGTGGTGCAGTAGCCAATTCGAAGGAACCTCGCAGCCATAAGCGAGGCAAGCACATCGAGATGAACTATCAACTGATACGAGAAATAGTGCAACAAGGAGATGTGACAACCACGAAGGTCGCTTCGGAGCACAACATTGTTGATCCGTTTACAAAGACTCCCACGGCTAAAGTGTTCGAGGGTCATCTGGGGAGTCTAGGTCTACGAGATATGTACATAGGCTAATCTAGGACAAGTGGGAGATATGTAATGGGTATATGGATGCCCTAGTTTATTGTATTTCTATCTCTGTAACCACTGTTTTAGATTATGATTTACCCCACTAGAGTTTTAGTTCAAGTGGGAGTTTGTTGGGGTTTGTGCCCTAAAACTCGTAGTTTGTAATTATGTTATAATTAATGTAATAAAGTGTTATTATTTCAATAAAGAGTTATTGTTCATCATTTGCGATATTGCCTTTATTTAAACCATAAATGTAATAAACTAAACATCAAAGGTTGTAAAATGAATCTTTAACTGAATGTAGTGTACATATAGAGGATCTCGGTTTTAGATACAACCTAAAGGGTCTATAGTTAAGGGCTAAGGTTTTGGTACCTTACCCTGGTAAAACTATGGATGTGGCCCACTTTGTATATGATTCAAACACAGTGATCCTAACGTATTCGTGTAGATGACATGTGAGTGGGGATATCTTATTGTTGCGTAATATTATGATAATGCAATACCGCAGTGTATGGGTGAAGTTTTAGTATAGTGATTTATGAGTCCAAGTATCGTCCCCGGGAATGGGTTTCTAGATTAATTAATTACTAAGGTACTAATTTGCAATTTTAGCTAAAGAAACATAACATGGATAGTTGGTTGAAATAAATACGAACAAACAAACAAACATGTGGAAACACGAATTGATAAAGTTATGGGAAGTGATTTTACAAATTAAAAACCTAACTAACACATGCACTGAACCAATGAGATGAAATTACAAACAAGAAGTAAAATACTCAAGAAAGTCTCTCGATCTCTCAAGGGCCGCGCACATACAATAAATCCTATAGTCTCCATATAAAATATAAGCATGCACGACATTATGCAACTCCTTTATGTGTTTCCCTAAGATTTCTAAGTCATTCTCATGCCAGAATTCTACGGGTTTTGACAATTTTGCTCCAATTCAAGTTTTATCTCTCGAGTCCTCTTAAATCAACAAATTAAGAAGTCAAGAACTAATTATAAAAAATAAGAACAAAACATGCTTCAATACATTGTAATAAGGTCATAACAAGCAAATAAAATCCTAACTACAGTGTTTAGCTACTCTAAATCACATGAAAATCAAACTAAACAAGTAGAAAACGTCTTAGAACGCTATTACAAATTGAAATAAAAGGAAATTAAACTTAGGTGTCGATGTCGGTCTTTCGTCTCCGAGCTCCCATCTTCGATCTCGAACCTCCACGAATACTTTGGCTCCCAAAATCACTCTTTTCTCTCTTCTTACAAGGTGTATTTCGAAATTAGGGCAAAACTCTACCAAATTCGGCTCCCCTTGCAATGAGAACAACATGTTGTATTTATAGGCATTATCGGCACAGCGTTGCAACGCTAGGGACAGCGTTACCTTATTGTGCCATAGGCGGTTGACACTTAAGGAAATAATCGATGGCGTTGCAGCGTTGAGGCGGCGTTAACGCCGCTTACACTAACGCGCGCGCTCCTCAGCCGAAATGGCGTTGCGACGCTGCGGCGCGCGCGTTGCAACGCCCTATGCGCGCTTCTCACGTGGCTTTTATCGAGATAGCGTTGCAACGCCCTAAGGCAGCGTTGCAACGCTATCGCCTGGAGTCTTCAAAGCCTTTAAACAGCAAGCATGGCGTTGCAACGCCATCACCTCTGGACATCAAACTTGGATTGGTTCTTTTTCTTCCAATTGATGTTATCATTAGCTCCAAATAGCCTCGTTTTGATCCCGAGTGATCCAAATTGTCTCCAATAGCTCCGTTTAAGATCTTAACCTGAAATTGAATAAATTAACCACGTAAAAGTCTTGAAATTATCATAAAACTAGCAATAATTAAGCCTAAGGATAACACATTTTGTGTGCTATCAAACACCCCCAAACTTAAACTTTTGCTAGTCTGGAGCAAAAACAGAGTTAAACATTAGGTTGTTCTTAAACATACATTTGATTCAAGCCTCAAAGATTTAAGAGAAAATTTTGCAATCACAGGAAACACTTAAACATAACACTTGAACAAGTAATTTAAAACCTTTCCTAAGTGTTCCTTCGTGTGTGTGTGATTAGCCTATGTTCCCTTCATTTTTACTAAGCCCGAATCAACTTTATTAGGTTCTCCATTCAACTTCCCCCTACACTGGTCTTAATTACTAATCTTTGAGCTTCTCCACATTCAAGAAATAAACAACTTTACTCAGCACTTAATCACTCTTTTGATGCCACTTTTTCTATTTTCTTCTTCTTTTTTTTTTGTGCAAGGACACTAGCTTTCACACATCCACTGCAGGGACCCTTACCAAGAGCACTCGCTCAATGAATGGCCTAACTGATCACAGTGAAGGTAGCTCTTTTTGTCCTCACGATTTTTTATTTTTTTTTTAACAAACAACACAACAAAAACAGACGACAATCCTTTCACATAATGCACATATTATAAAGATCATGCACTTCATATTGTCATTCACCCTATCCTGCAGTTTAACTCTCAAATAAGTTCTCTGACCTATCGAGGTGACATCAAACTTCTAAACAAAATAACTTTGTTCTAATCATTTCAAAATTACAGGAACACAGGCTATGTGCATATAATTGTTGCGTAAAATTATATTGCAATACCGCAAGTGTACGGGTCAAGCTTTAGTATAGTGATTTATGAGTCCAAGTATCATCCTCGGGAATGGGTTTCTAGATTAATTAATTATTAAGGTACTAATTCTCAATTTTAGCTAAAGAAACATAACATGGATAGTTGGTTGAAGTAAATACAAACAAACGAACAAACATGTGGAGACACAAATTGATAGATTTGGGAGAAGTGATTTTACAAGTTAAAGACCTAACTAGCACATGCATTGAACCAATGAGATGAAATTATAAACAAGAAGTGAAATACTCAAGAAAATCTCTCGATTCTTAGTGAGCCTCACACATGCAATAAACTCATAGTCTCCAATATGAACCTACAACATGCATGGCATTAAGCAACTTCTTTATGTGTTTCCCTAAGATTTCTAGGTCACTCTCGTGCCAAACTTCCAAGGATTTTGACAATATTGCTCTAATTCAAGCTTTATCTCTCGAGTCCACTTAAATCAACAAATTAAAAAGTAAGAACGAATTGCAAAAAATAACGACATAACATGCTTCAATACATTACAAGAAAGTCATAACAAGTAATTGAAATCCTAACTACTATGTTTAGCTACTCTAAATCACAAGAAAAACAAACTAAACAAGTAGAAAACGTCTTAGAACACTATTACAAATTGAAAGAAAGAGAAATAAACTTAGGTGTCGATGCTTAGGTCCTTCGCCTCCGAGCTCCCGTCTTCGATCTCGAACCTCCACGAATGCTTTGGCTCCCAAAATCACTCTTTTCTCTCTTCTTACAAGGTGTATTTCGAATTTAGGGCAAAACTCTACCAAATTGTGCTCCCCTTTTCAAGAATCATAAGGTTGTATATATAGGCATCAATGGGGCAGCGTTGCAACGCTAGGGACAGCGTTGCAACGCTGTACTCTAGGCGGCTGGCAGATATGGAAATAATCGATGGCGTTGTAACGCTTGAAGGCGGCGTTACGCCGCTACCCTAACGCGCGCTCCTCCTCAGCCGAAATGGCGCGACATGCGAGCGCGTTGCAACGCCCTATGTGCGGCTTCTCACGCGTGGCTTCTTATCGAGATAGCGTTGCAACGCCCTAAGGCAGCGTTGCAACACTATCGCCTTGATTCTTCAAAGCCTTTAAACAGCAAGTATGGCGTTGCAACGCCATCACCTCGGGTCATCATGCTTGGATTGGTTCTTTTTCTTCCAATTGATGTTCTCTTTAGCTTTAAATAATCCCGTTTTGATCCCGAGTGATCAAAATTGTTTCCAATAGCTTCGTTTAAGCTCTTAACCTGAAATTGAATAAATTAACCACGTAAAAGCCCTAAAATCATCATAAAACTAGCAATAATTAAGCCTAAGGATAGCACATTTTGTGTGCTATCAAACACCCCCAAACTTAGACTTTTTATAGTCCCGAGCAAAAACAGAGTTAAACATTATATTGTTCTTAAACATACATGTGATTCAAGCCTCAAAGATTTAAGAGAATATTTTGCAATCACAGGAAACACTTAAACATAACACTTCAACAAGTAATTTAAAACTTTTCCTAAGTGTTCCTACGTGTGTGTGTGGTTAGCCTATGTTCCCTTCATTTTTACTAAGCCCGGATCAACTTTATTAGGTTCTCCATTCAACTTCCCCCTACACTGGTCTTAGTTACTAATCTTTGAGCCTCTCCACATTCAGAAATAAACAAATTTACTCAGCACTTAATCACTCTTTTGATGCCACTTTTTTTCTATTTTCTTCTTCTTTTTTTTTTGTGTGCAAGGACACTAGCTTTCACACATCCACTGCAGGGACCCTTACCTGCAGCACTCGCTCAATGAGTGGCCTAACCGATCACAAAGAAGGTAGCTCTTTTTGTCTTCACGATTTTTTTACAAACAGGACAAACCGATGCGAAAATATCGAGTGCCCTAAACTAATGCAAATTAGAATAAAACCCCGACACTTTTACGACGTGCAAGTATACACACGGGCGAGAGCGACAAGTGATAAGTTAAAAGTATCGATCCCACGAGGACTAGTTAGACCTAAATGGATGAGTGTCCTAACAAATTTTTCCTTATTTTAGTGCAATGCATGGGTGTGCAATTTCCTATAGTAGATAAACAGATGTGATAAGTAAGACAAGATAAGACTAGACTCAAGAAAATAAGTAAATTTAAATGCGGGGAGAGGAGAATGCAAACAAGAAGATAGATACAAGAGATGAGATTTGTAATGAAAAATAAGCTCAAGGTTAGGTTAGAGTTCTAATGTTCAATTGGAATAAATTTTTAGTGATGCCTTGAATTTACCTACGCATGAATTCAAATGATTCTTTCCAAAATCACTAAGTTTTAAAACCTACAATTTCCCAATTGTGATCTAAATTATGCCCATGATTTTAAGGTTCTAGGTGGGTTAATTATCCCTAATTAACTCAAGATCCTAGAATGAAAGTTTAATTTCCTAATTCACTAGCTTTTCCAAGTTCGTGAATTTTAGAGAAGTTAAAAGGGCCAATTTTAATTCTCATGCATCGTTGCAAACATTAAAATCTCATAAATCCAACTATGGCATCAACCATTAATTTATTACAATTTATACATTGAAGAGCAACCTAACCTGTGCCTAGAAGAATTTTAGTTCATGATTTTGGTCAAATTGCACATCTTTAAGTTGAACATGCTTTCACTAATCAAGAGATTTATCAATAGCAGCATGAAAATAGTCACACAATTGTCTAAACAAGAGCAAATTAACCTCTAATTAGTGTATAAACAACCCAACAAAAGCAGTGATAATTGGCCAAAATAATAGGCAAAAGCACAAAAAGAAAGGGAACAATTTACACAAAGAAGTGGCCTTGTTTTGCTACAAAGAATTGCTTTAGCAAAGACCTCTCGCCGATGGATCGCAGTAGGGCACTTTGCTTCAAAAAAACCCTTTGGATGGCCTCAAAGACAGATTAGCCAATTGCTTCAAAAAAAGGGTTCTCGGGTTCTTACTTCACAGCAGCCAGGCGATTGCTTCAGCAAACCTCGACAACTCCCAACGCCAGCAACCACACGCGATTGCTTCAGCAAACCTCGACAGCTCCCAACGCCCGCAACCTCACGCGATTGCTTCAGCAAACCTCGACGCCTCCAACGCCCGCAACCTCACGCGATTGCTTCAGCAAATCGATAGGCCAACTCTCCCAATGTCGTCCCTCGCAATTGCTACAGCAAAGTGGTAGGTTGGCTCTCCCAAATGCCCTCACTAATCTACTCCCTTGGCTTTGCTGTAGCAAAATTGAAGCCCCTCTCGGTCTGCATCCAACAATTGCCTCCTCACGATTGCTACAGCAAAGACACCATCATGATTTGTCTCTCCAACGCACACTTTGCTGTAGCAATCACTTGGTTCTCCTTCTCTTCTCGACCTCTTCCTCTTGTCGCAAAATTCTCTCCTCCTTCACACTTGTAAACCCTAGCCTCCTTATACAAGATGGTGTTGCCCTAGTTCCCCAAATTACAAAAATGCCCTTAGGGGGAGAAAGACCATCTTACCCTTCGGGTAAGAGGTCTAAAATGCCCTTAGGGACTCTTGTAATTTTTATAATCTCCTGCACACAGAAAAATCTCAAATAAATATATGAAGTCAATTATAAATCAAAATAGGCAAGGATTTAAGAAAAATCTCAAATTTTGGTCTTTAATTAACTGTTAGCTTATTTTCCTAAATTTCATAAATTAAAGCACAAAAACATCAAAATTAATTCTTTTTGCACCTAATGCTTAAATTCAAGATTTTAAAGCTAATACACATAATTTAGGTATAAAATAACATGAGGATCACTAAATTAAATGCAATTCAAGTGGATTAAACACTAAAATTCTAGTAAAATAACTCACTTATGGTGAGTTATCAACAACAAAAATAAACTTTTTCACATAATGCACATATTATACAGATCATGCACTTCATATTGTCATTTACCCTATCTTGCAGTTTAACTCTCAAATCAGTTTTCAGACCTATCGAGGTGACATCAAACTTCTAAGCCTAATAACTTTGTTCTAAGCATTTCAAAACTACAGGAACAAAGGCTATGTGCATATAATGCAGGAAAAACTCAAGAAAAAATTTTAAATTAACTCAAATTCATGTCATGCTTTAAGGTTTCCGCAGAGTCACAAAGATTTTCAATTATATCTCATCCTAGGCTATCATACTCATACTTATGTAAAAGATCAACCAACAATTCATCACATACTCAGGACAGTCACAACAAATAAACACAATCCCACCCCCAAACTTAAACTAAACATTGTCCTCAATGTTTGTAGAAATAAGCATGAGATAAGTATAAGGGTAGAAGTGACCGATACTGTCCTGGGTGATGGAGATCTTTCTGAGTTCCTTGGATAGCCAAAGCATGTGTGTCGGAGTTCCTCTGAATGGGAGCATGGATTTCAACGAAGAAGGGCATCTCCACAACCTATGAAGTAAAACAACAACTAACTAAGAATTGAAAACATCAAAAACAACTAAAGCAAGCTAAAGACAGGAAAACAAAAGTAAGTAAAACTTGGGTTGCCTCCCAAGAAACGCTTTGGTTAACGTCTTTAGCTAGACTGTACTCCCTCAAGGTGTTTCTTTCCTTGCTTGCAATGCCTGGAGTGATGTGTTCATTTGGCCAATCTGGGTCTCCATATTCTTTATTGCAGCTCCATGACTGGTCACTATACCAGATAAACTGGTGACTGCATTCTCCAGTTGGTTGGACCGACTTCTGGATTCAGCTATGAAGGAGTGCAATGTGTCTTCCAGAGATGGTTTCCTCTCTGATGTAGAAGCATGCCCTGTAGGAGGATTCAACACATTCTTGTTGTTAGCATAAGAGAAATTCTCATGATACCTCAAACTGGATTGTAATGTGTTGGTAGGTTATTCTCGAGTCCGATTTCCTCCATAGTGGTTGCTTCTATTGTTCGTAGTAGTGCAATTGCTCCATATTGGATTCTCCATTGGTGGGAGCATTGAGAGGACATCCCTGTCTGTGGTGATCCTGCAAAATTATTCAAGGCATGAGTGAGAGACGCCATATGAGATCTAAGAGAGGTTACCTCGTCCAGTTGATATAATCAAGCTACTGGCTTAGATCTGTCATTTTCTCTAGGCCACTGGTAGTGGCAGTTGACACTTCCTCCAGGAGGGCACGTGCTTCCGCACGATTTTACGCCATGAAAGTCCCTCCAGCAGATGGGCATCCGAATGGTCCTGGTCTTACCTTTCACCCATTATAAAACAGTTGTACACGAGCGATGCGAGAGCCATGTCGTGGCACCTCCTAAGCATGTCCTTGTACCTTTCCCAGGCTTCAAATAACTGCTCCCTCTTGCTGCCTTAATGTTCCTATCTCAGTCCTCAACTTTGCAGCTTTAACAGGTGGAAAGAATTTGGTCATGAAGGCTTGGGCCAACTCCTCCCAGGAAGTGATACTCCACGAGGAAGGGACCTAGCCATTCTTTGGCTCTACCACCAAGGAAAAAGGAAAGAGACGTGGCGAATACTATCAAAGAGAGATACCATTCATTTTAAATGTACCACCGATTTCCAAAAAAATTTTAAGATGAGAGTTAGGATCTTCTGTGGCTAGGCCTCTGAAAGCACCTTCCCTAACCATTTGTATCAGCCCTTTTTTCAATTCAAAGTTATTAGCATTGATAGGGGCATGGACTATTCCAGCCTGCTCAGAATTAAACACAGGTTGGAAATACACCCTTATAGGTTTAGGGTTGTTGATGAGCTCCTGATCAGCCATCTCTTGAGGTTCTGCTTTCCTTCCCTTAGAGTCTCCTCACAGTCCTTTCAATCTCGTGGATCAAAAGGGTGCAAGTCTGCAGCTTCTCCCCTTGGGCATACACCTGGAGGAACAAAAAGAAAGAAATTAGATAAGAAAGAAAAGCACAAACAACTAGAAAATAAAATAGGAAATAAAGACATAAAGCATAAAACTTGGGTTGCCTCCCAAGAAGCGCTTTCTTTAACGTCTTTAGCTAGACGGTGACTTATCAGGGCACATAAAATTGCTCATACTTCTTCTCTGGCCCTTCTTGCTCGAATCAATGTAGCCCTCTAAGTCTAAAAGGCTATCTTGCTTTTCATGGGCGCCAGAGACATAATTATTTTTGGTATTTTTGTTTAATAAAATGAAAGAACTGAAATCAAAACAAGACTCGTGAGTGAAAGACCAATGGTTATCAGAAATCAAGGAAATTTCTGGGGATAAAGGGAAAGAAGACTTCTCAGCCTCTAACTCTATCACCTGGATTTCTCCTATGGAACTAAGTGTATCACAAGTGTCCTCCTCACTAACCTGATCATGGTGTGTCTCAGTCTCCCCCAAACTATCCTCACTAAAATCTAAACAAATCCTCCTAGGTGGCATCTCCTGAGTAGTAAGGAATATAAATTGTTCCTGTACGGTCTTAAGGAAAACTACTAATTGATTAAGATACAGGGATCTATCCTGCACTATTTCCCAAAGTCTTACCACCTCAGCTTCTAACCTATCCAACCTTTCAAATTCATCATGAACCAAATTTTTAATTTTTAATTCTAAGGTATATTCCATCAATTGGTCCACAAGAGAAGATTTTTCAAGGGGTTGGTTAAGGAATGAAAAACTATGGTTCCAAGTGCCTAAATAACTACCCTCATGTGAATTTTCATATATGTCAGGTACAGAATGGTAAAAATTCGACACATGGTATTCAGAAAAATCATGATGCACAAAACTAAGGTCCTGAGAGGAGTAATAGAATGATGGAGAAAAGTCATGCAAAGTTATGCTTGAAAAATTACTAATTCAGACAAGACTTCTACACAATAGCAACACAACCAAAAAACAGGGGACAAAGACTAAAAAACACACAAAACTAAAATAACACAAATAAAGAAACAAACAATCACACAAAACAATTAAGGAAAGACAAACAAACAAGCTTTAGTCTAAAATTTCAAATTTTCTCCTAATATTAATTAATCTAAATAATCGCCATTCCCCGGCAACGGTGCCAAAAACTTGTTGCGTAAAATTATATTGCAATACCGCAAGTGTACGGGTCAAGTTTTAGTATAGTGATTTATGAGTCCAAGTATCGTCCTCGGGAATGGGTTTCTAGATTAATTAATTATTAAGGTACTAATTCTCAATTTTAGCTAAAGAAACATAACATGGATAGTTGGTTGAAGTAAATACAAACAAACGAACAAACATGTGGAGATACAGATTGATAGATTTGGGAGAAGTGATTTTACAAGTTAAAGACCTAACTAGCACATGCATTGAACCAATGAGATGAAATTATAAACAAGAAGTGAAATACTCAAGAAAATCTCTCGATTCTTAGTGAGCCTCACACATGCAATAAACTCATAGTCTCCATATGAACCTACAACATGCATGGCATTAAGCAACTTCTTTATGTGTTTCCTAAGATTTCTAGGTCACTCTCGTGCCAGACTTCCAAGGGTTTTGACAATTTTGCTCTAATTCAAGCTTTATCTCTCGAATCAACTTAAATCAACATATTAAAAAGTAAAGAACGAATTGCCAAAAATAACGACATAACATGCTTCAATAAATCACAAGAAAGTCATGACAAGTAATTCAAATCCTAACTACTATGTTAAGCTACTCTAAATCACAAGAAAAACAAACTAAACAAGTAGAAAACGTCTTAGAACGCTATTACAAATTGAAAGAAAGAGAAATAAACTTAGGTGTGGATGCCGGTCCTTCGTCTCCGAGCTCCCGTCTTCGATCTCGAACCTCCACGAATACTTTGGCTCCCAAAATCACTCTTTTCTCTCTTCTTACAAAAGGTATTTTTCAATTAGGGCAAAACTCTACCAAACTGTGCTCCCTTTTCAAGAATCATAAGGTTGTATTTATAGGCATCAATGGGGCGTTTGCAACGCTAGGGCAATGCTACAACAACTTGCACTCTCTAAGCGGTGGCGATATGGAAAAATGGCGTTGCGACGCTGCAAGGCAACGTTGCAACGCCCTATGTGCGGCTTCTCACGCGTGGCTTCTTATCGAGATAGCGTTGCAACGCCCTAAGGCAGCGTTGCAACGCTATCGCCTGGAGTCTTCAAAGCCTTTAAACAGCAAGTATGGCGTTGCAACGCCATCACCTCGGGTCATCATGCTTGGATTGGTTCTTTTTCTTCCAATTGATGTTCTCTTTAGCTCCAAATAGTCCTGTTTTGATCCCGAGTGATCCAAACTGTCTCCAATAGCTCCGTTTAAGCTCTTAACCTGAAATTGAATAAATTAACCACGTAAAAGCCCTAAAATCATCATAAAACTAGCAATAATTAAGCCTAAGGATAGCACATTTTGTGTGCTATCAATAATGCAGGAAAAACTCAAGAAAATTTTTAATTAACTCAAATTCATGTCATGCTTTAAGGTTTCAGCAGAATAACAAAGATTTTCAATTATATCTCATCCTAGGCTATCATACTCATACTTATGTAAAAGATCAACCAACAATTCAGCACATACTCAGGACAGTCACAACAAATAAACACAAATAAACACATCCCACCAACAAACTTAAACTAAACATTGTCCCCAATGTTTGCAGAATTAAGCATAACTTAAGTATAAGTGTAAGAGTGAACAATACTGTCCTGGGTAATGGAGATCTTTCTGATTTCCTTGGATAGCCAAAACATGTGTGTTGGAGTTCCTCAGAATGGGAGCATGGATTTTAACGAAGAAGGGCATCTCCACAACCTACGAAGTAAAATAACAACTAACTAAGAATTGCAAAACAGCAAACTAAAGCAAGCTAAAGACAGGAAAACAAAAGTAAGTAAAGCTTGGGTTGCCTCCCAAGAAGCATTTTGTTTAACGTCTTTAGCTAAACTGTACTCCCTCAAGGTGTTTCTTTCCTTGCTTGCAGTGCCTGGAGTGATGTGTTCATTTGGCCAATCTTGGTCTCTATGTTCTTTATTGCAGCTCCATGACTGGTCACTATACCAGATAAACTGGTGACTGCATTCTCCAGCTGTTTGGACCGACTTCTGGATTCAGCTATGAAGGAGTGCAATGTATCTTCCATAGATGGTTTCCTCTCTTATGTAGAAGCATGCCCTATAGGAGGATTCAACACATTCTTGTTGTTAGCATAAGAGAAATTTTCATGATACGTCAAACCTGGATTGTAATGTGTTGGTAGGTTATTCTGAGTCTAATTTCCTCCATAGTGGTTGCTTCTATTGTTCAGGTAGTGCAATTGCTCCATATTGGATTCTTCATTGGACTGGGAGCATTGAGAGGACATCCCTGTCTGCGGTGATCGTGCAAAATTATTCAAGGCATGAGTGAGAGATGTCATATGAGATCTAAGAGAGGTTACCTCGTCCAGTTAATATAATCCAACTACTGGCTTAGATCTGACATTTTTTGTAGGCCACTGGTAGCTGACAGTTGACACTTCCTCTAGGAGGGCACGTGCTTACGCACGATCTTACGCCATGAAAGCCCTCCAGCGAAGTGGCATCCAGGATGGTCCTGGTCTTAGCTTCCAGTCCATTATAGAACAATTGTACCTGGAGCCATTCTGGGTAGCCATGTTGTGGACACCTCCTGATCATGTCCTTGTACCTTTCCCAGCCCTTGAATAGTTGTTCTCCCTCCTGCTGCGTGAATGTTTGAATCTCAGTCCTTAACTTTGAAGCCTTTACAGGTGGAAAGAATTTTGTCATGAAGGCTTGGGTCAACTCTTCCCAAGAAGTGATACTCCCTGAGGGAAGGGACCCTAGTCATTCTTTGGCTCTACCCTGCAAAGAGAAAGGAAAAAGACGTAAGCGAATACTATCAGCAGAGATACCATTCATTTTAAATGTACCACAGATTTCTAAGAAATTTTGAAGATGAGCGTTACGATCTTCTGTGGCTAAGCCTCTGAAAGCACCTTCCCTAACCATTTGTATCAGCCCTTTTTTCAATTCAAAGTTATTAGCATTGATAGGGGCATGGACTATTCCAGCCTGCTCAGAATTAAACACAGGTTGGAAATACTCCCTTATAGGTTTAGGGTTGTTGATGAGCTCCTGATCAGCCATCTCTTGAGGTTCTGCTCTTCCTTCCCTTAGGAGTCTCCTACAGGTCCTTTCAATCTCAGGATCAAAAGGGTGCAAGTCTGCAGTTCTCCCCTTGGGCATACACTTGGAGGAACGAAAAGAAAGAAATTAGATAAAAAAGAAAAACATAAGCAACTAGCAAATAAAACAGAAAATAAAGACATAAAACATAAAACTTGGGTTGCCTCCCAAGAAACGCTTTCTTTTACGTCTTTAGCTAGACGGTGACTTATAAGGGCACATAAAATTGCTCGTATTTTTTCGGGCCCTTCTTGCTCGAATTGATGTAGCCTTCTAAGTCTAAAAGGCTGTCCTGCTTTTCTTGAGCCCGAGATAGAAAATTGTTTTCGGGATTTTTATTTATCAAAAGAAAAGAACTGAAATCAAAGCAAGACTCGTGAGTATAAGACAAATTGTTATAAAAAATAAAGGAAATTTTTGGGGATAAAGGGAAAGAAGACTTCTTAGCCTCTAACTTTATCACCTGGATCTCTCCTGTGGAACTACGCGTATCACCAGTGTCCTCCTCACTAACCTGATCATGGTGTGCCTCAGTCTCCCCCAAACTATTCTCACTAACATCTAAACAAATCCTCCTAGGTGGCACCTCTTGAGTGGTAAGGATAAGAAATTGTTCCTGTAAGGCCTTAAGGGAAACTACTAACTGGTTAAGGTACTGAGCTCTATCTTGTACTATTTCCCAAAGTACCACCTCAGTTTCTAACCTATCCAACCTCTCTAATTCACTATGAACCAAATTTTAAAATTTCAACTCTAAGGTATATTCTGCCAATTGGTCGATAAGAGAAGGTTTTTCTAGTGGTTGGTTAAGGTACGAAAAACTATGGTTCCAAGTACCTAAATAACTACCCTCATGTGAATTTTCATATATGTCAGGTATAGAATGGTAAAAATTAGACACATGGTATTCAGAAAAATCATGATACACAAAACTAGGGTCCTGAGAGGAGTAATAGAATGATGGAGAAAAATCATGCAAAGTCATGCTTGAAAAAATGTTAATTCAGAATAAGACTTCTACACAATAGCAACACAACCAAAAACAGGGGACACAAACTCAAAAGCACATAAAACTAAAATAAACAAATAAGGAAACAAACAAACACACAAAAACAAATAAGGAAAGACAAACAAACAACTTTAGTCTGCAACGCTATCGCCTGGAGTCTTCAAAGCCTTTAAACAGCAAGCATGGCGTTGCAACGCTCTGCATGGCGTTGCAACGCCATCACCTCGGGTCATCAAACTTGGATTGGTTCTTTTTCATTCAATTGATATTATCTTTAGCTCCAAATAGCCTCGTTTTGATCCCGAGTGATCCAAATTGTCTCCAATAGCTCCATTTAAGCTCTTAACCTGAAATTGAATAAATTAACCACGTAAAAGTCCTGAAATTATCATAAAACTAGCAATAATTAAGCCTAAGAATAGCACATTTTGTGTGCTATCACCTATGTAATGAAATTACATAAGACCGGACCACGAAATAGTAACCTCTAGCTGTAACCCCGTTGACTAGTTAGGTTTCTATTTCACTAGGATGACCTAGGCAACTTGATCTCAATCCTGAGCCGGTTATGAACTCTTATTCGCAAGGGATTGTCCTTTAACTATTATGGATGAGAGTGGCCAGATTCGTCAACTCAATATGCCTACCTTCTTGGGGACAAGACCGAATGAGCGGCTGGAAACTTAACTTAGCAAGATGGAATTCATTCTTTCCCGCCTACTAGGGTAAGTTGAGGAATGTTCCCTTAAGTGGTGTCTCTGAGACTTGAACGAAGGGCCCGACCCTCTCATTGGCCCAAGAGGGACTCTGTTTGTTGGTAGGACCACAAATAAATTATTCATTAGAGGAGCACTAGTACATAAGGTACAAGATGTGACTCTGGGTAAAACGGTAATTTGACCCAGCTGGTGTTACGAACATTCGTGAAGAATTGACTTGCTGTTATTGGTCAATATCCGTGGACACAGAAATATACCTGCAGTGAGAAGAGTGCAACTGCGGAACTTTAGTTGAGTGTTCCCGCAGTTAACGAATGTTGATTGGGAGGTTAATGAGATTAACCGAGCAATCTCGTATCGTTGGAGCTTCTCATCTGTAGGTCCATTAGGTCCACCTTTTTCCTCGTAAAGGGTTCTTAGATCATTTGAATTTGAAATGTTCAAATTCATAAGGGAATAAACTTAATGTATATAGATACGATATAATATATAGTTTTGGAACTATATATTATAAATTTAATGTGAATATGATTCATATTAAATTATTTGAGAGAATTGAATATTTGAAAGAGTTCAAATATTAAATTCAAACGTCAATGTGATTCATATTTGAAAACTATAGGTTAAAATTTAATGTGCATTAGATGTACATTAAAACTATAGGTTAGAGGGAAAAATATGATTGAATATGATTCAATCTTAATTAAATATAAAATATTTAAATTTGATTAATTAAATCTGATTCAATTAATAAATATAATAATTAATTAGATTAATTATTATTATTACTTAATTTTAATTAATGGTTACGTGTCAGGAGGACACATTCCCTACTTCCCTCCAACTCCCTATCGATAG
Source organism: Trichosanthes cucumerina (assembly GCA_036507285.1). Taxonomy (NCBI): domain Eukaryota; kingdom Viridiplantae; phylum Streptophyta; class Magnoliopsida; order Cucurbitales; family Cucurbitaceae; genus Trichosanthes; species Trichosanthes cucumerina. The sequence continues at coordinate 58,940,721 of CM071838.1, forward strand.
GGAGTGGGGGAAGTTTTCCCTCAATATGGGCCTCTTCTCTTCAAGGAGAAGGGTTGGAAGATCGATGAAGCTGTAATGTGCAATTGTTAATTGCCTAAATAGAAACTCTCTCTAAAATTCCCTACTTTCTCCAATTGTTGGATCCTTCCCACCAATGATGATTTAAGTAGAAACTCAAAGTCAAAAGAGGTGATCACTACTGGTAGTGTCTTGGTTGGAGGAGAACAGAGGATATTCTCTGTGTTGTTGAATTACTGGAGAACCGCCTTAATGAGCAAGGAGTTTCTATTGAGGAAAACTACAAAGGTAAACCCCTTTTTCTTCTTTTTAGTTTAATAGTTAAACTTAGCATGTTTGCATGATTAATCTCCATATCTAATTAGATTAGAGATGCATGTTTATTTTGTTTTTATCAATGTACTTGTTTCTGTTTTTGAACCAAAACAAGCTTGCAAATTACGATTCCAAACTCGTTTCCGCTGCTCAAGGGGATTAGATCTCCATCAATTGGTATCAGAGCAATGCTAGATTTGTTTTCATTGAAATAAAATTGCATTGATTTGGTGGGAATTGCATTTGGTTTGCTCTAAAACTGTTTTGGAGTATTTGGCCATAGTTTACTCTTTTGATTTGATCAAATTATATATAAAGGCCCCTGTGTTTTTGGACATAAAGTGCATTATCGAGTCTGTATTTGAGTTAAGAGTCGTTCGGGACCAGTTTCGTGCATTTCGGTTGAGAATCGAAAAAGAAATTGAAGATTAAAGTTGTTGTGTTCGAAGGAGAAAGTTGTTGCCGAAGCAGCAGCGTTGCAACGCTGAGGAACGGCGTCGCAACGCCAACATTCCCTATCGACGCGAGAGCTCCAGGGGTCAGCGCCGTTGCAACGCTGCCCCTTAGCATTTCAACGCTACCCCGATAGCAGGCTCGCACGCGGACAAAGCCGGCGTTGCAACGCCCACATCACCGTTGCAACGCCGTGATGGCATTTCACCAGCAGTAGATCGGTTCAGTTTTGGGTTGGTTTTCGGTCTAGTTCGAGCGGTTCAAGCCCGGTTCAAGGAGTTTTGGACCTGTTCATGTAATAAAATTAGAGTAATTTTATTTTTTGCACTTTAGGGGCCAAACTATTCTTGTTTTACAGTTGTATTTCTTTATGAATGTCATTTAGATTTCTTCCGACCTTAGGATAAGCTTGTTCATGCATTTTAGTTGTATAATTGTTATATGAATATGGTTTAGATGCATGATTAATTTAATGTTCATGAGTAATTAATTATAATTGTTATAATTAGATTATATGGAAAATAAGTTGCATGGAGCATGAAATTACTTAGTTTAAAATAAATGTTATTTTATTTAAGTAATTTAATTATTCAATTAGTTGATTTTTTTTTATAATTCCAATTTGAAAATTTATTGTTGGTTTTATAACATAGTTCTTTGTCATAGGTTAATTATTAAATTTATAAAAGTTATAAATTAAGGGGTTTAGAAACCATAACCTATAACAAAGAATTGCATGCAAACATAGGAACTTGGGTTAAAATTAAATTAATTTTAAATGGTTTAATTAATTTAGACCTAAGTTTAATTTCTAGTAGGATTAGAAATTAGTTTTACATAGTATTTTAAATAGTTTAAAATATAGTAGGACATTAGAACTTTGGTTATAAGGGAACTCTACTGGTGAAGTTCTGTCTAAGGTTGGGGGTACTTTAGCTAACGATTAACGAAACACCTGCTACCTAGGAACTGATCCACAACTTGAGTTGAATTAACCTTAGTTCTATTTTATATCTAGGTAATTAAAATGTTTATTTACCTAGACATAAGGTTAAAAGACCTAGTTATAATGGTTATAATAGGCATAGACTTAAAAAGATTCTTTTATCCAGAATCCGACTAAGTTAAACCTATACCCTAACTTTAGGAACTTCAGTGGGAGAAAACTAGATGTTCGCATGAAGTTTACTCTCACGTCCTCAAGAGTTCACCCGTGAGTTTCATGCTCGGTACCGCAGCCTCAATAGGGTGTCCACCTGCGGTATGTTTTTGCATGGTTCAATACCAAGGTGAATGAGGGAAGTATCCATAGTTAATGGGAGCAGGACACGTGTCAACGTATCCTACGGTCTCCTCCATTAGGTCGCACCGTGAGATTTCTATAGTCCGCATGCTAGGTTGTCCTGGAATAGCCAAACCCTACGGAGGGCCTGACTATAGGGATCAGAACACCGCGAATTCAAGAAATGGATAGGGTCTCTAGGTAATTTGCCAACAGTTGTCTTTCTTAATCGTAGCCTGTTGGCTCGGACCTATTGGATCTGAAAATGGTAGGGTCAACTTTACGGGATGAGTTAAGCTAGTTAACAAGTCCTTGACCAAACAAATGGAAGCTAATGACCATTGGGACATGAGATGTTCTTGTAGTGAGAATTGGCTGAGAAAGTATCAATTCAGGGGAGGAATGACTGACCGCCCGATGGAGGCTTTTGTTCTAAACCCTTGAAGTATCGTTGTAAAATTAAAGGTTTAATTTAAACATTGCATTTAGTTTAAACATTAGGCTTCTTTAATAATTTTTCTAAATTTTATTGATTTTATAATGGGTTAAAAGGCATAACTAATTAGAACTATTTTGGATTTTCAACATGTCGTCCTCAATAATAGCGTTATTAAAAAGAGATCGTTTAACTGGTGAGAATTTTACTACGTGGAAGTCCAACTTGAATACGATTCTCGTTGTTGACGACCTTCCGTCTGTACTGATTGAGGAATGTCCTCAAGTCCCTGCTCGAAACGCTCCTTAATCTATTAAGGAGGCGTACGACCGCTGGATCAAGGCCAATGATAAGGCAAAGGTCTACATTTTGGCTAGTTTTTCTGAAGTTCTAGCCAAAAAGCATGAGGGCATGGTCTCAACTCGTGAGATCATGAGTTCGTTGCAGGATATGTTTGGACAACCGTCTGGACAGCTTCGACACGAATCCCTCAAATACGTTTATAACTCTCGTATGAAGGAGGGATCATCGGTGAGAGAACACGTTCTCGATCTGATGGTCCATTTCAACGTTGCTGAAATGAACGGGGTGGTCATTGACGAACAAAGTCAGGTCTCGTTCATCCTAGAATCTCTTCTGAAGAGTTTCCTGCAATTCCATAGCAATGCGGTGATGAACAAGATAGAGTATAACATGATTACTCTCCTAAATGAACTACACACTTTCCAGTCTCTTATGAAGAATAAGGGACAGGCTGATGGAGAGGCAAATCTGTTTGCCTATTCCAGAAGGTTCTAGAAGGGTTCCTCCATTGGGACTAAGTCGTGTAGTTCATCTTCTGGGCTTAAGAAGACCCAAAAGAAGAATATAGGAGGGAAAGGGAAGGCACCTGTTGCTGATAAAGGTAAGGAAAAAGCCAAGGTTGTAGACAAAGGAAAGTGTTTCCAATGCAACGTGCATGGACACTGGAAGCGAAACTGCCCAAAATACCTTGCTGAGCTCAAAGAGAAGAAAGATAAATTAGATTTACTTGTTCTTGTAACTTGTTTAGTGGAAAATGATGATTTTACCTAGATACTTGATTCAGGAGCCACTAATTACATTTGCTCTTCGTTTCAGGAAACTAGTTCCTTCAAGGAGCTCGAAGAGGGTGAGATGACGCTCAGGATCAGAACGGGCGACGTCGTCTCAGCTCGTGCAGTGGGAGATGCCAAGCTGTTTTTCGGAGATAGATTTATTTTATTAAAAAATCTGTATATAGTTCCTAAGATTAAGATGAACTTAATTTCTATCTCTTGTTTAATAGAACTTGGATATTTTATTTTCTTTTTATTAAATCAAGTGTTCATTTTAAAAGAGTGTGTGAATATTTTTTCAGCTAAATTGAAAAACGGATTGTATGTACTTAAACCGAATAACACTAAAGCAATTTTAAATCATGAGATGTTAAAAACTTCAAATACTCAAAGTAAAAGGTAAAGAATTTCTCAAAATAATACCTATCTATGGCATCTTAGACTTGGTCATATAAATCTCAACCGGATTGAGAGATTATCAAAAAATGGACTTCTAAACAAGTTAGAAGATGATTCTTTACCTCCTTGCGAATCATGCTTGGAAGTTAAAATGACTAAGCGACCTTATACTAGAAAAGGTCATACAACCATAGAGCCCTTAGAACATATACATTCGGATCTTTGTGGTCCGGTGAATGTTAAAGCTCGAGGAGGGTACAAATATTTTATCTCTTTCATAGATGATTATTTGAGGTATGGTTATCTATACCTAATATATCAAAAGTTTGAGGCTCTTGAAAAGTTCAAAGAGTATAAGGCTGAAGTAGAAAATGCATTAGGGAAAACCATTAAAACACTTTGATCTGATTGAGGTGGAGAGTATTTGGATTTTAAATTCAAGGACTATATGATCGAACATGGAATTAAATCTCAACTCTCATCACCTAATGTTCCACAACAAAATGGTGTGTCATAAAGGGGAAATAGAATCTTGTTGGACATGGTTCGTTCTATGATGAGCTATGCTCAATTGCCTTCCTCGTTATGGGGATACGCAAGAGAGACTGCAGTTCAAATCTTGAACACTAGTCCATGAAAGAGTGTTTCAGAAACACCATTTGAATTGTGGAAGGGGCATAAACCTAGTTTACAACACTTCAGGATTTGGGGTTGTCCGACACACGTGCTAGGGACAAACCCAAAGAAATTGGAACCTCGTTCAAGATTATGCAAATTTGTTGGTTATCCCAAAGAAACGAGAGGTGGTCTTTTCTACGACCCACAAGAAAATCAGGTGATTGTATCGACAAACGCAACTTTCTTGGAGGAAGATCACATGAGGAACCACAAACCGCGTAGTAAATTAGTGCTAAATGAAGCTACATATGAACCAACAAAAGTTGTTGATCAAGCTAGACATTCATCAAGAGTTGATGGAGGAGCCAGCACCTCAAGTCAGTCTCATCATTCTCAATCGTTGGGAATGCCTTGAAGCAGATGGGAGGGTTGTTTCCCAACCTGACCGCTACTTGGGTTTAGCAGAAACTCAAGTCGTTATACCTGATGACGGCGTAGAAGATCCATTGTCTTATAAATGTAACAATGAATGACGTGAGACAAGGACCAATGGATCAAAGCCATGGACCTTGAAATGGAGTCAATGGACTTTAATTCAAGATGGGGAACTTGTAGACCAACTTTGAAGGGTTAGACCCACGGGTGTAAATGGATCTATAAGAGAAAGAGAGATGCACGTAGGAAGGTGCAGGACCTTTAAGGCTAGAATTGTAGCAAAGGGTTTTACCCAAAGGGAAGGAGTTGATTATGAAGAAACTTTTTCCCCTGTTGCTATGCTAAAGTCTATAAGGATACTCTTGTCCATAGCCGCGTTTTATGATTATGAAATTTAGCAAATGGACGTCAAGACTGCCTTTTTGAATGGTAATCTTAACGAGAGCATCTATATGTCTCAACCCGAAGGGTTCATAACCAAAGGTCAGGAGCAAAAAGTTTGCAAGCTCAATCCATTTATTTATTGGTTGAAACAAGCATCCAGATCTTGCAATATTAGATTTAATACTGCAATCAAGACGTATGGTTTTGACCAAAACGTTGATGAGCCTTGTTTTTACAAGAGGATCATCAACGACAAAATAGCTTTCTTAGTACTTTATGTGGATGATATCCTACTCATTGGGAATGATGTAGCCTAACTAACTTAAAGAACTAGCTGGCGATCCAATTCCAAATGAAAGATTTGGGAGAGGAACAATATGTTCTTGGGATTCAGATCTTCAAGAATCGCAAGAACAAAATGCTAGCTCTGTCTCAAGCTTGTTACCCTTAAGGCATGGAGTTCATCTGTCTAGGGAAAAATGTCCTATGACTCCTCAAGAAGTTGAGGATATGAGACGTATTCCCTATGCCTCTGTAGTAGGTAACTTAATGTATGTTATGTTGTGCACGAGGCCAGACATTTGTTATGCAGTGTGAATAGTCAGTAAGTACCAATCCAATCAAGGGTTAGACCACTAGACAACAGTTAAAAATATCCTCAAGTATCTTAAGAGAACGAGGGAATATATGCTTGTGTTTGGGACTAAGGATTTGATCCTTACTAGATACACTGATTCTGATTTTCAGATCGATAAGGATTCTCAAAAATCCACATCGGGATCAGTTTTCACCCTTAACGGGGGAGCTATACTATGGTATAACATCAAGCAAGGATGCATCGCTGACTCCACGATGGAGGATGAGTATGTCGCTGCTTGTGAAGTAGCTAAAGAGGTTGTTTGGCTAAGGAAATTCCTTAATGATTTGGAAGTCGTTCCAAATATGGAAATTTCCATCACCTTATATTAGGACAACCGCGGTGCGGTAGCCAATTCGAAGGAACCTCGCAGCCATAAGCGAGGCAAGCACATCGAGAGGAAGTATCACTTGATACGAGAAATAGTGCAATCAGGAGATGTGATAGTCACGAAGATCACTCCGGAGCAGAATATTATTGATCTGTTTACAAAGACTCTCACGGCTAAATTGTTCGAAAGTCATCTGGAGAGTCTAGGTCTACGAGATATGTACATAGGCTAATCTAGGGCAAGTGGGAGATATGTAATGGGTATATGGATGCCCTAGTTTATTGTATTTCTATCTCTGTAACCACTGTTTTAGATTATGATGTACCCTACTAGAGTTTTAGTTCAAGTGGGAGTTTGTTGGGATTTGTGCCCTAAAACTCGTAGTTTGTAATTATGTTAAAATTAATGTAATAAAGTGTTATTATTTCAATAAAGAGTTATTGTTCATCATTTGCGATATTGCCTTTATTTAAACCCTAAATCTAATAAACTAAACATCCAAGGTTGTAAAATGTTTCTTTAACTGAATGTAGTGTACATATAAAGGATCTCGGTTCGAGACACAGCCTAAAGGGTCTATAGTTAGGGGATAAGGTTTGGGTACCTTACCTTGGTAAAACTATGGATGTGGCCTACTTTGTATATGATTCAAACACAATGATCATAACGTGTTCATGTAGATGACATGTGAGTGGGGATATCCTATGTAATGAGATTACATAAGACCGGACCACGAAATAAAAACTTCTAGCTGTAACTCCGTTGACTAGTTAGGTTTCTATTTCAATAGGATGACCTAGGCAACTTGATCTCAATCCTGGTCAGGTTACGAACTCCTGTTAGCAAGGGATTGTCCTTTGACTAGTATGGGTGAGAGTGGCCAGATTCGTCGACTTAATATGCCTACCTTCTTGGGGACAAGACCGAGTGAGAGATTAGAAACTTAACTTAGCAAAATGGAATTCACTCCTTCACGCCTACTAGGGTAAGTAGAGGAATGTTCCCTTATGTGGTGTCTCCGGGACCCGAACAAAGGGCCTGACCCTCTTATTGACCCGAGAGGTACTCTATTTGTTGGTAGGACCATAAACAAATTGTTCATTAGAGGAGCACTGGAACTTAATGTACAAGATGTGACCCATGGGTAAAACGGTAATTTGACCCAGCTGGTGTTATGAACATTCGTGAAGGATTGACTTGTTGTTATTGGTCAATATCCATGGACACAAAAATATATCTGCAGTGAGAAGAGTGTAGTTGCGGGACTTTAGTGGAGTGTTCCCGCAGTTAACGAATGTTGATTGGGAGGTTAACGAGATTAACCGAGCAATCTCGTATCGTTGGAGCTTCTGATATGTAGGTCCATTAGGTCCACCTTCTTGCTCGTAAAGGGTCTTAGATCATTTGAATTTGAAATGTTCAAATTTATAAGGGAATAAACTTAATGTATATAGATACGATATAATATATAGTTTTGGAACTATATATTATAAATTTAATGTGAATATAATTCATATTAAATTATATGAGATAATTGAATTTTTGAAAGAGTTCAAATATTAAATTCAAACGTGAATGTGATTCATATTTGAAAATGATAGGTTAAAATTTAATGTGCATTAGAAGAACATTAAAACTATAGGTTAGAGGTAAAAATATGATTGAATATGATTCAATCTTAATAAAATATAAGATATTTAAATTTGATTAATTAAATATGATTCAATTAATTAGATTAATTATTATTATTACTGAATTTTAATTAATGGTTACGTGTCAGGAGGACACGTTCTCCACCTTCCTCCAACTCCCTATCGATAGGGAGTGGCATAAGTTGTCCCTCAATATAGGCCTCTTTTCTTCTGGGAGAAGGGTTGTAAGATCGATGAAGCTATTGTGTGCAATTGTGAATTGCCAAAATAGAAACTCTATCTAAAATTCCCTACTTTCTCCAATTGTTGGATCCTTCCCACCAAGGAAGATCTAAGTAGAAACTCAAAGTCATAGGAGGTGATCACTACTGGTAGTGTCTTGCTTGGAGGAGAACAGAGGATATTCTCTGTGTTGCTGAACTACTGGAGAACCGCCTTAAGGAGCAAGGATTTGTTGTTGAGGACAACTACAAAGGTAAACCGTTTTTTCTTCTTTTTAGTTTAATAGTTAAACTTAGCATGTTTGCATGATTAATCTCCATATCTAATTAGATTAGAGATGCATGTTTATTCTGTTTTTATCAATGTACTGGTTTTTATTTTTCAACCAAAACAAGCTTGCAAATTATGATTCCAAACTCGTTTCCGCTGCTCAAGGGGATTAGATCTCCGTCATTTGGGTTCGTCACCAGCACGTGTGTCGGACAATCCCAAATCTTAAAGTGTTGTAAACTAGGTTTACGCCCCTTCCATAACTGTTGCGTAAAATTATATTGCAATACCGCAGTGTACGGGTCAAGTTTTAGTATAGTGATTTATGAGTCCAAGTATCGTCCTCGGGAATGGGTTTCTAGATTAATTAATTACTAAGGTACTAATTCTCAATTTTAGCTAAAGAAACATAACATGGATAGTTGGTTGAAGTAAATACGAACAAACAAACAAACATGTGGAGACACGAATTGATAGAGTTATGGGAAGTGATTTTACAAATTAAAGACCTAACTAACACATGCATTGAACCAATGAGATGAAATTATAAACAAGAAGTAAAATACTTAAGAAAATCTCTCGATTCTTAGTGAGCCTCACACATGCAATAAACTTCATAGTCTCCATATGAACCTACGACATGCATGGCATTAAGCAACTTCTTTACGTGTTTCCCTAAGATTTCTAAGTCATTCTCATGCCAGAATTCTATGGATTTTGACAATTTTGCTCTAATTCAAGCTTTATCTCTCGAGTCCACTCAAATCAACAAATTAAGAAGTCAAGAACTAATTATCAAAAATAAGAACAAAACATGCTTCAATACATTGTAATAGAGTCATAACAAGCAAATAAAATCCTAACTACAATGTTTAGCTACTCTAAATCACATGAAAATCAAACTAAACAAGTAGAAAACGTCTTAGAACGCTATTACAAATTGAAAGAAAAGGAAATTAAACTTAGGTGTCGATGTCGGTCCTTCGTCTCCAAGCTCCCGTCTTCGATCTCGAACCTCCACGAATGCTTTGGCTCCCAAAATCACTCTTTCACTATTCTTAAAAAGTGTATTTCGAAATTAGGGAAAAACTCTACCAAATTCGACTCCCCTTGTAATGATATCATAAGGATATATTGATAGAAGGAATAGGTGCAGCGTTGCAACGCTAAGGACAGCGTTGCAACGCAGTACCCTAGACGACTGACAGATATGGAAATAATCGATGGCGTTGCAACGCTGAAGACAGTGTTGCAACGCCGCTACCCTAAGCGCGCGCCCCTTATCGATCTGGCGTTGCGACGCTGCAAGGCAGCGTTGCAACGCCCTCTGTGCGGCTTCTCATGTGTGTGTCCTTATCGATATAGCGTTGTGACGCTGCAAAGCAGCGTTGCAACGCTATCGGTAGTGGTCTTCAACGCCCTCAAACAGCAAGCATGGCGATGTAACGCTCTACATGGCGTTGCAACGCCATCACCTCGGGTCATCATGCTTGGATTGATCCTTTCTCTCCCAAATGGTATTATTTTTAGCTCCAAATAGCCTCGTTTTGATTCTGAGTGATCCAACTTGTCTCCAATAGCTCTGTTTAAGCTCTTAACCTGAAATTGAATGAATTAAACATGTAAAAGCCCTGAAATTATCATGAAACTAGCAATAATTAAGCCTAAGGATAACACATTTTGTGTGCTATCAAACACCCCCAAACTTAAACTTTTGCTAGTCCCGACCAAAAACAAAATTAAACATCAGATTGTTCTTAACATACATTTGATTCAAGCCTAAAAAATTTAAGAGAAAATCAAGCAATCACAGGTAACATTCAAACATGACACTTCAACAAGCAATTTAAAACTTTCCCTAAGTGTTCCTACTTGTGTGTGTGATTAGCCTATGTTCCCTTCATTTTTACTAAGCCCGGATCAACTTTATTAGGCTCTTCATTCAACTTCCCCCTACACTGGTCTTAATTACTAATCCTTTATGTCCCCACATTCAAGAACTAAATAACTCTACTCTAGGAGCGTTTCAAGCAGGGACCTGAGGTTATTCCTCAGTCAGTACAAACCGAAAGTCATCAACAACAAGAATTGTATTCAGGTTGGACTTCCAGGTAGTATAGTTTTCACCAGTTAAACGTTTGCTTTTGAGTAAGGCTATAATTGAGCACGACATGCTGAAATGCCAAAAGTAGTTCTAATTACTTATGCCTTTAACCCATTATAAACCAATCAATTTTAGCAAAATTATTAAAGAACCCTAGTGTTTAAATTAAACTTTAGTTTTGCAACGATACTTCAAGGAAAGCCACCGTTGGGTGGTCAGTCACTTCTCCCCTGAATTGAGACTATATCAGCCAATTCTCACTACCAGAACATCTCATGTCCCAATGATCCTTAGCTACCGTTTGTTTGGTCAAGGACTTGTTAAGTAGCTTAACTTATCCCGTAAATGTCACCCTACCATTTTCAGATCCAATAAGTCCAAGCCAATAGACTACTATGAAGAAAGACAACTATTGAAAAATTACCTAAGAGACCCTATGTTGGGGTTTGTGCCCTAAAACTCGTAGTTTGTAATGATGTTCTAATTATTGTAATAAAGTGTTATTACATCAATAAAGAGTTATTGTTTTGTTATCTATGAATTTGCCTTTGTGTTAACCATAAATCCAATAAACTAAACATCCAAGGCTGTAAAATGAATCTTTAACTGATTGTAGTGTACATATAAAGGATCTCGGTTCCAGATACAACCTAAAGGGTCTATAGTTAGGTGATAAGGTTTGGGTACCTTACCCTGGTAAAACTATGGGTGTGACCCACTTTGTATATGATACAAACACTGTGATCCTAACGTGTTCGTGTAGATGACATGTGAGTGGGGATATCCTATGTAATGAAATTACATAAGATCAGACTGCGAAATAGTAACCACTAGATGTAACTCCATTTACTAGTTAGGTTTCTATTTGACTAGGATGACCTAGGCAACTTGATCTCAATCCTGAGCGGGTTACGAACTCTTGTTCGCGAGGGATTGTCCTTTGACTAGTATGGGTGAGAGTGGCAAGATTCGCCACTCAATTTGTCTACCTTCTTGGGGACAATACCGAGTGAGCGGCTGGGAACTTAACTTAACAAGATGGAATTCACTCCTTCCCATCTACTAGGGTAAGTAGAGGAATGTTACCTTAAGTTGTGTCTCCGGGACTTGAACAAAGAGCCCGACCCTCTCATTGCTCCCGAGAGGGACTCTATTTGTTGGTAGGATCATAAACAAATTGTTCATTAGAGGAGCACTGGTACTTAAGGTACAAGATGTATCCCAGGGGTAAAACGGTAATTTGACCCATATGGTGTTACGAACATTCGTGAAGGATTGACTTGCTGTTATTGTTCAATATCTGCAGACACAGTAATATATCTGCAGTGAGAAGAGTGGAGCAGCGGGACTTTAGTGGAGTATTCCCGCAGTTAACGAATGTTGATTGGGAGGTTAATGAGATTAACCGAGCAATCTCGTATCGTTGGAGCTTATGATCTGTAGGTCCATTAGGTCCACCTTCTAGCTCGTAAAGGGTTCTTAGATTGTTTTGAATTTGAAATGTTCAAATTAATAAGGGAATAAATTTAATGTATATAGATACGATATAATATATAATTTTGGAACTATATATTATAATTTTAATGTGAATATGATTCATATTAAATTAAATGAGAGAATTAAATATTTGAAAGAGTTCAAATATTAAATTTAAATGTGAAGAACGTGATTCATATTTAAAACTATAGGTTAAAATTTAATGTGCATTTATTGTGCATTAAAACTATAGGTTAAGGGGTAAAATGATTAAATGAGATTAAATCATTATTTATAATATGTTATTTAATTAAATATGATTTAATTAAATTAATTAATTAATTTAAATTAATTAATAAATTAGAAACGTGTCACGATGACACGTTCCCATCACTCCCCAATCATTTATCGATAGGGAGTGGGGAGTTACCCCTGCTATTCTTCTTCTTCTCCAATGGAGAGATGTGAGGATTGATCGATGAAATTTTCTGCAATTTAGAATTGCTTCTAAAAAGAAAAATTCTCTCTCAAATTCCCTATATTCCAATTGTTGGCTCATTCCCACAAAGGAAAGATCTAAGTGGAACTCAAAGCAATAGGAGGTTTTCTGTATGGTTGGTGTCCTGTTGGAAGAAAAGAACAAAGAAGTTTTCCTGTGTTGTTGCGTTCTTAGAGCAAGGAGTTGTTGTTAAGAATCTACAAAGGTAATCTAAACTATTCCTTTTAGTTTAGTTAAATGTACAACATGTTTGCATGTTAATTTCCATGTCTAATTAGATTAGAAGGCATGTTTATCTTTGTTTATCTTTGTTTAGTTTAAACATTAGGGTTCTTTAATAATTTTGCTAAATTTGATTGGTTTTATAATGGGTTAAAAGGCATAACTAATTAGAACTATTTTGGATTTTCAGCATGTCGTCCTCAATAATAGCCTTATTAAAAAGTGATCGTTTAACTGGTGAGAATTTTACTACGTGGAAGTCCAACCTGAATATGATTCTCGTTGTTGACAACCTTCGGTTTGTACTGACTGAGGAATGTCCTCAGGTCCCTGCTCGAAACGCTCCTCAATCTGTTAAGGAGACGTACGATCGCTAGATCAAGGCCAATGATAAGGCTAAGGTCTATATTTTGGCTAGTGTTTCTGAAGTTCTAGCCAAAAAGCACGAGGACATGGTCTCAGCTCGTGAGATCATGAGTTCGTTGCAGGATATGTTTGGACAACCTTCTAGATAGTTTCGACACGAATCCCTCAAGTACGTTTATAACTCCCGTATGAAGGAGGGGTCATCAGTGAGAGAACATGTTCTCAGTCTGATGGTCCACTTCAACGTGGCTGAGATGAACGGCGGGGTCATTGACAAGCAAAGTCAGGTATCCTTCATCCTGGAATCTCTTCCGAAGAGTTTCTACAATTTCGCAGCAATGCGGTGATGAACAAGATAGAGTATAACCTGACTACTCTCCTTAATGAACTACACACTTTCCAGTCTCTTATGATGAAGAAAGGACAGGCTGATGGAGAGGCAAATCTGTTTTCCCATTCCAGATGGTTCAAGAAGGGTTCATCCTCTGGGACTAAGTCGTGTAGTTCATGTTCTGGGCTTAAGAAGATCCAAAAGAGGAAGATAGGAGGGAAAGGGAAGGCACTTGTTGCTGATAAAGGCAAGAGAAAAGCCAAGGTTGCAGACAAAGAAAAGTGTTTCCAGTGCAACGTGGATAGGCATTGGAAGCGCAACTGCCCAAAATACCTTGTTGAGCTCAACGAGAAGAAAGGTAAATTCGATTTACTTGTTCTTGAAACCTGCTTGGTGTAAAATGATAATTTTACCTGGAAACATGATTCAGGAGCCACTAATCACGTTTGCTCTTCATTTCAGAAAACTAGTTCATTCAAAGAGCTCGAAGAGGGTGAGATGATGCTCAGGGTCGGAATGGGAGACGTTGTCTCAGCTCGTGCAGTGGGAGATACCAAGCTCTTTTTCGGAGATAGATTTATTTTATTAAAAATTCTGTATATAGTTCCTAAGATTAAGAGGAACTTAATTTCTATCTCTTGTTTAATAGAACATGGATATTGTATTTCCTTTTTATTAACTGAAGCGTTCATTTTAAAAGAGGGTGTCAATATTTGTTCTGCTAAATTGAAAAACGAATTGTATGTACTTAAACCGAATCAAACTAAAGCAATTTTAAATCATGAGATGTTTAAAACTGCAAATACTCAAAGTAAAAGGCAAAGAATTTCTCAAAATAATACCTATGAATGGAATCTTAGACTTGGTCATATAAATCTCAACCAGATTGAGAGATTATCTAATAATGAACTTCTAAACAAGTTACAAGATGATTCTTTACCTCCTTGCGAATCATGCTTGGAAGGTAAAATGACTAAGCCACATTTTACTGGAAAAGGTTATAGAGCCAAAGAGCCCTTAGAACTTATACATTCGGATCTTTGTGGTTCGGTGAATGTTAAAACTCGAGGAGGGTACGATACTTCATCTCTTTCATAGATGATTATTCGAGGTATGGTTATCTATACCTAATGCATCACAAGTCTGAGGCTCTTGAAAAGTTCAAAGAGTATACGGCTGAAGTTGAGAATGCATTAGGGAAAACCATTAAAACACTTCGATCCGATCGAGGTGGAGAGTATATGGATTTGAGATTCCAGGACTATATGATAGAACATGGAATTAAATCTCAACTCTCAGCACCTAATACACCACAGCAAAATGGTGTGTTAGAAAGGAGAAATAGATCTTGTTGGACATGGTTCGTTCTATGATGAGCTATGCTCAATTGCCTGTCTCGTTTTAGAGATACGCAGTACAGACTGTAGTTCAAATCTTGAACACTGTTCCTTCAAAGAGTGTTTCAAAAACACCTTTTTAATTGTGGAAGGGGCGTAAACCTAGTTTACAACACTTCAGGATTTGGGGTTGTCCGACACAGGTGCTAGTGACAAACCCAAAGAAATTGGAACCTCATTCAAGACTATGCCAATTTGTTGGTTATCCCAAAGAAACGAGAGGTGGTTTTTTCTATGACCCACAAGAGAACAAGGTGATTGTATCGAAAAACGCCACTTTCTTGGAGGAAGATCACATGAGGAACCACAAACTGCGTAACAAAATAGTGTTAAATGAAGCTACAGATGAACAAACAAAAGTTGTTGATCAAGCTGGACCTTCATCAAGAGTAGATGGAGGAGCCATCACCTCAAGTCAGTCTCGTCATTCTCAATCGTTGGGAATGCCTCGACGCAGTAGAAGGGTTGTTTCCCAACCTGTCCGCTACTTGGGTTTTGCTGAAACTCAAGTCGTCATACCTGATGACGGCGTATAAGTTTCATTGTCTTATAAACAGGCTATGAATGCCGTAGACAAGGACCAATGGATCAAAGCCATGGACCTTAAAATGGAGTCAATGGACTTCAATTCAGTATGGGAACTTGTAGACCAACCTGAAGGGGTTAGACCCATAGGGTGTAAATGGATCTATAAGAGAAAGTGAGATGCAACCGAAAAAGGTATAGACATTTAACGATAGACTTGTAGCAAAGGATTTTACCCAAAGAGAAGGAGTTGATTATGAAGAAACTTTTTCCCCTATTTCTATGTTGAAGTCCATAAGGATACTCTTGTCCATAATTGCGTTTTATGATTATGAAATCTGGAAAATAGACGACAAGACTGCCTTTTTGAATGGTAATCTTGACGAGAGCATCTATATGTCTCAGCCCGAAGGGTTCATAACCAAAGGTCAGGAACAAAAAGTTTACAAGCTGAATCGATCCATTTATGGGTTGAAACAAGCATCCAGATCTTGGAATATAAGAATTGATACTGCGATCAAGTCTTATGGTTTTGACCAAAACGTTGATGAGCCTTGCGTTTCCAAGAGTATCATCAACGACAAAGTAGCTTTCGTAGTGCTTTATGTGGCTGATATCCTACTCTGATTGTGAATGATGTAGGATACCTTACTGACATAAAGAATTGGTTAGTGACCCAATTCCAAATGAAAGATTTTGGAGAGGTGCAATATGTTATTGGGATTCAAATCTTCAGGAATCGCAAGAACAAAACGCTAGCTCTGTCTCAAGCCTCTTATATCGACAAAAAGTTCTCTCGATATTCGATGCAGATTTCCAAGAGGGGCTTGTTACCCTTCAGGCATGGAGTTCATCTGTCTAAGGAACAGTGTCCTAAGACACCTCAAGAAGTTGAGGATATGAGACGTATTCTCTATGCCTCTGCAGTAGGTAGCTTAATGTATGCTATGTTGTGCGCGAGACAAGATATTTGTTATGAAGTTGGAATAGTCAGTAGGTACCAATGCAATCAAGGGTTAGACCACTGGACAACAGTTAAAAATATCCTAAAGTGTCTTAGGAGAACGAGGGACTATACGCTAGTGTATGGGACTAAGGATTTTATCCTTACTGGATAAACTGATTCTAATTTTCAGACCGATAAGGATTCTCGGAAATCCACATCGGGATCAGTTTTCACCCTTAGCGATTGAGGGTGCATCGCTGACTCTACGAGGTTGTTTGGCTAAGGAAATTCCTTTCTGATTTGTGAAGCAGCTAAAGAGGTTGTTTGGCTACGGAAATTCCTTTCTGATTTTGAAGTTGTTCCAAATATGGAATTTCCCATCACCTTATACTATGACAACAGTGGTGCGGTAGCCAATTCGAAGGAACCTCGTAGCCATGAGCGAGGAAAGCACATCGAGAGGAAGTATCACCTGATACGAGAAATAGTGCAACGAGGAGATGTGACAGTCACGAAGATCGCTTTTGAGCACAACATTGCTGATTTGTTTACAAAGACTCTCACAGCTAAAGTGTTCGAGGGTCATCTGGAGAGTCTAGGTCTACGAGATATGTACATAGGCTAATCTAGGGCAACTGGAGATATGTAATGGGTATATGGATGCCCTAGTTTATTGTATTTCTATCTCTATAACCACTGTTTTAGATTATGATGTACCCCACTAGAGTTTTAGTTCAAGTGGGCGTTTGTTGGGGTTTGTGCCCTAAAACCCGTAGTTTGATTAATTCCCTACATTCCAATTGTTGGCTCCTTCCCACAAAGGAGAGATCTAAGTGGAACTCAGAGCCATAGGAGGTTTTCTCTATGGTTAGTGTCCTATTGGAAGAAAAGAACAGAGAAGTGTTCCTGTGTTGCTGCGTTCTTGGAGCAAGGAGTTGCTGTTAAGAATCTACAAAGGTAATCTAAACTATTCCTTTTAGTTTAGTTAAATGTACAACATGTTTGCATGTTAATTTACATGTCTAATTAGATTAGAAGGCATGTTTATCTCTGTTTATTTTTAATGTATTGGTTTTTGTTTTTCAACCAAAACAAGCTTGCAAATTACGATTCCAAACACGTTTCTGCTGCTCAAAGAAGATCAGATCTCCATCACCCTATCCATTTCTGGAGTTCGCGGTGTTCCGATCCCTATAGTCAGGCCCTCCGTAGGGATTGGCTATTCTAGGACAACCTAGCAGGCATACTATAGAAATCTCACGGTGCGACCTAATGGAGGAGACCGTAGGATACGTTGACACGCGTCCTTCTCCCATTTACTATGGATACTTCCCTCATTCACCTTGGTATTGAACCATGCAAACACTTACCGTAGGGGGATGCCCTATTTACACCACGTTGCCGAGCATGGAACACACGGTGTGAACTCTTGAGGACGTGAGAGTAAACTCGATGCGAACATCTCGCTTTCTCCCACTAAAGCTCTTAAGGTTAGGGTGTAGGTTTAACTTAGTCGAATTCTGGGTAAAAGAATCTATCTAACTCTACGCCTATTATAACTATTATAACTAGGTATTTTAACCTTATGTCTAGGTGAATAAACCTTTTAATTACCTAGATATAAAACAGGACTATGATTAATTCAACTTAAGCTCCGGGTCAGTTCTCAGGTAGGAGGTATTTTGTTAACCGTCAGCTTAAGTACCCCCAACCTTAGACAGAACTTCACCGGTAGAATTCCATTATAACTAATGTCCTATTGTCCTACTATATTTTAAACTATTTAAAATACTATGTAAGACTAATTTCTAATCCTATTAGAAATTAAACTTAGGTTTAAATTAATTTTAAACAATTTAAAACTAATTCAAATTTTAACCCAAGTTCCTATGTTTGCATGCAATTCTTTGCTATAGGTTATGGTTTCTAAAACCCCTTAATTTATATCTTTTATAAATTTTAATAATTAACCTATGACAAGGAACTTTGTTATAAAACCAACAAATAATTTGGAATTGGAATTATAAAAAAAATTATTCAACTAATTGAATAACTAAATTGCTTAAAAAAAATATCATTTATTTTAAACTAAGTAATGTCATGCTCCATGCAATTTATTTTCCATATAATCTAATTATAAGAATTATAATAAATTACCCATGAAAAATAAATTAATCATGCATTTCTACCATATTTATATAACATTTATACAAATAAATGCATGAACATACTTATGATAAGGTGGAAAAAATTCTAAATGACATTCATATAGAAAAATAACTGTAAAATCAGAAAAATTTGGCCCCTAAAGTGCACAAATAATAAAATTACACTAATCTTATTACAAAATCGGTCTAAAACCCTTTGAACCGGATCAAAATCGAACCAAACTACCCAAAAGAGGTCTGCATGTTCAGATTGGCGTCACGACGTCGCAACACTGAAGGGAGCAATGCAACGTCAGCTTCATTCGTGAGCGCGCCTGATGTCACAATCATACTAGAAGAACGTATGTTTGTGAACCTCACAGTGATGAGAAGTGCCATGATGCGACCGAGGAGGGCGGTGCATCATCTAACACACCAAGATCGGTGGGCTTGATGGCTAATATGAGAACGTGCGAGATTAGGGCCGATGTATGGGCGTATGACTCCTCGTCAAAATGACGTGGAAGGGAGGAAGACCGAATATTTCTCATAATATACTATAGGGAGTACCATGGTGTCGACTCTCCACCACCCCTTAGATTGTGGGCCTATGTGAGTCACCCCGTGGCACGTTAGCGTGTCATGGGTGGGGCGAGCGTCAAAAGATAAGTGTCTTGGGCGTTTCCTTTGTAACGGGTTTTCAAGGGATAGTGTCGGACGGCACAGGTGTGCCGATATTGCGCCCCTTCCCATGGCTTGGAGGTTCAGATATAGGGGTCGTTAGCGGCTAACAATCCGAGAATGTCCCGTCAAAGCCAACTCATGGGAAAGACCGAGTGCAAGTACACGGATGGGCGACGTGTACGACCGAGTTATATTCTGCCGGATATTTACTTTATGCTTGGTTGAGGACTGAAGAACCCCTCCTAAGGCCCGACGAAGCCACAAAGCGTTGCGATCATAGAGATTGAGCAGCAGTCCCCTTTAAGGTTGGCCATGTTCGAGGGATGATTCATGGCGCCGCACGGTGCGAGAGGTGCGACTGTGACACATGGTATCAGAGCCAACCATTGTGCGCGCAGTCGGACAAGAGTCGAATGGGGTTCGTTGTGGCAATTATTGTGGCTGGTGGAGTGAACCAGTTGGGTGGCATCGTGTAAATCGAGACCGTTTTGACATTGACTTTTGATGAAGGACCTGGGCAATGTTTAAGCACTTACACTTTCATGGAAGAGAGCCTGGGTGAAGTGTTGGTCGCCGATAGCCACTTTCGAGGAAACCCCTAGGTGGTATTGGTTACGAGACCTGGACGAGTCGGGAAAATCACTTTCGAGATGGAGCCTAGTGTTGTTTGTTCGAGTTGCCCGAAATCGATGTTTAGTTGAATTGAATTGACGTTAGCAAGAGAAATCGTATGTCAAACAAGTATGGGCAACAGTTTGATGTATAAGGACAATGTTGGCGTTGGTTCAGTTTGAGAGAGTTGTCAAACGAGACGCGACTTCCAAACGAGGCCCAAGAGGGGCAAGTGAAGTTGTTGGCGTCTGCAAACCAACGAATGGGTTGTGTGGGCGGTGATGCTTGAGTGAAGCGAAAGAGTGTGCAAGTTGCGAGATATGGCCAAGAGTGCCATTGTCGAAGTGCTCGTGCGGAGTGAGCACGTTGTGGGAAGAGGAGAAGTGCTGAGGCGTTGTGTTGTGGAGTCACCACGTGGGGTGGCCTGTTGCAGTGAGTTGGCCAGAGGAGTGCCAACGGAGTGAGAAGCTTTCCGACTTGCTAAAGTTGTATGTTGCTCAGAGCATACGCGTGTTGTAGCCAAGGTGGCCGAGTGAGTTTTGGGACGGGTTCCCGTAACTAGGCGAGAGAAGGCCTAGGTTTGCTGCCATGGTTTGTCTGGCGAGTCTCGGGCCAAAGCCCCAGGAGTTGGGCGATGAGAGGGCCCCGTAGGGGATAGCACACAAACCAATGGTAGCTAGCACACAAACCGGTGGTAGCCTTGTGGTGAAATTTTCGTATCCGTCTGAGGCGCAATTTTCAAACAAGTCCGTTAGCATTGAGACGACATCGAGACGATGTCGAGTTCAAGTGGGGGAGGGTGTCACAATCTGTTGTGTAACGAAAGTGGGTTGTGCCCCTTAGCGATGTCATCGAGGACGATGACGAGTTTATGAGGGGGAGAATGTCACAATCATACTATAAGAATGTATGTTTGTGAACCTCATAGTGATGAGACGTGCCATGATGCGACCGAGGAGGACGGTGCATCATCTAACAAATCAAGATCGGTGGGCTTGATGGCTAATATGAGAACATGCGAGATTGGGGCCAACCGTGTCGTCGGAGGGGTCGATGTATGGGCGTATGACTCCTCACCAAAATGACGTGCAAGGGAGGAAGACCTAATATTTCTTATAATATAATATATGGGGTACAATGACTCCTCGCACGTTAGCTTGTCATGGCTGGGGCGAGCATCACAAGAGAAATGTCTTGGGTGTTTCCTTTGTAACGGGTTTTCAAGGGACAGTGTCGGACGGCACAGGTGTGCCGACATTGCGCCCCTTCCCATGGCTTAGAGGTTCAGATATAGGGGCCGTTAGCGCCCAGCAATCCGAGAATGTCCCGTCAAAGCCAACTCATGGGAATGATCGAGTGCAAGTACGGACGGCGGCGGCGTACGCACGGCGAGAGTTATATTTCACATATTTACTTGATGCTTGGTTGAGGACTGAAGAACCTCGCCTAAGGCCCGACAAGACACTAAGCGTTGTGATCATAAAGATGGGGCAGGAGTCCCCCTTAAGGCTGGGCATGTTCGACGGATGATTCATGTCGTCGCACGGTGTGAGAGGTGTGACCGTGACACCGGGCATCGGGGTAGCGTTACAACGCTAAGAGGTAGGATTGCAACGCTACTGACCCCTGGAAATTCCGCATCGATAGGGAGCCTCAGCGTTTCGATGTCGTTCCTCAGCGTTTCAATGTCGTTCCTCAGCGTTGCAACGTTGATGAACGGCGTTGCAACGTTGCTGTTAGCATATCAACGTTGTTGCTTCGGCAGCAGCATTTTCCTTCGAACACTGTAGCTTCAATTGCCAATTCTCTCTAGATACTAATCCAAATTGCACGAAACTGGTCTGAACGACTCACAACTCGATTACAAACTCTATTATGCACTTAATTGCCCAAAACGCAGGGGCCTTTACATTTAATATTATCAAATCAAAGCAAACTAAGGCAAAAAAGTTCCTATACAGTTTTACAACAAACCAAAATGTAATTCCTACCTAACCAATGTAAATTTGTTTTAACTAGAACAAAACAAGCATTGCTCAGATACCAATTGATGGAGATCCGATCTCCTTGAGCAGCGAAAACGTGATAAAACTAAAAGAGAAAAAAAAACAATTACCTTTGTAGTTTCAGATTTCCTAGCAACACCTTGCTTTTCCAAATTGTACAGCACAATAGCAACGTTCTTCCTCTGTTCCACCAGGACACTGCCAAAAGTGAAAACCTTCTATATCTCTGAGTTTCTTTTGATCCAATCCTTGGTGGGAACAATTTAAACAATTGAAAATATGAAGGAAATTCTGGAGAGAGAGTGTATTTTAGCAATTCACCAATTGCACAGAACTACTAATCGATCAACCCACTTTTTCACTTTTCTCCATTGGAGAAGAAGTACTATAGAAGGGGCAACTCCCCACTTGATAGGGATTGGGGAGTAATGAGAACGTGTCATCGTGACACGTTCCTAATTAATTAATAAATAAACAATTAATTGAATATAATTAATCAACTTAACTATATTAATATTTATTTAATTAAATCATATTTAATTAAATACCATATCATAAATTATAATTAAATCTCATTTAATCATTTTACCCCTTAACCTATAGTTTTAATGCACATCTAATGCACAATAAATTTTAACCTATAGTTTTCAAATATGAATCTCATTCGTATATAAAATAATATTCGAACTCTTTCAAATATTTAATTATCTTAAATAATTTAATATGAATCATATTCACATTAAATTTATAATATAAAGTTCCAAAACTTTATATTATATTGTATCTATATACATTAAATTTATTCCGTAATGAATTTAAACATTTCAAATTCAAATTGTTGGGTTTTATGTCCTAAAACTCGTGGTTTTGTAAACTGAATGTATATTCTATTTCACAATAAAGATGTTATTGAAATTTATTCAGTAAAGGTGTTATTGAATATTGTGTATTGTGTAACCTTAATCCAATAAAGAACCCTTGGCTATAGGATGAATACTTGAACTTCATGTGTGACATAAAAGTTGATCAAGTTCAAGTTATAGTCAGAACAGTCTATAATATAAAGATATGGTTGGATACCTTATCCTGGGGACACTATGGACGCGACCGACTTTGTATAGTACAAACGATGTGATCCTAAATCGTTCATGTGGAGACATGTGAGTGGGGACGCCCTATGCAGTGAGTTTGCATAAGACTGGACCGCGAAATAGTCACTTAGACTTTATAGCTCCGTTTACTGTTTTAACTAACTATATTCATACGATGACCCAGGTAACTCGATCTTAATCCTGAGCGTTCTATGAACTCCTTTTTATTCGGATTATCCTTAGATTTGCATGGGTGAGAGTGACCTGATACTGCTGACTCAATAAGCCTCCCATTTCAGGGATATGTTCTGGTAGATTGTTGGAAACATAGTTCTGCAAGATGGAGTTCACCCCTACCCGCTTTAGGGATTAGTAGAGAGGTTGTTCCCTTAAGTGCTTACTACAGGTCTTGAACAAAGGGCCCACCCCTCTCATTGGCCCGAGAGGGATTAGGTTTGCTGGTTTGACCACAAATCAATAATTCATTAGAGAATCAGTGGGACTTAAGGAACAAGAAGTAATTAAAGGGGTAAAACGGTAATTTTGACCCAGCTGTAATTACGAACGACCTGTGAAGGATCGACTTACTAATCATGGTTATATCCAGTGGACATAAATATATCTACTGTGAGGAGAGTGCAGCCACTGGGTTTTAGTGGAGTGTCCTGGTGGTTAACGAATGTTGATTAGCTAGGCTAAAGAGTTTGGCCAGTTAATCACGTTTCGTTGGAGCTCATGATCTGTAGGTCCATGAGGTCCTCCTTGCTAGCTCGGACTAAACCTTGTAACATTTTGAGAGAAAAGAATTTGAATTGTTCAAATTCGTTTTTGGGAGAAATCGTTAATTATATGTGATATATTTAACGAGTCATAGCTTAATTATGAATTAAACTATGATTAAAAAGAGGTGGATATATTTAAATATGATTTAAATATTGCATCGGTTTATAGCATGAATGTTCGAAAAATCGATCGGGATCGGGAAATTTATTTAATTTAATATTTGATATTAAATTAAATTAAAAATTAATTAATTAAATTAATTTTTGAATTATTTAATATATTAAATTAATTTTAATTTAAAATCAATTTAATATTATTTTTTGAATTAAAATTAAATGAAAATTAGTGGATTTTCATGAATTTTCAATAAACTCCAAAGTGCAACTTGCCAAATCCCTCTCATCTTCATAATTGGCAAAAATTAGCCACCTCCACCTCAATCCATCCTCATCACTGTTGAGATGTAACTCTAATGAAGCTTATTGAAGCTTTATATAATGGTGATTTGAGGTATGTTGATAGAATTTTGCAGAAACTTTCAAATTCCTGAATTAGTGACCTTTGAGGTCTTTTCTTCCAAATTCTCTCAACCTAGGATCCCACAATCCATTCTAAGGCCTAAGGATAGTAGGGAAGACTCTAACGGTTGTCCACAAGGTTTTCGTGTTGAAAACCATCCACCAAGTGAAGAAAATTTGATCTTCAAAGTTGAGTTTTCTATCCCCTTGTTTTTCCAGCTTTGAGCATGCATTTTATTTTACAAATTTGATCAAATTAGAGTGTTCAAGATCCAAAAATGCTTCCGCTTTCTTAATCTAGACTTTTTCAATTGGTATCGGAGCAATTTTGAGCACTCAATTTGATCAATTGTGTCTTAGGGTGAGTGTTTTTTGAAACAAAATTTTTCTGGGCGTCTACAGTGTTCTTCTGGGTTTGGCATTTAAGTTGAGCATCAATTTGTGCTTTATTTTCAAATTTCTCAAGTGTGTTTGACCTTTAATGTGTGTAGAATAAACTGTAAAAATTTTGGGTCGATTGGAGTTCGGGTAGGCCTTCAATTTGAAGAGAGAAGCTCGAAAGGTCACTGAAAATTAAAACAGACTGTGGTTGTTGTTCTTCAATTTGATTTCTGCATATTAAAACACCTACAGTACACGCGTTTTTCCATTTAAAGAAGAAGATGTGACGTCAGCAATGCTTCTTAGGTTGACTTTGACCAGCATTTTGTTGACTTGGACCGGTTCAATTAATTTTGGACCGGCTTGGCTCGATTTTTGTCCGATTCGGGTGGTTTTAGACCGTTTCTGACTAATTCGAGGTCGATTTTTCCATTTTAGAGGTTCGTTTTACCATTTGGAGGCCCGGTTCAGTCTTTTACAGTCCGGTTCAACCTTTTGAAGGTCCGGTTCACACATTTGCAAGCTGGTTCGAAGTGGTTCAATTTTAATTCTAGATTATTATTGTAATAATTTAGTTGTTTGCTTGCATTAGATGCCAAAACAAGTCCACTTTAGTGTGTTTAATTAATTATGCATTGTGAATGTATGCTTTAATTAAAATCCATGATTATATGTGCATGAAGTATGCCATATAGATTTTAAAATCCCACCATAGGAAGCATGCTCCATGCATTTAAAGTATGTTACAAGTGTTATAATATATAGTATGCATGAATTGATGTTTCATAAGAATTAATATAAGTGTTATATTAATTTATCAAACAAATATTATATGTTTTAATTATAATTAATATAAGAGTTATATTAATTAAAAATTAAACATATAATTGTTATATGAGTTTTCATGTGATGGATTTGTTATAAATGTATGTTTATTCATGTGATGAATGATCAAGCAATTTATAACATAGAAATGCGTGTAACTTAAGGTTAATTAATTAGTTTTAAAATGGTTTTATAACTGGAAATTAATTAAACCTTATGTTCTCTAGTTCTAATAAGATTAGAATTAGGCAACCAATAATATATAAACTTTGATTAAAGAGGGACTCTGACTAAGGAATGTTCTGGCTAGGTTGGGGTACTTAAGCTGACGGAAACGAAACACCCCTACCTGGGAACTGACCTAGGAGTGAATTTAATCCATAGGTTTATAAATTATCTTTCGTGAGTGGCGTTTATTAAAAGTTAATAAATTAAAGTCATAGACCTAGGTTTATTAAAAGGTTAATAGACTTAGGTAATTCCAGTATAATTGTTATATTGGTAGACTTAGGTCATATTGTTTTAGCCGGAATATGCCTAAGTAAAAGTATACCCAAACAGTTTAAAATACTTAGTGGGAGTGAAAAGGTATATATGATATATCAATTTCCTCTTACGCTCTCCACGAAGTTCACACCGTGAGATTTATGCTCGGCCTCGTGATGTCAATAGGGCATCCCCATTCGGATGGTGTTTGCATAAATCAAGAGCAATGTGAATGGAGAAAGTATTTATAGTAAGTGAGATAAGGAAGTATGTCAACACATCCTACGGTCTCCTCCATTAGGTTGGACCGTGAGATTCCCATGTTGCGCCTGCAGGTTGCCCGAAGTAGCACCATCCATTCGGAGGGATGTAACATGGGATTCGGAACAACTCAAACTCCAGAAATGGATAGGCTCTCTTAGGTCCATTCCCAGCTTTTTCTCTCCAGTTTGGTAGCATTGTTGGGGCCGACCTCTGAGGTCTGAAAATGGCGGGTCACACTTACAAGAATCGCTAAGTGTTAGTAAGTTCTTGGCAAAAATAGCAATAACTAGAATGTTATAGGAATAAGAGTTATTCCGGTATTAGCGTTTAGTCAAGAATGTCTTGGTTCAGTGAAGGAGTGATTGACTGCCCCTCGGTAGCGGTTGCTCTGACTCACTGAAGTATCGTTGCAAAAACAATAATGAGTTTATGGGTACATTATTACTTTTGCTAAATTCTTAAATTGGATAGGTTACAAACAATTCACTAATAGAATTCATTCTTTTTCAGCATGTTAAACTCTTTTATCCAGTTACTCGCCTTCAATAAACTTAACGGCGACAATTATGGAACCTGGAAATCAAACTTGAATACGATTCTTGTTCTTGATGATCTGAGGTTCGTCTTAACGGAGGAATGTCCTTCCCCTCCCAACGCGACAGCAAACCGAATTATTCGGGATGCACATGACAGATGGATTAGGGCTAATGAGAAGGCCCGAGTCTACATATTAGCCAACATATCTGATGTGTTGTCTAAGAAGCATGAGAGCATGGTCACCGCTAAGGAGATCATGGGATCATTACAAGCGATGTTTGGATAACCGTCCTCATCAGTCCATTATGATGCTCTCAAATACGTTTACAACTCCCGTATGAAGGAGGGAGCTTTTGTAAGGGAACATGTCCTTGACATGATGGTCCACTTCAACGTGGCTGAAGTAAATGGGGTTGTCATAGATGAGAAAAGTCAGGTAACCTTTATTATGGAATCTCTTCCGAAGAGCTTCCTGCCATTCCGCACCAATGCGGTGATGAATAAAATAGACTATAACCTGACTACTCTCCTCAATGAGCTTCAGACTTTTGAATCCTTGATGAAATCAAAAGGAAAAGAAAATGAGGCAAATGTTGTCACTTCGAAGAAGTTCCTAAAAGGATCGTCCTCAGGGACCAAGTCTGGTCCTTCTTTTACCAAGAATAAAGGTATTCAGAAGAAGAAGAAGAAGGACAAAGGGAAGGGAAGAGCTCCCACACGCAAGGCTAAGGCCACAAGAAAGTGTTTCCATTGTGGTGGTGACGGGCACTGAAAGAGGAATTGCCCGAAGTACCTTGCAGAAAAGAAAGCTGAGAAGGAAAAACAAGATAAATATGATTTACTTGTTGTTGAAACATGTTTAGTGGAACATGATGATTCCGCCTGGATATTAGATTCAGGAACCACTAACCATGTTTGTTCTTCTTTTCAGGAAACTAGTTCCTTGCAGCAGCTTGTAGATGGGGAGATAACTCTCAAGGTTGGAACGGGAGAGGTTGTCTCAGCAAAAGCAGTGGGAGCAGTGAAGCTGTTGTTTAGAGATAGATTCGTTTTATTAGAAAATGTACTTTTGGTTGCTGGAATCAAAAGAAATCTTGTATCTATCTCTTGTTTGCTTGAACATATGTATAAAGTATCTTTTGATCATAATGAACCGTTCATTTGCAAAAGAGGTGTACGACTATGTTCTGCTAAACTTGAAAACAACTTATATGTGTTAAGACCAACAGATGTAAAAGCTATTTTGAACACCGAGATGTTTAAAATAGCTGATACTCAAAATAAAAGGCAGAAACTTTCTCCTAGTACCTATCTTTGGCACTTGAGACTAGGCCATATTAATCTCAATAGGATTGGGAGATTGGTCAAGAGTGGTCTCCTAAGTCAGTTAGAGGACAACTCTTTACCACCATGTGAATCCTGTCTTGAAGGAAAAATGACTAAAAGACCTTTTTCTGAAAAACGCAATAGAGCAAAAGAACCCTTGGAACTTGTGCATTTGGATCTCTGTGGTCCTATGAATGTCAAGGCACGAGGAGGGTATGAATATTTCATCAGTTTTATTGATGATTATTCAAGGTATGGCTATCTTTACCTAATGCATCATAAGTCTGAAACCCTTGAAAAGTTCAAGGAATATAAGGCAGAAGTTGAGAACACATTAGGTAAAACGATTAAAACACTTCGATCAGATCGAGGTGGAGAGTATATGGATTTGAGATTTCAAGACTATATGATAGAACATGGAATCGTATCCCAACTCTCAGCGCCCGGTAAACCTCAGCAGAATGGTGTATCTGAGAGAACAAATAGAACTCTGTTAGACATGGTTCGATCTGCCACACCCCCTCCCAAACTAACTGCTAACTTAGCCCGGCAGACGGCGTGAAGCCAACAGTCATCGTTCACCTTTCTAACGATAACTGTTGACCCTGCTTTATATGATAAGCATATTATACTTGTATAAGAAATATTTTAAACATAACACAGCGGAATATTGACAATTACGTAACCTACGTAAGGAGTAACCTTACTTAAGACTCTCTGGAAAACTGGAACGGATGTGAACATCACAACCAAAAGCATACCCAACCATGGTTTACACAACCACAACCTAGAATGTACACATAAACATAACTTCATAGTCCTTCTACTATACATATAGACTTTCTATACAACTCCACCCACGTACAACATATCAAACATGTGGAGCTTCCAGCAGACAATGGCAGGTTATCAGGCACCGAGAGCTCGATCTCTACATTAAAAGTGGGAAAAACACTGAAAGAATGAGCTATGAAGCTCAGTGAGTGACTTGAGTTTAAAAGAAAACTATTAACTCGTAAATCATATCACCTGGCCATCTATGAGCATATACATCTGTAATCAAACGTTAAAAGTACTGTGTAATCATAATAGCTTTTCAGAAAAACCAGCAAGTATGTCGTTAAAATCTCGTAAGGCATATGAATGAAACAAATCCTTTTAAAACATGTCACAATCCACGTGTGTAGGGCACGCCCTGTACAATCAATGTTTACTCTACGTTGTAGTGGGGCCCCCCCAGCACTCCCATCGTCTTTGTCGTAGTGGGGCCCGCCCAGCACTCACGACATCATTGTTGTCACGGAGTACACTCAACGTCGACAATAGAAAATGACTTGTGTGCACACGGTACTATATAGCCTCGGGCTCAATGTCTCAGTCATTTACTCATTCAAGACTCAGAAAAACACATAAAAACATTTAAACATGTTTGCTTATCTTCTCTTTCATAAAAGTCAAGCTTACACAGCTTGTTCATAAAACTGAACAACTTTAAAAAATACTTGCTAGTACATACTTACTCAAAATCATAACATTTCCATAAATTTCGGCAATCATTAGACATATGCTCATGTATAAATTTCTTCAAGACATTTAGGCTCACAACGAGCACTTGAAATCATTTCTTAGAAAATATGAATACTCATAAACATGTGTTTCAAGAAAAATATTAAGCATTGAAACCATTTCGTTTTAGCAAAACCTTGCATTTTCATAAGCATAATACAAGCCTATAAACCATTTTCGAGGTTCGTTTTGTCACTCACCGTGTTACAACTAGAATCTTGGCCCGTACACTCGACCTATCTCCTCTTGGACTGCCAAACAAACCAAAACCATGTTTTAGAACCTCGAGCTCATGGTTTTTAACCTTAAAACTACAAGAAAACACTCCAACCAATTTCCCAGCATTTTACAGATTTTATACCCTGTCTTCAAACAGTCATAACTTCTTCATTACTAAATTAAAAAGGATGTACTTTATACCAAATGCTTCCTTTTTGAACCCTCTAAAAATCATATGAAAATTTGAAGTTGAGATTCCTAACAGATTAGTTTGAAAATACCTCGAAAGCTTCTTTCCCAGGAACTAACTTCTGCTATTCCAGATTCGTTTCCCTGTTGAAACCCGAAACTTGACCTGATATTTACAACATCTTCCAATCATTTTCTATTCACGATATCTTCACGAGATGTAGAAAATTCAATAATCTTTCCAACCATACCTATTAGAGCTTCCGATTCCAACTCTACAGATCAGGACAACCAAAACATCAGAGGCTTCTTGGATTTGACAGCAAAATCTGTCATCTGCCTTCCTCTTCACAAAACAGTAAGTTAACTTCTGAATTTGCTCGAGCTCCCTTCACGAACTTTGTTCAAAAATGAATTAGCTTTTGAGAAAACCAAACCTCAACCCTTACCTCTTCTTGTTGAGCTCGAAATGAACAAAATAGCAGAACATGGCTGAATTGATCACATAATTCCATAGAACTTGAGTAATTCTTCTCTCTTCTTCTTCAATCCCAAAACCAGAGCTTTTCTCCTTCTTCTCTCTTCAGCTCTCTCTCTCGAAGCTAGACTTTTGGTTTTGTGGAAAATGAGAAAGAAATGAATTTAAAAGGAACTTAAAATGGTTTTTTCAAAAAAAAAAACAAAGGGTGAGGCAAAACTTGTCTTTTTCCCTTTTTGCTTTTGCTTTTTCTTTTATTTTTCTTTTTTTTTTAAATCTCTCCTTTATCCCTTTCTTTCTTCTCTTTTCTTTTCTAAACAAAACAAAACATAATATATTAAACATTTCTTTCATTTTCTTTTCTTCGTTCTTTTTAAAGCAAACCAAACCAAAATGGTTTAAGCTTTTCCTTCCTTGTTTTCCTTTTAACTTTCACTTCATTTCTTTTCTTTTTAAAACAAGGAATACCAAGTTTTAAACATTTATTTCTTCTCTCTTTTTTATGGAAAATTCCAAAGACAGATCTCGGGTTTACAACTTACCTCCCCCTTAAGAAATTTCGTCCTCGAAATTTAGTAGTCCTTAGGTGAAAATCATTGGATACTTCTTCCACATTTGGTCCTCTAGTTCCCAGGTTGCCTCCTCCACTCCGTGATGTTTCCATCAAACCTTCACGAGTGGAATCGTCTTGTTTCTCAAAACTTGTTCTTTTCTGTCGAGGATTTGAACTGCATTCTCTAAGTAACACATGACTTCTTTCAGCTCAACTGGTTGCGCTTGCAACACATGAGTCTGATCTGAAATATACTTCTTCAACATGGACACATGAAAAATATCATGTACTCGAGATAGTTCTACTGGCAACTCTAGTTGGTAGGCTGCTGACCCAACTCGTCCCGTTATTTGGTAAGGACCAGTATATCTATGACTTAGCTTACCTTTCATGCCGAAGGGAATGACACCTCTCCACAGAGATAACTTCAAGAAAACTTGATCTCCGACTTGGAATTCTAAGTCCTTTCGCGCTTATCTGCGTAACACTTTTGACGATCTTGTGCTATCTTCAAATTCTCCCTAATTACCTTAAAATTGTCCGTAGTAACTTGTACCAACTCAGGACCAATTAGCTTTCGCTCTCCTACCTTGTTCCAACATATAGGCGTTCTACACGGTATTCCATATAGAGCCTCAAGTGGTGCCATGCAAATACTAGACTGCTAGCTGTTATTATAAGCGAACTACATAAGTGATAGGTATGTAACCCAACTTCCCTTAATTTGAAGGATACATGCTCTGAACATGTCTTGATGGTCCTCTCTGACTGACCATCTATCTGAGGATGGAACGCTGTACAAAAACTCAGCTTTGTCCCCATAGCTTGCTGTAAGCTAGGCCAAAATATAGAAGTAAATCTCGGGTCCCTATCTGAAACTATGGACATTGGCACACCATACTGACTCACAATTCTGTCGACGTATAGCTTAGCAAGCTGATCAAGCGTAGATGTCGCTTTAATCGGTATAAATCGTGCTATCTTAGTTAGTCTATCGACTATTACCCAAATACCATCATGTCCACTTAAAGTACGTGATAATCTAAACAGAAAATCCATAGTGATATGCTGCCATTTTCATTCTGACACTGGCAATGGGTTAAGGAGCCCTTCTTGTTTCTGTCTAACTGGTTTAACCTGTTGGCAGATCAAACATCTATCAACATAGTTAGCTATCTCCCGCTTCATCCCAGGCCACCAATAAGTCCCCTTCAAAGTTTTAACATCTTGGTGCTTCCTGGAGGCATAGCGTAAGCTGAATTGCGAGCTTCCTTTAGAATAGTATCTTTAAGCTCACTAATACTCGGGACACAGTCTTCTCTGCTTAACTATGGTGCCGTCTGTTCTCATTCTAAATTATGCCTCTAGACCCTGTTTGGACATTCCAAACATTTTCTGCAAGCTACTATTCTCTGGTTATCTTCTCACAATCCCTGCTACGAGTGAAGACTTGATCTGGAATTGAGCTAAAAGACTCCCTGAACTCTCTGCAGTTACAACTGCTTTAGAATCCCTTAGAGTACTTAAAAATGTTGCTCGAATACCACACAAGGCATCCCTAGGAAGTCTTGACTTCCTGCTCAATGCATCTGCTACCACATTCGCCTTACCATGATGGTATTCTATGGTACAATCATAATCTTTAATCTTTTCTAACCATCTTCTCTGTCTCATAATCAACTTTCTCTAATCAAAGATATATTTCATACTCTTATAATCTGTGTAAATATGACACCTTTCACCAAACAAATAATGTCTCTAAATTTCAATGCTAAGACAACTGATCCCAGCTCAAGAACGGGAGTAGGGCAATTACACTCGTGATTTTTCAATTGCCTCGACGCATAAGCTATTACTTTTCCTTCTTGCATGAGCACACACCCTAATCCTTGTCCCGAAGCATCACAGTAAATCACATACTCTTTTTCCGTTACAGGAAGTGTTATAATAGGTTTTGTCACCAACCTTGTATTCAGCTCCTTAAAAACTCTGTTCACACTTATCTGACCATTAAAACTTAACATTCTTTCTCGTTAAAGCTGTTAAGGGTAATGCTAATCGTGAGAAATTCTCAACAAACCATTTGTAGTATCCTGCCAAGCCTAGGAAATTACGTACCTCGTCACATTAGCTGGTCTCTCTAAGTTGACCATAGCTTTTACTTTATGTAGATCCATACCAACTCCATTTGTTGAAACAACTTTCCCCAAACACTACCTAATTCAAGCAAAACTCATATTTGGTGAGTTTGGCGTACAACTGTTTATTGCGTAGTGTTTGTAAAATAATCCTTAAATGTTCATCATGGGCTTTCATGTCAACTTAGTAAACTAATATGTCATCAATAAATACCATTACAAACTGGTCCAAATACTAATGGAATATCCTGTTTATGAGGTCCATGAAAATTGTTGGTGCATTAGTCAAACCGAATGACATTACTAAAAACTCATAATGCCCATACCTCGTTCTGAATGTTGTCTTAGGAATGTCTAATTCTCTTATCTTTAACTGATGGTATCCTGATCTAAAATCAATCTTAGAAAACATTGATGCTCCTCGTAACTGGACAAACAAGTCATCTATACAGGGTAGAGGATACTTGTTACGTGTCGTGACTTTGTTTAACTGTCTATAATCAATGCATAATCTGAGGGTACCATTTTTCTTCATCACAAATAACACTGGAGCTCTCCAAGGCGATACACTAGGTCTGATGTATCCCTTATAAACTAGTTCTTATCACTGCATCTTCAGCTCTCTACGTTCACTTGGAGCCAGTCTATACGATGCTTGCGAAATAGGTGCTATTCATGGTAACAGTTCAATAGCGAACTCAATTTCCCTATCAGGTGGCAATCCTGACAGATCTGCTAGAAAAACATCAAGAAATTTAATTACAACAAGAACATTTTCTGGTTTTAGATTTTCTTCATGCACCTCTACTACATGTGCAAGAAATGTCGTGCAGCCTTTCCTTAACAACTTTTAAGCTTTTAATGTTGAAATCAAACTCGTAGGGATAATCTTTCTTTCACCCCTGAAAACCACTTCAACTAATCTTGGTTACCTGAAAACAACTTCCTTTATATGGCAATCTCTGGAAGCAAATGAGCAAATATGAAATTCATCCTTAAGATTGCATCCAACACTTGCAACCCTAGTGGAAGAAAATCCACTAACATATTGAGACCTTCTACTAAGACCTCACAATTTCGCAACACTGAATTGACTAATAAAGCATCACCAACTGGAGTGCATATAACTAACCTTTTACATAAGGGTTCTAGCTTCCCATTCAACTTAGTTAAGAACATACTAAAAACAAAGAAATGTGTAGCACCTGGATCTATTAAAACACGTGCAGGTACATTACAAATAGTAATCCTACCATTAATGACATCTGGTGCATCTTCTGCTTCTTACTGAGTCATAGCGTAGAGCTTTTTCGTGTTGCCTAGGTCTCCCTACAACTCCCTTTAGTCTAACACCTCTGGTGCCCTCTCTGCAATCTTGCTGCTAATCAAACAAACTAACTAGGTCCTCTTTAACTCTACCTCTGATAGGCACTACCCACATTCATCTGCCTCGATGCCCGATTACTAGTTCGATTCTTAATGTCTTATTGACTTGAAAACATTTACTCTGGGTGTGAACCTCCTCGGTTCACGACCTCGGTAACTGCTTGTTGTCGAAGCCCCGCAGCTAGGCTCCACTATACTCTGCTCAACACGTAGAGTAGGCGCTATTAGCTGAGAAAAGTCAGTACACTTAGAAAAGCTATAAATAGGTACGTATCTCAGGGTGTAATCCTCTTTCAAACCTTCGACACTTGTCACTCTCAGATGCCACATTCACATCAGCATACCGTGATAGTTCGATATACCTTCTCCCGTACTCAGCCACTGAAAGTGACCCTTGCTTCAATTCTAAAAGTTCATCCCTCTTTGCCTCGCGGTACGTGATAGGGTAATACTTGTCTTCGAATATGCTTTTAAAAGTTTGCCAGTATAAAGTACGTGCATTACTACACCTGGCTAATATTGGTTTCCATCATCCTTCTGCCTCCTTCAGCAGCAAGAATGTGGCCAACTTGACTTTCCGCTTCTCAAGAAAACTCATCACAACAAAACATTTCTCAAGCATATTCAGTCAAACCTTGGCGTCAGCTGGATCTTTGGAACCCTCAAACACTGTGGCTCCTAATTCTTTTAGGTGATCAATTCTATATGTCTTGTCTGGATCACTTAGGCCTACACTCTATGGCTTACCTACCTCCTGTGAGGAATTAGCATGCTGCTTAAATATGGCTCCTATATGGGCTTGGGTAGGATCCTACGTCCCGTCCTGATCCTACCTGCATTGTCTGCTAGTACGTGGTGGCATGACTTCTATAACATATCAACATACTAGACATGTAATGAATACGTAACTTAAATGCACAATTCTAGACTTGTGTTCACATTTTAGTCCTGACTGGACTTACTCTTATCCTTACTTGGATCATGCTCTGCTAGTTCTATTGAACTAACTCAATAACTTGTTATTTATTTTTTAGTTTCTTCTCGAGCGAACTTGCTCTATCTTATTCCCCATGGAGCTAACTGCTCTGATACCAAGTTGTCACACCCCCTTCCGAACTACCTGCTAACTTAGCCCGACAGACGACGTGAAGCCAACAATCATCGTTCACCTTTCTAACGATACCTGTTGACCCTGCTTTACCTGATAAGCATATTATACTTGTATAAGAAATATTTTAAACATAACACAGCGGAATATTGACAATTACGTAACCTACGTAAGGAGTAACCCTACTTAAGACTCTCTGGAAAACTGGAACGGATGTGAACATCACAACCAAAAACATACCCAACCATGGTTTACACACTCACAACCTAGAATGTACACATAAACATAACTTCATAGTCCTTCTACTATACATATAGACTTTCTATACAACTCCACCCACGTACAACATATCAAACTTGTGGAGTTTCAAGCAGACTATGGCAGGTTATCAGGCACCGAGAGCTTGATCTCTACCTGAAAAGTGGGAAAAACACTAAAAGAATGAGCTATGAAGCTCAGTGAGTGACTTGAGTTTAAAAGAAAACTATTAACTCGTAAATCATATCACCCGACCATCTATGAGCATATGCATCTGTAATCAAACGTTAAAAGTACTGTATAATCATAATAGCTTTTCAGAAAAAACAGCAAGTATGTCGTTAAAATCTCGTAAAGCATATGAATGAAAGAAATCCTTTTAAAACATGTCACAATCCACGTGTGTAGGGCACGCCCTGTACAATCAATGTTTACTCTACGATGTAGTGGGGCCCGCCCAACACTCCCATCGTCTTTGTCGTAGTGGGGCCCGCCCAGCACTCACGACAGCATTGTTGTCACGGAGTACACTCAACGTCGACAACAGAAAATAACATGTGTGCACACGGTACTATAGAGCCTCGGGCTCAATGTCAGTCATTTACTCATTCAAGACTCAGAAAAACACATAAAAACAATTAAACATGTCTGCTTATCTTCTCTTTCATAAAACTCAAGCTTACTCAGCTTGTTCATAAAACTGAAAAACTTTAAAACATACTTGCTAGTACATACTCACACAAAATCATAACATTTCCATAAATTTTGGCAATCATTAGACATATGCTCATGTATAAATTTCTTCCAGACATTTAGGCTCACAACGAGCACTTGAAATCATTTCTTAGAAAATATGAATACTCATAAACATGTCTTTCAAGGAAAACATTAAGCATTGAAACCATTCCGTTTTAGCAAAAACTTGCATTTTCATAAGCATAATACAAGCCTATAAACCATTTTCGAGGTTCGTTTTGCCACTCACCGTGTTAGAACTAGAACCTTGGCCTGTACACTCGACCTATCTCCTCTTGGACTGCCAAACAAACCAAAACCATGTTTTAGAACCTCGAGCTCATGGTTTTTAACCTTAAAACTACAAGAAAACATTCCAACCAATTTCCCAGCATTTTACAGATTTTATACCCTGTCTTCAAATAGTCATAACTTCTTCATTACTAATCTAAAAAGGATGTACTTTATACCAAATTCTTTCTTTTTGAACCCTCTAAAAATCATATGAAGACATAAAGTTGAGATTCCTAACAGATTGATTCGAAAATACCTCGAAATCTTCTTTCCCAGGAACTAACTTCTATTATTCCAGATTTGTTTCCCTACTGAAACCCGAAACTTGACCTGATATTTACAACATCTTCCAATCATTTTCTATTCACGATTTCCTCACAAAAGATGTAGGAAATTCAATAATATTTCCAACCATACCTACTAGAGCTTTTGATTCCAACTCTACAGATCAAGACAACCAAAACATCAGAGGCTTCTCGGATTTGACAGCAAAATCTGTCATCTGCCTTCCTCTTCACAAAACAGTAAGTTAACTTAAGATTTTGCTCGAGCTCCCTTCACGAACTTTGTTAAAAAATGAATTAGCTTTCGAGAAAACCAAACCTCAACCCTTACCTCTTCTTGTTGAGCTCGAAATGAACAAAATAGCAGAACATGGTTGAATTGATCACATAATTCCATAGAACTTGAGTAATTCTTCTCTCTTCTTCTTCAATCCCAAAACCAGAGCTTTTCTCCTTCTACTCTCTTCAGTTCTCCCTCTCAAAGCTAGAATTTTTGTTTTGTGGAAAATGAGAAAGAAATGAGTTTAAAAGGAACTTAAAATGGTTTTTTTTTTTAAAAAAACAAACGGTGAGGCAAAACTTGTCTTTTTCCATTTTTGCTTTTGCTTTTTCTTTTCTTTTTCTTTATTTTTTTAATTTCTCCTTTATCTCTTTCTTTCTTCTCTTTTCTTTTCTAAACAAAACAAAACATAATATAATAAACATTTCTTTCATTTTCTTTTCTTCATTCTTTTTAAAGAAAACCAAACCAAAATGGTTTAAGCTTTTCCTTCCTTGTTTTCCTTTTATCTTTCACTTCATTTCTTTTCTTTTTAAAACAAGGAATACCAAGTTTTAAACATTCATTTCTTCTCTCCTTTTTAAGGAAAATTCCAAAGAGAGATCTCGGATTTACACGATCCATGATGAGCTACGCTCAACTGCGTAGTTCGTTTTGGGGATATGCAGTAGAAGCTGTTGTATATATTTTGAACATGGTTCCCTCTAAAAGTGTTTCAGAAACACCCTATGAGTTATGGAAAGGGCGTAAAGGGAGTTTACGCCACTTCACAATTTGGGGATGTCCGACACATGTGTTGGTGTCCAATCCAAAGAAATTAGAACATCGTTCAAAATTATGCCTATTCGTAGGATACTCCAAAGAAACGAAAGGTGGACTGTTTTATGATCCTCAAGAGGACAAGGTGTTTGTGTCGACAAATGCCATGTTCTTAGAGGAAGACCACATGAGAGATCATCAACCTCGTAGCCGGATTGTCTTAAGCGAAATTTCCAGGGAAGCTACAGATAAATCAACAAAAGTTGTTGATCAAGCTGGTCCTTCTCAAGTGTTGAGAATGCCTCGACGTACTGGGAGCGATGTTAGACAACCTGACCGTTACATGGGTTTGACTGAAACCCAAGTCCTCATACCTGATGATGGCGTTGAGGATCCATTGACCTATAAACAGGCAATGAATGATATAGATAGGGACTAGTGGATTAAAGCCATGGACCTTGAAATGGAGTCAATGTACTTCAATTCAGTCTGGAAACTTGTAGATCAACCAGATGGAGAAAGACCTATCGGTTGCAAGTGGATATACAAGAGGAAACGAGATCAAGCTGGTAAGGTGCAAACCTTTAAGGCTCAACTTGTGGCAAAGGGTTATACTCAAAGGGAAGGGGAGGACTATGAAGGAACTTTCTCCCCTGTTGCCATGCTTAAGTCCATTAGAATACTCTTGTCCATTGCCACATTTTATGACTATGAAATTTGGCAAATGGATGTCAAGACAACCTTTCTGAATGACAATCTTAAAGAGAGTATCTATATGGATCAACCAGAGGGGTTCATAGTTCAGGGTCAAGAGCAAAAGGTTTGCAAGCTTAAACGAATCATTTATGGATTGAAACAAGCTTCTAGATCCTGGAATATAAGATTGATACTGCGATAAAATCTTATGGCTTTGAACATAATATTGACGAGCCTTGTGTTTACAAAAAGATAGTCAATACCACTGTATCTTTCTTAGTTCTATACGTAGATGATATCTTGCTCACTGGGAATGATGCAGAGTTCCTGACTGGCGTTAAGCAATGGCTAGCGACGCAATTCCAAATGAAAGATTTGAGTGAGGCTTAGTTTGTCCTTGGAATCCAAATTGTTCGGAATCGCAAGAACAAAACGCTAGCACTGTCTCAGGCATCTTATATTGACAAGATGTTGATTAGATATAAGATGTAGAATTCCAAGAAGGGTCCATTACCTTTCAGGCATGGAATTCATTTGTCTAAGGAACAGTGTCCTAAGACACCTCAAGAAGTTGAGGATATGAGACGCATTCCCTATGCATCTGTTGTCGGTAGTCTGATGTATGCCATGCTATGTACTCGACCCGACATATGCTATGCAGTGGGAATAGTCAGCAGATATCAGTCTAATCCAGGATATGATCACTGGACTGCCGTTAAGAACATCCTCAAGTATCTTAGGAGAACGAGAGACTATATGCTTGTGTACGGTGCAAAGGATTTGATCCTTGCAGGATACACTTACTCTAATTTTCAGACTGATGTAGATTCGAGGAAATCCACATCAGGATCAATGTTCACTCTTAACGGAGGAGCTATAGTATGGAGGAGTATAAAGCAAGGTTGTATTGCTGACTCCACCATGGAGGTTGAGTATATCGCAGCTTGCGAAATAGCGAAGGAGGCTGTATGGCTTAGGAAGTTCTTGACTGATTTGGAAGTTGTTCTAAAAATGAATTTGTCTATCACCCTTTATTGTGATAATAGTGGTGCAGTGGCAAATTCAAAAGAACCTATAAGCCAGCGAAAAGCACATAGAGCGCAAATACCATCTCATCAGGGAGATTTTGCAACGAAGAGACGTGATCGTCACGTATATCGCTTCGGAGCACAACATTGCTAATCCGTTTACAAAGTCACTCACGGCTAAAGTGTTTGAGGGACACCTAGAGAGTCTAGGACTACGGGTTGTACAGTAGGGCAGTTTTTCTTTGCTCATCATGTTTTACCCCAAAGACGTTTTAGTCCAAGTGGGAGTTTGTTGGGTTTTATGTCCTAAAACTCGTGGTTTTGTAAACTGAATGTAAATTCTATTTCACAATAATGTTGTTATTGAAATTTATTCAATAAAGGTGTTATTGAATATTGTGTATTGTGTAACCTTAATCCAATAAAGAACCCTTGGCTATAGGATGAATACTTGAACTTTATGTGTGACATAAAAGTGGATCAAGTTCAAGTTATAGCTGCAATAGATCTATAGTATAAGGATAGGGTTGGATACCTTATCTTGGGGACACTATGGACGCGACTCACTTTGTAGAGTACAAACTCATTGCATAGGGCGCCCCCACTCACATATCTCCATTTTAACGTTCATGTGGAGATATGTGAGTGGGGGCGCCCTATGCAATGAGTTTGCATAAGACTGGACCGCAAAATAGTCACTTAGACTTTATAACTTCGTTTACTGTCTTAACTGACTATATTCATACGATGACCCAAGTAACTCGATTATAATCCTGAGCGTTCTATGAACTCCTGTTTATTCGGATTATCCTTAGATTTGCATGGGTGAGAGTGGCCTGAGACTGCCGACTCAATAAGCCTCCCATCTCAGGGATAAGTCTGGGTAGATAGCTGGGAACATAGTTCTGCAAAATGGAATTCACTCCTACCCGCTTTAGGGATTAGTAGAAAGGTTGTTCCCTTAAGTGCTGATTCCAGGTCTTGAACAAAGGGTCCACCCCTCTCATTGGCCCGAGAGGGATTCGGTTTGCTGGTTGGACCACAAATCAATTCTTCATTAGAGGATCAGTGAGAATTAAGGAACAAGAGGTAATTACAGGGGTAAAACGGTAATTTTTACCCAACTGTAATTACGAACGACTTGTGAAGGATCGACTTACTAATCATGGTTATATCGAGTGGACATAAATATATCTAGAGTGAGGAGAGTGCAGCCACTTGCCTTTAGTGGATTGTCCCGGTGGTTAACAAATGTTGATTAGCTAGGCTAAAGAGTTTGGTCGGTTAATCACGTTTCGTTGGAGCTCATGATCTGTAGGTCCATTAGGTCCTCCTTGCAAGCTCGGACTAAGCCTTGTAACATTTTGAGAGAAAAGAATTTTAATTGTTCAAATTCATTTTTAGGAGAAATCGTTAATTATATGTGATATATTTAACGAGTCATAGCTTAATTATGAATTAAACTATGATTAAAAAGAGGTGAATATATTTAAATATGATTTAAATATTGCATCGGTTTATAGCATGAATAAGGATTCATGTTCGAAAAATCGATCGGGATCGGGAAATTTATTTAATTTAATATTTGATATTAAATTAAATTAAAAATTAATTAATTAAATTATTTTTTGAATTATTTAATTAATTAAATTAATTTTAATTTAAAATCAATTTAATATTATTTTTTGAATTAAAATTAAATGAAAATTAGTGGATTTTCATGGATTTTCAATAAAATCCAAAGTGCAACTTGCCCAATCCCTCTCATCTTCAAGATTGGCCAAAATTGGTCACCTCCATCTCAATCCATCCTCATCACTGTATAGATGTCACTCTAATGAATCTTATTGAAGCTTTATATAATGGTGATTTGAGGTATGTTGATAGAATTTTGCAGAAAATTTCAAATTCCCGAATGAGTGACCTTTGAGGCCTTTTCTTCCAAATTCTCTCAACCTAGGATCCCACAATCCGTTCTAAGGCCTGAGGATAGTAGGGAAGACTCTAACGGTTGTCCACAAAGTGTTCGTGTTGAAAACCATCAACCGGGTGAAGAGAATTTTCTCTTCAAAGTTGAGTTTTCTATCCCTCTATTTTTCCAGCTTTGAGCATGCATTTTATTTTACAAAATTGATCAACTTAGAGTGTTCAAAATCCAAAATTGCTTCCGCTTTCTTAATCTAGACTCTTTCACAAACGATCTAAGAACCCTTTACGAGCTAGAAGATGGACCTAATGGACCTACAGATCTGAAGCTCTAATGATACGAGATTACTTGGTTAATCTCAATAATCTCCTAATCACCATTCGTTAACTGCAGGAACACTCCACTAAAGTCTCGCAGCTGCACTCTTCTCACTGCAGATATATTTCTATGTTCACAAATATTGACCAATAACGACAAGTCAATCCTTCACGAATGTTCGTAACACCAGTTGGGTCAAATTACCGTTTTACCCCTGGGTTATATCTTGTACCTTAAGTACCAGTGCTCCTCTAATGAACAATTTGTTTGTAGTCCTACCAACAAACAAAAGTCACTCTCGGGCCAATGAGAGGGTCGGACCCTTTGTTCATGTCCCGGAGACACCACTTAAGGGAACATTCATCTACTTACCCCTAGTAGACGGGAAGAAGTGAATTCCATCTTGCTAGGCTAAGTCTCCAGTTGCTCACTCGATCTTGTACCCAAGAATGTAGGCATATTGAGTCAGCGAATCTAACCACTCTCACCCATACTAGTCAAAGGACAATCCCTCGCAAATAGGAGTTCGTAACCCGCTCAAGATTGAGATCATGTTGCCTAGGTCATCCTAGTGAAATAGAAACCTAGCTAGTCAACGGAGTTACATCTAGTGGTTACTATT
This sequence comes from Trichosanthes cucumerina, assembly GCA_036507285.1. Lineage (NCBI taxonomy): Eukaryota > Viridiplantae > Streptophyta > Magnoliopsida > Cucurbitales > Cucurbitaceae > Trichosanthes > Trichosanthes cucumerina. Next base: position 58,983,613 of record CM071838.1, read on the forward strand.
TCGCGGTCTGGTCTTATGTAATCTCTTTACATAGGATATCCCCACTCACATGTCTGAAGGGAATGAGAATCCCCGCGCAGCGGAAGACGATCGAATCGTCGTGGTATCATCATGCAACATGCTTATTAAAATTGATCTAACTATTAGATCTAGGCTAAACATGCTGAAATTTTACAAAGAAGAAGAAAACACTTACTTGTTGTAGACCAATTCAAAGAAACTCTCCTTGTTAATCACGAACTCTTCGTGCTTCTCGATCTCTACGAACTCTTCCACGATCAGATCCCAAACACTACCAAATGATCTTCTTGGTTGTTCTCTTTTGGAGAAGGGAAGTTGGTGGGAACTTTTGTTTTTGGAAAGAGATGAGAAAATTGAGAGAGAAGAGAGAATTTCCCTTAGCTTCCAAAACTTAGTTTTTGGTTCAATAACTCTTTTAAAACCCTTGCAAAGGAGTTTAAATAGTGGAATGATGAAGTTCACAATTTCACTTTATTACCACTTTACCACAACCATATGTTATGTAAATCTCATATAATATAAGATATCTCATATCTTGTGTTGCAAATCTCATTTGCAATAATTGTGGATTTAATTAAATTGAATCACATTCAATTTATTTTCTCTCTATCAATTTCTCCAATTAGCCTTTAATTCAACAATTAGGCTAATATATAGTTTATTATAAATCTCATTCATATTAAACTATATATTATATCATCTATATGTTATAAATACTCTTTAAGGTGAAATTGAACACTTCAATTTTATACCAAAACATTAACCCTTATTTTATCCCAGATTGAGCCAACCAAGGGACCTAATGGACCTACATTGACGGGCTCCAATGATTTGAGGTTAACCAGTCAAACTCTTTTACCCGGTCAACCAATGTTCATTAGCTATAGTAACACTCCACTAAAGCCTGTAGTTGTACTCCCATCAGTGTAGAATATTACGTGTCCACTGATATAACCAATGCTCATGAGTCGACCCTTCACAGGTTCTTCGTTAGACATGGTTGGGTTAAAATACCGTTTTACCCCTGTGTCTACATCTTGTTCCTTAAGTCCCCACTGCTCCTCTAATGAACAACATATTGTGATGGTCCAACCATACACAACACCCTTCTCGGGCGGTGAGAAGGTGGGCGCCGTTGTCCAAGCCCCGGAGACAAAGACTTAAGGGAACAACCCTCTAGATTCCCTATAGGCGAGGAACAGTGAATTCCATCTCGCGTAATTAGGTTCCCACTCTCTACTTTGTTCTCATGTCACCTGAGAAGATAGGCATATTGGGCGAGTAACCAAGACCACCCTCACCCGTATTAGTCAAAGGGACGGACCCGCAGATGTGAGTCCGTAATACGCTCGGGATTCGTCGAGTCACTAATGGTCATCTACGAATTTATTAGTCTTTACTATCAACGGTGTTATATCGAAGAAGTCTAATAATTCACGGTCCGGCTTTGTACAATCTCATTGTATAGGATGCCCCCACTCGCATGTCAACCACATGAACGAGTCGATCACCTCGTTTGTATCTAATACAAAGCGGGCCGCATCCACAATGTATCCGAGGATTAGGTCTCCAACCCCATCCTTATCATCAGAGACCGTTTCGGGTCATTAACTCGAACGTGATCCTCCTTGTGTGTCAACTACACACCGTTCAAGTTCTAGTTCTCTCATATATTCAATGACCCTGGAGCTTAGTTTATTGGAAAGGTTTAAAATATTTCCGAGACACAAAGTGAAGAAATGAATAATTTCAAAACAATATTTTACAACCACGAGATTAGGACAGAAAATCCCAACAATGTCATATGCACGAACGCGTTAGGATCATAGTGTTTGTATCATATACAAAGTGGGTCACATCCATAGTGTTACCAGGGTAAGGTACCCAAACCTTATCCCCTTACTATAGACCCTTTAGGTTGTATCTTGAATCGAGATCCTTATATGTACACTACATTCAGTTAAAGATACATTTTACACCCTTGGATGTTTTGTCTATTGGATTTAAGGTTAAAACAAGGGCAATATCGTAAATAAGGAACAATAACTCTTTATTGAAATAATAACACTTTATTACAATAATTAGAACAAAATTACAAACTACGAGTTTTAGGGCACACACCCCAAAAAATTTTAGGAACTATGTACATGTTTTCTAAAAACAGAAATCTATCCCTAGAAAACAACTTAACAGCTCCCACTGCAAGAGCTGAGACGACGTCTCCCATTTCGACCCTGAGCGTCATCTCACCCTCTTCGAGCTCCTTGAAGTAACTAATTCCATGTAAAAAAGATCAAACATGATTAGTTACCCTGAATCAAGTATCCAGGTGGAAGTATCAATTTCCACTAAACAAGTTCCTAGAACAAGCAAATCTAATTTACCTTTCTTCTCCTTGAGCTCGGCTTTATACTTTGGCCAGTTGCGTTTCCAATGCCCATCCACGTTGTAGCGGAAACATTTTCCTTTGTCTACACCCTTGGCCTTCCATTTGCCTTTATCAGCAACGACAAGAGCCTTCCCCTTTCCTCCTTTATTTTTCTTTTGTATCTTCTTAAGACCAGAAGACGAGTTTCCAAACATAGTCTTAGAGGATGAACCCTTCTGGAATCTCTTAGAATGGACAAACAGATTTTCCTCTCCTTTGATCGGTCCCTTATTTTTCATAAGAGATTGATAAGTTTGTAGCTTATTGAGGAGGCTAGTCAGGTTATATTCAATCTTGTTCATCACTGCATTGCTACGAAATTGCAGAAAACCTTTATGAAGAGATTCTAAGATTAACGAAACCTGACTTTGCTCGTCTATGACTGCTCCGTTCATTTCAGGCATGTTGAAGTGGACCATTAGATCGACAACATGTTTTCTCACTGAAGTCCCCTCCTTCATACGCGCGTTATAAACGTACTTGAGAGATTCGTGTCAGATTTGTCCAGACAATTGTCCAAACATATCCTGCAATGAACTCATGATCTCACGAGCTCAGACCATGCCCTCATGTTTCTTAGCAAACATCTCAGTTAGGCTAGCTAAGATATAGACCTTGGCCTTGTTATTGGTCGTGGTCCATCGGTCATAAGCATCCCTAACCATTTGGGATGAATTACAAGCAGGGATTTGAAGACACTTTTTAGTTAAGACGAATCGTAGATCGTCAACAACCAGAATCGTATTCAGGTTGGACTTCCCTTAAGTCTCGGAGACACTACTTAAAGGAACACTTATCTGCTTTCCCTAAGTTTTGGAAGGAGTTAGTTTCATCTTGCTAGGTTAAGTCCCCAGCTGCCCACGCGGTTTTGTCCCGACGAATGTAGGCATATTGAGTCGGCGTCTCATGTAACGACCCTAATTTTTTAAACCCAAAAGTCTTAGGGACGTTACTAAGTAGCACCATCTGCGCCAAAACATTGGCAGCATAACGACGTTGTTAAGACAAAACCCACATCTTTCTTTACCTGTTTAAGACATAACAAGACTCCAAAAGATTTACAAAATACCCAAGCCCCTCGAAACTACATTCAACAAATTAAAAATTTACAACAGTCATGCAAGAACATGAAGGAAAATGACTTAGAGACTAGCTTCAAATTTAAGAAGAACAAGACCTTAAAACACCCTTCGAGTTAATCAACAAGGAAGCTGAACAACATACATAAAGTCTTAATCTATTAAGAAGGTACAACAAAAATATAAAGTACTAGAATAGCTACTAAGATCTAAAAGACACCAAAGAACATCATCATAGCCTCGTCAGGTTGCCACCAACGTCATCCATCCCACAGTTCAACTTTTATCTGCAAACAAAATAATAAAAAGAAAGGGGTGAGTATAAAAATATCCAGTAAGTAGCCCACTTACGTCAAAACCCATCTTAGCAAAACAATAAGACTCATCTACTAAAGTCACTCAATCCCAAACAAGTCTCACATTTAGCACACTTCACCCTGAGACGCCTTTGGTAATAACTCGAGCTCTACCTTCAGTCCCATAACTTGATTGACGATGTTATAAGAGAAAGCAACTCTCACGCCACAACACGCTTGCATAGAGTCGTGAAGGTACGTAATGAAGGGAATGAAATCCCGTGCAGCGGTAGGGTGCTCGAATCACTGTGGTATCCTTGTGAAATCCCTTATCTTAAAACAGTTTCTATCTTATAAAAACAAGGTTAAACATGTTAAACAAGAAGAAAAACTAGTAAGAACACTTGTTGAAGAAACACCTTCAAGTTTTCCTTCTCTTGTTCACGAACCGTTTATGATCACGATCTCAACGTCCTCGATCTCCTGGAATAGTGAGTAACCGGACACTTCCACACGGTTTCTCGGTTGTTCTACGTTTGGTAGAAGGAGAGTGGTGGAACTTCTTTTGGTGAGGGAATGAGAGATTGAGAGAGGATTTTGAGAGAGTTTCCAATGCTGTTTCGGTGAGAAATCCAAAAAATGAGCAAAAGCCTTACCACTCCTTCTTGCAAAGGAGTTTATATAATGGTGATAGGTGGAGTTGAAATCTCCACCTATTTACCATTTTACCACAACCATAGGTTATGCAAATCATATTTGCATAACCACATATAATAAGATATCTCATATCTCATTATACAAATCACATTTGTATAATTGTGGATTTTTAAATTGAATCACATTCAATTTAATTTCTCTCAATCCAATTTCTCCAAATTAGCCCTAATTAGACAATTAAGCTAACCTATAGTTTATTATGAATCTCATTCACATTAAACTATATAATATGTCATACATATCTCATATAAATGACATAATTATCCTTTAGTGAACTTGAACATTTCATATTCACACCAAAACTTTATACCCTCTATTAATCCAGTTTGAGCCAACTGAGGGACCTAATGGACCTACAGTGACGAGTTCCAATGATCCGAGACTAACCTGTCAAACTCTTTGACCTGGTTAATCAACATTCATTAGCTATGGTAACACTCCACTAAAGCCCGTAGCTGCACTCCTGTCAGTGTAAGACAAGTTGTGTCCACTAATATAACCAATGCCCATGAGTCGACCCTTCACAGGTTCTTCGTAGAGACTGTTGAGTCAAATTACCATTTTACCCCTGTGTCTACTTCTTGATCCTTAAGTCCCCACTGCTCCTCTAATGAACAACAACGTTGTAATTGTCCAACCATACACAACACCCTTCTTGGGCCAGTGAGAAGGTGGGTGCCCGTTGTGCAAGCCCTGGAGACAGCACTTAAGGGAACAACCCCTCTAGTTTCCCTAATGTCGGGAACGAGTGACTTCCATCTCGCGTAGTTAAGTTCCCAGCTCCCTACTTGGTCTGCCCCTAAGAAGATAACCATATTGGGCAAGTAACTGTGACCACCCTCACCCGTACTAGTTAAAGGACAGACCCCCGCAAGTAGGAGTCCATAACACGCTCAGGATTCAGGTCGAGTCACTAATGGTCTTCTACGAAATTATTAGTCCCATTAGTTCACGGTGTTACATCAGTGTGTTTAATAATTCACGGTCCGGTCTTGTACAATCAAATTGTACAGGATGCCCCCACTCGCATGTCAACCACATGAACAAGTCAGATCACGTCGTTTGTATCTAATACAAAGCGGGCCGCATCCACAACGTATCTAGGATTAGGTCTCCAACCCTATAAATATACTATAGACCGTTCGGGTAATTAACTTGAACGTGATCCTCCCTATGTATTCAATACACACCGTTTAAGTTCTAGTTCTCTCATAAATTCAATGACCTTGGAGCTTAGTTTATTAGACAAAGTTTTTAAAATTTGCTAGACACAAAGTAATGAAATGAATAACTCTTATTAATTTAAAATAGAAAATTACAAACTAAACGAGATTAGGACATACATCCCAACAAACTCCCACTTGAACTAAGCTAGTGGAGAATACATACATTTCTCAAATGTACAATAATTACAATGAAGTAATACAATAAACTAACGCATTGAATACCCGTTTACAATTCTCCCACTTGTCCTAGTCAGGAAGCACTCGAAGACATAGACTCTCTAGGTGACCCTCAAACACCTTAGTCGTGAGGGGCTTTGTAAATGGATCAACAATATTGTGCTCCGACGCTATCTCGTGTGGATCACGCCGCCATGTGCACAATCTCCCGTGACGTGATATACGCTCAATGTATTTGCCTCTCTTATGGCTCTGAGGCTCTCTGTAGTTGGCTACAGCACCACTGTTGTCACAAAACAGCGTGATCGACAAGTTCATATTTTGAATAGCTTCCAAATCGATCATGAACTTCCTATGCCAAACAGCTTCCTTTGCAGCTTCATAAGCCGCAACGTACTCAGCTTCCATAGTGGAATCAGCGATGCATCCCTGCTTGATGCTTCGCCATACTACAGCTCCTCCATTCAGAATGAAGGTTGACCCCGAAATGGATTTCCTAGAATCCTTATCTGTCTGAAAGTCAGAATCTATGTATCCCGTAAGGATTAAATCCCCACTGTCATTCACTAAGCTGTAGTTCCTCGTTCTTCTAAGATACTTGAGGATTACCTTTACGGCTGTCCAGTGATCTAATCCTGGATTGGATTGATACCTATTGACAATCCCTACCGCATAACAGATGTCGGGCCTAGTACACAACATGACATACATAAGGCTCCCTACAACTGAAGCATATGGGATCCGTCTCATATCCTAAACCTCTTGAGGAGTCTTAGGACATTGATCCTTAGACAGGTGAACCCGATGCCGGAAAGGCAGCAAGCCCTTCTTGGAGTTCTGCATCTTATATCTAGACAACATCTTCTCAATATAAAACGCTTGAGACATGGCCAACGTTTTGTTCTTCCGGTTCCGGACAATCTGGATACCTATAACATGTTGTTCTTCTCCCAAATCTTTCATTTGGAATTGTAAAGCCAACCATTTCTTTACGTCAGTAAGAAATCCTACTTCATTCCCAATGAGAAGGATATCATCCACGTACAATATCAGAAATGATACAGTATTGTTAACGATTTTCTTGTAGACACAAGGCTCGTCAACATTTTGATCAAAGCCATAAGATTTGATTGTCTCATCAAACGTTATATTCCAAGACCTCGAGGCTTGTTTCAGTCCATAAATGGATCTATGAAGCCGTCAAACCTTTTGCTCTTGGCCTTGGGTTATGAACCCCTTGGGTTGGGCCATGTAGATGGTTTCGTCAAGGTTGCCATTCAGAAAGGCGGTCATGTGACATCCATCTGCCATACCTCGTAGTCATAATACGCGACAATGGCCAGAAGGATCCTGATCGACTTTACCATGGCAACAGGTGAAAAGTTTTGGAGATCTAGGCGCATAAGATTGAAGAGTTCAGACTTTACCACTTGACAAGGTCGTCAACCATTTATGTTGAGGAGAATGTGACGGGCAAGCTTGTTGATAGCACACAAAATGTGCTATCCTTAGGCTTAAGTATTGCTAGTTTTATGATGATTTCAGGGCTTTTACGCGTTTAATTCACTCAATTTCAGGTGACAAGCTTAAACAGAGCTCTTGGAGACAATTTGGATCACTCGGGATCAAAACGGGGCTATTTGGAGCTAAAGATAACATCAATTGGAAGAAAAAGAACCAATCCAAGCATGATGACCCGAGGTTATGGCGTTGCAACGCCATACTTGCTGTTTAAAGATTTTGAAGATTCCAGGCGATAGCGTTGCAACGCTGCCTTAGGGCGTTGCAACGCTATCTCAATAAGAAGCCACGCGTGAGAAGCCGCACATAGGGCGTTGCAACGCTACCTTGCAGCGTCGCAACGCCATTTCGACAAGGAGCGCGCGCGTTAAGGTAGTGGTGTTGCAACGCTGCCCTCAGCGTTGCAACACCATCGATTATTTTTATAATTGCCAGCCGCCTAGGGTGCAGCGTTGCAACGCTAGCAACGCTGTCCCTAGCGTTGCAACGCTGCACCAATTCCTTCTATAAATATATCCTTATGATTTCATTGCAAAGGGAGCACAATTTGGTAGAGTTTTGCCCTAAATTCGAAATACACCTTGTAAGAAGAGAGAAAATAGTGATTTTGGGAGCCAAAGCATTCGTGGATGTTCGAGATCGAAGACGGAGCTCGAGACGAAGGACCTAGCATCGACACCTAAGTTTACTTCTCTTTCTTTCAATTTGTAATAGCGTTCTAAGACGTTTTCTACTTGTTTAGTTTGTTTTTCATGTGGTTTAGAGTAGCTAAACATTGTAGTAGGATTTGATTTATTTGTTATGACTTTATTACAATATATTGAAGCATGTTTTGTTCTTATTTTTGGCCAATCGCTCTGCACTCCTTAATTCGTTGATTCAAGTGGACTCGAGAGATAAAGCTTGAATTAGAGCAAAAATTGTCAAAACCCTTAGTAGTCTGGCACGAGAGTGATCTAGAATTCTTAGGGAAACACTTAAAGAAATTGCTTAATGCCATGCATGTAGTAGGTTCGTATGGAGACTATGAATTCTATTGCATGTGTGAGGCTCACTAAGAACCGAGAGGTTTTCTTGAGTAGTTTACTTCTTGTTTATAAATTCATCTCATAAGGTCAATGCATGTGTACTTAGGTTATTAACTTGTAAAATCACTTCCTTTAATTCTATCAATTCGTGTCTCCACATGTTTGTTTGTTTGGTTGTCTTGTTCGTCAAACACCTATCCATGTTTTGTTGCTTTAGCTAAATTTGAGAATTAGTATCTTAGTGCTTAATTAATCTAGAAACCCATTCCCGAGGACGATACTTGGACTCATAAATCACTATACTAAAACTTGATCCATACACTGCGGTATTGCAATATAATTTTACGCAACACTTGTTCAAGGTGTGTTGCCTATGGTCACAAGGCCATTCCAACCCCCTTTACCATGCTTTCATGTATTTACTTTCCTCGTAGATTTCTTGTTTACTTTCCATGTAATTTTGTTGGCATATGAATCATCGCCATTTTAACGTTCAAGCCTATAATAGCTAAAATTTCCAATCCCCCTATAGTTGGCAATTCTTCATACCCGGGTTATATGCCTTCAAGATGTGGTTGCCCCTTTTATTGCTTGTTGGTGTATAACAAACTTTCATGATGTTTTCAAAATATATTTTCTCTCACGTTTTCATAAAACCATTTTCTCTCAAAACGTGAGTGAAGGCTAGTCCCTTTATCGAGGTTGTCCGCGATTTCTGATTTTCGTTTGGCTGACTTGTTTGTTCAGTTATTGAAGGGAATAAAAATCTCCGTGCAATCGAAGACGATCGAATCGTCATGGTATCATTACGCTACTTGAATTTTTTCAAAATGATCTAACTATTAGATCTAGGCTAAACATACAAAAGAGAAAGAATTTATAACTAGAAGAACGTACTTACTTGTTGTAGACAGATCTTCTAAAATCCTTCCTTGATCACGAACGCTTCGTGCTTCTCGAACTCAACAAAAGCCTTCTCTCGAACGAAACCCGAACACAACCACTTGGAGTCTTGGTTGTTCATCCTTTGGAAAGGAGGAGAGTTGTTGGACTCCAGAGTTTTGGAGAGGGAGGAGAGTTGAGAGAGTAGAGAGAATTTTGATCTCTTCTCTTTGATCAAAATCAAAAAATGAGAGAATGCTCACCAATCCCTTCTTGCAAACTCACCAATCCCTTCTTGCAAAGGGTTTAAATAGTGGGAATGATGAAGTTAAAATCTCCACATTATTACCACTTTACCACAATCATAGGTTATGAAAATCTCATTTGCATAATCACATAATATAAGATATCTCATATTTCATATTGCAAATCTCATTTGCAATAATTGTGGATTAATTAAATTGAATCACATCCAACTATATATTATATCATTCATATCTCATATAAATGACATAAATACCCTTAAAGTTAAATTAAACACTTAAATTTTATACCAAAACATTAACCCTTCTTTTAACCAAGATTGAGCCAACCGAGGGACCTAGAGGACCTACAGTGACGGGCTTCAATGATCCAACATTAACCTGTCAAACTCTTTGACCCGGTTAATCAACATTCATTAGCTACGGTAACACTCCACTATAGCCCGTAGCTGCACTCCCGTTAGTGCAGCATATTACGTGTCCACTCATATAACCAATGCCCATGAGTCGACCCTTCATAGGTTGTTCGTAGACACGGTTGGGTAAAATTACCGTTTTACCCCTATGTCTACCTCTTGTTCCTTAAGTCCCCACTTCTCCTCTAATGAACAATTGTGATGGTCAAACCATACACAACACCCTTCTTGGGCCAGTGAGAAGGTGGGTGCCCGTTGTCCAAGCCCTGGAGACAGCACTTAAGAGAACAACCCCTCTAGTTTCCCTAAAGGCGGGAACGAGTGAATTCCATCTCGCGTAGTTAAGTTCCCAGCTCCCTACTTGGTCCTGTCCCTGAGAAGATAGGCATATTGGGCGAGTAACTGTGACCACCCTCACCCGTACTAGTCAAAGGACAAACACCCGCAGACAGGAGTCCGTAACACGCTCAGGATTCAGGTCGAGTCACTAATGGTCATCTACGGAGTTATTAGTCATTACTGTCAACGGTGTTACATCAGTAGGTCTAATAATTCACGGTCCGGTATTGTACAATCACAATTCACAGGATGCCGCCACTCGCATGTCAAACACATGAACGACAAAGATCACCTCGTTTGTATCTAATACAAAGCGGGTCGCATCCACAGTGTATCTAGGATTAGGTCTCCAACCCTATCCATATACTGTAGATCGTTCGGGTCATTAACTCGAATGTGATCCTCCCTGTGTGTCCACTACACACCGTTCATGTTCTAGTTCTCTCATAAATTCAATGACCCTGGAGCTTAGTTTATTGGAAAAAGTTTATAAATATTGCGAGACACAAAGTAATGAAATAAATAACTCTTATTAATTTCAAACAGTAATTTACAAACACGAGATTAGGACAAAAATCCCAATAAACTCCCACTTGGACTAAGCTAGTGGGGAAAATACATTTTTGAAATGTACATAAATTACAATGAAGTCATACAATAAACTAGGGCATTGAATACTCGTTTACACATCTCCCACGTGCCCTAGTCAGGAAGCTCTCGAAGACCTAGACTCTCTAGGTGACCCTCAAACACCTTAGCCGTGAGGGCCTTTGTAAATGGATCAGCTACGTTGTGCTCCGACGCTATCTGTGTGACTGTCACGTCTCTACGGTACACAATCTCTCGTATCAGATGATACTTGCGCTCAATGTGTTTGCCTCTCTTATGACTCCGAGGCTCACGTGAGTTGGCTACTACACCACTGTTATCACAGAATAGTGTGATCGGCAAGTTCATATTTGGAACAACTTCCAAATCCGTCATGAACTTCTTTAGCCAAACAGCTTACTTCGAAGCTTCACAAGCCGCAACATACTCGGCTTCCATAGTGGAATCAGCGATGCATCCCTGCTTGATGCTTCACCATTCTACAGCTCCTCCATCGGTCTGAAAGTCAGAATTCGTGTATCCCGTAAGGATCAAATCCCCACTACCATTGATAGCACACAAAATGTGCTATCCTTAGGCTTAAATCGTGTTAGTTTTATGATAATTTCAGGGCTTTAACGTATTTAATTTGTTGAAATTCAGGTTAAAGAGCAATGTGAGAATGGATGGAGAATTATGGGGAGAAATGAGCCAAAATTGACATTAAATGGAAGAAGCAAGGTCAAAACAAGCCATCAAATCCGAGGAGATGGCGTTGCAACGCCATTCAGGGCGTTGCAACGCTCTATGTGCAGCCATCTACTATGGAAGCACTTACCGATGGCGGCGTTGTAACGCCGCTATGCGGCGTTACAGTAACGCTCCACATGCAACAACCTACGTCTTGAAGATCCGTGGCGATGGCGTTGCAACGCCGCCTTTCTAGCGTTGCAAACGCCACATCGATAGTAGAAGACACGCGAGGGTAGCAGCGTTGCAACGCTGTCCTAAGCGTTGCAACGCTACTTCGATTAGAAAAGGCGCGCGAGGTTTGCAGCGTTGCAACGCTGCTTGATATTTTCCATTATTGAATTATTCGCTAGGGCACAACGTTGCAACGCCATGCCCAGCGTTGCAACGCCGTCATATTGATATAAAAAGGAAAATATGCATCTTGGATTGGGAGGCCTTTTTGGAGAGATTTTGCCACCATTGTTTAGAGATATTTGTGAGAGATTGTAAGAAGATTTTTGGGAGATTTTAAGAAGGAGACTTTTTGGGCTCTGGTTCGTGATAGGTGCCGGATCGTTGCCGTTCACGTCCACGAGAGTTCTTTCTTCGTTCTTTTCACTTTTATTGTTGAACTATGGTTTTGTATTTGAGTTTAGTAGGATTTATAGTGGACATGAGTAGCTAAACTTGTTGTCTTAGGGTTAGATGTAGCGTTTTAATTATGCTATTTTGTTGAATTGACTGCCTTTGGTTTATAGTAATGCTTTTATTCATGCAATTGCATCCTTAATGCTTATAGACTCTTGATCACGGTTTATTTGTTCTTAGGTCCAGTATATTCTTGAGAAAGATATTTTAGATCTGGTCTCTTTTGCATGACCGATAGTTACTTTGACATGAGAATGATTGAAGTGCTATTAGAAACCCATAAGAATTGAACTTAGTGTCATGTTTGATTTTTAGGTTGAACAGAGATGTTTTATTCTATGTCTTGCATGAGATTCACTTGCCTCGAGAGAGGTTATTTGTTATCTTAGTTTCTTGGTTTATAAAAGCAGTGGCAATAACCCATCAAAGATGATCTCAATAAAATAGTTAATTAATTGGTGAAATCTAGTCCCTAAGATATTCGTCTCTCCTGATTGTTCTCAACTTTCACTCTTTGATTTTGTGTTTTCACCTCACTTTAAAGTCTAATTTTCTAGATAAAATTGAGTGGTGTTATTGATAGGAATTAATTGAATTAAATACCCAATCCTGTGGACGATACTCGTACTCAAATTCACTATATTAAAACTTGACCCGTACACTTGCGGTATTGCAAAATTTACGCAACAAGTTTTTGGCGCCGTTGTCGGGGATTGGCGTTTATTTAATTCTTTTGATACTGTTGAGAAGTCACTTAGTCTTAATCTAGAGTGTGTGTGTTTTTTTTTTTTGTGTTTGTTTTTGTTGTCTTTGTTTATTGTGATTTTTGTTAAGTTTTGTGTTTCTTTTTAGTTTTGTGTTGTTTTTGTTAGTTATAAATTTTCTATTTTTCTTTGTGTTGTGTGTTGCATGCGAAGTAACTCAGAAACTGATCTAGTTCCTTTTGATCCTGAAGTTGACAGAACTTTCAGGAGGAAGCTTAAGGAAACTAAAGACAAGGTCAGAATCATGGAGGAGCAACAGGGAGAGAATAAGCCCATTAGGGAGCACTTCCAGCCCACTTTTGCTGCAAACCAATCTGGAATCATTTATGCTCCAATTCAGGCTAATAATTTTGAGATAAAGACGGGTCTCATCCAGATGGTTCGAGAAAATGCCTTCAGAGGACATGCCACTGAGGATCCCAATTTGCATCCGAGATCCTTTGCTTGAAATCATGTACCACAGTAAAATAATGCAGTGTATCCGATGCTATTCGCTTACGATTGTTTCCATTTTCTCTGCAGGATAAGGCAAAATTCTGGTTGGAGTCCTTACCACCTGGTAGTATTAGCACTTGGGAGGAATTAGCCCAGGCATTCTTGGCTAAATACTTCCCACCTGCTAAGACTACGAGGCTGCGCACTAAGATTGGCACTTTCAGACAGCAGGATTTTGTGGAAGATGTGTTGGTAAAAGTTGAACAATTTATTTTCCCTGCAGATTTTGTGGTCCTGGACATGGAGGATGATTCTGAGGTCCCAATTATTTTGGGACGACCTTTGCTAGCCACTGGATGAGCATTGATAGATGTGCAAGATGGTAAGTTAACTCTAAGGGTCGGTGAGGACAAGGTTGTATTTGACATATTTCGATCCTTGAAGTACCCTAATGAGGTAAGTACCTGTCACATGATCAATATTTTGGATGTTGTCGTTGATTCATTTAAGGAGTTAGTTTTATCTGTTGATCCCTTAGAAACTTGCATGACAAGTTCAATGTTAGATCAGTTAGGGACATTGGACCATGAAATCACTTGCTATAATAAATCATTAAATCAATTGCCTACACTTCAATATGAACAATTCTCACAATTGCATGTCAATAATGTGGAAGAAATAAAACCTCCTATTCTAGAATTGAAACAATTACCTGCACACCTTCGTTATGCTTTCTTAGGAGATTCATCTACTTATCCTGTGATTATTTCTGCTGATCTGAATAAAGAAGAGGAAGAAAAGTTGTTAAGAATCCTGAGAAGTCATAAGTCTGCTTTAGGGTGGTCAATTAGTGATATTAAGGGTATCAGTCCATCTGTAGTCATGCTTAAAATCTTAATGGAAGATACCTTTAATCCATCAGTTGAACACCAAAGGAGGCTTAACACAACAATGAAGGAGGTAGTTAAAGCTGAGGTACTCAAACTGTTGAATGTAGGAATTATTTATGCTATATCTGACAGTTCTTGGGTGAGCCCTGTGCAGGTGGTTCCAAAGAAAAGGGGGATGACTGTCATAAAAAATGACAAGAACGAGTTCATATCCACCAGGACAGTCATTGGATGGCGTGTCTGTATTGACTATAGGAAGTTGAATAAGGCTACACGAAAAGATCATTTTCCCCTTCCTTTTATTGATCAGATGCTTGATAGACTTGCTCGTTATCCTTACTATTGTTTTCTTGATGGCTATTCAGGTTATAACCAGATCGCTATTGCTCCTGAGGACCAAGAGAAGACTACTTTCACATGCCCTTATGGAACATATGCTTTCAGGAGAATGCCATTTGGATTGTGCAATGCACCGCCACTTTCCAAATTGCATGATGGCAATATTCCATGACATGATTGAGGAGATAATGGAGGTTTTTATGGATGATTTTTCCGACTTGGTTGTTCATTTGATATCTGTTTGCATAATCTCGCTCGTGTTTCTGAGGTGCCGAAACTAACCTTGTTTTGAATTGGGAAAAATGTCATTTTATGGTCAAGGAAGGTATAGTCCTAGGGCACAAAATCTCTGAAAAGGGACTAGAGGTGGATAGAGCTAAGATTTCAGCCATTGAACAACTACCACCTCCAATCAATGTTAAGGGAGTACGCAGTTTCTTAGGACATGCAGGGTTTTATAGACGGTTCATACAAGATTTTTCAAAAATTGTGAAACCCTTGTGTAACTTGCTAGAAAAAGATTCTCTTTTTGTATTTAGTGATGACTGTTTAGTTGCTTTTGATCTTTTAAAGAAAAAGCTAACTTATGCTCCCATTATTGTTGTGCCAGATTGGAGTCACCCCTTTGAGATCATGTGTGATGCTAGTGACTACGTTGTAGGCGCAGTTCTAGGCACACGTCGGGAAAAGATTTTCAGGGCCATTTATTATGCAAGCAAAACTTTAGATAGTGCACAACAAAATTACACTACCACTGAAAAAGAGATGCTTGTTGTTGTGTTTTCTTTTGATAAATTTAGGCCTTATCTGTTAGGGACTAGAGTAATTGTACACACTGATCATGTTGCACTTAGATATTTATTTGATAAGAGAGATGTTAAACCTCGCCTGATTAGATGGATTCTTTTGTTACAGGAATTCGACTTCGATATCATAGATAGGAAAGGATGTGAAAATGTGGTAGCTGACCACCTATCCAGGATAGAAAAGGAGGACAATTCACCTTCTCTCCCTATCACAGAAGATTTCCCTGATGAAAGACTTTATCAGGTACAGGATAATTTACCATGGTTTGCTGATTATGTGAATTATCTTGCAGGAGGAGTAATGTCACCAGATCTGACTTCTTAGCAAAAGAAGAAATTCTTACATGATGTGAAGTCCTATTTATGGGATGATCCACTACTCTTCAAGGTTGGTGCAGATCAACTTATCAGAAGCTGTGTGCATCGAGAGGAAGTGGGCAAAATCATACATGACTGTCATGCCTCCCCTTATGGAGGACATTTCGGGCCCACTCGAACAGCTGCTAAAGTATTACAATCATGTTTTTATTGGCCCACTCTTTTTAAAGATTGTTATACTTTTGTAGGAACTTGTGATCGATGCCAACGCACAGGTAATATTTCACGTCAGCATGAACTTCCTCTTACCCCTATTCTTGAAGTTGAATTATTTGATGTCTGGGGAATAGATTTTATGGGGCATTTTTCCTCTTCACATGGTTATCTGTATATCCTGGTTGCAGTAGATTATGTTTCTAAGTGGGTAGAGGCCATTGCCGCTAAGAAAAATGATGCTCGTGTTGTCATTAAGTTTTTATACAAAAATATTTTCACGAGATTTGGCACCCCTCGAGCTATTATTAGCGATGAGGGCACTCACTTTTGCAATAAACTGTTTGATTCTATGTTAGCCAGGTATGGTGTTAGGCATAAGATCTCATTAGCATATCACCCTCAGACAAATGGCCAAGCTGAGATCTCAAACAGGGAGATTAAACTCATTCTGGAGAAAATAGTCAAAACAAACAGGAAAGATTGGGCCCACAAATTGGATGAGGCACTATGGGCATATCGCACGACCTTCAAAATACCGATAGGTGCATCACCGTACCGATTGGTGTTTGGCAAGGCGTGCCACTTACCTGTGGAGCTGGAACATAAAGCCTCATCGGGCCATCGAGAACTCTTAACTTTGACCTTGAGGATATGGGCGAGCAAAGATTGTTACAAATCAATGAGATGGAGGAGTTCAGAAATCAAGCCTATGAAAACGCCAAGTTATATAAAGAAAGAACAACTCGTTGGCATGATCAACAGATCAAAAATAGAACATTTTCTCCTGGGCAGCAAGTTCTCCTTTTTAACTCACGTTTACGTTTGTTTCCAAGTAAATTGAAATCAAGGTGGTCGGGTCCATTCATTGTGAACGAAGTATTTCCTTATGGGGCAATTGAATTGCAAGGCAAGGATGGAGCATCGTTCAAAGTAAATGGGCAATGTGTGAAACATTACTGCAGTGACGAGTAGCGTTATTTGGAGAACATTATCCTTACTGATGGAAATGTCACGTGACCCAACTATAAATGGTCTAGCTGAAAGACGTTACAGAAAGCGCTGAACGGGAGGCAACCCGTTATATTTTAATTCAGTAAAAAAAAAAAAAGGACGTTCGAAACGGCGTCGCAACGCTTATCCAAGTGTTGCAACCCTTGCGTTGGCGTTGCAACGCCAGGCACAGCGTTGCAACGTTGTGCATCAGATCGACACGCGACCGTGAGGACAATGTTACATGTATGTCGCGAATCTGGAATTTTAAAAGTTCCAGATTTCGCCGAGCAAATTTCAATTTTCATTTTCCTCTCTTTTCTCTCTTCTTTCTTTCAATCTCCCTCACTATTTCCTCAAGTGGGTTCACTTTGACCTTTCCCCACTCATTATTCTTCCTATTTTGTGCTAGATTGGGCATTTTGGGGCAAGTTTCATACCCATTTGAAGAAAATCGTGGGTAACTATTTCTCCACCATTTTCCTTCCGATTTGTGTGATATTTCTGTGATTAGGCCTAAGATTGGTTGTTTGTGTTGTTGTAGTATTATTTGGGATGATGAATCTTGGGCCTAGATAAATTTTTGTAGCATATTGTTGAGATTAGGAGATTTGGGTACTTTAATGAAAATGCCCTAGATGTGTTTTCAGGGTAAATTGATGTTAATTTTCAATTTTTTCTATCTTTGGGCACTATTACTCCTTAAGGCTTGAATCTTAAGTATATTGCATTCATTGATTTTGGTAACATAAGCCCCCCTCCTTAGTTGTGCATTTTGATAAATACATGATTTGGTTATGTGGTTGTATCTTTGCTCATTAATTTTGGTAAGACAAGTTCTTGATCATTAGGTGCATTTTGACCTTGGTAAGACACTTCCTTGCTCTTTAGTTGTGTTTGTGCTTCTCTTTGGACTACTCTTCCTACATGAGCATGAGATGAGTTGATTTGAATTAGTATGTGAATTTGGGCATTTGGATGTCTTCACTTACTAATTGGGCACTTATTCTTATTATTGGATGGAGCATGGATAATTGTTTTGCTTGGATTGTCTTTGGGCTTATGCTTATTTTCCCCTTGCCCTATATGCATATGATGAAGTGGTCCACTTTTATATATGGCCTTCTTGTGTTGTATTTCCACTTCTTGTAAATGATTGATAGGTGGCGAGAATCATTGGGTCCTTATCTTACTCCCCCATTTACATCATCCTTGGGTAGAGAACTTCAAAGTTAATTTTCATTTATACTTCATGCACCATCCATAAGGCATCTCCTTGTTTTCCCTGTTACTTTGCACTAACTTTGTTACTTGCCCTTGTCTAGTTCTTTCTTTTACACTGTTCCCATATGGCACCAAAAAGGGCAAAGACAACAGCTGGCTCTAGTTCTGAATATGATGGACGATGATTCGTGGATGCCGAAGCTATGAGTCGGTACTAGAGTTATGTAGTGCATCGCGCTCTGGTTCCTGAGCGGGGCATTGTTCCTGATGACTCCCATCACCAGGACATCTACACTACCATTCACCAGAGACATTGGGAGTTGTTGGTGCAACAACTCGAAGCAGGAGTGGTCCCACTTGTGCGAGAATTTTACGCTAACATGCCTCTGGATGCTTAGCATACCACTGTGCGAGGGAAACGCATCTCGTTCGACGCTGTGTCCATTAACAGGTATTTTCACTTACCTGACTATGAGACTGATGAGTACACTATCTATGCCGTGACACGCTTCGATTCAAAGACAGGTACTTGTCACGCTAGCACGACCTGGGGCTCAATGGGTAACAAGGAGAGGTGAGGTCTCCAAACTCCGGACAGCGGACCTCACCGTGTCCAGCAGAGTGTGGCACAGTTTTATCTATGCTAGATTCCAGCCGGTTGCACACATGAGTTACGTGACGACGGAGCGCGCTATCCTCTTGTACGCCATTGTCACTAGAAAGACGATTGATGTAGGCAAAGTCATCAGTCGATATATCAGGCACGTGCGGTGAGGCACGACCATGGCCTCTCTCATCACCGCCCTCTGTCGTCTTACCGGAGTCACCTAGACATCCGAGGAGGAGCTGATTCACCCCAAGAGGGTGATGGATAAAAACTACATCATGGGACTTCGGGATCATGATCAAGCAGCACTTGCGGGGATGCAGGCAGATGAGCCAGAATTTTTCCTTGACGCAGTTGAGGGTGTGATAGGGGAGGAGGAGCAGCATGAGTTACCACAGCGCCCTGCCTCACATGAGTACCAGGATCTGGTTCAGGACATGGCTAGACTCGAGCAGCGATTCGACCAAAGATGAGACTCGTGTCGTCGGGAGGAGCGCTGGATCATGAGACATCTCGCAGATGCAGGTGAGGCCTCTCACCGCCACCTTTATGACTTTCTCCTAAGCACATTCATGGTGCGTATCCTTCATTCCCGGGCCTATGCCTCCTTACGCCTCTTCCGATGAGGAATGAGACTTTTTCATGTTCGAGGCGATGCTGATTCTTTTCTCTCTCCCGTTGTTTCTTTAGGTGATTTGGATGTTATTTTCTTATCTCAGATTTGCACATTGAGGACAATGTTGTTCTCAAGTTTGGGGGTGATTGTATGACTTTTAATCACTGTTACTGCATGAGATTTATCTGAGTCCATTCCATTTCCATCATATTCTTTTCTGTTGTGTGTTTTTGGTGCATTTGATCGATTTCAGGTTAATGAAATGGACTACCCTTTGTAAGTTTTTCTTACTTTGACTATGATAACCACTGACGAAATTTAATTGAGAATTGTGAATAATGTTCATCAGCCTAGAGAACTTGATTAAATTCCAATTTTAGGATATTTAAAATTGATTAGAGAATTTCTTGAACCTAATTGCACTTGGCCAATCACGAAAAGGTCCTGAATGCTTAGGACAAGTTTATTTTGTCCAGAAAATCGTTGTCACCTCGATAGGCTTAGGAACTAATGAAAGAGCAAGTTTGCTTAATTGAAAATTATACTTTTTTAAAAGTTTTTCCACTAAAAAAAAAATGTTAAATAAGAGGGTACTCCAACATCCTAAGTATTGTGACCAATACTTGTCTTTTGAAGGATTAAACTTAGGATGCAAGTAGTCTTTGACAATCTGTATGGTATCTGTGCTCGTAGTCAGCTATTTTCATCACAAAGTGTTAATATGTTGGAGCGAAGGCATAGACGACTGAAGGATTCCCTCCAAAAAATTAATAATAAAGTTTAAGTTTAGGGGTGAAAGAAAAACAGTGATAAAAGGTAAAAATTTTCTGATTATGTAAATGAGCTGAAGATTTGGAGCCTAAGGCCAGTGTAGAGGGAAAATGAACAGAGGACTCAATAAGGTTATCTTGAGCTTATAAGGACTAAACTCGAAAAGGCTATCACACACCCACTCAAGGAATAATTTGATTTAATTTTAAAAATCTTATTATGTAGTTTTTAATCAATGTTACCTTTCTGATGAATTTACTCTTCGATTCATACAATTCCTGAGGTTTGAGTCTGTAGTAGGAAACTTACTCTGATATATCCATCTTTTTCTTATTTTTGCTCGAGGACTAGCAATTGTTTTAGTTTAGGGGTGTTTGATAGCACACAAAATGTGTTATCCTTAGGCTTAAATCGTGTTAGTTTTATGATAATTTCAGGACTTTAACGTATTTAATTTGTTGAAATTCAGGTTAAAGAGCAATGTGAGAATGGATGGAGAATTATGGGGAGAAATGAGCCAAAATTGACATTAAATGGAAGAAGAAAGGTCAAAACAAGCCATCAAATCCGAGGAGATGGCGTTGCAACGCCATTCAGGGTGTTGCAACGCTCTGTGTGCAGCCATCTACTATGGAAGCACTAACCGATGGCGTTGCAACGCTGCTATGCAGCGTTGCAACGCTCCACACATCTGGCAGCAATGGCGACTTGAAGATCCGTGGATTTATGGCGCTGCAACGCCGCTTTCTAGCGTTGCAACGCCACTTCGATAGTAGAAGACACGCGAGGGTAGCGCCGTTAACGCTGCCGCCCCTCGGCGTTGCAACGCTACATCGATAAGAAAAGGCGCGCGAGGTTTGCAGCGTTGCAACGCTGCTTGATATTTTCCATTATTGAATTATTGGCTAGGGCACGGCGTTGCAACGCCGTCCTATTGATATAAAAAGGAAAATATGCATCTTGGATTGGGAGGCCTTTTTGGAGAGATTTTGCCACCATTTTTTAAAGATATTTGTGAGAGATTGTAGGAAGATTTTTGAGAGATTTCAAGAAGGAGACTTTTTGGAGCTCGGGGTTCGTGATAGGTGCCGGGATCGTTGTCGTTCAGGCCACAAGAGTTCTTTCTTCATTCTTTTAACTTTTATATTGAACTATGGTTTTGTATTTGAGTTTAGTAGGATTTATAGTGGACATGAGTAGCTAAACTTGTTGTCTTAGGGTTAGATGTAGCGTTTTAATTATGCTATTTTGTTGAATTGACTGTCTTTGGTTTATTGTAATGCTTTTATTCATGCAATTGCATCCTTAATGCTTATAGACTCTTGATCACGGTTTATTTATTCTTAGGTCTGAATTTATTCTTGAGAAAGATATTTTAGATCTGATCTCTTTTGCATGACTGATAGTTACTTTGACATGAGAATGATTGAAGTGCTATTAGAAACCCATAAGAATTGAACTTAGTGCCATGTTTGATTTTTAGGTTGAACAGAGATGTTTTATTCTATGTCTTGCATGAGATTCACTTGCCTCGAGAGAGGTTATTTGTTATCTTAGTTTCTTGGTTTATAAAAGCAGTGCAATAACCCATCAGCATGATCTCAATAAAATAGTTAATTAATTGGTGAAATCTAGTCCCTAAGATATTCGTCTCTCCTGATTGTTCTCAACTTTCACTCTATGATTTTGTGTTTTCACCTCACTTTAAAGTCTAATTTTCTAGATAAAATTGAGTGGTGTTATTGATAGGAATTAATTGAATTAAATACCAATCCTGTGGACGATACTCGTACTCAAATTCACTATATTAAAATTTGACCCGTACACTTGCGGTATTGCAAAATTTACGCAACAGCCATACACTAAGCTGTAGTTCCTCGTTCTCCTACGATACTTGAGGATTGCCTTTACGGTTGTCCAGTAATCTAATCCGTTATTGGACTGATATCTACTGACAATTCCTACTGCATAATAGATGTCGGGCCTAATACACAACATGACATACATCAGGCTCCCTACAGCTGAAGCATATGGAATCCGGCTCATATCCTGAACATCTTGAGGAGTCTTAGGACACTGATCCTTAGACAAGTGAACCCCATGCCGGAAAGGCAGCAAGCCCTTCTTGGAGTTCTGCATCTTATATCTAGACAACATTTTGTCAATATAAGACGCCTGAGACAAGGCTAGAGTTATGTTCTTCCGATTTCGGACAATCTGGATACCTAGAACGTACTGAGCTTCTCCCAAATCTTTCATTTGGAATTGCGAAGCTAGCCACTTCTTAATGTCAATAAGAAATTCTACCTCATTCCCAATGAGAAGAATATCGTCCACATACAATACAAAAAAGGCGACAGTTTTGTCAACGATTTTCTTGTAGACACAAGGCTCGTCGACATTTTGATCAAAACCATAAGATTTGATCGCCTCATCAAACCTTATATTCTAAGACCTCGAAGCTTGTTTCAGCCCATAAATGGACCTATGAAGCCGGCAAACCTTTTGCTCTTGGCCTTGGGAAATGAACCCTTTGGGCTGGTCCATGTAGATTCTCTCATCAAGTTTGCCATTCAGAAAGGCTGTCTTGACGTCCATCTGCCATACCTCGTAGTCATAATACGCGGGAATGGCCAGAAGGATCCTGATTGACTTTACCATGGCAACATGTGAAAAGATCTCCTCATAGTCAACCTCTTCAACCTGGGTAAAACCCTTTGCCACTAGTCGGGCTTTGAAGGTCTGCACCTTCCCATCTACGCCACGTTTACGCTTGTAGATCCATTTGCAACCAATAGGTTTTACCCCATCCGATGGATCCACAAGCACCCAGACAGAATTGAAGTACATAGACTCCATTTCCTGATCCATAACTTTAATCCATTCGTCTTTGTCAACATCAACCATTGCCTGATCATAGGTCAATGGATCCTCACGGTCATCATCAGGAGCGACAACTGAGGTTTCAGCTAAACCCATGTAGCAATCGGGCTGTCTCACAGCCCTCTCGCTACGTCGAGGCATTCCCAACTCTTGGGAACGAATTTGACTAGACGTGCTAGGATCAACAACACTTGTTGATGTACTAGCCACATCAGCAACTCTTGTTGATGTACTGTCAATTTCATTTAACACAATTTTACTCCTTGGTAAATGATTCCTGACGTGGTATTCCTCTAGGAAAGTGGCGTTTGTCGACACAAGCACCCTATTTTCCTTAGGATCATAAAACAGACCACCCCTAGTCTTTTTAGGGTAACCTACGAATAGGCACAATTTCGAACGGGGTTCCAACTTTTTCGGGTTTGACACCAACACGTGGGTCGGGCATCCCCAAATTCTGAAGTGATGTAAACTGCCTTTACGTCCACTCCAGAGCTTGAAAGGTGTTTCACAAACACTCTTCGACGGAACGTTGTTCAAAATATAGACCGTAGTCTCCACTGCGTAACCCCAAAAAGAATCAGGGAGACGAGCATAGCTCATCATCGACCGAACCATGTCCAACAAGGTTCTGTTTCTCCTCTCCAATACACCATGTTGTGGCATACCAGGCGCTGAGAGTTGGGACGTAATTCCATTTTCTATCATATAGTCCTAGAATTCAGTGTCCATGTACTCTCACCTCGATCCGATCGAAGTGATTTAAGCGATTTAGCTAAGAGGTTCTCAACCTCAGTCTTGTACTCCTTGAACTTTTCAAGAGTTTCAGACTTCCTGTGCATTAGGTAAATATACCCATACCTCGAGTAATCGTCTATGAAAGACACGAAATACTCATAACTGCCCCGAGGTTTAACATTCATCGGACCACAGAGGTCAGAATGTACTAACTCAAGAGGCTCTTTGTGTCTATATCCTTTTCCACTAAAAGGACGTTTGGTCATTTTGCCCTCAAGGCATGACTCACACACCGGTAAAGAGTTTTCTTCCATCTCGTTTAGAAGTCCACTCTTCACTAGTTTCTCAATCCTATTGAGATTAATGTGGTCTTACCGTAGATGCCAAAGATGGGCATTTTCCTTAGGAGAAACTTTCGCTTTCTTAGTTCGTGTTTCTGCAGTTTTAAACAATTCAGTATTCAAAACACTTTTGACCGAATTAGGTTTCAAAACATGCAGATTATGCTCAAGTGAAGCTGAACAAATAAGATCACCATTTCTGGAAATAAACGCTTTATTACCATGGAATGAAACGGAAATACACTGTTCTAAAAGGCAGGAAATAGAAACTAGGTTTCTAGTAAACCCTGGAACTATATACATATTGTCCAACAAAATGTAGTTCCTGCCAAAATGTAGCTTCACCATGTCGATCGCTGCAGCAGAGACAAGCTTTCCGGATCCAACCCGTAGAGTCACCTCACCCTCTCGCAGCGGCTGCCAGAAATGAATCCCCTGAAAATAAGAACAAACATGGTTAGTGGCGCCCGAATTCAATATCAAGGCAGAGTCACTACTCTCCACTAAACAAGTTTCTGTCACAAGTAAATCACATTTACCTTGATTCTTTCTCTCGACCAGGAATTTAGGACAGTTCCTCTTCCAGTGTCTGCCCCCATTGCAGTGGAAACACTTTCCTTTCTCTGCAATGTCCTTGACCTTCTTGCCCTTGTGGGCGGCAGCTCGATCAATTTTACCCCTCTTCATCCTCTTCTTCCCTTTCGGGCGTGAAGGAGCAACAGGTTTCGTCCCAGAGGTCGAACCGCAGTGATAAGACCTGTAGGCAACATTTGCCTCAGATTCCGATGCCTTGACCCTGTTCAAGGACTGGAAATTCTGTAGCTCATTGAGGAGGGTAGTCAGAGAGTAGCCAATTTTGTTCATAACAGCATTGCTACGAAACTGAAGGAAGCTCTTTGGAAGAGTCTCCAGAATAAAACTGACTTGGCTCGACTCATCGATCGAAGCCCCGTTCATCTCAGCA
Source organism: Trichosanthes cucumerina (assembly GCA_036507285.1). Lineage (NCBI taxonomy): Eukaryota > Viridiplantae > Streptophyta > Magnoliopsida > Cucurbitales > Cucurbitaceae > Trichosanthes > Trichosanthes cucumerina. Next base: position 59,008,876 of record CM071838.1, read on the forward strand.
AGATTAAAGTGGGTCATCATGTCTAGAACATGTTCACAGACACACGACCCCTCATTCATCCGTGCATTGAAGACGTATTTGAGCGAGTCATGCCGGACCTGAAAGGACTGTTGTCCAAACATTTCCTGCAAGGACTCCATGATCTCCTTGGCGGTGACCATCAGCTCATGCTTCTTTGCCAAAACATCAGACATGCTGGCAATGATGTAGACATTGACCTTTTCATAGGCCCTGATCCATCGATCGTATGCATCGCGAACACTTCGCGACGCAGTCGAGCCCGGCATCTGAGGACACTCCTTAGACAGCATGAACTTAATGTCGTCAGTTACCAAAATTGTGTTAATGTTGTTTTTCCAACTCTGGTAATTATCTCCCACTAATTTATCGGAGGCGAGTAGAGCTATTATTACGCTAGACATGTTTTAAGCTGAAAAATTAAGAAAACTTTGTGTTAGTCTCGCAAAAAACTTTTGAAATCCAATCAAGTTTTAGCAAAATTGTTTCATGATCCCTAGGTCATTCAAAATTTTGCAATGATACCCTAAAGGTTTAGAATGACCACCACCGAAGGGTGAATAGAACATTCCTCCTCTAGGACGAGACTTTCTCGATCAGACCCTAATCCCATAATAACTCTTATTCCATTAGGCATCCAATTACCATTGTTCGGTCGAATTCATTAACACTTAACGAATTCTGTGAGTGTCACCCTCAATCTTTAAGTTTCCAAGCATCCGTCCAAACAATAGCAACCGAATGGTGAACCAAGAAGAAAAACCAACCAGGAAACTATATCCCTTTCGGGAATTCACGGTATTCCGACTCCCATGATTAGGCCCTCCGAAGGGATTGTCTGGTCCAGGCCAAACTAGCAGGCGGATCATAGGCGTCTCACGGTGTGAATCAAAAGAAGAGACCGTGGGTCTCGTTTTCACAAGTCCCGCTCCCACTCACTATAAGTATTCTCTCCATCCACGATGATATTGACCTATACAAATACCACCCGAAGGGGAACGCTCTCATTTGCGCCACGAGGCCGAGTATAGATCTCACGCAGTGCACTTAACGAGATTTGTGGTTGGAAAAATAAATGTATCTCATACACTTTATTTCCTCCCACTCAACTTTTTTAATTTTAATAGGGATTGACCTAGATAAACCATTAAAATTTACCTAAATCTACCAATATAACTCTTATATGGTATTAACCTAAGTCTATAATCACATTATAACTTAGGTCTATGTGAGTAAATTAAAACACTTTTAATTAGCGGCACTCACGATAAGTATAATCTAAGAATCTCCAGATCGAATTCACTCCCAAGTCGATTTCCAAGTAGGGGTGTTCCGCAAGCGTCAACTTAAATACCCCAGCCTTAGACAAAACCTTCCTTAGACAGAGTTACTAATCAGTCTCCATTCATAGACTAAACTTTAATTTCCTAATTTCTAATCTCATTAGAAAATAGAAAACCTAAGTCTAATTATTCAAGTTTTAAACTCTTTAAAACTAATAATTAACTTAGGTTGCATGCATTTCTATGTTATAATACTTGATCATTCATCACATGAATAACTATATACTATAACATAATATAATTCATCACATGAATATAAATGCATGAGTATACTTTAATCTAAAAATATAACACTTATATTAATTAAATTAAACATGCATTTAATTATATTATAACTGTTATAATATAACCTATCATGCAAACTATATATTATAACTCTTATAATATAAATGATGCATGAAAATGTTTAACCTAAAGTGAGATTTTAAATCTATATGGCATACAATATGCACATAGAATTTAATTAAATCATACATCTCATGCATAAAATAATTAAATAGCAAAAATGGACTGGTTTTGGTATCTAGGGGCAATTATTTAATTAAATAACATTAATATAACACTTATATTAATATTATTTAACAAAATAATTAAATAAATAGATAAATAATACATTTTACAAAATTAATTAAAAAATACAAATTAATTTAAAAAAAAAACTGCCCCACTATCTCCACAACTGCCCACGTTTGGAAACTTCCCGCGAACTGCTCCTTAACTCGTGCAGCGTTGCAACGCTGTCGCTTCCAGCGTCGACCCAGCGTTCTCAACGCCAGCGGCGTTGCAATGCTACGCCCAACGTTGCAACGTTATCCTGCAGCACGCATTGCTCCCGCTGGCACAGCGTTGAGACGCCAAGGAACAGCGTGTCAACGCCGTCACCTGTACAACAAACTCCTTTGCTTTTTGTGCTTCGAAATTCGCCCGTTTCCGCTCCGATTTCTTCACAGCAACTCTTGCTACTAAAGACTCGGACTGTACAGACTCGATTTACAACAAAATGCCCAACAACAGGCCCTTACATTGATCTCATCAACATAAATTGTAAATCTAATCTAGTGCCAAAACCGAGAACATCTAAATTCACAAACCAGCATTCATCTCATGAATTTAAAGTAAAATACCCACCTATTTTAACAAAAAACAGTGCATAATGAAGGACAATCGAAATGGCTCTGATACCAATTGAAGGGAATGAAAATTTCCGCGCAACGGAAGACGATCGAATCGTCATGGTATCATTACGCTACTTGAATTTTGTCAAAATGATCTAACTATTAGATCTATGCTAAACATACAAAAGAGGAAGAATTTATAACTAGAAGAACATACTTACTTGTTGTAGACAGATTTTCTAAAATTCTTCCTTGATCACGAACGCTTCGTGCTTCTCGAACTCAACAAAAACCTTCTCTCCAATGAAACCCAAACACAACCACTTGGAGTCTCGGTTGTTCTTCCTTTGAATAGGAGGAGAGTTGTGGGACTCTAGAGTTTTGGAGAGGGAGGAGAGTTGAGAGAGTAGAGAATTTTGATCTTTTCTCTTTGATCAAAATAAAAAAATGAGAGAATGCTCACCAATCCCTTCTTGCAAGGGGTTTAAATAGTGGGAATGATGGAGTTAAAATCTCCACATTATTACCACTTTACCACAATCATAGGTTATGCAAATCTCATTTGCATAATCACATAATATAAGATATCTCATATCTCATATTGCAAATCTCATTTCCAATAATTGTGGATTAATTAAATTGAATCACATCCAATTTAATTTCTCTCAATTAATTTCTCCAATTAGCCCTAATTCAACAATTAGGCTAACCTATAGTTTATTATGAATCTCATTCACATTAAACTATATATTATATCATTCATATCTCATATAAATGACATAAATGCCCTTAAAGTGAAATTGAACACTTCAATTTCATACCAAAACATTAACTCTTCTTTTAACCCAGATTGAGCCAACCGAGCGACCTAATGGACCTACAGTGACGGGCTCGATCTAATGATCCGAGATTAACCTGTCAAACTCTTTGATTCGGTTAATCAACATTCATTAGCTACGGTAACACTCCACTATAGCCCGTAGTTGCACTCCCGTCAGTGCAAAATATTACGTGTCCACTGATATAACCAATGCCCATGAGTTGATCCTTCACAGGTTGTTCGTAGACACGGTTGGGTCAATTACCGTTTTACCCCTGTGTCTACCTCTTGTTCCTTAAGTCCCCACTGCTCCTCTAATGAACAACATATTGTGACGGTCCAACCATACACAACACCCTTCTCGGGCAAGTGAGAAGGTGGGCGCCCGTTGTCCAAGACCTGGAGACAACACTTAAGGGAACAACCCCTCTAGTTTCCCTAAAGGCGGGAACGAGTGAATTCCATCTTGCATAGTTAAGTTCCCAGCTCCCTACTTGGTCCTGTCCTTGAGAAGATAGGCATATTGGGCGAGTAACTGTGACCACCCTCACCCGTACTAGTCAAAGGACAGACCCGAAAAGCGAGTCCGTAACACGCTCAGGATTCAGGTCGAGTCACTAATGGTCATCTATGAAGTTATTAGTCCTTACTGTCAACGGTGTTACATCAGTAGGTCTAATAATTCATGGTCCGGTCTTGTACAATCTCATTGCATAGGATGCCCCCACTCGCATGTCAACCACATGAACGAGTCAGATCACCTCGTTTGTATCTAATACAAAGCGGACCACATCCACAGTGTATCCAGGATTAGGTCTCCAACCCTATCCATATATTGTAGACCGTTCGGGTCATTACCTTGAACGTGATCCTCCCTGTGTGTCCACTACACACCGTTCAAGTTCTAGTTCTCTCATAAATTCAATGACCCTGGAGCTTAGTTTATTGGAAAAGTTTGTAAATATTGCGAGACACAAAGTAATGAAATAAATAACTCTTATTAATTTCAAGCAGTAATTTACAAACACGAGATTAGAACAAAAATCCTAACAGTTATAACAAGTGTCACATAATCGATTGTCCCAATGCGAAAGAGTACGACTGTGACACTAGGCACATTGCTAATCTTACCAGTGTCTTGCGAGCCTCATCAGAGTGTCATGGGACGCTTGCCCAACAACATCAAGATGTTGTTGGCAACGTCTAATGTTGTCCTATTTCAACCGTTTATTTCTTCGAATTAGCGCCTCGATGTTGCTCTGTTTCCACGCATTCTGTCTTCATGTATCATGGAGGCTCTATGTAGTGTCTTGACGCTCTCGTGTAGACCAAAATGACTAAAATTCCCTCTATGACTCCAAATTGTGAGCTATTGGATTCTAGATCTCCACGAACTCATCTCGATCACTCTAAATTAGTTTTAAAAACTACAAAATAACTCCAATTTCTCCTCGGGCTAAAATCCCTACAAAATACACATTAAATCATTCAAAAAGATAAGGAAAAAGTGAGTAAAAATAGGACTATTTTGAGTCCTACGAAATACCTCAACCTAAACATTGCTCGTCTTTGGGCAAGAGTAACACTCAAGAATGAAAAGAAAGGTATCAATGAATGTAAGAAACATAATTCAAGTCTCAATGCTCAAGATAGTGGTGTTGAATGAAAAAAGGCAAATCACAATTAAACATACTCTCAAAAGTATATTAAAAAGTTTTTCCAAGATTTTCTTACATGAGCACCCTAGCTTACCTGACGTGGTCTTTACAAGCGTCAAATAGGATTAAAGAATTTTTTGTCTATCATCCCCATACACTGGCCGTAGGAACCAACTATTTGGGTTCACTCACAGTCAAAGAGGTAACAAGCTACTAGGTGCCTGAAACTAACCCAAAGGTAAACTTGCATCACTTTGATTCTGAGGGTACTAGCTTTCACAGAACTACTGTAAGGGTCCTTACCTAGAGCACTCGCTCAATAGGTGGCCTAACTGATCACAATAGTGATAACTCTTTTTACGCCTAAATCTTTTTAACACGTTACAAGTTTCTTTTTCGTTTCTTTTCTCTCCTTTTTTACCTTTCACTAGAATGATCTTACTTTTGAGATCTTTTTGTTTATTTTCTTTTTCTTGTAGGCATATTAGAACTCATTTATTTCCTAAGCAACGAGGTACAACTTATCATGCTCGTTTGCCATCAAGTCAACACTTAAGCCGATGAAGGTGATAACAGACTTATAAATCCTGTAATGCTACCCTAGGCCTTCAAGAAATCGAAATGGAAGCTAGGTGCTAAAACATACAAGAAATTCAAGGAAAACGTTTTGAATATGCTAGATTAGGATAAATAATCATGCTTCAACAATTTTGCAAACAACACAATTATGGAGAGTATCTCAACAACCATTGTAACCATGCAACTAACATCGAAATCTCCTTTTCCAACAGAATCTAAAAAATTTATCATTCAGAAGATTTTCAACAAAGCTCAAAAGAATTTGATCATTCAAACATACTTAGCTAAGACAGTCAAGAGTCCGAGCTTAGGTGCTCAAGGACTACATAAGAAAGCACACTATCCAATCCTAAAGATAACTAGTCCAAGCTTAGGTACTCAAGGACTCAACCAACATGCTAAATCAATTTCTCCATTAAAGTTCAACATGAAAATTACTAACCCACCCCAACATAGATTGTGCAACATCTAACAACATAAAAAGATAGGGAACTGAAACTTTCCTTGCATTCCAAGCTCATAGGTGGTGTGGTAAGGTGGCGATTTCCCCTTCCAATTCTCCTCTTTCCAATTTCAGGAAAAAAGCAAAGATCCTTCAGAAACAGACAAAACAAGATCAACTAACTACAAAACTAACAAAACAAACTAAATGGACAAAACAAGAAAGCAAAAAAAAATAAAAAATTGACGTCTGGCAGCCTCAAGGAAGCACAAATTTTTAACATCAATTGCTCGACAGGCCTTGGAGCTCATCCATCAAGCACGATTATGCTTTGTAAAACAATCATTCGTTCATCATTTCCTGTAAACAAAAACTTTCTTCTCCCTTAGTATATCAACTGGATCAGATATAACTTTGAAATCACAAACTTTTCCATCAAAGGCCACAAGTATAATCCTTCTATTCACGTTTATATTCGTCCTAGTAGTTTTCATTAATGACCTACCTAACAGTATTGATGCAGATGTATTCCTAGGCCTAACACTCATGTCAATAACAAAAAATATGTAGAGAACAATAAGTCATACAATTTAACCAATAAATTTTCTATCACACCTAAAGACTTAATAAAAGATTTGTCTGCTAACTGAATCGAAATATAGGAATCATGCATACCATTCAAGCCTAGTTCTCGATAAGCAGACAAAGGCATAACATTAATTGATGCACCTAACTCCAATATGGCATGTTTTATCTCTTTGCCTCTCATCATACACAATAATGTAAACATGTCAGGATCAGAACATTTTTTCGACAATGAATCTAAAGATAAAACAAACAAATTTTTAGTAACATCTTTCTTACCTCGTATGTTGTTTTTGGTGGTGTATCATTTCTTCAAAAATCGAGAGAATTTAGGATTTTCCTTCAGTAAGTCCAACAGGAGCACATTCACCTCTACCTTACTGAAGATTTTGTAAACATCATTCTCTTGACTCTTTTACTTTGCCATGGTGCACACATGTACGAAAACCTAACATTTCCTTGGCTTCTACTATTCGTTCATTGTTTTGTCCATCTGATCAATCGAGGTATGGTAGTAGCACATTCAAACATCGAGAGAGTATAGGTATGTGGAAATTTTAAGTAGAGTAAGAGTGAATCCTTCACTAGGGAGTTTTAGACATAAATCAACAACGTGCATGCGTAAAATGTGTCGACCACTATTTTTAGTATAGAAATATGACTTAGTGTGCTTAACATCCTTTTGAGAAAGTTATGATAAGCAGGAATCCATGCTTAGTTCAGATGAAATGCATGTATGCTGCCAGCGCGAAATAGGAGAAGTACATAATAGAGAAATCCTTAACAAACTCCGATTTTCCTTGACTGCCTTTACTTTTCTTTTCTTTTCCCTTCCGGTAAATTCTTTGTATTCTTTTATTCTTCCCCTTTGTCCACAAATTAATAGTTTAGAATAAAAGTGTGAAGCCAAGTCTGTATGGATTCGACCTTGGAATGCAGTTGAACGTATTGTTGATTGAATATAGATTGTTTAGTTATGTGATTAACTAAATATATGTTATTTAATTAATTGTGTATATATTAATTTTTTTATATATATTTTAAAAAAAAATGAGAGGGCAATTTCTGTAACTGTCATCTCAAGAGAATCTTTGCAATTTTGTACAAACTGCAAAAGTATATCGTGAAACGTAGTTTTTTATTTTTTTTGGCGTGGGTTCTATGAAAAGCTAGTTATTATTATTATTTTTTTGTTCAATCAGTTTTTGACTAAGTGGGTGGTTAAAATAAAAAAATATATATTTATTTTGGTTTAGTATCGAAAAAGTTATAGATGTTTGAAATTTTGGAAAGTGTTCTAGAATTTTAAGGTGTTGTAAACCGCAAATGAGATATAAAAAATACGAAAAAAAAACCTTTGTGCCGGAAGCCGTAAAGGCTTGTTATTTTTTTGTTTAATTAGTTTTTGAACCCCTTGACCTTTTAAAGCTTTCAGTATAGTCTCCACAACCTTTGCAAAAACATGTTTTGTATGCATAAATATGTTTTATTTTATTTAAGGATGGTCGTGGTTTTCCATTTTTGTTTCTTTATTAAATTTATATTTTTTCTTGTGTCATAATCATATGTCAATTATTTTTTTTTTTTTGTTTATGTTACTGATGTTAGTTTCCAAGAGTCTTTACACAGTATAAGCCACTTGGGAATCAAATCCTACTTTAATTTGATTTTCGAAATACCAGTACATTAACAAATTAGATAAACACAACAATTCAAAATTTTACAATTAAGAAATTCAACGTATAAGTTTAAGTATTCAATACTTACTTTTGTAGAATCAATTCTCCCTTTCTACAAGATCACACAAGGTTACAAACTTCCAGCAATTTTTGCCAATGCCAATTGGGACCAAGAACCGGACAACACCAACCAAACTTCGTTCCTATATCTCTGGGATTTCTATGATCATAATGGTGGGATCGTATCTCGATTGGTAAATGAAAGTAATGTGTGTAGTGTTGGGAAAAAACCTCCCACCACTAGGAATAAGCTGAGAAATTAAAAGATACCAATAAAATAAGAGACACAAACTCCAAACCCGGAGAAAAAAACCACGAACAGAAAGCAATTCCACTATGTGAAAAATTGTTACAATCACATAGAATTCTCTCCCCGACCCCAAGTACAAAAACACTCTGCCAAAACTTATACCACTCACACCCTTTTCCCCACTCTCAGACCAGAGAATATAAAGAGGGAATTTAATCAGAGCTAGTACTCCAAGCTTAAAGTATTTCTAATTGGGATGCTTTGAAACCAAAGCCATAGGCTCCTTTTATAGTGCTAGGAGCCCATCACTTTCTTGCATCTTTCAGATGTGGGACAATTTCACTTATAATATATTGCCAAAAACCCAACAATTTCCACCTTGGCAAGATATTTGAAGAATCCACATCTCTTTGTTGCATCATTGTCTTTACCGACAATCATAATCCTCAACACAGAGAACTATAACCTACTCCACCATAAAAGTAGACCACTTGGAATGTCACCTCCCAAGACTTTTCTTTTTCGTCACATGCCGATATACCCAACTGAAATTTATGGTGCAACTTCCACCTACTTGGCTCACCCGGAAGTTCTTCAACCATCGACATAACTTTCACCACACACCTTGCATAGCCGCCAAGTCAATGCCCGTGTGCAAACTTGTGGAGCCGCTAACATCACATCCTCTATCATGGCAAAGCGGACATACCATAAGGATGAATTCTGTCTTTCTTCAGAAGATGTCACCATCTCCCCTGACGAGAGAGACCATGTTAGCATCCGACCCAGAGCCTTTTGACGAACTTGCTCTGTTAGGACAATTCTTTTTCATGTGTCTAGACCGCCTGTCTTCCCAGCAATCTTTCTTTTTCACGAAGTCTTTCTTCTTCTTCTTCCAATTCCAGATTGTCATGCTAGACTTCTTAGAACTTTTGCTGGAACTACCACGGGACTCCGTTGGACCACCATCACCGCTTAACCTTTCAAGAACACCATAACTCGGTCTTCCCTTCAAATCCTTGTGTAACCTGTGATTGTATCATCACATCTTTGACTTGCACTTGCCGTAAGTCAAAGTTCATCTTTCCACAAATTTCTCCACATCAATCTTTACTTGACTCATAAAGCTTGACATATCTGCTTCCCTCCTAGTGAATCAAAATAGTGAACAACTATAACCCGCTTTCAAGAAATCTTTTCTGATGTGGAAGCTCAGATAATGCTGCAACCACAGAGAATACTCAGAAACTCAAGAAACTACAAACCTGAAGCTCTGATACCACTTTTTGGGAAAAAACCTCCCACCACTAGGAATAAGCTGAGAAATTAAAAGATACCAACAAAATAAGAGACACAAGAATTTACGTGAAAAAACTCCAAACCCGGAGAAAAAAACCACGAACAGAAAGCAATTCCACTATGTGAAAAATTGTTACAATCACATAGAATTCTCTCCCCGACCCCAATTACAAAAACACTCTCCCAAAACTTATACCACTCACACCCTTTTCCCACTCTCAGACCAGAGAATATAAAGAGAGAATTTAACCAAAGCTAGTACTCCAAACTTAAAGTATTTCTAATTGGGATGCTTTGAAACCAAAGCCATAGGCTCCTTTTATAGTGCCAGGAGCCCATAACTTCCTTGCATCTTTCAGATGTGGGACAATTTCACTTATAATATATTGCCAAAAACCCAACATGTAGAGAGAATAAATTTCTAAGAGTAAGATATGAAAAAGCAGAAGCCTAATATATATATATCGATTAACCTTCTCTATCTTCCGCACTGTCATTTTCTCGGTAAAGATTATGAGAAAGAGGAATCATGGGATCATTACCCGTATCAATAACATCCAACAACGGCTGGAAGTTATTATATTTAATTAAATTAAAATAAAATTAATTGAATTAATCATAATTAATTAAATTAATAAATAATGAATTAAATCTAATCTAATTAATTCTTCACTTAAATCATATTCTAATCTAATTAAGATTATTTAAATTTAAATTAATTAATTAATTAATTAATTCATCAATTAATTAATTACTAAATTAAATATCACATGTTTAATTTAAACCTTAGAACTGAATTATATCCAATTATAATCCTTCCATAACATATAGTTTTAATGTACATCTAATGTGCATTACATTTAATATGAAGTTTTAATATGAATACAATTCACATTAAAATTACATTTGAACTCTTTCAAATATTTAATTTTATCATAAATTAATTTTGAATCTCATCCAAAATTAATCTATATTATGAAATTCTAATCAAAATATAAACTTTATATTATAATGTAGGATTATACATCATAATAATTCCCTAAGTGAATTTGAACATTTCAAATTCCAATCAAGATCAAATAACCTCAGCACCTTTTACGTGCTAGGAAGTTGACCTAATGGACCGACAAATCACAAGCTCCAATACAAGATTAAATGGCCAATCTCATTAACCACATTAATCAACATTAGTTAACTACAAGTACACTCCATTAAAGACCAACAACTGCACTTTTCTCGCTGCAGATATTTTTCTGTGTTCACTGATAAAGAGCAACAATAACAAGTTAATTCTTTACGAGTGTTCATAATGCCAACTATAAAAAATTACCATTTTATCCCTAGGTTACATCTATGATCTTAAGTACTAGTGCTCCTCTAATAAACAACTTGTTTGTGGTTCAACCATTAAACAAAAATTGCTCTCAGGCCAATGAGAGGGTAGAACCCTTTGTTCAAGTCTCGGAGGCACCACTTAAGGGCCCTACCCTCTCACTGACCTAAGATGGATTTCTGTTTATTGGTTGGACTATAAAAATGGTTGTTCATTAGAGGAGTATTGGTACTTAAGGCCATAGATGTAACCGAGGGCCTTAAGTACCAATACTCCTCTATTAATTTGACTCTCTCATGGATTTCTGTTTATTGGTTGGATTTCTGTTTATTAATTTGACCCAACTGGTGTTACGTACACTGGTGAATGATTGACTTGCTGTTATTGGAGATTCATCCATGGACACAAAAATGTACTTACTATATGAAAAGTGCAGCTGCGAGTCTTTAGTGGAGTGTACCCGCAGTTAACGAATGTTGATTAAGCGGTTAATGAGATTAGCCAATTAATCTTTTATCGTTAGAGGTTCTGATCTATAGGTCAATTAGGTCCACTACCTAGCTCGTAAAGGGTTCTAAGATTCCTAGATCTTGATTAGAATTTTAAATGTTCAAATTTACTTTGGGAATCAATTTAATGTATGAAGATACATTATAATATAAAGTTTTTATATACATTAAAATTTTATTATATAAATTTAATTATGGATATGATTCAAAGTTAATTTACGAGAGAATTAAATATTTGAAAGAGTTCGAATATTGGTATAATGTTAATGAGATTCATATTGGACTACAGATTAATTTTTAATGGACATTAGATGTACATTAAAACTATTGATTAAAAGGAGGTTGATTAAATATGATTTAATTATCATAACCAAAATTGAATATATGATATTTAATTCATGAATTAATTCATTAAGGAATTAATTTATTTGTGACTTTAATTAAATTAATTAAGTTTAGTTAATTTAATTAAATTTAGTTTAATTAAATTAATTAAAACTATAGGTTAGGTGAGATATGCATTTAAAATGATTTAAATGTAAATGCATTTTAATTTAATTAAATGTTAATTAATTAAATAAATAAATTAATAATTAATTAAATTAAATTAAAGTAAATGAGGAACGTGTGATAGACACGTTCCCCATATCTCTTCCTTTCTCCCTCAATCTCCTCCTTCATCTATCGATAAAACAGAGGAAGTTGAGGGGAGAAGGGGTTGATTGATTCTGATCAATTCTCGTCACTCTCTCTGTGTGTAATTTTCCAAAGAAGGACAAAACAGGTAGAATCAAGAGAGATTTTCCCACAAAACTTCAATTTTAGAAACTCAGCGAATATGAGGTTTTCCTTATTGGTTGTGTTCTGCTGCATTTTTCCAAAAAGGAAGTTTTGGAAATTGGGAGTTCTATACGTGGTTCTCAGTAAGATGTATACTTCATCAAATTTATCAGAAATCAAAAAGTAAAACTCATATGCCCTATTAGTTTAGAAAATGTTTCTGCATGCTTCTATGTTTACAAAATCCATGATCACATGTTTATCATAGATTTTGCCAATGTACTGGTTTTTTCCATTTGCCAAATGAAAACGAGTAAATCGATTCAATTGATCGTCCGCTGTGCAATTGGAATTTCGATTCCATCAATTGGTATCAGAGATAACTTGAGTTTTCATTTGGCAATTGAAATTTGCATTGACTTTTGGTGGGATTAAATCACATTTTTGGATTGTCATTAGAATGTTTAGGAAATTTTTGGCCATAAGTTTATTGTCTTATTGATTCAATATATAATGGCCCCTGTGTTTTGGGGCATTTTTGTATAAATTGAGTTTGCAATTGATCATGAATTGTTTGAAGCCTTATTAGATAAGAAGAACAGAGCAAACTGGAGCTAATATTTTGCAGAAGTTGATAAGACGGGGTTCTATATCGGGAATTTCAGCATAAATCGATAAGAACCTACTCTGTATGGGTTATTTGGTCCGATTTTTTGAGATTTGGTCTTGTTTATGAGGTCTGGTCCGGTTCGACCTGGTTCGTGAGATTTGGTCTAGTTCGTGCAGTCTGGTCTAGTTTTAAATAAAATTTATGTAATTTTATTTATTTATTATTTTTTTAGGTGCGAAAAATTCGGATTTATAAGGTTATTTATTGTTTTATGAATGTCATTTAGCTAAATCCCACCTTAGAATAAGCATGTTTCATGCATCAATTATAATATAAGAGTTATATTATATATAGAAATGCATATTCTAAGTTTTAATTTCCTTAATTAAAATAACTGTTATATTAATTAAAGGAAGTTACATTGTCATGCATATTCATACGATGTTTATTCTTTTTATATTTTAGCTTCATTATATAAATATGCATGTGAATATTTTTTTTTTTGAAGGGAATCGAATCCCCATGGGCAGTGGAAACGTGTGATTAAGATCGTATTGCTTGATTGATTTGGTTTACTCCAAAAACCCATACATTGGTAAAAAACGAAGAGATAAACAATTCTAATCTAAGCATGGATTAATGCATTAAATTAACATGCTGTAATTTCTTAAACTAAAAGGAAAGAAGTCATTACCTTTGTAGATTCAATTTCCCAGCAACACCTTGCTCCAAAAATGCACAGCAACTTAGTTTTTCCTATGTTCTCAGCAAGACACAACCAAAAGTGCAAACCTCCTATCCTCTTAGTTCTTTTGATCTATCCTTGGTGGGAAGGAGTTCCAACAATTGAAAAAACGAAAGAAAATTTTGTTGAGAGAGAGTTGAGAACTTTTGCAGCAATTCACCAATTGCAAGAATGATCAAAAGATTAAAAAAAAAAATCTTGTCTCCATCTAGAAGTTAAAGCCACAGAGGGACTTCTCCGAGAAGTGGGGAACGTGTCCCCCTGATACGTTCCCACATTTTAATTATTATTTAATAATTAATATTAATTAATTATGAAATCAATTAATTAAATCATATTTAATTAACAATAATTAAATATCTTATATTTAATTTAAGATTAAATAATATTTAATCATGTTTCTCTCTATCCTATAGTTTTAATGCACATCTTATGCACATTAAATTTTAACCTATAGTTTTAAAAATGAATCTTATTCACATTTAAATTAATATTTGAACTCTTTCAAATATTTAATTCTCTCATATAATTTAATATGATTCACATTCAAATTAGATTTATAATATATAATTCTAAAACTTTATATTATAATGTATCTTTATACATTAGTGTTTATTCCCTAATTGAATTTGAACATTTCAAATTCAAATTATCTAAGAACCCTTTACGAGCTAGAAGGTGGACCTAATGGACCTACAGATCAGAAGCCCCAACGATCTCATTAACCTCCTAATCAGCATTCATTAACTCCGAGATCACTCGACTAAAGTCGCGCAGTTCCACTCTTCTCACTGCAGATATTTTTCTTTGTCCACGGATATTGACTAATAACAGCAAGTCAATCTTTCACGAATGTTCGTAACACCAGTTGGGTCAAATTACCGTTTTAACCCTAGGTTACATTTTTTAACTTAAGTTCCTATGCTCCTCTAATGAACATTTTTTTTGTGCTCCTACCAGCAAACATAAGTGCCTCTCAGGCCAATGAGAGGGTCAGACCCTTTGTTCATGTCTCCGAGACACCACTTAAGATAACATTCATCTACTTACCCTAATAGGCGGGAAAGAGTGAATTCCTTCTTGCTAGGTTAAGTCTCCAACTATCTGCTCGGTCTTGTCCCCAAGAAGGTAGGCTTATTGAGTCGGCGACTTGGGCCACTCTCACCCATACTAGTCAAAGGACAATTCCTCGCAATCAGGAGTTCGTAACCTGCTTTGATATCAAGTTGCCTAGGTCATCCTATTGAAATGGAAACCTAACTAGTCAACGGAGTTACACCTAATGGTTACTATTTTGTGGTTCGGTCTTATGCAATCTAATTACATAGGATATCCCCACTCACATGTCGTCTACACGAACACAGGATCACTGTAGTTGTATCACATACAAAGTGGGCCATATGCATAGTATTACCAGGGTAAGGTACCCAAGCCTTATCCTCTTACTATAGACCCTTTAGGCTGTATCACGAACTGAGATCCTTATATGTACACTATATTCAGTTCAAGAGACATATTACAACCTTGGATGCTAGTTTATTGAATTTAGGGTTAATAAAAGGGCAAGATAGTAAATAATGAACAATAACTCTTTGTTGATAATAATAACTCTTTATTAATTTAATTAGAACATTATTTACAAACTACGAGTTTTAGGGCATAAAACCCAACATTTTTTTCATAAATGATTTAATATAAAGTGTTATATTAAATATATGAAAAATGAAAACATGTTGCATGACATTACATAGTTTATTATAAAATGTTATATTAAATAATGCCAAACATTGTTTTTCATTCATGATTTATTAATTTAAATGTTTTATTAATTTCATGAATTACTTTGTCGGTAAATTAATTAGAATTTGATTATTAATTTATTACACCATAGAAGGATGTTATAAGTAAATATATTAAAATTTATAATAGCTAGAAATTTGAGTTAGAAAAAACTTATAAGAAAGAGTTGCATGCAAACATAGGATTTGTAGGTAAATTGAATTAGTTTTAAAATGTTTAAAATTAATTAAACCTAAGATCACAATTTCTAATAGGAATAGAATTTAGTCTTACACAGTATTTTAAATAGTTTTAAAATAAGGTTAAATAGGACATAATAAGACTTTGGTTATAAAGGAACTCTACAAGTGAGGTTCTGACTAAGGTTGTGGGTATTTAAGCTGACGGTTTACGAAACACCTTCTATCTGGGAACTGACCCGAAACTTTTGTTTAATTAACCATAGTCTTGATAGCATGCAATGTCACTAGGTAATTAAATTGTTTAATTCACCTAGAATTTAAGATTAAAGACCTAGTTATAAGAGTTATAATAGACATAGACTTAGATAGATTCATTTAGCTTGAATCCACCTAAGTTAAAATTAAGCCTAAAACCTTAGGATACTTAAGTGGGAGAAAATTAGATGTTCACATAAAATTTTAGCTCTCACATTCTCAAGAGTTCACACCGTGAGTTCCATTCTCGACCTTGTGGCGTCTATAGCGCGCCCCCCTACGGATGGTGTTTGTATGGTTCAATACCAAGGTGAAATTTCTATGGTCCACCTGTGTGTTGTCTTGGGAGCAACCACCCCTACGGAAGGCTCGACCATAGGGATCGAAACACCGCGAGCTCCAGAAATGGATACGATCTCTTAGGTAATTTGCCAACAGTTGTCTTTCCTAACGGTGACCTGTTGGCTCAGACCTACTGGATCTGAAAATGGCAGTGTTACATTTACGGGATGAGTTAAATTAGTTAACGATTTCTTGACCGAAAAATGGTAGTTAAAGATCATTGGAATATGAGATATTCTGGGAATGGTAATTGGCTGAGATTGTCTAAATTCAGGGGACGAGTAACTGACCACCCGACAGTTGCTTTTATTCTAAGCCCTAAAGTATTGTTGCAAAATTAAAGCTTTAAGTTTAAACACTAGGGTTCCTTGTGATAATTTTGCTAAATTGATTGGTTTGTAATTGGTTTAAGGCATTAATAATTCATTTGAACAAATATTTGTTTTCAGCATGTCGTCCTCTATTATTGCATTGCTCACTAACGAAAAATTAACCGGGGATAACTACATTACGTGAAAGTCCAACCTGAATAAGATTCTCGTTGTTGACGATCTACATTTTGTCTTAACTGAGGAGTGTCCTCAAATCCTTGCTCGTAATGTGTCCCAAATGGTTAGGGACGCCTATGACCGATGGACCAAGGCCAATGACAAGGCCAAGGTTTATATCTTAGCTAGCCTATCTGATGTGTTAACTAAGAAACATGAGGGCATGGTCTAACTCGTGAGCTCATGAGTTCATTGCAGGATATGTTTGGACAACCGTATAGACAAATCCGACACGAATCTTTCAAGTACGTTTATAACGCGCGTGTGAAGGAGGGAAGTTCGGTGAGAGAACATGTTCTCGATCTGATAGTCCACTTCAACGTGGCCGAAATGAACGGAGTAGTCATAGACGAGCCAAGTCAGGTTTCGTTCATCCTCGAATCTCTTCCGAAGAGTTTCTTGCAATTCCACAGCAATGCAGTGATGAACAAGATTCAATATAACCTGACTACCCTCCTGCAGACTTATCAGTCTCTTATGAAGAATAAGGGACGGATCGAAGGAGAGACAAATCTGGTTGCCCATTCTAGGAGGTTCTAGAAAGGTTCATCCTCTAGGACTAAGTCTAGCAACTGATCTTCTTGTCCTAAGTAGATTCAGAAGAAAAAGAAAGGAGGGAAAGGGAAGGCTTCTACCACTGCAGATAAAGGCAAAGGGAAGGCTAAAGTTACATACAAAGGAAAATGTTTCCAATGCAACGTGGATGAGCATTGGAAGCGCAACTGCCTAAAGTACCTAGCCAAGCTTAAGGAGAAGAAAGGTAAATTAGATTTGCTTGTTCTAGAAACTTGTTTAGTGGAAAATGACAATTTCACTTGGATACTGGAATCAGGGGCCACTAATCACGTTTGTTCTTCTTTACAGGAAATTAGTTCCTTCAGGGAGCTCGAAGAGGGTGAGATGTCAATTCCACCTGGATACTGGAACGGGAGACGCCGTCTTAGCTCATGCAGTTGGAGCTGTTAAATTGTTTTTTAGGGATAGATTTCTGTTTTTAGAAAACATGTACTTAGTTCCTAAAATTAAGAGGATCCTTTTATCTCTCTTCTATTCAATCGAACAAGGTTATTCAATTTCTTTGATATTAATGAAGTGTTCATTAGTTAGAATGGTGTTGTTATTTGTTTGGCTAAATGCGAAAATAATTTATTTATGTTTTAAGACCAATCGAAACCGAAACACTTTTAAATAATGAAATGTTTAAAACTGCTAATATTAAAAGTAAAAGGCAAAAGATCTCTCCTAATAAAGATACCTATCTTTGGCATCTAAGACTAGGTCACATTAATCTCGATCGGATTGAGATACCCGTAAAGAATGGACTTCTAAATGAGTAAGAAGATTATTCTTTACCTCCATGTGAATCCTGTCTAGAAGGAAAAATAACTAAAAGAACTTTTACTAGAAAAGGTTATAGAGCCAAAGAGCCCTTGGAACTTATACATTCGGATCTTTGTGGTCCAATGAATGTAAAAGCAAGAGTAGGGTACGAATATTTCATATCATTTATAGATGATTATTCGAGGTATGGTTATTTATACCTAATGCAACATAAGTCTGAAGCTCTTGAAAAGTTCGAAGAGTTTAAGACTGAAGTTGAGAATGCATTAGGAAAAACCATTAAAATACTTCGATCTGATCGAGGTAGAGAGTATAAGGACTTACTATTTGATAGAACATGGAATTCAGTCTCAATTCTCAGCATCTAACACACCACAACATAATGATGTGTCAGAAAGGAGAAATAGAAATTTGTTAGACATGGTTCATTCAATGATGAGTTATGCTCAATTGTCTGACTCGTTCTACGGTCATGCAGTAGAGACTGCAATTCATATCTTGATCACCGTTCCATCAAAAAGTATTTCTGAAACACCTTTTGAGTTATGGAAGGGGCGTAAACCTAGTTTGCGTCACTTTAAGATTTGGGGTTGTCCTGCGCACGTGTTAGTGAAAAACTCGAAGAAACTGGAACCTCGTTCAAGATTATTCCTATTTGTAGGCTATCCCAAGGAAATGAGAGGTGATCTTTTCTACGATCCACAAGAAAACAAGGTACTTGTATCGATAAATGCAACTTCTTTTAGGAAGACCACATGAGGAACCATAAACCACGTAGCAAACTAGTATTAAATGAAGCAAATAATGAGTCAACAAGAGTTGTTGACCAAGCTGGACCTTCATCAAGGGTTGATGAAGGAGCCAGTACATCTAGTTAGTATCGTCCTTCTCAATCGTTGGGAATGCCTCGACGCAGTGGGAGGGTTATTTCACAACCTGACCGCTACTTGGGTTTAACTGAAACTCAGGTCGTCATACCTGATGATGGCATAGAGGATCCATTGTCTTATAAACAGGCAATGAATGATACAGATAAGGATCAATGGATCAAAGACATGGACCTTGAAATGGAGTCAATGTACTTCAATTCAGTATGGGAGTTTGTAGAACAACCTGAAGTGGTAAACCCCATAAGGTGTAAATGGATCTATAAGAGAAAGAGAGATGCAGTTGGTGTTGGGATTTATGCCCTATACTTGTGTAATTTTGATCAATTAAATAAAGTGTTATTTATTTTGATAAGATTACAGTCTTGCATTTATAAATCCAATAAACTAAGCCCCAAGGTTATAACGTTTATCTTGAAATCAGTGTAGTGGACACTATTTGGGTTGACTTCAAGATTATAACCTAAACAGTCTATGGTATAAGAATAAGGTTGGAAACCTCATTCTGGTAACACTATGGATGCGGTCCACTTTGTAATTAGTACAAATGAGGTAATCAACCTCATTCATGTAGTTGACATGCGAGTGGGGGCATCTTGTATGAAGAGTTTATACAAGACTGGATCGCAAATTATTAGTCTAATCAGTATAACACCGTTAACAGGATAAGACCAGTAATTTATAGATGGTCATTAGTGACTTGACCTAAATCCTAAGGAAGTTAAGAACTCCTGCTTATAGGGGTTTGTCCTTAGACTAGTATGGGTGAGAGTGGCCTGTAGCCGACTCAATAAGCCTACCTTCTCGTGACGTAAACCTCGTGAGTAGTCGGGAACTTAACTGTGCAAGATGAAATTCACTCATTTCTCTATTGAGGAATCAGATAGGTTGTTCCCTTAAGAACTGACTCCAAGTCTTGAACAACGGGGCCCCGTCCTCTATGAAGGTATGAGTCTAAGGTAGGACCTTAGACTTGTTGTTCATTAGAGGATCAGTGGTGCTTAAGGAGCAAAGAGGTAATCACATGGGTAAAACGATAATTTGACCCAGCTGTGATTATGAACAACCTGTAAAGGGTCAACTCATGGGTAATGACTATATCAGTGGACACAATAATATCTACAGTGAGGAGAGTGCAGCTACAAGTCTATAGTGGAGTGACTTGTAGTTAATGAATATTGATTAACTGATCAAAGAGTTTGATCAGTTAATCTCACATCATTGGAGCTCATGATCTGTAGGTCCATTAGATCCCTCCGTTGGCTCAACATGGTAATATTGAAGGTATAAAGTTAGGAGTGAAATTGAAGTGTTCAATTTCATACATGAGGAATTATATCAATTATATATGATGTAATTGATATAATATATAGTTTTAATGTGAATTAGATTAATATATAAACTATATACTAAAGAGAAATTTAAGGAGGGGTAGAATGGTCATTTCCATACCATTCTCGTATATATAGTTGCATGAGATGCAACTAGGTTAAGACTTTTGAGAAAGTTTTTACAAGCCTCCTTGTTGTGTTGTTGGAAGTGTTCCAAATCACAAATCTCTCTCACAAAATACCTCACCACTCCTAAAGGGAACCCACCTTCCTCCCTCACCTAGAGAACAACGGAGAAGATCCGGTGGTGGTGTCGGTGTTCGTACGAGTTCTTGTTGCTAAGATCGTGACCGTGGAGAGAGGAGCACTTGAAGAAAGGTTCTTCAAAGGTAATATACTTGCTGTCCATTTTTGTATTTTATGCTTAATCTATGTTTTACGTTCTTGCATTTTCCGTTGTAACTAAATCAAGAGCGCGCGATGTCACAATCGCTTCCGCTGCGGGGACTTCGATTCCCTTCAGTTGGAAAGGTACAACCCTTTAAGACTAGACTCGTAGCAAAGGGTTTTACTCAAAGGGAATGAGTTGATTATGAAGAAACTTTTTACCATGTTACTAAGTCTATAAGGATCCTCTTTTCCATAGCCACGTTTTATGACTACGAAATATGGCAAATGGACGTCAAGAGTGCCTTTTTGAATGGTAATCGTGATGAGTGTATCATTATGTCTCAGTCCGAAGGGTTCATAGCCCAAGGTCAGGAGCAAAACGTTTGCCAGCTTAATCGATCCATTTATGCGTTGAAGCAAGCTTCAAGGTCTTGGACCATAACGTTGATGAGCCTTGTGTTTACAAAAGAATCATCAACGATAAGGTAGCTTTCTTAGTACTTTATGTCGACGATATCCTACTCATTGGGAATGTTGAAGGGTACCTGACCGACATAAAGAAATGGCTAGCAAGCTAATATCAAATGAAAGATTTGGGAGAGGCGCAGTACGTTCTTGGGATTTAAATTATTAGGAATCGCAAGAACAGAACGCTAACTCTGTCTCAAGCATCCTATATCGACAAAATGTACGTACGATATTCGATGCAGAACTCCAAGAAGGGTTTATTGTCTTTCAGGCATGGATTTCATTTGTCTAAGGAATAGTATCCTAAGACACCTTAAGAAGTTGAGGATATGAGACGTATTCCCTATGCTTCTGCAGTAGGTAGCCTAATGTATGTTATGCTATGCACGAGGCCAAAATTTTGCAATGCTGTAGGAATAGTTAGTAGGTACCAGTTCAATCCAGGGTTAGACCACTAGACCGTAGTTAAAAATATCCTCAAGTATCTTAGGAGAACGAGACACTATATTGTAGTATATGGGTCTAAGGATTTGAACCTTACTAGTTACACTGACTCTGATTTTTAGACTGATAAGAATTCAAGGAAATCCACATTGGGATCAATGTTCACCCTTAACGGGGAGCTATAGTATGGCGAAACAAGATCGCTTTGGAGCATAACATTGTTGGTCCTTTTACGAAGACTCTCACGGCTAAAGTGTTCGAGGGTCATCTAGAGTGTCTAGGTCTATGAGATTGTATATAAAGTAATTTAGGGCAAGTGGGCGATATGTAATGGGTATAAGGATGCCCTAGTTTATTGTATTTTTTGTTGTACCCCACTGTTTTACATTGTATGTATCCCACTAGACTGGAGTTTTAGTTCGACTGGGATTTTGATAGGTTTTATGGCCTAAAACTCGTATTTTATATTTTTTTTGTTCAATTTTATTCCATAAAATGTTATTCACATTGTTCATTCAATTGTTGGTGTATTTCATAAATATTGCTTTAAATTAACCCTATATCCAATAAACTGACATCCTAGGTTATATTGTGTCTCGTGAACTATATGTGTGGGCATACGGGGATCAAGGTTCAAGAAACAGTCTAAATGGTCTATAGTATAGGGATGAGGTTGGGTACCTTATCCTGGTGACACTATGGATACGACCTACTTTGTATTTGATACAAACACAATGATCCAACGTGTTCGTATAGGTGACATGTTTGTTGGGGTATCCTATGTGATGAGTTCACATAAGATCGGACCGCGAAATAGTAACCAATAGATGTAACTCCGTTAACTACTTCGGTTTCTATTTTAATAGGATGATCTAGGCAACTTGATCTTAATCTTGAGCAAGTTACGAACTCCTGTTTATAAGGAATTGTCCTTTGACTAGTATGGGTGAGAGTGGCCTAAGACGCCAACTCAATATGCCTGCCTTCTTGGGGACAAAATCGTGTGGGCAGCTGGGGACTTAATCTAGCAAGACGGAATTCACTCCTTCCCAAACTTAGGGTAAGTAGATAAGTGTTCTCTTAAGTAGTGTCTCAGAGACTTGAACAAATGGCCCTACTCTCTCACTGGCCCGAGAGGGATTTCTGTTTATTGGTAGGACCATAAACATGTTGTTCATTAGAGGAGCACTGGTACTTAAGGTCACAGATGTAACCAAGGGGTAAAACGTTAATTTGACCAAGATGGGGATACGAACACTCATGAAGGGCCGACTTACAGTTATTGGTCTTTTATCCATGGACACAGAAAGATATCAGCAGTAAGAAGAGTGCAATTGCGGGTCTTTAGTGGAGTGTACCCGCAACTAACAAATGTTGATTAAGCAGTTAATGAGATTAGCCAATTAATCCTGTATTATTGGAGCTTCTGATCTGTAGGTCCATTAGGTCCACTTCCTATCTCATAAAGGGTTCTAAGATTGCTAGATTGTAATTAGAATTTGAAATGTTCAAATTTACTTTGAGAATTAATTTAATGTATGGAGATACATTATAATATAAAGTTTTTATGTACATTAAAACTTTATTATATAAATTTAATTTTGAATATGATTCAAAGTAAATTGATGAGAGAATTAAATATTTGAAAGGGTTCAAATATGTTGGGTTTTATGTCCTAAAACTCGTGGTTTTGTAAACTAAATGTACATTCTATTTTGTAATAAAGATGTTATTGAGATTTATTGAGTAAAGTTGTTATTGAATAAAGTGAATTGTGTATTGTCTAACCCTAATCCAATAAAGAACCCTTGGCTATAGGATTAATACTTGAACTTTATGTGTGATATAAAAGTGGATAAAGTTCAAGTTATAGCCAGAACGGTCTATAATATAAGGATAGGGTTGGGTACCTTATCATGGGGACACTATGGGTGTGACCCACTTTGTAAAGTACAAACGATGTGATCCTAAATTGTTCATGTGGAGACATGCGAGTGGGGGCATCCTATGCAATGAGTTTGCATAAGATTGGACCGCAAAATAGTCACTTAGACTTTATAACTCCGTTTACTGTCTTAGCTGACCATATTCATACGATGACCTAGGTAACTGGATCTTAATCCTGAACGTGCTATGAACTCCTGTTATTTGAATTATCCTTAGATTTGTATGGGTGAGAGTGGCCCGAGATTGTCGACTCAATAAGCCTCCCATTTCAGGGATAAGACTGGGTAGATATCTGGGAACATAGTTCTGCAAGATGGAATTCACTCCTACCCGCTTTAGGGATTAGTAGAGAGGTTGTTCCCTTAAGTTTTGACTCCGGGTCTTGAACAAATGGCCCACCCCTCTCATTTGCTCGAGAAGGATTCGGTTTGCTGGTTGTACCAGAAACAAATTGTTCATTAGAGGATCAATGGGACTTAAGGAACAAGAAGTAATTACAGGGGTAAAACGGTTATTTTGACCCGTTGTAATTACGAATGACATGTGAAGGATCAACTTACTAATCATGGTTATATCGAGTGGACAGAAATATATCTACAGTGAGGAGAGTGCAACCACTAGGCTTTAGTGGAGTGTCCTGGCGGTTAACGAATGTTGATTAGCTAGGCTAAAGAGTTTAGTCGGTCAATCTCGTATCGTTGGAGCTCATGGTATGTAGGTCCATTAGGTCCTCCTTACATGCTCAGACTAAGTCTTGTAACATTTTGAGAGAAAAGAATTTGAATTTTTCAAATTCGATTTTGGGAGAAAGCGTTAATTATATGCAATATATTTAACGTGCCATAGTTTAATTATAAATTAAACGATAATTAAAAAGAGGTGGACATATTTAAATATGATTTAAATATTAGATCGGTTTATGGCATGAATAAGGATTCATGTTCAGAAAATTGATCGAGATCAAACAATTTCTTTAATTTAATATTTGATATTAAATTAAATTAAAAATTAATTAATTAAATATTTTTTTGAATTATTTAATTGATTAAATTAATTTTAATTTAAAATCAATTTAATACTGATTTTTGAATTAAAATTAAATGAAAAATAAAGGAATTTTCATGATTTTCATGAAAATCAAGTTGCCAACTTGCCCATGGTGATTCATCTCAAAATTGGCCAAAATTGGCCACTTTCTTCTTCAATCATCCTCATCACACTTGAGTTCTCACTCGAATGAAGCTTGATGAAGTTTTATTTAAAGTTTATTTGTGGTGATTTGTAAGAGTTTTGCAGAAAATTCAAGAAATATCGTTTTGTGACATTTGGGGACTCTTATTCAAAATTCTCTCAGTTTAGAATCCCACAATCCGTTCCAAGGCATGAGGATAGTAGGGAAGACACTAGAGGTGGTTCACGAAATGTTTGTGTTACAAATCGTCCACCAAGAAGCCTCAATTCGATCTCGAGTGATCCATAATGTTTTCAAATGTCCTGTTTATGGTCTTAACCTGAAATTCAATGATTAACACACATAAAAGCCCTAAAATTATTATAAAACTAGCAATAATTAAGCCTAAAGATAACACATTTTGTTTGCTATCAAACACCCCCAAACTTAAACTTTTGCTATCCCGAGCAAAACAGAATTAAACATGAGATTGTTCTTATACATACATCTAATTCAAGCCTCAATGATTTAGAATAAAATTTTGGTAATCACAGGAAACACTCAAACGTAATATTTCAATGAGAAATTTAAAATTCTTCCTAAGTGTTCCTACGTATGTGTGTGATTAGCCTATGTTCCCTTCATTTTTAATAAGCCCGAATCAACTTTATTAGGCTCTCCATTCAACTTCTCCCTACACTGGTCATAATTACTAATCCTTGAGCCTCCCGACATTCAAGAAATAAATAACTTAACTCAACACTTAATCACTTTTTTCACTTTTTTTTATTTTCTTCTCTTTTTTGTGCAAGGACACTAGCTTTCACACATCCACTGCAGGGACCCTTACCAAGAGCACTCGCTCAATGAGTGGTCGAACTGATCACAGTGAAGGTGACTCTTTTTGCCCTCACGATTTTTTTTCTTTAACAATCAAATAACAAAAACACACTACTCTTTCACATAGTGCACATATTATACAGATCATGCACTTCGTATTGCCATTCACCCTATCTTGCAGTTTAATTCTTAGATCAACTTTTTAGACCTATCGAGGTGACATTAAACTTCTACGCCTAATAACTTTGTTCTAAGCATTCCAAAACTACAGGAACACAAGATATGTGCATAATAGTGTAGGAGAAAACTCAAGAAAATTTTAAATTAACTCAAATTCATATCATGCTCTCAAGTTTTAGCAGAATCACAAAAATTTTCAATTAATTCTCATCCTAGGCTATCATAACCATACTTACGCAAAAGATCAATCAACAATTCAACATATACTTAGGACAGTCACAACATATCAATAACATCCCACCCCCAAACTTAAACTAAACATTGCCCCCATGGTTTGCAAAATAAGCTCAAATAGTAAGAAAGGTAAGAGTGAACAATACTGTTCTTAGTAGTGGAGATCTTCAATATTTTATGAGTTCCTTGGATAGCCAAGACACGTGAGTTGAAGTTCCACTGAACGGGAGCATGGGTTTCAACGAGGGGTGGCATCAACAGTAACCTAATAAAGCAAAACAAAACAAACTAATAATTAAACCTAAGAAGTGACACACAACCAAAACAAACTAAAAAAAGAAAACAGAAATAATAAAAATGTAAAGCTTGGTTTGCCTCCCAAGAAGCGCTTTCTTTAACGTCTTTAGCTAGATTGTACTCCCTCAAGGTGTCTCTTTCCTATCCTACAGCGCTCGAATATATACATTCATCTTGTTGATCTGGGTCTCAATATTTTTTTTATGGCAGCTCCATGATTGGTCACTATGCCGGTTAGACTTGTGACTGCATTCTCCAGCTAGTTGGACCTATTTCTGGAATCAATAATAAAGGAGTGCATTGTTTCTTAAAGAGACGGTTTCCTCTCAGATGTATAAGCATACCATGTATGAGGATTCAACACATTTTTATTATTAGTATAAGAGAAATTCTCGTGACACCTCAAGCCTGGGTTATAATGTGTTGGAAGGTTATTCTGAGTCTTGTTTCCTCCATAAGTGTTGCTTCTGTTTTTCAGATAATGTATTTGCTTCATAGTATATTCTTCATTGGGTTGGGAGCATTGAGAGGGTACCACTGTTTGGGGTGATCCTGCAAAATTATTCAGAGCATGCATGAGGGATGCCATATGAGATTTAAGGGAAGTTACCTCATCCAATTAATAAAATCCAGCTACTGGTTTAGATATGTTGTTGTCTATGGGCCATTGGTAGCTGGTAGTTGACACTTCCTCTAGGAGGACACGTGCTTCTGGCACAATCTTTTCCATGAAAGCCCCTCCTGCAGTGACATCCAAAATGGTCCTGGTCTTACTTGCAAGTCCATTATAGAATAATTGTACCTGGAGCCAATCTGGGTAACCATGTTGTGGACATCTCCTGAGCATGTCCTTTTAACGGTCTCAAGCCTCAAATAGTTGCTCTCGCTCCTACAGCCTGAAAGTTCCTATCTTTGTCCTTAACTTTACAGCTTTCACTCGTTGAAAGAATTTGGTCATGATGTCTTGGGCCAACTCCTCCCAAGAGGTGATACTGCCTGTTGGGAGAGGCCCTAACCATTCCTTAGCCCTACCTTGCAATGAAAAAGGAAAGAGACGTAAGCGAATACTATCAGCAGAAATACCATTTAACTTAATTGTACCACAAATTTCTAGAAAATTTTGCAAATGTGAATTAGGATCTTCTGTGGCTTATCCTCGAAAAGCGCCTTCCCTAACCATCTGAATAAGCCATATTTTTAGTTCAAAATTGTTAGCATTTATGGGAGCATGGACAATTGCAGCCTGCTTAGAATTAAACACGGGTTGGAAATACTCCCTGATGGGTTTAGGGTTGTTGATTAGCTCCTGATCTGCCATTGTTTGAATTTCTGCTCTCCCTTGCCTTAGGAGTCTCCTACAGGTCCTTTCAATCTCAAGATCAAAAGGGTGCAACTCTGCAGCTCTATCCTTGGGCATACACCTGGAGGTACCAAAAAAAACAAGAATTAAACAAAAAAGATAGGAAAGGAAAAACAACATAAAAAGAAAGAAAATACAATAAAGGAAATCACAAAAAGGAAAAAAAAAACACACACACACAAACACTTTAAGAAGAGAAAGGAAGTACAAAGAACTAAAACTAAACAAAGAACTAAAATTTAAACTTGGGTTGTCTCCCAAGAAGTGATTTCTTTAACGTCTTTAGCTAGACTGTAACTTATGACTGACATCAATGTACGTAAAATTGCTCGTATGTCTTTGGCCCTTTTTGCTTGAATCGATATAGCCTTCTAATTCTAAAAGGCTATCTTGTTTTTCTTGGACACCTGAAAGATAATTATCTTTGGTATTTTTGTGCATTGAAATAAAAGAAGAAAAATCAAAACAAGACTCGTGAGTATAGGACAAATGGTTATTAAGATTAAAGGAAATTTCTAGAGATCAAAGGGGAAAGGACTTTTTAGCCTCGAACTCTATCACCAGAATTTCCTCCATGGAAGTGATTGTATTATCGTTGTCTACCCCACAAACCTGTTCCTGGTGGGTTTTAGTCTCCTCCAACTCATCCTCACTATCATATGAATAAGTCCTCCTAGGCTGCTCCTCCTTAGTGGCAAAAATATGAAACTTGTCCTGCAAGGCTTTAAGGGATTTTTTTAGTTGATCGAGATAATGAGTTCTTTCATGTATTATTTTCCAAAGTTCTACCACTTAAGCTTCTAACCTATCCAACCTTTCTAATTAATCATGAACCAAATTTTTAATTCTCAACTCTAACGTGTATTCCATTAATAAATCCACAAGAGAAGAGTTTTTTATAGGTTGGTCAGGGTATGGGAAATTTTGGTTCCAAGTGCCTATACCATAAAAAAAAAATTCATCAATCATAGATTGAGAATGGTAAGGGTTAGACAAATGGTATCCAAAAAAATCATGATGCACATACCTAGGGTCCTAGGAAGGACAGTACATTCATGGAGAATCAAAATCATGAAAAGTCATACTTTAAATCTCAATAATTCAACTCAAGACTTTCACACAGAGATCAACACAACAAAAACAGAAGACAAAGACTAGGAAAACACACAAAACTAAATTAATACAAATAAGGAAACAAATAACAAACGCGCACTGAACAATTAAGAAAAGAAAACACAAAAGGAACAACAAACTTTAGTCTAAAATCTCAATTTTTCTCCTAATATTAATTAATCTAAATAATCGTCATTCTCCGGTAACGATGCCAAAAACTTGTTGCATAAAATTATATTGCAATGCCGCAAGTGTATGGGTCAAGTTTTAGTATAGTGATTTTAGAGTTCCAAGTATCGTCCTCGGGAATGGGTTTCTAGATTAATTGATTACGAAGATACTAATTCTCAATTTTAGTTAAAGTAACAAAACATGGATAGATGGTGAAAAGAAAGATAAAAGATTGACAAACAAGTGGAGACACAAATATGATAGAATTAGAGGAGATTGACTTCACAATTTAATAACTTATTTAACACATGCAATGAACTAACATGATGAATTTATAAACAAGAAGTAAAATACTCAAGAAAATCCCTTGACTCTTAGTCAGTCCCGCACACAAAATAAATTCTATAGTCTCCATATGAATTTAAAAAGCATGCACGACATTAAGCAACTTCTTTATGTGTTTCCCTTACACTTCTAGGTCATTCTCATGCCAGACTTCTAAGAGTTTTGACAACTTTGCTCTAATCTAAGGTTCTTTCTCTCGAGACCACTTAAACCAACATGATAAGAGAATTTAAGAACGAATTGCCAAAAATAAATATGAAAACACAATTCAATACAATAACAAATAAGTCTTAAACATACGAATCAAATTCTAACTACAACGTTTAGCCACTCTAAATCACAATAAAACCAAGCTAACGTTCTAGAAAACCTCTTAGAATGGTGTTACAATCTAAAAGAAAGAGAAAATAAACTTATGTGTCGATGTCGGTCCCTCGTCCCCGAGCTCCCGTCAAGATCTCGAACCTCCACAAAAGCTTTAGCTCCCAAGCAATGCTCACTTTTCTTTTCTTACAAAGTGTATTTGGAAATTAGGGTGCAAAGACTATCAAATTCGGCTCCCCTTGCAAGTTAGACAAAGTGGTGTATTTATAGTGCAATCGGCACAGCGTTGCAACGCTAGGGACAGCATTGCCACGCTGTGCCCTATGTGCGTAGCAGATATGGAAAACATCGGTAGCTGAACCCTTGCGCGCGCGCGTCCTTATCTATCTGGCGTTGCAACGCCCTCGCCACGACCCTCCACACTAGTCTTCTTATCGAGATAGCGTTGCGACGCTGCAAGGCAGCGTTGCAACGCTATTGACATGCCTCTTCAACGCAGCAAAACAACAATCACGGCGTTGCAACGCCATCACCTCGGGTCTACTAGCTTGAAATGATCCTTTTACTTCTAATGGTTGTTATTTTGAGCAACAAAAATCCTCTATTCGATTCCGAGTGATTCATAATGTCTCCAAATGTCCTGTTTAAGCTCTTAACTTGCAATTTAATGATTAACACACATTAAAGCCCTGAAATTATCATAAAACTAGCAATAATTAAGCTTAAGGATAGCACATTTTATGTGCTATCAATAGTCTATAATATAAGGATAGGGTTGGGTACCTTATCCTGGGGACAGTAGTGACGCGACCCACATTGTAAAGTGCAAACGATGTGATCCTAAATCGTTCATGTGGAGACACGCGAGTGGGGGTGTCCTATGCAATGAGTATGCATAAGACTGGACCGCAAAATAGTCACTTAGACTTTAAAGTTTCGTTTACTGTCTTAACTGACTATATTCATATGATGGTATAGGTAACTCGATCTTAATCATGAGCGTGCTATGAACTCTTATTTATTCGGATTATCCTTAGATTTGTATGGGTGAGAGTGGTCCGAGATTGTTGACTCAATAAGCCTCCCATTTAGGGATAAGACCGGTAGATAGCTGGGAACATAGTTCTCTAAGATGGAATTGAAGGGAATCGAATCCCGCAGCGAAAGCGATTATGAATCGCGCGTTCTTAATTTCATTACATGGATTACATTCAAGAACAAATCTAACCTGATTAAGCATATAGTAGCAAGATGGACAACAAGAATAATACCTTTGAAGAACTTTTCTTCGAGTGCTCCTTCTCCCACGATCACGATCTAAGCAATATGAACCGAAGCGATCACGGACACTACCACCGGATCTTCTCCGTTGTTCTCTAGGTGAGGGAGGAAGGTGGGTTCCCTTTAGGTGAGATGAGATGTTTGTGAGAGAAATCGTGTTTTGGAACCTTTCTAACAACACAACAAAATGACACACTAGAGTTTTTCCAAGGCTTAGGTCAAAGTTGCATCTCAGGCAACTATATATATAGTTAATATGTGAATCTAATTCACATTAAAACTATATATTATATCAATTATATCACATATAACTGATATGACATCTCATATATGAAATTGAACACTTCAATTTCATTCCTAACTTTATACCCTCAATATAACCATGTTGAGCCAACGGAGGGACCTAATGGACCTGCAGTTCATGAGCTCCAATGATGTGAGGTTAACTGATCAAACTCTTTGATCCAGTTAACCAATATTCATTAACTACAAGTCACTCCACTATAGGCTTGTTGCTGCACTCTTCTCACTGTAGATTATATTGTGTCCACTGATATAATCATTACCCATGAGTCGACCCTTCACAGGTTTTTCGTAATCACAACTGGGTCAAATTACTGTTTTACCCCTGTGATTACCTCTTTGTTCCTTAAGCACCACTGATCCTCTAATGAACAACAAGTCTAAGGTCCTACCATAGACTCATACGCTCATAGAGGGCGGGGCCCCGTTGTTCAACACCTGGAGTAAGTTCTTAAGGGAACAACCTATCTAATTCTTCAGTGTAGGAATGAGTGGATTCCATCTTGTATAGTTAAGTCCCCAGCTACCTACGAGGTTCTGTCCCTGAAAAGGTAGGCTTATTGAGTCGGCTACATGCCACGCTCACCCATACTAGTCTAAGGACAAACCTCTATAAGCAGGAGTTCTTAACTTACTACGGATTCAGGTCGAGTCACTAATGACCATCCATAAATTATCAGTCTTATCCTGTTAACGATGTTACACTAATTAGACTAATAATTTGCAGTCCGGTCTTGTATGAACTCCTCATACAGGATGTTCTCACTCACATGTCAACCACATGAATGAGTTTGATTACCTCATTTGTACTAATTACAAAGTGGGTCGCATCCATGGTGTTACGAGAATGAGGTTTCCAACCTTATTCTTATACCATAGACCATTTAGGTTTTATTCTTGAACACAATCCAAATTGTTGGGATGTATGTCCTCATCTGGTGTAGTTTGTAATATTCCAAGTTGTAAATAAATAAGAGTTATTTACTTAAACTTTGTGTCTCACATTTTTCATAAACTTTATCCAATAAACTAAGCTCCAGGATCATTGTATTATGAGAGAACTAAGAACTTGAACGGTGTGTAGTGGACACACATGGAGGATCACGTTCGAGTTAATGACCCGAACGGTCTACAGTATATGGATAGGTTTGGAGACCTAATCTTGGATACACTGTGGATGCGGCCCGCTTTGTATTAGATACAAACAAGGTGATCTGACTCGTTCATGTTGTTGACATGCGAGTGGGGGCATCTGTGCAAATGAGATTGTACTAGATCGGACCGTGAATTATTAGACTTCATCGATGTAACACCGCTAATGATGATAGAGCTAATAATTTCGTAGATGACCATTAGTGACTCGACCTTAATCTTGAGCGTGTCACGGACTCCTGTTTGCGGGGGTCTGTCCTTTGACTAGTGCGGGTGAGGGTGGCTACTGTTGCTCGCCCAATATGCCTATCTTCTCAGGGGCAGGACCACGTGGGGAGCTGGGAACTTCACTACCCAAGAAGGAATTCACTCATTCCTGACTTAGGGAAAATAGAGAGGTTGTTCCCTTAAGTGGTGTCTCCAGGGCTAGAACAACGGGGCCCACTCTCTCATTGGCCTGAGAGGGTTGTTGTTTATGGTTGGACCATGCAACGTAGTTGTTCATTAGAGAAGCAGATGGACTTAAGGAGCAAGAGGTAGACACAGGGGTAAAACGGTAATTTGACCCAACCGTGTCTACGAACAACCTATGAAGGGTAGACTCATGGGTATTCGTTATATGATGGACACAACTTGTCCTACAGTGATGAGAGTGCAGCTACGGGCTTTAGTGGAGTGTTACCGTAGCTAATGAATGTTGAATAATCGGGTCAAAGAGTTTGACAGGTTAGTCTCGGATCATTGGAGCTCGTCACGTGTAGGTCCATTAGGTCCCTCGGTTGGCTCAAATTGGACAAATTGAGGGTTGAAAGTTTGGTGTGAATTTGAAGTGTTCAAATTCATTATTTGGGTATTTATGTCATTTATATGAGATATAGATGACATAATATATAGTTTGATGTGAATGAGATTCATAATAAACTATAGTATAGCCTAATTGATTAATTAGTGCTATTTGGAGAAATTGAATTGAGAGAAATTAAATTGAATGTGATTCAATTTATAATTCCACTCTTATGCAAATGAGATTTGTATAATAAGGTATGAGATACCTTATATTATATAATTTGCAAATATGATTTGTATATTATATAGTTGTGGTAAAATGGTGATTTGGTGGAGATGTTAACTCCACATGTCACCATTATTTAAAGGCTTTGCAAGAAGCCTTTAAGCTTTTGCCATTTTTTGGATTTCCATCCAAAGAGAGCAAAGCAATTCTCTTTAGAACTCTCTCAATTCCCTAAAATTCTCTCCTCACCCAAAACCAAATGGAGTCCCACACACTCTCCCTTAACCTCCAGAGAACAACCGAGAAGACGTTTTGGAGGTGTCTCCCTGTTCGGATAGAGGATCGAGTTCGAGGAGTTCGTTGGAACGAGAGAGATCGTGACCGGAGAAGGAGAAAACATTGAAGAAGTGTTCTTTAAGAGGTTAGTATCCATTATACTTACTATTTTCTCTACTATTTTGCATGTTTAGCCTAGGATCTATGAGATAGATTCAATTTTAAGATAGAAATTACACAACGGATCAACGACGTTTCACAACGTCTTCTGCTGCGGGAATTCAAAATCCCTTCACAAATAGTGTCCACTACACTAATGTTCAAGATATATTATAACCTTGGAGCTTAGTTTTTTGGATTTATAAAGCAAGAATATAATTTTATCAAAGCAAATAACTCTTTATTTATTTGATGAAAATTATACAAGTTTAAGGCATAACTCCCAACAATCTCCCACTTGACCTAAAGCTTGTGGAGTACTAAAACATTACAGTAATGTAAATACAATAAACTAGGGCATTTAAACCTTTTGTATAAAATACTCCCACTTGCCCTAGTTGGGGATGTTGGGATTTATGCCCTAAAACTCGTAGTTTGTAATTATGTTCTAATTAATGTAATAAAGTGTTATTATTTCAATAAAGTGTTATTGTTTTGTTATCTACGAGTTTGCCTTTATTTAAACCCTAAATCCAATAAACTAAACATCCAAGGCTGTTAAATGAATCATTAACTGAATGTAATGTACATAAAAAAGATCTCGGTTCGAGATACAGCCTAAAGGGTCTATAGTTAAGGATAAGGTTTGGGTACCTTACCTTGGTTAAACTATGGATGTGGCCCACTTTGTATTTGATACAAATACTGTGATCCTAACGTGTTCGTGTAGATGACATGTGAGTGGGGATATCCTATGTAATGAGATTATATAAGACCGGACCACGAAATAGTAACCTCTAGTTGTACCTCCGTTGACTAGTTAAGTTTCTATTTCACTAGGATGACCTAGGCAACTTGATCCCAATCCTGAGCAGGTTACGAACTCCTGTTTACGAGGGATTGTCCTTTGGCTAGTATGGGTGAGAGTGGCCAGATTCGCCGACACAATATGCCTACCTTCTTGGGGACAAGACCGAGTGAGCGACTGGAACTTAACTTAGCAAGATGGGATTCACTCCTTCCCGCCTACTAGGGTAAGTAGAGGAATCTTCCCTTAAGTGGTGTCTCTGGGACTTGAACAAAGGGCCCGACCCTCTTATTGGCCCGAGAGGGACTCTGTTTGTTGGTAGGACCACAAACAAATTGTTCATTAGATGAGCACTGGTACTTAAAGCACAAGATGTAACCTAGGGGTAAAACGGTAATTTGACCCAGCTGGTGTTACGAACATTCGTGAAGGATTGACTTGTTGTTATTGGTCGATATCCGTGGACACAGAAATATATCTGCAGTGAGAAGAGTGCAGCTGTGGGACTTTAGTGGAACGTTCTCGTAGTTAACGAATGTTGATTGGGATGTTAATGAGATTAACTAAGCAATCTCGTATCGTTGGAGCTTCTGATCTGTAGGTCCATTAGGTCCACCTTCTAGCTCGTAAAGGGTTCTTAGATCATTTGAATTTGAAATGTTCAAATTCACAAGAGAATATATTTTATGTATATGGTTACGATATAATATATAGTTTTGGAACTATATAATATAAATTTAATGTGAATATGATTCATATTAAATTATGTGAGAGAATTAAATATTTGAAAGAGTTCGAATATTAAATTTAAAGGTGAATGTGATTCATATTTAAAAACTATAGGTTAAAATTTAATGTGCATTAGATGTACATTAAAACTATAGGTTAGAGGGAAGAATATGATTAAATTTGATTTAATCTTAATTAAATATAAGATATTTAATTTGATTAATTAAATATGATTTAATTAATATTTAATTTAATTTAATATTAAATTAATTGGAACGTGTCAGAAGGACACGTTCCTCACCTCCCCTCCCCCCCATCGATAGGGAGTGGGGAGGTGATCCCTCGTTTTATTCCTCTCCAATGGAGGAGAGAAGGTTGATCGATCGTTTTGGACAAGCAATTATTGAATTGCTCTCTCCCTCTGACTCTCACATTTTCATTTCCAAAAGTTCTTCCAACTGTTGGAATCCTTCCCACAAAGGAAAGATCTAAGCACTCAGAGGATAGAATGTTTATTCTTTTGGTGGTTTCCTGCTTGGAAATACAGAGGAGTACCTGTGTTGCTAATTTGCTGATTTCACTGGGAGCAAGGAGTTGCTGTGCTGAGGAAAACTACAAAGGTATTCTTCTTCCCTTTAGTTTAATTGTTAAACATAATATATGTATGCATGTGAACAATTAATCCAAGTCTAATAGGATTAGAATTCATGCTTGTTCTGTTTTTTTTGGGTCAATGTACCGGTTTTTGTTTCATTTAAAACAATCAAGCACATTAAGATCCCAAACACGTTTCCGCTGCTCAAGGAGATCAGATCTCCATCAGGGGAAGACTTGTAAATCTAGACCTTCTAGGTGACTCTCAAACACTTTAGCCGTGAGAGCCTTTGTAAAAGGATCAGCAACGTTGTGCTCCGAGGCTATCTTCGTGACGATCACGTCTCCTTGATGCACGATCTCCCGGATGAGATGATATTTCCGCTCAATATGTTTTCCATCGCAATACAGAGTGATGGATAAAGTCACATTTGGAACAACTTCCAAATTTAGCATGAATTTCCTTAACCAAACGACCCCTTTAGCTGCTTCACAAGCTGCTACATATTCGACCACCATGGTGGAATTAGTGATGTATCCTTGCTTGATGCTTCGCCATACTACAACTCCTCCGTTAAGAGTAAATACTGACACTAATGTAGATTTTCGAGTATCTTTATAAGTCTGAAAGTCAGAATCTATGTATCCTGTATGGATCAAATCCTTAGCCCCATACACAAGCATGTAGTTCCTTGTTCTCCGTAGATACTTAAGGATTGTTTTAACTGTAGGGAATGAGAATCCCCGCGCAGCGGAAGACGATCGAATCGTCGTGGTATCGTTATGCTACTCGATTTCACTAAAATTAACTATCTAATAGTTTAGGCTAAACATGCTCAAAAGTGGAAAGAAAAACATCAAGTAGAACACTAACTTGTTGTAGACGTGCTTCGATTTTTTCTTTCCGGTCACGAACTCTTCGTGTTTCCCAACGATCTCGAATTTTTCGAACTCTTCTCCCGATAAAAAACGAACACAACCAATCAGAGTCTCGGTCGTTGTTCTTTTGGAAGAAGGAATGTGGTGGGACTTTTGTGTTTTGGAGAAGGGATGAGAGTAATTGAGAGAGTTGAGAGAAAAACTCTCTTCTTTTTGGCTAGAATCCAAAAAATGAGAGAATGACTTGTGTTCCTTCTTGCAAGAAGGGTTTAAATAATGGAAAGAACATGGAGTTAAAATCTCCATATCATTACCATTTTACCACAACCATAGGTTATGCAAATCATATTTGCATAACCATATAATATAAGATATCTCATATCTCATTATACAAATCACATTTGCATAACTGTGGATTTATTAAATTGAATCACATCTAATTTAATTTCTCTCAATTAATTCCTCCAATTAGCCCTAATTGAACAATTAGGCTAACCTATAGTTTATTATGAATCTCATTCACATTAAACTATATATTATATCATTCATATCTCATATTAATGACATAAATGCCTCTTAGTGAAATTAAACACTTTAATTTAACACCAAAACATTAACCCTTCTTTTAACCCAGTTTGAGTAAATCGAGGGACCTAATGGACCTACAGTGACGAGCTCCAATGATACGAGATTAACCTATCAAACTCTTTGATCCAGTTAATCAACATTCATTAGCAACGGTAACACTCCACTATAGCCCGTAGCTGCACTCCAGTCAGTGCAGAATATTACGTGTCCACTGATATAACCAATGCCCATGAGTCGACCCTTCACAGGCTATTCGTAGACACGACTGGGTCAAATAACCGTTTTACCCCTATGTCTACTTCTTGTTCCTTAAGTCCCCACTACTCCTGTAATGAACAACATATTGTGATGGTCCAACCATACACAACACCCTTCTCGGGCCAGTGAGAAGGGGGGCACCCGTTGTCCAAGCCCTAGAGACAGCACTTAAGGGAACAACCCCTCTAGTTTTTCTAAAGGCGGGAACGAATGAATTCTATCTCGCGTAGTTAAATTCCCAGTGTTGGGATTTATGCCCCAAACTTGTGTAATTTTGATCAATTAAATAAAGTGTTATTTGTTTTTATAAGATTACAGTCTTGCTTTTATAAATCCAATAAACTAAGCTCCAAGGTTATAACATTTATCTTGAAATCAGTGTAGTGGACACTATTTGGGTTGAATTCAAGATTATAACCTAAATAGTCAATGGTATAAGAATAAGGTTGGAAACCACATTATGGTAACACCATGGATGCGACCCACTTTGTTATTAGTAAATATGAGGTAATCCAACTCATTCATGTAGTTGACATGCGAGTGGGGGCATCCTGTATGAAGAGTTCATACAAGACTGGATCGCAAATTATTAGTCTTACCAAAGATAACACCGCTAATGAGATAAGACCAAGAATTTATAGATGGTCATTAGTGACTTGACTCAATCATGAGCAAGTTAAGAACTCCCGCTATAGGGGGTTTGTCCTTAGACTAGTATGGGTGAGAGTGGCACTGTGCCAGACTCAATAAGCCTACCTTCTCGGGGACGAACCTCGTGTAGGTAGCCGGGAACTTAATCATGCAAGATGGAATTCAATCATTCCTCTACTTAGGAATTAGATAGGTTGTTCCCTTAAGAACTGACTCCAGGTCTTGAATAACGGGGCCCCGCCCTCTATGAGGGTATGAATCTAAGGTAGGACCTTAGACTTGTTATTCATTAGAGGATCAGTGGTGCTTAAGGAGCAAAGAGGTAATCACAGGGGTAAAACGGTAATTTGACCCAGCTGTGATTAGGAACAACCTGTAAAGGATCGACTCATGTGTAATGACTATATCAGTGGACACAATAATATCTACAGTGAGGAGAGTGCAGCTACAAGTCTATAGTGGAGTGACTTTAAGTTAATGAATATTGATTAACTGGATTAAAGGGTTTGATCAGTTAATCTCACATCATTGGAGCTCATGATCTATAGGTCCATTAGATCCCTCCGTTGGCTCAACATTGTAATATTGAGGGTATAAAGTTAGGAGATAAATTGAAGTGTTCAATTTTATACATGAGGAATTATATCAATTATATATGATATAATTGATATAATATATAGTTTTAATGTGAATTAGATTCATATATAAACTATATACTAATGAGAGATAAAAGAACATACTCTTAAGGGAAGTGATTTCCATCCTATTTCCATCCTATTTCCCTATATGGTTGCATGAGATGCAACTAGGTGAAGTGATTTTGGAAATCATTCTAAGCTATTCCTAGCCTCCTTGTTGTGTTGTTGGAAGAGTTCCAAAACACACATCTCTCTCACAAAATACCTCACCACTCATAAAGGCAACCCACCTTCCTCCCTCACCTAGAGAACAGAGGAGAAGATCCGGTGGTGGTGTCGGTTTTCGTACGAGTTCGTGTTGCGTTGATCTTGATCGTGAAGAGAGGAGGAGGAATTGAAGAAAGGTTCTTCAAAGGTAAATACTTGTTGTCCATTTTATTATATGTGTTTAATCTATGTTTTACGTTATTGAATTTTCCGTTGTAAATAAATCAATAGCGCGCGATTCGCAATCGCTTCCGCTGTAGGGACTTCGATTCCCTTCACCCAGCTCTCTACTTGGTCCTGTCCCTGATAAGATTAGCATATTCGGCGAGTAACTGTGACCACCCTCACCCGTACTAGTCAAAGGACAACCCCCCGCAGACAGGAGTCCGTCGAGTCACTAATGGTCATCTACGAATTTATTAGTCCTTACTGTCAATGGTGTTACATCAGTAGGTCTAATAATCCACGGTCTGGTCTTGTACAATCTCATTGCACAGGATGCCCCCACTCGCATGTCAACCACATGAACGAGTCAGATCACCTCGTTTGTATCTAATACAAAGCGGGTCGTATCCATAGTGTATCCACGATTAGGTTTCCAACCCTATCCATATACTGTAGACCGTTTGGGTCATTAAGTCGAACGCAATCCTCCCTGTGTGTCCACCACACACCGTTCAAGTTCTAGTTCTCTCATAAATTCAATGACCCTAGAGCTTTGTTTATTGGAAAAGTTTGTAAAATTTGAGAGACACAAAGTAATAAAATAAATAACTCTTATTAATTTCAAATAGTAATTTACCAACACGAGTTTAGGACAAAAATCCCAACAAAGTCCCACTTGGACGAAGCTAGTGGAGAAAATACATTTCTAAAATGTACATAAATTACAATGAAGTAATACAATAATCTAGGGCATTGAATACCCGTTTACATATCTCCCAGTTGCTCTAGTCAGGAAGCACTCGAAGACCTAGACTCTCTAGGTGACCCTCAAACACCTTAGCTGTGAAGGGCTTTGTAAATGGATCAGCTATGTTGTGCTCCGACGTTATCTGCGTGACTTTCACGTCTCCGCGGTGCACAATCTCCCGTATCAAGTGATACTTCCGCTCAATGTGTTTGCCTCTCTTATTGCTCCGAGGCTCTCTGGAGTTGTCTACTGCACCACTGTTGTCACAAAACAGCGTGATTGGCAAGTTCATATTTGGAACAACTTTCAAATCTGTGATGAACTTCCTAAGCCAAACAGCTTCCTTTGCAGCTTCACAAGCCGCAACGTACTCCATTTCCATAGTGGAATCGGTGATGCATCCCTGCTTGATGCTTCACCATACTACAGCTTCTCCATTCAGAATGAAGGTTGACCCCAAAGTGGATTTCCTAGAATCCTTATCGGTCTGAAAGTCAGAATCTTTGTATCCCATAAGGATCAAATCCCCACTGCCATACACTAAGTTGTAGTTCCTCGTTCTCCTATGATACTTGAGGATTGCCTTTACGGCTGTCCAGTGATCTAATCCTAGATTGGATTGATACATACTGACAATCCCTACTGCATAACAGATGTCGGGCCTAGTACAAAGCATGGCATACATCATACTCCCTACAGCTGAAGCATATGGGATCCGTCTCATATCCTCAACCTCTTGAAGAGTCTTAGGACACTAATCCTAAGACAGGGGAACCCCATGCCTGAAAGGCAGCAAGCCCTTCTTGGAGTTCTACATCTTATATCTAGACAACATCTTGTTAATATAAGACGCCTGAAACAAGGCTAGTGTTCCGTTCTTCCGGTTCCGGACTATCTGGACACCTAGAACATACTGAGCTTCTCCCAAATATTTCATTTGAAATTACGAAGCTAGCCATTTCTTCACGTCAGTAAGAAATTCTACCTCATTCTCAATGAGAAGAATATCATCCACATACAACACTAAAAATGCGACAGTTTTGTCAACGATTTCCTTGTAGACACAAGGCTCGTCGACATTTTGATCAAAGCCATAAGATTTGATCGCCTCATCAAACCTTATATTCCAAGACCTCGAAGCTTGTTTCAGTCCATAAATAGACCTATGAAGCCGGCATACCTTTTGCTCTTAGCCTTGGGCAATGAACCCTTTGGGCTGGTCCATGTAGATGGTTTCATCAAGTTTGCCATTCAGAAAGGTTGTCTTGACGTCCATCTGCCATACCTCGTAGTCATAATACACGGCAATTGCCAGAAGGATCCTGATCGACTTTACCATGGATACAGGTCAAAAGGTTTCCTCATAGTCAACCCCTTCAACTTGGGTAAAACCCTTTTCCACTAGTCGGGCTTTGAAGGTCTGCACCTTCCCATCTACGCCACGTTTACGCTTGTCGATCCATTTGCAACCAATAGGTTTTACCCCATCCGGTTGATCCACAAGCTCCCAGACAGAATTGAAGTACATCGATTCCATTTCCTGGCCCATATCTTTAATCCATTCGTTTTTATCAACATCAGCCATTGCCTGATCATAGGTCAATGAATCCTCGCAGTCATCATCAGGAGTGACGACTGAGGTTTCAGCTAAACCCATGTAACGATCAGGCTGTCTCACAGCCCTCCCACTACGTCGAGGCATTCCCAACTCTTGGGAATAGATTTGACTAGAGGTGCTAGGATCAACAACACTTGTTGACGTACTAGCCCCATCAACAACTCTTGCTGACGTACTGTCCATTTCATTTAACAAAATTTTACTCCTTCGTAAACGATCCCTGACGTGGTCTTCCTCTAGAAAAGTGGCGTTTGTCAATACAAGCACCCTATTTTCCTTAGGATCGTAAAATTGACCACCCCTAGTCTCTTTAGGGTAACCTACGAATAAGCACAATTTCGAACGGGGTTCCAACTTTTTCGGTTTGACACCAACACATGGGTCAGGCATCCGCAAATTCTAGGTGATGTAAACTACCTTTACGTCCACTCCAGAGTTCGAAAGGTATTTCACAAACACTCTTCGACGGAACGTTGTTCAAAATATAGACCGCAGTCTCCACTACGTAGCCCAAAAAGAATCAGGGAGACGAGCATAGCTCATCATCAACCGAACCATGTCCAACAAGGTTCGTTTTCTCCTCTCGGATACACCATTCTGCTATGGCATACCAGGTGCTGAGAGTTGGGACGTAATTTTGTGTTCTATCATATAGTCCTATAATTCAGTGTCCATATACTCTCCACCTCGATCCGATCGAAGTGTTTTAAGCGATTTACCTAATAGGTTCTCAACCTTAGTCTTTTACTCCTTGAACTTTTCAAGAGTTTTAGATTTCTTAGGCATTAGGTAAATATACCCATACCTCAAGTAATCATCTATGAAAGACACGAAGTATTCATAATCACCTCGTGCTTTAACATTCATCGAACCACAGAGGTCAGAATGTACCAGCTCAAGGGGCTCTTTGGTTCTATATCCTTTTCCACTATAAGGACGTTTGGTCATTTGGCCTCCGAGGCATGACTCACACACTGGTAAAGAGTTTTCTTCCAACTCGTTTAGAAGTCCACTCTTCACTAGTCTCTCAATCCTATTGAGATTGATATGGCCAAACCGTAGATGCCAAAGATGGGAATTTTCCTTAGGAGAAACTTTCACTCTTTTAGTTTGTGTTTCTGCTGTTAGAAAAAAATAAGTATTCAAAACACTTTTGACCGAATTGTTGGGATTTTTGTCCTAATCTCGTGTTTGTAAATTACTGTTTGAAATTAATGAGAGTTATTTATTTTATTACTTTGTGTCTCGCAATATTTACAAACTTTTCCAATAAACTAAGCTCCAGGGTCATTGAATTTAAGAGAGAACTAGAACTTGAATGGTGTGTAGTGGACACACAGGAAGAATCACGTTCGAGTTAATGACCCGAACGGTCTATAGTATATGGATAGGGTTGGAGACCTAATCCTGAATACACTGTGGATGCGACCCGCTTTGTATTAGATACAAACGAGGTGATCTGACTCGTTCATGTGGTTGACATGCGAGTGGGGGCATCATGTGCAATGAGATTGTACAAGATCGGACCATGAATTATTAGACCTACTGATGTAACACCGTTGACAGTAAGGACTAATAACTTTGTAGATGACCATTAGTGACTCGACCTGAATCCTGAGCGTGTTACGGAATCCTATCATCGGGGTTCTGTCCTTTGACTAGTACGGGTGAGGGTGGTCACAGTTACTCGCCCAATATGCATATCTTCTCAGGGATAGGACCAAGTAGGGAGCTGGGAACTTAACTACGCGAGATGGAATTCACTCGTTCCCGCCTTTAGGGAAACAAGAGGGGTTGTTCCCTTAAGTGTTGTCTCCAGGGCTTGGACAACGGGCACCCACCTTCTCACTGGCCCGAGAAGGGTGTTGTGTATGGTTGGATCATCACAATATGTTGTCATTAGAGGAGCAGTGGGGACTTAAGGAACAAGAGGTAGACACAGGGGTAAAACGGTATTTTGACCCAACCGTGTCTACGAACAACCTGTGAAGGGTCGACTCATGGGCATTGGTTATATCAGTGGACATATAATATTCTGCACTGACGGGAGTGCAGCTACGGACTATAGTGGAGTGTTACCGTAGCTAATGATGGTTGATTAACCAGGAAGAGTTTGATAGGTTATTCTCGGATCATTGGAGCTCGTCACTGTAGGTCCATTGGTCCCTCGGTTGGGTCAATCTGGGTTAAAAGAAGGGTTAATGTTTTGGTATGAAATTGAAGTGTTCAATTTCACTTAAAGGGCATTTATGTCATTTATATGAGATGCGAATGATATAATATATAGTTTAATGTGAATGAGATTCATAATAAACTATAGGTTAGCCTAATTGTTGAATTAGGGCTAATTGGAGAAATTAATAGAGAGAAACTAAATTGGATGTGATTCAATTTAATTAATCCATAATTATTGCAAATGTGATTTGCAATATGAGATATGAGATATCTTTTATTATATAGTTATGAAAATGTGATTTGCATAACCTATGGTTGTGGTAAAATGGTAATAATGTGGAGATTTTAACTCCACGGTTATTCCACTATTTAATCCCTTCTTGCAAGAAGAAAAAAACTAACACACTCATTTTTTGGATTCTGACCCAAAAAAAAAGAAGAGTATTCTCTCAACATTTTCTCTCAATTGGTGGTGTTCGTTTTGTTCGAGAGAAGCATTCGCTGAGAAGCACGAAGTGTTCGTGATCAAGGAAGAAATTTGAAGAATTGTCTATAACAAGTAAGTATACTCTTCTTGCTGTAATTTCTTCCTTC
The DNA here is from genome assembly GCA_036507285.1 of Trichosanthes cucumerina. Taxonomy (NCBI): domain Eukaryota; kingdom Viridiplantae; phylum Streptophyta; class Magnoliopsida; order Cucurbitales; family Cucurbitaceae; genus Trichosanthes; species Trichosanthes cucumerina. Next base: position 59,053,566 of record CM071838.1, read on the forward strand.
CAATGCATGTTTAACTTAGATCTAATTGTTAGATCATTTTAGCAAATTTCAAGTAGCGTAACGATACCTTTGACGATTCGATCGTCTTCCGCTGCATGGAGATTTTCATTCCCTTCACGAATTAGGTTTCAAAACATACAGATTATTCTCAAGTGAAGCTTAACAAATTAAGTTTCCATTTTGGGAAATAAACGATTTATTTCCTTGAAAATAAACGGAAATACATTATTCTAACAGGCAGGAAATAGAAACGAGGTTTCTAGTAAACCCTGGAACTATATACATATTGTCCAACAAAATGTAATTCCTACCAAAACGTAGCTTCACCGTGTCGACCGCTGCAGCAGAGACAAGCTCCTCGGATCCAACCCGTAGAGTCACCTCACCCTCTCGCAGCTGTTGCCAGGAATCAATTCCCTGAAAAGAAGAACAAACATGGTTAGTGGCGCTCGAATCCAATATCCAGGCAGAGTCACTACTCTCCACTAAAAAGGTTTCAGTCACAAGTAAATCACATTTACCTTGATTCCTCCTCTCGGCTAGGAACTTGGGTCAGTTTCTCTTCCAATGGTCATCCACATTGCAGTGGAAACACTTTCCTTTTTCTGCAACTTCTTTGACCTTCTTGTCCTTCTTGGCGGCAACTCGGTCAGTTTTACTCTTCTTCATCTTCTTCTTCTTCCCTTTCGGGTGAGAAGGAGCTACAGGCTTTGTCCCAGAGGTCGAACCCCTGTGATAAGACCTAAAGGCAACGTTTGTCTCAGCTTCCGATGTCTTGATCCTCATCAAAGACTAGAAGGTTTGCAACTCATTAAGAAGAGTAGTTAAAGTGTAGTTTATCTTATTCATAACAGCGTTGCTACGAAACTGAATGAAACTCTTCGGAATAGTCTCCAAGATAAAACTGACCTGGCTCGACTCGTCGATCGAAGCCCCGTTCATCTCCGCTAGATTATTGTAAGCCCTAAACTCTATTCTCTTTTATCATTGAGCACTCGTTCATGATGTTTTGAAATATGCAAAATCGTATAGGTTGCACTAAATGATGTCGTGATCGAATTTGGGAATCTATTGAATTTGGAGCTACAATGTGTCTAAATTTCATAAGGGGATAGGTAAACCATTGAAATAAGCATATTAAAAGTTGCATTGAAGTAAGTTCAAATCATTAGCAAATTGGAGAAGTTTTAGGTGCATCAAGTATTGAATGGAAGATCATATGTCTCACAAACTTAGGATAAGTTGGCTAAATGCTTAGGGTTTATTTACACACTTATTTTGTTGTTTTAAAAAGGTGATTATGATGTAAATACTGAAGGAGGAGCTGGCCAAGGGAGGTGAAGCCTCGGAGTTAAACAAGGCAAGTAGGTGCTGTCAAATTCGCAGAAAAATAGTAAGCAGCTGGAAAATAGGTCATCTTCAATCGACCATATCTCTCTGTCTACTGAACCAAAATCGATGATTTTTGTGTCAACATCTCATAAATTGAGTGTAGAATACGAAACTAGTCGGCTTTGCAGAAAATACCAAGAGGACGAAGAAGAAAAGTGCAGAAAAGGGAAGGGTGTTCAAGTTTTCGGGTAGCAGAACAGTATGAGGAGATAAGTCTGTTTTGAGCTCTTGAGGAGGAATTAGAAGCTGAAATTTTGAGGTAAGTAAGCTAAGATGTTGTCCTTGAAGTTTATCAAAAAATATTTGGTGGTTGTGTTGATAACCTTTGAGGAACCCAAGCTGAAAGTTGAACCTGTAATTTTAGGTGAAAGGGAAAAACTTCTAGCAAGAGATTGAAGGAGATTCTCTTCCATTTCTATATACCTTACAACCAATTGTGTGTATGGCTATTCTGAATTGAGTTATTGGACTGAATTAGACCTGTTTCTTAGGTGCTTAAGGAAAGGAATTGATGTTAATGTTTTGTTAAGAGGAAGGCAGAAGACAGAAGTATGTTGTCAAATCCGGGAAGTCTCTGATGTTTTGGTTGTTCTTATATGCATACTTGGAGTTAGAAGCTCTAATTGGTATGGTTCGAAAGCTTATTGAATTTCCTACAACGTTCGTGAAGCAATCGTGAGTAGAAAATGTCTAGAAGATGTTTTAAATATCAGATTAAATGTTTTGTGCAGCAGGAAATCCGAATCTGAAAACAGCAGAAGTCTGTTTTGAGGAAAGTAGCTTTCGAGGTATTTCTGAACAAATCCGTTTGGAATTTCAATTTCATGTCTTCATATGCTTTTTAGAGGGTTCAAAAAGGAAGAGTTGGGTATAAATTACATTATTTTTGGATTAGTAATGAAGAAGTTATGGCTGTTTGAAAACAGGGCAGAAAATCTGAAAATGCTGGAAAATTTAAAAGTGTGTTTTCTTGCAAGTTTTAAGGTTAAAAATCATGAGCTCGAGGTTCTAATGGTTGAGTTGGTTTGTTTGACAGGCCAAGAGCAAATAGGTCAAGTTTACAAGCCAAGGTTATACTTCTAATACTGTGAGTGACTCTATCTTAGAACTATGCTTGGCCTATGTTTTTCTTCAAAAACATAATTGTTGATCATTGAATCTTGTTTGAACTAATTATGTATAGCTTCATGGAGTTCCTAACATAAAGTTCATGATGGAAACTAAACATGCTTCTAATTAGTTGTAACTATAAATCCAAGTATGGAAACTAAATTATGAAAGTATGCCTTCCTTTAGAGAATGTTTTGTGTAAATCCACTTGGGAACATGTTTAGATGATAATATGAAAATGTCAAGAAATTGTTGTATGCGTTATAAAGACATGATTTCCATGGTAAACAAGTTATGCCCTTGATCGTGGTTAACCCCTAATACTGAAGGACATTCGAGAAGGTACTTAGGGGGGAATGAATCATAATTTCCGACATCTTGAAGGACAATGAGAAGGTATTGGGGTAGTAAATGGTCTTACCTTAATACTGAAGGACATAGAGAAGGTATTAGGGAAAACCAAAGGGCCAAAGGTATTCCACGTGCACGTGAGAGGTATGAATCTTATTGGTACAAATGTAACTCTACCACCTCTATGGTTCGAAAGTGGTATCATGCTATGTGTTTTATTGTTATGAGCTTCTACATTATTGATCTATCTACACTCAATATAATACTACATTATGAGTTATGTGCTATGCATAAGTGGTGACTTAAACTCAGAAATTGGAAGCATGGTTTGTTTATGTTAAGCTATTTTCTACTTATAATCTGCCATTATTATGCTTCACCTTTGAGCTTATAATAGACACTCACTGAGCTTCCTAGCTCACGTTTTCTTTATGTCTACTCTTCCCAGGTAGCAGACGAGTTTCCAGTGCTTAGCCCTCACAAGACCTATTTGCCACCACGCCATTTAGCTCCTTGTATAAACACTTTCTTTTGTATATGGTTTGTAGTGAGAACATATTAGATGGGTTGTAGTAAACATGGAAACTTTATGACTATCTAAAGAACATAGTAAAGGAAGTGAATGTGTTTCATATATAAGTGTATATCAGTGCTTAACTTTGCTTATTCAAACATGATGTGTTACGTCTATTTTAAGTTAAGTCTTGGGTTAGTCAAGGAAAGCCAACAAGAGGTTTTGTTATCTTTGTCTTTGCATCTCTTCCTAGGTTAGGTAAGTAAGCTGGGACGGGGTGTGACAACTTGGTATCAGAGCAAAAGGTTTTGGGAAGGGAACTAGGTTCATGCATTAAATTAAGAGCTTGTTGTCTTACCTATTTTAATAAGATTGTATAATTTAGGACCATGGCTCGAGGTGGCAAACGAGGCAGGCAAGTGGAGACCTGGAACTCAAGCTCTACCGGTGATAGAGGAAGAGAGGTATCAGAGGGAGAGTCTAGTCATCCTCAGCAAGAGGTGAATATGGAGGAACAGATCTTTACGAGGATAACTCAAAGATTAGCTGAAAGTGTTGGATCAACACAAGCAGATCCAGAAAAGAAGTATGGCATTGAAAGACTGAAAGCCTTAGGTGAAACAACATTTGAAGGCACGACAGATCCCGCTGATGCTGAGGTTTGGTTAAATCTGATTGAGAAGTGCTTTAGGGTCATGCGATGCCCTGAAGACAGGAAGGTCGATTTAGCAGCATTCTTACTCCAGAAAGGAGCAGATGATTGGTGGAAGATAACTGAGAGCAGAAAAGGGGATGCTTGGAGCTGGAAAGAGTTTCGAAAGGCCTTTGAAGATAAGTATTACCCGAGCTCATATCGTGATGCGAAGAGGAACGAGTTTCTAGGACTCGTTCAGGGGTCGATGACTATAATAGAATATGAGAAGAAGTTCACAGAGTTATCAAAGTATGCTAGCACTATTGTTGCAAGCGAGATAGATCGATGCAAGAGGTTCGAGGATGGTTTACGAGCAGAGATCCGAACACCTGTGACAGCAAGTTCTGAGTGGGCTGAGTTCTCCAAGCTTGTGGAGACGGCATTACGAGTAGAGCGAAGCCTAGTAGATGACAGAATGGGAAAAGGAGCTGTAGGTGGTGGTCATACCACTTATTCTGTTGGTTTACCACGAGACCGATTCCAACGAGGAGATAATAGGAGATTCACTCCAGGTGTCTCTGGAAAAGGAAGCTTTAATCCCCATCGTGGTGGGCAAACTACTCCAAGGACTGGTACAGGTGGACGTGGGGAAAGACAGAGGCAGCAGGGATCAAGTTTTCTGATAGGATCAGCAAGGGACTCCCGTACAGGGCAACCCAAAGAGTCGAGAGCTAGTTCAACAAGGAAACATTTGTGCAAAGACTTGTGGAAAGTATCATTGGGGTCGATGTTTGAGTGGCGGAAATGTATGTTTCAACTGTGGGCAAGGTGGTCACTTCAAAAGGGAATGCCCCCAATTAATGCAAGAAGGCATGGTGGGACAGAGAACTACATCGCATACTATACACCAGCAGCAAAATACTGGGGCAGCTGGAGGAGAAGGCACTAGTAGTGCTAAGCAAAAGGGGCAGGTAGGTCGACCCCGACAACAGGGGAAGATTTACGCCATGACACAAACAGGGAGGCGGATGATGCACCGAAGTTGTTACGGTACACTTTCTATCTCAGTAGTAAACCCGCACATGCATTACTAGATCCGTGAGCTACACATTCTTTTATCTCTAAAATGTTTGTTTGCTAGCATTGTTGCGAAGTTAGAACCTTTATCCGAGGAGTCGTGTATTTATACTCCTATTGGTGATATGTCGATAGTTTGTAGTGTTTTTACTAATTGTATGGTGGAAGTGAATGGTATGACCATGACAATCGAATCGATTCCCTTAGATCTCCAAGAGTTCGACGTTATTTTGGGGATGGATTTCATATCTAGGTATCATGCCTTAATGGACCATCATAGGAAGGAAGTTGTGTTGAGGAAATCAGCAAGACCGAGGTTGTGTTTAAGGGACATAGGAAGATATTGCCTACTTGTATGATATGAACTATTAAAGCTGGGAAATTATTGAAGGAAGGTTGTACAAAGATATCTTGCATATGTAGTTTCTGCACTGATGAGTAAATCAAAACTCAAGACATTCCAAAGAGTATGTGAGTATTTAGTCGTCTTCCCGGAAGAGCTAACTGTGGTTGCCACACGATAGAGAGAGGCGGAGTTTACCATGGACTGATGCCGAGAACAGTGCCAATATCTCAAGCACCGTATAGGATGGCACCGAAGGAATTGAAGGAATTGAAACCTCAGTTGCATGAGTTGGTGGATAAGGGTTATATTCGACCAAGTGTATCTCTCGTGGGGAGCACTGTGTTTGTTGTTAAAAAGAAGGATGGGACATTACGATTATGTATTGATTACCGACAACCTGAATAAGGTAACAATACGTAACAAATATCTTTTGCCCCGCATAGATGACCCGTTCGATCAACTAAAGGGTGCCTCAATGTTTTCCAAAATTGATTTACGATCAAAGTTACCATCACCAAGATCAATGATTCGATGTACCAAAAACGACTTTTCAGACAAGGTATGGGCATTATGAATTCTTGGTAATGCCATTCGGGTTAACTAATGCCCCAAAGAAATTCATGGATCTCATGAATCGTATTTCATCTTTACCTTGATCGGTTTGTGATAATATTTATTGATGACATCTTGGTGTACTCGTAAAGTAGAGAAAAGCATGCAACATCTCGAGAATAGTGCTACTGCACATTACGAGATCGGAAGTTGTATGCTAAATTTAGTAAATGTGAGTTTTGGTTGGAACAGGTTGTGTTTTTGGGACACATAGTATCAGCAGCTGGAGTTCAAGTGGATCCTCGTAAGACGGAAGCTATAGTTAAGTGGGAACAACCAACTTCAATAACGGAAGTCCGTAGTTTTTGGGCCTTGCAGATACTATCGACGTTTTGTCGAGGGGTTTTCAAGATAGCTCTTCCATTAACCAGATTTGACAAAGAAGAATACGAAGTTCGAGTGGAGTGAAAAGTGTGGAAAAAGTTTTGAAGAGTTAAAGAAACAGACTTGTCACAAAGACACCAGACTAACTCTACCCACCACGGAAAAAGAGTTTGAGGTTTCTTGTGATGCCTCACATCGGGGCCTTGGGTGTGTACTTATGCGAGATGGGAAAGTGATTGCTTATGCCTCAAGACGCTTAAAAAACATGAATGTAATTATCCTACTCATGATCCGGAGCTCGCAGCGATTGTATTAGCTTTAAAGATTTGGAGGCATTATCTGTTTGGTGAGAAGTGTTGTATTTACACGCATCATAAAAGTTTAAAATACATCTTGAACGTAAAGAGTTGAATTTGAGCCAACGGCGGTGGCTTGAATTGATAAAAGATTATGACCGCACGATCGAATACCACCCGGGGAAGGCTAATGTTGTAGCCGATGCACCGAGTAGGAAGTCGAAGCAACGTAGGGGTTCACTTAATGCTGTTAGAGTGGCTCTATTTGAGGAACTCAAGAGTTCTAATGCAAAAGTGTATGTTGGTGACAAAGGGAACTTGTTAGCTCATTTTCAGGTAAGAACTACCATAATTAATGATGTTATCACAAGTCAAGCTAAAGACCCTACCCTGAAGAAATTGATAGAAGAGGTGAACTTGAATCAGAGAGCAGATTACGAAGTAAGGCGTGATGGAGCGTTGATGAAGTATGGTAGGTTTTGTGTATCTAAAGATGAAACTTTGAGAAATGTGATACTAGAAGAAGCACATAGTTCAGCCTATGCGATGCATCCAAGAGGTAGAAAGATGTATCCGACCTTAAAGAACCATTATTGATGGCCATGAATGAAACGAGAAATAGTAGAGTATGTCTCTAAATGTTTAATTTGTCAGCAGGTGAAACCTGAACGGCAGAAACTAGGAGGGCTTCTAAATCCACTCCCAATACCTGAATGGAAGTGGGAGCATGTAACCATGGATTTCATATTTGGACTTCCCCAAACACCGAGTGGGTTATGACGGGATTTGGGTGATAGTAGACATGATTGACTAAGACTCGCTCGATTTTTACCCATCAAGGTAACTTTTACTCTGGATAAGCTTGCTAAATTATATGTTGACAGGATTGTAAGCCAATACGGAGCCCTAGTATCTATTGTGTCGGATAGGGATTCGAGATTTACTTCCAAGTTCTGGCCGAGTCTTCAAGAGGCCTTGGGAACTAAGTTGCACTTTAATACAACATTTCATCCACAAACCGATGGTCAGTCAGAAAGAACCATTCAGACCCTCGAAGACATGCTTCGAGCATGCGTCTTGCAATATAAAGGAAGTCGGGAGACTCACCTATCATTGATGGAGTTTGCATACAATAATAGTTATCATTCTAGCATCGGAATGGCACCGTACGAAGCATTATATGGAAGGAAATGTAGAAACCCTATTTGCTGGGGGGAGGTAGGAGAAAGAAGGCTGATAGGGCAAGAGTTGGTCCAAGTTACCTCGGAGAATGTTAAATTTATCAGGGAAAGACTGAAGACAACACAAGATAGACAAAAGAGCTACGCTCACAAACGAAGAAGAGATTTAGAATTTGAAATCGGAGACAAAGTTTTCTTGATACTATCCCCATGGAAGAGTATTTTGCGGTTCGGAAGGAAGGGGAAACTGAGCCCGAGATATATAGAGCCTTACGAGATTCTGGAACGTGTAGGGCCATCAGCTTACAGATTAGCCTTACCGATAGAATTGTCTCGGGTACATAATGTTTTCCATGTATCAATGTTGAGGAAATACATTTCTGATCAATCACATGTGCTCAAGGTAGAACCAATACAACTTAAGGAGAATCTATCATATGAGGAAGAACCTCTACAAGTACTGGATCGGAAAGAACAGGTGCTTAGGAACAAGTCAATACCACTGGTAAAGGTCTTGTGGAGAAATCACGACGTCAAGGAAGCAACATGGGAAAGCGAAGACACAATGAAAGAAAAGTACCCACAACTTTTCGTGTCTTTGAATTTCGAGGCTAAAATTCCTCTTAAGGGGTAGTAAATTGTAAGCCCTAAACTCTATTCTCTTTTATCATTGAGCACTCGTTCATGATGTTTTGAAATATGCAAAATCGTATAGGTTGCACTAAATGATGTCGTGATCGAATTTGGGAATCTATTAATTTGGAACTACAATGTGTCTAAATTTCATAAGGGGATAGGTAAACCATTGAAATAAGCATATTAAAAGTTGCATTGAAGTAGGTTCAAATCATTAGCAAATTGGAGAAGTTTTAGGTGCATCAAGTATTGAATAGAAGATCATATGTCTCACAAACTTAGGATAAGTTGGCTAAATGCTTAGGGTTTATTTACACACTTATTTTGTTGTTTTAAAAAGGTGATTATGATGTAAATACTGAAGGAGGAGCTGGCCAAGGGAGGTGAAGCCTCGGAGTTAAACAAGGCAAGTAGGTGCTGTCAAATTCTCAGAAAAACAACAAGCAGCTGGAAAATGGGTCATCTTCAATCGACCATATCTCTCTATCTACTGAACCAAATTCGATGATTTTTGTATCCAAATCTCATAAATTGAGTGTAGAATACGAAACTGGTCGGCTTTGCAGAAAATACCAAGAGGACAAAGGAGAAAAGTGCAGAAAGGTGAAGGGTGTTCAAGTTTCTCGGGTAGCAGAACAGTATGAGGAGATCAGTCTGTTTTGTGCTCTTGAGGAGGAATTAGAAGCTGAAATTTTGAGGTAAGTAAGCTAAGATGTTGTCCGTGAAGTTTATGAAAAAATATTTGGTGGTTGGTTTGATAAATATTGAGGAACCCAAGCTGAAAGGTGAACCTGTAAGTTTAGGTGAAAGGGAAAAACTTCTAGCAAGAGATTGAAGGAGATTCTCTTCCATTTCTATATACCTTACAACCAATTGTGTGTATGTCTATTCTGAATTGAGTTATGGGACTGAATTAGACCTGTTTCTTAGGTGCTTAAGGAAAGGAATTGATGTTACTGTTTTGTTAAGAGGAAGGCAGAAGACAGAAGTATGCTGTCAAATCCGGGAAGTCTCTGATGTTTTGGTTGTTCTTATATGCATACTTGGAGTTAGAAGCTCTAATTGGTATGGTTCGAAAGCTTATTGAATTTCCTACAACGTTCGTGAAGCAATCGTGAGTAGAAAATGTCTAGAAGATGTTTTAAATATCAGATTAAATTTGTTGTGCAGCAGGAAATCCGAATCTGAAAACAGCAGAAGTCTGTTTTGAGGAAAGTAGCTTTCGAGGTATTTCTGAACAAATCCGTTTGGAATTTCAATTTCATATCTTCATATGATGTTTAGAGGGCTCAAAAAGGAAGAGTTTGGTATAAATTACATTATTTTTGGATAAGTAATGAAGAAGTTATGGCTGTCTGAAAACAGGGCAGAAAATCTGAAAATGCTGGAAAATTTAAAAGTGTGTTTTCTTGCAAGTTTTAAGGTTAAACATCATGAGCTCGAGGTTCTAATGGTTGAGTTGGTTTGTTTGACAGGCCAAGAGCAAATAGGTCAAGTTTACAAGCCAAGGTTCTAATTCTAATACTGTGAGTGACTCTATCTTAGAACTATGCTTGGCCTATGTTTTTCTTCAAAAACATAATTGTTGATCATTGAATCTTGTTTGAACTAATTATGTATAGCTTCATGGAGTTCCTAACATAAAGTTCATGATGGAACCTAAGCATGCTTTGAATTAGTTGTAACTATAAATCCAAGTATGGAAACTAAATTATTAAAGTATGCCTTCCTTTAGAGAATGTTTTGTGTAAATCCACTTGGGAACATGTTTAGATGATAATATGAAAATGTCAAGAAATTGTTGTATGTGTTATAAAGACATGATTTCCATGGTAAACAAGTTATGCCCTTGATCGTGGTTAACCCCTAATACTGAAGGACATTCGAGAAGGTACTTAGGGGGGAATGAATCATAATTTCCCGATACTGAAGGACAATGAGAAGGTATTCGGGTAGTAAATGGTCTTACCTTAATACCAAGGACATAGAAAAGGTATTAGGGAAACCAAAGGGCCAAAGGTATTCCACGTGCACGTGAGAGAGGTATGAACCTTATTGGTACAAATGTAACTCTACCACCTCTATGGTTCGAAAGTGGTATCATGCTATGTGTTTTATTGTTATGAGCTTCTACATTATTGATCTATCTACACTCAATATAATACTACATTATATGTTAAGCTATTTTCTACTTATAATCTACCATTATTATGCTTCACCTTTAAGCTTATAATAGACACTCACTGAGCTTCCTAGCTCACGTTTTCTTTATGTCTACTCTTCCCGGAGTGTGCATTTGAGTTTCCAAAGTGCTTAGCCTTCACAAGACCTATTTGCCACCACGCCATTTAGCTCCTTGTATAAACACTTTCTTTTGTATATGGTTTGTAGTGAGAACATATTAGATGGGTTGTAGTAAACTTGGAAACTTTATGACTATCTAAAGAATATAGTAAAGGAAGTGAATGTGTTTCATATATAAGTGTACATTAGTGCTTAACTTTGCTTATTCAAACATGATGTGTTACGTCTATTTTAAGTTAAGTCTTGGGTTAGTCAAGGAAAGCCAACAAGAGGTTTTGTTATCTTTGTCTTTGCATCTCTTCCTAGGTTAGGCAAGTAAGCTGGGACGGGGTGTGACAATTAAAGTGGGTCATCATGTTTAGAACATGTTCATGGACAGACGACCCCTCTTTCATCCGTGCGTTGAAGACGAATTTGAGCGAGTCATGCTGAACTTGAAAGGACTATTGTCGAAACATTTCCTGCAAGGACTCCATGATCTCCTTAGCGGTGACCATCAGCTCATGCTTTTTTGCAAAACATCAGACATGCTAGCAATGATATAGACCTTGACCTTTTCATTAGCCCTGATCCATCGATCGTATGCATCACGAACACTTCGCGATGTAGTCGAGCCCGACACCTGAGGACACTTCTCAGTGACCACGAACTTAATGTCGTCAGTTACCAAAATTGTGTTTAAGTTATTTTTCCATGTTTGGTAATTATCTCCCACTAATTTGTTAGATGCGAGTAAAGCTATTATTGATCTAGACATATTGCTGAAAAATCAAAAACTTTGTGTTAGTCTCGCAAAAAACTTTTGAAATCCAATCATGTTTTAGCAAAAATTGTTTCATGATCCCTAGGTCATTCAAAATTTGCAATGATATCCTAAAGGTTTAGAATGACCGCCACCGAAGGGTGAACAGAACACTCCTCCTCTAGGACGAGACTTTCTCGATCAGACCCTAATCCCAGAATAACTCTTATTCCATTAGGCGTCCAATTACCATTGTTTGGTTGAATTCATTAACTCTTAACGAATTCTGTGAGTGTCACCCTCAATCTTTATGTTTCCAAGTATCTGTCACAACAATAGCCACCGAAGGGTGAACCAAGAAGGAAAACCAACTAGGAAACTGTATCCCTTTCGAGAATCCACGGTGTTCCGACTCCCATGATCAGGCCCTCCGAAGGGATTGTCTGGTCCAGGCCAAACTAGCAAGCGGATCATAGGCGTCTCACGGTGTGAATCGAAAGAAGAGACCGTGGGTCCCGTTTTCACAGGTCCCGCTCCCACTCACTATAAGTACTCTCTCCATCCACGATGATATTGACCCATACAAATGTCACCCGAAGGGGGACGCTCCCACTTGCGCCACGAGGCCGAGTATAGATCTCACGATGCGGACTTAACAGAGATTTGTGGTTGGAAAATCAAATGTATCTTATACACTTTATTTCCTCCCACTCTGCACTTTATTTTATTAGGGATTGACCTAGAGAAACCGGCTAAAATTTACCGAAGTCTACCAATATAACTCTTATATGGTATTAACCTAAGTTTGTAATCACATTATTACTTTGGTCTATGTGAGTAAATTAATTAACACTTTAATTAACGACACTCACGAAAATATAACCTAAGAATCTTCAGACCGAATTCACTCCCAGGTCGGTTTCCAGGTAGGGATGTTCCGCAATCGTCAACTTAAATACCCCAGCCTTAGACAAAACCTTCCTTAGACAGAGTTACTAATCAGTAACCATTCAAAGGTCATATTTGATTTCCTAATTTCTAAACTCATTAGAAAATAGAAAACCTAAGTCTAATTATTCAAGTTCTAAACACTTTAAAACTAATAATTAACTTAGGTTGCATGCATTTCTATGTTATAGTGCTTGATCATTCATCACATGAATAACTATATACTATAACATAATATAATTCATCACATCAATATAAATGCATGAGCATACTTTAATCTAAAAAATATAACACTTATATTAATTAAATTAAAACATGCATTTAATTATATTATAACACTTATAATATAACCTATCATGCAAACTATATATTATAACTCTTATAATATATATGATGCATGAAATGTTTAACCTAAGGTGAGATTTTAAATCTATATGACATATATTATGCACATAGAAAATTTAATTAAATCATACATCACATACATAAAATAATTAAATAGCAAAAATGGACCAGTTTTTGGCACCTAGAGGCACTTTATTTAATTAAATAACATTAATATAACTTTTATATTAATATTATTTAGTAAAATAAATTAAGTAAATATAAATAAATTCATTTTACAATTTAAATAATAAATAAAAAAAATAAAACTGCCCCACTAAAGCCAACTGCCCATGTCTCGCGAAACCGCCTCTGGAACTGCCCACTATGCGTGCAATGTTGCAACGCCGTGGGCCTGCAATGCTGCAGCGTCCAGCGTTGAGGACAGCGTGCTCCACGTCGTGGCGTTGCAATGCTGCTCTGCAGCAGGGCCTCCGTCCGCAAGGACAACGTTTCAATGCCGTCGACAAAACAACAAACTCATTTGCTGTTCTTCGTCGTTTCTCGCCTGTTTCCGCTCCGATTTCTTCACAGCAACCCTTGCCACGAATGACACGGACTTACAAACTCGATTTATTTTCTAAATGTTGAGATTTCTATCCTAATCTCTTGTTTGTAAATTACTATTTGAAATTAATAAGAGTTATTTATTTCATTACTTTGTGTCTCGCAATATTTACAAACTTTTCCAATAAACTAAGCTCCAGGGTCATTAAATTTATGAGAGAACTAGAACTTGAACTGTGTGTAGTGGACACACAGGGAGGATCACGTTCGAGTTAATGATCCGAACGGTCTACAATATATGGATAGGGTTGGAGACCTAATCCTTGATACACTATGGATGCGCCCTGCTTTGTATTAGATACAAACAAGGTGATCTGACTCGTTCATGTGGTTGACATGCGAGTCGGGGCATCCTGTGCAATGAGATTGTACAAGATCGGACTGTGAATTATTAGACCTCATCGATGTAACACCGCTGGATGTGAAGGACTAATAACTTCGTGAGATGACCATTAATGACTCGACCTTTGAATCCCGAGCGTGTTACGGACTCTTGTCTGCGGGGGTCTGTCCTTTGACTAGTACGGGTGAGGGTGGTAATAGTTACTCGCCCAATATGCCTATCTTCTCAGGGACAGGACCAAGTAGGGAGTTGGGAACTTAACTACGCGAGATGGAATTCACTCGTTCCCGCCTTTAGGGAAACTAGAGGGGTTGTTCCCTTAAGTGATGTCTCCAGGGCTTGGACAACGAGCGCTCACCTTCTCACTTGCCCGAGAAGGGTGTTGTGTATGGTTGGACCATCACAATATGTTGTTCATTAGAGGAGCAGTGGGGACTTAAGGGACAAGAGGTAGACACAGGGGTAAAACGGTAATTTGACCCAGCCGTGTCTACGAACAACCTGTGAAGGGTCGGCTCATGGGCATTGGTTATATCAGTGGAAACGTAATATTCTGCACTAACGGAAGTGCAGCTACGGGCTATAGTGGAGTGTTACCGTAGCTAATGAATGTTGATTAATCGGGTCATAGAGTTTGATAGGTTAATCTCGGATCATTGGAGCCCGTCACTGTAGGTCCATATCTCCCACTTGCCCTAGACCCAGACTTTCTAAATGACCCTCGAACACTTTAGCTGTGAGAGTCTTAGTAAGCGGATCAGCAATATTGTGCTCCGAAGCGATCTTCGTGACTGTCACATCTCCTCATTGCACTATCTCTTGTATCAGGTGATACTTCCTCTCGATGTGCTTACCTCGCTTATGGCTGCGAGGTTCCTTCGAATTGGCTACCGCACCACTGTTGTCACAGTTTAAGGTGATGGGAGATTCCATATTTGGAACAACTTCCAAATCAGTAAGGAATTTCCTTAGCCAAACAACCTCCTTGGCTGCTTCACAAGCAACGACATACTCAGCCTCCATTGTGGAGTCAGCGATGCATCCTTGCTTGATGCTTCGCCATACTGTAGCTCCCCCGTTAAGGGTGAAAACTGATCCCGATGTGGATTTCTTAGAATCCTTATCGGTCTTAAAATCAGAATCAGTGTATCCAGTAAGGATCAGATCCTTAGACCCATACACAAGCATATAGTCCCTCGTTCTCCTTAGATATTTGAGGATATTTTTAACTGTTGTCTAGAGGTCTAACCCTGGATTGGACTGGTACCTACTGACTATTCCCACTGCATAACAAATGTCTGACCTCGTGCATAGCATAGCATACAGTAAGCTACCTACTGCAGAGGCATAGGGAATATGTCTCATATCCTCAACTTCTTGAGGGGTCTTGGGACACTGTTCCCTTGACAGATGAACTCCGTGCCTGAAGGGTAATAAGCCTCTCTCAGAATTATGCATCGAATATCTGGACAACATTTTGTCGATATAAGACGCTTGAGACAAGATCTGAAGCGTTACGTTCTTGCGATTCCTAAAGATCTCAATCCCAAGAACATATCGCGCTCTCCCCAAATCTTTCATTTGGAATTTGGTCACACCAATTCTTTATATCGATTAGGTATCCTACAACATTCCCAATGAGTAGGATATCATCCACATAAAGTACTAACAAAGCTACTTTGTCGTTGACAATCCTCTTGTAAACACAAGGCTCGTGAACATTTTTGTCAAAGCTGTAAGACTTGATCGCAGTATCAAATCTTATATTCCAAGATCTTGATGCTTGTTTCAATCCATAAATGGATCGATTAAGCTTGCAAACTTTTTGCTCCCGACCTCGTGCTATGAACCCTTCTGCCGAGACATATAGATGCTCTCGCCAAGATTACCATTCAAAAGGCGATCTTGACGTCCATTTGCCAAATTTCATAATCATAAAACGCGGCTATGGACAAGAGTATCCTTATGGACTTCAGCATAGCAACAGGGGAAAAAGTTTCTTCATAGTCAACTCCTTCCCTTTGGGTAAAACCCTTTGCTACAAGTCTAGCCTGAAAGGTTTGTACCTTTCCGGCTGCATCTCTCTTTCTCTTATAGATCCACTTACACCCTATGGATCTAACCCCTTCAGGTTGGTCTACAAGTTCCCATACTGAATTGAAGTCCATTGACTCCATTTCAAAGTCCATGGCTTTGATCGATTGGTCCTTGTCTACGTCATTCATTGCCTGTTTATAAGACAATGGATCTTCTATGCCGTCATCTGGTATGACAACTTGAGTTTCAGCTAAACCCAAGTTGCGGTCAGGTTGGGAAACAACCCTCCCACTGCGTCGAGGCATTCCCACCGATTGAGAAGGACGAGACTGACTTGAGGTGCTGACTCCTCCATCAACTCTTGATGAAGGTCCAGCTTGATCAACGACTCTTGTTGGTTCATGTGTAGTTTCATTTAGTACCAATTTACTACGCGGTTTATGGTTTCTCATGTGATCTTCCTCCAAGAACGTGGCGTTTATCGATACAATCACCTTATTTTCTTGTGGGTCGTAGAAAAGACCACCTCTCGTTTCTTTGGGATAGCCAACAAATCGGCACAATCTTGAAAGAGGTTCCAGTTTCTTTGGGTTTGTCACGAGTATGTGTGCCGGACAACCCCAAATCTTGAAGTGTTGTAAACTAGGTTTACGCCCCTTCCAAAGTTCAAAAGGTGTTTCTGAAACACTTTTTGATGGAATACTGTTCAAGATTTGAACTGCAGTCTCTACTGCGTATCCCCAAAACGAGGCAGGCAATTGAGCATAGCTCATCATAGAACGAACCATGTCTGACAAGGTTCTATTTCTCCTTTCTGACACACCATTTTGCTGTGGTGTATTAGGTGCAGAGAGTTGAGATTTAATTCCATGTTCTCTCATATAGTCCTGGAATCTCAAATCCATGTACTCTCCACCTCGATCTGATCGAAGTGTTTTAATGGTTTTTCCTAATGCATTCTCTACTTCAGCCTTATACTTTTTTAACTTTTCACGAGCTTCAAACTTGTGATGCATTAGGTATAGATAACCATACCTCGAATAATCATCTATGAAGGAGATGAAATATTCAAACCCTCCTCGAGGTTTAACATTCACCAGACCACAAAGATCCGAATGCACAAGTTCTAGGGGCTCTACGGCTCTATAACCCTTTCCAGTAAAAGGTCGTTTGGTCATTTTACCTTCCAAGCAAGACTCGCAAGGCGGTAAAGAATCATCTTCTAACTTGTTTAGAAGTCCATTCTTAGAAAGTCTCTCAATCCGGTTGAGATTAATATGACCAAGTCTAAGATGCCACAGATAGGCATTATTATTTGGAGAAATTCTTTGCCTTCTATTTTGAGTGTTAGCATTCTTAAACATCTCATGATTTAAAATTGCTTTGGTTTTATTTGGATTCAGTACGTACAAGCCATTTTTCAATTTAGCAGAACAAATATTGACACCCTCTTTCAAAATGAACGCTTCATTGATTGAAAAAGAAATACAATAACCAAGTTCTATTAAACAAGAGATAGAAATTAAGTTCCTTTTAAGCTTAGGAACTATATACAGATTTATTAAAGAAAGAAATTTATCTCCGAAAAATAACTTGGCATCTCCCACTGCACGAGCTGAGACGACGTCTCCCATTCCGACCCGAAGCGTCATCTCACCCTCTTCGAGCTCCTTGAAGGAACTAGTTTCCTTAAATGAAGAGCAAACGTGATTCGTGGCTCCTGAATCAAGTACCCAGGTTAAATCATCATTTTCCACTAAACAAGTTTCAAGAACAAGTAAATCTAATTTACCTTTCTTCTCTTTGAGCTCAGCAAGGTATTTTTGGCAGTTTCTCTTCTAGTGCCCATCCATGTTGCAGTGGAAACACTTTCCTTTATCTGCAAGCTTGGCTTTTCCCTTGCCTTTGTCAGCAGCATGTGTCTTCCCTTTCCCTCATATTTTCTTCTTTTGGGTCTTCTTAAGCCCAGAAGATGAGCTACATGACTTAGTCCCAGAGGATGAACCCTTCTGGAACCTTCTGGAATGGGCAAACAGATTTGCCTCTTCATTAGCCTGTCCCTTATTCTTCATAAGAGACTGGAAAGTCTGTAGTTCATTAAGAAGAGTAGTCAGGTTATACTCTATCTTGTTCATCACCGCATTGCTGCGGAATTGCAGGAAACTCTTCGGAAGAGATTCCAGGATGAATGATACTTGACTCTGCTCGTCTATCACCGCTTCGTTCATCTCAGCCACATTGAAGTGGACCATCAAATCAAGAACGTGTTCTCTCACCGATGACCCCTCCTTCATACTGGAGTTATAAACGTATTTGAGGGATTCGTGTCGAATCTGTCCAGACGGTTGTCCAAACATTTCCTGCAGTGAACTCATGATCTCACGAGCTGAGACCATGCCCTCGTGCTTTTTGGCTAGAACTTCAGAAACACTAGCCAAAATGTAGACCTTGGCCTTATCATTGGCCTTGATCCAAATGGTGATCGACGCCTTTCTTAATGCATTGAGGGCGTTACGAGCAAGAATCGAGGACATTCCTCAGTTAGTACGAATCGAAGGTCGTCAACAACGAGAATCGTATTCAAGTTGGACTTCCACGTAGTAAAATTCTCACCAGTTAAACGGTCGCTTTTAAGTAAGGCTATTGTTGAGGACGACATGCTGAAAATCCAAAATAGTTCTAATTAGTTATGCCTTTAAACCCATTGTAAGAACCAATCTAATTTAGTAAAATTATTAAAGAACCCTAGTGTTTAAACTAAAAGCCACTGTTTAAGTTAAACTTTTAATCTTGCAACGATACTTCAAGGGTTTAGAAGAAAAGCCTTCGTCAGGCGGTCAGTCATTCGTCCCTTGAATTGAGACTTTCTCGGCCAATTCCCACTACCAGAACATCTCATGTCCCAATGGTTCTTAGCTATCGTTTGTTTGGTCGAAGACTTGTTAACTAACTTAACTCATCCCGTAAATGTGACCCTACCATTTTCAGATCCAATAGGCCCGAGCCAACATGCTACTATTAAGAAGGATAATTGCTGGCAAACAACCTAAGAGACCCTATCCATTTTTGGAGTTCGCGGTGTTCCGATCCCTATAGTCAGACCCTGTTCAAAGACAACCTAGCAGGCGGACTATAGAAATCTCACGGTGCGACCTAATGGAGGAGACCGTAGGATACGTTGACACGCGTCCTGCTCCCATTTACTATGGATACTTCCCTCATTCACCTTGGTATTGAACCATGCAAACACATACCGTAGGGGGACGCCCTATTGACGTCGCGTAGCCGAGCATGGAACTCACGGTGTGAACTCTTGAGGACGTGAGAGTAAACTCGATGCGAACATCTTGTTTTCTCCC
This sequence comes from Trichosanthes cucumerina, assembly GCA_036507285.1. NCBI lineage: Eukaryota > Viridiplantae > Streptophyta > Magnoliopsida > Cucurbitales > Cucurbitaceae > Trichosanthes > Trichosanthes cucumerina. Next base: position 59,072,723 of record CM071838.1, read on the forward strand.
ACTGAAGTTCCTAAAATTAGGGTATGGATTTGACTTAGTCGGATTCTAGCTAAAAGAATCTATCTAAGTCTATGCCTATTATAACTGTTATAACTAGGTCTTAAAACCTTATGTCTAGGTGAATAAACATTTTAATTACCTATAGATAAAACAGAACTGAGGTTAATTCAACTCAGGTTCCGGGTCAGTTCCCAGGTAGGAGGTGTTTCGTTAACCGTCAGCTTAAGTACCCCCAGCCTTAGACAGAACTTCATTGGTAGAGTTCCCTTATAACCAAAGTCCTAAAGTCCTACTATATTTTAAACTATTTAAAATATTACGTAAGACTTATTTTTAATCCTATTAGAAATTGAAACTTAGGACTAAATTAATTTTAAACGATTTAAAACTAATTAAATTAAACCCAAGTTCCTATGTTTGCATGCATTTCTTTATTATAGGTTATGGTTTCTAAAACCCCTTTAATTTATAACTTTTATAAATTTTAATAATTAACCTATGATAAAGAAGCTATATTATAAATCCAACAATCAATATTCAAATGGGAATTATAAAAGGAATTCAACTACTTGAATTATAAAATTACTTAAACAAAATAACATTTATTTTAAACTAAGTAATTTCATGCTCCATGCAATTTATTTTCCATATAATCTAATTATAACACTTATAATTAATTACTCATGAAAAAATAAATTAGTCATGCATTCAACCATATTCATATAACATTTATATAAATAAAATGCATGAACATGCTTATCCTAAGGTGGGAATAATCTAAATGACATTCACATAGATAAAAAGCTGTAAAACCGGAATAATTTGGCCCCTAAAGTGCAAAAAAAATAAATTACATTAATTTATTTCATGAAACCGGTCAAATAACACCCTGAACCGGCCTTGAATCACTCGAACCGGACCAAAAAACTTGAACCAACCGAACGATCTGCAAATTGCTTTGGAATGCCCCACGCGCGTTGCAACGCTGAGCCAGCGTTACAACGCGCACAACGTCGCTTGCGAGCACAGAGTATCGGGGACGGCGTTGCAATGCTTAGGGGCACCATTGCAACGCCGCTGACCCCTTGAGCGCCCGCATCGATAGGGAGCGCTGGCGTTGTGACGCTGTTCTTCAACGTTGCAACGCTAATGAACAGCGTTGCAACGCTGCGGCTTCGGCAGTAGCTGAAACTCACGAACACAGCAACTTCGTTCTTCAATTTCTCCTTCAATTCTCCACCGAATTGCTTTAAATTGGTCTCGAACGACTCGTAACTCAATTACAAACTCAATTTTTCACTTATTGCCCAAAAACGCAAGGGTCTTTACATACTAATTGATCAAAATCAAAGGTAAACTATGGCAAAAAAACTCCTAAACAGTATTACAGCAAACCAATGCAATTCCCACCAAAATCAATGCAATTTTGTTTCAAAACAAAACAATACAAGCATTGCTCTGGTACCAATTGATGGAGATCTAATCTCCTTGAGCAGCGGAAACGTGATTGGGATCGTTAATTTGCTTGATTGTTTTGCTAAAAACAAAAACAAGTACATTGACCCAAAAATATAGAACAAGCATATAATCAACTCTAATCTAATTAGGCATGGATTAATAGCATACATGCAAACATGTAAAGTTTAACAATTAAACTAAAGGAGATAAAGAAGAATTACCTTTGTAGACTTTCTCCAACAGCAACTCCTTGCTCCAATCAGTACAGCAACCCAAGAAGCTTAAGTTTCTCTGTTTTTACAGAACACCACCAATTGGATCACCTTCTATGTCTCTGAGTTCTGCTTAGATCAACCTTGGTTGGAAGGTTTCCAACAATTGGAAGTTTTTGGGAATGAGAGTGAGAGAGAGAGAATTTTTCTTGCAGCAATTCACCAATTACAGAAAAAAATCGATCACCTGCTTCTTCCAACTCCCTACACTTAACGATAGGAAGTGCAGAAGAAACTGGTGCGTGGGGAACGTGTCATCTACACGTTCCCCTCTTTTAATTAATTAAATAATTAATTAAAACATATATATAACCTATTAAATAACTAATTAATTCTCAATTAATTAATTTGAATATCTTATATATCAAATAGATTATATGTATATGATTAAATCATATTTAATCATTAACCTATAGTTTTAATGTACATCTAGTGCACATTAAATTTTATCCTATAGTTTGCAAATGTGAATCACATTCACATTTAATATAATATTTGAACTCTTTCAAATATTCAATTCTCTCATATAATTTAATATGAGTCATATTCACATTAAATTTATAATATATAGTTCCAAAACTATATATTATATCGTATCTAAATACTTTAAATATATTCCCAAATTAAAATGATCTAAGAACCCTTTACGAGCTAGAAGGTGGACCTAATGGGCCTACAGATCAGAAGCTCCAACGATACGAGACTGCTCGGTTAATCTCATTAACCTCGCAATCAACATTCGTTAACTGCGGGAACACTCCACTAAAGTCTCACAGCTGCACTCTTCTCACTGCAGATATATTTCTGTGTCCATGGATATTGACCAATAACAGCAAGTAAATCCTTCACGAATGTTCGCAACACCAGCTAGGTCAAATTACCGTTTTACCCCTGGGTTACATCTTGTGCCTTAAGTACCAGTGCTCCTCTAATGAACAATTTGTTTGTGGTCCTACCAACAAACAGAGTCCCTCTCGGGCAATGAGAGGGTCGGGCCCTTTGTTCAAGTCCCGGAGACACCACTTAAGGGAACATTCCTCTACTTACCCTAGTAGGCGGGAAAGAGTGAATTCCATCTTGCTAAGTTAAGTTTCCAGCCGCTCACTCGGTCTTGTCCCCAAGAAGGTAGGCATATTGAGTCGGCGAATCTGGCCACTCTCACACATACTAGTCAAAGGACAATGCCTCGGGAACAGGAGTTCGTAACCTGCTTAAGATTGAGATCAAGTTGCCTAGGTCATCCTAGTGAAATAGAAACCTAGCTAGTCAAAGGAGTTACAGTGAGAGGTTATTATTTCGTGGTCCGGTCTTATGTAATCTCATTGCATAGGATATCCTCACTCACATGTCATCTACACGAACACGTTTGGATCACAGTGTTTGTATCAAATACCAAGTGGGCCATATCCATAGTTTTACCAGGGTAAGGTACCCAAACCTTATCCCCTAACTATAGACCCTTTATGCTGTATCTCGAACCGAGATCCTTTTTACGTACATTACATTCAGTTAAAGATTCATTTAACAACCTTGGATGTTTAGTTTATTGGATCTAGGGTTTTAAATACAGGCAAACTCGTAGATAGCGAACAATAACACTTTATTGAAATAATAACACTTTATTACATTAATTAGAACATAATTACAAACTACGAGTTTTAGGGCACAAATCCCAACACATTAGGTCCCTCGTTTGGCTCAATTTGAGTTAAAAGAAGGGTTAGAGTTTTGGTATAAAATTGAAGTGTTCAATTTCACTTAAAGGGCATTTATGTCATTTATATGATATATGAATGATATAATATATAGTTTAATGTGAATGCGATTCATAAAAACCTATAGGTTAGCCTAATTGTTGAATTAGGGCTAATTGGAGAAATTAATTGAGAGAAATTAAATTTGATGTGATTCAATTTAATTAATCCACAATTATTGCAAATGTGATTTGCAATATGAGATATGAGATATCTTATATTATATGGTTATACAAATATAATTTGCATAACCTATAGTTGTGGTAAAATGGTAATAATGTGGAGATTTTAACTCCATGATTATTCCACTATTTAAACCCTTCTTGCAAGAAGGATTGTAAGTCAATCTCTCATTTTTTGGATTTCACCAAAGAGAAGTGATTCATTTTCTCTCAAATTCTCTCAAATTCTCTTCCCTCTCCAAAAACTAAAGTCCCACCACTTTCCTTCTTCCAAAGGGAGAACAACCGAGAAGGCCGTTAGTGGTGTTCGGTTTTCGTTCGAGAGAAGCATTCATTGAGATCGAGAAGCACAAAGTGTTTGTGACCAAGGAAGGAACATTGAAGAACAGTCTACAACAAGTAAGTACGTTCTTCTCGCTGTTGATGGAGATCTAATCTCCTTGAGCAACGGAAACGTGATTGGGATCGTTAATTTGCTTGATTGTTTTGCTAAAAATAAAAACCAGTACATTGACCCATAAATACAGAACAAGCATATATTCTAATCCTATTAGGCATGGATTAAATGCATACAAACATGCTACAAGTTTAACGTTTAAACTAAAGGAGAGAAAGAAAAATTATTACCTTTGTAGACTCACAGCAACTCCTTGCTCCAAGCAATTTACAGTAACTTAGCAAGCTTTAGCTTCTCTGTTTTACAGAACACCACCAAAAGAATAAACCTTCTATCCTCTGAGTGCTTAGATCTTTCCTTTGTGTGAAGGATTCCAACAGTTGGAAGAACTTTTGGGAATTCTAGAATTGAGAGAGAGAGAGAGCAATTCCCCAATTACTTCAACAATACAATTGATCGATCTCTTGAAAGTACAACCCCCTTCTCCCTGTTTAACTGTCGATTGGGAGAAGGGGAAGGGTAGTGGGGAACGTGTCTGGATGACACGTTCCCTTTTTATTATTAAAATAATAATAATAATAATAATAATAATTAAATCAAAATTTAATTATTAATTAAATAATACAAATTAAATATCATATATTTAATTTGGATTAAATCTCATTTAATCATATTACCCCTTTAACCTATAGTTTTAATGTACATCCAAAGGCACATTAAATTTTAACCTATAGTTTTCAAATGTATATCACATTCAGATTTAATATAATATTTGAACTCTTTCAAATATTCAATTCTCTCTTATAATTTAATATGAATCACATTCACATTAAATTTATAATATATAGTTCCAAAACTATATATTATAATGTATCAATATACATTAAGTTTATTCCCTAATGAATTTGAACATTTCAAATTCAAATGATCTAAGAACCTTTTACGAGCTAGAAGGTGGACCTAATGGACCTACAGATCAGAAGCTCCAACGATACGAGATTGCTCGGTTGATCTCATTAACCTCCCAATCAACATTCGTTAATCATGAACACTCCACTAAAGTCTCACAACTGCACTCTTCTCACTGCAGATATATTTCGCGTGTCCATGGATATTGACCAATAACAATGAAGTCAATCCTTCACGAATGTTCGTAACACCACCGGGTCAAATTATCGCTTTACCCCCGGGTTACATCTTGTGCCTTAAGTACCAAAGGCTCTCTAATGAACAATTTGTTTGTGGTCCTACCAACAAACAGAGTCCCTCTCGCCAATGAGAGGGTCGGGCCCTTTGTTCAAGTCCCTGAGACACCACTTAAGGGAACATTCCTCTACTTACCCTAGTAGGCGGGAAGGATCGAATTCCATCTTGCTAAGTTAAGTTCCCAGCCGCTCACTCGGTCTTGTCCCCAAGAAGGTAGGCATATTGAGTCGGCGAATCTGGCCACTCACCCATAATAGTCAAAGGACAATTCCTCGCGAATGTGGAGTTCGTAACACCTGCTCGCAAATTGAGATCAAGTTGCCTAGGTCATCCTAGTGAAATAGAAACCTAACTAGTCAACTGAGTTACAAACTAGAGGTTACTATTTTGTGGTTCGGTCTTATGTAATCTCATTACATAGGATATCCCCACTCACATGTCATCTACACGAACACGTTAGGATCACTGTGTTTTTATCAAATACAAAGTTGGCCACATCCATAGTTTAACCAGGGTAAGGTACCCAACCCTTATCCCCTAACTATAGACCCTTTAGGATGTATCTCGAACTGAGATCCTTTTTATGTACATTACATTCAGTTAAAGATTCATTTAACAGCCTTGGATGTTAAGTTTATTGGATTTAGGGTTTAAATAACGACAAACTCGTAGAAAACGAACATTAACACTATATTGAAATAATAACACTTTATTACATTAATTAGAACATAATTACAAACTACGAGTTTTAGGGCATAAATCCCAACAGCTGTAATTTCTTCATAATTTTATATGTTTAACTTAGATCTTAGTGTTACATCATTTTGACAAAATTCTAGTAGCGTAACGATATCTTGACGATTCGATCGTCTTCCGCCGCGCGCGTATTTTCATTCCCTTCACTAAATTTTCCAAAAAACACGGGCCCTTACATTTGATCTCATCAAACAGAAAATAAATCTAAAAAAGTGCCCAAAAACCGAAACATACATAATTGCAAACCAACAATTTATCACATAAATTAAGGCATTACCCACCAAATTTTAATGAAAAAAAGTGCACAAAATCGAACCAACCTGGCTCCGATACCAATTGTAGGGAATGACAATCCCCGCGCAGCAGAAGATGATCGAATCGTCGTGGTATCGTTATTCTACTCGATTTTACTAAAATTAACTATCTAATAGTTTAGGCTAAACATGCTCAAAAGCGGAAAGAAAAACAACAAGTAGAACACTTACTTATTGTAGACGTGCTTCGACTTTTTCTTTCCGGTCACGAACTCTTCGTGTTCTCCCAACGATCTCGAATTTCTCGAACTCCTCTCCCGATCAATAACGAACACAACCAATCGTAGTCTTGGTTGTTCTTCTTTTGGAAGAAGGAAAGTGGTGGGACTTTTGCGTTTTGGAGAAAGGAGGAGAGTAATTGAGAGAGTTGAGAGAAAAACTTTCTCTTCTTTTTGGCTATAATCCAAAAAATGAGAGAATGGCTTGTGTTCCTTCTTGCAAGAAGGATTTAAATAATGGAAAGAACATGGAGTTAAAATCTCCATATTATTACCATTTTACCACAACCATAGGTTATGCAAATCATATTTGCATAACCATATAATATAAGATATCTCATATCTCATTATACAAATCACATTTGCATAATTGTGGATTTATTAAATTGAATCACATCCAATTTAATTTCTCTCAGTTAATTTCTCCAATTAGCACTAATTGAACAATTAGGCTAACCTATAGTCTATTATGAATCTCATTCACATTAAACTATATATTATATCATTCATATCTCATATTAATGACATAAATGCCTCTAAGTGAAATTAAACACTTTAATTTCACACCAAAACATTAACCCTTCTTTTAACCTGGCCAAATGCAACCGATGGACCTAATGGGCCTCTGAGTGATTTAGCTCCAATGATACCAGATTAACCTATCAAAATCTTTGACCTGATTAATCAACATTCATTAGCTACGGAAACACTCAACTATAGCCCGTAGTTGCACTCCCGTCACTGCAGAATATTACGTGTCCACTGATATAACCAATGCCAATGAGTTTACCCTTCACAGGTTGTTCGTAGACACGGCTGGGTCAAATTACCTTTTTACCCCTGTGTCTACTTCTTGTTCCTTAAGTCCCAACTGGTCCTCTAATGAACAACATATTGTGATGGTCCAACCATACACAACACCCTTCTCGGGCCAGTGAGAAGGTGGTCGCCCATTGTCCAAGCCCTGGAGACAGCACTTAAGGGAACAACCCCTCTAGTTTCCCTAAAGGCGAGAACGAGTGAATTCTATCTCGCGTAGTTAAGTTTCCAGCTCCCTACTTGGTCCTGTCCCTGAGAAGATAGGCATATTGGGCGAGTAACTGTGACCACCCTCACCCGTACTTGTCAAAGGATAGACCCCTGCAAACAGGAGTCCGTAACACGCTCAGGATTCAGGTCGAGTCACTAATGGTCATCTACGAATTTATTAGTTCTTACCACAACGGGTTTACATCGCAAAAGTCTAATAATTTATGGTCCGGTCTTGTACAATCTCATTGCACAGGATGCCCCCACTCGCATGTCATTCACATGAACGAGTAAGATCACTTCGTTTGTATCTAATACAAAGCAGGTCGCATCCACAGTGTATCCAGGATTAGGTCTCCAACCCTATCCATATACTATAGACCGTTCGGGTCATTAACTCGAACGCGATCCTCCTTGCGTGTCCACTACACAACGTTCACGTTCTAGTCCTCTCATAAATTCAATGACCCTGGAGCTTAGTTTATTGGAAAAGTTTGTAAAATTTGCGAGACACAAAGTAATGAAATAAATAACTCTTATTAATTTCAAATAGTAATTTAAAAACACGAGTTTAGGACAATAATTCCAACATTAACCGTTGTCCAGTGTTCATGTCCTGGATTGGATTGATACCTACTGACCATTCCAACTGCAAAACAGATGTCTGGCCTAGTACAGAACATGACATACATAAGGCTCCCAACAACTGATGCATAAACCGTCTCATATCCCCAACTCCTTGAGGTGTCTTAGGACACTGTTCCTTAGACAAATGAACTCCATGTCTAATAGGCAATAAACCCTTTCTGGAGTCTTGCATCTTAAACCTCAACAACACTTTGTCGATGTAAGATGTCTGAGACAAGGCTAGTGTTTTATTCTTGCACTTCCGGACAATCTGTATCCCAAGAACAAACTGCGCTTCAACCAAATCTTTCATTTGGAATTGCGTAGCTAGCAAATTCTTAATGTCAGTAAGATATCCTACATCATTCCCAATGAGTAGGATATCATCCACATATAGAACTAAGAATGCGACAGAACTATTGATGATTTTCTTGTAGACACAAGGTTTATCATCATTTTGATGAAAGCCATAAGATTTGATTGTCTCATCAAATCTTATATTCCAGGACCTAGATGCTTGTTTCCGTCCATAAATTGACCTTTTAAGCCTGCAAACCTTTTGCTCTTGTCCTAGTTCAATGTAGATGTTTTCCTCAAGATTGCCATTCAAAAAGGCTGTCTTGACATCCATTTGCCATACCTCATAGTCATAATATGTAGCAATGGCAAGTAGAATACGGATAGACTTTACCAAAGCAATAGGTGAAAAGGTTTCCTCATGGTCAACCTCTTCAACATGGGTAGAATCCTTTGCTACTAGTCTAGCCTTAAAGGTTTGCACCTTCCCATCTACACAATGCTTTTTCTTGTAGATCCACTTACAACCTATAGGTTTTACCCCATCAGGTTTATCTACAAGATTCCAAATAGAATTGAAGTGCATAGACTCCATTTCTTTGTCCATGGCTATGACCCATTTGTCTTTGTCTTTGTCAACCATCGCTTGATTATAAGTCGATGGATCCTCGCAGTTGTCATCTGGTATAACAACTTGGGTTTCAGATAAACCCATGTAACGGTCAGGTCGCGTTATAACCCTCCCACTACGTCGAGGCATACTCAACTCTTGAGATGGACTCTCTTGAAAGACAAACTAGTATCAACAACTTTGGTTGACGTACTAGTTTTATTAGCAACCTTTGCTATTGTTCCGTCTAACTCACTCAACACAATTTTACTTCTTGGTTTGTGGTCCCTTATGTGGTCCTCCTCTAAGAAAGTGGCATTTGTCGACACAAAAACCTTATCTTCCCTAGGATCATAGAATAAACCACCTCTTGTTTCTTTTGGGTATCCTACGAATAGGCACAATTTTGAACGTGAATCCAACTTCTTTGCATTTGTCACAAGCACATGTGTTGGACAGCCCCATATTCTGAAATGACATAAGTACCTTTACGTCCTTTCTAGAGTTCAAAAGGTGTTTCAGAAACACTTTTTGATGGCACATTGTTCAAAATGTATACCGCAGTCTCCACTGCGTAATCCCAAAAGGAACTATGGAGATGAGCACAACTCATCATTGATCGAACCATGTCCAGCAGGGTTCTATTTTTCCTTTCCGATACACCGTTTTGTTGTGGTGTACCGGGAGTCGAGAGTTGGGATGTAATTCCATGTTCTATCATATAATTCAAAAATTTTAAATCCATGTACTCTCCACCTTGATCCGATCGAAGTGTCTTAATCGTTTTACCTAATTCATTTTCAACTTCAGTCTTGAATTACTTGAATTTTTCAAGTGCTTCAGACTTATGTTGTATTAGGTAAATATGCCCAAATCTAGAATAATCATCTATAAAGGAGATGAAATATTCATAACCTCCTCTGGCTTTGACATTCATCGGACCACAAAGGTCTGAATGTATAAGCTCAAGAGGTTCTTTGGCTCTATAACCTTTTTCACTAAAAGGTCTTTTAGTCATTTTGCCTTCTAGGCAGGATTCACATACATGTAAAGTATTTTCTTCTAACTCATTTAGAAGTCCATTCCTTACCAATCTCTCAATCCTATTGAGATTAATGTGACCCAATCTAAGATGCCAAAGATGAGCACTTTCTTTAGGAGAAATTTTACGTTTCTTAGTTTGTGTGTTTGCAGTTTTAAATAATTCAGTGTTCAAAACCATTTTGACTGAATTAGGCCTTAAAACATACAACCCATTTTCTAATGAACTTGAACATATTTCCACACCTTTCTTCAAAATAAACAATTTATTCATAGAAAAAGAAACATAAATACATTGTTCTACAAGGCAAGAAATTGAAATAAGGTTTCTAGTAAACCCTGGTATCACTAATATATTGTCTAACAACATATATTTCTTGCCAAAATAAAGCTTCATCGTGCCTACTGCTACAGCTAAGACGACTTCTCCATTTCCAACCCGGAGTGTCCTCTTTCGGATGGTGTTTGTATGAGTCAATATCAACCCGGAGTGTCCTCTATGGTCTCTTCAGTCGGTTTACACCATAAGATCACTATGGTCAGCCTGCTAGTTTGGCCTGGACCAGACAATTCCTTCGGAGGGCTTGATCATAGGGGATCGAACACAGTAGACACCCGAAAGTGATAAAGATTTCCTTAGCGGAAGCGATTATGAATCGCGCGTTCTTAATTTCATTACATGGATTACATTCAAGAGCAAATCTAACTAGATTAAGCATACAATAGCAAGATGGACAACAAGAATAATACCTTTAAAGAACTTTTCTTTGAGTGCTCCTTCTCCCACGATCACGATCTCAGCAATACGAACCAAAGCGATCACGGACACTACCACCGGATCTTCTCCGTTGTTCTCTAGGTGAGGGAGGAAGGTGGGTTCCCTTTAGGTGAGATGAGATGTTTGTGAGAGAGATTGTGTTTTGGAACTTTTCCAACAACACAACAAAATGACACACTAGGGTTTTTCCAAGGCTTAGGTCAAAGTTGAATCTCGGGCAACTATATATATAGGGAAATAAGGTGGAAATTACCATCCTATCCCTCTTTCATTCTCTCTTTAGTATATAGTTAATATGTGAATCTAATTCACATTAAAACTATATATTATATCAATTATATCACATATAACTTATATGACATCTCATATATGAAATTGAACACTTCAATTTCATTCCTAACTTTATACACTCAATATAACCATGTTGAGCCAATAGAGAGACCTAATGGACCTACAGTTCATGAGCTCCAATGATGCGAGGTTAACTGATCAATCTCTTTGATCTAGTTAATAAATATTCATTAACTACAAGTCACTCCACTATAGACTTGTAGTTCCACTCTCCTCACAGTAGATTATATTCTGTCCACTGATATAATCATTACCCATGAGTCGACCCTTCACAGGTTGTTCGTAATCACAGCTGGGTCAAATTACCATTTTACCCCTGTGATTACTTCTTTGTTGCTTAAGCACCACTGATCCTCTAATGAACAACAAGTCTAAGGTCCTACCATAGACTCATACCCTCATAGAGGGTGGGGCCCCGTTGTTCAAGACCTGGATTCAGTTCTTAAGGGAACAACCTATCTAATTCCTCAGTGTAGGAATGAGTGAATTCCATCTTGTATAGTTAAGTCCCTAGCTACCTACGAGGTTCTTTCCCTGAGAAGGTAGGCTTATTCAGTCGGCTACAAGCCACTCTCACCCATACTAGTCTAAGGACAAACCCCTATAAGCAGAAGTTCTTAACATACTCAGGATTCTGGTCGAGTCACTAATGACCATCTATAAATTATCAGTCTTATCCTGTTAACGGTGTTACACTGGTTAGACTAATAATTTGCAGTCCGGTCTTGTATAAACTCTTCATACAGGATGCCCCCACACGCATGTCAACCACATGAATGAGTTGGATTACCTCATTTGTACTAATTACAAAATGAGTTGCATCCATGGTGTTACCCGAATGAGGTTTCCAACCTTATTCTTATGTCATAGACCATTTAGGATTTATTCTTAAATACAATCCAAATAGTGTACACGACACTGATGTTCAAGATATATTATAACCTTGGAGCTTAGTTTATTGGATTTATAAAGGAAGAATATAATTTTATCAAAACAAATAACTCTTTATTTATTTGATCAAAATTATACAAGTTTAGGGCATAAATCCCAACAGGAATTCACTCCTACCCGCTTTAGGGATTAGTAGAGAGGTTGTTCCCTTAAGTGTTGACTCTAAGTCTTGAACAAAGGGCCCACCCCTCTCATTGGCCCGAGAGAGATTCGGTTTGTTGGATAGACCACAAACCAATTGTTCATTAGAGGATCATTGGAACTTAAGGAACAAGAAGTAATTACAGTGATAAAATGGTTATTTTGACCCAGCTATAATTACGAAAAACCTATGAAGGATCGACTTACTAATCATGGTTATATCGAGTGGACAAAAATATATCTACAGTGAGGAGTGTGCAACCACTGGGCTTTAGTGGAGTGTCATGGTGGTTAACGAATGTTGATTAGTTAGGCTAAAGAGTTTGGTTGGTTAATCTCGTATCGTTGGAGCTCATGATCTATAGGTCCATTAGGTCCTCCTTACTAGCTCAGACTAAGCCTTGTAACATTTTGATATAAAAGAATTTGAACTGTTCAAATTCGATTTTGGGAGAAAGCGTTAATTAAATGCAATATATTTAACGTGCCATAGCTTAATTATGAATTAAACTATGATTAAAAAGTGATGTATATATTTAAATATGATTTAAATATTAGATCGGTTTATGGCATGAATAAGGATTCATGTTCGAAAAATTGATCGAGATCAGACAATTTATTTAATTTAATATTAGATATAAAATGAAATTAAAAATTAATTAATTAAATTATTTTTTGAATTGTTTAATTAATGAAATTAATTTTAATTTAAAATCAATTTAATATTGATTTTTGAATTAAAATTAAATGAAAAATAAAGGGATTTTCATGATTTTAATGAAAATCAAGTTGCCAACTTGCCCATGGTGATTCATCTCAAAATTGACCAAAATTGTGAAAGAATCGAATCCCGCAGCGGAAGGGATTGTGAATCGCGCGTTCTTAATTTCATTACATGGATATTAATCAAGAACAAACATAACTAAATTAAGCATATAATAGAAGATGGAAAACCAGATTTGTACCTTTGAAGATCTCTTTCTTCAAGTGCTCCTTCTCCCACGTTCACGATCTCAGCAACATGAACTCGAACGATCACTGACACTACTACCGGATCTTCTCCGTTGTTTTCTAGTTGAGGGAGGAAGGTGGGTTCCCTTTAGGTGAGATGAGATGTTTGTGAGATTTTTAATTGGAACTCTTTCCATCACAATGTGGGATAATTCTCTAGGGTTTCTCAAAGAGATGGAATCACTTAACCTAGTTGCATCTCATACAACTATATATATAGGGAAATAGGATAGAAATTACCATCCTATCCCTCTTATATTCTTCCATTATTATATGGTTTATATGTGAATCTAATTCACATTAAAACCATATATTATATCAATTATATCATATATAATTGATATAACACCTCATGCATGAAATTGAACACTTTAATTTCATTTCTAACTTTATACCCTCAATATTACCATGTTGAGCCAACGGAGGGACCTAATGGACCTACAGTTCATGAGCTCAAATGATGTGAGATTAACTGATCAAACTCTTTGATCCAGTTCATCAATATTCATTAACTACAAGTCATTCCTCAATTGACATGTAGCTGCACTCTCCTCACTGTAGATTATATTGTGTCCACTGATATAATAATTACCCATGAGTCGACCCTTCACAGGTTGATTAAATATGATTTAATTATCATAACCAATTTTAAATATGTGATATTTAATTTATGAATTAATTAAATACATAATTAATTAGTTTGTGTTTTAATTAAATTAATTAAATTTGATTTAATTGAATTAATTTAGACTATAGGTTAGGTAAACTATATAATTAAATATGATTTAATTAAATATTAAATAAATTAATTAATTGTGAATTAGTCTATGGGGAGCATGTGTCACGTTCCCCACTCTCCTTCATCTTCTCCCCCACTCTATTGATAAAGGCAAAGGGAGTTGGACAGGTTAGGAGTTCATCATTCGATGAATTCGAGTTGGTTGTTGAACCTTCGTCTCCCAAAATTCTCTCTCTGTAATTCCTCCCAAAAATCAAGTAGGTTCCCACAAACCATAATCTTAAAATCCAAGGAATAGGAGGTGATACTGTTTGTGGTGTCTTGTTTTCCTAAAAGGGAAGTTTGGATATTGGGTATTCAGTACGCTTTTCACAGAGGAGCAAAGTGCTGCAATTTTAGAAGCCAAAAGGTAAATTTCTCATAACCATTTAGTTTAGAAAAGGTTTTAAGCATATTTCTATATTCTGAATTACAATATACATGTTTTTATTTGCTTATCGTAATGTTTCGCCAATGTATGGGTATTTTAGTTTGTCAAATAAAAAACGAGTTTTCGATTCAATTGGGCTTCAACTATACAATTGGAATTTCGATTCCATCAGGCATATCTTGGGCATAAAAAATATTGACCTCATAATAATCTATATAGAAGACAAAAGAAAGTTGTTAGTAGTTAACAACTAAGTGGAGAAGAAATTCTTGAAAAACCAAGTAAACTTTAATACTTGTTTGATAAGAAATAAAGAAAAGTAAACAATATAATGGATATCTTTCAAATATTATTGGAAGAAGAAGTCTATTTTCTTCGAGTTAGAATACTAAATATATTTTTGACGTGCAACATTGAAATAATGTATGTGCAAATATTATTGGCACATTACTTGATACTCCTAGAAAAACAAAAGAGGGCTTAAAAACACATCTAGTTTTGTTGAATTCGAAATTAGATAAAAGTTGACCCCAGAATTGGGAGAGAAAAGAATCTTTTTACTTCTAGCATGGTATACATTATCGCGGATAAAGAAATTGAATTTGTATGAGACACTATCAGAAATTAAAGTACTAGAAAGTTATTCATCCAACTCACAAAATTTAGTCAATCACATTTAACACTAGGTAAGTAATGACTGTTTGGGTGTTTGCCCTAATCTCGTATAGTTTGTAATACAGTTGATTTAAATGAATAAGAGTTATTTATTTATCAAACTTTGTATCTCTGATTTTATAAACTTAATCCAATAAACTAAGCTCTATGGTCATATTATATGAGAGAACTAAAACTTGAACGGTGTGTAGTTGACACACGGAGAGGATCACATTTGAGGTAATGACCCGAACGATCTATAGTTTACGAATGGGGTTGGAAACCTCATCCTTGTGACACTGTGGATGCGGCCCGTTTTGTATTAGATACAAACGAGGTGATCCTGTGCAATGAGATTATACAAGACCGGACCGTGAACTATTAGAACTACCGATATATAACACTGTTAATACTATAGGACTAATAACTTCGTAGATGACCATTAGTGACTCGTCCTTAATCCTGAGCGTGTTACAAACTCCTGTCTGCGGAGGTCTGTCCTTTGACTAGTATGGGTAAGGGAGGCCTGAGTACGCCCAATATGTCTACCTTCTTGGGGGAGGACCACGTGGGGAGTTGGGAACTTAACTACGCAAGGTGAAATTCACTCGTTCTCGAATTAGGGAAACTAGAAAGGTTGTTCCTTTAAGTGTTGTCTCTAGGGCCTGGACAACGGGCACCCACCCTCTCACTGGCCCGAGAGGGATGTTGTTTATGGTTGGACCATGTAACAAAGTTGTTCATTAAAGGATCAGTGGGACATAAGGAGCAAGAGGTAGACACAAGGGTAAAACGATAATTTGAGCCAGCTGTGATTGCGAACAACCTATGAAGGGACGACTCACGGTTATTGGTTATATCGATGGATATAACTTGTCCTACAGTGATGGGAGTGCGACTACGGAGTTTAGTAGAGTGTTACCGTAGTTAATGAATGTTGATTAACCGGGTAAAAGAGTTTGATCGGTTAATCTCGTATCATTGGAGATCGTCATTTGTAGGTCCATTAGGTGCCTCGGTTGTCTCAAATTGGCGAAAATGAGGGTTTACAGTTTGGAGTGGATTTGAAGTGTTCAAATTTGTTAAAAGGGTATTTATGTCATTTAAATGTGATATAGTTGACATAATATATAGTTTAATGTGAATGAGATTCATAATAAACTATAGTCTAGCATAATTAATTAATTAGGGCTAGTTTGGAGAAATTGAATTGAGAGAAAATAAATTGAATATGATTCAATTTAAAATTCCAAAATTATGCAAATGTGATTTGTATAATAAGGTATGAGATACCTTATATTATATGATATGCAAATATGATTTGCATATCATTTGGTTGTAGTGAATTGGTGAATTGGTGGAGATTTCAATTCCACCACACACCATTATAAAAGGTACTTGGAGAAGCACTTACAACTTCAATCACTAATTTTTGGATTTTGCACCAAAAGAGAAAAGAAAATTCTCTCTACTCCTCTCTCAATTCTCTCTACATTCTCCAAACCCAAAATCCAAAGGGAGTCCCACAACTCTCCCTCTGCCTCTCGAGAACATCCGAGAAGATCAAGTGGAAGTGTCTGGCATGATCCTCGTGGTACGAGTTCGAGAGATCGTGATTGAGGGAAAAACGCGAAGAAGAGTTCTTCAATAGGTTAGTAACGATTTACTCACTGTTTTCTTCTCATTTAAAGCATGTTTAGCCTAGAAATGTATGAGATACTTTCTGTTTTTAAGAAAATTAGAACTGCAATGAATCAACAGTGTTTCCCAACGCTTTCGTTGCGGAAATCCATTCCGTTCAATGACAATGTAAATTAATTTAACTTAATTATAGGTTTTTTTTAATTCATAAACAATGATATTAGAATATTCATTGGTAATAATTTTCATTGGATGTTGATCGTTATCCTGAAAGGATGGAATCCTGATGCGAAAGCGATTGATCGCCTTTGTTCTTTATTATGTTTACATAGAAATTACCAAAAACAAAAAAATATAGGCTAAGCCTAGCTATAAAAATATAGTAAATTGGAGATTACCTTTGAAGACTTGATTCTTCTCGTAATCTTCTTGTCGTCTACGATCTTTGCGTTCTCTACGATCGAACACCTCCAAAATGTCTTCTTAGTTATTCTCTAGGAGAGGGAGAGAAGTGGTAACTCTTTTTTGGAGGAGTGAATTCTAGAGAGAACTCGAGAGAGAAAAGTGTTTTTTGCTAGAATGCAAAATTTACCAAATGACTTAAGTCTTACATTTTGTATTCAAAAGGATTTTATGTAGCCGATGTGGGTGGATACAAATTCTCCACCCATTATGTCATTATTTTCACTAATTATGCATTATGCAAAATCCATTGGCATAATTGCATAATATAAGGTATCAAATACCTTATTATGTAAATCACATTTACATAAAGTTGAAATTAAATTGAATCATATTCAATTTCCATATCTCTCAAATTAATTTTTGTAATTATATCTTAATTCCATAATTAGGCAATAATATGGTTTGTTATGAATCATATCCACATTAAACTATATCTTATATAAATTATATCATATATAATTAATATAATTCAATAAATTAAATTTGAACACTTCAAATTCATCCCAAAACTTTATTCCCTCATTAATTCCATATTGAGCCTATCGAGGGACCTAATGGACCTACGAATCATGAGCTCCAACGATACGAGATTAACTAATCAAACTCTTTGACCATGTTAATTAACATTCGTTAACTACGAGTCACTCAACTATAGACTCGTAGTTGTACTCTCCTAACTATGGACAAGTTGTGCCCATTGATAATACAATGCCTGTGAGTCAACCCTTCATAGGTTGTTCGTAGTCAAAACTGGGTAAATTTACCGTTTTACCCCTGTGATTACTTCTTGCTCCTTAAACACCATTGACCTCTAATGAACAAAAAATTTACTGTTTTACCCCTGTGATTACTTCTCTTATTGACCTCTAATAAGAGAAACTTGTATTATTTTCTCGCATAAGTGTATATTTAATCCAATCATGTTTTACAAAAATTAATCTATGATCCCTAGGTCAATTAATTCGCAATGATACCCCATAGGTTTAAAATGACCGCCAGCTAAGGGTAGTCGAACACTCCTCCTCTGGGACAAGACAGTCTCGACAAGATCCTATTACCAGAACAACTCTTATTCCCTATAGGTCCTAGTTATCATTTTCGGTCTAGATCCACTAACTTTTAATGTATCCTGTGAGTGTTATCTTCTAACTCTAGATCCCAAAGTTCCCATCCAACAAAATCCGCCAAAGGGAGGACTAAGTTGAAAAACAAACTAAGGTAACCTTATCCCTTTCGGGAGTTAACTTTGTTTCGACTCCTATGATTAAGCCCTCTGAAGGGATTGTCTGGTTCAGGCAAAACTAGCAGGGGGATCACAGGAATCTCACGGTGCAAACCAATAGAAGAGACCGTGGGACCCGTTTGCAAAAAGTCTCGCTCTCACTCACTATAATCACTCTCTCCATTCACCTTGATTTTGAACCATACAAACACCATCCGAAGGGCGACGCTCCCATTTGCGCCACGAGGTCGAGTATGGTCTCACGGTATGAACTTAACGGAGATACATAGGTGGAAATTAATGTATCATATACACATTTTTCCTCCCACTAAGTACTTTGGAATAATTAGGATGACCTAGATAAATTCGGCTATAATTTACAAAAGTCTACCAACATAACATTTATATTGGAGTTTCCTAAGTCTATAAATCATTGATTTAAGCTTAGGTCTAAGTTTATTAGCAGTTTAATAAACGTCACTTACATGGTATAATTTATAAATCTCTAAATTAAATTCACTCCAAAGTCGGTTCCTAGGTAGGGGTGTTCCGTTTTCGTCAGCTTAAATACCCCAACCTAGCCAAAATCTTCCTTAGACAGAGTCCCTCTTTAATCATAGTTTATAAATTATAGGTGAAGGGAATCGAAGTCCCGCAGCGGAAGCGATTGCAAATCGCGCGCTCTTGAATTAGTTACAACGATAAATTCAATAACAAATATAAATAGATTAAGCATATGAATATAATGGACAGCAAGAAAGTTACCTTTGAAAAATCTTTCTTCAAGTGCTCCTCCTCTATCACGATCAAGATCTCAGCAACACGAATTCGAACGAACACCGACACTACCACCGGATCTTCTCCGTTGTTCTCTAGGTGAGGGAGGAAGGTGGGTTCCCTTTAGGAGATGTGATGTATTATGTGAGAGAGATGTGTGTTTTTGGAACCCTTCCAACAACACAACGAAGAGCTTAAAATTCCTTAACCTAGTTGCATCTCATGCAACCATATATATAAGGAAATAAGATGGAAAGGACCATCTTACCCCTCCTTTATTCTCTATTAAGTATATAGTTTATATATGAATCTAATTCACATTAAAACTATATATTATATCAATTATATCATATATAATTGATATAACACCTCATGTATGAAATTGAACACTTCAATTTCATTCCTAACTTTATACCCTCAATATTACAATATTGAGCCAACGGAGGGACCTAATGGACCTACAGTTCATGAGCTCCAATGATGTGAGATTAACTGATCAAACTCTTTGATCCAGTTAATCAATATTCACTAACTACAAGTCACTCCACTATAGTCTTGTAGCTGCACTCTCCTCACTTTAGATAATATTGTGTCCACTGATATAGTCATTACCCATGAGTCGACCCTTCACAGGTTATTCGTAATCACAACTTGGTCAAATTACCGTTTTACCCCTGTGATTACCTCTTTGCTCCTTAAGCACCACTGATCCTCTAATGAACAAAAAGTTTAAAGTCCTACCTTAGACTCATACCCTCATAAAGGGCGGGGCGCCGTTGTTCAAGACCTAGAGTCAGTTCTTAAGGGAACAACCTATCTAATTCCTTAGTGTAGGAATGAGTGAATTCCATCTTGCACAGTAAAGTTCCCAGCTACCAACGAGGTTCTGTCGCTTAGGAGATAGGTTTATTTAGTCGTCTACAGGCCACTCTCACCCATACTAGTCTAAGGACAAACCCCTATAAGCAGAAGTTCTTAACTTGCTCAGGATTCAGGTCAAGTCACTAATGACAATCTATAAACTACTAGTCTTATCCTGTTAACGTTGTTACACTAGTTAGAGTAATAATTTGCGATCCAGTCTTGTATGAACTCTTCATACAGGATGCCCCCACTCGCATGTCAACTACATGAATGAGTTGGATTACCTCATTTGTACTAATTACAAAGTGAGACGCATCCATGGTGTTACCAGAATGAGGTTTCCAACCTTATTCTTATACCATAGACTATTTAGGTTATATTCTTGAACTCAACCCAAATAGTGTTCACTACACTGATGTTCAAGATAAATGTTATAACGTTGGAGCTTAGTTTATTGGATTTATAAAGCAAGATTGTAATTCTATCAAAACAAATAACACTTTATTTAATTGATCAAAATTAAACAAGTTTAGGGCATAAATCCCAACACTACAGACAACGTGACCTAAAACTTGTGGAGTATTAAAACATTACAGTAATGTAAATACAATAAACTAGGGCATTTAACCCCCTTTGTATAATATACTCCCACTTGTCCTAGTTGGGGAAGACTTGTAAACCTAGACCTTCTAGGTGACTCTAAAAAACTTTAGCCATGGGAGCCTTTGTAAAAGGATCAACAATCTTGTGCTCTGAGGCTATCTTCGTAACAATCACGTCTCCTCTATGCACGATCTCCCGGATGAGATGATACTTCTGCTATATGTGCTTTGCCCTCTTGTGACTTCGGGATTCTCTCGAATTTGCCACTGCACCACTGTTATCGTAATACAGTGTGATGGGCAAAGTCATATTTGGAACAACTTCCAAATTTAGCATGAATTTCCTTAACCAAACGGCCTCCTTAGTTGCTTCACAAGCTGCTACATATTCGGCCTCCATGGTGGAATCAGCGATGCATCCTTGCTTGACGCTTCGCTATACTACAGCTCCTCCGTTAAGAGTGAATACTGACCCTGATGTAGATTTCTGATAATCTTTATCAGTCTGAAAGTCAGAATCCGTGTATCCTATAAGGATCAAATCCTTAGCGCCATACACAAGCATGTAGTTCCTTGTTCTCCGAAGATACTTAAGGATTGTTTTAACCGCTGTCTAGTGTTCATGTCCTTGATTGGATTGATACCTACTGATCATCCCAACTGCAAAACAGATGTCGAGCCTAGTACACAATATGGCGTACATCAGGATCCCGACAGCCGATGCATAAGGAATCCGTCTCATATCCGCAACTCCTTAAGGTGTCTTAGGACACTGTTCCTTAGATAAATGGATTCCATGTCCAAAAGGCAACAAGCCCTTTTTGGAATCTTGCATCTTAAACCTTGACAACACTTTGTCTATGTAAGATGCTTGAGAAAAGGCTAGTGTTTTATTCTTGCGGTTCCGGACAATCTGGCTCCAGAGAACAAACTGCGCTTCAGCCAAATCTTTCATTTGGAACTGCGTAGCTAGCCACTCCTTTATGTCAGTAAGATAACCTACATCATTCCCAATGAGTAGGATATCATCCACATAGAGAATTAGGAATGCGACAGAACTATTGATGATTTTCTTGTAGACACAAGGTTCATCTGAAGGGAATGAGAATCCCTGCGCAGCGGAAGACGATTGAATCGTCGTGGTATCATTATGCAACAAGGTTTTATTAAAATGATCTACAATAGATATAGGCTAAACATGCTGGATAAAAAGGAAGAAAAACAGTAAGAATAAAGGCACTTACTTGTTGAAGACTTTCTTCAAAGTTTCTTCCTCAAAATCACGAACTCTTCGTGCTCCTCGAACTCAACGAACTCTTCCCACGAATGGTCTTGAACACAACCAATTAGCCTTCTCGGTTGTTCTCTTTTGGAGAAGGAAAGTGTGTGGGAACCTTTTGTGTTTTGGAGAGGGAGGAGATTAGAGAGAAAGTAGAGAGAACTTTCTTCTTGTCTTTTGTGAAAATCTAAAAAAGGAGAGAAGTGTTCTCAAAACCTTCTTGCAAAGGGTTTAAATAGTGGAATTGATGGAGTTAAAATCTCCACATAATTACCACTTTACCACAACCATAGGTTATGCAAATCTCATTTGCATAACCATATAATATAAGATATCTCATATCTCATATTGCAAATCTCATTTGCAATAATTGTGGATTAATTAAATTGAATCACATCCAATTTAATTTCTCTCAATCAATTTCTCCAATTAGCCCTAATTCAACAATTAGGCTAACCTATAGTTTATTATGAATCTTATTCACATTAAACTATATATTATATCATTCATATCTCATATAAATGACATAAATGCCCTTAAAGTGAAATTGAACCCTTCAATTTCATACCAAAACATTAACCCTTCTTTTAACCCAGATGGAGCCAACCGAGGGACCTAATTGACCTATAGTGACGGGCTCCAATGATCCGAGATTAACCTGCCAAACTCTTTGACACGATTAACCAACATTCATTAGCTACGGTAACACTCCACTATAGCTCGTAGCTGCACTCCCGTCAGTGTAGAATATTACGTGTCCACTGATATAACCAATACCCATGAGTCGACCCTTCACAGGTTGTTTGTAGACACGGCTGGGTAAAATTACCGTTTTACCCCTGTGTCTACCTCTTGTTCCTTAAGTCCCCACTGCTCCTCTAATGAACAACATATTGTGATGGTCCAACCATACACAACACCCTTCTCGGGCCAGTAAGAAGGTGGGCGTCCGTTGTCCAAGCCCTGGAGACAACACTTAAGGGAACAACCCCTCTAGTTTCCCTAAAGGCGGGAACGAGTGAATTCTATCTCGCGTAGTTAAGTTCCCGACTCCCTACTTGGTTCTCGTCCCCTCGAAGATAGGCATATTGGGCGAGTAATCGTGACCACCCTCACCTGTATTAGTCAAAGGACGCATCGCATGAGCAGAGTCCGTAACACGCTCGTGATTCGTGTCGAGTCACTAATGGTCATCTATGAAGTTATTTGTCCTTCATCACAAGCGGTGTTACATCGATGAGGTCTAATAAATCACGGTCCGGTCTTGTACAATCTCATTGCACAGATGCCCCCACTCGCATGTCAACCACATGAACGAGTCAGATCACCTCGTTTGTATGTAATACAAAGCGGGCCGCATCCACAGTGTATCCAGGATTAGGTCTCAAACCCTATCCATATACTGTAGACCGTTCGGGTCATTAACTCGTACGTGATCCTCCTTGTGTGTCCACTATACACCGTTCAAGCTCTAGTTCTCTCATCAATTCAATGACCCTGGAGCTTAGTTTATTGGAAAAGTTTATAAATATTGCGAGACACAAAGGGATGAAATTAATAACTCTTATTAATTTCAAAAAATATGTTACAAACACTAGATTAGGACAAAAATCCCAACAAACTCCCACTTGGACTAAGCTAGTGGAGAAAATACATTTCAGAAATGTACATAAATTACAACGAAGTAATACAATAAACTAGGGCATTGAATACTCGTTTACACATCTCCCACTTGTCCTAGTCAGGAAGCTCTCGAAGACCTAGACTCTCTAGGTGACCCTCAAACACCTTAGCCGTGAGGGGCTTTGTAAATGGATCAGTTACGTTGTGCTCTGACGCTATCTGCGTGACCGTGAAGTCTCCGCGGTGCACAATCTCCCGTATCAGATGATACTTGCGCTCAATGTGTTTGCCACTCTTATGGCTCCGAGGCTCACGTGTGTTGGCTACTGCACCACTGTTATCACAGAACAGTGTGATCGGCAAGTACATGTTAGGAACAACTTCCAAATCTGTCATGAACTTCCTAAGCCAAATAGACTTCCTTTGCGCCTTCACAAGCCGCAACATACTCGCTTCCATAGTGGAATCGATGCATCCTCGCTTGATGCTTTGCCATACTCTGACTCCTCCATTTAGAATGAACGCTGAACCCGAGGTGGATTTTGTAGAATCCTTATCGGTCTGAAAATCAGAATCCGTGTATCCCGTAAGCATCAAATCCCCACTACTGACAATTCCTACTGCATAACAGATGTCGGGCCTAGTACACAGCATGGCATACATCAGGCTCCCTACAGCTGAAGCATATAGAATCCGTCTCATATCCTCAACATCTTGAGGAGTCTTAGGACACTCGATCCTTAGACAAGTGAACCCCATGCACGAAAGGCGAAGAAGCCCTTCTTGGAGTTCTGCATCTTATATCTAGACAACATCTTGTCAATATAAGACGCTTGAGACAGGGCTAGCGTTCTGTTCTTTCGGTTTCGGACAATCTGGATACCTAGAACATATTGAGCTTCTCCCAAATCTTTCATTTGGAATTGCGAAGCTAGCCACTTCTTAACGTCAGTAAGAAATTCTACCTCATTCCCAATTAGAAGAATATCGTCCACGTACAACACCAAAAATGCGACAGTTTTGTCAACGATTTTCTTGTAGACACAAGGCTCGTCGACATTTTGATCGAAGCCATAAGATTTGATCGCCTCATCAAACCTTATATTACAAGACCTCGAAGCTTGTTTAAGCCCATAAATGGGCCTATGAAGCCGACAAACCTTTTGCTCTTGGCCTTGGGCGATGAACCCTTTGGGCTGGTCCATGTAGATGGTCTCATCAAGTTTGTCATTCAGAAAGGCTGTCTTGACGTCCATCTGCCATACCTCGTAGTCATAATACGCGGCAATGGCCAGAAGGATCCTGATAGACTTTACCATGGTAACAGGTGAAAAAGTCTCCTCATAGTCAACCCTTCAACTCGGGTAAAACCCTTTGCCACTAGTCGGGCTTTGAAGGTCACACTTTCCCATCTACGCCACGCTTTACGCTTGTAGATCCATTTGCAACCAATAGGTTTTACCCCATCCGGTTGATCCACAAGCTCCCATACAGAATTGAAGTACATAGACTCCATTTCCTGGTCCATAGCTTTAATCCACTCGTCTTTGTCAACATCAACCATTGCCTGATCATAGGTCAATGGATCCTCACAGTCATCATCAGGAGCGACAACTGAGGTTTCAGCTAAACCCATGTAGCGATCAGGTTGTCTCACAGCTCTCCCACTACGTCGAGGCATTCCCAACTCTTGGGAACGGATTTGACTAGACGTGCTAGGATCAACAACACTTGTTGACGTACTAGTCCCATCAGCAACACTTGTTGATGTACTGTCCATTTCATTTAATACAATTTTATTCCTTGGTAAATGATCCCTGACGTGGTCTTCCTCTACGAAAATGGCGTTTGTCGACACAAGCACCCTATTTTCCCTAGGATCGTACAATAGACCACCCCTAGTCTCTTTAAGGCAACCTACGAATAGGCACAATTTCGAACGGGGTTCTAACTTTTTCGGGTTTGACACCAACACGTTGGTCGGGCATCCCCAAATCCTGAAGTGATGTAAACTGCCTTTACGTCCACTCAAGAGCTCGAAAGGTGTTTCACAAACACTCTTCGACGGAACGTTGTTCAAAATATAAACCGCAGCGATCTCCACTGCACTTCAAAAAGAATCGGGAGATGAGCATAGCTCATCATCGACCAAACCATGTCCAACAAGGTTCTGCTTTCTCCTCTCCGATACACCATTCTCGCTGTGGCATACCAGTGCGAGAGAGTGGGGCGTAATTCCTTGTTCTATCATATAGTCCGGGAATTCGGTGTCCATGTACTCTCCACCTCGATCCGATCAAAGTGTTTTAAGCGATTTACCTAAGAGGTTCTCAACCTCGACCTTATACTCCTTGAACTTTTCAAGAGTCTCGGACTTCTTGTGCATTAGGTAAATATACCCATATCCGAGTAATCGTCATGAAAGACACAAAATATCGATAACCGCCCGAGCTTTAACATTCATCGGACCACGCAGGTCGAATGTACTAACTCAAGAGGCTCTTTGGCTCTATATCCTTTTCCACTAAAATGACGTTTGGTCATTTTGCCTCAAGGCATGACTCACACACAGCAAAGAGTTTTCTTCCAACTCGTTTAGAAGTCCACTCTTCACTAGTTTCTCAATCCTATTGAGATTAATGTGGCCTAACAGAATATGCCAAAGTTGGGCATTTTCTTTTGGAGAAACTTTTGCTTTCTTAGTTCGTGTTTCTGCAGTTTTAAACAATTCAGTATTCAAAACACTTTTGACCGAATTGGGTTTCAAAACATACTGATTATTTTCGAGTGAAGTTTTGAACAAATAACATTCCCTTTGAAAGAAATAAACGCTTTATTCAATTCAAAAGAAATCAAATACATTGTTCAATTAAGCGAGAAATTGAAACAAGGTTTCTAGTAAACCACGGAACTATGTACAGATTTGTCCAACAATAAGTACTTCCCGCTAAAGTTTAGCTTCACCGTGTGTCGTCGATCGCCGCAGCAGAGACAAGCTCCCTGGATCCAACCCGTAGAGTCACCTCACCTCTCGCAGTGGGTGCCAGAATCAATCTCACGAAAAGAAGAACAAACGTGGTTAGTGGCGCCAATCCAATATCCAAGCGAGTCACTACTCTCCACTAAACATGTTTCATCCACAAGTAAATCACATTTACCTTGATTCTTCCTCTCGGCGAGAATTTGGGACGGTTTCTTCTTCCAAAGGACCGCCCCATTGCGGTGGAAACACTTTCCTTTCTCTGCAACCTCCTTGACCTTCTTGGCCTTGTGGGCCTCAGATTCCTTGACCCTGCTCAAGGATTGGAAATTCTGTAGTTCATTGAGGAGGGTAGTCGAGTGTAGCTAATTTTGTTCATAACAAAGATTGCTCTGAAATCAAGGAAACTCTTCTCAAGAGTCTCCAAAATAAAATGACCTGCTCGACTCGTCGATCGAAGCCCCGTTCATCTCGGCCAGATGGAAGTGGGTCATCATGTCTAGAACATGTTCACGGACAGACGACCCCTCTTTCATCCGTGCATTGAAAACGTATTTGAGCGAGTCATGCCGGACCTGAAAGGACTGCTGTCCAAACATTTCCTGCAAGGACTCCATGATCTCCTTAGCGGAAACCATCAGCTCATGCTTCTTTGCCAAGACATCAGACATGCTTGCAATTATGTAGACCTTGGCCTTTTCATTGGCCCTGATCCAGCGATCGTACGTGTCGCGAACACTTCGCGACGCGGTCGAGCCCGGCATCTGAGGACACTCCTCAGATAGCACGAACTTTATGTCGTCTTGTACCAAAATTGTATTAATGTTGTTTTTCTAACTTTCGTAATTATCTCCCACTAACTTATCCGAAGCGAGTAAAGCTATTATTGCGCTAGACATTTCTAGCTGAAAAATAAGAAAAACCTTTGTATTAGTCTCGCAAAAAAAACATTTGAAATCCAATCAAGTTTTAGCAAAATTTTTTCATGATCCCTAGGTCATTCAAAATTTTGCAATGATACCCCAAAGGTTTAGAATGACCGTCACCGAAGGGTGAACAGAACACTCCTCCTCTAGGACGGGACTTTCTCGATCAGACCCTAATCCCAGAGTAACTCTTATTCCATTAGGCATCCAATTACCATTGTTCGGTCGAATTTATTAACACTTAACGAATTCTGTGAGTGTCACCATCAATCTTTAAGTTTTCAAGAATTCGTCCAAACAATAGCCACCGAAGGGTGAACCAAGAAGGAAAACCAACCAGAAATCAGATCCCTTTCGAATTACTTCACGGTGTCGAACTCCCATGATCAAGCCCTCGGAGGGATTGTCCGGTCGAGCCAAACTAGCGAGCGGATCATAGGCGTCTCACGGTGTGAATCGAAAGAAGAGACCGTGGGACTCGTTTCACAAGTCCCGCCCCACTCACTATAAGTACTCTCTCCATCCACGATGATATTGACCTATACAAATGCCATCCGAAGGGGGACGCCCCATTTGCGCCACGAGGCCGAGTATAGATCTCACGGTGCAGACTTAAAGGAGATTTGTGGTTGGAAATTCAAATGTATCTCATACACTTTATTTCCCCCCACTCAGCACTTTAATTTTTTTTATTAGGGATTGACCTAGATAAACTGGCTAAAATTTACCTAAATCTACCAATATAACTCTTATATGGTATTAACCTAAGTTTATAATCACATTATT
Source organism: Trichosanthes cucumerina (assembly GCA_036507285.1). Taxonomy (NCBI): domain Eukaryota; kingdom Viridiplantae; phylum Streptophyta; class Magnoliopsida; order Cucurbitales; family Cucurbitaceae; genus Trichosanthes; species Trichosanthes cucumerina. Next base: position 59,101,104 of record CM071838.1, read on the forward strand.
AACTTAGGTCTATGTGAGTAAATTAATTAACACTTAACTAACGACACTCACGAGAATATAACCTAAGAATCTCCGACCGAATTCACTCCCGTGTCGGTTTCGAGTAGGGTGTTCATGGCGTCAACTTAAATACCCCAGCCTTAGACAAAAACTTCCTTAGACAGAGTTACTTATCAGTCTCCATTCAAAGGTCATATTTGATTTCCTAAATTTCTAATCTTATTCGAAAAGAAGAAAACCTAAGTCTAATTATTCAAGTTCTAAACACTTTAAAACTAATAATTAACTTAGGTTGCATGCATTTCTATGTTATAGTGCTTGATCATCCATCACATGAATAATACTATATACTATAACATAATATAATTCATCACATGAATTAAATGCATGGGCATGCTTTTAATTTAAAAAATATAACACTTATATTTAAATAAATTAAAACATGCAAACATTATATTATAACTCTTATAATATAATCCTATCATGCATACTATATATTATAACTCTTATAATATAAATGATGCATGAAATGTTTAACCTAAGGTGGGATTTTAAATCTATATGACATACATTATGCACATAGAAATTAATTAAAATATACATCTCATGCATAAAATAATTAAATAGCAAAAATGGACCGATTTTTGGCACCTAGGGGCAATTATTTAATTAAATAACATTAATATAAAATTTATATTAATATTATTTAATAAAATAATTAAATAAATAAATAAAATACAGTTTATAAATAATAAAATAATTAAAATAAACAAAAAACTGTCCCACTAACACTTGATCCCACGACCTCGCGTAACCGAAGCTGCAACCGCTCCTCAACGCGTGCAACGTTGACGCCTCCAGCGTCAAGCTGCTTTCTCAACGCCAGCGGCGTTGTTGTAACGCTTACGCCCAGCGCGTTGCAGTAACGCTTCTCGCACGCAGGCCTCCGTCCGCAAGGATAGCGTTGAGACGCCATAGGGCAGCGTCTCAACGCCATCGATAGAACAACAAACTCTTTGTTGTTCTTCACCAAATTTCTGCTTGATTCCGCTCTGATTTCTTCACAGCAACTCTTGCCACGAACGACCCGGACTTACAGACTCGATTTATTTTCTAAAATGCCCAAAAACACGGGCCCTTTACATTTGATCTCATCAAACAGAAAATAAATCTAAAATGCCAAAAACCGTAAACATCCATTTAAGCAAACCAAGCAATCATCTCATGAAATTATGGCAAAATATCCACTTAATTTTAATAAAACAGTGCATAAATGAAGAACCATCGAGATGTCTCTGATACCAATTGAAGGGAATAAGAATCCTCGCGCAGCGGAAGACGATTGAATCGTCGTGGTATCATTATGCAACAAGGTTTTATTAAAATGATCTTCAATAGATCTAGGCTAAACATGCTGGAAAAAAAGAAGAAAAACAGTAAGAATAAAGGCACTTACTTGTTGAAGACTTTCTTCAAAGTTTCTTCCTCAAAATCACGAACTCTTCGTGCTCCTCGAACTCAACGAACTCTTCCCACGAATGGTCTTGAACACAACCAATTAGCCTTCTCGGTTGTTCTCTTTTGGAGAAGGAAAGTTTGTGGGAACCTTTTGTGTTTTGGAGAGGGAGGAGATTAGAGAGAAAGTAGAGAGAATTTTCTTCTTCTCTTTTGTAAAAATCTAAAAAATGAGAGAAGTGATCTCAAAACCTTCTTGCAAAGGGTTTAAATAGTGGAATTGATGGAGTTAAAATATCCACATAATTACCACTTTACCACAACCATAGGTTATGCAAATCTCATTTGCATAACCATATAATATAAGATATCTCATATCTCATATTGCAAATCTCATTTGCAATAATTGTGGATTAATTAAATTGAATCACATCCAATTTAATTTCTCTCAATCAATTTCTCCAATTAGGCCTAATTAAACAATTAGGCTAACCTATAGTTTATTATGAATCTCATTCACATTAAACTATATATTATATCATTCATATCTCATATAAATGACATAAATGCCCTTAAAGTGAAATCGAACACTTCAATTTCATACCAAAACATTAACCCTTCTTTTAATCCAGATGGAGCCAACCGAGGACCTATTGGACCTCGTTGATTCGCTCCAATGATCCGAGATTAACTCGACAAACTCTTTGACACGGTTAACCAACATTCATTAGCTACGGTAACACTCCACTATAGCCCGTAGCCGCACTCCCGTCGGTCACGAGAATATTACATGTCCACCGATATAACCAATACCCATGAGTCGACCCTCCACATTGTGTGTTCGTGACACTACTGGGTCAAATTACCGTTTTACCCCTGTGTCTACCTCTTGTTCCTTAAGTCCCCACTGCTCCTCTAATGAACAACATATTGTGATGGTCCAACCATACACAACACCCTTCTCGGGCCAGTGAGAAGGTGGGCGCCCGTTGTCCAAGCCACGAGACAACGACTTAAGGGAAGAACCCTCTAGTTTCCCTAAAGGCGGAACGAGTGAATTCCATCTCGCGTAGTTAAGTTCCCGGCTCCCTACTTGGTTCTCGTCCCCAGAAGATATGCATATTGGGCGAGTAACTGTGACCACCCTCACCCGTACTAGTCAAAGGACAGACCCCGCAGACAGGAGTCCGTAACACGCTCAAGATTCAGGTCGAGTCACTAATGGTCATCTACGAAGTTATTAGTCCTTACTGTCAACGGTGTTACATCAGTAGGTCTAATAAATCACGGTCCGGTCTTGTACAATCTCATTGCACAGGATGCCCCCACTCGCATGTCAACCACATGAACGAGTCAGATCACCTCGTTTGTTTCTAATACAAGGCGGACCGTATCCACAGTGTATCCAGGATTAGGTCTCCAACCCTATCCATATACTGTAGACCGTTTGGGTCATTAACTCGAACGTGATCCTCCCTGTGTGTCCACTACACACCGTTCAAGCTCTAGTTCTCTCATAAATTCAATGACCCTGGAGCTTAGTTTATTGGAAAAGTTTATAAATATTGCGAGACACAAAGTGATGAAATTAATAACTCTTATTAATTTCAAACAATATGTTACAAACAAAAGATTAGGACAAAAATCCCAACATCATCATAATTCTGGTCAAAACCATAAGATCTGATTGCCTCATCAAATCTTATATTCTAGGACATAGAGGCTTGTTTTAGTCCATAAATTGACCTTTTAAGCCTGCATACCTTTTGCTCTTGTCCTGGTTCACTAAACCCTTTCGGTTGGTCCATGTAGATGTTTCCTCAAGGTTGCCATTCAAAAAGGTTGTCTTGACATCCATTTGCCATACCTCATAGTCATAATATGCGGCAATGGCAAGAAGGATACAGATAGACTTTACCATAGCAACAGGTGAAAAGGTTTCCTCATAGTCAACACCTTCAACCTGGGTATAATCCTTTGCTACTAGTCTAGCTTTAAAGGTTTGCACCTTCCCATCTACACTACGTTTTCTCTTGTAGATCCACTTACAACCTATAGGTTTTACCCCATCAGGCTTATCTACAAGATCCCAAACAGAATTGAAGTACATCGACTCCATTTCATTGTCCATGGCTATGACCCATTTGTCATTGTCTTTGTCAACCATTGCTTGATTATAAGTCAATGGATCCTCAAAGTTGTCATCTTGTATAACAACTTGGGTTTCAGCTAAACCCATGTAACGGTCAGGTTGTATTACAATCCTCCCACTACGTCGAGGCATACTCAACTCTTGAGATAGACTCTCTTGACTAGACAAACTAGTATCAACAACTCTTGTTGACGTACTAGTGTTCTTATTAGCAACCTTTGTTATTGTTCTATCTAACTCACTCAACACTACTTTACTTTTTGGTTTGTGGTCCTTTATGTGGTCCTCCTCCTAGAAAATGGCATTTGTCGACACAAAGACCTTATCTTCCTTAGGATCATAGAATAAACCACCTCTTGTTTCTTTTGGGTATCCTACGAATAGGCATAACTTTGAACGTGAATCCAACTTCTTTTGATTTGTCATAAGCACATGTGCTGGACAACCCCATATTCTGAAGTGACATAAACTACCTTTACGTCCTTTCCAGAGTTCAAAAGGTGTTTCAGAAACACTTTTGGAGGGCACATTATTCAAAATATATACTGCAGTCTCCACTGCGTAACCCCAAAAAGAACTAGAGAGATGAGCATAACTCATCATTGATCGAACCATGTCCAACAAGTTTCTAGTTCTGGAATTTTAAATCCATGTACTCTCCACCTCTATCCGATCAAAGTATTTTAATAGTTTTATCTAATTGATTTTCAACCTGAGTCTTGAATTCCTTGAACTTTTCAAGTGCTTCAGACTTGTGGTGCATTAGGTAAATATGCCCAAATCTAGAATAATCATCTATAAAAGAGATGAAATATTCATATCCTCCCATGGCTTTAACATTCATCGGACCACAAAGGTCTGAATGTATAAGCTCTAGAGGGTCTTTGGCTCTATAACTTTTTTTCACTAAAAGGTCTTTTAGTCATTTTGCCTTCTAGGAAGGATTCACATACTGGCAAAGAATTTTCAACTAACTCATTTAGAAGTCCTTTCTTTACCAATCACTCAATCCTATTGAGATTAATGTGACCCAATCTTAGATGCCAAAGATGAGCATTTTCTTTAGGAGAAATTTTACGTTTCTTAGTTTGTGTGTTTGCAGTTTTAAATAATTCAGTGTTCAAAACCATTTTGACTGAATTAGGCCTTAAAACATACAATCTATTTTCTAATGAAGCTGAACATATTTCTAAACCTTTCTTCAAAATAAACACTTTATTCATAGAAAAGGAGAAAGAAATACATTGTTTTATAAGGCAAGAAATGGAAATAAGGTTTCTAGTAAACCCTGGTATCACTAATATATTGTCCAACAATACATATTTCTTGCCAAAATAAAGCTTCATTTTTCCTACTGCTACAGCTGAGACGACTTCTCCATTTCCAACCTGGAACGTTATCTCTCCTTTATGTAGCTGCTGCCAGAAATCAATTCCCTGAAAAGAAGAGCAAACATGATTAGTGGCGCCTGAATCAAGTCTCCAAGTTGTTTTATCATTATCCACTAAACAAGCTTTTAGGCAAAGTAAATCATATTTACCTTCCTTCTTCTTTTCTGCAATGTACTTCGGATAGTTCCATTTCCAATGCCCATCTTTGTTGCAGTGGAAACACTTTCCTTTGTCAGCAACGTCTTTGACTTTCTTGCCCTTCTGGGCGGCAGCTTTGTCAGCCTGTTTCCCTTTACCAACCTTCTTCATATTCTTCTTCTTTCCTCTCAGGTTAGAAGTAGATGAAGGCACTGTTTTTGTCCCAGAGGTCGAACCTCTATGATAACTCCTACTGGCAACATTTGCCTCACCTTTCGATCTCTGAATTTTCGTCAGAGACTGAAAGGTTTGGAGTTCATTAAGAAGGGAGGTAAGCTTAAAAGTTAGCTTGTTCATAATAGCATTACTTCGAAACTGCAGGAAACTATCTGGAAGGGTTTCCAGAATGAAGCTGACCTTGCTCGACTCATCGATGGAAGCACCATTCGACTCCGCGATGTTAAAGTGCACCATCATATCAAGGACATGATCCCGAAAAGATGTACCCTCTGGAATCCTCGAGTTGAATATGTACTTTAGGGCATTATGTCGGGCCTGTGTGGACTGTTATGCAAACATACCCTGCACAGAATCCATGATTTCCTTGGCTGTAATCATGCCCTCATGCTTCTTGGCTAATATGTCAGACATACTTGCCAGCATGTAGACCTTGGCCTTATCATTGGCCTTAATCCATCGATCATATGCATCACGAATATTTCGTGACACATTCGAGCCTTGCACCTGAGGACACTCCTCAGTTAGCAAAAACTTCAGATCGTCCACTACCAATATAGTGTTGAGTTTGTTTTTCCATGTCATCATATTCTCTCCGGTTAACTTTTTCGCACCCAATAAGGAAATTATAGAGCTAGACATTTTTGCTGAAAAATTTACAAACAAACTTGTATGAGTTTCTTGCTATAACTCTAATCCAATCATGTTTTAGCTAATTATCAATTGATTCCTAGGCCATTTATAATTTGTAATGATACTCCAAAGTATTAGAATGTATGACACCGAAGGATAATGAAAAACACTCCTCCTCTAGATCAGGACACTCTTGACTAAAACCTAATACCAGAATAACTCTTATTCCTATAGGTTTTAGTTACCATTTTTCAGTCTGGATACATACACAACTTATGTACCCCGTGAGTGTAACCTTCTGTGTTTAGATCCCTGAGTCTCGATCCAATAAAATCCGCCGAAGGGAAGACTAGATTGGAAAATAGTCTAAGGAAATGTTTATCCCTTTCGGGTGTCTACTATGTTTGATCCCCTATGATGAAGCCCTCCGAAAGGATTTTCTGGTCCAGGCAAAACTAGTAGGCTGACCATAGTGGTCTAACGCTGTAAACCGACAAAAGAGACCGTAGATTTTGTTTTCACTAAACCTGCTCCCACTCACTATAAGCACCCTCTCCATTCACCTTGATAATGACTCATACAAACACCATCCGAAGGGAACACTCTCGTTTGCGCCACGAGGCCCAGTATGAGTCTCACGGTGTGAACTTCCCGGAGATAGCGTACGTGAAAAAATATGTATCTCATACACTTTTTCCTCCCACTGAATACTTTAAAGTGTATAGGAATCTTACTTAGGCTAAAACCCGACTAATGGTTTTACCTAACTCTATCAATATAACTCTTATATCGATAATCAATATAACTCTTATATTTATTTTATCCTAAGTTTGTTAATATAACTCCTTATATTAAACCTAGGATTTGTAGTTCATTAACCCCTTAATAAACCCGCTGACGCTACTGTAATTTATAAAACTCTCTGATTAAATTTCACTCACAAGTCAGTTCTCGTAGTAGGAGTGTTAGCTTCCGTGCGCTTAAATACCCCACCTAGACAAGAACTTTCCTTAGACAGAGTTCCTCTTTTAATCATAGCTTATAAATTACTTGGTTCCTAATTCTAATCTAATTAGAACTAGATACCCTAAGGTCTATTATTTCCAAGTTCTACACACTTTAAAACTAATATTTAACCTTAGGTGACATGCATACTATGTTATATTGCTTGATCATTCATCACATGAATAATAAGACATTCATAGCACATTCATCTCATGAAATATAATGCATGTCAATGTTGTCCATAAATTAATATAACAACTTTATATTAATTAATCATGCAAACTATATAATATAACTCCTTATATTATAAATGATGCATGAAAATACTTAACCTAAGGTGGGATTTCTAAAATACAAGCATACACTATGCATGGGAATAATTACACAACAACTGCATAAATAAAATAGCAAAAATAGACCAATTTTGCCACCCTAATTTTAATTTTAATTAATCTAATCTATTTATATTAATTAAAATTAATTAATTAAATATAAATTAAATATAAAATGTTTTTATATTTAATTTATAATTAACAAAACGTTTATGTCCATTGCTGCTTTGCGTGAAACGGCTCTGGCGTTGCAACGCTGCTGCTTCTTGTCGTCTTCTGCCAAGCGTTGCAACGCTAGATATTGCGTTGCAACGCTGCCTCCTGTGCGTGCCTTCTCCCGCAAGCGCAGTGTTGCAACGCCAATGAACAGCGTTGCAACGCTGCACACAGGCAACAACTTGGAATCTCCATTCCTTGCTCGTTTTCGCTCCGATCTTCTCAGCAACCGCTTTGCCTCGATCGACACGGACTTACAGACTTGATTTACAATTAAAACTGCTCAAAACACCGGGCCCTTACATTGAACGATTCAATGGAAATTGTAAATCTAAGTGTGAAAATTGAAAACATCTAATTTTGCAAAACCGTTCATACATCTCATGCAAAAACAGTAAACCCCACATTGTTCTTTGAAAAATCCAGAACATAAATCAAGAACGCAATTGGGCTCTGATACCAATTGAAGGGAATTGAAGTCTCGCAGCGGAAGTGATTGCGAATCGCACGCTCTTGATTTAGTTACAATGATAAATTCAAGAACTAATATAACTAGATTAAGCATGTAAAACATAATGGACAACAAGATAATTACCTTTGAAGAACCTTTCTTGGAGTGCTCCACTCTCCCACGATCACGATCTCAGCAACAGGAACTCCAACGTACGAAGACACGACCACCGGATCTTCTCCGTTGTTCTCTAGGTGAGGGAGGAAGGTGGGTTCCCTTTAGGAGAGGTGAGGTATTTTGAGAGAGATGTGTGCTTTGGAACTCTTCCAACAACACAACAAAAGAGAGCTTGTAATTCCTTTTATTTTTTTCACCTAGTTGCATCTCATGCAACCATATATATATAGAGAAATAGGATGGAAATGTCCATCCTACCCCTCCTTTAATCTCTCTTTAGTATATAGTTTATATATGAATCTAATTCACATTAAAACTATATATTATATCAATTATATCATATATAATTGATATAACACCTCATGTATGAAATTGAACACTTCAATTTTATTCCTAACTTTATACCCTCAATATTACCATGTTGAGCCAACGGAAGGATCTAATGGACCTACAGTTCATGCGCTCCAATGATGTGAGATTAACTGATCAAACTCTTTTATCCAGTTAATCAATATTTATTAACTACAAGTCACTCCACTATAGACTTGTAGTTGCACTCTCCTCACTGTAGATATTATTGTGTCCACTGATATAGTCATTACCCATGAGTCGACCCTTGACAGGTTGTTCGTAATCACAGTTGGGTCAAATTACCATTTTACCTCTATGATTACCTCTTTGTTCCTTAAGCACCACTGATCCTCAAATGAACAACATGTCTAAGGTCCTACCTTAGACTAATACCCCACATAGAGGGCGGGGCCCCGTTGTTCAAGACTTGGAGTCAGTTCTTAAGGGAACAACCTATCTAATTCCTTAGTGTAGGAATGAGTGAATTCCATCTTGCACAGTTAAGTTCCCAGCTACCTACGAGGTTCTGTCCCTGAGAAGGTAGGCTTATTGAGTCGGCTACAGGCCACTCTCACCCATACTAGTCGAAGGACAAACCCCTATAAGCAGGAGTTCTTAACTTGCTGAGGATTCAGGTCGAGTAACTAATGACCATCTATAAATTACTAGTCTTATCCTGTTAACGGTATTACACTAGTTAGACTAATAATTTGCGATACAGTCTTGTATGAACTCTTCATACAGGATGACCCCACTCGCATGTCACCTACATGAATGAGTTGGATTACCTTATTTGTACTAATTACAAAGTGGGTTGCATCCATGGTGTTACCAGAATGAGGGTTCCAACCTTATTCTTATACCATAGACCATTTAGGTTATATTCTTAAACTCTACCGAAATAGTGTCCACTACACTGATTTCAAGATAAATGTTATAACCTTGGAGCTTAGTTTATTGGATTTATTAAAGCAAGACTGTAATCTTTTCAAAACAAATAACACTTTATTTAATTGATCAAAATTACACAAGTTTAGGGCATAAATCCCAACAGTAACTGTATGCTTAATGGAATAAGAGTTATTATGGTATTAGGGTCTGGTCGAGAAAGTCATGTCCCAGTGGAGGAGTTACTTTGTCTACCCTACGGTGGCGGTCATTCTAAACCATTGGGGTATCATTGCAATTTTTTAATGGATCCATAGGATAAAAATTTTCTAAAACCTTATTGGATTTTCAAAGTTTTTGCGAGACTCATACAAAGTTTTTCATTTTTCAGCAACAAAATGTCAAATGCTTTTATTGCTCCTTTAGCTTCCGATAAGTTAGCCAGCGGTATTTTTCAAACGTTGAATGACAATATTGACACCATTTTGGTAAATGAGGACCTCGAGTTCGCGCTCACTGAGAAGGGTCCTCAGGTGCCCGATCCAACAGTCCTATTCAATGAACTACATGAAGGGAATCGTAGTCCCGCAGCAGAAGCGATTGCGAATCGCGCGCTCTTGATTTAGTTACAAAGATAAATTCAAGAACAAATATAACAAGATTAAGCATGTAAAACAGAATGGACACCAAGAAACATTACCTTTGATGAACCTTTCTTCAAGTGCTCCTCTCTACCACGATCACGATCTCAGCAACAGGAACACGAATGTAGGAAGACACGACCACCGGATCTTCTCCGTTGTTCACTAGGTGAGGGAGGAATGTGAGTTCCCTTTAGGAGAGGTGAGGTATTTTGAGAGAGATGTGTGCTTTGGAACTCTTCCAACAACACAACAAGAGAGAGCTTGTAATTCCTTTACTTTCCTTAACCTAGTTGCATCTCATGCAACCATATATATAGAGAAATAGGATGGAAATGTCCATCCTACCCCTCATTTAATCTCTCTTTCGTATATAGTTTATATATGAATCTAATTCACATTAAAACTATATATTATATCAATTATATCATATATAATTGATATAAAACCTCATGTATGAAATTGAACACTTCAATTTCACTCCTAACTTTATACCCTCAATATTACCATGTCGAGCCAACGGAGGGATCTAATGGACCTACAGTTCATGAGCTCAAACAATGTGAGATTCACTGATCAAACTCTTTGATCCAGTTAATCAATATTTATTAACTACAAGTCACTCCACTGTAGACTTGTAGCTGCACTCTCCTCACTGTAGATATTATTGTGTCCAATGATATAGTCATTACCCATGAGTCGACCCTTCACAGGTTGTTCGTAATCACAACTGGGTCAAATTTTCGTTTTACCCTTGTGATTACCTCTTTGCTCCTTAAGCACCACTGATCCTCTAATGAACAACAAGCCTAAGGTCCTACCTTAGACTCATACCCTCATAGAGGGCGGGGCCTCGTTGTTCAAGACCTGGAGTCAGTTCTTAAGGGAACAACCTAACTAATTCCTTAGTGTAGGAATGAGTGAATTCCATCCTACACTGTTAAGTTCCCAGCTACCTACGAGGTTCTGTCCCTGAGAAGGTAGGCTTATTGAGTCGGCTACAGGCCACTCTCACCCATACTAGTCTATGGACAAACCCCTATAAGCAGGAGTTCTTAACTTGCTCCGGATTTAGATCGAGTCACTAATGACCATCTATAAATTACTAGTCTTATCCTCATTAACTGTTGTTACACCGGTTAGACTAATAATTTCTGATTTTAATCTTGTATGAACTCTTCATACAGATGCCCCCACTCGCATGTCAACTACATGAATGAGTTGGATTACCTCATTTGTACTAATTACAAAGTGTGTCGCATCCATGGTGTTACCAGAATGAGGTTTCCAACCTTATTCTTATACCATAGACCATTTAGGTTATATTCTTGAACTCAACCCAAATATTGTCCATTACACTGATGTTCAAGATAAATGTTATAACCTTGGAGCTTAGTTTATTGGGTTGATAAAGCAAGACTGTAATTCTATCAAAACAAATAAGTTTAGGGCATAAATCCCAATAATCTCCCACTTGACCTAAAGCTTGTGGAGTACTAAACATTACAGTAATGTAAATACAATAAACTAGGGCATTTAAACCCCTTTGTACAAAATACGCCCACTTGCCCTACTTGGGGAAGACTTGTAAACCTAGACCTTCTAGGTGACTCTCAAATACTTTAGCCGTGAGAGCCTTTGTAAAAGGATTAGCAATGTTGTGCTCTGAGGCTATCTTCGTGACAATCACGTCTCCTCTATGCTCGATCTCCCGGATGAGATGATACTTCTGCTCTATGTGCTTTCCCCTCTTATGACTTCGGGGTTGCCTCGAATTTGCCATCGCACCACTCAAGTATCTAATACAAACATGATGGGCAAAGTCATATTTGGAACAACTTCAAAATTTACCATGAATTTCCTTAATCAAACGACCTCCTTAGCTGCTTCACAAGCCGCTACATATTCGGCGTCCATGGTGGAAACAGCGATGCATCCTTGCTTGACGCTTCGCCAAACTATAACTCCTCCATTAAGAGTGAATACTGACCCTCCCAACTGCGAAACAAATGTCGGGTCTAGTACACAACATGGCGTACATCAGGCTCCCAACAGCTGATGCGTAAGGAATCCGTCTCATATCCTCAACTCCTTGAGGTATCTTAGGACACTGTTCCTTAGACAAATGGATTCCATGTCTAAAAGGCAACAAGCCCTTTTTGGAATCTTGCATCTTAAACCTTGACAACACTTTGTCTATGTAAGATGCTTGAGACAAGGATAGTGTTTTATTCTTGCGGTTCCGAACAATCTGGATCCCAAGAACAAACTGCGCATCACCCAAATCTTTCATTTGAAACTGCGTAGCTAGCCATTCCTTGATGTCAGTAAGATAACCTACATCATTCCCAACGAGTAGGATATCATCCACATAGAGAATTAGGAAAGCGACAGAACTATTGATGATTTTCTTGTAGACACAAGGTTCATCATCATTCTGGTCAAAACCATGAGATCTGATTGCCTCATCAAATCTTATATTTCAGGACCTAGAGGCTTGTTTCATTCCATAAATTGACCTTTTAAACCTGCAAACATTTTACTCTTGGCCTGGTTCAATGAACCCTTTGGGTTGGTCCATGTAGATAGTTTCCTCAAGATTGCCATTCAAAAAGGTTGTCTTGACATCCATTTGCCATGCCTCATAATCATAATATGCGGCAATGGCAAGAAAGATACGGATAGACTTTACCATAGCAACAGGTGAAAAGGTTTCCTCATAGTCAACCCCTTCAACCTTGGTATAACCCTTTGCTACTAGTCTAGCTTTAAAGGTTTGCACCTTCCCATCTACACGACGTTTTCTCTTGTAGATCCACTTACAACCTATAGGTTTTACCCCATCAGGCTTATCTACAAGATCCCAAAAAGAATTGAAGTACATCGACTCCATTTCTTGGTCCATGGCTATGACCCGTTTGTCTTTGTCTGTGTCAACCATTGCTTGATTATAAGTCAATGGATCCTCGCAGTTGTAGTCTGGTATAACAACTTGGGTTTCAGCTAAACCCATGTAACGGTCAGACTGTATTACAACCCTCCCACTGTTGACGTACTAGTGTTCTTATTAGCAACCTTTGCTATTGTTTCGTCTAACTCACTCAACACTACTATGCTTTTTTGTTTGTGGTCCCTTATGTGGTCCACCTCCAAGAAAGTGGCATTTGTCGACACAAAAACCTTATCTTCCTTAAGATCATAGAATGAACCACCTCTTGTTTCTTTTGGGTATCCTACGAATAGGCATAACTTTGAACGTGAATCCAACTTCTTTGGATTTTTCACAACCACATGTGCCGGACAATTCCATATTCTGAAGTGACATAAACTACCATTACGTCCTTTCCAGAGTTCAAAAGGTGTTTCAGAAACACTTTTGGAGGGCACATTATTCAAAATGTATACTGCAGTCTCCACTGAGTAACCCCAAAAGGAACTAGGGAGATGAGCACAACTCATCATTGATCGAACCATGTCCAACAAGCTTCTATTTCTCCTTTTCGATACACCGCTTTCTTTGTGTGTGTGTCTGGGAGCTGAGAGTTGGGATGTAATTCCATGTTCTATCATATAGTTCTGGAATTTTAAATCCATGTACTCTCCACCTCTATCCGATCAAAGTGTTTTAATAGTTTTTCCTAATTGATTTTGAACCTGAGTCTTGAATTCCTTGAACTTTTCACGTGCTTCAGACTTGTGGTGCATTAGGTAAATATGCCCAAATCTAGAATAATCATATATAAAAGAGATGAAATATTCATATCCTTCCCTGGCTTTAACATTTATCGGACCACAAAGGTCTGAATGTATAAGCTCTAGAGGGTCTTTGGCTCTATAACCTTTTCCACTAAAAGGTCTTTTAGTCATTTTGCCTTCTGGTCAGGATTCACACACTGGCAAAGAATTTTCTTCTAACTCGTTTAGAAGTCCGTTCTTTACCAATCTCTCAATAGTATTGAGATTAATGTGACCCAATCTTAGATGCCAAAGATGAGCATTTTCTTTAGGAGAAATTTTAGGTTTCTTAGTTTGTGCGTTTGCAGTTTTAAATAATACAGTGTTCAAAACCATTTTGATTGAATTAGGCCTTAAAACATACAATCCATTTTCTAATGAAGTTGAACATATTTCTAAACCTTTCTTCAAAATAAACACTTTATTCATAGAAAAGGAAACAAAAATACATTGTTCTATAGGGCAAGAAATGGAAATAAGGTTTCTAGTAAACCCTAGTATCACTAATATATTGTCCAACAATACATATTTCTTGCCAAAATAAAGCTTCATTGTGCCTACTGGTACAACTGAGACGACTTCTCCATTTCCAACCCGGAGCGTTATCTCTCCTTTATGTAGCTGCTGCCAAAAATGAATTCCCTGAAAAGAAGAGCAAACATGATTAGTGGCGCTGAATCAAGTATCCAAGTTGTTTTATCATGATCCACTAAACAAGCTTCTAGGCAAAGTAAATCATATTTACCTTCCTCTTCTTTTACTCAGTATGTACTTCGGACGATTCCATTTCCAATGCCCGTCTTCATTGCAGTGGAAACATTTTCCTTTGTCAGCAACGTATTTGACTTTCTTGCCCTTCTGGGCGGCAGCTTTGTCAGTCCGTTTCCCTTTACCAACCATCTTCATGTTCTTCTTCTTTCCTCTCAGGTTAGAAGAAGATGAAGCCACTGATTTTGTCCTAGAGGTCGAACCTCTGTGATAACTCATACTGGCAACATTTGCCTCACCTTTCGATCCCTTAATTTTCATCAGAGACTGAAAGGTCTGGAATTCATTCAGAAGGGAGGTAAGATTAAAAGTAAGCTTGTTCATAACAACATTACTTCTAAATTGCAGGAAACTATCTGGAAGGGTTTCCAGAATGAAACTGACCTTGCTCAACTCATCCATGGAAGCACCATTCGACTCCGCGATGTTAAAGTGCACCATCATATCAAGGACATGATCCCGAACAGATGTACCGTCTCGCATCCTCGAGTTGAATATGTACTTTAGGGCATTATGTCGAGCTTGTGTGGACTGTTGTCCAAACATACCCTACACAGAATCCATGATTTCCTTGGCGGTAATCATGCCCTCATGCTTCTTGGCTAATATGTCAGACATACTTGCCAGCATGTTGACCTTGGCCTTATCATTGGCCTTGATCCATCAGTCATATTCATCACGAACATTTCGTGATGCATTCGAGCTTGGCACCTGAGGACACTCCTCAGTTAGCACAAACTTCAGATTGTCTACTACCAATATAGTGTTGAGTTTG
Source organism: Trichosanthes cucumerina (assembly GCA_036507285.1). Taxonomy (NCBI): domain Eukaryota; kingdom Viridiplantae; phylum Streptophyta; class Magnoliopsida; order Cucurbitales; family Cucurbitaceae; genus Trichosanthes; species Trichosanthes cucumerina. The sequence goes on from CM071838.1 coordinate 59,116,449, forward strand.
TTTTTCCATGTAATCATATTCTCTCTGGTTAACTTTTCCGCACCCAATAAGAAATTTTTAGAGCTAGACATTTTTGCTGATAAATTTACAAACAAACTTGTATGAGTTTCTTGCTATAACTCTAATCCAATCATGTTTTAGCTAATTATCAAATGATTCCTAGGCCATTTATAATTTGCAATGATACTCCAATGGTTTAGAATGTATGACACCGAAGGGTAATAAAAAACACTCCTCCTCTGGATCAAGACACTCTTGACCAAAATCTAATCCCATAATAACTCTTATTCCTATAGGTTTTAGTTATCATTTTTCGGTCTGGATACATTCACAACTTATGTACCCCGAGAGTGTAACCCTCTGTCTTTAGATCCCAGAGTCTCGATACAATAAAATCCACCGAAGGGAGGACTAGATTGAAAAATAGTCTAAGGAAATCTTTATCCCTTTCGGGTGTCTACTGTGTTTGATCCCCTATGATCAAGCCCTCTGAAGGGATTGTCTGGTCCAGGCCAAACTAGCAGGTTGGCCATAGTGGCCTAACGGTGTAAACCGACAAAAGAGATCGTAGGTTTTGTTTTCACTAAACCTGCTCCCACTCACTATAAGTACCCTCTCCATTCACCTTGATATTGACTCATACAAACACCATCCAAAGGGGGACGTTCCCATTTGCGCCACGAGGCCAAGTATGAGTCTCACGGTGTGAACTTCCCGGAGATAGCGTAGGTGAAAAAATATGTATCTCATACACTTTTTCCTCCACTAAATACTTTAAAGTGTATAGGAATCTTACTTACGCTAAAACTCGGCTAATAGTTTTACCTAACTCTATCAATATAACTCTTTTATCGATAATCAATATAACTTTTATATTGATTTTATCCTAATTTTGTTAATATAACTCCGTTTATTAACCCCTTAATAAACCCGCTGACGCTACTGTAATTTATAAAACTCTCTGATTAAATTTCACTCCCAGGTCAGTTCCCAGGTAGGGGTGTTCCATTTCCGTCAGCTTAAATACCCCAGCCTACACAGAACTTTCCTTAGACAGAGTTCCTCTTTTAATCATAGCTTATAAATTACTTGGTTCCTAATTCTAATCTAATTAGAAATAGATAACCTAAGGTCTATTATTTCCAAGTTCTAAACACTTTAAAACTAATAATTAACCTAGGTGACATGCGTACTATGTTATAGTGCTTGATCATTCATCAAATGAATAATAAGGCATTCATAGCATATTCATCTCATGAAATATAATGCATGTCAATGTTGTCCATAAATTAATATAACAACTTTATATTAATTAATCATGCAAACTATATAATATAACTCCTTATATTATAAATGATGCATGAAAATACTTAACCAAAGGTGGGATTTCTAAAATACAAGCATACACTATGCATGACAATAATTACACAACAATTGCATAATTAAAATAGCAAAATTAAACCAACTTTGGCACCCTAGAAATAATTTTAATTAATATAATATAATTATATTAATTAAAATTAAATATATTAAATATAAAACGTTTTTATAATTAATATATATAAAAAACCCTTATTTCTGCCCGTTGCTGAATTCTGAGAACTGCCTCTGGCATTGCAACGCTGATAGCAGCGTTGCAACGCTACTCCTTGTCGTCTTTACTCCATTGCGCAAATTTCGCCGTTGCAACGCCAATGACAGCGAGTTGCAACGCCTGCTGCCTCCTCTGCGCGCGCTCATACGCAGCGCAGCGTTTACAACGCCGATGAACAGCGTTGCAACGTTGCACACAGACAACAATGAGAATCCACTATTCCTTGCTCGTTTTTGCTCCGATCTTCTCACCAACTGCTTTTTCTCGATCGACATGGACTTACAGACTCGATTTACAATTAAAATTACCCAAAACACCGGACCCTTACATTGAACGATTCAATGGAAATTGTAAATCTAAGTGTCAAAATTGAAAACATCTAATTTTGCAAAACCGTTCATACATCTCATGCAAAAAACATTAAATCCCACCTTGTTCTTGAAAAATTCAGAACATAAATCAAGAACGCAATTGGGCTCTGTACCAATTGAAGGGAATCGAAGTCCCGCAGTGGAAGCGATTGCGAATCGCGCGCTCTTGATTTAGTTACAACGATAAATTCAAGAACAAATATAACAAGATTAAGCATGTAAAACTGGACACCAAGAAACATTACCTTTGAAGAACCTTTCTTTAAGTGCTCCTCGCTCCCACGATCACGATCTCAGCAACATGAACACGAACGTACGAAGACACGACCACCGGATCTTCTCCGTTGTTCTCTAGGTGAGGGAGGAATGTGGGTTCCCTTTAGGAGAGGTGAGGTATTTTGAGAGAGATGTGTGCTTTGGAACTCTTCCAACAACACAACAAGAGAGAGCTTGTAATTCCTTTACTTTCCTTAACCTAGTTGCATCTCATGCAACCATATATATAGAGAAATAGGATGGAAATGTCCATCCTACCCCTCATTTAATCTCTTTTTCGTATATAGTTTATATATGAATCTAATTCACATTAAAACTATATATTATATCAATTATATCATATATAATTGATATAACACTTCATGTATGAAATTGAACACTTCAATTTCACTCCTAACTTTATACCCTCAATATTACCATGTCGAGCCAACGGAGGGATCTAATGGACCTACAGTTCATGAGCTCAAACAATGTGAGATTCACTGATCAAACTCTTTGATCCAGTTAATCAATATTCATTAACTTCAAGTCACTCCACTATAGACTTGTGGCTGCACTCTCCACACTGTAGATATTATTGTGTCCACTGATATTGTCATTACCCATGAGTCGACCCTTCACAGGTTGTTCGTAATCACAGCTGGGTCAAACTACCGTTTTACCCCTGTGATTACCTCTTTACTCCTTAAGCACCACTGATCCTCTAATGAACAACAAGTCTAAGGTCTTACCTTAGACTCATACTCATATAGAGGGCGGGGCCCTGTTGTTCAAGACCTGGAGTCAGTTCTTAAGGATCAACCTATCTAATTCCTTAGTGTAGGAATGAGTGAATTCCATCTTGCACAGTTAAGTTCTCAGCTACCTACGAGGTTTTGTCCCTGAGAAGGTAGGCTTATTGAGTCGGCTACAGGCCACTCTCACCCATACTAGTGTAAGAACAAACCCCTATAAGCAGGAGTTCTTAATTTGCTTAGGATTCAGGTCGAGTCACTAATGACCATCTATAAATTACTAGTCTTATCCTCATTAATTATGTTACACTCGTTAGACTAATAATTTCGATCCATCTTGTATGAATTCTTCATACAGATGCCCCACTCGCATCTCAACTACATGAATGAGTTGGATTACCTCATTTGTACTAATTACAAAGTGGGTCGCATCCATGGTGTTACCAGAATGAGGTTTCCAACCTTATTCTTATACCATAGACCATTTAGGTTATATTCTTGAACTCAACCTCAATAGTGTCCACTACACTGATGTTCAAGATAAATGTTATAACCTTGGAGCTTAGTTTATTGGATTTATAAAGCAAGACTAAAACAAATAACACTTTATTTGATTGATCAAAATTACACAAGTTTAGGGAATTAATCCCAACACTACAGACCTTCCAGTCCTTCGTGCAAATCAAGGGACAGGAAGTTGAGGCAAGTGTTTCCTTTAGACCTTTTCATAAGGGTTCGACCTCTGGGACAAAGTTTGTAGATTCTTCAGGCCCGAAAGGGAAGAAGAAGAAGTTGAAGGAGGTTAGGGTTGACCACGTTGCCGCCCAAAAGGGCAAAGAGATGAAGGAAGTTGCAAGAAAGTGTTTCTACTGCAACGGGGGCGATCACCTGAAAAGGAGTTGTCCCAAGTTCCTTGACGAAAAGAAGAAGGCAAGTAAACGTGATTTACTTGTTACAGAAACTTGCTTAGAGGAGAGTAATGACTCTGTTTAGATATTGGATTCAGGCGCCACTAACCATGTTTACTCTTCTTTTCAAGGATTAAGTTTCTGGCAGTAATTGCAAAAGGGTGAGATAACGCTTAGGGTTGGATCCAGAGACGTTGTCTCAACTGCAGGAATTGGCACGGTGAAGCTGTTTTTTGGCGGGAAGTACTTATTATTCGATAATATGTACATAGTTCAAGGGTTTACTAGAACCTAGTTTCTATTTCCTTCATATTAGAACAAAATATTTACATTTCTTTCATGAGTAATAAAGCGTTTATTTCTCGAAATAGAAATTTGTTATGTTCTGCTTCGCTTGAGAGTAATATGTATGTTTTAAAGCATAATTCGGTCAAAAGTGTTTTGAATACTGAATTAATTAAAACATCAGAAACGCGAACTAAGAGAGTAAAAGTTTCTCCAAAAGAAAGTGCCCATCTTTGGCATCTAAGGTTAGGCCACATAAATCTCAATATGATTGAGAGACTAGTGAAGAGCGGACTTCTAAGCGAGTTGGAAGAAAATTTTTTATCGGTTTGTGAGTCATGCATTGAAGGCAAAATGACCAAACGTCCTTTAGTGGAAAAGGATATAGAGCCAAAGAGCTTCTTGAGCTTATACATTCTGACCTTTGTGGTCCGATGAATGTTAAAGCACGAGGAGGTTACGAATACTTTGTATCTTTTATAGATGATTATTCAAGGTATGGGTACATTTACCTAATGCATAGGAAGTCCGAAACTCTTGAAAAGTTCAAGGAGTTCAAGACTGAGGTTGAGAACCTGTTAGGTAAAACTATTAAAACACTTCGATCAGATCGAGGTGGAGAGTATATGGACACTGAATTCCAGGACTATATGATAAAACATGAAATTACGTCCCAACTCTCAGCACCCGATATGCCACAGCATAATGGTGTATCGCAGAGGAGAAACAGAACCCTGTTGGACATGGTTCGGTCGATGATAAGCTATGCTCGTCTCCCTGATTCTTTTTGGGGTTACGCAATGAAGACTGCGGTATACATTTTCAACACAGTTCCGTTGAAGAGTGTTTGTGAAACACTTTTCAAACTCTGGCATGGTCGTAAAACAAGTTTACGGCATTTAAGAATTTTGGGATTCCCGACTCATGTGTTGGTGTCAAACCCGAAGAAATTAGAACCCCGTTCAAAGTTGTGCCTCTTTGTAGGTTACCCAAAAAAGACTGGGGGTGGTCTGTTTTACGATCCTAAGGAAAATAGGGTGTTTATGTCGACAAACGTCACATTCTTTGAGGAAGACCACATCAGGGATCACTTACCAAGGAGTAAGATTGTGCTAAACGAAATGGGCAGTTCATCAGCAAGAGTTGCTAATGGGGCTAGTACGTCAACAAGTGTTGTTGATCCTAGCTCATCTAGTCAAGTCCGTTCTCAAGAGTTGAGAATTCCTCGACGTAATGGGAGGGTTGTGAGACAGCCTGAAGTTACATGGGTTTAGCTAAAACCCATGTTGTCACTCCTGATGATGACTGCGAGGATCCATTGACTTATGATCAGGCAATGACAGACGTTCTCAAAGACGAATGGATTAAAGTTATGGGCCAGGAAATGGAGTCGATGTACTTCAATTCCATCGGGGAGGTTGTGGACAAACCGGATGGTTTTGAACCTATTGGTTGCAAGTGGATCTACAAGCGTAAACGTGGCTTAGATGAGAAGGTGCAAACCTTCAAAGCTAGACTAGTGGCAAAGGATTTTACCCAGGCTGAAGGGGTTGACTATGAGGAAACCTTTTCTCTTGTTGCTATGGTAAAGTCTATCAAGATCCTTCTGGCCATTGTCGCATATTATAACTATGAGGTATGGCAGATGGATGTCAAGACCGGATTTCTAAATGGCAACCTTGACGAGACCATCTACATGGACCAACCCAAGGGGTTCATTGCCCAAGGCGAAGAGCAAAAGGTTTGTCGGCTTCAAAGGTCAATTTATGGATTGAAACAAGCCTCGAGGTATTAGAATATAAGGTTTTATGAGGCAATCAAATCTTATGGCTTTAATCAGAATGTTGATGAGTCGTGTGACTACAAGAAAATCGTCAAAACTACTGTCGCATTTCTAATATTGTATGTGGATGATATCCTGCTCATTGGGAATGAGGTAGGATTTCTTACTGACATTAAGGAATGGTTGGCTTCACAATTCCAAATGAAAGATTTGGGAGAGGCAAAGTATGTTCTAGGTATCCAGATTGTCTGAAACCGAACGCTAGCCATGTCTTAGGCATCTAACATTGACAAGAGGTTGTCTAGAAATAAGATGCAGAACTCCAAGAAGGGCTTATTGCCTTTGAGGATATGAGACGAATCCTTTATGCTTCAGCTGTTGGGAGCCTTATGTATGCCATGTTATGTACTAGGCCCGACATTTGTTATGCAGTTGGGATTGTCAGTAGGTATCAATCCAATCCAGGATTAGATCACTAGACAACCGTAAAGGCAATCCTCAAGTATCTTAGGAGAACGAGGAACTATAGCCTTGTGTATGGGAGTGGGGATTTGATCCTTACGGGATACACAGACTCTGACTTCAAGACCGATAAGGATTCAAGGAAATCAACTTCGGGGTCAGCCTTCATTCTGAATGGAGGAGTTGTAGTGTGGTGAAACATCAAGCAGGAATGCATTGCTGATTCCACGATGGAAGTCGAGTATGTTGCGTCTTGTGAAGCTACAAAGGAAGTTGTTTGGCTTAGGAAGTTCATGCTGGATTTGGAAGTTGTTCCAAATATGAACTTGCCAATGACCCTGTTTTGTGACAACAGTGGTGCAGTAGCCAACTCGAGATAACCTCAGAGTAATAAGAGGGGCAAGCATATTGAGCGTAAGTATCACTTGATACGGGAGATTGTGCACTGCGCAGACGTGACAGTCACGAAGATAACTTCGGAGCACAATGCTGCTGATCCATTTACAAAGGCCCTCACGGTTAAGGTGTTTGAGGGTCACCTAGAGACTCTAGGTCTTCGAGTGCTTCCTGACTAGGGCAAGTGGGAGTATTGTAAAGGGGTATTCAATGCCCTAGTTTATTGTATTACTTTATTGTATTACTGTACATTTGAGAAATGTATTATGTAATCCACTGGCTTAGTTAAAGTGGGAGTTTGTTGGGATGTACGTCCTAATCTCGCGTGTTTTATAATATTCCATCTTGTAAATAAATAAGAGTTATTTATTCAAACTTTGTGTCTCGCATATTTCATAAATTTAATCCAATAAACTGAGCTCCAGGATCATCGAATTATGAGAGAACTAACAACTTGAACGGTGTGTAGTGGACACACGGGGAGGATCACGTTCGAGTTAATGACCAGAACGGTCTACGGTATATGGATAGGGTTGGAGACCTAATCCTAGATATACTGTGGATGCGACCCGCTTTGTATTAGATACAAACGAGGTGATCCAGCTCGTTCATGTAGTTGACATGGGAGTGGGGGCATCATGTGCAATGAGATTATATAAGACCCGACCGTGAATTATTAGACGTACTGATGTAACACCGTTGACAGTATAGGACTAATAAATTCGTAGATGACCATTAGTGACTAGACCTTAATCTTGAGCGTGTTACGACTCATATCTGCGAGGGTATGTCCTTTGACTAGTACGGGTGAGGGTGGTCACAGTTACTTGCCCAATATGCCTATCTTATCAGGGACAGGATCACGTGGGGAGTTGGGAACTTGACTACGCGAAATGGAATTCACTCGTTCCCGAATTAGGGAAACTAGATGGGTTGTTCCCTTAAGTGTTATCTCCAGGACTTGAACAACGGGGCCCCACCCTCTCACTGGCTCGAGAGGATTGTTGTTTATGGAAGAACCATGCAACGTAGTTGTTCACTAAAGGAGCTGTGGGACTTAAGGAGCAAGGGGTAGACACAAGGGTAAAACGGTAATTTGACCCAGCTGTGGCTACGAACAACTGTGAGGGTCGACTCACGGACATTGGTTATATCGATGGACACATCTTGTCCTACAGTGATGGGAGTGCAGCTACGGGCTTTAGTGGAGTGTTACCGTAGCTAATGAATGTTGAATAACCAAGTCAAAGAGTTTGACAGGTTAATCTCGGATCATTAGAGCTCGTCATCTGTAGGTCCATTAGGTCCCTCGGTTGGCTCAAATGGACAAATTGAGGGTTTACAGTTTGGTGTGATTTTGAAGTGTTCAAATTCATTATTTGGGTATTTATGACATTATATGTGATATAAATGACATGATATATAGTTTGATGTGAATGAGATTCATAATAAACTATAGTATAGCTTAATTGATTAATTAGTGCTACATTGGAGAAATTGAAGTGAGAGAAATTAAATTGAATGTGATTCAACATTCAATTTAATATTCCACAATTATGCAAATGAGATTTGTATAATAAGTTATGAGATACCTTATATTATGTGATATGCAAATATGATTTGCATATCATATAGTTGTGGTAAAATGGTGAATTGGTCGAGATCATAACTCCACCATACACCATTATAAAAAGGTACAATCAAAGGCATTTGGTGAGGGTATTTGCCATTTTTTGGATTTTCATCCAAAGAGAGCAAAAGAACTTCTCTCGTTCTCTCTAAATTATCTCTCAAACTCTCCTCACCGAAAATCAAAGGGAGTCCCACATACTCTCCCCCAACCTCCCGAGAACAACCGGGAAGACATTTTGGAAGTATCTCACCGTTCGGTTCGAGGATAGAGTTCATAGAGATCGTTGGATCGAGACGGATCGTGAACGGAGGAGGAAAGCTTTGAAGAAGAGTTCTTTAACAAGTAATGAGTTTCGTATTGTTTTTCTTTCAATTTCAGCATGTTTAGCCTAAAATCTATAAGATAGATTTAATTTTAAGAAATATTTTTCACAACGATCACCACGACATTCCAAGTCGTTTCCGCTGCGGGAGTTTTATTCCCTTCACTTTGTTCTTGATTATGTTTACATAAAAATTACCAAAAACAGAAAACTATAGGCTAAGTCTAACTATGAAAGCATAGTAAATTGGGGATTACCTTTAAGACTCGATTCTTCTCGTAATCCTCTTGTCGTCTACGATCTCGACATTCTCTATGATCGAACACCTCCAAAATGTCTTCTCAGTTGTTCTCTAGGAGAGAGAGAGAAGTGGTAACTTGTTTTTGGGGGAGTGAATTCTAGAGAGAATTTGAGAGAGAAAAGTGTTTTTTGCTAGAATGCAAAATTTACCAAATGACTTAATTCTTGCATTTTTCATCCAAAAGGATACTTATATAGCCAATGTGGGTGGAGAAAAATTCTCCACCCATTATGCCACTAGTTCCACTAATTATGCATTATGCAAAATCCATTTGCAAGATTGCATAATATAAGGTATCAAATACCTTATTATGTAAAATCACATTTACATAAATTGGAAATTAAATTGAATCATATTCAATTTCCATATCACTCAAATTAATTTATGTAATTATGTCTTAATTCCATAATTAGGCTATAATATGATTTGTTATGAATCATATTCACATTAAACTATATTTTATATCAATTATATCATATAAAATCAATATAATTCCCTAAATTGAATTTGAACACTTCAAATTCATTCCAAAACTCTATACCCTCATTAATCCATATTGAACCAACCGAGGGACCTAATGGACCAAAAAATCATGAGCTCCAAGGATACGAGATTAACTGATCAAACTCTTTGACCCTGTTAATCAACATTCGTTAACTACGAGTCTAACTACGAGTCACTCCACTATAGACTCGTAGCTGCACTCTCCTCACTATAGGACAAGTTGTGTCCATTGATAATACAATGCTTGTGAGTCAACCCTTCATAGGTTGTTTGCAGTCACAGATGGGACAATTTGTTGTTTCACCCCTAGGACTACTTCTTTCTCCTTAAGCACCATTGATCCTCTAATGAACAACAAGATTTTTGTCCGACAATAAACAATGTCCCTCTTGGGCCAGCGAGAGGGAGATGCCCTGTTGTTTAAGACAAGGATACAATTCTTAAGGGAGCAACCTATCTAGTTACCCTAGGTTGGGAACGAGTGAATTCCTTTTTGCGAAGATAAGTCCCCAGCTTCCTACGAGGTTTCATCCCTAAGAAGATAGACATAATGAGTCGGCAAATGTGGCCACTCTCACCCATACTAGTCTAAAGATAAACCCCCAAATACAAGAGTTCGTAACTCGCTCAGGATTCAGGTCGAGTCACTAATGGTCATACTGGAATTATTAGCTCTAATCTATCAATGACGTTATTAGAGTGGTCTTATAATTCTCGGTCCGATCTTATACAATCTCGTCGCACAAGATGCCCCACTCGCATGTCAAGTACATGAACGAGCTGGATTGTCTCGTTTGTATCAAATTCAAAGTGGGTCGCATCCATAGTGTTACCAGGATGTGGTTCCCAACTTCATCCATGTACTATAGGCCATTCAGGTCATCTACTTGAACATGATCCTAACTATGTGTCAACTACACACTGTTCAAGATCTCCTTAAATGTGACCATGGAGCTTAGTTTATTGGATTTAAGTTTGTAATTACGAGAATACAAGGGTTAAGGAATAAATAACGCTTTTATTTATTTCCTTGAAATAATTACAAATACACGAGTTTAGGGCATAAATCCCAACATATCCATCACAGATACGTAGGTGTTTTAAACTTTTAAAGTTTTTAATTTCTACATGTATATTATTCTAATATTTCAAATTATTTAGATTATTGGAAAATGTGGTACGCTAAGTTCTCACTCCTGCAATATCGCTCTAACATCATTTGGAAACCTGTAAATGTAAATTTCTATTGGCTGTATTCTTTTTTTGATTAAATTTGGATTGAAATCTTATATGTATAACTCAAGTATGTTATTGTTCAATTATTCTACATGTAGGGCCCCAACCCATTGGGTTGTGTAGAGTGTGTATACTATGTGCAAAAGTATACACGAAAATTAACGTACAACTCTAATATCTCCATAAGTAACCTTGTACATGTTGGGGTTTTTGCCCTAATTTCGTGTAGTTTGTAATACAGTTGTTAAAAATGAATAAAATTTATTGATTTTTCAAAACTTTGTATCTCGCATTTTATAAAACTTAATCCAATAAAATAAGCTCCAGGCTCATATTATAGTACTTGAACGATGTGTAGTTGACACACTTGCAGGATCACGTTTGAGTTAGTGACCCGAACGACCTACGGTATATGGATAGGATTGGAAACCTCATCCTGGCTACACTGTGGATACGACCCGCTTTGTATTAGATAGAAACGAGTCGATCCAGCTCGTTCATGTGATTAACATGCAAGTGGGAGAATCCTGTGCAATGAGATTGTACAAGACCGGACCGTGAATCATTAGACCTACTGATGTAACACCGTTAACAGTAGGACTAATGACTTCGTAAATGACCATTAGTGACTCGTCCTTAATCTTGAGCATGTCACGAACTCCTGTCTACGGGGGTCTTTCCTTTGACAAGTACGGGTGAGGGTGGTCTAGATACACCCAATATGCCAATCACCCAAGACCACAGACAATGCAGGAGTCTGTTGCCAGTGCAGCAAGGAGAATTCCATGTGCAAATTGTGGCAAGAATCATCGAGGCCAATGTCTTGTTGGTGTCGGTGTGTGTTACCAGTGTGGACAACCAGGGCATTTCAAGAGGGATTGTCCACAGCTTAGAGCGATGCAGCAGAGGACCAAGGAGTTGGGTCCCAGCATAAATGAGCAAAGGGAGTTCAAGTTGCAGCAGGAGAGGGCACCAGTGGTGCAAAACAGAAGGGAGTTGTAGGGAGACCTAGGCAACACGAAAAGGTCTACGCTATGACTCAGCAAGAAGCGGAGGATACACCAGATGTGATTACTGGTACGATTTCTATTTGTAATGTACCTGCACGTGTTTTGGTAGATCCAGGTGCTACGCATTCCTTTGTTCCCAGTATATTCCTAACTAAGCTGAATAGAAAGCTAGAGCCTTTATTTGAGAGGTTAGTTATTCACACGCCAGTTAGTGATGCTTTATTAGTCGAAGGAGTGTTACGATATTGTGAGGTCTTAGTAGAAGGTCTCAATATGTTAGTGGATCTTCTCCCACTAGAATTGCAGGTGTTAGATGCAATCCTAGGGATGGATTTCTTATTTACTCATTATGCTTCCATGGATTCCCATTGAAAGGAAGTTGTTTTCAGGAAATAAGGATTGGCTGAAGTGGTTTTCAGTGGTGAAAGGAAGATTATTCCTACGAGTTTGATTTCAGCATTAAAAGCTGAGAAGTTGTTGAGGAAAGGTTGCATGGCGTTTCTTGCACATGTAGTAGAGGTGCAAGAGTAAAAGCTAAAACCAGAAAATGTTCTTGTTGTGAACGAATTTCTTGATGTTTTTCCAGCAGATCTGTCAGGGTTGCCACCTGATAGGAAAGTTGAGTTCACTATTGAATTGCTACCAGGAACAACACCTATTTCGCAAGCGCCTTATAGAATGGCTCCAAGTGAACTCAGGGAGCTTAAGATGCAGTTACTGTTGGGATTTTTGTCCTAATCTCGTGTTTGTAATATATTGTTTGAAATTAATAAGAGTTATTCATTTCATCACTTTGTGTCTCGCAATATTTATAAACTTTTCCAATAAACTAAGCTCCAGGGTCATTGAATTTATGAGGGAACTAGAACTTGAACGGTGTGTAGTGGACACACAGAGAGGATCACGTTCGAGTTAATGACCCGAACGGTCTACAGTATATGGATAGGGTTGGAGACCTAATCCTGGATACACTGTGGATGCGGCCCGCTTTGTATTAAATACAAACGAGGTGATCTGACTCGTTCATGTGGTTGACATGCGAGTGGGGGCATCCTGTGCAATGAGGTTGTACAAGACCGGACCGTGATTTATTAGACCTACTGATGTAACACCGTTGACAAGATGAGATCAATAACTTCGTAGATGACCATTAGTGACTCGACACAATCCTCGAGCGCGTGTTCACGGACTCTTGTCTCATGAGGTCCGTTTCTTTGACTAGTACGGGTGAGGGGTTGTCACGATTACTCGCCCAATATGCCTATCTTCTCGAGGACGAACCAAGTAGGAGCTGGGAACTTAACTACGCGAGATGGAATTCACTCGTTCACTTTAGGGAAACTAGAGGGTTGTTCCCTTAAGTGTTGTCTCTAGGGCTTGGACAGCGGCGCCCACCTTCTCACCGCCCGAGAAGGGTGTTGTGTATGGTTGGACCATCACAATATGTTGTTCATTAGAAGAGCGTGGGGGACTTAAGGAACAAGAGAGTAGACACGAGGGGGTAAAACGGTAATTTGACCCAGTAGTGTGTCTCACGAACAACCCGTGAAGGGTCGACTCATGGGTATTGGTTATATCGGTGGGCACGTAATATTCTCAGACGACGGAGTGCAGGCTCGTCGTGCTATAGTGGAGTGTTACCGTAGCTAATGAATGTTGCTTAACCGGGTAAAAGAGTTTGGAAGGCTAATCTCGGATCATTGGAGCCCGTCACTGTAGGTCCATTAGGTCCCTCGGTTGGCTCCATCTGGGTTAAAAGAAGGGTTAATGTTTTGGTATGAAATTGAAGTGTTCAATTTCACTTTAACGGCATTTATGTCATTTATATGAGATATGAATGATATAATATATAGTTTAATGTGAATGAGATTCATAATAAACTATAGGTTAGCCTAATTGTTGAATTAGGGCTAATTGGAGAAATTGATTGAGAGAAATTAAATTGGATGTGATTCAATTTAATTAATCCACAATTATTGCAAATGAGATTTGTAATATGAGATATGAGATATCTTATATTATGTGGTTATGCAAATGAAATTTGCATAACCTATGGTTGTGGTAAAGGGGTAATTATGTGGACATTTTAACTCCACCAATTCCACTATATAAACCCTTCTTACAAGAAGGATAGTGATCACTTCTCTCATTTTTTTAGATTTTCACAAAGAAGAGAAGAGAAATTATCTCAATTCTCTCTCATTTCCCCTCCCTCTCTAAAACTCACAAGATCCCACAATCTTCCCTTCTCCAAAAGAGAACAACCGAGAAGGCATTTTGGTGGTGTTCAAGACCTTTCGTTGGAGGTGTTCGTTGAGTACGAGGAGCACGAAGAGTTCGTGATTTGAAGAAGAATTCTTGAAGAAAGTCTTCAACAAGTAAGTAAATTCTACTTGCTGTTTTTTTTTCTTCTTCTTACAAGCATGTTTAGCCTAGATCTAGTGTTAGATCAATTTTAATGAAACTATGTTGCATATTGATACATCGACGATTCAATCGTCTTCCGCTGCACGGGATTCTCATTCCCTTCAGTTACAAGATCTAGTTGATAAGGGATACATCAGACCTAGTGTATCGCCTTGGAGAGCTCCAGTGTTATTTGTAAAGAAGAAAGATGGTACCCTTAGATTATGTATTGATTATAGACAGTTAAACAAAGTCACGATACGTAACAAGTATCCTCTACTCCGAATAGATGACTTGTTTGACCAGTTACGAGGATTATCAGTGTTTTCTAAGATTGATTTGAGATCAGGATACCATCAGTTAAAGGTAATGGAATAAGATATTCCTAAGACGACATTCAGAACGAGGTACGAGCATTATCAATTTTTAGTAATGCCATTCGGTTTGACGAATGCACCAACAGTTTTCATGGACCTCATGAACAGGATTTTCCACCAGTATTTGGATCAGTTTGTGATAGTATTCATTGTGACATATTAGTTTATTCAATTGACATGAAAGCCCATGAGGAACATCTGAGAATTATTCTACAAACACTACGTGATAAACAGTTGTATGTTAAATTCTGCAAATGTGAGTTTTGGTTGAATCAGGTAGTGTTTCTGGCATGTTGTTTCAGCAAATGGAGTTAGTGTGGATCCGCATAAAGTGAAAGTTGTGGTCAACTGGGAGAGACTAGTTAGTGCGACAGAGGTACGTAGTTTCCTAGGCTTGGCAGGATACTACAGACGGTTTGTTGAGAATTTCTCACGATTAGCATTACCCTTAACAGCCTTAACAAGAAAGAAAGCTAAGTTTGAATGGTCAGATAAGTGTGAACAAAGTTTTCAGGAACTGAAAAAGAGATTAGTTACAACACCTATTCTGACACTTCCTGTAACGGAAAATGAGTATGAGATTTACTGTGATGCCTCAAGGCAAGGTTTAGGGTGTGTGCTCATGCAAGAGGGAAAAGTAATAGCTTATGCGTCAAGGCAATTGAAAAAGCACGAATGTAATTACCCTACCCATGATCTTGAGTTAGCAGCAGTTGTTTTAGCATTGAAGATCTGGAGGCATTATTTGTTTGGTGAGAGGTGTCACATTTTTACAGATCATAAGAGTCTGAAATATATCTTTGATTAGAGAGAGTGGAATATGAGACAAAGAAGATGGTTAGAACTAATTAAAGATTATGATTGTTCAATAGAATACCATCGTGGTAAGGCGAATGTGGTAGCAGATGTATTGAGCAGGAAGTCAAGACTTCATAGGGATGCCTTGTGTGGTATTCGAGCAACATTCTTAAGTACTCTAAGGAATTCTAAGGCAGTTGTGACTGCAGAGTGTTCAGGGAGTCTTTTAGCTCAATTCCAAGTCAAGTCTTCGCTCGTAGCAGAGACTGTGAAAAGACAACCAGAGGGTAGTAACTTGCAGAAAATGTTTGGAAAGTCCAAACAACGCCCAGAAGCAGAATTTAAAATGAGATCAGACGGAACCATAAAGAGACAGGGAAGACTATGTGTTCCAAGTTTTAGTGAGCTTAAAGATGCTATTCTAGAAGAAGCTCACAGTTCAGCTTACGTTGTGCATCTAGGAAGCACCAAGATGTACAAAACTTTGAAGGGGACGTATTGATGGCCTGGGATGAAGCGGGAGATAGATGATTATGTTGATAGATGTTTGATCTGTCAACAGGTTAAACCAGTTAGACAGAGGCCAGGAGGACTCCTTAATCCATTCCCAGTGCCGGAATGGAAATGGGAGCATATCACTATGGATTTTTTGTTTGGATTACCACGTACTTCAAGTGGACATG
The DNA here is from genome assembly GCA_036507285.1 of Trichosanthes cucumerina. NCBI lineage: Eukaryota > Viridiplantae > Streptophyta > Magnoliopsida > Cucurbitales > Cucurbitaceae > Trichosanthes > Trichosanthes cucumerina. The sequence goes on from CM071838.1 coordinate 59,132,528, forward strand.
ATGGTATTTGGGTAGTAGTGGATAGACTCACTAAAACAGCACGGTTTGTACCGATTAAAGTGACGTCTACGCTTGATCAACTTGCTAAGCTATACGTCGATAAAATTGTGAGTCAATACGGAGTGCCATCTTACAGAAAGCTATGGGGACAAACCTGAATTTTAGTTTTGGCCTAGCTTACAGAAAGCTATGGGGACAAAGCTGAATTTTAGTTCAACATTCCATCCTCAGAAAGATGGTCAGTCAGAGAGGACCATCCAAACCTTAGAGTTCATGTTGAGGGCATGTGTCCTTCAATTTAAGGGAAGTTGGGATACACACCTATCACTTATGGAATTCGCTTACAATAACAGCTATCAGTCAAGCATTGACATGACACCATTTGAGGCTTTGTATGGAAGACCATGTAGAACGCTCATATGTTGGAACGAAGTAGGAGAGCGGAAGCTTATCGGTCCTGAGTTGTTACAAGTTACGACAGATAATATTAAGCTAATCAGGGAGAATCTGAAGGTAGCTCAAGACCGTCAGAAAAGTTACGCAGATAAACGACGAAAGGACATAGAATTCCAAGTCGGAGATCAAGTTTTCGTGAAGTTATCTGCGTGGAGAGGTGTCCTTCGTTTTGGCAAGAAAGGTAAGCTATGCCCTAGGTATATTGGTCCTTATCAAGTAACGGGACGAGTTGGGCGGCAGCCTCTGCAGACCGAGTTGCCGCCAGAGAACTATCTCGAGTACATGATGTTTTTCATGTGTCCATGTTGAGGAAGTATATTCCAGATCCGACACATGTGCTGCAAGCACAACCCATTGAGTTGAAAGAAGACATGAGTTACGTAGAGGTTGAAGTTCAAATCCTCGACAGGAAAGAACAAGTTTTAAGAAACAAGACGATCCCACTCGTGAATTTTCGTTTGAGACATCACGGAGTGGAGGAGGCAATCTAGGAGTTAGAGGACCAAATGAGGAGGAAGTACTCGACGATTTTCACTTAAACACTACTAAATTTCGAGGACGAAATTTCTTAAGGAGGAGGTAAGTTGTAAACCCGAGATCATTCTTTTGAATTCAAGAAAGAAAACAAAAAAAAAAAGAAAACAAGAAAGAAAAGGTCAATATATTATGGTTGGATTTGTTTTAAAAAGAAAGGAAAAGGAAAAAAAGGGAAAAGGGAAAGTGGAAAGTGGAAGGTGGGACCCCACCTATGTTTTCTTTTTAAATAACTCATTTTCCATCGATTTTCTTCTCATTTCAACAAAGACAAGCTGCAGGCTTCATGGGAGAAGGAGAAAGGAAGAAGAAGAAGGTGATTTTCGTGAGTTAGAGTTGCAGAAAAAAAGAAGAGAACTCAAAGTTTGTTTGTATAGCAGCAAGGTGATCAACTCAACCCTGTTCTGATTTTCTGTTAATCTCGAGCTCCACAGGAAGAGGTAAGAGTTGACGTTTGATTTTCTTGAAAGCTAATTCATTTTTTAACAAAGTTCGTGAAGGATGCTCGAGCCAATTCTGACCTTAAGTTACTGTTTTGTGAACAGGAAGGCAGAAGACAGAATTTGCTATCAAATCCGAGAAGCCTCTATTGTTTTAGTTGTTCTGATATGTAGAGTTGGCATCAGAAGCTCTAATAGGAAATTGAATCTGGAAACAACAGCAGATTGTTTTTAGGGAAGAAGCTTTCGAGGGCAAGAGGAGATAGGTCGAGTGTATGGGCCAAGGTTCTAGTTTAACACTGTGAGTGACAAAACGAACTTCGAAAATGAACCATATGCTTGAAATATGCTTTAAGAAATGCAAGTTTTGCTAGAATGAAAGATTTCAATGCTTTATGTTTTCTTTTTGAACACATGTTTATGAGTATAAATATTTTCCTAAATATGGTTTCAAGTATTCATTGTGACCCTAAATGTCTTGATGAAATTTATACATGAGCATATGTCTATTGATTGCCGAAATTTATGGAAATGTTATGATTTCGAGGAAGTATGTACTAGCAAGTTTGATTTAAATATTTTCATCTTTATGAGCAATCTGAGTAAGCTTGAGTTTTATGAAAGAAAAGATAAGCAGGCATGTTCAAACATTTTTATGATGTTTTCTGAGACCCGATTGAGTAAATGACTAAGATATTGAGCCCGAGGCTTTATGGTACCAGGTGCACACAGGTCATATTCTGTTGTCGACGTTGAGTGTACTCCGTGACAACAATGTTGTCGTGAGTGCTGAACGGACCCCACTACGACAAAGACGATGGGAGTGTTGGGCGGGCCCCACTACATCGTAGAGTAGACGTTGGTTGTACTGGGCGTGCGCTACACAACGTGGATTGTGACATGTTTTAAAAGGGTTTATATCATTTATATGCCTTACAAGATTTTAACGATAAACTTGTTGGTTTTCTGAAAATCTATTTTGATACCACGTTTACTTTTAGCACTTGAATACAAATGCATATGCTCATAGTTTTCAGGTGACATGTTTTACGAGTTATGGATTTTAAATTCAGTCACTCACTGAGCTTTATAGCTCATTCTTTCAGTGTTTTCAAACTTTTCAGGTAGAGATCGAGCTCCTGGTACCTGAGATCCTTCCATAGTCTGCTGAAAGCTCCATAAGTTTGATATTTTGTACGTGGCTGGTGTTGTATAGCAAGTCCTTATGTGTCGTAGTTTATTTTTAGAGGACTATGTAATTATAGTTGTTTGTACATTAGAGGTTGTATAAACAGTGGTTTGTCCTGTTTGGTTTCTGATGCTTTTACCCGTTTAAGTTTACAAGAGAGACTTAAGAAGAGTTTCTCCTTATGTATGTTTAGTAGTTGTCAAGTTTCCGTTGTGTTATGTTAAAATGTTCCATATGCGAGCATAGTATGCTTATCAGGTAAAACAGGGTCAACAGTATTGTTAAGAGGTAAACAATGTCTGTTGGCTTCATGCCGTCTTCCGGGCTAAGTTAGCAGGTGGTTCGGGAGGGGGTGTGACATGAAGTGCATAATCTGTATACTATGTGAAATAGTTTGTTTTGTTGTTTGTTTGCTAAAGAAAAAATTCGTGAGGTTAAAAAGAGCTACCTTCACTATGATCAGTTAGGCCACTCATTGAGCGAGTGCTCTGAGTAAGGGTCCCTAAAGTGGATGTGTGAAAGCTAGTGTCCTTGCACAAAAAAAAAAAGAAGAAAATAGAAAAAAATGAGAAAAAAAATGTGATTAAGTGATGAATAAAGTTGTTTATTGCTTGAATGTGGGGAGGCTCAAGGATTAGTAATTATGACTAGTGTAGGAGGAGATCGAATGGAGAGCCTAATAAAGTTGATCTGGGCTTAGTAAAAATGAAGGGAACATAGGCTAATCACACATACATGTAGGAACACTTAGGAGAATTTCTAAATTGATCATTGAAGTATTATGTTTGATTGTTTTCTGTGATTGCCAAATTTTCTCTTAAATCTTTGAGGCTTGAATCAAATGTATGTATAAGAACAATCTGATGTTTAATTATTTTTTTGCTCGGGACTAGCAAAAGTTTAAGTTTCGGGGGGTTGGATAGCACACAAAATGTGTTATCCTTAGGCTTAATTATTGCTAGTCTTATGATAATTTCAGGGCTATGATGTGTCTAAATCATTGAATTTCATGTGAAGAGCTCAAACAGGACATTTGGAGACATTTTGGATCACTCGGGATAGAAACGAGGCTATTTTGAGCTAAAAATAACATCATTTGGAAGTAGAAGAACCAACCCAAGCAAAAGAACCTGAGGCGATGGCATTGCAACGCCGTGATTGCTGTTTAAAGGCGTTGAAGACCCTTGTCGATAGCGTTGCAATGCTGCCTTGCAGCGTCGTAACGCTATCTTGATAAGAAGGCGCATGTGAAGATCCGTGCAGGTATCATTGCAACGCTGCCTTGTAGCGTCGCAACGCTACTTCGATAAAGAGGCGCGCGCGTTAGGGTAGCGGCGTTGCAACACTGCCCTTAGCATTGCAACGCCGCCGACTATTTCCATATATACCACGCGGTTAGGGTACAGCGTTGCAACGCTGTACCGAAAGACATTATAAATAGAACCTTATGTTTTCTTTACAAGGGAGCCGAATTGGATAGACCCTGGACCCTATTTTCGAAATACACTTTGTGAGAAGAGAAAAGAGAGCATTCTCGGGAGCCAAAGCATTCGTGGAGGTTCAAGATCAAAGACCGGAGCTTAGAGACCAAGGACCGGCATCGACACATAAGTTTAATTTCCTTTTCTTTCAGATTGTAATACCGTTATAGGACGTTTCTACATGTTTAGCTTTGTTTTCATGTTATTTAGAGTAGCTAAATGTTGTAGTTAGGATTTGATTTGTTTGTTAAGACTTATTTGCTATGTATTGAAGCATGTTTTGTTCTTATTTTTGGAATTTCGTTCTTTAACTCCTAATTTTGTTTGTTTCAGTGGACTCGAGAGATAAAACTTGAATTAGAGAAAAGTTGTCAAAACCCTTATTAGTCTAGCATGAGAACGACCTAGAAGTCTAAGGGAAACACATAAAGAAGTTGCTTAATGTCGTGCATGTCGTAGGTTCATATGGAGACTATAGAATTTATTGCATGTGCGAGGCTGATAGCACACAAAATGTGCTATCCTTAGGCTTAATAATTGTTGGTTTTATGATAATTTCAGGGTTTTGATGTGTTTAAATTACTCAATTTCAGGTTAAGAGCACAAACAAGACGATTGGAGACATTTTGGATCACTCGGGATCGAAACAAGGCTATTTGGAGCTTCAAATAACATCAAGTGGAAGTGAAAGGACAAAACCAAGCTTGAAGACCTGAGGTGATGGCGTTACAACACCGAACGTGCAGCCTTGAAGCATGGACGAACACTGTCGATAGCGTTGCAACGTTGCTTTGCAGCGTCGCAACGCTATCTCGATAGGAAGGCGCACATGAAGGACCACACAACGGGCGTTGCGACGCTGCAAGGCAGCGTCGCAACTCCACTTCAATAAAAGGCACGCGCGTTAGGGTAGCGGCGTTGCAACGCTGCCCTTAGTGTTTCAACGCCATCGAGACATTCCATATATGCCTGCCGCCTAGGGTACAGCGTTGCAACGCTGTCCCTAGCGTTGCAACGCTGCACCGATTAAGCCTATAAATAGAACCTTATATTCTCATTACAAGGGAGCCGAATTTGGTAGATTTTCCACCCTAAATTCGAAATACCCTTTGTAAGAAGAGAGAAAATAGCGTTTTTGGGAGCGAAAGCATTCGTGGAGGTTCGAGATCGAAGACGGAAGCTCGGAGACGAAGGACCATCATCGACACATAAGTTTAATTTCCTTTTCTTTCAGATTGTAATAGCGTTCTAAGGCGTTTTCAACATGTTTAGCTTGATTTTCATGTGATTTAGAGTAGCTAAATGTTGTAGTTAGGATTTGATTTACTTGTTGAGACTTTCTTACTATGAATTGAAGCATGTTTTGTTCTTATTTTTGGGAATTCATTCTTAACTCTTAATTTGTTGGTTTAAGTGGACTCGAGAGATAAAACTTGAATTAGAGCAAAGTTGTCAAAACCCTTAGAAATTTGGCATGAGAATGACCTAGAAATCTTAGGGAAACACATAAAGAAGTTGCTTAATGTCATGCATATCGTAGGTTCATATGGAGACTATGGAGTTTATTGCATGTGCGAGGCTTACTAAGAATCGAGAGATATTCTTAAGTATTTTACTTCTTGTTTATAAATTCATCTCATTGGTTCATTGCATGTGTGAGTTGAGTCATTAACTTGTGAAATCATCTTCCTTCAATTCTATCATATTCGTGTCTCCAATTGTACATTTATTTTCTATCTTTGTTTTCACTATCCATCAAAGTTTTGTTCCTTTAGATAAAATTGAGAATAAGTATCTTGGTAATTAATTAATCTAGAAACCCATTCCCGAGGACGATACTTGGACTCATAAATCACTATAATAAAACTTGACCCGTACACTGCGGTATTGCATATTCATAATTATACGCAACAAGTTTTTGGTGCCGTTGCTGGAGAATGGCGATTATTTAGATTAATTAATATTAGGAGAAAATTTAAAATTTTAGACTAAAGCTTGTTTGTGTGTCTTTCCTTATTTGTTTTATTGTGTGTTTGTTTCTTCCTTATTTGCTTTATTTTAGTTTTGTGTGTTATTTTTTAATCTTTATCCACCGTTTTTTGTTGTGTTGCTATTGTGTAAAAGTCTTGATCTGAATTATTAATTTTTCAAGTATGACTTTGCATGATTTTTCTCCATCTTTCTATTGCCCCTCCCAGGACCCTAGGTATGTGCATCATGATTTATCTGAATACCATGTGTCGAATTTTTACCATTCTGTACCTGACATTTAAGAAAATTTTCACATGAGGGTAGTTATTTAGGCACTTTGAACCATAATTTTTCGTACCTTGACCAACCTAATGAAAAATCTTCTCTTGTGGACCAATTAATGGAGTATACCTTAGAATTAAAAATAAAAATTTTGGTTCATAGTGAAATAGAAAGGTTGGATAGGTTAGAAGCTGAGGTGGTAGGACTTTGGGAAATAGTGCAGGATAGAGCTCAGTATCTTAATCAGCTAGTAATTTCCCTTAAGGCCTTACAAGAACAATTTCTTATCCTTACCACTCAGGAGGTCCCACCTAGGAGGATTTGTTCATATGATAATGAGGATAGTGTGGGGGAGACTGAGGCACACCATAATCAGGTTAGTGAGGTAGACATTGGTGATATAATCACTTCCACAGAGGAACTCCAGGTGATAGAGTTAGAGGTTGAGAAGTCTTCTTTCCTTTTATCCCAAAAAAATTCCTTTATTTTTTATAACCATTTGTCCTACACTCACGAGTATTATTTTGATTGTTGTTCTTTTATGTCGATAAACAAAAATACAAAAAATAACTATCTGTCTAGTGCCCAGGAGAAACAGGATAGCTTTTTAGACTTAGAAGGCTATATCGATGCAAGCAAGAAGGGCACAAAGAAATATGAGCAGTTTTATGTGCCCTGATAAGTCACCGTCTAGCTAAAGACGTTAAAGAAAGCGCTTCTTGGGAGGCAACCCAAGTTTTATGTTTTATGTTTTATGTGTTTTCTTTCTTTTTATGTTTTATTTTATTTCCTAGTTTTTTTGTGTTTTTTACTATTTTATTTCTTTTTGTACCTTCAGGTGTATGCCCAAGGGGAAAGCTGTAGACTTGCACCCTTTTGATCCTGAGATCGAGAGGACCTGTAAGAGACTCCTAAGGGAAGAAAAAGTCGAACCTCGGATTATGGTTGAACAGGAGCTCATCAATAACCCTAAACCTATCAAGGAGTATTTCCAACCTGTGTTTAATTTAGAGCAGGCTGGAATAGTCCATGCCCCTATAAATGCTAATAATTTTGAACTTAAGACACTGTTTATACAGATGGTTAGGGACGGTGCTTTTAGAGGCTTAGCCACAGAAGATCCTAACTCACACCTGCAAAACTTCTTAGAAATCTGTGGTACATTTAAAATGAATGGTATCTCTGCTGATAATATTCGGTTACGACTTTTTCCTTTTTCTTTACAGGGCAGTATCACTTCTTGGGAGGAGTTGGACAAAGCCTTCATGACTAAATTCTTTCCACCTGTGAAAGCTTCAAAGTTAAGGACAGAGATAGGAATATTCAGGCAGCAGGAGGGAGAGCAACTATTTGAGGCATGGGAACGGTACAAGGACATGCTCAGTAGGTGCCCACAGCATGGCTTCCCAGATTGGCTCCAGGTACAATTGTTTAATAATGGATTGGAAGGTAAGACCAGGACCATTCTGGATGTCACTGCTGGATGTGCTTTCATGACGAAGACTGTGCCAGAAGCACGTGCCCTCCTCGAGGAAGTTTCAACTGTTACCTACTATTGGCCTACAAATAATGACAGATCTATGCCAGTAGCTGGATTATATCAACTGGATGAGGTAACCTCCCTTAGATCTCATATGGCATCTCTCACACAAGCTCTGAATAATTTTGCAGGATCACCACAAACAGGGATGCCCTCTCAATGCTCCCATCCCAATGGAGAATCCACTATGGAGCAATTACACTACCTGAACAACAGAAGAAACCACTATGGAGTAAGCCAAACTCAGAATAACCTCCCAACATTTTACAATCCAGGTTTGAAGTATCATGAAAATTTCTCTTACGCTAATAATAAGAATGTGTTGAATCCTCCTACAAGGTATGTTTCTACATCAGAGAGGAAACCATCTCTGGAAGAGACATTGCACTCCTTCATAGCTAAATCCAGAAGTCGGTCCAACAAGCTGGAGAATGCAGTCACCAGTCTATCTAGTATAGTGAGTAGTCATGGAGTTGCAATAAAGAATATAGAGACCCAGATTGGCCAAATGAACACATCGCTCCAGGCACTGCAAGCAAGGAAAGAAATACCCTAAGGGAGTACAGTCTAGCTAAAGACGTTAAAGAAAGCGCTTCTTGGGAGGCAACCCAAGCTTTACATTTTTGTTGTTTTCTGTCTTTAGTTTGTTCTACTTGTTTTCCAGTTCTTAGTTTATTTACTAGTTTGTTTGTTTTGCTTTGTAGGTTGTGATGATGTCATCCTTCGTTGGAAATCCATGCTCCCGTTCTGAGGAACTCCAGCACACATGCTTTAGCTTTCCAAGGAACTCCGAAAGATCTCCATAACTCAGGACAGTAGTGTTCACTCTTACCCTTATACTTAACTTGTGCTTATTTCTACAAACATTGGGGACAATGTTTAGTTTAAGTTTGGGGGTGGGATGTTGTTTATTTATTGTGACTGTCCTGAGTATGTGAAAGAATTGCTAATTGATCTTTTACATAAGTATGAGTATGATAGCCTAGGATGAGATATAATTGGAAATCTTTATGATTATGCTAAAACCTGAGAGCATGACATGAATTTGAGTTCATTTAAAAAAATTTCTTGAGTTTTTCCTGCACTATTATGCACATAGCCTGTGTTCCTGTAGTTTTGAAATGCTTAGAACAAAGTTATTGGGCTTAGAAGTTTGATGTCATCTCGATAGGTCTGAGAACTGATTTGAGAGTTAAACTGCAGGATAGGGTGAATGACAATATGAAGTGCATGATTTGTGTAATATATTCATTATGTGAAGGAGTTTTTGTTTTTGTTATTTGTTTGTTTAAGAAGAAAAAAAATTGTGAGGGCAAAAAGAGCTACCTTCACTGTGATCAGTTAGGCCACTCATTGAGCGAGTGCTCTGGGTAAGGGTCCCTGCAGTGGATGTGTTAAAGCTAGTGTCCTTGCACAAAAAAAAAAAGGTGATTAAGTGTTGAGTAGAGTTATTTAATTCTTGAATGTGGAGAGGCTCAAAGATTAGTAATTATGACCAGTGTAGGGGGAAGTTGAATGGAGAGCCTAATAAAGTTGATTCGGGCTTAGTAAAAATGAAGGGAACATAGGCTAATAACACACACACGTAGGAACACTTAGAGAAAGTTTTAAATTGCTTGTTGAAGTGTTATGTTTGAATGTTTCCTGTGATTACTAGATTTCCTCTAAAATCTTTCAGGCTTGAATCAAATGCATGTATAAGAATAATCTAATGTTTAATATTGTTTTTGCTCGGGACTAGCAAAAGTTTAAGTTTGGAGGTGTTTGATAGCACACAAAATGTCTTATCCTTAGTCTTAATAATTGTTGGTTCTATGATAATTTCACGGCTTTGATGTGTTTAAATTACTCAATTTCAGGTTAAGAGCACAAACAAGACGATTGGAGACATTTTGGATCACTCGGGATCGAAACGAGGCTATTTAGAGCTTAAAATAACATCAAGTGGAAGTGAAAGGACCAAACCAAGCTTGAAGACCCGAGGTGATGGCGTTGCAACGTCGAACGTGCAGCCTTCAAGCATGGACAAACACTGTCGATAGCATTGCAACAACGTCGCAACGCTATCTCGATAGGAAGACGCACATGAAGGACCGCGCAACGGGCGTTGAAACGCTGCCTTGCAGCGTCGCAACGCCACTTCGATAAGTGGTGCACGCGTTAGGGTAGCGGCGTTGCAACGCCATCGAGACATTCCATATATGCCAGCCGCCTAAGGTACAGCATTGCAACGCTGTCCCTAGCGTTGCAACGCTGCACCAATTAAGGCTATGAATAGAACCTTATGTTATGTGGGACTCCTTTGGTGAAAGGGGAGGAGAGACTGAGAGAAGAAAATTTAAAGAATTTACAAAGCTCTTTTGGGGAGAAATCCAAAAAATGAGCCAAAACCATATGAAATCCTTCATGCAAAGAGTTTATATAATGGTGATAGGTGGAGTTGAAATCTCCTCTTATTTACCATTTAACCACAACCATAGGTTATGTAAATCATATTTGCATAACCACATATAATAAGATATCTCATATCTCATTATACAAATCACATTTGTATAGGATTTTAAATTGAATTACATTCAATTTAATTTCTCTCAATCCAATTTCTCCAAATTAGCCCTAATTAAACAATTAGGCTAACCTATAGTTTATTATGAATCTCATTCACATTAAACTATATAATATCTCATATAAATGACATAATTACCCTTTAATGAATTTGAACACTTCAAATCCACAAAAAACTGTAAACCCTCTATTAATCCAGTTTGAGCCAACCGAGGGACCTAATGGATCAACACGTGACGAGCTCTAATGGTCTGAGACTAACATGTCAAACTCTTTCACCTGGTTAATCAACATTCATTAGCTACTGTAACACTCCACTAAACCCCATAGCTGCACTCCCGTCACTGTAAGACAAGTTGTGTCTACTAATATAACCAATGCCCGTGAGTCGACCTTTCACAGGTTGTTCGTAGATACTATTGATTCAAATTACCTTTTTACCCCTGTGTCTACTTTTTGCTCCTTAGGTCCCCACTGCTCCTCTAATGAACAACAACATTGTAATGGTCCAACGATATACAAAACCCTTCTCGGGTCACTGAGAGGGTGGTCGTCCATTGTCCAAGCCTTGAAGACAACACTAAGGGGAACAACCCCTCTAGTTTCCCTAAAGTCGGGAACGAGTGAATTCTATCTCGGGTAGTTAAGTTCCCAGATCCCCACGTGGTCCTGTCCCTGAAAAGATAGGCATATTGGGCGAGTAACTGTGACCACCCTCACCCGTACTAATCAAAGGAAAGACCCCGCAGACACAAGTCCGTAACACGCTGTTGCGTAAAATTATATTGCAATACCGCAGTGCACGGGTCAAGTTTTAGTATAGTGATTTATGAGTCCAAGTATCGTCCTCGGGAATGGGTTTCTAGATTAATTAAGTACTAAGATACTAATTCTCAAATTTAGCTAAAGTAACAAAACATGGATAGGTGTTGACGAATAAGATAACCAAACAAACAAACATGTGGAGACACGAATTGATAGAATTAAAGGAAGTGATTTTACAAGTTAATAACCTAACTACACATGCATTGACCTCATGAGATGAATTTATAAACAAGAAATAAATTACTCAAGAAAACCTCTCTGCCTCTTAGTGAGCCTCACACATGCAATAGAATTCATAGTCTCCATACGAACCTACAACATACATGGCATTAAGTAACTTCTTTAAGTGTTTCCCTAAGAATTCTAGGTCACTATCGTGCCAGACTACTAAGGGTTTTGACAATTTTGCTCTAATTCAAGCTTTATCTCTCGAGTCCACTTGAATCAACAAATTAAGAAGTAAAGAACGAATTGCCAAAAATAAGGACAAAACATGCTTCAAAACATAGCAATAAAGTCACAACAAGTAAATCAAATCCAACTACAATGTTCAGTTACTCTAAATCACATAAAAACAAACTAAACAAGTAGAAAACGTCTTGAACGCTATTACAAATTGAAAGAAAGAGAAATAAACTTAGGTGTCGATGCTTGTCCTTCGTCTCCGAGCTCCCGTCTTCGATCTCGAACCTCCACGAATGCTTTGGCTCCCAAAAGTACTCTTTTCCCTCTTCTTACAAGGTGTGTTTCGAATTTAGGGCAAAACTCTACCAAATTGTGCTCCCCTTGCAATGAAATCATAAGGATATATTTATAGGCATTATCGGCACAAATGTTGCACGTTAGGGGACAAATGTTGCGTTGCGCTGCGCTACTAAGGCGGCCGATACTTAAGGAAATAATCGTTGGCGTTGCAACGCTAAGGGGCGGCGTTACAGTAACGCCGCTACCCTAACGCGCTCTCCTTGTCGAAATGGCGTTGCGGCGTCGCGAGGCGGCGTTGCAAACGCCCGGCCGCGGCGGTTCCTCGTGCATGCCTTCTTATTGAGATAGCGTTGCGACGCTGCTAGGCAGCGTTGCGACGCTATCGCTTGGGGTCTTCAACGCGTCTTGGCTGCACATTCGGCGTTGCAACGCTATAAACAGCGTTGCAACGCCATTGTCTCAGGTCATTATGCTTGGATTGGTTCTTTCTCTTCCAATTGGTATTCTTTTTAGCTCCAAATAGCCTTGTTTTGATCCCGAGTGATCCAAATTGTCTCCAAGAGCTTCGTTTTAGCTCGTCACTTGAAATTGAATGATTTAAATACGTAAAAGCCCTGAAATCATCATAAAACTAACAATAATTAAGCCTAAGGATAGCACATTTTGTGTGCTATCAAACACCCCTAAACTTAAACTTTTGCTAGTCCCGAGCAAAAACAGAGTTAAACATTAGGTTGTTCTTAAACATACATTTGATTCAAGCCTCAAAGATTTAAGAGAAAATTTTGCAATCACAGGAAACACTTAAACATAACACTTCGACAAGTAATTTAAAACTTTTCCTAAGTGTTCCTACATGTGTGTGTGATTAGCCTATGTTCCCTTCATTTTTACTAAGCCCGGATCAACTTTATTAGGTTCTCCATTCAACTTCCCCCTACACTGGTCTTAATTACTAATCTTTGAGCCTCTCCACATTCAAGAAATAAACAACTTTACTCAGTACTTAATCACTCTTTTTATGCTACTTTTTTTATTTTCTTCTTTTTTTTTTGCAAGGACACTAGCTTTCACACATCCGCCGCAGGGACCTGCACTGCAGCACTCGCTCAATGAGTGGCCTAACTGATCACAAAGTGAAGGTAGCTCTTTTGTCCTCACAATTTTTTTCTAAAACAACAAAAACAGATGACAACCCTTTCACATAATGCACATATTATACAGATTATGCACTTCATATTGCTGTTCACCCTATCCTGCAGTTTAACTCTCAAATCATTTCTCAGACCTATCGAGGTGACATCAAACTTCTAAACCTAATAACTTTGTTCTAAGCATTTCAAAACTACAGGAACAAAGGCTATGTGCATATAATGCAGGAAAAACTCAAGAAATTTTTTTTTAAATTAACTCAAATTCATGTCATGCTTTTAGGTTTCAGCAGAATCACAAAGATTTTCAATTATATCTCATCCTAGGCTATCATACTCATACTTATGTAAAAGATCAACCAACAATTCAAAGACATACTCGGGATACACAACAAATAAACACAATCCCACCCCCAAACTTAAACTAAACATTGTCCCCAATGTTTGTAGAAATAAGCATGAGGTAAGTATAAGGGTAGAAGTGAACGATACTGTCCTGGGTGATGGAAAACTTTTCCTAAGTGTTCCTACATGTGTGTGTGATTAGCCTATGTTCCCTTCATTTTTACTAAGCCCGGATCAACTTTATTAGGTTCTCCATTCAACTTCCCCCTACACTGGTCTTAATTACTAATCTTTGAGCCTCTCACATTCAAGAAATAAACAACTTTACTCAGTACTTAATCACTCTTTTTATGCTACTTTTTTTATTTTCTTCTTTTTTTTTTTTTGCAAGGACACTAGCTTTCACACATCCGCTGCAGGGACCCGTACCCAGAGCACTCGCTCAATGAGTGGCCTAACTGATCACAGTGAAGGTAGCTCTTTTTGTCCTCACAATTTTTTTCTAAAACAACAAAAACAGATGACAACCCTTTCACATAATGCACATATTATACAGATTATGCACTTCATATTGCTGTTCACCCTATCCTGCAGTTTAACTCTCAAATCATTTCTCAGACCTATCGAGGTGACATCAAACTTCTAAACCTAATAACTTTGTTCTAAGCATTTCAAAACTACAGGAACAAAGGCTATGTGCATATAATGCAGGAAAAACTCAAGAAATTTTTTTTTTAAATTAACTCAAATTCATGTCATGCTTTTAGGTTTCAGCAGGATCACAAAGATTTTCAATTATATCTCATCCTAGGCTATCACACTCATACTTATGTAAAAGATCAACCAACAATTCAAAGACATACTCGGGACATACCACAACAAATAAACACAATCCCACCCCCAAACTTAAACTAAACATTGTCCCCAATGTTTGTAGAAATAAGCATGAGGTAAGTATAAGGGTAGAAGTGAACGATACTGTCCTGGGTGATGGAGATCTTTCTGAGTTCCTTGGATAGCCAAAGCATGTGTGTTGGTGTTCCTCTGAATGGGAGCATGGATTTCAACGAAGAAGGGCATCTCCACAACCTACGAAGTAAACGACAACTAACTAAGAATTGAAAAACAACAAAAACAACTAAAGCAAGCTAAAGACAGGAAAACAAAAGTAAGTAAAGCTTGGGTTGCCTCCCAAGAAGCGCTTTGTTTAACGTCTTTAGCTAGACTGTACTCCCTCAAGGTGTTTCTTTCCTTGCTTGCGAGTGCTCGGAGTGATGTGTTCATTTGGCCAATCTGGTCTCTATATTCTTCATTGCGGCTCCATGATCGTCACTATACGAGATAAACTGGTGATCATTCTCCACCGGTTGGACCGACTTCTAGATTCAAATGCTATGAAGGAGTGCAATGTGTCTTCGGAGATGGTTTCCTCTCGATGTAGAAGCAGCCCTCAGTAGGAGGATTCAACACATTCTTGTTGTTAGCATAAGAGAAATTCTCATGATACCTCAAACTCGGATTGTAATGTGTTGGTAGGTTATTCGTGTCCGATTTCCTCCATAGTGGTTGCTTCTATTGTTCGGTAGTGCAATTGCTCCATAGTGGATTCTCCATTGGTGGGAGCATTGAGAGGACATCCTGTGCTGTGGTGGTGATCTGCGCAAAATTATTCAAGGCATGAGTGAGAGATGCCATATGAGATCTAAGAGAGGTTACCTCGTCCAGTTGATATAATCCAGCTACTGGCTTAGATCTGTCATTTTCTGTAGGCCACTGGTAGCTGGCAGTTGACACTTCCTCCAGGAGGGCACGTGCTTCTGGCACAGTCTTCGCCATGAAAGCCCTCCAGCGAAAGAGCATCCGAATGGTCCTGGTCTTACCTTCCAGTCCATTATAAAACAGCTGTACCTGGAGCCAGTCTGGGTAGCCATGCTGTGGGCACCTCCTGAGCATGTCCTTGTACCTTTCCCAGGCTTCAAATAACTGCTCTCCCTCTTGCTGCCTGAATGTTCCTATCTCAGTCCTCAACTTTGCAGCTTTAACAGGTGGAAAGAATTTGGTCATGAAGGCTTGGGCCAACTCCTCCCAGGAAGTGATACTCCCTGAGGGAAGGGACCCTAGCCATTCTTTGGCTCTACCCTGCAAAGAAAAAGGAAAGAGACGTAAGCGAATACTATCAAGAGAGAGATACCATTCATTTTAAATGTACCACAGATTTCCAAAAATTTTGAAGATGAGAGTTAGGATCTTCGTGGCTAGGCCTCAAAAGCCTTCCCTAACCATTTGTATCACCCACATTTTACTGCTCAAAGTTATTAGCATTGATGGGGGCATGGACTATTCCACTGCTCGAGAATTAAACACAGGTTGGAAATACTCCCTGATAGGTTTAGGGTTGTTGATGAGCTCCTGATCAGCCATCTCCTGAGGTTCTGCTCTTTCTTCCATTAGGAGTCTCCTACAGGTCCTCTCGATCTCATGATCAAAAGAGTGCAAGTCTGCAGTTCTCCCCTTGGGTATACACCTGGAGAAACAAAAAGAAAGAAGTTAGATAAAAAAAAAGAAAAACACCAACAACTAGAAAATAAAACATAAAATAAAGACATAAAACATAAAACTTGGGTTGCCTCCCAAGAAGTGCTTTCTTTAACGTCTTTAGCTAGACGGTGACTTATCAGGGCACATAAATTTGCTCATATTTCTTCGGGCCCTTCTTGCTAGAATCGATGTAGCCTTCTAAGTGTAAAAAGCTATCCTGCTTAACTTCAGCCCCGGTCAGAAAATTATTCTTGGGATTTTTATTTATCAAAAGAAAAGAACTGAAATCAAAGCAAGACTCGTGAGTGTAAGACAAATGGTTATAAAAAATAAAGAAAATTTCTGGGGATAAAATAAAAGAAGACTTCTCAGCCTCTAACACTATCACCTGGATCTCTCCTGTGGAACTAAGTGTATCACGAGTGTCCTCCTCACTAACCTGATCATGGTGTGCCTCAGTCTCCCCCAAACTATCCTTACTAACATCTAAACAAATCCTCCTAGGTGGCATCTCCATAGTGGTAAGGATAAGAAATTGTTCCTGTAAGGTCTTAAGGGAAACTACTAACTAATCAAGGTATTGAGCTCTATCTTGTACTATTTTCCAAAGTCCTACCACCTCAGTTTCTAACCTATCCAACCTTTCTAATTCACTATGAACCAAAATTTTCAATTTCAACTCTAAGGTATATTCTGCCAATTGGTCCATAAGAGAAGATTTTTCTGGTTCTTGGTTAAGGTAAGAAAAACTATGGTTCCAAGTGCCTAAATAACTACCCTCATGTGAATTTTCATATATGTCAGGTACAGAATGGTAAAAATTAGACACATGGTAATCAGAAAAATCATGATACACAAAACTAGGATCCTGAGAGGGACAGTAGAATGGTGGAAACTCAAAATTATGCAAAGTCATACTTGAAAAATCAGTAATTTCACAACAAGACTTCACACAATATCAACACAACCAAAAGAGGAAACAACGACTCAAAAACACACAAAACTAAAATAACACAAATAAGGAAATAAACAATCACACAAAACAATTAAGGAAAGACAAACAAACAAGCTTTAGTCTAAAATTTCAAATTTTCTCCTAATATTAATTAATCTAAATAATCGCCATTCCCTGAGAACATGCGCGCCAAAAACTTGTTGCGTAAAATTATATTGCAATACTGCAGCAGGCATTGCAGGTCAAGTTTTAGTATAGTGATTTATGAGTCCAAGTATCGTCCTCGGGAATGGGTTTCTAGATTAATTAAGTACTAAAATACTAATTCTCAAATTTAGCTAAAGCAACAAAACATGGATAGGTGTTGACGAATAAGATAACCAAACAAACAAACATGTGGAGACACGAATTGATAGAATTAAAGGAAGTGATTTTACAAGTTAATAACCTAACTACACATGCATTGACCTCATGAGATGAATTTATAAACAAGAAGTAAATTACTCAAGAAAACCTCTCGGTTTTTAGTGAGCCTCACACATGCAATAGAATTCATAGTCTCCATACGAACCTACAACATACATGGCATTAAGTAACTTCTTTAAGTGTTTCCCTAAGAATTCTAGGTCACTCTCGTGCCAGACTACTAAGGGTTTTGACAATTTTGCTCTAATTCAAGCTTTATCTCTCGAGTCCACTTGAATCAACAAATTAAAAAGTAAAGAACGAATTGCCAAAAATAAGGACAAAACATGCTTCAAAACATAGCAATAAAGTCACAACAAGTAAATCAAATCCAACTACAATGTTTAGCTACTCTAAATCACATAAAAAACAAACTAAACAAGTAGAAAACGTCTTCGAACGCTATTACAAATTGAAAGAAAGAGAAATAAACTTAGGTGTCGATGCCGGTCCTTCGTCTCCGAGCTCCCGTCTTCGATCTCGAACCTCCACGAATGCTTTGGCTCCCAAAAGTACTCTTTTCCCTCTTCTTACAAGGTGTGTTTCGAATTTAGGGCAAAACTCTACCAAATTGTGCTCCCCTTGCAATGAAATCATAAGGATATATTTATAGGCATTATCGGCACAGCGTTGCAACGCTGTGCCCTAGGCGGCTGATACTTAAGGAAATTATCGATGGCGTTGCAATGCTGAGGGCAGCGTTGCAACGCCCGCTGTGCGGTTCCTCGTGCATGCCTTCTTATCGAGATAGCGTTGCGGCCACGCTGCTGCGGCGTTACGCAACGCTTATCGCTGGTCTTCAACGCGTCTTGGCTGCACATTCGGCGTTGCAACACTATAAACAGCGTTGCAACGCCATTGCCTCCGGTCATTATGCTTGGATTGGTTGTTTCTCTTCCAATTGGTATTCTTTTTAGCTCCAAATAGCCTCGTTTTGATCCCGAGTGATCCAAATTGTCTCCAAGAGCTCCGTTTTAGCTTGTCACCTGAAATTGAATGATTTAAATACGTAAAAGCCCTGAAATCATCATAAAACTAGCAATAATTAAGCCTAAGGATAGCAGATTTTGTGTGCTATCACACGCTCCGGATTAAGGTCGAGTCACTAATGGTCATCTACGAAGTTCTTAGTCTTATACTGTAAACGATGTTACATCAGTAGGTTAAATAATTCACGGTTTGGTCTTGTACAATATCATTGCACCGGATTCCCCCACTCGCATCTCAACCACATGAACGAGTTAGATCACCTCGTTTGTATCTAATACAAAGGAGGTCACATCCACAGCGTATCCAGAATTAGGTCTCCAACCCTATCAATATATTATAGACCGTTTAAGTCATTAACTCGAATGTGATCCTGTTAGGATTTTTGTTCTTATCTCGTGTTTGTAAATTACTGTTTGAAATTAATAAGAGTTATTTATTTCATCACTTTGTGTCTCGCATTATTTATAAACTTTTCCAATAAACTAAGCTCCAGGGTCATTGAATTTCTGAGAGAACTAGAACTTGAACGGTGTGTAGTGGACACACAGGAAGGATCACGTTCGAGTTAATGACTCGAACGATCTACAGTAGAATTTCTTACTGACGTTAAGAAGTGGCTAGCTTCGCAATTCCAAATGAAAGATTTGGGAGAAGCTCAAGACGCGTTCTAGGTATCCAGATAGCCCAAACCTAAGAACAGAATGCTAGCCTTGTCTCAGGCGTCTTATATTGACAAGATCTTGTCTAGATATAAGATGCAGAACTCCAAGAAGGGCTTGCTGCCTTTCAGGCATGGGGTTCACTTGTCTAAGGATCAGTGTCCTAAGACTCCTCAAGATGTTGAGGATATGAGACGGATTCCATATGCTTCGCCTGTAGGGAGCCTGATGTATGCCATGTTGTGTACTAGGCCCGACATCTGTTATGCAGTATGAATCATCGGTGATATCACCCAATCCAGATTAGATCACCGGACAACCGTAAAGGCAATCCTCAAGTATCTTAGGAGAACAAGGAACTACACTTCTTCAGTATGGCGGTGGGGATTTGATCCTCACGGGATACACTGATTCGACTTTGGGCACCGATAAGAATTCAAGGAAATCTACTTCGGGATCAGCCTTCATTCTTAATGGAGGAGCTGTAGTATGGCGAAGCATAAAGCAGGGAGGCATCGCTGATTCCACTATGGAAGCGGAGTATGTTGCGGCTTGTGAAGCTGCAAAGGAAGCTGTTTGGCTAAGGAAGTTCATGACGGATTTGAAAGTTGTTCCAAATATGAACTTGCCAATCACACTAGTCTGTGATAACAGTGGTGCAGTAGCCAACTCACGTGAGCCTCGGAGCCATAAGAGAGGCAAACACATTGAGCGCAAGTATCATCTGATACGGGAGATTGTACAACATGAGAGACGTGATCCAAATACGCAGATAGCGTCGAGCACAACGTAGTGATCCATTTACAAAGCCCCTCACGGCTAAGGTGTTTGAGGGTCACCTAGAGAGTCTAGGTCTTCGAGAGCTTCCTGACTAGGGCAAGTGGGAGATGTGTAAACGGGTATTCAATGCCCTAGTTTATTGTATTACTTCATTGTAATTTACGTACATTTCAGAAATGTATTTTCTCCAATAGCTTAGTCCAAGTGGGAGTTTGTTGAGATTTTTGTCCTAATCTCGTGTTTGTAAATTACTGTTTGAAATTAATAAGAGTTATTTATTTCATCACTTTGTGTCTCGCGATATTTATAAACTTTTCCAAGAAACTAAGCTCCAGGGTCATTGAATTTCTGAGAGAACTAGAACTTGAACGGTGTGTATTGGACACACAGGGAGGATCACATTCGAGTTAATGACCCGAATGGTCTACAGTATATGGATAGGGTTGGAGACCTAATCCTGGATACACTATGGATACGGCCCGCTTTGTATTAGATACAAACGAGGTGATCTGACTCGTTCATGTGGTTGACATGCGAGTGGGGGCATCCGTGCAATGAGATTGTACAAGATCGACCGTGAGTGAGTTATTAGACCTCACGATGTAACACCGCTGTGATGTGAAGGACTAATAACCTCATAGATGACCATTAGTGACTCGACCGAATCCCGAGCGTGTTACGGACTCCATGCTGCGGTCCGTCCTTTGACTAGTACGGGTGAGGTGGTCACGATTTACTCGCCCAATATGCCTATCTTCTTCGAGGATATAGACCCAAGTACCGAGCCGGGAACTTAACTACGCGAGATGGAATTCACTCGTTCCCGCCTTTAGGGAAACTAGAGGGGTTGTTCCCTTAAGTGTTGTCTCCAGGGCTTGGACAACGGGCGCCCACCTTCTCACTGGCCCGAGAAGGGTGTTGTGTATGGTTGGACCATCACAATATGTTGTTCATTAGAGGAGCAGTGGGGACTTAAGGAACAAGAGGTAGACACAGGGGTAAAACGGTAATTTGACCCAGCCGTGTCTACGAACAACCTGTGAAGGGTCGACTCATGGGCATTGGTTATATCAGTGGACACGTAATATTCTGCACTGACGGGAGTGCAGCTACAGGCTATAGTGGAGTGTTACCGTAGCTAATGAATGTTGATTAACCGGGTCAAAGAGTTTGGCAGGTTAATCTCGGATCATTGGAGCCCGTTACTGTAGGTCCATTAGGTCCCTCAGTTGGCTCAATCTCGGTTAAAAGAAGGGTTTATGTTTTGACATGAAATTGAAGTGTTCAATTTCACTTTAAGGGCATTTATGTCGTTTATATGAGATATGAATGATATAATATATAGTTTAATGTGAATGAGATTCATAATAAACTATAGGTTAGCCTAATTTTTGAATTAGGGCTAATTGGAGAAATTAATTGAGAGAAATTAAATTGGATGTGATTCAATTTAATTAATCCACATTTATTGCAAATGAGATTTGCAATATGAGATATGAGATATCTTATATTATGTGGTTATGCAAATGAGATTTGCATAACCTATGGTTGTGGTAAAGTGGTAATAATGTGGAGATTTTAACTCCATCATTCCACTATTTAAACCTTTTGCAAGAAGGGATTGGTAAGATCTCTCATTTTTTGCTTTTCATCAAAGAGAAGAGATTAATAATTCTCTCAACTCTCTCAAATTCTCCTCCCTCTCCATAACCATAAGATCCCACAATCTTCCTTCTTTCCAAAAGAAGAACAACCGAGACTCCAAGTGGTAGTGTTCGGATTCAGTTCGTGGGATGCATTCGTAGAGATCGTGTTTGTTCGCGAAGTGTTCGTGATCTTTGGAAGAAATATTGAAGAGAGTCTTCAACAAGTAAGTACAATTCATCTTGCTGTAAATTTCTTCCTTCTATTGCATGTTTAGCCTAGATCTAATAGTTAGATCATTTTGACAAAATCAAGTAGCGTAACGATACCATGACGATTCGATCGTCTTCCGCTGCGCGGGGATTTTTATTCCCTTCAATTGGTATCAGAGCCATTTCGATGGTTCTTCATTATGTACTGTTTTTGTTAAAATAGGTGGGTATTTTACTTTGAATTCATGAGATGAATGTTGGTTTGCAATTTTGGATGTTTTTGTTTTTGGCACTTTTAGATTTATTTTCTTTTTTATGAGATCAAATGTAAAGGCCCCGTATTTTTGGGCAATTTAGAAAATAAATCTAGTCTCTAAGTCCGTGTCGTCCGTAGCAAGTGTTGTTGTGAAGAAATCGGAGCGGAAACGGGCATTTTTCGAAGCACTAACAGCAAAGGAGTTTGTTGTACAGGCGACGACATTGAGACGCTGCTCCTTGGCGTCTCAACGCTGTGCCAGCGGGAGCAAGGCGCGCTGCAGGACAGCGTTGCAACGCTGGGTCGACGCTGGATGCGACAATAAGTACAGCCCGCCACGGCGTTACAGTAACGCCGCCACGCGCGCTGAGGGGCAGTTCGCGAGGTAGTTTCGTAGACGTGGGCATATGGCTTCTTTAGTGGGCGGTTTTCCCATTTTTTAATTATTTATTTAATTGTAAAATGTATTTTTATTTTATTTATTTCATTATTTCATTAAATAATATTAATATAAGAGTTATATTAATGTTATTGAATTAAATAATTGCCCCTAGGTGCCAAAACCAGTCCAATTTTTCTATTTAATTATTTTATGCATGAGATGTATGATTTTAATTAATTTCTATGTGCATAATGTATGTCATATAGATTTAAAATCCCACCTTAGGTTAAACATTTCATGCATCATTTATATTATAAGAGTTATAATATATAGTTTGCATGATAGGTTATATTATAAGAGTTATAATATAATTAAATGCATGTTTAATTTAATTAATATAAGTGTTATATTTTTTAGATTAAAGTATGCTCATGCATTTATATTCATGTGATGAATTATATTATGTTATAGTATATAGTTATTCATGTGATGAATGATCAAGCACTATAACATAGAAATACATGCAACCTAAGTTAATTATTAGTTTTAAAGAGTTTAGAACTTGAATAATTAGACTTAGGTTTTCTATTTTCTAATGAGATTAGAAATTAGGAAATCAAAATTTAATCTATGAATGGAGACTGATTAGTAACTCTGTCTAAGGAAGGTTTTGTCTAAGGCTGGGGTATTTAAGTTGACGCTTGCAGAACACCCCTACTTGGAAACCGACGTGGGAGTGAATTCGGTCCGGAGATTCCTACATTATACTTATCGTGAGTGTCGCTAATTAAAAGTGTTTTAATTACTCACATAGACCTAAGTTATAATGTGATTATAGACTTAGGTTAATACCATATAAGAGTTATATTGGTAGACTTAGGTAAATTTTAGCCGGTTTATCTAGGTCAATCCCTATTAAAATTAAAGTGCTGAGTGGGAGGAAATAAAGTGTATGAGATACATTTGACTTTTCAACCACAAATCTCCTTTAAGTCCACACCGTGTGATCTATACTCGGCCTCGGGGCGCAAATGGGAGCGTCCCCCTTCAGGTGGCATTTGTATAAGTCAATATCATAGTGGATGGAGAAAGTACTTATAGTGAGTTGGAGCGGGACTTGTGAAAACGAGACCCACGATCTCTTCTTTCGATTCACACCGTGAGACGCCTATGATCCGCCTGCTGGTTTGGCCTGGACCAGACAATCCTTTCGGAGGGCCTGATCATGGGAGTCGGAACACCGTGAATTCCCGAAAGGGATACAGTTTCCTGGTTGATTTTCCTTCTTGGTTCACCCTTCGGTGGCTATTGTTTGGACGGATGCTTGGAAACTTAAAGATTGAGGGTGACACTCACAGAATTCGTTAAGTGTTAATCAATTCGACCGAACAATGGTAATTGGACGCCTAATGGAATAAGAGTTATTCTGGGATTAGGGTCTAATCGAGAAAGTCGAGTGTTCTGTTCACCCTTCGTTTGCGGTAATTCTAAATCTTTAGGGTATCATTGCAAAATTTTGAATGACCTAGGGATCATGAAACAATTTTGCTAAAATTTGATTGGATTTCAAAAGTTTTTTGCGCGACTAACACAAAGTTTTCTTAATTTTTCAGCTTAAAACATGTCTAGCGCAATAATAGCTCTACTCGCGTCCGATAAATTAGTGGGAGATAATTACCAAAGTTGGAAAAATAACATAAACACAATTTTGGTAACTGACAACATAAAGTTCGTGCTGTCTGAGGAGTGTCCTCAGATGTCGGGCTTGACTGCGTCGCGAAGTGTTCGCGATGCATACGATCGTGATGGAGATCTAATCTCCTTGAGCAGCGGAAACATGGTTTGGGATCGTTAATTGCTTGATTGTTTTAATTGAAACAAAAACCAGTACATTGATAAATAAAACATACAGAACAAGCATATATTCTAATCCTTTTAGGCATGGATTAATGGCGAGCATGCAAACATGTTAAGTTTAATAATTAAACTAAAGGGAAGAAGAATTACCTTTGTAGACTCACAGCAACTCCTTGCTCCAAGCAAATTTCAGTAACTCAGCAACACAACAACTCCTCTGTTTTTCAAGCAGGGACACTACCAACAGGAGAACCTCCTATGTCTCTGAGTTCTACTTAGATTCCCCTTGGTGGGAAGGATTCCAACTTTTGGATAGAATTGGGAAAGGGAGAGTCAGAGAGAGAATTCTTCTGTGTGAGAGCAATTCTCAATTGCAAAAATCCAGCATCAATCAATTGTCCCTCTCTCACTTGGAGAAGAAGACCTTGTAGAGGGTATCTCCCACTCCCTATCGATTAGGGAGTTGGGAGAGATGGGGAACGTGTCTGTTGCGTAAAATTATATTGCAATACCGCAGTGTACGGGTCAAGTTTTAGTATAGTGATTTATAAGTCCAAGTATCGTCCTCGGGAATGGGTTTCTAGATTAATTAAGTACTGAGACACTAATTCTCAAATTTAACTAAAGCAACAAAACATGGATAGGTGTTTGACGAATAAGACAACCAAACAAACAAACATGTGGAGACACGAATTGATAGAGTTAAAGGAAGTGATTTTAAAAGTTAATAACCTAACTACACATGCATTGACCTCATGAGATGAAGTTATAAACAAGAAGTAAATTACTCAAGAAAACCTCTCGGTTCTTAGTGAGCCTGACACATGCAATAGAATTCATAGTCTCCATACGAACCTACAACATGCATGGCATTAAGTAACTTCTTTAAGTGTTTCCCTAAGAATTCTTGATCACTCTCGTGTCAGACTACTAAGGGTTTTGACAATTTTGCTCTAATTCAAGCTTTATCTCTCGAGTCCACTTGAATCAACAAATTAAGGAGTGCAGAGCGAATGGCCAAAAATAAGAACAAAACATTCTTCAATATATTGTAATAAAGTCATAACAAATAAATCAAATCTTATTACAATGTTTAGCTACACTAAATCAAATGAAAAACAAACTAAACAAGTAGAAAACGTCTTATAACGCTATTACAAATTGAAAGAAAGAGAAATAAACTTAGGTGTCGATACCGGTCCTTCGTCTACGAGCTCCCGTCTTCGATCTCGAACCTCCACGAATGCTTTGGCTCCCAAAATGACTCTTTTCTCTCTTCTTACAAGGTGTATTTCGAATTTAGGGAAAAACTCTACCAAATTGTGCTCCCCTTGCAATGAAATCATAAGGATATATTTATAGAAGGAGTCGGTGCAGCGTTGCAACGCTAGGGACAGCGTTGCAACGCAATAAACCCGAGATCTTTCTTTGGAACTTCCTTATTATCAAACAACAAAAGAAAGGAAGAAATGAATGCTTAAAACTTGGTTTTCCTTGTTTTAAAAAGAAAAGTAATGAAGTGAAAGGCAAAAGGAAAACAAGGAAGGAAAAACATAAACCATTTTGGTTTGGTTTGCTCTAAGAATAATGAAGAAAGAAAATGAAAGGAAAGGTTATAATATTGTGTTTTGTTTAGGAATGAAAAGAAAAGAAAATAAAAGAAAAGAAAAGGAAAAGGAAAAAAAAAAAAGAAAGAAAGTGGAAGGTGGGACCCCCACCTTGGTTTTTCTTTTTAAACAACCAAGTACCTTCAAATTTCTTCTCATTTTCATCAAAGAGGAGCTGTGGGTTCGTGGGAGAAGCTTAAAGGAAGAAGAAGAAGGTGGTTTTGGAGCTGGATTTGCAGAAGAGAGGGAGAGAACTCAAGCAATTGGTATAACAGCAAGGTAATCACTCTGCCATGTTCTGCTATTTTGTTCATCTCGAGCTCCACAAAAAGAGGTAAGAGCTGAGATTTTGTTTCGTGCAAGTTAACTCATATTGGAACAAAATTCGTGAAGGATGCTCGAGCAAATTCGGATCTTAAGCTACTAATTTGTGAAGAGGAAGACAGAACACAGAATTTACTGTCAAATCCGAGAAGTCTCTGATGTTTTGGTTGTACTGACCTGTAGAATTGGAATCAAAAGCTCTATTAGGTATGGTTGGAAAGCTTATTTCATTTCCTACAACTTTCGTGAAGACATCGTGAATAGCAAATGATTGGAAGATGTTGTAAATAGCAGGTCAAGTTTCGGGTTGCAGCAGAAAATCGAATCTGGAATAGCAGAAGTTAGTTCCTGGAAAAGAGGCTTTCGAGGTATTTCTGAACCAATCTATTGGGAATTTCAATTTCATGTCTTCATATGATTTTTAGATGATTCCAAAAGGAAGAGTTTGGTATAAATTTCACCCTGTTTGGCTAAGTAATGAAGAAGTTATGGCTATCTGAATACAGGGCATAAAATCTGTTAAATGCTGGAATTTTTGTTGGAGTGTTTTCTTGTAGTTTTAAAGTTAAAACCATGAGCTCGAGGTTCTAAAACATGGTTTTGGTTTGTTTGACAGGCCAAGAGCGAATAGGTCGAGTGTACGGGTCAGGACTCTAGTTCTAACACTGTGAGTGACAAAACGAACCTTAAAAATTGTTTATAGGCTTGTATTATGCTTATGAAATGCAAGGTTTTGCTAAAACGAAATGGTTTAGATGTTTATTGTTTTCTTTGAACACTTGTTTATGAGCATTCACGATTTCTTAGAAATGTTTTAAAGTGTTCATGATGAGCCTAAAAGTCTTTATGAAATTTATACATGAGCATATGTCTAATGATTGCAAAAACTTATGGAGATGTTATGATTTCAAGCAAGCATGTACTAGCAAGTATGTTTTAAAGATTTCTAGTTTTATGAACAAGCTAAGTAAGCTTGAGTTTTATGAAAGAAAAAGATAAGCTGGCATGTTCAAATGTTTTCATGTGATCTTCTGAGATATTGAGCCCGAGGGTATATAGTACCGTGTGCACACAGGTCTTATTCTGTTGTCGACGTTGAGTGTACTCCGTGACAACAAATACCGCCGTGAGTCTTTGGGCGGCCCCACTACGACAAAGACGATGGGAGTCTTTGGCGGGCCCTACTACATCGTAGAATAAACGTTGGTGTATGGCGTGCCTACACAACGTAGATTGTGACATGTTTTAAAAAGAGTTTATATCATTTACATGCCTTACGAGATTTTAACGGTATACTTGCTGGTTTTCATGAAAAGCTATTATGATTACACGATTACTTTTAACGCTTGATTACAGATGCATATGCTCATAGATGGCCAGGTGATATGATTTACGAGTTAATAGCTTTCTTTTAAACTCAAGTCACTCACTGAGCTTTATAGCTCATTCTTTCAGTGTTTTTCCCACTTTTCAGGTAGAGATCGAGCTCCCGGTGCCTGAAAACCTGCCATAGTCTGCTGAAGCTTCATAAGTTTGATATTTTGTACGTGGCTGGTGTTGTTTAGCAAGTCCATATGTTCGTAAATTATTTTAAGAGAACTATGTAGTTATAGTCGTATGTGCTTTAGAGGTTGTGGTTGCTTAATTAGTGGTTTGGACTGTTTGTGGTTCTGTTGTTCTTGCTCGTTTTAGTTTCCAAGAGAGACTTAAGAAGAGTTTCTCCTCATGTACGTCTTATAGATGTCCAGTTTTCGCTGTGCTAAGTTTAAAGTGTTCCATATGCGAACATAGTCTCTTTTCAGGTAAAGTAGTGTCAGTAGGTATTGTTAAGAGGTAACAATGTCTGTTGGGTTCATGCCGTCTCCCGGGCTAAGTTAGCAAGTGGTTCGAGAGGGGTGTGACAAACTTGGTATCAGAGCAGTTAGTTCCATGAGAATGAGACAGAGCAAGTTAGCTCTAGAAGAAACTGAAAAGTAAATAGCAAGTTATTGAGTTAGTTCAATAGAACTAGTAGAGCATGGTCCAAGTAAGGACAAGAGTAAGTCCAGTCAGGACTAGAATGTGAACACAAGTCTAGAATTGTGCGTTTGAGTTGAGTACTCATTACATGTCTAGTATGTTAATATGTTATAGAAGTCATGCCACCACGTACTAGCAGACGATGCAGGCAAGATCAGGACGGGACGCAGGATCCTACCCAAGATCAATCCCAGTGGAGATCTAGTGCCCGAGAGTTAAGATACGGGCCAGAATTAAGCAGCATATTAATTCCTCACAGGAGGTAGGTAAGCCATAGGGAGCAGGCTAAGTAATCCAGATAAGACATATAAAATAGATCAACTAAAAGAATTAGGAGCCACACGTTGTTTGAGGTTCCAAAGATCCAGATTGAAGCCGAGGTTTGGCTAAATAAGCTTGATAAATGTTTTGATGTTATGAGTTGCTCTGAGGAGCGAAATGTTAAGTTGGCCACATTCTTGCTGCTAAAGAAGGTAGAAGAATGATGGAAATCGATATTAGCCAGTTGTAGTGATGCACGTACTTCACACTGGCAAACTTTCAGAAGTATATTTAAAAATAAATATTACCCTAGCACGTACCAAGAGGC
This sequence comes from Trichosanthes cucumerina, assembly GCA_036507285.1. NCBI lineage: Eukaryota > Viridiplantae > Streptophyta > Magnoliopsida > Cucurbitales > Cucurbitaceae > Trichosanthes > Trichosanthes cucumerina. The sequence continues at coordinate 59,161,289 of CM071838.1, forward strand.
AAAGAGGGATGAATTTTTAGAATTAAAGCAGGGATCATTTTCAGTGGCTGAGTATGAGAGAAGTTATACCGAGTTTTCGCGGTATGTTGATGTGATTGTGGCATCTGAGAGTGACAGGTGTCGAAGATTTGAAAGAGGGTTACGACACGAGATACGTACTCCCGATTCATACCATTGCTAAGTGGGTGACTTCTCTCGGCCAGTGAGACCGCTCTACGTGTTGAGCGAGTATAGCAGCGAGCGCGATCGATGGTGAAGCCTAGTTGTGGAGGCTTCGACAACAAGCGATTTCAAGGTCGTGAGCGTGAGATTCACACTTGGAGTAAATGTTTCTAAGTCAATATGACTTTAAGGAGCAAGCTAGTAGCCAAGTAGCCAGGCATCGAGGCAGATGATTGTGGGTAGTGCCTATCAGAGGCGAGTTAAAAAGAACCTAATTAGTTTGTTTGATTAGCAAAGAAGATCGCAAAGAGGGCAAGAGTCTATTGCCGATATAGCAAGGAAAACTCCATGTGTGATCTGTTGCAAAAATCATCAAGGTCATTGTCTTGTGAGTGTTGGTACATGCTACCAATCTTGACAACCAGACATGTCAAGAGGATTGTCCACACTATGGACAACCGCACAGGGGACTAGGGAGTTGAGTCCCAGCTTAGTTGAGCAAATGAGAGTTTCATGAGTCGCAAGAGAGGCACCAGTGGTGTTAGACTAAAGAGAGTTGTAGGAGACCTAGGCAACACGGAAAGGTCTAGGTTATGACTCAAGAAGAAGTCGAGGATGCACCGAGATATGATTATTGGTACGATTACTATTTGAAATGTACACACACTGCTTTAATAGAACAAGGTACTACACATTTCTTTGTTTTTAGTATGTTCTTGACTAAGTTGAACAGGAAAGCTAGAACCTTTATGTAAAAGGTTAGTTATATACACTCCAGTTGGTGATGCTTTATTAGTCAATTCAGTGATGCGGAATTGTGAGGTCTTAGTAAAAGGTCTCAATTTGTTAGTGGATCTTCTTCCACTAGAGTTGCAAGTGTGAGATGCAATCTTAAGGATGGATTTCGTATTTACTCATTATGCTTCCAGAGATTGCCATATAAAGGAAGTTGTTTTCAAGAAACCAGGATTAGCCGAAGTGGATTTATGGGATGAAAGAAAGATTATCCCTTCGAGTTTAATTTCAGCATTAAAAGGTTAAAAGTTATTGAGAAAAGATTGCATGACGTTTCTTGCACATGTAGTAGAGGTGTAGGAGGAAAAGCTAAAACCAGACAATGTTCTTGTTATGAACGAACTTCTTGATGTTTTTCCAATAGAACTGTCAGGGTTGCCACCTGATAGGGAAGTTGAGTTCATTATTGAATTGCTACCAAAAACAACCTCTCAGACGCAAGCGTCGATAGAATGGCTCCAAGTGAGATCGGGGAGCTAAAGATGCGATTATAAGGACTAGTAGATAAGGGATACATCGGACCTAGTGTATCGCTCTGGAGAGCTCCAGTGTTATCTCGTGAAAAAAGAAAGATGGTATCCGTAGATTATGCATTGATTATAGATAGTTAAACAAAGTCACGATACGTAATAAGTATCCTTTACCTCTGAATAGATGACTTGTTTGACCGGTTAAGAGGTGCATCGATGTTTTGTAAGATTAATTTAAGATCGTGGATATCATAAGTTAAAGGTCGAGAGAATCGATACATTCCTAAGACGTTATTCATAATGAGGTACGAGCATTACGAGTGTTTAGTAATGCCATTCAATTTAACAAGGTACTAGCGCTTTCCATGGACCTCATGAGCAGGTTTTCCCCGATGATTTGGATAACTTTGTAATAGTAATTATTGATGATATACTAGTTTATTCGGTTGACAAGAAAGCCCACGAGGAACGCATGAGTATTATTCTACAAACACTACGAGATAAACAGTTGTACGCTAAATTCACCAAAGGTGAGTTTTGATTGAATCAGGTAGTGATTGAAGTAAGTTGTTTCAACAAATGGAGTTGGTATGGGTCCACATAAAGTAAAAGTTATGGTCAACTTAGTGAGACCAGCTAATGCGACAGAGGTACGTAGTTTCCTAACTTGGCAGGATACTGCAGATGATTGGTTGAGAACTTCTCACGATTAGTATTACCCTTAACAGTTTTAATAAGAAAGAATGCTAAGATTGAATGGTCGATAAGTGTGAATGAGTTTTCGTGAGTGAAAAAAGATTAGTTACAACACCTATTCGACACTTCCTATAACGGAAAAAGAGTATGTGGTTTCTTGTGATGCCTCATGGAAAGATTTAGGGTGTGTACTGATGCAAGAAGGAAAAGTAATAACTTATGCGTTAAGGCAATTGAAAAAGCACGAATGTAATTACCCTACCCATGATCTTGAGTTAGCATCGCTTATTTTAGCACTCAAGATCCGGAAACATTACTTGTTTGGTGAAAGGTGTCACATTTACACGCATCATAAGAGTCTCAAGTATATCTTTGATCAAAGGGAGTTGAATATGAGACAGCAGAAGATGGTTAGAACGATTAAAGATTATGATTGTACCATAGAATACCATCCCGTAAGGTGAATGTGGTAGCAGCTGCATTGAGCGGAAGTGAAGACTTCCTAAGGACACCTTGTGTGGTTTTCGAGCAACATTTTTAAGTACTCTAAGGATTCTAAGGCGCTTGTAATCTGCAGAGAAATTGAGAGGGTCTTTTAGTTTAATTTCGCATCGCCTTCACTCATAATAGAGATTGTGAGAAGACAATCAGAGAATAGTAACTTGCAGAAAATGTTTGGAAAGTCCAAACAGGGCCTAGAAGCAAAATTTAAAATGAGAAACAGGGAAGACTATGTGTTCCAAGTGTTAGTGAGCTTAAGAATGCTATTCTAGAAGAAGCTCACGAGTCAGACTCACGCTATGCATCCGAGAAGCACCAAGATGTAAAAACCTTGAATGGGACATATTGGTGGCACAGGATGAAGCGGAGATAGTTGATTATGTTGATAGATGTTTAATCTGGCCGCAAGTTAAACCAGATTAGACGAAGCAAAAGGACTCCTTAACCCATTGCTAGTGTCGGAATGGAAATGGGAGCGTATTGCTATGGTTTTTCTGTTTAGATTACCACGTACTTCAAATGGACATGATGGTACTTGGGTAATGGTGGATAGACTCACTAAGACAACAAGGTTTATACCGATTAAAATCGACGTCTACACTTGATCAACTTGTTAAGCTATACGTCGACAAAATTGTGAATCAATACGGAGTGCCAGTGTCCATACTTTCAGATAGAGATCCGAGATTTACTTCTATGTTTTGGCCTAGCTTACAAAAAAAAACTATGGGGACAAAGCTGAGTTTTAGTACAGCGTTTCATGTTCAAACAGATTTTCTGTCAGAGAGGACCATCCAGACCCTAGAAGACATGTTGCAAGCGTGTGTCCCTCAAGTTAAGGGAAGTTGAGATACACACCTATCACTTATGGAATTTGCTTACAATAACAATTATTAGTCTAGTTTTGACATGGCACCATTTGAAGCTCTAGACAAAAGACCGTGTAGAACTCTAGTATATTGAAATGAACTAGAAGAGCGGAAGCTAATCGGTCCTGAGTTGGTGCAAGTTATGACAAACAATATTAAGGTAATCGAGAGAGAATCAAGGGTAGCACAAGACCGTCGTAAGAGTTATGCAGATAAGCGACGAAAGGACTTGGAATTCCAGATTGGAGATCAAGTTATCTTGAAGTTATCTCCATAGAGAGGTGTCCTTCGTTTTGGTAAGAAAGGTAAACTAAGCCTTAGATATATTGGTCCTTATCAAGTAACGCAAAGACCTCTGAGACTAGAATTGTCGCAGAACTATCTCGAGTACATGATGTTTTTCATGTGTCCATGTTAAGAAAGTATATTCCAGATCTGACACATGTGCTACAAGCACAACCCGTTGAGCTGAAAAAAGACATGAGTTACGCAGAGGATGCAGTTCAAATCCTCGACAGAAAAGAACAAGTTTTAAGAAACAAGACGATCCCACTCGTGAAGGTTCGTTGGAGACATCACGGAGTGGAGGAGACAACCTGAGAGTTAGAAGACTAAATGAGGAGGAAGTATCCGATGATTTTCACCTAAGGACTACTAAATTTCGAGGACGAAATTTCTTAAGGGGAGGTAAGTTGTAAATCCGAGATCTTTCTTTGGAACTTCCTTATTATCAAACAACAAAAGAAAGGAAGAAATGAATGCTTAAAACTTGGTTTTCCTTGTTTTAAAAAGAAAAGTAATGAAGTGAAAGGCAAAAGGAAAACAAGGAAGGAAAAACATAAACCATTTTGGTTTGGTTTGCTCTAAGAATAATGAAGAAAGAAAATGAAAGGAAAGGTTATAATATTGTGTTTTGTTTAGGAATGAAAAGAAAAGAAAAGAAAAGAAAAGAAAAGGAAAAGGAAAAAAAAAAAAAAGAAAGAAAGTGGAAGGTGGGACCCCCACCTTGGTTTTTCTTTCTAAACAACCAAGTACCTTCAAATTTCTTCTCATTTTCATCAAAGAGGAGCTGAGGGTTCGTGGGAGAAGCTTAAAGGAAGAAGAAGAAGGTGGTTTTGGAGCCGGATTTGCGTAAGAGAGGAGAGAACTCAAGCAATTGGTATAACAACAAGGTAATCACTCTGCCATGTTCTGCTATTTTGTTCATCTCGAGCTCCACAGAAAGAGGTAAGAGCTGAGATTTTGTTTCGTGCAAGTTAACTCATATTTGAACAAAATTTGTGAAGGATGCTCGAGCAAATTCGGATCTTAAGCTACTGATTTGTGAAGAGGAAGACAGAACACGAATTTCTCACAAATCCGAGAAGTCTCTGATGTTTTGGTTGTACTGACCTGTAGAATTGGAATCAGAAGCTCTATTAGGTATGGATGGAAAGCTTATTGAATTTCCTACAACTTTCGTGAAGACATCGTGAATAGAAAATGATTGGAAGATGTTGTAAATAGCAGGTCACGTTTGGGTTGCGATGAAAATCGAATCTGAATAGCGTAAGTTAGTTCTGGAAAAGAAGCTTTGAGGTATTTCAACCAATCTATTGGGAATTTCAATTTCATGTCTTCATATGATTTGGTATAAATTTCACCTGTTTGGCTAAGAAATGAAGAAGTTATGGTCATCTCAATACAGGGCATAAAATCATTAAATCTTTGGAATTTTTGTTGGAGTGTTTTCTTGTAGTTTTAAAGTTAAAACCATGAGCTCGAGGTTCTAAAACATGGTTTTGGTTTGTTTGATGTGCCAAGAGCGAATAGGTCGAGTGTACGGTCAGACTCTAGTTCTAACACTCGTGAGTGACAAAACGCGAACCTTAAAAATTGTTTATAGGCTTGTATTATGCTTATGAAATGCAAGGTTTTGCTAAAACGAAATGGTTTAGATGTTTATTGTTTTCTTTGAACACTTGTTTATGAGCATTCACGATTTCTTAGAAATGTTTTAGAGTGTTCATGATGAGCCTAAAAGTCTTTATGAAATTTATACATGAGAATATGTCTAATGATTGCCAAAACTTATGGAGATGTTATGATTTCAAGCAAGCATGTACTAGCAAGTATGTTTTAAAGATTTCTAGTTTTATGAACAAGCTAAGTAAGCTTGAGTTTTATGAAAGAAAAGATAAGTCGGCATGTTCAAATGTTTTCATGTGATCTTCGAGATATTGAGCCCGAGGTATATAGTACCGCAGTGCACACAGTCTTATTCTCGTTGTCGACGCTTGAGTGTACTCCGTGACAACAGCGGCTGCCGTGAGTCTTTGGGCGGGCCCCCACTACGACAAAGACGATGGGAGTCTTTGGCGGGCCCCACTACATCGTAGAATAAACGTTGGTGTACTGGGCGTGCCCTACACAACGTAGATTGTGACATGTTTTAAAAAGAGTTTATATCATTTACATGCCTTACGAGATTTTAACGGTATACTTGCTTGGTTTTCATGAAAAGCTATTATGATTACACGATTACTTTTAACGCTTGATTACGGATGCATATGCTCATAGATGGCGGTGATATGATTTACGAGTTAATAGCTTTCTTTTAAACTCAAGTCACTCACCGAGCTTTATAGCTCATTCTTTCGATGTTTTTCCCACTTTTCGTAGAGATCGAGCTCCTGCATGAAAAAACTCGCCATAGTCTCTGAAGCTTCATAAGTTTGATATTTTGTACGTGGCTGGTGTGGTTTAGCAAGTCCATATGTTTGTAAATTATTTTAAGAGAACTATGTAGTTATAGTCGTATATGCTTTAGAGGTTGTGGTTGCTTAATTAGTGGTTTGAATTGCTTGTGGTTCTGTTGTTCTTGCTCGCTTTAGTTTCCAGAGAGACTTAAGAAGCGCTTTCTCCTCATGTACGTCCTTATAGATGTCCGTTTTATTGTGCTAAGTTTAAAGTGTTCCATATGCGAACATAGTCTCTTTTCGTAAAGTAGTGTCGCAGTGTATTGTTAAGAGGTAACAATGTCTGTTGGGTTCATGCCGCCTCTCGCTAAGTTAGCAAGTGGTTCGGAGAGGGTGTGACAAACGCTACACCCTAGGCGCTTGGCAATTAAGAAATAATCGATGGCGTTGCAATGCCGAGGCGCGTTGCAACGCCGCTACCCTAACGCACGCGCTCCTTGTCGAAATGGCGTTGCGACCAACTGCAAAGCGGCGTTGCAACGCCCTATGCACGCTTCTCGCGCGTGGCTTCTTATCGAGATAGCGTTGCAACGCCCTAAGGCGTTACCAGCGCTATCGCCGAGTCTTCAAAGCCTTTAAACAGCAAGTATGGCGTTGCAGCGCTCTGCATAGCGTTGAAACGCCATCACCTCGGGTCATCATGCTTGGATTGGTTCTTTTTCTTTCAATTGATGTTATCTTTGGCTCTAAATAGCCCTGTTTTGATCCCGAGTGATCCAAATTGTCTCCAAGAGCTCCGTTTAAGCTTGTCACCTGAAATTGAGTGAATTAAACACGTAAAAGCCCTGAAATCATCATAAAACTAGCAATACTTAAGCCTAAGGATAGCACATTTTGTGTGCTATCAAACACCCCCAAACTTAAACTTTTGCTAGTCCCGAGCAAAAACAGAGTTAAACATTAGAATGTTCTTAAACATACATTTGATTCAAGCCTCAAAGATTTAAGAGAAAATTTTGCAATCACAAGAAACACTTAAGCATAACACTTCAACAAGTAATTTAAAACTTTTTCCAAGTGTTCCTACGTGTGTGTGTGATTAGCCTATGTTCCCTTCATTTTTACTAAGCCCGGATCAACTTTATTAGGTTCTCCATTCAACTTCCCCCTACACTGGTCTTAATTACTAATCTTTGAGCCTCTCCACATTCAAGAAATAAACAACTTTACTCAGCACTTAATCATTCTTTTGATGCCACTTTTTCTATTTTCTTCTGTTTTTGTGCAAGGACACTAGCTTTCACACATCCACTGCAGGGACCCTTACCCAGAGCACTCGCTCAATGAGTGGCCTAACTGATCACAGTGAAGATAGCTCTTTTTGTCCTCACAAATTTTTTTTTTAACAAACAAACAACAAAAATAAACTTTTTCACATAATACACATATTATACAGATCGTGCACTTTATATTGTCATTCACCCTATCTTGCAGTTTAACTCTCAAATCAGTTTTCAGACCTATCGAGGTGACATCAAACTTCTAAACCTAATAACTTTGTTCTAAGCATTTCAAAACTACAGGAACACATGCTATGTGCATAATAGTGTAGGAAAAACTCAAGAGATTTTTTTTTTAACTTAACTCAAATTCATGTCATGCTCTCAGGTTTCAGTCGAATCACAATGATTTCCAATTATATCTCATCCTAGGCTATCATACTCATTACTTATGTAAAAGATCAACCAACAATTCTCGCATATATTCGGATGACCACAACAAATAAACACATCCCACCCCCAAACTTAAACTAAACATTGTCCCCAATGTTTGCAGAATAAAGTACAAATTTAGTATCGTGGTAAGAGTGAACAATACTGTCTGGTTTACTTGAGCTCTTTCTCGAGTTCCTTGGATAGCCAAAGCATGTGTGTTGAAGTTCTTCGGAATGGGAGCATGGATTTCAACGAAGAAGGGCATCTCCACAACCTACAAAGTAAAACAACAATTAACTAAGCATTGAAAAACAACAAAGTAAAGCAAGCTAAAGACAGGAAAACAAAAGTAAGTAAAGCTTGGGTTGCCTCCCAAGAAGCGCTTTGTTTAACGCCTTTAGCTAGACTGCACTTCTCAAGGTGTTTCTTTCCTTGCTTGCGTGCACTCGGAGTGATGTGTTCATTTGGCCAACTGGGTCTCTATATTTTTATTGCGCCCCATGATCGTCACTATACCGAGATAGATCGGTGATCGCATTCTCCACCGGTTGGACCGACTTCTGGATTCAGCTATGAAGGAGTGCAATGTGTCTTCCAAAGATGGTTTCCTCTCTGATGTAGAAGCATGCCCTATAGGAGGATTCAACACATTTTTATTGTTAGCATAAGAAAAGTTTTCATGGTACCTCAAACCTGGATTGTAATGTGTTGGTAGGTTATTCTGAGTCTGATTTCCTCCATAGTGGTTGCTTCTATTGTTCGTAGTGCAATTGCTCCATATTGGATTCTCCATTGGGCTGGGAGCATTGAGAGGACATCCCTGTTTGTGGTGATCCTGCAAAATTATTAGGGGCATGAGTGAGAGATGCCATATGAGATCTAAGAGAAGTTACCTCATCCAGTTGATACAATCCAACTCATCGCTTAGATCCATCATTGTCCAGTGAGGCCACCGGTAGCTCGCAGATTGACACTTCCTCAAGGAGGGCACGTGCTTCCGCACGCCTTCGCCATGAAAGCCCCTCCAGCAGTGAGCATCCGTAATGGTCCCGGTCTTACCTTCCACCCATTATAAAACAAATGCACTGGATCCAAATGGGTAGCCATGTTGTGGGCACCTCCTGAGCATGTCCTTGTACCTTTCCCAGGCCTCAAATAACTGCTCTTCCTCTTACTGCCTGAATGTTCTTATCTCAATCCTTAACTTTGCAGGTTTAACAGGTGGAAAGAATTTGGTCATGAAGGCTTAGGCCAACTCCTCCCAGGAAATGATACTCCCTAAGGGATGGGACCCTAGCCATTCTTTGGCTCTACCCTGCAAAGAAAAAGGAAAGAGACGTAAGGGAATACTATCAGCAGAGATACCATTCATTTTAAATGTACAACAGATTTCCAAAAATTTTATAAGATGAGAGTTAGGATCTTCTGTGGCTAGGCCTCTGAAAGCATCTTCCCTAACCATTTGTATCAGCCCTGTTTTCAGTTCAAAGTTATTAGCATTTATAGGGGCATGGACTATTCCAGCCTGCTCAGAATTAAACACAGGTTGGAAATACTCCCTGATAGGTTTAGGATTATTGATGATCTCCTGATCAGCCATAGTCTGAGCTTCTGCTTTTCCTTCCCTTAGGAGTCTCCTACAGGTCCTCTCGATCTCAGGATCAAAAGGGTGCAAGTCTGCAGCTCTCCCTTTGGGCATACACTTGGAGGAACAAAAAGAAAGAAATTAGATAAAAAAAAAAAAGAAAAACACAAACAACTAGAGAATAAAATAGAAAATAAAGACAAAAAACATAAAACTTGGGTTGCCTCCCAAGAAGCGCTTTCTTTAACGTCTTTAGCTAGACGGTGACTTATTAGGGCACATAAAATTGCTCATATTTCTCTGGGCCCTTCTTGCTTGAAATAATGTAGCCCTCTAAGTCTAAAAGGCTATCTTGCTTTTCATGGGCCCCAGATAGAAAATTATTTTTGGGATTTTTATTTATCAAAAGAAAGGAGTTGAAATCAAAGCAAGACTTGTGAGTATAAGACAATTGGTTATCAAAAATAAAGGAAATTTCTGGGGATAAAGGCAAAGAAGACTTCTCAGCCTCTAACTCTATCACCTGGATCTCTCCTGTGGAACTAAGTGTATCACCAGTGTCCTCCTCACTAACCTGATCATGGTGTGCCACAGTCTCCCCCAAACTATCCTCATTATCTTCTGAACAAATCCTCCTAGGTGGCATCTCCTGAGTGGTAAGGATAAGAAATTGCTCCTGTAAGGCATTCAGGAAAACTACTAGCTGGTTAAGATATTGAGCTCTATCCTGTACTATTTCCCAAAGTCCTACCACCTCAGTTTCTAACCTATCCAACCTCTCTAATTCACTATGGATCAAATTTTTCAATTTCAATTCTAATGTGTATTCAGCCAATTGGTCCATCAGAGAAGATTTTTCTAAGGGTTGGTTAAGGTACGAAAAATTCTGGTTCCAAGTGCCTAAATGACTACCCTCATGTGAGTTTTCATATATGTCAGGTACAAAATGGTAAAAATTAGACACATGGTATTCAGAAAAATCATGATGCACAAAACTAGGGTCCTGAGAGGGACAATAGAATGGTGGAAACTCAAAATTATGCAAAGTCATACTTGAAAAATCAGTAATTTTACAACCAGACTTCACACAATATTACCAAAACAAAAACAGGAAACAAAGACTCAAAAACATACAAAACTACAATAACACAAATAAGGAAACAAATAATCACACAAAATAATTAAGGAAAGACAGACAAACAAGCTTTAGTCTAAAATTTCAAATTTTTTCCTAATATTAATTAATCTAAATAATCGTCATTCCCCGGCAACGGCGTCAAAAACTTGTTGCGTAAAATTATATTGCAATACCGCAATGTACGGGTCAAGTTTTAGTATAGTGATTTATGAGTCCAAGTATCGTCCTCGGTAATGGGTTTCTAGATTAATTAAGTACGAAGACACTAATTCTCAAATTTAGCTAAAGCAACAAAACATGGATAGGTGTTTGACGAATAAGACAACCAAACAAACAAACATGTGGAGACACGAATTGATAGAGTTAAAGGACGTGATTTTACAAGTTAATAACCTAACTACACATGCATTGACCTCATGAGATGAAGTTAAAAATAAGAAGTAAATTACTCAAGACAAACCTCTCGGTTCTTAGTGAGCCTCACACATGCAATAGAATTCATAGTCTCCATACGAACCTACAACATGCATGGCATTAAGTAACTTCTTTAAGTGTTTCCCTAAGAATTCTTGATCACTCTCGTGCCAGACTACTAAGGGTTTTGACAATTTTGCTCTAATTCAAGCTTTATCTCTCGAGTCCACTTTAATCAACGAATTAAGGAGTGCAGAGCGAATGGCCAAAAATAAGAACAAAACATGCTTCAATATATTGTAATAAAGTCATAACAAATAAATCAAATCCTACTACAATGTTTAGCTACTCTAAATCACATGAAAAATAAACTAAACAAGTGGAAAACGTCTTATAACGCTATTACAAATTGAAAGAAAGAGAAATAAACTTAGGTGTCGATGTCGGTCCTTCGTCTCTGAGCTCCCGTCTTCGATCTCGAACCTCCACGAATGCTTTGGCTCCCAAAATCACTCTTTTCTCTCTTCTTACAAGGTGTATTTCGAATTTAGGGCAAAACTCTACCAAATTGTGCTCCCTTGCAATGAAATCATAAGGATATATTTATAGAAGGAGTTTCGGTGCAGGCGTTGCAACGCTAGGGACAAAGCGTTGCAGCAACGCCGCACCCTAAGCGGCAAGCAATTAAGGAAATAATCGATGGCGTTGCACGCTGAGGCGCGCGTTACAACGCCGCTACCCTAACGCGCTCTCTCTCCTTAGCGAAATGGCGTTGCGACGCAAGCGCAAGCGGCGTTACAACGCCCTCGCGCGCTTCTCACGCGTGGCTTCTTATCGAGATAGCGTTGCAACGCTATCGCCGGAGTCTTCAAAGCCTTTAAACAAAGAAGTATGACGTTGCAACGCTCGCATGGCGTTGCAACGCCAACACCTCGGGTCATCATGCTTGGATTGGTTCTTTTTCTTCCAATGGATATTATCTTTAGCTCCAAATAGCCCCGTTTTGATCCCGAGTGATCCAAATTGTCTCCAAGAGCTCCGTTTAAGCTTGTCACCTGAGATTGAGTGAATTAAACACGTAAAAGCCCTGAAATCATCAGAAAACTAGCAATACTTAAGCCTAAGGATAGCACATTTTGTGTGCTATCAGTGTCCTCCTGACACGTTCCCTTATTTTTTTATAATTAATCGTATTAATTAATAAATCAATTAAATCTTATTTAATTAAATTAAATTAAATTAAATATATTTAATTTAGATTAAATCACATTTAATCAATCTTCCCTCTAACCTATAGTTTTAATGTACATCTCATGCACATTATGTTTTAACCTATAGTTTTCAAATATGAATCACATTCACATTTGAGTTTAATATTTGAACTCTTTCAAATATTTAATTCTCTCACATAATTTAATATGAATCATATTCACATTAAATTTATAATATATAGTTCCAAAACTATATATTATATCGTATCTAAATACATCAAATATATTCCCTAATGAATTTGAACATTTCAAATTCAAATGATCTAAGAACCCTTTACGAGCTAGAAGGTGGACCAAATGGACCTACAGATCAGAAGCTCCAACGATACGAGATTGCTCAGTTAATCTCATTAACCTCCCAATCAACATTGGTTAACTGCGGAAACACTCCACTAAAGTCCCAAAGCTGCACTCTTCTCACTGCACATATATTTTTGTGTCCATGGATATCGACCAATAACAACAAGTCAATCCTTCACGAATGTTCGTAACACCCGCTGGGTCAAATTATCGTTTTACCCCTGGGTTACATCTTGTGCCTTAAGTACCAGTGCTCCTCTAATGAACAATTTGTTTGTGGTCCTACCAACAAACAGAGTCCCTCTCGAGCCAATGAGAGGGTCGGGTCCTTTTTTCAAGTCCCGGAGACACCACTTAATGGAACATTCCTCTACTTACCCTAGTAGGCGGGAAGGAGTGAATTCCATCTTGCTAAGTTATGTTTCCAGCCGCTCACTCGGTCTTGTCGCCAAGAAGGTAGGCATATTGAGTCGGCGAATCTGGCCACTCTCACCCATACTAGTCAAAGGACAATCCCTTGCGAACAGGAGTTCGTAACCTTCTCAGGATTGAGATCAAGTTGCCTAGGTCATCCTAGTGAAATAGAAACCTAACTAGTCAACGGAGTTACAGCTAGAGGTTACTATTTCGTGGTCCGGTCTTATGTAATCTCATTACATAGGATATCCCCACTCACATGTCATCTACACAAACACGTTAGGATCACAGTGTTTGTATCAAATACAAAGTGGGCCACATCCATAGTTAAACCAGGGGTAAGGTACCCAAACCTTATCCCCAACTATAGACCCTTTAGGTCAGTATCTCAACCGAGATCCTTTCTATGTACATTACATTCGATTAAAGATTCATTTAATGACCTTGGATGTTTAGTTTATTGGATTTAGGGTTTAAATAAAGGCAAACTCGTAGATAACAAACAATAACACTTTATTGAAATAATAACACTTTATTACATTAATTAGAACATAATTACAAACTACGAGTTTTAGGGCACAAATCCCAACAGATCGGTGGATCAGGGCCAATGAAGAGGCCAAGGTCTACATCATTGCCAGCATGTCTGATGTATTGGCAAAGAAGCATGAGCTGATGGTCACCGCCAAGGAGATCATGGAGTCCTTGCAGGAAATGTTTGGACAACAGTCCTTTCAAGTCTGACATGACTCGCTCAAGTACGTCTTGAATGCACGGATGAAAGAGAGGTCGTCTGTCCGTGAACATGTTCTAGACATGATGACCCACTTTAATCTTGCTCAGATGAACGGGGCTTCGATGGACGAGTCGAGCCAAGTTAGTTTTATTCTAGAGACTTTTCCGAAGAGTTTCCTTCAGTTTCGTAGCAATGCTGTTATGAACAAGATTAGCTACACTCTGACTACCCTCCTCAATGAGCTACAGAATTTCCAGTCCTTGAATAGGGTCAAGGAATCTGAGGCAAATGTTGCCTACAGGTCTTATCACAGGGGTTCGACCTCTGGGATGAAACCTGTTTCTCCTTCACGCCCGAAAGGGAAGAAGAGGATGAAGAGGGGTAACACTGACCGAGCTGCCACCCACAAGGGCAAGAAGGTTAAGGACGTTGCAGAGAAAGGAAAGTGTTTCCACTGCAATGGGGACGGACACTGGAAGAGGAACTGTCCCAAATTCCTGGCCGAGGGGAAGAATCAAGGTAAATGTGATTTACATGTGATAGAAACTTGTTTAGTGGACAGTAGTGACTCTGCCTGGATATTGGATTCGGGTGCCACTAACAATGTTTGTTCTTCTTTTCAAGGGATTGATTCCTGACAGCCGCTACGAGAGGGTGAGGTGACGCTACGGGTTGGCTCCGGGGACCTTGTCTCTGCTGCAGCAATCGGCACGGTGAAGCTAGATTTTGGCAGGAACTACATTTGGTTGGACAATTTGTACGTAGTTCCAGGGTTTACTAGAAACCTAGTTTCTATTTCCTGCCTTTTAGAACAGTGTATTTCAGCTTCATTTCATGGTAATAAAGCGTTTATTTCCAGGATGGTAATCTTATCTGTTCTGCTTCACTTGAGCATAATTTGTATGTTTTGAAACCTAATTCGGTCAAAAGTGTTTTGAATACTGAATTGTTTAAAACTGCAGAAACACGAACTAAGAAAGCGAAAGTATCTCCTAAAGAAAATGCCCATCTTTTGCATCTACGATTAGGCCACATTAATCTCAATAGGATTGAGAAACTAGTGAAGAGTGGACTTCTAAATGAGTTGGAAGAAAACTCTTTGTCGGTGAGTGAGTCATGCCTTGAGGGCAAGATGACCAAACGTCCTTTTAGTGGAAAAGGATATAGAGCCAAAGAGCCTCTTGAGTTAGTACATTCTGACCTCTGTGGTCCGATGAATGTTAAAGCTCGGGGCGGTTATGAATACTTCGTGTCTTTCATAAACGATTACTCGAGGTATGGGTATATTTACCTAATGTACAGGAAGTCTGAAACTCTTGAAAAGTTCAAGGAGTACAAGACTAAGGTTGAGAACCTCTTAGGTAAATCGCTTAAAACACTTCGATCGGATCGAGGTGGAGAGTACATGGACAATGAATTCCAGGACTATATGATAGAACACGGAATTACGTCCAAACTCTCAGCGCCTGGTATGCCACAGCAGAATGGTGTACGGGGAGGAGAAACAGAACCTTGTTGGACATGGTTCGGTCGATGATGAGTTATGCTCGTCTCCCTGATTCTTTTTGGGTTACGCAGTGGAGACTACGGTCTATATTTTGAACAACGTTCCATCGAAGAGTGTTTGTAAAATACCTTTTGAGCTCTGGAGTGGACGTAAAGGCAGTTTACATCACTTCAGAATTTGGGGATGCCCGACCCAGGTATTGGTGTCAAACTCGAAAAAGTTGGAACTCCGTTCGAAATTGTGCGTATTCGTAGGTTACCCTAAAGAGACTATGGGTGGTCTGTTTTACGATCCTAAGGAAAATACGGTGCTTGTGTCGACAAATGCCACTTTCCTAGAGGAAGACCACGTCAGGGATCATTTACCAAGGAGTAAAATTGTATTAAATGAAATGGACAGTTCATCAGCAAGAGTTGCTGATGGGGCTAGTACGTCAACAAGTGTTGTTGATCCTAGCACGTCTAGTCAAATCCGTTCCCAAGAGTTGGGAATGCCTCGACGTAGTGGGAGGGTTGTGAGACAGCCTGATCGCTACCTGGGTTTGGCTGAAACCTCAGTTGTCGCTCATGATGATGTCTGTGAGGATCCATTGACCTATGATCAGGCAATGGTTGATGTTTACAAAGACGAATGGATTAAAGGTATGGACTAGGAAATGGAGTCTATGTACTTCAATTCTGTCTAGGAGCTTGTTGATCAACCAGATGGGGTAAAACTATTGGTTGCAAATGGATCTACAAGCGTAAACGTGGCGTAGATGGGAAGGTGCAGACCTTCAAAGCCCGACTAGTGGCAAAGGGTTTTATCCAGGTTGAAGGGGTTGACTATGAGGAGACCTTTTCACCTGTTGCCATGGTAAAGTCGATCAGGATCCTTCTGGCCATTGTCGCGTATTATGACTACGAGGTATGGCAGATGGACGTAAAGACAGCCTTTTTGAATGCCAAACTTGATGAGACCATCTACATGGACCAGCCCAAGGCCAAGAGCAAAAGGTTTGTCGGCTTCATAGGTCCAATTATGGGTTGAAACAAGCTTCGAGGTCTTGGAATATAAGGTTTGATGAGGCGATCAAATCTTATGGCTTTGATCAACATATCGACGAGCCTTGTGTCTACAAGAAAATTGTTGACTAAACTGTCGCATTTTTGGTGTTGTATGTGGACGATATTCTTCTCATTGGGAATGAGGTAGAATTTCTTACTAACATTAAGAAGTTGCTAGCTTCGCAATTCCAAATGAAAGATTTGGGAGAAGCTCAAGACGCTTCTAGGTATCCGGATAGTCCGAACCCCAAGAACGTAACGCTAGCCTTGTCTCTCAAAGCGTCTTATATTGACAAGATATTGTCTAGATATAAGATCACGAGAACTCAAAGAAGGGCTTCTTTGCCTTTCGGGCATGGGGTTCACTTGTCTAAGGATCAGTGTCCTAAGACTCCTCAAGATGTTGAGGATATGAGACGGATTCCATATGCTTCGGCTGTAGGGAGCCTGATATATGCCATGTTGTGTATTAGGCCCGACATCCATTTATGCAAAGAGGAATCGTCGATGAGATATCACCCAATCCAGATTAGATCACCGGGCCGGTAAAAGGCAATCCTCAAGTATCTTAGGAGAACGAGGAACTACAGCTTAGTGTATGGCAGTGGGGATTTGATTCTTACGGGACACATGGATTCTAACTTTCAGACCGATAAGGATTCTAGGAAATCCACTTCGGGGTCAGCCTTCATTCTGAAAGGAGGAGCTGTAGTTTGGCGAAGCATTAAGCAGGGATGCATCGCTGATTCCACTATGGAAGCGGAGTATGTTGCGGCTTGTGAAGCTGCAAAGGAAGCTGTTTGGCTTAGGAATTTCATGACGGATTTAGAATTTGTTCCAAATATGAACTTGCCAATCACACTGTTCTGTGATAAAAGTGGTGCAGTAGCCAACTCACGTGAGCCTCGAACGATAAGAGAGGCAAACACATTGAGCGCAAGTATCATCTGATACGGGAGATTGTGCACCGCGGAGAAGTGACGGTCACGCAGATAGCGCCGGAGCCCAACGTAGTTGATCCATTTACAAAGCCCCTCACGGCTAAGGTGTTTGAGGGTCACCTAGAGAGTCTAGGTCTTCGAGAGCTTCCTGACTAGAGCAAGTGGGAGATGTGTAAACGGGTATTCAATGCCCTAGTTTATTGTATTATTTCATTGTAATTTATGTACATTTCAGAAATGTATTTTCTTTACTAGCTTAGTCCAAGTGGGAGTTTGTTGGGATTTTTGTCATAATCTCGTGTTTGTAAATTACTGTTTGAAATTAATAAGAGTTATTTATTTCATCACTTTGGAGCTCGCAATATTTATAAACTTTTCCAATAAACTAAGCTCCAGGGTCATTGAATTTCTGAGAGAACTAGAACTTGAACGGTGTGTAGTGGACACACAAAGAGGATCACGTTCGAGTTAATGACCCGAACGGTCTACAGTAGATGGATAGGGTTGGAGACCTAATCCTGGATACACTGTGGATGCGGCCCGCTTTGTATTGGATACAAACGAGGTGATCTGACTCGTTCATGTGGTTGACATGCGAGTGGGGGCATCCTGTGCAATGAGATTGTACAAGACTGGACCGTTAGTTATTAGACCTACTCATGTAACACCGTTGACAGTTAGGACTAATAACCTCATAGATGACCATTAGTGACTCGACCTGAATCCTGAGTGTGCTACGGACTCCTGTCTGCGGGGGTCTGTCCTTTGACTAGTACGGGTGAGGGTGGTCACAGTTACTCGCCCAATATGCCTATCTTCTCAGGGACAGGGCCAAGTACCGAGCTGGGAACTAAACTACGCGAGATGGAATTCACTCGTTCCCGCCTTTAGGGAAACTAGAGGGGTTGTTCCCGTAAGTATTGTCTCCTGGGCTTGGACAAAGGGCGCCCACCTTCTCACTGGCCCGAGAAGGGTGTTGTGTATGGTTGGACCATCACAATATGTTGTTCATTAGAGGAGCAGTGGGGACTTAAGGAACAAGAGGTAGACACAGGAGTAAAACGGTAATTTGACCCAACCGTGTCTACGAACAACCTATGAAGGGTCGACTCATGGGCATTGGTTATATCAGTGGACACGTAATATTCTGCACTGACGGGAGTGCAACTACGGGCTATAGTGGAGTGTTACCGTAGCTAATGAATGTTGATTAACCGGGTCAAAGAGTTTGACAGTTAATCTCGGATCATTGGAGCCCATCACCTGTAGGTCCATTAGGTCCCTCGGTTGGCTCAATCTAGGTTAAAAGAAGGGATTATGTTTTGGTATGAAATTGAAGTGTTCAATTTCACTTTAAGGGCATTTATGTCGTTTATATGAGATATGAATGATATAATATATAGTTTAATGTGAATGAGATTCATAATAAACTATAGGTTAGCCTAATTGTTGAATTAGGGCTAATTGGAGAAATTAATTGAGAGAAATTAAATTGGATGTGATTCAATTTAATTAATCCGCATTTATTGAAAATGAGATTTGCAATATGAGATATGAGATATCTTATATTATGTGGTTATGCAAATGAGATTTGCATAACCTATGGTTGTGGTAAAGTGGAATAATGTGGAGATTTTAACTCCATCATTCTACTATTTAAACCCTTTGCAAGATAGGATTGGTAAGCTTTCTCTCATTTTTTGATTTTCATCAAAGAGAAGAGATTAAGAATTCTCTCAACTCTCTCAAATTCTCCTCCCTCTCCAAAACCATAAGATCCCACAATCTTCCTTCTTTCCAAAAGAAGAACAACTGAGACAACAAGTGGTAGTGTTCGGATTTCGTTCGTGGGAAGCATTCGTTGAGATCGTGTTTGTTCGCGAAGTGTTCGTGATCTTTGGAAGAAATATTGAAGATAGTCTTTAACAAGTAAGTACAATTCATCATGCTGTAAATTTCTTCCTTCTATTGCATGTTTAGTCTAGATCTAATTGTTATATCATTTTGACAAAATCAAGTAGCGTAATGATCCCATGACGATTCGATCGTCTTCCGCTGCGCGAGGATTTTCATTCCCTTCAGATCCTCCCTGTGTCCACTACACACCGTTCAAGTTCTAGTTCTCTCATAAATTCAATGGCCCTGGAGCTTAGTTTATTGGACAAAATTTGTAAAATTAGTGAGATGCAAAGTGATGAAAGAAATAACTCTTATTTTTTGCAATTGGTAATATTACAAAAAAAACGAGATTAGAACATACATCCCAACAGTGTACTAGTCCCGACATTTGTTATGCAGTCGGGATTGTTAGTAGATATCAGTCCAATCCAGGATTAGATCACTGGACAGCCGTAAAGGCAATCCTCAAGTATCTTAGGAGAACGTGGGACTACATGCTGGTGTATGGAAGTAGGGATTTGATCCTCACGGGATACACAGACTCTGACTTCCAGACCGATAAGGATTCTAAGAAATCCACATCGGAGTCAATGTTCACCCTCAACGGAGGAGTTGTAGTGTGGCGAAGCATCAAACAGGGAATCATCGTTGATTCCACGATGGAAGTCGAGTATGTAGCAGCTTGTGAAGCTGCAAAAGAAGCTGTTTGACTTAGGAAATTCATGCTAGATTTGGAAGTTATTCCAAATATGAACTTTCCAGTAACACTGTTTTGTGACAACAGTGGAGCAGTAGCTAACTCGAGAGAACCTCGAAGTCATAAGAGAGGCAAGCATATTGAACGCAAATATCACCTGATACGAGAGATTGTGCACCACGGAGATGTGAAAGTCACGCAGATAGCTTCGGAGCACAACGTTGCTGATCCGTTTACAAAGGCCCTCACGGCTAAGGTGTTTGAGGGTTACCTAGAGAGTCTAGGTCTTCGAGTCCTTCTAGACTAGGGCAAGTGGGAGTATTGTGAAGGGTATTCGTATGCCCTAGTTTATTGTATTACATTCATGTATTACTTGAAGGGATCGAATCCCCCAGAGGAAGCGATTGTGAATCGCGTGTTCTTATTTAGACTAATGGATTTCAATCAAGATCAAATAAAGCTAAGATTAAGCATGCTAAAATAAATTGGACAGCAAGAAATTACCATTGAAGAACTCTTTCTTCAAGTGCTCCTTCTCCCACGATCACGATCTCAACAACTCGAACTCGAACGATCACGGACACCACCACCGGATCTTCTCCGTTGTTCTCTAGGTGATGGAGGAAGGTGGGTTCCTTCAAGGGTGAGGTGAGATGATCTTATCAAATTGTGTTTGGAACTCTTTCCAACACAATATGAGAGAATGCTAGGGTTTTTGTCAAAAAGCCTTAACTTTTGCTTAGCCGCAAAGTTGCATCTCAAGCAACCATTTATAGAGAAATAGGATGAAAATTACCATCCTATCCTTCCTTCATTCTCTCATAAGTATATAGTTTATATGTGAATCTAATTCACATTAAAACCATATATTATATCAATTATATCACATATAACTGATATAATACCTCATGTATGAAATTGAACACTTCAATTTCATTCTTAACTTTATACCCTCAATATTACCATGTTGAGCCAACGGATGGACCTAATGGACCTACAGTTCATAAGCTCTAATGATGTGAGATTAACTGATCAAACTCTTTGATCCAGTTAATCAATATTCATTAACTACAAGTCACTCCACTATAGACTTGTAGTTGCACTCTCCTCACTGTAGATTATATTGTGTCCATTGATATAATCATTACCCATGAGCCGACCCTTCAATGGTTGTTCGTAATCACAGTTGGGTCAAATTACTGTTTTACCTCTGTGATTACCTTTTTGTTCCTTAAGCACCACTGATCCTCTAATGAACAACAAGTCTATGGTCCTACCATAGACTCATACCTTCTTAAGTCAGTTCACTACTACAAATTTGGTCTTTATTGACAGCTAAAAACTGTCAACATTCACTTTAGTTGACGTTTTTTTACCGTCATTGAAACGGTGTCAATAAATCTAAGCGTCAACTTTAAGTTGATAGTTGACGGTCGTTAAACGTCAACGATTATGTCTTTATTGATGGATTTTAACTGTTAATAATATGAATGTTGACACCTATTAGCCATCAACCATGACGTAAATTTGTCAACAAAGACCACTTTATTGACACTTAAATGTCAACTTTAAGTTGGAGAATGCAGTCACTAGTCTATCTGGTATTGTGACTAGTCATGGAGCTGCAATAAAGAATGTAGAGACCCAGATTGGTCAAATGAACACATCACTCCAGGTACTGCAAGAAAGGAAAGAAACACCTTGAGGGAGTACAGTCTAGCTAAAGACGTTAAACAAAGCGCTTTTTGGGAGGCAACCCAAGCTTTACTTACTTTTTTTTTTCTATCTTTAGCTTGCTTTAGGTTGTTTTTGAAGGGAATGAAAATCCCCGTGCAATGGAAGACGATCGAATTGTCATGGTATCATTACGCTACTAGAATTTTGACAAAATGATCTAACACTTAGATGTAAGTTAAACATGCAAAAGAGGAAGAAAAAACAGTAAGGAGAACTTTACTTACTTGTTGTAGACAAAAACTTCAAAGTTTCTTCCTTGGTCACGAACACTTCGTGCTTCTCAACGAACGCTTCTCTCGTACAAAATGAACACCACCAACGGCCTTCTCGGTTGTTCTTCCTTAGGAAGAAGGAAAGTGGTGGGACTTTTTGGTTTTGGAAAGGGAGGAGAATTGAGAGAAAAGGTTGAGAGAAAACTCTTCTGTTTGGGTGAAATCCAAAAAATGAGAGTGAAAGCTTGAAATCCTTCTCGCAAGAAGGGATTAAATAGAGGAATAATCATGGAGTTAAAATCTCCACATTATTACCATTTTACCACAACCACAGGTTATGCAAATCTCATTTGCATAACCACATAATATAAGATATCTCATATCTCATATTGCAAATCACATTTGCAATAATTGTGGATTAATTAAATTGAATCACATCCAATTTAATTTCTCTCAATTAATTTCTCCAATTAGCCCTAATTCAACAATTAGGCTAACCTATAGTTTATTATGAATCTCATTCACATTAAACTATATATTATATCATTCATATCTCATATAAATGACATAAATACCCTTTAAGTGAAATTGAACACTTCAGTTTGATACCAAAACATTACCCCTTGTTTTAACCAAGATTGAGCCAACCGAGGGACCTAATAGACCTAAAGTGACTGGCTCCAATGATCCGAGATTAACCGGTCAAACTCTTTGACCGGTTAATCAACATTCATTAGATACGGTAACACTCCACTATAGCCCGTAGCTGCACTCCCGGCAATACAGAATATTACGTGTCCACTGATATAACCAATACCCATGGTCGACCCTTCACAGGTTGTTCGTAGACACGACTGGATCAAATTACCGTTTTACCCCTGTGTCTACCTCTTGTTCCTTAAGTCCTCACTGCTCCTCTAATGAACAACATATTGTGATGGTCCAACCATACACAACACCCTTCTCGAGCCAGTGAGAAGGTGGGCGCCCGTTGTCCAAGCCCCTAGAGACAAGACTTAAGGGAACAACCCTCTAGTTTCCCTAAAGGCGGAACGAGTGAATTCCATCTCGCGAGTTAAGTTCTCGCCCCTACTTGGTCCCGTCCCGAGAGAAGATAGGCTTATTGGGCGAGTAACAATGACCACCCTCACCCGTACTAGTCAAAGGACGACACTTCGCAAAGCGGGAGTTCGTAACACGCTCGTGATTCGTGTCGAGTCACTAATGGTCATCTACGGTTATTAGTCCTCATCACAACGGTGTTACATCGAGTAGGTCTAATAATTCGATGTGTCGGCCTTGTACAATTTCATTGTACATGATGCCCCCACTCGCATGTCAACAACATGAACGAGTCAGATCACCTCGTTTGTATCTAATACAAAGCGGGCCACATCCACAGTGTATCCACGATTAGGTCTGCAACCCTATCCATATACTGTAGACCGTTCGGGTGATTAACTCGAACGTGATCATCCCTGTGTGTCCACTACACACCGTTCAAGTTCTAGTTCTCTCATAAATTCAATGACCCTGGAGCTTAGTTTATTGGAAAAATTTATAAATATTGGGAGGCACAAAGTAATGAAATAAATAACTCTTATTAATTTCAAATAGTAATTTACAAACACGAGATTAGGACAAAAATCCCAACAAACTCCCACTTGGACTAAGCTAGTGGAGAAAATACATTTCTGAAATGTACATAAATTACAATGAAGTAATACAATAAACTAGGGCATTGAATACCAGTTTACACATCTCCCACTTGCCCTAGTCAGGAAGCTCTCGAAGACCTAGACTCTCTAGGTGACCCTCAAACACCTTAGCCGTGAGGGGTTTTGTAAATGGATCAGTTACGTTGTGCTCCGACGCTATCTGCGTGACTGTCACGTCTCCGCGGTGCACAATCTCCCGTATTAGATGATACTTGCGCTCAATGTGTTTGCCTCTCTTATGGCTCCGAGGCTCACGTGAGTTGGCTACTGCACCAATGTTATCACAGAACAGTGTGATCGACCAGTTCATATTTGGAACAACTTCCAAATCCGTCATGAACTTCCTAAGCCAAACAGCTTCCTTTGCAGCTTCACAAGCCGCAACATACTCTGTTTCCATAGTGGAATCGACAATGCATCCCTGCTTGTTGCTTCGCCATACTACAGCTCCTCCATTCAGAATGAAGGTTGACCCCGAAGTGGATTTCCTAGAATCCTTATCGGCCCGAAAGTCGAAATCAGGTATCCCGTAAGGATCAAATCCCCACTGCCATACACTAAGTTGTAGTTCCCCGTTCTCCTAAGATACTTGAGGATTGCCTTTACGGCTGTCCAGTGATCTAATCATGGATTGGACTGATATCTACTGACGATTCCTACTACATAACAGATGTCGAGCCTAGTACACAACATTGCATACATCAGGCTCCCTACAGCCGAAGCATATGGAATCCGTCTCATATCCTCAACATCCTGAGGAGTCTTAGGACACTGATTCTTAGACAAGTGAACCCCATGCCTAAAAGGCAGCAAGCCCTTCTTGGAGTTTTCCATCTTATATCTAGACAACATCTTGTCAATATAAGATGCCTGAGACAAGGCTAGCATTATGTTCTTCCGGTTCCGGACAATCTGGATACCTAGAACATATTGAGCTTCTCCCAAATCTTTCATTTGGAATTGTGAAGCTAGCCACTTCTTAACGTCTGTAAGAAATTCTACCTCATTCCCAATGAGAAGAATATCGTCCACATACAACACTAAAAATGCGACAGTTTTGTCAATGATTTTCTTATAGACACAAGGCTCGTCAACATTTTGATCAAAGCCATAAGATTTGATCACCTTATCAAACCTTAGATTCCAAGACCTTGAAGCTTGTTTCAGCCCATAAATGGACCTATGAAGCCGGCAACCTTTTGCTCCTTGCCTTGGGCAATGAACCCTTTGGGTTGGTCCATGTAGATGGTCTCATCAAGTTTGTCATTCAGAAAGGTTGTCTTGACGTCCATCTGCCATACCTCGTAGTCATAATATGCAGCAATGGCCAGAAAGATCCTGATCGACTTTACCATGGCAACAGGTCAAAAGGTCTCCTTATATCAACCCCTTCAACCTGGGTAAAACCATTTGCCACTAGTCGGGCTTTGAAGGTCTGCACCTTCCCATCTACGCCACGTTTACGCTTGTAGATCCATTTACAACCAATAGGTTTTACCCCATCCGTTGATCCACAAGCTCCCGCATGCAATTGAAGTACATAGACTCCATTTCCGGTCCATAGCTTTAATCCATTCGTCTTTGTCAACATCAACCATTGCCTGATCATAGGTCAATGGATCCTCACAGTCATCATCAGGAGCGACGACTGAGGTTTCAGCTAAACTCATGTAGCGATCAGGCTGTCTCACACCACTCCCACTACGTCGAGTCCTTCTCAACTCTCGGGAACGGACTTGACTAGACGAGCTAGGATCAACAACACTTGTTGACATACTAGCACCATCAACAACTCTTGTTGATGAACTGTGCATTTCATTCAACACAATTTTACTCCTTGGTAAGTGATCCCTGACGTGGTCTTCCTCTAGGAAAGTGGCGTTTGTCGACACAAGCACCCTATTTTCCTTAGGATCGTAAAACAGACCACCCCTAGTCTCTTTAGGGTAACCTACGAATAGGCACAATTTCGAACGGGGTTCCAACTTTTTCGGGTTTGACACCAACACGTGGGTCGGGCATCCCCAAATTCTGAAGTGATGTAAACTGCCTTTACGTCCACTCCAGAGCTCGAAAGGTGTTTCACAAACACTCTTCGTGGGAACATTGTTCAAAATATAGACCGCAGTCTCCACTGCGTAACCCAAAAAAGAATCAGGGAGACGAGCATAGCTCATCATCGACCTAACCATGTCCAACAAGGTTCTGTGTCTCCTCTCCGATACACCATTCTGTTGTGGCATACCAGGTGCTGAGGGTTGGGACGTAATTCCGTGTTCTATCATATAGTCCTTGAATTCAGTGTCCATGTACTCTCCACCTCGATCCGATCGAAGTGTTTTAAGCGATTTACCTAAGAGGTTTTCAACCTCAGTCTTGTTCTCCTTGAACTTTTCAAGAGTTTCAGACTTCTTTTGCATTAGGTAAATATACCCATACCTCGAGTAATCGTCTATGAAAGACACGAAGTATTCATAACCGCTTCGAGTTTTAACATTCATCGGACCACAGAGGTCAGAATGTACTAACTCAAGAGGCTCTTTGGCTCTATATCCTTTTTCCGCTAAAAGGACGTTTGGTCATCTTGCCCTCAAGGCATGACTCACACACAGGTAAAGAGCTTTCTTCCAACTCGTTTAGAAGTCCACTCTTCACTAGTTTCTCAATCCTATTGAGATTAATGTAGCCTAACCGTAGATGCCAAAGATGGGGATTTTCCTTAGGAGAAACTTTCGCTTTCTTAGTTCGCGTTTCTGCAGTTTTAAACAGTTAAGTATTCAAAACACTTTTGACCGAATTAGGTTTCAAAACATATAGATTATGCTCAAGTGAAGCTGAACAAATAAGATTGCATTTGAAAGAAATAAACGCTTTATTTGATTCAAAAGAAACACAAATAGATTGTTCAATTAGGCAGGAAATGGAAACAAGGTTTCTAGTAAACCCTAGAACAATGTACAAATTATCTAATAATAAGTACTTCCCGCCAAAGTGTAGCTTCATTGTGTCGATCGCTGCAGCAGAGACAAGCTCCTTGGATCCAACCCGTAGAGTCACCTCACCCTCTCGCAGCGGCTGCCAGGAATCAATCCCCTAAAAAGAAGAACAAACATGGTTAGTGGCGCCCGAATCCAATATCCAGGCAGAGTCACTACTCTTCACTAAACAGGTTTCTGTCACAAATAAATCACATTTACCTTGGTTCTTCCTCTCGGCCAGGAATTTGGGACAGTTCCTCTTCCAGTGTCCGCCCCTATTGCAATGGAAACACTTTCCTTTCTCTGCAACATCCATGACCTTCTTGCCCTTATGGGCGGCAGCTCGGTCAGTTTTACCTCTCTTCATCCTCTTCTTCCCTTTCGTGGGTGAAGGAGCAACAGGTTCGTCCCAGAGGTCGAACCCCTGTGATAAGACCTGTAGGCAACATTTGCCTCAGATTCCGATGCCTTGACCCTGTTCAAGGACTGGAAATTCTGTAACTCATTGAGGAGGGTAGTCAGAGTGTAGCTAATTTTCTTCATAACAGCATTGCTACAAAACTGAAGGAAACTCTTAGGAAGAGTCTCCAGAATAAAACTGACTTGGCTCGACTCGTCGATCGAACCCCCATTCATCTCAGCTAGATTAAAACTTTCTTGCAAGGACTCCATGATCTCCTTAGCGGTGAGCATCAGCTCATGCTTCTTTGCCAATACATCAGACATGCTGGCAATGATGTAGACCTTGGTCTTTTCATTGGCCCTGATCTATCGATCATATGCATCGCGAACACTTCGCGACGCAGTTGAGCTCGACATCTGAGGACACTCCTCAGAGAGCACGAACTTAATGTCGTCAGTTACCAAAATTTTGTTTATGTTGTTTTTCCAACTTTGGTAATTATCTCCCACTAATTTATCGGACGCGAGTAAAGCTATAATTACGCTAGACATGTTTTAAGCTGAAAAATTAAGAAAACTTTGTGTTAGTCTCGCAAAAAACTTTTGAAATCCAATCAAGTTTTAGCAAAATTGTTTCATGATCCCTAGGTCATTCAAAATTTTGCAATGATATCCTTAAGGTTTAGAATGACCGCCACCGAAGGGTGAACAGAACACTTCTCCTCTAGGACGAGACTTTCTCGATCAGACCCTAATCCCAGAATAACTCTTATTCCATTAGGCGTCCAATTACCATGGTTCGGTTGAATTCATTAACACTTAACGAATTCTTTGAGTGTCACCCGCGATCTTTAAGTTTCCAAGCATCCATCCAAACAATAGCCACCAAAGGGTGAACCAAGAAGGAAAACCAACTAGGAAACTGTATCCCTTTCGGAAATTCACAGTGTTCCGACTCCCATGATCAGGCCCTCCGAAGGGATTGTCTGGTCAAGGCCAAACTAGGAGGCGGATCATAGGCGTCTCACGGTGTGAATCGAAAGAAGAGACCGTGGGTCTCGTTTTCACAAGTCCCGTTCCCACTCACTATAAGTACTCTCTCCATCCACGATGATATTGACCTATACAAATGCCACCCGAAGGGGGACTCTCCCATTTGCGCCACGAGGCCGAGTATATATCTCACGGTGCGGACTTAACCGAGATTTGTGGTTGGAAATTCAAATGTATCTCATACACTTTATTTTCTCCCACTCAGGACTTTAAATTTAATACGGATTGACCTAGATAAACCGGCTAAAATTTATCTAAGTCTCCCAATATAACTCTTGTATGGTATTAACCTAAGTTTATAATCACATTATTACTTAGGTCTATGTGAGTAAATTAAAACACTTTTAATTAGCGGCACTCACGATAAGTATAATCTAAGAATCTCCGGACCGAATTCACTCCCAGGTCGGTTTCCAGGTAGGGGTGTTCTGCAAGCGTCAACTTAAATACCTCAGCCTTAGACAAAACCTTCCTTAGACAGAGTTACTAATCAGTCTCCATTCATAGACTAAACTTTTATTTCCTAATTTCTAATCTCATTAGAAAATAGAAAACCTAAGTCTAATTATTCAAGTTCTAAACTCTTTAAAACTAATAATTAACTTAGGTTGCATGCATTTCTATGTTATAGTGCTTGATCATTCATCACATGAATAACTATATACTATAACATAATATTATTCATCACATAAATATAAATGCATGAGCATACTTTAATCTAAAAAATATAACACTTATATTAATTAAATTAAACATGCATTTTAATTATATTATAACTCTTATAATATAACCTATCATGCAAATTATATATTATAACTCTTATAATATAAATGATGCATGAAAATGTTTAACCTAAGGTGGGATTTTAAATCTATATGGCATACTCTATGCACATAGAAATAATTAAATCATACATCTCATGCATAAAATAATTAAATAGCAAAAATAGATCGGTTTTGGCACCTAGGGGAAATTATTTAATTACATAACATTAATATAACACTTATATTAATATTATTTAATAAAATAATTAAATAAATAAAATAAATATATTTTACAATTAATGAAATTAAAAAAAACAATTTAATTTCGGAAATCAAACTGCCCACTAAGCCATCAGCAATTGCCCACGCTCGCAATCGCCGCGAATCGCCAACGCTTGCGCTTCCAGCATCAACCCAGTGTTCTCAACGCCACGCCTAAGGCGGTAACGTTGTCTGCGGCGCGCCTTGCTCTCGCACAAATGTTGAGATGCCAATGAACAACGTCTCAACGCCGTCGCCTGAACAGCAAACTCCTTTGGTGTTTTTGCTTCAAAATTCGCCCGTTTGCGCTCCGATTTCTTTACAACAACTCTTTCTTCTAAAGACTCGGACTTTACAGACCCGATTTACAACAAAATGCCCAAAAATAACGGGCCCTTACATTGATCTCATCAACATAAAAAATTGTAAATCTAAAATGCCAAAACCGAAAACATCCAAATTCGCAAACAAGCATTCATCTCATGAATTTAAGGTAAAAAACCACCTATTTTAACAAAAAACAGTGCATAACGAAGAACCATCGAAATGGCTCTGATACCACTTGAAGGGAATGAAAATTTCCGCGCAGCAGAAGACGATCGAATCGTCATGGTATCATTACGCTACTAGAATTTTGTCAAAATCATCTAACACTTAGATCTAAGTTAAACATGCAAAAGAGGAAGAAAAATGAACACTTGTTCTCAACGAACGCTTCTCTCGTACAAAATGAACACCACCAACGGCCTTCTCGGTTGTTCTTCCTTAGGAAGAAGGAAAGTGGGGAGACTTTTTGGTTTTGGAAAGGGAGGAGAATTGAGAGAAAAGGTTAAGAGAAAACTCTTCTTTTTGGGTGAAATCCAAAAAATGAGACTGAAAGCTTGAAATCCTTCTTGCAAGAAGGGATTAAATAGAGGAACATGTTGGGATTTGTGCCCTAAAACTCGTAGTTTGTAATTATGTTCTAATTAATGTAATAAAGTGTTATTCAATAAAGTGTTATTGTTTGTTATCTACGAGTTTGCCTTTATTTAAACCCTAAATCTAATAAACTAAACATCCAAGACTGTTAAATGAATCTTTAACTGAATTTAATGTACATAAAAAGGATCTCGGTTCGAGATACAGCCTAAAAGGTCTATAGTTAGGGGATAAGGTTTGGGTACCTTACCCTGGTTAAACTATGGATGTGGCCCACTTTGTATTTGATACAAACATTGTGATCCTAACGTGTTCGTGTAGATGACATGTGTGTGGGGATATCCTATGTAATGAGATTACATAAGACCGGACCACGAAATAGTAACCTCTAGTCAGAACTCTGCTTGACTAGTTAGGTTTCTATTTCACTAGGATGACCTAGGCAACTTGATCTCAATCCTGAGCAGGTTACGAACTTTTGTTCGCAAGGGATTGTCCTTTGACTAGTATGGGTGAGAGTGGCCAGATTCGCCGACTCAATATGCCTACCTTCTTGGGGACAAGACCGAGTGAGCGGCTGGGAACTTAACTTAGCAAGATGGAATTCACTCCTTCCCGCCTACCAGGGTAAGTAGAGGAATGTTCTCTTAAGTGGTGTCTCCGGGACTTGAACAAATGGCCCGACCCTCTCATTGGCCCGAGAGGGACTCTGTTTGTTTGTATGACCACAAACAAATTGTTCATTAGAGGAGCACTGGTACTTAAGGCACAAGATGTAACCTGGGTAAAACGGTAATTTGACCCACCGGTGTTACGAACATTCGTGAAGGATTGACTTGCCGTTATTGGTCAATATCCATGGACACGTAAATATATCTCGCAGTGAGAAGAGTGCAAACGTGGGACTTTAGTGGAGTGTTCCTGCAGCTTAACGAATGTTGATTGGGAGGTTAATGAGATTAACCGAGCAATCTCGTATCGTTGGAGCTTCTGATCTGTAGGTCCATTAGGTCCACCTTCTAGCTCGTAAAGGGTTCTTAGTTCAATTGAATTTGAAATGTTCAAATTCATTAGGGAATTTATTTAATGTATATGGATACGATATAATATATAGTTTTGGAACTATATATTATAAATTTAATGTGAATATGATTCATATTAAATTACTTGAGAGAATTGAATATTTGAAAGAGTTCAAATATCAAATTCAAATGTGAATGTGATTCGTATTTGAAAACTATAGGTTATAATTTAATGTGCATAAGATGTACATTAAACTATAGGATAAAGGGTAAAATGATTAAATGTGATTTAATCATTTATTTAATATTATATATGAATTAAATATGATTTAATTTAATGTATTTAATTATTAATTAAATATTAATATAATATTAAATGGGAACGTGTCAAGAGGACACGTTCTCACAACTCCCCATCTCCCTCTCGATAGGGAAGTGAGGAGTTGCCCATTAAAAGTTCTACTTCTCCTGGTGAGAAGGAGAAGGTGATGATCGATCAATTAGAGAAACTCACAGAAGAAATTCTCTCTCTCTCAATCTCTAGAATTCCCAAAATCTCCCAATTGTTGGATTACCTTCCCACCAAGGTAGATCTAAGTAGAACTCAGAGACATAGGAGGTTCTTCTGTTTGTAGTGTCCCTGCTTGAAAAACAGAGGAGTTGTTGTGTTGCTGAGTTACTCGAATTTTCTTGGAGCAAGGAGTTGCTGTGAGTCTACAAAGGTAATTCTTCTTCCCTTTAGTTTAATTGTTAAACTTAACATGTTTGCATGTATGCTTTTCTCCATGTCTAATTAGATTAGAATTAGCATGCTTGTTCTGTATGTTTTATTTATCAATGTACTGTTTTTTGTTTCAATTAAAACAATCAAGCACATTAACGATTCCAAACACGTTTCCGTTGCTCAAGGAGATTAGATCTCCATCAATTGGTATCAGAGCAATGCTTGTATTGCTTTGTTTTGAAACAAAATTGCATTGATTTTGGTGGGAATTGCATTGGTTTGTTGTAATACTGTTTAGGAATTTTTTGGCCATAGTTTACTATTGATTTTGATCAAATTATATGTAAAGGCCCCTGCGTTTTTGGGCAAAAAGTGCAAAATTGAGTCTGTAATTGAGTTACGATTCGTTCGGGAAAAGTTTCGTTCAATTTGGTTGAGAATCGAAGCAGAAATTGAAGAACGAAGCTGCTGTGTTCGTGGAAGAAGGTTGTCGCCCCGCGGCCGCGTTAACATCAGCTTATCAGCGTTAACGCTCAAGAACAAAGCGTCGCAACGCTAGCGCTCCCTATCGATACACGCGCGATCAAGGGGTCGGGCGCGTTAACGCCGCCTCTCCAAGCACAACGCCATCCCGATAGCAAAGCGCGACGCGAGAATGGAGCGGGCGTTGCAACGCTAGCATCGGCGTTACAACAACGCCGTGAGGCGCCTCAAGCAAACAGCAGACGGTTCGAGTTGGTTCGTTGGTTTTGGTCCTGGCTCGAGCGCGTTCAAGGCCTGCCGGTATTTTTGGATCGATTTCATGAAATAAATTAATGTAATTTTTTTTTTTTTTTTGCACTTTAGGGGCCAAATTATTCCGGTTTTACAGCTTTTTATCTATATGAATGTCATTTAGATTATTCTCACCTTAGGATAAGCATGTTCATGCATTTTATTTATATAAAATGTTATATGAATATGGTTGGATGCATGACTAATTTATTTTTTCATGAGTAATTAATTATAAGTGTTATAATTAGATTATATGGAAAATAAATTGCATGGAGCATGAAATTACTTAGTTTAAAATAAATGTTATTTTATTTAAGTAATTTTATAATTCAAATAGTTTAATTTCTTTTATAATTCCAATTTTAATATAGATTGTTGGATTTATAATATAGTTTCTTTATCATAGGTTAATTATTAAAATTTATAAAAGTTATAAATTAAAGGGGTTTTAGAAATCATAACCTATAATAAAGAAATGCATGCAAACATAGGAACTTGGGTTAAATTTAATTAGTTTTAAATTATTTAAAATTAATTTAGGCCTAAGTTTCAATTTCTAATAGGATTAGAAATAAGTCTTACGTAATATTTTAAATAGTTTAAAATATAGTAGGACTTTAGGACTTTGGTTATAAGGGAAGTCTACCAGTGAAGTTCTGCCCTAAGGTCAGGGTACTTAAGTCGACTGGCAGTTAACTTAACACCTCCAACTCGAACCGACCTTAACCCGAGTTGAATTAACCACAGTTCTGTTTTATCTCTAGGTAATTAAAATGTTTATTCACCTAGACATAAGGTTTTAAGACCTAGTTATAAATGTTATAATAGACATAGACTTAGATAGATTCTTTTAGCCAGAATCCGACTAAGTTAAATCCATACCCTAATTTTATGAACTTCAGTGGGAGAAAACGAGATGTTTGCATCGAGTTTACTCTCACGTCCTCAAGAGTTCACGCCGATAGTTCCATGCTCGGCTACGCGGCGTCAATAGGGCGTCCCCCTACGGTATGTGTTTGCATGGTTCAATACCAAGGTGAATGAGGGAAGTATCCATAGTAAATGGGAGCAGGACGCGTGTCAACGTATCCTACGGTCTCCTCCATTAGGTCGCACCGTGAGATTTCTATAGTCCGCCTGCTAGGTTGTCCTGGAACAGCCAAACCCGACGGAGGGCCTGACTATAGGGGTCGGAACACCGCGAACTCCTGATAAATGGATAGGTCTCTCTTAGGTTGTTTGCCGCCAGCTGTCTTTCTTAATAGTAGCTTTGTTGGCTCGGGCCTATTGGATCTGAAAATGGTAGGGTCACATTTACGGGATGACTTAAGTTAGTTAACAAGTCCTTGACCAAACAAACGGTAGCGAAAGACCATTGGGACATGAGATGTTCTGGTAGTGGAAATTGGCTGAGATAGTCTCAATTCAAGGGAGGAATAACTGATTGCCCGACGGAGGCTTTTGTTCTAAAACCTTGAAGTATCGTTGCAACATTAAAGGTTTAACTTAAACAATGGGTTTTAGTTTAAACACTAGGGTTCTTTAATAATTTTGCTAAATTAGATTGGTTTTTATAATGGGTTTAAAAGGCATAACTAATTAGAACTATTTTGGATTTTCAGCATGTCGTCCTCAATAATAGCCTTACTTAAAAGCGACCGTTTAACTGGTGAGAATTTTACTACGTGGAAGTCCAACTTGAATACGATTCTCGTTGTTGACGACTTTCGGTTCGTACTAACTGAGGAATATCCTCAGATTCCTGCTCGTAAAGCTTCTCAATCTGTTAAGGAGGCATACGACCGCTGGATCAAGGCCAAGGTCTACATTTTGGCTAGTGTTTCTGAAGTTCTGGCCAAAAAGCACGAGGGCATGGTCTCAGCTCGTGAGATCATGAGTTCACTGCGGGAAATGTTTGGACAACCGTCTGGACAGATTCACCACGAATCCCTCAAATACGTTTATAACTCCCGTATGAAGGAGGGGTCATCGGTGAGAGAACACGTTCTTGATCTGATGGTCCACTTTAACGTGGCTAAGATGAACGGAGCGGTCATTCACGAGCAGAGTCAGGTATCTTTCATCCTGGAATCTCTTCCGAAGAGTTTCCTGCAATTCCGCAGAAATGCGGTGATGAACAAGATAGAGTATAACCTGACTACTCTCCTTAATGAACTACAGACTTTCCAGACTCTTATGAAGAATAAGGGACAGGCTGATGGAGAGGCAAATCTGTTTGCCCATTCCAGAAGGTTCCAGAAGGGTTCATCCTCTGGGACTAAGTCCTGTAGCTCATCTTCTGGGATTAAGACCCAAAAGAAGAAAATAGGAGGGAAAGAGAAAGCACCTACTGCTGACAAAGGCAAGGGAAAAGCCAAGCTTGCAGATAAAGGAAAGTGTTTCTACTGCAACATGGATGGGCACTGGAAGAGAAACTACCCAAAATACCATGCTGAGCTCAAAGAGAAGAAAGGTAAATTAGATTTACTTGTTCTTGAAACTTGTTTAGTGGAAAATGATGATTTAACCTGGATACTTGATTCAAGAGCCACTAATCATGTTTGCTCTTCATTTTAGGAAACTAGTTCCTTCAAGGAGCTCGAAGAGGGTGAGATGACGCTCAGGGTCGGAACGGGAGACGTCGTCTCAGCTCGTGCAGTAGGAGATGCCAAGTTATTTTTCGGAGATAGATTTATTTTAATGAAAAATCTGTATATAGTTCCTAAGCTTAAAAGGAACTTAATTTCTATCTCTTGTTTAATAGAACTTGGTTATTGTATTTCTTTTTCAATCAATGAAGCGTTCATTTTGAAAGAGGGTGTCAATATATGTTCTGCTAAATTGAAAAATGGCTTGTACGTACTGAAACCGAATAAAACCAAAGCAATTTTAAATCATGAGATGTTTAAGAATGCCAACACTCAAAATAAAAGGCAAAGAATTTCTCCAAATAATAATACCTATCTGTGGCATCTCAGACTTGCTCATATTAATCTCAACCGGATTGAGAGACTTTCTAAGAATGGACTTCTAAACAAGTTAGAAGATGATTCTTTCTGCTTTCATGCAGTCTTGCTTGGAAGGTAAAATGACCAAACGACCTTTTACTTTGAAAAGGTTATAGAGTCAGAGAACCCTTAGAACTTATACATTCGGATCTTTGTGGTCCTGAATGTTAAAGCTCGAGGAGGGTACGAATATTTCATCTCTTTCATAGATAATTATTCGAGGTATGGTTATTTATACCTAATGCATCACAAGTCTGAAGCTCTTGAAAAATTCAAAGAGTATAAGGCTGAAGTAGATAATGCATTAGGGAAAAGCAATAAAACACTTCGATCCGATCGAGGTGGAGAGTATATGGATTTGAGATTCCAGAACTATATGATAGAACATGGAATTAAATCTCAACTCTGTGCACATAATACACCACAGCAAAATGGTGTGTCAGAAAGGAGAAATAGAACCTTGTTAGACATGGTTCGTTCTATGATGAGCTATGCTCAATTGCTCCGCCTCGTTTTGGGGATACGCAGAGAGACCATAGCTTCAAATCTTGAACAGTGTTTCGTCAAAAAGTGTTTCAGAAACACCTTTTGAACTTTGGAAGGGGCGTAAACCTAGTTTACAACACTTCAGGATTTGGGGTTGTTCGGCACACGTGCTCGTGACAAACCCAAAGAAACTGGAACCTCGTTCAAGATTATGTCAATTTGTTGGCTATCCCAAAGAAACGAGAGGTGGTCTTTTCTACGACCCACAAGAAAATAAGGTGATTATATCGACAATCGCCACGTTCTTGGAGGAAGATCACATGAGAACCATAAACCGCGTAGTAAATTAGTACTAAATGAAGCTACACATGAACCAACAAGAGTTGTTGATCAAGCTGGACCTTGATCAAGAGTTGATGGAAGAGCCAACACCTCAAGTCAGTCTCGTCCTTCTCAATCGTTGGGAATGCCCCGACGCAGTGGGAGGGTTGTTTCCCAACCTGACCGCTACTTGGATTTAGCTGAAACTCAAGTTGTCATACCTGATGATGGCGTAGAAGATCCATTGTCTTATAAACAGGCAATGAATGACGTAGACAAAGACCAATGGATCAAAGCCATGGACCTTGAAATGGAGTCAATGGACTTCAATTCGGTATGGGAACTTGTAGACCAACCTGAATGGGTTAGACCCATAGGGTGTAAATGGATCTATAAGAGAAAGAGAGATGCAGCCGGAAAGGTACAGACCTTTAAGGCTAGACTTGTAGCAAAGGGTTTTACGCAAAGGGAAGGAGTTGACTATGAAGAAACTTTTTCCCCTGTTGCTATGTTGAAGTCTATAAGGATACTCTTGTCCATAACCGCGTTTTTTTATTATGAAATTTTGCAAATGGACGTCAAGACTGCCTTTTTGAATGGCAAACTTGACGAGAGCATCTATATGTCTCAGCCCGAAGGGTTCATAACACAAGGTCAGGAGCAAAAAGTTTGCAAGCTTAATCGATCCATTTATGGATTGAAACAAGCATCAAGATCTTGGAATATAAGATTTGATACTGCGATCAACTCTTACGACTTTGACCAAAACGTTGACGCGCCGTGTGTTTACAAGAGGATCGTCAACGACAAAGTGACTTTATTAGTACTTTATGTGGATGATATCCTAATCATTGGGAATGATGTAGGATACCTAACTGACATAAAGAATTGGTTGTCGACCCAATTCCAAATGAATGATTTGGGAGAGGCGCAGTATGTTCTTGGGATTCAGATCTTTAGAAATCGCAAGAACAGAACGCTAGCTTTGTCTCAAGCGTCTTATATCGACAAGATGTTGTCCAGATATTCGATGCAGAATTCCAAGAGGGGCTTATTACCCTTCAGACACGGAGTTCATTTATCTAGGGAACAGTGTCCCAAGACACCTCAAGATGTTGAGGATATGAGACATATTTCCTATGCCTCTGCATTATGTAGCTTAATGTATGTTATGCTATGCACGAGACCGGACATTTGCTATGCAGTGGGAATAGTCAGTAGGTACCAGTCCAATCCACGGTTAGACCACTAGACAACAGTTAAAAATATCCTCAAGTATCTAAGGAGAATGAGGAACTATATGCTTGTGTATGGGTCTAAGGATCTGATCCTTACTGGATACACTGATTCTGATTTTCAGACCGGTGAGGATTCTCGAAAATCCACATCGGGATCAGTTTTCACCCCGAACGGGGGAGCTATAGTATGGCGAAGCATCAAGTAAGGATGCATCGCTGACTCCACAATGGAGGCTGAGTATGTCGCTGCTTGTGAAGCAGCTAAGGAGGTTGTTTGGCTAAGGAAATTCCTTGCTGATTTGGAAGTAGTTCCAAATATGGAATCTCGCATCACCTTATACTGTGACAACAATGGTGCGGTAGCCAATTCGAAGGAACCTCGCAACCATAAGCGAGGAAAGCACATCGAGAGGAAGTATCACCTGATACGAGAAATAGTGCAACGAGGAGATGTGACAGTCACGAAGATCGCTTCGGAGCACAATATTGTTAAACCATTTACAAAGACTCTCACGACAAAAGTGTTCGAGGGTCATCTGAAAAGTCTAGGTCTACGAGGTATGTACATAAGCTAATCTAGGGCAAGTGGGAGATATGTAATGGGGTATATGGATGCCCTAGTTTATTGTATTTCTATCTCTTGTAACCACTGTTTTAGATTATGATGTACCCCACTAGAGTTTTAGTTCAAGTGGGAGTTTGTTGGAATTTGTGCCCTAAAACTCGTAGTTTGTAATTATGTTCTAATTAATGTAATAAAGTGTTATTATTTCAATAAAGTGTTATTGTTTGTTATCTATGCGTTTGCCTTTATTTAAACCCTAAATCCAATAAACTAAACATCCAAGGTTGTTAAATGAATCTTTAACTGAATGTAATGTACATAAAAAGGATCTCGGTTTGAGATACAACCTAAAAGGTCTATAGTTAGGGGATAAGGTTTGGGTACCTTACCCTGGTTAAACTATGGATGTGGCCCACTTTGTATTTGATACAAACACTGTGATCCTAACGTGTTCGTGTAGATGACATGTGAGTGGGGATGTCCTATGTAATGAGATTACATAAGACCGGACCACGAAATAGTAACCTCTAGCTGTAACTCCGTTGACTAGTTAGGTTTCTATTTCACTAGGATGACCTAGGCAACTTGATCTCAATCTCGAGCGACTTACGAACTTACATTGCAAGGGATTGTCCTTTGACTAGTATGGGTGAGAGTGGCGGATTCGCCGATTCAATATGCCTACCTT
The DNA here is from genome assembly GCA_036507285.1 of Trichosanthes cucumerina. Lineage (NCBI taxonomy): Eukaryota > Viridiplantae > Streptophyta > Magnoliopsida > Cucurbitales > Cucurbitaceae > Trichosanthes > Trichosanthes cucumerina. The sequence goes on from CM071838.1 coordinate 59,199,998, forward strand.
CTTGGGGACAAGACCGAGTGAGCGGCTGGAAACTTAACTTAGCAAGATGGAATTCACTCCTTCCCGCCTACTAGGGTAAGTAGAGGAATGTTCCTTAAGTGGTGTCTCCTGGACTTGAACAAATGGCCCGACCCTCTCATTGGCCCGAGAGGGACTCTGCTTTGTTTGTAGGACCACAAACAAATTGTTCATTAGAGGAGCACCGGTACTTAAGGCACAAGATGTAACCTAGGGGTAAAACGGTAATTTGATCCAGCTGGTGTTACGAACATTCGTGAAGGATTGACTTGTTGTTATTGGTCAATATCCATGGACACGTAAATATATCTGCAGTGAGAAGAGTGCAAATTGTGGGACTTTAGTGGAGTGTTCTGCAGCTTAACGAATGTTGATTGGGAGGTTAATGAGATTAACCGAGCAATCTCGTATCGTTGGAGCTTCGATCCAGTAGGTCCATTAGGTCCACCTTCTAGCTCGTAAAGGGTTCTTAGTTCATTTGAATTTGAAATGTTCAAATTCATTAGGGAATTTATTTAATGTATATGGATACGATATAATATATAATTTTGGAACTATATATTATAAATTTAATGTGAATATGATTCATATTAAATTACTTGAGAGAATTGAATATTTGAAAGAGTTCAAATATCAAATTCAAATGTGAATGTGATTCGTATTTGAAAACTATAGGTTATAATTTAATGTGCATAAGATGTACATTAAACTATAGGATAAAGGGTAAAATGATTAAATGTGATTTAATCATTTATTTAATATTATATATGAATTAAATATGATTTAATTTAATGTATTTAATTATTAATTAAATATTAATATAATATTAAATGGGAACGTGACAAGAGGACACGTTCCCACCACTCCTCATCTCCCTCTCGATAGGGAAGTGGGGAGTTGCCCACTAAAAGTTCTTCTTCTCCTGGTGCGAAGGAGAAGGTGATGGTCGATCAATTAGAGAAACTCACAGAAGAAATTCTCTCTCTCTCAATCTCTAAAATTCCCAAAATCTCCCAATTGTTGGATTACCTTCCCACCAAGCTAGATCTAAGTAGAACTAAGAGACATAGGAGGTTCTCCTGTTGGTAGTGTCCCTGCTTGAAAAACAGAGGAGTTGCTGTGTTGCTGAGTTACTCGAATTTGCTTGGAGCAAGGAGTTGGTGTGAGTCTACAAAGGTAATTCTTCTTCCCTTTAGTTTAATTGTTAAACTTAACATGTTTGCATGTATGCTTTTCTCCATGTCTAATTAGATTAGAATTAGCATACTTGTTCTGTATGTTTTATTTATCAATGTACTGGTTTTTGTTTCAATTAAAACAATCAAGCACATTAACGATTCTAAACACGTTTCCGCTACTCAAGGAGATTAGATCTCCATCAGAATAATCATGGAGTTAAAATCTCCACATTAATACCATTTTACCACAACCATAGGTTATGCAAATCTCATTTGCACAACCACATAATATAAGATATCTCATATCTCATATTGCAAATCACATTTGCAATAATTGTGGAATAATTAAATTGAATCACATCCAATTTAATTTCTCTCAATTAATTTCTCCAATTTGCCCTAATTCAACAATTAGGCTAACCTATAGTTTATTATGAATCTCATTCACACTAAACTATATATTATATCATTCATATCTCATATAAATGACATAAATACTCTTTAAGTGAAATTGAACACTTCAATTTGATACCAAAACATTAACCCTTCTTTTAACCCAGGTGGAGCCAACCGAGGGACCTAATGGACCTACAGTGACGGGCTCCAATGATCTGAGATTAACTCGCCAAACTCTTTGACCTTTGTTAACCAACATTCATTAGCTACTGGTAACACTCCACTATAGCCCGTAGCCGCACTCCCCGCCAAGCTCACGAAATATTACGTGTCCACCGATATAACCAATACCCATGAGTCGACCCTTCACGGGTTGTTCGTGACACACCGGGTCAAATTACCGCTTTACCCTCGTGTCTACCTCTTGTTCCTTAAGTCCCCACTCGCTCCTCTAATGAACAACATATTGTGATGGTCCAACCATACACAACACTCTTCTCGGGCGGTGAGAAGGTGGGCACCCGTTGTCCAAGCCACGGAGACAAAGACTAGTTTCCCTAAAGGCGGGAACGAGTGAATTCCATCTCGCTAGTTAAGTTCCCGCCTCCCTACTTGGTTCTCGTCACTCGAGAAGATAGGCATATTGGGCGAGTAATCGTGACCACCCTCACCCGTACTAGTCAAAGAACAGACCCTCATGAGACGGAGAACGTAACACGCTCGTGATTCAGTCGAGTCACTAATGGTCATCTACGAAGTTATTAGTCCTCATCACAATCTGTTACATCGGTGGGTCTAATAAATCACGGTCCGGTCTTGTACAATCTCATTGCACAGGATGCCCCCACTCCAATGTCAACTACATGAACGAGTCAGATCACCTCGTTTGTATCTAATACAAAGCGGGTCGCATCCACAGTGTATCCAGGATTAGGTCTCCAACCCTATCCATATATCAGAGACCGCTCGGGTCATAAACTCGAACGTGATCCTCCTTGTGTGTCCACTACACACCGTTCAAGTTCTAGTTCTCTCATAAATTCAATGACCCTGGAGCTTAGTTTATTGAAAAAGTTTATAAAAATTGCGAGACACAAAGTGATGAAATGAATAACTCTTATTAATTTCAAACAAAATATTACAAACACGAGATTAGGACAAAAATCCCAACAAACTCCCACTTGGACTAAGCTAGTGGAGAAAATACATTTTTAAAATGTACATAAATTACAATGAAGTAATACAATAAACTAGGGCATTGAATACCCGCTTTACATCTCCCACTTGCCCTAGTCGGGAAGCTCTCAAGACCTACACTCTCTAGGTGACCCTCAAACACCTTAGTCGTGAGGGGCTTTGTAAATGGATCAGCTACGTTGTGCTCCGACGTTATCTGCGTGACCGTCATGTCTCTCGCGGTGCACAATCTCCCATATCAAATGATACTTGCGCTCAACGTGTTTGCCTCTCTTATGGCTCCGAGGCTCACGTGAGTTAGCTACTGCACCACTGTTATCACAGAACAGTGTGATCGGCAAGTTCATGTTTGGAACAACTTCCAAATCTGTCATAAACTTCCTAAGCCAAACAACTTCCTTTGCAGCTTTACAAGCCGCAACATACTCCGCTTCCATAGTCAAATCGGCGATGCATCCGCGTGCTTGATGCTTCGTCATACTCTGACTCCTCCATTCGAATGAAGGTGACCAGGTGTGGATTTTCTAGAATCCTTATCGGCCCGAAAATCGAGAATCCGTGTATACCGTAAGGATCAAATCCCCACTACCATACACTAAGTCGTAGTTCCTCGCTCTCCTAAGATACTTGAGGATTGCCTTTACCGCCGTCCAAAGGTGATCTAATCTCGGATTGGACCGATATCTCACCGACAATTTCTCTTTGCATAATGTATGTCGGGCCTAGTACACGAGATGGCATACATGAGGCTCCCTACAGCTGAAGCATATGGAATCCGTCTCATATCCTCAACATCTTGAGGAATCTTAGGACACTGATCCTTAGACAAGTGAACCCGATGCTTGAAAGGCACCAAGCCCTTCTTGGAGTTCTGCATCTTATATCTAGACAACATCTTGTCAATATAAGACGCCTGAGACAGGGCTAGCGTTCTGTTCTTCCGATTCCGGACAATCTGGATACCTAGAACATACTGAGCTTCTCCCAAATCTTTCATTTGGAATTGCGAAGCTAGCCACTTCTTAACGTCAGTAAGAAATTCTACCTCATTCCCAATGAGAAGAATACCGTCCACATACAACATCAAAAATGCGATAGTTTTGTCAACAATTTCTTGTAGACACAAGGCTCGTCGACATTTTGATCAAAGCCATAAGATTTTATCTCCTCATCAAACCTTATATTCCAAGACCTCGAAGCTTGTTTCAGCCCATAAATGGACCTATGAAGTCGGCAAACCTTTTGCTCTTGGCCTTGGGCGATGAACCCTTTGGGTTGGTCCATGTAGATGGTCTCATCAAGTTTGTCATTCAGAAAGGCTGTCTTGACGTCCATCTGCCATACCTCGTAGTCATAATACGCGGCAATGGCCAGCAGGATCCTGATCGACTTTACCATGGCAACAGGTGAAAAGGTCTCCTCATAGTCAACCCCTTCAACCTGGGTAAAACCCTTTGCCACTAGTCGGGCTTTGAAGGTCTGCACCTTCCCATCTACGCCACGTTTACGCTTGTAGATCCATTTGCAACCAATAGGTTTTACCCCAACCGGTTGATCCACAAGCTCCCATACAGAATTGAAGTACATAGACTCCATTTCCTGGTCCATAGCTTTAATCCACTGGTCTTTGTCAACATCAACCATTGCCTGATCATAGGTCAGAGGATCCTCACAGTCATCATCAGGAGCGACAACTGAGGTTTCAGCTAAACCCATGTAGCGATCAGGCTGTCTCACAGCCCTCCCACTACGTCGAGGCATTCCCAACTCTTGGGAACGGATTTGACTAGACGTGCTAGGATCAACAACACTTGTTGACGTACTAGCCCCATCAGCAACCCTTGTTGATGTACTGTCCATTTCATTTAATACAATTTTACTCCTTGGTAAATGATCCCTGACGTGGTCTTCCTCTAGGAAAGTGGCGTTTGTCGACACAAGCACCCTATTTTCCCTAGGATCGTAAAATAGACTACCCCTAGTCTCTTTAGGGTAACCTACGAATAGGCACAATTTCGAACGGGGTTCCAACTTTTTCGGGTTTGACATCAGTCGGGCATCCCCAAATCTTGAAGTGATGTAAACTGCCTTTACGTCCACTCCAGAGCTCGAAAGGTGTTTCACAAACACTCTTCGACGGAACGTTGTTCAAAATATAAACCGCAGATCTCCATCTGCGTACTTCAAAAAGAATCGGGAGACGAGCATAGCTCATCATCGACCGAACCATGCCCAACAAGGTTCTGCTTTCTCCTCTCGATACACCATTCTCATTTGGCATACCACGCGCTGAGAGTTGGGACGTAATTCCGTGTTCTATCATATAGTCCTGGAATTCAGTGTCCATGTACTCTCCACCTCGATCCGATCGAAGTGTTTTAAGCGATTTACCTAAGAGGTTCTCAACCTCGCCTTTGTACTCTTGAACTTTTCAAGAGTTTCACTTCTTGTGCATTAGGTAAATATACTCATATCCGGAGTAATCGTCATGAAAGACACGAAATACTCATAACCACCCCGAGCTTTAACATTCATCGGACCACAGAGGTCAGAATGTACTAACTCAAGAGGCTCTTTGGCTCTATATCCTTTTCCACTAAAAGGACGTTTGGTCATTTTGCCCTCAAGGCATGACTCACACATCGGCAAAGAGTTTTCTTCCAACTCGTTTAGAAGTCCACTCTTCACTAGTTTCTCAATCCTATTGAGATTAATGTGGCCTAACCGAAGATGCCAAAGATGGGCATTTTCTTTTGGAGAAATTTTTGCTTTCTTAGTTCGTGTTTCTGCAGGTTTAAACAATTCAGTATTCAAAACACTTTTGACCGAATAGGGTTTCAAAATATACAGATTATTTTCGAGTGAAGCTGAACAAATAACATTCCCTTTGAAAGAAATAAACGCTTTATTCAATTCAAAAGAAACTGAAATACATTGTTCAATTAAGCAGGAAATTGAAACAAGGTTTCTAGTAAACCCTGGAACTATGTACAGATTGTCCAACAATAAGTACTTCCCGCCAAAATGCATCTTCACCGTGTCGATCGCTGCAGCAGAGACAAGCTCCCCGGATCTAACCCGTAGAGTCACCTCACCCTCTCGCAGCGGCTGCCAGGAATCAATCCCCTGAAAAGAAGAACAAACGTAGTTAGTGGCGCCCGAATCCAAAATCCAGGCTGAGTCACTACTCTCCACTAAACATGTTTCAGTCACAAGTAAATCACATTTACCTTGATTCTTCCTCTCGGCCAGGAATTTGGGACAGTTTCTCTTCCAGTGAACCGCCCCATTGTAGTGGAAACACTTTCCTTTCTCTGCAACCTCCTTGACCTTCTTGCCCTTGTGGGCGGCAGCACGGTCAGTTTTACCTCTCTTCATCCTCTTCTTCCCTTTTGGGCGTGAAGGAGCAACAGGTTTCGTCCTAGAGGTCGAACCCCTGTGATAAGACCTCTGGCAACATTTGCCTTAGATTCTTTGACCCTGTTCAAGGATTGGAAATTTTGTAGCTCATTGAGGAGGGTAGTCAGAGTGTAGCTAATTTTGTTCATAACAAAGATTGCTACTGGCCCGAGGAAACTCTTCTAAGAGTCTCCAAAATAAAATCGACTGGCTCGACTCGTTGATCGAAGCCCCGTTCATCTCGGCCAGATGAAAGTGGGTCATCATGTCTAGAACGTGTTCACGGACAGACGACCCCTCCTCCATCCTTGCGTTGAAAACGTATTTGAGCGAGTCATGTCGGACCTGAAAGGACTGCTGTCCAAACATTTCCTGCAAGAACTCCATGATCTCCTTAGCGGAAACCATCAGCTCATGCTTCTTTGCCAAGACATCAGACATGCTGGCAATTATGTAGACCTTGGCCTTTTCATTGGCCCTGATCCAGCGATCGTACGCATCGCGAACACTTCGCGACGCGGTCGAGCCCGGCATCTGAGGACACTCCTCAGATAGCACGAACTTTATGTCGTCTTGTACCAAAATTGTATTAACGTTGTTTTTCCAACTCTGGTAATTATCTCTCACTAACTTATCCGAAGCGAGTAAAGCTATTATTGCGCTAGACATTTTTAGCTGAAAAAAATTGTATTAGTCTCGCAAAAAACTTTTGAAAACCAATCAAGTTTTAGCAAAAATTGTTTCATGATCCCTAGGTCATTCAAAATTTTGCAATTATACCCAAAAGGTTTAGAATGACCGCCACCGAAGGGTGAACAGAACACTCCTCCTCTAGGACGAGACTTTCTGGATCAGACCCTAATCCCATAATAACTCTTATTCCATTAGGCGTCCAATTACCATTGTTCAGTTAAATTCATTAACACTTAACGAATTCTTTGAGTGTCACCCTCAATCTTTAAGTTTCCAAGTATCCGTCCAAACAATAGCCACCGAAGGGTGAACCAAAAAGGAAAACCAACCAGGAAACTGTATCCCTTTCAGAAATTCACGGTGTTCCGACTCCCATGATCAAGCCTTCCAAAGGGATTGTCTGGTCCAGGCCAAACTAGCAGGCAGATCATAGGCGTCTCACGGTGTGAATCGAAAGAAAAGATTGTGGGACTCGTTTTCACAAGTCCCGCTCCCACTCACTATAAGTACTCTCTCCATCCACGATGATATTGACCTATACAAATGTCATCCGAAGGGGGACGCTCTCATTTGCGCTACGAGGCCGAGTATAGATCTCACGGTGCGGACTTAAAGGAGATTTGTGGTTGGAAATTCAAATGTATCTCATACACTTTATTTCCTCCCACTCAGCATTTTAATTTTTTTTATTAGGGATTGACCTAGATAAATCGGCTAAAATTTACCTAAGTCTACCAATATAACTCTTATATGGTATTAACCTAAGTTTATAATCACATTATTAACTTAGGTCTATGTGAGTAAATTAATTAAACTTAATTAACGGCACTCACGATAATATAACCTAAGAATCTCCAGACCGAATTCACTCCCAGGTCGGTTTCCAGGTAGGGGTGTTCCGCTACCCCAGCCTTAGACAAAACCTTCCTTAGACAGAGTTACTTATCAGTCTCCATTCAAAGGTTTTATTTGATTTCCTAAATTTCTAATCTCATTAGAAAAATAGAAAACCTAAGTCTAATTATTCAAGTTCTAAACACTTTAAAACTAATAATTAACTTAGGTTGCATGCATTTCTATGTTATAGTGCTTGATCATCCATCACATGAATAATACTATATACTATAACATAATATAATTCATCACATGAATTAAATGCATAAGCATGCTTTTAATTTAAAAATATAACACTTATATTTAAATAAATTAAAACATGCATACATTATATTATAACTCTTATAGTATAATCCTATCATGCATACAATATATTATAACTCTTATAATATAAATGATGCATTAAATGTTTAACCTAAGGTGAGATTTTAAATCTATATGACATACATTATGCACATAGAAATTAATTAAAATATACATCTCATGCATAAAATAATTAAATAGCAAATATGGACCGATTTTTGGCACCTAGGGGCAATTATTTAATTAAATAACTGTTATATTAATATTATTTAATAAAATAATAAAATAAAATAAAATAAATACATTTTATAAATAAAATTAATTAAATAAATCGGAAAAAACCGCCCCACAAAGACTTGATCCCACGACCTCAGAATCGCTTTCTCTAGCAATCGCCTCAACGCGTGCGTGCGTTAACGTTGTTGCGTTGTTGCCTACGAAGTCATTTGCGTTCTCAACGCCAATGTATCGTTGTAACGCTCTCTCAGCAGCAAAGCCTCCGCCGCAAAACAAATAGTTGAGACGCCGCGTCTCAACGCCATCGACAGAACAACAAACACCTTTTCTGTTCTTCATCGATTTTCGCCTGTTTCCGCATTGATTTCTTCACAACAACACTTGCCACGAACGACACGGACTTACAGACTCGATTTATTTCTTAAAATGCCCAAAAAACACGGGCCCTTTACATTTGATCTCATCAAACAGAAAATAAATCTAAAAGTGCCAAAAACGAAACGTCCATTATGTAAACCAACAATTTATCACATAATTCATGGCAAAATACCCACCAAATTTTAATAAAACAGTGCATAAATGAAGAACCATCGAGTTGGCTCTGATACCGATTGAAGGGAATGAGAATCCCGCGCAGCGGAAGACGATTGAATCGTCGAGGTATCATTATGCAACATAGTTTTGTTAAAATTGATCTAACACTTGATCTAGGCTAAACATGCTTAAAGAAGAAGAAAATTACAGCAAATAGAGTTTACTTACTTGTTGAAGACTTTCTTCAAAGTTTCTTCCTCAAATCACGAACTCTTCGTGCTCCTTGAACTCAACGAACTCTTCCCACGAATGGAACCCGAACACCACCACTTGGAGTCTCGGTTGTTCTCTTTTGGAGAAGGGAAGATGGTGGGATCTTTTGTGTTTTGGAGAGAAATGAGAGTTGAGAGAGTTGAGAAAATTCTTCTTCTCTTCTTTGATAAAAATCAAAAAATGAGAGAATGATATGCATTCCTTCTTGTTAGAAGGGTTTATATAGTGGAATTGATGGAGATAAAATCTCCACATAATTACCACTTTACCACAACCATAGGTTATGCAAATCTCATTTGCATAACCACATAATATAAGATATCTCATATCTCATATTGCAAATCTCATTTGCAATAATTGTGGATTAATTAAATTGAATGACATCCAATTTAATTTCTCTCAATTAATTTCTCCAATTAGCCCTAATTCAACAATTAGGCTAACCTATAGTTTATTATGAATCTTATTCACATTAAACTATATATTATATCATTCATATCTCATATAAATGACATAAATGCCCTTAAGGTGAAATTGAACACTTTAATTTCATACCAAAACATTAACCCTTCTTTTAACCTAGGTGGAGCCAACCGAGGGACCTAATGGACCTACAAAGGATTCGCATGATGATCCGAGATTAACCTGTCAAACTCTTTGACCCGGTTAACCAACATTCATTAGCTATAGCCCGTAGCTGCACTCCTGTCAATGCAGAATATTACGTGTCCACTGATATAACCAATACCCATGAGTCGACCCTTCACAGGTTGTGCGTGAGACACTACCGGGTCAAATTACCGCTTTACCCCGTGTCTACCTCTTGTTCCTTAAGTCCCCACTCGCTCCTCTAATGAACAACATATTGTGATGGTCCAACCATACACAACACTCTTCTCGCCGGTGAGAAGGTGGACGCCGCTGTCCAAGCCACGAGACAAAGACTAGTTTCCCTAAAGGCGGAACGAGTGAATTCCATCTCGCGTAGTTAAGTTCCCACTCTCTACTTGGTTCTCGTCCCCGAGAAGATAGGCATATTGGGCGAGTAACTATGACCACCCTCACCCGTACTTTAGTCAAAGAAACGCACCCTCATGAGAGGAGTCCGTAACACGCTCGTGATTCGTGTCGAGTCACTAATGGTCATCTACGAAGTTATTAGTCCTTATTGTCAACGGTGTTACATCAGTAGGTCTAATAAATCACGACCCGGTCTTGTACAATCTCATTGCACAGGATGCCCCCACTCGCATGTCAACTACATGAACGAGTCAGATCACCTCGTTTGTATCTAATACAAAGCGGGTTGCATCCACAGGTGTATCCAGGATTAGGTCTCCAACCCTATCCATATCATCAGACCGTTCGGGTCATTAACTCGAACGTGATCCTCCCCGTGTGTCCACTACACACCTTTCAAGTTCTAGTTCTCTCATAAATTCAATGACCCCGAGCTTAGTTTATTGGAAAAGTTTATAAATATTATGAGACACAAAGTGATGAAATGAATAACTCTTATTAATTTCAAACAAAATATTACAAACACGAGATTAGGACAAAAATCCCAACAGGTTTAAGTGGACTCGAGAGATAAAACTTGAATTAGAGCAAAATTGTCAAAACACTTGGAAATCTGGCATGAGAATGACCTATAAATCTTAGGAAAACGCATAAAGAAGTTGCTTAATGTCATGCATGTCGTAGGTTCATATGGAGACTATGGAGTTTATTGCATCTGTGAGGCTCACTAAGAATCGAGAGGTTTTCTTGAGTATTTTACTTCTTGTTTATAATTTCATCTCTTTGGTTCATTGCATGTGTTAATTGAGTCATTAACTTGTATAATCACTTCCCTCAAATCTATCAATTCATGTCTCCTCATGTTTGTTTGTTTGCTTGTCTTTACTTTCAATCAACTATCCATGTTATGTTTCTTTAGCTAAAATTGAGAATTAGTATCTTAGTAATTAATTAATCTAGAAACCCATTCCCGAGGACGATACTTGGACTCATAAATCACTATACTAAAACTTGACCCGTACACTGCGGTATTGCTGTATTAATAAAATTTACCCGACAGGTACCGATTTACAAATTAACATAACTCAACTCGTATCTCGTCCAACTCATCTTGGGTGTATTTATCTTTTCTCACAATCAAAACAAATAAGTGTACATACATTAAAAAATTGAATAAATCAAGAAACTTTAAAACACATAGAATAAGATCAAAGTATTACCACGCCCGTTATCACTCGACTTCTCTGTGTTACTATATCTCAAATAAACTTCATAGTATAGTACCCACACTCTGTACTCCCCGTTTGCTTAGCACACTATATAAATAGATTGAAACATATAATAAACAAGGCTCGAATAAATAAACAAAATGGTAGTAAAAAATGGTAGATTTGAAACGATTACATGGACAACTATCCAATTAAAATTTGGACTTCTAGCGTTTGCTTGAGCATAGAACATCCTAATAACCCTATACAAGTACAAATACATAAAAATAAGTGAATAACGTTTTCCATCAGAAATATAAAAATGGTAGAAGTTTCATAATACTTACGTATTAACTATATTTTTCGCGTAATCGTGAACGCCATGTCCTATGGAGTCAATCGAACCAAATTTTAGATGTTCTCAATGAGATAACCACCAACAACCAATGGCGTCTAAATATACAATTACCAACAAATAAGAGTTAGGAATATATACAAAATACAAGTAAAATAATAAGTACATGGTTTACATACCCTGAATTACAAGGACAAATCAATAGTTTATTCTTGGTCTCTCGTAGCCTATTACATAAGAATCGACAACATTGCTCTTCAGGTCCAGAGGCATATGAAATCAAGGATGGTTGAAGGAATGCATATTGTTCTAATATGATGGGTTCAGATTGGCACAAGTACCTAAAAATAAATTAAAAATATTAAAATTAAAAAAGATACAATAAAATTAATAATATATGATACATTGTACCTTTCTAAAACAAAAACACATTTCTAAACTCAACATCCAGATAACTCAATCAAACTCCAATTCACTAATCATTTTAATGATTCAATAATGCTCGACCACCAGAAATGATACAAAACATACACTCAACAACTTCAAAACAAGTATAACTCACATGTCACAATTGATAAGCATAACTCAAAACTAAAAACAAGTTAATATGTTTATCCTAAAGTGGACTTTACTCTTAATTAAGTTTCGAAAATTTCGACAACATAACTAATTATTTATAAAAAATATAAAAAAATGGATATTATTCACTCATCCTCTACCACCTGCATCTGTATGAACAACTCTATCAATTCACAATTTTCTCATTAAGGTAGTCATTATCAACATGTAATTCACATAAAACTAGGTAACAATGTAATTGGAGACTCAACGATTGTCAAACTATATAAGTACAAATTTTATCAAAATAAAACATAATTGCAAAAGAACTAAGAAAACTTTCATTGACTAATTAATTAGTTAAAATTACATATTGTTCCAAGCAAACTGTTAAAAAACATAACACTAGCTCCTGAAAATCACATAAATGAAGTATGATAACAAAGATTAGTTTTCACATAGTCGCGAATGCCATGTCCGATGGAGTCAATCGACTATACTGTAAAATTTTTCAATGATATAACCACCAACAAACAATGATTTCTAAACACACAATTAGCAATTAATAGAGTTAGAATATAAACAATGACATGTTTTTACATAATTACCTTGAATTACAAGGATATATCAACAACTTGTTTTAATCTCTCTTAGCTTATTGCATAGAAATCGAGAACGTTGTTTTTCAAATCCTGAGCCATGCGAAATTAATGTTGGTTGAATGAACACATATTGACTTTTATAGCATCAATTTTTGTCCCCAACTGTGATTGACCTCCACAATTAATCTCTAAAATCTAATGAGAATCTAATAGTAAGGATGCCAAAAAATAGAATGTGAATAAAAAATTTAAGAATAAAAAGTTCAAAAACTAAAATAAGGAGACAAATAAATATTCAGGGACCAAAGTCATACTTTAAAATAAAATGTTTGTTACCGAGTCAGAATCACGAGGTCTGGGAGATGCTTCAGGATGGTATTGAAGAGACATAATCTTTAGCTTTGGGTAAGCATGTCCAACACACAGCTTCAGGATGGTATTGAAGAGACATAATCTTTAGCTTTGGGTAAGCATCTCCAACACACAACTTCGATCATTAAGATTGATGTGGGTTACTTCAACGCCCTCTGGAAGGGATGCAAGGTCGACTGTATAGTTGTGATTCTGCTCTGAAAAATACATAAGTGAATGCAAACACAAAGAAGTCTCAATAATAACCGTTATATCATGGATGATAGACATGAATTTGATAAATTTTGATATAGGCACACATGAGCACTAATTTCTACACGGTCATCACGAAAGTTGCAAACATGATGATTGCCTCCATGATGACCAAATTTCATTTTGAAGGTGTTACCACCCAAGGTCTGGCCAAGCAATTGATGGCCCATACAAATTCCAAAAATAGGTATCTTCCCAAGTAGTTGCTTGACTGTTTCAACAGCATAAGGAACTGCACAGATGGTTCAGCATAAGGAACTGCATAGATGGTTCACCAGGATCGTTACTGAAGAGAACCCCATCAGCTGACTTCAACTTTAAGGTCTCTGGTGCCGCCCATGTGGAAGGAACAACAATGATTTTGCATCTGTAGGTTTCCAAGCGCCTAAGTATGTTACTCTTGATTCCAAAATCATATGCCACAACATTTTTCAACACAAAATATCAATGCAAAGGTGTATTGCCAAATTACAAAATATGAATGTCTCTTAGTAATAGTAATATCATTATCAATCATCTTAAGGTTCTTGCAGCACACTCACATGGAATGTATCTGAAGCTTGCCCACAAAATTTGAACTCCCATTCCAAATCTGTTTTGTCAATACAAATAAGGAGATTTTCATGAAACACCACTAATTAAGTTAACCCTTGCCAAATGAAAGTAAAAATATTACTCATCGCTTCCAGGCTTCAACATTTTATGAATATTACAAATTACATTGTTGCACCCAATTCTTACCAACAATGTCCCATGACCGAGACATTTCCAATAGTTCATCATCTGATTTTGATTTGTCAGTGCTTAAAACACTAATAAGACTTCCATCTTCCCTTAACCAACGAGTAATAACACGAGTGTCAACATCATCTGCTCCATGATGAAACATAATAGCACGAGTGCCAACATTATCTACTTCATGATGAAACAAACCCATACTTTCATAGATTAGAGAAAAAAGCAGCATTGACGAATTTAAATGACTCTACGTATTATCAGAAGAGAAATCCTAATATAAATTGGCTTACAAATTCCCATGATGTTTCTCTCTATTAAATAATCACCAAGCATTTGGTTACACCTCCCAATTTGCAAAGATTTGGGTTAGGATAATCTGAGATATAGGGCTGGACATAATGACCGGAGAAAATCAATGATTAATTTTCAAGAAAAACCTCGAGACTTGAGCAATCCGATGGTTTCTTAACCTGAAGAACTTGAGCAACTTGAAGACTTGAGTAATCTGAAGATCTGAGCAACAATACAGCGGCAAGACTTGAGAAAATCGACGTCAACGAAAGAGAGAGACGTCAACGGCAAGACCCGAATACTTGAGCAATCGATGCCGACTTCGACGACAGCAGTAAAGGGGTTCGACGGTGGCGGTAAAGGGGTTCGACGGTGGCGGTAATGGGGTTCGACAACGGCGGTAATTGGGTTTGACGGTGATGTCCAGTGAAAGCAGGGAAGAGACGAAGACGACGGAAGATTGAGGAAAACAGATCTCTCGGCAGCAACAGGAAAAGAAAGTGTGAAAAGGATTAGGTCATAGGGTTTTCTTTTTTTTAATAATAAATACCAAAACGACGTCATTTCTATAATAAAGATTTAAAAGAAAAATCAACTCTCTTTATTGACCGGATATAAAAGACCCCATTTTATTGACGGTTATTGACCGTCATTAAAAGCCTAAATGTTGACGGTCAATGACCGTCAACAAAACTCGCGGGTCATGGTTTATTGGCGTTTATTACCCGTCAAGAATTATAAAACACGGGAATTTCACTTTTTGACGCAATGTTTTGGAATTAGTGTCAATAAAGCTACTAATGTTGACAGTTTATAGCGTCAACTTAAATGGAAACATATTTTGACATGTAAAATCTGTCAATAAATGTATTTTAAAATTAATTATTAATTTTAAAGTACAAATTAATCTTATTGACGTTTTTTTATCTCAAACGTCAATAATTAAATTAAGGCATGGCCTCAATGAACGCCAAATTTGTAGTAGTGGTTTAGAGGGGGGGCCCCGTTGTTCAAGACCTGGACTCAGTTCTTAAGGGAACAACCTATCTAATTTATTAGTGTAGGAATGAGTGAATTTCATCTCGCATAGTAAAGTCCCCAGCTACCTACGAGGTTCTATCCCTAAGAAGGTAGGCTTATTGAGTCAGTTACGGGCCACTCTCACCCATACTAGTCTAAGGACAACCCCTATAAGCAGGAGTTCTTAAGTTGCTCAAGATTCAGGTCGAGTCACTAATGACCATCTATAAATTATCAGTCTTATCCTGTTAACGGCGTTATACTGGTTAGAGTAATAATTTGCAGTTCGGTCTTGTATGAACTCTTCATACAGGATGCCCCCACTCGCATGTCAACCACATGAATGAGTTGGATTACCTCATTTGTACTAATTACAAAGTGGGTCGCATCCATGGTGTTACCAGAATAAGGTTTCCAACCTTATTCTTATACCATAGACCATTTAGGTTATATTCTTGAACACAATCCAAATAGTGTCTACTACACTGATGTTCAAGATACATTATAACCTTGAAGCTTAGTTTATTGGATTTATAAAACAAGAATATAATTTTATCAAAACAAATAACTCTTTATTTATTTGATCAAAATTACATGGTTTAAGGCACAAATCCCAACATTACTTTACTTTGCATTTTGAGAACTGTATATGTACTCCACTAGCTTAGTTCAAGTGGGAGTTTGTTGGAGTTTTTGCCCTAATCTCGTGTAGTTTGTAATACAGTTGTTATAAATTAATAAAAGTTATTGATTTGTCAAAACTTTGTATCTCGCATTTTATAAAACTTAATCCAATAAACTAAGCTCCAGGGTCATATAATAGTACTTGAACGGTGTGTATTTAACACACGGGCATGATCACATTTGAGTTAGTGACCCGAACGACCTACAGTATATGGATAGGGTTGGAAACTTCATCCTGGTTACACTGTGGATGCGACCCGCTTTGTATTAGATACAAACGAGTTGATCCAGCTCGTTCATGTGATTGGCATGCGAGTGGTGGCATCCTGTGCAATGAAATTGTACAATACCGGACCGTGAATCATTAGACCTACTAATGTAACACCGCTAACAGTAGGACTAATGACTACGTAGATGACCATTAGTGACTCATCATGAATCCTGAGCATGTCACGAACTTCTGTCTGCGGGGGGTCTGTCCTTTGACTAGTACGGGTGAGGGTGGTCTGGATACACCCAATATGTCTATCTTCTTGGGGACAGAACCTCGTAGGGAGCTGGGAACTTGACTACGAAAGAAGGAATTCACTCGTTCCCGACCTAGAAAATTTAGAGAGCTTGTTCCCTTAAGTGCTGTCTGCGGGACTTGAACAACGGGCGTCCGCCCTCTCACTGGCTCGAGAGGGACATTGTTTATGGTTGGACTATACAACAAAGTTGTTCATTAGAGGAGCAATGTGACTTAAGGAACAAGAAGTAGACACAGGGGAATTTATTTGCTACGGGGAACTTGATCCCACGAATTTCGAGTGCAGAATCCCAGTATCGTTCTTCGAAAAAGTTTTAGACGCAAAGAATGAAATTGGAGCATGGACGGAGATAGGGATAGGGAAGTCATTCCCCGACCCTTCTCTACCCCCCATACACATCTCTAATTGCTATTATGGATCTTATCATTTCGACGATTATTGGAGCTCCTGATCCTTTCATCTAGTTCATGTATGATTTTCTGTAATTTTTATTATATTCAAACATTGTAGTTATATTTTACTCTGTAATTGTTTGTAGCCAATTATGTGTAATTTATTTGTTAGTGTTACACAATCTGTATATACAATATATTTCTTCAACAATGTGTACTTTATTTTAATCTTAAGATTATTATTCAGGACTCATGTTTAATTCATTAACTTAGGAAGTACAATTAATTTAGTTTCTTTTCAAGTTAAAATTAAAGAGAGGAGGGTAGGTGAACAAGATGAGGCAAAGAGAGTGAGAGAAAAGAAGAAACGTTTCTGTGTTATTCTCTTCTAGAAAATAGAGCTTTATGTCATAAAATATGTACCATTGAATTGGACTAGCCACTAAAAGTGATCTTAAATTATATATGTACAAGATGAATGACTACTACATATTAAAATTAGTTTGATAGGTTCAATGTACCTGGTCAAGTCAAATAGAACCAAATTAAATTAAAGTATAGGAATGAAATATCAAGCAAACTTGTTGACATATTTGTAAATCAAAAAGTTCGATAAATATTGTATAAATATATCAATGAAGTATCAAGAATTATATGTAATATCAAATTAAATAGAAAATTACAAACAATCACTTTTGAACTATATGAGTTGTTATGATGATCACACCATTAAATTTTTAATTTGATCAACCCGCCTCTCTAAACTTATGAAATTATTGTTGCAATTAAACTCTAAAAAATGACAAAATACACGATCCAACTTAAATTATCAGCACTATCCCAATCAAAACCTTGAAGTCGAAGTACTAAATAAATATTGAATTATATAGACTTCGTACAATCAAATAAAAATTTTTATATCTATTTTTTATATTTCATAATCTGATAGGGAAGCTCAACATCCATATGAAAAAGAAATATTATTTTGTTGGTTGATATTGTATTTTTCAAATTTTATATGGTTGATAAAATCGTTTAAAATGTAGAGTTATATAATTTAAAATTTTTATTGTAACAATCATCATAATTCAACGAGTGTTGGTTCATTTTTTAATTTAAGAGTGTTGCTTCATTTTTTAATTTTTAAGAAATTAATAAATATCTTAAATTTAAGAGGGTGATTGATGAAATTAAAACATTGAAAGTTAACAACTTCTATAATTCAAGGTGATTTTTTTTTTCATTTTTAAAGAATTAAAAAATAATCATATGGATATAATATTTAATAAGAGTTCATACAAATTCTAATATAGAAATTTATAACTTTTTTCGAAGCGTAAAATACTTATTAATTAATGGAAAGATTTTTACAAGTTTTTAGGTATTTATAAATACCTATTGATGACCATACTTTAAGAATATAGTGATGTTTTCATAAATTTAAGACTTCAATATTTCGCCAACAAGAACATAGCTCAACTGTCATTAAGTAAAATTTATGACTAAAAGGTCATGAGTTCGAATCCTCAACATTTCAATCTTAGCATCAATATTTTAGTTTTCAAACTT
The DNA here is from genome assembly GCA_036507285.1 of Trichosanthes cucumerina. Taxonomy (NCBI): domain Eukaryota; kingdom Viridiplantae; phylum Streptophyta; class Magnoliopsida; order Cucurbitales; family Cucurbitaceae; genus Trichosanthes; species Trichosanthes cucumerina. The sequence continues at coordinate 59,218,711 of CM071838.1, forward strand.
ACTCGATATAGAACCCAAAAAAATTAGTGCATAACATTATTGGTTTACAATATGATATTGACTTTTGAATAGGCCCCTCAATAGTGTTAAGGTTGAAAAACACAAAGAATATTCTTCCAAAGAACATGACCAAAATTGACATGTAAATTAAATAAAGTAAAAATTGAGTACAAAGTTTTTTTTAAAAAAAAAATTGTACAAAAGACATACAGAGAATAGAAGATTGAGAGGCTTAGAAAATTGGGATCAGAAACAAAACAAACACAAATATGTGCCATCCAAATTCCTTTAATGCCCCTAAACTAAAAGGGATGTGACCCTCTTCCCAAGAGACCATTTAATTTCTTTTCTATCATCATTTAACTCTTTTGCATTTCCAAGCCGCCGCGTCCACTGCCAATATAGTTTTATATTCTAATAATTTTAATTTTCAAACGTCTACTCCCCTGTTTGGCTGTTTCTCATTTCCTTTTTTTTTTTAAGTAAATTTAAATATTAATTATCAAATTGATATTAAAGCCTCAACAATAATCGACATGCATCCTTGATCGAGAGGTTTGAGATTTGAATTTCTCTACTTTTAAATGTTGAACTTAAATTTTTTTATTGAAATCGATATATCTAAAACGAAATAATTGACCAGACATTTTCCAATTACGAAATCATTTTTTTCTTTCAACTTGTACTTGTGTGCAATTCAATGTAAATGAAAGAGGCAAAATAAAATGGTTGAAAATCTTTGACATCTACCAAAAATCTTTGACAACTACCAACCAACCCCACCAAGCACCTTTGATTTAGACATAATTAACTAATTGCTATTGGTAAAAAAAGTTAAGAAGAAATTTAGAAGAAAAGGTTTTAGAATATATATATATATATATATATGACAATATTTTCATTGACATGCACGGATTGTTTCTTTTTAATAGGTTTCAAAAAAAAAATCAAGAGTATTTATAAGGTGGGATTCAAGAAAGAATCTATATATATATATTTTAAAAAAATGTATTTTAAATTTATAAATATAGGAAAATAATTCAAAATGAAAAGAAATTGTAACGTTTTTGTTGACATTAAACCTTTGCCAAAAATGTTAGGAGAAAGATATATCATTAAATTTTCTTTGCTTTCACTCATTATGAACATTACCAAATATAGTTGAGCAAAAACTACATGATGAAGCCAAACATTTTTAATTATTAAATAATAAAAAAAAGAACTAAAAAAATAATTTCAGTCCATATATATCAATTAAATCAATGCAAACTATTTCCTTCCTTGGCCTAAGCTAATCTTCTACTTATATTTGGTATAGATATTTTTTATGAAATAGAAACATATGGGCATCGGATAAAACCATCCAGTGATAACAAAGTGAATAGCAATCAAACCCATAACTTTTAACAAAATCAAAATTAAAGAAAAAATAAGATGATAAAGAAGAAAGGAAAATTTCTAATGAAACTATTAATTTTGATAGTTCAGATAGTCAAATTTTATTTTCTTCTTTTTGAGTACATAGTCAGGGTATTTGTACTTTATTAAAAGGTCGTAGATTTAAATTCTCACATCGTATATTTATCTAAGTCATAGATTTAAATTCTCAAGTAAAAAAAAAAAAGATTTCCATCAAATTCAACCACGCTCATTTCATTGATTTACAGATTCGGGACAAAATTTATGAGACAAAATTCCAAAAGGAAAAGAAAGGATCATAATTAATTAAGCATGTAATTAATGGAAATTTAAGAAGGTGAGTGATTTTGATTGGCATCTGGTTGGTTTTCCGAGCAACTGCAACGCCGTGGGAAGTCGCCGGCGGTGGCTGCAGGTGTAGCCAAGAACGTGGGCATGTCGTCTCCGGCCATGATGACCAAAATCTTCGGCTCCATTACGAGCTCCAGGACGGCGGACCCGGCGGCCGGCGGGTCCTTCTGGCTGGCGGCTGGAGAGTTACCGGTGAAGCGTTTTCGAAAGGAGCATGCGAGGATGATGAGAGCTCCGGCGACGAGAAGCATGGTGAGAGATAGGCCGCCAAAGAGGTAAGGAATTGGGGACTTCCAAAGGTGGAGCTTGTCGGCGGCGGCGGCGGGTGGTGGTGCAGTTGCGGTGGCTAGGCGCCTCATATTTGGTTTTTGGGGTTTTGTGTTGGGGGTGTGAGAAAATTGGCCAAGTGTAATGGGGAATTTATAGGTGGATTTTGTTCAGGGTTTTGTGACTTTGAAGGTTATGTGAGATTACTAAAATGCCCTCGGTAATTCAGTGGGAAGGAAGATTCTTTTTGTGCTGCTATTGATGCCCTCATTGTTAGTTATATTTTTATTTTTTAATGGTGGTTTCATTAAAAATGAAAAAAAAAAAAAAAAAAAGAAAAAGCGACTCTTTTTAAGTCTCAAATTGGTCTTCTCTCATTCAATGGGTATTGCCTTTTTTTTTAAGGGTAAATGAATGTACTTTCGGTTTCTTTTCGGTTTAGGTACAAGTTTTTTTTTTTGTTTTTTCCTTGGAAAGTAGAGTCTAGTTCTAACTTACAAGTTTTGGAGTTTAAGCCAAAAATTTAAAAAAAATTATGTTTTGAGAGGCTGATTTAGGAAATAATCATAAGTGAAAGCTTTGAGTAGCGAGATTATAACTAAGATCTATTAGACGCAAGTTAAACTTGGATTGAGAAGTTGTCATCCTAAACCAAGATTAGGGTTTACCTCATCCCTAATTCATGTTTTAAATGCCTTGTTGTGTGTTTACCATTTAAGTGAGGGTTGATATTCAAAACATTTTTTTAGTTCAACAACCACAGGGATAAGAGATAGACCAATCAATCTTTGGAGTGGTATAATTGGTGTCTTATTCATTGAACTATGATAGGATTGACGGATAGTATTCATAACTTATGATCTAATTAATATCTTAATAAGTTGATTTATTATATAGAACTTGGTATATGCTTTGAAGTGTGTGATGTATATGGTATACATATGTACCTAGTCCTACCAGGATTTCAACAGTTCCCAATGCTTTAAAAAAACATATGCAAAAGGTTATTTTTGCATAAAAAATGTCGTTAGAAGTTTGGTCGACAATTCTGCATCAACGAAGTCAAAGACTTTGCTAATGCTATACCCTCCTAGTGTTACACTGGCAAAGGCTAGTTACGTCGACGTAACGTCGACAAAAATTGAAATTGTTTACAACTTTTCAAAAATTTTCAGTAATTCCTATTTGTCATAATTTTATTCTGTTCAATCTTAATTTTTTTCTTTTGAATTTCATTATAATCCTAAGCTTTTTGCATCTAAAAGTAATTATACACAAAATAATAATATAAAAGATAATATATATTGCAAACTTATTATAAATATTACACAGGTAAATGTCTATCCTACATGCACCTTTGATATCCTACATGCACCTTTGATACCTATGCTAAGTGACAAATTCTTCATAGTCAAAACGTCTACCATGTGTCCAACAAACCCCATAGAATGGTGTCCAAATGGATCATGCTCTCCAAATTACCTATAAATAGTAACTTATAGTGAGAAATTAATATGCATAATTGGGTGAATTTATGACCAATTCCCTCCATTATTTCCCACTTTCTTATTTTCTATTATATATATATATCCCAATTTCTATTTTCCTCCCAATTTCCTTTTTCAATTTCCTTTGTATTATTGTTGTTGTTGTTATTATTATTATATGATTTGGTAAAATTTTTAGTGGTCGATTTTTTCCCTCATTTTCACAACACATTATCAGCAGAGGCTCTGCCATTTCTCCTGCCGAAAGTAGGTACTACAGGTATGTCATTTTTTAAATAATAAATTAAATGGTATTTTACATGTTCTGTACATATTAAATTTCTAATATCAATACAATGTTTGTTTTGTGAAGTATTACTATGAAAAACCTTACAAAATTAGAATTCACATCTCTTGACAATAATGATAAAAATTATTGGTTATGTCTCGAATATACTCCTGTAGTAGCATATCGAAAGAGATGGTTTAAAAATATTTTGAACTCATAAATCTTGACAAACTGGTGCAACGCCATTTCCTAAAGTGAATGCTATGAATTTTAACAATCGTGTTGGTTATTATAATCATTGAAATGTCAAGAGAACAACATGAAAATGATAATTATAAAGAAAAAACTCCATAAAATAAGCGTTTAAGAGATGATGAACATAAATGGTTCCAAAGTGAAATGACTAAACATTAGTCACGTACCAGTTGTACATCCAAACACACTGTTTATCTCTATCAAGCTTCCCTGAAGGAAAAAAGGAAAAATGTGGAAGCAAATCTTGCTTATCAAGATAATGATATATTCGACCCATCCAATATGACAAATTTGGATGTGACATACTTCTTTGCATCTCCTTAAATAGAAGATTGAAGCAATTAATGGAATAACAAGTGTTTCTTTTGATTTTGATAATGTTTAGTACTAATGTTTATTTTTGTTGTTTTTTTTAGCTTTAAACTTTTTATATTATGTATCTCTTATTATAATTATTTTTTATTTAATGAAAGGATATGGACAATTTCAATATGTTGAGTAACTCGAAAATGAGCAATGAGGATTTATGTCTGACGGATTGCGCAACTACGCACACAATACTCATAAGTAGAAAATATTTTACTAGATTGACAATGCTGGAAGCAGAAGTCAATACTATATCAGGTTCTGCAAATCTGATTAAGGTTTTGGAAAAAACAAATTTTATCTTGCCTAGAGGAATAAAATTTATAATTAATAATGTTTTGTTCTCTAGTAAGTCGAAAAGAAACTTATTGAGTTTTAGAGATATACGTGACAATGGTTATCATGTTGAAACTGATCGTAAAAATAATATAGAATGTCTATATATTACATCTATTGTTTCACATAAAAAACGTGTATTAGAAACATTGTCTGCTTTTTCTTCTGGATTATATTATACTCATATACAAGTAATTGAAATCTATGTAACAATGAACCAGAAGTTCATGAATCCAGAAGTATACAATGTTTGGCATGACCGATTGGGTCATCTAGGGTCAATAATGATGATGAAAATTGTTGAAAATTCACAAGGACATCCATTAAAGAACCAGAAGTTTCTTCAATCTAATGAATTGTCTTGTGATGCTTGCTCTCAAGAAAAATTAATCATTAGACCATCACCAGCTAAAGTGGGGGGATTGAATCACCTGCATTTTTTGAACGAATTCATGGTGATATATGTGGACCTATTAACGCACCAAGTGGTCCATTTAGATATTTTATGTTATTAATTGACGCATCAAGCAAATGGTCACATGTACGTGAAGGGAATCGAAGTCCCCGCAGCAGAAGCGATTGCTAATCGCGCGCTCTTGATTTAGTTACAACGATTTATCCAAGAACACAAATAACAAGATTAAGCATAAAATCAGAATGGACAGCAAGTATTTACCTTTGAAGAACCTTTCTTCGAGTGATCCTCTTTCCTACGGTCACGATCTCAACAACACGAACTCGTACGAACACCGACACTACCACCGGATCTTCTCCGTTGTTCTCTAGGTGAGTGAGGAAGGTGGGTTCCCTTTAGGAATAGTGAGGTATTTTGTGAGAGGGATATTTGTTGTCTTGGAACTTTTCCAACAACAACAAAAGGCTAGCAATCACTTAGAATGACCTAGAATGGCTTAACCTAGTTGCATCTCATGCAACCATATATATAGTGGAATGAGATGGAAATGACCATCCTACCCCTCCTTTATTCTCTCTTTAGTATATAGTTTATATATGAATCTAATTCACATTAAAACTATATATTATATCAATTATATCATATATAATAGATATAACACCTCATGTATGAAATTGAACACTTCAATTTCACTCCTAACTTTATACCCTCAATATTACCATATTGAGCCAACGGAGGGATCTAATGGACCTACAGATCATGAGCTCCAATGATGTGAGATTAACTGATCAAACTCTTTGATCCAGTTAATCAATATTTATTAACTACAAGTCACTCCACTATAGACTTGTAGTTGCACTCTCCTCACTGTAGATAATATTGTGTCCACTGATATAGTCATTACCCATGAGTCGACCCTTCACAGGTTGTTCGTAATTACAGTTGGGTCAAATTACCGTTTTACCCCTGTGATTACCTCTTTGTTCCTTAAGCACCACTGATCCTCTAATGAACAACAAGTCTAAGGTCCTACCTTAGACTCATACCCTCATAGATGGCGGGGCCTCGTTGTTCAAGACCTGGAGTCAGTTCTTAAGGGAACAACCTATCTAGTTCCTCAGTAAAGGAATGAGTGAATTTCATCTTGCACAGTTAAGTTCCTAGCTACCTACGAGGTTCTGTCCCTGAGAATGTAGGCTTATTGAGTCGGCTACAGGCCACTCTCACCCATACTAGTCTAAGGACAAACCCCTATAAGCAGGAGTTCATAACTTGCTAAGGATTCAGGTCGGGTCACTAATGACCATCTATAAATTACTAGTCTTATCCTCATTAATCTGTTACATCGGTTAGACTAATAATTTGCGATCCATCTTGTATGAACTCTTCATACAGGATGCCGCCACTCGCATGTCAACTACATGAATGAGTTGGATTACCTCATTTGTACTAATTACAAAGTGGGTCGCATCCATAGTGTTACTAGAATGAGGTTTCCAACTTTATTCTTATACCATAGACTATTTAGGTTATAATCTTGAAGTCAACCTAAATAGTGTCCACTACACTGATTTCAAGATAAACGTTATAACCTTGGAGCTTAGTTTATTGGATTTATAAAAGCAAGACTATAATTTTATCAAAACAAATAACACTTTATTTAATTGATCAAAATTACACAAGTTTAGGGCATAAATCCCAACAATCTCCCACTTGACCTAAAGCTTGTGGAGTACTAAACATTACAGTAATGTAAATATAATAAACAAGGGCATTTAAACCCCTTTGTACAAAATACTCCCACTTGCCCTAGTTGGGGAAGACTTGTAAACCTAGACCTTCTAGGTGACTCTCAAATACTTTAGTCGTGACAGCCTTTGTAAAAGGATCAGCAATGTTGTGCTCTGAGGCTATCTTCGTGACAATCACGTCTCCTCTATGCACGATCTCCCGGATGAGATGATACTTCCACTCTATGTGCTTTCCCCTCTTGTAACTTCAGGGTTCCCTCGTATTTGCCACTGCACCACTGTTATCACAATACAACGTGATGGGCAAAGTCATATTTGGAACAACTTCCAAATTTAGCATAAATTTCCTTAACCAAACGGCCTCCTTAGCTGCTTCACAAGCTGCTACATATTCGACCTCCATGGTGGAATCAGCGATGCATCCTTGCTTGACGCTTCGCCATACTACAACTCCTCTGTTAAGAGTGAAAACTGACCCTGATGTAGATTTTCGAGAATCTTTATCAATCTAAAAGTCAGAACCCGTGTATCCTGTAAGGATCAAATCCTTAGCCCCATACACAAGCATGTAGTTCCTTGTTCTCCGAAGATACTTAAGGATTGTTTTAACGGTTGTTCAGTGTTCAAGTCCTGGATTGGATTGATACCTACGGACCATCCCAACTGCAAAACAGATGTCAGGCCTAGTACACAACATGACGTACATCAGGCTCCCAACAGCTGATGTGTAAGGAATCCATCTCATATCTTCAACTCCTTGAGGTGTCTTAGGACACTGTTCCTTAGACAAATGGATTCCATGTCTAAAAGGCAACAAACCCTTTTTGGAATCTTGCATCTTAAACCTAGACAACACTTTGTCTATGTATGATGCTTGAGACAAGGCTAGTGTTTTATTCTTGCGGTTCTGGACAATCTGGATCCCAAGAAAAAACTGCGCATCACCCAAATCTTTAATTTGGAACTGCATAGCTAGCCATTCCTTGATGTCAGTAAGATAACCTACATCATTCCCAATGAGTAGGATATCATCCACATAGAGAATTAGGAAAGCGACAGAACTATTGATGATTTTCTTGTAGACACAAGGTTCATCATCATTCTGGTCAAAACCATAAGATCTGATAGCCTCATCAAAACTTATATTCCAGGACCTAGAGGTTTGTTTTAGTCCATAAATCGACCTTTTAAGCCTGCAAACCTTTTGCTCTTGTCCTGGTTTAATGAACCCTTTGGGTTGGTCCATGTAGATGGTTTCCTCAAGATTGCCATTCAAAAAGGTTGTCTTAACATCCATTTGCCATACCTCATAGTCATAATATGCGGTAATGGCAAGAAGGATACGAATAGACTTTACAATAGCAACAGGTGAAAAAGTCTCCTCATAGTCAACCCCTTCAACCTGGGTATAACTCTTTGCTACTAGTCTAGCTTTAAAGGTTTGCACCTTCCCATCTACACCACGTTTTCTCTTGTAGATCCACTTACAACCTATAGGTTTTACCCCGTCAGGCTTATCTACAAGATCCCAAACAGAATTGAAGTGAATAGACTCCATTTCTTGGTCTATGGCTATGACTCATTTGTCTTTGTCAATGTCAACCATTGCTTGATTATAAGTCAATGGATCCTCGCAGTTGTCATCTGGTATAACAACTTGGGTTTCAACTAAACCCATATAATAGTCAGGCTGTATCACAACCCTCCCACTACGTCGAGCCATACTCAACTCTTGAGATGGACCCTCTTGACTAGACAAACTAGTATCAACAACTCCTTGTTGACGTACTAGTGTTCTTATTAGCAACCCTTGCTATTGTTCCGTCTAACTCACTCAACACTACCTTACTTTTTGGTTTGTGGTCCCTTATGTGGTCCTCCTCCAAGAAAGTGGCATTTGTCGACACAAAGACTTTATCTTCCTTAGGATCATAGAATAAACAATCTATTGTTTCTTTTGGGTATCCTACGAATAGGCACAACTTTGAACATGAATCCAACTTCTTTGGATTTATCACAAGCACATGTGCTGGACAACCCCATATTCTGAAGTGACATAAACTACCTTTACGTCCTTTCTAGAGTTCAAAAGGTGTTTCAGAAACATTTTTGGAGGGCACACTATTCAAAATGTATACTGCAGTCTCCACTGCATAGCCCCAAAAGGAACTAAGGAGATGAGCATAATTCATCATTGATCGAACCATGTCCAACAAGGTTCTATTTCTCCTTTCCGATACATCGTTTTGTTGTGGTGTGCCGAGTCGAGCGCGTGGGATGTAATTCCATGTTCTATCATATAGTTCTCGGAATTTTAAATCCATGTACTCTCCACCTCGATCCGATCGAAGTGTTTTAACTCTTTTACCTAATTGATTTTCAACCTCAGTCTTGAATTCCTTGAACTTTTCAAGTGCTTCAGACTTGTGGTGCATTAGGTAAATATGCCCATATCTAGAATAATCATCTATAAAAGAGATGAAATATTCATATCCTCCCCTGGCTTTAATATTCATCGGACCACAAAGGTCTGAATCTATAAACTTTAGAGGATCTTTGGCTCTATAACCTTTTCCACTAAAAGGTCTTTTAGTCATTTTGCCTTCTAAGCATGATTCACATACTGACAAGGAATTTTCTTCTAACTCGTTTAGAAGTCCGTTCTTTACTAATCTCTCAATTCTATTGAGATTAATGTGACCCAATCTTAGATGCCAAAGATGAGCACTTTCTTTAGGAGAAATTTTACGTTTCTTAGTTTGTGCGTTTGCAGTTTTAAATAATTCAGTGTTCAAAACCATTTTGACTGAATTAGGCCTTAAAACATACAATCCATTTTCTAATGAAGCTGAACATATTTCTAAACCTTTCTTCAAAATAAACACTTTATTCATAGAAAAGGAAACAGAAATACATTGTTCAATAAGGCAAGACATGGAACTAAGGTTTCTAGTAAACCCTAGTATCACAATATATTGTCCAACAATACATATTTCTTGCCAAAATAAAGCTTCATTGTGCCTCTCTGCATTCTGGTGAGACGACTTCTCCATTTCCAACCCGAGCGTTATCTCTCCTTCACAGTAGCGCCAGAATCAATTCCACAAAAGAAAAGAAGAGCAAACATGATTAGTGGCGTCTGAATCAAGTATCCAAGCTGTTTTATCATTATCTACTAAACAAGCTTCTAGGCAAAGTAAATCATATTTACCTTCCTTCTTCTTTTCTGCAATGTACTTCTGACGATTCCTGCTTTCCAATGCTCGTCTTCGTTGCGGTGGAAACACTTTCCTTTGTCAAACACGTCTTTGACTTTCTTGTCATTACAAGCGCGGCTTTGTCGACTGTTTCCCTTTACCAACCTTCTTCATGTTCTTCTTCTTACCTCTCAGGTTAGAAGAAGATGAAGCCACAGTTTTTGTCCCAGAGGTCGAACCTCTGTGATAACTCATACTAGCAACATTTTCTTCACCTTTCGATCCCTGAATTTTCATCAAAGACTGAAAGGTCTGGAGTTCATTCAGAAGGGAGGTAAGATTAAAAGTAAGCTTGTTCATAACAACATTACTTCTAAACTGTAGGAAACTATCTGGAAGGGTTTCTAGAATGAAGTTGACCTGACTCGATTCATCGATGCAAGCACCATTCGACTCCGCAATGTTAAAGTGCACCATCATATCAAGGACATGATCCCGAACAGATCTACCCTCTGACATCCTCGAGTTGAATATGTACTTTAGGGCATTATGTCGGGCTTGTGTGGACTGTTGTCCAAGCATACCCTGCACAGAATCCATGATTTCCTTGGCGGTAAATTAAATTCTAGTAAAATAACTCACTTATGGTGAGTTATCAAACCCCCAAACTTGAACTACTCATTGTCCTCAATGAGTTCTATTCCCCAAACACATTAAAGTCCTTTAAAGACTGAAATCATTTGGGTTAACTAAACAAGGATTGGGAACTTATGCTCTAAGCTACAAGCCACCATTCAATCAATGATCTCTAAGTGGCTCACCTGGGGTTTCCTAGCTACACTTATGCATCAATATCCAAGAGCAAACCAACTAGGATTCCACATCTACCCTCAAGCTCAACCACTAGAATCCTAATCATTTAAATCAAGCAACCCATAGTTAAAAATAAGTCATACTCCAAAACTCGCATGGCTACAATTTAATGATCATTCCTTTTTATTTTTTTATATATATATATTTTTTTTAAAATAGATATGTGCATTATTCCCCTCAATTTCCATAAAACTCACTGCTAAGAGTAAGTTTTTTTTTTTTTTTTTTTTTTTTTTTATTTATTTTTTTTTTGACTCTCCCGTAGTTCTTAGAATGGCACACGTGTTTAGCGCAACACACCTAAGCAATGGGACTTCCCGTAGTTCTTAGAATGTCACACGTGGTTAGCGCAGCGCACCTAAGCAATGTGAATAGGCTTCTTGCTTGATACCTTCGCTCCAAGAGGCCAACATGGTTAGTGCCTGCACTTCCCGACATCGAGCACCAAGTTGCACAATCGACTCTAAATAACAAAATAAGTAGCATATTTTTCTAGCCCAATGGAGTTTTAGGAAAATGAAAGGTTTGCATACTCTTTCTTTCTTTTTTTTTTCTTAAAAATAAACACGAAGAATTTACCTTCCCCCCCAAACTTAGAGCACTCAATGTCCTCATTGAGTTAGGGAGGTTGGGTAACTCCCTCAAACTTGAAATGATCACAAATTTGAAGTTTACTAATTTTGGAGCGTTCTAAAAAAATGTATGGGTTACCTAACTTGTCATGGCTTCTAGTTTTTGAAACTTTTTGGATCAGGAGTTGAATCCTAACTACTTTGATTGACATACTAACCATAAGCGCACTAAAGAACCCTAATGACAAGCTTGACCTTGAGAAACACCAAACAAGATAGGATACTCTTGCCTCGAACACAAGCAACAACTCTTATTTTCATTAACCCTGAGATTTGACCTTAACTTTTTATTTTCATGGAGATGCATACCAAGTTTCTACAAAAGACATCACACTTTTACCATAAAAACACATGAGAAACTTAATTTTTAAACAAGGGACAACAACCATTTTTCTATTTTTACTTGCTTAAACATAATGAATCAACTACCTACATGATGCATATCCAAGACCATGAAACCAACAACTAACATGGAATCCAGTAGTCAAAATAGATCATTTTGAAGTCCTAAAGCAAGTAAATAACTTTATAAACACAGAGGCATGCAACACCCTATATACTCTAGCAACACAGTCTCATCAATAGAAAAATTTTCAATTAAGCCCAAAATCAGATTCAGTACAACACATCTCCCCCTCATTTTTAAATGCAAGGGAGAACGATACTGCCCTAAATTGAGGAGACCTCAACTGCAGCGCATATCAACAAACCCTAAGGGAGCTGCAAGATAGGCAAGGGTTATTTATTTAAAAACAAAAACAACTAAAAATGAAACAAAAGAAAAAATTAAAAAAAAATTAAAAACGAAACAAACGAAATAAACTTTGGGTTGCCTCCCAAGAAGCGCTTGTTTAACGTCATTAGCTTGACGTAGTATACGTGGGCTTGTCAAGGTACATAAAAATTCTCCCACTTCTTCGGGCCTCTCTTTCTTGAATCTACAAAACAAATCAGAGCTAGCAAGAATACTAGTTTCTCGTGAGAGCCCGAGTCAGATATGTTTTTTGATTTTTTATATAATAAAATAAAAGAAGGAAAAACAACAAAGTAAGCATTTTTTAGTTTTTTATTTGATAAAAGAAAAGAAGGAAGAATAGGAAAATGCACTGACTCAAACAAAGACACTGAGTCGAGAGAATAGAAAGAAAAACACTCACCAATAAGAGAAAAATCAGAAGGTAGAACTGTCATAGACTCAAAAGCCTCAAACTCTACCTCCTGACCTAACTCAACAGGCTGGACTTCTTCCACACTCTCACTAACTCCATCCTGGTGTGTGCTACAAGGTTCTAGTTCTTCTACATCTAAAGCACAATCCTCTAAATGCCCATACTCAGAAAAGTGTGAAGGACTAGGATCCTGAAGGTCTATCAGTGGGTCAGTGATCAAGTGACTCGCCGAACTATCTAAGTGTGTGAGTCATGCTTCACTATCTTCCCTAAAGTGCTCAACCTCAGATGAGTCTAAATACATTTGTTCTCTAAGGGAGACAAGTGTATCTGTTAGGTGTTGAATTGACTCTTCTATTTGCCTATTCCTCTCATCTGATGTTCTCATATATTCTAATAACAACGTTTTAAGGGAAGATTCATCTTCTACCTGGGGTTCTTGGATTTGGGAAGAATATGGCTCAAAACCCCTAGGATATGGTTCATAGGCCCAACTACTCTCATTATTATCATACATGTGATCCCCATAAGTCATAGGGTTACTATGATAGTAATTAGGCATTTGGTAGCCATAAGATCCATACCCCTCACTAGAAGACTCTAAATTTGCAAAGGGATGATCATAAGAAAAAGAACTATATTGTGATTGCTCATTGGGCACAGAAGACCACCCAAAGTTATCATAAGCCATAATAAAGTAATGAATCAATTATAATAGGCTCAACAAACACAATATGCACTAACACAACCAGAAAGAATAACCAAAACTCAACAAAAATAAAAACACAAAACAAAAATAACAATAAACACCCAACCAAAAAAAAAAACAAGGATAAAATTCACTAAAATCAACTCAAACAAAATAAGAACCAAAACTAGTCCCCGGCAACGGCGCCAAAAACTTGGTGCGAAAATATCAGGTGCCCTAAACTAATGCAAATTAGAATAAAACCCTGACACTTTTACGACGTGCAAATATACACGGTCGAGAGCAACAAGTGATAAGTTAAAAGTATCGATCCCACGAGGACTAGTTAGACCTAATTTAGTGAGTGTCCTAGCAAATTTTCCTTATTTTAGTGCAATGCATGAGTGTGCAAATTATTGTTGTAAATAAATAAATTGATAAGTAAGAAAGATAAGATAAGACAAAAGAAAATAATCAATTTAAATGCGGGGAGAGGAGAATGCAAACAAGAAGACAGATACAAGAGATGAGATTTGTAATGAAAAATAAGCTCGGGTTAGGTTAGAGTTCTAATGTTCAATTGGAATAAATTTTTAGTGATGCCTTGAATTTACCTACGCATGCATTCAAATGATTCTTTCCAAAATCACTAAGTTTTAAAACCTACAATTTCCCAATTGTGATCTAAATTATGCCCATGATTTTAGGTTCTAGGTGGGTTAATTATCCCTAATCAACTCAATAATCCTAGAATGAAATTTTAGTTTTCTAATTCATTAGCTTTCCCAAGTTTATGAATTATAGAGAAGTTAAAGAGGCCAATTTTAATTCTCATGCAACGTTAAATTTAATAAAATTTCATAAATTCAATCAATGGCATCAACCATAAATTTAATCCAAAATTACATTAAAACAACCTAACCCTTTCTTAAGAAAATTTAGTTCATGTAAATCAACTCACACATCTCTAATTTATGCATGCTTGTGTTGTTTAATAAATTCAAATATGTCTTTGTAACAATGTCACAAAACAACTCAAATTAATCACAAATTCAGCCCAAAAACAATCATGAATTTAGCCTAAAACAAAGTGAGTCAAAAGAGCACAATAAACGCTCAAAATTGGAGTAACAACAAGTCAAAATAATTAGGGAATAGGAGAAGTTTACAGGGAGGCAATTGACATGTGTTTTGCTTCACCAAACGCCAAGATCCTGCAGAAGCGCAGGAAATAGCAAAGCGGTTTTTCAGTATTCTATAGCTTCTGTCCGATATCAATATCTAATGAACCGGAGCTCTAAATGATGATCCAACCGTTGAAAACTACGGTCTATGAGTCCCCAACACGCCGACAAAATTTCAGCACAATCCAACGGTTCAATGAAGCTCCAAATGAAGCTCCAAATGAAGATCCAACCGTTCAAAAGGTAGCTCTATGAGTCCTTAATAGGCTCACAAAATTGTAGCAAAATCCAACGGTTGGATAGCTTGAAATCGCAAACTTAGTGAACGACGTCTGTAAAAACCGAACTGCACATGCTCTCGATTTTGCTTCAAAGCAAAGATGGGCAAATCACAAAGCAGTGGACAAACCCCTACTCTCGCCTTTTGCTTCAAAGAAATATAGGTTGATTCCGGCGGATGGCCAACCCTCTACTCCACGCTTTGCTTTCAAGTGAATGCCTCCTCTCGTGATTTCTTCTTCTCTCACCCAATTGCTTCAAAGAAATAGCAACCTACCGCCAAGTACAACTACACTTTGCTTCAGCAAAAGGCTTTTTCATGGATGTGTGCGGCAACATTTGCTTCAAAGAAAGGGTCAGAGATTTTTTCCTTCCAACGCAGCCCTTTGCTTCAAAGAATCTCACGAGTTCTTTTTCTCTCTCGATCTCTTCCTCTTGTCACAACTCCAACTCCTTCTCTCCCCACTTTCACCTGTAAACCCTAGCCTCCTTATACAAGATGGTGTTGCCCTAATTCCATAAATTACAAAAATACCCTTAAGGGGTAAAAAGACCATCTTACCCTTCGGGTAAAATGTCTAAAATGCCCTTAAGGACTCTTGTAATTTTTAAACATCTCCCACATACGTAAAAATCCCAAATAAATTTATAAAGTCAATTATAAAAGAAACTAAGTACGCAAGGATTTTTGGAGTTAAGAAAAATCTCAAATTTCGGTCTTTAATCAACCGTTAGCTTATTTTCCTAAATTTCTTAAATTAAAGCACAAAAACATCAAAATTAATTCTTTTTTAACCTAATGCTTAAATTCAAGATTTTAGAGTTAACACACATAATTTAGGGATAAAATAACATGAGGATCACTAAAATAAATGCAATTCAAGTGAATTAAATACTAAAATTCTAGTAAAATAACTCACTTATGGTGAGTTATCAGTAATCATGCCCTCATGCTTCTTGGCTAATATGTCGGACATACTTGCCAGCATGTAGACCTTGGCCTTATCATTGGCCTTCATTAATCGATCATATGCATCACGAACATTTCGTGACGCATTCTAGCCTGGCACCTGAGGACACTCCTCAGTTAGCACAAACTTTAGATCATCCACTACCAAAATAGTGTTGAGTTATTTTTTCCATGTCATCATATTCTCTCCGGTTAACTTTTTGGCACCCAATAAGGAAATTATAGAGCTAGACATTTTTGCTGAAAATTTATAGACAAACTTGTATGAGTTTCTTGCTATAACTCTAATCCAATCATCTTTTAGCTAATTATCAAATTATTCCTAGGCCATTTATAATTTGCAATGATACTCCAAAGGTTTAGAATGTATGACACCAAAGGGTAATAAAAAACACTCCTCCTCTGGATCAAGACACTCTTGACCAAAACCTAATACCAGAATAACTCTTATTCCTATAGGTTTTAGTTACCATTTTTCAGTCTGGATACATACACAACTTATGTACCCCGTGAGTGTAACCCTTTGTCTTTAGATCCCAGAGTCTCGATCCAATAAAATTCGCCGAAGGGAGGACTAGATTGAAAAATAGTCTAAGGAAATCTTCATCCCTTTCGGGTGTCTACTGTGTTAGATCCTCTATGATCAAGCCCTCCGAAGGGATTGTATGGTCCAGGCCAAACTAGCAGGCTGACCATAGTGGTCTAACGGTGTAAATCGACAAAAGAGACCGTAGGTTTTGTTTTCACTAAATCTGCTCCCACTCACTATAAGTACCCTCTCCATACACCTTGATATTGACTCATACAAACACCATTCGAAAGGGGACGCTCCCGTTTGTGCCACGAGGCCAAGTATGAGTCTCACGGTGTGAACTTCCTGGAGATAGCGTAGGTGGAAAAATATGTATCTCATACACTTTTTCCTCCCACTGAATACTTTAAGTCTATAGGAATCTTTCTTAGGCTAAAACCCGGCTAATGGTTTTACCTAACTCAATCAACATAACTCTTATATTGATGATCAATATAACTCTTATATTGATTTTATCCTAAGTTTGTTAATATAACTCCTTATATTAAACCTAGGATTTCTAGTTTATTAACCCCTTAATAATTCCGCTGACGCTACTGTAATTTATAAGACTCTCTGATTAAATTTCACTCCCGTGTCGCCTCCTGTAGGGTGTTCCGTTTCAAATCGACTTAAATACCTCAGCCTAGACAGAACATTTCTTAGACAGAGTTCCTCTTTTAATCATAGCTTATAAATTACTTGGTTCCTAATTCTAATCTAATTAGAACTAGATAACCTAAGGTGTATTATTTCAAAGTTCTAAACATTTTAAAAGTAATAATTAACCTTAGGTGACATGCATACTATATCATAGTGCTTGATCATTCATCACATGAATAATAAGACATTCATAGCATATTCATCTCATGAAAAATAATGCATGTCAATGCTGTCCAAAAATTAATATAACAACCTTATATTAATTAATCATGCAAACTATATAATATAACTCCTTATATTATAAATGATGCATGAAAATGCTTAACCTAAGGTGGGATTTCTAAAATACAAGCATACACTATGCATGACAATAATTACACAACAATTGCATAATTAAAATAGCAAAAATTAGACAAATTTTGGCACCCTAGAAATAATATTAATTAATATAATATAATTATATTAATTAAAATTAAATATATTAAATATAAAATATTTTTATAATTAATATATAATAAAAAAACGTTTTCTCGCTCGTCGCTGCTCTCGCGTGAAACGTATTTGGCGCTGTTAACGCGATAGCAACGCTGCAACGCCGCTTTTGTCGTCTCTCACGCCGAGTGTTGCAACGCCGCAGGTTGCGTTACTGTAACGCCGCCTCTGTCGTGCGCGCTTCTCTCCGCAAGCGCGCGCAGCTGCCAAGCAACGCCGATGAACAAAGCGTTGCAACGCCGCACACGATACAACGACTTGATTTCTCCAAATCTAGCTCGTTTTCGCTCCGATCTTCTCAGTAACCGCCTTGCCTCGATCGACACGGACTTACAAACTCAATTTACAATTAAAATTTGTCCAAAACACCGGGCCCTTACATTGAACATTTCAATGAAAAATTTAAATCTAAGTGCCAAAATTGAAAACATCTAATTTTGCAAAACCGTTCATACATCTCATGCAAAAACAGTAAATCCCACCTTGTTCTTGAAAAATCCAGAACATAAATAAAGAACGCAATTGGGCTCTGATACCAATTGAAGAGAACCGAAGTCCCCGCAGCGGAAGCGATTGCGAATCGCGCGCTCTTGATTTAGTTATAACGATTTATTCAAGACCACAAATAACAAGATTAAGCATAAAATCAGAATGGGCAGCAAGTATTTACCCTTGAAAAACCTTTCTTTGAGTGATCCTCTCTCTCTCCCACGGTCATGATCTCAGTAACACGAACTCGTACGAACACCGACACTACCACCGGATCTTCTCCGTTGTTCTCTAGGTGAGGGAGGAAGGTGGGTTCCCTTTAGGGATAGTGAGGTGTTTTGTGAGAGAGATATTTGTTGTTTTGGAACTTTTCCAACAACAACAAAAGGCTAGCAATCACTTAGAATGACCTAGAATGACTTAACCTAGTTGCATCTCATGCAACCAGATTATAGGGGAATGGGATGAAAATGACCATCCTACCCTCCTTTATTCTCTCTTTAGTATATAGTTTATATATGAATCTAATTCACATTAAAACTATATATTATATCAATTATATCATATATAATAGATATAAAACCTCATGTATGAAATTGAACACTTCAATTTCACTCCTAACTTTATACCCCCAATATTACCATATTGAGCCAACGGAGGGATCTAATGGACCTACAGATCATGAGCTCCAATGATGTGAGATTAACTGATCAAACTCTTTGATCCAGTTAATCAATATTCATTAACTACAAGTCACTCCACTATAGACTTGTAGCTGCACTCTCCTCATTGTAGATATTATTGTGTCCACTGATATAGTCATTACCCATGAATCGACCCTTCACAGGTTGTTCGTAATCACAGTTGGGTCAAATTACCGTTTTACCCCTGTGATTACCTCTTTGTTCCTTAAGCACCACTGATCCTCTAATGAACAACAAGTCTAAGGTCCTACCTTAGACTCATACCCTCATAGAGGGCGGGGCCTCCTTGTTCAAGACCTGGATCAGTTCTTAAGGGAACAACCTATCTAATTCCTCAGTAGAGGAATGAGTGAATTCCATCTTACACAGTTAAGTTCCCAGCTACATACGGGGTTCTGTCCCTAAGAAGGTAGGCTTATTGAGTGGGCTACAGGCCACTCTCACCCATACTAGTCTATGGACAAACCCCTATAAGCAGGAGTTCTTAACTTGCTAAGGATTCAGGTCGAGTCACTAATGACCATCTATAAACTACTAGTCTTATCCTCGTTAACGGTGTTACCTTTGGTTAGACTAATAATTTCGCGATCCAGGTCTTGTACGAACTCTTCATACGGGATGCCGCCACTCGCGTGTCAACTACATGAATGAGTTGGATTACCTCATTTGTACTAATTACAAAGTGGGCCGCATCCATGGTGTTACCAGAATGAGGTTTCCAACCTTATTCTTATACCATAAACTATGTAGGTTATAATCTTGAACTCAACTCAAATAGTGTCCACTACACTGATTTCAAGATAAACGTTATAACTTTGGAGCTTAGTTTATTGGATTTAGAAAAGCAAGACTATAATTTTATCAAAACAAATAACACATTATTTAATTGATCAAAATTACACAAGTTTAGGGCATAAATCCCAACAGTATGCTTATTATCAAGTCGAAATCTTGCATTTGCAAGATTACTTGATCAAATAATTAAGTTAAGAGCACAATTTCCTGATTATACAATCAAGACAATTCGACTTGATAATGCTGGTGAATTTACATCCCAAACTTTTAATAATTATTTTATGTCAATTGGGATAAGTGTTGAACATCCTGTAGCTCACGTTCATTTACAAAATGGTCTAGTAGAATCATTTATAAAACGTCTCCAACTAATTGCAAGACCATTGCTTATGAGAGCTAAAATTCCTACATCAGTCCGGGGTCATGCTATTTTGCACACTGCATCATTATTACTTATTATGCTAGTAGGTTATCATAAGTACTCCCCATTACAATTAGCTTATGGCCAGGAGCCGAATATTTCTCATCTAAGAATTTTTGGATGTGCTGTATATGTACCGATTGCTCCACCACAACGTACTAAGATGAGTCCTCAAAGGAGATTAAGAAATATACGTTGGTTTTGATTCCCCATCAATTATTAAATATCTTGAACCCCTGACGGGTGATGTATTTACTGCATGATTTGCTGATTGCCATTTTAATGAGACAAAGTTTCCAACATTAGGGAGAGGAATCAAGAAGTTGGAAAAAAAAATTACATGGAATGCATCGTTATTATCTCATTTAGATCCTCGTAGAGATCAATGTGAACTTGTAGTTCAAAAGATAATTCATTTGCAAAATATAACAAATCAAGTACCTGATGCATTCACAAATGCTAAAAGAGTGACTAAATCATACATACCAGCTGCAAATACTCCATCAAAAATTGATATCCTAAAGGAACAAAATTGTCAATAATGAGTCTGGATCACGCCAGAAGCGTGGTAGACCAATGGGTTCCAAAGATAAAAATTCTCGAAAAATAAAAGTAGTTGAGAATCAAAATGATTTAATAAAAGGTATGAATGTTCTAGAAGAAATCCAGAATACAACTACTCAAAAGAGTATTGATGAAAATCAAACGTTTGAGGATAATAATGAAATTTCTATAAACTATGTTACAACAAGAAAGAGATGAAACCAAAATGATATCATTGTTGACAACATTTTTAATTATAATTGTGCTCACGATATTATTCATGAAAGTGACGATTTTGATCCAAAATCTATAGAAGAATGTCAACATAGAAAGAATTGACTTAAATAGAAAGAAGCAATCTAGGTAGAATTAAACTCACTTTCAAAACGTGAGGTTTTTAGACCAGTAGTCCGCACACCAGAAGGTGTCAAACCTGTGGGATACAAATGGATATTTGTAAGTAAAAGAAATGAAAAGAATGAAGTCACAAGATATAAATCGAGGTTTGTTGCACAAAGATTCTCGAAAAGGCCTGGTATTGATTATGAGGCGACATATTCTCTTGTGGTGGATGCAATAACGCTAAGATATTTGATTGACCTGACTGTATATGAAAAACTTGATATGTATCTAATGGATGTTGTCACGACGTATTTATATAGATCTCTAGATAATGATATTTATATGAAAATTCCGGAAGGATTTAAAATACCAGAAACATATGAATCAAGTTCTCGGGAATTGTATTCAATAAAGTTACAAAGATCATTATATGGATTAAAACAATCAGGACGAATGTGGTATAATCGCCTGAGTGAAAATTTGTTGAAAGAAGGATATCAAAATAATTCAATATGTCCGTGCATTTGTATAAAGAAATCTCAGTCACGATTTGGTATTATAACTGTATATGTTGATGACTTAAATATAATTGGTACTCCTGAAAAGTTATCCAAGGCGATAGAATATCTTAAGAAAGAATTTGAGATGAAAGATCTTGGAAAAATAAAATTTGGCTTTGGTTTGCATATTGAACATTTAGCAGATGAGATATTTGTTCATCAATCAACTTATACAGAGAAAATCTTAAAAAGATTCTATATGGATAAAGGACATATCCATTGAACATTTCAATGGAACTTCGTTCACTTGATATAAAGAAAGATATATTTCGACCTCAAGATGATAACGAAAAACTCCTTGGTCCTGAAGTACCATATCTTAGTGCAATTGGTGCACTTATGTATCTGACTAATAACACAAGACCAGATATTGCATTTTCAGTAAATTTATTAGCTAGATTTAGTTCATGTCCTACAAAAAGACATTGGAACGGAGTTAAGCATGTACTCCGATATCGTCGAGTGACGATTGATATGAGTTTATTTTATTCTAACAAATAAAATTATGATCTAGTTGGTTATGCAAATTCTGGTTATCTATCTGATCAACACAAAGCTAGATCTCAGACAGGTTATCTATTCACATGTGGAGGAACTGCCATGTCGTGGCGATCAGTGAAACAGACTATAACAACCACTTCTTCAAATCATGCTGAAATCCTCGCTATTCATGAAGCGAGTTGAGAATGTGTATGGCTAAGATCGATGACACAACACATTCGTGAAACATGTGGCTAGTTTTCGAGTAAATCTCTTCCAACAATATTATACGAAGACAACACAACATGTATAACTCAAATCAAATGAGGATATATTAAAGGAGATAGAATGAAACATATCTCTCCAAAGCTTTTCTACACTCATGACCTTGAAGAAAATGACGACATCTAAGTACAACAGATTTGTTCGAAGGATAACTTAACAGACATATTTACAAAAGCATTACCAACTAAACATTTGAGAAATTGGTTCACAGTCTTGAGATACGACGACTCAGAGAGTTTAAATGATGTCTCCATGAGGGGAGTGAATGTATTATAGTAAACTATATAAAATATGTACTATTTTTCCTTCACTAGGGTTTTTCTTCCCATTAGGTTTTTCCCTAGTAAAGTTTTAAAGAGGCATATTTTATATAAATGGGCATTTAAGGGAGAGTATTATAAATATTACAAATGTAAATGCTCATTCCACATGCACCTTTGATACCTATGCCAAGTGGCAAACTCTTCATAGCCAAAGTGTCTCCCGTGTGTCCAACAAAACCCATAAAATGGTGTTCAAATGGACCACACCATGATCTCCAAATTAACTATAAATAGTGGCTTATAGTGGAAAATTAATATGCATTATTGGGTGAATTTATGACCAATTCTCTCCATCATTTCACACTTTCTTATTTTCTATTATATATATATATATATATCCCAATTTATATTTTCCTCCCAATTTCCTTTTTCAATTTCCTTCCTAATAATAATAATAATATTATTATTATTATTATTATTATTATTATATGATTTGGTAAAGTTTTTGGTGTCCGATTTTTTACCTAATTTTCACAACAAAACCAAATTTGTTCTTACGTACCATTTGTTTGTGGAATAATGTTAGAGTTCAATTAAAACTAAAATTATGACTTAAGTATTAACCAAAATAAATAAACCTAAAGTAAATATTGGAAGAAAGTTTCAAACTCGTCTGCTTCATATTATCATAATCTTAAAATGTGGCCTTTGAAAATAACATTGACCCAAAACACCTAAGAAGGATAAAGCCAAGAACTCATTAAATATAATTAAAACGAACTACTAAACTTATTAGAATTTATAAGCACGATACATTAAAGCTTAGCTAACTCATCACAATTTATAAACATAAAAACCAACAAATATAATCAACATTTCAAAACTAATGAACATATAACATCAAAAGTTAACTAAGTTACCAAAACTTTAAAACATAACAACTCAAACTAATTGCAATCTATTCAAACTTATGAACATAATAATTGAAACTCAATTATCATGAACATAAATAATAATTACAAATCGAATTAACTCAAATATAAACATATAAATCAAACCCCTAATAAATTTATCAAGAACTATATTGTAATGGAAGGATTAAAGAAAAAGTATAAAATAAATCAAATAAAAAAAAAAACTACTCATCAAATCAACAATTAATGAAACCAACATAAACAAGTAAATCAACTTCCATACTTTTCGACCTCTCTTAGTACTCACCCACCTCCTTCTTACACTAAAACTTATAAAAACAATTGCTCACCCACCCCTTAAGATAATTTACAAATATGTAATTATCTCACGTATGCTTCAAAAACATTTCAAGAGGGATAAAGAATCAAGAACATATACCTAAACCATCAAATACAAAATCCGTATGTACCAAACTTAAACATAAGGGACCTAGGACATGCCTAGCAACTCTTGAACTCCTTAAAACTAGTTGGTTAATGTAACGTTTGGTTTATTCAAAGGCGTAATTTTTGAAATTTTTGAATTAAATTTGAATAATTTTCAAATAAGTATGTTGATTCGGTTAATTTGGAATATAGAAGCTTGAAAGGGCAAAATTGGAATGCAAAGTTGGTTTGAGGGCATTATTGGTTTTTAAATTAAAAAAAAAGAGAGAAATGAATTTATCATTGGTATAATGGTTTTTAAATTAAAAAAAAAGAGAGAAATGAATTTATCATTGGTATAATTATTATTCTCTCTCCCTCTCGTGTGCAAATCCCCCTCCTCGTTCTTCTTCTTGTTTTTGTCCTCCCCAAACATACCATCCTCTCTTCTCCTTTGCTCATCGTTCCTCCCTTTTTCCATCGCATGCCCTGACTTCCAACCACCACAACTCAGTTGTAATCCCATGCGTAGATAAGTGAACTAACGTGGTTGTGCGCCTCTGTTGGGATTTTATGCCCTTAATGTTGAGTTTTATGTCCTAAAACTCGTAGTTTGTATTTTTGTAATTTGTTCCAATTCATTCAATAAAATGTTATTATTATTGTTCATTCAAATGTTGTTGAAATTCCAAATGTTTGCCTTAAATTAATCTTAAATCCAATAAACTAACATCCTAAGTTGTATTGTGTGTCGTGGACTGTTTGTAGAGACATACAGAGATCAAGGTTTAAGAAACAATCTAAAAGGTTTATAGTAAAGGGATGAAGTTGGGTGCCTAATCCTAGTAACACTATGTATACGACCCACTTTGTATTTGATACAAAACAGTGATCCAACGCGTTCCTGTAGGTGACATGCGAGTGGGAGTATCCTATGTGATGAGTTCACATAAGACCAGACCGCGAAATAGTAACCGATAGATGTAACTCTGTTAAGTAGTTAGATTTTTATTTCAATAGGATGACCTAGAAAACTTTATCTCAATCCTGAGCAGGTTACAAACTCTTGTTTGCAAGGGATTGTCCTTTAACTAGTATGGGTGAGAGTGACCCGAGATGTCGACTCAATATGCCTACCTTCTTAGAGACAAAACCGCGTGGGCAGCTGGAGACTTAACCCAACAAGATGGAATTCAGTCCTTCCCAAACTTAGGGTAAGTAGATGAGTGTTTCTTTAAGTGGTGCCTCTAGGACTTGACAAAGGGTCCTACCTTCGCATTAGCCCGAGAGAGATTTCTGTTTATTGGTTGGACCATAAATAAGTTATTCATTAGAGGAGCACTGATACTTAAGACCATAAGAGTAACGTAGGAGTAAAACGATAATTTTACCCAGCTGGAGTTACGAACACTCGTGAAGGATTGACTTGTTGTTATTGGTCTTTTATCCATGAGCACAGAAAAATATCTGCAGTGAGAAGAGTGCAGTTGTTGGTCTTTAGTGGAGTGTGCCTGGAGTTAACAAATTTCAATTAAGCAGTTAATGAGATTAGCCAATTAATCTTGTATCGTTGGTGCTTCTGATTTGTAGGTCCATTAGTTCCACTTCCTAGCTCATAAAGGGTTGAGATTGCTAGATCTTAATTAGAATTTGAAATGTTCAAATTAACTTTTGGGAATTAATTTAATGTATGAACATTATAATATAGAGTTTTATGATGATTAAAACCTTACTATATAAATTTAATTTTGGATGTGATTCAAAATTATGTTGGTATTTATGCCGTAAACTCGTGGTGTTTGTAAATGTTTGATGTTATTAATAAAAAAGTTATTTTCATCAAATTCTCGTAAACTCATATTTAAAACTTAAATCCAATAAACTAAGCTCCAGGGTTATGTTTATGAGATATTGAACAGTGTAATGGACACACAAGTAGGATCATGTTCAATAGTATATGTGTAAGGTTGAGAACTTCATCGTGGCAATACTGTGGATGCAACCACCTTGTATTTGATACAAACGATGCGATCCAACTCATTCATGTAGTTGACATGCGAGTCGGGGCATCATGTGCAATGAGATTGTACAAGATCAGACCACAGATTATTAGACTTCTTTTATGACACCGTTAAAGATTAGGACTGATAAAGATTAGAAACTCTGTCTAAGCAAGGCTCTGACTAGGTTGGAGTATTTAAGCTAACGGAAACGGAACACTCCTACCTGGGAACCGATCTGGGAGTGAATTTAATCTTGAGATTTGTAAATTATATTTTGTGAGTGACGTTTTTTAAAGAGTTAATAAACTAAACTCTGTTAATAAACTTAGAAAATTCCAGTATAAATGTTATATTGGTAGACTTAGGTAAATTATAACTGGATTTATCTAGCTCATTCACTTATTCCAAAGTATTTCGTGGGAGGAAATAGGTGTATATGATATATTAATTTTCCACCCACACATCTCCGTAAAGTTCTCACTAGGAGATCCATACTCGACCTTGTGGCACAAATGAGAGTGTCTCCCTTTGGATGGTGTTTGTATGGATCAAGATTAAGGCGAATGGAGAGAGTAATAGTGAGTGGGAGCGTTACTTGTACCAACAGGTCCCACGATCTCTTCTATTTGTTTACACCGTGAGATACTTATGATCCGCTTGCATGTTTTTCTTGGCGAAAACAATCCTTTTGGAGTGCTTGATCATAGGAGTCAGAACATCGTGAACTCCCGAAAGGGGTAGGGTTGTCTTTGATTGTTTTTCAACTTAGTCTTCCATTCGACGGATTTTGTTGGATTGGAAATTTGGAATCTAAAGATCGAAGATCACCCTCGCGGGATGCATTAAGAGTTAATGAATCCATACCAAAAAATGTTAACTAGAACCTATATGAATAAGAGTTATTCTGGTACTAGGGTTTGGTCGCGATAGTCTCATCCTAGAGGAGGATTGATTCGACTACCCTTCAATGGCAGTCATTCTAAATCTTTGGGATATCATTGCAAATTAATTGACCTAGGAATCATAGATTAATTTTGGTAAAAATGATTGGATTTATTTAAATGTTTATGTGAGTAACTAATACAAGAAATTTATTTTTTCAGCAAACACGTCAAATTCAATTATTTCCTTATTAGCTACAAAAACATTAATCGGGGATAATTATCCAACTTGGAAAAATAATCTAAACACGATTTTGGTAGTGGATGACCTGAAGTTCGTACTCACTGAGGAATGTCCTCAGGTGCCGAGCTCGCCCTCGCCGCGAAACGTTCATAACGTTTAATAGATAGATCAAGGCCAACGAAAATGACATGTTCTATATCTTAGCAAATATATCTGATATTTTAGCTAAGAAACCCATGAGAATGGTCACCGCCAAGGAGATCATGAGATCGTTGCAGGATATGTATGGACAACAATCCTTTCAAGCACGTTTTCAATGCTAAAATAAAGGAGGAAACACTTGCCAGGGAACATGTTCACCACATGATGGTCCACTTTAACTTGGCGTAGATAAACGGTGCATCTATCGATGAGTCGAACCAGGTCAACTTCACTTTGGAGATCACTCTTTCGAAGAGTTTCCTTCAGGTTCGTAGCAACACTGTTATGAACAAGCTGAGCTACACCCTTACCACCCTTCTCAACGAGCTACAAACCTACCAGCCCCTGATGAATATCAAAGGAGATGAAGGTCAGGCAAATGTTGCCTATTGGTCTTTCCACAAGGGTTCGACCTCGAGGACCAAACCTGTAGCTTCGTCATTTTGATGCCCGAAAGGGAAGAAGAAGAAGATGAAAAAGGTTGGAAAGGGGAAACAAGCTGACCATATTGCCGCCTAGAAAGGCAAAAAGGTCAAGAAAGTTGCATATCGTTGTACACCATTGCGACGAAAGTATCGATTACGTCGCTAGGAATGCTGCGACGAAATTTGCATATCGTCGCATATCCTTGCGACGCAAAAATTGTTACGTCGCATGACCCTTTGCGACGACGTGACCATTTCGTCGCATACTCTTGCAACGCAAATAGGTTGGTCGTCGCATCATTCATTGCGACATAATTTCACTCTTCGTCGCATATCCGTGCGACATAACTGATATTGCGTCGCAAACTGCGACAAATTTATTTATTCTTCGCTAAATGTATTCTAAGACGGGGTTTCAGCGACGAACGTTGCGACGCATAATTAGACGTCGCTAAAAACCTTTTGCGTCAGCCTAGAAGTTTTAGCGACGAATAATTTTCGTCGCTAATTCCATTAGTTCTTGTAGTGATTAATGTTTATTCCCTAATTGAATTTGAACGTTCCAAATTCAAACGATCTAATAACCCTTTACGAGCTAGAAGGTGGACCTAATGGACCTACAGATCAGAAGCTCCAACGATACAAGATTATTCGGTTAATCTCATTAACCTCCTAATCAACATTCGTTAACTGCGGGAACACTTCACTAAACTCTTGCTGTTGCACTCTTCTCACTGTCAGATATATTTCTGTGTCCACGGATATTGACCAATAAGAACAAGTCAATCCTTCACGAATGTTCGTAACACCAGTTGGCTCAAGTTACCGTTTTACCTTAAGTCCTAGTGCTCCACTAATGAACAACTTGTTTGTGGTCCTACCAACAAACAGAAGTACCTCTCGGGCCAATGAGAGGGTCGAACCCTTTGTTCATGTCTTGGAGATACCACTTAAGGGAACATTGATCTACTTTCCCTAATACGCGGGAAGAAGTGAATTCTATCTTGCTAGGTTGAGTCCCTAGTCGCCTGCTCGGTCTTGTCCCCAAGAGGTAGGCTTATTGAGTTGGCGAATCTGGCCACTCTCACCCATACTAGTAAAAGGACAATCCCTTACAAAGAGGAGTTCGTAACCTGCTCAGGATTGAGATCAAGTTGCTTAGGTCATCCTATTGAAACAAAAACCTAACTAGTCAACGGAGTTACAAGGGTAAGATACCCAAGCCTTATCCCCTTACTATAGACCCTTTAGGTTGTATCTCGAACTGAGATTCTTATATGTATATTACATTCAATCCAAGAGACATATTACAACCTTGAATTTTAGTTTATTGGATTTAGGGTTAATTTAAGGCAATGTAGTAAATAATGAACAATAACTCTTTATTGACAATAATAACTCTTTATTAATATAATTAGAACATTACTTACAAACTACGAGTTTTAGGGTATAAAACCCAACAAGATACAACATACACAACCAAAGTGAGAACTCCCTATCATCTGAGTATCTAAGATTGAGATTTTTGTGGGAAACTTCTCCTGATTCTCTTTTTTGGGGAATGTTACACAACGAGAGAGATTGAAGAAAGATTGATCAAAAGGCTCACATTCTCCCCTCAACTTCCTTTGTTTTATCGATAGAGGAAGGAGAGAATTGAGGGAGTGTTGGGTTTTATGTCTTAAAACTCGTGATTTTGTAAACTGAATGTATATTCTATTTTGCAATAAAGTTGTCATTGAGATTTATTCAGTAAAGGTGTTATTGAATAAAGTGAATTTTGTATTGTATAACCTTAATCCAATAAAGAACCCTTAGCTATAGGATGAATACTTGAAGTTTATGTGTGACATAAAAGTGGATCAAGTTCAAGTTATACCCAGAACGGTCTATAGTATAAGGTCAGGGTTGGGTATCTTATCCTGGGGACACTATGGACGTGACCCACTTTGTAGAGTACAAACGATGTGATCCTAAATCGTTCATGTGGAGACATGCGAGTGAGGGCGTTCTATGCAATGAGTTTGCATAAGACTGGACCAAGAAATAGTCACTTAGACTTTATAACTCCGTTTACTGTGTTAACTGACTATATTCATACAATGACCTAGATAACTCGATCTTAATCCTGAGCGATCTATGAACTCCTATTTATTCAGATTATCCTTAGATTTGCATGGGTGAAAATGGCTCGAGATTGCCGACTCAATAAGCCTTCCATTTAAGGGATAAGTCTGGGTAGATAGCTGGGAACATAGTTATGCAAGATGGAATTCACTCCTACCCGCTTTAGGGATTAGTAGAGAAGTTGTTCCCTTAAGTGCTGACTTGGAGTCGTGAACAAAAGGCCCACCCCTCTCATTGGCCCGGGAGGGATTTAGTTTACTGGTTGAACCACAAACCAATTGTTCATTAGAGGATCAGTGGGACTTAAGGAACAAGAGGTAATTACAGGGGTAAAAAGGTAATTTTACCCAAAAGAGACTAGAGGTGGTTTTGTTTATGATCCTAAGGAAAATATGTGCTTGTGTCGACAAACGCCACTTTCCTTAAGGAAGACCACATCAACGATCACTTACCAAGGAGTAAGATTGTGTTGAATGAAATGGACAGTTTATCAGCAAGAGTTGCTGATGGTGCTAGTACGTCAACAAGTGTTGTTGATCCTAGCTTGTCTAGTCAAGTCCGTTCCCAAGAGTTGGTAATGCCTCGACGTAGTGGAAGAGTTGTGAGACAACCTGAACGTTACATGGGTTTAGTAGAAACCCAAGTCGTCACTCCTGATGATGACTGCGAGGATCCACTGATCTATGATCAAGCAATGGCAGACGTTGACAAAGACGAATGGATTAAAGTTATGGACTAGGAAATGGAGTCAATGTATTTCAATTCCGTTTGGGAGCTTGTGGACCAACCGGATGGGATTAAACATATTGGTTGCAAGTGGATCTACAAGCGTAAACGTGGCGTAGATGGAAAGGTGCACACCTTCAAAGAACGACTATTGGCAAAGGGTTTTACCTAAATGGAAGGGATTGACTATGAGGAAACCTTTTCACCTGTTGCCATGGTAAAGTCGATTAGAATCCTTCTGGCTATTGCCGCATATTATGACTATATGGTATGGCAGATGGATGTCAAGACCGCATTTCTGAATGACAACCTTGACGAGACCATCTATATGGACCAACCCAAGGGGTTCATTGCCCAAGGCCAAGAGCAAAGAGTTTGCTGGCTTCGAAGGTCTATTTATGGAATGAAACAAGCCTCGAGGTCTTAGAATATAAGGTTTGATGAGGCGATCAATTCTTATGGCTTTGATCAAAATGTTAACGAGCCTTGTGTCTACAAGAAAATCGTTAACAACACTGTCGCATTTCTAATATTGTGTGTGGATGATATCCTTCTCATTGGGATTGAGGTAGGACTTCTTACTGACATTAAGGAATGGTTGGCTTCGCAATACCAAATGAAAGATTTGGGAGAGGCACAGTATACTCTAAGTATCCAGATAGTCCGAAACCGGAAGAATAGAACGCTAGCCATGTCTAAGGCGTCTTATATTAACAAGATGTTGTCTAGATATAAGATGCAGAACTCCAAGAAGGGTTTGCTGCCTTTCAGGCATGGGGTTCACTTGTCTAAGGATCAATGTCCTAAGACACCTCGAGAGGTTGAGGATATGAGACGAATCCCCTATGCTTCAGCTATAAGGAGCATGATGTATGTCATGTTGTGTACTAGGCACAACATCTGTTATGCAGTTGGGATTGTCACTAGGTATCAATCCAATCCAGGATTAGATCACTGGGCAGCCGTAAAGGCAATCCTCAAGTATCTTAGGAGAATGAGGAACTACAACCTTGTGTATTGAAGTGGGGATTTGATCCTTAATTTGATCCTTACGGGATACACAGATTATGACTTTCAGACCGATAAGGATTCTAGGAAATCCACTTCGGGGTCAGCCTTCATTCTAAATGCAGGAGCTGTAGTGTGGCGAAGCTTCAAGCAGGGATGTATCGCTGATTCCACGATGGAAGCCGAATATGTTGCGGCTTGTGAAGCTGCAAAGGAAGCTGTTTGGCTTAGGAAGATGATGCTAGATTTGGAAGTTGTTCCAAATATGAACTTGCCAATCACGTTGGTGACAACAGTGGTGCAGTAGCCAACTCGAGAGAATCTCGGAGTCATAAAAGGGGCAAGCACATTGAGCGCAAGTATCACCTGATACGGGAGATTGTGCACCGCGGAGGCGTGACAGTCACGCAGATAGTTTCGGAGC
Source organism: Trichosanthes cucumerina (assembly GCA_036507285.1). Taxonomy (NCBI): domain Eukaryota; kingdom Viridiplantae; phylum Streptophyta; class Magnoliopsida; order Cucurbitales; family Cucurbitaceae; genus Trichosanthes; species Trichosanthes cucumerina. The sequence continues at coordinate 59,250,626 of CM071838.1, forward strand.
ACAATGTTGCTGATCCATTTACAAAGGCCCTCACGGCTAAGGTGTTTGAGGGTAACCTAGAGAGTCTAGGTCTTCGAGTGCTTCCTAACTAGGGAAAGTGGGAGTATTGTAAAGGGGTATTCAATGCCCTAGTTTATTGTATTACTTTATTGTACATTTGAGAAATGTATCATGTACTCCACAAGCATAGTCCAAGTGGGAGTTTGATGGAATGAATGTGCTCATCTCGTGTAGTTTGTAATATTCCAAGTTGTATATAAATAAGAGTTATTTATTTGAAATTTGTGTCTCGCACATTTCATAAACTTAATCCAATAAACTAAGCTCCAGGGTCGTTGTATTAATGAGAGAACTAGAACTTGAACGATGTGTAGTGGACACACAGGGAGAATCACATTCGAGTTGATGACCCGAACGGTCTACATTATATGGATAGGGTTGGAGAGCTAATCCTGGATACATTGTGGATACGACCCACTTTGTATTAGATACAAACGAGGTGATCTGACTCGTTCATGTGGATGACATGTGAGTGGGGGCATCCTGTGCAATGAGATTGTACAAGACCGGACCGTGAATTATTAGACTTACTGATGTAACACCGTTGACAGTATAGGACTAATAATTTCGTAGATGACTATTAGTGACTCGACCTTAATCCTGAGTGTGTTACGGACTCCGGTTTGTGGAGGTCTGTCCTTTAACTAGTATGGGTGAGGGTGGCCACTGTTGCTTGCCCTATATGTTTATCTTCTCAGGGACAGGACCACGTGGGGAGCTGGAAACTTTACTATGCAAGAAGGAATTCACTCGTTCTCGACTTAAGGAAACTAGACGGGTTGTTTCCTTAAATGCTGTCTCCAGGGCTTGAACAACGGGGCCCCACTTTCTCATTGGACTGAGAGGGTTGTTATTGAACCATGCAACGTAGTTGCTGATTAGAGGAGCAGTGGAACTTAAGAAGCAAGAGGTAGACACAGGGGTAAAACGATAATTTGACCCAGCAGTGTCTACGAACAACCAGTGAAGGGTCGACTCACGGGTATTGGTTATATGGATGGACACAACTTGTCCTACAGTGATGAGAGTGCAACTATGGGCTTTAGTTGAGTGTTATCGTAGCTAATGAATGTTGAATAACCGGGTCAAAGAGTTCGACAGGTTAGTCTCGAATCATTGGAGCTCGTCACGTGTAGGTCCATTAGGTCCCTCGGTTGGCTTAAATTGGACAAATTGAGGGTTTACAGTTTGGTGTGAATTTGAAATGTTCAAATTCATTATTTGGGTATTTATGTAATTTATATGAGATACAGATGACATAATATATAGTTTAATGTGAATGAGATTCATACTAAACTATAACATAACCTAATTGATTAATTAGTGCTAATTGGAGAAATTCAATAAGAGAAATTAAATTGAATGTGATTCAATTTAAAAATCCACAATTATGCAAATGAGATTTTTATAATAAGGTATGAGGTATCTTATATTATGTGATATGCAAATATGATTTGTATGTCATATAGTTGTGGTAAAATGATAATTTTGTGGAGATATTAACTTCACATCTCACCATTATTTAAAGGCTTGGTAGGAAGCCTTTGGTAAGATGGGTTCTCATTTTTGAAAATTCATATTCCAAGAGACCTCCATTCTCTCTCAATCTCTCAAATCTCTCCTCACCCAAAATCTAAAGGGAGTCCCACATACTCTCACTCAACCTCCCGAGAACAACCGAGAAGACGTTTTGAAAGTTTCTTGCAACACTGTTCGAGGTTCGATTTGAGGAGATCGTTGGTTTGTGAGAGATCGTGACTGGAGGAGGAAAGCGTTGAAGAAGTGTTCTTCAACAAGTAAGTAACGATTACCTTACTGTTTTTCCTCTTCTTTTGCATGTTTAGCCTAGAATTAAAGTTGTTTAGTTCAATTTTAAGATAGAATTACACAACGAATCAACAACGTTTCACAACGTCTTCTGCTGCGGGAATTCCAAATCCCTTCACTTTTAGTCATCTTTCCTTCTAGACAAGAATCACATGGAGGTAAAGAATCATTTTCTAACTTATGTAGAAGTCCATTCTTTACTAGTCTCTCAATCTTGTTGAGATTAATGTGATCCAGTCTTAGATGCCAAAGATATGTATCTTTAATTGGAGAATTCCTTTGCATTTTATTTTGAGTTTTAGCAGTTTTAAACATTTGATGATTTAAAATTGCTTTGGTTTCAATTGATCTTAAAAAAAAGTTGTTTTCACATATTAGCCGAACAACACAACAACACCATTCTTACTAATGAACGATTCATTAATATTAAAGGAAATTTAATAACCTTGTTCGATTAAACAGGAGATAGACAAAAAGTTCATCTTAATTTCAGGAACTTCAAGGAATTGAATACCGCAGCAGAAGCGACACGAATCATGTTGTTTTCGTTCTGTTATTGAATTTCTTAAAATTGAGCATGCATCTCATACATTTATAGGTTAAACATGCTTTGAGAAGGAAAAAGTACAACAAAGGGGTACCTACCTTTTGAAGAACACTTTTTCACGGGTCCTTCTTCTGGTCACGATCTCAACGATTTCTCGATCTCTACAATGAACCACGAAACGAACACGATCCAAGGGGACACCTCCACTTGATCTTCTCGGTTGTTCTCCGGAGGATGAAGGAGAGTAGTTGGAAATCCTTTTTGTTTAGGGAATGGAGAAATGTAGAGAGGAATTCGAGAGAAAATCGAGAGAACTTTCTTTTCTCTTCTTTGAGGATTTCGAAAAATGAGAATGATTGTCTTAGTGAATGCTAAGGGATTTTGAATTCCCGCAGCAGAAGACGTTATGAAACGTCGTTGATCCGTTGTGTAATTCCTATCTTAAAATTGAATCTATCTCATAGATCCTAGGCTAAACATGCAAATAGGAGAAGAAAACAGTAAGGAAAAATAAGATACTTACTTATTTAAGAACTCTTCTTCAACGTTTTTCTCCTCCGGTCACGATATCTCTCGATCCAATGATCTCCTCGAACACAAACCACGATCCGAACAGGGAGACACCTCCAAAGGGTCTTCTCGGTTGTTCTCGGGAGGTTGAGGGAGAGTAGGTGAGACTCCCTTTGGTTTTGGGCAAGGAGAAGTTTTAGAGAGAATTGAGAGAGAATGAGAGAAAGCCTTTTTGCTCTCTTTGGATGAAAAGCCAAAAAATGGCAAATGGCACACCAAAGACTTCTTGCAAAACCTTTAAATACTATTGTGTGATGGAGTTAAAACCTCCACTAAATCACAATTTTACCACAACCATATAATATACAAATCACATTTGCATATTATATAATATAAGGTATCTCATACCTTATTATACAAATCTCATTTGCATAAATGTGAAATTATAAATTGAATCACATTCAATTTAATTTCTCTCAATAAAATTTCTCCAATTAGCACTAATTAATCAATTAGGCTATACTATAGTTTATTATGAATCTCATTCACATCAAACTATATATTATGTCATCTATATCTCATATAAATGACATAAATACCCAAATAATGAATTTGAACACTTCAAATTCACACCAAACTCATAAACCCTCAATTTGTCCAATTTGAGCCATAGAGGGACCTAATGGACCTACATGTGACGAGCTCCAATGATCCGAGACTAACTCACAAACTCTTTGACCCAGGTTATTCAACATTCATTAGCTACTGTAACACTCCACTAAAGTCCGTAGTCGCACTCTCATCATCAGTAGGACAAGTTGTGTCCATCAACATAACCAATACCCATGAGTCGACCCTTCACAGTTGTTCGTAGTCACACTGGGTCAAATTATCGTTTTACCCCGTGTCTACCTCTTGCTCCTTAAGTCCCACTTTGCTCCTCTAATGAACAACTACGTTGCATGGTCCAAGCATAAACAACAACCCTCTCAGGCCAATGAGAGAGTGGGGCCCCGTTCTTCAAGCTCTGGAGACAACACTTAAGGGAACAACCCCTCTAGTTTCCCTAAATCGAACGAGTGAATTCCTTCTTGCGTAGTCAAGTTCCCGCCTCCCCGTGGTGGTCCTCGCCCGAAGATAGGCATATTGGGCGAGCAATAGTGGCCACCCTCACTCGTACTAGTCAAAGGACAGACCCCCGAAGATAGGAGTCCGTGACACGCTCAGGATTAAGGTCAAGTCACTAATGGTCATCTACGAATTTATTAGCTCTATATCGCTAATCGGTGTTACACCAAGAAGTCTAATAATTCACGATGCAGTCTTGTACAATCTCATTGCACAGGATGCCCCCACTCGCATGTCAACCACATGAACGAGTCCGATCACCTCGTTTGTATCTAATAGAAAGCGGGCCACATCCACAGTGTATCCAGGATTAGGTCACCAACCCTATCCATATACTGTAGACCATTTGGGTCATTAACTCGAACGTGATCTTCCCTGTGTGTCCACTACACACCGTTCAAGTTCTTAGTTCTCTCATAATGCAATGACCATGGAGCTTAGTTTATTGGATTAAGTTTATGAAAAATGCGAGACACAAAGTTTAAATAAATAACTCTTATTTACTACACAATGTTGAAATAAATAACTCTTATTCATTTACAACTTAGAATATTACAAACTACACGAGATGAAGACATACATCCCAACAAACTCCCACTTGGACTAAACTAGTGGAGTACACGATACATTTCTCAAATGTACAGTAAAGTAATACAATAAACTAGGGCATTGAATACCCCTTTACAATACTCCCACTTGCCCTAGTCAGGAAGCACTCGAAGACCTAGACTCTCTAGGTGACCCTCAAACACCTTAGGCGTGTGAGGACCTTTGTAAATGGATCGAAGAACGTTGTGCTCAAAGCTTTCTGCGTGGATCATCACGCCTCCGCGATACACAATCTCCCGTATCAAGTGATACTTACGCTCTATATGCTTCCCCCTTTTATGATTCCGAGGTTCTCTCGAGTTGGCTACTGCACCACTGTTGTCACAAAATAGTGTGATTGGCAAGTTCATATTTGGAAAAACTTCCAAATCCGTCATGAACTTTCTGAGCCAAACAGCTTCCTTTGCAGCTTCACAAGCCACAACATACTCGGTTTCCATCATGGAATCAGCGATGCATCCCTGCTTGATGCTTCGCCACACTACAGCTCCTCCATTCAGAATGAAGGCTGACCCCGAAGTGGATTTTCTAGAATCCTTATCGATCTGAAAGTCAGAATCTGTGTATCCCGTAAGGATCAAATCCCCACTCCCATACACAAGGCTGTAGTTCCTCGTTCTCCTAAGATACTTGAGGATTGCCTTTACGGCTGTCCAGTGATCTAATCCTGGATTGGATTGATACCTACTAACAATCCCAACTGCATAACAGATGTCGGGCCTAGTACACAAGATGGCATACATCTGGCTCCCTACAACTGAAGCATAGGGGATTCGTCTCATATTCTCAACCTCTTGAGGTGTCTTAGGACATTGATCCTTAGACAGGTGAACCCCATGCCTGAAAGGCAGCAAACCCTTCTAGGAGTTCTGCATCTTATATCTAGACAACATCTTGTCAATATAAGACGCTTGAGACATGGCTAGCGTTCTGTTCTTCCGGTTCCGGACAATCTGGATACCTAGAACATATTGTGCCTCTCCCTTTTTTCATTTGGAATTGCGAAGCCAGCCATTCCATAATGTCAGTAAGAAATCCTACCTCATTCCCAATGAGAAGGATATCATCCACATACAATATTAGAAATACGACAGTATTGTTAACGATTTTCTTATAAACACAAGGCTCGTCAACATTTTGACTAAAGCCATAAGATTTGATCGCCTCATCAAACCTTATATTCCAAGACCTGGAGGCTTGTTTCAGTCCATAAATAGAACTTTGAAGCCAGCAAACCTTTTGCTCTTGGCCTTGGGCAATGAACCCCTTGGGCTGGTCCATGAAGATGGTCTCGTTAAGGTTGCCATTCAGAAAGGCGGTCTTGACATCCATCTGCCATACTTCATAGTCAAAATATGCGGCAATGGCCTGAAGGATTCTAATCGACTTTACCATGGCAACAGGTGAAAAGGTTTCCTTATAGTCCACCCCTTCCACCTGGGTAAAACCCTTTGCCACTAGTCAAGCTTTGAAGGTCTGCACCTTCCCATCTAAGCCACGTTTACGCTTGTAGATCCACTTGCAACTAATAGGTTTAACCCCATCCGATTGGTCCACAAGCTCCCAGACGGAATTGAAGTACATCGACTCCATTTCCTGGTCCATGACTTTAATCCATTCGTCTTTGTCAACGTCTGCCATTGCCTGATCATAGGTCAATGGATCCTCACAGTCATCATCAGGAGTGACGACCTCGGTTTCAGCTAAACCCATGTAACGTTCAGGCTGTCTCACAGTCCTCCCACTACGTCGAGGCATTCCCAACTCTTGGGAACGGACTTGACTAGACGAGCTAGGATCAACAACACTTGTTGAGGTACTAGCACCATCAGCAACTCTTGCTGATGAACTGTCCATTTCATTTAACATAATCTTACTCCTTGGTAAGTGACCCCTGATGTGGTCTTCCTCAAGGAAAGTGGCATTTGTCGACACAAACACCCTATTATCCTTAGGATCGTAAAAGTAACCACCTCTAGTCTCGTTTGGGTAACCTACAAAGAGGCACAACTTTGAACGGGGTTCCAACTTCTTCGGATTTGACACCAACACATGGCCCGGGCATCCCCAAATTCTGAAATGACGTAGACTGGTTTTACGACCATGCCAGAGTTCGAAAGGTGTTTCACAAACACTCTTCAATGGAACGGTGTTCAAAATGTAGACCACAGTCTCCACTGTGTAACCCCAAAAAGAATCCGGGAGACGAGCATAACTCATCATCGACCGAACCATGTCCAACAAGGTTCTGTTTCTCCTCTCCGATACACCATTCTGTTGTGGCATACCAGGTGCTGAGAGTTGGGACGTAATTCCATGATCTATCATATAGTCCTGGAATTCAGTGTCCATATACTCTCCACCTCGATCCGATCGAAGTGTTTTAAGCGATTTACCTAAGAGGTTCTCAACCTCAGTCTTGTACTCCTTGAACTTTTTAAGAGTTTCAGACTTCTTGTGCATTAGGTAAATATACCCATATCTGGACTAATCGTCTATGAAAGACACGAAATACTCATAACCGCCCCGAGCTTTAACATTCATCGGACCACAGAGGTCAAAATGTACTAACTCAAGAGGTTCTTTGGCTCTATATCCTTTTCCACTAAAAGGACGTTTTGTCATCTTGCCTTCAAGGCATGATTCACACACCGGTAAAGAGTTTTCTTCCAACTCGCTTAGAAGTCCACTCTTCACTAGTCTCTCAATCCTATTGAGATTAATGTGGCCTAACCGTAGATGCCAAAGATGGGCACTTTCTTTTGGAGAAACTTTTAATCTCTTAGTTCGCGTTTAATTGCTTTTAAACAATTCGGTGTTCAAAATACTTTTGACCGAATTTGGGTTCAAAACATATAGATTGCTCTCAAGCGAAGAACAAATCAAATTTCCATTTAGAAATAAACGCTTTATTACTCTTGAATGAAACAGAAATATTTTGTTCTAATAGGCAGGAAATAGAAACTAGGTTTCTCGTAAACCCAGGAACTATATACATATTATCCAATAATAAGTACTTCCCGCCAAAGAACAGCTTCACCGTGCCTATTGCTTTGCAAATGAGACAAGTTCTCCGGATCCAACCCCGAGTGTTATCTCACCCTCTTTGCAGTGCATTGCGGGAACTAAACCCTTGAAAAGAAGAGCAAACATGGTTAGTGGCGCCTGAATTCAATATCCAAGCAGAGTCATTACTCTCCACTAAACAAGTTTCTGTGACAAGTAAATCACATTTACCTGTCATCTTCTTTTCATCAAGGAACTTGGAACAACTCCTTTTCAGGTGTCCATCCCCGCTGGTAGAAACACTTTCGGCAACATCCTTGATTTTCTTGCCTTTTAGAGCGGCAGCGCGGTCGACCTTAACTTCCTTTAACTTCTCCTTCTTCCCCTAGGGCTGAAGAGTCTACAAAAACTTTATCCCGAGGTCGTACCCACTGTGAAAAGGTCTTAAGGTAACACTTGCCTCGACTTCCCCGTCCCTAGTTTGCACCAAGGACCGAAAGGTTTGTAGATTGTTGAATAGGATCATTGAACCAGGCAAATGAGGACCTTCCTCGATGGCCAGCGAACTCTTGGTCGTCATTTACCAAAATCGTGTCTATATTGTTTTTCCACGAAATACAATCACCGACTAACTTAACGGAAGCTAAAGGGGCGTTAAAAGCGTTTGACATTTTGTTGCTGAAATAAAATGAAAAACTTTGTATTAGTCTCGCAAAAACTTTTGAAAATCCAATCGGGTATTAGCAAATTTTTATCCTCTGATCCCTAGGTCATTCAAAAATTTGCAATGATACCCTAAAGGTTTAGAATGACCGCCACCGTAGGGTAGACAAACCCACTCCTCCTCTAGGACGAGACTCTCTCGATCAGACCCTAATCCCAGAATAACTCTTATTCCATTAGACGTCCAATTACCATTGTTCGGTCGAATTCATTAACACTTAACGAATTCCGTGAGTGTCACCCTCAATCTTTAAGTTTTCAAGCGTCCGTCCAAACAATAGCCACCGAAGGGTGAACCAAGAAGGAAAACCAACCAGGAAACTGTATCCCTTTTTGGGAATTCACGGTGTTCCGACTCCCATGATCAGGCCCTCCGAAGGGATTGTCTGGTCCAGGCCAAACTAGCAGGCAGATCATAGGCGTCTCACGATGTGAATCGAAAGAAGAGATCATGGGTCCCGTTTTCACAAGTCTCGCTCCCACTCACTATAAGTACTCTCTCCATTCACGTTGATATTGACCCATACAAATGCCACCCGTAAGGAGACGCTCCCATTTGCGCCACGAGGTCGAGCATGATCTCACGGTGCGAACTTTACAGAGATTTGTGGATGGAAAAATAAATGTATGTCATACACTTTATTTCCTCCCACTCAGCACTTTAAATATTCGGGATTGACCTAGATAAACCGGCTAAAATTTACCTAAGTCTATCAATATAACTCTTATATTGAATTAGCCTAAGTTTATAATCACATTATTAACTTAAGTCTATGTGAGTAAATTAATTAACTCTTAATTAAAGACACTCACGAGAATATATCCTAAGAATCCCCGGATCGAATTCACTCCCAGGTCGGTTTCCAGGTAGGGGTGTTCCGCAAGCGTCAACTTAAATACCCCAACCTTAGACAAAACCTTCCTTAGACATAGTTACTTATCAGTCTCCATTCAAAGGTCATATTTGATTTCCTAATTCTAATCTTATTAGAATTAGAAAACCTAAGTCTAATTATTCAAGTTCTAAACATTTTAAAACTAATAATTAACTTAAGTTACATGCATTTCTATGTTATAGTGCTTGATCATTCATCACATGAATAATACTATACTATAACATACGTTCATCACATGAATTAAATGCATGAGCATGCTTTTAATTTAAGAAATATAACACTTATATTAAATAAATTAAAACATGCAAACATTATATTATAACTCTTATAATATAATCCTATCATGCATACTATATATTATAACTCTTATAATATAAATATGATGCATGAAATGTTTAACCTAAGGTTGGATTTTAAATCTATATGGCATACTCTATGCACATAGAAATAATTAAATCATACATCTCATGCATAAAATATTAAATAGCAATATTGGACCGATTTTTGGCACCCTAGGGACATAAAATTAAATTAATTAACATTAATATAACATTTATATTAATATTAATTAAGATAATTAAATAAAAAATATTTAAAAAACAAATTTTACAAATAAATAAATAATAAAAAAAATAAAACACGTCCCCAAATTTCTCGCGCTCCACGCACCACTATGCCACGGCATTGCAACGTTGTTATTGCGTTGCAACGCTAAAATGTATAGCGTCGCGCCCAGCGTTCTCAACGCGGTGGCGTTGCAACGCCACCGCTAGCGTCGCAACGCTGCACTACAGCAGCCTCCAGCAGCATGGATGGTGTCGCAACGCTGATGAACTTCCAGCAACACCACTTTTGTTGTTTTTCACCGAAATCGCCCGTTTTTGCTCCGTTTTCTTCACGACAACTCTTGCCACGAACGACACGGACTTACAGACTCGATTTACATTAAAAAATGCCCAAAACAATGGGCCCTTACATTGATCTCATCAACTTTAATGTAAATCTAAAAAGTGCCAAAAATCGAAAACATCAAAATGCAAACCATTAACATTCATCTCATGAAAATTAATGCTACCCACCTAATTTTAAGAATTCACAGAATACACAACGAAGAGCAACGATTGGCTCTGATACCAATTGAAGGGATTTTGAATTCCCGCAGCGGAAGACGTTGTGAAACGTCGTTGATCCGTGTGTAATTCCTATCTTAAAATTGAATCTATCTCATAGATCCTACGCTAAACATGCAAACAGGAGAAGAAAACAGTAAGGAAAAATAAGATACTTACTTGTTGAAGAACTCTTCTTCAACGTTTTTCTCCTCCGGTCACGATCTCTCTCGATCCAACGATCTCCTCGAACACAAACCACGATCCGAACAGGGAGACACCTCCAAAGGGTCTTCTCAATTGTTCTCGGGAGGTTGAGGGAGAGTAGGTGGGACTCCCTTTCGTTTTGGGTGAGGAGAAGTTTTAGAGAGAATTGAGAGAGAATGAGAGAAAGCCTTTTTCCTCTCTTTGGATGAAAATCCAAAAAATGGCAAATGGCACACCAAAGGCTTCTTGCAAAACCTTTAAATACTATTGTGTGATGGAGTTAAAACCTCCACCAAATCACAATTTTACCACAACCATATAATATACAAATCACATTTGCATATTATATAATATAAGGTATCTCATACCTTATTATACAAATCTCATTTGCATAAATGTGAAATTATAAATTGAATCACATTCAATTTAATTTCTCTCAATAAAATTTCTCCAATTAGCACTAATTAATCAATTAGGCTATACTATAGTTTATTATGAATCTCATTCACATCAAACTATATATTATGTCATCTATATCTCATATAAATGACATAAATACCCAAATAATGAATTTGAACACTTCAAATTCACACCAAACTGTAAACCCTCAATTTGTCCAATTTGAGCCAACCGAGGGACCTAATGGACCTACACGTGACGAGCTCCAATGATCCGAGACTAACTCACAAACTCTTTGACCTTGTTATTCAACATTCATTAGCTACGGTAACACTCCACTAAAGCCGTGGCTGCACTCTCATCACTGTAGGACAAGTTGTGTCCATCGATATAACCAATACCCATGAGTCGACCCTTCACAGGTTGTTCGTAGTCACAGCTGGATCACATTACCGTTTTACCCCTGTGTCTACCTCTTACTCCTTAAGTCACATTGCTCCTCTAATGAACAACTACGTTGCATGGTCCAACCATAAACAACAACCCTCTAAGGCCAATGAGAGAGTGGGGCCTCGTTGTTCAAGCCCTGGAGACAGCACTTAAGGGAACAACCCCTCTAGTTTCCCTAAATCGGGAACGAGTGAATTCCTTCTTGCGTAGTCAAGTTCCCGCCTCCCACGTGGTCCCGCCCCTGAGAAGATAGGCATATTGGGCGAGCAACAACGGTGGCCACCCTCACCTGTACTAGTCAAAGGGCACTTCGCAGGACGGAGTCCGTGACACGCCAGGGAGTAAGGTCGAGTCACTAATGGTCATCTACGAATTTATTAGCTCTATACTGTTAACGGTGTTACACCAGTAAGTCTAATAATTTACGGTCCGGTCTTGTACAATCTCATTGCACAGGATGCCCCCACTCGCATGTCAACCACATGAACGAGTCCGATCACCTCATTTGTATCTAATAGAAAGCGGGCGCATCCACAAAGGTGTATCCGAGGATTAGGTCTCCAACCCTATCCATATCATCAGAGACCATTTGGGTCATTAACTCGAACGTGATCTTTTACGTGTGTCCACTACACACCGCTTCAAGTTCTTAGTTCTCTCATAGCTGCAATGACCACGGAGCTTAGTTTATTGGATTAAGTTTATGAAAAATGCGAGACACAAAGTTTAAATAAATAACTCTTATTTATTACACAATGTTGAAATAAATAACTCTTATTCATTTACAACTTGGAATATTACAAACTACACGAGTTGAGGACATACATCCCAACAAATGCATGACAATCCACCTATATATAGTGGAATATGGTGGAGGTAATATCTCCACATAATTACCAGTTTACCACAACTATATGATATGCAAATCATATTTACATATTATATAATATAAGGTATCACATACCTTATTATACAAATCTCATTTGCATAATTGTGGAATTTAAAATTTAATCACATTCAATTTAATTTCTCTCAAATCAATTTCTACAATTAAGCCGTAATTAAATAATTAAGCTATACTATAGTCCATTATGAATCTCATTCACATTAAACTATATATTATGTCAATCATATCTTATGTAAATGACATGAATACCCTTTTCATAATTTTGAACACTTCAAATTCACTCCAAACTGTACACCCTCATTTAGCCCAAATTGAACCAATCGAGGGACCTAATGGACCAACATATCATAAGCTTCAATGATCCGAGATTAACTGATCAAACTCTTTGATCTTGTTAATTAACATTCATTAACTACGGGGACACTCCATTATAGCCCTGTAGTTGCACTCTCTTCACTGTAGGACAAGTTGTATCTATCGATATAACCAATTCCCGTGAGTCGACCCTTCACAGGTTGTTCGTAGTCACAGCTGGGTCAAATTACTGTTTTATCCCTGTACCTACCTCTTGCTCCTTAAGTCTCACTGCTCCTCAATGAACAACTTTTTTGCATGGTTCTACCATAAATAACATCCCTCTCGGGTCAGTGAGAGAGTGGAGCCCAGTTGTTCAAGCCCTGAAGACAACACTTAAGGAAACGACCCCTCTAGTTTCTCTAGCTCGGGAATGAGTGAATTCCATCTTGCGTAGTTAAGTTCCCAGCTCCCCACATGGTTCTGCTCTTGAGAAGGTAGGCATATTGGGAAAAAAACACAGAACACCCTAACCCATACTAATCAAAGGACAGACCCCCACAGATGTGAGTCTGTAACACGCTCAGGATTAAGGACGAGTCACTATTGGTCATCTACGAATTTATTAGTCCTATATGTTAGCAGTGTTACATCAGTAGGTTTAATAATTCATGGTCCGGTCTTGTACAATCTCATTGCACAAGATGCCCCCACTCGCATGTCTACTACATGAACAACCTGGATCACCTCGTTTGTATCTAATACAAAGTGGGTCGCATCCACAGTCTTGCCAGGATAAGGTTCCCCTATCCATATACTCTAGACCGTTCGGGTCAATAACTCGATTGTGATCCTCCCTATATGTCCACTACAAGTCGTGAGAGCCTTTGTAAACGGATCAACAACATTGTGCTTTGAAGCTATCTTCGTGACGGTCACGTCTCCGTGATGCACAATCTCCCGTATCAAGTTATACTTTCGTTCAATATGATTTCCCCTTTTATGACTCTGAGGTTCTCTCGGGTTGGCTACTGCACCACTATTGTCACAAAACATGGTCACTGGCAAGTTCATATTTGGAATAACTTCCAAATCCGTCATGAACTTCCTAAGCCAAACAACCTCCTTAATTGCTTCACAAGCTGCTACATATTTGACTTCCATCGTGCAATCAGTAATGCATCCCTGCTTGATGCTTCGCCACACTACAACTCCTCCGTTAAGAGTGAATACTGACCTCGATGTGGACTTCCTAGAATCATTATCGGTCTGAAAGTTAGAGTTTGTGTATCCCGTTAGGATCAAATCCCCACTTCCATACACCAGCATGTAGTCCATCGTTCTCCTTAGATACTTGAGGATTGCATTTATTGTTGTCCAGTGATCTAATCCTCGATTGGATTGATACCTACTGACAATCCCAACTGCATAACAGATGTCGGACCTAGTACACAACATGGCGTACACCAGGCTCCCTATTGCTGAAGCATAGGAGATCCGTCTCATGTCCTCAACTTCTTGAGGTGTCTTAGGATATTGTTCTTTAGACAAGTGAACCCCATGCCTAAAAGGCAACAAGCCCTTCTTGGAGTTCTGCACCTTATACCTCGACAACATCTTGTCAATATAAGATTCTTGAGACATGGCTAGCGTCTTGTTCTTCCGGTTCCGAACTATCTGGATACCTAAAACATACTGGGCTTCCCCTAAATCCTTCACTTGGAATTGCGTAGTTAGCCATTCCTTAATGTTAGTAGGGAAACCTACATGATTCCCAATGAGTAGGATATCGTCCACGTACAATATCAGAAATGTGACAGTATTGTTGATTATTTTCTGGTAGACGCAAGGCTCATCAACATTCTAATTAAAGCCATAAGATTTGACAACCTTATCAAACCTTATATTCCAAGATCTCGAGGCTTGTTTCAGTTCATAAATAGACCTTTGAAGTCTGCAAACCATTTGCTCCTGGCCTTGAGCAATGAACCCTTTGGGCTGGTCTATATAGATGTTCTCGTCAAGATTTCCATTCAAAAAGACTGTCTTGACATCCATTTGCCATACCTCATAGTCATAATATGCGACAATGGCCAGAAAGATCCTAATAGACTTTACCATAGCAACAGGAGAAAAAGGTTTCCTCATAGTCAACCGCTTCTCACTGGGTAAAACCCTTTGCCACTAGTCTGGCTTTGAAGGTCTGCACCTTCCAATCTACACCACGTTTACGTTTGTAGATACAATTGCAACCAATAGGTTTTACCCCATCCGGTTGGTCCACAAGCTCCTAGAAAGAATTGAAGTACATAGACTCCATTACTTAGTCCATGACTCTAATTCATTCGTCTTTGTCAACATCATTCATTGCCTGATCATAGGACAATGAATCCTCACAGTCATCATCAGGTATGACGACTTGGATTTTAGCCAAACCCATGTAATGTTCAGGCTGTCTAACAACCCTCTCACTACATCGAGGCATTCTCGACTCTTGAGAAAGATGTACTTGACTAGACAAGCTAGGATCAACAACACTTCTTGATGTACTAGAACCATCAGCCACTGTTGCTGATGAATTATCTATTTCATTCAACATAACCTTACTCCTTGGTTTATGATCCCTGATGTGACCCTCCTCAAGAAATGTGGCGTTTGTCGACAGAAACACCCTATTTTCCTTAGGATCGTAAAATAGACCGCTCCTCGATTTCTTTGGGTAACCTACAAAGAGGCATAACTTCAAACGAGATTCTAGCTTCTTCGTGTTTGACACCAACACATGGGTCGGGCATCCCCAAATCCTGAAATGACGTAAACTACCTTTACGATCATTCCAGAGTTCGAAAAGTGTTTCAAAAACACTTTTCGACAGAATGCTGTTTAAAATGTATACCGCAGTCTCCAATACATAACACCAAAACGAGTTAAGGAGAGGAGCATAACTCATCATCGACCGAACCATGTCCAACAGGGTTATGTTTCTCCTCTCCGATACACCATTCTGCTGTGGCATACCTGGTGCTGAGAGTTGAGACGTAACTCCATGTTCTATAATACAGTCCTGGAATTCAATTTCCATATACTCTCCACCTCGATCTGATCAAAGTATCTTTATCATTTTACCTAATTGGTTCTCAACCTCAGTCTTGTACTCCTTGAACTTTTCAAGAGCTTCAGACTTGCGATGCGTTAGGTAAACATACCCATATCTTTAATAGTCATTTATGAAAGCGATGAAGTATTCGTAACCTCCTCCGACTTTAACACTCATCGGACCACAAAGGTCAAAATGTATAAGCTCCAAAGGTTATTTTTGTCTATAACCTTTTTCACTAAATGGTCGTTTGGTCATTTTGCCTTTTAGGCATGACTCACAAACCGGTAAAGAATTTTCTTCTAACTCGCTTAGAATTCCATTCTTCACTAATCTCTCAATCCTATTGAGATTTATGTGGCCTAACCTTAGATGCCAAAGATGAGCGTTTTCTTTTGGAGAAACTTTTAACCTTTTCGTTCGCGTTCCATCAGTTTTAAATAATTCAGTATTCAAAACACTTTTGACCGAATTGAGTTTTAAAACATACAAGTTATTCTCAAGTGAAGCAAAACATAACTCAACACCTGCTTTATTAGAATCAAAGATGACAGACATACAATGTTCAATTAGGAAGGAAATCGAAACGAGATTTGTAGAAAACCATAAAACTATGTACAAATTATCCAAGAATAAGTACTTCCTTCCAAAGTAGAGCTTCACCGTGCCAACTGTTGCAGCTGAGACAACTTCTCCAGATCCAACCCCGAGTGTTATCTCTCCCTCCTGCAGTCGATACCAGGAACTAAATCCCTAAAAAGAAGAGCAAACATGGTTAGTGGCGCCTGAATCAAGTATCCAGACAAAGTGATTACTATCCACTAAACAGGTTTCTATAAAAAGTAAATCACATTTACCTTTCTTCTTCTTCTCGATAAGGAATTTGGGATAGTTCCTCTTCTAGTGTCCGTCCCAGTTGCAGTAGAAACACTTTCTTTATCTGCAACCTCCTTGAACTTCTTGCCCTTCTGGGCGACAACGCAATCATCTTTTCTAACCTTTTTCAACTTCTTCTTTTTCTCTTTCAGCCCTGAAGATGAAGCTACAAACTTTGTCCCAGAGGTGGAACCTCTGTGAAAGGACCTGAAGGCAACATTTTCCTCAACTTCTTGTCCCTTGACTCTCATCAAGGACATGAAGGTTTGTCGTTCGTTGAGGAGGATTGTCAGAGTGTAGCTAATTTTGTTCATAGCAGCATTGCTACGAAACTGAAGAAAACTCTTTGGAAGCGTCTCCAAAATGAAGCTTACCTGATTCGATAGAAGGCCTATCATCTCTGCCAGATTAAAATGGACCATCATGTCGAGAAGATGTTCCTTGAAAAACGATCCCTCTTTCATCCGTGCATTGAAGATGTGCTTGAGAGCATCGTGCCTGGCCTGAAAGGACTGTTGTCCAAACACAGCCTGCAACGACTCCATGATCTCCTTGGCGGTGACCATGGTCTCATGTTTCTTAGCCAAAACATCAGACAAGCTGGCTAAGATGTAAACCTTGGCCTTTTCATTGGCCTTGGCCCACCTATCGTAAGCATCACGAACACTTCGTGCCGCTGTCGGACCTGACACCTGAGGACACTCCTCAGTGAGCGCAAAATTTTGGTCATCAGTAACCAAGATCGTGTTGATATTATTCTTCCACGTTTGGTAATTATTGCCTATAAGTTTATCGGAAGCTAAAAGGCCGATTATCAAACTTGTCATTTTTGTTTAAAAATAAAAACTTTGTATTAGTTTCTCGCAAAAACTTTGTAAATCCAATCATTTTTTTAGCAAATTATAATCTATTATCCCTAGGTCATTTATAATTGCAATGGTACCCGAAAGGTTTAGAATGACTGCCACCGAAGGGTAGACTGAATCACTCCTCCTCTCGGACGAGACTTTCTCGACTAGACCCTAGTTCTATAATAACTCTTATTCCTATAGGCATCCAATTACTATTTTTCGGTCAAACTCATTTACTCTTAATGATTCCAGTGAGTGTAACCCTCTATCTTTAAACCCCAGAGTTCCGATCCAAACAATAGTCGCCGAAGGGATGACTATGTTTAAAGATAAACTAAGGTGATCGTATCCCTTTCGGAAATTCATGGTGTTCCGACCCCCATGATCAGGCCCTCCGAAGGGATTGTCTGTTCCAAGGAAAACTAGCAGGTGGATCATAGGTGTCTCATAATGTGAATTGATTGAAGAGACCGTGGGTCCCATTTTTACAGGTCCCGTTCCCACTCACTATAAGTACTCTCTCCATTCATCTTGGATCTCACGGTGTGAATTTAACGGAGATTTGTGGATGGAAATTAATGTATCTCATACACTATATTTTCTTTCACTCAAGACTTTAGTTTAACGGGATTTACCTAGATAAACTGGCTATATTTACCTAAGTCTACCAATATAACTCTTATATTGGATTAACCTAAGTCTATAACAACTTATTAACTTAGGTCTATGTGAGTTTAATTATTAACACTTAATTAACGCCACTCACGAAAATATAATCTATAAATCTTCGGACCAAATTCACTCCCAAGTCAGTTCCCAGGTAGGGGTGTTGCGTAAACCGTCAGCTTAAATATCCCAGCCTTAGACAGAACCTTCCTTAGATAGAGTTACTAATCGGTCACCATTCATAAATCATATTTGATTTCCTAATTCTAATCTTATTAGAACTAGAAAACCTAAGTCTAATTAATTCAAGTTCTAAACCATTTAAAACTAATTAATTAACTTAAGTCACAGACATTTCTATGTTATAGTGCTTGACATCACATGAATAATAAACTATATAACATAAATTCATCTCATGAATTTAGTGCATGCCAATGCTATTAATCTAATTAATATAACACTAATATTAATTAAACATGGATACCTTATATTAAAACACTTATAATATAACTAAATCCTGCATACTATATATTATAATACTTATAATATAAATATGATGCATGAAGTGGTTAACCTAAGGTGGGATTTTAATTCTATATGACATACCATATGTATATAAAAAACATACAACACTTGCATAAAAGAAAATAGCAAATGCAATAGATTTTTGCAACCCTAGGGAAATTAATTTAATTAATTAACATTAATATATAAATATATTAATAAAAATAAAAATAAATTAATTAAAAACTTAGTTTACCAAAAAAAATATAAAATACATTAAAAAACTCGAAAAAACTGCCCCCATTAACCTTCATGCCTACATTTTCGCAGAACCTCCTCGTGCGAACTGTCCACTAACGCACGACGTTGCAATGCTGTGGGCGGCGTTGCAATGCTGTGCACCTCAACGCTTTAACCACGTCTCAACGTGCACAACGTTGCAATGCTACGCCTTGCATTCCAACGCCGCACCTGCAACAAGCCAAGGACCGCCTGGATAGAGTTCCAACTCTATCCAACAGGGTTGCAACGCCATGCCCTTTTTCAGAACAAACAACTTCTGTTTTCGCCCGTTTCTGCTCCGTTCCTTCACAGAAACTCCTTCCCATGAACGACAAGGACTTACAGACTCGACTTACAACATATTTGCCCAAAACAACGGGCCCTTATATTGATCAATTCAACGAAAATCATAAATCTATCTAAGGTGCCAAAAACTAAAAAATTCAATTGCAAATCAATAACATTCATCACATGAAAATTAATGCTACCCACCTAAATTTTAAGAAAAATACAGAACCTACAACGAAGAACAAACAACACTCTGATACCAATTGAAGAGATTGAATCCCGCAACAGAAGCGACGTGAATCGCGTTGTTTTCATTGTGTTACTAAATTTCTTAAAATTGAACATGCATCTCATACATTTCTAGGTTAAACATGCTTTGAGAAGGAAAAAATACAAGAAAGGGGTACCTACCTTTTGAAGAACACTTCTTCACAGATTCCTTCTCCCGGCCACGAACTCAACGATCTCTCGTTCCTACAACGAACCACAAACCACGAACCACGAACCAAACACGATCCAAGGGAATACCTCCACTTGATCTTCTCGGTTGTTCTCATGAGGATGAGGGAGAGTAGGTGAGACTCCTTTTGGTTTAGGGAATGGAAAAATATAGACAGGATTTTGAGAGAAAATTGAGAGAACGTTCTTTTCTCTGTGGGGGTTTGAGCCTAAAACTCGTAGTTTGTAATTTTGTTCTAATTATTGTAGTAAAGAGTTATTATTTGCAATAAAGAGTTATTGTTCGATATTTACATTATTGTCCTTGTATTAACCCTAAATCTAATAAACTAAACATCGAAGGCTGTAAGATGTCTCTTGTACTGAATGTAGTGTACATAAAAAGGATCTAGGTTCGAGATATAACCTAAAGGGTCTATATTAAGGGGATAAGGTTTGGGTACCTTACCCTGGTAATACTATGGATGTGGCCCACTTTGTATATGATACAAACACTGTGATCCTAACATGTTCGTGTAGATGACATGTGAGTGGGGATATCCTATGTAATGAGATTATATAAGACCAGACCGCGAAATAGTACCCACCAGATGTAACTCCGTTGACTAGCTAGGTTTCTATTTCACTAGGATGACCTAGGCAACTTGATCTCAATCCTTAGCAGGTTACGAACTCCTATTTTCGAGGGATTGCCCTTTGACTAGATTGGTGAGAATGACCAGATTCACCGACTCAATATGCCTACATTTTTTGGGACAAGACCGAGTGAGCAGTTGGGGACTTGGCTTAGTAAGATGGAAATCACTCCTTCCCGACTACTAGGGTAAGTAGATGAATGTTCCCTCAAGTGGTGTCTTCGAGACATGAGCAAAGGGCCCGACCCTCTCATTGGCCCGAGAGGGACTTATGTTTGTTGGTAGGACCACAATCAAATTGTTCATAGAGGAGCACTAGTCCTTAATGTACAAGATGTAACCCATGGGTAAAACGGTAATTTGACCCAGTTGGTGTTACGAACATTCGTGAAGGATTGACTTGCCGTTATTGGTCAATATTCGTGGACACAAAAATATATCTGCAGTGAGAAGAGTGCGGCTGCGGGACTTTAGTGGAGTGTTCCCGCAGTTAACGAATGTTGAATAGTAGGTTAATGAGATTAACCGAGTAATCTCGTTGTTGGGATTTTTGTCCTAATCGCGTGTTTGTAAATTACTATTTGAAATTAATAAAGAGTTATTCATTTCATCATTTTGTGTCTCGCATTTTATACAACTTTGACCAATAAACTAAGCCCCTGGGTCATTGAATATATGAGAGAACTAGAACTTGAACGGTGTGTAATGGACACACAGGGAGGATCACGTTCGAGTTAATGACCCGAACGGTCTACAGTATATGGTTGGGTTGGAGACTTAATCCTGGATACGCTGTGGATGCGACCTGCTTTGTATTAAGATACAAACGAGGTGATCTGACTCGTTCATGTGGTTGACATGCGAGTGGGGGCATCCTGTATAATGAGATTGTACTCAGACCGTGAATTATTAGACCTACTGATGTAACACCGTTGACAGTAAGGACTAATAACTTCGTCAATGACCATTAGTGACTCGACCTGAATTCTGAGCGTCTTACGGACTCCTTTCTGTGGGGGTTTATCCTTTGACTAGTACGGGTGAGGGTGGTCACAGTTACGCGCCTAATATGCCTATCTTCTAAGGGACAGGACCAAGTAGGGAGCTGAGAACTTAACTACGCGGGACGAAATTCACTCGTTCACGCCTTTAGAGAAACTAGAGGGGTTGTTCCCTTAACTGCTGTCTCCAGGGCTTGGACAACGGGCGCCTACCCTCTCACTGGCACGAGAGAGTTGTTGTATATGGTTGGACCATTACAACATTGTTGTTCATTAAAGGAGCAGTGGGGACTTAAGGAGCAAGAAGTAGACACAGGGATAAAACGATATTTTGACCCAGCAGTGTCTACGAACAACCTGTGAAGGGTCGACTCATGCGTATTTGTTATATCAGTGCACACGTAATACTCTGCACTGACGGGGGTGCAACTATGGGCTTTAGTGGAGTGTTATCGTAGCTAATGAATGTTGATTATCCGGGTCAAAGAGTTTGATAGGTTAATCTCGGATCATTGGAGCTCGTCACTGTTGGTCCATTAGGTCTCTCGGTAGGCTCAATCTGGATTAAAAGAAGGGTTAATGTTTTGGTGTGAATTGAAGTGTTCAATTTCACTAAAAGGACATTTATGTCATTTATATGAGATATGAATGATATAATATATAGTTCAATGTGACTGAGATTCATAATAAACAATAGGTTAGCCTAATTGTTGAATTAGCCTATTTTACGATCCTAAGGATAATAGGGTGCTTGTGTCGACAATCACCACTTTTCTTGAGAAATACCACATCAGGGATCATTTGCCTAGGAGAAAAATCGTGTTGAATGAAATGGACAGTACGTCGGCAAGAGTTGCTGATGAGGCTAGTATGTCAACAAGTATTGTTGATCCTAGCCTGTCAAGTCAAATCCGTTCCCAAGAGTTGGGAATGCCTCGACATAGTGGGAGCTGTTAGACAGCTTGAACGTTACATGGGTTTAGCCGAAACCCAAGTCATCACTCTTGATGATGACTGTGAGGATCCATTGACGTATGATCAGGCAATGGCTGACGTTGATAAGGACGAATGGGTTAAAGCTATGGAAAAGGAAATGGAGTCGATGTACTTCAATTCTGTCTGGGAGCTTGTGGATCAACCGGATGGGGTAAAACCTATAGGATCTACAAGCCTAAACGTGGCGCGTAGATGGGAAGGTGCAGACTTTCAAAGCACGACTAGTGGTAAAGAGTTTTACCCAGGTTGAAGGGGTTGACTATGAGGAAACTTTTTCACCTGTTGCCATGGTAAAGTCGATCAGAATCCTTCTGGCCATTGCCGCGTATTATGACTACGAGGTATGGCAGATGGATATCAAGACTGCCTTTCTTAATGGCAACCTTGACGAAACCATCTACATGGACCAGCCCAAAGGGTTTATTACTAAAGGCCAAGAGAAAAAGTTTGCCCGCTTCATAGGTCAATTTATGAACTGAAACAAGCCTCGAGGTCTTGGAATATAAGGTTTGATGAGGCAATCAAATCTTTTGGCTTTGATCCGAATGTTGACGAACCTTATGTTTACAAGAAAATCGATGACAAAACTGTCGCATTTCCGATATTATACGTGGATGATATTCTTCTCATTGGGAATGAGGTTGAATTTCTTACTGACGTAAAGAAATGGCTAGCTTCACAATTCCAGATGAAAGATTTGGGAGAAGCTCAGTATGTTCTAGGTGTCCAGATAGTCCGGAACCGGAAGAACAGAACATTGGCCATGTCTCAAGTGTCTTATATTGACAAGATGTTGTCTAGATATAAGATGCAGCACTCCAAGAAGGGCTTATTGCCTTTCAGGCACGGGGTTCACTTGTCTAAGGATCAATGTCCAAAGTGTTGGGATTTGTGCCCTAAAACTCGTAATTATGTTCTAATTAATGTCATAAAGTGTTATTATTTCAATAAAGTGTTATTGTTCGTTATGTACGAGTTTGCCTTTATTTAAAACCCTAAATCAAATAAACTAAACATCCAATGCTGTTAAATGAATCTTTAACTGAATGTACTGTACATAAAAAGGATCTCGATTCGAGATACAACCTAAAGGGTCTATAGTTAGGGGATAAAGTTTGGGTACCTTACCCTGGTAAAACTATGGATATGGCCCACTTTGTATTTGATACAAACACTGTGATCCTAACGTGTTCGTGTAGATGACATGTGAGTGGGGATATCCTATGTAATGAGATTACATAAGACCGGACCACGAAATAGTAACCTCTAGCTGTAACTCCGTTGACTATTTAGGTTTCTATTTCACTAGGATGACCTAGGCAACTTGATCTCAATCTCGAGCGAGTTACTTAACTCCTGTTCTCGAGGGATTGTCCTTTGACTAGTATGGGTGAGAGTGGCGATTCGCCGACTCAATATGCCTACCTTCTTGGGGACAAGACCGAGTGAGCGGCTGGGAATTTAACTTAGCAAGATGGAATTCACTTCTTCCCGCCTACTAGGGTAAGTAGAGGAATGTTCCCTTAAGTGGTGTCTTCGGGACTTGAACAAAGGGCCCGACCCTCTCATTTTCTCGAGAGGGGCTCTGTTTGATGGTAGGACCACAAACAAATTGTTCATTAGAGGAGCACTGGTACTTAAGGCACAAGATGTAACCCAGGGGTAAAACGGTAATTTGACCCACTGGTGTTACGAACATTAAATGAAGGATTGACTTGTCATTATTGGTCAATATCCATGGACACGTAAATATATTTGCAGTGAGAAGAGTGTAGCTGTGGGACTTTAGTGGAGTGTTCCCGCAGTTAACGAATATTGATTGGGAGGTTAATGAGATTAATTGAGCAGTCTCGTACCGTTGGAGCTTCTGATATGTAGGTCCATTAGGTCCACTTTCTAGCTCCTAAAGGGTTCTTAGATCATTTGAATTTGAAATGTTCAAATTCATTAGGGAATATATTTAATGTATTTAGATACGATATAATATATAGTTTTGGAACTATATATTATAAATTTAATGTGAATATGATTCATATTAAATTTTATGAGAGAATTGAATATTTGAAAGAGTTCAAATATTATATTAAATGTGAATTTGATTCACATTTGAAAACTATAGGTTAAAATTTAATGTGCACTGGATGTACATTAAAACTATAGGTTAAAGGGGTGATATGATTAAATGAGATTTAATCCAAATTAAATATATGATATTTAATTTGTATTATTATTATTATTTATTATTATTATTATTATTATTATTATTATTTTAATAATAAAATAAGGGAATGTGTCATCCAGACACGTTCCCACTATCCCCTTCCTTCTCCCTATCGATAGCTTAACAGGGAGAAGGGGTGTGGATTTTTGGATTGTTCGTTTGATTTTTTCTGCAATTGGTGAACTGCTGCAAGAAAAATTCTCTCTCTCACTCTCATTCCCAAATCGTCCCATTGTTGGAAACCTTCCCATCAAGGTTGATTTAAGCAGAACTCAGAGACATAGGAGGTTCTCCTATTGGTTGTGTTCTTGCTGGAAGAAAAACAGAGAAGTTCCACAGTTGGGTTGTTATACTGTTTGGAGCAAGGAGTTGCTGTTGCAGAAAGTCTACAAAGGTAATTCCTCTTCCTCTCCTTTAGTTTAATTGTTAAACTTTACATGTTTGCATGTATGCCATTAAATCCATGCCTTATTAGATTAGAGTTGATTTCATGCTTGTTCTGTATTTTTGGGTCAATGTACTAGTTTTTGTTTTTAGCAAAACAATCAAGCAAATTAACGATCCCAATCACGTTTCCGCTGCTCAAGGAGATCAGATCTCCATCAAGACTCCTCAAGAGGTTGAGGATATGAGACGAATCCCCTATGCTTCAGCTGTAGGGAGCCAGATGTATGCCATGTTGTTTACTATGCCCGACATCTGTTATGCAGTAGGGATTATCAGTAGGTATCAATCCAATCCAGGATTAGATCACTGGACGACCGTAAAGGCAATCCTCAAGTATCTTAGGAGAACGAGGAACTTCAGTTTAGTGTATGGCGGTGGGGATTTGATCCTTACAGGATACACGAATTCTGACTTTCAGACTGATAAGGATTCTAGGAAATCCACTTCGGGGTCAGCCTTCATTTTGGATGAAGAAGTTGTAGTATGGCGAAGCATCAAGCAAGGATGCATCGTCGAATCCACTATGGAAGCAGAATACGTTGCGGCTTGTGAAGCTGCAAGGAAAGTTGTTTGGCTTAGGAAGTTCATGACCAATTTGGAAGTTGTTCCAAATATGAACTTGTCGATCACACTGTTCCGTGACAACAATGGTGCAGTAGCCAACTCCCGGTAGCCTCGGAGCCATAAGAGAGGCAAACACATTGAGCGGAAGTATCATCTGATATGGGAGATTGTGCACCGCGGCGACGTGATAGTCACACAGATAGCATCGGAGCACAACGTAGCTGATCCATTTACAAATCTCCTCACGACTAAGGTGTTGAGGGTCACCTAGAGAGTCTAGGTCTTCGAGTACTTCCAGACTATGGCAAGTGGAAGATGTGTGAACGGTTATTCAATGCCCTAGTTTATTGTATTATTTCATTGTAATTTATGTACATTTCATAAATGTATTTGCTCCACTAGCTTAGTCCAAGTGGGAGTTTGTTGGGATTTTTGTCCTAATCTCGTGTTTTTAAATTACTATTTAAAATTAATAAACAGTTATTCATTTCATCATTTTGTGTCTCACATTTTATACAACTTTGACCAATAAACTAAGCTCTAGGGTCATTGAATATATGAGAGAACTAGAACTTGAACGATGTGTAGTGGACACATATGGAGGATCACGTTCGAGTTAATGACCGAACGATCTACAGTATATGGATGGGGTTGGAGACCAAATCCTGGATACGCTGTGGATGCGACCCGCTTTGTATTAAGATACAAACGAGGTGATCTGGCTCGTTCATGTGGTTGACATGCGAGTGGGGGCATCCTGTACAATGAGATTGTACAAGATCAGACCGTGAATTATTAGACCTACTGATGTAACACCATTGACAGTAAGGACTAATAACTTCTCGTAGATGATCATTAGTGACTCGACCTGAATCCTGAGCGTGTTACGGACTCCTGTCTCCGGAGGTATGTCCTTTGACTAGTACGGGTGAGGGTGGTCACAGTTACTCGCCCAATATGCCTATCTTCTCAGGGACAGGACCAAGTAGGGAGTTGGGAGTTTAACTACGCGAGACGGAATTCACTCGTTCCCGCCTTTAGGGAAACTAGATGGGTTGTTCCCTTAAGTGTTTTCTACAGGGCTTAGACAACGGGCGCCCACTCTCTCACTGGCACGAGAGAGTTGTTGTATATGGTTGGACCATTACAACATTGTTGTTCATTAGAGGAACAGTGGGGACTTAAGGAGCAAGAAGTAGACATAGGGGTAAAACAGTATTTTGACCGAGCAATGTCTACGAACAACCTTTGAAGGGTTGACTCATGGGTATTTGTTATATCAATGGACACGTAATATTCTTCACTGACAGGAGTGCAGCTACGGGCTTTAGTGGAGTGTTACCGTAGCTAATGAATGTTGATTAACCGAGTCAAAGAGTTTGATAGGTTAATCTCGGATCATTGGAGCTCGTCACTGTAGGTCCATTAGGTCCCTCGGTAGGCTCAATCTGGGTTAAAAGAAGGGTTAATGTTTTGGTGTGAATTGAAGTGTTCAATTTCACTAAAAGGGCATTTATGTCATTTAAATGAGATATGAATGATATAATATATAGTTTGATGTGAATGAGATTCATAATAAACTATAGGTTAGCCTAATTGTTGAATTAGGGCTAATTGGAGAAATTAGGTTGAGAGATATTAAATTGAATGTGATTCAATTTAATAAATCCACAATATTGCAAATGTGATTTTTGATATGAGATATGAGATATCATATAATATATGGTTATGCAAATATGATTTGCATAACCTATAGTTGTGGTAAAATGATAAATAGGTGGAGCCACCTATCTCCATTATTTAAACCCTTCTTGCAAGAAGGAAGTTAAGTCATTCTCTAATTTTTTGGAATTCTCACCAAAAAGAAGAGAAAGCTCTATCTCAATTCCTCTCCTCCCTTCACCAAAACAAAAGTTTCCACCAACTTCATTCTTCCAAAAGAAGAAAAATCGAGAAGCCGATTGGTGGTGTTCTTGTTCGTGAGAAGAGTTCGAGTTCGTAGAGATCAAGGAGCACACGAAGAGTTCGTGAATCTGGAAAGAAATTTTGAAGAGGTTCTTCAACAAGTAAGTATCTAGTATTTACTGTTTTTCTTTCCAAATAAGCATGTTTAGCCTTGATCTAAACGTTAGATCAATTTGAATGAAATACAATTGCATAACTTCACCTTGACGATTCAATCGTCTTCCGCTGCGTGGGAGTTTTATTCCCTTCACTCGTATTGTTGGAGCTTTTGATCTGTAGGTCCATTAGGTCCACCTTCTAGCTCGTAACGGGTTCTTAGATCGTTTGAATTTGAAATGTTCAAATTCATTAGGGAATAAATTTAATGTATATAGATACGATATAATATAAAGTTTTGGAACTATATATTATTAATTTAATGTGAATATGATTTATATTAAATTATATGAGAGAATGAAATATTTGAAAGTGTTCAAATATTTTTTTTAATGTGAATGTGATTCATATTTGAAAACTATAGGTTATAATTTAATGTGCATAAGATGTACAATAAAACTATTGGTTAGAGGGAAAATTGATTAAATGTGATTTAATCAAATTTTAATGGAATTAAATTAGTTTGATTATATTAATTAATTAATTTTATTAATTAAATTTAAAAAAAGGGAACGTGTGACACGTTCCCCACTTCCCTCCAACTCCCCATCGATAAGGAATGGGGGATGTTTTTCCCTCTTAATTTTCTTCTCCTTTTGGGAGATGAGAATGATCGATGAAGTGGAGCAATTGTTGAATTGTTGCTAGAATTCTCTCTCTCTCAATTTCCTCACCTTCTAAATTGTTGGAACCCTTCCCACCAAGGAAGATCTAAGTGGAACTCAGAGCCATAAAAGATTTATCCAAGTGGTGTTGTCCTGTTGGAGAAAAAAGAGAAGATTAGGTCCCTCCGTTGGCTCAATTGGAAATAAGAAGGGTTTATAGTTTGGAGTGAGATTTAAATGTTCAATTTCATGATTAAAGGGATATGTCAATTATATATGATATAATTGAATAACATATGGTTCCATCCATGAGAAATATTTCATAAGAGCACTATAAGGGTAGGATGGTCATTTCCATCACATTTCTCTATAAATATGTGCATGAGATGCACATTTGTCAACCTAATTCAAAAAAGGCAACCCTAGTGCTCTTTTCACAAGTGTTTTTGTTGGAAAAGTTCCGAAGCACTTGTCTTCCTAAAAATCCCACCCAACTCCAAAAGAGGTTCCACCACCTTCTCTCTCCTAGAGATACAATAGAGAAGATCTAGCAAATGGATTGAAAACTACTTCGTAGTTTGTGGAGTACGCGAGATAGTTGAGATTGTGAGAACGTGAGGATCAAAAGGAGCACGTGTTGTTTTGTCTACAAAGGTAATATACGTGTTGTCCATATGATCTAATATGCATGCTTAATCATTTTAATATTTTGATTTGATCCCGTGGCGCAAGCGGGAGCGTCCCCCTTCGGATGGTGTTTGTATGGATCAATAGCAAGGTGAATGGAGAGGGTACTTATAGTGAGTGGGAGCAGGTTTAGTGAAAACAAAA
Organism: Trichosanthes cucumerina; assembly: GCA_036507285.1. Classification (NCBI taxonomy): domain Eukaryota; kingdom Viridiplantae; phylum Streptophyta; class Magnoliopsida; order Cucurbitales; family Cucurbitaceae; genus Trichosanthes; species Trichosanthes cucumerina. The sequence continues at coordinate 59,279,742 of CM071838.1, forward strand.
CCTATGGTCTCTTTTATCGATTCACACCGTGAGATTACTATGATCAGCCTGTTAGTTTTGCATGGACTAGACAATCCCTTCGGAGGGCTTAGATCATAGAGATGGGAACACAGTGAACACTTGAACAAGGATAAAGGTTACCTTAGTTTATTTTCCAACCTAGTCCTCCCTCCGATGGATTTTGTTGGACCGAGACTCTGGAATCCAAAGATAATGGGTTACACTCACATGATACATTAATTGTAATTGTATCCAGACAAAATAATGGTAACTAAAGCTTATAGGAATAAGAGTTATTCTGGCATTAGGTTTTGGTCAAGAATGTCTTGATCCAAACGAGGAGTGTTTTTTATTACCCTTCGGTATCATACATTCTAAACCTTTGGAGTATCATTATGATTTATTAATGACTTAGGAATCATTAGATAATTAGCTAAAAATGATTGGATTAATTAAAGGTTTAACGATAAACTAATACAAGCATTTTTGTATTTGAACAATATGAATAACTCAATCCTTTCCTTATTGGCTACTGAGAAATTAACCAGAAAAATATGATGACCTAGAAAAACAATCTTAATATCATCTTGGTTGCGAACGATCTAAAGTTTGTGCTTACTAAGGAGTGTCCTCCGGTGCCAAGCTCGAATGCATCACGAAATGTTCGTGATGCATACAATAGATGGATGAAGTTCAATGACGAGGCCAAGGTCTACATCTTGGCGAGTATGTCAAAGATACTAGACAAGAAGCACGAGGGCATGATAACCGCCAAGGAAATCATGGATTCGCTGCAGGGCATGTTCGGACAACAATCTGTTCAGGTCAGGCACAATGTCGTCAAGTACATCTTCAACGCTAGAATGGCGGATGGATCATCAGTTTGGGATCATGTTCTCGATATGATGGTTCACTTCAACTCGGCAGAATCGAATGGTACTTCTATCGACGAATCGAGCCAGGTCAGCTTCATACTAGAAACTCTACCAGAGAAGTTTCTACAGTTTCAAAGTAATGTTGTTATGAACAAGCTTACTTTTAACCTTAGCTCTCTTCTGAATGAACTCCAAACCTTCCAATCTCTGATGAAAATCAAGGGATCAAAAGGTGAGACAAATGTTGTCAGTAGGGGTAAGCACGGAGGTCCAACCTCTAGAACAAAATCAATGGCTTCATCTTCCTCAAGCCTAAAAGGCAAGAAGAAGAAAATGAATAAGGTTGGTGAGGGGAAACGAGCTGATAAAGCTGCCGCCCGAAGGTCAAGAAGGTCATAGATGTTGCAGACAAAGAAAATGTTTCCACTGCAATGAAGACGAACATTGGAAACGGAACTGTCCGAAGTATATTGCAGAAAACAAGAAAGAAGGTAAATATGATTTACTTTGCTTACAAGCTTTTTTAGTGGATGATGATAATTCTTCCTGGATATTGGATTCAGGAGCCACTAATCATATCTGTTTTTCTTTTCAGGGAATTAGTTCCTTGCAACAGCTACAAGAAGGAGAGATAACACTCCGTGTTGGAAATAGGGAAGTTGTCTCAGCTGTAGCAGTAGGCACCATGAAGCTATTTTTTGGCAAGAAACATATGTTGTTGAACAATGTGCTAGTGATACCAGGGTTTACTAGAAACCTAATTTCAATTTCTTGCCTAATAGAACTATGTATTTCAATATATTTTTCTTCTAATAAAGTGTTTAATTTTAAGAATGATATTGAAATATGTGTAGTTTCATTAGAAAATGGGTTGTATGTTTTAAGGCCTAATTCAGTCAAAATTGTTTTGAACACTGAATCAAATACACAAACTAAGAAACGTAAGATTTCTCCTAAAGAAAATGCTCAACTTTGGCGCCTTCGGTTAGGTCACATTAACCTCAATAGGATTGAGGGATTCGTAAGAATTGGACTTCTAAATGAGTTAGAAGAAAATGCCTTACCAGTATGTGAGTCCTGCTTAGAAGGAAAAATGACTAAAACACCTTTTAGTGGAAAAAGTTATAGAGCCAAAGAACCTCTTGAGCTTATACATTCAGACTCTTATGGTTCAATGAATGTTAAAGCCATAGGAGGTTATGAATATTTCATCTCTTTTATGGATGATTATTCGAGATTTGGGCATATTTACCTAATGCATCATAAGTCTGAAGCACTTGAAAAGTTCAAGGAATTCAAGATTGAAGTTGAGAATCAATTAGGTAAAACAATTAAAACACTTCGATCGGATCGAGGCGGAGAGTATATGGATTTAAAATTCCAAGACTATATGATAGAACATGGAATTACATCCCAACACTCAGCACCTGGTACGCCCCAACAAAACGGTGTATCAGAAAGGAGAAATAGAACCTTGTTGGCCATGGTTCGATCAATGATGAGTTATACTCATCTCCGTAACTCGTTTTAGGGATACGCAGTAGAGACTGCTGTATACATTTTGAATAATGTTCCATCGAAAAGTGTTTTGGAACACCATTTGAACTCTACAAAGGACGTAAATGTAGTTTACGTCATTTTAGAATTTGCGGATGTCCAACACATGTGCTAGTGACAAATTCAAAGAAATTGGAATCACGTTTAAAATTATGCCTTTTTATAGGGTACCAAAAAGAAACGAGAGGTTGGTTATTCTATGATCATAAGGAAGATAAGGTACTTGTGTCGAGAAATGCCACTTTCTTAGAGGAGGACCACATAAGGGATCACCAACCAAGAAGTAAAGTTGTGATAACTGAGTTAGACGGAACAACAACAAAAGTTGTTGATGGTACATCAACAAGGGTTGTTGATACAAATTTGTCAAGTCCACCTCAAGAGTTGAGAGTGCCTCGACGTAGTGGGAGGATTTTAACACAACCTGACCGTTACATGGGTTTAAATGAAACCAAAATTGTCATATCAAATGATGATTGCGAGGATCCATTAACTTATAATCAAGCAATGGTTGACAAAGACAAAGATAAATGGGTCATAGCAATGAACAAAGAAATGGAGTCTATGCACTTCAATTCTGTTTTGGATCTTGTAGATATACCTGATGGGGTAAAACCTATAGGTTGTAAGTGGATCTACAAGAGAAAACGTTGTGTAGATGGAAAAGTGAAAACTTTTAAAGCTAGACTAGTAGCAAAGGGTTATACCTAGGTAGAAGGGGTGGACTATGAGGAAACCTTTTCACCAGTTGCTATGGTAAAGTCTATCCGTATTCTACTTGCCATTGTCGCATATTATGACTATGAGGTATGGAAAATGGATGTCAAGACAACTTTGTTAAATGAGAATCTTGACGAAAACATCTACATGGAGCAACCCAAATGGTTCATTCAACTAGGACTAGAGCAAAAGGTTTGCAAGCTTAAAAGGTCCATCTATGGACTGAAACAAGCTTCTAGGTCCTGGAATATAAGATTTGATGAGGCAGTCAAATCTTATGGCTTTGATCAAAATCATGATGAACCTTATGTCTACAAAAAAAATCATTAATAGTTCTGTCGCTTTCCTAGTCTTATATGTAGATGATATCCTACTCATTGGGAATGATGTAGGTTATCTTACTGAAATTAAGAAATGGCTAGCTACGCAATTCTAAATGAAAGTGGGAGAGGCGCAGTTTGTTCTTTGAATCTAGATTGTCCGGAATCGCAAGAACAAAACTCTAGCATTGTGTCAAACATCTTATATCGAAAAAGTGTTGTCAAGATTGAAGATGCAAGATTCCAAAAAAGGTTTATTGCCTTTCAGGTATGGAGTTCATCTGTCTAAGGAACAATGTCCTAAGACACCTCAAGAAGTTGAAGATATGAGACGAATTCCTTATGCATCAGTTATTGGTAGCCTGATGTACGCAATGTTGTGTACTAGGCCAGACATATGCTTTGCAGTAGGAATGGTTAGTAGATATCAATCTAATCCAGGTTCAGAACACTAGACAATGGTTAAGACAATCCTCAAGTATCTTCGGAGAACGAGAAACTACATGCTTGTGTATGGAGCCAAGGATTTGATTCTTATAGGATACACAGATTCTTACTTCCAAACTTACAAAGATTCGAGGAAATCTACGTCAGGGTCAATTTTCACTCTTAACGGAGGGGTTGTAGTTTGGCGAAGCATCAAGCAAGGATGCATCGCAAATTCAACTATGGAAGTCGAATGTGTAGCAGCTTGTGAAGCCGTATGGCTAAGGAAATTCATGATGGATTTGGAAATTTTTCCAAACATGAATTTGCCAATCACAATTTATTGTGATAACAGTGGTGTTGTGGCAAATTCAAGAGAACCCCGAAGTTATAAGAGGGGTAAAAACATTGAAAGTATCACCTAATCAGGGAGATAGTGCGACGAGGAGATGTGATCGTCACAAAGATAGCTTCAGAGCATAATACTGCTGACCCATTTACAAAGGCTCTCTCGACTTAAGTATTTGAGAGTCACCTAGAAGGTCTAGGACTACGTATCTTACCCATACTAGGGCAAGTGGGAGTATGTTGTACAAAGGGTATTCAGTGCCCTAGTTTATTGTATTTACATTATTGTAATGTTCATTATGTACTCCACTAGCTTTAGGACATGTCGGAGATTGTTGGGATTTATGCCCTAAATAAGTGTAGTTTTGTAATTATCATTGCACAATAAATAAAGTTGTTATTTATTATATTCTTGCACATAAATCTAAATCCAATAAACAAATTTCCAAGGTTATAATGATAGATCTTGAACATTTATGTAGTACACATAAGTTGGATTAAGTTGTTCAAGCATAACCTAAAAGGTTTATGATATATGCATGTGGTTAGGAACCTTATACTGGTAACACCATGGATGCCACCCGCTTTGTATTTGGTACAACCGAGGTAATCCAACTCGTTCATGTTGTAGACATGCGAGTGGGGACATCCTGTATAATGAGTTATACAAGATCGGACCGAGAGTTATTAACCTATTAGAGTAACACCGTTATCAAGATTGATATAATAATTCATAGATAATCATTAGTTACTTGACCTGAATGTGGCTACGAACTCCTGCTTATGAGGTTTGTCCTTAGACTAGTATGGGTATGAGTGGCCTGTAGCCGACTCAATAAGCCTACCTTCTCAGGGACATAACTTTTAAGTAGCTGGGAACTTTACTATGCCAGAAGGAATTCACTCATTCCTGAATTAGGGAATCAAATAGGTTGTTCTCTTAAGAACTGAATCTAGGTCATGAACAATGTGGCCCCGCCTTCTTACTAGCTTAAGAAGGACCAAGTTTTATTGTAGGACAATAGACTGATTGTTCATTTGAGGATTAGTAGAGCTTAAAGAACAAGATGTATTTATAGGGGTAAAACGGTAATTTGACCCAACTATGATTACGAACAACCTTTGAAGGGTCGACTCACAAGTAATGATTATATCAGTGGATACAATATATTCTATAGTGAGGAGAATGTTATTTGTTTTGATAGAATTACAGTCTTGCTTTCTAAATCCAATAAACTAAGCTCACAGGTTATAACTTTTATCCTTAACATAGGTGTAATGGACACTATTTGGGTTGAGTTCCAGAATATAACCTAAATAGTCTATGGTAGAAGAATAAGGTTGGAAGCCTCATTCGATAACACCATGGATGCGGCTCACTTTGTAATTAGTACAAATGAGGTAATCCAACTCATTCATGTAGTTGACATGCGAGTGGAGGCATCCTGTATGAAGAGTTCATACAAGACTAGATCGCAAATTATTAGTCTAATCAGTGTAACACCGTTAACAGGATAAAACTAGTCATTTATAGATGGTCATTAGTGACTCGACCTGAATCCTGAGCAAGTTAAGAACTCCTGCTTATAGGGGTTTGTCCTTAGACTAGTATGGGTGAGAGTGGCCTGTAGCCGACTCAATAAGCCTACCTTCTCAGGGACAGAACCTCGTAGGTAGCTGGGAATTTAACTGTGCAAGATGGAATTAACTCATTCCTCTACTGAGGAATTAGATAGGTTCTTCCCTTAAGAACTGACTCCAGGTCTTGAACAACGGGGCCCCGCCCTCTATGAGGGTATGAGTCAAAGGTAGGACCTTAGGCTTGTTGTTCATTAGAGGATAAGTGGTGCTTAAGGAGCAAAGAGGTAATCATAAGGATAAAACGGTAATTTGACCCAGCTGTGATTACGAACAACCTGTGAAGGATCGACTCATGGGTAATGACTATATCAGTGGACACAATATTATCTACAGTGAGGAGAGTGCAGCTACAAGTCGATAGTTGAGTGACTTGTAGTTAATGAATATTGATTAACTGGATCAAAGAGTTTGATCAGTTAATCTCACATCATTGGAGCTCATGAACAGTAGATCCATTAGATCCCTCCGTTGGCTCAACATGGTAATATTGAGGGTATAAGTTAGGAGTGAAATTGAAGTGTTCAATTTCATACATGAGGTGTTATATCAATTATATATGATATAATTGATATAATATATAGTTTTATGTGAATTAGATTCATATATAAACTATATACTAAAGAGAGAATAAAGGAGGGGTAGGATGGTCATTTCCATCCCCCCTATATATATGGTTGCATGAGATGCAACTGGGTCAAGTCATTCTAAGGAATTATAAGCTCTCTCTTGTTGTGTTGTTGGAAGAGTTCCAAAGCACACATCTCTCTTAAAATACCTCACATCTCCTAAAGGGAACCCACCTTTCTCCCTCACCTAGAGAACAACGGAGAAGATCCGATGGTCGTGTCTTCGTACGTTGGAGTTCCTGTTGCTGAAATCGTGATCGTGGGCAAGTGGAGCACGTGAAGAAAGGTTCTTCAAAGGTAATTATCTTGTTGTCTATTCTGTTTTACATGCTTAATCTAGTAATATTTGTTCTTGAATTTATCGTTGTAACTAGATCAAGAGCGCGCGATTCACAATCGCTTCCGCTGCGGGACTTCGATTCCCTTCAATTGGTATCAGAGCCCAATTGCGTTCTTGATTTATGTTCTGGATTTTTCAGGAACAAGGTGTGATTTACTGTTTTTGCATGAGTTGTTTGAACGGTTTTGTAAAATTAGATGTTTTCAATTTTGGCACTTAGATTTACAATTTTCATCGAAACGTTCAATGTAAGGACCCGATGTTTTGGGCAAATTTAATTGTAAATCAAGTCTGTAAGTCCGTGTCGATCGAGGCAAAGTGGTTGCTGAGAAGATCGGAGCGAAAACGAGCAAGGAATGAGGATTCCTAGTTGCTATCTGTGTGCAGCATTGCAACGCTGTTCATTGGCGTTGCAATGTTGCGCTTGCGGGGGGAGGCGCGCACAGGAGGCAGTGTTGCAACGCAGCCTCTAGCGTTGCAATGCTTGGCAGAAGACGACAAGAAGCAACGTCGCAATGTTGCTATCAGCGTTGCAATGCCAAAGCCGTTTCACGCAAAGGAGCAACGGGCAGAAACGTTTTTTTTATTATATATTAAATATAAAAATATTTTATATTTAATTTATATTTAATTAATTAATTTTAATTAATATAATTAGATTATATTAATTAAAATTAAATTCAGGGTGCCAAAATTGGTCTAATTTTGCTATTTAAATAATGCAATTGTTGTATAATTATTGCCATGCATAATGTATGTTTTTATTTTAGAAATCCCACCTTAGGTTAAGCATTTTCATGCATCATTTATAATATGAGGAGTTATATTATATTGTTTTCATGATTAATTAATATAAAGTTGTTATATTAATTTATGGACAACATTGACATGCATTATATATCATGAGATGAATATGTTATGAATGTCTTATTATTCATGTGATGAATGATCAAGGACTATAACATAGTATGCATGTCACCTAAGGTTAATTATTAGTTTTAAAGTGTTTAGAATTTGAAAATAATAGACCTTAGGTTATCTAGTTCTAATTAGATTAGAATTAAGAACTAAGTAATTTATAAGCTATGATTAAAAGAGGAACTCTGTCTAAGGAAAGTTCTGTCTAGGTCAGTATTTAGTCGACGACTAAACGGAACACCCTACTTGGGAATGACTGGGAGTGAAATTTAATCAGAGAGTCTTATAAATTACAGTAGCGTCAGCGGATTTATTAAGGGGTTAATAAACTAGAAATCCCAGGTTTAATATAAGGAGTTATATTAACAAACTTAGGATAAAATCAATATAAGAGTTATATTGATAGTGTTAGGTAAAACCATTAGACGGGTTTTAGCCTAAGTAAGATTCCTATAAACTTTAAAGTATTCAGTGGGAGGAAAAAGTGTATGAGATACATATTTTTCCACCTACACTATCTCCGAGAAGTTCACACCGTGAGACTCATACTTGGCCTCGTGGCGCAAACAGGAGCGTCCCCCTTCGGATGGTGTTTGTATGAGTTAATATCAAGGTGAATGGAGGGAGTACTTATAGTGAGTGAGAGCAGGTTTAGTGAAAACAAAACCTACGGTCTCTTTTGTCGGTTTACACCGTTAGACCACTATGGCCAGCCTGCTAGTTTGGCCTGGATCAGACAATCCCTTCGGAGGGCTTGATCATAGGGGATCAAACCTAGTAGACACCCGAAAGGGATAAAGATTTCCTTAGACTATTTTCCAATCTAGTCCTCCCTTCGGCGGATTTTATTGGATCGAGACTCTGGGATCTAAAGACAGAGGGTTACACTCACAGGGTACATAAGTGGTGTATGTATCCAAGCCGAAAAATGGTAACTAAACCTATAGGAATAAGAGTTATTCTGGTATTAGGTTTTGGTCAAGAGTGTCTTGACCCAAAGGAGGATGCCAGAGGGTACATCTTTTCGGGATCATGTCCTGGATATGATGGTGCACTTTAACATCGTGGAGTCGAATGGTGCTTCCATCGATGAGTCAAGGAAGGTCATCTTCATTTTGGAAACCCTTCCAGATAGTTTCTTGTAGTTTAGAAGTAATGTTGTTATGAACAAGCTTACTTTTAATCTTACTTCTCTTCTGAATGAACTCCAAACCTTTCAGTCTTTGATGAAAATTCAGGGATCGAAAGGTGAGGCAAATGTTTCCAGTAGGAGTTATCACAGAGGTTGGACCTCTGGGACAAAAACAGTGGCTTCATCTTCTTCTAACCTGAGAGGAAAGAAGAAGAACATGAAGAAGGTTGGTAAAGGGAAACAGACTGACAAAGCTGCCGCCCAGAAGGGCAAGATAGTAAAAGACGTTGGTGATAAGAGAAAGTGTTTCCACTGCAACGAAGACGGGCATTGGAAACGGAACTGTCCGAAGTACATTGCAGAAAAGAAGAAGGAAGGTAAATATGATTTACTTTGCCTAGAAGCTTGTTTAGTGGATAATGATAAAACAACTTGGATACTTGATTCAGGTGCCACTAATCATGTTTGCTCTTCTTTTCAGGGAATTGATTCCTTGCAACAGCTACAACAAGGAGACGCTTCGGGTTGGAAATGGAGAAGTCGTCTCAGCTGTAGCAGTAGGCACAATGAAGCTTTATTTTAGCAAGAAATATGTATTGTTGGACAATATATCAGTGATACCAGGGTTTACTAGAAACCTTATTTCCATTTCTTGCCTTATTGATCAATGTATTTTTGTTTCCTTTTCTATGAATAAAGTGTTTATTTTGAAGAAAGGTTTAGAAATATGTTCAACTTCGTTAGAAAACGGATTTTATGTTTTAAGGCCTAATTTAGTCAAAATGGTTTTGAACACTGAATTATTTAAAACTGCAAACGCACAAACTAAGAAACGTAAAATTTCTGCTAAAGAAAATGCTCATCTTTGGCATCTAAGATTGGGTCACATTAATCTCAATAGGATTGAGAGATTGGTAAAGAACAGACTTCTAAACGAGTTAGAAGAAAATTCTTTGCTAGTATGTGAATCATGCTTGAAAGGCAAAATGACTAAAAGACCTTTTAGTGGAAAAGGTTATAGAGGCAAAGACCCTCTAGAGCTTATACATTCAGACCTTTGTGGTCCGATGAATGTTAAAGCCAGGGGAGGATATGAATATTTCATCTCTTTTATAGATGATTATTCTAGATTTGGGCATATTTACCTAATGCACCACAAGTCTAAAGCACTTGAAAAGTTCAAGGAATTCAAGACTAAGGTTGAAAATCAATTAGGTAAAACTATTAAAACACTTCGATCAGATCGAGGTGGAGAGTACATGGATTAAAAATTCCAGAACTATATGATAGAACATGGAATTACATCCCAACTCTCGGCTCCCGGCACACCACAACAAAACGGTGTATTAAAAAGGAGAAATAGAACCTTGTTGGACATGGTTCGATCAATGATGAGTTATGCTCATCTCCCTAGTTCCTTTTGGAGTTACGTAGTGGAGACTGCAGTATACATTTTGAATAATGTGTCGTCCAAAAGTGTTTCTGAAACACCTTTTGAACTCTGGAAAGGACGTAAAGGTAGTTTATGTCACTTAAGAATATGGAGTTGTCCGACACATGTGCTTGTGACAAATCCAAAGAAGTTGGATTCACGTTCAAAATTATGCCTATTCGTAGAATACCCAAAAGAAACAAGAGGTGGTTTATTCTATGATCCTAAGGAAGATAAGGTTGTTTTGTCGACAAATGCCATTTTCTTGAAGGACCACAAACCAAAAAGTAAAGTAGTGTTGAGTGAGTTAGACGAAACAATAGCAAAAGATGTTAATAAGAACACTAGTAAGTCAACAAGAGTTGTTGATACTAGTTTGTCTAGTCAAGAGAGTCCATCTAAAGAGTTGAGTTTGCCTCGACGTAGTGTGTTGGTTGTGATACAGCTTGACCGTTACATGTGTTTAGCTGAAACCCAAGTTGTTATACCAGATGACAACTGCGAGGATCCATTGACTTATAATCAAGCAATGGTTGACAAAGACAAAGACAAATGGGTCATAGTCATGGACCAAGAAATGGAGTCGATGTACTTCAATTCTGTTTGGGACCTTGAGCTTTGTCTCAAGCATCATACATAGACAAAGTGTTGTCAAGGTTTAAGATGCAAGATTCCAAAAAGGGCTTATTGCCTTTTAGACATGGAATCCATTTGTCTAAGGAGCAGTGTCCTAAGACACCTCAAGGAGTTGAGGATATGAGACGGATTCCTTACGCATCAGCTGTTGGGAGCCTGATGTATGCCATGTTGTGTACTAGGCCCGACATCTGTTTTGCAGTTGGGATGGTCAGTAGGTATCAATCAAATCCCGGACTTGAACAATGGACAGCGGTTAAAACAATCCATAAGTATCTTCGGAGAACAAGGAACTACATGCTTGTGTATGGGGCTAAGGATTTGATCCTTACAGGATACACGGATTCTGACTTTTAGACTGATAAAGATTCTCGAAAATCTACATCAGGGTCAGTATTCACTCTTAACGGAGGAGTTGTAGTATGGCGAAGCGTCAAACAAGGATGCATCGCTGATTCCACCATGGAGGCCGAATATGTAGCAGCTTGTGAAGCAGCTAAGGAGACCGTTTGGTTAAGGAAATTCATGCTAAATTTGGATGTTGTTCCAAATATGACTTTGCCCATCACGTTGTATTGCGATAACAATGGTGCAGTAGCAAATTTGAGGGAACTCCGAAGTCACAAGAGGGGAAAGCACATCGAGCGGAAGTATCATCTCATCCGGGAGATCGTGCATAGAGGAGACGTGATTGTTGCGAAGATAGCCTCAGAGCACAACATTGTTAATCCTTTTACAAAGGCTCTCACGGCTAAAGTATTTGAGAGTCACCTAGAAGGTCTAGGTTTACAAATCTTTCCCAACTAGGGCAAGTGGGAGTATTTTGTACAAAGGGGTTTAAATGCCCTAGTTTATTGTATTTATATTACTGTAATGTTTTAGTACTCCACAAGCTTTAGTTCAAGTGGGAGATTGTTGGGATTTATGCCCTACACTTGTGTAATTTTGATCAATTAAATAAAGTGTTATCTGTTTTGATAGAATTATAGTCTTGCTTTATAAATCCAATAAACTAAGCTCCAAGGTTATAACTTTTATCTTGAACATCAGTGTAGTGGACACTATATGGGTTGAGTTCAAGAATATAACCTAAATAGTCTATGGTATAAGAATAAGGTTGGAAACCTCATTCTGGTAAGACCATGGATGCGGCTCACTTTGTAATTAGTACAAATGAGGTAATCCAACTCATTCATGTAGTTGACATGCGAGTGGGGGCATCCTGTATGAAGAATTCATACAAGACTGGATCCAAATTATTAGTCTAACCAGTGTAACATCGTTAACAGGATAAAACTAGTAATTTATAGATGGTCATTAGTGACTCGACTCAATCCTAAGCAAGTTAAGAACTCCTCTTATGGGGTTTGTCCTTAGACTAGTATGGGTGAGAGTGACTGTGGCCGACTCAATAAGCCTACCTTCTTAGGACGTAACCTCGTAGGTAGTCTGGAATTTAATCGTGCAAGATGGAATTCACTCATTCCTCTACTGAGGAATTAGATAGGTTGTTCCCTTAAGAACTGACTCCAGGTCTTGAACAACGAGGCCCCGCCCTATATGAGGGTATGAGTCTAAGGTAGGACCTTAGACTTGTTGTTCATTAGAGGATCAGTGGTGTTTAAGGAGCAAAGAGCTAATCACAGGGGTAAAACGATAATTTCACCCAGCTGTGATTACGAACAACCTGTGAAGGGTCGACTCATGGGTAATGACTATATTAGTGGACACAATATTATCTACAGTGAGGAGAGTGCAGCTACAAGTCTATAGTGGAGTGACTTGTAGTTAATGAATATTGATTAAATGGATCAAAGAGTTTGATCAGTTAATCTCACATCATTGGAGCTCATGAACTGTAGATCCATTAGATCCCTCCGTTGGCTCAACATGCTAATATTGTGGGTATAAAGTTAGGAGTGAAATTAAAGTGTTCAATTTCATACATGAGGTGTTATATCAATTATATATGATATAATTGATATAATATATAGTTTTATGTGAATTAGATTCATAAATAAACTATATACTAAAGAGAGAATAAATGAGGGGTAGGATGGTCATTTCCATCCCATTCCCCTATATATATGGTTGCATGAGATGCAACTAGGGCAAGTCATTCTAAGGAATTACAAGCTCTCTCTTGTTGTGTTGTTGGAAGAGTTCCAAAGCACACATCTCTCTCAAAATACCTCACCTCTCCTAAAGGGAACCCACCTTCCTCCCTCACCTAGAGAACAACGGAGAAGATCCGGTGGTCGTGTCTTCATACGTTGGAGTTCCTTTTGCTAAGATCGTGATCGTGGGAGAATGGAGCACGTGAAGAAAGGTTCTTCAAAGGTAATTATCTTGTTGTCCATTCTGTTTAACATGCTTAATCTAGTTATATTTGTTCTTGAATTTATCGTTGTAACTAAAACAAGAGCGCGTGATTCACAATTGCTTCCACTGCGGGACTTCGATTCCCTTCAAGTGCAACTATGAGTCTATAGTGGAATGACTTATAGTTAATGAATGTTGATTAATTGAATCAAAAAGTTTGATCGATTAATCTTGTATCATTGGGGCTCATGATCTGTAGATCCATTAGATCACTCAGTTGGCTCAACATGGAAATAAGAAGGGTTTATAGTTTGGAGTGAGATTGAAATGTTCAATTTCGTGATTAATGGGATATGTCAATTATATATGATATAATTGATATAACATATGGTCATTTCCATCTCATTTCTCTATAAATATGTGCATGAGATGCACATTTGTCAACCTAATTTAAAAAAAGGCAACCCTAGTCCTCTTTTGACACGTGTTTTTGTTGGAAAAGTTGCAAAGCACTTGTCTTCCTAAAAATCCCTTCCAACTCCAAAAGAAGTTCTATCACCTTCCCTCTCCTAGAGATACAACAAAGAAGATCTAGCAGACGAAACTACTTCGTAGTTTGTGGAGTACGCGAGATCGTTGAGATTGTGAGAACGTGAGGATCAAAAGGAGCACATGTTGCTTTGTCTACAAAGGTAATATACTTGTTGTCCATATGATCTAATATGCATGCTTAATCATTTTATGTATGTTTTGATTTGATCTATGTAATACATTACAAGAACACGCGATTCAAATCGCTTCCGCTACGGGATTCAATTCCATCATAGGTACCTTACCCTGGTAATACCATGAATGTGGCCCACTTTGTATATGATACAAACATTGTGATCCTAACATGTTCGTGTAGATGACATGTGAGTGGGGATATCCTATGTAATGAGATTATATAAGACCGGACCGCGAAATAGTAACCAATAGATGTAACTTCGTTGACTAGCTAGGTTTCTATTTCACTAGGATGACATAGGCAACTTTATCTCTATCCTGAGCAGGTTACAAACTTCTGTTTGCGAGGGATTGTCATTTCACTAGTACGGGTGGGAGTGGCCAGATTCGCCGACTTAATATGCCTACCTTCTTGGGGACAAGACCAAGTGAGCAGCTGGGGGCTTAGCTTAGAAAGATGGAATTCACTCCTTTCCAACTAGTAGGGTAAGTAGATGAATGTTCCCTTAAGTGGTGTCTCCGAGACTTGAACAAAGGGCCCAACCCTCTCATTGGCCCGAGAGGGACTTATGTTTGTTGGTAGGACCACAAATAAATTGTTTATTAGAGGAGCACTGGTACTTAAGGTACAAGATGTAACCCATGGGTAAAACGATAATTTTACCCAACTGGTGTTACGAACATTCGTGAAGGATTGACTTTCCGTTATTGGTTAATATCAATGGACACAGAAATATATTTGTAGTGAGAAGAGTGCAACTGCGAGACTTTAGTGGAGTGTTCCCGCAGTTAACGAATGTTGATTAGTAGGTTAATGAGATTAACCGAGTAATCTCGTATCGTTGGAGCTTCTGAGCTGTAGGTTCATTAGGTCAACCTTCTAGCTAGTAAAGGGTTCTTAGATCGTTTGAATTTGAAATGTTCAAATTCATTAAGGAATAAATTTAATGTATATAGATACGTTATAATATAAAGCTTTGAAACTATATATTATAAATTTAATGTGAATATGATTCATATTAAATTATATGAGTGAATTAAATATTTGAAAGAGTTTACTTATTATTTTAAATGTGAATGTGATTCATATTGAAAACTCTAGGTTATAATTTAATGTGCATAAGATGTACATTAAAACTATAGGTTAGAGAGAAAATTTATTAAATGTGATTCAATCAAATTTTAATGTAATTAAATTGGTTTAATTATATTAATTAATTAATTTTATTAATTAAATAAAATAAAAAAAAAAGGGGAACGTGTGACACGTTCCCCACTTCCCTCCAACTGCCCATCAATAGGGAGTGGGGGGGAAGTTTTTCCCTCTTAATTTTCTTCTCCTTTTTGGACAAGAGAATGGTCGATGAAGTGGAGCAATTGTTGAATTGTTGTTACAATTCTCTCTCTCTAAATTCCCTCACCTTCCAAATTGTTGGAACCCTTCCCACCAAGGGAGATCTAAGTGGAACTCAAAGCCATAGAAGGTTTATCCAAGTGGTGTTGTCCTGTTGGAGAAAATAGAGAAGATTTTTCATTTGTTGTGTTGTTGTGCAATTGAAGCAAGGAGTTGTTGTGAAACTACATAGGTAAATTTCGAATTTCCTTCAGTTTAATTATATTATATAACTTGTTTGAATGCTTAGTTCCATGCCTAATTAGATTAGGAATTAGATTTCTTATTCTCTGTGTTTTTTACCAATGTATTGGTATTTGTGTTTATCCAAAACAAACAAGTAAAATCGATGCATAAAACACATTTACGCTGCTCAAGGGGATCAGATTCTCATCATTCTCTTCTTGGAGGATTTCAAAAAATGAGAATGATTTTCTTAGTGAATTCATGACAATCCACCTATATATAGTGGAATATGGTGGAGGTATTATCTCTACATAATTACCACTTTACCACAACTATATGATATGCAAATCATATTTACATATCATATAATATAAGGTATCACATAACTTATTATACAAATCCCATTTGCATAATTGTGGAATTTAAAATTGAATCACATTCAATTTAATTTCTCTCAAATCAATTTCTCCAAATAAGCCTTAATTAAATAATAAGGCTATACTATAATCTATTATGAATCTCATTAACATTAAACTATATATTATGTCAATCATATCTCATATAAATGACATGAATACCCTTTTCATGAATTTGAGTAATTCAAATTCACTCCAAACTATGTACCCTCATTTAGTCCAAATTGAGCCAACTGAGTGACCTAATGGACCTAAAGATCATGAGCTTCAATGATCCGAGATTAACTGATCAAACTCTTTGATCGGGTTACAACATTCATTAACTACGAGGACACTCCACTATAGCCCCGTAGTTGCACTCTCCTCAATGTAAGACAAGTGGTAGACATATACAAAGGTTGTTCGTAGTCACAGCTAGGTCAAATTACCGTTTACCCCTGTGACCTCTTGCTCCTTAAGTCCCACTGCTCCTCAATGAACAATTTTGTTGCATGGTCCTACCATAAACAACATTCATGTTGGGTCTTTGAGAGGGTGGGGCCCTATTGTTCAAGACCTGGAGACAACATTTAAGGGAACAACCCCTCTAGTTTTCCTAGATCGGGAACGACTGAATTCCATCTTGTGTAGTTAAGTTTCGAGCTCCCCACGTGGTTCTACCCCTGATAAGGTAGGCATATTGGGCGAGCAACACAATCCACCCGCACCCGTACTAGTTAAAGGATAGATCCCCACAGACAGGAGTCCGTAACACGCTTAAGATTGAGGACGAGTCACTAATGGTCATCTACAAATTTATTAGTCCTATACTGTTAACGGTGTTACATCGGTAGGTATAATAATTCATGATCCGGTCTTGTACAATCTCATTGCACATAATGCCCCCACTCGCATGTCTACCACATGAACGAGCTGAATCTACTCGTTTGTATCTAATACAAAGTGGGCCACATCCACAGTGTTGCAGGGATAAGGTTCCCAACCCTATCCATATACTGTAGACCATTCGGGTCAATAACTCGAACGTGATCCTCCTTATGTGTCCATGACACACCATTCAAGTTCTCATAAATATGACCCTAAAGCTTAGTTTATTGGATTACGTTTATAAAATACGAGATACAATGTTTGAATAATAAATAACCTTTATTCATTAATTCAAGAATTGTTACAAAGGACACGTGATTGGGGCATACACCCCAACATAACTATGCACATGTTTTCTAAAAACAAAAATCTATCCCTAAAAATCAACTTAACATCTCCCATGTTGCGATTTATGCCCTAAACTTGTGTAATCTTGATCAATTAAATAAAGTGTTATTTGTTTTGATAAGATTACAGTCTTGCTTTTATAAATCCAATAAACTAAGCTCCAAGGTTATAACGCTTAACTTGAAATCAGTGTAGTGGACACTAATTGGGTTGAATTCAAATAT
The DNA here is from genome assembly GCA_036507285.1 of Trichosanthes cucumerina. Classification (NCBI taxonomy): domain Eukaryota; kingdom Viridiplantae; phylum Streptophyta; class Magnoliopsida; order Cucurbitales; family Cucurbitaceae; genus Trichosanthes; species Trichosanthes cucumerina. The sequence continues at coordinate 59,297,195 of CM071838.1, forward strand.
TATAACCTAAATAGTCTATGGTATAAGAATAAGGTTGGAATCCTCATTCTGGTAACACCATGGATGCGGCCCACTTTGAAATTAGTACAAATGAGGTAATTCAACTCATTCATGTAGTTGACATGCGAGTGGGGGCATCCTGTATGAAGAGTTCATACAAGACTGGATCGCAAATTATTAGTCTAACCAAAGATAACAACAGTTAATGAGGATAAAACTAGTAATTTATAGATGGTCATTAGTGACTCGACCTGAATCTTGAGCAAGTTAAGAACTCCTTCTTATAGGGGTTTGTCCTTAGACTAGTATGGGTGAGAGTGACATGTAGCCGACTTAATAAGCCTACCTTCTCAGGGATAGAATCTCGTAGGTAGCTGGGAACATAACTGTGCAAGATGGAATTCACTCATTCCTCTACTGAGGAATTAGATAGGTTGTTCCCTTAAGAACTGACTCCAGGTCTTGAACAACGGGGCCCCGCCCTCTACGAGGGTATGAGTCTAAGGTAGGACCTTAGAATTGTTGTTCATTAGAGGATCAGTGGTGCTTAAGGAGCAAAGAGGTAATCACAGGGGTAAAACGGTAATTTGACCCAGTTTTGATTACGAACAATCTGTGAAGGTTCGACTCATGGGCAATGACTATATCAGTGGATACAATAATATATACAGTGAGGAGAGTGCAGCTACAAGTCTATAGTGGAGTGACTTGTCGTTAATGAATATTGATTAACTGGATCAAAGAGTTTGATCAGTTAATCTCACATCATTGGAGCTCATGATCTGTAGGTCCATTAGATCCCTCCGTTGGCTCAACATGGTAATATAGAGGGTATAAAGTTAGGAGTGAAATTGAAGTGTTCAATTTCATACATGAGGAGTTATATCAATTATCTATGATATAATTGATATAATATACAGTTTTAATGTGATTTAGACTATATACTAAAGAGAGATTAAAGGAGGGGTAGGATGGTCATTTCCATCCCAATTCTATATATATATGGTTGCATGAGATGCAACTAGGAAAAGAGTTTTTCATAGAATCACTAACCTCCTTGTTGTGTTGTTGGAAGAGTTCCAAATCACACATCTCTCTCAAAATACCTCATATCTCCTAAAGGGAACCCACCTTCCTCCCTCGCCTAGAGAACAACGGAGAAGATCCAGTGGTCGTGTCTTCGCACGTTGGAGTTCTTGTTGTTGAGATCGTGACCGTGGAGAGAAGAGCTCTTGAAGAAAGGTTCTTCAAAGGTAACTTCTTGCTGTCCAAACTCTTATTTTATGCTTAATCCATGTTTTACATTCCTGAAATTTCCATGGTAACTAAATCAAGAGCGTGCGATTCGCAATCGCTTCCGCTGCGGGGACTTCTATTCCCTTCATCCCACTGCACAAGCTGAGATGTCATCTCCCGTTCTTATTTTGAGTGTCATCTCACTCTCTTTGAGCTCCCTAAAGGAACTAATTCCCTGTAAAAAAGAACAAACATGATTAATGACCTTGAATAAAGAATCCAAGTGGAATTATCATTTTCCACTAAAAACTTTCTAGAGCAAGCAAATATAATTTAACTTTCTTCTCCTTGAGCTCAACTAGGTACTTTCGGAAGTTGCGTTTCCAATTCTCATCTACGTTGCAGTAAAAACATTGTCCTTTGTCTGTAACATTGACTTTCCCTTTGCCTTTTTCAACAGCAGCAGGAGCCTTCCCCTTTCATCCTTTCATTTTCTTATGTATCTTCTTAAGACTAGAAGATGAGTTGCCAAACATAATTCTAGAGGATGAACCCTTCTATAATTTCTTGGAATGGGCAAATAGATTTTCCACTCCCTTAATCGGTCTATTATTTTTTACATAAGAGATTAATAAGTCTGTAACTCATTGAGGAGGGTAGTCAGGTTTGATGGGATTTATGCCCTAAACTTATGTAATTTTGATAAAATAAATAAAGAGTTATTTGTTTTGGTAAAATTGTATTCTTGCTTTATAAATCTAATAAACTAAGCTCTAAGGAATATATCAATGGACACAATATAATCTACAGTGAGGAGAGTGCAGCTACAAGTCTATAGTGGAGTGACTTGTAGTTAATGAATATAGATTAACTGGATCAAAGAGTTTGATCAAGTTGATCTCACATCATTGGAGCTCATGAACTGTAGGTCCATTAGGTCCCTCCGTTGACTCAAAATGGTAACATTGAAGGTATAAAGTTTGGAATGAAATTGAAGTTATCAGTTTTATATATGAGGTGTTATATAAATTATATGTGATATAATTGATATAATATATGGTTTTAATGTGAATTAGATTCACATATTAACTATATACTAATGAGAGAATGGAGGAGGGATATGATGGTAATTTTCATCCTTTTTTCCTATAAATAGTTGCATGAGATGCAATTTTAGAACATGGCTTTTTGACAAAATCCTAGAATTCTTTCAGATTGTGTTGGAAAGAGTTCCAACACAATTTCATAAGATCACCTAACCTCATCCTAAAGGAGCCCACCTTCCTCTCTCACTTCGAGAACAACGCAGAAGATCTAGTGGTTGAATTTCACAAGGTTCGAGTTATTGCTGAGATCGTGATCATTGGAGGAGGAATTCGTGAAGAAAGTAATCTTCAAAGGTAATATCTTATATTGTATTACATGCTTAATCTTATATATATTATTCTTGAATGAAATCTGTGTAACAAAATAAAGAACACGCGATTCGCAATCGCTTCCGCTGCGGGATTCGATCCCTTCAAGGTTGTATTGAATTTTGTTCATCACCACATTGCTGCGGAATTGTAGGAAACTCTTCAAAAGAGATCCGTGGATGAATGAAACCTAACTTTGCTCGTCTATATCTGCTTCGTTCATTTCGACCACGTTGTAATGGACCATCAAATCGAGAAGATATTCTCTCACTGAAGTCCCTTCCTTCATGCACGCGTTATATACGTACTTGAGAGATTCATGTCGGATTTGTCTAAACGGTTGTCAAAATATATCCTGCAACGAACTCGTGATTTCACAAGTTGACACAATGCTCTCGTGCTTCTTAGCCAATACTTTAGACAGACTAGCTAAGATATAGATGAAGGGAATCGATGTCCCCGCACTGAAAGCGATTGCGAATCGCGCGCTCTTGATTTACTTACAACGATTTATTCAAGAACACAAATAACAAGATTAAGCATAAAATAGAATGGACAGCAAGAATGTTACCTTTGAAAAACGTTTCTTCAAGTGCTCCTCCTCTCTCACGATCAAGATCAATGCAACACGAACTCGTACGAACACCGACACTACCACCGGATCTTCTCCGTTGTTCTCTAGGTGAGGGAAGAAGGTGGGTTCCATTTAGGAAAAATGAGGTGTTTTTGTGAGAGTGATGTTTGTTGTCTTGGAACCTTTTCAACAAAAACAAAAGGCTAGGAATCACTTAGAATGTCTTAACCTAGTTGCATCTCATGCAACCATGTATATAGGGGAATGAGGTGAAAATGACCATCCTACCCCTTCTTTATTCTCTCTTTAGTATATAGTTTATATATGAATCTAATTCACATTAAAACTATATATTATATCAATTATATCATATATAATAGATATAACACCTCATGTATGAAATTGAACACTTCAATTTCACTCCTAACTTTATACCATCAATATTACCATATTGAGCCAACAAAGAGATCTAATGGACCTACAGATCATGAGCTCCAATGATGTGAGATTAACTGATCAAACTCTTTGATCTAGTCAATCAATATTCATTAACTACAAGTCACTCTACTATAGACTTGTAGCTGGACTCTCCTCACTGTAGATATTATTGTGTCCACTGATATACTCATTACCCATGAGTCAACCCTTCACAGGTTGTTCGTAATCACAGTTGGGTCACTGATCCTCTAATGAACAACAAGTCTATGGTCCTACCTTAGACTCATACCCTCATAGAGGGCAGGGCCCCGTTGTTCAAGACCTGGAGTCAGTTCTTAATGGAACAACCTATCTAATTCTTCAGTAGATGAATGTGTGAATTCCATCTTGCACAGTTAAGTTTCCAGCTACCTACGAGGTTGTGTCTCTAAGAAGGTAGGCTTATTGAGTCGGCTACAAGCCACTCTCACCCATACTAGTCTAAGGACAAACCCCCATAAGCAGGAGTTCTTAACATGCTCAGGATTCAGGTCGAGTCACTAATGACCATCTATAAATTACTAGTCTTATCCTGTTAACGGTGTTACACTTGTTAGACTAATAATTTGTGATCTAGTCTTGTATGAACTCTTCATACAGGATGCCCCCACTCGCATGTCAACTACATGAATGAGTTGGATTACCTCATTTGTACTAATTACAAAGTGGGTCGCATCCATGGTGTTACCAGAATGAGGTTTCCAACCTTATTCTTATATCATAGACTATTTAGGTTATAATCTTGAACTCCACCCAAATAGTGTCTACTACACTGATTTCAAGATAAACGTTATAACCTTAGAGCTTAGTTTATTGGATTTATAAAAGCAAGACTGTAATCTTATAAAAAAAATAACACTTTATTTAATTGATCATAATTACACAAGTTCAGGGCATAAATCCAAACAATCTCCCACTTGACCTAAAGCTTGTGGAGTACTAAACATTATAGTAATGTAAATACAATAAACTAGGGCATTTAAACCCCTTTGTACAAAATACTCCCACTTGCCCTAGTTGGGGAAGACTTGTAAACCTAGACCTTCTAGGTGACTGTCAAAAACTTTAGCCGTGAGAGCCTTTGTAAAAGGATCAGCAATGTTGTGCTCTGAGGCTATCTTCGTGACAATCACGTCTCCTCTATGCACGATCTCTCGGATGAGATGATACTTTCGCTCTATATGCTTTCCCCTCTTGTGACTTCGGGGTTCCCTCGAATTTTTCACTGCACCACTGTTATCGCAATACAACGTGATGGGCAAAGTCATATTTGGAACAACTTCCAAATTTAGCATAAATTTCCTTAACCACACGGCCTCCCTAGCTGCTTCACAAGCTGCTACATATTCGGCCTCCATGGTCGAATCAGTGATGCATCCTTGCTTGACGCTTCGCCATACTACAGCTCCTCCGTTAAGAGTGAAAACTGACCCTGATGTAGATTTTTGGGAATCTTTATCAGTCTGAAAGTCAGAATCCGTGTATCCTGTAAGGATCAAATCATTAGCCCCATACACAAGCATGTAGTTCCTTGTTCTCCGAAGATACTTAAGGATTGTTTTAACCGATGTCCAGTGTTAAAGTCCTTGATTAGATTGATACCTACAGACCATCCCAACTGCAAAACAGATGTCAGGCCTAGTACACAACATGGCGTACATCAGGCTCCCAACAGCTGATGCGTAAGGAATCCGTCTCATATCCTCAACTCCTTGAGGTGTCTTAGGACACTGTTCCTTAGACAAATAGATTCCATGTCTAAAAGGCAACAAGCCCTTTTTGGAATCTTGCATCTTAAACCTTGACAACACTTTGTCTATGTATGATGCTTGAGACAAGGCTAGTGCTTTATTCTTGCGGTTCCGGACAATCTGGATCCCAAGAACAAATTGCGCATCACCCAAATCTTTCATTTGGAACTGCGTAGCTAGCCATTCCTTGATGTCAGTAAGATAACCTACATCATTCCCATGAGTAGGATATCATCCACATAGAGAATTAGGAATGCAACAGAACTATTGATGATTTTCTTGTAGACACAAGGTTCATCATCATTCTGGTCAAAACCATAAAATCTGATAGCCTCATCAAATCTTATATTCCAGGACCTAGAGGCTTGTTTCAAATCCATAAATCGACCTTTTAAGCTGCCGCAAACCTTTTGCTCTTGTCACAGTTTAATGAACCCTTTGGGTTGGTCCATGTAGATGGTTTCCTCAAGATTGCCATTCAAAAAGGTTGTCTTGACATCCATTTTCCATACCTCATAGTAATAATATGTGGCAATGGAAAGAAGGATACGGATAGACTTTACCATAGCAACAGGTGAAAAGGTCTCCTCATAGTCAACCCCTTCAACCTGGGTATAACCCTTTGCTACTAGTCTAGCTTTAAAGGTTTGCACCTTCCCATCTACACCATGTTTTCTCTTGTAGATCTATTTACAAACTATAGGTTTTACCCCATCAGGCTTATCTACAAGACCCCAAATAGAATTGAAGTACATCGACTCCATTTCTTGGTCCATGGCTATGACCCATTTGTCTTTGTCTTTGTCAACCATTGCTTGATTATAAGTCAATGGATCTTGGAGTTGTCATCTGGTATAACAACTTAGGTTTCAAATAAAACTCATGTAACTGCCAAAGTCAGTGTCACAACCTCCCACTACGTCGAGGCATACTCAACTCTTGAGATGGACTCTCTTGACTAGACAAACTAGTATCAACAACTCTTGTTGACGTACTAGTGTTCTTATTAGCAACCTTTGCTATTGTTCCGTCACTTAACACTACCTTACTTTTTGGTTTGTGGTCCTCCTCCAAGAATGTGGCATTTGTCGACACAAAGATCTTATCTTCCTTAGGATCATAGAATAAACCACCTCTTGTTTCTTTTGGGTATCCTACGAATAGGCACAACTTTGAACGTGAATCCAACTTCTTTGGATTTGTCACAAGCACATGTGCTGGACAACCCCATATTCTGAAGTGACATAAACTACCTTTACGTCCTTTTCAGAGTTCAAAAGGTGTTTCATAAACACTTTTGGAGGGCACACTATTCAAAATGTATATTGCAGTCTCCACTGCATAACCCCAAAAGGAACTAGAGAGATGAGCATAACTCATCATTGATCGAACCATGTCCAACAAGGTTCTATTTCTCCTTCCGATACACCGCTTTGTTGTGGTGTGTATCGGAGCCGAGAGTTGGGATGTAATTCCATGTTCTATCATATAGTTCTGGAATTTTAAATCTATGTACTCTCCACCTCGATCCGATCAAAGTGTTTTAACTCTTTTACCTAATTGATTTTCAACCTCAGTTTTGAATTCCTTGAACTTTTCAAGTGCTTCAGACTTGTGGTGCATTAGTTAAATATGCCCATATCTGGAATAATCATCTATAAAAGAGATGAAATATTCATATCCTCCCCGCTTTAACATTCATCTCCACCACAAAGGTCCAAATGTATAAGCTCTAGAGGATCTTTGGCTCTATAACCTTTTCCACTAAAAGGTCTTTTAGTCATTTTGCCTTCTAGGCATGATTTACATACTGGCAAGGAATTTTCTTCTAACTCGTTTAGAAGTCCGTTCTTTACCGTTCTTTACCTATTGAGATTAATGTGACCCAATCTTAGATGCCAAAGATGAGCATTTTCTTTAGGAGAAATTTTACGTTTCTTAGTTTGTGCGTTTGCAATTTTAAATAATTCAGTGTTCAAACTATTTTGACTTAATTAGGCCTTAAAACATACAATCCATTTTCTAATGAAGCTGAACATATTTCTAAACCTTTCTTCAAAATAAACACTTTATTCATAGAAAAGGAAACATAAATACATTGTTCAATAAGACAAGAAATGGAAATGAGGTTTCTAGTAAACCCTGGTATCACTAATATATTGTCCAACAATACATATTTCTTGCCAAAAGAAAGCTTCATTGTGCCCATTGCTACAACTGAGACGACTTCTCCATTTCTAACCCGGAACGTTATCTCTCCTTGCTGTAGCTGCTGCCAGGAATCAATTCCCTGAAAAGAAGAGCAAACATGATTAGTGGCGCCTGAATCAAGTATCCAAGTTGTTTTATCATTATCCACTAAACAAGCTTCTAGGCAAAGTAAATCATATTTACCTTCCTTATTCTTTTCTGCAATGTACTTCGGACAGTTCTGTTTCCAATGCCCTTCTTCGTTGCAGTGGAAACACTTTCCTTTATCAGCAACGTCTTTGACTTTCTTACCCTTCTGGCCGGCACCTTTGTCAGCCTGTTTCCCTTTACTTAACCTTCTTCATGTTCTTCTTCTTACCTCTCGGGTTAGAAGACGATGAAACCATCATTTTTGTCCCGCAGGTCGAACCTCCGTGATAACTCCTACCGCAACATTTGCCTCACGCTTTTGATCCCCGAATTTTCATCAAAGACCGAAAGGTCCGGAGTTCATTCGAGAAGGAGGTAAGATTAAAAGTAAGCTTGTTCATAACAACATTACTTCTAAACTGTAGGAAACTATCTGGAAGGGTTTCCAGAATGAAGCTGACCTGGCTCGACTCATCGATGAAAACCTCATTCGACTCCGCGATGTTAAAGTGCACCATCATATCCAGGACATGATCCCGAAAAGATGTACCCTCTGGCATCCTCGAGTTGAATATGTATTTTAGGGCATTATGTCGGGCTTGTGTGGACTTTTGTCCAAACATACCCTGCACAGAATCCATGATTTCCTTGGCGGTAATCATGCCCTCATGCTTCTTGGCTAATATACCAGACATACTTGCCAGCATGTAGACCTTGGCCTTATTATTGGCCTTGATCCATCGATCATATGCATCACGAACATATCGTGACGCATTCGAGCCTGGCACTCGAGGACACTCCTCAGTTAGCACAAACTTCAGATCATCCACTACCAAAATAGTGTTGAGTTTGTTTTTCCATGTCATCATATTCTCTCCGGTTAACTTTTCCGCACCCAATAAAGAAATTATAGAGCTAGACATTTTTGCTGAAAATTTACAAACAAACTTGTATGAGTTTTCTTGCTATGATTCTAATCAAATCATGTTTTAGCTAATTATCAAATGATTCCTAGGTCATTTATAATTTGCAATGATACTCCAAAGGTTTAGAATGTATGACACCGAAGGGTAATAAAAAACACTCCTCCTCTAAATCAAGACACTCTTGACCAAAACCTAATACAAGAATAACTCTTATTCCTATAGGTTTTAGTTACCATTTTTCGGTCTTGATACATACACAACTTATATACCCCGTGAGTGTAACCCTTCGTCTTTAGATTCCAGAGTCTCGATCCAAAAAAATCCGCTGAAGGGAGGACTAGATTGAAAAATAGTCTAAGGAAATCTTTATCCCTTTCGGGTGTCTACTGTGTTAGATCCTCTATGATCAAGCCCTCAGAAGGGATTGTGCAGTCCACCAAACTAGCGGTGACCATAGTGGTCTAACGGTTTAAACCGACAAAAGAGACCGTAGGTTTTGTTTTCATTAAACCTGCTCCCACTCACTATAAGTACCCTCTCCATTCACCTTGATATTGACTTTATAAACACCATCCGAAGGGGGACGCTCCCGTTTGCGCCAGGAGGCCAAGTATGAGTCTCACGGTGTGAACTTCCTGGAGATAGCGTAGGTGAAAAAATATGTATCTCATACACTTTTTCCTCCCACTGAATACTTTAACCATAGGTGACATGCATGTCAATGCTGTCCAAAAATTAATATAACAACCTTATATTAATTAATCATGCAAACTATATAATATAACTCCTTATATTGTAAATGATGCTTGAAAATGCTTAACCTAAGGTGGGATTTCGAAAATACAAGCATACACTATGCATGGCAATAATTATACAACAATTGCATAACTAAAATAGCAAAAATTACACCAATTTTGGCACCCTAGAAATAATTTAAATTAATATAATCTAATTATTTTAATTAATATAAAACGTTTTTATAATTATTATATATAATAAAAAAACGTTTTTTGCCCGTTGCTCCTCGCGTGAAACGTATCTGGCGTTGTAACGCTGATAGCAGCGTTGTAATGCTGCTTTTGTCGTCTTCTGTCGAGCGTTGCAACGCCAAAGGCTGCGTTGCAACGCTGCCTCCTGTGCGCGCCTTCTCCCGCAAGCACAGCGTTGCAACGCCGATGAACAACGTTACAACGCTGCAAACAGACAACAGCTTGATTTCTCCAAATCTAGCTCGTTTGCACTCCGATCTTCTAAGCAACCGCTTTGCCTCGATCGACACGGACTTACAGACTCGATTTACATTCAAAATTTTGCCCAAAACACCGGGCCCTTACATTGAACATTTCAATGAAAATTATAAATCTAAGTGCCAAAATTGAAAACATCTAATTTTGTAAAATCGTTCATACATCTCATGCAAAAACATTAAATCCCACCTTGTTCTTAAAAAATCCAGAACATAAATCAAGAACGCAATTGGGTTCTGATACCAATTGAAAGGAATCGAAGTCCCCGCAGCGGAAGCGATTGCGAATCGCGCGCTCTTGATTTAGTTACAACGATTTATTCAAGAACACAAATAACAAGTTAAGCATAAAATAGAATGGACAGCAAGAATGTTACCTTTGAAGAACGTTTCTTCAAGTGCTCCTCCTCTCTCACGATCAAGATCACTGCAACACGAACTCGTACGAACACCGACACTACCACCGGGTCTTCTCTGTTGTTCTCTAGGTGAGAGAGGAAGGTGGATTCTCTTTAGGAAAAATGAGATATTTTTGTGAGAAAGATGTTTCTTGTCATGGAACCTTTCCAACAACAACAAAAGGTTAGGAATCACTTAGAATGACTTAACCTAGTTGCATCTCATGCAACCATATATATAGGGGAATGGGGTAGAAATGACCATCCTACCCCTCTTTTATTCTCTCTTTAGTATATAGTTTATATATGAATCTAATTCACATTAAAACTATATATTATATCAATTATATCATATATAATAGATATAACACCTCATGTATGAAATTGAACACTTCAATTTCACTCCTAACTTTAGACCCTCAATATTACCATATTGAGCCAACGAAGGGATCTAATGGACCTATAGATCATGAGCTCCAATGATGTGAGATTAACTGATCAAACTCTTTGATCCAGTTAATCAATATTCATTAACTACAAGTCACTCCACAATAGACTTGTAGCTGCACTCTCCTCGCTGTAGATATTATTGTGTCCACTGATATAGTCATTACCAATGAGTCGACCCTTCACAGGTTGTTCGTAATCACAGCTGGGTCAAATTATCGGTTTACCCCTGTGATTACTTCTTTGCTCTCTAAGCACCACTGATCCTCTAATGAACAACAAGTCTATGGTCCTACCTTCGTTTCATACCCTCATAGAGGGCGGGACCCCGTTGTTCAAGACCTGGAGTCAATTCTCAAGGGAACAACCTATCTAATTCATGAGTAGAGGAATGAGTGAATTCCATCTTGCACAATTAAGTTCCCAGCTACCTACGAGGTTCTATCCCTGAGAACGTAGGCTTATTTAGTCGGCTACAGGCCACTCTCATCCATACTAGTCTAAGGACAAACCCCTATAAGCAGGAGTTCTTACCTTGCTCAGGATTCAGGTCGAGTCACTAATGACCATCTATAAATTACTAGTCTTATCATGTTAACGGTGTTACACTTGTTAGACTAATAATTTACGATCCAGTCTTGTATGAACTCTTCATACAGGATGCCCCCACTCGTATGTCAACTACATGAATGAGTTGGATTACCTCATTTGTACTAATTACAAAGTGGGTCGCATCCATGGTGTTACCAGAATGAAGTTTCCAACCTTATTCTTATACCATAGACTATTTAGGTTATAATCTTGAACTCAACCCAAATAGTGTCCACTACACTAATTTCAAGATAAACGTTATAACCTTGGAACTTAGTTTATTGGATTTATAAAAGCAAGACTGTAATCTTATCAAAACAAATAACACTTTATTTAATTGATCAAAATTACACAAGTTTAGGGCATAAATCCAAACAATAGACCTTTACCTTGTCATTGTCCTTGATCCATCGATCATAGGCATCCCTAACCGTTTGAGACGCGTTTCGAGTAGGGGTCAAGACTAATTGCAAATCAACAACTCGAATCGTATTTAGGTTGGACTTCCACGTAGCATAGTTATCCCCAGTTAACTTTTCATTTGCGAGTAAAGAAATAATAGAAGACGACGTGTTGAAAAACATACAAATTTGTCCAAATTAGTTATCTGTGCCTTAACCCATTACTTGGAATCCAATAAGTTTAGAAAAATAGCAAAGAACCCTAATGCTTAATTTTAAAACAATGTATTTAATTTTGCAACGATACTTCAGATATTTAAAATAAAAGTCACCGTCGGGTGATCACTCACTCCTCCCCTGAATTGAGACCATCTTAGGTAATTATTATTACCAAAATATCTCATATCCAAATAGTTTTTAGTTATCATTTTTTTCTCGAGGAATCGTTAACTAATTTAACTTATCCCATAAATGTGACCCTACCATTTTCAGATCCAATATTACAAGCCAACAGGCCACCGTTAGGAAAGACACTACTGTTGGCAAATTACCTAAGAGGCCTTCTCTAGAGTTCACGATGTTTCGATCCCTATGGTAAGTCCCTCCATAGGGATGGTTGTTCCCCGGGAACCACGCAAGCAGACCATAAAAATCCCACGTTGTGACCTAATAGAGCAGACCGTAGCATACGTTGACACGCACCCTTCCCACATTTACTATAGATACTTTCCTCATTCACCTTCGTATTATTCCATGCAAACACCATTCGTAGGGACGCCCTATTGACGCCATAAGGCCGAGCACGGAACTCACGGTGTGAACTCTTAGGTGGATTCTAGCTAAATGAATCTATCAAAGTCTATGCCTACTATAACTCTTATAACTAGGTTTTTATCTTAATGCTTAGGTGAATCAAACCATTTAATTACCTAGTATTATTGCATGCTAACAAGATTATGGTTAATTCAACTCAAGAGCCGGGTAATTTTCCAGGTAGGAGGTGTTCGGTAAACCGTCAACTTAAGTACCCCCAACCTTAGATAGAATATCATTGAAAGAGTTCCATAACCAAAATCTCATTTGTTCTACTTACTTTACTTTAAACTATTTAAAATACTAAGTAAGACTAATTCCTAATCATATTAGAAATTATAAACATAGGTATAATTAATTATAAACATTTTAAAATTAATCCTATTAAACCTAAAACTCTATGTTCGTATGCAATTCTCAGTTATAGGTTAAGATTTCTAAAACAATTTATGACTATTATAAATTTTAATAACTAACCTATAACATGTTACTATGGTAAAAAAATTAATAAACATATTCTAATTAATTTATTCACCAAACTAATTATTCATAAGAAAATGAATTATTAAACCCAACCAATTTCAAAATAATAAATATAACTTTTATATTAATCTATGTAATTTGATGTTTCATGCTTTTCATTTTTTATACAATTTATATAACACTTATACTAAATTAATGAAAAATATAACATGCATTTTCATTCAACAATATAATCATTACATTAAAAAAATGCACGTAAATGCTTATCCTATGGTGGGATTTAATCTAGATGACATTCATAAAGCTATAAATAGTCAATAAACTGAAAAATTTGGCCCCTAAAGTGCAAAAATAATAAAATTACATTAATTTCATGAAAGAACCAATCCAAAAACACCTTGAACTGTGTTTGAACCGCTCGAACCGAAGCAAAATAGCAACTACACTTTCGAACCAGCTGGAACCGACCTCTTCTCTTCAAACAAGTCACCCACAATGTCTCAATGTTGTAAGCACCAAGCGCCTTCCCTCGATAAAGTGCACAACATTGCGACGTTGTTCTTCACCGTCTGAACGCCGATAAACAGCGTCTGAACGCTGATGGTTGCGTCTCAACACCATGTCGATTACAAAACTGTTCCCCATAAAAAAAAATACCATAAAACAACACCCAAAAATTGCCCAAATCGATCCAGAAGGCATCTCGAACGACTCTAAAATGAAATACAGACTCAATTGCACTTAAAAATGCCTAAAAACGCAGAGGCCCTTACAATTTTTTATCAATATAAAAAACAATAAAGCTATAGCAAAAAATTCATAAACAATCTAATGACAAGTTATAATGCAAAATCCCACCAACCAATGCATATTTCAATTTACCAAATGAGAAATCGAGCTGGCTTTGATACCAATTGATGGAATCGTAATTCCAATTGCACAATGGAAGCCCAAGTGAATCATGATCTCGTTTTTCATTTGGAAAATGGAAAAATCACTATATTGGATAAAATTAACGATAAACAATTTAACATGGATCTAAAACTACATAAGCATGCTGAACATTTTCTAAACTAAAATGGCATGAGAGTTTTACCTTTTTGGCTTCTGGAAAATTGTGTTGTAGTAGATACCTTACTGTGAAGCAAGAACAAAACTGCCAATTCCATAACATCCTTTTGGAAAGATACAACAGACACAACAAAACTGAGAACTCCCTATCCTCAAAGTCTCTAAGATTGAAATTTTTGTGGACAACTTCTCTTGATTCTCTTTTTTGGGAAAAGTTACACAGTGAGAGAGATAGAAGCAAGATTGATCAAAACCCTCACCTTCTCCCCTCAACTTCCTATATTTCATCGATAGAGGAAGGAGATGATTGAGGGGGGAGAGGGGGAGATATGGCGAATGTATGTAACACACGTTCCTCATTTAAGTAATTTAATTAATTAATTAACTTATTAGTTAACAATTAATTAAATTAAATTTTATTTACATTCAAATCATATTTAGATGCATATCTCACATAACCTATAGTTTTATTTAATTTAATTAAAATAAATTTAATTAACTTAATTAAACTTACCAATTAGTTAATTCTCTAATTATTTAAATATGACATATTTAATTTTGGTCATCATAATTAAATCATATTTAATCAATCTCCCTTTAACCTATAGTTTTAATGTACATCTTATGTGCATTAAAATTTAATCTATAGTTTGATATGAATCCTATTCATATTATAATAATATTTGAACTCTTTCAAATATTTAATTCTCTTATAAATTAATTTTGAATCATATCTAAAACTAAATTTATATAATAAAGTTTTAATGTACATAAAAAACTTCATATTATAATGGATCTCCATACATTAAATTAACTCCCAATGTAAATTTTGAACATTTCAAATTCTAATCAAGATCTAGAAATCTTGAAACCTTTTTCAAGCTAGGCAGTGGACCTTATGGACCTAAAAATCAGAAGCTCCAACGATATAAGATTAATTGGTCAATCTCATTAACCACTTAATCAACATTCGTTAACTGCGGGTACACTCTACTAATGACCCGCAACTACACCCCTTTCACTGCATATATTTTTCTGCGTCCATGGATAAAAGACGGATAACAACAAGTTAATCCTTCATGAGTGTTCGTAACACAAGTTGGGTCAAATTATCATTTTACCCCTAGGTTACATCTATGGCCTTAAGTACCTGTGCTCCTCTAATAAACAACCTGTTTATGGTCTAACCAATAAATAGAAGTCTCGATAGATTGTAGGACTCTTTGTTCAAGTCCCAGAGGCACCACTTAACGGAACACTCATCTGCATACCCGATGTTTGGGAATGAGTGAATTTCATCTTGGTACGTTAAGTCCCCAGCTGCCCACACGATTTTGTCCCCAAGAAGGTAGGTTTATTGAGTCGACGTCTCAGACCACTCTCACCCATACTAATCAAAGGACAATCCTTCGATAACAGGAGTTTGTAACCTGTTCATGATTAAGATCATGTTGCCTAGGTCATCCTATTGAAATAGAAATCTAACTACTTAACAGAGTTACATCTATTAGTTACTATTTTGCAGTCCATTCATCTGTGAACTCATCACATAAGATACCCCTACTCGCATGTCATCTACATAAACGCATTGAATCAATGCGTTTGTATCAAATACAAAGTGGGGCGTATCCATAGTGTCACAAGGATGAGGTACCCAACCTCATCCCCACACTATAGACCCTTTAGACTGTTTCTTGAACCCTGATCCCCTCCTGATCCCCGTATGCCCATACATACAGTTCAAGAGACACAATACAACCCTAGGATGTTAGTTTATTGGATTTTTGGGTAATTTAAGGCAAACTATTCAAAATAAAACAATAATTGAATGAACAGTTTCAATTACATTTTATTGAATGAAATTAAACAAAATAGAATTACAAACTACGAGTTTTTGGGCATAAAACCCAACACAACGTTCAAGAAACAGTTTAAAGGGTCTATAGTATAAGGATGAGGTTGGGTGCCTTATCGTGGTGACACTATGGATACAACCCACTTTGTATTTGATACAAACACAGTGATCCAACACGTTTGTGAAGGTTACATGCTAGCGGGGGTATCCTATGTGATGAGTTCACATAATATCGGACCATGAAATACTAACCGATTGATGTAACTCCTTTAATTAAATAGGTTTATATTTCAATAGCATGATCTAGGCAGCCTGATCTTAATCCTGAGCAGGTTACAAACGCATGTGTGCGAGAGATTGCCCTTTAACTAGTCTAGGTGAGGGCGACCTGAGATGCCAACTCAATATGTCTATCTTCTCGTGGACAAAACCACGTGGACTGTTGGGGACTTAACGTAGCAAGATGCAATTAACTTCTTCCTAAACTTAAGGTAAGTAGATGAATGTTCCCTCAAGTGGTGCCTCTGGGACTTGAACAAAGGGCCCTACCCTTTTATTGTTCCGAGAGAGATTTCTATTTATTTGTTAGACCATAAACAGGTTGTTTATTAGAGTAGCATTTGTACTTAAGGCCATATATGTAACCTAGGGGTAAAATTATAATTTAACCTAGCTGGAGTTATGAACACTCGTGAATGATTGAGTTTGTTGTTATTGCTTTTTTATCCATGGACACAGAAAAATATCTGCAGTGAGAAGAGTGTAGTGGCAGGACTTTAGTGGAGTGTACCCACAGTTAACGAATGTGAATTAAGCGGTTAATGAGATTAGCCAATTAATCTTGTATCGTTGGAGCTTTTAATATATAGGTCCATTTAAGTCCACTTTCTATCTTGTAAAGGATTCTAGGATTGCTAGATCTTAATTAGAATTTGAAATGTTCAAATTCACATTGGGAATTAATTTAATGTATGAAGATACATTATAATATAGAGTTTTATGGTGATTAAAACTTTATTATATAAATTTCATTTTGGATGTGATTTAAAATTAAAGTTTGAGAATTAAATATTTAAAAAGAGTTCAAATAGAGTTTTAATATGAATAGGTATTAAAGACTATAGATTAAATTTTAATGCACATATGATGTACATTAAAACTATAAGTTAAGGGAGAATGACTCAATTTTGTTTAATCATAATAACTTAAATTAAATATATGGTATTTGATTTATAAATTAATTAATTAGACAATTAATTAATTTGTAAATTTAACTAATGTAATTAATTTTAGTTTAATTAATGAAGTAAAACTATAGGTTAGGAGAGATATGCATTTAAATATGATTTAGATGTAATTTAATTTAATTAAATGGTTAATAAAATTAATTGTATTAATTATTAATAAATTATTATTATTTTTAATTAATTAAATAATGAGATGATGGAACACGAGACATACGCAGCAGAAAAAAGGATCTAATGACATTCTAATTGAATCTAACTTAATAGAAACTAACATGCAAACAAGCCAAAAAGAGTGAACAAAAAAAGAAGAAAGTACAACCTTTGTAGCTCGATTTCTTCACGATCTCGATGCCTAAGCACAAACCGAACACAAATCGGACCACCACTAGAGCTTTCCCGCTATCCTCTGTTGAATGAAGGAATGAAAAGGAAGAATGAGAGGTTCAAATTAGCTTTAAGTGAGGAAAGGAGAAGAAATATTTTTTGGTGAGACTTCTTTTGAAAAAACTAAAAATTTCAGCAAGCGGAACCCTTTGTTTTCAACACAATCCTATTTATAAAGCAATTACATGCATCAAATAATGGAGATCCGATGCCTTGAGAAGCGGAAACGTGATGGAAATCATAATTTTGCTAGTTTGTTTTGGTTGAAAATCAAATACCCATACATTGATAAAAATACAGAATAAGCATACAAAATTCTAATCTAATTAGACAGGGAGGAAATCATGCAAACATACTAAGTTTAATAATTAAACTAAAAGGAAGAAAAATTACCTTTGTAGAATTTCCTCAGCAACTCCTTGCTCCAAACTTTACAGCAACACAACAACCAAAAAAAACTTCTCTGTTTTCTTCAACAGGACACAACTAGTAAAGAGAATCTTTTATCCTCTAAGTGCTTAGATCACCGTAGGTGGGAAGGGATCCAACTTTTGGAAGGATTTGAGAAATGAGAGAGAGAATTTTGAGTGAGAGCAATTCAAAATTGCAATGCAGCATCGATGAAATTGTCCTACTCTCACCAGGAGAAGAAGACCCTGTAGAGGGCATCTCCCACTCCCTAACCATTAGGGAGTTGGGACAGATGGGGAACGTGTCCTCCTGACACATTCCCTATTTTTTATTTTTAATTAATAATTAATCGTATTAATTAATAAATCAATTAAATCTTATTTAATTAAATTAAATTAAATATCATATATTTAATCTAGATTAAATCACATTTAATCAATTTTCCCTCAACCTATAGTTTTAATGCACATCTTATGCATATTAAATTATAATCTATAGTTTACAAATATTAATCACATTCACATTTGAATTTAATATTTGAACTCTTTCAAATATTTAATTCTCTCATACAATTTAATATGAATCATATTCACATCAAATTTATAATATATAAGTCCAAAACTATATATTATATCGTATCTATATACATTAAATTTATTCCCTAATAATTTGAACATTTCAAATTCAAACGATCTAAGAACCCTTTACGAGCTAGAAGGTGGACCTAATGGACCTACAAATCAGAAGCTCCAACGATACGAGATTGCTCGGTTAATCTCATCAACCTCCCAATCAACATTCGTTAACTGAGGGAACACTCTACTAAAGTCCCGCAGTTGCACTCTTCTAAGTACAGAATATTTCTGTGTCCACGGATATTGACCAATAACAGCAAGTCAATCCTTCACGAATGTTCGTAACACCAGCTGGGTAAAATTACCGTTTTACTCCTGGGTTACATCTTGTACCTTAAGTACCAGTGCTCCTATAATGAAACATTTGTTTGTGGTCCCACCAACAAACAGAGTCCCTCTCTGGCCAATGAGAGGGGCTGGCGCTTTGTTCAAGTCCCGAAGACAACACTTAAGGGAACATTCCTCTATTTATCCTAGTAGGTGGGAAGGAGTGAATTCTATCTTACTAAGTTAAGTTCCTAGCCGCTCACTCGGTCTTATCCCCAAGAAGGTAGGCATATTGTGTCGGCGAATCTGGCAACTTTCATCCATACTAGTCAAAGGACAATCTCTCGCGAAAAGAAGTTCGTAACCTACTCAAGATTGAGATCAAGTTGCCTAGGTCATCCGAGTGAAATAGAAACCTAACTAGTCAACAAAGTTACATCTAGTGGTTACTATTTCGTGGTCTAGTCTTATGTAATCTCATTACATAGGATATCCCCACTCACATGTCATCTACACGAACACGTGAGGATCACAGTGTTTGTATCATATACAAAGTGGGTCACATCCATAGTTTTACCAAGGTAAGGTACCCAAACCTTATCCTCTTACTATAGACCCTTTAGGCTGTATCCCAAACCGAGATCCTTTATATGTACACTATATTCAGTTAAAGATACATTTTACAGCCTTGAATGTTTAGGTTATTGGATTTAGGGTTAAAACAATGACAATATCATAAATAACGAACAATAACACTTTATTAAATTAATAACACTTTATTGAATTAATAACACTTTATTATATTAATTAGAACATAATTACAAACTACGAGTTTTAGGGCACAAAACTCAACACTTTGCTCCTTGGAGCTATATGTTGGGATATGTGCCCTAAACTTGTGTAATTTTGGTCAAATGAATAAAGATTTATTTGATTTGATAAAATTGTATTCTTGCTTTATAAATCCAATAAACTAAGATCCAAGGTTATAATGAATCTTCAACATCAGTGTAGTAGACACTATTTGGATTGTGTTCAAGAGTATAACCTAAATGGTCTATGGTATAAGAATGAGGTTAGAAACCTTATTCTAGTAACTCCATGGATGCAACCCATTTTGTAGTTAGTACAAATGAGATAATCTAACTCATTCATGTGGATGACATGCGAGTGGGGGCATCCTGTATGAAGAGTTCATACAAGACCGGACTGCAAATTATTACTTTAACCAGTATAACGCTGTTAACAGGATACGACTGATAATTTATAGATGGTCATTAGTGACTCGACCTGAATCTTGAGCAAGTTAATAACTCTTACTTATAGGGGTTTGTCCTTAGACTAGTATGGGTGAGAGTGACTTGTAGCCGACTGAATAAGCCTACCTTCTCAGGGACAGAACCTCGTAGGTAGCTGGGGACTTAACTCTGCAAGATGAAATTCACTCATTCCTAGACTAAGGAATTAGATAGGTTGTTCCCTTAAAAACGGAGTCCAAGTCTTGAACAACGGGGCCCCGCTCTCTAAATTAGCTTAAGAAGATTTGAGTTTATGGTAGGACCATAAACTTGTTGTTCATTAGTGGATCAGTGGTGCTTAAGGAACAAATAGGTAATCATAGGGGTACAACGGTAATTTGCCTAACTGTGATTACGAACAACCTGTATTACATCGATCCATTACTGATAATCGATGTGTAATTGTTAGGGTCATCAACCTCTCTTCTTAACGAACAAAGTTAACGCGCCCATGGTGACAATACTAGGGCGTATGAAATTTTGGTCTAGAGTTCATGTATCAATGACTTGGCAACATCAACTCTGCTAGGACCAATATATCGAGAGCCTTAAGAATGACCGTAGTTCTTAACTCAGCCTCTCTGTTGAAACCTATCTCTTGCGCTAGTGGTAAACCTGAAACGCCACATTTACTTTCTTTATCACTTAACACATACACTTTTTTTTCCATTAACTTCAAGCTAGCTTAATTTTTGTTTCAATCGAATCGATGACTTCATTAGTTTCTTGTACTGATTTTATCCCAAAAGTCAAATCTTCTAAGACTTTGATAAAACTAACCCTTCACCACTTCACTAATGAAGCCTCAAAGTATCATCTCAACAGTTGGTTGACATCTTATTGTATAGGTTGTTTTATGACTCCTTTGTAAATCTAACATAGGGGTGTTCCAAACACTTTTCAAACCTTTTCACTATCCTTACCAAATCCCATGTTTTAGGAAAAATATAATCTCTTTCCAAATCTGCATTTCGAAGTCAAAGTCCCATACCATTTTTTTTCCAACTAAGACCTACCACAGTTCTAAACTCTATCGGCTCTAATGGCAACAAGATTTCTTATATAGACTCCTAATCTCTTAAACACCAACCTTATTATAAGAAGTCAAGTTACACTCATGTACCTGGAGTTCTAACATTTTGGCAACCTTTGTCTCTCAAAGGCAAAGCTTGTAATCTTTATTTTTCTACCGTATACTTTATCTCTATGAATGTCATGAAACTCATAACTACTCGTTTTGCATTGTCCAAACACGACTTATTTTCAACAACAGAAAAGCACGTGTCATTCTGTAATGTTTCTATTAGCGTAGTTCCAAAATTAATAATGGAAGTAATTTGAAGTACCTTGAAAACGACTTTGCACTCCAAAACCAACTACTTACTTTTCTATCCTAACTTTCAAGTTCTCTTTTCAAACTTCTCTAAATTTCTTCGTTGCCCAAGGAAACCAAGGTAGATAAACTTAACAACTAAATGAGACATTTAAAAGAAGGTTCATTAAATTACCACTTATACTTCACCGTGTAACTTTTCCATTCTATTTGTATGACAAAGTAATTATACGTATCATTCCTTTAAGAGTTTCATACAACACACATCGTCTTCAATATCCATTGACCTTTAGTATCTTAAGATTCTCTTCTTTCTATCATCCAACTATTCAAACCCATACTTGCACACATACTTAGTTGTGAAGGGACTGTCTTTAACGCTAGAACCTTTATGCCTAACATTTATGGTCATGCTAATTGTCTTGGACTCTCTCATATCTAGTGAGACAAAAATAAAATCATAGAAAAGTAAGACAAGTAACACCAACGAATCTATCCATTTAGTTATGACACGAAAAAAAAATTCACAATTATTTTACTTAGTACATCTGAATCTTGAACTTCCCAAAAATATTAATAGCATTCAGTCTTTCAACGGTTTTAGTTAAGAAACTGAAGGGATCGTATATTGTAGTGGAAGCTTTGGAATCACATTTGCTCGCAATTACGCTATGGATTTTGCATAAAAACAGTGTAACTAAGGTAGGGACCATAGCCTGATTAACTGCCTCAGCTTGTCTCATTTCAGGATGTTGGGTTGGTTGAGCTAAAGGATCCTTAAGATATTGAGGATTTGTCATTGTTTCCCTCTGATCTCTCAATCTCCTTCTGAATGTCCTTTCTACCTCTGGATCTAGGATGAATTCTAGTCCTGGCTGATCGCTCATGCACAACTCAATCCAAATTTCCTAAAACAAAGCAGCAACTCAGTCAATTATGTTTATGAAGCAATAGTCCACCCAAATCTCACTCAAATTCAATAACTCTTGCAACTAATCCCCGACAACGACGCCAAAAACTTGTTGTTCAAACGGGGTGTATAAATTTTATCAAAACAACATCTTGATCTGTGCAAGTATACACAACCTAATTGCAGCAAGTGATAAGTAATTTAATCGATTCCTCAGGGATCAGTGAAAAGAAGATTTTTTGAAATAGTCTTAATTCCAGTGAACGTTAAGTAATCAATGATCAAATTGGAAACTAAACACTTCAAAACTAAACTTGCAAGAAGTAAGGCGCTAAGTAACTCAAAACTCTTGACTAACAGGGATAACAAGTTGACTCTAAAAATTAAGACAGTGGTTGAATTAGGGGGATAGTTATGCTTCATACAAGTCAAATGCTACAACAAAGAGACTGCTCCAGCACTTAATGCAAGTTTTCACAGACTCTTCCCAGAGATCTTTAATTCATCAACTAATTCCCATTATATTGTTTCTCATTAATTCACTCCTTGCATTCATTAGGTGAGTTACTATCCCTAGTATCATCAATTACCTTGGGAATCAGAACTAATCCTAGTCAAAGTGATCAGTTTATTCTCCATCTTCCCAAATTTAGAATAAACGCAACTAAAACCGGTTGGTCAGATGGATTTCTGTTTGGATTAAGCTCACAATGACTAGAAGTGAGGATGAGAGAAGCTTATGTTGTGGCACTTATCTCAATTCCACATAACCTTCCCCAATTCTTCCCCTTAACTACATAGCTCATGATAAGAAAGTAAAAACAACCAACAAAGCTGGAATTAAATCGGTAAGGGATTACAAGGTCTAAAGACAAACAAGGAATTAAAAGAAAACAATAACAGTGCACAAGAAATAGACTGAACAACTTAAAAGTAATAAAAGGAAAGAAAAAACTATGCAGCTCCCGAGGTGAGGTCAACCTTCTTTTCCAAGAAATCTTCTCCTCAAATCCGCAGCTCCATAGACTCCTTCAAATGTGTGCTTATCGAGAAAACTCCTAACTCTCTATCCCATTCTCTCAAAATGGAAACAAGGGGCTTAAATACAACCCCTCCAATTAAAGAACCAGGGCTTTTGTGGCAAAGACACTCCAATAAGAAGCTTCTAATTGGTCCAGCGAGGGTCAACTGTTAGGTTTATTAATTGAGGTGGTTGACAAGTGTTTCAATTGCTTGCACTTTCCAACTGAGTGCTTATGACATAGCTTGAGCTTCAGCATTCTTGCATTTCTTGCTTCAGCCGTTAGAGTATTGTTGAGGCATTTCAGATGCTCCAGCATTTAGTGCCCTCTTTCTCTAAGCAACAGATGCTACAACAACCCACCTCTAGGCATTTCTCACATTGATCATTATGCTGCAACAATCCTCCCTGCAGGGATTACAATGACATCCATTAGACACCTCTTAACTTAAAATACTAACAGAAGGATTTCACAAACCACAAAAAAGATCTAGTTGCTCAAAACACAACTTCTGGCAAGAAAATATAAAGGTCCTCTCTCAAAGAGACCCAAATTACTTAAGATGATCCACTTAAATAGCTCTCTTTTGTAGAGCTATCAATTAATGAGATCAAAGAGTTTGATCAGTTAATCTCGTATCATTGAAGCTCATGATCTGTAGGTCCATTAGGTCCCTCAGTTTGCTCAATATGGAATTAATGAGGGTATAAAATTTTGGAATGAATTTGAAGTGTTCAAATTCATATAAAGGGATTTTATGTCAATAATATGGGATATAATTGATATAATATATAGTTTGATGTAAATATGATTCATAATAAACTATGTTATTACCTAATTATGGAATTATGGCATAATTAGAGAAATTAATATTGAGGGATATGAAAATTGAATATGATTCAATTTAATTCCTCTTTTATGCAAATGTGATTTTCATATTAAGGTATATGATACCTTATATTATGCAAATATGATTTGCATAATATATGGTTTGTAGAAGTAGTGGGCTAAATGGGTGGAGAATTTCTCTCCACCCTCACCCACTTTAAATAATGCTTTGTGAAGCATTTTAAAACATTTAACCTCACTTTTTGGATTTGCAAGATCCAATTTCAAAAAAATTCTCTCTCAAATTCTCTACAACTTTCTTTCTCCCAAAAGGGTTCCCACAAGCCTCCCTTTCCTAGAGAACAACAACGAAGAAGTCTTGAAAGTTTCTAACACGTGATCGGTTCATGATCCCGTAGAGTGTTGGGATTTGTGCTCTAAAACTCGTAGTTTGTAATTATGTTCTAATTTATTTAATAAAGTGTTATTATCAATAAAGAGTTATTTTTCGTTATCTACGAGTTTGCCTTTATCTAAACCCTAAATCCAATAAACTTAACATCCAAGGTTGTTAAATGAATCTTTAACTGAATGTAGTGTACATATAAACGATCTTGGTTCGAGATACAACCTAAAAGGTCTATAGTTAGGGAATAAGGTTTGGGTACCTTACCCTGGTAAAACTATGGATGTGACCCACTTTGTATTTGATACAAACACTGTGATCCTAACGTGTTTGTGTAGATGACATGTGAGTGGGGATATCCTATGTAATGAGATTACATAAGACCGGACCACGAAATAGTAACCTTTAGCTGTAACTCCATTGACTAGTTAGGTTTCTATTTCACTAGAATGACCTAGGCAACTTGATCTCAATCCTGAGCAGGTTACGAACTCCTGTTCGCGAGGGATTGTCCTTTGACTAGTATGGGTGAGAGTGGTCAGATTCGCCGACTCAATATGCCTACCTTCTTGGGGACAAGACCGAGTGAGCGGTTGGGAACTTAACGTAGCAAGATGGAATTCACTCCTTCCCGCCGACTAGGGTAAGTAGAGGAATGTTCCCTCAGATGGTGTCTCCAGGACTTGAACAAAGGGCCCGACCCTCTCATTGGCCTGAGAGGGACTCTGTTTGTTGGTAGGACCACCAATAAATTGTTCATTAGAGGAGCACTGGTACTTAAGGCAAAAGATAAACGGTAATATGACCCAGCTGGTGTTACGAACATTCGTGAAGGATTGACTTGCTGTTATTGGCCAATATCCGTGGACACAGAAATATATCTGTAGTGAGAAGAGTGCAGTTGCGGGACTTTAGTGGAGTGTTCCCACAGTTAACGAATGTTGATTGAGAGGTTAATGAGATTAACCGAGCAATCTCGTATCGTTGGAGCTTCTGATCTATAGGTCCATTAGGTCCACATTCTAGCTCCTAAAGGGTTCTTAGATCATTTGAATTTAAAATGTTCAAATTCATAAAAAACTCATACAAACACTGTGATCCATGTCTTAATGTATATTGATACGATATAATATATAGTTTTGGAACTATATATTATAAATTTAATGTGAATATGATTCATATTAAATTATGTGAGAGAATTAAATATTTCAAAGAGTTCAAATATTTAGTTCAAATGTGAATGTGATTCATATTTGAAAACTATAGGTTAAATTTAATGTGCATTAGATGTGCATTAAAACTATAGGATAAGGGGATAAATGATTAAATGTGATTTAATCTAAATTAAATCTAAGATATTTAATTAATTAAATATGATTTAATTAATGATTAATTAGATTAATTAATTTTATTAATTTAATTGTTAAATTAATGGAAACGTGTCAGGAGGACACGTTCTCACTTCCCTCCAACTCCCCATCGATAGGGAGTGGGGGAGGTTGATTCCACTTACGTTCTTCTTCTCTAATTGTTAGAGGTGAAGCAAATCGATGTATGATGAACGATCAATCAAATTGACAGAAGAAGAAAAATTCTCTCATCTCTCTCGTTCTCAAAATCTTCCAATTGTTGGAATCATTCCCACAAAGGAGATGTCTAAGCACTTAGAGATATAGAAGATGCTCTCTATTGGTAATGTCCTGTTCTGTAGAAAAAGAGAATCAGAGAAGTTCCTCAGTTGCTGAAATCTCGTAGAAGTTGTTGTTTCCTGTGAAAATCAACAAAGGTAATACTTCTATTCCTTTTAGTTTAATTGTTAAACTTAAGTATTTTTGTATGCAATTATCCATGTCTAATTAGATTAGAACTTCCATGATTGTTCTCTTTTATCAATGTATGGGTTTTTTCATTTCAACTAAAACAAACTTGCAAATTACGATTCCAAACTCGTTTCTACTGCTCAAGGAGATTAGATCTCCAACAATTGGTATCAGAGCAATGCTTGTTTTATTTTGTTTGAAGCAAAATTGCATTGATTTGGTGGGAATTTGCATTTTGTCTGCTGTAAAACTAGTTTAGGAGTATCTTGGCCTTAGTTTATTTCTGATTTGATCAATTTAAGTGTAAAGGTCCCTGTGTTTTGGGCAATTAATTGCTTTATCGAGTCTGAGTTAAGATTCGTTCGGGACCAGTTTCATGCAATTAGGCTGAGAATCGAAGGAGAACTTGTTGATTGATGTTGTTGTGTTCGAAGAAGAAAGGCCACTGCCGAAGCAGCAGCGTTGCAAAGTTGAGGAACGGCGTCACAACGCCGACTCATATCGACGCGAGCTCCAGTGTCGCGCGGCGTTACCAGCGCCGCCCCTCGCCGTTGCAACACCACCCGATAGAAAGCGCGCGGCGAGACGGGCGGGCGTTACAACGCTTCGCATCGTTGTTACACGCAGATGATGGCATTCCATCACCGCAGCCGCTTCGGCGTTTTTGTTTTTTCGATCTTGTTCGAGCGATTCAAGCCTGGTTCAAGGCATTTTGGATCGGTTTTATGTAATAAAATTAATGTAATTGACGGAACACTAGACATACGCAGCAAAATAAGGATCTAAAGACACTCTAATTGCATCTAACTTAATAGAAATTAACAAGCAAACATACAAAAAACATTAAACTAAAAAAAAGGAAGAAAATACAACCAATGTAGCTTGATTTCTTCTCTCCTCCTTGCCAAAGCAAAAACGAACACAACTGGACCACCACTAGAGCTTCCCCGCTATCATCTGAACTCAGAACCGAGTTGTGGGACCCGGTGAATGAAGGATTGAAAAGGAAGAAAGGGAGGTTCAAGGTATTAAGTGAGGAAGGAGAAGAAATGTTTTGGTGAGACTTCTTTTGGAAAAATTCAAAATTCAGCAAAAAGACCTCTTTGTTTTGAAAACATACCTATTTATAAAGAAATTACATGCATCAAATGCACGCCAAGGCTCACCCAAATGCAACACCTCATAAAACACTAACTAAAGTGGGCTATGTGTCATTCTATAATGTTTACAAATAATCCACTTAAGTTAGTGGGATTGTCCAACAAAAACTTGGATAATTCCACTAATTCTAGTCAAGGGTAAAATAGTATTTTTCATTTGGTCAAAGTCAAACTTTGACTTTTCCTGAGCCAAAAGGTCAACCCTTTTACTTTTTACGATTTTGACCCTCTTGACAAATTTTGACCTCCCGAATATGAATCCGCATTCATATTTTTGAAATTCAAATCACATTTGAATATATTGTATCATAAAAAAATCGATAGTTATATCACATATACTTGTCGGTTTAAAACTCCTTTCCTAATTCGAACAATTCGAATTAATCCATCATACTGTTCTAAGTTTAATCCATATGAGCTAGCAGGGGGACCTAATGCACCTACAGATCATGGGCTCCAACAATCCGAGATTAACCGGTCAAACTCTTTAACCTAATTAATCAACAATCCGAGATTAACCAGTAAGTCAATTCTTCACAGGTTGTTCGTGGTCTCGGCTGGGTCAAAAAACCGTTTTACCCCCGAGAACACTTCTTGTTCCTTAAGTCCCACTAAACCTCTATAAAACAATTCATTTGTGGTCCAACCAACAAATCTAGTCCCTCTCAGCCTAGTGAGAGGGTGGGACCCCTTGTTCTAGTTTCGAAGTCAACACTTAAGGGAACCTCCTATCTACTATCCCTAGAGTCGGGTAGGAGTGAATTCCGTCTTGCACCCTATGTCCTCAGCTATCTACCTGGTCTTACCACTTAAATGGGAGGCTTATTGAGCCAGCGTTGTTGAGTTGCTCTCACCCATGCAGATCAAAGGATAATCCCAAATAAATAGGAGTTCATAGTTAGCTCAGGATTGAGATCGAGTTACCTAGGTCATCAAAATTGAATTAGTCAGTTTTATACAGTAAACGGTGTTATAAAGCAAAAGTGACTAAGTTGTGGTCCAGTCTTATACAAACTCATTGCATGGGATGCCCCCACTTACATATCTCTATATGAACGATTCAGGATCACATCGTTTGTACTAACTACAAAGTAGGTCGCATCCATAGTGTCCTCAGAATAAGGCGCCCACCCTTATCCCTATACTATAGATTATTTTAGGCTATATACTCGAACTTGATCTATATTTTATGTCATCACATAAAGTTTAAGTCTACATTAAATAGCCTCGGGACCTTGGTTTATTGGATTCAAAATTATGGTATACTAATTCAATAACAATTTTATCGAAGAAGAAACACGAAAAAATGTTTATCAATTACAAACTACGAGTTTTAGGACATAAAATCCAACAAACTCCCACTTGGACTAAAACTCCTAGTGGAATAACCCAATGTTGAATTTAAGTGAAAAACATATGAGTACAATAAACATATGAATACAATAAACTAGGGCACATGCCCAAATCTTCTCCCACTTGTCCTAGTTTACTAGCTTCATAGACCTAGAGACTGTAGGTGACCTTCAAACACTTTAGTCATGAGGGTCTTTGTAAAAGGATCAACAATATTTTTCTCAGAAGATATGTGGGTTACTATAACGTCTCCACGATGTACAATCTCTCGGATGAGATGGTATTTGCGCTCACTATGCTTGTCGCGCTTATGGCTTCTCGGTTCTCTTGAGTTTGCAACTACACCACTGTTATCACAATATAGGGTGATAGGCAGATGCATATTTGGAACAACTTCCAAATCTTTCAAGAATTTCTCAACCATATCTTTGCTTCCTTTGTTTTGCTTCACATGCAACTACATACTCGACTTCCATTGTGGAGTCTGTCTACGATTTTGCTTCACACTTCTCCATACTCTCGCTCCTCCATTCAAAATGAACACTGATCCCGATGTAGATTTTCTTGCATCTTTATCGGTCTGGAAATCAGAGTCAGTGTATCCAGTAAGGATCAAATCCTTAGCACCATACACGAGCAAGTAGTTCCTCGTTCTCCTAAGATACTTGAGGATGTTTTTAACGGCAGTCCAATGATCATATCCAGGATTGGATTGATACCTACTGACTATCCCTACTGTGTAGCATATGTCAGGTCTAGTACATAACATTGCATACATCAGACTCCCAACTGCGGAAGCATAGGGAATGCGTCTCATGTCCTCAACCTCTTGAGGTATCTTAGGGCATTATTCCTTTGACAAATGAATTCCATATCTGTAAGGTAACAAACCTCTTTTGGAATTCTGCATCTTATACCTAGACAACATTTTGTCTATATAAGTTGCTTGAGACATGGCTAGTGTTTTGTTCTTGCGGTTACGAACAATTTGAACCCCTAGAACATATTGTGCATATCCCAAATCATTCATTTGGAATTGTGTAGCTAGCCATTTCTTGATGTCAGTCAAGTAACCTACATCATTCTCAATGAGTAGAATGTCGTCAACATATAAAACTAAGAACGCTATAGTAGAATTAACGATCTTCTTGTACACACAAGGCTCATCAACATTCTATTCAAAACCATAAGATTTGATCGCAGTATCAAAACTTATATTCCAAGATCAAGAAGCTTGTTTCAACCCATTAATGGATTTCTGAAGCCGACAAACTTTTTGTTCTTACCCAGTGCAATAAACCCCTCTGGTTGAGCCATATAGATACTCTCCTCAAGATCGCCGTTTAGAAACGCTGTCTTGACATCCATCTGCCAAATTTCATAGTCATAAAAAGTGGCGATGGATAAGAGTATTCTAATCGACTTAAGCATGGCAACGGGAGAAAAAGTTTCTTCATAGTTTACTCCTTCTCTATGGGAATAACCCTTTGCCACAAGTCGAGCCTTAAAAGTTTGTACTTTACCGGCTTGGTCTCGTTTTCTCTTGTAGATCCACTTACAACCAATTGGTTTTACGTCATTTAGTTGATCTACAAGTATCCAGACGGAATTGAAGTACATGGACTCCATTTCGAGGTCCATGGCTTTGACCCACTGGTCACTGTCTACATCTTTCATGGCTTGTTTATAGGTAGATGGATCCTCTATGTCGTCATCAGGTATGACGACTTGAGTTTCCGTTAGACCCAAGTAACGGTCAGGCTGATGAACAACCCTCCCACTACGTCGAGGTATTCTCAAATCTTGAGAATGATGTGACTGACCAAATGTACTAGTTTTATCGACTACTTTAGTAGATGAACTAGCTTTATCTGTAGCGTCTTTGGAAAGTTCATTTAATACTAGGCTACTGCGAGGTTGATGACTTCTGATGTGGTCTTCCTCTAAGAATGTTGCGTTTGTCGACACAAAAATCTTATTCTCTTGAGGATCATAAAACATACCACCTTTTGTTTCTTTTGGATAACCTACAAATAGGCATAATTTTGAACGACGTTCTAATTTTTTAGGATTTTACACCAACACGTGTTCTGGGCATCCCCAAATCCTAATGTGATGTAAACTACCTTTACGCCCTTTCCATAACTCATAAGGTGTGTCTAAAACACTTTTAGAGGGAACGTTATTCAAAATATAGACAACAGTTTCTAATGCATGTCCCCAAAAGGAATCAGGTAACTTAGCAAAACTCATCATTGAGCGAACCATGTCCAACAAGGTTCTGTTTCTTCTTTCAGATACACCGTTCTGCTGAGGCATATTAGGTGCAGAGAGTTGTGACTTGATTCCATGTTCTATCATATAGTCTTGGAATCTTAAGTCCATGTACTCCCCAACTCGATCTAATCGAAGTGTCTTAATCATTTTATCTAACTGGTTCTCAACCTCAGTCTTATATTCTTTGAACTTTTCAAAAGAATCAGACTTGTGATGCATTAGGTAAATATGACCATACCTTGAATAATCATCAATGAAACTGATGAAATATTCATACCCACCTCGAGCTTTGACATTCATCGATCCATAGAGGTCGAATGTACGAGCTCTAAGGGTAATTTTGCTTTGAGACCTTTTCCAGTAGAAGATCTCTTCGTCATTTTTTCCTCAAGACAAGACTCACATGGAGGTAAAGAATTGTCTTCTAACTGATTTAGGAGTCCATTCTTAACCAATCTCCCAATTCTATTGAGATTTATGTGACCAAGTCTTAAGTGCCATAAATAGGCATTGGAAGAAACTTTTTGTCTTTTATTCTGAGTTTCAGCTGTTCTAAACATCTCAGTATTTAAGACAAATTTTGTTTTAGTTGGTCTTAACTTATATCAGTTGTTTTCTAGTATAGTAGAACAAATTTGAATACCTTTTCTCAAAATGAACGCTTTATTGATTTCAAAGGATATTTTATACATTTGTTCTAATATACATGTGATAGATATTAAGTTCTGTTTCATTTTAGGAACATAAAAAACATCTTTAAGTATGATATATCTATCATCGAAATCCAACTTCAAGTCTCCCACTGCATCGGCCGAGACAACCTCTCATGTTCCAACCTTGAGGATGATCTCGCATTCTTTTAGCTTTTTCCAGGAATTAGTTTCCTGAAAAGAGAAGCAAATATGATTAGTGGCTCCTGAATCCAATATCCAGGTTGAGGTATCATACTCCACTAAACATGTTTCAACAACTAGTAAATCATATTTACCTTGTGCTTCTTTATCTGTTTTTTTCTCAGCAAGGTACTTCAAGTAATTCCTCTTCCAGTGTCCGTTTTGGTCGCAATGAAAACATTTTCCTTTTTCTGCAACTTTCTTTCCCTTATTTGTCATGGGAGCCTTCCTCTTTTCCTTCTTTTTCATTTGAACATTCTTGTTCTTTGAAGGTCCAACTTTAGTTTTAGAGGACGATCCTCTTAAAACTTTCCTTGTGGTGACAACATTTGCCTCCACCTCTTTCCCCTTAGCTTTTGTAAGAGTTTGAAAACGTTGGAGCTCGTTAAGAAGGGTTGTCAGATTAAACTCTATTTTATTCAGAGAAGCATTCGTCTGAAATGGTATGAAGCTCTTCGGAAGAGACTCCATAATAAAGACAACCTGATTTCCCTCGTCGATGGCGCCACCATTTACTTTAGCAATATTGATGTGGACCATCATGTCCAGGACATGTTCTCTAACAGACGTCTCTTCCTTCATACGCTTGTTGTAAATGTACTTAATAGCCTCGTGTCTTAGAACCGATGATGGTTGCTCGAACATCTCTTTTAACGAATCCATGATAGCCTTAGCTGTCATGATGATTTAGCAGGTAAATTAGATTTGCTTATTCTTGAAACTTGTTTAGTGGAAAATGATGATTTTACCGGGATACTTGATTCAGGAGCCACTAATCATGTTTACTCTTCGTTTCTGGAAACTAGTTCCTTCAAGGAGCTCGAAGAGGGTGAGATGATGCTCTGGGTCGAAACAGGAGACGTCGTCTCAGTTCATGCAGTGGGAGATGCCAAGCTGTTTTTCGAAGATAGGTTTATTTTATTAAAAAATCTGTATATAGTTCCTAAGATTAAGAGGAACTTAATTTCTATCTCTTATTTAATAGAACTTGGTTATTGTATTTCCTTTTCTTTGAATGAAGCGTTCATTTTAAAAGAAGGTGTCAATATTTGTTCTGCTAAATTGAAAAATGGCTTGTATGTACTTAAACCGAACAAAACTAAAACAATTTTAAATCATGAGATGTTTAAAAATGCTAATACTCAAAGTAAAAGGCAAAGAATTTCTCCAAATAATAATACCTATCTATGGCATCTTAGACTTGGTTATATTAATCTCCACCAGATTTAGAGACTCTCTAAGAATGGACTTCTAAACAAGTTAAAAGATGATTGTTTACCTCCCTGCGAGTCTTGCTTGGAAGCTAAAATGACCAAGCGACCTTTTACTGGAAAAGGTTACAGAGCCATAGAGCCCTTAGAACTTGTACATTGGGATCTTTGTAGTCTGGTGAATGTTAAAGCCCGAGGAGGGTACGAATATTACATCTCTTTCATAGATGATTTTTTGAGGTATGGTTATCTATATCTGATGCATCACAAGTCTGAGGATCTTGAAAAGTTCAAATAGTATAAGGTTGAAGTAGAGAATAAATTAGGGAAAACCATTAAAACACTTTGATCCGATCGAGGTGGAGAGTATATGGATTTGAGATTCCAGGACTATATGATAGAACATGGACTTAAATCTCAACTCTCAACACCTAATGTACCACGACAAAATGGTGTGTCATAAAGGAGAAATAGAACCTTATTGGATATGGTTCGTTCTATGATGAGCTCTGCTCAATTGCCTGCCTCGTTTTGGGGATACGCAGTAGAGACTGCAGTTTAAATCTTGAACATTGTTCCATCAAAGAGTGTTTCAGAAACACCTTTTGAGTTGTGGAAGGGGCGTAAACCTAGTTTACAACACTTCAAAATTTGGGATTGTCTGGCACACGTGCTAGTGACAAACCCAAAAAAATTGGAACCTCGTTCATGATTGTGACAATTTGTTGGCTATCCCAAAGAAACGAGAGGTGGTCTTTTCTATGACCCACAAGAAAACAAGGTGATTATATCGACAAACGCCACGTTCTTGGAGGAAGATCACATGAGGAACCACAAACCACGTAGTAAATTAGTACTAAATGAAGCTACAGATGAACCAACAAGAGTTGTTGATCAAGCTGGACCTTCATCAAGAGTTGATGGAGGAGCCATCACCTCAAGTCAGTCACGTCCTTCTCAATCGTTGGGAATGCCTCGACGCATTGGGAGGGTTGTTTCCCAACCTGACTGCTACTTGGGTTTAGCTGAAACTCAAGTCGTCATACCTGATGATGGCGTTGAAGATCCATTGTCTTATAAACAGACAATGAATGACGTAGACAAGGACCAATGGATCAAAGCCATGGACCTTGAAATGGAGTCAATGGACTTCAATTCAGTATGGAAACTTATAGACCAACCTGAATTGGTTAGACCCATAGGGTGTAAATGGATCTATAAGAGAAAGAGAAATGCAGCCGGAAAGGTACAGACCTTTAAGGCTAGACTTGTGGCAAAGGGTTTTACCCAAAGGGAATGAGTTGATTATGAAGAAACTTTTTTCCCTGTTGCTATGCTGAAGTCTATAAGGATACTCTTGTCCATAGCCACATTTTATGATTATGAAATTTGGCAAATGGACGTCAAGACTGCCTTTTTGAATGGTAATCTTGACGAGAGCATCTATATGTCTCAGACCGAAGGGTTCATAACCCAAGGTCAGGAGCAAAAAGTTTGCAAGCTCAATCGATCCATTTATGGGTTGAAACAAGCATCCAGATCTTGGAATATATGATTTAATACTGCGATCAAGTCTTATGGCTTCGACCAAAACGTTGATGAGCCTTGTGTTTACAAGAGGATCATCAACGACAAAGTAGCTTTCCTAGTACTTTATGTGGATGATATCCTACTCATTGGGAATGATACCTAACTGACATAAAGAATTGGCTGGCGACCCAATTCCAAATGAAAGATTTGGGAGAGGCACAATATGTTCTTGGGATTCAGATCTTCAGGAATAGCAAGAACAGAACGCTAGCACTGTCTCAAGCGTCATATATCGACAAAATGTTGTCCCGATATTCGATGCAGAATTCCAAGAGGAGCTTGTTGCCCTTCAGGCATGGAGTTCATCTGTCTAACGAAAGGTGTCCTAAGACACCTCAAGAAATTGAGGATATGAGACGTATCCCCAATGCCTCTGCAGTAGTAGCTTAACGTATGTTATTCTGTGCACGAGGCCAACCATTTTTTATGCATTGGGAATAGTCAGCAGGTACCAGCCCAATCCAGGGTTAGACCACTGGACAACAGTTAAAAATATCCTCAAGTATCTTAGGAGAACGAGGGACTATACGCTTGTGTATGGGACTAAGGATTGGATCCTTACTGGATACACTGATTCTGATTTTCAGACCGATAAGGATTCTCGAAAATCCACATCGGGATCAGTTTTCACCCTTAACGGGAGAGCTATAGTATGGTGAAGCATCATGCAAGGATGCATCGCTGACTCCACGATGGAGGCTGAGTATGTCGCTACTTGTGAAGCGGCTAAGAAGGTTGTTTGGCTAAGGAAATTCCTTACTGATTTAGAAGTCGTTCCAAATATTGAATTTTCCATCACCTTATACTGTGACAACAGTGGTGCGGTAGCCAATTCGATGGAACCTCGCAACCATAAACGAGGCAAGCACATCGAGAGGAAGTATCACCTGATACGAGAAATAGTGGAACGAGGAGATGTGACAGTCACAAAGATCGCTTCGGAGCACAATATTGTTGATCCATTTACAAATACTCTCAGGGCTAAAGTGTTCGAGGGTCATGTGGAGAGTCTAGGCCTACGAGACATGTACATAGGCTAATCTAGGGCGAGTGGGAGATATGTAATGGGGTATATGGACGCCCTAGTTTATTGTATTTCTATATCTTGTAACCACTGTTTTAGATTATGATGTACCCCACTAGAGTTTTAGTTCAAGTGGGAGTTTGTTGGGGTTTGTGCCCTAAAACTCGTAGTTTGTAATTATGTACTAATTTATGTAATAAAGTGT
This sequence comes from Trichosanthes cucumerina, assembly GCA_036507285.1. Classification (NCBI taxonomy): domain Eukaryota; kingdom Viridiplantae; phylum Streptophyta; class Magnoliopsida; order Cucurbitales; family Cucurbitaceae; genus Trichosanthes; species Trichosanthes cucumerina. The sequence continues at coordinate 59,333,493 of CM071838.1, forward strand.
TATTATCAATAAAGAGTTATTGTTCGTTATCTACGAGTTTGCCTTTATCTAAATCCTAAATCCAATAAACTGAACATCCAAGGTTGTTAAATGAATCTTTAACTGAATGTAGTGTACATATAAAGGATCTCGGTTCGAGATACAGCCTAAAGGGTCTATAGTTAGGGGATAAGATTTGGGTACCTTACACTGGTAAAGTTATGGATGTGGGCCATTTTGTATTTGATACGAACACTGTGATTGTAACGACCCAAAACTCCAAGTACCTTTTTAATTCGTGTTTTGGGTAAGTCATTGGAAATAAAATTTAATTGGACCTTGTGGACTTTGAATTTAAAGAAAGATTTTGAAAAGTAGAAAGCTTGCGTGATTAAAGGTCCTTTTAAAACAATTAAGTGAGCCTAAGGGTAATTTTGTAGTTAGAAACTAAATGAGGGGCATTTTCGTAAATTTAGTTAAAAAGAGAATTAGGGTTTTACAATTAGACTCAAGTTTATCGAGGCCTTCTTCTCCATGTTCTCCTACCTCACGCGAATCTCCAGCCGCAAGACTCAGGCATCTGATCGTTGACGTGCTCCTGCTTTCAGACCTCAGTTGTCGCACGTCGTCAGCGCCGTCGAAGCCATGGTCGTTCGAGTTTGCGTCTATCGCCGCCCTGCGAAGTCGTACGCCGTGCCGCTGTCGAAGCCGAAGAAGTGTCGTATTCTTCTCTCTAGATCTTGTCGGACGGTCGATATATCGCTCGTGCAGATGACCGTCCGTTGAAGCCGCCGATGGTTCGAAGCCGAGTCGCTTCGTCTTCACCGAGTCGCGAGGTGAGCAAGGCGATCGATCTCCTCGGCGCCGTAGTCCAACCAGCGGTCAACATCGACGAAGCCCGGACGCGTTGCCGCCGACCGCCACGCGCCGCAGCCGTCCGGAAGAGGAGCAGCCGCCGGTTCAGCATTTGGTTCGAGCGATTCGTCCAGATTTCGATCGGTTTTCGAAGTTTCAAGATCGGTTTTGAATAGATCGGCTCACGACGTTCACAGATCTGACTTCCACGCGCCGACGTGCGCGCTCGTCGCTATCGCGCCGCGCCGCCGCCGCGGGCCACCACCTGCGCCCGCATGGCCATATGCCGCCGCCGCTCGCGAGTCGCTCTCGGTCCACCTGCTTTGATTCCCGAGTTTGTTTTCAGCCTCCGGTTGGGTAATTTCGCTTGTTTATTACTCGATATCCCAACTAATTTCGATGTAGACTCTAAGTTATGCTTACATTAACTAATTAAGGAATTGGTGAAATGGAATTAGGGATCCGGCGTACTAATCACGATTGTGATGAACACTGAGTTAGGAACGGAGCATGAGGAGTTTTAAGCGAAGGCTATGGTAAGGGATTTTCTACAAATGATCTAAAAAAAAAAGGGAAGTAAATATGATTTCTTGGAAGATGTATTTTTAAAAGATTAATTTGAGGACTTATTTCAAAAAGGCGAACTCCCGAGACTTACGCTCATGAACCTAGAAAAGTAACATTTCAAAAAGGTCTTAAAGGATCTCGAGTGAATGATTTTCTAAAAATGATCTTGAAAATGGGAGTTAGCGCATTTATGAAATATTTATTGTAAAAGGTGAAGTTCAAAGGTTTCTCCAAAAAGAGTATTATCATGAGTTTATTTCAAAGAATGATGTTCCAGGATTTATGCTTAAGGCTTGAACTTAGGAAAGGAATATTTCAAAGGATTTGAAACGACCCTAAGTAAGAAATTTTCCAAAAGATTCAGAAAAGAAGCTAATCTTGGAATTCGAGAGGGTTCCAAGTAATTTTAAGGGTCTGAAGGGACCTGAATGGAAATGTTTTTTTTTAGTATTTGAAAATGAGATTCTTTTACATAGGCATGGATATTTACATATAGTGAGATGTTCAGTTATGCTATTGTTCAGTTATGCTATGGTGATGAATGTGTACTGGAAAATGTAAATGTATTTATGCTTTATAATGGACTGACTCAGGTTTTAAATTTATGAAAGTTATGCCATGATTATGTGATTGTGCATCATTATGACTGCCTATATATATGTGTGACTGACATATGGGACCTCATGCATATTGTATGTATATGAACATGTCATGTAGGCTGTGGCAATTGGTCTCCTAAGAACTTATGCATGGTAAAACATGCATCAGAGACCCTATGGGTCAATATTACAGTGTCCATGAGGACTCAATATTACAGAGTGCAGTGAGGACTCAATATTACAGTGGTCTGTGAGGACTCAAACCTACTGAGGGTGCATGAGGGACTCAAAATGAAAAGACTCAGGTAGACTCAATTGACCACGCATAGCCAAAGAGAAAAAGTCATGATTTTATGAGAAAGTTTTAGGTCCCATTACAGAAAGTTTTATGATTTTAAAAGTCACGAATAATGATCATGTTTAAAAGTCAGATTTGAAGGAATATCATATGCATGTGTTTGCATTTTCCCGACCCCCACTTACTGGGTATTTTATAATACTCATCCCTTTACCTTTGTTGTGTTTCCTCTGTTTTAAAATGTTTTCAGGTAAAGTCGAGAGCATACCAGGCGAGTGGCATGGATGCGCTACAGAAGTCATGGGAACCGAGTCATGAATTTCGCATCAATGATTTAGAAAGAATTTTTAAATGATTATTGTCTTCCGTTATGTAACATTGAGTTTTGAAACTAGAGGCCGAACTTGGTTATGTTTATTGTAAACGTTTTGTATTTCCATGGGATCCCAAACTAAATTGCTTTGTTATTTATCAACTTTTACTTATTTAAAGTCAGTTAGGGCCTCGAACGCATGCATGAGTAGTAATGTCTCTAGGAATTTATGTTATAAAAGTAGGGGCGTTACAGTGATCCTAACGTGTTCGTGTAGATGACATTTGAGTGGGGATATCCTATGTAATGAGATTACATAAGACCGGACCACGAAATAGTAACCACTAGGTGTAACTCCGTTGACTAGTTAGGTTTCTATTTCACTAGGATGACCTAGGCAACTTGATCTCAATCTGGCGAGGTTCTTAACTCCGGTTCATGAGGGGATTGTCCTTTGACTAGTATGGGTGAGAGTGGCCAGATTCGCCGACTTAATATGCCTACCATCTTGGGGACAAGACCGAGTGAGCGGCTGGAAAGTTAACTTAGCAAGATGGAATTCACTCCTTCCCGCCTACTAGGGTAAGTAGAGGAATGTTCCCTTAAGTGGTGTCTTTGGGTTTTGAACAAAGGGTCCGAACCTCTCATTGGCCCAAGAGGGACTCTGTTTGTTGGTAGGACCACAAACAAATTGTTCATTAGAGGAGCACTGGTGCTTAAGGCACAAGATGTAAACAAGGGGTAAAACGGTAATTTGACCCAGCTAGTGTTACGAACATTCGTGAAGGATTGACTTGTTGTTATTGGTCAATATCCGTGGACACAGAAATATATCTGCAGTGAGAAGAGTGCAGCTGCGGGACTTTAGTGGAGTGTTCTCGCAATTAATGAATATTGATTGGGAGGTTAATGAGATTAACCGAGCAATTTCGTATCGTTGAAGTTTCTGATCTGTAGGTCCATTAGGTCCACCTTCTAGCTCGTAAAGGGTTCTTAGATCATTTGAATTTGAAATGTTCAAATTCATAAGGGAATAAACTTAATGTATATTGATATGATATAATATATAGTTTGGGAACTATATATTATAAATTTAATGTGAATATGATTCATATTAAATTGTGTGAGAGAATTAAATATTTCAAAGAGTTCAAATATTTAATTCAAATGTGAATGTGATTCATATTTGAAAACTATAGGTTAAATTTAATGTGCATTAGATGTGCATTAAAACTATAGGATAAAGAGATAAATGATTAAATGTGATTTAATCTAAATTAAATATAAGATAAATAATTAATTAAATATGATTTAATTAATGATTAATTAGATTAATCAATTTTATTAATTTAATTGTTAAATTAATGGGAACGTGTCCGGAGGACACGTTCCCACTTCCCTCCAACTCCCCATCGATTGGGAGTGGGAGAAGTTGATTCCTCTTACGTGTTTCTTCTCTAATTGTTAAAGGTGAAGCAAATCGATGTATGATGAACGATCAATCAAATTGACAGAAGAAGAAAAGTTCTCTCATCTCTCTCATTCTCAAAATCTTCCAATTGTTGGAATCCTTCCCACAAATGAGAGGTCTAAGCACTCAGAGATATAAAAGGTGCTCTCTGTTGGTAGTGTCCTTTTCTGTAGAAGAAGAGAATCAGAGAAGTTCCTCAGTTGTTGAAATCTCGTGGAGCAAGAAGTTGTTGTTTCCTGTGAAAATCAACAAAGATAATACTTCTATTCCTTTTAGTTTAATTGTTAAACTTAAGTATGTTTGTATGCAATTATCCATGTCTAATTAGATTAGAAATTCCATGCTTGTTCTGTTCTATCAATGTATGGGTTGTTGCATTTCAACCAAAACAAACTTGCAAATTACGATTCCAAACTCGTTTCCGCTACTCAAGGAGATCATATCTCCATCATAGAGATCATTGAGAACGTGAGATCGTAGGAGGGGATTACAAGAAGAAAAGTTCTTCAAAGGTAAATTTTTCTTTTCCTCCCTAATGCTTAACCTAGGATGCATGTTTGAGTTTAAATTCATGTAATGCAATCAGGCAATGCGATTCAATTCACCGCTGCGGGATTCCATCCCTTCACTTAACTCCGCAAGAAGGAATTCACTTATTCCCGAGGTAGGAAGTTTAGATAGGTTGTTCCCTTAAGGACTGAATCTAGGTCATGAACAACGGGGCCCTACCCTTTCACTGGGTCGAGAGGGACGTTGTTTATGGGAGGACCATAAACTTGTTGTTTACTAGAGGATCAGTGGTATGTAAGGAGCAAGAAGTAGTCACAGGGGTAAAATGGTAATTTGACCCAACTGTGACAACGAACTACCTATGAAGTGTTGACTGACGATCATTGGTTATCGATGGGCACAACTTGCCCTACAGTGAGAAGAGTGCAGCTACGAGTCTATAGGAGAGTGACTCACAGTTAATGAATGTTGATTAACGAGATCAAAGAGTTTGATCAGTTAATCTCGTATCATTGGTACTCATGATCTCTAGGTCCATTAGGTCCCTCGGTTAGCTCAATATGGAATTAATGAGGGTGTAAATTTTTGGAATGGATTTGAAGTGTTCAAATTCATATCAAGAGACTTTATGTCAATTATATGTAATATGATTGATATAATATATAGTTTAATGGGAATGTGATTCATAATAAACTATACTGCCTAATTGGGAATTATGGCAAAATTAGAGGAATTAAAAGTGAGAGATGTGAAAAATTGAATATGATTCAATTTAATTCCATATTATGCAAATATGATTTGCATATTAAAGTATATGATACCTTATATTATGTAATTATTCAAATATGATTTGCATAATATATAGTTTGTGGAATTAGTGGGCTAAATGAGTGGAGAATTTCTCCACCCACACCCACTATAAAAGAATGCATTTAGATGCATTTGGAAATTACTTGAGTCACTTTTTCGATTTGAGAACTCCAAAAGCCCTCTCATCTCTCTCAATTCATTACAAATCCCCTATCTCCAAAAAGGAATCCCACACTTCTCCCTCACCTCAATCGAGAAGACTCTTTGGAAGTGTTCGGTTCAAGATCGTGTTGAGATCGTGGAGAACGTGAGGATCAAAGGAGAGGATCACGAGAAAAAACATTTCTTCAAAGGTAATTTTCTCCATCCCCTGAATGCTTAGCCTAGTGCATGTTTTGAGTTTAATTCATCTAACGTAGCTGTGAGCAGCTGTTGGGATGTATGTCCTGATCTCGTGTAAGTTTGTAATATTCCAAGTTGAAATAAATAAGAGTTATTTTTTCAATGTTTTGTGTCTCGCATATTTCATAAACTTAATCCAATAAACTAAACTCTAGGGTCATTGTATTATGAGAGAACTAGAACTTGAACGGTGTGTAGTGGACATACAGGGAGGACCACATTCAAGTTAATGACCCGAACGGTCTACAATATACAGATACGATTGGAGACCTAATCCTGGATACGTTGTGGATGAGGCCCACTTTGTATTACATACAAACGAGTTGATCCAGCTCGTTCATGTGGTTGACATGCGAGTGGGGGCATCCTATGCAATGAGATTGTACAAGACCGGACCGTGAATTATTAGACCTACTGATGTAACACCGTTGACAGTATAGGCCTAATAAATTTGTAGATGACCATTAGTGACTCGGCCTTAATCTTGAGCGTGTTAAGGACACCTATCTGCGAGGGTCTGTCCTTTGACTAGTACGGGTGAGGGTGGTCACAGTTGCTCGCCCAATATGCCTATCTTCTCAGGGGCAGGACAACGTGGGGAGCTGGGAACTTGACTACGCGAGATGGAATTCACTCGTTCCTGAATTAGGAAAACTAGAGGGGTTGTTCTCTTAAGTGTTGACTCCAGGGCTTGAACAACGGGGCCCCACCCTCTCACTGGTCCGAGAGGGTTGTTGTTTATGATTGAACCATGCAACCTAGTTGTTCATTAGATGAGCAGTGGGACTTAAGGAGCAAGAGGTAGACACAGGGGTAAAACGATAATTTGACCCAACAGTGTCGACGAACAACCTGTGAAGGGTCGACTCACGGGCATTGGTTATATTAATAGACACAACTTGTCCTACAATGATGGGAGTGCAGCTACGGGTTTTAGTGGAGTGTTACCGTAGCTAATGAATGTTGAATAACCGGGTCAAAGAGTTTGACAGGTTAGTCTCGGATCATTAGAGCTCGTCATCTGTAGGTCCATTAGATCCCTCGGTTGGCTCAAACTGAATAAATTGAGGATTTACAGCTTGGTGTGAATTAGAAGTGTTCAAATTCATTATTTGGGTATTTATGTCATTTATATGTGATATAGATGACATAATATATAGTTTGATGTGAATGAGATTCATAATAAACTATAGTATAGCCTAATTGATTAATTAGTGATAATTGGAGAAATGGAATTGAGAGAAATTAAATTGAACTTGATTCAATTTAAAATTCCACAATTATGCAAATGAGATTTGTCTAATAAGGTATGAGATACTTTATATTATGTGATATGCAAGTATGATTTGCATATCATATGGTTGTGGTAAAATGGTGATTTGGTGGAGGTTAAACTCGACCATACACCAATATATAAAGGGCTTGCAAGAAGCCTTTTGGTAGAGTTTTGTCATTTTTTGGATTTTCATCCAAAGAGAGCATCTCACAATTTTCTCAATCTCTCTCAATTCTCTTTATCTCTTCTCCCCACCCAAAACCAAAGGGAGTCCCACAAACTCTCCCCCATCCTTCCGAGAACAATCGAGAAGACCCTTTAGAAGTGTCTTGTTGTTCGGTTCGAGGATCGAGTTCGTAGAGATCGTTGGTTGGAGAGGGATCGAGATCGGGAAGGAGAAAACGTTGAAGAAGAGTTCTTCAAGAGGTTAGTACTTTTACCTACTGTTTTCTCTTGCTTTTTATGCATGTTTTGCCTAGGATTAATGAGATTAATTCAATTTTAAGAAATGAATTACACAACGAAACAACGACGTTTCACAACGTATTCGCTGCGGAAATTTCAATCCCTTCAATTGGTATCAGAGCAAATCGTTGCTCTTCGTTGTGTATTCTGTAATTTCATAAAAATAGGTGGGTAGCATTAATTTTTCATGAGATGAATGTTAATGGTTTGCATTTTTGGATGTTTTTCGGTTTTTGGCACTTAGTTAGATTTACATTAAAGTTGATGAGATCAATGTAAGGGCTCGGTGTTTTGGCCAGTTTTTAATGTAAATAGAGTCTATAAGTTCGTGTCGTTCGTGGCAAGAGTTGTTGTGAAGAAATCGGAGCAGAAACGGGCAAAATAGATGAAGAACAGCAAGAAGAGCTTACTGGAATTTCATCAGCGTTGCAACGTTGTTCCTTGGCGTTGCAACACCAACAGAGTAGGAGGACGCGCGCTGCAGGTGCAGCGTTGCGACGTCTGGCGTGTCGATGCAACGTTGTGCGCATTGAGCACGTCAGCTTGACGCTGAGCGCTGCCGCGTTGCAACGTTGGCCACGGCGTTGGAACGCTATAGCTCTGGTGGGCAGTTGGTGCGAGGGAATTCCGCAAGATGTGGCATTTGAGGGCAATTTTTCAAGTGGTGGACGATTTTCTCAATTTTTTTATTAATTCATTTATTTAATTGTAAAATGATTTTTTTATTTAATTTAATTTTAATTCATATTAATATACTTTTATATTAATGTTAATAAATTAAATTAATGTCCCTAGAGTGCCAAAAATTGGTCCAATTATGTTATTTATTAAATTATGCAATTGTTGTATGATTTATATATTCTATGTGCATTATGTATGTCATATAGATTAAAATCCCACCTTAGGTTAAACATTTCATGCATCATTTATATTATAAGAGTTATAATATATAGTATGCATGATAGGATTATATTATAAGTGTTATAATATAATGTATATTTTTTTAAATTTAATTAATATAAGAGTTATATTTCTTAGATTAAAAGTATTGACATGCATTTATACATGAGATGTATGTATGTTATATAGTTTAATTATTCATGTGATAAATGATCAAGCATAATAACATAGAAATGCATGTAACCTAAGTTAATTATTAGTTTTAAATTGTTTATAACTTGAATTATTAGACTTAGGTTTTCTAGTTGTAATAAGATTAGAATTAGAAAATAAATATGACTTATGAATGGTGACTAATTAGTAATTCTGTCTAAGGAAGGTTTTGTCCAAGCCTAGGGTATTTAAGCTGACGCTTTGTGGAACACCCCTACCTGGGAACCGACCTGGGAGTGAATTTGGTCCTGAGATTCATAGGTTATATTCTCGTGAGTGTCATTAATTAAGAGTTAATTAATTTACTCACACAGACTTAAGTTAATAATGTGATTATAGACTTAGGCTAATCCAATATAAGAGTTATATCGGTAGACTTAGGTAAATTTTAGCCGGTTTATCTAGGTCACTCCCGATTATTTTAAAATATTGAGTTGGAAGAAATAAAGTGTATGAGATACATTTAATTTTTCATCCACAAATCTCTGTTAAGTTCACACTGTGAAATCCATACTCGGTCTCGTGGCGCAAATGGGAGAGTCCCCCTACAGCTGGTATTTCTATGGGTCAAAATTCAACGTGAAGGGAGAGAGTACTTATAGTAAGTGGGAGTGGGGCCTGTGAAAATGGGACCCACGGTCTCTTCTTTTGATTCACACCATGAGACCCCTATGATCCGCCTGCTAGTTTGGCCTGGACCAGACAATCCTTACGGAGGACCTTGATCATGGGAATCGGAACACCATGAATTCCCGAAAGGGATACGATTTCCTTGTTGATTTTCCTTCGTAGTCCTCTCTACGACGGCTATTGTTTGGACGTATACTTTGAAATTTAAAGATAGAGGGTGACACTCACAAGATTTTTAAGAGTTGATGAATTCAGACCGAAAAATGGTAACTAGATGCCTAATGGAATAAGAGTTATTCTGGTATTAGGGTCTGGTCGAGAAAGTCTCGTCCTAGAGGAAGAGTGGTTTTGTCTACCCTACGGTGGCAGTCATTCTAAACCTTTGGGGCATCATTGCAATTTTTAATGACCTAGGGATCATAGAATAAAAATTTGCTAAAACCTGATTGGATTTTCAAAGTTTTTGCGAGACTAATACAAAATTTTTCATTTTTCAGCAACAAAATGTCAAATGCATTTAATGCTCCTTTAGCTTCCGATAAGTTAGTCGACGATATTTTGCAAATGTGGAAAAACAATATCGACACGATTTTGGTAAATGACGACCTAGAGTTCACGCTCACTTAGCAATGTCCTCAGGTGCCCGGTCCAACAGTCCTATTCAACGAACAACGAACCTTCTAGTCCTTGGTGCAAATCAAGGGACATGAAGCTGAGGCAAGTGTTGCCTTTAGACCTTTTCATAGGGGTTTGACCTTTGGGACAAAGTTTGTAGATTTTTCAGGCCCGAAAGGGAAGAAGAAGAAGTTGAAAGATGTAAAGGTTGGCGGCGCTGCCGCCCAAAAGGGAAAAGAGATCAAGGAAGTTGCAAGAAAGTTTTTATACTACTACGGGGACAATCACCTGAAAAGGAGTTGTCACAAGTTCCTTGTCGAAAAGAAGAAGGCAGGTAAATGTAATTTACTTGTTACAGAAACTTGTTTAGTGGAGAGTAATGACTCTGTCTGGATACTGGATTCAAGTGCCACTAACCATGTTTTCTCTTCTTTTCAAGGAATAAGTTTCTGGCAGTGGCTGCAAGAGGGTGAAATAATGCTCAGGGTTGGATTCGGAGAAGTTGTCTCAACTGCAGCAATCGGCATAGTGAAACTATTTTTTGGCGGGAAGTACTTATTATTAGATATGTACATAGTTCCAGGGTTTACTAGAAACCTAGTTTCTATTTCCTGTCTATTGGAACAAAATATTTCTGTTTGTTTCATGAGTAATAAAGCTTTGATTTCTCGAAATGGAAATTTGTTATGTTCTGCTTCACGCGAACTAAGAGATTAAAAGTTTCTCCAAAAAAAAGTGTCCATCTTTGGCATCTAAGGTTAGGCCACATAAATCTCAATAGGATTGAGAGACTAGTGAAGAGCAGACTTCTAAGCGAGTTGGAAGAAAACTCTTTACCGGTTTGTGAGTCATGCCTTGAAGGCAAAATGACCAAACGTCCTTTTAGTGGAAAAGGATATAGAGCCAAAGAACATCTTGAGCTTATACATTCTTACCTCTGTGGTCCGATGAATGTTAAAGCACGAGGAGGTTACGAATACTTTGTATCTTTTATAGATGACTATTCGAGGTATGGGTACATTTACCTAATGCATAGGAAGTCTAAAACTCTTGAAAAGTATTACTTTATTGTATTACTTTACTGTATATTTGAGAAATGTATCATGTACTCCACTAGCTTAGTCCAAGTGGGAGTTTGTTGGGATGTATGTCCTCATCTCTTGTAGTTTGTAATATTCCAAGTTGTAAATGAATAAGTGTTATTTATTTCAACATTGTGTAATAAATAAGAGTTATTTATTTAAACTTTGTGTCTCGCATATTTCATAAACTTAATCCAATAAACTAAGTTCCAGGGTCATTGTATTAATGAGAGAACTAGAACTTGAACGGTGTGTAGTGGACACACAGGGAGGATCACGTTCGAGTTAATGACCCGAATGGTTTACAGTATATGGATAGGGTTGGAGATCTAATCCTAGATACACTGTGAATGCGGCCCGCTTTGTATTAGATACAAACGAGGTGATCTAACTCGTTCATGTGGTTGACATGCGAGTGGGGCATCCTGTGCAATGAGATTCTACAAGACTGGACCATGAATTATTAGACTTACTGATGTAACACCGTTAACAGTATAGAGCTAATAAATTCGTAGATGGCCATTAGTGACTCGACCTTAATCCTGAGCGTGTCACGGACTCCTATCTGCGAGGGTCTGTCCTTTGACTAGTACGGGTGAGGGTGGTCACAGTTGCTCGCCCAATATGCCTATCTTCTCAGGGGCAGGACAACGTGGGGAGCTAGGAACTTGACTACGCGAGATGGAATTCACTCGTTCCTGAATTAGGAAAACTAGAGGGGTTGTTCTCTTAAGTGTTGACTCCAGGGCTTGAACAACGGGCCCCACCCTCTCACTGGTCCGAGAGGGTTGTTGTTTATGATTGAACCATGCAACCTAGTTGTTCATTAGAGGAGCAGTGGGACTTAAGGAGCAAGAGGTAGACACAGGGGTAAAACGGTAATTTGGCCCAGCTGTGACTACGAACAACCTTTGAAGGGTCGACTCATGGGTATTGGTTATATCGATGGACACAACTTGTCCTACAGTGATGATAGTGTAGCTACGGGCTTTAGTGGAGTATTACCGTAGCTAATGAATGTTGAATAATCGGGTCAAAAAGTTTGACAGGTTAGTCTTGGATCATTGGAGCTCAAATCACGTGTAGGTCCATTAGGTCCTCTACCGCTCAAATTGGACAAATTGAGGGTTTACAGTTTGGTATGAATTTGAAGTGTTCAAATTCATTATTTGGGTATTTATGTCGTTTATATTTGATATAGATGACATAATATATAGTTTGATGTGAATGATATTCATGATAAACTATAGTATAGCCTAATTGATTAATTAGTGTTATTTGGAGAAAATGAATTGAGAGAAATTAAATTGAATGTGATTCAATTTATAATTCCACATTTATGCAAATGAGATTTGTATAATAAGGTATGAGATACCTTATATTATATAATATGCAAATGAGATTTGTATATTATATGGTTGTGGTAAAATTTGATGGAGATCTGATCTCCTTGAGCAGCGGAAACGTGTTTGGGATCTTTAATTGCTTGATTATTTTAATTGAAACAAAAACCAGTACACTGACCAAAAATACAAAACAAGCATGGTATTTCTAATCCTATTAGACATAGATTAATTGCATACATGCAAACATATTTTTAACAATTAAACTAATGGGAAGATAAAGAATACCTTTGTAGTTTCTCCAGCAACTTGTTGCTCCAAAGGTTGTATAGCAAATCAATTGTACAGGGACTTCTCTGTTTTCTTCCAGCAAGAACACAACCACTAGAGATCACCTTCTATATCTTTGAGTGCTTAGATCCTCCTTGGTGGGAAGGATTCCAACTTTTGGAATAATTGGAAATTTTGAGAGTGAGAGAATTCTAGAGCAACAGCAATTCTCAAAAGTCCTTGAATGATCAATCGATCACCTGCTTCTTCCAACTCCCTACACTTAACGATAGGGAGTGGAGAAGAAACTGGTGAATGGGGAACGTGTCATCTACACGTTTCCCTCTTTAAATTAATTAAATAATTAAAAAACAAATATAATCTATTTAAATAATTAATTAATTCTTAATTAATTAATTTGAATATCTTATATTTCAAATAAATTATATGTATATGATTAAATCACATTTAATCATTAACCTATAGTTTTAATGTACATCTAGTGCACATTAAATTTTAACCTATAGTTTTTAAATATGAATCACATTCATATATATATTTAATATTTGAACTCTTTCAAATATTTAACTCTCTCATACTATTCAATATGAATCATATTCACATTAAATCTATAATATATAGTTCCAAAACCATATATTATATCGTATCATTATACATTGAATATATTCCCTAATGAATTTGAACATTTCAAATTCAAATGATCTAAGAACCCTTTACGAGCTACAAGGTGAACCTAATGGACCTACAGATCAGAAGCTCCAACGATACGAGATTGCTCGGTTAATCTCATTAACCTCCCAATCAACATTCGTTAATCATGGAACACTCTACTAAAGTCTCACACACCGCACTCTTCTCACTGCAGAGATATGTTTCGTGTCCATGGATATTGACCAATAACAGCAAGTCAATACTTCACGAATGTTCATAACACCAGCTGGGTCAAATTACCGTTTTACCCCTGGGTTACATCTTGTACCTTAAGTACCAGTGCTCCTCTAATGAACAATTTGTTTGTGGTCCTACCAACAAACAGAGTCCCTCTCAGGCCAATGAGAGGGTTGGACCCTTTGTTCAAGTCCCAAAGACACCACTTAAGGGAACATTCCTCTACTTACCCTAGTAGGCGGGAAGGAGTGAATTCCATCTTGCTAAGTTAAGTCCCCAGCCGCTCACTCGGTCTTGTCCCCAAGAAGGTAGGCATATTGAGTCGACGAATCTGCCACTCTCACCCATACTAGTCAAAGGACAATCCCTCATGAGCAGGAGTTTCGTAAATCGCTCGAGATTGAGATCAAGTTGCCTAGGTCATCCTAGTGAAATAGAAACCTAACTAGTCAACCGAGTTACAACTACAGGTTACTATTTCGTGGTCCAGTCTTATGTAATCTCATTACATAGGATATCCCCACTCACATGTCATCTACACGAACACGTTAGGATCACAGTGTTTGTATCAAATACAAAGTGGGCCACATCCATAGTTTAACCAGGGTAAGGTACCCAAACCTTATCCCCTAACTATAGACCCTTTAGGCTGTATCTCGAACCGAGATCCTTTTTATATACATTACATTTAGTTAAAGATTCATTTAACAGCCTTGGATGTTTAGTTTATTGGATTTAGGGTTTTAAATAAAGGCAAACTCGTAGATAACAAACAATAACACTTTATTGAAATAATAACTCTTTATTACAATAATTAGAACATAATTACAAACTACGAATTTTAGGGCACAAATCCCAACAAACTCCCACTTGAACTAAAACTTTAGTGGGGTAAAACATAATCTAAAACAGTAGAAATACAATAAACTAGGGCATCCATATACCCCAATACCTATCTCCCACTTGCCCTAGATTAGCTTATGTACATATCTCGTAGAACCATACTTTCCACATGACCCTCGAACACTTTAGCCGTGAGAGTCTTTGTAAACAAATCAGCAATATTGTGCTCCGAAGCGATCTTCGTGACTATCACATCTCCTCGTTACACTATTTCTCGTATCAGGTGATACTTCCTCTCGATGTGCTTTCCTCGCTTATGGCGCGAGGTTCCTTCGAATTGGCTACCGCACCACTATTGTCACAGTATAAGGTGATGAGAGATTCCATATTTGGAACAACTTCCAAATCAGTAAGGAATTTCCTTAGCCAAACAGCCTCTTTAGCTGCTTCACAAGTAGCGACATACTCAGCCTCCATTGTGGAGTCAGCGATGCATCCTTGCTTGATGCTTCGCCATACTATAGCTCCCCCGTTAAGGGTGAAAACTGATCCCGTTGGGGATTTTCGAGAATTCTTATCGGTCTGAAAATCAGAATCAGTGTATCCAGTAAGGATCAGATCCTTAGACCCATACATAAGCGTATAGTCCCTCGTTCTCCTTAGATACTTGAGGATATTTTTAACTGTTGTCCAGTGGTCTAACCCTCGGATGGATCGGTACTCTACCGACTATTCCCATCGCATAGCAAATGTCCTACCTCGTACAAAGATAACATACATTAAGCTACCTCTCGCATGCAGGCATAGGAATATGTCTCATATCCTCAACTTCTTGAGGTGTCTTAGGACACTGTTCCATAGACTGATGAACTCCGTGCCTGAAGGGCAATAAGCCCCTCTTGGAATTCTACATCGAATATCTGGACAATATTTTATCGATATAAGACGCTTGAGACAGTGCTAGCGTTCTGTTCTTGCGATTCCTAAATATCTTAATCCCAAGAACATACTGCGCCTCTCCCAAATCTTTCATTTGGAATTGGGTTGCCAGCCAATTCTTTATGTCAGTTAGGTATCCTACATCATTCCCAATGAGTAGGATATCATCCACATAAAGTACAAACAAAGCTACTTTGTTGTTGACGATCCTCTTGTAAACACAAGGTTCATCAATGTTTTGGTCAAAGCCGTAAGACTTGATCGCAGTATCAAACCTTATATTCCAAGATCTTGACGCTTGTTTCAATCCATAAATGGATCGATTAAGCTTGAAAACTTTTTGCTCCTGACCTTGGGCTATGAACCCTTCGGGCTGAGATATATAGATGCTCTCGTCAAGATTACCATTCAAAAAGGCAGTCTTGACGTCCATCTGCCAAATTTCATAATCATAAAACGCGGCTATGGACAAGAGTATCCTTATAGATTTCTGCATAGCAACAGGGGAAAACGCTTCTTCATATTCAACTCCTTCCCTTTGGGTAAAACTCTTTGCTACAAGCCTAGCCTTAAAGGTCTGTACCTTTCCGGTTGCATATCTCTTTCTCTTATAGATCCATTTACACCCTATGGGTCTAACCCCTTTAGGTTGGTCTACAAGTTCCCATACTGAATTGAAGTCCATTGACTCCATTTCAAGATTCATGGCTTTGATCCATTGGTCCTTGTCTACGTCATTCATTTCTTGTTTATAAGACAATGGGTCTTCTACGCCGTCATCAGGTATGATAACTTGAGTTTCAGCTAAAACCAAGTAGCGGTCAGGTTGGGAAACAACCCTCCCACTACGTCGAGACATTCCCAACGATTGAGAAGGACAAGACTGACTTGAGTTGCTGGCTCTTCCATCAACTCTTGATGAAGGTCCAGCTTGATCAACAACTCTTATTGGTTCATGTGTAGCTTCATTTAGTACTAATTTACTACGCGGTTTGTGGTTCCTCATGTGATCTTCCTCCAAGAACGTGACGTTTGTCGATAGAATCACCTTGTTTTCTTGTGGGTCGTAGAAAAGACCACATCTCATTTCTTTGGGATGGCCAACAAATTGGCACAATCTTGAACGAGGTTCCAGTTTCTTTGGGTTTGTCATGAGCACGTGTGTGACAAAAATTTCCCAATCTGAAGTGTTGTAAACTAGGTTTACGCCCCTTCCACAGTTCAAAAGGTGTTTCTGAAACACTTTTTGATGGAACACCGTTCAAGATTTGAACTGCAGTCTCTACTGCGTATCCCCAAAACGAGGCAGGCAACTGAGCATAGCTTATCATAGAACGAACCATGTCTAACAAGGTTCTATTTCTCTTTTCTGACACACCATTTTGTTGTGGTGTATTAGGTGCAGAGAGTTGAGATTTAATTCCATGTTCTATCATATAGTCCTGGAATCTCAAATCCATATACTCTCCACCTCGATCAGATCGAAGTGTTTTAATGGTTTTCCCTAATGCATTCTCTACTTCAGCCTTATACTCTTTGAACTTTTCAAGAGCCTCAGACTTGTGATGCATTAGATATAGATAACCATACCTCGAATAATCATCTATGAAAGAGATGAAATATTCGTACCCTCCTCGAGCTTTAACATTCACCGGACCACAAAGATTCGAATGTATAAGTTCTAAGTGTTCTATGGCTCTGTAACCTTTTCCTGTAAAAGATCGCTTGGTCATTTTACCTTCCAAGCATGATTCGCAAGGAGGTAAAGAATCATCTTCTAACTTGTTTAGAAGTCCATTCATAGAGAGCCTCTCAATCCGGTTGAGATTAATATGACCAAGTCTAAGATGCCATAGATAGGTATTATTATTTGGAGAAATTCTTTGCCTTTTATTTTGAGTAGTAGCATTTTTAAACATCTCATGATTTAAAATTGCTTTAGTTTTGTTCGGTTTAAGTACATACAAGCCATTTTTCAATTTAGCAGAACAAATATTGACACCCTCTTTCAAAATGAACGCTTCATTAATCGAAAAAGAAATACAATATCCAAGTTCTATTAAACAAGAGATAGAAATTAAGTTCCTTTTAAGCGTAGGAACGATATACAGATTTTTTAATAAAAGAAATCTATCTCTGAAAAATAGCTTGGCATCTCCCACTGCACGAGCTGAGACGACGTCTCCTGTTCCGACCCTTAGCGTCATCTCACCCTCTTCGAGCTCCTTGAAGGAACTAGTTTCCTGAAATGAAGAGCAAACGGTATTAGTGGCTCCTGAATCAAGTATCCAGGTTAAATCATCATTTTCCACTAAACATGTTTCAAGAACAAGTAACTCTAATTTACCTCTCTTCTCTTTGAGCTCAGCAAGGTATTTTGGGCAGTTTCGCTTCCAATGCCCATCCATGTTGCAGTGGAAACATTTCCCTTTATCTGCAACCTTGGCTTTTCCCTTGCCTTTGTCGTGAGCAGGTGCCTTCCCTTTCCCTCATATTTTCTTCTTTTGGGTCTTCTTAAGCCAAGAAGATGAGCTACAGGACTTAGTCCCAGAGGATGAACCCTTCTGGAACCTTCTGGAATGGGCAAACAGATTTGCCTCTCCATCAGCCTGTCCCTTATTCTTCATAAGAGACTGGAAAGTCTGTAGTTCATTAAGGAGAGTAGTCAGGTTATACTCTATCTTGTTCATCACCGCATTGCTGCGGAATTGCAGGAAACTCTTCGGAAGAGATTCCAGGATTAACGATACCTGACTTTGCGCGTCAATGACCGCTTCGTTCATCTCAACCACGTTGAAGTGGACTATCAGATCAAGAACGTGTTCTCTCACCGATGACCCCTCCTTCATACGGGAGTTATAAACGTATTTGAGGGATTCGTGCCGAATCTTTCCAAACGGTTGTCCAAACATTTCCTGCAGCGAACTCATGATCTCACGAGCTGAGACCATGCCCTCGTGCTTTTTTGCTAGAACTTCAGAAACACTAGCCAAATGTAGACCTTGACCTTATAATTGGCCTCGATCCACGGCGCCGCGCCTCCAATGATTGAGGAGCGTTACGAGCGGGGATCCGAGGACATTCCTCGATAAAGATAAAACCGTAGGTCGTCAACAACGAGAATCGTATTCAAGTTGGACTTCAACGTAGTAAAATTCTCACCAGTTAAACGGTCGCTTTTAAGTAAGGCTATTATTGAGGACGACATGCTGAAAATCCAAAATAGTTCTAATTAGTTATGCCTTTTTAACCCATTGTAAAAAACCAATCTAATTTAGCAAAATTATTAAAGAACCCTAGTGTTTAAACTAAACCCACTATTTAAGTTAAACCTTAATTTTGCAACGATACTTCAAGGGTTTAGAACAAAAGCCTCCGTCGGGCGATCAGTCATTCCTCCCTTGAATTGAGACTTTCTCAGCCAATTCTCACTACCAGAACATCTCATGTCCCAATGGTCCTTAGCTATCGTTTGTTTGGTCAAGGATTTGTTAACTAACTTAACTCATCCCGTAATTGTGACCCTACCATTTTCAGATCTAATAGGCCCGAGCCAACAGGCTACTATTAAGAAAGACAACTGATGGCAAACAACCTAAGAGACCCTATCCATTTCTGGAGTTCGCGATGTTCTGATCCCTATAGACAGGCCCTCCGTAGGGTTTGGCTGTTCCAGGACAACCTAGCAGACGGACCGTAGGATACGTTGACACGCGTCCAGCTCCCTTTTACTATGGATACTTCCCTCATTCACCTTGGTATTGAACCATGCAAACACATACCGTAGGATGACGCCCTATTGACGCCACGTAGTCGAGCATGGAACTCACGGTGTGAACTCTTGAGGACGTGAGAGTAAACTCGATGCGAACATCACGTTTTCTCCCACTGAAATTCCTAAAATTAGGGTATAGTTTTAACTTAGCTGGATTCTGGCTAAAAGAATCTATCTAAGTCTATGCCTATTATAACTATTATAACTAGGTCTTAAAACCTTATGTCTAGGTGAATAAACATTTTAATTACCTAGAGATAAAACAGAACTAATGTTAATTCAACTCAGGTTCCGTGTCATTTCCCAGGTAGGAGGTGTTCTGCTTACTGGTCCTTAAGTACCCCAACCTTTTTTAGACAGAACTTCACCTGTGAGAGTTCTCTTATAACTAAAGTCCTAAAGTCCTACTATATTTTAAACTATTCAAAATACTACGTAAGACTTATTTCTAATCCTATTAGAAATTGAAACTTAGGTCTAAATTAATTTTAAACGATTTAAAACTAATTAAATTTTAACCCAAGTTCCTATGTTTGCATGCATTTCTTTATTATAGGTTATGGTTTCTAAAACCCCTTTAATTTATAACTTTTATAAATTTTAATAATTAACCTATGATAAAGAAACTATATTATAAAACCAACCATCAATATTCAAATTGGAATTATAAAAGGAATTCAACTAATTGAATTATAAAATTACTTAAACAAAATAACATTTATTTTAAACTCAGTAATTTCATGTTCCATGCATTTTATTTTCCATATAATCTAATTATAACACTTATAATTAATTACTCATGAAAAAATAAATTAATCATGCATTCAACCATATGCATATAACATTTAATTATAAATAAAATGCATGAACATGCTTATCCTAAGGTGGGAATAATCTAAATGACATTCATAAAGACATAAAACTGTAAAACCGGAATAATTTGGCCCCTAAACTGCAAAAACAAATAAATTACATTAATTTATTTCATGAAAACCGGTCCAAAAACATCCTGAACCGGCCTTGAACCACTCGAACCGGACCAAAAATGTTGAACCAGTCGAACCGGCCTGCAGCTCATCGGAATGTCCCACGGTGTTGCAACGCTGATGCCGCGTTACAACGCCCGCTTCGTCGTCTTGCGCGCTAGTATCGGGATGGCGTTGTAACGCCGGCGGCGCGCGTTAACGCCACCGCTTCTTCGAGCGCTCGCGTCGCCAATAGGGAGCGATGGCGTTGCGACGCAGTTCTTCAGCGTTGCAACGCTGATGAACGATGTTGCAACGCTGCTGATAGCATTGCAACGCTGTTGCTTCAACAGTGGCAGAAACTCACGAACACAGCAACTTCGTTCTTCAATTTCTCCTTCGATTCTCAATCGAATTGCATGAAACTAGTCCCGAACGACTCGTAACTCAATTACAGACTCAATTATGGACTTTTTGCCAAAAAACGCAGGGGCCTTTACATACAATTTGAACAAAATCGAAGTAAACTAAGGCCAATTTATTCTGAAACAAGTTTTACAGCAAACCAAATGCCTTTCCCACCAAATCAATGCAATTTTGTTTCAAAACAAAACAAATCAAGCATTGTTCTGATACCAATTGATGGAGATCTAATCTCCTTGAGCAGCAGAAACGTGTTTGGGATCTTTAATTGCTTGATTGTTTTAATTGAAACAAAAACCAGTATATTGACTAAAAATACAGAACAAGCATGGTATTTCTAATCCTATTAGACATGGATTAATTGCATACGTGCAAACATATTTTTAACAATTAAACTAAAGAGAAGATAAAAAATACCTTTGTAGTTTCTCCAGCAACTTGTTGCTCCAAAGGTTGTACAACAAATCAATTGTACAGGGACTTCTCTGTTTTCTTCCAACAAGAACACAACCACCAGAGATCACCTTCTATATCTCTGAGTGCTTAGATCCTCCTTGGTGGGAAGGATTCCACCTTTTGGAATAATTGGGAATTTTGAGAGTGAGAGAATTCTAGAGCAACAGCAGTTCTCAAAAATGCTTGAATGATCAATCGATCACCTGCTTCTTCCAACTCCCTACACTTAACGATAGGGAGTGGAGAAGAAACTGGTGAATAGGGAACGTGTCATCTACACGTTCCCCTCTTGAAATTAATTAAATAATTAAAATAAATATAATCTATTTAAATAATTAATTAATTTGAATATCTTATATTTCAAATAGATTATATGTATATGATTAAATCACATTTAATCATTAACCTATAGTTTTAATGTACATCCAGTGCACATTAAATTTTAACCTATAGTTTTTAAATATGAATCACATTCATATTTATATTTAATATTTGAACTGTTTCAAATATTTAACTCTCTCATACTATTCAATATGAATCATTTCACATTAAATCTATAATATATAGTTCCAAAACCATATATTATATCGTATCATTATACATTGAATATATTCCCTAATGAATTTGAACATTTCAAATTCAAATGATCTAAGAACCCTTTACGAGCTACAAGGTGGACCTAATGGACCTACTGGATCGTAAGCTCCAACGATCTGAGATTGCTCGGTTAATCTCATTAACCTCCCAATCAACATTCGTTAATCTGCGAACACTCCACTAAAGTCCCACACCGCACTCTTCTCACCGCAGATATATTTCGTGTCCATGGATATTGAGCAAGAATAACAAGTCAATCCTTCACGAATGTTCGTAACACCAACCAAGGTTAAATTACCGCTTTTACCCTAGGTTACATCTTGTACCTTAAGTACCAAAGTGCTCTCTAATGAACAATTTTTTTGTGGTCCTACCAACAAACAGAGTCCCTCTCGGGCCAATGATAGGGTTGGACCCTTTGTTCAAGACCCGGAGACACCACTTAAGGGAACATTCCTCTAATTACCCTAGTAGGCGGGAAGGAGTGAATTCCATCTTGCTAAGTTAAGTCTCCAGTCGCTCACTCGGTCTTGTCCCCAAGAAGGTAAGCATATTGAGTCGGCGAATCTGGCCACTCTCCCATACTAGTCAAAGGACAATCCCTCGCGAACAGGAGTTCGTAACACCTTTCTCAGATTGAGATCAAGTTGCCTAGGTCATCCTAGTGAAATAGAAACCTAACTAGTCAACGGAATTACAACTACAGGTTACTATTTCGTGGTCCAGTCTTATGTAATCTCATTACATAGGATATCCCCACTCACATGTCATCTACACGAACACGTTAGGATCACAGTGTTTGTATCAGATACAAAGTGGCCCACATCCATAGTTTAACCAGGGTAAGGTACCCAAACCTTATCCCCTAACTATAGACCCTTTAGGCTGTATCTCGAACCGAGATCCTTTTTATGTACATTACATTCAGTTAAAGATTCATTTAACAGTCTTGGATGTTTAGTTTATTGGATTTATGGTTTTAAATAAAGGCAAACTCGTAGATAACGAACAATAACACTTTATTGAAATAATAACTCTTTATTACAATAATTAGAACATAATTACAAACTACGAGTTTTAGGGCACAAATCCCAACAAAATTGTGATTTTGTGGAGGTTTTAACTCCATCACACAATAGTATTTAAAGGCTTTGCAAGAAGCCTTTGGTATGCCATTTGCCATTTTTTGGATTTCCATCCAAAGAGAGCAAGACAATTCTCTCTAGAATTCTCGCATTTCTCTAAGATTTCTCCTCACCCAAAACCAAAGGGAGTCCCACTCACTCTCCCTCAACCTCCCGAGAACAACCGAGAAGACCCTTTGGAGGTTTCTCCCTGTTCGGATCGAGGTTCGTGTTCGAGGAGTTCGTTGGATCGAGAGAGATCGTGATCGGAGGAGAAGAGGATTGAAGAAGTGTTCTTCAACAACTAAGTACCATTTTTTCTTACTTTTTTCTTCTCCTATTTGGATGTTTAGCCTAGGATCTATGAGATAGATTCCATTTTAAGACACGTTTTACACAACGGATCAACGACGTTTCACAACGTCTTCCACGGCGGGAATTCAAAATCCCTTCAATTGGTATCAGAGCCAATTGTTGCTCTTCGTTGTGTATTCTGTGGATTCTTAAAATTAGGTGGGTAACATTAATTTTCATGAGATGAATATTAATGGTTTGCAATTTTGGATGTTTTCGATTTTTGGCACTAGTTTAGATTTACAATAAAGTTGATGAGATCAATGTAAGGGCCCACTTTTTTGGCCATCTTTTAATGTGAATCGAGTCTGTAAGTCCGTGTCGTTCGTGGCAAGAGTTGTCGTGAAGAAAACGGAGCAAAAACGGGTAATTTCGGTGAAAAACAGGAAAAGTTGTTTGCTGAAATTTCATCAGCGTTGCGACGCCATCCATGCTACTGGAGGTTGTTGCAGTGTAGCGTTGCAACGCTTGCGGTAGCGTTGCAATGATACAGCGTTGAGAACGCCAGGCAAGACGCTATACATTACAACGTTGCAATGCAATAACAACGTTGCAACGCCATGGCGTAGTGGTGCGTGGATCGTGGGCGGCGGTTCGAGTTTGGGGTTGTGCAACTGCCGTTTTATTATTTTTTATTATTTATTTATTTGTAAAATTGATTTTATAAATATATTTTATTTAATTATTTTAAATAATATTAATATAAATGTTATATTAATGTTAATTAATTTAATTTTATGTCCCTAGGGTGCCAAAAATCAGTCCAATATTGCTATTTAATTATTTTATGCATGAGATGTATGATTTAATTATTTCTATGTGCATAAAGTATGCAATATAGATTTAAAATCCCACCTTAGGTTAAACATTTCATGCATCATATTTATATTATAAGAGTTATAATATATAGTATGCATGATACGATTATATTATAAGAGTTATAATATAATGTTTGCATGTTTTAATGTATTTAATATAAGTGTTATATTTATTAGATTAAAAGCATGCTCATGCATTTAATTAATGTGATGAATGTATGTTGTAGTATAGTATTATTCATGTGATGAATGATCAAGCACTAAAACATAGAAATGCATGTAACCTAAGTTAATTATTAGTTTTAAAATGCTTAGAACTTGAATAATTAGACTTAGGTTTTCTAGTTCTAATAAGATTAGAATTAGGAAATCAAATATGACCTTTGAATGGAGACTGATAAGTAACTCTGTCTAAGGAAGGTTTTGTCTAAGGTCAGTATTTTAAGTTGACGCTTGTAGAACACCCCTACCTGGAAATCGACCTGGGAGTGAATTCGTTCCGGAGATTCTTAGGTTATATTCTCGTGAGTGCCGTTAATTAAGAGTTAATTAATTTACTCACATAGACCTAAGTTAATAATGTGATTATAGACTTAGGCTAATCCAATATAAGAGTTGTATTGGTAGACTTAGGTAAATTTTAGCCGGTTTATATAGGTCAATCCCGAATATTTTAAAGTGCTGAGTGGGAGGAAATAAAGTGTATGAGATACATTTAATTTTCCATCCACAAATCTCCGTTTAAGTTCGCACCGTGAGATCCATGCTCGGCCTCGTGGCGCAAATGGGAGCGTTCCCCTACGGGTGGTATTTGTATGGGTCAATATCTACGTGAATGGAGAGAGTACTTATGGTGAGTGGGAGCGAGACCTGTTAAAACGGGACCCACATCTCTTCTTTCGATTCACACCGTGAGACGCCTATGATCTGTCTGCTAGTTTGGCCTGGGCCAGACAATCCCTATGGAGGGCCTCGATCATGGAAGTCGGAACACCGTGAATTCCCGAAAGGGATACGATTTCCTTGTTTGTTTTCCTTCTTAGTCCTCCCTATGGCGGCTATTGTTTGGACGGATACTTGGAAATTAAAAGATTGAGGGTGATACTCACAGGATTCATTAAGAGTTAATGGATTCTGACCGAAAATTGGTAACTGGATGCCTAATGGAATAAGAGTTATTCTGGTATGAGGGTCTGGTCGAGAAAGTCTCGTCCTAGAGGAGGAGTGGGTTTGTCTACTCTACGGTGGCGGTCATTCTAAACCTTTAGGGTATCATTGCAAATTTTGAAGGACCTAGGGATCATAGGATAAAAATTTGCTAAAACCCGATTGGATTTTCAAAAGTTTTAGCGAGACTACTACAAAGTTTTTTCATTTTTTCAGCAACAAAATGTCAAACGCTTTTAACGCTCCTTTAGCTTCCGTTAAGTTAGTCGGCGATAGTATTTCGTGGAAAATAATATAGACACGATTTTGGTAAATGACGACCAAGAGTTCGCACTCACTAAGAAGGGTCCTCAGGTGCTCGGTTCAACAGTCCTATTCGACAATCTACAAACCTTCCTGTCCTTGGTGCAAACTAAGGGACAGGAATTGAGGCAAGAGTTGCCTTAAGACCTTTTCACAGGGGTTCGACCTCTGGGATAAAGTTTGTAGACTCTTCAGGCCCTAAGGGGAAGAAGGAGAAGTTGAAGGAAGTTAAGGTTGACCGACGTTGCCAGAAAGTGTTTCTACTGCAACGGGAAAGAACACCTGAAAAGAAGTTGTCCCAAGTTCCTTAATGAAAAGAAGATGACAGGTAAATGTGATTTACTTGTTTAGTGGAGAGTAATGACTCAGTTTATTGGATTTAGGCGCCACTAACCATGTTTGCACTACTTTTCAAGGATTAAGTTCCTGGCAGCGGCTGCAAAAGGGTGAATAACACTCAGGGTTTGATCCGGAGAAGTTGTCTCGGCTGCAGCAATAGGCACGGTGAAGCTGTTTTTTGGTGGGGAAGTACTTATTATTGGATAATATGTACATAGTTCCTGGGTTTACGAGAAACTTAGTTTCGATTTTCTACCTATTAAAATAAAATATTTCCGTTTCTTTCAAGAGTAATAAAGCGTTTATTTCTCAAAATGGAAATTTGATTTGTTCTGCTTCGCTTGAGAGTAATTTATATGTTTTGAACCCTAATTCGGTCAAAAGTGTTTTGAACACCGAATTGTTTAAAACAGCTGAAACGTGAACTAAGAGATTAAAGGTTTCTCCAAAAGAAAGTGCCCATCTTTGGCATCTTCGGTTAGGCCACGTTAATCTCAATAGGATTGAGAGACTAGTGAAGAGTGGACTTCTAAGCGAGTTGGAAGAAAACTCTTTACCGGTATGTGAGTCATGCCTTGAAGGCAAAAATAACCAAACGTCCTTTTAGTGGAAAATGATATAGAGCCAAGGAGCCTCTTGAGCTTATACATTCTGACCTCTGTGGTCCGATGAATGTTAAAGCACGAGGAGGTTACGAATACTTCGTATCTTTTATAGATGACTATTCGAGGTATGGGTACATTTACCTAATGCATAAGAAGTCTGAAACACTTGAAAAGTTCAAGGAGTATAAGACTGAGGTTGAGAACCTGTTAGGTAAAATGATAAAAGCACTTCGATCGGATCGAGGTGGAGAGTATATGGACACTGAGTTCCAGGACTATATGATAGAACATGGAATTACGTCCCAACTCTCAAAGACCGGTATGCCACAAATGTAATGGTGTATCGGAGAGGAGAAACAGAACCTTGTTGGACATGGTTCGGTCGATGATGAGCTATGCTCGTCTCCCTGATTCGTTTTGGGGTTATGCAGTGGAGACTCCGGTTTACTTTTTTAACACCGTTTCGTCGAAAAGTGTTTATGAAACACCTTTCGAACTCTGGCATGGTCGTAAAACCAGTTTACGTCATTTTAGAATTTGGGGTGTCCGACCCATTTGTTGGTGTCAAACCCGAAGAAGTTGGAACCCCGTTCAAAGTTGTGCCTCTTTGTAGGTTACCCAAAAGAGACTAGAGGTGGTTACTTTTATGATCCTAAGGATAATAGGGTGCTTGTGTCGACAAATGCCACTTTCCTTGAGGAATACCACATCAGGGATCGCTTACCAAGGAGTAAGATTGTGTTAAATGAAATGGACAGTACATCAGCAAGAGTTGTTGATTGTACTAGTACGTCAACAAGTGTTGTTGATCCTAGCTTGTCTAGTCAAGTCCGTTCCCAAGACTTGGGAATGCCTCGACGTAGTGGGAGGGCAGTGAGACAGCCTGAACGTTACATGGGTTTAGCTGAAACCCAAGTCGTCACCCCTGATGATGACTGCAAGGATCCATTGACCTATGATCAGGCAATGGCTGACGTTAACAAAGACGAATGGATTAAAGCTATGGACCAAGAAATGGAGTCGATGTACTTCAATTCCGTCTAGGAGCTTGTGGACCAACCAGATGGGGTAAACCCTATTGGTTGCAAGTGGATCTACAAGCGTAAACGTGGTGTAGATGGGAAGGTGCAGACCTTCAAAGCTCGACTAGTGGCAAAGGGTTTTACCCAGGTGGAAGGGGTTGACTATAAGGAAACCTTTTCACTTGTTGCCATGGTAAAGTCGATTAGAATCCTTCTGGCCATTGCCGCATATTATGACTATGAGGTATGGCAGATGGTTGTCAAGACCGCCTTTCTGAATGGCAACCTTGACGAGACCATCTACATGAACTAGCCCAAGGGGTTCATTGCCCAAGGCCAAGAGCAAAGAGTTTGTCAGCTTAAAAGGACTATTTATGGAATGAAACAAGCCTCGAGGTCTTGGAATATAAGGTTTGATGAGGCGATCAAATGTTATGGTTTTGATCAAAATGTTGACGAGCCTTGTGTCTACAAGAAATTCATTAATGGTACTGTCGCGTTTCTTATATTGTATGTGGATGATATCCTTCTCATTGGGAATGAGGTAGGATTTCTTACTGACATTAAGGAATGGTTGGCTTCGCAATTCCAAATGAAAGATTTGGGAGAGGCTCAATATGTTCTAGGTATCCAGATTGTTCGGAACCGGAAGAACAAAACGCTAGCCATGTCTCAAGCGTCTTATATTGACAAGATGTTGTCTACATGTAAAATGCAGAACTCCAAGAAGGGCTTGTTGCCTTTCAGGCATGGGGTTCACCTGTCTAAGGATCAATGTCTTAAGACGCCTCAAGAGGTTGAGGATATGAGACGAATCCCCTATGCTTCAGCTATAGGGAGCCTGATTTATGTCATGTTGTGTACTAGGCCCGACATCTGTTATGCAGTTGGGATTGTCAGTAGTTATCAATCCAATCAAGGATTAGATCACTAGACAGTCGTAAAGGCAATCTTCAAGTATCTTAGGAGAACGAGGAACTACAACCTTGTGTATGGGAGTGGGGATTTGATCCTACGGGATTCACAGATTCTGACTTTCAGACCGATAAGGATTCTAGGAAATCCACTTCGGGGTCAGCCTTCATTCTGAATAGAGGAGTTGTAGTGTGGCGAAGCATCAAGCAGGGATGCATCGCTGATTCCACGATGGAAGTCGAATATGTTGCGGCTTGTGAAGCTGCAAAGGAAGCTATTTGGCTAAGGAAATTCATGACGGATTTGGTAGTTGTTCCAAATATGAACTTGTCAATCACACTGTTTTGTGACAATAGTGGTGCAGTTGACAACTCGAGAGAACCTCGGAGTCATAAAAGGGGCAAGCATATAGAGCGTAAGTATCACCTGATACGGGAGATTGTGCACCGCGGAGAGTGGCAGTCACGCAGATAGCTTCGGAGCACAACGTTGCTGATCCATTTACAAAGGCCCTCATGGCTAAGGTGTTTGAGCGTCACCTAGAGAGTCTAGGTCTTCGAGTGCTTCCTGACTAGGGCAAGTGGGAGTATTGTAAAAAGGTATTCAATGCCCTAGTTTATTGTATTACTTTATTGTATTACTTTACTGTACATTTGAGAAATGTATCATGTACTCCACTAGCTTAGTCCAAGTGGGAGTTTGTTGGGTTGTATGTCCTCATCTCGTGTAGTTTGTAATATTCCAAGTTGTAAATGAATAAGAGTTATTTATTTCAACATTGTGTAATAAATAAGAGTTATTTATTTAAACTTTGTGTCTCGCATATTTCATAAACTTAATCCAATAAACTAAGCTCCAGGGTCATTGTATTAATGAGAGAACTAGAACTTGAACAATGTGTAGTGGACACACAGGGAGGATCACGTTCGAGTTAATGACCCGAACGGTCTACAGTATATGGATAGGGTTGGAGACCTAATCTTAGATACACTGTGGATGCGGTCCGCTTTGTATTAGATACAAACGAGGTGATCCAACTCACTCATGTGGTTGACATGCGAGTGGGGGCATCTTGTGCAATGAGATTGTACAAGACTGGACCGTGAATTATTAGACTTACTGATGTAACACCGTTAACAGTATAGAGCTAATAAATTCGTAGATGACCATTAGTGACTTGACCTTAATCCTGGGCGTTGTCACGGGCTCCTGTCTGCGGGGGTCTGTCCTTTAACTAGTACGGGTGAGAGTGGCCACTGTTGCTCGCCCAATATGCCTATCTTCTCAAGGGCAGGACCACGTGGGGAGCTGGGAACTTGACTACGCAAAAAGGAATTCACTCGTTCCCGACTTAGTGAAACTAGAGGGGTTGTTCCTTTAAGTGTTGTCTCTAGGGCTTAAACAACGGGTCTCCACTCTCTCATTGGCCTGAGAGGGTTGTTGTCTATGGTTGGACCATGCAATGTAGTTGTTCATTAGAGGAGCAGTGGGACTTAAGGAGCAAGAGGTAGACATAGGGGTAAAACGGTAATTTGACCCAGCTGTGACTACGAACAACCTGTGAAGGGTCGACTCATAGGTATTGGTTATATCGATGGACACAACTTGTCCTACAGTGATGAGAGTGCAGCTACGGGCTTTAGTGGAGTGTTACCGTAGCTAATGAATGTTGAATAACCTGGTCAAAGAGTTTGACAGGTTAGTCTCGGATCATTGGAGCTCGTCACCTGTAGGTCCATTTGGTCCCTCGATTGGCTCAAATTGGGCAAATTGAGGGTTTATAGTTTGGTATGAATTTGAAGTGTTCAAATTCATTATTTGGGTATTTATGTCGTTTATACGAGATATAGATGACATAATATATAGTTTGATGTGAATGAGATTCATAATAAACTATAGTATAGCCTAATTGATTAATTAGTGCTATTTGGAGAAATTGAATTGAGAGAAACTAAATTGAATGTGATTCAATTTATAATTTCACATTTATGCAAATGAGATTTGTATAATAAGGTATGAGATACCTTATATTATATAATATTTAAATGTGATTTGTATATTATATGGTTATGGTAAAATTGTGATTTGGTGGATGTTTTAACTCCATCACACAATAGTATTTAAAGGCTTTGCAAGAAGCCTTTGGTATGCCATTTGCCATTTTTTGGATTTCCATCCAAAGAGAGCAAGGAAATTCTCTCTAGAATTCTCTTATCCCTCTAAGATTTCTCCCCACCCAAAACCAAAGGGAGTCTCACTCACTCTCCCTCAACCTCTCGAGAACAACCGAGAAGACCTTTTGGAGGTGTCTCCCTGTTCGTATCGAGGTTCGTGTTCGAGGAGTTCGTTGGATCAAGAGAGATCGTGACCAGAGGAGAAGATGATTGAAGAAGTGTTCTTCAACAAGTAAGTACCATTTTTTCTTACTGTTTTCTTCTCCTATTTGCATGTTTAGCCTAGGATCTATGAGATAGATTCCATTTTAAGACACGTTTTACGCAACGGATCAACGACGTTTCACAACGTCTTCCGCTACGGGAATTCAAAATCCCTTCATGAGGTTGAGAACCTGTTAAGCAAAACTATTAAAACACTTCGATCGGATCGAGGTGGAGAGTATATGGACACTGAATTCCAGGACTATATGATAGAACATGGAATTACGTCCCAACTCTCAGCACCCGGTATGCCACAGCAGAATGGTATATCGAAGAGGATAAACAGAACACTGTTGGACATGGTTCAGTCCATGATGAGCTATGCTCGTCCCCCTGATTCTTTTTTGGGTTACGCAGTGGAGACTGCGGTATACATTTTGAACACAGTTTCGTCGAAGAGTGTTTGTGAAACACCTTTCGAACTCTAGCATGGTCGTAAAACCAGTTTACGACATTTCAGAATTTGGGGATGGCCGACCCATGTGTTGGTGTCAAACCCGAAGAAGTTGAAACCTCATTCAAAGTGTGCCTCTTTGTAGGTTACCCAAAAGAGACTAGGGGTGGTTTGTTTTACGATCCTAAGGATAATAGGGTATTTGTGTCGACAAACGCCACTTTCCTTGAAGAAGATCACATCAGGGATCACTTACCAAGAAGTAAGATTGTGTTAAATGAAATGGAAAGTACATCAGCAAGAATTGCTGATGGTGCTAGTACATCAACAAGTGTTGTTGATCCTAACTCGTCTAGTCAAGTCCGTTCTTAATAGATGAGAATGCCTCGACGTAGTTGGAGGGTTGTGAGATAGCCTGAACGTTATATGGGTTTAGCTAAATCCCAAGTCGTCACTCCTGATGATGACTGCGAGGATCCATTGACCAATGATCAGACAATGGCTGACGTTGACAAAGACGAATGGATTAAAGCTATGGACTAGGAAATGAAGTCGATGTACTTCAATTCTGTCTGGGAGCTTGTGGACCAACCGGATGGGGTTAAACCTATTGGTTGCAAGTGGATCTACAAACGTAAACGTGGCGTAGATGGGAAGGTGCAGACCTTCAAATCTAAACTAGTTGCAAAGGGTTTTACCCAGGTTGAAGGGATTGACTATGAGGAAACCTTTTCTCCTGTTGCCATGGTAAAGTCTATCAGAATCTTTTTGGCCATTGCTGCATATAATGACTATGAGGTATGACAGATGAATGTCAAGACCGCCTTTCTGAATGGCAACCTTGACGAGACCATCTACATGGACCAGCCCAAGGGGTTCATTGCCCAAGGCCAAGAGCAAAAGGTTTGCCGGCTTCAAAGGTCTATTTATGGACTGAAACAAGCCTCGAGGTCTTGGAATATAAGGTTTGATGAGGCGATCAAATCTTATGGCTTTGATCAAAATGTTGGCGAGCCTTGTGTCTACAAGAAAATCGTTAACAGTAGTGTCAAATTTCTGATATTGTATATGGATGATATCCTTCTCATTGGGAATGTGGTAGGATTTCTTACTTACATTAAGGAATGGTTGGCTTTGCAATTCCAAATGAAAGATTTGGGAGAGACACAGTATGTTCTAGGTATCCAGATAGTCCGGAACTGGAAGAAGAAAACGCTAGCCATGTCTCAGGCATCTTATATTGACAAGATGTTGTCTAGATATAAGATGCAAAACTCCAAGAAGGGCTTGTTGCCTTTCAGGCATAGGGTTCACTTGTCTAAGGATCAATGTCCTAAGACGCCTCAAGAGGTTGAGGATATGAGACGAATCCCCTATGATTCAGCTGTAGGGAACCTGATGTACGCCATGTTGTGTACTAGGCTCGACATCTGTTATGCAGTTGGGATTCTCAGTAGGTATCAATCCAATCCAGGATTAGATCACTGGACAGCCGTAAAGGCAATCCTCAAGTATCTAAGGAGAACGAGGAACTACAACCTTGTGTATGGAAGTGGGGATTTGATCCTTACGGGATACACAGACTCGAACTTTCAGACAGATAAGGATTCTAGGAAATCCACTTCGGAGTCAGCCTTCATTCTGAATGGAGAAGTTGTAGTGTGGCGAAGGATCAAGCAGAGATGCATCGTTGATTCTACGATGGGCAAACCCCTACAAGCAGAAGTTCTTAACTTACTCAGGATTCAGGTTGAGTCACTAATGACCATCCAGAAATTATCGGTCTTATCCTCATTAATGGTGTTATCTTTGTTTAGACTAATAATTTGCAGTCCGGTCTTGTATGAACTCTTCATACACGATCCTCCCACTCGCATGTCAACCACATGAATGAGTTGGATTACCTCGTTTGTACTAATTACAAAGTGGGTCGCATCCATGGTGTTACCAGAATAAGGTTTCCAACCTTATTCTTATACCATAGACCATTTAGGTTATATTCTTGAACACAATCCAAATAGTGTCTACTACATTGATGTTCAAGATACATTATAACCTTGGAGCTTAGTTTATTGGATTTATAAAGCAAGAATATAATTTTATCAAAACAAATAACTCTTTATTTATTTGAACAAATTTACACAAGTTTAGGGCACAAATCCAAACATATTGAATAACCGAGTCAAAGAGTTTGATAGGTTAATCTCGGATCATTAGAACTCGTCATCTGTAGGTCCATTAGGTCCCTCGGTTCGCTAAAATTTGACAAATTGAGGGTTTACAGTTTGGTGTGAATTTGAAGTGTTCAAATTCATTATTTGGATATTTATGTCATTTATATGTGATATGAAGAGAATGAGAATCCCCGTGCAGCGGAAGACGATCGAATCGGCGTGGTATCGTCATGCAATTCATTTTCTTAAAATCAAACTATCTAATAGTATTAGGCTAAACATGCAAATTTAGAAGGAAAAACAGTAAGTAAGAACCACTTACTTGTTGAAGAAGGTCTTCAAGATTCCTTCCTCTGATCACGAACTCTTCGTGTTCTTCTCAACGATCTCGAAACCCTCGAACAATCTAACGAACTGACACTTCCACTCGATTACTCGGTTGTTCTACTTTTGGTAGAAGGAGAATGGTGGGATTCTCTTCTTTTGGTGTAGAGAGTAGAGTTTCAGAGAGAGATGTGTGTTTTATAGAGAATTGCTATTGCTTCTTTGGTGAGAATTCCAAAAATGAACAATTGGCCTTACCAACCCTTCTTGTAAAGGGGTTTATATAATGGTGATAGGTGGAGTTGAAATCTCCACCTATTTACCATTTTACCACAACCATAGGTTATGCAAATCATATTTGCATAACCACATATAACAAGATATCTCATATCTCATTATACAAATCACATTTGTATAATTGTGGATATTAAAATGAATCACATTCAATTTAATTTCTCTCAATCTAATTTCTCCAAATTAGCTCTAATTCAATAACTAGGCTAACCTATAGTTTATTATGAATCTCATTCACATTAAACTATATCATATGTGATTCATATCTCATATAAATGACATAAATACCCTTTAGTGAACTTGAACACTTCAAATTCACACAAAAAATGTAAACCTTCTATTAATCCAGTTTGAGCCAACCGAGGGACCTAATGGACCTAAAGTGACGAGTTCCAATGATCCGAAACTAACCTGTCAAACTCTTTGACCCGATTAATCAACATTCATCAGCTACGGTAACACTCCACTAAAGCCCGTAGTTGCACTCCCGTCAGTGTAAGACAAGTTGTGTCCACTGATATAACCAATGCCCATGAGTCCATCCTTCACAGGTTGTTCGCAGACACTGTTGGGTCAAATTACCGTTTTACCCCTATGTCTACTTCTTGCTCCTTAAGTCCTCACTGCTCCTCTAATGAACAACAACATTGTAATGGTCCAACCATACACAACACCCCTCTCGGGTCAGTGAGAGGGTGGGCGCTCGTTGTCCAAGCCCTGGAGACAACACTTAAGGGAACAACCCCTCTAGTTTCCCTAAAGGCGGGAACGAGAGAGTTTCATCTCGCGTAGTTAAGTTCCCAGCTCCCTACTTGGTCTTGTCCTTGAGAAGATAGGCATATTGGGCGAGTAACTATGACCACCCTCACCCGTACTAGTCAAAGAACAGACCCCCACAGACAAGAGTCCGTAACACGCTCAGGATTCAAGTCGAGTCACTAATAGTCATCTACGAAGTTATTAGTCCACATTGTTAACAGTGGTACATCAGTAGGTCTAATAATTCACAGTCCGATCTTGTACAATCTCATTCCACAGGATGCCCCCGGTCACATGTCAACCACATGAACGAGTCAGATCGCCTCGTTTGTATCTAATACAAAGCGGGTCGCATCCACAACGTATCTTGGATTAGGGCTCCAACCTATCCATATATTGTAGACCGTTCGGGTCATTAACTCGAACGTGATCCTCCCTATGTATCCACTACACACCATTCAAGTTCAAGTTCTCTCATAAATTCAATGACCCTGGAGCTTAGTTTATTGGACAAAGTTTGTAAAATTTTCGAGACACAAAGTGATGAAATAAATAACTCTTATTAATTTCAAATGGTAAATTACAAACAAAACGAGATTAAGACATACATCCCAACATGATATAGATGACATAATATATAGTTTGATGTGAATGAGATTCATAATAAACTATAGTATAGCCTAATTGATTAATTAGTGCTAATTGGAGAAATGGAATTGAGAGAAATTAAATTGAATGTGATTCTATTTAAAATTCCACAATTATCCAAATGAAATACCTTATATTATGTGATATGCAAATATGATTTGCATATCATATGGTTGTGGTAAAATGGTGATTTGGTGGAGGTTTTAACTCCACCACACACCAATATATAAAGGGCTTGCAAGAAGCCTTTTGGTAGACTTTTGCCATTTTTTGGATTTTCATCCAAAGAGAGCATAGTCTCTCTCAATTCCCTCTATCTCTTCTCCTCACCTAAAACCAAAGGGAGTCCCACAAACTCTCCCTCAACCTCTCGAAAACAACCGGAAAGGCCATTTGAAAGTGTCTTACTGTTCGGTTCGAGGATCGAGTTCGTAAAGATCGTTGGTTTGAGAGGGATCGAGATCGAGAAGGAGAAAATGTTAAAGAAGTGTTCTTCAAGAGGTTAGTACTTTTACCTACTGTTTTCTCTTGCTTTTTATGCATGTTTAGCCTACGAGTAATGAGATTAATTCAATTTTAAGAAATGAATTACACAACGAAACAACGACGTTTCACAACGTCTTCCGCTGCGAAAATTTCAATACCTTCAGCAACGTGATTGAATTCGCTTCCGCTGCGGGATTTGATCCCATCACACAAGTTCGTTGTCGTAGGGGAAATCGAAATTGCTTGTGGGTTTTGTGAACTTGACACAACTCCTCTTGTAGGAGACGTAGACTGAAAGTTTGCGTCGTTTAAGGGACCACCGCCATTTGAGAGACTACACTAGCGATAGAGATGGTGGTGACAACCGATTGTCCACCCAGGCCTTAGCAACAGGACTTTGGTCAGATCTGGACGTTTACGCTCACGAGTATAATAGCATAATGAAGGAGAGACTCAATCGTTGTCATACGAAAAGGAGAACCGATTGGACTTCGCTTGTGGAGGATGTCGAAATCTATGTCGTCGTGCACCTGCTCACAGGAATCGAAAGGAAAAAGATGATGAAAAAGACAGTGGTTGGGTTGAAAGCCACTCGGTAAAGAAGAAAACACAGAAGATAGTGGAAGGTCGGATGTGCGAGATGGGGAGGGGTTCTTTCTTTTTTTTTTTTACAACAAACTAACTCCATCATTTTAATTCCAATTTTACCCCTCCTCTCCTTTTCTCTAAACAACCCTTCTATTTCCCTAATTTTAAAGGTTGTTTGGCACGTTGGTTTGGACTCAGAAACCCTGAGATTCTCGAATCCTTGGTTTCTTGGTTGGAATCAGAAAACTTGGGGATATCTGATTCCTGCGTTTGGGGTGAAGAGTTGTGTTGGGTTTGTTTGCTGAAACCCGTGTTTAGGGTGCAACGTTGGGTTGGATTGAGTTTATTTAGACTATTTTTTTATAACAATTTTTTTAGAATGTTTTTTCAAATCCATTCTTTTTACTTCATAATTGTTTGTTGAATTGTATATAAATATTTTAATCAATTTTGTAGGACAATTGTTTCAATAATTGTTAAATGTGAATGTGTTGTTTACACAAGTATATTAATATCTAATTCACATCATTCATTTGATGGGAATGAGAATCCCACATAGCGGAAGACGATTGAATCGTCGAAGTATCATTATGCAACTTGTGTTTATTAAAATTGATCTAACACTTAGACCTAGGGTAATGCTTAAAGAAGAAGAAATTTACATCAAGTAGAGTTTTTACTTACTTGTTGTAGACAAACACAGCAATTTCTTCCTCGGATCACGAACTCTTCGTGCTACTCGATCTCAACGGATTCTTCCCACAAATCGATCTCGAACACCACCAAGTGATCTTCTCAGTTGTTCTCTTTTGGAGAAGGGAAGTTGGTGGTTACTTGTTTGTGTTTTGGAGAGGAAGGAGAAATGAGAGAATAGAGAGAATTCTCTTTTCTTCTCTTTGGTGAAAAACAAAAAATGAGAAGAGAGCTTACCAAAACCTTCTTGCAAAGGGTTTAAATAATGGAATGAGGGAGTTAATATCTCCTCATTATTACCACTTTACCACAACCATAGGTTATGCAAATCTCATTTGCATAACCACATAATATAAGATATCTCATATCTCATATTGCAAATCTCATTTGCAATAATTGTGGATTAATTAAATTTAATCAAATCCAATTTAATTTCTCTCAATTAATTTCTCCAATTAGCCCTAATTCAACAATTAGGCTAACCTATAGTTTATTATGAATCTCATTCACATTAAACTATATATTATATCATTCATATCTCATACAAATGACATAAATGCCCTTAAAGTGAAATTGAACACTTCAATTTCATACCAAAATATTAAACCTTCTTTTAACCTAGGTGGAGCCAATCGAGGGACCTAATGGACCTACAAAGGACGGCTCCAATGATCCGAAATTAACTCACAAACTCTTTGACCCTTGTTAATCAACATTCATTAGCTACGGTAACACCCCACTATAGCCGTGTAGTCGCACTCTCGCCGAGTCACGCAGAATATTACGTGTCCACCGATATAACCAATGCTCATGAGTCAACCCTTCACAGTCGTTCAGAGACACTACCGGGTCAAATTACCATTTTACCTCTGTGTCTACCTCTTTGTCCTTAATCGCTCCTCTAATGAACAACATATTGTGATGGTCCAACCATACACAACACCCTTCTCGGGCCGTGAGAGAAGGAGGCGCGCCCGTTGTCCAAGCCTTGGAGACAACCCTCACTGCATACTAGTCAAAGAAATGACCTCGCAGATAGGAGTCCGTAACACGCTCGAGGATTCGAAGTTGAGTCACTAATGGTCATCTCGACGGTTATTAGTCCTTCTTGTCAAAGCGTGTTACATCGATGAGGTCTAATAATTCACGGTCCGGTCTTGTACAATCTCATTGCACAGGATGCCCCCACTCGCATGTCAACCACATGAACGAGTCAGATCACCTCGTTTATATCTAATACAAAGCGGGTCGCATCTACGATGTATCCGAGATTAGGTCTCCAACCCTATCCATATATCAGAGACCGTTCGAGTCATTAACTCGAACGTGATCCTCCTTGTGTGTCCACTACACACCGTTCAAGTTCTAGTTCTCTCATAAATTCAATGACCCTGGAGCTTAGTTTATTGGAAAAGTTTATAAATATTGCGAGACACAAAGTGATGAAATGAATAACTCTTATTAATTTCAAACAATATGTTACGAACACGAGATTATGACAAAAATCCCAACATCATTATGATGTAAAATTAAATAACATATAATTTAAATAATTAATATTCTATTTCATAAAGTATTCCGAAAACTATTTTATGAACTTTATTTTATAAATTAAAAAATTAGAAGTCTATTTAATAAATTAGGAATCTACAACTCTATTTCACAATGTATTTAGAAACCTATTTTTTGGAACTTTATTTTAGAGATTACAAAAGTTAAAAATCTATCTGAGAAATTAGGGAATTTAGGACTCTATGTCACAAAGTATTCATAAACCTATTTTTGGAACTTTATTTTAAAATTAAAACATTGAAGATTTATTTACGAAATTATAGAATTTTAATAAAATTGTGCACGGTATTTTGAAATATATTTAACGGATAAATGAGTTATAAAATTTAAATTCTATTTTAGAAATTAAAATATTAGATACTATTTTGCATAGTATCTTGAAACGTATTTCAAATATATAATGGATTAAAAAAGATTGTTAGCAACTATTTTTAGTTTACTTGACTAGGTGGTTGGGTCGTTGAGGTGATCATTGGGGTGGTCAAGTGAAGGGATCGAATTCCGCAGCGGAATCGATTGTGAATCGCGTGTTAATGATTTCATTACATAGATCTATAACAAGAACTAAATACTAAAGATTAAGCATGCATTACAAGTTGGGACAACTTCTTCTCCAATGATCATGATCTCAGCAACGCGAATCCGAACCGTGTGAAGATCTGCCACTAGATCTTCTCCGTTGGTCTCTAGGTGAGTGAGGAAGGTGGGTTCCTTTAGGATGAGATGTGGTGGTCTTTGAGAAGTGTGTTTGGAACTTTTTCCAACACAAAATGAGAGAATTCTATGGTTGTATGTAAATGTCTTATCCAAAGTTGCATATTATGCAACTATTTATAGGGAAATAGGATGGAAATTACCATCTTATCCCTCCTTTATTCTCTCATTAGTATATAGTTAATTTGTAAATCTAATTCACATTAAAACTATATATTATATCACATATAATTGATATAACACCTCAATTATGAAATTGAACACTTCAATTTCATTCCTAACTTTATACGCTCAATATTACCATGTGGAGCTAACGGAGGAACCTAATGGACCTACAGTTAATGAGCTCCAATGATGTGAGATTAACTGATCAAACTTTTTGATCCTGTTAACCAATATTCAATAACTACAAGTCACTCTACTATAGACTTGTAGCTGCACTCTCCTCACTGTAGATTATATTGTGTCCATTGATATAATCATTACCCATGAGTCGACCCTTCACAGGTTGTTCGTAATCACAGTTGGGTCAAATTATCGTTTTACCCCTGTGATTACCTCTTTGTTCCTTAAGCACCACTGATCCTCCAATGAATAACAAGTCTATGGTCCTACCATAAACTCAAACCCTCTTAAGCTAGTTTAGAGGGTAGGGCCCCATTATTCAAGACCTAGACTCGGTTCTAAAGGGAACAACCTATCTAATTTCATAGTATAGGAATGAGTGAATTCCATCTTGCAGAGTTAAATCCCCAGCTACCTACGAGGTTCTGTCCCTGAGAAGGTAAGCTTATTGAGTCGGCTACAGGTCACTCTCACCCATATTAGTCTAAGGACAAACCCCTATAAGCAGGAGTTCTTAACTTGCTCAGGATTCAGGTCGAGTCACTAATCACCATCTATAAATTATTAGTCGTATCCTGTTAACAGCGTTATACTGGTTAGACTAATAATTTGCAGTTCGGTCGTGTATGAACTTTTCATACAGAATGCCCCCACTCGCATGTCATCCACATGAATGAGTTGGATTACCTCATTTGTACTAATTACAAAGTGGGTCGCATCCATGGTGTTACCAGAATAAGGTTTCTAACCTCATTCTTATACCAAAGACCATTTAGGTTATACTCTTGAACACAATCCAAATAGTGTCTATTACACTGATGTTCATGATTCATTATAACCTTGGAGCTTAGTTTATTGGATTTATAAAGCAAGAAGATAATTTTATCAAATCAAATAACTCTTTATTCATTTGACTAAAATTACACAAGTTTAGGGCACATGTCCCAACATCAAGTTGATAGGGTGGTTGGGTTGTTGTGATAGTCTCCGATGGTGATTACATGACAGTTAGGTCATCGAAGTAGTTGTCGACAGTAGTTGTCGAGTTGGTGGGTCATTGAAGTGGTGATATCATCGAAGTGGTCGCTGGGTGGTTGTGGCAGTAGTTGTCAGATGGTCGAGTTGCTAGAGTCGTTGTCGGGGTGGTCATTAGGTTTAGGGGTTGTTAAGTGGTCGAGTTGCTAGGGTGGTCACTAAAGCGGTCACTAGATGGTCATCAATAGTAGTTTTGAGTGGTTGGGATGTCGAGTTGTCAAGGTGATCGTCAAAGTAGCCATCGCGGTGATTGGGTTGCTAGACTGGTCGGGTCATCAGAGTGGTTACTAAGTTGTTGTCAATAGTAGTTGTTAGGTGATCGAATTTTTGGGTGTTTGTCAACTATGATTTTTCAGATCGTCAAAGTGGTCGCAATTATGGTTATCGGGTGGTTAGGTCGTCGAAGTGGCTGTCAAATGGTCGTGGGCAGTAGTTAGGACAAATTGAGTCGTGGTGGTTGGATCATCGAATTATCAAGTTGTTTGGGTGATTGAGTTGCAGAGGTGGTTGTCAACCTAGTTTATAGAATTCTCATCACAATGGTCGTCAGAGGTAATAATTAGCAGTGGTCTGGGCCACCGGTGTGGTCCTCAGAGTTGTCGTTGTCGGTGGTCATCAGATAGCCGTCGAAGATGTCATCAGAGTTGTCGTAGTGGTCGAGTTGTCAGTGTGGTTGCCAGAGTTGTCGTTGTCTGTGATCAGAGATGTCATCGAAGTTGTTTAAGTGGCCATCAAAAATAGAAAATGACAAATAGAAGCGGAAAATAAGTACAAACCTCATGGGGTTGCATTGTTGTAACCCTTAGGATTGTGTATAAAAACTAAGGATTTTGAACACTTTGTACCAAACATGCTTTTATGTTTGAAATCCAAAATCATGGGTCAAACACACCTGCAGAGATTCACTAACTCCACATTTCTTGGTAAACTCAAATTAATTAACTTGAGGCTTGAATTTCATAACTTTCACTACCCACCCAAAACAACATAAACGAATCCCAAAACAAACCTGGATGAGAGATAAATTAGAATTAACTCCAAAATTGAAAACCTGTCACTAATAGAAATTGTTTGGTATTATAATAAATTATAAATTTTTATAATTTTGAGGATTGAGATTGATTCATTGTGGTTGCAGCTATGTAAAACACCACCTTAGCTCTGAATGCTAAAGCAAAAGATTCATTCTCAAAACAACCTTCATAATTTAGGTTTCGTTTAAATTCTATTTTGACATCTGTATTGTAAACATGTGTAGGATAAATGCCCATCCACATGCCATTATATTACACATGCCAAGTGGCAATTCCTCCAAAGCCATAGTGTCTTCCATGTGTCCATTTCTTACCAATGCTTAGTG
This sequence comes from Trichosanthes cucumerina, assembly GCA_036507285.1. NCBI lineage: Eukaryota > Viridiplantae > Streptophyta > Magnoliopsida > Cucurbitales > Cucurbitaceae > Trichosanthes > Trichosanthes cucumerina. The sequence goes on from CM071838.1 coordinate 59,375,469, forward strand.
TCCAAATGTACCAACTCATCCCTTGCCAAATTTCCTATAAATAGTGGCTTTTAGTGGAAGAATAAAACATCATCAATTGGTGAAATTCTATCCAATTCTCTCCATTTTCTCCCACTTTCTTATTTTAGTCTTAATTTAATTTTACCATAAATTTCCACTATCTTTAATATTATATTATATTATATATATTCCAATTTCTATTTCTATTTCTAATTATTATTATTATTATTATTATTATTATTATTATTATTATTATTATTATTATTATTATTATTTTATTATTATAATAAATATATTATATTAGTATTTAAACATTGGTAAAATTATACCCGATTTTCATCCTATTTTCACAATACGTTATCAGCACGAAGCTCTACCGATTTTTCCACTGAAGGTAGGTTTTTCGGGTAAATCATTTCTTTTAAATAATAAAATGTTATTTTGCATATTTAATTAATTTCCTAATGTAAATGTAATTTCTTTTTATATAGTATTACTATGGAAAATCTTGCAAAATTAGAATTTGCGGCCCTAGATATTAATGGAAATAACTACTTGTCATGAGTCCTTGGATCTGAGATCCATTTAGATTCCACGAATCTTGGAGAAACAATTAAGGAAGGAAATTATGCATCAAATCAAGAAAAAGCCAAAGCTATGATCTTCCTTCGCCATCATCTTCACGAGGGATTGAAAATGGAGTATCTTACAATAAAAGATCCCTACATTCTATGGCATGGTTTGAAAGAAAGGTACGATCATCAAAAAACAGTTATTCTTCCAAAAGCTCGTTATGATTGGATGCACCTGAGGTTGCAGGACTTCAAATCAGTAAGTGAATATAATTCCGCACTATTCAGAATTAGTTCAAAATTAAAATTGTGCGGAGAAAGGATTACTGATGTTGATATGTTAGAGAAGACATTTTCCACTTTTCATGTCTCAAATATGCTCCTGCAGCAGCAATATCGAAAGAAAGGCTTTAAAAAATATTCAGAACTAATTTCATGTCTTCTCATGGCTGAACAAAATAACGAGCTATTAATGAAAAATCATGAATCTCGACCAACTGGAGCAACACCATTCCCTGAAGCGAATAATGTGAATTTCAATAATCGTGGTCGAGGTCGTGGTCGTGGTCGAGGTCGGGACCGCGGTAGAAGAAGAAATACCTATTTTCGTGGTGGGCATTATAATTTTAAGAAACTCACACGAACTGATGATCATAAAGGAAAAGTTCCACAAGATAGAAGTTCAAAAGGTGATGAACATAAATGTTTCCGATGCGGAATGACTGGGCACTGGTCCTGTATTTGTCGTACGTAAAAACACCTTGTTGATCTCTATCAAGCTTCCCTAAAGGAAAAGGGAAAAGGGAAGAATGTGGAGGTGAATCTTGTCATTCAAGAAGATGATGTGTTTGACCCCTCTAATATGGTGCATCTTGATGTGGCTGATTATTTTGAATCTCCTGGAGAGAAAATTGATGCAATCAAACAAGTAGAGGATGTGTTGTATGAAGATATATAATTAAGTGTTGCTTGTAATTATTGTATGTTTTTATTGTTTTTGTATATATATTTAGAACTTTTTGTAATCGCTTTTCTTTTCTTATCAATGAAGAAATATGGACAATTTCAATATGTTAAGTAACCCGAAAATGAGCAATGAGGATTTATGTCTTGTTGGGATTTTTGTCCTAATCTCGTGTTTGTAATATATTGATTGAAATTAATAAGTGTTATTTATTTCATCACTTTGTGTCTTGCAATATTTATAAACTTTTCCAACAAACTAAGCTCCAGGGTCATTGTATACATGAGAGAACTAGAACTTGAACGGTGTGTAGTGGACACACAGGGAAGATCACGTTCGAGTTAATGACCCGAATGGTCTACAGTATATGGATAGGGTTGGAGACCTAATCCTGGATACACTGTGGATGCGGCCCGCTTTGTATTAGATACAGACGAGGTGATCTGACTCGTTCATGTGGTTGACATGAGAGTGGGGGCATCCTGTGCAATGAGATTATTCAAGACCGGACCGTGAATTATTAGACCTACTGATGTAACACCGTTGACAGTGAGGACTAATAATTTCGTAGATGACCATTAGTGACTCGACCTGAATCCTGAGCGTGTTACGGACTCCTGTCTGCGAGGGTCTGTTCTTTGACTAGTACGGGTGAGGGTGGTCACAGTTACTCGCCCAATATGCCTATCTTCTCAGGGACAGAACCAAGTAGGAAGTTGGAAACTTAACTACGCGAGATGAAATTCACTCGTTCCCGCCTTTAGGGAAACTAGAGGGGTTGTTCCCTTAAGTGTTGTCTCTAGAGCTTGGACAACGGGCGCCCACCTTCTCACTGGCCCGAGAAGGGTGTTGTGTATGGTTGGACCATCACAATATGTTGTTCATTAGAGGAGCAGTGGGGACTTAAGGAACAAGAGGTAGACACGGGGTAAAGCGGTAATTTGACCCACCGTGTCTCGAACAACCCGTGAAGGGTCGACTCATGGGTATTGGTAATATCGGTGGACACGTAATATTCTCAGACCGACGGGAGTGCAACTACACGGCTATAGTGGAGTGTTACAGTAACTAATGAATGTTGGTTAACCGGGTCAAAGAGTTTGGCAGGTTAATCTCGGATCATTGGAGCCCATCACTGTAAGTCCATTAGGTCCCTCGGTTGGCTCCATCTGGATTTAAGAAGGGATAAAGTTTTGGTATGAAATTAAAGTGTTCAATTTCACCTTAAGGGTATTTATGTCATTTATATGAGATATGAATGATATAATATATAGTTTAATGTGAATGAGATTCATAATAAACTATAGGTTAGCCTAATTGTTGAATTAGGGCTAATTGGAGAATTTAATTGAGAGAAATTAAATTGGATGTGATTCAATTTAATAAATCCACAACTATTGCAAATGAGATTGGCAATATGAGATATGAGATATCTTATATTATGTGGTTATGCAAATGAGATTTGCATAACCTATGATTAATAGTAAAGTGGTAAATATGTGGACATTTTAACTCCACTAATCCACTATATAAACCCTTCTTTCAAGAAGGATGGCACTTAACTCTCTCATTTTTAGTTTTACACAAAAAGAGAAGAGAAACTCTCTCTTCTTCTCTCTCAATTCTCCTCCTCTCCAAAACCAAAAAGGTTCCCACAAGCCTCCTTTCTCCAAAAGAGAACAACCGAGAAGGCTTCTTGGTAGTGTTTGACTCACAATCGTTGGAGGAAATCGTTGTGTACGAGGAGCACGAAGAGTTCGTGGATTTGAAGAAGATATTGTGAAGAAAGTCTTCAACAAGTAAGTAAAATCCTTTCTTACTGTTTTTCTTCTTCTTAATTGCATGTTTAGCCTAGATCTATGTATTAGATCAATTTTAACAAAGACGGTTTGCGTAATTGATACATCAACGATTCAATCGTCTTCCGCTGCACGGGATTTTCATTCCCTTCATGGCAGACTGCGAGACTACGCACACGATACTCATAAACAGAAAATATTTTTCTAAATTGACAATGTTGGAAGCAAAAATCAATACTATATCAGGATCTGCAGACCTCATTGAAGGTTTTGGAAAAGCAAGTTTTATCTTGCCTAGAGAAACAAAATTTTCAATTAATAATGCTTTATTCTCTAGCAACTCAAAGAGAAATCTATTGAGTTTCAAAGATATACGTAATAATGGTTATCATGTTGAAACTGATCGTAAAAATAATATAGAGTGTCTCTATATCACATCTATTATTTCACATGAAAAACGTATATTAGAAACACTGCCAACTTTTTCTTCTGGATTATATTATACTCATATACGAGTAATCGAAAGTTATGCAACAATGAACCAGAAGTTCATGAATCCAGAAATATTCAGTGTTTGGCATGATCGACTGGGTCATCCAGGGTCGATAATGATGAGGAAAATTATTGAGAATTCACATGGACATCCTTTAAAGAACCAGAAGATTCGTCAATCCAATGAGTTGTCATATGATGCTTGCTCTCAAGGGAAATTAATTATTAGACCATCACCAGCTAAAGTGGGCATTGAATCACCTGCATTTTTAGAGCGAATTCAAGGTGATATTTGTGGACCTATTAACCCACCAAGTGGCCCATTTAGATATTTTATGGTATTAATTGACGCATCCAGCAGATGGTCACATGTATGATTATTATCAAATCGAAATCTTGCATTTGCAAGATTACTTGCTCAAATAATTAAGTTAAGAGCACAATTTCCTGATTATACAATTAAGACAATTCGACTAGATAATGCTGGTGAATTTACATCCCAAACTTTTAATAATTATTGTATGTCAATTGGGATAAGTGTTGAACACCCTATAGCTCATGTTCATACACAAAATGGTCTAGCAGAATCATTTATAAAACGTCTGCAATTAATTGCAAGACCATTGCTTATGAGAGTTAAACTTCCTACATCGGTCTGGGGTCATGCTATTTTGCACGCTGCATCATTATTACGTATTAGGTCAGTAGCCTATAATAAATATTCCCCCATGCAATTAGCTTACGACCAGCAGCCAAATGTATCACATCTGAGAATTTTTGGATGTGCAGTATATGTTCCAATTGCTCCACCACAACGTACTAAGATGGGTCCTCAAAGAAGATTAGGAATATATGTCGGATATGATTCCCCATCAATTATTAAATATCTTGAACCCCTGGCGGGTGATGTATTTACTGTATGATTTGCTGATTGTCATTTTAATGAAACAAATTTTCCAACATTAAGGGAGGAATTAAGAAGTTGGAAAAAGAAATTACATGGAATGCATCATTATTATCTCATTTAGATCCTCGTAAAGATCAATGTGAACTTGAAGTTCAAAAGATAATTCATTGGCAAAATATAGCAAATCAATTACCAGATGCATTCACAGATGCTAAAAGGGTGACTAAATCATATATACCAGCAGCAAATGCTCCATCAAAAATTGATATCCCAATGGAACAAGTTGTCAATAATGAGTCTGGAGCACGCCAGAAGCGTGGTAGACCTATGGGTTCCAAAGATAAAAATCCTCGAAAAAGAAAAGTAGTTGAGAATCAAAATGATTCGATAAAAGGTATGGATGTTCCAGAAGAAATCCAAGATACAACTACTCAAAAGAGTATTGATGAAAATCAAACGCTTGAAGATAATAATGAAATTTCTATAAACTATGTTACAACAGGAAAGAGATGGAACCGAAATGATATCATTGTTGACAACATTTTTTCTTATAATGTTGCTCACGATATTATTCATGAAAGTTACGATTTTGATCCAAAATCTATCGAAGAATGTCAACGTAGAAAGGATTGGACAAAGTGGAAAGAAGCAATCCAAGCAGAGTTGAACTCACTTTCAAAACGTGAGGTTTTTGGACCAGTAGTCCTAACACCAGAAGGTGTCAAAATTGTGAGATACAAATGGGTATTTGTAAGGAAAATAAATGAAAATAATGAAGTCACAAGATATAAAGCGAGACTTCTTGCACAAGGATTCTCGCAAAGGCTTGGTATAGATTATGAGGAGACATATTCTCCTGTGGTGGATGCAATAACGTTAAGATATTTGATTGGCCTGACTGTATATGAAAAACTTGATATGCATCTAATGGATGTAGTCACGGCGTATTTATATGGATCTCTGGATAATGACATTTATATGAAAATCCCGGAAGGATTTAAAATACCAGAAACATATGAATCAAGTTCTCGAGAATTATATTCAATAAAGTTACAGAGATCATTATATGGATTAAAAAAATCAGGACGAATGTGGTATAATCGCCTGAGTGAATATCTGATGAAAGAAGGATATCAAAATAATCCAATATGTCCGTGTGTTTTTACAAAGAAATCTCGATCGAGGATTTGCTATTATAATCAGTATATGTTGATGACTTAAATATAATTGGAACTCCTGAAGAGTTATCCAAGGCAATAGAATATCTTAAGAAAGAATTCGAGATGAAAGATCTTGGAAAAACAAAATTTTGCCTTGGTTTGCAAATTGAACATTTAGCAGATGGGATATTTGTTCATCAATCAACTTATACAGAGAAAATCTTAAAAAGATTTTATATGGATAAAACACATCCATTGAACATTCCAATGGAAGTTCGTTCACTGGATGTAAAGAAAGATATATTTCGACCTCGAGATGATAATGAAGAACTACTTGGTCTTGAAGTACCATATCTTAGTGCAATCGGTGCACTTATGTATCTAGCTAATAACACAAGACCAAATATTGCATTTTCAGTAAATTTATTAGCTAGATATAGTTCATGTCCTACAAAAAGACATTGGAACGAAGTTAAGCATGTACTCCGATATCTTCGAGGGACGATTGATATGGGTTTATTTTATTCTAACAAATCTAGTTTTGATCTAGTTAGTTATGCAGATTCTGGTTATTTATCTGATCCACACAAATCTAGATCTCAGACAGGTTATCTATTTACATGTGGAGGAACTACTATATCATGGCGATCAATGAAACAGACCATCACGGTCACTTCTTCGAATCATGCTGAAATCCTCGCAATTCACGAGGCAAGTCGAGAATGTGTATGGCTAAGATCGATGACACAACACATTCGTGAGACATGTGGATGGTCTTCTAGTAAACATCCTCCAACAATATTATACGAAGAGAACACAACATGTATAGCTCAAATCAAATGAGGATATATCAAAGGAGATAGAACGAAGCATATCTCTCCGAAGCTTTTCTACACTCATGACCTTGAAGAAAATGGCGACATCTCAGTACAACAGATTTGTTCGAAGGATAACTTGGCGGACATATTTACGAAAGCATTACCAACTACAACATTTGAGAAATTGGTTCACAGTATTGGGATGCGAAGACTCAGAGATCTCAAGTGATGTCGTCATGAGGGGGAGTAAATGTATTATATAAAATATGTACTCTTTTTCCTTCACTAGGGTTTTTATCCCATAGGGTTTTCCCTTAGTAAGGTTTTAACGAGGCATATATTATATAAATGGGCATTTAAGGGGGAGTATTGTAAACATGTGTAGAATAAATGCCCATCCACATGTCATTATATTACATATGCCAAGTGGCAACTCTTCCATAGCCATAGTGTCCTCCATGTGTCCATTTCTTACCAATGCTTAGTGCCCAAATGTACCAACTCATCCCTTGTCAAATTACCTATAAATAGTGGCTTTTGGTGGAAGAATAAAACATCATCAATTGGTGAAATTCTATCCAATTCTCTCCATTTTCTCCCACTTTCTTATTTTAGTCTTAATTTAATTTTGCCATAAATTTCCACTATCTTTAATATTATATTATATTATATATATTCCAATTTCTATTTCCATTTTCAATTATTACTATTATTATTATTATTATTATAAATATATTATATTAGTATTTAATCATTGGTAAAATTATACCCGATTTCCATCCTATTTTCACAACAATCTGGCTTTTTTCCTGTTTTTTTTTTTTTTTTTTTTTTACTTGTACCACATTATTTCCAAACCTTCAAATATGACCCTAAGTCAAAAATAAGATATTCATATCCAATCGAGTGATTGATTGAGATTAATCAATCCGACCCATCAAATATTGATTTTTGGGCTGAGCTTGGACCAAGTTTGGACCTGTCTTTTAAACTATGGTCCATTGATGACACTGAAATCCAGATGAGAGAAAACAGTATGAAGAGATCCAAAAACAAAGGCCGAACCTTCTTAGAGAGAACATAGAAATGGAGTGCTTTCAATATTAGCTGATGGAAGAAAATTCAAGGATTCCCAACCTCAACTACAAAACAACTAAGACAAAGTTAAGGAATTTATTAGAAAACCACAAGGCATTCATTCATTCAGTCAGTCAATCGAGGTGTGTTGATGTAATTTCTGCTCATCAAACAGTCCCGAAACAGATTATTAACCACGACGAATAACAGCATTTCGATTAAAATTAAGAACACAAAATGATGATGAAAAACAAGATTTAAATCTTTGACAGTTTGGCGATCTTGAACCATTCAGTATGGAACGATCCCTCCATGTCGATCCTTTCGTATGTGTGAGCACCGAAATAGTCTCGTTGAGCTTGGACCAAATTGGCAGGCAATCTCTCCCTTTGGTAACTGTCGAAATAAGCAAGACTGGAAGCCATGCCTGGAGTGCTAATGCCGGAGTTGATCGCTAGGCAAACCACTTTTCGCCAAGCTGATTGTCGCTCAATGATCTCTTTAGCAAACTCTGGGTCCACGAGAAGGTTGGCGAGATCTGGGTTTCTATCATATGCCTTCTTGATTCTGTCCAGGAAAATGGCTCGAATGATGCAACCACCTTTCCAAATCCGAGCAAGTTCCCCCAGTTTCAAACCCCATTCTTTCTCAATACTCTTGGCGCGAATCAGATTCATCCCTTGAGCGTAGCTACAGATTTTCGATGCATAAAGGGCTTGTCTGACATCATTGATTAGTGCCTTCTTGTTTACCTCTTGTGCAGTTGAGCCATCACCGAACTTAGCCGATCGAAAGACTTTAGCAGCTTCCACCCTTTCCTCTTTCAACCCACTAAGAAATCTTGCATCAAGAGAAGAAGCAATGGTAGGAGCTGCAACAGAGAGCTCAGCAGCTTGCTGCACAGTCCACTTACCAGTGCCCTTCATGCCTGTCTTGTCCAAAACCTTGTCAACCAAATGGCCCTCTCCCTTCTCATCCTTAATTCCAAAAATATCTGCAGTGATTTCAATCAAGAAGCTTTGAAGTTCCCCATTGTTCCATTCCGAGAAAACTGCACGAAGCTCCTCGTTCGACAACTTTCCTGCTGATTTCAGCACATCATACGCCTCGGCGATCAGCTGCATATCACCATATTCAATCCCATTATGGATCATTTTAACGAAATTACCCGATCCTCCTTTTCCTACATATGTAACACAGGGGCCACTATCAGGAACTTGAGCAGCCACCTTGAGAAGAATGTCCTGAATGTACTTGTAAGCATCAAAGGATCCTCCAGGCATCAATGAGGGGCCGTTTCGGGCTCCCTCTTCACCACCTGAGACGCCCATTCCAAGGTAAAGAAGACCCAATTCAGCCATAGCTTTCTCTCTCCTCTCGGTGTTCTCATACCACTCATTACCACCATCAATTATACAATCACCTTTCTCCATGTATGCAGAGAGAGTCTTTATGGTCTGATCAACTGGTGCCCCTGCCTTAACGAGCATGATGACAACACGAGGCTTTTGGATGGAATCGATAAAAGATTTTGGATCATGGAAGCCATACACAGGGAGATTCCCTTCAGCTTTGGCACGTTCAACGGTCTCATCAACCTTGGAAGTAGTTCGATTATATACAGAAATTGGGAAGCCTTTTTCTGCAATATTAAGAGCCAGATTTTGGCCCATGACAGCCAAACCAGCCAGACCTATTCGTGTAGGACTAGGCGTCATCCTCTTGCCTGTCTCGAGCGAAATTGTCAGTAAGAAAAAGTCTTCAATTCGAATAACAGAAACAAGGGGCCACAAACCATATAAAATATGCTTCGATGGAGGCTAATATAAAAATGAAAACTACTCAGGCATTCAGAAATTATTCAGTTTTCAAAAATAAAAATACAAATCAAGGCACCATTTGGGCGAGCCCGACTACCTTCACTTTAGTTTTTGCGTATGTTAAACAACGATATTGTCATTACTTCACTAAGATATATGAAACATTGAGCACAGTGTTTGGATTACCAAACCAGCAGATAAAAGATATATGAAACATTGAGCCTACTGTTTGGATTACCAAACCAGCACATAAATAAATACGAACATTCATAACCATATTGCCATACAAAACAGTCAGGAAACTCTAGGAATGTGTTCACTGATCAAGATCGTGTGACAAGGAATGGATAAGCCACTAAACAGAATGCATTCATATTTACCAAATGACGAGCAAAATTAAGGCAAAGATTTCGTAATAGTCGACAGCCATGTTAAATTATCATTCGACACAAAAGTTTAAGCTCTGGTTGCGATTAATTTATTTGTTTAATGTATAGACACCTAACCAAGTGCACTCAAATATTAATTTGATCAGTGGCACTGAGAAATATAGAACTATGAAAACAAAACGAGAAGATACAACAATAGAGAGAACTTGATAGTAAGATTTTTTTTGATAGGAGAACTTGATAGTAAGATTAAGATCTGATGCTCTCATATCATTGCAAACCATTACTCGACTTAGACACTTAAAAAGGGTTAAAGTGCACTATTAGTCCTTGCATTTCAATTCTTATAACAATTTTCGCCTTTATTCTTTCATCTTTTATTTGAAGCAATTTAATCCTTATACTTTAAAAATCCATAACAATTAGAATCTCGAGTTAAAACTTTCATTTACCATTTTTTATAAGAAAAAACAATCCATGTATCAAATATGGGCAAGTAGATGGTCCACCTAGGATTTGTATGATCTAAAATCTAAGGTAGTTGAATTATCTGTCCATCCATGTGAATTAATTACAATGAGATTTTAACATTAGGAACTTGATCTTTACATATTACAAGTGCTAGAGAACCAAAATACAAAGACGAAAATGTGTTTCAACAACACAGCTTGAGCAGCTGGATATACAATAAACAAATCTAGCATTTCAGCAGCTCCAAGAAGCTAAGATATTGAATCCAACCATTTTACCACGAATTTTATGAACGATTCAGCAAGAAAACACCTAATGAGAATAGTAAATCTGGAGGGGAAGTTAAATTTTGAAGATCCAGAACAATGGCAGTTTCAGAGGAGAAAGAAAACTGCCCCAAATTCCATGCAAAACCAAGAAAGATTAAAGCATCAATACCTCTAAATTTTTGTATCTCACGGTGAAAATGGAGGAAGATTTACAGGAATTGGGAAAAAACCTCAATGTCTTCGAGATCTTGTGTCTGCAGGAAGAAAACTGAAGATTTTGCGCCTGGTTGCGCCCCTTTTGTACCTCGAAATTCCAACGGCCTTGGGTAGGTGGAGGAAAAAGACAAATTAAAAATGGAACAACTTAAGTAATATGTATGGTCATGTTTTAAGCTCAGGTCATAATAACGTATGATGTTATAGGTTACAATAACATAGGGTATTATAACATATACAATAATTTACATTTTAAATACAAACTATTATAATTTCAGATTATAGATATTATACTGCATTTTAAATAATATTACATGATTTTATAAACTATAACAAACTCACAAATTATTATAACTTAGGTTATTATAACTCACTTAGTGCTCCCAACAGCGTATGTTCATAACATGTTTTAACAATCGTGAATCCCATATCATTTATAGTGGACCTCACATTATTTACAAAGGGATGCTGATGTGGCAAGTAATAAACGAGAGTAGTATGAAAAGATTTTCATACTAAGGTAGTACTAGAATTTTTTGCATTAAAATTTTCCCCATTAAAATCGAAGAAGGAAAAAACAAATGATTTTTTTTAATACCAGAAATGATATATCTACCATTTCAATTTTCGAGCTTAGTAGGTTAAGGTGATAGATTGAAATATTTTGAATGTAATAAATAGGGTTAAGATTTAACATGTATATTTATGAGTTTTTTTTTCTCTTTAGTTTAAGAAGGTAGAGTACGAACTATCTATTTTTGTATCTTATCTATAAAACTATATTTACATTAACAATAAATAGGACGTAAACAAGTTAGATAATAGTTAATCTCAACCCAACATATTTAAATAATAGTCAATCTCAACCCGACATAAGTGGTTAATGCATAATTATTGACTAATAGATCAAAGTTTCGAATCCTCCACTCACATGCTGTTGAACTAAAAAAAACTATAAGAATGAGTACTTCTTCCATTAGTATTCACCTACTAAATGGATAATATTTTTTTTTTTCATTGTGGTTCGTTAAGTTGGAAAATTTATTAATTTTTTTAAAAATTTTAAATTGTGTTTTTTAGATACGAGCTTAAGTGGTTTGTATTTGGAATTTTTGATTGTGAAAATTTGGGTTTGTCTATCCTATATTTATTCAACATGTGGGTGATTTTTCAAAATTAGCATAGAGTACAAAATATAAGTTTCACAATTTGTTTCATGAATTTGAAATTATGTTTGTACTAGTTTATGTAATTTGTAAGCTTAACAAATTAATCATTATTGAAGATTATAGAACTTTCAGATTTCTCGTACTAAATATAGATTCAATTAATTAAAGTTGTTCTTGGAATTTGCTCTCACAATTTGAATGGTAGTATCATTTCAATAAAAGGAATATTATGAGTTGGCCATCCTTTGTTATTTGTAGTCATGCTTCACATGTTTTCTTTGGCAAAAAAGAATTATGTTGACGTGGTAAAATAAAAACCGTAGATCACCATCACCTTTGGAACTTTTTGGATGGATAAACGTTAATAAAATGAACTGTTTTGTTTTGAAAAAGTAATTTATCTTTTCGAAAAGAATATCAACTCATAATACTAATAGAAAAATATAACAATGAAATAATTAAGAATGGATGGGCTTCAGTTTTAGGAGAAGAAAATTTGGTTTCAATAAGTTGATTTCTTTTATTCCAATAATTATTATGAAATGTTAATCGATTAATCGATTTTTTAAATGGCAATTGGTGATGTTGAGGGTGGAATTGTCAATAAGGGTGAAGTCCAAGTACGGGCCGAAAGGCTGAAACCAAGGGTCGCGAGACGACAAGTTCATTAAGAAAAGCCGCCTAGGCCCAAGAGGCCTAGCATAGCAAAGGATGAGTCCAAGGCCCGTCCTCACAAAAAGGTCGTAGGCTCGCCGCTAAGGTCCAACGACGACAGGGTAAGGTTTAAAGGTCGATCACTATAAGGAGGTCAAACCCCTAGCCAAAAGGTCGACCTCCATGGGACTGACCATTGTGAGGCTTATTGCATAAGACCTAATGTATGAGGCTTAAGGTCTAAGGCATGAGACCACGCCTAAGATATAAAATGTGGGGCCTAAGGCGTGAGGCATTGGGCATAGAGGTTGGCTCCTTGAGGGCAACCAAGGCTTAAGGAGTCCAACTCTCATGAGTGATAGCATGCAAAATAGTGATATTTCTTGGCTTAGTTTTTCTATGATTTTGTGTGCTTTCATGTATTCTTATATTTATTTCTCAAAAACCAAGTATTTGAAGCAAAACTAGAGCATTGTGAACTATTTGGACGAATTTGGAGCATAATTGAGCTATATTTGAGAATTCAAGAGTTGAAGAAAAGGAACAAATTTTGAGCCCAAGAGTATAATTTTGCAACACCAATGCTACATCAATAGTCATTCAACTTTGAAATGTAGCAAGCATAGCATTGCAACGGTATTCAAACAAATATTTTCCTTTTTACAAAATTCGCACCTGGGATTGCAACGCTGTCCCGATTCTATTTTTTATAAGAGCCTTATTTTGGGGTCTAGAGATCATATTGGAGACTTAAAGAAGAAACTTGAAGTTCGGATCGTGGGAATCACGTTCAAAATGAGTATTGACACGCGTCGTCCAGTTTTTCTCTCTTTTTCCATTTGCTTTTGTTTCTTTAGTGTTATGATTATTTGTGCTTATTTTAGATATTATTGTGATGATCATAGAATCTTGAATGATTGTACTTTTGAACTATGTTTGATTGTTGGTTATGATAATCGTAACGCCGTCTTGTATGTTTCTTGAATCAATTTTCTAAGCTTTTAGTCTAGCTTTGTTTGTTAAGTTAGATTTAGTTTGAGAAATTAAGTAAATTTACATGCATGACTAAGATTATTCTATTGCATGAGAATGAATAGGGTAATATTAGAAGCCATGAAAAGAATTTCGTAATATCATGTTTAGTTAAAGAAATAGATCAATAGGTTGATTTACTTCTTTGCATGAGTTCAATTGGACTCTAGAGAGTCAATCACATATTATAGTAACTCTTGATTGAGGGTTATTATGTGTTTATTAATTCTTGAATCAAATCTATATTTGCACTCCATATAATAATATAATCTTCATTTATCTCTCTTAAATTAGACTCCAACTTTGTAAATAACAGTTTAGGTTTTATTTTATTGTTTTGAAAATCAAATCAAAGTTATATTTCTCTAAATAAAACTGGGCATAATTAACTATGGTACTTAATTAAATATAAGAACTCCAATCCATGTGAACGATCCTGACCACTACTATTGCAAAATATTTAGAAGTTCAATTTTATAAATTTAATCTTAATAGACCTTCAACAAACCCTCTTATCAACGAGTTTCTGCCAAGGCCTTGAAGGTCGATCCCCATGGAAGACAATCCAAGGCCTCGAGCCAAAAGGTTGATACCCACGAGGATGACCACACGGGTCACCAATAGCTAAGACTACGCTCCAATTCAAAGCTAGTGTTGTGATCGTTTTCTTTGATTAAAGCATCCCAAAAATTTTGACAAGATTTTCGTGCAAATTAAATGATGATTTTCATTACCTAACCAAACCCATATAAATAAAGGGAGAAAGTGGAATGAAGGAGGTGTTGTCAAAAAAACCTCCCACTACTATCGCAAGAATAAAAAAAAATAACTGAGAAATTAAAAGGAAAATAACAAAATAAGAAACACAAGAATTTACGTGGAAAAACTCCACGGAGAAAAATCACGCTATTTGCAAGACATTTTTTTGCTAACTTGAGTGTCGTAGTGTAAATGGCTTAGCACCACATTGGTACATAACCCTCTCTTTTCTTTGTAGGGCACTCATTTGATCTCCATTCCATATAAATTCACTTTAGGAACCGAATTCAAGTATCAATTGGTGACATAATTGAGCTACACTCGAATTTCAAAATAAGTTGATCTTTTTCTTTTGGGTTTAACATCCCTATTAGTTTTTTTAAATATTTTACGATAGCGAGGGTTTGCATTAAAGATGATAACATGTAGAGGTAGGAATGGAAATCGGAGATTTTCAAGCTTTTTTTGGCTTTTTAGTCCTTAATCTCAAACAAATTAATTTTTAATTAATTAATTAATATTTTGATGATAACAAATTTAATTTTTTATTAATAATTTTAGTATTTTTGAAGTATCAATTGTGTAGAGTTCGAAAAGACAATTCCAATGCATCTTGAATCATTTGAATCAGAACTCAAACGAAGAAGTTATGAGCAAAAATAAAAGTGAAAGAAAAATCCTATAAGACATGACATGTGACATATAAAGTTAACATGGCACTGACGAAGCTGATGACATGATGTGAGACAATGACATGGAAATATGTAGATCAATAGGATTGTCACACCTGACATATGAATTTAATAGTAATAAAAAGGTCTAACAGTTAAAATGATTTGAAATTTTATTTTAATATTTTAATATTATTTTATTATTATACTAATTTTATTTTATTAATAATAAAATAATATTAAAATATAAAATCATAAATTCAAAGCGTTGGACCTTTTTATTATTATTAAATTCATATGTCACTATAATTAATTGTTAAATTCTTTTTGGCTAAATTATAGAAAATACAGTTGAACCTTGTATTTTGTTTAAAAAATATCACTGAACTTTTAAAAATTTCATTAATACCCTTGAACTTTCAAAAATACGTGTACCGTTAGTTATGGATGGAAACTATTAGTATTTTGTTTCAAAAACACCCTTGAACTTTCAAAAGTCTCAATAATACCCTTAAACCTTCAAAAAAATAAAAATAAAAAATACCCTTGCCGTTAGTATATGGATAAAAATCGTTGATACATCGCTTTAAAATAGCCTAAACTTTTAAAAGTTCTACTAAAACCATTAACTTTTAAAAAACAAAAGTTAAAAAATATCCTTACCTATGTATATGGATGACAACCATTTATCTACACTAAATTACTTCTCTTTTCTATTTATGCTCTCTCCTTATTTGCTTCTAGCTTCACATCTTTATTTTTCATCTTTTTTTTTTTTCAATACACTCTTATTCTCTTCTTCCATTTTTCAATCTCTAAAACTTCTATTGTTTCTCTTATCTTTTTAAATATTAGAACTTTAAATAAACAGGAATAGTTCTTTCATTCTAAGCATGACTAAACATAAATATAAGAAATTTCAACACCCAAATAGTTAATGCATTTGAAGTTATCTTGAGTAGAAAATAACCAATTTGAAAACAACTCATATAGATACCCTCATTTTTTTTCATATAGATACTCTCATTTTTCCTCCATTTATCGAATTCTCAATCATAGGGAACGTTTTTAACTAACCACAATGGATAGACTAATTTGAATGGTAAAAAAGATTAATAAAATCTTCATTCGCTACAAATTTAGTTATCAATATGTTTTCTTTCTTTTTCCTCCACTAGATTGTTGGGGTGTATGCCATAATCTCGTGTAGTTTGTAATACAGTTGATTTAATAAACAAAACTTATTTATTCATCAAACTTTGTATCTCGCATTTTATAAACTTAATCCAATAAACTAAGCTCCAGGGTCATATTATTATGCGAGAACTTGAATTGTGTGTAGTGGACACACAGGGAGAATCACATTGGAGTTATTGATCTGAATGGTCTACAGTATACAGATAGGGTTGGAAACCTCATCCTGGTAACACTAAGGATGCAACCCGCTTTGTATTAGATACAAACGAGGTGATCCAACTCATTCATGTGGTTGACATGCGAGTGGGGGCATCCTGTACAATGAGACTGTATAAGACTGAACCGTGAATTATTAGACTTACTGATGTAACACCATTAACAGTATATAACTAATAACTTCGTAGATGACCATTAGTGACTCGTTCTTAATCTTGAGTGTGTTACGAACTCCTGTCTGCAGGAGTCTGTCCTTTGACTAGTACGGGTGCGGGTGACCTGAGTTGCTTGCCAAATATACCTATCTTCTTGGAGACAGGACCACGTGGGGAACTAGGAGCTTAACTACGTAAGAAGGAATTCACTTGTTCCCGAGCTAGGAAAAGTAGAAGGGTTGTTCCCTTAAGTGCTGTCTCCAAGGCTTGGACAACGGGCGCCAACTCTCTCACTAGCTCGAGAGGGATGTTGTTTATGGTTGGACCATGTAACAAAGTTGTTCATTAGAGGAGCGGTAGGACTTAAGGAGCAAGAGGTAGACACAAGGGTAAAATGGTAATTTTGTTGGAGTTTGTGCCCTAAAACTCGTAGTTTTTATTTTTGTTCTAATTATTGTAATAAATTGTTATTACTTTAATAATGTGTTCTTATTCGATATTGCCTTTGTTTTAACCCTAAATCAAATAAACTAAATATCCAAAGCTGTAAAATGTATATTTAACTGAATGTAGTATACATATAAAGGATCTCGGTTCGAGATGCAACCTAAAGGGTCTATAGTAAGGGGATAAGGTTTGGGTACCTTACCCTGGTAAAACTATGGATGTGCCCCACTTTGTATATGATACAAGCACTATGATCCGTGTTCGTGTAGATGACATGTGAGTGGGGATATCCTATGTAATGAGATTACATAAAACTGGACCTTCATCAAGAGTTGTTGGAGAAGCTAGCAGCTCAAGTCAGTCTCGTCCTTCTCAACCGTTGGGAATGCCTCGACGCAATGGGAGGGTTGTTTTCCAACCTAACCGTACTTGGGTTTAACTGAAACTCAAGTCGTCATACCTGATGACGTCGTAGAAGATCTATTGTCTTATAAATAGACAATGAATGACATAGACAAGGACCAATGGATCAAAGCCATGGACCTTGAAATGGAGTCAATGGACTTCAATTCAGTATGGGAACTTGTAGTCCAACCTGAAGGGGTAAGACCCATAGGGTGTAAATGGATCTATAAGAGAAAGAGAGATGCAGCCGGAAAGGTACAGACCTTTAAGGCTAGACTTGTAGCAAAGGGTTTTACCCAAAGGGAAGGAGTTGACTATGATGAAACTTTTTCCCCTGTTGCTATGCTTAAGTCTATTAGGATATTCTTATCCATAGCCGCATTTTATGATTATGAAATCTGGCAAATGGACGTCAAGACTGCCTTTTTGAATGGTAATCTTCAAGAGAAAATCTATATGTCTCTGCCCGAAGGGTTCATAATCCAAGGTCAGGAGCAAAAAGTTTGCAAGGTCAATCGATCCATTTATGCGTTGAAACAAACATCTAGATCTTGGAATATAAGATTTGATACTGCGATCAAGTCTTATAGTTTTGACTAAAACGTTGATGAGCCTTGTGTTGGGATTTTTGTCCTAATCTCGTGTTTGTAATATATTGTTTGAAATTAATAAGAGTTATTCATTTCATCACTTTGTGTCTCGCAATATTTATAAACTTTTCCAATAAACTAAGCTCCAGGTCATTGAATTTATGAGAGAACTGAAATTTGAACGGTGTGTAGTGGACACACAGGGAGGATCACGTTCGAGTTAATGACCCGAACGGTCTACAGTATATGGATAGGGTTGGAGACCTAATCCTGGATACACTGTGGATGCGACCCACTTTGTATTAGATATAAACGAGGTGATCTGACTCGTTCATGTAGTTGACATGCGAGTGGGGGCATCCTGTGCAATGAGATTGTACAAGACCGGACTGTGATTTATTACACCTATTGATGTAACACCGCTGATTGTGATGGACTAATAACTTCGTAGATGACCATTAGTGACTCGACACGAATCCTCGAGCGTGTTACGGACTCCCCCCTGCGCAGTGTCTGCTTTGACTAGTACGGGTGAGGGTGGTCACGCGATTTACTCGCCCAATATGCCTATCTTCTCGGGTGACGAAACCAAGTAGGGGCCGAGAACTTAACTACGCGAGATGGAATTCACTCGTTCCCGCTTTAGAGAAACTAGAGGGGTTGTTCCCTTGAGTCTTCGTCTCCGGGGCTTGGACAACGCGCCCACCTTCTCACCGCCCGAGAAGGGTGTTGTGTATGGTCGGACCATCACAATATGTTGTTCATTAGAGGAGCGGTGGGGACTTAAGGAACAAGAGGTAGACACAGGGTAAAACGGTAATTTGACCCAGCCGTGTCTACGAACAACCTGTGAAGGGTCGACTCATGTTATTGGTTATATCAGTGTACACGTAATATTCTGCACTGACGGAAGTGCAAATACGGCTATAGTGGAGTGTTACCGTAACTAATGAATGTTGGTTAACCGTGTCAAAGAGTTTGGCAGGTTAATCTCGAATCATTGGAGCCCGCCATCGTAGGTCCATTAGGTCCCTCTACCGCTCCACCTGGATTAAAAGAAGGGTTAATGTTTTGGTATGAAATTGAAGTGTTCAATTTCACTTGAAGGGCATTTATGTCATTTATATGAGATATGAATGATATAATATATAGTTTAATGTGAATGAGATTCATAATAAACTATAGGTTAGACTAATTGTTGAATTAAGGCTAATTGGAGAAATTGATTGAGAGAAATTAAATTGGATGTGATTCAATTTAATTAATCCACAATTATTGCAAATGAGATTTGCAATATGAGATATGAGATATCTTATATTATGTGGTTATGCAAATGAGATTTGCATAACCTATGGTTGTGGTAAAGTGGTAATTATGTGGACATTTTAACTCCACCAATTCCACTATATAAACCCTTCTTGCAAGAAGGATTGTAACTTAATCTCTCATTTTTTGATTTTGCATCAAAGAAGAGAAGAGGAATTCTCTCAATTCTCTCTAAAAAATCTCCTCCTTCTCCAACACAAAAGGTTCCCACAAACCTCCATTCTCCAAAAGAGAACAACCGAGAAGGCAATTTGGTGGTGTTCAAGATCATTTGTGGGAAGAGTTCGTAGAGATCGAGTTGCATGAAGAGTTCTTGACCGGAGGAAGAAATTTGCTTAGTTAGTCTACAACAAGTAAGTAAAATCTCTTCTTGCTGTAAATTTCTTCTTCTTTGAAGCATGTTTAGCCTAGATCTAAGTGTTAGATCACTTTTAATAAAGTCATGTTGCATATTGATACCTCGACGATTCAATCGTCTTCCGCTGCGTGGGACTTTCATTCCCTTCACCTTGTGTTTACAAGAGGATCATTAACGACAAAATAGCTTTCTTAGTGCTTTATGTGGATGATATTCTACTCATAGGGAATGATGTAGGATACCTTACTAACATAAAAAATTGGATGGCGACCCAATTCCAAATGAAAGATTTGGGAGAGGCGCAATATGTTATTGGGATTCAGATTTTCAGGAATCGCAAGAACAGAACGCTAGCTCTGTCTCAAGCGTCTTATATCGATAAAATGTTGTCCCGATATTCGATGCAAAATTCCAGGAGGGGCTTATTACCCATCAGTCATGGAGTTCATCTGTCTAAGTAACAGTGTCCTAAGAAACCACAAGAAGTTGAGAATATGAGACGTATTCCCTATGCCTCTGAAGTAGGTAGCTTAATGTATGCTATGTTGTGCACAAAACCAGACATTTGCTATGCAGTGGGAATAGTCAGTAGGTACCAATCCAATCCAGGGTTAGACCACTGGACAACCGTTAAAAATATCCTCAAGTATCTTAGGAGAATGAGGGACTATACGCTTTTGTATGGGACTAAGGATTTGATCCTTACTGGATACACTAATTCTGATTTTCAGACCGATAAGGGTGATAACTCACCATAAGTGAGTTATTTTACTAGAATTTTAGTGTTTAATCCACTTGAATTGCATTTAATTTAGTGATCCTCATGTTAGTTTATCCCTAAATTATGTGTGTTAGCTTTAAAATCTTGCATTTAAGCATTAGGTGCAAAAAGAATTAATTTTGATGTTTTTATGCTTTAATTTAAGAAATTTGGAAAAATAAGCTAATGATAATTAAAGACCAAAAACGAGATTTTTAATTCTAGAAAAATCCTATCATATTTATTGGGTCCATATTTTGATTAATGAATTTATTAGGATTTTTCTATGTGCAGGAGATGTTTGAAAATTACAGGAACCCTAAGGGCATTTTAGACATTTTACCCGAAGGGTAAGATGGTCTTTTTATCCTTAAGGGTATTTTTGTAATTTATGGAATTAGGGCAACACCATCTTGTATAAGGAGGCTAGGGTTTCAAAGGCAAGAGGAGGGGGGAGTTGGAGTTGTGAAGAGGAAGAGATCGAGAGGAGAAAAAGAACTCGTGAGATTGCCAAGCAAAGGGCTGCGTTGGAAGGAAAAAATCTACAGCCCTTTGCTATAGCAAATGTTGTTGCACACATCTGAGAAAAAGCCCTTTTGCTGAAGCAAAGTGTAGTTGTGCTTGGCGGTAGGCTGCTGTTTGCTGAAGCAATTGGGTGAGAGAAGAACAAATCACGAGAGGGAGGTATTGCTGAAGCAAACCGTGGAGTAGAGGGTTGACCATCTGCTGGAATCGACCAAACTTTGCTGAAGCAAAACCGAGAGTAGGAGTTTGTCCACTGTGATTTACCCATCTTTGCTGAAGCAAAATCGAGGGCATCAGTGAAGTTCGGTTTTCACAGACGTCGTTTACGAAATTTGCAATTACCGGCTATCCAACCGTTGGATTTTGCTACAATTTTGTCAGCATATTAAGGACTCATAGAGCTCCGGTTTCAACGGTTGGATCGTCGTTTGGAGCTTTGTGCTGTCCGATATTGCTGTCACATTGCACGTCCACTGCAGTTCGGTTTTTCCCAGACGACAGTCACAAAGTTGTCGTTTGTGGGAGTTTGAACCGTTGGATTGTGCTGAAATTTTGGCAGCGTGTTGGAGACTCATAGACCATAGTATTCAACGGTTGGATCATCATTCAGAGCCCTGGTTCATTAGATATTGATATCGGACAGAAGCTACAGAATACTAAAATCTGCTGCTATTGTCTGCTGCTTTCTATGGGATCTTGGCGTTTTGCTGAAGCAAAACACATGTCAATTGCCTCCAGTAAACTTCTCCTATTCCTTAATAATGTTGGCTTGTTGTTACTCCAATTTTGGGCGTTTATCGTGCTCTTTTGACTCACTGTTTTAGGCTAAATTCATGACTGTTTTTGGGCTGAAATTGTTGATTAATTTGGGTTGTTTTGTGACATTGTTACAACACATATTTGAATTTATTAAACAACACAAGCATGCATAAATTAGAGATTTGTGAGTTGATTTACATGAACTAAATTTTCTTAAGCAAGGGTTAGGTTGTTTTACTGTAATTTTGGATTAAATTTATGGTTGTTGTCATTGATTGAATTTATGAAATTTTATTAAATTTAACGTTGCATGAGAATTAAAATTGGCCTTTTTAACTTCTCTATAATTCATAAACTTGGGAAAGCTAATGAATTAGAAAACTAAAATTTCATTCTAGGATTATTGAGTTGATTAGGGATAATTAACCCACCTAGAACCTAAAATCATGGGCATAATTTAGATCACAATTGAGAAATTGTAGGTTTTAAAACTTAGTGATTTTGGAAAGAATCATTTGAATACATGTGTAGGTAAATTCAAGGCATCACTCAAAATTCATTCCAATTGAATACGAAAACTCCAACCTAACCCGAGCATATTTTTCATTAAAAATCTCATCTCTTGCATCTTCCTCTTGTTTGCATTCTCCTCTCCCGCATTTAAATTCAATTATTTTCTTTTGTCTTATCTTATCTTTCTTACTCATCAATTTATTTATTTACAATAGTAATTTGCACACTCATGCATTGCACTAAAATAAGAAAAATTTGCTAGGACACTCATTGATTTAGGTTTAGCTAGTCCTCGTGGGATCGATATTTTAACTTATCACTTGTCGCTCTCGACCGTGTATACTTGCACGTCGTAGAAGTGTCGAGTCTTATTCTAATTTGCATTAGTTTAGAACCATCGACATTTTCGCATCAAGTTTTTGGCGCCGCTGTCGGGACTAGTTTTGATTCTTATTTTGTTTGAGTTGATTTTAGCATTTTATCTTTTTTTTTTTTGTTGGGTGTGTCTTGTTATCTTTGTTTCGTATTTTTATCTTTGTTGAGTCTTTGTTATTCTTTCTGGTTGTGTTGGTGCATATTGTGTTTGTTGAGCTCATTATAATTGATTCATTATTTTATTATGGCTTATGATAACTTTGGGTAGTCTTCTGTGCCCAATGAGCAACCACAATATAGTTCTTTGTCTTATGATCATCCATTTGCCAATTTAGCGTCTTCTAGTGAGGGGTATGAATCTTATGGCTACCAAATGCCTAATAACTATCATACTAACCCTATGACTTATGGGAATCCTATGTGTGATAATAATCAGAGCAATTGGGCCTATGAACCATATCCTAGGGGTTTTGAGCCATATCCTCCCTATATTCAAGAAACCTGGTAGAAGACAACCTTCCTTTAAAATGTTGTTATTAGAATCTATGAGAACCACTGGAGGAGAGAAATAGGCAAATAGATGAGAGGAATAGGCAAATAGATGAGATGAATGAATAGACAAATAGGAGAGTCAATTCATCACCTAATGATACAATTGCCTCCCTTAGAGAACAAATACACTTAGACTCGCCCTCGTGGTTGAGCACCCTAGGGAAGAGAGTGAAGGAGGACCCACACCCTTAGATATTTCTGGTGAGTCACTTGATCACCGACTACTGATAAAACCTTCGTGATCCTAGTCCTTCAAATTTTTCTCGAGTATGGACAATTAGAGGATTGTGTTTTAGATCTAGAAGAACTAGAACCTTTTAGCACACACCAAGATGGAGTTAATGAGAGAGTGGAAGAAGTCGAGCCTTATGTTGTTGAGTTAGACCAAGAGGTAGAACTTGAGGCTTTTGGGTCTATGACAGCTTCTATCTTCCGAGTGTTCTCTTATTGGCGAGTGTTTTTCTTTCTATTCTCTCGAGTCTGCTTTCTTTGTTTGAGCTGAGTTTTATTTTCCGATTTTTCCTTCTTTTCTATTATCAAATAAAAATCCAAAAAATGATTACTTTGTTGTTTTTCCTTCTTTTCTATTATTATATAAAAAATCAAAAAATATACCTGACTCGGGCTCTCACAAGAAGCTAGTATTCTTGCTAGCATTAATTTGTTTTGTAGATTCAAGAAAGAGAGGCCCGAAGAAGTGGGAGAATTTTTACGTACCTTGACGAGCCCACGTATACTACGTCAAGCTAATGACGTTAAATAAGCGCTTCTTGGGAGGCAACCCAAAGTTTATTTCGTTTGTTTCGGTTTTTATTTTCTATTTTTAATTTTTTTCTTTTGTTTCATTTTTAGTTATTTTTGTTTTTAAATAAATAACCCTTGCCTATCTTGCGGCACTCCCTTAGGGTTTGTTGATATGCTTGTTTCGCAGTTGGAGGTCTCATCGATTCAGGGCAGTATTGTTCTCCCTTCCATCTTTGTTAGTTGTCCTTAAGCATGCTTAAGTGAGCATTTTTTTTTTACATTAAGGGCAATGTATGCCTTAACCATGAGGGAGACATGTGTTGTTCTGAATCTGATTTGGGGCTTGATTGAAATTTTTTTGTTGGTGACTGTGTGTTGTTAGCGTTTATAGGGTGTTGCATGCCTTTGTGTTTATAAAGTTATTTACTTGCTTTAGGACTTTAAAATGAACTAATTTGACTACCAGATTTCATGTTAGTTGTTTGTTTCATGGTCTTTTATATGCATGATGTAGGTAGTTGATTCGTTATGTTTAAGCAAGTAAATATTGGAAAGATGGTTGTTGTTCCTTGTTGAAAAATTAAGTTTCGCAAGTTTTTTTATGGTAAAAGTGTGTTGTCATTGGTAGAAACTTGATATGCATCTCCTTGAAAATAAAAAGTTAAGGTCAAATCTCAAGGTTAATAAAAATAAGAGTTGTTGCTTGTGTTTGAGGCAAGAGTATGTTATCTTATTTGGTGTTTCTCGAGGTCAAGCTTGTCATTAGGGTTCTCTAGTGCGCTTATGGTTAGTGTGTCAATCAAAGTAGTTAGGATTCAACTCCTAGGCCAAAAATTTCGAAAACTAGAAGCCATGACAAGTTAGGTAACCCATATATTTTTAGAGCACTCCAAAATTAGTAAACTTCAAATTTGTGATCATTTCAAGTTTGGGAGTTACCCGACCTCCCTAACTCAATGAGGACATTGAGTACTCTAAGTTTGGGGGGAAAGGTAAATTCTTCGTGTTTATTTTTAAGGAAAAAAGAGAGAAAAAAAAAAAGAAAGAGTGTGCAAACCTTCCATTTCCCTAAAACTTTGTTGAGCTAGAAAAAAAAAATATGCTACTTATTTTGTTATTTAGAGTCGGTTCAGGCAACTTGGTGCTCGATGCCAGGGGGTCTGGGCATTAACCATGTTGGCCTCTTGGAGCGAAGGTATCAAGCAAGAAGCCTATTCTCATTGCTTAGGTGTCTTTGCACGCTAACCACGTGTGCCATTCTAAGAACTACGGAAGCCCCATTGCTTAGGTGTGTCACACGCTAAACACGTGTGCCATTCTAAGAACTACGGGAGAGTCAAAAAATATATAAAAATAAAAAAAGTAAAAAAAAAAATCTTGCCCTTAGCAGTGAGTTTTATGGAAATTGAGGGGAATAATGCACATATATTTTTTTTTAAAAAAATATATATATATATATATATATAAAAAAAGGAATGATCATTAAATTGTAGCTATGCGAGTTTTGGAGTATGACTTATTTTTAACTATGGGTTGCTTTATTTGAATGATTAGGAATCTAGTGGTTGAGCTGGAGGATAGGTGTGGAATCCTAGTTGGTTTGCTCTTGGTTATTGATACATAAGTGTAGCTAGGAAACCCCAGATGAGCCACTTAGAAAGCATGAAATAAATGGTCACTTGTAGCTTAGAACATAAGTGTTCAACCCTTGTTTAGTTACTCTTAATAATTTGAGTCTTTAAAGGTCTTCTAAGTCTTTATGGAATAGAACTCATTGAGGACAATGAGTAGTTCAAGTTTGGGGGTTTGATAACTCACCATAAGTGAGTTATTTTACTAGAATTTTAGTGTTTAATCCACTTGAATTGCATTTAATTTAGTGATCCTCATGTTAGTTTATCCCTAAATTATGTGTGTTAGCTTTAAAATCTTGCATTTAAGCATTAGGTGCAAAAAGAATTAATTTTGATGTTTTTTATGCTTTAATTTAAGAAATTTGGAAAAATAAGCTAACAGTAATTAAAGACCGAAAAACGAGATTTTTAATTCTAGAAAAATCCTATCATATTTATTGGGTCCATATTTTGATTAATGAATTTATTAGGATTTTTCTATGTGCAGGAGATGTTTGAAAATTACAGGAACCCTAAGGGCATTTTAGACATTTTACCCGAAGGGTAAGATGGTCTTTTATCCTTAAGGGTATTTTTGTAATTTATGGAATTAGGCAACACCATCTTGTATAAGGAGGCTAGGGTTTACAAGCAAGAGGAGGGGAGTTGGAGTTGTGAAGAGGAAGAGATCGAGAGGAGAAAAAGAACTCGTGAGATTGCTTTGGCAAAGGGCCCGCGTTGGAAGGAAAAATCTACACCCTTTGCTATAGCAAATGTTGTTGCACACATCCGAGAAAAGCCCTTTGCCTTTGAAGCAAAGTGTAGTTGTGCTTGGCGGTAGGTCAGCTTTTTGTTGAAGCAATTGGGTGAGAGAAGAACAAATCACGAGAGGGAGGTATTGCTGAAGCAAACCGTGGAGTAGAGGGTTGACCATCTGCTGGAATCGACCAAACTTTGCTGAAGCAAAACCGAGAGTAGGAGTTTGTCCACCGTGATTTACCCATCTTTGCTTTGAAGCAAAATCGAGGCATCGGTGAAGTTCGGTTTTCACAGACGTCGTTTACGAAATTTGCAATTACCGGCTATCCAACCGTTGGATTTTGCTACAATTTTGTCAGCATATTAAGGACTCATAGAGCTCCGGTTTCAACGGTTGGATCGTCGTTTGGAGCTTTGTGCTGTCCGATATTGCTGTCACATTGCACGTCCACTGCAGTTCGGTTTTTCCAGACGACAGTCACAAAGTTGTCGTTTGTGGGAGTTTGAACCGTTGGATTGTGCTGAAATTTTGGCAGCGTGTTGAGACTCATAGACCGTAGTATTCAACGGTTGGATCATCATTCAGAGCCCTGGTTCATTAGATATTGATATCGGACAGAAGCTACAGAATACTGAAATCTGCTGCTATTGTCTGCTGCTTTCTATGGGATCTTGGCGTTTTGCTGAAGCAAAACACATGTCAATTGCCTCCAGTAAACTTCTCCTATTCCTTAATAATGTTGGCTTGTTGTTACTCCAATTTTGGGCGTTTATCGTGCTCTTTTGACTCACTGTTTTAGGCTAAATTCATGACTGTTTTTGGGCTGAAATTGTTGATTAATTTGGGTTGTTTTGTGACATTGTTACAACACATATTTGAATTTATTAAACAACACAAACATGCATAAATTAGAGATTTGTGAGTTGATTTACATGAACTAAATTTTCTTAAGCAAGGGTTAGGTTGTTTTACTGTAATTTTGGATTAAATTTATGGTTGATGTCATTGATTGAATTTATGAAATTTTATTAAATTTAACGTTGCATGAGAATTAAAATTGGCCTTTTTAACTTCTCTATAATTCATAAACTTGGGAAAGCTAATGAATTAGAAAACTAAAATTTCATTCTAGGATTATTGAGTTGATTAGGGATAATTAACCCACCTAGAACCTAAAATCATGGGCATAATTTAGATCACAATTGGGAAATTGTAGGTTTTAAAACTTAGTGATTTTGGAAAGAATCATTTGAATACATGTGTAGGTAAATTCAAGGCATCACTCAAAATTCATTCCAATTGAATACGAAAACTCCAACCTAACCCGAGCATATTTTTCATTAAAAATCTCATCTCTTGCATCTTCCCTCTTGTTTGCATTCTCCTCTCCCCGCATTTAAATTCAATTATTTTCTTTTGTCTTATCTTATCTTTCTTACTCATCAATTTATTTATTTACAATAGTAATTTGCACACTCATGCATTGCACTAAAATAAGAAAAATTTGCTAGGACACTCATTGATTTAGGTTTAGCTAGTCCTCGTGGGATCGATACTTTAACTTATCACTTGCTGCTCTCGACCGTGTATACTTGCACGTCGTAGAAGTGTCGGAGTCTTATTCTAATTTGCATTAGTTTAGGGCACTGACATTTTCGCATCAAAGGGTTCTAGGAAATCCACATCAGGATCAGTTTTCACCCTTAACGGGGGAGCTATAGTATAGCAAAGCATCAAGCAAGGATGCATTGCTGACTCCACGATGGAGGCTGAGTATGTCGCTGCTTGTGAAGCAACTAAAAAGGTTGTTAGGCTAAGGAAATTCCTTATTGATTTGGAATTTGTTCCAAATATGGAATTTCCCATCACCTTATACTGTGACAATAGTGGTGCGGTAGCCAATTCGAAAAAACCTCGCAGCCATAAGCGAAGCAAACACATCGAGAGGAAGTATCACCTGATACGAGAAATAGTGCAACGAGGAGATGTGACAGTCACAAAGATCGCTTCAGAGCACAACATTGTTGATCCGCTTACAAAGACTCTCACGCTAAAGTGTTGGGATTTATGCCCTAAACTTGTGTAATTTTGATCAATTAAATAAAGTGTTATTTGTTTTGATAAGATTACAGTCTTGCTTTTATAAATCTAATAAACTAAGCTCCAAGGTTATAACATTTATCTTGAAATCAGTGTAGTGGACACTATTTGGGTTGAGTTCAATATTATAACCGAAATAGTCTATGGTATAAGAATAAGGTTGGAAACCTCATTCTGGTAACACCATGGATGCGACCCACTCTGTAATGATGAGATGAATATGCTATGTATGTTTTATTATTCATGTGATGAATGATCAAGCACTATAACATAGTATGCATGTCACCTAAGGTTAATTATTAGTTTTAAAGTGTTTAGAACTTGGAAATAATAGACCTTAGGTTATCTAGTTCTAATTAGATTAGAATTAGGAACCAAGTAATTTATAAGCTATGATTAAAAGAGGAACTCTGTCTAAGGAAAGTTCTGTCTAGGCAGGGGTATTTAAGGTGACTTTAAACTAACACCCCTACCGAATCGACTGGGTGTGAAATTTAATCGAGAGAGTCTTATAAATTACAAGATGGCGTCAATGGTTTATTAAGGGGTTAATAAACTAGAAATCCTAGGTTTAATACAAGGAGTTATATTAACAAACTTTGGATAAAATCAATATAAGAGTTATATTGATTATCAATATAAGAGTTATGTTGATAGAGTTAGGTAAAATCATTAGCTGGGTTTTAGCCTATAGACTTAAAGTATTTAGTGGGAGGAAAAAGTGTATGAGATACATATTTTTCCACCTACGCTATCTCCGGGAAGTTCACACCGTGAGACTCATACTTGGCCTAATGGCGCAAACGGGAGCGTCCCCCTTCGGATGGTGTTTGTATGAGTCAATACCAAGGTGAATGGAGAGGGTACTTATAGTGAGTGGGAGCAGTTTAGTGAAAACAAAACCTACTACGGTCTCTTTTGTCGGTTTACACCGTTAGACCACTATGGTCACCGCTAGTTTGGCTGGACTGCACAATCCCTTCTGAGGGCTTGATCATAGGGGATCTAACACATGAGAGACACCCAGAAGGGATAAAGATTTCCTTAGACTATTTTCCAATCTAGTCCTCCCTTCATGGATTTTATTGGATCGAGACTCGGGATCTAAAGACAAAGGGTTACACTCACGGGGTACATAAGTTGTGTATGTATCCAGATCGAAAAATGGTAACTAAAACCTATAGGAATAAGAGTTATTCTGGTGTTAGGTTTTGGTCAAGAATGTCTTGATGCAGAGGAGGAGTGTTTTTTATTACCCTTCGGTGTCATACATTCTAAACCTTTGGAGTATCATTGCAAATTATAAATGGCCTAGGAATCATTTGATAATTAGCTAAAACATGATTGGATTAGAGTTATAGCAAGAAACTCATACAAGTTTGTTTGTAAATTTTCAACAAAAAATGTCTAGCTCTATAATTTCCTTATTGGGTGCGGAAAAGTTAACCGGAGAGAATATGATGACATGGAAAAACAAACTCAACACTATTTTGGTAGTGGATGATCTGAAGTTTGTGCTAACTGAGGAGTGTCCTCAGGTGCCAGGCTCGAATGCGTCACGAAATGTCCGTGATGCATATGATCGATGGATCAAGGCCAATGATAAGGTCAAGGTCTACATGCTGGCAAGTATGTCTGACATATTAGCCAAGAAGCATGAGGGCATGATTACCGCTAAGGAAATCATGGATTCTGTGTAAGGTATGTTTGGACAACAGTCCACACAAGCCCGACATAATGTCCTAAAGTACATATTCAACTCGAGGATGCTAAAGGGTACATCTATTCGGGATCATGTCCTGGATATGATGGTACACTTTAACACCATGGAGTCGAATGGTGCTTCCATTGATGAGTCGAGCCAGGTCAGCTTCATTCTGGAAACCCTTCCAGATAGTTTCCTGCAGTTTAGAAGTAATGCTGTTATGAACAAGCTTACTTTTAATCTTACCTCCCTTCTGAATGAACTCCAGACCTTTCAATCTTTGATGAAAATTCGTGGATTGAAAGGTGAGGCAAATGTTGCCGTAGGGAGTTATCACGAGTTTCGACCTGCAGGACAAAAGCATGTTGGCTTCATCTTCTTCTAACCTGAGAGGTAAGAAGAAGAACATGAAGAAGGTTGGTAAAGGGAAACAAGCTGACAAAGTTGCCGCCCAAAAGGGCAAGAAAGTCAAAGACGTTGCTGACAAAAGAAAGTGTTTCCACTGCAACGAAGACGGGCATTGGAAACGGAACTGTCCAAAGTACATTGCAGAAAAGAAGAAGGAAGGTAAATATGATTTACTTTGCCTAGAAGCTTGTTTAATGGATAATGATAAAACAACTTGGATACTTGATTCAGACGCCACTAATCATGTTTGTTTTCTTTTCAGGGAATTGATTCCTGGCAGCAGCTACAATAAGGAGAGATAACGCTCCAGGTTGGAAATGGAGAAGTCGTTTCGGCTGTAGTAGTAGGCACAATGAAACTTTATTTTGGCAAGAAATATGTATTGTTGGACAATATATTAGTGATACCAGGGTTTACTAGAAACCTTATTTCCATTTATTGCCTTATTGAACAATGTATTTCCATTTCCTTTTCTATGAATAAAGTGTTTATTTTGAAGAAAAGTTTAGAAATATGTTCAGCTTCATTAGAAAATGGATTGTATGTTTTAAGGCCTAATTCAGTCAAAATGGTTTTGAACACTGAATCATTTAAAACTGCAAACGCACAAACTAAGAAACGAAAAATTTCTCCTAAAGAAAACACTCATCTTTGGAATCTAAGATTGGGTCACATTAATCTCAATAGGATTGAGAGATTGGTAAAGAACGGACTTCTAAACGAGTTAGAAGAAAATTCCTTACCAAAGATGTGAATCCCGCTAGAAGGCAAAATGACTAAAAGACCTTTTAGTGGAAAAGGTTATAGAGCCAAAGATCCTCTAGAGCTTATACATTCTGGACACTTTGTGGTCCGATGAATGTTAAAGGCGGGGAGGATATGAATATTTCATCTCTTTTATAGATGATTATTCTAGATATGGGCATATTTACCTAATGCACCACAAGTCCAAGCACTTGAAAAGTTCAAGGAATTCAAGGTTGAGGTTGAAAATCAATTAGGTAAAAGAGTTAAAACACTTCGATCGGATCGAGGTGGAGAGTACATGGATTTAAAATTTCAGAACTATATGATAGAACATGGAATTACATCCCAACTCTCAGCTCCGGCACACCACAAAGAAACGGTGTATCGGAAAGGAGAAATAGAACCTTGTTGGACATGGTTCGATCAATGATGAGTTATGCTCATCTCCTAGTTCCTTTTGGGTTATGCAAAGAGACAACAAAGATACATATTGAATAGTGTGCCCTCCAAAAGTGTTTCAGAAACACCATTTGAACTCTGGAAAGAACGTAAAGGTAGTTTATGTCACTTTAGAATATGGGGCTGTCCAGCACATGTGCTTGTGACAAATCCAAAGAAGTTGGATTCACGTTCAAAGTTGTGCCTATTCGTAGGATACCCAAAAGAAACAACAGGTGGTTTATTCTATGATCCTAAGGAAGATAAGGTCTTTGTGTCGACAAATGCCACTTTCTTGGAGGAGGACCACATAAGGGACCACAAACCAAAAAGTAAAGTAGTGTTGAGTGAGTTAGACGGAACAATAGCAAAGGTTGCTGATAAGAACACTAGTACGTCAACAAGAGTTGTTGATACTAGTTTGTCTAGTCAAGAGGGTCCATCTCAAGAGTTGAGTATGCCTCGACGTAGTGGGAGGGTTGTGATACAGCTTGATCGTTACATGGGTTTAGCTGAAACCCAAGTTTTTATACCAGATGACAACTGCGAGGATTCATTGACTTACAATCAAGCAATGGTTGACATTGACAAAGACAAATGGGTCATAGCCATGGACCAAGAAATGGAGTCTATGCACTTCAATTCTGTTTGGGATCTTGTAGATAAGCATGATGGGATAAAACCTATAGGTTGTAAGTGGATCTACAAGAGAAAACGTGGTGCAGATGGGAAGGTGCAAACCTTTAAAGCTAGACTAGTAGTAAAAGGTTATACCCAGGTTGAAGGGGTTGACTTTGAGGAAACCTTTTCACCTGTTGCTATGGTAAAGTCTATCCGTATCCTTCTTGCCATTGCCGCATATTATGACTATGAGGTATGGAAAATGGATGTCAAGAGAGCCTTTTTGAATGGCAATCTTGAGGAAACCATCTACATGGACCAACCCAAAGGGTTCATTGAACCAGGACAAGAGCAAAAGGTTTGCAGGCTTAAAAGGTCGATTTATGGATCAAACAAGCCTCTAGGTCCCGGAATATAAGATTTGATGAGGCTATCGATCTTATGGTTTTGACTGTAATGATGATGAACCTTGTGTCTACAAGAAAATCATCAATAGTTCTGTCGCTTTCCTAATTCTCTATGTGGATGATATCCTACTCATTGGGAATGATGTAGGTTATCTTACTGACATCAAGGAATGGCTAGCAACGCAATTTCAAATGAAAGATTTGTGTGATGCGCAGCTTGTTCTTGGGATCCGCATTGTCCTAACCGCAAGAATAGAACACTAGCCTTGTCTCAAGCATCATACATAGACAAAGTGTTGTCAAGGTTTAAGATGCAAGATTCCAAAAAGGGCTTGTTGCCTTTTAGACATGGAATCCATTTGTCTAAGGAACAAGAAACCTAAGACACCTCAAGGAGGTGAGGATATGAGACGGATTCTCACGCGCATCACCGTTGGGAGCCCGATGTACGCCATGTTGTATACTAGGGCCGACATATGTTTTCATGCGCTTGGGATGGTCAGAGGTATCAATCCAATCCAGGACTTGAACACTGGACAACGGTTAAAACGATCCTTAAGTATCTACGGAGAACAAGGAACTACATGCTTGTGTATGGGGATAAGGTTTGATCCTTATAGGATACACGGATTCTGACTTTCAAACGGATAAAGATTCTCAGAAATCTACATGGGGTCAGTTTTCACTCTTAACGGAGGAGCTATAATATGGCGAAGCGTCAAGGATGCATCGCTGATTCCACCATGGAGGCCGAATATGTAGCAGCTTGTGAAGCAACTAAGGAGGCCGTTTGGTTAAGGAAATTTATGCTAAATTTGAAAGTTGTTCCAAATATAACTTTGCCCGTCACACTGTATTGCGATAACAGTGGTGCAGTGGAAAATTCGAGGGAACCCCGAAGTCACAAGAGGAGAAAGCACATAGAGCGAAAGTATCATCTCATCCGGGAGATCGTGCACAGAGGAGACGTGATTGTCACGAAGATAGCTTCAGAGCATAACATTGCTGATCCTTTTACAAAGGCTCTCACGACTAAAGTATTTGAGAGTCACCTAGAAGGTCTAGGTTTACAAGTCTTCCCCAACTAGGGCAAGTGGGAGTATTTTGTACAAAGGGTTTAAATGCCCTAGTTTATTGTATTTACATTAATGTAATGTTTAGTACTCCACAAGCTTTAGGTCAAGTGGGAGATTGTTGGGATTTATGCCCTAAACTTGTGTAATCTTGATCAATTTAATAAAGTGTTATTTGTTTTGATAAGATTACAATCTTGCTTTTATAAATCCAATAAACTAAGCTCCAAGGTTATAACGCTTATCTTGAAATCAGTGTAGTGGACACTAATTGGGTTGAATTCAAGATTATAACCTAAATAGTCTATGGTATAAGAATAAGGTTGGAAACCTCATTCTGGTAACACCATGGATGCGACCCACTTTGTAATTAGTACAAATGAGGTAATCCAACACATTCATGTAGTTGACATGCAAGTGGGGGCATCCTGTATGAAGAGTTCATACAAGACTGGATCGCAAATTATTAGTCTAGCCAGTATAACACCGTTAACAAGATAAGACTAGTAATTTATAGATGGTCATTAGTGACTCGACCTGAATCCTGAGCAAGTTAAGAACTCCTCCTTATAGGGGTTTGTCCTTAGACTAGTATGGGTGAGAGGGCACAGTGGCCAGGACTCAATAAGCCTACCTTCTCGTGACGTAACCTCGTAGGTAGTGAGAACTTAATCATGCAAGATGGAATTCACTCATTCCTCTACTAAGGAATTAGATAGGTTGTTCCCTTAAGAACTGACTCTAGGTTTTGAACAACGGGGCCCCGCCCTCTATGAGGGTATGAGTCTAAGGTAGGACCTTAGACTTGTTGTTCATTAGAGGATCAGTGGTGCTTAAGGAGCAAAGAGGTAATCACAGGGGTAAAACGATAATTTGACCCAACTGTGATTACAAACAACCTGTGAAGGGTCGACTCATGGGTAATGACTATATCGATGGACACACAATAATATCTACAATGAGGAGAGTTCACTACAAGTCTATAGTGGAGTGACTTGTAGTTAATGAATATTGATTAACTGGATCAAAGAGTTTGATCAGTTAATTTCACATCATTGGAGCTCATGATCTGTATGTCCATTAGATCCCTCCGTTGGCTCAACATGGTATTATAGAGGGTATAAAGTTAGGAGTGAAATTGAAGTATTCAATTTCATACATGAGGAGTTATATCAATTATATATGATATAATCGATATAATATATAGTTTTAATATGATTTAGACTATATACTAAAGAGAGATTAAAGGAGGGGTAGGATGATCATTTTCATCCCAATTCTCTATATATATGGTTGCATGAGATGCAACTAGGTTAAGAGTTTTTTTGATAGAATCACTAGCCTCCTTGTTGTGTTGTTGGAAGAGTTCCAAAACACACATCTCTCTCAAAATACCTCACATCTCCTAAAGGGAACCCACCTTCCTCCTTCACTCTAGAGAACAACTGAGAAGATCCGGGTGGCGTGTCTTCGCACGTTGGAGTTCTCTTGGTCGAGATCGTGACCGTGGAGAGAGGAGCACTTGAAGAAAGGTTCTTCAAAGGTATATACTTGTTGTCCAAACTCTTATTTTATGCTTAATCCATGTTTTACATTCTTGAAATTTCCGTTGTAACTAAATCAAGAGCGCGCGATTCGCAATCGCTTCCGCTGCGGGGACTTCGATTCCCTTCACGTGGGAGAGAGGAGCACTCGAAGAAAAGTTCTTCAAAGGTAAATTCTTGCTGTCCATTCTGATTTTATGCTTAATCTTGTTATGTATGTTCTTCAGTTAATCGTTGTAACTAAATCAAGAGCGCGCGATTCGCAATCGCTTCCGCTGCGGGGACTTCGATTCCCTTCAATTGGTATCGAGCCCAATTGCGTTTCTTGATTTATGTTCTGAATTTTTCAAGAACAAGGTGGGATTTACTGTTTTTGCATGAGATGTATGAACGGTTTTGCAAAATTAGATGTTTTCAATATTGGCACTTAGATTTACAATTTCCATTGAATCGTTCAATGTAAGGGCCCAATGTTTTGGGTAATTTTAGTTGTAAATCGAGTCTGTAAGTTCGTGTCGATCGAGGCAAAGCGGTTGCTGAGACGATCGGAGCGAAAACGAGAAAGATTTGGAGAAATCTCATTGTTGTCTGTGTGTAGCATTGCTACGCTGTTCATCGGCGTTACAACGTTACGCTTGCGGGAGAAGGCGCACACAGGAGGCAGCGTTGCAACGCTCGGTAGAAAACGACAAGGAGCAATGTGGCAACGCTGCTATCAGCGTTGCAATGCCAGATACGTTTCACGCAAGGAGCAACGAGCAGAAAATAGATTTTTTAATATGTATTAATTATAAAAATGTTTTATATTTAATATATTTAATTTTAATTAATATAATTAGATTATATTAATTAAAATTATTTCTAGGGTGCCAAAATTGGTCTAATTTTTACTATTTTAATTATGCAATTGTTGTGTAATTATTGTCATGCATAATTTATGCTTGTATTTTAGAAATCCCACATTAGGTTAAGCATTTTCATGCATCATTTATAATATAAGTAGTTATATTATATAGTTTGCATGATTAATTAATATAAGGTTGTTATATTAATTTTTGGACAACATTGACATGCATTATTTTTCATGAGTTGAATATGTTATGAATGTCTTATTATTCATGTGATGAATGATCAAACACTATAACATAGTATGCATGTCACCTAAGGTTAATTATTAGTTTTAAAGTGTTTAGAACTTGGAAACAATAGACCTTAGGTTATCTAGTTCTAATTAGATTAGAATTAGGAACCAAGTAATTTATAAGCTATGATTAAAAGAGGAACTCTGTCTAAGGAAAGTTCT
Source organism: Trichosanthes cucumerina (assembly GCA_036507285.1). Classification (NCBI taxonomy): domain Eukaryota; kingdom Viridiplantae; phylum Streptophyta; class Magnoliopsida; order Cucurbitales; family Cucurbitaceae; genus Trichosanthes; species Trichosanthes cucumerina. The sequence goes on from CM071838.1 coordinate 59,412,349, forward strand.
GCTTAGGTCAGTATTTAAGTCGACTTTAAATGTAACACCCCTACCGGAACCGACTGGGAGTGAAATTTAATCGAGAGTCTTATAATTATAGTGAGGTCGTCGCCTCCTGTGGGTGGGAACACCTCTACCTCGGAACTGACCTATGATTAAAAGAGGAACTCTGTCTAAGGAAAGTTCTGTCTATGCTGGGGTATTTAAGCAAACTGAAACGAAACACCCCTACCTGGGATTTGATCCTTGCAGGATACACTGACTCTGATTTTCAGACAGATGTAGATTTGAAGAAATCAACATCGGAATCAGTGTTCATGCTTAATGGAGGAGCTATAGTATGGAATAGTATAAAGCAAGGTTGTATTGCTAATTCCGCCATGGAGGCTGAGTACATCATAACTTGCGAAATAACAAAAGAGGAGGTATGACTTAAGAAATTTTTAACTGATTTGAAAGTTGTTACAAATATGAATTTAAAGGGAATGAATTTCCTGTAGCAGAAGCGCGACGTGAATCGTCGTTGTTTTTTTGTTGTTCTAATTTTCTTAAAATTGAAAGATCACATTCTAACAAGGTTAAGCATGTAAAATGAAAAGAAAACAACAAGGTTTTTGAAACTAACCTCTCCGGTCACGATCTCACGATCCAACGATCTCTCCAATCTTGTACGTACCACGAACCGATCAACTGGATACTTTCACTTGATCTTCTCGGTTGTTCTTGAGAGGATGGCGAGAGTGGTGGGACTCCCTTTGGATTTTGAGTTGGAGAGGATGTAAAGATTTGAGAGAGAAGTTCTAGAGAGAATTTACTTTCTCTTTTGGATGGAATTCCAAAAAATGAGAGTGAAGCTTATGGAATGTCTCACATTCCACCTATTTATAATGGTGTGTGGTGGAGTTAAAATCTCCACCAATTCACTTGAATACCACAACTATATAATATGAAAATCATATTTGCATATCATATAATATAAGGTATCTCATACCTTATTATACAAATCACATTTGTATAATTGTGGAATTAAAATTGAATCACATCCATTTTAATTTCTCCACATTAACCTTAATTAAATAATTAGGCTAGAATATAGTTTATTATAAATCTCATTCACATTAAACTATATATTATGTCCATTATATCACATATAAATGACATAAATAACCTTTGAAATCCACTCCAAACTTTAAACCCTTATTTAGTCCAATTTGAGCCAACCGAAGGACCTAATGGACCTACAAAAGATGAGCTCCAATGATATGAGATTAACCGATCAAACTTTTTAACCCGGTTAATCAACATTCATTAACTACAGTAACACTCCACTATAGCCTATAGCTGTACTCTCTTCACTGTAGGACAAGTTGTGTCCATCGATATAACCAATGCTCGTGAGTCGACCCTTCACAGGTTGTTCGTCGTTACAGTTGGGTCAAATTATTGATGGAGATCGGATACCCTTGAGCAGCGAAAACGTGATTAAAATCGATTTTGCTCGTTTGTTTTGGTTTACTGGAAATACCAATACATTGAAAAATACAGAGACAAGTATTTAATTACTAATCTAATTAGACATGGAACTAAAACATGCAAACATGTTGTAAATTAATTAAACTAAAAGGAAAAGTTTACCTTTGTAAATTTCCAATTCACAACAACCCTTTGCTCCAACTGCACAACAACACAGAAAACCTCTGTTTTTTCAATTGGATAGCAACCACTCAACAAACCTTCTATCCTCTAAGTTTCTACTTAGATCCAATCTTTGGCGGGAAGGATTTCAACTGATTTGGAAGGAGAAGAGAATATAAGAGAGGAGAGAATTCTAGACAATAAAAAATTCATCGAGCAACCATTCCTTCCCCAAATCAGAGAAGAAATAGCCTGTGAGGAATAACTCCCCACTCCCTATCGATGTGGAGTTGGGAGACATGGGGAACGGGTCCTCCTGGCACGTTTTTTTTTAATTTAATTATATTATATATTAAATAATCAAATTATTAATTAAATAATATAATTAATTAATTAAATCATATTTAATAAATCATAAATTAAATATCATATGTTTAATTTGGATTAAATCACATTTAATCAATTTTTCCTCAAACCTATAATTTTAATGCACATCTTATGCACATTAAATTTTAACCTATAGTTTTTCAAATAGGAATCTCATTCACATTTAAATTAATATTTGAACTCTTTCAAATATTTAATTCTCTTATATAATTTAATATGAATCATATTCACATCAAATTTATAATATAAAGTTCACAAACTTTATATTATAAGGTATCTATATACATTAAATTTATTCCCTAATGAATTTGAACATTTCAAATTCAAACGATCTAAGAATCCTTTACGAGCTAGAAGGTGGACCTAATGGACCTACAGATCAGAAGCTCCAACGATACGAAATTATTCGGTTGATCTCATTTGTTAACTGCGGGAACACTCCACTAAAGTCCCATAGCTGCACTCTTCTCACTACAGATATATTTCTGTGTCCACGGATATTGACCAATAACAGCAAGTCAATCCTTCACGAATGTTCGTAACACCAGCTGGGTCAAATTACCATTTTGCCCCTAGGTTACATCTTGTACCTTAAGTACCAGTGCTCCTCTAATGAACAATTTGTTTGTGGTCCTACCAACAAACAAAAGTCCCTCTCGGGCCAATGAGAGGGTCAGACCCTTTGTTCAAGTCCCGGAGACACAACTTAAGGGAACATTCATCTACTTACCCTAGTAGGCAGGGATGAGTGAATTCCATCTTGCTAAGTTAAGTCCCTAACCGCTCATTCGATCTTGTCTCCAAGAAGGTAGGCATATTGAGTCGACGAATCTTGCCACTTTCACCCATACTAGTCAAAGGACAATCCCTCGCAAACAATTGTTCGTAACCTGCTCAGGATTGAGATCAAGTTGCCCAGGTCATCCTAGTGAAATAGAAACCTAACTAGTCAACGGAGTTACATCTGGCAGTTACTATTTCGCGGTCCGGTCTTATGTAATCTTATTACATAGGATATCCTCACTCACATGTCATCTACACGAACACGTTAAGATCACAGTGTTTGTATCATATACAAAGTTGGCCATATCCATAGTATTACCAAGGTAAGGTACCCAAACCTTATCTCCTTACTATAGACCCTTTAGGTTGTATCTCGAACCGAGATCTTTTATATGTACACTACATTCAGTTCAAGAGACATTTTACAACTTGGATGTTAGTTTATTGGATTTAGGGTTAAAACAAGGGGAATATCGTAAATAACGAACAATAACTCTTTATTGAAATAATAACTCTTTATTACAATAATTAGAACAAAATTACAAACTACGAGTTTTAGAGCACAAACCCCAATAAACTCCCACTTGAACTAAAACTCTAGTGGGGTCCATCACAATCTAAAACAGTGGTTACAGAGATACAAATACAATAAACTAGGGCATCCATATACCCATTACATATCTCTCAGTTGCCCTAGATTAGCCCATGTACATAACTCGTAGACCTAGACTTTCCAAATAACCCTCGAACACTTTAGCCGTGAGAGTCTTTGTAAACAGATCAACAATATTGTGCTCCGAAGCGATCTTTGTGATTGTCACATCTCCTCGTTGCACTATTTCTTGTATCAGGTGATACTTCCTCTCGATATGCTTGCCTCGCTTATGGATGCGAGGTTCCTTTGAATTGGCTACCACACCACTGTTGTCACAGTATAAGGTGATGGGAAATTCCATATTTGGAACAATTTCTAAATCAATAAGGAATTTTCTTAGCCAAATAACCTCTTTAGCTACTTCACAAGCAGCCACATACTCAACCTCCATCGTGGAGTCAGCGATGCATCCTTGCTAATGCTTCGCCATACTATAGCTCCCCCGTTAAGGGTGAAAACGGATCCCGATGTGGATTTCCTAGAATCCTTATCGATCTGAAAAATAAGAATCAGTGTATCCAGTAAGGATCAAATCCTTAGTCTCATACACAAGCGTATAGTCCCTCGTTCTCCTAAGATACTTGAGGATATTTTTAACTGTGGTCTAGTGGTCTAACCCTTGATTGGATTGGTACCTACTGACTATTCCCACTGCATAACAAACGACTGACCTCGTGCACAACATAGCATACATTAAGCTACCTACTGCAGAGGCATAAGGAATACGTCTCATATCCTCAACTTCTTGAGGTGTCTTAGAACACTGTTCCTTAGACAGATGAACTCTATGCCTGAAGGGTAATAAACCCCTCTTGGAATTCTGCATCGAATATCAGACCAATATTTTGTCGATATAAGATGCTTGAGATAGAGCTAACATTCTGTGCCTCTCCCAAATCTTTCATTTGGAATTGGTCGCCAACCACTTCTTTATGTCAGTTAGTTGTCCTACATCATTCCCAATGAGTAGGATATCATCCACATAAAGTACTAAGAAATCTACTTTGTCGTTGATGATCCTCTTGTAAACACAAGACTCATCAACATTTTGGTTAAAGCCATAAGACTTGATAACAGTATCAAATCTTATGTTCCAAGATCTGGATGCTTGTTTCAACCCATAAATGGATCGATTGAGCTTGCAAACGTTTTGCTCATGACCTTGGGTTATGAACCCTTCGGGCTGAGACATATAGATGCAGTATTGACGTCAATTTGCCAAATTTCATAATCATAAAAAATGGCTATGGACAAGAATATCCTTATAGGCTTAAGCATAGCAACAGGGGAAAAAGTTTCCTCATAGTCAACTCCTCCCCTTTGGGTAAAACCCTTTGCTACAAGTCTTGCATTAAAGGTTTGTACCTTTCCGGTTGCATCTCTCTTTCTCTTATAGATCCATTTGCACCTTATGGGTCTTACTCTTTTAGGTTGGTCTACAAGTTCCCAAACTGAATTGAAGTACATCGACTCCATGTCAAGGTCCATGGCTTTGATCCATTGGTCCTTATCTACGTCATTCATTGCGTGTTTATAGGACAATGGATCCTCTACACCGTCATCAGGTATGACAACTTGAGTTTCAGCTAAACCCAAGTAACGACCAGGTTGGGAAACAACCCTCCCACTACGTCGAGGCATTCCCAACGATTGAGAAAGACGAGACTGACTCGATGTGCCGACTTCTTTATCAACTCTTGATATTGATGGGATTTGGAATTCTCGCAGCGGAAGACATTGTGACAAGTCGTTGTTTCGTTGTGTAATTCGAATCTTAAAATCGAACCTATCTCATAGATTCCTAGGCTAAACATGAATAAAGAGAAGAAAAACAGTAAGGCATTCGTTACTTACTTGTTGAAGAACTCTTCTTCAAAGCTTTCCTCCTCTGGTCACGATCTCTCTCGAATCAACGACCTCTACGTTCTTGATCCTTGAACTGAACAGTGACACACCTCCAAAGGGTCTTCTCGGTTGTTCTCGGGAGGTTGAGGGAGAGTGAATGAGACTCCCTTTGGCTTTTGGATGATGAGAGATTGAGAGAGAATTGAGAGAGAATGAGAGAAATCCTTTTGCTCTCTAAGGATGAAAATCCAAAAAATGACAAATGACACACCAAAGGCTTCTTGCAAAGCCTTTAAATACTAGTGTGTGGTGGAGTTAAAACATCCACCAAATCAAAATTTTACCACAACCATATGATATGCAAATCATATTTGCATATCACATAATATAAGGTATCTCATAACTTATTATACAAATCTCATTCAACATTCATTAGCTACGGTAACACTCCACTAAATCCCGTAGTTGCACTCTCATCACTGTAGTACAAGTTGTGTCCATCGATATAACCAATACCCATGAGTCGATCCTTCTCAGATTGTTCATAGTCACAGCTAGGTCAAATTACCATTTTACCCCTGTGTATACCTCTTGCTCCTTAGTCCACTGCTCCTCTAATGAACAACAACGTTGTATGGTCAAACCATAAACAACAACGCTCTCGGACTAGTGAGAGGGGGGGACCCCGTTGTTCAAGCCCTGGAGACAACACTTAAAGGAACAACCCCTCTAATTTCCCTAATTCGGGAACGAGTGAATTCCATCTCGCGTAGTCATGTTCCCAGCTCCCCACGTGGTCTTGTCCCTGAGAAGATAGGCATATTGGGCGAGTAACTGTGACCACCCTCACCCGTACTAGTCAAAGGACAGACCCCCGCAGACAGGAGTCCGTAACACGTTCAGGATTAAGGTCGATTCACTAATGGTCATCTACAAAGCTATTAACTCTATACTGTTAACGGTGTTACATCAGTAATTCTAATAATTCACGGTCCGGTCTTGTACAATCTCATTGCACAGGATGCTCCCACTCGCATGTCAATCACATGAACGAGCTGGATCACCACGTTTGTATCTAATACAAAGTGGGTCACATCCACAGCGTATCGAGGACTAGGTCTCCAACCCTATCCGTATAGTGTAGACCGTTCGGGTCATTAACTCGAACGTGATCCTCCCTATGTGTCCACTACACACCGTTTAAGGTCCTAGTTCTCTCATAATACAATGACCCTGGAGCTTAGTTTATTGGATTAAGTTTATGAAAAAATGCGAGACACAAAGTTCGAATAAATAACTCTTATTTATTTACAAACAATGAAATATTTTCAACTTGGAATATTTACAAACTTACACGAGATTAGGACATACATCCCAACAGATGCGAGTCACTGGCAAGTTCATATGTGGAACAACTTCAAAATCTAGCATGAACTTCCTAAACCAAACAACTTCCTTTGCAACTTCACAAGCCACAACATACACGTCTTCCATCGTGGAATCAACGATGCATCTCTACTTGATGCTTCGCCACACTACAGCTCCTCCATTCAGAATGAAGGCTGACCCCGAAGTGGATTTCCTTGAATCCTTATCGATCTGAAAGTCAGAGTCTGTGTATCCCGTAAGGATCAAATCCTCACTCCTATACACAAGGCTGTAATTCCTCATTCTCCTAAGATACTTGAGGATTGCCTTTACGGTTGTCCAGTGATCTAATCCTTGATTGGATTCATACCTACTGATAATTCCAACTGCATAACAGATGTCGGGCCTAGTACACAACATGGCATACATCAGGCTCCCTACAACTGAAGCATAGGAAATTCGTCTCATATCCTCAACCTCTTGAGGAGTCTTAGGACATTGATCTTTAGACAAGTGAACCCCATGCCTGAAAGGCAACAAACCCTTCTTGGAGTTCTGCATCTTATACCTAGACAACATCTTATCATTGTAAGATGCCTGAGACATGGCTAGCGTTCTGTTCTTCCGGTTCCGGACTATCTGGATACCTAGAACATACTGTGCCTCTCCAAAATCTTTCATTTGGAATTGCGAAGCCAGGCATTCCTTAATGTCAGAAAGAAATCCTACCCCATTCCCAATGAGAAGGATATCATCCACATACAATATTAGAAATGCGACAGTACTGTTAACGATTTTCTTGTAGACACAAGGCTTGTCAACATTTTGATTAAAGCCATAAGATTTGATCGTCTCATCAAACCTTATATTCTAAGACCTCGAGGCTTGTTTCAGTCCATAAACAAACCTTTGAAGTCGGCAAACCTTTTTCTCTTAGCCTTGGTCAATGAACCCCTTGGACTGGTCCATATAGATGGTCTTGTCAAGGTTGCCATTCAGAAAGGCGATCTTGACATCCATCTGCCATACCTCATAGTCATAATATGCGGCAATGGCCAGAAGGATTCTAATAGACTTTACCTTGGCAACAAGTGAAAAGGTTTGCCACTAGTCGTGATTTGAAGGTCTGTACCTTCCCATCTATGCCACGTTTACGCTTGTAGATCCACTTGCAAGCAATAGGTTTAACCCCATCCGGTTGGTCTACAAGCTCCCAGACGGAATTGAAGTACATCGACTCCATTTCCTGGTCTATAGCTTTAATCCATTCGTCTTTGTCAACGTCAGCCATTGCCTGATCATAGGACAATGGATCCTTGCAGTCATTATCAGGGGTGACGACCTGGGTTTCAGTCAAACCCATGTAACGTTCAGGTTGTCTCGCAACCCTCCCATTACGTCGAGACATTCTCAACTCTTGAGAACAGACTTGACAAGATGAGCTAGGATCAACAACACATGTGGACGTACTAGCACCATCAACAACTCTTGCTGATGAACTGTCCATTTCGTTTAACACAATCTTACTCCTTGGTAAGTGATCCCTTATGTGGTCTTCCTCAAGGAATGTGGCGTTTGTCGAAACAAACACCCTATTATCCTTAGGATCGTAAAACAAACCACCCCTAGTCTCTTTTGAACCTACAAAGAGGCACAACTTTGTACGGGGTTCCAATTTCTTCGAGTTTGACAACAACATATGGGCCGGACATCACCAAATTCTGAAATGCCATAAACTCGTTTTACGACCAAGCCAGAGTTTGAAAGGTGTTTCACAAACACTCTTCGACGGAATTGTGTACAAAATGTATACCGCAGTCTCCACTGCATAACCCCAAAAAGAATCAGGGAGATGAGCATAGCTCATCATCGACCGAACCATGTCCAACAGGGTTCTGTTTCTCCTCTCCGATACACTATTCTGCTGTGGCATACTGGGTGCTAAGAGTTGGGACGTAATTCCATGTTCTATCATATAGTTCTGGAATTCAATGTCCATATACTCTCCACCTCGATCCGATCGAAGTGTTTTAATTGTTTTACCTAACAGGTTCTCAACGTCAGTCTTGAACTCCTTGAACTTTTCAAGAGTTTCAGACTTTCTATGCATTAGGTAAATGTACCCATACCTCGAATAGTCATCTATGAAAGATACAAAGTATTCGTGACCTCCTCGTTCTTTAACATTCATCGGACCACAGAGGTCAGAATGTATAAGCTCATGAGGCTCTTTGGCTCTATATCCTTTTCCACTAAAAGGACGTTCGATCATTTTGCCTTGAAGACATGACTCACAAACCGGTAAAGAGTTTTCTTCCAACTCGCTTAGAAGTCCACTCTTCACCAGTCTCTCAATCTTATTGAGATTTATGTGGCCTAACCTTAGATGCCAAAGATGGGCACTTTCTTTTGGAGAAACTTTTACTCTCTTAGTTTGTGTTTCTGCTGTTTTAAACAATTCAGTATTCAAAACATTTTTGACCGAATTAGGATTTAAAACATACAAATTACTCTCAAGCGAAGTGGAACAAATCAAATTTCCATTTCGAGAAATAAACGCTTTATTACTCTTGAAAGAAACGAAAATATTTTGTTCTAATAGGTAGAAATAGAAACTAGGTTTCTAGTAAACCCTGGAACTATGTACATATTATCCAATAATAAATACTTCCCGCTAAAGAACAGCTTCACCGTGCCTATTGCTGCAGCTGAGACAACTTCTCCGGATCCAACCCTGAGTGTTATCTCACCCTCTTCAGCCGCTGCCAGGAACTTACTCTTTGAAAAGAAGAGTAAACATGGTTAGTGGCGCCTGAATCAAATATCCAGACAGAGTCATTACTCTCCACTAAGCAAGTATGAGTAACAAGTAAATAACATTTACTTGTCTTCTTCTTTTCTTCAAGGAACTTGGGACAACTCCTTTTCAAGTGATCGCCCTCGTTGCAGTAGAAACACTTTCTTGCAACTTCCTTGATCTCTTTGCCCTTTAGGGCTGCAGCGCGGTCAACCCTAACCTCCTTCAACTTCTTCTTCTTCCCTTTTGTGCCTGAAGAATCTACAAACCTTGTCCCAGAGGTCGAACCCCTGTGAAAAGGTCTAAAGGCAACACTTGCCTCAACTTCCTATCCCTTGATTTGCACCAAAGACTGGAAGGTTTGTAGATCGTTGAATAGGATTGTTGGACTGGGCACCTGACGAACCTCCTTAGTGAGCGCGAACTCTAGGTCGCCATTTACCAAAATCGTGTCAATATTATTTTTCCACGAAAAATTACCGCGGACTAACTTATCGAAAGCTAAATGAGCATTAAAAGCGTTTAACATTTTGTTGCTGAAAAATGACAAACTTTGTATTAGATCGTTTAACACTTTGTATTAGTCTCGCAAAAACTTTGAAAATCCAATCAGAATTTAGAAAATTTTCATCCTATGATCCCTAGGTCATTAAAAATTGCAATGATACCCCAAAGGTTTAGAATGACCGCCACCGTAGGGTAGACAAAGCCATTCTCGACCAGACCCTAATACCAGAATAACGCTTATTCCATTAGGCATCCAGTTACCATTTTCGGTCTGAATCCATTAACTCTTAATCAATCCTGTGAGTTTCACCCTCAATCTTTAAATTTCCAAGTATCCGTCCAAACAATAGCCGCCGTAGGGAGGACTAAGAAGGAAAACCAACAAGGAAATCGTATCCATTTTGAGAATTCACGGTGTTTCGACTCCCATGATCAAGGCCCTCTGTAGGGATTGTCTGGTCCAGGCCAAACTAGCAGGCAGATCATAGGCGTCTCACGGTGTGAATCGAAAGAAGAGACCGTGGGTCCCGTTTTCACAGGTCCCGCTCCCACTCACTATAAGTACTCACGTTGAATATTGATTCATACAAATACCACCCGTAGGGGGATGCTCCCATTTGCACCACGAGGTCGAGTATGGATCTCACGGTGTGAACTTAACGGAGATTTGTGGATGAAAAATTAAATGTATCTCATACAATTTATTTCCTCTCACTCAACACTTTAAAATAATCTGGATTGACCTAGATAAACCGGCTAAAATTTACCTTAGTTTACCAATATAACACTAATATTGGATTAGCCTAAGTCTATAATCACATTATTAACTTAGGTCTATGTGAGTAAATTAATTCACTCTTAATTAACGATACTCACGAGAATATAACCTATGAATCTCTAGACCAAATTCACTCCCGGTCGGTTCCCAAGTAGGGGTGTTTCCGCAAAGCGTCAGCTTAAATACCCCAGCCTTAGACAGAACCTTCCTTAGACAGAGTTACTAATCAGTCACCATTCATAAGTCATATTGATTTCCTAATTCTAATCTTATTAGAACTAGAAAACCTAAGTCTAATTAGTCAAGTTCTAAATCATTTAAAACTAATAATTAACTTAGGTTACATGCATTTCTATATTATAATGCTTGATCATTCATCACATGAATAATTAAACTTTTTAATATACATACATCTCATGTATAAATGCATGTCCATGCTTTTAATCTAAGGAATATAACTCTTATATTAATTAAATTAAAACACATACATTATATTATAACTCTTATAATATAATCCTATCATGCATACTATATATTATAACTCTTATAATATAAACATGATGCATGAAATGTTTAACCTAAGGTGAGATTTTAATCTATATGACATATATTATGCACATAGAAAAATAATAAATCATACAACAATTGCATAATTTAATAAATAACATAATTGGACCGATTTTCGGCACCCTAAGGACTTAAATTAAATTAATTAACATTAATATAACATTTATATTTATATTAATTAATATAATTAATAAAATATAATTAATAAAAACCACTTTACAAAAAAAAAATTAAATAAAAAAATATCCGACAGTTGTGTCAAGCAGGTCTCGAACAACCCTCACGTCCCTTCTTTTGCCACTACAGGCACGATCTAACTCACTGAATCGCCAAATCACAGCGCGCAGTACAGTAACGCGTCGTGGCGGCGTTGCAAAGTTGCAATTGCTTCGCGCATTGCGCCGCGCGCTCAACGCCTCAGCGTTGCAACACTACATCCAGTGTTGCAACGCTGACCTACAGCAACACCTTGATCTGCACGGACAACGTTGAGACGCCGAAGAACAGCGTCTCAACGCTATCGATAGAACAACAAACACGTCGTTTATCGCCCGTTTCTGCTCCGATTTCTTCACAGCATCTCATGCCACGAACGACACGGACTTACAGACTCGATTTACATTAAAAATGCCCAAAACACCGGACCCTTACATTGATCTCATCAACTTTAATGCAAATCTAAACTAAGTGCCAAAAACCGAAAACATCCAAGAACGCAAACCATTAACAATCATCTCATGAAAATTAATGCTACCCACCTAATTTTAAGAATTCACAGAATACACAACGAAGAGCAACGATTGGCTCTGGTACCAATTGATGGGATTTGAAATTCCCGCAACGGAAGACGTTGTGAAACGTCGTTGTTTCGTTGTGTAATTCGAATCTTAAAATCAAACCTATCTCATAGATTCCTAGGTTAAACATGCATAAAGAGAAGAAAAATAGTAAGGAATTCGTTACTTACTTGTTGAAGAACTCTTCTTCAAAGCTTTCCTCCTCCAGTCACGATCTCTCTCGAATCAATGACCTCTACGATCTCGATCCTCGAACCGAACAATGAGACACCTCCAAAGGGTCTTCTCGGTTGTTCACGGGAGGTTGAGGGAGAGTGAGTGGGACTCCCTTTGGCTTTTGGGTGAGGAGAGATTGAGAGAGAATGAGAGAAATCATTTTGCTATCTTTGGATGAAAATCCAAAAAATGGCAAATGGCACACCAAAGGCTTCTTGCAAAACCTTTAAATACTAGTATGTGGCAGAGTTAAAACCTCCACCAAATCACAATTTTACCACAACCATATGATATGCAAATCATATTTGCATGTCACATAATATAAGTTATCTCATACCTTATTATACAAATCTCATTTGCATATTCGTGGATTTTTAAATTGAATCACATTCAATTTAATTTCTCTCAATTCAATTTCTCCAATTAGCACTAATTAATCAATTAGGCTATACTATAGTTTATTACGAATTTCATTCACATCAAACTATATATTATGTCATCTATATCTCATATAAATGACATAAATACCCAAATAATGAATTTGAACACTTCAAATTCACACCAAACTGTAAACCCTCAATTTGTCAAATTTGAGCCAACCGAGGGACCTAATGGACCTACAGATGACGAGCTCCAATGATCTGAGACTAACCTGTGAAAATATTTGACCCGCTTATTCAACATTCATTAGCTACGATAACACTCCACTAAAGCTCATAGCTGCACTCTCATCACTGTAGAAAAAGTTGTGTCCATCGATATAATCAATACCCATGAGTCGATCCTTCACAGGTTGTTTGTAGTCACAGCTGGGTCAAATTACCGTTTTACCCCTGTGTCTACCTCTTGCTCCTTAAGTCCCTACTGCTCCTCTAATGAACAACAACGTTGTATGGTCCAACCATAAACAACAACCCTCTCGGGCTAGTGAGAGGGTGGGGCCCCGTTGTTCAAGCCCTGGAGACAACACTTAAGGGAACAACCCCTCTAGTTTTCCTAATTCGGGAACGAGTGAATTCCATCTCGCGTAGTCAAGTTTCCAGCTCCCCACGTGATCTTTTTCCTGATAAGATAGGCATATTGGGCGAGTAACTGTGACCACCCTTACTCGCACTAGTCAAAGGGCAGACCCCCCGCAGACAGGAGTCCGTAACACGCTCAGGATTAAGGTCGAGTCACTAATGGTCATATACGAATCTATTAGTTGTATACTGTTAACAGTGTTAAATTAGTAAGTCTAATAATTCACGGTCCAATCTTGTACAATCTCATTGCACAAGATGCCCCCACTCGCATGTCAACCACATGAACGAGCTGAATCACCTCGTTTGTATCTAATGCAAAAGTGGGTCGCATCCACAGCGTATCCAGAATTAGGTCTCCAACCCTATCCGTATAGTGTAGATCGTTCGGGTCATTAACTCGAGCGTGATCCTCCCGGTGTGTCCACTACACACCGTTCAAGTTCTTAGTTCTCTCATAATACAATGACCCTGAAGCTTAATTTGGATTAAGTTTATGAAAAAATGTGAGACACAAAGTTCGAATAAATAACTCTTATTTATTTACATCAAAGAAATATTTTCAACTTGGAATATTTACAAACTTACACGAGATTAGGACATACATCCCAACAGATGAAGGTCCAGCTTGATCAACAACTTTTGTTGACTCATCTGTAGCTTCATTTAATACTAACTTACTACGCGGTTTATGGTTCCTCATGTGATCTTCCTCCAAGAAAGTGGCATTTGTCGATACAACCACGTTATTTTCTTGTGGGTCGTAGAAAAGACCACCTCTCGTTTCTTTAGGATAGCCAACAAATTGGCATAATCTTGAACAAGGTTCAAATTTCTTTGGGTTTGTCACCAGTATGTGTGCTAGACAACCCAAAATCCTGAAGTTTTGTAAACTAGGTTTATGCCCCTTCCACAAGTCAATAGGTGTTTCAGAAACACTCTTTGATGGAACAATGTTCAAGATTTGAACCGCAGTCTCTACTGCATAACCCCAAAACGAGCCAGGTAATTGAGCATAACTCATCATAGATCGAACCATGACTAACAAGGTTCTATTTTTCCTTTCAGATACACTATTCTGCTGAGGTGTATTAGTTGCCGAGAGTTGAGATTGGATTCCATGTTCTATCAAATAGTCCTAGAATCTTTGATCCTTGTACTCTCCACCTCGATCGGATCGAAGTGTCTTAATGGTTTTCCCTAATGCATTCTCTACTTCAGCCTTATACTTTTTGAACTTTTCAAGAGCCTCAGACTTATGATGCATTAGGTATAAATAACCATACCTCGAATAATCATCTATGAAAGAGATGAAATATTCATATCCTCATCGAGCTTTAACATTCATCGGATCACAAAGATCCGAATGTATAAGTTCTATGTGTTCTTTGGCTCTATAACCTTTTCCAGAAAAAGTTCGCTTAGTCATTTTACCTTCAAAGCATGATTCGCAAGGAGGTAGAGAATCAACTTCTAACTTATTTAGAAGTCCATTCTTTGATAGTCTCTCAATTCGGTTGAGATTTATATGACTAAGTCTAAGATGCCAAAGATAGGTATTATTATTTGGAGAATTTCTTTGCCTTTTACTTTGAGTATTCACAGTTTTAAACACTCATGATTCAAAATTGCTTTAGTTTGATTCGATTTAAGTACATACAAGTCATTTTTTAACTAAGCAAAACAAATATTGCCACATTTCTTTGAAATGAACACTTCATTAATGGAAAAGGTAATACAATAACCAAATTTAATTAAGCAAGAGATAGAAATCAAGTTCCTCTTAATCTTAGGAACTATGTACAGATTTTCTAAAAGTAAAAATCTCTCTAAAAAACAGCTTGGCATCTCCCACTGCATGAGTTAAGACGACGTCTCTCGTTCCGACCCTGAGCATCATCTCATCCTCTTCGATCTCCTTGAAGGAACTAGTTTCCTGTAACCAAGAGCAAACATGGTTAGTGGCTCCTGAATCAAGTATCTAGGTAAAAGCATCATTTTCCACTAAACAAGTTTCAAGAACAAGTAAATCGAATTCACCTTTCTTCTCTTTGAGCTCAGCAAGGTATTTTGGGCAGTTTCGCTTCCAGTGCCCGTCCATGTTGTAGTGGAAACATTTTCCTTTGTGTGCAACTTTGGCTTTTCCCTTGCCTTTGTCTCCAGCGGCGGGTGCCTTCTCTTTCCCTCTTATCTTCTTCTTTTGGGTCTTCTTAAGCCCAGAAGATCAACCATAGGACTTAGTCCAAGAGGATGAACCCTTCTGGAACCTTCTGGAATGGGCAAAAAAATTTGCCTCACCATCAGCCTGCCCCTTATTCTTCATAAAGGACTTGAAAGTGTTTAGCTCATTGAGGAGAGTAGTGAGGTTGTACTCTATCTTATTCATCACCGCATTCCTACAGAATTGGAGAAACTCTTTGGGAGAGATACCAGGATGAAGGACACCTGACTTTGCACGTCGATGACCACATGTTCATTTCTGCCACATTGAAGTGAACCATCAAATCGAGAACATGTTCTCTCACCAACGATCCCTCCTTTATATGGAGTTATAAACGTACTTGAGGGATTTGTGCCGAAGCTTTCCAGATGGTTGTCCAAACATATTCTGCAACGAACTCATGATCTCACGAGCTGAGACCATGCTCTCGTGCTTTCTGGCCAGAACTTCAGAAACACTAGCCCAAATGTAGACCTTGGCCTTGCCATTGGCCTTAATCCAACGGTCGTATGCATCCTTAACAGATTGAGGAGCATTTCGAGCAGGGACCTGAGGACATTCCTCAGTTAGTACAAATCGAAGGTCGTCAACAACTAGAATCGTATTCAGGTTGGACTTCCACGTAGTATAATTTTTGCCAGTTAAACGTTCACTTTTGAGTAAGGCTATTATAAAGGACGACATGCTGAAATATCAAAAACAATTCGAATTAGTTATGCCTTTAACCCATTACAAACCAAACAATTTTAGCAAAATTATTAAAGAACCCTAGTGTTTAAATTAAACATTTAATTTTGCAACAATACTTCAAGGGTTTAGAATAAAAGCCACCGTCGAATGGTCAGTCACTCCTCCCCTGAATTGAGACTATCTCAGCTAATTCTCACTACCAGAACATCTCATGTCCCAATGATTCTTAGATACCGTTTGTTTGGTCAAGGACTTGTTAACTAGCTTAACTTATCCCGTAAATGTGACCCTACCATCCGAGCCAACAGGCTACTATTAAGAAAGACAACTGTTGGAAAATTACCTAAGAGAGTCTATCCATTTCTGGAGTTCGCGGTGTTTCGACCCCTATAGTAAGGCCCTCCGTAGGGATTGGTTGTTCCAGGACCACCTAACAAGCGGACTATAGAAATCTCATGGTGTGACCTAATGGAGGAAACCGTATGGTACGTTGACACGCGTCCTGCTCCCATTTACTATGGATACTTCCCTCATTCACCTTAGTATTGAACCATGCAAACACTTACTGTAGGGGGACACCCTATTGACGCCATGTATGTAGGGAATGAGAATCCCACGCAGCGGAAGACGATTGAATCGTCGAGGTATCAATATGCAACGTGATTTTATTAAAATTGATCTAACACTAGATCTAGGCTAAACATGCTTAAAAGAAGAAGAAAATTACAGCAAGATGAGTTCTTACTTACTTGTTGTAGACTTTCTTCAAAACTTCTTCTTCAATTCATGAACTCTTCGTGATCCTCGAACTCAACGAACACTCCCACAAAAAGGAACTCGAACACAACAAAAATGCCTTCTCGGTTGTTCTCTTTTGGAGAAGGGAAGATGGTGGGATCTTTTTGAGTTTTGGAGAGGGAGGAGATTTGAGAGAGAATTGAGAGAGTTGTTCTTCTCTTCTTTGATGAAAATAAAAAAATTAGAGAATGAGATGCAATCCTTCTTGCAAGAAGGGTTTATATAGTGGGATTGGTGGAGTTAAAATGTCCACATAATTACCACTTTACCACAACCATAGGTTATGCAAATCTCATTTGCATAACTACATAATATAAGATATCTCATATCTCATATTGCAAATCTCATTTGCAATAATTGTGGATTAATTAAATTGAATCACATACAATTTAATTTCTCTCAATCAATTTCTCCAATTACCCCTAATTCAACAATTAGGCTAACCTATAGTTTATTATGAATCTCATTCACATAAAACTATATATTATATCATTCATATCTCATATAAATGACATAAATACCCTTAAAGTGAAATTGAACACTTCAATTTCATACCAAAATATTAACCCTTCTTTTAATCCAGGTGGAGCCAACCGAGGGACCTAATGGACCTACACAAAGCGGGCTCCAATGATCCGAGATTAACTCGCCAAACTCTTTGACACTACGTTAACCAACATTCATTAGCTACGGTAACACTCCACTATAGCCCGTAGTTGCACTCCCGTCAGTGCAGAATATTACGTGTCCACTGATATAACCAATACCCGTGAGTCGACCCTTCACAGGTTGTTTGTAGACACGGCTGGGTCAAATTACCGTTTTACCCTTGTGTCTACCTCTTGTTCCTTAAGTCCCCACTGCTCCTGTAATGAACAACATATTGTGATGGTCCGACCATACACAACACCTTTCTCGGGCCAGTGAGAAGGTGGGCGCCCGTTGTCCAAGCCCTGGAGACAACACTCAAGGGAACAACCACTCTAGTTTCCCTAAAGGTGGGAACGAGTGAATTCCATCTCGCGTAGTTAAGTTCCCAACTCCCTACTTGGTTCTGTCCCTGAGAAGATAGGCATATTGGGTGAGTAACTGTGACCACCCTCACCCGTACTAGTCAAAGAATGCACTGCAGCAGGTGGAGTCCGTAACACGCTCGTGATTCGTGTCGAGTCACTAATGGTCATCTCACGAAGTTATTAGTCTTCACTTATTAATCTGTGTTACATCGATGAGGTCTAATAATTCACGGTCCAGTCTTGTACAATTGTTGCGTAATATTTTATATTGCATTACCGCAGTGTACGGGTCAAGTTTTAGTATAGTGATTTATGAGTCCAAGTATCGTCCTCGAGAATGGGGTTCTAGATTAATTAATTATTAAGGTACTAATTCTCAATTTTAGCTAAAGAAACATAACATGGATAGTTGGTTGAAGTAAATACAAACAAACGAACAAACATATGGAGACATAGATTGATAGATTTGGGAGAAGTGATTTTACAAGTTAAAGACCTAACTAGCACATGCATTGAACCAATGAGATGAAATTATAAACAAGAAGTGAAATACTCAAGAAAATCTCTCGATTCTTAGTGAGCCTCACACATGCAATAAACTCATAGTCTCCATATGAACCTACAACATGCATGGCATTAAGCAACTTCTTTATGTGTTTCCCTAAGATTTCTAGGTCACTCTCGTGCCAGACTTCCAAGGGTTTTGACAATTTTGCTCTAATTCAAGCTTTATCTCTCGAGTCCATTTAAATCAACAAATTAAAAAGTAAAGAACGAATTGCCAAAAATAACGACATAACATGCTTCAATACATCACAAGAAAGTCATAACAAGTAAATCAAATCCTACTACAATGTTTAGCTACTCTAAATCACATGAAAAACAAACTAAAGAACTAGAAAACGCCTTAGAACGCTATTACAAATTGAAAGAAAGAGAAATAAACTTAGGTGTCGATGCTTGGCCCTTCGTCTCCGAGCTCCCGCCTTCGATCTCGAACCTCCACGAATGCTTTGGCTCCCAAAAATCACTCTTTTCTCTCTTCTTACAAGGTGTATATTTCAATTTAGGGCAAAACTCTACCAAATTCTCGCTCCCTTTTCAAGAATCATAGTTGTATTTATAGGCATCAATGGGGCGCGTTGCAGTAACGCTAGGGACAAAGGCTGTAACGCTAGACTTGTAGGCGGCGGCGGATATGGAAATAATCGATGGCGTTGCAGTAACGCCAAGGCGCGTTAACGCCGCTTACCCTAACGCGCTCCTCTTGCCGAAATGGCGTTGCGACGCTGAGGCGCGTTGCAACGCCCTATGTGCGCTTTCTCACGCGTGGCTTCTTATCGAGATAGCGTTGCAACGCCCCTAAGGCAAAGTTGCAACGCTATCGCCCGGAGTCTTCAAAGCCTTTAAACAGCAAGTATGGCGTTGCAACGCTCTGCATGGCGTTGCAACGCCATCACCTCGGGTCATCATGCTTGGATTCGTTCTTTTCTTCCAATTGATGTTCTCTTTAGCTCCAAATAGTCCTGCTTTGATCCCGAGTGATCCAAATTATCTCCAATAGCTCCGTTTAAGCTCTTAACCTGAAATTGAATAAATTAACCACGTAAAAGCCCTAAAATCATCATAAAACTAGCAATAATTAAGCCTAAGGATAGCACATTTTGTGTGCTATCAAACACCCCCAAACTTAGACTTTTGCTAGTCCCGAGCAAAAACAGAGTTAAACATTAGATTGTTCTTAAACATACATGTGATTCAAGCCTCAAAGATTTAAGAGAATATTTTGCAATCACAGGAAACACTTAAACATAACACTTCAACAAGTAATTTAAAACTTTTCCTAAGTGTTCCTACGTGTGTGTGTGGTTAGCCTATGTTCCCTTCATTTTTACTAAGCCTGGATCAACTTTATTAGGTTCTCCATTCAACTTCCCCCTACACTGGTCTTAGTTACTAATCTTTGAGCCTCTCCACATTCAGAAATAAACAACTTTACTCAGCACTTAATCACTCTTTTGATGCCACTTTTTTTCTATTTTCTTCTTTTTTTTTTTTGTTGTGCAAGGACACTAGCTTTCACACATCCACTGTAGGGACCCTTACCCAGAGCACTCGCTCAATGAGTGGGCTAACTGATCACAGTGAAGGTAGCTCTTTTTGTCCTCACGATTTTTTTTTACAAACAGACAACAAAAAAAAACTTTTTCACATAATGCACATATTATACAGATCATGCACTTCATATTGTCATTTACCCTATCTTGCAGTTTAACTCTCAAATCAGTTTTCAGACCTATCGAGGTGACATCAAACTTCTAAGCCTAATAATTTTGTTCTAAGCATTTCAAAACTACAGGAACAAAGGCTATGTGCATATAATGTAGGAAAAACTCAAGAAATATTTTTAAATTAACTCAAATTCATGTCATGCTTTCAGGTTTCAGCAGAATCACAAAGATTTTCAATAATATCTCATCCTAGGCTATCATACTCATACTTAAAGATCAACCAACAATTCAGCACATACTCAGGATAGTCACAGCAGATAAACACAATCCCACCCCCAAACTTAAACTAAACATTGTCCCCAATGTTTGTAGAAATAAGCATGTGGCAAGTATAAGGGTAGAAGTGAACGATCTCATCTGGGTGATGGAGATATTTCGAGTTCCTTGGATAGCCAAAGCATGTGTGTTGGAGTTCCTCCAATGGGAGCATGGATTTCAACAAAGAAGGGCATCTCCACAACCTACGAAGTAAAACAACAACTAACTAAGAATTGAAAAACAACAAAAACAACTAAAGCAAGCTAAAGATAGGAAAACAAAAGTAAGTAAAACTTGGGTTGCCTCCCAAGAAGCGCTTTGTTTAACGTCTTTAGCTAGACTGTACTCCCTCAAGGTGTTTCTTTCCTTGCTTGCAGTGCCTGGAGTGATGTGTTCATTTGGCCAATCTGGGTCTCTATATTCTTTATTGCAGCGCCATGACTTGTCACTATACCGTATAAATCGGTGATCGCATTCTCCACCGGTTGGACCGACTTACGGATTCAAATATGAAGGAGTGCAATGTGTCTTCCGAGATGGTTTCCTCTCGTGTAGAAGCATGCCTCAGTAGGAGGATTCAACACATTCTTGTTGTTAGCATAAGAGAAATTCTCATGATACCTCAAACCTGGATTGTAATGTGTTGGTAGGTTATTCTGAGTCTGATTTCCTCCATAGTGGTTGCTTCTATTGTTCAGGTAGTGCAATTGCTCCATATTGGATTCTCCATTGGGCTTGGAGCATTGAGAGGATATCCCTGTCTGTGGTGATCGTGCAAAATTATTCAAGGCATGAGTGAGAGACGCCATATGAGATCTAAGAGAGGTTACCTCGTCCAGCTTGATATAATCCACTCTCGCTTAGATCTGTCATTTTCTCGCAGCCACCGGTAGTTGGCGATTGACACTTCCTCCGGGAGGGCACGTGCTTCCAGCACGATCTTACGCCATGAAAGCCCTCCAAGCAGATGGCATCCGAATGGTCCCGGTCTTTACCTTCCACCCATTATAAAGCAAATTGCACTGGAGCCGATGCGGATAGCCATCTTTGTGGGCACCTCCCGAGCATGTCCTTGTATACCTTTCCCGTGCTTCAAATAATCGCTCTCCCTCTCTGCTTTGCTCGAATGTTCCTATCTCACCCTCAACTTTGCAACTTTAACAGTGGAAAAAATTTTTGTCATGAAGGCTTGGGCCAACTCCTCCCGTGAAGTGATACTTGCTCGAGGAAGGGATCCTAGCCATTCTTTGGCTCTACCCCGCAAAGAAAGAGGAAAGAGACGTGGCGAATACTATCTACAGAGATACCATTCATTTTATATGTACCACAGATTTCTAAAAAATTTTGAAGATGAGAGTTAGGATCTTCTGTGGCTAGGCCTCTGAAAGCACCTTCCCTAACCATTTGTATCAGCCCTGTTTTCAGTTCAAAGTTATTAGCATTGATGGGGGCATGGACTATTCCAGTCTGTTATGAATTAAACACAGGTTGGAAATACTCCCTTATAGGTTTAGGGTTATTGATGAGCTTCGATCAACCATTTCTTGAGGTTCTCGCTCTTCCTTCCTTAGAGTCTCCTCTGAGTCCTCTCGATCTCGTGGATCAAAAGGGTGCAAGTCTCAGCCTCTCCTTTGGGCATACACTGAGAAACAAAAAGAAAGAAGTTAGAAAAAAAGGAAAAACACCAACAACTAGAAAATAAAACATAAAATAAAGACATAAAACATAAAACTTGGGTTGCCTCCCAAGAAGCGCTTTCTTTAACGTCTTTAGCTAGACGGTGACTTATCAGGGCACATAAAATTGCTCATATTTCTTCGGGCCCTTCTTGCTCGAATCGATGTAGCCTTCTAAGTCTAAAAGGCTATCCTTCTTTTCTTCAAATTTCTAGTCGAGAAAATTATTTTTGGGATTTTTATTTATCAAAAGAAAAGAATCAAATCAAAGAAAGACTCGTGAGTGTAAGACAAATGGTTATCAAAAATAAAGGAAATTTCTGGGGATAAAATAAAAGAAGACTTCTCAGCCTCTAACTCTATCACCTGGATCTCTCCTGTGGAACGAAGTGTATCACCAGTGTCCTCCTCACTTACCTGATCATGGTGTGCCTCAGTTTCCCCCAAACTATCCTCACTAACATCTAAATAAATCCTCCTAGGTGGCATCTCCTGAGTGGTAAGGAATATAAATTGTTCTTGTAAGGTCTTAAGGGAAACTACTAATTAATTAAGATACTGGGATCTATCCTGCACTATTTCCCAAAATCTTACCACCTCAGCTTCTAACATATCCAACCTTTCGAATTCATCATGAATCAAATTTTTAATTTTCAATTCTTAGGTATATTCCATCAATTGGTCCACAAGAGAAGATTTTTCAAGGGGTTGGTTAAGGTATGAAAAGCTATGGTTCCAAGTGCCTAAATAACTACCCGTATGTGAATTTTCATATATGTCAGGTACAGAATGGTAAAAATTAGACACATGGTATTCAGGAAAATCATGATGCACAAAACTAGAGTCCTGAAAGGAGTAATAGAATGATGGAGAAAAATCATGCAAAGTCATGCTTGAAATATCACTAATTCAGACAAGACTTCTACACAATAGCAACACAACCAAAAAACAGGGGACAAAGACTCAAAAACACACCAAACTAAAATAACACAAATAAAGAAACAAACAATCACACAAAACAATTAAGGAAAGACAAACAAACAAGCTTTAGTCTAAAATTTCAAATTTTCTCCTAATATTAATTAATCTAAATAATCGTCATTCCCCGGCAACGGCGCCAAAAACTTGTTGCGTAATATTTTATATTGCATTACCGCAGTGTACGGATCAAGTTTTAGTATAGTGATTTATGAGTCCAAGTATCGTCCTCGGGAATGGGTTTCTAGATTAATGAATTATTAAGGTACTAATTCTCAATTTTAGCTAAAGAAACATAACATGGATAGTTGGTTGAAGTAAATACAAACAAACGAACAAACATATGGAGACACAGATTGATAGATTTGGGAGAAGTGATTTTACAAGTTAAAGACCTAACTAACACATGCATTGAACCAATGAGATGAAATTATAAACAAGAAGTGAAATACTCAAGAAAATCTCTCGATTCTTAGTGAGCCTCACACATGCAATAAACTCATAGTCTCCATATGAACCTACAACATGCATGGCATTAAGCAACTTCTTTATGTGTTTCCCTAAGATTTCTAGGTCACTCTCGTGCCAGACTTCCAAGGGTTTTGACAATTTTGCTCTAATTCAAGTTTTATCTCTCGAGTCCACTTAAATCAACAAATTAAAAAGTAAAGAACGAATTGCCAAAAATAAAGACATAACATGCTTCAATACATCACAAGAAAGTGATAACAAGTAAATCAAATCCTACTACAATGTTTAGCTACTCTAAATCACATGAAAAACAAACTAAACAAGTAGAAAACGTCTTAGAACGCTATTACAAATTGAAAGAAAGAGAAATAAACTTGGGTGTCGATGCCGA
Organism: Trichosanthes cucumerina; assembly: GCA_036507285.1. NCBI lineage: Eukaryota > Viridiplantae > Streptophyta > Magnoliopsida > Cucurbitales > Cucurbitaceae > Trichosanthes > Trichosanthes cucumerina. Next base: position 59,436,487 of record CM071838.1, read on the forward strand.
TCCTTCGTCTACGAGCTCCCGTCTTCGATCTCGAACCTCCATGAATGCTTTGGCTCCCAAAAATCACTCTTTTCTCTCTTCTTACATGGTGTATTTCGAATTTAGGGCAAAACTCTACCAAATTCTGCTCCCCTTTTCAAGAATCATAAGGTTGTATTTATAGGCATCAATGGGGCAGCGTTGCAACGCTAGGGGACAAACGTTACAACGCTGTACTCTCAGGCGGTGGCGATATGAAAATAATCGATGGCGTTGTAACGCTGAAGCGCGTTGCACAACGCCGCTACCCTAACGCGCACGCCTCGCCGCCGAAATGGCGCGCGACGCAGCGCGGCGGCGTTGCAACGCCTCTGCGCTTGCTTCTCGCGCGGGCTTCTTATCGAGATAGCGTTGCAACGCCCTAAGGTAGCGTTGCAACGCTATCGCCTGGAGTCTTGAAAGCCTTTAAACAGCAAGTATGGCATTGCAACGCTCTGCATGGCGTTGCAACGCCATCACCTCAGGTCATCATGTTTGGATTGGTTCTTTTTCTTCCAATTGATGTTCTCTTTAGCTCCAAATAGTCCCGTTTTGATCCCGAGTGATCCAAATTGTCTCCAATAGCTCCGTTTAAGCTCTTAACCTGAAATTGAATAAATTAACCACGTAAAAGCCCTAAAATCATCATAAAAATAGCAATAATTAAGCCTAAGGATAGCACATTTTGTGTGCTATCAACAATCTCATTGCACAGGATGCCCTCACTCGCATGTCAACCACATGAACAAGTCAGATCACCTCGTTTGTATCTAATACAAAGCGGGCCGCATCCACAGTGTGTCCAAGATTAGGTCTCCAACCCTATCCATATACTGTAGACCGTTCGGGTCATTAACTCGAACGTGATCCTCCCTGTGTGTCCACTACACACCGTTCAAGTTCTATTTCTCTCATAAATTCGACCCTGAAGCTTAGTTTATTGGAAAAGTTTATAAATATTGTTAGACACAAAGTGATGAAATGAATAACTCTTATTAATTTCAAACAATATATTACAAACACGAGATTAGGACAAAAATCCCAACAAACTCCCACTTGGACTAAGCTAGTGGAGAAAATACATTTCAGAAATATACATAAATTACAACGAAGTAATACAATTAACTAGGGCATTGAATACCCGTTTACACATCTCCCACTTGCCCTAGTCAGGAAGCTCTCGAAGACCTAGACTCTCTAGGTGACCCTCAAACACCTTAGCCGTGAGGGGCTTTGTAAATGGATTAGCTACGTTGTGCTCTGAAGCTATCTGTGAGACTGTCACGTCTCCGTGGTGCACAATCTCCCGTATCAGATGATACTTACGCTCAATGTGTTTGCCTCTCTTATGGCTCCGAGGCTCACGTGAGTTGGCTCTTTGCACATCAAGCTGTTATCACGAGCATGTGTGATGAGCAAGTTCATGTTAGGGACAACTTCCAAATCTTTCATGAACTTCCTAAGCCAAACAGCTTCCTTTGCAGCTTCACAAGCCGCAACATACTCCGCTTCCATAGTGGAATCGATGATGTATCCTCGCTGATGCTTCGCCATACTACACGCTCCTCCATTCGAATGAAGGTGACCACCGAAAGTGGATTTCCTAGAATCCTTATCGGTCCGAAAATCGAAATCCGTGTATCCCGTAAGGATCAAATCCCCACTACCATACACTAAGTCGTAGTTCCTCGTTCTCCTAAGATACTTGAGGATTGCCTTTACGGTGTCCGTTGATCTAATCTGGATTGGACCGATATCTACCGACAATTCCCTCTTGCATAATGGATGTCGGGCCTAGTACACAGCATGGCATACATGAGGCTCCCTACAACTGAAACATATGGAATCCGTCTCATATCCTCAACATCTTGAGGAGTCTTAGGACACTGATCCTTAGACAAGTGAACCCCATGTCCGAAAGGCGACAAAGCCTTTCTTGAGTTCTCGCATCTTATATCTAGACAATATCTTGTCAATATAAGACGCTTTGAGAAAAGGCTAGCGTTACTGCTCTTCTTCCTTCCCCTGACTATCTTGATACCTAGAACATACTGAGCTTCTCCCAAATCTTTCATTTGGAATTGCAAAGCTAGCCACTTTTTAACATCAATAAGAAATTCTACCTCATTCCCAATGAGAAGAATATCGTCCACATACAACACCAAAAATGCGACAGTTTTGTCAACAATTTTCTTGTAGACACAAGGCTCGTCGACATTTTGATCAAAGCCATAAGATTTGATCGCCTCATCAAACCTTATATTCCAAGACCTCGAAGCCTGTTTCAGTCCATAAATGGACCTATGAAGCCGACAAACTTTTTGCTCTTGGCCTTGGGTAATGAACCCTTTGGGCTGGTCCATGTAGATGGTCTCATCAAGTTTGCCATTCAGAAAGGCTGTCTTGACGTCCATCTGCCATACCTCGTAGTCATAATACGACTTTACCATGGCTGTCTTGACGTCCTTATGATCCAGATCGACTTTACCATGGCAACAGGTGAAAAGGTCTCCTCATCGTCAACCCCTTCAACCTGGGTAAAACCCTTTGCCACTAGTCGGGCTTTGAAGGTCTGCACCTTCCCATCTACGTCACGTTTACGCTTGTAGATCCATTTGCAACCAATAGGTTTTACCCCATCCGGTTCATCCACAAGCTCCCATACAGAATTGAAGTACATAGACTCCATTTCCTGGTCCATAGCTTTAATCCACTCGCTTTGTCAACATCAACCATTGCCCGATCATAGGTCAATGGATCCTCACAAATCATCATCGGGAGCGACAACCGAGGTTTCAAATAAACCCATGTAGCGATCAGGCTGTCTCACAACCCTCCCATTACGTCGAGGCATTCCCAACTCTTGGGAACGGATTTGACTAGACGTGCTAGGATCAACAACACTTGTTGACGTACTAGCCCCATCAACAACTCTTGCTGATGTACTGTCCATTTCATTTAATACAATTTTACTCCTTGGTAAATGATCCCTGACGTGGTCTTCCTCTAGGAAAGTGGCGTTTGTCGACACAAGCGCCCTATTTTCCCTAGGATCGTAAAACAGACCACCCCTAGTCTCTTTAGAGTAACCTACGAATAGGCATAATTTCGAACGGGGTTCCAACTTTTTCGAGTTTGACACCAACACGTGGGTCAGGCATCCCCAAATCCTGAAGTGATGTAAACTACCTTTACGTCCACTCCAGAGCTCGAAAGGTGTTTCACAAACACTCTTCGGACGGAACGTTGTTCAAAATATAAACCGCGAGCTCCCACCGCGTACCCCCAAAAAGAATCGGGAGACGAGCATAGCTCATCATCGACAGAACCATGTCTAACAAGGTTCGGTTTCTCTCTCCGATATACACCATTCTGCATGGCATACCAGTCTTGAGAGTTGGGACGTGATTCCGTGTTCTATCATATAGTCCTGGAACTTAGTGTCCATGTACTCTCCACCTCGATCCGATCGAAGTGTTTTAAGCGATTTACCTAAGAGGTTCTCAACCTCAGTCTTGTACTCCTTGAACTTTTCAAGAGTTTCAGGCTTCTTATGCATTAGGTAAATGTACCCATATCTGGAGTAGTCGTCTATGAAAGACACAAAGTACTCATAACCGCCCCGAGCTTTAACATTCATCGGACCACAGAGGTCAGAATGTACTAACTCAAGAGGCTCTTTGGCTCTATATCCTTTTCCACTAAAAGGACGTTTGGTCATCTTGCCCTCAAGGCATGACTCACACACCGACAAAGAGTTTTCTTCCAACTCGTTTAGAAGTCCACTCTTCACTAGTTTCTCAATCGTATTGAGATTAATGTGGCCTAACCGTAGATGCCAAAGATGGGCATTTTCTTTTGGAGAAACTTTCGCTTTCTTAGTTCGCGTTTCAGCTGTTTTAAACAATTTGGTGTTCAAAACACTTTTGACCGAATTTGAGTTCAAAACATATAGATTGCTCTCAAGCGAAGCAGAACAAATGAAATTTTAGTTTGGAGAAATAAACGCTTTATTACTCTTGAATGAAACAGAAATATTTTATTCTAATAGGCAGGAAATAGAAACTAGGTTTCTCGCAAACCCAGGAACTATGTACATATTATCCAATAATAAGTACTTCCCGCCAAAGAACAGCTTCACCGTGCCTATTGTTGCAGCTGAGACAACTTCTCCGGATCCAACCATGAGTGTTATCTCACCCTCTTGCAGCTGCTGCCAGGAACTTAATCCTTGAAAAGAAGAGGAAACATGGATAGTGGCGCCTGAATCCAATATCCAAGCAGAGTCATTACTCTCCACTAAACAAGTTTCTGTGACAAGTAAATCACATTTACCTGTCATTTTCTTTTCATCAAGGAACTTGGGACAACTCCTTTTCAGGTGTCCGTCACCGTTGTTGTAGAAACACTTTCTGGCAACATCCTTGATTTCTTTGCCTTTTAGGGCGGCAGCGCGGTCAACATTAATTTCCTTCAACTTCTCCTTCTTCCCTTTAGGGCCTGAAGAGTCTACAAACTTTATCCCAGAGGTCAAACCCCTGTGAAAAGGTCTTAAGGCAACACTTGCCTCACGCCTTCCCCGTCCCTAGTTTGCACCAAGGACCGGAAGGTTTGTAGATCGTTGAATAGGACTGTTGAACCGTGCACCTGAGGACCCTCCTCAGTGAGCGCGAACTCTTGGTCGTCATTCACAAAAATTGTATTAATGTTGTTTTTCCAACTTTGGAAATTGTCTCCCACTAATTTACCGGATGCGAGTAGAGCTCTAATTGCGCTAGACATTTTTAGCTGAAAATTAAGAAAACTTTGTTTTAGTCTCGCAAAAATTTTTGAAATCCAATTAAGTTTTAGCAAAATTGTTTCATGATCCCTAGGTCATTCAAAATTTTGCAATGATACCCTAAAGGTTTAGAATGACCGCCACCGAAGGGTGAACAGAACACTCCTCCTCTAGGACGAGACTTTCTCGATCAGACCCTAATCCCAGAATAACTCTTATTCCATTAGGCGTCCAATTACCACTGTTCGGTCGAATTCATTAACACTTAACGAATTCTGTGAGTGTCACCCTCAATCTTTAAGTTTCCAAGTATCCGTCCAAACAATAGCCACCGAAGGGTGAACCAAGAAGGAAAACCAACCAGAAATCAGATCCTTTCGAGAATTCACGGTGTTCCGACTCCCATGATCAAGCCCTCCGAAGGGATTGTCTGGTCCAGGCCAAACTAGCAGACAAATCATAGGCGTCTCACGGTGTGAATTGAAAGAAGAGACCGTGGGTCTCGTTTTCACAAGTCCCGCTCCCACTCACTATAAGTACTCTCTCCATCCACGATGATATTGACCTATACAAATGCCATCCAGAGGGACGCTCCCATTTGCGCCACGAGGCCGAGTATAGATCTCACGGTGCGGACTTAAAGGAGATTTGTGGTTGGAAATTCAAATGTATCTCATACACTATATTTCCTCCCACTCAGCACTTTAATTTTTATTGGGGATTGACCTAGATAAACCGGCTAAAATTTACCTAAGTCTACCAATATAACTCTTATATGGTATTAACCTAAGTTTATAATCACATTATTAACTTAGGGCTATGTGAGTAAATTAATTAACACTTAATTAACGACACTCACGAGAATATAACCTAAGAATCTCCGGACCGAATTCACTCCCAGGTCGGTTTCCAGGTAGGGGTGTTCCGCAAGCGTCAACTTAAATACCCCAGCCTTAGACAAAACCTTCCTTAGACAGAGTTACTTATCAGTCTCCATTCAAAGGTTATATTTGATTTCATAAATTTCTAATCTTATTAGAAAATTAGAAAACCTAAGTCTAATTATTCAAGTTCGCAACACTTTAAAACTAATAATTAACTTAGGTTACATGCATTTTTATGTTATAGTCATTGATCATCCATCACATGAATAATACTATACTATAACATACATTCATCACATGAATTAAATGCATGAGCATGCTTTTAATAAAAAAAATATAACAATTATATTTAATTAAATTAAAACATGCATACATTATATTATAACTCTTATAATATAATTCTATCATGCATACTATATATTATAACTCTTATAATATAAATATGATGCATGAAATGTTTAACCTAAGGTGAGATTTTAAATGTATATGACATACATTATGCACATAGAATTTAATTAAAATATACATCTCATGCATAAAATAATTAAATAGCAAAAATGGACCGGTTTTTTGCACCTATGGGCAATTATTTAATTAAATAACATTAATATAACATTTATATTAATATTATTTAATAAAATAATTAAATTAAATAAAAAATTACAAAATAACCGCCCATGATGTGAAAAACCTCCCGCTTCTCGCGGAAAAACCGCTAGCAACTGCTAACCGCCCAAGATGTGAAAAACCTCCCACTTCTCGCGAAAAAAACCGCCAGCAGCTGCTAACCGCCCATGATGTAAAAAGACTTCCCACTTCTCGCGGAAAAACCGCCAGCAACCGCCCCTCAATGCGTGCAGCGTTGCAACGCTGTCGCCTACAGTGTTGAGTCGCGTTCTCAACGCCATCGGCGTTGCAACGCTACGCTCAGCGTTAAAAATCTGATCTGCTGCAGAGCCTCCGTCCGCAAGAACAACGTTGAGACGTCGTTGGGCAGCGTCTCAACGCTATCGACAGAACAACAAACACTTTGTTGTTCTTCCATCGATTTCACTTTGCTTCCGCTCCGATTTCTTCACAAAGAACTCTTGCCACGAATGACTGGACTTACGCACTCGATTTACAACAAAATGCCCAAAAACAACGGGCCCTTACATTGATCTCATCAACATAATTGTAAATCTAAACTAGTGCCAAAAACCGTAAACATCCATAATGCAAACCAAATTATTCATCTCATGAATTATGGCAAAACACCCACCAAATTTTAATAAAACAATGCATAATTGAAGAACCATCGAGATGACTCTGATAAAAATTGTAGGGAATGAGAATCCCACGCAGCGGAAGACGATTGAATCGTCGAGGTATCAATATGCAACATGATTTTATTAAAATTGATCTAACACTAGATCTAGGCTAAACATGCTTAAAAGAAGAAGAAAATTACAGCAAGATGAGTTCTTACTTACTTGTTGTAGACTTTTTTCAAAACTTCTTCTTCAATTCACGAACTCTTCGTGATCCTCAAACTCAACGAACACTCCCACAAAAAGGAACTCGAACACAACCAAAATGCCTTCTCGGTTGTTCTCTTTTGGAGAAGGGAAGATGGTGGGATATTTTTGAGTTTTGGAGAGGGAGGAGATTTGAGAGAGAATTGAGAGAGTTGTTCTTCTCTTCTTTGATGAAAATCAAAAAATTAGAGAATGAGATGCAATCCTTCTTGCAAGAAGGGTTTATATAGTGGGATTGGTGGAGTTAAAATGTCCACATAATTACCACTTTACCACAACCATAGGTTATGCAAATCTCATTTGCATAACTACATAATATAAGATATCTCATATCTCATATTGCAAATCTCATTTGCAATAATTGTGGATTAATTAAATTGAATCACATACAATTTAATTTCTCTCAATCAATTTCTCCAATTACCCCTAATTCAACAATTAGGCTAACCTATAATTTATTATGAATCTCATTCACATAAAACTATATATTATATCATTCATATCTCATATAAATGACATAAATACCCTAAAAGTGAAATTGAACACTTCAATTTCATACCAAAACATTAACCCTTCTTTTAATCCGTGGAGGAACCAACGGGGGACCTAATGGACCTACAAAGGCGAGGCTCCAATGATCCGAGATTAACTCGCCAAACTCTTTGACACGGTTAACCAACATTCATTAGCTACGGTAACACTCCACTATAGCCCGTAGTTGCACTCCCGTCAGTGCAGAATATTACGTGTCCACTGATACAACCAATACCCGTGAGTCGACCTTCCACAGGTTGTTCGCAGACACGGCTGGGTCAAATTACCGTTTTACCTCTGTGTCTACCTCTTGATCCTTAAGTCCCCACTGCTCCTGTAATGAACAACATATTGTGATGGTCCGACCAAACACAACACCCTTCTCGGGCCAGTGAGAAGGTGGGCGCCGTTGTCCAAGCCACGGAGACAACACTCAAGGAACAACCCTCTAGTTTCCCTAAAGGCGGAACGAGTGAATTCCATCTCGCGTAGTTAAGTTCCCAGCTCCTACTTGGTTCTCGTCCCCGAGAAGATAGGCATATTGGGCGAGTAATCGTGACCACCCTCACCCGTACTAGTCAAAGAAATGGACTCGCATGACAGGAGTCCGTAACACGCTCGTGATTCGTGTCGAGTCACTAATGGTCATCTCACGAAGTTATTAGTCCTCATCACAGCGGTGTTACATCGGTGGGTCTAATAATTCACGGTCCGATCTTGTACAATCTCATTGCACAGATGCCCCCACTCGCATGTCAATCACATGAACGAGTTAGATCACCTCGCTTGTATCTAATACAAAGCGGGCGCATCCACGGTGTGTCCGAGGATTAGGTCTCCAAGCCTATCCATATATCGAGACGTTCGGGTCATTAACTCGAACGTGATCCTCCCCGTGTGTCCACTACACACCGCTTCAAGTTCTAGTTCTCTCATAAATTCAATGACCACGGAGCTTAGTTTATTGGAAAAATTTATAAATATTGCGAGACACAAAGTGATGAAATGAGTAACTCTTATTAATTTCAAACAATATATTACAAACACGAGATTAGGACAAAAATTCCAACAATGTAGCCGAGCATGGAACTCACGGTGTGAACTCTTGAAGACGTGAGATTAAACTAGATGCGAACACCTCGTTTTCTCCCACTGAAGCTCCTAAGGTTAGGGCATAGGTTTAACTCAGTCGGATTCTGGCTAAAAGAATCTATCTAAGTCTATGCCTATTATAACTATTATAACTAGGTCTTTTAACCTTATGTCTAGGTGTATAAACATTTTAATTACCTAGATATAACACATGACTATGGTTAATTCAACTCAAGTTCCAGGTCAGTTGCCAGGTTGGAGGTGTTCCGTTAACCGTCAACTTAAGTACCCTCAACCTTAGATAGAACATCACTGGTAGAGTTTGAAGGGAATGAAATCCCGCACAACAGAGGGGTGATCGAATCAGTGGTATCGTTGTAAAATTCGTTTTCTTAAAACAGTTTCCATCACATAAAAACTAGGTTAAACATGAAAAATAAGAAGAAAAATAACAAGTGTACTTACTTGTTGAAGAACCGTCTTCACGTTTTCCTTCTCCGTTCACGAACCCTTCCTGATCACGATCTCAACGAACTCATTCTCCTCGTACAGTGAGTAACCCAGACACCTCCACAAAGTTTCTCGGTTGTTCTACTTTTGGTAGAAGGAGAGTTGTGGGACTCTTCTTTGGTGTAAGGGAAGAGAGATTGAGAGAGGAGATTTGAGAGAGAAAAGCTAGTTTCTTTTGGTGTGAAATCCAAAAAATGAAACCTTGAGCTCCCAAATCGTTCTTGCAAAGGAGTTTAAAGAATGGTGATAGGTGGAGTTGAAATCTCCACCTATTTACCATTTAACCACAACCATAGGTTGTGCAAATCATATTTTCATAACCACATATAATAAGATATCTCATATCTCATTATACAAATCACATTTGTATAATTGTGGATTTTTAAATTGAATCACATTCAATTTAATTTCTCTCAATCCAATTTCTCCAAATTAGCCCTAATTAGTCAATTAGGCTAACCTATAGTTTATTATGAATCTCATTCACATCAAACTATATAATATGTCAATTATATCTCATATAAATGACATAATTACCCTTTAATGAACTTGAACACTTCAAATTCACACCAAAACTGTAAACCTTCTATTAATCCAGTTTGAGCCAACCGAGGACCTAATGGACCTCACAAAGGATTTGAGCTCCAATGATCCAAGATTAACCTGTCAAACTCTTTGACCCAGTTAATCAACATTCATTAGCTACGGTAACACTCCACTAAAGCCCGTAGCTGCACTCCCGTCAGTGTAAGACACGTTGTGTCCACCGATATAACCAATGCCCATGAGTCGACCCTTCACAGGTTGTTCGTTGACAATGTGGGTCAAATTATCATTTTACCCCTGTGTCTACTTCTTGCTCCTTAAGTCTCCACTGCTCCTCTAATGAACAACAACGTTGTAATAGTCCAACCATATACAACACCCCTCTCGTGCCACTGAGAGGGTGGGCGCCTGTTGTCCAAGTCCTGGAGACAACACTAAAGGGTACAACCCCTCTAGTTTCCCTAAAGGCAGGAACGAGTGAATTCCATCTCGCGTAGTTAAGTTCCCAGCTCCCTACGTGGTCCTGTCCCTGAGAAGATAGACATATTGGGCGAGTAACTGTGACCACCCTCACCCGTACTAGTCAAAGGACAGACCCCCGCAGACAGGAGTCCATAACACACTCACGATTTAGGTCGAGTCACTAATGGTCATCTACGAAGTTATTGTTGGGATTTGTGCCCTAAAACAATTATGTTCTAATTATTGTAATAAAGTGTTATTATTTCAATAAAGTGTTATTGTTCGTTATCTACGAGTTTTCGTTTATTTAAACCCTAAATCCAATAAACTAAACATCCAAGGCTGTTAAATGAATCTTTAACTGAATGTAATGTACATAAAAAGGATCGCGGTTCGAGATACAACCTAAAGGGTCTATAGTTAGGGGATAAGATTTGGGTATCTTACCCTGGTTAAACTATGGATGTGACCCACTTTGTATTTGATACAAACACTGTGATCCTAACGTGTTCGTGTAGATGACATGTGAGTGGGGATATCTTATGTAATGAGATTACATAAGACCGGAAAACGAAATAGTAACCTCTAGCTGTAACTCCGTTGACTAGTTAGGTTTCTATTTCACTAGGATGACCTAGGCAACTTGATCTCAATCCTGAGCAGGTTACGAACTCCTATTCGCGAGGGATTTTCCATTGACTAGTATGGGTGAGAGTGGCCAGATTCGCCGACTCAATATGCCTACCTTCTTGAGGAGAAGACCAAGTGAGCAGCTGGGAACTTAACTTAGCAAGATGGAATTCACTCCTTCCCGCCTACTAGGGTAAGTAGAGGAATGTTCCCTTAAGTGGTGTCTCCGGGACTTGAACAAAGGGTCCGACCCTCTCATTGGCCCGAGAGGGATTCTGTTTGTTGGTAGGACCAGAAACAAATTGTTCATTAGAGGAGCACTGGTACTTAAGGCATATGATGTAACCTAGGGGTAAAACGGTAATTTGACCCAGGTGATGTTACGAACATTCGTGAAGGATTGACTTGCTGTTATTGGTCAATATCCATGGACACAGAAATATATCTGCAGTGAGAAGAGTGAAGCTGTGGGACTTGAGTGGAGTGTTTCCATAGTTAACGAATGTTGATTGGGAGGTTAATGAGATTAACCGAGCAATCTCGTATCATTGGAGCTTCTGATCTGTAGGTCCATTAGGTCCACCTTCTAGCTCGTAAAGGGTTCTTAGATAATTTGAATTGGAATGTTCAAATTCATCAGAGAATATATTTAATGTATTTAGATACAATATAATATATGGTTTTGGAACTATAGATTATAAATTTAATGTGAATATGATTCATATTAAATTATATGAGAGAATTGAATATTTGAAAGAGTTCAAATATTATATTAAATGTGAATGTGATTCACATTTGCAAAGTATAGGATAAAATTTAACGTGCACTGGTTGTACATTAAAACTACAGGTTAAAGGGGTAATGTGATTAAATGAGATTTAATCCAAATTAAATATATGATATTTAATTTGTATTATTTAAATATGATTTAAATGAATAATTAAATTAAATTAAATTAAATTATTATTATTATTATTATTATTTTAATAATAAATGAGGGAACGTGTCATCCAGACACGTTCCCCACGACCCCTCCCCTTCTCCCTATCGACAGTTTAACAGGGAGAAGGGAGTTGCTCATTTGGGTGATCAATCGATCAATTAGATTGGTTTTACAGAGAAGAAAAACTTCTCTCTCTCTTTCACTCTCATTCCCAAAACTCTTCAAATAGTTGGAATCCTTCCCACCAAGGAGGATCTAAGTAGAACTCAGAGATATAGGAGGTGATCTAAGTGGTAGTGTTGAAACACAGAGAAAAAAGAGAGAGTTGTCTTTGTGTTCTTTGATTTCTTCGAATTTGCTTGGAGCAAGGAGTTGCTGCGAGTCTACAAAGGTAATTCCTTCTTCCCTTTAGTTTAATTGTTAAACTTAACATGTTTGCATGTATGCTATTACCCATGTCTAATAGGATTAGAATTTAATGCTTGTTCTGTATTCTTTATCAATGTATTGGTTTTTGTTTCAATTAAAACAATCAAGCAATTAACGATCCCAAACCACGTTTCCGCTACTCAAGGAGATCCGATCTCCATCAGTTATTAGTCCCACACTGTTAACGGTGTTACATAAGTAGGTCTAATAATTCACGGTCCGATCTTGTACAATCTCATTGCACAGGATGCCACCACTAGCATGTCAACCACATGAACGGGTCAGATCACCTCGTTTGTATCTAATAAAAAGCGGGTTGCATCCACAACGTATCCAAGATTAGGTCTCCAACCCTATCCATATACCGTAGACCATTCGGGTCATTTAATCGAACGTGATCTTCCCTGTATGTCCACTACACACCGTTCAAGTTCTAGTTCTCTCATAAATTCTAGATTAATTAATTACCAAGATACTAATTCTCAATTTTAGCTAAAGTAACATAACAAGGGTAGGTGTTGAAAACAAAGATAAAAGACAAACAAACACGTGGAGACACGAATTGATAGATTTGGAGGAAAGTAACTTCACAAGTTAATGACTTAATTAACACATGGAATGAACTAATGTGATGAATTTATAAACAAGAAGTAGAATACTCAAGAAAATCTCTCGATTCTTAGTGAGCCTCACACATGTAATAAATTCTATAGTCTCCATATGAACATACAACATGCACGACTTTAAACAACTTCTTTATGTGTTTCCCTTAGACTTCTAGGTCATTCTCATGCTAGACTTCTAAGAGTTTTGACTTTTGTTTAATCTAAGCTTTATCTCTCGAGTCCACTTAAACAACCAAAATGAGAGAATTGATGAATGAATTGCCAAAAATAAATGTAAAAACATAATTCAATACATGACAAACAAGTCTTAACATGCAAATCAAATCCTGACTACAACATTTAGCTACTCTAAATCACAAGAAAACCAAACTAAAAGTGTAGAAAACGTTTTAAAATGGTGTTACAAACTGAAAGAAAAAGAAATTAAACTTATGTGTCGATGTCGGTCCTTCGTCTCCGACCTCCCGTCTCGATCTCGAACCTCTACGAATGCTTTGGCTCCCAAGAAACGCTCTCCTTTCTCTTCTTACAGAGTGTATTTCGAAATTAGGGTGATTTCTCTATCAAATTCGGCTCCCTTTGAAAGAAGAAATAAGGTTGTATTTATAGGCATCAACGGTACAATGTTGCAACGGTAGGGACAGCGTTGCAACGCCGCTACCCTAACGTGTGCGCCTCATTATCGAAGTAGCGTTGCAACACACTCTTGTTCTCTTATCGAGATAGCGTTGCGACGCTGCAAAGCAGTGTTGCAACGCTATCGATAGGGTTCTTCTATGCTTTAAAGCTGCACGCTTGGCGTTGCAACGCTCTGCATGGCATTGCAACGCCATCACCTCGGGTCTTCAAGCTGGGATGGGTTCTTCTACTTCCAATTGATGTTATTTTTAGCTCCAAATAGCCTCGTTTCGATACCGAGTGATCCAAAATGTCTCCAATTGTCATGTTTAAGCTCATAACCTGAAATTGAATTATTTAAACACGTAAAAGCCCTGAAATCATCATAAGACTAGCAATAATTAAGCCTAAGGATAGCACATTTTGTGTGCTATGAAACACCCCCAAACATAAACTTTTGCTAGTCCCGAGCAAAAACAAGATTAAACATGAGATTGTTCTTATACATGTATTTGATTGAGGCCTCAAAGATTTAAGAGAAAATTTGGCAATCACAGGAAACGCTAAAAAATAATACTTCAGCAAACAATTTAAAACATTTCCTAAGTGTTTCTTCGTATGTGTGTGTTTAGTCTATGTTCCCTTCATTTTCACTAAGCCTGGATCAACATTATTAGGCTCTCCATTCAACTTCCCCCTACACTGGTCATAATTACTAATCCTTGAGCCTCCCCACATTCAAGAAATAAACAACTTTACTCAACACTTAATCACTTTTTTTTCTCATTTTTTTTCTATTTTCTTCTTTTTTTTGTGCAAGGTTGTTAACTTTCACACATCCACTGTAGGGACCCTTACCCAGAGCACTCGCTCAAAGTGTGGCCTAACTGATCACACTGAAGGTAACTCTTTTTGCCCTCACGAATTTTTTTTTCTAAAACAAACAACAAAAGCAAACTATTTCATATTTATACATATCATGCACTTCGTATTGTCATTCACCCTATCCTATAGTTTAACTCTGAAATCAATTCTTAGACCTATCATGGTGACATCAAACTTCTAAGCCTGATAACTTTGTTCTAAGCATTTTAAAACTACACGAACACAGGCTATGTGCATAATAGTGCAGGAAAAACTCAAGAAAATTTTTAAATTAACTCAAATTCATATCATGCTCTCAAGATTGAGCAGAATTGCAAAAATTTCCAATTAATTCTCATCCTAGGCTATCATGAACATACTTATGCAAAAGATCAATCAGCAATTCAACATGTACTTAGGACAGTCACAACATAATAATAACATCACACCCACAAACTTAAACTAAACATTGTCCCCAATGTTTGCACAAATAAGCACAAAACAAGTATAAGGGCAAGAGTGAACAATACTGTCCTGAGTTATGGAGATCTTTATTATTTCCTGAGTTCCTGGGACAACCAAGACATGTGTGTTGGAGTTCCACAGAATGGGAGCATGAATGTCTACGTGGGGTGACAACAACAACAATCTCAAACCTGGATTATAATGTGTTGGAAGGGTATTCTGATAGGTGTTGCTTCTGTTGTTCAGATTGTGTATTTGCTCCAAAGTAGATTCACCATTGGTCTGGGAGCATTGAGAGGGCACCATTGTTTGGGGTGATCCTGCAAAATTATTTAGAGCATGAGTGAGGGATGCCATATGAGATCTAAGGGAGGTTACCTCATCCAATTGATACAATCTAGCTACTGGTTTAGATCTGTCATTGTCTGTGGGTCATTGGTAGCTGCAGTTGACACTTCCTCTAGGAGGGCACGTGCTTTTGGCACCGTCTTTTCCATGAAAGCCCCTCCAGCAATGGCATTCAGAATGGTTCTGGTCTTACCTTCTAGTCCAATATAGAATAATTGTACCTGGAGCCAATCTGGGTAACCATGTTGTGGGCACCTCCTAAGCATGTCCTTGTACCGTTCCCATGCTTCAAATAGTTCCTCTCCCCCCTGCTGCCTGAATGTTCCTATCTCAGTCCTTAACTTTGTAGCTTTCACAAGTGGAAAGAATTTGGTCATGAAGGCTTGGGCCAGCTCCTCCCAAGAAGTGATACTTCCTGGTAGGAGAGACCCTAGTCATTCCTTACCTCTACCCTGCAAAGAGAAATGAAAGAGACGTAAGCGAATACTATCAGCAGGAATACCATTTAATTTAATTGTACCACAAATTTCTAGAAAATTCTGTAAATGTGAATTAGGATCTTCTGTGGCTTGTCCTTTAAAAGCTCCTTCCCTAATAATCTGAATAAGCCCTGTTTTCAATTCAAAATTGTTAGCATTTATGGGGGCATGGACTATTCCAGCCTGCTCAGAATTAAACACAGGTTGGAAATACTCCCTGATGGGTTTAGGGTTATTCATTAACTCTTGATCAACCATTGTCTGAGGTTCTGCTCTTCCTTCCCTTATGAGTCTCCTATAGGTCCTCTCGATCCAAGATCAAAAGGGTGTAAGTGTGCAGCTCTACCCTTGGGCATACACTTGGAGGTACCAAAAAAAACTAAGAATTAGAAAAAAAAAACTAGGAAAGGAAAGAAAACATAAAAAGAAAGAAAACACAAAACATAGAGAACATAAAACATAAAACTTCTTTCTATAATGACTTTAGCTAGACGGTGACTTATCATGGCACATAAAACTGCTCATATTTCTTGGGCCCTTCTTGCTTGAATCGATATAGCCTTCTAAGTCTAAAAAGTTATCCTGCTTTTCCTGGGCATCAGAGAGAGAATTATTTTTGGTATTTTTGTGTATTAAAATAAAAGAACAAAAATCAAAACAAGACTCTTGAGTGTAGGACACATGGCTATCAAGATTAAAGGAAATTTCTGGAGATAAAAGGGGGAAGGACTTCTCAGCCTCGAACTCTATCACCTGAATCTCCCCTGTGGAAGTGATTGTGTTACTATTGTCTACCTCATAAACCTGATTTTGGTGTGTTTCAGTCTCCTCCATCCCATTGTCACTATCGTACGAATAAGTTCTCCTAGGTGGCTCCTCCTCAGTGGCAAGAATAAGAAATTTTTCCTGTAAGGCCTTAAGGGAAATTACTAATTGATTAAGATAATGAGCTCTTTCTTGTACTATTTTCCAAAATCCTACCACTTTAACCTCTAACCTACCCAACCTTTCTAATTCATCATGAACCAAATTTTTAATTTTCAATTCTAATGTATATTCCATTAATTGGTCAACAAAAGAAGATTTTTCTATAGGTTGGTCAGGGTATGAGAATTTATGGTTCCAAGTGCCTAAATTACCATCTAAAGAGTTTTCGTCAATCATAGATTCAGAATGGTAAAAATTAGACAAATGGTATTCAGAAAAATCATGATGTACATACCTAGGATCCTGGGAAGGACAGTAGAATGGTGGAGAATCAAAATCATGCAAAGTCATACTTGAAAAATCAAAAATTCAAATCAAGACTTCTACACAATAGCAACACGACAAACACAAGGGACAAAGACTAAAATGACACACACACAAAACTAAAATAGAACAAAAAAGGAAACAAACAAACAACACACAAAGACAATAAATAAGGAAAGGAAACACAAACACACTTTAGTCTAAAATCTTAAATTTTCTCCTAATATTAATTAATCTAAATTATCGCAATTCCCGGACAACGACACTAAGAACTTGGTGCGTAAAATTATTTTACAATACCGCAAGTGTACGGGTCAAGTTTTAGTATAGTGATTTAAGAGTCCAAGTATCGTCCTCGGGAATGAGTTTCTAGATTAATTAATTACCAGGATTCTAATTCTCAATTTTAGCTAAAGTAACATAACAAGGATAGGTGTTGAAAACAAAGATAAAAGGCAAACAAACACGTGGAGACACGAATTGATAGATTTGGAAGAAAGTGACTTCACAAGTTAATGACTTAATTAACACATGCAATGAACTAATGTGATGAATTTATAAACAAGAAGTAGAATACTCAAGAAAATCTCTCGATTCTTAGTGAGCCTCACACATGCAATAGATTCTATAGTCTCCATATGAACCTACAACATGCACGACATTAAGCAACTTCTTTATGTGTTCCCCTTAGACTTCTAGGTCATTCTCATGCTAGACTTCTAAGAGTTTTGACAACTTTGCTCTAATCTAAGCTTTATCTCTCAAGTCCACTTAAACCAACAAAATCAGAGAATAGAAGATTGAATTGCCAAAAATAAATGGCAAAACATAATTCAATACATGGCAAACAAGTCTTAACATGCAAATCAAATCCTAACTACAACATTTAGCTACTCTAAATCACAAGAAAACCAAACTAAAAGTGTAGCAAACATCTTAAAACAGTATTACAAACTGAAAGAAAAGGAAATTAAACTTATGTGTCGATGTCGGTCCTTCGTCTCCGAGCTCCCGTCTCGATCTCAAACCTCCACGAATGCTTTGGCTCCCAAGAAACGCTCTCCATTCTCTTCTTACAGAGTGTATTTCGAAATTAGGGTGAATTCTCTATCAAATTCGACTCCCTTTGCAAGAAGAAATAAGGTTGTATTTATAGGCATCAACGGTACGACGTTGCAACACTGTACCCTAGGCGGCTGGCATATATGAAATGTGTCGATGGCGTTGCTGTAAACCCGAGATATCTCCTTGAAATTTTCAAAAAAAAAAAAAAAACAAACAAAACAAAACAAAACAAAAGAAAAATGAAATGTTGGATATATTTGGTCTTTTTTGTTTTAAGAAGCAAAGAAAAGAAAAGTTAAATAAAGAGATAAACGAAGAATTTTAAAAAAGAGAAATGGAAAAAGAAAAAAAAGAAAAGGACAAAACCACCGTCTATTGCTTTTTACGTTATTTTAACCCACCTTCTCCCCATTTCCATCTCATTTTTCACAAATTAAGCCAGAGCTTTGTGGGAGAGAAATGAAGAATGAAGAAGGAAAGTTGGTTTTGGTTTGAAGCTGAAGAAGAAAGGAGAAAGGTTCAATTGAATGTTCCATGGAAATTCAATGTTTAACTCAGTCTAGTTCTGATATTTGGATCATCTCGAGCTCCACAAGAAGAAATAATAGCTGAGGTTTGAATTTATTAAAAGTTAACTCATATTTGAACAGAATTCGTGAAGGATGCTCGAGCAATATCTGAACATAAGTTACTGATTTGTGAAGAGGAAGGCAGATGACAGATTTTGCTGTCAAATCCGAGAAGTCTCTGGTTTTTGGGTTGTGCTGATCAGTAGGATTCGAATCAGAAGCTCTAATAGGTATGGTTGGAAAGATTATTGAATTTCCTACAACTTTTATGAAGAGCTCGTGAGACGAAATCGACTGTAAGATGCTTTAAATTACAGGTAAAGTTTCGGGTTGCAGCAGGGAAATGAATCTAGAATAGCAGAAGTTTGTTTTTGGCAAAGATGGTTTTGAGGTATTTTTGAAACAATCTGTTGGGAATTTCAATTTTATTTCTTCAGATGCTTTTTAGAAGATTCAAAAAGGAAGTGTTTGGTATAAAGTACATCCTTTTTAGCTAAGTAATGAAAAAGTTATAATTGTTTGAAGACAGGGTATAAAATCTGTAAATGCTGGAAAATTGAATGGTGTGCTTTCTTGAAGTTTTAAGGTTAAAAATTATGAGCTCGAGGTTCTAATGCTTAGTTTTTGTTTGTTTGACAAGCCAAGAGGAAATAGGTCCAGTGTACGGGCCAAGGCTCTAGTTCTAACACTGTGAGTGACAAAACAAACCTCGAAAATGGTTTATAGGCTTGTATTATGCTTATGCAAATGCAAGGTTTAGCTAAAACGAAATTGTTTCAATGCTTACTGTTTTCCTTTGAACACATGTTTATGAGTATTCATATTTTCTAAGAAATGATTTAAAGTGCTCGTTGTGAGCTTAAATGTCTTGATGAAATTTATACGTGAGCATATGTTCTTGATTGTCGAAATTAATGAAAAGGTTATGATTTGGAGCTAGTATGTGCTAGCAAGTATGATTTAAAGATTTCCAGTTTTTATGAACAAGCTAAGTATGCTTGAGTTTTACGAAAGAAAAGATAAGCAGACATGTTCAAATATTTTTTGTGTTTTCTGAGACTCGAATGAGTAAATGACTGAGATATTGAGCCCGAGGCTTTATGGTACCGTGTGCACACAGGTCATATTCTGTTGTCGACGTTGAGTGTACTCCGTGACAACAATGCTATCGTGAGTGCTGGGCGGGCCCCACTACGATAAAGACGATGGGAGTGCTGGACGGGGCCCACTACATCGTAGAGTAAACGTTGATTGTACTGGGCGTGCCCTACACAACGTGGATTGTGACATGTTTTAAAAGGATTTCAATCTTTCATATGCCTTACGAGATTTTAACGTCATACTTGCTGGTTTTCTAAAATGCTGTTATGATTACATAGTTACTTTTAACGTTTGATTACAGATGCATATGCTCATAGATGGTCTGGTGATATGATTTACGAGTTAATAGTTTTCTTTTAAACTCAGTCACTCACTGAGCTTCATAGCTCATTCTTTCATTGTTTTCCCACTTTTCAAGTAGAGATCGAGCTCCTGGTGCTTGATACTGCAATAGTCTGCTGGAAGCTCCAAGAGTTTGATATTTTGTGCGTGGGTGGAGATGTATAGGAAGTCTATATGTATTGTAGAAGGACTATGAAGTTATGTTTATGTGTACATTCTAGGTTGTGGCTGTGTAAACCATGGTTGGGTATGTTTTTGGTTGTGATGTTCATATCTCTTTCAGTTTTCCAGAGAGTCTTAAGTAGGGTTACCCCTTACGTAGGTTACGTAATTGTCAATATTCCGTTGTGTTATGTTTAAGTGTTTCTTATACAAGTTTAGTATGCTTTTCAGGTAAAATAGGGTCAACAAGTATCGTTAGAGAGGTGAACGATGTCTGTTCGGTTCACGCCGTCTGCCGGGCTAAGTTAGCAAGTAGTTCGGGAGGGGGTGTGAAAACTTGGTATCAGAGCAGTTAGCTCCATGGGGAAATTAGACAGAGCAAGTTAGCTCTAGAAGAAACCAAAAGTAAATAACAAGTTATTGAGTTAGCTCAATAGAGAACTAGCAGAGCATGGTCCAAGTAAGGATTAGAGTAAGTCCAGTCAGGACTAGAATGTGAACACAAGTCTAGAATTGTGCATTTGAGTTAAGTATTCATTACATGTCTAGTACGTTGATATGTTATAGAAGTCATGCCACGTGTACTAGCGTGCGATGCGCAGCAGGGATCAGGACGGGATGCAGGATCCTACCCAAGCCCAACCTGAGAGGGGATCTAGTGCCCCGAGAGTCCAGATAGGGGCCAGAAATAAGCAGCATGCTAATTCTTCACAGGAGATATATAAGCCATAGAGAGCAGGGCTAAGTGATCCAGATAAGACATATAGAATAGATCACCTAAAAGAATTAGGAGCCAAAGTGTTTGAGGGTTCTAAAGAACCAGCTGACGATGAGGTTTGACTGAATATGCTTGAGAAATGTTTTGATGTGATAAGTTTTCTTGATAAGCAGAAAGTCAAGTTGGTCACATTCTTGCTGCTGAAAGAGGCAGAAGGACGATGGAAACCAATATTGCCAGGTGTAGTGATGCACGTACTTTAGACTGGCAAACTTTCAGAAGCATATTTGAAGATAAGTATTACCCTAGCACGTACTGTGAAACAAAGAGGGATGGACTTTTAGAATTGAAGCAAGGGTCACTTTTAGTGGTTGAGTACGAGAGAAGGTATACCGAACTGTCACGGTATGCTGATGTGATTGTGGCATCTGAGAGTGACAGGTGTCGAAGATTTGGAAGAGGATTACGTCCTTAGATACGTACCCCAGTCACAACCATTGCTAAGTGGACTAATTTTTTCCAGCTGGCAGAGACTGCTCTACGTGTTGAGAAGAGTATAACAGAGGTAAAATTAGTAGTGGAGCCTAGTTGTGGGGCTTCGACAACAAATAGTTTTTGAGGTCGTGAACAGAGGAGGTTCACACCTAGAGTAAACGCTTCAAGTCATTAGGACTTAAAGAATCATCAAGGTCACTGTCTTGTTGGTGTTGATGTGTGTTACCAGTGTGGACAACCATGGCATTTCAAGATGGATTGTCCACAGTTGAGAGCAGTCGCACAGAGGGACAAGGGAGTTAAGTCCCAAATAGTTGAGCAGCCGAGAGTTCCAATAGCTATAGGAGAGAGCACCAGCGGTGCTAGACAGGAAGGAGTTGTAGGGTGACCTAAGCAACAGGGGAAGGTCTACGGTATGACTCAACAAGAAGCGGACAATGCACCAAATGTGATTACTGGTACGATTGTTATTTGTAATGTATCTGCACGTGATTTAATAGATCCAGGTGCTACACATTTCTTTGTTTTTAGTATGTTCTTAACTAAGTTGAATGGGAAGCTAGAACCATTATGTAAAAGGTTAGTTATATACACTCCAGTTGGTGATGCTTTACTAGTTCATGCAATGTTGTAGAATTGTGAGGTCTTAGTAGAAGGTCTCAATATGTTAGTGGATATTCTTCCACTAGACTTGCAGGTGTGAGATGCAATCTTAGGGATGGATTTCTTATTTACTATGCTACCATGGATTGCCATAGAAAGGAAGTGATATTCAGGAAACCAGGGTTGGCTGAAGTAGATTTCAGGGGTGAAAGAAAGATTATTCCTACAAGTTTGATTTCAGCATTAAAAGCTGATAAGTTGTTGAGGATAGGTTGCACGACGTTTCTTGCACATGTAGTAGAGGTGCAGGAGGGAAAGCTAAAACAAGAAAATGTTCATGTTGTGAACACATTTCTTGATGTTTTCCCAGCGGATCTGTCAGGGTTGCCACCTAATAGGGAAGTTGAGTTCATTATTGAATTGCTACCAGGAACATCACCTATTTCGCAAGCGCCGTATAGAATGGCTCCAAGTGAACTCAGGGAGCTGAAGATGCAATTACAAGAATTAGTTGATAAGGGATACATCAGACCTAGTGTATCGCCTTGGAGAGCTCCAGTGTTATTTGTGAAGAAGGAAGATGGTACCCGTAGATTATGCATTGATTATAGCCTAAAGATACTATTCTAGAGAAAGCTCACAATTCAGTTTACGCTATGCATCCAGGAAGCACCAAGATGTACAAAAACTTTGAAGGGGACTTATTGGTGACTTGGGATGAAGTGGGAGATAGTTGACTATGTTGATAGATGTTTGACTGCCAACAGGTTAAACCAGTTAGACAGAAGCAAGAAGGACTCCTTAACCCACTGCCAGTGTCGGAGTGGAAATGGGAGCATATCACTATAGATTTTCTGTTTGTTAGTACAACGTACATCAAGTGGATATGATGGTATTTGGTAATGGTGGATAGATTCACTAAGAAAGCACGGTTTATACCGATTAATGTGACGTCTACATTTGATTAGCTTGCTAAGCTATACGTCGATAGAATTGTGAGTCAATACGGAGTGCCAGTATCCATAGTTTCAGATAGAGACCCGAGATTTACTTCTATGTTTTGGCATAGCTTACAAAAAGCTATGGGGACAAAACTGAATTTTAGTACAACATTCCATCCTCAGACAGATGGTGAGTCAGAGAGGACCATCCAGACCTTAGAGGACATGTTGAGAGCATGTGTCCTTCAATTTAAGGGAAGTTGGGATACACACCTATCACTTATGGAATTCGCTTACAATAACAGATAGCAGTGTAGTATTTGCATGGCACCACTTGAGATTCTATATGGAAGACCGTGTAGAACGCCTATATGTAGAACGAAGTAGGAGAGCGAAAGCTAATTGGTCCTGAGTTTGTACAAGTTACTACGGACAATATTAAGGTAATCAGGGAGAATTTGAAGGTAGCACAAGATCGTCAAAAGAGTTACGCAGATAAGCGACGAAAGGACTTAGAATTCCAGGTTGAAGATCAAGTTTTCTTGAAGTTATCTCCATGGAGAGGTGTCCTACGCTTTGGCAAGAAAGGTAAGCTGAGTCGTAGGTATAATGGTCCTTATATGATAGTGGAACGAGTTGGGCCAGCAGCCAACAAACTTAAGTTGCCAGCAAAACTATCTCGAGTACATGATGTTTTTCATGTGTCCATGCTGAGGAAGTATATTCCAGATCTGACACATGTGTTGCAAGCACAACCAGTTGAGTTGAAAGAAGACATGAGTTATATAGAAGATGCAGTTCAAATCCTCGACATGAAAGAACAAGTTTTAAGAAACAAGACAACCCCACCCGTGAAGATTCGTTAGAGACATCACGGAGTGGAGGAGGCAACCAGGGAGTTAGAGGACCAAATGAGGAAGAAGTATCCGACGATTTTCATCGAAGGACTACTAAATTTCGAGGACAAAATTTTTTTAAGAGGGAGGTAAGTTGTAAACCAGAGTTCTCTCCTTGAAATTTTCAAAAAAAAAAAAACAAACAAACAAAACAAAACAAAAGAAAAAGGAAATGTTGGATATATTTGGTCTTCTTTGTTTTATAAAGCAAAGAAAAGAAAAGTGAAATAAACAGATAAAGGAAGAATTTTAAAAAAGAGAAAAGGAAAAAGAAAAAGAAGAAAGGACAAAACCACCGTCTATTGCTTTTTAACATTATTTTAACTCACCTTCTCCCCATTTCCATCTCATTTTTCACAAATTAAGCCAGAGCTTCATGGGAGAGAAATGAAGAAAGAAGAAGGAAAGCTGGTTTTGGTTTGAAGCTGAAGAAGAAAGGAGAAAGGTTCAATTGAATGTTCCATGGAAATTCAATGTTTAACTCAGTCCAGTTCTGATATTTGTATCATTTCGAGCTCCACAAGAAGAGGTAAGAGCTGAGGTTTGAATTTATTGAAAGTTAACTCATATTTGAACAGAATTTGTGAAGGATGCTCGAGCAATATCTGACCATAAGTTACTGATTTGTGAAGAGGAAGGCAGATGAAAGATTTTACTATCAAATCCGAGAAGTCTCTAGTTTTTGGGTTGTGCTGATCAGTAGGATTCGAATCAGAAGCTCTAATAGGTATGGTTGGAAATCTTATTGAAATCCTACAACTTTCATGAAAAGCTCGTGAGAAGAAATCGACTGTAAGATGCTTTATATTTCAGGTTAAGTTTCGGGTTGCAGCAGGGAAACGAATCTGGAATAGCAGAAGTTTGTTTCTGGCAAAGAAGTTTTTGAGGTATTTTCGAAACAATATGTTGGGAATTTCAATTTCATTTCTTCAGATGATTTTTAGAGGGTTCAAAAAGAAAGAGTTTGGTATAAAGTACATCCTATTTGGCTAAGTAATGAAAACGTTATGATTGTTTGAAGAGAGGGTATAAAATCTGTAAATGCTGGAAAATTGAATGGTGTGCTTTCTTGAAGTTTTAAGGTTAAAAATCATGAGCTCGAGGTTCTAATGCTTAGTTTGATGGAGATCTGATCTCCTTGAGCAGCGGCAACGTGATTGGGATCGTTAATTGGCTTGAATGTTTTGCTAAAAACAAAAACTAGTACATTGACCCAAAAATACAGAACAAGCATGAATTTCTAATCCTATTAGACATGGATAATAGCATACATGCAAACATGCTGCATGTTTAACAATTAAACTAAAGGGAAGAAGAATTACCTTTGTAGTTTTCCTTAGCAGCAACTCCTTGCTCCAATCCGTAAAGCAACACGAGAAGCTTTAGTTTCTCTGTTTTTACAGAACACCACCAAAAGTGTAAACTCTCTATCCTCTGAATGCTTAGATCTTTCCTTTGTGGGAAGGATTCCAACTCTTGGAAGGTTTTTGGGAATAAAAGTGAGAGAGAGAGAATTTTTCTTCTTTTTGGAACCACTTGATCAATCGATTGAATCAATGAATTTCATCTGTCCTTCTCACCAGGAGAAGGACTTCACTGGGTAACTCCCCACTCCCTATCGAGGGGGAGTTGGGGAGTAGTGGGAACGTGTCCTCCTGACACGTTCCCAATTAATATTATATTAATTAATCAAATGTTAATTAGTTAAATTAAATCAAATCACATTTAATTCAATTATAATATTGATTAAATTGATTCAATCATATTTAATCATTTTACCCTTTACCCTATAGTTTAATGTACATCTCATGCACATTATGTTTTAACCTATAGTTTTCAAATATGAATCACATTCACATTTGAATTTAATATTTGAACTCTTTCAAATATTTAATTCTCTCATATAATTTTATATGAATCACATTCACATAAAATTTATAATATATAGTTCCAAAACTATATATTCTATCGTATCAATATACATTAAATATATTCCCAAATGAATTTGAACATTTCAAATTCAAATGATCTAAGAACCCTTTACGAGGTAGAAGGTGGACCTAATGGACCTACAGATCAGAAGCTCCAACGATACGAGATTGCTCGGTTAATCTCATTAACCTCCCAATCAACATTCGTTAACTGCGGGAACACTCCACTAAAGTCCCATAGCTGCACTCTTCTCACTACAGATATATTTTTGTGTCCACGGATATTGACCAATAATAGCAAGTCAATCCTTCACGAATGTTCGTAACACCAGCTGGGTCAAATTACCGTTTTACCCCTGGGTTACATCTGTTGCCTTAAGTACCAGTGCTCCTCTAATGAACAATTTGTTTGTGGTCCTACCAACAAACAGAGTCCCTCCCGGGCCAATGAGAGGGTCGGGCCCTTTGTTCAAGTCCCGGAGTCACCACTTAAGGGAACATTCCTCTACTTACCCTAGTAGGCGGGAATGAGTGAATTCCATCTTGCTAAGTTAAGTTCCCAGCCGCTCACTCGGTCTTGTCCCCAAGAAGGTAGGCATATTGAGTCGGCGAATCTGGCCACTCTCACCCATACTAGTCAAAGGACAATCCCTCGCAATTAGGAGTTCGTAACCTGCTCAGGATTGAGATCAAGTTGCCTAGGTCATCCTAGTGAAATAGAAACCTACCTAGTCAACGTAGTTACAGCTAGAGGTTACTATTTCGTGGTCCGGTCTTATGTAATCTCATTACATAGGATATCCCCACTCACATGTCATCTACACGAACACGTTAGGATCACAGTGTTTGTATCAGATACAAAGTGTGTCATATCCATAGTTTTATCAGGGTAAGGTACCCAAACCTTGTCCCCTAACTATAGACCCTTTAGGCTGTATCTCAAATCGAGATCCTTTTTATGTACATTACATTCAGTTAAAGATTCATTTAACAGCCTTGGATGTTTAGTTTATTGGATATAGGGTTTTAAATAAAGGCAAACTCGTAGATAACGAACAATGACACTTTATTGAAATAATAACACTTTATTACATTAATTAGAACATAATTACAAACTACGAGTTTTAGGGCACAAATCCCAACATAGTTTTGGTTCTTTTGACAGGCCAAAAGGAAATAGGTCCAGTGTACGAGCCAAGGTTCTAGTTCTAACACTGTGAGTGACAAAACGAACCTCGAAAATGGTTTATAGGCTTGTATTATGCTTATGTAAATGCAAGGTTTTGCTAAAACAAAATGGTTTCAATGCTTACTTTTTTCCTTTGAACACGTGTTTATGAGTATTCATATTTTCTAAGAAATGATTTAAAGTACTCGTTGTGAGCCTAATTGTCTTGATGAAATTTATACGTGAGCATATGTTCTTGATTGTCGAAATTAATGAAAAGGTTATGATTTCGAGCTAGTATGTACTAGCAAGTATGATTTAAAGATTTCCAGTTTTTATGAACAAGCTGAGTATGCTTGAGTTTTACGAAAGAAAAGATAAACAGACATGTTCAAATATTTTTATATGTTTTATGAGACTCGAATGAGTAAATGATTGAGATATTGTGCTCGAGGCTTTATGGTATCGTGTGCACAAAGGTCATATTCTGCTGTCGACGTTGAGTGTACTCCGTGACAACAATGCTGTTGTGAGTGCTGGGCGGGCCCCACTACGCCAAAGACGATAGGAGTGTTGGGCGGGCCCCACTACATCGTAGAGTAAACGTTGATTGTACTGGGCGTGCCCTACACAACGTAGATTGTGACATGTTTTAAAAGGATTTCTATCTTTCATATGCCTTACGAGATTTTAACGACATACTTGCTGATTTTCTGAAAAGCTATTATGATTACATAGTTACTTTTAACGTTTGATTACAGATGCATATGCTCATAGATGGTCAGGTGATATGATTTACGAGTTAATAGTTTTCTTTTAAACTCAGTCACTCACTGAGCTTCATAGCTCATTCTTTCAGTGTTTTCACACTTTTCAGGTAGAGATCGAGCTCCTAGTGCCTGATAACCTGCCATAGTCTGCTAGAAGCTCTAAGAGTTTGATATTTTGTACGTGGGTGGAGATGTATATGAAGTTTATATGTATTGTAGAAGGACTATAAAGTTATGTTTATATGTACATTGTAGGTTGTGGCTGTGTAAACCATGGTTGGGTATGTTTTTGGTTGTGATGTTCATATCTCTTTCAGTTTTCCAGAGAGTCTTAAGTAGGGTTACCCCTTACGTAGGTTACGTAATTGTCAATATTCCGTTGTGTTTTGTTTAAGTGTTTCTTATACAAGTTTAGTATGCTTTTCAGGTAAAATAGGGTCAACAGGTATCGTTAGAGAGGTGAACGATGTCTGTTGGGTTCACGCCGTCTGCCGGGCTAAGTTAGCAGGTAGTTCGGGAGGGGGTGCGACAGTTGCAACACTGAGGGCAGCGTTGCAACGCCGCTATCCTAATGCGTGCCCTTCATTATGAAAGTAGTGTTGCGACGCTGCAAGGAAGCGTTGAAACGCTACCTGCACGGGTCTTCAACGCATAAAAGCAACATGGATGACGTTGCAATGCTCTGGAGGGCCAGTGAGAGGGTGGGCGCCCATTGTCCAAGCCCTGCAGAGCATTGCAACGTCATCCATGCTACTTTTATGCGTTGAAGACCCGTGCAGGTAGCGTTGCAATGCTGCTTTGCAGCGTCGCAACGCTACTTTGATAAAGAGGTGCGCGTTGAGGGTAGCGGCGTTGCAACGCCGCTGATACTTTCCTTATTTATTTAGGCGCCTAGGGAACAACGTTGCAACGCTGCCCCTAGCGTTCCAACGTGTGCCGAGAATCCTACAAATATAACACTTTGCCAATCTTGCAAATGGAGCCGAATTTGGTAGTTTTTGCCCTAATTTCAAAATACACACTCTAAGAAGAGAAAGAAGAGCATTCTTTGGGAGGCAAAGTGTTTGTGGAGGCTCGAGATTGTGACGGGTGCTCAGGAACGAGGGACCGACATCGTCACATAAGTTTATTTCTCTTTCTTTTAGTTTGTAATTGAGTTTAAAGACTTTTCCTATGACTTTAGCTTGTTTTTTTTGGTGATTTTGAGTAGCTAAACGTTGTAGTTGGAATTTGATTAACATGTTTTAGATTTATCTTATTATGTATTAATCTTTGTTATGTTATTTATTTTTGGCAATTCGTTCTTAATTTCATAAATCTTGTTTGTTTAAGTGGACTCGAGAGAAAGAAATTTAGATTAGAGCAAAGTTGTAAAAATCCTTAGAAACCTGGCATGAGAATGACCTCGAGTTCTTTGGGAAACATATAAAGAAGTTGGTTAATGTCGTGCATGCTTTTAAAATTCTAAAGGAAACTTTTGAATTTATCGTGTGTGTGAGGCTCACTACGGATCGAGAGATTCTCTTGAGTATTTTCACTTCTTATTTATAAATTCATAATATTAGTTCATTGCATGTGTTAAATAAGGAAGTAACTTGTGAAATTATCTTCTTTCAATTCTATCATATTCGTGTCTCCAATTGTACATTTATTTTGTATCTTTGTTTTCACTATCCATCAAAGTTTTGTTGCTTTAGCTAAAATTAAGAATAAGTATCTTGGTAATTAATTAATCTAGAAAACTCATTCCTGAGGACGATACTCTGTACTCAAATCACTATATTAAAACTTGACCCGTACACTTGCGGTATTGCAATATAATTTTACACAACAAGTTTTTGGCGCCGTTGTCGGAGAATGGCGATTGTTTAGATTAATTGACATTAGGAGAAAATTCAAGATTTTAGACTAAAGTGTTTGTCTGTTTTTCTTCCTTATTTGTGATTTTCCATATTTTTTTTCTTTCTTTTTATGTTTTCTTTCCTTTTCTATTTTTCTGTCTAATTCTTGGTTCTTTTTGGTACCTCAAGGTGTATGCCCAAGGATAGAGCTGCAGACTTGCTCCCTTTTGACCTTGAGATTGAGGTACCAATAATTTTGAACTGAACCCATCAGGGAGTATTTCTAACCTGAGTTTAATTCTGAGCAGGCTGGAATTGTCCATGCCCCCTATGAATACTAATAATTTTGAACTGAAAATGGGCTTATTCAAATGGTTAGGGAAGGTGCCTTTAAAGGACAAGCCACAGAAGACCCTAATTCACATTTGCCAAATTTTTTAGAAATATGTGGTATAATTAAATTAAATGGTATTTCTGCCGATAGTATTCACTTACGTCTCTTTCCTTTCTCTTTGTAGGGCAGAGCTAAAGAATGGCTATGGGCCCTCTCACCAGGAAGTACCACTTCTTGGGAGGAGTTAACCCAAACTTTCATGACCAAAGTCTTTCCACCTATAAAAGCCGCAAAGCTAAGGACTGAGATAGGAACATTCAGGCAGTAGGAAGGAGAGCAACTATTTGAGGCATGGGATCGTTATAAGGACATGCTCAGGAGATGTCCACAACATGGTTACCCAGATTGGCTTCAGGTACAATTATTTTATAATGGGCTTGCAGGTAAGACCAGGACCATTCTGGATGCCACTGTTGGAGGGGCTTTCATGGCGAAGACTATGTTAGAAGCACGTGCCCTCTTAGACGAAGTGTCAAATGCCAGCTACCAGTGGGCTACAAACAATGACAGATCTAAACCAGTAGCTGGATTGTATCAACTGCACGATGTAACTTCCCTCAAGTCTCATATGGCATCCCTCACTCATGTTCTTAATAACTTTGCAGGATCACCCCAAACAGTGGTACCCTCTCAATGCTCCTAACCCAATGGAGAATCTACAATGGAGCAAATACATTATCTTAACAATAACAACAACACTTATGGAGGAAACCAGACTCAGAATACCCTTCCGACACATTATAATCCAGGTTTGAGGTATCACGAAAATTTCTCTTATGCTAACAATAAAAATGTGTTGAATCCTCCTACAGGGTATGCTTCTACATCTGAGAGAAAGCCTTCTCTGGAAGAAATAGTGCAATCCTTTTTTGTTGAATCCAGAAATAGATCTAACCAACTGGAGAATGCAGTCACCAGTCTAACTGGCGTAGTGACCAATCATGGAGCTGCGATAAAGAATATCGAGGCCCAGATCAGCCAGATGAATCCATCCATTCGTGCTCTGCAGGAAAGGAAAGAGGCATCTTGAGGGAGTACAGTATAGCTAAAGACGTTAAAGAAAGCGCTTCTTGGGAGGCAACCCAAACTTTAAGCTTTAGTTCTTTGTTATTGCTTTTGAGTTTTTGTTTTAGTTATTTGTTTACTTAGTTGTTTGTTTTGTTTTGCTTTATTAGGTTGTTGTTGATGCCACCCCTCGTTGAAACCCATGCTCCCGTTCAATGGAACTTCAACTCATGTGTCTTGGCTATCCAAGGAACTCAGAAAATAATAAATGATCTCCATCACTCAGGACAATATCGTTCACTCTTACCCTTATACTTGCTTTGAGCCTATTTTTGCAAACATTGGGGATAATGTTTAGTTTAAGTTTGGGGGAGGAAAGTTGTGATTCTGTTGTGACTGTACTGAATATATACTTAATTGATGATTGATCTTATGCATAAGTATGATTATGATAGCCTATGATGAGATTTAATTGAAAACATTTTGTAATTCTACTGAAACTTGAGAGCATGATATGAATGTGAGTTAATTTAAAAATTTTCTTGAGTTTTTCCTGCACTATTATGCACATAGCCTGTGTTCCCATAGTTTTGAAATGCTTAGAACAAAGTTATTAGGCTTAGAAGTTTGATGTCACCTCGATAGGTCTAAAAGCTAATTTGAGAGTTAGACAGCAGAATAGGGTGAATGACAATATGAAGTGCATGATCTGTAAAATATGTGCATTATGTGAAAAAGTTTGTTTTTGAGCTTTTGTTTTTTTAATAAAGAAAAAAATCATGAGGACAAAAAGAGCTACTTTCACTGTGATCAGTTAGGCCACTCATTGAGCGAGTGCTCTGAGTAAGGGTCCCTGCAGTGGATGTGTGAAAGCTAGTGTACTTGCACAAAAAAAAGAAGAATAATAGAAAAAGTGAAAAAAAGTGATTAAGTGCTGAGTAGAGTCATTTATTTCTTGAATGTGGGAAGGCTCAAGGATTAGTGATTATGACCAGTGTAGGGGGAAGTTGAATGGAGAACCTAATAAAGTTGATCCGGGCTTAGTAAAGATGAAAGGAACATAGGCTAATCACACACACACGTAGGAACACTTAGGAAGAATTTTAAATTGATCGTTGAAGTATTAGGTTTTAGTGTTTCCTGTGATTGCCAAAAAAAAATCCTTTAAATCTTTGAAGCTTGAGTCAGATGTATGTGTAAGAACAATCTCATGTTTAAATCTATTTTTTCTTGAGACTAGCAAAAGTCTAAGTTTGGGGGTGTTTGATAACACACAAAATGTGTTATCCTTAGGCTTATTTATTGCTAATTCTATGATAATTTCAGGGCCTTTATTTGTTTTAATCATTGAATTTCAGGTTAAGAGCTTAAACAGAACATTTGGAGACATTTCGGATCACTCGGGATCAAATCGGGGCATTTTGTAACTTAAAATAACATCAAATGGAAGAATAATGGGCAAAACCAAGCAATTGACCTGAGGTGATGGCATTGCAACGCCCTCCTGAGCGTTGCAATACCATCACCTAAGGTCAATTGTGAGCGTTGCAATGCCATCCATGCTGCTTTTATTCATTGAAGACCCGTGCAGGTAGCGTTGCAATGCTGCTTTGCAGCGTCACAATGCTACTTCGATAAGAAGGCACACGCTTAGGGTAGCGGCGTTACAACGCTGAACGCTGCTGATACTTTCCTTATTTATTCTGGCGCCTAGGGCACAACGTTGCAACGCTGGCTCTAGCGTTGCAACGTTGTGCCGAGAACCCTATAAATATAACACTTTGCCAATCTTGCAAAGGGAGCCGAATTTGAAAGTTTTTAGCCCTAATTTGGAAATACATAGTCTAAGAAGACAAAGAAGAGCATTCCTTGGGAGCCAAAACATTTGTGGAGGCTCGAGATCGTGACGGGAGCTCGGGAACGAAGGACCGACATCGACACATAAGTTTATTTCCCTTTCTTTTAGTTTGTAATTGAGTTTAAAGACTTTTCCTATGATTTTAGCTTGTTTGTATGATGATTTTGAGTAGCTAAACGTTGTAGTTGGAATTTGATTAACATGTTTTAGATTTATTTGATTATGTATTGAACTTTGTTATGTTATTTATTTTTGGTAATTCATTCTTAATTTTATAAATCTTGTTGGTTTAGAGAAAGAAACTTAGATTAGAGAAAAGATGTAAAAATCCTTAGAAATCTGGCATGAGAATGACCTAGAGTTCTTTTGGAAATACATAAAGAAGTTGGTTAATGTCGTGCATGCATTTAAAATTCATAAGGAAACTTTAGAATTTTTCGTGTGTGCGAGGCTCACTACGGATCGAGAGATTCTCTTGAGTATTTTCATTTCTTGTTTATAAATTCATAATATTAGTTCATTGCACGTGTTAAATAAGGAATTAACTTATGAAATGATCTTCCTTCAATTCTATCATATTCGTGTTGTTGGGATGTATGTGCTAATATCGTATTTGTTTGTAATATTCATGATTGAAATAAATAAGAATTATTTTTTCATCACTTTGTGTCTCGCATATTTACAAACTTTGTCCAATAAACTAAGCTACGTGATCATTGAATTACGAGAGAACTAGAACATGAACGTTGTGTAGTGGACACACAGGGAGGATCACGCTCGAGTTAATGACCCGAACGGTCTACAGTCTACGGATAGAATTGGAGACCTAATCCTAGATACGCTGTGGATGCGACCCGCTTTGTATTAGGTACAAACGAGGAGATCCAACTCGTCCATGTGGTTGACATGCGAGTGGGGGCATCCTGTGCAATGAGATTGCACAAGACATAACCGTGAATTGTTAGACCTACTGATGTAACACCGTTGAAAGTATAGGACTAATAACTTCGTTGATGACCATTACTGACTCGACCTTAATCATGAGTGTGTTATAGACTCCTGTCTGCAGGGGTCTGTCCTTTGACTAGTACAGGTGAGGGTGGTCACAGTTACTCACCCAATATGCCTATCTTCTAGGAGATAAGACCACGTGGGGAGCTGGGAACTTGACTACGCTAGATGGAATTCACTCGTTCTAGACTTTAGGAAAACTAGAGGGGTTGTTCCCTTAAGTGCTGTCTCCAGGGCTTGGACAACGGGCACCCACCCTCTCACTGGACCGAGAGGGGTGTTGTTTATGGTTGGACCATACAACGTTGTTGTTCATTAGAGGAGCAGTGGGGACTTAAGGAGCAAGAAGTAGACATAGGGGTAAAACGATAATTTGACCCAACAGTTTCTACGAACAACCTTTGGAGGGTCGAGTCATGGACATTGATTATATCAATGGACACAAGTTGTCCTACAGTGATGGGAGTGCAACTACGGGCTTTAGTCGAGTGTTACTGTAGCTAATTAATGCTGATTAACCGGGTCAAAGAGTTTGACAGGTAAGTCTCGGATCATTGGAGCTCGTCACATGTAGGTTCATTAGGTCCCTCGGTAGGCTCAAACTGGATATATAGAGGGTTTACAATTTGGTGTGGATTTGAAGTGTTCAAATTCACTAAAATGGTATTTATATCATTTATATGAGATATGATTGAGATATTATATAGTTTAATGTGAATGAGATTCATAATAAACTATAGGTTAGCCTAATTGCTTAATTAGGGCTAATTTATAGAAATTAGATTGAGAGAAATTAAATTGAATGTGAATCAATTTAAAATCCACAATTATACAAATGTGATTTGTATTATAAGGTATGAGATATCTTATTATATATGGTTATGCAAATATGATTTCCATAACCTATGGTTGTGGTAAAATGGTAAATAGGTGGAGATTTCAACTCCACCTGTCACCATTATATAAACCCTTTGCAAGAAGGCATTTGTAAGTTCAATGCTCATTTTATTGATTCTCACCAAAAGACATTTGACAAATTCTCTCAACCTTCCTCTCTCAATTTCTCTCC
Organism: Trichosanthes cucumerina; assembly: GCA_036507285.1. Lineage (NCBI taxonomy): Eukaryota > Viridiplantae > Streptophyta > Magnoliopsida > Cucurbitales > Cucurbitaceae > Trichosanthes > Trichosanthes cucumerina. The sequence goes on from CM071838.1 coordinate 59,471,422, forward strand.
TCCCTTCTCCAAAGAAGTCACACCACACTCCTTCTACCTAAGGAGAACAATTGAGAAGACTTTTTCGAGGTGTCCGGATTGTTCCTTGTTCGAGGTTCGGTGAGATCGTGATCGTTGAGATCGAGAACACGAGTGTTCGTGATCGGAGAAGGGAATCAGGAAGAACAGTTCTTCAACAAGTAAGTAATTCCTTACTGATTTTTCCTTATTTTGCATGTTTAGCCTAATTTTCTATAGGATAGAAATAATTTTGAGAAAAAGTTTTCATAACGAAGCCCGATGATTCAATCATTTTTCCGCTGCGGGAGTTTAATTCCCATTAATTGGTATAAGAGCCAAACGTTGGCTTCTTCGTTGTGAAAATTAATTTTCTTAAAATTAGGTGGGTTGTACTTCAATTTCATGTGATTAATTGTGGTTTGCAAAACTGGATGTTTTTGGTTTGGGCACTAGTTGTAGGTTTATTTTCTATTGATGAGATCAATGTAAAGGCCCGTATTTTTTGGGCAATTAGAAAATAAATCGAGTCTGTAAGTCCGTATCTTGGATGACAAGAGTTGCTATGAAGAAATTGGAGCGGAAACGGACAAAAAATGACGAAGATTAGCAAAGGAGTTTGTTGTTCTGTCACCGGCGTTTAGACGCTGTTCTTCGGCGTCTCAACGTTGTCTGTGTGGTACAAGGCAGAGCTGCAGGGCACCGTTGCAACGGTCGGTGTAGCGTTGCAACACTAAGGCGTTGGGCGCGCTGAGGATAACGCTGCACGCTGCAGCGTTGCAACGCTGCGTGCGTTGAGGGGCAGTTTGCGAACAGTTCGCGCGAGACGTGCGTGAAGGAGAAGTTTCTTCATCGTGGGCATTAGTTTATTAGTTTTTAATTATTTGTTTAATTTATTTTGTAAAATGTAATTTATTAAATTAAGTTTATCAATTAATATTAATATTAAAGTTTTATTAATGTTAATTAATCCAATTAATGTCTCTAAAGTGCCAAAACCGATCCAATTTTTGCTATTTATTTATTTTATGCATGAGATGTATGAAATTAGTCATTCTATGTGCATAATGTATGTCATATAGATTTAAAATCCCACCTTAGGTTAAACATTTGATGCATCATATTTATATTATAAGTGTTATAATATATAGTATGCATGATAGGTTTATATTATAAGAGTTATAATATAAAGTTTGCATGTTTTAATTTATTTAATATAAGTGTTATATTTCTTAGATTAAAAGCATGCTCATGCATTTAATTCATGTGATGAACGTATGTTATAGTATAATATTATTCATGTAATTAATTTATTTAGTTATAATATAAAGTTTGCTATTTATTTAGTTTACATAGAAATGCATGTAACCTAAGTTAATTATTATTTTTAAAATGTTTAGAACTTGAATAATTAGACTTAGGTTTTCTAGTTCTAATAAGATTAGAATTCGGAAATCAAATATGACCTTTGAATGGAGACTAATAAGTAACTCTGTCTAAGGAAGGTTATGTCTAAAGTTGGGGTAAACTGACCTGGGAGTGAATTTTGTCCGGAGATTCATAGGTTATATTATCGTGAGTGCCGCTACTTAAAAGTTGATTAATTAACTCACATAAACCTAAGTTAATAATGTGATTATAGACTTAGGCTAATCCAATATAAGGGTTATATTGGTAGACTTAGGTAAATATTAGTCGATTTATCTAGGTCAATCCCGATAAATATTAAGTGTTGAGTGGGAGGAAATAAAGTTCACACCCTGAGATCCATACTCGTAAAGTTCACACCCTAAGATCCATACTCGGCCTCGTGGCGCAAATGAGAGCATCCCCCTTCGGATGGTATTTGTATGAGTCAATATCAACGTGGATGGAGAGAGTACTTATAGTGAGTGGGAGTGGGATATGTGAAAACGGGACCCACAATCTCTTCTGTCGATTCACACCGTGAGACGCCTATGATCCGCTTGCTAGTTTGGCCTGGACCAGACAATCCCTTCGGAGGGCCCTGATCATAGGAGTCAGAACACTGTGAATTCCCGAAAGGGATATAGTTTCCTTGATGGTTTTCCTTCTTGGTTCACCCTTCGGTGGTTATTGTTTGGACGGATACTTGGAAATTTAAAGATTGAGGGTGACACTCACGGGATTCATTAAGAGTTAATTGATTCAAACGAAGAATGGTAACTGGACGCCTAATGGAATAAGAGTTATTCTGGTATTAGGGTCTGGTCGAGAAAGTCTCGTCCAAGAGGAGGAGTGTTTCTGTTCACCCTTCGGTGGCAGTCATTCTAAACCTTGGGGTATCATTGCAAATATTTAATAACCTAGGGTTCATGGGATAAAATTTTGCTAAAATTGATTGGATTTTCAAAAGCTTTTACGAACTGACACAAAGTTTTTACTTATTTTTCAGCAAAATGTCTAGCTCAATCATAGCCTTGTTAGCTTTCGACAAACTAGTGGGAGATAACTACCAAACGTGGAAAAATAATATAAACACAATTCTAGTAACTGACGACCTAAAGTTCGTGGTCACTGAGGTGTGTCCTCAGGTGCAAGGTCCGATCGTGACACGAAGTGTTTGTGATGCGTACGATCGATGGATCAGGGCCAATGTAAAGGCCAAGGTTTATATAATTGCCAATTTGTCTGAAGTCTTGGCAAAGAAGCATGACTTGATGGTCACTGCCAAGGAGATCATGGAATCCTTGCAGGAAATGTTTGGACAACAGTTCTTTCTGGTTCGACATGATTCACTCAAACACGTCTTCAACGCTTGGATGAAAGAATGGACGTTTGTCCGTGAACACGTTCTGGACATGCTGCCTCACTTTAATCTGGTTGAGATGAACAGGGCATCGACCGATGAGTCGAGCCAGGTCAACTTTATTCTAGAGATTCTTCCAAAGAGTTTCCTTCAGTTTCGTATCAATGCTGTTATGAACAAAATTAGCTACACTCTGACAACCCTTCTAAACGAACTACAAAACTTCCAGTCCTTGATGAGGATCAGAACACCGGAAGCTAAGGCAAATTTTGCCTTCAGGTCCTTTCACAGGGGTTCGACCTCTGGGACAAAATTTGTAGCTCCTTCACACCCGAAAGGGAAGAAGAAGAAGATGAAGAAGGGCAAAGCTGACCATGCTGCCACCCTAAAGGGCAAAAAGGTCAAGAAAGTTGCAGAGAAAGGAAAGTGTTACCACTGCAATGGGGACGGACACTGGGAGCGTAACTGTCCAAAGTTCCTTGCCGACAGGAAGAAAGAAGGTAAATGTGATTTACTGGTAACAGAAACCTGTTTAGTGGAGAATAATAACTCTGCCTGGATATTGAATTCGAGCGACACTAACCATGTTTGTTCTTCTTTTCAGGGAATTAATTCCTCGCAGCAACTGCGAGAGGGTGAGATAACACTACGGGTTGGATCCGGGGAGGTTGTCTCTGCTGTAGCGGTCGACACGGTTAAGCTTTATTGTGGCAGGAAATACCTATTATTAGATAATATGTATAGTTCAAGGGTTTACTAGAAACCTTGTTTCTATTTCCTTCTTACTTGAACAATGTATTTCAGTTTCTTTTTCTGGCAATGAAGCGTTTATTTCTAGAAATGGAAATTTGATTTGTTCTGCTTCACTTGAGAATAATTTATACGTTTTGAAACCTAATCCGGTCAAAAGTGTTTTGAATACTGAATTATTTAAAACGACAGAAACACGAACTAAGAGAATGAAAGTTTCTCCAAAAGAAAATGTCCATCTTTTGCATCTAAGGTTAGACCACATTAATCTTAATAGGATTGAGAGCCTAGTGTAGAATGGACTTCTAAGCGAGTTGGAAGAAAACTCATTACCGGTGTGTGAGTCATGCCTTGTAGGCAAAATGACCAAACGTCCTTTTAGTGGAAAAGGATATAGAGCCAAAGAGCCCCATGAGCTTATACATTCCGACCTCTGTGGTCCGATGAGTGTTAAAGCACGAGGTGGTTACAAATACTTTGTATCTTTTATAGATGACTATTCAAGGTATGGGTATATTTACCTAATGCATAGGAAGTCTGAAACTCTTGAAAAGTTCAAGGAGTACAAGAATGAGGTTGACAACCTGTTAGGTAAAACAATAAAAACACTTCGATCGGATCGAGGTGGATAGTATATGGACACTAAATTCCAGGACGATATGATAGAACATAGAATTACGTCCCAAATCTTAACACCTGGTATGCCACAACAGAATGGCGTATCAGAGAGGAGAAACAGAATCTTGTTGGACATGGTTCGGTCAATGATGAGCTATGCTCATCTCCCTGATTCTTTTTGGGGTTACGCAATGGAGACTACAGTTTATATTTTGAACAACGTTCCGTCGAAAAGTGTTTGTGAAACACCTTTCGAACTCTGGAATGGACGTAAAGGCAGTTTACACCATTTTAGAATTTGGGGATGCCCGACCCATGTATTGGTGTCAAACACGCAAAAGTTAGAACCCCGTTCAAAATTATGCCTATTCATAGGTTACCCAAAAGAGACTAGGGGTGGCCTGTTTTACGATCCTAAGGATAATAGGGTGCTTGTGTCGACAAACGCCACTTTCTTTGAGGAATAACACATCAGGGATCATTTACCTAGGAGTAAAATTGTGTTAAACGAAATGGACAATACATTACCAAGAGTTGCTGATGGGGCTAGTACGTCAACAAGTGTTGTTGATCCTAGCACGTCTAATCAAGTCTATTCTCAAGAGTTGAGAATGTCTCGACGTAGTGGGAGGACTGTGAGGCAGCCTGAACGTTACATGGGTTTAGCTGAAACGCAAGTCGTCACCCCTGATGATGACTGCGAGGATCCATTGACCTATGATCAGGCAATGGTAGACGTTGATAAGGACGAATGGATTAAAGCTATGAACCAGGAAATGGAGTCGATGTACTTCAATTCCGTCTGGGAGCTTGTGGATCAACTGGATGGGGTAAAACCTATACGTTGCAAATGGATCTACAAGCGTAAACGTGGCATGGATGGGAAGGTGCATACCTTCAAAGCACGACTAGTGGCAAAAGATTTTACCCAGGTTGAAGGGGTTGACTATGAGGAAACCTTTTCACCTTTTGCCATGGTAAAGTCGATCAGGATCCTTCTGGCCATTGCCGCATATTATGACTATGAGGTATGGCAGATGGATGTCAAGGATCAATAGTACTCTCGCATATCAGATATTGTATGTGGATGATATCCTGCTCATTGGAAATTAGGTAGGATTTCTTACTTACATTAAGGAATGGTTGGCTTCGCAAATCCAAATGAAAGCTTTGGGAGAGGCCATGTATGTTCTAGGTATCCAGATAGTCAAGAACCGGAAGAACATAACACTAGCCATGTCTCAAGCATCATATATTGACACGATGTTATCTAGATATAAGATGCAGAACTCTAAAAGGTTTGTTGCCTTTCAGGCATGGGGTTCACTTGTCTAAGGATCAATGTCCTAAGACTCCTCAAGAGGTTAAGGATATGAGACGAACCCCTTATGCTTCAGTTGTTGGGAGCCTCATTCATGCCATGCTGTGTACTAGGCCTAACATCTGTTATTCAGTTGGGATTGTCAGTAGGTATCAATCCAATCCAAGATTAGATCACAGGATGGCCGTAAAGGAAATCCTCAACTATCATAGGAGAACGAGGAACTACAACCAAGTGTATGGGAATGGGGATTTGATCCTTACGGGATACATAGACTCTGACTTTCAGACCGATAAGGATTCTAGGAAATCCACTTCGGGGTCAGCGTTCATTCTGAATGGAGGAGCTGTAGTGTGGCGAAGCATCAAGCAGGGATGCATTGCTGATTCCACGATGAAAGTCGAGTATGTTGCGGCTTGTGAAGCTGCAAAGGAAGTTGTTTGGCTTAGGAAGTTCATGACGAATTTGGAAGTTGTTCCAAATATGAACTTGTCGATCATGCTATTTTTTGACAATAGCGGTGTTGTAGCCAACTCGAGAGAGCCTCAGAGTCATAAGAGGGGCAAGCACATTGAGTGGAAGTATCACCTAATACGGGAGATTGTGCACCGCGGAGACGTGACAGTCACGAAGATAGCGTCAGAGCACAACGTTGCTCATCCATTTACAAAACCCTCACCGCTAAGGTATTTGAGGGTCACCTAGAGAGTCTAGGTCTTCAAGTGCTTTATAACTAGGCTAAGTGGGAGCATCGTAAAGGGTATTCAATGCCCTAGTTTATTGTATTATTGTACATTTGAGAAATGTATTATTTACTCCACTAGCTTAGTCCAAGTGGGAGTTTGTTGGGATGTATGTCCTAATCTCGTATTTTTTTGTAATTCATGATTGAAATAAATAAGAGTAATTTTTTCATCACTTTGTGTCTCGCATATTTACAAACTTTGTTCAATAAACTAAGCTCCTGGGTCATTGAATTATGAGAGAACTAGAACTTGAACAGTGTGTAGTGGACACATAGGGAGGATCACGTTCGAGTTAATGAATCGAAAAGTCTACAGTATACGAATAGGGTTGGAGACCTAATCCTGGATACGCTGTGAATGCGATCCGCTTCGTATTAGATACAAACGAGGTGATACAACTCCTATGGCGAGTTATCACCTGTGCAATTAGATTGTACAAGATCGGACCGTGAATTATTAGACGTACTGATGTTACACCGTTGACAATATAGGACTAATAACTTTGTAGATGACCATTAGTGACTCGACCTTAATCCTGAGCGTGTTATGGACTCCTGTCTGCGGGGGTTTGTCCTTTGACTAGTATGGGTGAGGCTGGTCACAGTTACTCGCCCAATATGCCTATTTTCTTAGGGACAGGACCACGTGGGGAGCTGGGAACTTGACTACGCGAGATGGAATTCACTAGTTCCCGACTTTAGGGCAACTAGAGGGGGTTGTTCCCTTAAGTGTTTCCACGGCTTGGACAACGGACGCCAACCCTCTCACTGGTCCGAGAGGGGTGTTGTTTATGTTTGGACCATACAACGTTATTGTTCATTAGAGGAGCAGTGGGGACTTAAGGAGCAAGAAGTAGACACATGGGTAAAACAGTAATTTGACCCAACAGTGTCTACGAACAACCTGTGAAGGGTCGACTCATGGGCATTGGCTATATTAATGGACACATCTTGTCCTACAGTGATGGGAGTGCAACTACGAGATTTAGTGGAGTGTTATCGCAGCTAATGAATGTTCATTAACCAGGTCAAAGAGTTTTACAGGTTAGTCTCGCATCATTGGAGCTCGTCACCTGTAGGCCCATTAGGTCCCTTGGTTGGCTCAAATTGGATACATAGAGGGTTTACAGTTTGGTGTGGACTTGAAGTGTTCAAATTCACTAAATGGGTATTTATGTCATTTATATGAGATATGATTGACATATTATGTAGTTTAATGTGAATGAGATTCATAATAAACTATAGATTAGCCTAATTGCTTAATTAGAGCTAATTTAGAGAAATTGGATTGAGAGAAATTAAATTGAATGTGATTCAATTTAAAATCCACAATTATACAAATGTGATTTATATTATAAGGTAAGAGATATCTTATTATATATGGTTATGCAAATATGATTTGCATAACCTATAGTTGTGGTAAACTGGTAGATAGGTGGAGATTTTAACTCCACCTATCACCATTATATAAACCCTTTCCATGAAGGCTTTTGTAAGTTCAATGCTCATTTTTTGGATTCTCACCAATAGGCATTTGACAAATTCTCTCAACTTTTCTCTTTCAATTTTTCTCCTCCCTTCACCAACGGAATCCCACCACTCTCCTTCTGCCTAAGAAGAACAACTGATAAGACTTTTCGGAGGTGTCTGAATTGTTCCTTGTTCGAGGTTCGGTGAGATCGTGATCGTTTAGATCGAGAATGCGAAGTGTTCGTGACCGGAGAAGGAAATTGCGAAGAATGGTTCTTCAACAATTAAGTAATTCCTTACTGATTTTTTCTTCTATTGCATGTTTAGCCTAATAATATGAAAATCATATTTAAATATTACATATAATAAGGTATCTCGTACCTTATTATACAAATCTCATTATATAATTGTTGAATTTTTAAATTGAATCACATTCAATTTAATTTCTCTCAATTCAATTTCTCCAAATTAGCACTAATTAATCAATTAGGCTAACCTATAGTTTATTATGAATCTCATTCACATTAAACTATATATTATGTCAATCATATCTCATATAAATGACATAAATACCCTTTTAATGAATTTGAACATTTCAAATTCACAGCAAACTGTATACCCTCAATTTATCCAGTTTGAGCCAACCGAGGGAACTAATGGACCTACAGATGACAAGCTCCAATGATTCGAGATTAACCTGTTAAACTCTTTGACCTGATTATTCAACATTCATTAGCTACGGTAACACTCTACTAAAACCCCTAGCTGCACTCCCATCACTGTAGGACAAGTTGTGTCCATTGATATAACGAATTCCCGTGAGTCGACCCTTCACAGGCTGTTCGTTGTCACAGCTGAGTAAAATTATCGTTTCACCCTTGTGTCTACCTCTTTCTCCTTAAGTCCCACTGCTCCTCTAATGAACAACTACATTACATGGTCCGACCCAGAACAACATCCCTCTTGGGCCAGTGAGAGGGTGGGCGCCCATTGTCCAAGCCCTGGAGACAAGACTTAAGGGAACAACCCCTTTAGTTTCCCTAAATCGGGAACGAGTGAATTCCATCTCGCGTAGTCAAGTTCCCAGCTTCCCACGTGGTCCTGTCCGTGAGAAGATAGACATATTGGATGAGTAACTGTGACCACCCTCACCCGTACTAGTCAAAGGATGTACCCCGCAGACAGTGTGTCGATAGAACACGCTGTGATTAAGGTCGTGTCACAATTGGTCATCTACGAAATTATTAGCCCTATATTGTTAACGGTGTTACATCAGTATGTCAAATAATTCACGTCCGGTCTTGTACAACTCATTGCACAGGATGCCCCCACTCGCATGTCAACCACATGAACGAGTTGGATCACCTCGTTTGTATCTAATACAAAACAGACCACATCCACAGCGTATCCAGGATTAGGTCTCCAACCCTATCCATATACTGTAGATCTTTCGGGTCATTAACTCGAACGTGATCCTCCCTGTGTGCCCACTACACACCGTTCAAGTTCTAGTTCTCTCATAATTCAATGACCCTGGAGCTTTGTTTATTGGATTAAGTTTATAAATATGCGAGACACAAAGTGATGAAAAAATAACTCTTATTTATTTCAAATTGGAATGTTACAAACATATACGAGATTAGGACATACATCACAACAAACACCCATTTGGACTAAGCTAGTGGAGTACAAAATACATTTCTCAAATGTACAGTATTAATACAATAAACTAGGCCATTGAATACCCCTTTACAATACTCTCACTTGCCCTAGTTAGCAAGCACTCGAAGATCTAAACTCTCTAGGTGACCTTCAAACACTTTAGTCGTGAGGGCCTTTGTAAATGGATTAGCAACGTTGTGCTCCGACGCTTATTCAAGGATCACCACGCCTCATGGTGCACAATCTCCGTGATTCGGTGATATTTTCGCTCAATATGCTTGCCCCTCTTATGACTCTGAGGTTCTCTTGAGTTTGCTACTTCACCACTGTTGTCACAAAACAGGGTCACTGACAAGTTCATATTTGGAACAACTTCCAAATCCAGCATGAACTTCCTTAGCCAAACAGCTTCCTTTGCACGTTCACAAGCTGCAACATACTCGACTTCCATCGTGGAATCAGCGATGCATCCCTACTTGATGCTTCGCCAGACTACCGCTCCTCCATTCAGAATGAAGACTGATCCCGAAGTGAATTTCCTAGAATCCTTGTTGGTTTGAAAGTCAGAGTCTGTGTATCCCGTAAGGATCAAATCCCCTCCTCAATACACAAGGTTGTAGTTCCTCGTTCTCCTAAGATACTTGAGGATTTCCTTAACAACTGTCCAATGATCTAATCTTGGATTGGATTGATACCTACTGACAATCCCAACTGCATAACAGATGTTGGACCTAGTACACAATATGACATACATCAGGCTCCCTAAAGTTGAAGCATAGGGGATTCTTCTCATATCCTCAACCTCTTGAGGTGTCTTAGGACATTGATCCTTAGACAGGTGAACCCCATGCTTGAAAGACAAACCCTTCTTGGAGTTCTGCATCTTTTATCTAGATAACATCTTGTCAATGTATGATGCCTGAGACATGGCTAGTGTTCTGTTCTTCCGGTTCCGGACTATCTGGATACCTAGAACATACTGGGCCTCTCCCAAAGCTTTCATTTGGAATTGTGAAGCCACCCATTCCTTAGTGTCAGTAGAAATCCAACCTCATTTCCTATGAGCAGGATATCATCCACATACAATATCAGAAATGCGATAGTACTATTGACGATTTTCTTGTAGACACAAGGATCATCAACTGTGATTAAAGCCATAAGATTTGATCGCCTCATCAAACCTTATATTCCAAGACCTCGAGGCTTGTTTCAGTCCATAAATAGGCCTTTGAAGCCGACAAACCTTCTGCTCTTGGCCTTGGGCAATGAACCCCTTGGGCTGGTCCATGTAGATGGTTTCATCAAGATTGCCATTCAGAAAGGCTGTCTTGACATCCATCTGTCATACCTCATAGTCATAATATGCGGCAATGTCCAGAAGGATCCTGATAGACTTTACCATAGAAACAGGAGAAAAGGTTTCCTCATGGTCAACCCCTTCAACCTGGGTAACCCTTTGTCACTAGTCTAGCTTTGAAGGTCTGCACCTTCCCATCTACTCCACGTTTACGCTTGTAGATCCACTTGCAACCAATAGGTTTGACCCCATCTGGTTTGTCTACAAGCTCCCAGACAAAATTGAAGTACATCGACTCCATTTCCAAGTCCATAGCTTTAATCCATTCGTCTTTGTCAACGTCTTCCATTGCCTGATCATAGGTCAATGGATCCTCGCATTCATCATCAGGGTGACGACTTGAGTTTCAACTAAACCCATTTAACGTTCAGGATGTCTCACGACACTCCCCCTACGTCGAGGCATTCTCAACTCTTTAGAACGGACTTGACTAGACGTGCTAGGATCAACATTACTTGTTGACGTACTAGCCCCATCAGAAACTCTTGTTGATGTACTGTCCATTTCATTTAACACAATCTTACTCCTTGGTAGGTGATCCCTGATGTGGTCTTCCGCAAGGAAAGTGGTGATTGTCGACACAAGCACTATATTTTCCTTATGATCGTAAAACAGACCACCCGTTGTCCCTTTTGGGTAACCTACAAAGAGGCACAACTTTGAACGGGGTTCTAACTTCTTCGGGTTTGACACCAACACATGGGTCGGGCATCCCCAAATTTTGAAATGGTGTAAACTGCCTTTATGTCCATTCCAGAGTTTGAAAGGTGTTTCACAAACACTCTTCGACGAAAGACTGTTCAAAATATATACCGCAGTCTCCACTACGTATCCCCAAAAAGAATCAGGGAGACGAGCATAGCTCATCATCGACCAAACCATGTTCAACAGAGTTCTGTTTCTCCTCTCCGATACACCATTCTTCTGATACATACCAGGTGCTGACAGTTGGGACGTAATTCCATGTTCTATCATATAGTCCTAGAATTCAGTGTCCATATATTCTCCACCTCGATCGGATCAAAGTGTTTTTATTGTTTTACCTAACAGGTTCTCGACCTCAGTCTTATACTTCTTGAACTTTTCAAAAGTTTCAAACTTCCTATGCATTAGGTAAATGTACCTATATCTCGAATAGTCATTTATGAAAGATACAAAGTAATCATAACCTCCTAGTGCTTTAACACTCATCGGACCACAAAGGTCAAAATGTATAAGCTCAAGAGGCTCTTTGACTCTATATCATTTTCCACTAAAAGGACGTTTGGTCATTTTGCCTTCAAGGCATGACTCACATACTGGTAAAGAGTTTTCTTCCAACTCACTTAGAAGTCCACTCTTCACTAGTCACTCAATCCTATTGAGATTTATGTGGCCTAACCTTAGATGCCAAAGATGGGCATTTTCTTTAGGAGAAACTTTTACTCTTTTAGTTCGTGTTTCAGCCCTTTTAAACAATTTAGCATTCAAAACACTTTTGACCAAATTAGGCTTTAAAACGTATAAATTACTTTCAAGTGAAGCAGAACATAACAAGTTTCCATTTCGGGAAATAAATGCTTTAATACCACTAAAAGAAACAGAAATACAATGTTCTAATAGGCAGGAAATGGAAACAAGGTTTCTAGTAAACCATGGCACTATATACATATTATCCAATAAAATATACTTCCTGCCAAAAAAGAGCTTCACCCTGCAAACCGCTGTAGCAGAGACAACCTCTCCGGATCTAACCCGTAGTGTTATCTCACCATCTCGCAGCCGCTGCCAGGAATTAATTCCCTGAAAAGAAGAAAAAATATGGTTAGTGGCGCTTGAATCTAGTATCCAGACAGAGTTATTACTCTCCACTAAACATGTTTCAGTTACAAGTAAATCACATTTACCTTCTTTCTTCTTGTCGGCAAGGAACTTGGGAAAGTTTCTCTTCCAGTGACCATCCCGTTGCAGTGGAAACATTTTCATTTCTCCGCAACATTCTTGACCTTTTTGCTCTTCTGGGCGGCTGCACAGTCAACTTTACCCTTCTTCAACTTCTTGTTCTTCCCTTTCGAGCCTGAAGAACTTACAGATTTTGTCCCAAAGGTCGAACCCCTGTGATAGGACCTGAAGGCAACATTTGCCTCAACTTCCGGTCCCCCGATCCTCATCAAGAACTGGAAGTTCTGTAGTTCGTTGAGTAGGGTGGTTAGAGTGTAGCTAATTTTTTTCATAACAACATTGCTACGAAACTGAAGGAAACTCTTCGGAAGAGTCTCCATAATAAAGCTGTCCTGGCTGGACTCGTCGATCGAAGCCCCGTTCATCTCTGCTAGATTAAAGTGGGTCATCATGTCCAGAACGTGTTCACAGACAGACATCCACTCCTTCATCCTAGCATTGAAGACGTGTTTGAGGGCATCATGTCGGACTTGAAAGGACTGTTGTCCAAACATTTCCTGCAACGATTCCATGATCACATTAGTGGTGACGATAACCTCATGCTTCTTTCCCAATACTTCAGACAAGCTGCCAATAATGTAGACCTTGGCCTTTTCATTGGCCCTGGTCCACCGATTGTACGCATCACGAACATTTCGCGATGCGGTCGAGCTTGGCACCTAAGGACACTTCTCAATGAGCATGAACTTTAGGTCGTCAGTTAGCAGTATTGTGTTGATATTATTTTTCCACGTTTAAAAATTATCACCGACGAGTTTATCGGAAGCTAAAAGGGTGATAATTGACTTGACATTTTGTTTGTTGAAAATAAGAAAAACTTTGTATTAGTCTCGCAAAAACTTTGAAAAAACCAATCAGGTTTTAGCAAATTTTTATCCTATGATCCCTAGGTCATTAAAAATTGCAATGATACTCCAAAGGTTTAGAATGACCGCCACCGAAGGGTGAACAGAAACACTCCTCCTCTGGGACGAGACTTTCTCGACCAAACCCTAATACAAGAATAACTCTTATTCCATTAGGCATCCAGTTACCATTATTCAGTCTGAATACATTAACTCTTAATGAATCCCGTGAGTTTCACCCTTTATCTTTAAATTTCCAAGTATCCCTCCAAACAATAGCCACCGAAGGGTGAACTACGAAGGAAAACTAACAAGAAAATTGTATCCCTTTCGGGAATTCACGGTGTTCCGACTCCCATGATCAAGGCACTTTGAAGGGATTGTCTTGTCCAGGCCAAACTAGCAGGCGAATCATAGGCGTCTCACGGTGTGAATCGATAAAAGAGACCATGGGTCCCATTTTCACAGGTCCTGCTCCCACTCACTATAAGTACTCTCTCCATTCACGTTGAATATTGACTCATACAAACACCATCCGAAGAGAGACACTCCCATTTGTGCCATGAGACCGAGTATGGATCTCACGGTGTGAACTTAACGAAGATGTGTGGTCGAAAAATTAAATGTATCTCATACACTTTATTTCCTCCCACTTAGCACTTTAAGTTAATCGAGATTGCCCTAGATTAAGCAGCTAATATTTACCTAAGTCTGCCAATATAACACTTATAATGGATTTGTTGGATTTTATGTCCTAAAACTCGTAGTTTGTAATTGATAAACATTTTTCGTGTTTCTTTTTCGATAAAATTGTTATTGAATTAGTATACCATAATCTTGAATCCAATAAACTAAGATCCCGAGGATATTTAATGTAGACTTGAACTTTATGTGATGACATAAAACATGGATCAAGTTCGAGTATATAGCCTAAAATGGTCTATATTATAGGGATAAGGTTAGGTGCCTTATTCTGAGGACACTATGGATGCGACCTACTTTATAGTTAGTACAAACAATGTGATACTGAATCGTTCATGATGGAGATCAGATCTCCTTGAGCAGCGGAAACGTGATTGGGATCGCAATTTGCTTGATTGTCTTAATTGAAACGAAAACCAGTACATTAACAAAAACATACAGAACAAGCATGCTAATTCTAATCTAATTAGACATGGAGAGATACATGCAAACATTCCCAAATTTAACTGTTAAATTAAGAAGAGAAAAGAATTACCTTTGTAGTTTCTAATTCTCCAGCAACACCTTGCTCCTATCTTTTCAGCAACACAAGAACTAAACCTCTGTTTTCTTCCAGCAACAGGACACCACCAAAATGGCGAACCTCCTATTCTCTGGATTCCACTTAGATCAACCTTGGTGCAAGGTAATCCAACAATTGGAAAAGTTTTGGGAATGTGAGAGTGAGAGAGAGAGAGCAATTCTCCAATTGCTTGAGTAATTAAGTTGATCGATCCATCTACAAGAGCAACCCCCTTCCCCTTGTTGTACTATCGATAGGGAGAAGTAGGGGGGGTAGTGGGAACGTGTCTGGATGACACGTTCCCTTATTTTATTATTAAAATAATAATAATAATATAATAATTAAATCAAATTTAATTATTAATTTAAATCATATTTAAATAATACAAATTAAATATCATATATTTAATTTAGATTAAATCTCATTTAATCATATTACCCCTTTAACCTATAGTTTTAATGTACATCCAGTGCACATTAAATTTTAACCTATAGTTTTCAAATGTGAATCATATTCACATTTAATATAATATTTGAACTCTTTCAATTATTCATTTCTCTCATATAATTTAATATGAATCATATTCATATTAAAGTTATAATATATATATATTCCCTAATATATTCCCTAATGAATTTGAACATTCCACTAAAGTCCCACAACTGCACTCTTCTCACTGTAGAAATATTTTTGTGTCCATGGATATTGACCAATAACAACAAGTCAATCCTTCACAAATGTTCGTAACACCAGCTGGGTCAAATTACCGTTTTACCCCTAGGTTACATCTTGTACCTTAAGTACCAGTGCTCCTCTAATGAACAATTTGTTTGTGGTCCTACCAACAAATAGAGTCCCACTTGGGCCAATGAGAGGGTTGGACCCTTTGTTCAAGTCCCGGAGACACCACTTACCCTAGTAAGCGGGAAGGAGTGATTTCCATCTTGCTAAGTTATGTTTCCAGCCGCTCACTCGGTCTTGTCCCCAAGAAGGTAGGCATATTGAGTCGGTGAATCTGGCCACTCTCACCCATACTAGACAAAGGACAATCGCTCGCGAAAAGGAGTTCGTAACCTGCTCAGGATTGAGATCAAGTTGCCTAGGTCATCCTAGTGAAATAGAAACCTAACTAGTCAACGAGTTGACAAAGAAGAGGTTACTATTTCGTTAAATGCAGTCTATGTGATCTCATTACATAGGATATCCTCACTCACATGTCATCTACACGAACACGTTAGGATCACTGTGTTTGCATCAAATACAAAGTGGGTCACATCCATAGTTTAACCAGGGTAAGGTACCCAAACCTTATCCCGTAACTATAGACCCTCTAGGTTGTATCTCGAACCGAGATCCTTTTTATGTACATTACATTCAGTTAGAGATTCATTTAACAACCTTGGATGTTTAGTTTATTGGATGTAGGGTTTGAATGAAGGCAAACTCGTAGATAACGAACAATAACACTTTATTGAAATAATAACACTTTATTACATTAATTAGAACATAATTACAAACTACGAGTTTTAGGGCATAAATCCCAACAATTCATATAGAGATATGCAAGTTGGGGCATACTATGTAATGAGTTTGTATAAGACTGGACCACGACTTAGTCACTTTTGCTTCATAACACCATTTACTGTATAAAACTGACTAATTCAATTTTGATGACCTAGGTAACTCGATCTCAATCCTAAGCTAACTATAAACTCCTGTTTATTCGGGATTATCCTTAGATCTGCATGAGTGAGAGTAGCTCAACTACACTGACTCAATAAGCCTCCCATTTCAGGGGTAAGATCGGGTAGATAATTGGGGACATAGAGTGCAAGACAGAATTCACTCCTACCCGACTCTAGGGATAGTAGATAGGTTGTTCCCTTAAGTGCTGACTTCAGAACTAGAACAAAGGGCCTCACCCTCTCACTAGGTTGAGAGGGACTAGATTTTTTGGTTGGACCACAAATCAATTGTTCTATAGAGCTTTAGTGGGACTTAAGGAACAAAAAGTGTTCTCGGGGATAAAACGGTATTTTGACCCAGCCGAGACCACGAACAACCTGTGAAGGATTCACTTACTGGTTACGGTTATAACAGGTGGGCAGAAATATATCTACAGTGAGGGGAGTGCAACTACGAGACTTTAGTGGAATGACCCGTTAGTTAACAAATGTTGATTAATTAGGTTAAAGAGTTTGACAAGTTAATCTCGGATTGTTAGAGCCCATGATCTGTAGGTCCATTAGGTCCCCCTTCTAGCTCATATGGATTAAACTTAGAACAATATGTTGGATTAATTCGAATTGTTCGAATTAGGAATTTTAAACCGACAAGTATATGTGATATAGCTATCGGTTTTTGTATAACCCAATATATTCAAATGTGATTTGAATTTCAAAAATATGAATGCGGATTCATGTTCAGGAGGTCAAAATTAGTCAAGAGGGTTAAAATTGTAAAAAGACGAAGGGTTGACTTTTTCGCTCGGGAAAAGTCAAAGTTTGACATTGATCAAATGGAAAAGACTATCTTATCCTTGACTAGAGTTAGTGAAATTATCCAAGTTTTTGTTGGACAATCCCACTAACTTAAGTGGACTATGTGTAAACATTATAGAATGACACATAACCCACTTTAGTTAGTGTTTTGTGAGGTGTTGCATTTTGGTGAGCTTTGACATGCATTTGATGCATGTAATTACTTTATAAATAGGATTGTTTTTAAAAACAAATGCTTCCTCTTGCTGAATTTTTAGTTTTTTCAAAAAGAATTCTCACCAAAAGGTACTTATTTTCCTTTCCTTACATAAAGCTTTGAACCTTCCATTCTTTCTTTTCAATCCTTCAATCACCGGGTCCCACAACCCGATTATGAGTCTAAAGGATAGCGGGGAAGCTCTAGTGGTGGTTCGATTTGTGTCCGGTTTGTGTTTTGACAAGGAGATCGTGAAGAAATTGAGCTACAAAGGTTGTATTTTATTCTCATTTTTAGTTTACTGTTTTTTGTATCTTTGCATGTTAATTTCTATTAAGTTAGATGTAATTAGAGTGTCATTACATTCTTTTTCCGCTGCGTATGTCTCGTGTTCCATCAGGATTAGCCTAAGTCAATAATCTCATTATTAGCTTAGGTCTATGTGAGTCATTTAATTAACTTTTAATTAAATGCCACTCACGAGAATATAACCTATGAATCTCCTGACCAAATTCACTCCCAGATCGGTTCCCAGGTAGGGGTGTTCCGCAAAGCATCAGCTTAAATACCCCAGCCTTAGATAGAACCTTCCTTAGATAGAGTTACTAATTAGTCACCATTCATAAGTCATATTTGATTTCCTAATTCTAATCTTATTAGAACTAGAAAACCTAAGTCTAATTATTCAAGTTCTAAATCATTTAAAACTAATAATTAACTATATTATTATAGTGTTATATTATAGTGCTTGATCATTCATCACATGAATAATTACACTATATAATATACATACATCACATGTATTAATGCATGTCAATGGACACAACTTGTCCTACAGTGATGGGAGTGCAACTACGGGCTTTAGTGGAGTGTTATCTGATGCAGAAAATATCGAGTGCCCTAAACTAATGTAACTTAGAATAAGACTCTGACACTTTTAGGACGTGCAAGTATACACGTTTGAGTGCAGCAAGTGATAAGTTAAGTATCGATCCCACGAGGACTAGCTAAACCTAAATGAATGAGTGTCCTAGCAAATTTTCCTTATTTTATTGCAATGCACGAGTGTGCAAATTATTTTTGTAAATAAATAAATTGATAAGTAAGAAAGATAAGATAAGATAAAAGAAAATAACTGAATTTAAATGCGGGGAGAGAAAAATGCAAACAAGAAGACAGATACAAGAGATGAGATTTGTAATGAAAAATAAGCTCGGGTTAGGTTAGAGTTCTAATGTTCAATTGGAATAAATTTTGAGTGATGCCTTGAATTTACCTACACATGCATTCAAATGATTCTTTCCAAAATCACTAAGTTTTAAAACCTAATCCCAATTGTGATCTAAATTATGCCCATGATTTTAGGTTCTAGGTGGGTTAATTATCCCTAATCAACTCAATAATCCTAGAATGAAATTTTAGTTTTCTAATTCATTAGCTATCCCAAGTTTATGAATTATAGAGAAGTTAAAAAGACCAATTTTAATTCTCATGCAACGTTAAATTCAATAAAATTTCATAAATTCAATCAATGGCATCAACCATAAATTTAATCCAAAATTACATTAAAACAACCTAACCCTTGCTTAAGAAAATTTAGTTCATGTAAATCAACTCACACATCTCTAATTTATGCATGCTTGTGTTGTTTAATAAATTCAAATATGTGTTTGAACAATGTCACAAAACAACCCAAATTAATCACAAATTCAAATTTCCAAAAACAATCATGAATTTAGCCTAAAATAAGAGTCAAAAGAGCACAATAAACGCTCAAAATTGGAGTAACAACAACCCAAAATAATTAGGGAATAGGAGAAGTTTACAGGAGGCAATTGACATGTGTTTTGCTTCAGCAAAACACCAAGATCCTGCTGAGGCAAAGCAATAGCAAATGTTTTCATATTTTGTAGCTTCTGTCCGATATCAATATCTAATGAACCGGAGCTCTGAATAATGATCCAACCGTTGAAAACTACGGTCTATGAGTCTCCAACACGCTGACAAAATTTCAGCACAATCCAACGGTTCAAACTCCACAAACGACAACTTTGTGATTGTCGTCTGTGAAAACCGAACTGCAGTGGACGTCCAATGTGATAGCGATATCTGACACCAAAAAGCTCCAAATGACGATCCAACCGTTTAAAAGCGAGCTCTATGAGTCCTTAATAGCCTGACAAAATGGTAGATAAATCCAACGGTTGGGTAGCCAGAAATCGCACACTTCGTGAACAACGTCTGTGAAAACCAAACTGCACATGCTCTCGATTTTTGCTTTAGCAAAGATGGGCAAATCACAAAGATGGACAAACCCCTACTCTCGGCTTTGCTTCAAAGAAAGGTAGGTTGATTCCAAAGAGATGGCCAACCCTCTACTCCACGGTTTGCTTCAACAATGCCTCCTCTCGTGATTTCTTCTTCTCTCACCCAATTGCTTCAAAGAAACAAAGAAGCCTTTACCGCCAAGCACACACTACACTTTGCTTCAAAGAAAAAGGGCTTCTTCATGGTTGTGTGCGGCAACATTTGCTTCAAAGAAAGGGTCAGAGATTTTTTCCTTCCAACGCAGGCCCTTTGCTTCAGCAATCTCACGAGTTCTTTTTCTCCCTCTCGATCTCTTCCTCTTGTCACAACTCCAACTCCCTTTTCACACTTGTAAACCCTAGCCTCCTTATACAAGATGGTGTTGCCCTTACTCCACAAATTACAAAAATACCCTTAAGAGTAAAAAGACCATATAACCCCTCGGGTAAAATGTCTAAAATGCCCTTAGGGACTCTTGTAATTTTTAAACATCTCCTACACACAGAAAAATCCCAAATAAATTTATGAAGTCAATTATAAATCAAACTAAATACACGAGGATTTTTGGAGTTAAGAAAAATCTCAAATTTTGGTCTTTAATTAACCGTTAGCTTATTTTCCTAAATTCTTGAATTAAAACACAAAAACATCAAAATTAATTCTTTTTTCACCTAATGCTTAAATTCATGATTTTAAAACTAACACACATAATTTAGGGATAAAATAACATGAGGATCACTAAATTAAATGCAATTCAAGTGGATTAAAAACTAAAATTCTAGTAAAATAACTCACTTATGATGAGTTATCATTATCGTAGCTAATGAATGTTTAATAACCGGGTCAAAGAGTTTGACAAGTTAATCTCAGATCATTGGAGCTCGTCATCTGTAGATCTATAAGGTCTCTCGGTTTGCTCAAACTGGATAAATTGAGGGTTTACTATTGGGTGTGGATTTGAAGTGTTCAAATTCATTAAAATGGTGTTTATGTCATTTATATCAGATATGAGTGTAGCTGGTGTATTCGGCAGCTCCCTATTAAATGCTATGCATGGTTCCTCGATAACTTCCAGTTTGATCAGGTGACATAATATATAGTTTAATGTGAATGAGATTTATAATAAATTATAAGTTAGCCTAATATATTAATTAGTGCTAATTTAGAGAAATTAAATTGAATGTGATTCAATTTAAAATTCCACAATTATACAAATGTGATTTGTATAATAAGGTATAAGATACCTTATTATATGTGTTATGCAAATATGATTTGCATACCATAAGGTTGTGGTAAAATGGGGAATTGGTGGAGATTTTAACTTCACCTCTCACCATTATATAAACACTTTGCAAGAAGGTTTTGATAACTCACTTGTCATTTTTTTTATTTTCATCCAAAGAGCTCTCTCTAATCTCTCAATTCTCTCTCAAATTTCTCTCCAAAGAGCTCACTTGTCATTTTTTTTATTCGTGAGATCGTTGGAACGAAAGAGATTGAGATCGGAGAAGAAATCGTCGAAGAAAAGTTCTTTAACAAGTAAGTGTTACTTTTACTTTCTTTTTTTCTTCTCGAAATCGCATGTTTAGTTCGATTTTAAGAAACATTCTTAACAACTAACACCACGACATTCCAAGTCGTTTCCGTTGCGGGAGTTTCATTCCCTTCAAGTAATAGTGGAGGTAATATCTCCACCAATTTACCACTTTACCACAACTATATATTATGCAAATCATATTTTCATATTATATAATATAAGGTACCTCATACCTTATTATGCAAATGACATTTTCCTAACTGTGGAATTAAAATTGAATCTCATTCAATTTAATCTCTCTCAAACTAATTTCTCCAATAAACCTTAATTAATTAATTAGGCTATACTATAGTTTATTATGAATCTCATTGACATTAAATTATATATTATGTCAATCATATCTCATACAAATGACATAAATACCCTTTTAATGAATTTGAACACTTCAAATCCACTCCAAACTGTAAACCCTCATTTAGTCCAATTTGAGCCAACCGAGGGACCTAATGGACCTATAAATGATGAGCACCAATGATACGAGATTAACCGATCAACCTCTTTGGGTCGGTTAATCGACATTCATTAACTATAGCAACACTCCATTAAAGCCTGCAGCTGTACTCTCTTCATTGTAGGACAAATTGTGTCCATCGATATAACCAATGCCTGTGAGTCGACCCTTCACAGGTTGTTCGTAGTCACAGCTGGGTCAAATTACCGTTTTACTCCTGTTTCTATCTCTTGCTCCTTAAGTCACACTGCTCCTCTAATGAACAACTTTGTTGCATGGTCCAACCATAAACAACATCCCTCTCGGGCTAGTGAGAGGGTGGGGCCCCATTGTTCAAGCGCTAGAGACAACACTTAAGGGAACAACCCCTTTAGTTTCCCTAGCTCGGGAACGAGTGAATTCTTTCTTGCGTAATTAAGTTCCCAACTCCCCACGAGGTCCTGTTGATGCGGGGGCGCAACGTGCAGTGGACTAACCTGCAAACTATGCACCAGATGTGCAAGTATACACAGTCGATTGCAGCAAGTAATAAAATAAACAGTATTCGAGTACCGAGTATCGTCTCCACAGGGAGTAGAGGCAAGATCTACCTAGTTTCAGTTACTTGTAATAATCTTTATGCAAAACAAGAGTAAAGACAAATCAATGGTAGGGTCTAACCTAATTAAAACTAAAAGCATAAAGGATGCAATGAACATGTAAATTATACTAACTATTCAATGGTGTGATGAATTAATCTACTATGCTGGATGTAATATGCAAATGCCGAAAATGTTATAGTAAATAGGATATGCCGAAAATGCTATGATAAATGAGGTAGGCTCGGATTTGAGGGTTCCCTTATTTCTTTTGGTTTTCACATATCAAGTCATACATAATACTTCATTTGTGTTACACATGCTAATTCGGGTTTATTCTCATAATACCCAACATTTTCTAGTAATTAACTCTCATTAATTACCTTGTGAAGTTCCATGTTTTAGTACCCTAGGTGAATCGATTAATTCGAATCTTTTCACTTTCGTCTCGAGTATCCACACTTTAGATAACCTAAGATGATTACAACACTCTGCTAACTTCCTACTTCTCATAGAAAAGAAAGAAATGTGGACTTAAGTTGGCCAAGCATAAATCTAATAAACCATATATACAACCATAATCAATCACAAATAAGCATACTCTTCAATATGTGAAACTTTATTACATAAAGTATGCTCAAATCCTTGCCTTCTAAAATTAGTTCATGCTTACAACAAAAGAAAATCTACAAACTAATCTAGAATGCATAATTACTACTAATTACAAGGGAAAAGAAGAGAAATCAAGTAAACAAGGTGAAAGGAAAACTACCCCTCTTTGTTGAAAAGCTCCAATGGGTCTCCAATGTCCCTCCAAGCCTTGAGAACTCTTGATTTCTCTATACAGATATGAAAATTTTGGTAAAACACTTCTCCTCCTCCTCTCTCTATTTTCTGCAATGGCATGTTAAGAATGGCCAAATGGTTGAACTTGGAGAGCAAGTTTTCTTAGCTTTTCCCATAAGCCAATGTATGTCTTCCTCCAAAAGCCTCTCTTTGACTTCTTCCATAAGCCTCTTTGGTTTGCAAGATGTGTAAAAAGCCTTCCAATTAATTGAGTTGAATTGTTGAATTAATCCACTTCCATTACAAAGTGTTTAATTCATGCACCTAAATTCAATTAAAACAAAGGAAAAATTAATCAATTTCTCTAATTTTCACAATATGAGAAATTAAAGTTAACCTTTCTCAAAATTGACAAATTAATACATAATTAGATTAATAAAGTGCAAGAATAACTTAACTAAATGCCAAGATCAATTAATTAGTATGGTTTTTGAGCTCAAATTAGGTGGAAATAACTCTTTGATAAAGAGTTATCAAACCCCCAAACATGAACTACTCATTGTCCTCAATGAGTGAACTAAGGACAAAGAAAAACTTCTTCACTCAAAAATTGATCAACAACAAGAAAGTGAAATTTTTTTTCAAATCAAGAAATGAGCATGCTTCTAAACTTTTGCTTTTGCAAATCCTATAATTCAATCTACTTGAACATGCTTTTCCAATTCTCCAATTAACACAAGTTAAGCAACACAAACGCTCTCCTTAAACTCATCAATCTAAGATTCACATTCTTTTACTACTTTATCAAAGTTTTTGAGCAACACTTTTGATTAATCATTCTTTCATTTAATCAATAAGAAAAAGATAACATCTTCATTTCCTAGGAGCATTTTATAAGATCACCCTAATAGTTCCTAGCATGACAACATTTTGTGATGAAGTCACCTAGGCAAACAAGGATCATATCTTAAGGCTTATTCTTTTCTTTTTTCTTTTCTCTTGAACTTCCCATAGATCTTAAGAAGGCCACATGGTTAGTGAAAGTCACTTAAGTAAAGGGACTAGAATTTCCCTAGTTCTTAGGAAGGCCACATGGTTAATGAAAGCCACTCAAGCAATGGAAACAATTTTTAAATTAATGCCTTTGCTTTAAATGCTAACATTGGTGATGAAAGCACCTAACATCGAGCAAAAAGTTTACACTTTTTCACAAGAGATCAAGAATTGTTTTTTTTTTCAATACTTTACACTCAACCTATTTTTAGATCTATAGGAAATGAAACATGCTCTTTTTCTTACTTTCAATTTAAAAACTTTCAAGGGAACTCCTACCTCACCCCCAAACTTAAATTGCTCAATGTCCTCATTGAGTGAAAAGGAAGGGTAGAAAAACACTTTAAGTTCCTCAAAACTTAGAATAAGGCATAAAAAGAATGAAACTATTATAACATGTTCTTTTGAAAATTATGGTAAAAGAATGTTATGAAGCTTAGATTGAAGGAATAGATCAGCATTTTGCTTAAGCTACGAAATATGGAGAATTGCTTAAAGTCATTTACATAAAGAAGCTCACACTTTCTAATATGCAAATGATCAAGCAATTAAAAAGTAAAGGAATTACATGGGCATAAGTAAAGATAAGCATAAAAGCCTTTTGCAATCCAACAAGCATTAAAAAGTTCAAAGAGGGTCTAGAAAGAAAACACAATAATCTCCAATAAAGGATAGAGATAGAGGTTACAAAAGCAACACAACTAAAGACTAACAAACCAACAAGAACAACAACAAGATAACGTCAAAGCAAGGAAAGATTAAAGCACACCAACCAACAAGCCAAGATAACAAACCAACCAACACACAAGTCCTCACCCTAGGATAAACAAAGCAATAACCTCCTCTCAACAAGCAAGATACAAAGAAGCAATAAACATGGGAAATTCAAACCACCGCCTCAATCTTCATCTTAATCCAACAAATCATCATCTTCGCCCTCCTCTTTGTGCTCTTCGGCTTCCCAAGGGTTTAGAAGTTGCATAGGAAACTCCGAGAAACTAGGAGAAGGCCTAGAAAAGTTAGTGTTGAAGGCTTCCTCTATTGCAAAGTCTCGGTGTTGTGCATATTCCCAATAAGAGTGGTTATGAGATTCCGATGTGCTTAACATGCCCATCATCTTCTCATTTTGCTTCATGAGTTGGTTGATGCCACCGGCCAAGTCCTTGTCTTGGATTCGACCACCATAACTAGGAAGAGTCACGGTCACGTCAAGAGGGTGGTGATGAGATTGGGAAAGAAGAGCTTACCGACGTTTTTTCCTATGGCATCTTTAATCTCCAAAGAAATATTTCTCCCAAGTCAATTCTCATGCTTGACATGATTCCATAAATCAAAAGAACGTGGTCTTTAGACACCGTGGTGTCATGATCGTAGGCATGATACTTGTATTGACGAAGGAAATCCATATTCGCACTTTGGGCCTTAAGTGGGATGCTTGCAAAGTTCGAATTCCCGTCTTGCTAACCTTCCATTGCACATTCTCTACTCCAACACATCGAAGAGCATTAGATAAATGAGACTCAGAAGGAGCTTTAATGATCTCGTTGATGGTGTTGCAATGAAAGGGTTACACGTCAAGGATGGCGGTAATCATTGCTCCATTCCATTCAACGTTTACTCCTCTCACCGTGATAGTGAAGTGACTAGAGAAGAAAGAGTTGGCGTAAAACTCTTTCACAATGTTAGGAATAGCGGGCTCGGGCTCCTTGCAAAAATCTTTCCAACCCAAGTTCCAAATTGTCGAAGCGAGAAAATAAGGAAGTTGAGAAAAAGAACCGGAGAATCCTCTTTCAAGCCACAAGGGTTTGGACTTGATCTCTTCAAACTTTATCTTTGCTTGATCGCAAATAAATCGTTAGGGGATTGTGAATTCAATGTCTTCTTCGACAAATTTCTTTTTCCCTTTTCCTCTTCCTTTGTTGACTTCTTTACGAACAAGTGAAGAATGAGGAACTTCCACTTCTCCATTTCTTTCACCCAAACTTTTGCCTTTGTCCTTGCAGGACTTGACATAACTATCGAGAGATTTGGATTCAACATTAAAGGATGATGGATTGTCGAGAGATTGGGTTTTAGGTTTCCTTGGCATGTTGAGTTTACAAAGGAAAGGATGGAGAGTGACTTGAAGTTAGAGATAGACTTGGAAGAAAGTTGTTTAGGAACAAAGGGAGAAGGGGGCTCTCGGTTTTGGCAAGAAAATGCACACACCCAAAGCTTCGCTTCTACTTCCCTTTTTAAAGACAACCTTCAACACTTGCATGGCCTTAAACTAACCATTCATGTGAGGTCATATCTCCAAAGAACAAGCCCTTTCACTTTGGAAATGAAGACTTAACAAGAGAGTAAGCGTGTGGTCAACTTTTAGCTTTCTAGCTAAGGGACAAATTCTCTCACTTTACTCTCTTTTCAACACATGGAAAGCCTTGGAAACATACACCCATGCTTAGTCAAATCTCAACTTACATGTACACAAAGAGATGAATTAATTTGGAGCTCAAATAGAACGTAAAAATGAAAGGAAATTGGCTAGACTACACATGCAGTTTTCGGTCAGCATGCTATTTTTGTAGGCAATGGGCTTTTGTCCTTAATGCATCAATGAGCCTATACTTTTCTAGAGTGATCGCATGTCCTTTAAGCTTTGAGAAAGCCTAAAAAATGGGAATCAAAGAGTGAAATGTCTTAGGAGAAATAGAAAAAGTTTTGACAAGGTGCATATATATTTTTTTTAACATAATTTATGCCACAACTTCAACTCAATTGACACTTGGGAATCTACTAAAAGATAACCATTCTTGTCAACTAGCTAAAGGAAAACTCTCATTAAAGGTAGAGAGGAATGCCCCACGAAATTTGGCAAAAATTGAGCTTCCAAAATCATCTTGTCTTAAATGACAACTTTGTCTCTTCCCCAACATAAGATTCTTTAAGTTCCCAATACATTCCTTTAGAATATTTGGAGTTCCAACACCTCTTTTGATAGACTTAAAGGATGCAAGATTCCTTAATTACATGAATATCTATCAAGAATCTCCATCATTTCCAAACTCAACATTAAATGCTAAAGGGCTCCTAACCAAATTGGTTGGCAAGTAACTAAGTTACTTTTCTCTTCCTTTCTCAACTAACCAAGCTAACTAACTAACTAAACTTGCTCAAAACAAACTAACTTTTCCCAACCTAAGGTTCATGTGGAAGTTAGAAAGGAATGGGTCAATCCCACAAAAAGTCAACTATCTTAAACACTCACACGCTCTAGCCTAAGGCACACGTGGAGCTTATGGATAATCAACTAAAGTATTAGTGACATACTAAAGTTATTTAATACAAATTAAGGTCAACACTTAGATTTTGCTAATCCTAAGCAAACAAAACTAGAAGATAAATGTTTAAGGAAGATGCATGCACAAATTGATTTTATTTTCAAAGCATTCAAAGAGTGGAACATAAACCATGGAATAAGATCAAGCCAACTAACAAGTAATTTAAAAGAATCTTTAACTTTGCAACGGATTCAAAGCATAAATTTTTAAATTAGCTTGAAAATTCAACATGCTTCACATTCTATGAGAATATTCAAAAGCAGACCACTCAAAGAATTCTCATCATCAAATTTCATAATCATATAGACAAACAACGACCTAAAACAACACTACAACACATGGTTAATCAACAAACATTTTCAGTTAAGGTCAACAACCAGATTCAGAACAACATACATATCTCTCCTCCATACTTAGAATATGCATTGCCCTTAGTTTATAAATTACTCAACTAAGCATGCTTAAAAACAATAAAAAAAAAAATTAGAGAGAAAAATGATGCTTCCCTGAATTGAAGAGACCTTCAATGAAGCCTAGATTGATCCCAATTCTTAAAGGAGCTACAAAATAGACAAGGTTATTTATTAAACTAAACAAATAAAACAAAGAAGATAACATAAACTACCCTTGGTTTGCCTCCCAAGAAGCGCTTATTTTACGTCATTAGCTTGACGTGTTGCATGGGAGTTGTCAAGGAACATAAAAATTCTTCCATTTCTTCGGGCCTCTCTTCCTAGAATCTACAAAACTTACCAAAGCTAGCAAGAATACTAGCTTCTCATGAGATCCCGAGACAGGACTATTTTTTGATTTTTTATTTAATACAAGAGAAAAAGGAAAAATAGAAAAATAGACAGACTCACATAAAGACACGGACTCGAGAGAATAGGAAGAACGACATTCGCAAATAAGAGTAAAATCAGATGATAGAACAGATAGAGACTCAAAAGACTCAAACTCTACCTCCTGACCTAACTCAACAACACAAGGCTCAACTTCTTTCATACTCTCACTGACACTATCCTGGTATATGCTAGGGGGTTCTAGTTCTTCGAACATTAAACAACAATCCTTTGAATACCCAGACTCAGTAAAGTGTGAAGAACTAGGATCTTGAAGATTTATCAACGAGTCAGTGATCAAGTGACTCACTGAACAATCTAGAGGTATGGGCCCTTCTTCACTATCTTCAATAGGGTGTTAAACTGTAGACGAGTCTAAATTAAACTATTCCCTAATGAAGCTAAGCGAATTAGATATTCGTTGACATGATTCCCCCATATCCTTTGTAAATTCTTTCATTAACAACTTGAGGGAAGATTGGTCTCCTAACTCTCTAGACATAGTAGAATCTTCCCTAAGTGGATATACCTCAAACGAGTTTTCATACATTTGTTTTCTAATGGAGGCAATAGTATCAACTAATCTTTGAATAGACTCCTCTTGACTCCTAATCATCTCGTTTGTAGTTTTCATGAATTCTAAGAATTCAAAGGAATATATGCTTTATACTTGGGTTTCATGCATATGGGAAGGATATGACTCAAAACCCGTAGGATATGGTTAATAGGCCCAATTTCATTGATTATTATCATAACTCACAGGCTCAGTATGATAATCATTAGGCATTTGATACCCGTAGAATCCATATCCCTCACTAGAAGTCTCAAGAATGTCAAAGGGATAATCATAAAAGAAAAAACTAGGTTGTGTTTGCTCATTGGACACAAAACAGCACCCAAATCTATTATAAGCCATAATAAGTAGTGAAACAATTATAATTAAGCTCAACAAACACAATATATAGTAACACACCCAGAAACAGAGACTTAAACGCAACAATAGTAAAAACACACAATAAAGACAACAAGATACAACAAACAAGGCATAAGGATAAATTCACTAAAATAAACCTAAACATGATAAAATTAAACTAATTGAAACATGATAATGAGAGAAAAATTGCTACAAATAACTTAAACAAGATAAGATTCAAACTAATCCCCGGCAACGGTGCAAAAAACTTGATGTGTTGGACAACGTGCAGTGAACTAACATGCAAACTACGCACTGGATGTGCAAGTATACACAGTCGATTGCAACAAGTAATAAAATAAACAGTACTCGAGTACCGAATATCATCTCCACAGGGATTAGAGACAAGATCTACCTAGTTTAAGTTACTTGTAATAATCTTTATGCAAAACAAGAGTAAAGACAAATCAATGGTAGGGTTTAACCTAATTAAAACTAAAAGCATAAAGGATGCAATGAACATGTAAATTATACTAACTATTCAATGGTGTGATGAATTAATCTACTATGCTGGATGTAATATGCAAATGCCGAAAATGTTATAGTAAATAGGATATGCCGAAAATGCTATGATAAATGAGGTAGGCTCGGATTTGAGGGTTCCCTTATTTCTTTTGGTTTTCACATATCAAGTCATACATAATACTTCATTTGTGTTACACATGCTAATTCGGGTTTATTCTCATAATACCCAACATTTTCTAGTAATTAACTCTCATTAATTACCTTGTGAAGTTCCATGTTTTAGTACCCTAGGTGAATCGATTAATTCGAATCTTTTCACTTTCGTCTCGAGTATCCACACTTTAGATAACCTAAGGTGATTACAACACTCTGCTAACTTCCTACTTCTCATAGAAAAGAAAGAAATATGGACTTAAGTTGGCCAAGCATAAATCCAATAAACCATATATACAACCATAATCAATCACAAATAAGCATACTCTTCAATATGTGAAACTTTATTACATAAAGTATGCTTAAATCCTTGCCTTCTAAAATTAGTTCATGCTTACAACAAAAGAAAATCTACAAACTAATCTAGAATGCATAATTACTACTAATTACAAGGGAAAAGAAGAGAAATCAAGTAAACAAGGTGAAAGAAAAACTACCCCTCTTTGTTGAAAAGCTCCAATGGGTCTCCAATGTCCCTCCAAGCCTTGAGAACTCTTGATTTCTCTATACAGATATGAAAATTTTGGTAAAACACTTCTCCTCCTCCTCTCTCTATTTTCTGCAATGGCATGTTAAGAATGGCCAAATGGTTGAACTTGGAGAGCAAGTTTTCTTAGCTTTTCCCATAAGCCAATGTATGTCTTCCTCCAAAAGCCTCTCTTTGACTTCTTCCATAAGCCTCTTTGGTTTGTAAGATGTGTAAAAAGCCTTTCAATTAATTGAGTTGAATTGTTGAATTAATCCACTTCCATTACAAAGTGTTTAATTCATGCACCTAAATTCAATTAAAACAAAGGAAAAATTAATCAATTTCTCTAATTTTCACAATATGAGAAATTAAAGTTAACCTTTCTCAAAATTGACAAATTAATACATAATTAGATTAATAAAGTGCAAGAATAACTTAACTAAATGCCAAGATCAATTAATTAGTATGGTTTTTGAGCTCAAATTAGGTGGAAATAACTCTTTGATAAAGAGTTATCAAACCCCCAAACTTGAACTACTCATTGTCCTCAATGAGTGAACTAAGGACAAAGAAAAACTTCTTCACTCAAAAATTGATCAAACTCCAATGGGTCTCCAATGTCCGTCCAAGACTTGAGAACTCTTGATTTCTCTATACAAAAGATATGGAAATTTTTGTAAAACACTTCTCCTCCTCCTCTCTCTATTTTATGCAATGGCATGTTAAGATGGCCAAATGGTTAAACATGGAGAGCAAGTATTCTTTGCTTCTCCAATAAGCACCCCTTTAGCTTCTCCCATAAGCCAATGTATGTCTTCCTCCAAAAGTCTCTCTTTGAATTCTTCCATAAGCCTATCTGGTTTGCAAAATGTGTAAAAAACCTTCAAATTACTTAAGTTGAATTGTTGAAATAATCCACTTCCATAACAAAGTTAAATTCATGCACCTAAATTCAATTAAAACCAAGGAAACATTTCTCTAATTTTCACAATATGATAAATTAAAGTTAAACCTTTCTCAAAATTGAAAAATTAATACATAATTAGATTAATAAAGTGCAAGGATAACTTAATTAAATGCCAAGATCAATTAATTAGTATGATTTTTGAGCTCAAATTAGGTGAAAATAACTCTTTGATAAAGAGTTATCACCTGTCCCCAAGAAGATAGGCATATTGTGCGAGCAACACAGGCCACCCTCACCAGTACTAGTCAAAGGACAGACCCCCGCAGACAAGAGTCTGTAACACGCTCGGGATTAAGAACGAGTCACTAATTGTCATCTACGAATATATTAGTCATATTCTGTTAATGGTGTTAAATCAGTAAGCCCAATAATTCACGATTCGGTCTTGTACAATCTCATTGCACAGGATGCCCCCACTCACATGTTAACCACATGAACGAGCTGGATCACCTCGTTTGTATCCAATACAAAGCGGGTCACATCCACAATGTTGCCAGGATAAGGTTCCCAACCCTATCCATATATTGTTGATCGTTCGGGTCAATGACTTGAACGTGATCCTCCCTTTGTGTCCACTACACACCGCTCAAGTTCTCTCAAATAATATGACCCTGGATCTTAGTTTATTAGATTAAGTTTATCAAATGCGAATACAAAGTCTGAATAATAAACAACCTTTATTAATTCAACAATTATTACAAACTAGACTAGAATAGGGCATACACCCCAACATTGTCCCCAAGAAGATAGGCATATTCGACGAGCGCTCAGTCCACCCCCACCCGTACTAGTCAAAGGACAGACCCCGAAGACAGGATTCCGTAACACGCTCAGGATTAAAGACAAGTCACTAATGGTCATCTACGAATATATTAGTCTTATACCGTTAACGGTGTTACATCAGTAAGTTTAATAATTCACGGTCCGGTCTTGTACAATCTCATTGCACATGATGCCCCCACTCGCATGTGAACCACATGAATGAGCTGGATCACCTCGTTTGTATATACTACAGAGCGGGTCGCATCCACAATGTTGCCATAATGAGGTTCCCAATCCTATCCATATATTGTAGACCGTTTGGGTCATTAACTCGAACGTGATCCTCCCTGTGTGTCCACTACACACCGTTCAAGTTCTCTCAGATATGACCTTGGAGCTAAATTTATTTGATTAAGTTTTTTAAATGCGAGATAAAAAGTTTGAATAATAAATAACCTTTATTCATTAATTCAACAAGTATTACAAAATAAACGCGATTAGGGCATACACCCCAACAAAGTACCACTTGAACTAAGCTAGTGAGTACATATACATTTCCTAAATGTAAAGTAATACATAAAGTAATACGATAAACTAGGGCATTGAATACCCTTTACAATACTCCCACTTGCCCTAGTCAGGAAGCACTAGACTCTCAAGGTGATCCTCAAACACCTTAGTCGTGAGGGTCGTTGTAAAGGATCAACAACATTGTGTTCCGAAGCTATCTACGTGACGGTCACGTCTCTGCAGTGCACAATCTCCTATATCAGGTGATACTTGCACTCAATATGCTCACCCCTCTTATGACTCCGAGGTTCTCTCGAGTTTGCTACTGCACCACTGTTGTCAAAAAACAGGGTCACTAGCAAGTTCATATTTGGAACAACTTCCAAATCTAACATGAACTTCCTAAGCAAAACAACTTCCTTAGCAGATTCACAAGCCGCAACATACTCGATCCCATCGTGGAATCAACGATGCATCCCTACTTGATGCTTCGCCATACTACAACTCCTCCATTAAGAGTAAACACTGACCCCGATGTGGATTTCCTAGAATTCTTATCGGTCTGAGAGTCAGAGTCCGTGTATCCTGTAAGGAACAAATCCCCACTTTCATACACAAGCATGTAGTTCCTCATTTTCCTTAGATACTTAAGGATTGCCTTTACGGTTGTCAAGTGATCTAATCCTTGATTGGATTGATACCTACTGACAATCCCAACTGCATAACAGATGTCGGGCCTAGTACACAACATGGCGTACATCGGGCTCCATACAGTTGAAGCATAAGGGATCCGTCTCATATCCTCAACCTTTTGAGGAGTCTTAGGACACTGTTCCGTAGACAGGTGAACCCCATGCCTAAAAGACAGCAAACCCTTCTTGGAGTTCTACATGTTATATCGCGACAACATCTTATCGATATAAGATGCGTGAGACATGGCTAACGTTTTGTTCTTCTCATTCTTGACTATCTAGATACCTAGAACATATTGTGCTTCTCCCAATTCTTTCAGTTGGAATTGCGAAGCCAACCATTCTTTAACGTCAGTAAGGTAACCTACATCATTCTCAGGAGTAAGATATCATCCACATATAATATTAGAAATGCGACAGTGTTGTTGATGTTTTTCTTGTAGACAAAAAGCTCATCAACATTCTGATTAAAGCCATAAGATTCGATAGCCTCATTAAACCCTATATTCCAAGACCTTGAGGCTTGTGTCAGTCCATAAATAGACCTTTTAAGCCTGCAAACCTTTTGCTCCTTGCCTTGAGCAATAAACCCTTTGGGTTGGTCCATGTAGATGGTCTCGTAAAGATTGTCATTCAGAATGGTCGTTCTGACATCCATCTGCCATACCTTGTCGGGGTTTATGCCCTAAAACTCGTAGTTTGTAATAGTGTTCTAATTATATCAATAAAGTGTTATTGTTTATTTCATGATTTCTCTATATTGTCTTAAATTAACCCTTAATCCAATAAACGAACATCGAAGGTTGTTGTATGTTTCTTAAATTGAATGTAGTAGACTTATAAGGATCTTAGTTCGAGAAACAGTCTAAAGGGTCTATAGTAAAGGGATAAGGTTGGGTACCTCATCTTGGTAATATTATGGATATGGCCCACTTTGTATTTGATACAAACAAAGTGATCCTACGTTTACGTGTAGACGACATGTGAGTGGGGATATCCTATGAGACGAGATCACATAAGACCGGATCACGAAATAGTAACCTTTAGATGTAACTTCGTTGACTAGTTAGGTTTCTATTTCAATAGGATGGCCTAGGCAACTTGATCTCAATTCTGAGCAGGTTACGAACTCATGTTTGCGAGGGATTGTCCTTTGACTAGTATGGGTGATAGTGGCCCAAGACACCGACTCAATATGCCTACCTTCTTGGGGACAAAACCGAGCAGGCGACTGGGGACTTCACTTAACAAGATGGAATTCACTTCTTCCCGACTTTAGGATATGTAGATGAATGTTCCCTTAAGTGGTGTCTCCGGGACTTGAAAAAAGGGTCCGAGCCTTTCATTCACCCGAATACCACTTGAAGGGATTGAATCCCGTGGCGAAAGCGATTGTGAATCGTGTGTTTTGATTTTGTTAAATGGATCAAAAACCTAAAACTAAATAACAATGATTAATCAAGCATATCTAATTAGGACAGTAGGATAACATACCTTTGAAGAAGACTTTCTTCACATATTCTTTTTCCAATGATCACGATTTCAGTAACACAAACCCGACACGTGTGAAGATCCACCACTAGATCTTTTCTGTTGTTCTCTAGGTGAGAGAGGAAGGTGAGGCCTTTAGGAATGAGATGTTGATTTTTTTTGGAGAGAGGTCTTACACCAATGGTATGTCTAAATCACACTATATCACAAAAATTGCATCCCATGCAACTATTTATAGGAATATGATGGAAATTACCATCCTATCCCTCAACCATTCTCTCATTAGTATATAGTTAATATGTGAATCTAATTCACATTAAAACTATATATTATATCAATTATAACACATATATAATTGATTTAACACCTCATATATGAAATTGAACACTTCAATTTAACTCCTAAATTTATACCATCAATATTACCATGTTGAGCCAACGGAGGGTCCTAATGGACTTACAGTTCATGAGCTCCAACGATCTGAGATTATCTAATCAAACTCTTTGATCCAGTTAATCAATATTCATTATCTACAAGTCACTCCACTATTGACTTGTAGTTGCACTCTCCTCACTGTAGATTATATTGTGTCCATTGATATAATCATTACCCATGAGTCGACCCTTCACAGGTTGTTCGTAATCACAGTTTGGTCAAATTACCGTTTTACCCATGTGATTACCTCCTTTTTCCTTAAGCACCATTGATCCTCTAATGAACAACAAGTCTATGGTCCTATCATAAAATCAAACCCTCTTAAGCTATTTTAGAGGGTGGGGCCCCGTTGTTCACGACCTAGACTCAATTCTTAAGGAAAGAACCTATTTAATTCCTTAGTCTAGGAATGAGTGAATTCCATCTTGCAGAGTTAAGTCCTCAGCTACCTACGAGGTTCTGTCCCTGAGAAGGTAGGCTTATTGAGTCGGCTACATGTCACTCTAACCCATACTAGTCTAAAGACAAACCCCTATAAGCAGAAGTTCTTAACTTGCTCAGGATTTAGGTCAAGTCACTAATGAC
Organism: Trichosanthes cucumerina; assembly: GCA_036507285.1. Classification (NCBI taxonomy): domain Eukaryota; kingdom Viridiplantae; phylum Streptophyta; class Magnoliopsida; order Cucurbitales; family Cucurbitaceae; genus Trichosanthes; species Trichosanthes cucumerina. The sequence goes on from CM071838.1 coordinate 59,507,358, forward strand.
TATCTATAAATTATCAGTCGTATCCTGATAATGCGTTATACTAGTTAGACTAACAATTTGAAGTCCGATCTTGTATGAACTCTTCAGACGGGATGCCCCCACTCGCATGTCATCCACATGAATGAGTTGGATTACCTCATTTATACTAACTACAAAGTGAGTCGTATCCATGGTGTTACCAGAATAAGGTTTCGAACCTCATTCTTATACCATAGACCATTTAGGTTATATTCTTGAACACAATCAAAATAGTGTCTACTACACTGATGTTCAAGATTCATTATAACCTTGGAGCTTAGTTTATTGGATTTATAAAACAAGAATATAATTTTATCAAATCAAATAACTCTTTATTCATTTGACTAAAATTACACAAGTTTAGGGCACATATCCCAACAATCTCCCACTTAACCTAAAGCTTGTGGAGTACAAAATTAAATATTACAATAATGTAAAATACAATAAACTAGAGCATTGAAACCTTGTGTACAATATACTCCCAGTTGGCCTAGTTGGGGAAGACTTGTAAACCTAGACCTTCTAGGTGACTCTCAAATACTTTAGCCGTGAGAGCCTTTGTAAACGGATCCGCAATGTTGTGCTTGGAGGCTATCTTCGTGACGATCACGTCTTCTCGATGCACGATCTCCCGGATGAGATAATATTTCCGCTCAATATGCTGACCCCTGTTGTGACTTCAGGGTTCTCTTGAATTTTCCACAACACAACTGTTATCACAATACAACGTGATGGGCAAACTCATATTTGGAACAACTTCCAAATCTAACATGGAATTCATTAACCAAACGGCCTCTTTAGCTGCTTCACAAGCCGCTACATATTCAGCCTCCATGGTGGAATCAATGATGCATCCTTGCTTGACGCTTCACCATACTATCGCTCCTGCATTAGTGTAAATACTGAACCTGATGTAGATTTTCGAGAATCTTTATCAGTTTGAAAGTCATAATCCGTGTATCCTGTAAGGATCAAATCCTTAGCCCCATACACAAGCTTGTAGTTCCTTGTTCTTCGAAGATACTTAAGGATCGTTTTAACCGCTGCTAGTGTTCAGGTCTTGGATTGGATTGATATCTACTGACCATTCCAACTCCAAAACAGATGTCTGCCCTAGTACACAATATGGCGTACATCAGGTTTTCAACAGCTGATGCATAAGGAATTTGTCTCATGTCCTCAACTCCTTGAGGTGTCTTAGGGCATTGTTTCTTTCACAAATGAAATCCTTATTTGAAAGGCAATAAACCTTTCTTGGAGTTTTGAATCTTAAACCTCAACAATATTTTGTCGATGTAAGATGTCTGAGACAATGCTAGAGTTTTATTCTTGCGGTTCCGGATAATTTAGATCCCAAGAACAAACTGCGTTTCTCCCAAATTATTCATTTGAAATTGCGTAGCTAGCCAATTTTAAATGTCAGTAAGATTACCTACATCATTCCCAAGGAGTAGGATATCATCCACATATTAGGAAGGCGGCAGAACTATTGATCATCTTCTTGTAGACCCAAGGTTCATCAACATTATGGTCAAAGCCAAAATATTTGATTGCCTCATCAAACCTTATATTCCAGTACCTTGAGGCTTGTTTCAGTCCATAAATTGACCTTTTAAGCCTGCAAACATTTTGCTCTTGTCCTAGTTCAATGAACCATTTGGGTTGGTTCATGTAGATATTCTCGTCAAGATTGCCATTCAAGAATGTTGTCTTGACATCCATTTGACATACCTCAAAGTCATAATATGCGGCAATGGCAAGTAGGATACGAAAAAACTTTACTATAGCAACAGGCGAAAAGGTTTCCTCATAGTCCACCTCTTCTACCTGGGTATAACTCCTTGCTACTAGTCTAGCCTTCAAAGTTTGCACTTTTGCATCTACACCACGTTTTCTTTTGTAGATCCACTTACAACCTATAGGTTTTACCCCATCAGGTTTATCTACAAGATCCCAAAAAGAATTGAAGCGCATATACTCCATTTCTTGGTCCATGGCTATGACCCATTTGTCTTCGTCTTTAACAACCATTGCCTGATTATAAGTCAATGGATCCTCACAATTGTCATCTGGCATGACAACTTGGGTTTCAGATAAATTCATGTAACAGTCAGGTTGTGTAATAATCCTCCCATTAAGTCGAGGCACTCTCAACTCTGGAGATGGACATTATTGACTTGACAATCTAGTATCAACAACTCTTGTTGGCATACTAGCATTCTTAGCAACATTTGCTGTCGTTCCGTCTAACTCACTTAACACAATTTTACTTCTTTGCTTGTGGTCCCTGATGTGGTCCTTCTTTAAGAAAGTGGCATTTGTCGACACAAGTACCTTTTCTTCCTTAGGATCAAAGAATAATCCACCTCTTGTTTCTTTTCGGTAGCCTACAAATAGGCACAATTTTGAACGTGAATCCAATTTCTTTGGATTTGAAACAAGCACATGTGTTGGACATCCCCAAATTCTGAAATGACAGAAACTACCTTTACGTCCTTTCTAGAGTTCAAAAGGTGTATCAGAAACACTCTTTGATGGCACATTGTTTAAAATGTATACTACAGTCTCTACCGCATAACTCCAAAAGGAATTAGGGAGATGAGCATAACTGATCATTGATCGAACCATGTCTAACAAGGTTCTATTTCTTCTTTCTGATACACCATTCTGCTGAGGCATACCGAGTGCTGACAGTTGGGATGTAATTCCATGTTCTATCATATAACTTTGGAATTTTAAATTCATATACTCTCCACCTCGATCTGATCGAACTGTTTTGATTTTTTACCTAATTGATTTTCAACTTGAGTCTTGAATTCCTTGAACTTTTCAAGTGGTTCAGACTTATGATGCATTAGGTAAATATGCCCAATCTTGAATAATCATCTATAAAAGAGATGAAATATTCTTAACCTCCTCTGGCTTTAACATTCATCGGACCACAAAGGTCTGAATGTATGAGCTCAAGAGGTTCTTTGTGAAAGAGTCTAGATTAAGAAAGCAGAAGCAATTTTGGATCTTGAACATTTTAAGTTGATCAATTTTGTAAAATAAAATGCATGCTCAAAGCGTGAAAAACTGAGAGTTAAGAAACTCACCTTTGAAGATCAAATTCTCTTCACCCGATGGACGATTTACAACATGAACACTTCGTGGACAACCGTTAGAGTCTTCCCTACTATCCTCAGGCCTTGGAACAAATTGTGGGATCCTAGGTTGAAAGAATTTGGAAGAAATTGCCTCAAAGGTCACAAAAAGATAATTCTTTTAATTTCTACAAAATTCTATCAACATACCTCAAATCACCATTATATAAAACTTCATTAAGCTTCATTAGAGTGAAATCTCAACAGTAATGAGGAAAATTGAAGAAGGAGGTGGCCAATTTTGATCTGAATCATCATGGGCAAGTTGGCAACTTGGATTTCATGAAAAATCGATGAAAATCCATTATTTTTCATTTAATTTTAATTCAAAAATCAATATTAAATTGATTTTCTCACAGTATTAAACTAGAACCTTGGCCCGTACACTCGACCTATTTCCTCTTGGCCTGTCAAAGAAATCAAAACCAACTATTAGAACCTTGAGCTCATGCTTTTTAACCTTAAAATTACAAGAAAACACAACCAATTTTCCAGCATTTTCAGATTTTCTGCCATGTTTTCAGACACTTCTTCATTATTAATAAAAAAAGAATGTACTTTATACCAAACTCTTCCTTTTTGAACTCTCTAAAAATCATATGAAGACTTAAAATTGAGATTCCTAACAGATTGGCTCGAAAATACCTCGAAAGCTTTTTCCCTAAAAACAACTTCCTGCTGTTCCAGATTTGATTTCCTGTTGCAACCCGAACTTTTACCTGATATTTACAACATCTTCCAATCATTTTCTATTCACGATTTCCTCACGAAAGTTGTAGGAAATTCAATCAGCTTTCCAACCATATCTAATAGAGCGTCCGATTCCAACTCTACAGATCAGGACAACCAAAACACCAGAGATTTCTCGAATTTGACAGCAAATTATGTCTTCTGCATTCCTCTTCACAAAACAGTAACTTAACTTAAAAATTTACCAAAATTAATATAATTAATTAAATTATTAATTAATTAATGTTTAATTTAATTTAATATCAAATATTAAATTAAATAAATTGTCCGGTCCCGATCGATTTTCCGAACATGAATCTTTATTCATGCTATAAAACGATGCAATATATAAATCATATTTAAATATATACACCTCCTTCTAATCATAGTTTAATTCATAATTAAGCTATGATTCGTTAAATATATCTCATATAATTAACGCTTTCTCCCAAACTCGAATTTGAACAATTCAAATTCTTTTCCCTCAAGATGTTACATGGCTTAGTGTAAGCTTGTAAGGAGGACCTAATGGACCTACAGATCATGAGCTCCAACGATACGAGATTAGCCGACCAAACTCTTTAGCCTAGCTAATCAACATTCGTTAACCACGGGGACACTCCACTAAAACTCAGTTGTTGCACTCTCCTCACTGTTGATATATTTCTATCCACTCGATATAACCATGATTAGTAAGTCGATCCTTCACAGGTCGTTGGTAATTATAGCTGGGTCAAAATCACCGTTTTACCCTTGTAATTACCTCTTGTTCCTTAAGTCTCACTGATTCTTTAATGAACAATTGGTTTGTGGTCCAGCCAAAAAACCGAATCCCTCTCGGGTCAATGAGAGGGGTGGGCCCTTTGTTGAAGACCCGGAGTCAGCACTTAAGCGAACTACCTCTCTACTAATCCCTAAAGCGGGTAGAAGTGAATTCCATCTTACAGAACTATGTTCCCTGCTATCTACCCAGACATATCCCTTAAATGAGAGGCTTATTGAGTCAGCAGTCTCGGACCACTCTCACCCATGCAAATCTAAGGATAATCCGAATAAACAGGAGTTCATAGAACGCTCGAGATTAAGATCGGGTTACCTAGGTCATCGTATGAATATAGTCAGTTAAAACTGTAAACGAAGTTATAAAGTCTAAGTGACTATTTCGCGGTCCAGTCTTATACAAACTCATTGCATAGGACACCCCCACTCACATGTCTCCACATGAATGATTTAGGATCACATCGTTTGTAACCTACAAAGTGGGTCGCGTCCATAGTGTCCAAAGGATAAGGTACCCAACCCTATCCTTATACTATAGACCGTTCTGACTATAACTTGAACTTGATCCACTTTTATGTCACACATAAAGTTCAAGTATTCATCCTATAGTCAAGGGTTCTTTATTGGATTAAGGTTACACAATACACAATTCACTTTATTCAATAACACCTTTACTGAATAAATCCCAATAACAACTTTATTGCAAAATAGAATATACATTCCGTTTACAAAACCATTAGTTTTAGGACATAAAACCAAACACTTTGGCTCTATAACCTTTTCCACTAAAAGGTATTTTAGTCATTTTGCCTTCTAGGCAGAATTCACATACAGGTAAAGTATTTTTTTCTAACTCATTTAGAAGTCGACTCTTTTCCAATCTCTCAATCCTTTTGAGGTTAATGTGACCCAACCTAAGATGCCAAAGATGAGCATTTTCGTTTAGGGGAAATTTTACGTTTCTTACCAGTTCGTGTATTTGCTATTTAGAATAATTCGGTGTTTAAAATTATTTTAAATGAATTAGACCTTTGCAAATAATTCTCAAGAAAAGAAACACATAGTTCAATACTTTTCAAAAGAAATAAACACTTTATTTAATTGAAAAGAAATTGAAGCACATTGTTCGATTAGGCAAGAAATAAGATTTCTAATAAACTCTGGAAGTACATATATGTTATCGAATAACAGTATTTTTCTTTCCAAATAATTGCTCTTTATTTGCTCCCTTTTTTTTCCTTCTATATCTTCTTAAGTTCAAAACAATAACTGCAGTACTTAGTTCCAGAGGGTGAACCCTTCTGAAAACCTTTTGAATGGGCAAACAAATTTGCCTCTCCACTTTCCTTTCCCTTATCATCCATAAGAGACTAGTAAGTCTACAACTCATTTAGCAGAGAAGTCCGATCATACTCTATGTTGTTCATCGCTGCATTGTTGTGGAATTGCAGAAAACTCTTCCTAAGAGATTCTAGGATGAACGATACCTGACTTTTTTCGTCTATGACCGCCCTGTTCATTTTCGCTATGTTGAAGTTAGCCATCAGATCGAGAACATGTTCTCTCACGAACGTTCCCTCTTCCATATGTGCATCATAAACATACTTTAGGGCTTCATGGAAAATTTGTTTGGATTGTTGTCTAGACAAATTTAGCATAAAATTCATGATCTCACGAGTTGAGACCTTGCCCTCCAGCTTCTTTGCTAAAACATCAGATATGCTAGCCAGGATGTAGGTTTTTGCCTTCTCATTGGCATTGATCCAACTGTCATACGCGTCCTAGGTGTGTTTTGAGCAGGGAATTGATGACACTCCTCATTGAGAACGAACTTAAGATCATGTGCAACCAAGATTATGTTGAGTCTTTTCTTTCAAGTCATCATATTTTTCCATTTTAATTTCTAGACATCCAATAAGGAAATCATTGAGCTATTCATATTGCTGAAATACAAAATACTTGTATAAGTTTCTTGCTAAAAAACTATCTAATCCAATCACGTTTTAGCTAATTATCTAATGATTCCTAGGTCATTAATAATTTGCAATGATACTTCAAAGGTTTAGAATGTATGACACCGAAGGGTAATAAAAAACACTCCTCCTCTGGATCAAGATATTCTTGACCAAAACCTAATGCCAGAATAACTCTTATTCCTATAGACTTTAGTTACCATTATTTGGTCAGGATACATACACTTCTTATGTACCTTGTGAGTGTAACCCTCTGTCTTTAGACCCCAGAGTCCCCATCCAAAAAAATCCGCCGAAGGGAGGAGTAGGTTGAAAAACAGACTAAGGAAATCTTTATCCCTTTCTGGTGTCCACTGTGTTCGATCCCCTATAATCAAGCCCTCCGAAGGGATTGTCTGGTCAAAGCCAAACTAGCAGGCTGACCATAGTGATCTTACGGTGTGAACCAACAGAAGAGACCATAGGTTTTTGTTTGCACTAAACCTGCTCTCACTCACTATAAGTACCCTCTTCATTCACCTTGATATTGACTCATACAAACACCATTCGAAGGGGGACGCTCCCGTTTGCGCCACGATGACATGTATGAGTCTCACGGTGTGAACTTTCCTGGAGAGATGTAGGTGGAATTATATGTATCATATAAACTTTTCCTCCCACTAGATACTTTAACTCTATAGGAAATTGACTTAGGTTAAACCCGACTAATGATTTCACCTGAACTTATCAATATAACTCTTATACTGATAATCAATATAACTCTTATATTGATTTTATCCTAAGTTTGCTAATATAACTCTTTGTATTAAACCTAGGATTTCTAGTTTATTAACCCCCTAATGAACCCGCTGACGTTACTGTAATTTATAAACCCTCTAGTTAAAATTCACTCCCAGGTCAGTTCCCAGGTAGGGGTGTTTCGTTTTCGTCTGCTTAAATACCCCAGCCTAGACAGAACCTTCCTTAGATAGTGTTCCTCTTTTAATCATTGTTTATAAATTACATAGTTCTTAATTCTAATCTAATTAGAACTAGATAACCTAAGGTCTATTATTTCATGTTCTAAACATTTTAAAACTAATGAATTTAACCTTAGGTGAGATGCAATTCTATGTTATTGTGCTTGATCATTCATCACATGAATAATAAAACATACATAACAAATTCATCTCATGAATAATATGCATGTCAATGCTGCCCAAAAATAATATAACACCTTATATTAATTTTACATGCAAACTATATAATACAACACTTTATATTATAAATGATGCATGTAAATGCTTAACCTAAGATGGGATATCTAAAAAAAAATACATTATGCATGGCAAAAATTATACAACAATTGCATAAATTAAATAGCAAAATTAGACTATTTTTGGTACCCTAAAATTAGTTTTAATTAATATAATCTAATTATATTAATTAAAATTAATAATATTAATTAAAATTAAATATAAAACATTTTTATATTTAATATATATATAAATAAAACAAATTTCCATCCGTTAGGAACCCTTCTTGAAACGTCTTCGGCGTTGCAACGATGCCTTTTGTCTGTTTCTGACCGTTGAGGTGCGCCTCAGCTTCACGAATTCGGCGTTGCAACGCTGTCATCTCCTTAGTCGCACGCCTCCACGACGTTGCAACGTTGATAAATAGCGATGCAACGCTGTATATTGAACAACAAGACGTCTCCTCTGTTTTTGCTCTTTTTTGCTCTGTTCTTCTCAACAACCACTTTGCCTCGATCAACACGAACTTACAGACTAAATTTACATAATAAAATGTCCAAAACAATAAGCCCTTTACATTGAACTATTGAATGGTGCCAAAAATGAAACAACTAATGCAAACTGATCATTCATCAAATGAAATCAGTAAATCCCACCTTTGTTCTTGATAAATTCAGAACACAATTAAGAACACAATTAACGCTCTAATACCAATTGAAGGGATCAAATCTCGCAGCGGAAGCGATTGTGAATCGCGTGTTCGTGATTTTGTTAAATGGATCAAAAAACAAGGACTAAATAACTACGATTAAGAAAGCATATCTAATTAGGACAACAAGATAACATACCTTTGACGAACACTTTCTTCACGTATTCCTTCTCCAATGATCATGATCTCAGCAACGCGAAACTCGACACGTGTGAAGATCCACCACTAGATCTTCTCCGTTGTTCCCTAGGTGGGGGAGGAAGGTGGGATCCTTTAGGAATAAGATGTTGATCCTTTTTGGAGAGAAGTCTTACACCAATGGTATGTCTAAATCACACTTCTCCACAAAAATTGCATCTCATGCAACTATTTATAGGAAAATAGGATGGAAATTACCATCATATCCCTCAACCATTGTCTCATTAGTATATAGTTAAGATGTCAATCTAATTCACATTAAAACTATATATTATATCAATTATATCACATATATAATTGATTTAACATCTCATATATGAAATTGAACAATTCAATTTCACTCATAACTTTATACCCTCAATATTACTATGTTGAGCCAACGGAGAGACCTAATGGACCTACAGTTCATTAGCTCCAACGATGTGAGATTAACTGATTAAACTCTTTGATCCGGTTAATCAATATTCATTAACTAAGAGTCACTACACGACTTGTAGTCGCACTTGAAGGGATTGAATCCCGCAGCGGAAGCGATTGTGAATCGTGTGTTCTTTATTTTGTTAAATAGATTTCATTCAAGAACAAAACACATAAGATTAAGCATGTAATTCTACATAGGACAACAAGAAAATTACGTTTGAAGATTGCTTTCTTCACGAAACCCTCCTCAATAGATCACGATTTATGCAACAACTCGAACTTTGTGAAGTTCCACCACCAGATCTTCTTCGTTGTTCTCTAGGTGATGAAGGAAGGTGGGTTCCTTTAGGTTGAGGTGAGGCGATCTTATGGAATTGTGTTTGGAACTCTTTCCAACACAATTTGAGAGAATACTAGGGTTTTGTCAAAAAGCCTTCACCTTAAAGTTGCATCTCATGCAACTACCTATAGAGAAATAGGATGAAAATTACCATCATATCCCTCGTTCATTCTCTCATTAGTATATAGTTAATATGTGAATCTAATTCACATTAAAACTATATATTATATAAATTATATAACATATAATTGATATACCACCTCATATATGAAATTGAACACTTCAATTTCATTCCTAACTTTATACCCTCAATTTTACCATCTTGAGCCAACGGGGGGACCTAATGCATTTACAGTTTATGAGCTCGAATGATGTGAGATTAACTGATCAATCTCTTTGATCCAGTTAATCAATATTCATTAACTACAAGTCACTCTATAGACTTGTAGCTGCACTCTCCTCACTGTAGATTATATTGTGTCCATTGATATAATCATTACCCATGAGTCGAACTTTCAAAAATTGTTCGTAATCACATTTGTGTAAAATTACCGTTTTACCCCTATGATTACCTCTTTGTTTCTTAAGCACCATTGATCCTCTAATGAACAACAAGTCTATGGTCCTACGATAGACTCATACCCTCTTAAGCTAGTTTAGAGGGCGGGGCCCCGTTGTTCAAGACCTGGACTTAGTTCTTAAGGGAACAACCTATCTAATTCCTTAGTGTAGGAATGAGTGAATTTAGTCTTGCATAGTTAAGTCCCGAGTTACCTACGAGGTTCTGTCCCTGAGAAGGTAGGCTGATTGAGTCGGCTACAGGCCACTCTCACCCATACTAGTCAAAGGACAAACCCCTAGACGCAGGAGTTCTTAACTTGCTAAGGATTTAGGTCGAGTCACTAATGACCATCTATAAATTATAAGTTTTATCCTGTTAACGATGTTATACTTGTTAGACTAATAATTTGTAGTCCGGGTTGTATGAACTCTTCATTCAGGATGCCCCCACTCGCATGTCAACCACAAGAATGAGTTGAATTACCTCATTTGTACTAATTACAAAGTGGGACGCATACATGGTGTTACAAGAATAAGGTTTCCAACCTTATTTTTATACCATAGACCATTTAGGTTATACACGTGAACACAATCCAAATAGTGTCTACTACAATAATGTTCAAGATACATTATAACCTTGGAGCTTAGTTTATTGGATTTATAAAGCAAGAATATAAATTTACCAAAACAAGTAACTTTTTATTTATTTGATCAAAATTACATAAGTTTAGGGAAGAAAACCCAACAATCTCCCACTTGACCTAAAGCTTGTGGAGTACTAAAACATTACAATAATGTAAATATAATAAACTAGGGCATTGAAACCGTTTGTACAATATACTCCCACTTGCCCTAGTTGTGGAAGACTTGTAAACCTAGACCTTCTAGGTGACTCTCAAATACTTTAGTCGTGAGAGCCTTTGTAAAAGGATCAACAATGTTGTGCTCTGAGGCTATCTTCGTGACGATCACGTCTCCTCGATGCACGATCTCTCGGATGAGATGATATTTCTGCTCAATATGCTTTATCCTCTTGTGACTTCGACCTTGAATTTGCCAAGACACCACTGTTATCACAATACAGCGTGATGGACAAACTCATATTTGGAACAACTTCCAAATCAAACATGAATTTACTTAACCAAACGACCTTTTTAGCTGCTTCACAAGCTGCTACATATTCGGCCTCCATGGTGGAATCAGCGATGCATCCCTGCTTGACGCTTCGCCATACTACAACTCCTCCGTTAAGAATGAATACTGACCATGATGTAGATTTTCGAGAATCTTTATCACTTTGAAAGTCAGAATCCGTGTATCCTGTAAGGATCAAATCCTTAGCCCCATACACAAACATGTAGTTCATTGTTCTCCGTATATACTTAAGGATTGTTTTAACCGTTGTCAAGTGTTAAGGTCCTTGATTGGATTGATACCTACTGTCCATTCCAACTGCAAAACAGATGTCTGGCCTAGTACACAATTTGGCGTACATCAGGCTCCAAACAAATGATGCAGAAGGAATCCATCTGATATCCTCAACTGTTTGAGGTGTCTTAGGACATTGTTCCTTAGACAAATGAACTCCATCTAAAAGGAAATAAACCCTTTTGGAGTTTTGCATCTTAAACCTCAACAACTCTTTGTCGATGTAAGATGTCTGAGACAGGGCTTGTGTTTTATTCTTGCGGTTTCGGACAATCTGGATCCCAAGAACAAACTGCGCTTCACCAAAATCTTTCGTTTGGAATTGTGTAGCTAGCCAATTCTTAATGTCAGTAAGATAACCTACATCATTCTCAATGAGTAAGATATCATCCACATATAGAACTAGGAATGCGACAGAAATATTGATTATTTTCTTGTAGACACAAGGTTCATCATCATTATGATGAAAGCCAAATGACTTCATTGCCTCATCAAATCTTATATTCCAGGACCTAGAGGCTTGCTTCAGTGCATAAATTGACCTTTTAAGCCTGCAAACCTTTTGCTCTTGTCCTGGTTTAATGAACCCTTTGGGTTGGTCCATGTTGATGTTCTCATCAAGATTGCCATTCAAGAATTTTGTTTTTATGTCCATTTTCCATACCTCATAGTCATAATATGCGACAGTGGCAAGTAGGATACGGGTAGACTTTACCATAGCAACAGTTGAAAAGGTTTCCTCATAGTCAACCCCTTCAACCTAGGTATAACCCTTTGCTACTAGTCTAGCTTTGAAGGTTTGCTCCTTTCCATCTACACTACGCTTTCTCTTGTAGATCGACTTACAACTATAGGTTTTACCCCATTAGGTTTATCTACAAGATCCCAAATAGAATTGAAGTACATAGACTTCATTTCTTTGTCCATGGCTATGACCTATTTTTCTTTGTCTTTGTCAACCATCGCTTGATTATAAGTCGATGGATCCTCACAATCGTCATCTGGTATAACAACTTGGGTTTTAGATAAACCCATGTAACGGTCAGATTGTGTTATAATCCTCCCACTACGTCGAGGCATACTCAACTCTTGAGATGGACTCTCTTGACTAGATAAGCTAGTATCAACAACTTTTGTTGACGTACTAGTTTTATTGGCAACCTTTGCTATTGTTCCGTCTAACTCACTTAACACAACTTTACTTTTTGGTTTGTGGTACTCCTGTAAGAAAGTGACATTTGTCGACACAAGTACCTTATCTTCCTTAGGATCATAGAATAATCCACCTATTGTTTCTTTTGGGTAGCGTACAAATAGGCACAATTTTGAACGTGAATCTAACTTCTTTGGATTTGTCACAAGCACATGTGCTGGATAGCCCCAAATTCTGAAATGACATAAACTACTTTTACGTCCTTTTCAGAGGTCAAAAGGTGTTTCAAAAACACTTTTTAATGGCACATTGATCAAAATGTATCCCGCAGTCTCTACTACGTAACCCCAAAAGGAATTAGGGAGATGAGCATAACTCATAATTGATCGAACCATGTCCAACAAGGTTCTATTTCTCCTTTCCGATACACCATTTTGCTGTGGCATACCGGGAGCTGAGAGTTGGGATGTAATTCCATGTTCTATCATATAGTTCTAAAATTTTAATCCATGTACTCTCCACCTCGATCTGATCAAAGTGTTTTGATTGTTTTACCTAATTGATTTTTAACTTCAGTCTTGAATTCCTTGAACTTTTAAAGTGCTTCAGACTTATGATGCATTAAGTAAATATGCCCAAACCAAATATAGAATAATCATCTATAAAAGAGATGAAATATTCATAACCTCCTCTGGCTTTAACATTCATCAGACCACAAAAGTTTGAATATATAAGCTCAAGAGGTTCTTTGGCTCTATAACCTTTTCCACTAAAAGGTCTTTTAGTCATTTTGCCTTCTAGGCAGGATTCACATACAAGTAAAGTATTTTCTTCTAACTCATTTAGCAGTCCATTCTTTACCAATCTCTCAATCATGTTGAGGTTAATGTGACCCAATCTAAGATGCCAAAGATGAGCATTTTCTTTAGGAGAAATTTTATGTTTCTTAGTTTGTGTGTTTACAGTTTTAAATAATTCAGTGTTCAAAACAATTTTACTGAATTAGGCCTTAAAACATACAACCCATTTTCTAATGAAGTTGAACATATTTCCACTCCTTTCTTTAAAATAAACACATTATTCAAAGAAAACGAAACTGAAATACATTGTTCTATAAGCCAAGAAATTGAAATAAGGTTTCTAGTAAACTTGGTATAACTAATATATTGTCTTACAACATATATTTTTTGCCAAAATTAAGTTTCATCGTGCCTATTGCTACAGTTTAGACGACTTCTCCATTTTCAACCCGGAGTGTTATCTCTCCTTTCTGTAGCTGCTGCAAGGAATCAACTCCCTGATAAGAAGAGTAGACATGATTAGTGGCGCATGAGTCAAGTAACTAAACAGTTTTATCATTATCCACTAAACAAGCTTCTAAGCAAAGTAAATCATATTTACCTTCCTTCTTCTTTTCTGAAATGTACTTCGGACAATTTTGTTTCCAATGCTCGTCTTCATTGCAGTTGAAACACTTTCCTTTATCTACAACTTCTTTGACCTTTTTCCTCTTCTGGGTGGCAACTTTGTCAGCTCGTTTCCCTTTACCAACCTTCTTCATGTTCTTCTTCTTCCCTTTCAGGTTAAAAGAAGATGAAGCCACTGTTTTAGATCCAGAGGTCGAACCTCTATTATAACTGCTACTGACAACATTTGCCTCACCTTTCGATCCCTGAATTTTCATCAAAGATTGAAAGGTCTGGAGTTCATTCAGGAGGGAGGTAAGATTAATAGTAAGCTTGTTCATAACAACATTACTTCTAAATCAGAGGAAAACTATCTCGGAAGAGTTTCCGAATGAAGTCGACTGCTCGATTCATCAATGGAAGCACCATTTGACTCCGCGATGTTAAAGTGTACCATCATATCCAAGACATGATCGCGAACAGATGAACCCTCTGGCATCCTCGAGTTGAATATATAGTTGAGGGCATTATCTCGGGCCTTTGTAGACTGTTTTCCAAACATACCCGACACTGAATCCGTGATTTCCTTAGCGGTCATCATGCCCTCGTGCTTCTTGGCTAATATGTCAGACATACTTGCCAGCATATTGTTGCGTAATATTTATGATATTGCAATACCGCAGTGTACGGGTCAAGTTTTAGTATAGTGATTTATGAGTCCAAGTATCGTCCTCGGGAATGGGTTTCTAGATTAATTAATTACTAAGGTACTAATTCTCAATTTTAGCTAAAGAAACATAACATGGATGGTTGGTTGAAGTAAATACAAACAAACAACATGTGGAGACACGAATTGATAGATTTATGGGAAGTGATTTTACAAGTTAAAGACCTAACTAACACATGCATTGAACCAATGAGATGAAATTATAAACAAGAAGTAAATTACTCAAGAAAATCTCTCGATTCTTAGTGAGCCTCACACATGCAATAAACTCATAGTCTCCATATGAACCTACAACATGCATGGCATTAAGCAACTTCTCTATGTGTTTCCCTAAGATTTCTAAGTCATTCTCATGCCAAAATTCTAAGGGTTTTGACAATTTTGCTCTAATTCAAGCTTTATCTCTCGAGTCCACTTAAATCAACAAATTAAGAAGTCAAGAACGAATTGTCAAAAATAAGGACAAAACATGCTTCAATTCATTGTAATAAAGTCATAACAAACAAATCAAATCCTAACTACAATGTTTAGCTACTCTAAATCACATGAAAATCAAACTAAACAAGTAGAAAACGTCTTAGAACGCTATTATAAATTGATAGAAAAGGAAATTAAACTTAGGTGTCGACGTCGGTCCTTCGTCTCCGAGCTCCCGTCTTCGATCTCGAACCTCCACGAATGCTTTGGCTCCCAAAATCACTCTTTTCTCTCTTCTTACAAAGTGTATTTCGTAATTAGGGCAAAACTCTACCAAATTCGGCTCCCTTGGAATGAAATCATAAGGATATATTTATAGAAGGAATCGATGCAGCGTTGCAACGCTAGGGACAACGTTGCAATGCTGCACCCTAGGCGGCTGGCAATTAAGGAAATAATCGATGGCGTTGCAACGCTGAGGGCAGCGTTGCAACACCGCTAGCCTAACGCACGCGCTCCTTGTCGAAATGGCGTTGCGACGCTGCAAGGCAGCGTTGCAATGCCCTATGTGCGGCTTCTCACGGGTGGCTTCTTATCGAGATAGCATTGCAACGCCCTAAGGCAGCGTTGCAACGCTATCGCCTGGAGTCTTCAAAGCCTTTAAACATCAAGCATGGCATTGCAACGCTCTGCATGGCGTTGCAACGCCATCACCTCGGGTCATCATGCTTGGATTGGTTCTTTTTCTTCCAATTGATGTTATCTTTAGCTCCAAATAGCCCCGTTTTGATCCCGAGTGATCCAAATTGTCTCCAATAGCTCCGTTTTAGCTCTTAACCTGAAATTGAATAAATTAACCACGTAAAAACCCTGAAATAATCATAAAACTAGCAATAATTAAGCCTAAGGATAACACATTTTAACTGTACCACCGATTTCTAAGAAGTTTTGAAAATGAGCGTTAGGATCTTCTGTGGCTAAGCCTCTGAAAGCACCTTCCCTAACCATTTGTATCAGCCCTGTCTTAAGTTCAAAATTATTAGCATTGATAGGGGCATGGACTATTCCAGGCTGCTCAGAATTAAACACAGGTTGGAAATACTCCCTGATAGGTTTCGGGTTATTGATGAGCTCCTGATCAACCATTTCTTGAGGCTCTGCTCTTCCATCCCTTAGGAGTCTCCTACAGGTCCTCTCGATCTCAGGATCAAAAGGGTGCAAGTCTGCAGCTCTCCCTTTGGGCATACACTTGGAGGAACAAAAAGAAAGAAAATAGAAAAAAAAAAAAAGAAAAAGACCAACAACTAGAAAATAAAACAAAAAATAAAGACATAAAACATAAAACTTGGGTTGCCTCACAAGAAGCGCTTTGTTTAACGTCTTTAGCTAGACGGTGACTTATCAGGGTACATAAAATTGCTCATGTTTCTTCGGGCCCTTCTTGCTCGAATCGATGTAGCCTTCTAAGTCTAAAAGGCTATCCTGCTTTTCTTCTTGATCCCAGATGCAAAAATTATTTTTGGGATTTTTATTTATCAAAAGAAAAGAACTGAAATCAAAACAAGACTCGTGAGTGTAAGACAAATGGTTATCAAAAATAAAGAAAATTTCTGGGGATAAAAGGAAAGAAGACTTCTCAGCCTCTAACTCTATCACCTGGATCTCACCTGTGGAACTAAGTGTATCACCAGTGTCCTCCTCACTAACTTGATCATGGTGTGCCTCAGTCTCCCCCAAACTATCCTCACTAACATGTAAACAAATCCTCCTAGGTGGCACCTCCTGAGTAGTAAGGATAAGAAATTGTTCCCGTAAGGCATTAAGGGAAACTACTAGCTGGTTAAGATATTGGGCTATATCCTGTACTATTTCCCAAAGTCCTACCACCTCAGTTTCTAACCTATCCAACCTCTCTAATTCACTATGAACCAAATTTTTAAATTTTAACTCTAACGTATATTCTGTCAATTGGTCCATAAGAGAAGATTTTTCTAGGGGTTGGTTAAGGTACAAAAAACTATGGTTCCAAGTGCCTAAATAACTACCCTCATGTGAATTTTCATATATGTCAGGTACAGAATGGTAAAAATTAGACACATGGTATTCAGAAAAATCATGATGCACAAAACTAGGGTCCTGAGACGGACAATAGAATGGTGGAAACTCAAAATTATGCAAAGTCATACTTGAAAAATCAGTAATTTCACAACAAGACTTCACACAATATCAACGCAACCAAAACAGGAAACAAAGACTCAAAAACACACAAAACTAAAATAACACAAATAAGGAAACAAACAATCACACAAAACGATTAAGGAAAGACAAACAAACAAGCTTTAGTCTAAAATTTCAAATTTTCTCCTAATATTAATTAATCTAAATAATCGCCATTTCCCGGCAACGACGCCAAAAACTTGTTGCTACAAAATTTATGATATTGCAATACCGCAGTGTACGGGTCAAGTTTTAGTATAGTTATTTATGAGTCCAAGTATCGTCCTCGGGAATGGGTTTCTAGATTAATTAATTACTAAGGTACTAATTCTCAATTTTAGCTAAAGAAACATAACATGGATAGTTGGTTGAAGTAAATACAAACAAAGAAACATATGGAGACACGAATTGATAGATTTATGGGAAGTAATTTTACAAGTTAAAGACCTAACTAACACATGCATTGAACCAATGAGATGAAATTATAAACAAGAAGTAAATTACTCAAGAAAATCTCTCCATTCTTTGTGAGCCTCACACATGCAATAAACTCATAGTCTCCATATGAACCTACAACATGCATGGCATTAAGCAACTTCTCTATGTGTTTCCCTAAGATTTCTAAGTCATTCTCATGCCAGAATTCTAAGGGTTTTGACAATTTCGCTCTAATTCAACCTTTATCTCTCGAGTCCACTTAAATCAACAAATTAAGAAGTCAAGAACGAATTGTCAAAAATAAGGACAAACATGCTTCAATTCATTGTAATAAAGTCATAACAAGCAAATCAAATCCTAACTACAATGTTTAGCTACTCTAAATCACATGAAAATCAAACTAAACAAGTAGAAAACGTCTTAGAACGCTATTACAAATTGAAAGAAAAGGAAATTGAACTTAGGTGTTGACGCCGGTCGTTCGTCTCCGAGCTCCTGTCTTCGATCTCGAACCTCCACGAATGCTTTGGCTCCCAAAATCACTATTTTCTCTCTTCTTACAAAGTGTATTTCGAAATTAGGGCAAAACTCTACCAAATTCTGCTCCCTTGCAATGAAATCATAAGGATATATTTATAGAAGGAATAGGTGCAACGTTGCAACGCTAGGGACAACGTTGCAACGCTGCATCCTAGGCGGCTGACAATTAAGGAAATAATCGATGGTGTTGCAACGCTTAGGGCAGCGTTGCAACGCCGCTACCCTAACGCGCGCACTCCTTGTCGAAATGGCGTTGCGGCGTCGCAAGGCGTTGCAGTAACGCCTCTATGTGACTTCTCACGCGTGGCTTCTTATCGAGATAGCGTTGCAACGCCCTAAGGCAGCATTGCAATGCTATCGCCTGGAGTCTTCAAAGCCTTTAAACAGCAAGCATGGCGTTGCAATGCTCTGCATGGCGTTGCAACGCCATCACCTCGGGTCATCATGCTTGAATTGGTTCTTTTTCTTCCAATTGATGTTATCTTTAGCTCCAAATAGCCCCGTTTTGATCCCGAGTGATCCAAATTGTCTCAAATAGCTCCGTTTAAGCTCTTAACCTGAAATTGAATAAATTAACCACGTAAAAGCCTTGAAATCATCATAAAACTAGCAATAATTAAGCCTAAGGATAGCACATTTTGTGTGTTATCACATTAGACCTTGACCTTATCATTGGCCTTGATCCATCGATCATATGCATCACGAACATTTCGTGTAGCATTCGAGCCTGGCATCTGAGGAAAATCCTCAGTCATCACAAACTTTAGATCATCCAGTACCAAAATAGTGTTATGTTTGTTTTTCCAAGTCATCATGTTCTCTCCGGTTAATTTTTACGCACCCAATAAAGAAATTATAGAGCTAGACATTTTGCTGAAATTTTACATAAAAAACTTGTATAAGCTTCTTGCTTCAATTTTCTAATCCAATCATGTTTTAGCTAATTATCAAATGATTCATAAGTCATTAATAATTTGCAATGTTACTCCAAAGGTTTAGAATGTATGACACCGAAGGATAATAAAAAACACTCCACCTTTGGATCAAGACACTCTTGACCAAAGCCTAATGCCAGAATAACTCTTATTCCTATAGGCTTTAGTTACCATTATTCGGTCAGGATACATATACTTCTTATGTACCTTGTGAGTGTAACCCTCTGTCTTTAGACCCCAGAATCCTCATCCAACAAAATCCGCCGAAGGGAGGACTTGGTTGAAAAACAGACTAAGAAAATCTTTATCCCTTTCAGTTGTTCACTGTGTTCGATCCCCTATGATCAAGCCCTCTGAAGGGATTATCTGGTCCAGGCCAAACTAGCAGGCTGACCATAGTGATCTTACGGTATGAACCGGCAGAAGAGACCATAGATTTTGTTTTCACTAAACCTGTTCCCACTCAAAGTACCCTCTCCATTCACCTTGATATTGACTCATACCAATACCATCCGAAGGGGGACGCTCCCGTTTGCGCCACGATGCCAAGTATGAGTCTCACGGTATGAACTTCCCGAAGAAACGTATGTGGAAAAATATGTATCATATACACTTTCCTCCCACTAGATACTTTAACTCTATAGAAAATTTACTTAGGCTAAACCCGGCTAATGGTTTTACCTAAACTTATCAATATAACTCTTATATTGATAATCAATATAACTCTCATATTGATTTTATCCTAAGTTCGCTAATATAACTCTTTATATTAAGATTAGGATTTCTAGTTTATTAACCCCTTAATAAACCCGCTAACACTACTATAATTTATAAACCCTCTGATTAAAATTCACTCCCAGTTTAGTTCCCAGCTAGGGGTGTTCCATTTCCGCTAGCTTAAATACTCTAGCCTAGACATAACCTTCCTTAGACAGAGTTTCTGTTTTAATCATTGTTTATAAATTACTTGGTTCCTAATTCTAATCTAATTAGAACTAGATAACCTATGGTCTATTAATTCCAAGTTCTAAACATTTTAAAACTAATAATTAACCTTAGGTGGCATGCATACTATGTTATAGTGCTTGATCATTCATCTCGTGAATAATAAAATATACATAGCATGTCAATGTTGTCCATAAATTAATATAACACCTTCTATTAATTATACATGCGAACTATATAATATAAGAGTTTATATTATAAATGATGCATGGAAATGCTTAACCTAGGGTGGGATATCGAAAATAAAAGCATACATTATGCATGGTAATAATTATACAACGATTGCATACTTTAACTAGCAAAATTAGGCCATTTTTGGCACCCTAAAATTAATTTTAATTAATATAATCTAATTATATTAATTAAAATTAAATTAAATAAATATAATTAAATATAAAATGATTTTATATTTAATATATATATTAATAAAAACATTTTTCCGCCCATTGTGAAACTCCTGAAACGCCTTCGACGTTGCAGCGCGACACCTTGTCCGTTTCTGCCCGTTGAAGAGTCCAACAGCGTTGCAACGCTGAGGATCGCGTTACAACGCTGACTCTTTCATGTCGCACGCCTCAGCACCTTCGGCGTTGCGACGCCTGCGCTGGCGTTGCAACGCCATCGTCTCCATGTCCTGGCGTTGCGACGCTAAGTGGAGTGTTGCAACGTTGCACCTCTTGCAGCTTGAAGATCGCCTCAACGGTGTTGCAATGCTGCACACAGTACAGCAAACAGTCTCTATTGTTTTTGCTCGTTTTCGCTCCGTTCTTCTTAGCAACCACTTTGCCTCGATCAACACGGAATTACAGACTTTATTTACATAAAAAAATGCCCAAAACAATAGGCCCTTAGATTGACCAATTAAACGAAATTATGTAAATTTATGTGCCAAAAATGAACACATCTAATTTTGCAAACTGTTCATTCATGACATGAAAACAGAAAATCTCACCTTTGTTCTTGATAAATAAAGAACAAAATCAAGAACACAATTGGGCTCTGATACCAATTGAACGGATCGAATCCCGCAGCGGAAACGATTGTTAATCGCGTATTCTTTATTTTGTTACATAGATTTCATTGAAGAACAAAACATATAACATTAAGCATGTAATTCTACATAGGACAACAAGAAAATTACCTTCGAAGATTGCTTTCTTCACGAATCCCTCCTCAATAGATCACGATCTCAGCAACAACTCAAACTTTGTGAAGTTCCACCACCAGATGTTTTCTGTTGTTCTCTATGTGAGTGAGAAAGGTGAGTTCCTTTAGGATGAGGTGAGGTGATCTTATGGAATTGTGTTTGGAACTCTTTCCAACACAATTCGAGAGAATACTAGGGTTTTGTCAAAAAGCCTTAACCTTAAAGTTGCATCTCATGCAACTACTTATAAGGAAATAGGATGGAAATTACTATCCTATCCCTCCTTCATTCTCTCATTAGTATATAGTTAATATGTGAATCTAATTAACATTAAAACTATATATTATATCAATTATATCACATATAATTTATATACCACCTCATATATGAAATTGAACACTTCAATTTCATTCCTAACTTTATACCCTCAATTTTACCATGTTGAGCCAAGGGAGAGACCTAATGGACTTACACTTCATGAGCTCCAATGATATGAGATTAACTGATCAAACTCTTTGATCCAGTTAATCAATATTCATTAACTACAAGTCACTCCACTATAGGCTTGTAGTTGCACTCTTCACACTGTAGATTATATTGTGTCCATTGATATAATCATTACCCATGAGTCGACCCTTCACAAGATTTTCGTAATCACAATTGGGTTAAATTACCATTTTACCCCTGTGATTACCTCTTTGTTCCTTAAGCACCACTGATCCTCTAATGAACAACAAGTCTATGGTCCTACCATAGACTCATACCCTCTTAAGCCAGTTTAGAAGGCGGGGCCTCGTTGTTCATGACCTGGACTTAGTTCTTAAGTGAACAACCTGTCTAATTCCTTAGCGTAGGAATGAGTGAATTCCATCTTGCATAGTTTAGTCCCCAGCTACCTACGAGGTTCTGTCCCTAAGAAGGTAGGCTTATTGAGTCGGCTACAGGCCACTCTCACCCATACTAGTCTAAGGACAAACCCCTATAAGCAGGAGTTCTTAATTTGCTAAGGTTTCAGGTCGAGTCACTAATGACCATCTATAAATTATCAGTTTTATCCTGTTAAGGACGTTATACTTGTTAGTCTAATACTTGTTAGACTAATAATCCGGGTTGTATGAACTCTTCATTCAGGATGCCTCCACTCGCGTGTCAACCACATGAATGAGTTGGATTACCTCATTTGTACTAATTAAAAAGTGGGGTGCATCCATTGTGTTACAAGAACAAGGTTTCCAACCTTATTTTATACCATAGACCTTTTAGGTTATACTCTTGAACACAATCCAAATAGTGTCTACTACACTGATGTTCAAGATACATTATAACCTTGGAGATTAGTTCATTTGATTTATAAAGCAAGATAATAATTTTTCCAAAATAAATAACTCTTTATTTATTTGATCAAAATTACATAAGTTTAGGGCACAAATCTCAACAACACTCTCCTCACTGTAGATTATATTATGTCCATTGATATAATCATTACCCATGAGTCGACCCTTCACAGGTTGTTCGTAATGAGGTTTAAATTACCGTTTTACCCCTATGATTACCTCTTTGTTCCTTAAGCACCACTGATCCTCTAATGAACAACAAGTCTATGGTCCTACCATAGACTCATACCCTCTTAAGTCAATTTAGAAAGCGGGGCCTCGTTGTTCATGACCTGGACATGGTTCTTAAGTGAACAACCTGTCTAATTCCTTAGTGTAGGAATGAGTGAATTCCATCTTGCATAGTTTAGTCCCCAGCTACCTACGAGGTTCTGTCCCTAAGAAGGTAGGCTTAATGAGTCGGCTATAGGTCACTCTCACCCATACTAGTCTAAGGACAAACTCCTATAAGCAGGAGTTCTAAACTTGCTCAGGATTAAGGTCGAGTCACTAATGACCATCTATAAATTATCAGTCTTATCATGTTAACGACGTTATACTGGTTAGACTAATAATTTGCAGTCCGGTCTTGTATGAACTCTTTATACTGGATGCCCCCACTCGCGTGTCAACCACATGAATTAGTTGGATTACCTCATTTGTACTAATTAAAAAGTGGGGCGCATCCATTTTGTTACAAGAACAAGGTTTCCAACCATATTCTTATACCATAGACCTTTTAGGTTATACTCTTGAACACAATCAAAATAGTGTCTACTACACTGATGTTCAAGATACATTATAACCTTGGAGATTAGTTGATTGGATTTATAAAGCAAGAATATAATTTTTCCAAAACAAGTAAATAATATTTACCTTCCTTCTTCTTGTCGGCACGAAATTTGGGACAGTTCCTCTTCTAATGATCGTCCCCGTTGCAGTAGAAAAACTTTCCTTTTTCTACAACCTATTTGACCTTCTTGCATTTTGGCGACAACGCGGTCAGCTTTCCTAACCTTCTTCAACTTCTTCTTCTTCCCTTTCGGGCCTGAAGATGGACCAACAGACTTTGTCCTAGAGGTCGAACCCCTGTGAAAGAACCTGAAGGCAACATTTGCCTCAGCTTCTTGTCCCTTGACTCGTATCAAAGACTGAAAGGCCTGTAGTTCCTTGAGCAGAGTGGTTAGATTGTAGATAATTTTGTTCATTACAACATTGCAACGAAACTGAAGGAAACTCTTCGGAAGAGTCTCCATTATAAAGCTAACCTGACTCGACTCATCGATCGAAGCACCATTCATCTCCGCCAAGTTAAAGTTGGTCATCATGTCGAGAACATGTTCTCTAACAGACGTTCCCTCCTAAATCGAGGCATTGAATAGAAGAGTGTTGTGCCTAACCTGAAAGGACTATTGTCCAAACATGTTCTGCAACGACTCAATGATCTCCTTAGCGGTAACCATGTTCTCGTGCTTCTTAGCCAAAACATCAGATAAGCTTACTATGATGTAGACCTTGGCCTCTCATTGGCCTTTGTCCACCTATTATACACATCACGAACATTTCGTGATGTGTTGGTCCACCTATTATACACATCACGAACACTTCGTGATGTGGTCAAGTCGGGCACCTGAGGACATTCCTCAGTGAGCGCGAATTTCAGGTCGTCGGTGACTAAGATTGTGTTTATATTATTCTTCCACGTTTGGTAGTTATCAACTACGAGCTTATCGGAAGCTAAGAGAGCTATTATTGAACTCAACATTGTTGTTGAAAAATAAAACACTTTGTATTAGTTCTCGCAAAAACTTTTGAAAATCCAATCATTTTTTTAGCAAATTTTATTCTATGATCCCTAGGTCATTAAAATTGCAACGATACCCCAAAGGTTTAGAATGACCGCCATCGAAGGGTAGACGAAATCACTCTCCTCTAGGACGAGACTTTCTCGACCAGACCCTAATTCCAAAATAACTCTTATTCTTATAGGGATCCAGTTACAATTTTTCTGTCGGACTCATTAACTCTTCATTAATCCCATGAGTGTAACCCTCTATCTTTAAACCTTCAGAGTTTCCATCCAAACAATAGCCACCAAAGGGAGGACTATGAAAGAAAACAAACTAAGGTGGTCGTATCCCTATTGGGAATTCATGGTGTTCTGACTCCCATGATCAAGGCCCTATGAAGGGATTGGTCCTGACCAAACTTGCAAGTGGATCATAGGCGTCTCACGATGTGAATCGATAGAAGAGATCGTGGTCCCATTTTCACAGGTCTCGCTCCCACTCACTATAAGTACTCTCTCCATTCACCTTGAATTTTGACCCATACAAATATCATCTGTATGTTGGGTTTTGTGCCCTAAAACTCGTAGTTTGTAATTATGTTCTAATTAATGTAATAAAGTGTTATTATTTCAATAAAGAGTTATTGTTCGTTATCTACGAGTTTTTCTTTATTTAAACCCTAAATCCAATAAACTAAACCTCCAAGGTTGTTAAATGAATCATTAACTGAATGTAGTGTACATATAAAGGATCCCGGTTCGAGATACAACCTGAAGGGTGTATAGTTAGGGGATAAGGTTTGGGTACCTTGCCCTGGTAAAACTATGGATGTGGCCCACTTTGTATTTGATACAAACACTGTGATCTTAACGTGTTCGTGTAGATGACATGTGAGTGGGGATATCCTATGTAATGAGATTACATAAGACAAGACCGCGAAATAGTAACCACTAGATGTAACTCCGTTGACTAGTTAGGTTTCTATTTCACTGGCATGACCAAGGCAACTTGATCTCAATCCGGAGCAGGTTACAAACTCCTGTTCGCGAGGGATTGTTCTTTGACTAGTATGGGTGAGAGTGCCCTGATTTGTCGACTCAATATGCCTACCTTCTTGGGGACAAAACCGAGTGAGCGACTAAGAACTTAACTTAGCAAGATGGAATTCCCTCCATCCCGCCTACTAGGGTAAGTAGAGGAATGTTCCGTTAAGTGTTGTCTCTAGGACTTGAACAAAGGGTCGACCCTCTCATTGGCCCGAGAGGGACTCTGTTTGTTGGTAGGACCACAAACAAATTGTTAATTAGAGGAGCACTGTTACTTAAGGCACAAGATTTAACCCAGGGGTAAAATGGTAATTTGTCCCAGCTTGTGTTATGAACATTCGTGAAGGATTGACTTGCTGTTATTGGTGTATATCCGTGGACACATAAATATATCTGTAGTGAGAAGAGTGCAGCTGTGGGACTTTAGTGGAGTGTTCCCGCAGTTAACAAATGTTGAGTGAGAGGTTAATGAGATTAACCGAGCAATCTTGTATCGTTGGAGCTTTTGATCTGTAGGTCCATTAGGTCTACCTTCTAGCTCGTAAAGGGTTCTTAGATCATTTAAATTTGAAATGTTAAAATTCATAGAGGAATAATCTTAATGTATATTGATACGATATAATATATAGTTTTGGAACTATATATTATAAATTTAATGTGAATATGATTCATATTAAATTACATGAGAGAATTAAATATTTGAAAGAGTTCAAATATTAAATTCAAATGTGAATGTGATTCATATTTCAAAACTATAGGTTAAATATTAATGTGCATGAGATGTACATTAAACTATAGGTTAAAGGGTAAAATGATTAAATATGATTTCATCATTTAATTAATATTATAGTTGAATTAAATGTGATTTAATTTAATGTAATTAATTGATTGATTGATTAATTAATATAATATTAATTGGGAACGTGTCCGGAGCACACATTCCCACTACTCCCCACCTCCCCCTCGATAGGGAGTGGGGTGTTACCCACTGAAGTATCATTCCCGTGGTGAGAAGGGACTGACTTCAATTGATCGATCGATCATTCATTCGATGGAATTTTCACCAAGAAGAAAAATTCTCTCATCTATCTTCTTCCCAAAAACATCTCTCCAATTGTTGGAATCCTTCCCACAAAGGATTTGATCTAAGTTGAATCTCATAGGATAGAAGGTCCTCTTGTTGGTGGTGTTCTGTTGATGAAAAACAGAGAACTTTTGGAAGTTCTTGAGTTGCTGTACGATTTGAAGCAAGAAGTTGCTGCTGAGGAAAACTACAAAGGTAATACCTTTTCTCCTTCTTTTAGTTTAATTGTTAAACTTAGTATGTTTGCATGATTGATCTTCATATCTAATTAGGATTAGATAAACATGTTTGTTCTGTTTTGTCAATGTACTGGTTTTTTTCTAACTAAAACAATCAAGCAATTACGATCCCAAACTCGTTTCCGCTGCTCAAGGAGATCAGATCCCCATCAATTGGTATCAGAGAAATGCTTGTTTTGGTTTGGTTGAAGCAAAATTGCATTGATTTGGTGGGAAATGCATTTGGTTTGCTGTAAAACTAGTTTAGGAATATTTTGGCCTTAGTTTACTTTTGATTTGATCAATTTATATGTAAAGGCCCTTGTGTTTTTTGGCATAAAGTGCATTATCGAGTCTGAAATCGAGTTAAGAGTCATTCGGGACCAGTTTCATGCAATTCGATTGAGAATCGGAGGAGAAATTGATGATTGAAGTTGTTGTGTTCAAAAGAGAAGGTTGCTGCCGAAGCAGCAGCGTTGCAACATCGTTCATCTGCGTTCCAACGCTGAGGAACGGCGTCGCAACGCCATCCATTCCTATCAACGCGGGAGCTCCAGGGGTCAGTGGCGTTGCAACGCTGCCCCTCAGCGTTGCAACTCTTTGATGACATTTCACCAACAACAGACCGGTTCAACATTTTGGGTTGTTTTTTAGTCCAATTCGAGCGGTTCAAACCCGGTTCAAGGAGTTTTGAACCGGTTCATGTAATAAAGTTAGAGTAATTTTATTATTTTACACTTTAGGGGCCAAATTATTCCAGTTTTACAGCTATATTTCTTTATGAATGTCATTTAGATTTTTCCCACCTTAGGATAAGCATGTTCATGCATTTTATTTGTATAATTGTTATATGAACATGGTTAAGATGCATGATTTATTTATTTTTCATGAGTAATTAGTTATAATTGTTATAATTAGATTATATGGAAAATAAATTACTTTAAGCTAACGGTTAACGGAACACCTCATACCTGGGAATTGATCCAGAACTTGAGTTGAATTCACCTTAGTTCTATTTGAAGGGAATCGAATACCGCAACGGAAGCGTTGGTGAATCGCGCGCTCTCGATTTAGTTACACCGATTTCATTCAAGAACGTAAACAACTAGATTAAGCATGAAATAGAATATGGACAACAAGAAATATTACCTTTGAAGAACCTTTCTTCAAGTGCTCCTCCTCTCTCACGATCAAGATCTCCACAACCCGAACCACGAATGAACTAAGGCAGGACCACTGGATCTTCTCCGTTGTTTTCTAGGTGAGGGAGGAATGTGGGTTCCCCTTAGGTAAGATGAGATGTTGAGAGAGAGAGAGATTGTGTTTTGGAACCTTTCCAAAAACACAACAAAGCCTTAGGTTTTTTTTTTGTTTTCTAGTTGCATCTTATGCAACTATATATAATGTATAGGGATAGAAATTACCATCCTATCCCTCTTTCATTATCTCTTTAATATATAGTTAATATGTGAATCCAATTCACATTAAAACTATATATTATATCAATTATATCACATATAATTGATATGACGTCTCATATATGAAATTGAACACTTCAATTTCATTCCTAACTTTATACTCCCAATATTACCATGTTGAGCCAACGGAGGGACCTAATGGACCAACAGTTAATGAGCTCAAATGATATGAGATTGACTAATCAAACTTTTTGATCCAGTTAATCTATATTCATTAACTACAAATCACTCCACTATAGATTTGTAGTGTTGGGATGTATGTCCTCATCTCGTGTAGTTTGTAATATTCCAAGTTGTAAATGAATAAGAGTTATTTATTTCAACATTGTGTAATAAATAAGAGTTATTTATTTAAACTTTGTGTCTCACATTTTTCATAAACTTAATCCAATAAACTAAGCTCCAGGGTCATTGTATTATGAGAAAACTAAGAACTTGAACGGTGTGTAGTGGACACACAGGGAGATCGCGTTCGAGTTAATGACCCGAACGGTCTACAGTATATTGATAGGGTTGGAGGAGAACGTTGGATCGAGAGAGATCGTGACCGGAGAAGGAGAAAAACGTTGAAGAAGTGTTCTTCAAGAGGTTAGTATCCATTATACTTACTGTTTTCTCTACTTTTTTGCATGTTTAGCCTAGGATCTATGAGATAGATTCAATTTTAAGACACGTTTTACACAACGGATCAACGACGTTTCACAATGTCTTCCGCTACGATAATTAAAAATCCCTTCAATTGGTATCAGAGCCAATTGTTGCTCTTCGTTGTGTATTCTGTAAATTCTTAAAATTAGGTGGGTAGCATTAATTTTCATGAGATAAATGTTAATGGTTTGAAATTTTTGATGTTTTCGGTTTTTGGCACTTTTTAGATTTACATTAAAGTTGATGAGCTCAATGTAAGGGCCCGTTGTTTTGGGCATTTTTTAATGTAAATCGAGTCTGTAAGTTCGTGTCGTTCGTGGCAAGAGTTGTCGTGAAGAAAACGGAGCAAAAACGGGCGATTTCGGTGAAAAACTGCAAAAGTTGTGTTGCTGGAAGTTCATGAGCTTTTCGACATTGTTCAACAGCGTTGCGACGCCATCCTTGCTGCTGGAGGCTGCTGCAGTGCAGCGTTGCAACGCCACAGCGTTGAGAACGTTCGCTGCGACGCTATACATTTTTGTGTTGCAACACAATAACATCGTTGCAACGCCGTGGCGTAGTGGTGCATGGAGTGCGATTTTTTTGGAAGTGTGGAACGTGGTCAGCGATTCAATTCCTGGCTTGTGCAACTGCCGTTTTTATTTATTTATTTATTTGTAAAATTGATTTCTTAAATGTATTTTATTTAATTATTTTAATTAATATTAATATAAATGTTATATAAATGTAATTAATTTAATTTTATGTCCGGTGCCAAGAAATCGGTCCAATATTGCTATTTAATTATTTTATGCATGAGATGTATGATTTAATTATTTCTATGTGCATAGAGTATGCCATATAGATTTAAAATCCCACCTTAGGTTAAACAGTTCATGCATCATATTTATATTATAAGAGTTATAATATATAGTATGCATGATAGAATTATATTATAAGAGTTATAATCTAATGTTTGCATGATTTAATTTATTTAATATAATGTTATATTTTTAAATTAAAAGCATGCTCATGCATTTAATTCATGTGATGAATGTATGTTATAGTATAGTAATATTCATGTGATGAATGATCAAGCATTATAACATAGAAATGCATGTAACCTAAGTTAATTATTAGTTTTAAATGGTTTAGAACTTGAATAATTAGACTTAGGTTTTCTAGTTCTAATAAGATTAGAATTAGGAAATCAAATAGGACCTTTGAATGGAGACTGATGAGTAACTCTGTCTAAGGAAGGTTTTGTCTAAGGCTGGGGTATTTAAGTTGACGCTTGCGCAACATCCCTACCTGGAAACCAACCTGGGAGTGAATTCGGTCCGGAGATTCTTAGGTTATATTCTCGTGAGTGCCGTTAATTAAGTGTTAATTAATTTACTCACATAGACCTAAGTTAATAATGTGATTATAGGCTTAGGCTAATCCAATATAAGAGTTATATTGGTAGACTTAGGTAAATTTTAGTCGGTTTATCTAGGTCAATCCCGATTATTTTAAAGTGTTGAGTGGGAGGAAATAAAGTGTATGAGATACATTTAATTTTCCATCCACAAATCTCCATTAAGTTCGCACCGTGAGATCCATGCTCGGCCTCGTGGCGCAAATGGGAGCATCCCCCTTGGGTGGCATTTGTATGGATCAATATCAACGTAAATGGAGAGAGTACTTATAGTGAGTGGGAGCGGGACCTGTAAAAACGGGACCTACGATCTCTTCTTTCGATTCACACCGTGAGACGGCTATGATCCGCCTGCTAGTTTGGCCTGGACCAGACAATCCCTTCGGAGGGCCTGATCATGGGAGTCGGAACACCGTGAATTTTCGAAAGGGATGCAGTTTCCTGGTTGGTTTTCCTTCTTGGTTCACCCTTGGTGGCTATTGTTTGGACGGATGCTTGGAAACTTAAAGATTGAGGGTGACACTCACGGAATTCGTTAAGTGTTAATGAATTCGACCGAACAATGGTAATTGGACGCCTAATGGAATAAGAGTTATTCTGGCATTAGGGTCTGATCGAGAGAATCTCGTCCTAGAGGAGGAGTGGGTTTGTCTACCCTACGGTGGCGGTCATTCTAAACCTTTAGGGTATCATTGCAATTTTTTAAATGGCCTAGGGATCATAGGATAAAAATTTGTTAAAACCCGAGTGGATTTTCAAAAATTTTTGCGAGACTAATACAAAGTTTTTCATTTTATATCAGCAACAAAATGTCAAACGCTTTGAACACTCCTTTAGCTTTCGTTAAGTTAGTCGGCGATAGTATTTCGTGGAAAAATAATATAGACACGATTTTGGTAAATGACGACCAAGAGTTCGCTCACGAGAGGAGGGTCCTCGGTGCCTTGCTCAACAAATCCTATTCAACAATCTACAAACCTTTCACTTTGGTGCAAACTAGGGGACAGGAAGCTGAGGCAAGTGTTGCCTTAAGACCTTTTCACAGGGGTATGGCCTCTGAGATAAAGTTTGTAGACTCTTCAGGCCCTAAGGGGAAGAAGGAGAAGTTGAAGGAAGTTATGGTTGATCGCGCTGCCGCCTTAAAAGGCAAAGAAATTAAGGATGTTGCCAGAAAGTGTTTCTACTGCAACAGGGACGAACACCTGAAAAGAAGTTGTCCCAAATTCCTTGATGAAAAGAAGATGACAGCTAAATGTGATTTACTTGTCACAAAAACTTGTTTAGTGGAGAGTAATGACTCAGCTTGGATATTGGATTCAGGCGCCACTAACCAGTGTTTGCTCTTCTTTTCAAGGATTAAGTTCTGGCAAATGGTGCAAGAGGGGTGAGATAACACTCGTGGTTGGATCTCGAGAAGTTGTCTCGCCTTCAAAGAATAGGCACAGTGAAAGTCGTTTTCTTTGGCGTAAAGTACTTATTATTGGATAATATGTACATAGTTTCTGGGTTTACGAGAAACCTAGTTTCTATTTCTCGCCTATTAGAACAAAATATATTTCGCTTCTTTCAAGAGTAATAAAGCGTTTATTTCTCGAAATGGAAATTTGATTTGTTCTGGCTTCATGAATTTATATGTTTTGAACCCTAATTCGGTCAAAAGTGTTTTAAACACCGAATTGTTTAAAATAAAACAGTAAACGCTTGAACTAAGAGATTGAAAGTTTCTCCAAAAGAAAGTGTCCATCTTTGGCATCTACTTAGGCCACATTAATCTCAATAGGATTGAGAGACTGGTGAGGAGTGGACTTCTAAGCGAGTTGGAAGAAAACTCTTTACCGGTATGTGAGTCATGCCTTGAAGGCAAAATGACCAAACGTCCTTTTAGTGGAAAAGGATATAGAGCCAAGGAGCCCCTTGAGCTTATACATTCTGATCTTTGTGGTCCGATGAATGTTAAAGCTCGGGGCGGTTATGAGTATTTCGTGTTTTTCACAGACGATTACTCCTGATATGGGTATATTTACCTAATGCACAAGAAGTCTGAAACTCTTGAAAAGTTCATGGAGTACAAGACTGAGGTTGAGAACCTCTTAGGTAAATCGCTTAAAACACTTCGATCGGATCGGGGTGGAGAGTATATGGACACTGAATTCCAGGACTATATGATAGAACATGGAATTACGTCCCAACTCTCAACACCTTGTATGCCACAGCAGAATGGTGTATCGGAGAGGAGAAGCAGAACCTTGTTGGACATGGTTCGGTCGATGATGAGCTATGCTCGTCTCCCTGATTCTTTTTGGGACTACGCAGTGGAGACTGCGGTTTACATTGTGAACACCGTTCCGTCGAAGAGTGTTTATGAAACACCTTTCGAACTCTGGCATGGTCGTAAAACTAGTTTACGTCATTTTAGAATTTGGGGATGCCCGACCCATGTGTTGGTGTAAACTCGAAGAAGTTGGAACCCCGTTCAAAGTTGTGCCTCTTTGTAGGTTACCCTAGAGGTGGTTACTTTTACGATCCTAAGGATAATAGGGTGGTTGTGTCGACAAACGCCACTCTCCTTGAGGAAGACCACATCAGGGATCACTTACCAAGGAGTAAGATTGTCTTAAATTTAATGGACAGTTCATCGGCAAGAGTTTCTGATGGTGGTAGTACGTCAACAAGTGTTGTTGATCCTAGCTCGTCTAGTCAAGTTCGTTCCCAAGAGTTGGGAATGCCTTGACGTAGTGGGAGGGTTGTGAGACAGCCTGAACGTTACATGGGTTTAGCTGAAACCCAAGTCGTCACCCCTGATGATGACTATGAGGATCCATTGACCTATGATCAGGCAATGGCTGACGTTGACAAAGACGAATGGATCACAACCATGGACCAGGAAATGGAGTCGATGTACTTTAATTCCGTCTGGGAGCTTGTGGACCAACCGGATGGGGTTAAACCTATTGGTTGCAAGTAGATCTACAAGCGTAAACGTGGTGTAGATGGGAAGGTGCAGACCTTCAAAGCTCGACTAGTGGCAAAGGGTTTTACCCAGGTGGAAGGGGTTGACTATGAGGAAACCTTTTCACCTGTTTCCATGGTAAAGTCGATTAGAATCCTTCTGGCAATTGCAGCATATTATGACTATGAGGTATGGTAGATGGATGTCAAGACCGCCTTTCTGAATGACAACCTTGACGAGACCATCTACATGGCCCAACCCAAGGGGTTCATTGCCCAAGGCCAAGAGCAAAGAGTTTGCCGGCTTAAAAGGTCTATTTATGGACTGAAACAAGCCTCGAGGTCTTGGAATATAAGGTTTGATGAGGCGATCAAATCTTATGGCTTTGATCAAAATGTTGACGAGCCTTGTGTCTACAAGAAAATCGTCAACAAAACTGTCGCATTTCTTATTTTGTATGTGGATGATATCCTTCTCATTGGGAATGAGGTAGGTTTTCTTACTGACATTAAGGAATGGTTGGCTTCGCAATTCCAAATGAAAGATTTGGGAGAGGCACAGTATGTTCTAGGTATCCAGATTGTCCGGAACCGGAAGAACATAACGCTAGCAATGTCTCAGGCGTCTTATATTGACAAGATGTTGTCTAGGTATAAGATGCATAACTCCAAGAAGGGTTTGCTGCCTTTCAGGCATGGGGTTCACCTGTCTAAGGATCAATGTCCTAAGACACCTCAAGAAGTTGAGGATATGAGACGGATCCCCTATGCTTCAGCTGTAGGGAGCCTGATGTATGCCATGTTGTGTACTAGGCCTGACATCTGTTATGCAGTTGGGATTGTCAGTAGGTATCAATCCAATCTAGGATTAGATCATTGGACATCCGTAAAGGGAATCCTCAAGTATCTTAGGAGAACGAGGAACTACAACCTTGTGTATGGGAGTGGGGATTTGATCCTTACGCGATACACAGATTCTGACTTTCAGACCGATAAGGATTCTAGGAAATCCACTTCGGGGTCACCCTTCATTCTGAATGAAGGAGTTGTAGTGTGGCGAAGCATCATGCAGGGATGCATCGCTGATTCCACGATGGAAGCCGAGTATGTTTCGGCTTGTGAAGCTACAAAGGAAGCTGTTTGGCTCAGGAAGTTCATGACGTATTTGGAAGTTGTTCCAAATATGAACTTTCCAATCACGCTGTTTTGTGACAACAGTGGTGCAGTAGCCAACTCGAGAGAACCTCAGAGTCATAAAAGGGGCAAGCATATAGAGCGTAAGTATCACCCGATCACGAGATTGTGCAATCATGAGAGACGTGATGCCACGCAGAGCACAACGTTGCTGATCCATTTACAAAGGCCCTCACGACTAAGGTGTTTGAGGGTCACCTAGAGAGTCTAGGTCTTTGAGTGCTTCCTGACTAGGGCAAGTGGGAGTATTGTAAACGGGTATTTAATGCCCTATTTTATTGTATTACTTTATTGTATTACTTTACTGTACATTTGAGAAATGTATCATGTACTCCACTAGTTTAGTCCAAGTGGGAGTTTGTTGTGATGTATGTTCTCATCTCGTGTAGTTTGTAATATTCCAAGTTGTAAATGAATAAGAGTTATTTATTTCAACATTGTGTAATAAATAAGAGTTATTTATTTAAACTTTGTGTTATGAGAGAACTAAGAACTTGAACGGTGTGTAGTGGACACACAGGGAGATCGCATTCGAGTTCATGACCCGAACGGTCTACAGTATATGGATAGGGTTGGAGACCTAATCCTGGATACACTATGGATGCGGCCCGCTTTGTATTAGATACAAACGAGGTGATCTGACTCGTTCATGTGGTTGACATGCGAGTGGGGGCATCCTGTGCAATGAGATTGTACAAGATCGACCGTGAATTATTAGACTTACATGATGTAACACCGCTAATGATAGAGCTAATAAATTCGTAGATGACCATTAGTGACTCGACCTTAATCCTGAGCGTGTTACGGACTCCTGTCTGCGGGGGTCTGTCATTTGACTAGTACGGGTGAGGGTGGCCACTGTGTCTCGCCCAATATGCCTATCTTCTCAGAGGCAGGACCACGTGGGGAGCTGGAAACTTGATTACGCAAGAAGAAATTCACTCGTTCCCGACTTAGGAAAACTAGAGGGGTTGTTCCCTTAAGTGTTGTCTCCAGGCTTGAACAACGGGGCTCCACTCTCTCATTGGCCTGAGAGGGTTGTTGTTTATGGTTGGACCATGCAACATAGTTGTTCATTAGAGGAGTAGTGGGACTTAAGGGGCAAGAGGTAGACACAGGGGTAAAACGGGTATTTCACCGAGCTGTGACTACGAACAACCTGTGAAGGGTCGACTCATGGGTATTGGTTATATCGATGGACACAACTTGTCCTACACTGATGAGAGTGCAGCTACGGGGTTTAGTGGAGTGTTACCGTAGCTAATGAATGTTGAATAACCGGGTCAAAGAGTTTGACAAAGTTAGTCTCGGATCATTGGAGCTCACACGTGTAGGTCCATTAGGTCCTCTCGGTTGGCTCAAATTGGACAAATTGAGGGTTTACAGTTTGGTGTGAATTTGAAGTGTTCAAATTCATTATTTGAGTATTTATGTCATTTATATGAGATATAGATGACATAATATATAGTTTGAAGTGAATGAGAATTTTATTAGCTATAGTATAACCTAATTGATTAATTAGTGCTAATTGGAGAAATTGAATTGAGAGAAATTAAATTGACTGTGATTCAATTTATAATTCCACATTTATGCAAATGAGATTTGTATAATAAGGTATGTGATACCTTATATTATATAATATGCAAATGTGATTTGTATATTATATGGTTGTGGTAAAATTGTGATTTGGTGGAGGTTTTAACTACACACAATAGTATTTAAAGGCTTTGCAAGAAGCCTTTGGTGTGCCATTTGCCATTTTTTGGATTTTGATCCAAAGAGAGTAAGTGATTCTCTCTCAAATCCTCTCTCAATTCTCTATCATTCTCTCCTCACCCAAAACCAAAGGGAGTCCCACCTACTCTCCCTCAACCTCCCGAGAACAATCGAGAAAACCCTTTGGAGGTGTCTTCCTGTTCAGATCGTTGTTCGTGTTCGAGGAAAACGTTGGATCAAGAGAGATCGTGACCGGAGAAGGAGAAAAACGTTGAAGAAGTGTTCTTCAAGAGGTTAATATCCATTATACTTACTGTTTTCTCTACTTTTTTGCATGTTTAGCCTAGGATCTATGAGATAGATTCAATTTTAAGACACGTTTTACATAACGGATCAACGACGTTTCACAATGTCTTCCGCTGCGGGAATTCAAAATCCCTTCATGTAGCTGCACTCTCTTCACTGTAGATTATATTGTGTCCACTGATATAATCATTACAAATGAGTCGACCCTTCACAGGTTGTTCGTAATTACAGCTGGGTCAAATTACCGTTTTACCTCTGTGATTACCTCTTTGTTCCTTAAGCACCACTGATCCTCTAATGAACAACAAGTATACTGTCCTACCATAGACTCATACCCTCATAGAGGGCGGGGCCCCGTTGTTCAAGGTCGGGAGTCAGTTCTTAAGGGAACAACCTATCTAATTCGTTAGTGTAGGAATGAGTGGATTCCATCTTGCACAGTTAAGTTCCCAGCTACCTACGAGGTTTTGTCCCTGTGAAGGTAGGCTTATTGAGTCGGCTACAGGCTACTCTCACCCATAGTAGTCTAAGGATAAATCCCTATAAGCAGGCGTTCTTAACTTGCTCAGGATTCAGGTCAAGTCACTAATGATCATCTATAAATTACTAGTCTTATCCTGTTAACGGTGTTACACTGGTTAGACTAATAATTTGTGGTCCGGTCTTGTATGATCTCTTCACACAGGATGCCCCCACTCGCATGTCAACTACATGAATGAGTTGGATTACCTCATTTGTACTAATTACAAAGTGGGTCGCATCCATGGTGTTACCAGAATGAGGTTTCAAACCTTATTCTTATACCATAGACCATTTAGGTTATATTCTTGAACTCAACCCAAATAGTATCCACTACACTAATATTCAAGATATATGTTATAACCTTGGAGCTTAGTTTATTGAATTTATAAAGTAAGACTGTAATTCTATAAAAAAAAATAACCCTTTATTTAATTGATCAAAATTACACAAGTTTAGGGCATAAATCCCAACAATCTCCCACTTGACCTAAAGCTTGTGGAGTACTAAAACATTACAGTATTGTAAATACAATAAACTAGGGCATTTAAACCCTTTTGCACAAAATACTGCCACTTGCCCTAGTTGGGGAGGACTTGTAAACCTAGACCTTCTAGGTGACTCTCAAATACTTTAGCCGTGTTAGCCTTTGTAAGAGGATCAACAATGTTGTGCTCTGAGGCTATCTTCGTGACAATTACATCTCCTCTATACACGATCTCCCGGATGAGATGATATTTTTGCTTAATGTGTTTTCTCCTCTTGTGACTTCAGGGGTTCCCTCGAATTTGCCACTGCACCACTGTTGTCGCAATACAGTGTGATGGACAAAGTCATATTTGGAACAACTTCTAAATTTAGCATGAATTTCCTCAACCAAACGGCCTCTGTAGCTGCTTCAAAAGCTGCTACATATTCGACCTTCATGGTGGAATAAGCGATGCATCCTTGCTTGACGCTTCGCCATACTACAACTCCTCCGTTAAGAGTGAATACTGACCCTGATGTAGATTTCTAAGAAACTTTATCAGTCTGAAAGTCAGAATTCGTTTATCCTATAAGGATCAGATCCTTAGCCCCATACACAAGCATGTAGTTCCTTGTTCTCCAAAGATACTTAAGGATTGTCTTAACCGTTGTCCAGTGTTGAAGTCCTGGATTGGATTGATACCTACTGACCATCCCAACTGCAAAACAGATGTCAGGCTTAGTACACAACATGGCGTACAGGCTCCCAACAACCGAAGCATAAATAATCTGTCTCATATCCTCAACTCCTTGAGGTGTCTTAGGACACTGTTTCTTAGACAAATGGATTCCATGTCTAAAAGGCAACAAGCCCTTTTTGGAATCTTGCATTATAAACCTTGACAACACTTTGTCTATGTAAGATGTTTGAGACAAGGCTAGTGTTTTATTCTTGCGGTTCCGGACAATCTGGTTCCCAAGAACAAACTCCGCATCACCCAAATCTTTCATTTGGAACTGTGTAGCTAGCCTTTCTTGATGTCAGTAAGACAAACTACATCATTCCCAATGAGTAGGATATCATCCACATAGAGAATTAAGAATGCGACAGAACTATTGATGATTTTCTTGTAGACATAAGGTTCATCATCATTCTGGTCAAAACCATAAGATTTGATTGCCTCATCAAATCTTATATTCCAGGACCTAGAGGCTTGTTTCAGTCCATAAATTGACCTTTTAAGCCTGCAAACCTATTGCTCTTGTCCTGGTTTAATGAAACCTTTGGGTTGGTCCATGTAGATGTTATCCTCAAGATTGTCATTCAAAAAGGTTGTCTTGACATCCATTTGCCATACCTCATAGTCATAATATGCGGCAATGGCAAGAAGGATACGTATAGACTTTACCATAGCAATAGGTGAAAAGGTTTCCTCACAGTCAACCCCTTCAACCTGGGTATAACCCTTTGCTACTAGTCTAGCTTTAAGGGTTTGCACCTTTCCATCTACACCACACTTTTACTTGTAGGTCCACTTACAACCTATAGGTTTTACCCCATCAGGCTTATCTACAAGAGGTCAAACAGAATTGAAGTACATAGACTCTATTTCTTGGTCCATGGTTATGGATCCGCGCAGTGGTATTCTGGTATAATAACTTGGGTTTCAGTTAAACCCATGTAACGGTCAGGTTGTATTATAACCCTCCCACTACGTCGAGGCATACTCAACTCTTGAGATGGACTCTCTTGACTAGACAAACTAGTATCAACAACTCTTGTTGACGTACTAGTTTTATTAGCAACCTTTGCTATTGTTCCGTCTATCTCACTTAACACAACTTCACTTTTTGGTTTGTGGTCCCTTATGTGGTTCTCCTCTGAGAAAATGGCATTTGTCGACACAAAAACATTATCTTCCATAGGATCATAGAATAAACCATCTCTTGTTTCTTTTGGGTATCCTACGAATAGGCATAACTTTGAACGTGAATCTAACTTCTTTGGATTTGTCACAAGCACATATGCTAGACAACCCCATATCCTGAAGTGACATTAACTACCTTTCCGTCCTTTCCAGAGTTCAAAAGATGTTTCAGAAACACTTTTTGAGGGCACATTATTCAAAATGTATATTGTAGTCTCCACTTCGTAACCCCAAAAGGAATTAGGGAGATGAGCATAACTCATCATTGATCGAACCATGTCCAACAAGGTTCTATTTCTCCTTTTCGATACACCGTTTTGCTGTGGTGTGCCGGGAGATGAGAGTTGGGATGTAATTCCATGTAATATCATATAGTTTTGGAATTTTAAATCCATGTACTCTCCACCTCGATCCGATCGAAGTATTTTAATAGTTTTACCTAATTAATTTTCAACCTCATTCTTGAATTCCTTGAACTTTTCAAGTGCTTCAGACTTGTGGTGCATTAGGTAAATATGCCCAAATCTAGAATAATCATCTATAAAAGAGATGAAATATTCATGTCCTTCCCTGGCTTTAACATTCATCGGACCACAAAGGTCTGAATGTATAAGCTCTAGAGGGTCTTTGGCTCTATAACCTTTTCCACTAAAAGGTCTTTTAGTCATTTTTCCTTCTAGGCAAGATTCACATACTGGCAAAGAGCTTTCTTCTATTCACATACTGGCAAAGAGCTTTCTTCTAACTCGTTTAGAAGTCCGTTCTTTACCAATCTCTCAATCCTATTGAGATTAATGTGACCCAATCTTAGATGCCAAAGATGAGCATTTTCTTTAGGAGAAATTAGTTCGTGTACTTGCAATTTTGTATAATTCACTGTTAAAACTATTTTAACTGAATTAAACCATTACAAATAATTCTCAAGAAGAGCAACACATAGTATAATATTTTTCCAATGAAATAAACCCTTTATTCAATTGAAAAGAAAATGAAGCACAATGTTCGCTAAGGCAAGAAATAGAAATAAGGTTTCTAATAAACCCTTAAGCTACATGTTATCAAATAACAGTTTTTCTTTGCCAGACGATTGCTCTTTATTTGCTCATTTTCCTCTTCTTCTGTATCATCTTAAGTTCAGAAGTATGACTGCAGTTCTTCGTCCCAGAGGATGAATCCTCCTGAGAACTTTTGGAATGGGCAAACAAATTTGCCTCTCCATTCTTATCATCCATAAGAAACTGATAATTCTGCAGCTCATTTAGCAGAGAAGTCAAATCATACTCTATGTTGTTCATCGTTGCATTGCTACAGAATTGAAAAAACTCTTCGGAAGAGATTCTAGGATGAACAAAACCTGACATTTCCCATCTATGACCGCTCCGTTTAATTCCTCTATGTTAAAGTGGGTAATCAGATTGAGAACATGTTCTCTCACTGACGTTCCTTCCTTCATGCGTTCATTGTAAACGAATTTTAGGGTTTCATGCGAAATTTGTTTGGACGGTTGTCTAGACAAATTTAGCACAAAATCCATGATCTCACGAGTTGAGACCTTGCCCTCCAGCCTCCTGGCTAAAACATCAGGTATGCTAGCCAGGATATAGGCTTTTTCCTTTTCGTTTGCATTGATCCAGCGGTCATACGCATCCTCAACAGCTTGAGATGCGTTTTGAGAAGGAAATTGAGGACACTTCTCATTGAGAATGAACTTAAGATCACATGCAACCAAAATTATGATGAGTCCATTCCTCCAAGTCATTATGATCTCTCTAGTTAACTTTTTCGCACCCAATAAGGAAATTAGAGAGCTAGACATTTTTGATGAAAATTTATAAACAAACTTCTATGAGTTTCTTGCTATAACACTAATCCAATCATGTTGTAGCTAATTATCAAATGATTCCTAGGTCATTTATAATTTGCAATGATACTCCAAAGGTTTAGAATGTATGACACCCAAGGGTAATAAAAAACACTCCTCCTCTGGATCAAGACCCTCTTGACCAAAACCTAATGCCAAAACAACTTTTATTCCTATAGGATTTAGTTACCATTTTTCG
Source organism: Trichosanthes cucumerina (assembly GCA_036507285.1). Classification (NCBI taxonomy): domain Eukaryota; kingdom Viridiplantae; phylum Streptophyta; class Magnoliopsida; order Cucurbitales; family Cucurbitaceae; genus Trichosanthes; species Trichosanthes cucumerina. The sequence continues at coordinate 59,549,056 of CM071838.1, forward strand.
GTTAGGATACATACACAACTTAAGTACCCCGTGAGTGTAACTCTCTGTCTTTAGATCCCAGAGTCTCCATCCAATAAAATCCGCCGAATGGAGGACTAGATTGGAAAATAGTATAAGGAAATCTTTATCCCTTTCGGGTGTCTACTGTGTTCGATCCCCTATGATCAAGCCCTCCGAAGGGATTGTCTGGTCAAGGCCAAACTAGCAGGCTGAACATAGTGGTCTAATGGTGTAAACCGACAAAAGAGACCGTAGGCTTTGTTTTCACTAAACCTGCTCCCACTCACTATAAGTTCCCTCTCCATTCACCTTGATATTGACTCATACAAACACCATCCGATGGGGGACGCTCCCATTTGCGCCACGAGGCCACGTATGAATCTCATGGTGTGAATTTCTTGGAGATAACGTAGGTGGGAAAATATGTATCTCATACACTTTTCCTCCCACTGAATACTTTAAAGTTATAGGAATCTTACTTAGGCTAAAATCCGGCTAATGGTTTTACCTAACTCTATCAATATAACTCTTATATAGATAATTAATATAACTCTTCTATTGATTTTATCCTAAGTTTGTTAATATAACTCTTTATATTAAACCGAGGATTTCTAGTTTATTAACCCCTTAATAAACCCGTTGACGCTTCTGTAGTTTACAAACTCTCTGATTAAATTTCACTCCCAGGTCAGTTCCCAGGTAAGGGTGTTCCGTTTCCGTCAGCTTAAATACCCCAGCCTAGACAGAACTTTCCTTAGACAGAGTTCCTCTTTTAATCATAGTTTATAAATTACGTGGTTTCTAATTCTAATCTAATTAAAACTAGATAACCTAATGTTGGGATTTTTGTCCTAAACTCGTGTTTGTAAATTACTGTTTGAAATTAATAAGAGTTATTTATTTCATTACTTTGTGTCTCGCAATATTTACAAACTTTTCCAATAAACTAAGCTCCAGGGTCATTGAATTTATGAGAGAACTAGAACTTGAACGGTGTGTAGTGGACACACAGGGAGGATCACGTTCGAGTTAATGACCCGAACGGTCTATAGTATATGGATAGGGTTGAAGACCTAATCCTGGATACGCTGTGGATGCGACCCGCTTTGTATTAGATACAAACGAGGTGATCTGACTCGTTCATGTGGTTGACATGCGAGTGGGGGCATCCTGTGCAATGCGATTGTACAAGACCGGACCGTGAATTATTAGACCTACTGATGTAATGCCATTAACAGTAAGGACTAATAACTTCGTAGTTGACATAGTGACTCGATCTGAATCCTGAGCATGTTACAGACTCCTGTCTGCGGGGGTCTGTCCTTTGACTTGTACGGGTGAGGGTGGTCATAGTTACTCATCCAATATGCCTATCTTCTCAGGGACAGGACCAAGTAGGTAGCTGGGAACTTAACTACGCGAGATGGAATTCACCTGTTCCCGACTTTAGGAAAACTAGAGAGGTTGTTCCCTTAAGTGTTGTCTCTAGGGCTTGGACAACGGGCGCCCACCTTCTCACTGGCCCGAAAAGGGTGTTGTGTATGGTTGGACCATCACAATGTGTTGTTCATTAGAGGAGCAGTGGGGACTTAAGGAACAAGAAGAAGATATAGGGGTAAAACGGTAATTTGACCCAGCCGTGTGTACGAACAACCTGTTAAGGGTCGACTCATGGGCATTGGTTATATCAGTGGACACGTAATATTCCGCACTGAAGGGAGTGCAGCTACGGCCTATAGTTGAGTGTTACCGTAGCTAATGAATGTTGATTAACCGGGTCAAAGAGTTTGAGAGGGTAATCTCGGATCATTGGAACCCGTCACTGTAGGTCCATTAGGTCCCTCGGTTGGCTCAATCTGGGTTAAAAGAAGGGTTAATGTTTTGGTATGAAATGGAAGTGTTCAATTTCACTTAAAGGGCATTTATGTCATTTATATGAGATATGAATGATATAATATATAGTATAATGTGAATGAGATTCATAATAAACTATAGGTTAGCCTAATTGTTGAATTAGGGCTAATTGGAGAAATTAATTGAGAGAAATTAAATTGGATGTGATTCGCAATATGAGATATGAGATATCTTATATTATATGGTTATGCAAATGAGATTAGCATAACCTATGGTTGTGGTAAAATGGTAATAATGTGGAGATTTTATCTCCATCAATTTCCACTATTTAAACCCTTTGCAAGAAGGGATTGGTAAGCAATTCTCTCATTTTTTGATTTTCATCAAAGAGAAGAGATTAAGAATTCTCTCAACTCTCTCAACTCTCCTCCCTCTCCAAAACACATAGAATCCCACCATTATCCTTCTTTTCAAAAGAAGAACAACCAAGGTTCCAATTGGTGGTGTTCGGTTTTCGTTCGAGAGAAGCGTTCGTTGAGATCGAGAAGCACGAAGTGTTCGTGAGCAAGGAAGGAACTTTAAAGAACAGTCTACAACAAGTAAGTAGAGTTCTTCTTGCTGTAATTTCTTCCTTCTTTGCATGTTTAACTTAGATCTAAATGTTAGATCATTTTAGCAAAGTTCAAGTAGTGTAACGATACCTTTGACGATTCGATCGTCTTCCGCTGCACGGGGATTTTCATTCCCTTCACCTAAAGTCTATTATTTCCAAGTTTTAAACATTTTAAAACTAATAATTAACTTTAGGTGACATGCATACTATGTTATAGTACTTGATTATTCATCACATGAATAATAAGACATTCATAGCATAATCATCTCATGATATATATGCATGTCAATGCTATCCATAAATTAATATAACAACTTTATATTAATTAATCATGCAAACTATATAATATAACTCCTTATATTATAAATGATGCATGAAAATGCTTAACCTAAGGTGGGATTTCTAAAATAAAAGCATACATTATGCATGACAATAATTACACAACAATTGCATAATTTATATAGAAAAATTAGACCAATTTAGGCACCCTAAATTTAATTATAATTAATATAATATAAATTAAATATATTAAAATTAAAACATTTTTATAATTAATATATGTAATAAAAACAAAATTTCGCCCGTTGCTCCTTCGCGTGAAACGCATGTGGCGTTGCAACGCTGCACCTTGTCCGTTTCTGCCCGTTGGAGCGCGTTGCGAAACGCTTTGGGCGTTGCAACGCTGAAGGCCATGTTGCAACGCTGCCTCTGATGAGCGCCTCCTTCCGCAAGCGCAGCGTTGCAACGCCAATGAACAACGTTGCAACGCTGCACACAGACAACACATGAAATCTGCTATTCCTTGCTCGTTTTCGCTCCGATCTTCTCAGCAACCACTTTGCCTCGATTGACACGAACTTACAGACTCGATTTACAATTAAAATTTCTCAAAACACCGGGCCCTTACATTGAACAATTCAATAGAAATTGTAAATCTAAGTGCCAAAATTGAAACCATCTAATTTGCAAAACTGCTCATACATCTCATGCAAAAACAGTAAATATCACCTCGTTCTTGAAAAATTCAGAACGTAAATCAAGAACACAATTGGGCTCTGATACCAATTGAAAGGAATCGAATCTGCAGCGGAAGCGATGGTGAATCGCGCGCTCTAGATTTAGTTACGACGATTTCATTCAAGAACGTAAACAACTAGATTAAGCATAAAATAGAATATGGACAGCAAGAAATATTACCTTTGAAGAACCTTTCTTCAAGTGCTCCTCCCCTCTCACGATCAAGATCTCCGCAACACGAACCATGAACGGACTAAGACACGACCACTGGATCTTCTCCGTTGTTCTCTAGGTGAGGGAAGAATGTGGGTTCCCCTTAGGTAAGATGAGATGTTGTGAGAGAGAGATTGTGTTTTGGAACCTTTCCAACAACACAACAAAGCCTTAGGTTTTTTTTTTTTTCTAGTTGCATCTTATGCAACTATATATAAGGAGATAAGGATGAAAATTACCATCTTATCCCTCTTTCATTCTCTCTTTAATATATAGTTAATATGTGAATCCAATTCACATTAAAACTATATATTATATCAATTATATCACATATAATTGATATGACATCTCATATATGAAATTGAACACTTCAATTTCATTCCTAACTTTATACCCTCAATATTACCATGTTGAGCCAACGGAGGGACCTATGGACCTACAATTCATGAGCTTGAATGATATGAGATTGACTGATCAAACTCTTTGATCCAGTTAATCAATATTCATTAATTACAAATCACTCCACTATAGATTTGTAGCTGCACTCTCCACACTGTAGATTATATTGTGTCCACTGATATAATCATTACCCATGAGTCGACCCATCACAGGTTGTTCGTAATTACAGCTAGGTCAAAATACCGTTTTACCCCTGTGATTACTTCTTTGTTCCTTAAGCACCACCGATCCTCTAATGAACAAAAAGTCTACGGTCCTACCATAGACTCATACCCTCATAGAGGGCGAGGCCCCGTTGTTCAAGGCCTGGAGCCAGTTCTTTACGGAACAACCTATCTAATTCCTTAGTTTAGGAATGAGTAAATTCCATCTTGCACAGTTAAGTTCCCACCTACCTACGAGGTTCTGTCCCTGAGAAGGTAGGCTTATTGAGTCGGCTACAGGCCACTCTCACCCATACTAGTCTAAGGACAAACCCCTATAAGCAGGAGTTCTTAACTTGCTCAGGATTCAGGTCAAATCACTAATGATCATCTATAAATTACTAGTCTTATCTTGTTAACGGTGTTACACTAGTTAGACTAATAATTTGCGGTCCGGTCTTGTATGAACTCTTCATACAGGATGCCCCCACTCGCATGTCAACTACATGAATGAGTTGGATTACCTCATTTGTACTAATTACAAAGTGGGTCGCATCTATGGTGTTACCAGAATGAGGTTTCCAACCTTATTCTTATACCATAGACCATTTAGGTTATATTCTTGAACTTAACCCAAATACTGTCAACTACACTGATATTCAAGATATATGTTATAACCTTGGAACTTAGTTTATTGGATTTATAAAGCAAGACTGTAATTCTATCAAAACAAATAACTCTTTATTTAATTGATTAAAAGTACACAAGTTCAGGGTATAAATCCGAACACTATTTTATATCTCGGTAATTAAAATGGTTATTCACCTAGACATAAGGTTAAAAGACCTAGTTATAATAGGTATAATGGGCATAGACTTAGATAGATTCTTTTGGCCAGAATCCGACTAAGTTAAACTTATACCCTAACCTCAGGATCTTCAGTGGGAGAAAACGAGATGTTCACATCAAGTTTACTCTCACGTCCTCAACAGTTCACACCGTGAGTTCCATGATCGGCTACGCGACGTTAATAGGGTGTCCCCGTATGGTATGTGTATGCATGGTTCAATACCAAGGTGAATGAGGGAAGTATCCATAGTAAATCAGAGCAGGACGCGTGTCAACGTATCCTACGGTATCCTCCATTAGGTCGCACCGTGAGATTTCTATAGTCCGCCTGCTAGGTTGTCCTGGAACAGCCAAACCCTACGGAGGGCCTGACTATTGGGATCTGAACACCGCAAACTCCAGAAATGGATCGGGTCTCTTAGGTAATTTGCCAACAGTTGTCTTTCTTAATAGTAGCTTGTTGGCTCGGACCGATTGGATCTAAAATGGGAGGGTCATATTTACGGGATGAGTTAAGCTAGTTAACAAGTCCTTGACCAAACAAACGGTAGCTAAGGACCATTGAGACATGAGATGTTCTGATAGTGAGAATTAGCCGAGAAAGTCTCAATTCAAGGGAGGAATGACTGACCTCCCGACAGAGGCTTTTGTTCTAAACCCTTGAAGTATCGTTGCAAAATTAATGGTTTAATTTAAACATTGGGTTTAGTTTAAACACTAGGGTTCTTTGATAATTTTGCTAAATCTGATTTGTTTTATAATGGGTTAAAAGGCTTAACTAATTAGAACTATTTTGGATTTTCAGCATGTCGTCCTCAATAATAGCCTTACTTAAAAGCGATCGTTTAACTGGTCAGAAATGTGGAAGTCCAACTTGAATACGATTCTTGTTGTTGACGACCTGCGGTTTGTACTGACTGAGGAATGTCCTCAGGTCCCTGCTCGAAACGCTCCTTAATGTGTTTAAGAGGCGTACGACCGCTGGATCAAGAACAATGATAAGGTCAAGGTCTACATTTTGGCTAGTGTTTCTGAAGTTCTAGCCAAAAAGCACGAGGGCATGGTCTCAGCTCGGAAGATCATGAGTTCGTTGCAGGATATGTTTGGACAATCGTCTCGACAGCTTCGGCACGAATCCCTCAAATATGTTTATAACTCTCGTATGAAGGATGGGTCATCGGTGAGAGAATACGTTCTCGATCTGATGGTCCACTTCAACGTGGCGGAGATAAACGAAGCGGTCATTGACGAGCAAAGTCAGGTCTCCTTCATCCTGGAATCTCTTCCGAAGAGTTTTCTGCAATTCCGCAGCAATGCGGTGATGAACAAGATAGAATATAACCTGACTACTCTCCTTAATGAACTACAAACTTTCCAGTCTCTTATAAAGAATAAGAGACGGGCTGATGGAGAGGCAAATTTGTTTGCCCATTCCAGAAGGTTCTAGAAGGGTTCATCCTTTGGGACTAAGTCCTGTGGTTCATCTTCTGGGCTAAAGAAGACCCAAAAGAAGAAAATAGGAGGGAAAGGTAAGGAACCTGCTGTTGATAAAGGCAAGGAAAAGGCCAAGATTGCAGATAAAGGAATATGTTTCCACTGCAACGTGGATGGGCACTGGAAGCGAAACTGCCCAAAATACCTTGTTGAGGTCAAAGAGAAGAAAGGTAAATTAGATTACTTGTTCTTTAAACCTGTTTATTGGAAAATGATGATTTTACCAAGATACTTGATTCAAGAGCCACTAATCACGTTTGCTCTTCATTTCAGGAACCTATTTCCTTCAAGGAGCTCGAAGAGGGTGAGATGACGCTCAGGGTAAGAACGTGAGACGTCGTCTCATCTCGTGTAGTGGGAGATGCCAAACTATTTTTTGGAGATAGATTTATTATATTAAAAAATCTGTAAATAGTTCCTAAGATTAAGAGGAACTTAATTTCTATCTCTTGTTTAATAGAACTTGGATATTGTATTTCTTTTTCTATAAATGAAGCGTTCATTTTAAAAGAAGGGTTCAATGTTTGTTCTGCTAAATTGAAAAACGGCTTGTATGTACTTAAACCGATTCAAACTAAAGCAATTTTGAATCATGAGATGCTTAAAACTGCTAATACTCAAAGTAAAAGGCAAAGAATTTCTCTAAATAAAAGTACCTATCTATTGCATCTTAGACTTGGTCATATAAATCTCAACCGGATTGAGAGATTATCTAAGAATGGACTTCTAAATAAGTTAGAAGATGATTCTTTACCTCCTTGCGAATTTTGCTTGAAGGTAAAATGACCAAGCGACCTTTTACTGGAAAAGGTTACAGAGCCATAGAGCGCTTAGAACTTGTACATTCGGATCTTTGTGGTCCGGTGAATGTTAAAGCTTGAAAAGGGTACGAATATTTCATCTCTTTCATATATGATTATTCGAGGTATTGTTATCTATATCTAATGCATCACAAGTCTGAGGCTCTTGAAAAGTTCAAAGAGTATAAGGCTGAAGTAGAGAATGCATTAGGGAAAACCATTAAAACACTTCGATCCAATTGAGGTGGAGAGTATATGGATTTGAGATTCCAGGACTATATGATAGAACATGGAATTCAATCTCACTTCTCAGCACCTAATACACCACAGAAAAATGGTGTGTCAGAAAGGAGAAATAGAACATTGTTGGACATGGTTCGTTCTATGATGAGCTATGCTCAATTAATTGCCTCATTTTGGGGAAACGCAGTAGAGACTGCAATTCAAATCTTGAACACTGTTCCATCAAAGAGTGTTTCAGAAACACCTTTTGAATTGTGGAATGGGCGTAAACCTATTTTACAACACTTCAGGATTTGGGGTTGTCCGGCACACGTGCTAGTGACAAACCCAAAGAAACTGGAACCTCGTTCGAGATTGTGCCAATTTGTTGGCTATCCCAAAAAAACGAGAGGTGGTCTTTTCTACGACCCACAAGAAAACAAGGTGATTGTATCGACAAACGCCACGTTCTTGGAGGAAGATAACATGAGAAACCATAAACTGCGTAGTAAATTAGTGCTAAATGAAGTTACAGATGAACCAACAAGAGTTGTTGATCAAGCTGAACCTTCATCAAGAGTTGATGGAGGAGCCAACACCTCAAGTCAGTCTCGTCCTTCTCAATTGTTGGTAATTCCTCGACGCAGTGGGAGGGTTGTTTCTCAACCTGACCACTACTTGGGTTTAGCTGAAACTCAAGTCGACATACCTGATGATGGCGTAAAAGATCTATTGTCTTATAAACAGGCAATGAATGACGTAGACAAAGACAAATGGATCAAAGCCATGGACCTTGAAATGGAGTTAATGGACTTCAATTCAGTATGGGAACTTGTAGACAAACCTGAAGGGGTTAGACCCATAGGGTGTAAATGGATCTATAAGAAAAAGAGAGATGCAGCCGGAAAGGTACAAACCTTTCAGGCTAGACTTGTAGCAAAGGGTTTTACCCAAAGGGAATGAGTTGATTATGAAGAAACTTTTTCCCCTATTGCTATGCTGAAGTCAATAAGGATACTCTTGTCCATAGCCGTGTTTTATGATTGTGAAATTTGGCAAATGGAAGTCAAGACTGCCTTTTTGTATGGTAATCTTGACGAGAGCATCTATATGTCTCAACCCAAAGGGTTCATAACCCAAGGTCAGGAGCAAAAAGTTTGCAAGCTCAATCGATCCATTTATGGGTTTAAACAAGCATCCAGATCTTGGAATATAAGATTTGATACTACGATCAAGTCTTATGGCTTTGACCAAAACGATGATGAGCCTTGTGTTTACAAGAGGATCATCAACGACAACGTAGCTTTATTAGTACTTTATGTGGATGATATCCTACTCATTGAGAATGATGTAGGATACCTTACTGACATAAAGAATTGGATGGCGACCCAATTCCAAATGAAAGATTTGGGAGAGGCGCAATATGTTCTTGGGATTCAGATCTTCAGGAATCGCAAGAACAGAACGCTAGCCCTTTCTTAAGCATCTTATATCGATAAAATGTTGTCCCGATATTCGATGCAGAATTTCAAGAGGGGCTTGTTACCTTTCAGGCATGGAGTTCATCTGTCTAAGGAACAGTCTCCTAAAACACCTAAAGAAGTTGAGGATGTGAGACGTATTCCATATGCCTCTGCAGTAGGTAGCTTAATGTATGCTATGTTGTGCACGAGGCCAGGCATTTGTTATGCAGTGGGAATAGTCTTTAGGTAGCATTCCAATCAAGGGTTAGACCACTGGACAATAGTTAAAATTATCCTCGAGTATTTTAGGAGAACGAGGGACTATACGCTTGTGTATGGGACTAAGGATTTGATCCTTACTGGATACACTGATTCTGATTTTTAGACCGATAAGGATTCTCGAAAATCCACATCGGGATCAGTTTTCACCCTTAACGGGGGAGCTATAGTATGGCGAAGCATCAAGCAAGTATGCATCGCTGACTCCACGATGGAGGTTGAGTATGTCGCTGCTTGTGAAGCAGCCAAGGAGGTTGTTTGGCTAAAGAAATTCTTTACTGATTTGTAAGTCGTTCCAAATATGGAATTTCCCATCACCTTATACTGTGACAACAGTGGTGCGGTAGCCAATTCGAAGGAACCTCGCAGCCATAAGCGAGGCAAGCACATCGAGAGGAAGTATCACCTGATACGAGAAATAGTGCAACGAGGAGATGTGACAGTCACGAAGATCACTTTGGAGCACAATATTGTTGATCCGTTTACAAAGACTCTCACGGCTAAAATGTTCGAGGGTCATCTGGAACGTCTGGGTCTACGAGACATGTATATAGGCTAATCTAGGGCAAATGGGAGATATGTAATGGGGTATATGGATGCCCTAGTTTATTGTATTTTTATCTCTATAACCATTGTTTTAGATTATGATGTATCCCACTATATTTTAGTTCAAGTGGGAGTTTGTTGGGTTTTGTGCCCTAAAACTCGTAGTTTGTAATTATGTTGTAATTAATGTAATAAAGTGTTATTATTTCAATAAAGAGTTATTGTTCGTTATCTACGAGTTTGCCTTTATTTAAACCCTAAATCCAATAAACTAAACATCCAAGGATGTTAAATGAATCTTTAACTGAATGTAGTGTACATATAAAGGATCTCGGTTCGAGATACAACCTAAAACGTCTATAGTTAGGGGATAAGCTTTGGGTACCTTACCCTGGTAAAACTATGAATGTGACCCACTTTGTATTTGATTCAAACACTGTGAACCTAACGTGTTTGTGTAGATGACATGTGAGTGGGGATATCCTATGTAATGAGATTACATAAAATCGGACCGCGAAATAGTAACCACTAGATGTAACTCCGTTAACTAGTTAGGTTTCTATTTCACTAGGATGACCTAGGCAACTTGATCTCAATCCTGAGCAGGTTCCGAACTTCTGTTCGCGAGGGATTGTCCTTTGACTAGTATGGGTGAGAGTGGTCAGATTCGCCGACTCAATATGCCTACCTTCTTGGAGAAAAAACCGATGGACCGGCTGGTAACTTAACTTAGCAATATGGAATTCACTTCTTCCCACCTACGAGGGTAAGTAGAGGAATGTTCCCTTAAGTGGTGTCTCCGGGACTTGAACAAAGGGTCCAACCCTCTCATTGGCCCGAGATGGACTCTGTTTGTTTGTAGGACCCCAAACAAATTGTTCATTAGAGGAGCACTGGTACTTAAGGCACAAGATGTAATCCAGGAGTAAAACGGTAATTTGACCCTGCTGGGTTTACGAACATTCGTGAAGGATTGACTTGTTGTTATATGTCATCCGTGGACACAGAAATATATATGCAGTGAGAAGAGTGCAGCTGCGGGACTTTAGTGGAGTGTTCCCGCAGTTAACGAATGTTGATTGGGAGGTTAATGAGATTAACCAGACCAATCTCATGATCGTTAGAGCTTCGATCAGCCAGGTCCATTAGGTCCACCTTCTAGCTCGTAAAGGGTTCTTAGATCATTTGATTTTGAAATGCTCAAATTCATAAGGGAATAATCTTAATGTACATTGATACGATATAATATATAGTTTTGGAACTATACATTATAAATTTAATGTGAATATGATTCATATTAAATCACATGAGAGAATTAAATATTTGAAAGAGTTCAAATATTAAATTCAAATGTGAATGTGATTCATATTTGAAAACTATAGGTTAAATATTAATGTGCATGAGATGTACATTAAACTATAGGTTAAAGGGTAAAATGATTAAATGTGATTTCATCATTTAATTAATATTATAGTTTAACTAAATGTTATTTAATTTAATGTAATCAAGTAATCTATTGATTAAATAATATAATATTAATTGGGAACGTGTCAGCAGGACACGTTCCCACTACGGCCCAACTCTCCCTCGATAGGTAGTGGGGAGTTACCCACTGAAGTGTCCTTCTCCTAGTTCAATTGATCGATCGATCATTCATTCGATGGAATTTTCACCAAGAAGAAAAATTCACTAATCTATCTTATTCCCAAAATTTTCTCTCCAATTGTTGGAATCCTTCCCACAAAGGATTTGATCTAAGTTGAATCTCAGAGGATAGGAGGTTCTCTTGTTGGTGGTGTTCTGTTGAAGAAAAACAGAGAACTTTTTGAAGTTCTTGAATTGCTGTACGATTTGAAGCAAGGAGTTGTTGCTGAGGAAAACTACAAAGGTAATACCTTTTCTCTTTCTTTTAGTTTAATTGTGAAACTTAGTATGTTTGCATGATAGATCTCCATATCTAATTAGGATTAGATAAGCATGTTTGTTATGTTTTGTCAATGTACTGGTTTTTGTTTTTAACTAAAACAATCAAGCAATTACGATCCCAAACTCGTTTCCGCTACTCAACGGGATCGGATCCCCATCACCGTAGGGGGACACTCCCATTTGTGCCACGAGATCGAGTATGGATCACACGGTGTGAACTTAATGGAGATTTGTGGATGGAATTTAAATGTATCTCATACACTTTAATTCCTCCTACTCAACACTTTAGTTTAATCGAGATTGACCTAGATAAACCGACTATATTTACCTGAGTCTACCAATATAACTCTTATATTGGATTAACTTAAGTCTATAACAAATTATAACTTAGGTCTTATGTGAGTTTGATTTAGTTAAAGCTTAATTAACGCCGCTCACGAGAAATATAACCTATGAATCTCATGACCGAATTCACTCAGAATTCGGTTCCCAGGTAGGGGTGATCCCCAAACCGTCAGCTTAAATACCCCAGCCTTAGACAAAACTTTCCTTAGACAGAGTTACTAATTAATCACCATTCATAAGTCATATTTGATTTCCTAATTCTAATATTATTAGAACTAGAAAACCTAAGTCTAATCAATCAAGTTCTAAACAATTTAAATCCAGTTAATTAACTTAGGTTATATGCATTTCTATGTTTTAATGCTTGATCATTCATCACATGAATAATATACTTTATACTATACATGCATCACATGTATAAAATGCATGTCAATGCTTTTAATCTAATTAATATAACACTTATATCAATTAATTAAACATGCATACATTATATTATAACTCTTATAACATAACATAATCATGCATACTATATATTATAACACTTATAATATAAATATGATGCATGATATGCTTAACCTAAGGTGAGATTTAAAACTATATGGCATACATTATGCGTATAATATTTCATACAACACTTGCATAAAATTAAATAGCAAATTGGATCGGTTTTGTCACCCCTAGGGACATTAATTTAATTACTTAACATTGATATAAAATTTATATTAATATTAATTAATATAAATTAATAAAAACTTATATTAATAAAGCAAAATAAAATAATTAAATAAATACGGGAAAACTTGCCAATTAACGCCCCTTATGCCCACTACTTTGCGAAAAAAGTCTCAGCAACATCCCACTTTGCACACGACGTTTGAACGTCGCGAACCTCAACGCCAAATCGCGCGTCTCAATCCTTGCGGCGTTGTAGTGTCGACCTGTAGCACGCCTCTTTTCCTCAAGGGAAGCGTTGCAACGCTGTCCAACGGAGTTGCAACGTTGTCCTCTGTCCAACAACATAACTTGTTATTTTTTGCCTGTTTTCGCTCCATTTCTTCGTAGCAACTCTTGCCACGAACGACACGAACTTACAGACTCGATTTACATTAATAATGCCCAAAAAACAACGGGCCCTTGCATTGATCACCTCAACATTAAATGTAAATCTTACTAGGTGCCAAGAATCGAAAAACATCTCATTCGCAAACAATTAACATTCATCACATGAAAAATTAATGCTACCCACCTAATTTTAAGAAAATTACAGAACATACAATGAATTGCAACGTATGCCACTTATACCAATTGAAGGAAATGGATTTCCCGCAGCGGAAGCGCGACATGAATCGTCGTTGTTTCGTTGTTGTTCTAATTTTCTTAAAATTGAAAGAATCACATTCTAACTAGGCTAAACAAGCAAAATGAGAAGAAAACAAGAATGTTTTCGAATCTAACCTCTTGAAGAACCATTCTTCGCGTTTCCTCCTCTAGTCACGATCTCAGGATCCAACGATCTGTCAAATCACGAATGTACCGCGAACCGATAAACCAGATACTTTCACTTGATCTTCTCAGTTGTTCTTGAGAGGATGGGGAGAATGGTGGGACTCCCTTTAGATTTCGAGTTGGAGAGGATGTAGAGATTTGAGATAGGAGATCTAGAGAGAATTTGCTTTCTCTTTTGGATGTAATTCCTAAAAATGAGAGAGAAACTTATGGGATGTCTCACATTCCACCTATTTATAATGGTGTGTGGTGGAGTTAAAATCTCCACTAATTCACTAAAATATCACAACTTTATAATATGCAAATCATATTTGCATATCATATAATATAGGGTATCTCATGCCTTATTATACAAATCACATTTGTGTAATTGTGGAATTAAAATTGAATCACATTCAATTTAATTTCTCTTAAACAAATTTATCCACATTAGCCCTAATTAAATAATTAGGCTACACTATAGTTTATTATGAATCTCATTCACATTAAACTATATATTATGTCCATTATATCACATATAAATGACATAAATACCCTTTTAATGAATTTGAACACTTCAAATCCACTTCAAACTATAAACACTCATTTAGTCAATTTGAGCCAACCGAGGGACCTAATGGACCTACACATCATGAGCTCCAATGATACAAGATTAATCGATCAAACTCTTTGACTCGATTAATCAACATTCATTAACTATAGTAACACTCCACTCTAGCCTGTAGTTGCACTCTCTTCACTGTAGGACAAGTTGTGTCTATTGATAAAATAAAAGCCAATTAGTCGACCCTTCATAGGTTGTTCCCAGTCACAACTGGGTCAAATTATCGTTTTATTCCTATTTCTACATCTTGCTTCTTAAGTCTCACTGCTCCTCTAATGAACAACTTTGTTGCATGGTCCAACAATAAACAACATCCCTCTCGAGCCGGTGAGAGGGTGGGCCCAGTTGTTCAAGCCCTGGAGACAACACTTAAGGCAACAACCCGTCTAGTTTCCCTAGCTCGGGAACGAAAGAATTCCATCTTCCATAGATAAGTTTCCAACTCCCCACGTGGTCTTGTCCCCAAGAAGATAGACATATTGGGTGAGCGCTCAGGCCAACCTCACCCTTACTAGTCAAAGGACAGACCCCCACAGACAGAAGTCCGTAACACGCTCATGATTAAGGACGAGTCACTAATGGTCATCTACGAATATATTAGTCCTATACTATTAACAGTGTTACATCAATAGGTCTAATAATTCACGATCCGATCTTGTACAATCTCATTGCACAGGATGCCCCCACTCGCTTATCAACAACATGAACCAACTGGATCACCTCGTTTGTGTTGGGGTTTGTGCCCTAAAACTCCTAGTTTATATTTTTTTGTTCTAATTATTGTAATAAATTTTTATTACTTCAATAAAGTGTTATTTACGATATTGCCTTTGTTTTAACCCTAAATCCAATAAACTAAACATCCAAGGTTGTTAAATGTATCTTTAACTGAATGTAGCGTACATATAAAGGATCTCGGTTCGAGATACAACCTAAAGGGTTTATAGTAAGGGGATAAGGTTTGGGTACCTTACCCTGGTAAAACTATGGATGTGGCACACTTTGTAAATGATACAAACACTGTGATCCTAACGTGTTCATATCGATGACATGTGAGTGGAGATATCCTATGTAATGAGATTACATAAGACCCGACCACGAAATAGTAACCACTAGATGTAACTCCATTGACTAGGTAGGTTTCTATTTCACTAGGATGACCTAGGAAACTTGATCTCAATCCTGAGCAGGTTACGAATTCCTGTTTGCGAGGGATTGTCCTTTGACTAGTATGGGTGAGAGTGGCCAAATTCGCCGACTCAATATGCCTACCTTCTTGGGGACAAGACCGAGTGAGCAGCTGGGGACTTAGCCTAGCAAGATGAAATTCACTCATTCCCGCCTAGTAAGGTAAGTAGAGGAATGTTCTCTTAAGTGGTGTCTCCAGGACTTGAACAAAGGACCCGACCCTCTCATTGGCCCGAGAGAGAATTTGTTTGTTAGTAGGACTACAAACAAATTGTTCATTAGAGGAGCACTGGATTTTAAGGTATAAGATGTAACCCAGGGGTAAAATGATAATTTGACCCAGCTGGTGTTATGAACATTCGTGAAGGATTGACTTGTTGTTATTGGTCAATATCCGTGGGCACAGAAATATATCTGCAGTGAGAAGAGTGCAGTTGCAGGACTTTGGTGGACTGTTCCCGTAATTAACAAATGTTGATTAGGAGGTTAATGAGATTAACCGAGTAATCTCGTATCGTTGGAGCTTCTGATCTGTAGGTCCATTAGGTCCACCTTCTAGCTCGTAAAGGGTTCTTTGATCGTTTGAATTTGAAATGTTCAAATTCATAAGGGAATAAAATTTAATGTATATAGATATGATATAATATATAGTTGTGGAACTATATATTATAAATTTAATGTGAATATGATCACATTAAATTATATGAGGGAACTAAATATTTGAAAGAGTTCAAATATTAAATTGAAATGTGAATGTGATTCATATTTGAAAACTATAGGTTAAAATTTAATGTGCATTAGATGTGCATTAAAACTATAGGTTAGAGGGAAATATTGATTAAATGTGATTTAATCCAAATTAAATATATGATATTTAATTTGTTTCATTTAAATATGATTTAAATTAATAATTAAATATGATTTAATTATTATTTTATTAATTTAAATTAAAATGAGATGTGCATTAAAACCAGACACGTTCCCACTATCTCTCTCCTTCTTCCTATCGATAGTTTAACAGGGAGAAAGGGGTTGGTTGATCAACCGATCTATTTGCTGCAATTTTGGAATTTCTTCTCTGTAGAATTCTCTCTCTCTCTCTCAATTCCAAAAAATTCTCCAATTGTTGGAATTCCTTCCAACTAAAGGATTTAGTCTAAGTAGATACTCAGAGAATAGAAGGTTCTCAAAGTGGTTGTGTCCTATAGGAGAAAATAGAGATACCTTGTGTTCTTGCTTGTTGTGTTGCTGCAAAAGGAGCAAGGAGATGTTGTTGAGAAAAACTAAAAGGATATTATGAATTCTCTTTTAGTTAACTTTATTTTCTAAAGCATGTTTGCATGTTTACTCCATATGTAATTAGATTAGAATGCATGTTTATCTCTGTTATTTTCTAATGCACTCGTTTTTGCTTTTCAACCAAAAACGATCTTGCAATTACGATTCTAAACTCATTGTCGCTACTCAAGGAGATTAGATCTTCATCAATAGGTATCAGAGCAATGCTTGATTTGTTTTGGTTGAAACAAAATTGCATTGAATTAGGTGGGAATTGCATTTGGTTTGCTGTAAAATTTTTTAGGAATATTTGGCCTTAGTTTTCTATTGATTTGATCAATTTAAATGTAAAAGACCCTGTGTTTTTGGGCAATTAACTGTATTATCGAGTCTGTAATTAAATTAAGAGCCGTTTGGGACTAGTCTCGGGCAAATCAAATGAGTATCGAAGGAGAATTTCATGTTTGAACCTGTTGTGTTCGAAGGAGAAAGCTGCTGCTGAAGCAACATCGTTGCAACGCCGTTCATAAGCGTTGCAACACTGAGGAACGGCGTCGCAACGCCATGCTTCCCTATCGACGCAGGTTCAAAACGCAGTTTTAAATTACTCATTGTTCAAAACGTGTTTGACTGAATTTGGTTTTAAAACATACAAATTTGACTTAAGTGAAGGAGAACACAAGAAATTTCCATTTCTAGAAATAAACGCTTTATTACTCGAAAAATTTACAGAAATTGAATGTTAAAGAAAAAAGGAAATAGAAACAAGGTTTCTAGTAAACCTCGGAACTATATACAAATTGTCTAACAATAAGTCATTCCTGTCGAAGAAAAGCTTCACTTTGTCGATAGCTGCAGCAGAGACTATCTTCCCGGATCCAACCCGTAAAGTAACCTCACCCTCTGGCAGCTGCTGCCAGGAATCAATTCCTTGAAAAGAAGAACAAACATGGTTAGTGGCGCCTGAATCCAAAATCCAGGTAGAGTCACTACTCTCCACTATGAAAGTTTCAGTTACCAGTAAATCATATTACCTTGATTCTTCCTCTCGGCAAGAAACTTGGGACACTTTCTCTTCCAATGGTCGTCCCTATTACTGTGGAAACACGTTCCTTTCTCTGCAACTTCCTTGACATTCTTGCCCCTTTGGGCGGTAGCTCGGTCAGCTTTACCCTTCTTCATTTTTTTCTTCTTCCCTTTCGGGTGGGAAGGAGCAACAGGTTTAGTCCGAGAGGTCGAACCCCTGTGATAAGACCTGTAGGCAACATTTGCCTCAGCTTCCGGTGCATTGATCGTCATTAAGGACTGGAATTTTTGTAGCTCGTTTAGAAGGGTGGTCAGAGTGTAGCTAAATTTGTTCATAACAACATTGCTACGAAACTGAAGGAAACTCTTCGGAAGAGTTTCCATAATAAAGCTGACCTGGCTCGACTCGTCGATCGAAGCTCCGTTCATCTCCGCTAAATTAAAGTAGGTCATCATGTTCAGAATATGTTCACGGACAGACGTCCCTTCTTTCATTTGGGCGTTGAAGACGTGTTTGAGCGAATCGTGCCTGACCTGAAAGGAATGTTGTCCAAACATGTCTTGCAACGACTCCATGATGTCCTTAGCGGTGATCATCAACTCGTGCTTCTTTGCCAAGACTTCAGATAAGCTGGCAATGATATAGACCTTGGCCTTTTCATTGGCCCTGATCCATCGATCGTATGCATCACGAACACTTCGTGATGCAGTCGAGCTCGACAACTGAGGACACTCCTCAGTAAGCACGAACTTCAGGTCGTCAGTTACTAGAATCGTGTTTATGTTATTCTTTAATGTTTGGAAGTTATCTCCCACTAATTTGTCGGAAGCGAGTAAAACGATAATTGAGCTAGACATTTTTTAGCTTAAAAATGAAATAATTTTGTGTCAGACTCAGATAAACTTTTGAAAACCAACCAAGTTTTAGCAAAATTCAATCCTATGGTCCATAGGTCATATAAAATTTGCAATGATATCCTAAAGGTTTAGAATGACCGCCACTGAAGGGTGAATAGAAACACTCATCCTCTAGGATGAGACTTTCTGGACCAAACCCTAATCCAATAATAACACTTATTCCATTAGGCGCCCAGTTACCATTATTTGGTCGAATTCATTAACACTTAACAAATCCCGTGAGTGTCACCCTCAATCTTTAAGTTCCAAGTTGAAGGGAATGAAAATCCCCACGCAGCGGAAGACGATCGAATCGTCAAGGTATCATTACGCTACTTGATTTTGTTTAAACGATCTAACTCTTAGATCTAAGTTAAACATGCAAAGAAGGAAGAAATTACAGCAAGATAAAAGTACTTACTTGTTGATGACTCTCTTCAAAGTTCCTTCCTCGATCACGAACACTTCCTGCTTCTCGATCTCAACGAAAACTTTCTCGAACAAAACCCGAACACCACCAACGGCCTTCTCGGTTGTTCTTCATTTGGTAGAGGGAAAGTTGTTGGACTTTTGGTGTTTTGGAGAGGGAGGAGAACTGAGAGAGTTGAGAGAATTCTTAATCTCTTATCTTTGATGAAAATAAAAAAATGAGAGAATGGCTTGCTAATCCCTTCTTGGAAAGGGTTTAAATAGTGGAAATTGATGGAGTTAAAATCTCCACATTAATACCACTTTACCACAACCATAGGTTATGAAAATCTCATTTGCATACCATATAATATAAGATATCTCATATCTCATATTGCAAATCACATTTGCAACAATTGAGGATTAATTAAATTGAATCACATCCAATTTAATTTCTCTCAATTAATTTCTCCAATTAGCCCTAATTCAACACTTAGGCTAACCTATAGTTTATTATGAATCTCATTCACATTAAACTATATATTATATCATTCATATCTTATATAAATGTCATAAATGCCCTTCAAGTGAAATTGAACACTTCAATCTCATACCAAAACATTAACCCTTCTTTTAAACCCAGATTGAGCCAACCGAGGGACCTAATGGCCCTACAGTGACGGGCTCCAATGATCCGAGATTAACCTGTCAAACTCTTTGACCCGGTTAATCAACATTCATTAGCTACGGTAACACTCCACTATAGCCCGTAGCTGTACTCCCGTCAATGCAGAATATTACGTGTCCACTAATATAACCAATGCCCATGAGTCGACCCTTCACAGGTTGTTCGTAGACACGGCTGGGTCAAATTACCGTTTTACCCCTATGTCTACCTCTTGTTCTTTAAGTCCCTACTGCTCCTCTAATGAACAACACATTGTGATGGTCCAACCATACACAACACCATTCTCGCGCTAGTGAGAAGGTGGGCGCCCGTTGTCCAAGCCCTAAAGATAGCACTTAAGGGAACAACCCCTCTAGTTTCCCTAAAGGCGGGAACGAGTGAATTTCATCTCGCGTAGTTAAGTTCCCAGCTCCCTACTTCGTCCTGTCCCTTAGAAGATAGGCATATTGGGCGAGTAACTGTGACCACCTCACCCGTACTAGTCAAAGGACGGACTTCACAGCATGACGAGTCCGTAACACGCTCAGGATTCAGGTCGAGTCACTAATGTCATCTACGAAATTATTAGTCCTTACTGTCAACGATGTTACATCAGTAGGTCTAATAATTCACGGTCCGGTCTTGTAAAATCTCATTGCACAGGATGCCCCCACTCGCATGTCAATCACATGAACAAGTCAGATCACCTCGTTTGTATCTAATACAAAGCGGGCCGCATCCACAGCGTATCCAGGATTAGGTCTCCAACCCTATCCATATACTGTAGACCATTCGGGTCATTAACTCGAACGTTATCCTCCCTGTGTGTCTACTACACACCGTTCAAGTTCTAGTTCTCTCATAAATTCAATGACCCTGAAGCTTAGTTTATTTGAAAACTTTGTAAATATTGCGAGACACAAAGTAATGAAATAAATAACTCTTATTAATTTCTAACAGTAATTTACAAACACGAGATTAGGACAAAAATCCCAACAAACTCCCACTTGGCCTAAGCTAGTGGAGAAAATAAATTTCTGAAATGTACATAAATTACAATGAAGTAATACAATAAACTAGGGCATTGAATACTCGTTTACACATCTCCCACTTGCCCTAGTCAGGAAGCTCTCGAAGACCTAGACTCTCTAGGTGACCCTCAAACACCTTAGCCATGAGGGACTTTGTAAATGGATCAGCTACGTTGTGCTCCGACGCTATCTGCGTGACTATCACGTCTCCGCGATGCACAATCTCCCGTATAAAATGATACTTACGCTCAATGTGTTTGCCTCTCTCATAGCTCCGAGGCTCTTTGGAGTTGGCTACTGCACCACTATTATCACAGAACAGTGTGATCGACAAGTTCATATTTGGAACAACTTCCAAATCCCACATGAACTTCCTAAGCAAAACAACTTCCTTTGCAGCTTCACAAGCCGCAACATACTCCGCTTCCATAGTGGAATCGGCAATGCATCCTTGCTTGATTCTTCGCCATACTACAGCTCCTCCATTCAGAATGAAGGCTGATGTCGAAGTGGATTTCCTAGAATCCTTATCGGTCTGAAAGTCAGAATCTGTGTATCCCGTAAGGATCAAATCCCCACTACCATACACTAAGCTGTAGTTCCTCATTCTCCTAAGATACTTGAGGATGGCCTTTACGGCTGTCAAGTGATCTAATCCTGGATTGGGCTGATACCAACTGACAATCCCTACTGCATAACAGATGTCGGGCCTAGTACACAACATGACATACATCAGGCTCCCTACAGTTGAAGCATATGGAATCCGTCTCATATCCTCAACATCTTGAGGAGTCTTAGGACACTAATCCTTAGACAAGTGAACCCCATGCCTGAAAGGCAGCAAGCCCTTCTTGGAGTTCTGCATCTTATATCTAGACAACATGTTTTCAATATAAGACGCCTGAGACAAGGCTAGCGTTCTGTTCTTCCAGTTCCGGACTATCTGGATACCTAAAACATACTTAACATCTCCCAAATCTTTCATTTGGAATTGCAAAGCTAGCCACTTCTTAACGTCAGTAAGAAATTCTACCTCATTCCCAATGAGAAGAATATCGTCCACATACAACACTAAAAATGCGACAGTTTTGTCAATGATATTCTTTTAGACACAAGGCTCGTCGACATTTTGATCAAAGCCATAAGATTTGATCGCCTCATCAAACCATATATTCCAAGAGCTCGAAGCTTGTTTCAGCACATAAATGGACCTATGAAGCCGACAAACCTTTTGCTCTTGGCCTTGGGCAATGAACCCTTTGGGCTGGTCCATGTAGATGATTTCATCAAGTTTGCCATTCAAAAAGGCGGTCTTGACGTCCATTTGCCATACCTCTAGTCATAATACGCGGCAATGGCCTGAAGGATCCTGATCGACTTTACCATGGCAACAGGTGAAAAGGTCTCCTCATAGTCAACCCCTTCAACCTGGGTAAAACCCTTTGCCACTAGTCGGCCTTTGAAGGTCTGCACCTTCCCATCTACGTCACGTTTACGCTTGTAGATCCATTTGCAACCAATAGGTTTTACCCCATCCGGTTGATCCACAAGCTCTCAGACAGAATTGAAGTACATAGACTCCATTTCCAGGTCCATGGCTTTAATCCACTCGTCTTTGTCAACATCAACCATTGCCTGATCATAGGTTAATGGATCCTCATAGTCATCATCAGGAGCGACAACTGAGGTTTCAGCTAAACCCATGTAACGATCAGGCTGTCGCACAACCCTCCCACTACGTCGAGGCATCCCAACTATTGGGAACGAATTTGACTAGACGTGCTAGGATCAACAATACTTGTTGACATACTAGCCCCATCAGCAACTCTTGCTGATGTACTGTCGATTTCATTTAGCACAATTTTACTCCTTGGTAAATGATCCCTGACGTGGTCTTCCTCTAGGAAAGTGGCGATTGTCGACACAAGCACCCTATTTTCCTTAGGATCGAAAAATAGACCACCCCTAGTCTCTTTAGGGTAACCTACGAATAGGCACAATTTCGAACGGGGTTCCAACTTTTTCGGGTTTGACACCAACACGTGGGTTGGGCATCCCAAAATTCTGAAGTGATGTAAACTTCCTTTACGTCCACTCTAGAGCTCGAAAGGTGTTTCACAAATACTCTTCGACGGAACGTTGTTCAAAATATAAACTGCAGTCTCCACTACGTAACCCCAAAAAGAATCAGGGAGACGAGCATAGCTCATCATCGACCGCACCATGTCCAACAAGGTTCTGTTTCTGCTCTCCGATACTCCATTCTGCTATGGCATACCAGGTGCTGAGAGTTGGGACGTAATTCCGTTATCTATCATATAGTCCTGGAATTCTGTGTCCATGTACTCTCCACCTCGATCCAATCGAAGTGTTTTAAGCGATTTACCTAAGACGTTCTCAACCCCAGTCTTGTACTCCTTGAACATTTCAAGTGTTTCAGACTTCTTGTGCATTATGTAAATATATCCATACCTCGAGTAATCGTCTATGAAAGACACGAAGTATTCATAACCGCCTCGAGCTTTAACATTCATTGGACCATAGAGGTCAGAATGTACTAACTCAAGAGGCTCTTTGGCTCTATATCCTTTTCCACTAAAAGGACGTTTGGTCATCTTGCCCTCAAGCCATGACACACACACCGGTAAAGAGTTTTCTTCCAACCCGTTTAGAAGTCCACTATTCACTAGTTTCTCAATCCTATTGAGATTAATGTGGCCTAACCGTAGATGCCAAAGATGGGCATTTTCCTTAGCAGAAACTTTCGCTCTCTTAGTTCGTGTTTCTACAGTTTTAAACAATACAGTATTCAAAGCACTTTTGACCGAATTAGGTTTCAAAACATACAGATTATGCTCAAGTGAAGTAGAACAAATAAGATTACCATTTCTGGAAATAAACGTTTTATTACCATGGAATGAAACGAAATACAATCGCTTCTAAAAGGCGGAAATAGAAACTAGGTTTCTAGTAAACCTGGAACTATATACATATTGTCCAACAAAATGTAGTTCCTGCCAAAATGTAGTTTCACCGTGTCGATCGCTGCAGCAGAGACAAGCTCCCTAGATCCAACCCGTAGAATCACCTCACCCTCTCGCAATGGTGCGCCAGAATCAATCCCACGAAAGAAGAACAAACATGGTTAGTGGCGCCCGAATCCAATATCCAGGCAGAGCCACTACTCTCTACTAAACAAGTTTTTGTCACAAGTAAATCACATTTACCTTGATTCTTCCTCTCGGCTAGGAATTTGGGACAGTTCCTCTTCCAGTGTTCGCCCCTATTGCAGTGGAAACACTTTCCTTTCTTTGCAACTTCCTTGACCTTCTTGCCCTTGTGGGCGGTAACTCGGTCAGTTTTACCCCTCTTCATCCTCTTCTTTCCTTTCATGCGTGAAGGAGCAAGAGGTTTCGTCCCAGAGGTCGAACCCCTGTGATAAGACCTGTAGGCAACATTTGCCTCAGATTCTAGTGCCCTGACTCTGTTCAAGGACTGGAAATACTGCAGGTCATTGAGGATGGCGCTACGAAACTGAAGGAAACTCTTCGGAAGAGTTTCCAGAATAAAATTGACTTGGCTCGACTCATCGATCGAAGCCCTGTTCATCTCAGCCAGATTAAAGTGGGTCATCATGTCTAGAACATGTTCAAGGACAAACGACCCCTCTTTCATCCGCGCGTTGAAGATGTATTTGAGCGAGTCGTGCCAGACCTAAAAGGACTGTTGTCCAAACATTTCCTGCAAGGACTCCATGATCTCCTTAGCGGTGACCATCAGCTCATGCTTCTTTGCCAATACATCAGTCATGCTGGCAATGATATAAACCTTGGCCTTTTCCTTGACCCTGATCCATCGATCGTATGCATCGGGAAAACTTCGCGACGCAGTCGAGCCTAGCAATTGAGGACACTCCTCAGAGAGCACGACCTTAATGTCGTGAGTTACCAAAATTGTGTTTATGTTGTTTTTCCATGTTTGGTGATTATCTCCCACTAATTTATCGCATGCGAGTAGAGCTATAATTGCGCTAGACATGTTTTAAGCTAAAAAAATTAAGAAAAACTTTGTGTTAGTCTCGCAAAAAACTTTTGAAATCCAATCATGTTTTAGCAAAATTGTTTCATGATCCCTAGGTCATTCAAAATTTTGTAATGATATCCTAAAGGTTTAGAATGACCGCCACCGAAGGGTGAACAGAACACTCCTCCTTTAGGACGAGACTTTCTCAATAAGACCGTAATCCCAGAATAACTCTTATTTCATTAGGCGTCCAATTACCATTGTCCGGTCGAATTCATTAACACTTAACGAAGTCTGTGAGTGTCACCCTCAATATTTAAGTTTCCAAGCATCCGTCCAAACAATAGCCACGGAAGGGTAAACCAACCAGGAAACTGTATCCCTTTCGAGAATTCACGGTGTTCCGACTCCCATGATCAGGCCCTCCAAAGGGATTGTCTGGTCCAGGCCAAACTAGCAGGCAGATCATAGGGGTCTCACGGTTTGAATCGAAAGAAGAGATCGTGGGTCCCATTTTCACAAGTCCCGCTCCCACTCACTATAAGTACTCTCTCCATCCACTATGATATTGACCTATACAAATGCCACCCGATGAGGGACGCTCCCATTTGCGCCACGAGGCCGAGTATAGATCTCACGGTGCACACTTAACGGTGATTTGTGGTTGGAAAATTAAATGTATCTCATACACTTTATTTCCTCCAACTCAACACTTTAATTTTAATAGGGATTGACCTAGATAAACCGACTAAAATTTACCTAAGTCTACCAATATAACTCTTATATGGTATTAACCTAAGTTTATAATCACATTATTACTTAGGTTTATGTGAGTAAATTAAAACACTTTTAATTAGCGGCACTCGCGATAAGTATAATCTAAGAATCTCTGGACCGAATTCACTCCCAGGTCGGTTTCCAGGTAGGGGTGTTCCGCAAGCGTCAACTTAAATACCCCAACCTTAGACAAAAGCTTCCTTAGACAGAGTTACTAATCAGTCTCCATTCATAGACTAAACTTTGATTTCCTAATTTCTAATCTCATTAGAAAATAGAAAACCTAAGTCTAATTATTCATGTTCTAAACTCTTTAAAACTAATAATTAAATTAGATTGCATGCATTTCTATGTTATAGTGCTTGATCATTGATTACATGAATAACTATATACTATAACATAATATTATTCATCACATGAATATTAAATGCATGAGTATACTTTGATCTAAAAAATATAACACTTATATTAATTAAATTAAACATGCATTTTATTATATTATAACTCTTATAATATAACCTATCATGCAAACTATATATTATAACTCTTATAATATAAATGATGCATGAAAATGTTTAACCTAAGGTGGGATTTTAAATCTATATGACATACATTATGCACATAGAATTTAATTAAGTCATACATCTCATGCATAAAATAATTAAATAGCAAAAATAGACCGGTTTTTGGTACCTAGGGGCAATTATTTAATTAAATAACATTAATATAATAATTATATTAATATTATTTAATAAAATAAATAAATAAAATAAATAAATACATTTTACAAAAATAAATAATAAAATAAATGGAAAACTGCCCCATTAAAAGCACACGCCCACGTCTGCGAAACTGCCTCGCGAACTGGCCACTATCGCGTGCGGCGTTGCAACGCCGTGGGCAACATTGCAACGCTGCCGCGTCCAGCGTCAACCTGCGTTCTCAACGCCAGCGGTATTGCAACACTACGCCTAACGTTGCAACGGTGTCCTGCAGCGCACCTTGCTCCCGCTGGCACAACATTAAGACGCCAAAGAACAGCGTCTCAACGTCGTCGCCTGTACAGCAAACTCCTTTACTTTTTTGCTTCGAAAAATGCCCGTTTCCGCTACGATTTCTTCACAGCAACTCTTGCTACTAAAGACTCAGACTTTACAGAGTCGATTTACAACAAAATGCCCAAAAACAACAAGCCCTTACATTGATCTCATCAACATAAATTGTAAATCTATTCTAGTGCCAAAAACCGAAACATCCATCATGCAAAACAACAATTTACAACAAAATGCCCAAAAACAGTGCATAACGAAGAACCATCGAAATGGCTCTGATACCAATTGAAGGGAATGAAAATCTCCGCGCAGCGGAAGACGATCGAATCGTCAAGGTATCTTTACGCTACTTGATTTTGTTAAAACGATCTAACTCTTAGATCTAAGTTAAACATGCAAAGAAGGAAGAAATTACAGTAAGATAAAAGTACTTACTTGTTGAAGACTCTCATCAAAGTTCCTTCTTCGATCACGAACACTTCGTGCTTCTCGATCTTAACGAAAACTTTCTCAAACAAAACCCGAACACCACCAACGACCTTTTCGGTTGTTCTTCCTTTGGAAGAAGGAAAGTTGTGGAACTTTTGGTGTTTTGGAGAGGGAGGAGAATTGAGAGAGTTGAGAGAATTCTTAATCTCTTCTCTTTGATGAAAATCAAAAAATGAGAGAATGGCTTGCTAATCCCTTCTTGCAAAGGGTTTAAATAGTGGAAATTTATGGAGTTAAAATCTTCACATTATTACCACTTTACCACAACCATCGGTTTTGCATAACCATATAATATAAGATATCTCATATCTCATATTGCAAATCACGTTTGCAACAATTGTCGATTAATTAAATTGAATCACATCCAATTTAATTTCTCTCAATTAATTTCTCCAATTAGCCCTAATTCAACAATTAGGCTAACCTATAGTTTATTATGAATCTCATTCACAGTAAACTATATATTATATAATTCATATCTCATATAAATAACATAAATGCCCTTTAAGTGAAATTAAACACTTCAATTTCATACCAAAACATTAACTTTCTTAGCTACGGTAACACTCCACTATAGCCCGTAGCTGCATTCCCGTCAGTGCAGAATATTACATGTCCACTGATATAACCAATGCCCATGAGTCGACCCTTCACAGGTTATTCGTAGACTCAGTTGGGTCAAATTACCGTTTTACCCCTGTGTCTACCTCTTGTTCCTTAAGTCTCCACTACTCCTCTAATGAACAACACATTGTGATGGTCCAACCATACACAAAACCTTTCTCGGGCCAGTGAGAAGGTGGGCGCCCGTTGTCCAAGCCCTGGAGACACCACTTAAGGGAACAACCCCTCTAGTTTCCCTAAAGGCGGGAACGAGTGAATTCCATCTCGCGTAGTTAAGTTTCCAGCTCCCTACTTCGTCCTGTCCTTGAGAAGATAGGCATATTGGGCGAGTAACTATGACCACCCTCACAGTACTAGTCAAACGCATGCACTCACTCGCATGCGAGTCCGTAACGCGCTCGTGATTCGTGTCGAGTCACTAATGGTCATCTACGAAATTATTAGTCCTTACTGTCAACGGTGATACATCAGTAGGTCTAATAATTCACGGCTCGGTCTTGTACAATCTCATTGCACAGGATGTCCCACTCGCATGTCAACCACATGAACGAGTCATATCACCACGTTTGTATCTAATACAAAGCGGGTCGCATCCACAACGTATCCAGGATTAGGCCTCCAACCCTATCCATATACTGTAGACCGTTCGGGTCATTAACTCGAACGTGATCCTCCTTGTGTGTCCACTACACACTGTTCAAGTTCTAGTTCTCTCATAAATTCAATGACCTAGAGCTTAGTTTATTGGAAAACTTTGTAAATATTGAGAGACACAAAGTAATGAAATAAATAACTCTTATTAATTTCAAACAGTAATTTACAAACACGAGATTACGACAAAAATCCCAACACAAGTATCCGTCTAAACAATAGCCACCGAGGGGTGAACCACGAAGGAAAACCAATAAGGAAACGGTATCCCTTTCGAGAATTCACGGTGTTCCGACTCCCATGATCAAGGCCCTCCGAAGGGATTGTCTGGTCCATGCAAAACTAGCAGGCGGATCATAGGGGTCTCACGGTGTGAATCGAAAGAAGAGACTGTGGGTCCCGTTTTCACAGGCCCCGCACCCACTCACTATAAGTACTCTCTACATCTACGTTGATATTGAACTATACAAATACCATTCGAAGGGCGGCGTTCCAATTTGCGCCACGAGGCCGAGTATGGATCTCATGGTGCGGACTTAACGGAGATTTGTGGTCGGAAAATTAAATGTATCTTATACACTATATTTCCTCCCACTCAGCACTTTATAATTTTTTCGGATTGACCTAGATAAACAGGCTAAAATTTACCTAAGTCTACGAATATAACTCTTATATGGTATTTAGCCTAAGTTTATAATCACATTATTACTTAGGTCTATGTGAGTAAATTAATCAACTTTTAATTAACGACACTTACGAAAAATATAATCTAAGAATCTCCAGACCGAATTCACTCCCAGGTCGGTTTCCAGGTAGGGGTGTTCCGCAAGCGTCAACTTAAATACCTAAGCTTTAGACAAAACCATCCGTAGACAGAGTTAATAATCAGTCACCATTAAAGATTACATTTTGATTTCCTAATTCTAATCTTATTAGAACTAGAAAACCTAAGTCTAATTATTCAAGTTCTAAACACTTTAAAACTAATAATTAACTTAGGATACATGAATTTCTATGTTATAGTGCTTGTTCATTCATCACATGAATAACTATATACTATAACATAATAATTAATCACATGAAATTAAAATGCATGAGCATATTTTATCTAAAAAAATATAATACTTATGTTAATTAAATTAAAACATGCATTTTATTATATTATAACTCTTATAATATAACCTATCATGCAAACTTTATATTATAACACTTATAATATAAATGATGCATGAAATGTTTAACCTAATGTGGGATTTTAAATCTATATGTCATACATTATGCACATAGAAATTAATTAAATTATACATCACATGCATAAAATAATTAAATTGCAAAAATGGATCGGTTTTGGCACTTAGGGGCATTTATTTAATTTAATAACATTAATATGATATTTATATTAATATTATTTAATAAAATAAATTAAATAAAAAATAAAAATACATTTTTTACAAATAAAATTAAATAAAAACGTTAGAAAAAAACTGCCCACTAAATGCAACTCCCCACTTCTCGCGTGCGCGCCTCGTCCAACTGCCCACTACGTTGTAGCGTTGCAACGCCGTGGGCAGCGTTGCAACGCTGCAGCATCCAGCATCACGCCCCACGTGCTCCACGCCAGTGGCGTTGCAACGCTACGCCTAGCGCTGCAACACTGCTCTGCAGCCAGGCCTCCGTCTGCATGCGCAACGTTGAGACGTCGATGAACAGCGTCTCAACGCTGTCGACAGAACAACAAGCACCTATTGTTGTTCTTTGTCGATTCTCGCCCATTTTCGCTCTGATTTCTTCACAGTAACTCTTGCCACGAACGACTCGGACTTACAGACTCGATTTACATTAAATTGCCCAAAACAACGGGCCCTTACATTGATCACATCAACATAGAAATGTAAATCTACTAAAAGTGCCAAAACCGAAAACATCCATTATGCAAACCAACATTCATCTCATGAATTAAAGGTAATACCCACCTAATTTTAACAAAAATCAGTGCACAACAAGAACCAACGAATGACTTTGATAAGAATTGAAGGGAATGAAACTCCCCGCGCAACGGAAGACAATCGAATCGTCGCGGTGAAGTTATGCTACTTAATTTCGTTAAAATTATCTAACACTTAGATTTAGGCTAAACATGCATAAAATGAAGGAATACAACAAGTTTTTGTTACTTACTTGTTGAAGACGTTTTTCAAGGCTTCCTTTCCGTTCACGAACTCTTCGTGCTTCCTCGATCTCAACAATCTCGAACTCTTCTCACGAACGTAGACCAAATACCACCACTTGGCTTCTCGATTGTTCTTCTTTTGGAAGAAGGAAGATGGTGGATGTTAGGTTATTGTTTTTTAGATGAGAAATATTGAGAGAGAATTGAGAGAGAGAAAAAAGCTTCTTTTGGTGTGAATTCAAAAAATGAGCTTCAAGCCTTACAACTCTTCTTGCAAAAAAAGGTTTATATAATGGAGATAGGTGGAGTTGAAATCTCCACCTATTTACCATTTTACCACAACTATAGGTTATGAAAATAATATTTGCATAACCACATATTATAAGATATCTCATATCTCATTTTACAAATCACATTTACAGTATTGTGGATTTATTAAATTGAATCACATCCAATTTAATATCTCTCAACCTAATTTCTCCGTATTAGCCTTAATTAAATAGTTAGGCTAACCTATAGTTTATTATAAATCTCATTCACATTAAACTATATATTATATAATTCATATCTCATATAAATGACATAAATGCCCTTTAGTGAACTTGAACACTTCAATTCACACCAAAACAGTAAACCTTCTTTTAATCCAGTTTGAGCAAACCGAGGAACCTAATGGACCTACAGTGACAAGCGCCAATGATCTGAGATTAACCTATCAAACTCTTTGACCCGGTTAATCAACCTTCATTAGCTACGGTAACACTCCACTAAAAACCGTAGCTGCACTCCCGTAAGTGCAAGATATTACGTGTCCACTGATATAACCAATGCCCATGAGTCACAGGTTGTTCGTAGACACTGCTGGGTCAAATTACCGTTTTACCCCTGTGTCTACTTCTTGCTCCTCTAATGAACAACAACGTTGTAATGGTCCAACCATACACAACGACCCTCTCGTGCTAGTGAGAGGGTGGGCACCCGTTGTCCAAGCCCTGGAACCGCACTTAAGGGAACAACCCCTCTAGTTTCGCTAAAGGCGGGAACGAGTGAATTCCATCTCGCGTAGTTAAGTTCCCAGCTCTCTACTTGGTCCTGTCCCTAAGAAGATAGACATATTGGGCGAGTAACTGTGACCACCCTCACCCGTACTAGTCAAGGGACAGACCCCCGCAGACAGGAGTCCGTAACACGCTCAGGATTCAGGTCGAGTTACTATTGGTCATCTACGAAGTTATTAGTCCTTACTGTCAACGGTGTAACATCAGTTGGTCTAATAATTCACGGTCCGGTCTTGTATAATCTGATTGTACAAGATGCCCCCACTTGCATGTCAACAACATGAACGAGTCAGATCACCTCGTTTGTATCTTAATACAAAGCGGGTCGCATCCACAATGTATCCAGGATTAGGTCTCCAACCCCATCCATATACTGTAGACCGTTCGGTCATTTACTCGAACGTGATCCTCTCTGTATGTCCACTACACACCGTTCAAGTTCTAGTTCTCTCATATATTCTATGACCCAAGAGCTTAGTTTATTGGTCAAAGTTTGTATAAAATGCGAGACACAAAATGATGAAATAAATAATCTTTATTAATTTCAAATAGTATTTTTACAAACTAAACGAGATTAGGACAAACATCTCAATAGAGACGCTGTTCATCGGCATCTCAACGCTGCCATCGCGAGAGCAAGGCATGTTGTAGGACAGCGTTGCAACGCTAGCTGTAGCGTTGTAACGCTGCTGGCGTTGGGAACGTTGGCGTGACGCTGAGTGTTGCAGCGTTGCAACGTCACCCACGACGTTGCAACGCTGTGCGCGTTAGTGGGCAGTTCGCGAGGCTGAAGCGTTGATCGTGGGGCGTGAAGAAAACTTCTCTAACGTGGGTTGTTTTTTAATTAGTTTTAATTTAAATTTCTTTTTAAAAAATGTTATATTTATTATTTATTTTATTAATTAATATTAATATAAATGTTATAATATATAGTTTGCATGATAGGTTATAATATAAGTGTGATAGGTTATAATATAAGTGTTATAATATAATTAAATGCACGTTTTAATTTAATTAAATATAAGTGTTATATTTTTTAAATTAAAGTATGCTCATGCATTTAATTTCATGTGATGAATATTTTATGTTATAGTATAGTTATTCATGTGATGAATGATCAAGCACTATAACATAGAAATGCATGCAATCTAAGTTAATTATTAGTTTTAAAGTGTTTAGAACTTGAATAATTAGACTTAGGTTTTCTAGTTCAAATAAGATTAGAATTAGGAAATCAAAATATAATCTTTAAATGGAGACTGATTAGTAACTCTATCTAAGGAAGGTTTTGTCTAAGGCCAAAGTATTTAAGTTGACGCTTGCGGAACACCCGTACCTGGAAACCGACCTGGGAGTGAATTCGGTCTGGAGATTCTTAGGTTATATTTTTCATGAGTGTCGTTAATTAAAAGTTGATTAATTTACTCACATAGACCTAAGTAATAATGTGATTATAAACTTAGGCTTAACACAATATAAGAGTTATATTAGTAGACTTAGGTAAATTTTAGTCGGTTTATCTAGGTCAGTCCCGAAAAACATAAATTGTTCAATTAGAGGAAATAAAGTGTATAAGATACATTTAACTTTCCAACCACAAATCTCCGTTAAGTCCGCACTGTGAGATCCATACTCGGCCTCGTGGCGCAAATGGGAGCGTCCCCCTTTGGATGGTATTTGTATGGATCAATATCATAGTGGTTGGAGAGTGTACTTATAGTGAATGGGAGTAGGACCCGTGAAAACGGGACCCACGATCTCTTCTTTTGATTCACACCGTGAGCCCCCATGATTCACCTGCTAGTTTGGCCAGGACCAGACAATCCCTTCGGAGGGCCTTGATCATGGGAGTCGGAACACCGTGAATTCCCAAAAGGGATACAGTTTCCTTGTTGGTTTTCCGTCGTGGTTCACCCTTCGGTGGCTATTGTTTGGATGGATACTTGGAAACTTAAAGATTGAGGGTGACATTCACGGAGTTTGTTAAGTGTTAATGAATTCGACCAAATAATGGTAACAGGACGCCTAATGGAATAAGAGTTATTCTAGAATTAGGGTTTGGTCGAGAAAGTCTCGTCCTAGAGGAGTAGTGTTTGTGTTCACCATTCAGTGGAGGTCATTCTAAACCTTTAGGTTATCATTGCAAAATTTAAATGACCTAGGGATCATAGGATTAATTTTTTGCTAAAACTTTATTGAATTTCAAAAGTTTTTTTGCGAGACTGACACAAAATTTTAATTTGATTTTTTCAGCAAAATGTCTAGCTCGATAATAGTTTTACTCGCTTCAGATTAGTGTGTGGGAGATAACTTCCAAACATGGATGAACAATATTAACACGATTCTTGTAACGGACGACCTTAAGTTCGTGCTTACTGAGGAGTGTCCTCATTTTCCGACCTCGACTGCATCACGAAGTGTTCGTCATGCATACGATCGATGGATTAGGGCCAATGAAAAGGCGAAGGTCTATAACATTGCCAGCTTGTCTGATGTTTTTGGCAAAGAAGCACGAGTTGATGATCACTGGTAAGGAGATCATGGAGTCGTTGCAGGACATGTTTGGACAACAGTCCTTTCAGGTCAGGCACGACTCACTCAAACACGTGTTCAACGCCCGAATGAAAGAAGGGGCGTCTGTCCGTGAACATGTTCTGGACATGATGACCCACTTTAATATGGTGGAGATGAACGGGGCTTCGATTGATGAGGTGACCCAGGTCAGCTTTATCTTCGAGACTCTTTCAAAGAGTTTCCTTCAGTTTCGTACCAACGTTGTTATGAACAAGATAAGCTACACACAGACCACCCTTCTGAACGAGCTACAGAACTTCCAGTTCTTAATGCGGATTAGGACACCGAAAGCTGAGGCAAATGTTGCCTACAGATCATATCACAGGGGTTCGACCTCTGGGACTAAATCTGTTGCTCCTTCTCGCCCGAAAGGGAAGAAGAAGATGAAGAAGGGTAAAACTGACCGAGCTCTGCCCAAAATGGCTAAAAGGTCATGGAAGTTGCAGAGAAAGGAAAGTGTTTCCACTGCAATAGGGACGACCACTGGAAGAGAAACTGTCCCAAGTTCCTTGCCGAGAGGAAGAATCATGGTAAATGTGATTTACTAGTAACTGAAACTTGTTTAGTGGAGAGTAGTGACTCTTCCTTTATATTGGATTCGGGCACCACTAACTAACCACGTTTGTTCTTCTTTTCAGGGAATTGATTCCTGGCAGCAGCTGCGAGAGGGTGAGGTGACTCTATGGGTTGGATCCGGGGAGATAGTCTTTGTTGCATCTATCGGCAAAGTGAAGCTCTACTTTGGTAGGAATTACATTTTATTAGATACTTTGTATATAGTTTAAGTGTTTACTAGAAACCTTATTTCTATTTCCTATCTTATTGAACAATGTATTTCGATTTCCTTTGAATATAGTAAAGCATTTATTCCTTTCAAAGGTAATTTGATTTGGTCTGCTTCACTTGAGTCATATTTGTATGTTTTGAAACCTAATTCGGTCAAAAGCATTTTGAACACTTAATTATTTAAAACTGTAGAAACAGGAACTAAAAGAGTTAAAGTTTCTCCAAAAGAAAATGTCCATCTTTGGCATCTCCGATTAGGGCACATTAATCTCAATAGGATTGAGAGACTAGTGAAGAGTGGACTTCTAAGTCAGTTGGAAGAAAACTCTTTACCGGTGTGTGAGTCATGTCTCGAAGGCATAATGACCAAACGTCCTTTTAGTGGAAAAGGATATAGAGCCAAAGAGCCCTTGAGCTTATACATTCTGACCTCTGTGGTCCGATGAGTGTTAAAGCACGAGGTGGTTACGAATACTTCGTATCTTTCATAGATGACTATTCGAGTTATGGTTATATTTACCTAATGCATAGGAAGTCTGAAACTCTTGAAAAATTCAAGGAGTACAAGACTGAGGTTGAGAACCTGTTAGGTAAAACAATAAAAACACTTCGATCGGATCAAGGTGGAGAGTATATGGATACTGAATCCTAGGACTATATGATAGAATACGGAACTACGTCCAAACTCTCAGCACCTGGTATGCCACAACATAATGGCGTACCGAAGAGGAGAAACAAAACCTGTTGGACATGGTTTGGTCGATGATGAGCTATGCTCGTCTCCCTAATTCTTTTTGGGCTTACGCTGTGGAGACTGCAGTTTATATTTTGAACAACGTTCCGTCGAAGAGTGTTTTTGAAATACCTTTCGAACTCTATAAAGGACGTAAAGGTAGTTTACACCATTTCAGAATTTGAGGATGCCCGACCCACATGATGGTGTCAAACTCAAAAAGGTTGGAACCCCATTCAAAATTGTGCCTATTTGTAGGTTACCCAAAAGAGACTAGGGGTGGTCTATTTTTCGATCCTAAGGACAATAGGGTGTTTGTGTCGACAAACGCCACTTTTCTTGAGGAAGATCACATCAGGGATCGTTTGCCTAGGAGCAAAATCGTGTTGAATGAAATGGAGCGTACATCAGCAAGGGTTGCTGATGGGGCTAGTACGTCAGCAAGTGTTGTTGATCCTAGCACGTCAAGTCAAGTCCGTTCCCAAGAGTTGGAAATGCCTCGACACAGTAGGAGGGTTGTTAGACAGCCTGAACGTTACATGGGTTTAGCTGAAACCCAAGTCTTCACTCCTGATGATGACTACGAGGATCCATTGACCTATGATCAGGTAATGGCAGACATTGACAAGGACGAATGGATTAAAGCTATGGACAAGGAAATGGAGTCGATGTACTTCAATACTGTCTGGGAGCTTGTGGATCAACCAGATGGGGTAAAACCTATAGGTTGCAAATGGATCTACAAGCATAAACGTGGCGTAGATGGGAAGGTGCATACCTTCAAAGCACGACTAGTGGCAAAGGATTTTACCTAGGTTGGAGGAGTTGACTATGAGGAAACATTTTCACCTGTTGTCATGGTAAAGTCGATCAGGATCCTTCTGGCCATTGCCGAGTATTATGACTATGAGGTATGGCAGATGGATGTTAAGACCGCCTTTCTGAATTGCAACCTTGACGAAACCATCTACATGGACCAACCCAAAGGGTTCATAACCCAAGGCCAAGAGCAAAAGGTTTGCCGGCTTCATAGGTCTATTTATCGACTGAAACAAGCCTCGAGGTCCTGGAATATAAGGTTTGAAGAGGCGATCAAATCTTATGGCTTTGATCAGAACGTTGACGAGCCTTGTGTCTGAAGGGATACGATTCCCGCAGCGGAAGCAATTGTACATCGCATGTTCTTAATTTAGTTACATGGATTACAATTAAGAACTAATCTACCTAGATTAAGCATGCATTTCTACAAGATGAACAACAAGAATTATACCTTTGAAGAACTCTTTCTTCAAGATCTCAGCAACACGAACCCGAACGATCACGGACACTACCAAAGGATCTTCTCCATTGTTCTCTAGGTGAGGGAGGAAGGTGGGGTCCCTTTAAGTGAGGTGAGATGTTTGTGAGATTGTAGTTGGAACTCTTTCCAACACAATGTGAGAGATTGTTAGGGTTTTGTTGAAAAGCCTTAACCACAAATTGCATCTATGCAACTATATATATAGGGAAATATGATGGAAATTTCCATCCTATCCGTCTTCTATTCTCCCACTATTATATGGTTTATATGTGAATCTAATTCACATTAAAACCATATAATATATTAATTATATCATATATAATTGATATAACACCTCATGTATGAAATTGAACACTTCAATTTCATTCCTAACTTTATACCCTCAATATAACCATGTTGAGCCAACGGAGGGACCTAATGGACCTATAGTTCATGAGCTCCAATGATGTGAGATTAACTGATCGAACTCTTTGATCAAGTTAATGAATATTCATTAACTACAAGTCACTCCACTATAGACTTGTAGCTGCACTCTCCTCACTGTAGATTATATTATGTCCATTGATATAATCATTACCGATGAGGCGACCCTTCGCAGGTTGTTCGTAATCACAGCTGGGTCAAATTACTTTTTTACCCCTGTGATTACCTCTTTGTACCTTAAGCACCACTGATCCTCTAATGAACAACAAGTCTAAGGTCCTACCATAGACTCATACCCTCTTAAGTCAGTTAGAGGGCGGGGCCCCGTTGTCCAAGACCTGGAGTCAGTTCTTAAGGGAACAACCTATCTAATTCCTTAATGTAGGAATGAGTGAATTCTATCTTGTATAGTAAAGTCCCCAGCTACCTACGAGGTTCTGTCCCTAAGAAGGTAAGCTTATTGAGTCGGCTACAGGTCACTCTCACCCATACTAGTCTAAGGACAAACCCCTATAAGAAGGACTTCTTAACTTACTAAGGATTTAGGTCGAGTAACTAATGACCATCTATAAATTATCAGTCTTATCCTCATTATGATGTTATCTTTGGTTAGACTAATAATTTCAAATCCGATCTTGTATGAACTCTTCATAAAGGATGCCCCCACTCGCATGTCAATTACATGAATGAGTTGGATTACCTCATTTGTACTAATTACAAAGTGGGTCGCATCCATGGTGTTACCAGAATGAGGTTTCCAACCTTATTCTTATACGATAGACCATTTATGTTATATTCTTGAACACAATCCAAATAGTGTCTACTACACTGATGTTCAAGATATATTATAACCTTGGAGCTTAGATTATTGGATTTATAAAGCAAGAATATAATTTTATCAACACAAATAACTCTTTATTTATTTGATCAAAATTACACAACTTTAGGGCACAAATCCCAACAATCTCCCACTAGACCTACAGCTTGTGGAGTACTAAAACATTACAGTAATGTAAAGACAATAAACTAGGGCATTTAAACCCTTCGTACAGAATACTCCCACTTGCCCTAGTTGGGGAAGACTTGTAAACCTAGACCTTCTAGGTGACTCTCAAACACTTTAGTCGTGAGAGCCATTGTAAAAGGATCAGCAACGTTGTGCTCGGAGGCTATCATCATGACGATCACGTCTCCTCGATGCACGATCTCCTGATGAGATGATATTTCTGCTCAATATGCTTTCCCCTCTTGTGACTTCGGGGTTCCCTTGAATTTGCCACGACACCACTGTTATCACAATACAGCGTGATGGGCATACTCATATTTAGAACAACTTCACAAGCTGCAACATATTCGACCTCAATGGTGGAATCAACGATGCATCCCTGCTTGACGCTTCACCATACTACAACTCATCCGTTAAGAGTGAATACTGAACCTGATGTAGATTTCCGATAATCTTTATCAGTTTGAAGTCAGAATCCGTGTATCCTGTAAGGATCAAATCCTTAGCCCCATACACAAGCATGTAGTTCCTTATTCCCCATTGATACTTAAGGATTGTTTTAACCATTGTCCAGTGTTCATGTCTTGGATTAGATTGATACCTACTGACCATTCCAACTGCAAAACAGATGTCTCGCCTAGTACACAACATGGCGTACATCAGGCTCCAAACTGGTGATGCGTAAGGAATTCGTCTCATATCTTCAACTCCTTGAGGTGTTTTAGGACATTGTTCCTTAGACAAATGAACTCCATGTCTAAAAGGCAATAAACCATTTGTGCAGTCTTGGATCTTAAACCTCAACAACACTTTGTCGATGTAAGCCATAGGATTTGATTGCCTCATCAAATCTTATATTCTAGGACCTAGAGGCTTGCTTCAGTCCATAAATTGACCTTTTAAGCCTTCAAACCTTCTGCTCTTGTTCTGATTCAATAAACCCTTTGGGTTGGTCCATGTAGATGTATTGCTCAAGATTGTCATTCAAAAAGGCTATCTTGACATCCATTTGCCATACCTCATAGTCATAATATGCGGCAATGGCAAGTAGGATACGGATAGACTTTACCATAGCAACATGTGAAAAGGTTTCCTCATAGTCAACCCCTTCAACATAGGTATAACCCTTTGCTACTAGTCTAGCTTTAAAGGTTTGCACCTTTCCATCTACACCACGCTTTCTCTTGTAGATCCACTTACAACCTATAGGTTTTACCTCATCAGGTTTATCTACAAGATCCAAAATAGAATTGAAGTACATAGACTCCATTTTTTTGTCCATGGCTATGATCCATTTGTCTCTGTCTTTGTCATCCATCATTTGATTATAAGTCGATGAATCCTCACAGTAGTCATCTGGTATAAAAACTTGGGTTTCAAATAAACCCATGTAACGGTCAGGTTGTGTTATAACCCTCCCACTACGTCGAGGCATACTCAACTCTTGAGATGGACTCTCTTGACTAGACAAGCTAGTATCAACAACTTTTGTTGACGTACTAGTTTTATTAGCAACCTTTGCTATTGTTCCGTCTAACTCACTCAACACAATTTTACTTCTTGGTTTGTAGTCCCTTATGTGGTCCTCCTCTAAGAAAGTGACATTTGTTGACACAAAAACCTTATCTTCCTTAGGATCATAGAATAAATCACCTCTTGTTTCTTTTGGGTATCTTACGGATAGGCACAATTTTGAACGTGAATCCAACTTGTTTGAATTTGTCACAACCACATGTGTTGGACAACCCCATATTCTAAAATGACATAAACTACCTTTACGTTTTTTCCAGAGTTTAAAAGGTGATTCAGAAAAACTTTTTCATGGCACATTGTTCAAAATGTATATCGTAGTCTTTACTGCGTAACTCCAAAAGAAACTAGGGAGATGAGCGTAACTCATCATTGATTGAACCATGTCCAACAGGGTTCTATTTCTCCTTTTCGATACACTGTTTTGTTGTAGTGTACCGGGAGCTTAGAGTTGGGATGAAATTCCATGTTCTATCATATAGTTCTGAAATTTTAAATCCATGTACTCTCCACCTCGATCTGATCGAAGTGTTTTAATCGTTTTACCTAATTGGTTTTCAACTTCAGTTTTGAATTCCTTGAACTTTTCAAGTGCTTTAGACTTATGTTGTATTATGTAAATATGCCAAAATCTAGAATAATCATCTATAAAAGAAATGAGATATTCATAACCTCCTCTGGCTTTAACACTCATCGGACCACAAAGGTCTGAATGTATAAGCTGAAGAAGTTCTTTGGCTCTATAACCTTTTCCATTAAAAGGTCTTTTAGTCATTTTGCCTTCTAGGCAGGATTCACATACAGGTATTTGCTATGTATTGAAGTATGTTTTGTTCTTTATTTTTGGCAATTCGTTCTTTAACTATGTGATATTGTTGGTTTAAGTGGACTCGAGAGATAAAACTTAAATTAAAACAAAGTTGTCAAAACTCTTAGAAGTCTGGCATGAGAATGACCTAGAAGTCTAAGGGAAACACATAAAGAAGTTACTTAATGTCGTGCATGTTTTAGATTTCTTAAGGAGACTTAGAATTTATTGTGTGTGCGAGGCTCACTAAGAATCGAAAGATTTTCTTGAGTATTCTACTTCTTGTTAATAAAATCATCACATTAGTTCATTGCATGTGTTAATTAAATCATTCACTTGCGAAGTCAATTTCCTCTGAATCTGTCAATTCGTGTCTCCACTTGTTTGTTTGTTGTTTGTCTTTACTTTCAATCACCTATCCATGTTATGTTACTTTAGCTAAAATTGAGAATTAGTATCTTGGTAGTTAATTAATCTAGAAACCCGTTCTCGAAGATGATACTTGGACTATTAAATCACTATACTAAAACATGAGCTAAACACTTGCGGTATTGCAATATCAATATTTTACGCAACAAGTTTTTGACGTCGTTCCTGGGGAATGACGATTATTTAGATTAATTAATATTAGGAGAAAATTTGAGGTTTTAGACTAAAGTTTGTTTGTGTGTCTTTTCTTATTTATTTTTGTGTGTTTGTTGTTTGTTTTCCTATTTGTTCTATTTAATTTTTTTGTGTTTTTTAGTCTTTGTCCCCTGTTTTGGTTGTGTTATGATTGTGTAAAAGTCTTGATTTGAATTACTGATTTTTCAAGTATGACTTGCATGATTTTGATTCTCCACCATTCTATTGTCCCTCTCAGGATCCTAGGTATGTGCATCATGATTTCTCTGAATACCATATGTCTAAATTTTACCATTATGTACCTGAAATTGATGAAAATTCACGTGATGGTAGTTATTTAGGCACTTGGAACCATAATTTCTCGTACCCTGACCAACCTATAGAAAATTTTTCTCTTATGGATCAATTAATGGAATATACGTTCGAGTTGAAAATTAAAAATCTGGTTCATAATGAATTAGAGAGGTTTCATAGGTTAGAAGCTGAGGTGGTAGGACTTTGGGCAATAATACAGGATAGAGCTCAGTATCTCAATCAACTAGTAATTTCCCTTAAGGCCTTACAGGAACAATTTCTTATCCTTACCACAGAGGAGGTGCCACCTAGGAGGACTTGTTCGTACGATAGTGAGGATAGTTTGGGGGAGATTGAGATACACCATAATAAGGTTTGTGAGATAGACAATGGTGAGATAATCACAGAGGAAATCCAGGTGATAGAGTTCGAGGCTAAGAAGTCATCTTCCCTTTTATCCCCAGAAATTTCCTTTATTCTTTATAACCATTTGTCCAATACTCACGAGTTTTTCTTTCATT
The DNA here is from genome assembly GCA_036507285.1 of Trichosanthes cucumerina. Classification (NCBI taxonomy): domain Eukaryota; kingdom Viridiplantae; phylum Streptophyta; class Magnoliopsida; order Cucurbitales; family Cucurbitaceae; genus Trichosanthes; species Trichosanthes cucumerina. The sequence goes on from CM071838.1 coordinate 59,591,327, forward strand.
TTTGTTCTTTTAGTTCATTAAACAAAAATACAAAAAATAGTTATCTGTCTGGTGCCCAGGAAAAACAGGATAGCCTTTTAGACTTAGAAGGCTATATCGATTCGAGCAAGAAGGGCCCGAAGAAACATGAGCCATTTTATGTGTCCTGATAAGTCACTGTCTGGCTAAAGACGTTAAAGAAAGCGTTTCTTGGGAGGCAACCCAAGTTTTATTTTTTTATGTTCTCTGTCTTTGCGTTTTCGCTTTTTTTTTATGTTTTAGTTCATTTTCTAGATTAGATGTTTTTGTCTAATTTCTTTTTTTTTTTTTGGTACCTCCAGGTGTATGCCCAAGGGGAAAGCTGCAAACTTGCACCCTTTTGATCCTGAGATCGAGAGGACCTATAGGGGACTCCTAAGGGAAGGAAGAGCAGAAACTCAGACTATGGTTGATCAAGAGTTAATCAATAACTCTAAACCCATCAGGGAGTATTTCCAACTTGTGTTTAATTCTGAGCATGCTGGAATTGTCCATGCACCCATTAATGCTAACAATTTTAAACTTAAAACATGACTTATACAAATGGTTAGGGAAGGTGCTTTTAGAGGACTAGCCACAGAAGATCCCAATTCACACTTGAAAATTTTTTTAGAAATTTGTGGTACAATTAAAATGAATAGTATCTCTGCTGATAATATTCGCTTACGTCTCTTTCATTTCTCTTTGCAGGGTAGAGCTAAAGAATGACTAGGGTCCCTTCCCACAGGCAAAATCACTTCTTGGGAGGAGTTGACCCAAGCCTTCATGACCAAATTCTTTCCACCTGTGAAAGCTGCAAAGTTAAGGACTGAGATAGGAACATTCAGGCAGCAGGAAGGAGAGCAGTTATTTGAGCCCTGAGAACGGTACAAGGACATGCTCAGGAGGTGGCCACAGCATGGCTACCCAGATTGGCTCAAGGTACAACTATTCTATAATGGATTGGAAGGCAAGACCAGGACCATTCTGAATGCCACTACAGGAGGGGCTTTCATGGCGAAGATTGTGCTAGAAGCACGTGCCCTCCTTGAGGAAGTGTCAACTGTCAGCTACTAATGGCCTACAAACAATGACAGATCTAAGCCAGTAGCTGGGTCGTATTGTTGGGATTTTTGTCATAATCTCGTGTTTGTAATATATTGTCTAAAATTAATAAGAGTTATTCATTTCATCACTTTGTGTCTCGCAATATTTATAAACTTTTTCAATAAACTAAGCTCCAGGGTCATTGAATTTATGAGAGAACTAGAACTTGAACGGTGTGTAGTGGACACACAGGGGAGGATCACGCGTTCGAGTTAATGACCCGACGGTCTCATGATATATGGATAGGGTTGGAGACCTAATCCTAGATACACTGTGGATGCGACCCGCTTTGTATTAGATACAAACGAGGTGATCTGACTCGTTCATGTGGTTGACATGTGAGTGGGGGCATCCTGTGCAATGAGATTGTACAAGACCGGACCGTGAATTATTAGACCTCACGATGTAACACCGCTGACAATGAAGGACTAATAATATCGTAGATGACCATTAGTGACTCGACACGAATCCCGAGGTGTTACAGACTCGCTGTCTCAGGTCCGTCCTTTGACTAGTAAATGCGGGTGAGGGTGGTCACGCCACTCGCCCAATATGTCTATCTTCTCGGGGGACAGGACCAAGTAGGGAGTGGGGAACTTAACTACGCGAGATGGAATTCACTCGTTCCCACCTTTAGGGAAACTAGAGGGATTGTTCCCTTAAGTGTTGTCTCCAGGGCTTGGACAACGGGCGCCCACCTTCTCACTGGCACGAGAAGGGTTTTGTGTATGGTTGGACCATCACAATATGTTGTTCATTAGAGGAGCAGTGGGGACTTAAGGAACAAGAAGTAGACATAGGGGTAAAACGATAATTTGACTCACCCGTGTCTACGAACAACCTGTGAAGGGTCGACTCATGGGCATTGGTTATATCAGTGGACACGTAATATTCTGCACTGACGGGAGTGCAGCTACGTGCTATAGTGGAGTGTTACCGTAGCTAATGAATGTTGGTTAATCGGGTCAAAGAGTTTGACAGGTTAATCTCAGATCATTGGAGCCCGTCACGGTAGGTCCATTAGGTCCCTCGGTTGGCTCAATCTGGGTTAAGAGAAGGGTTAATGTTTTGGAATGAAATTGAAGTGTTCAATTTCACTTTAAGGGCATTTATGTCATTTATATGAGATATGATATATAGTTTAATGTGAATGAGATTCATAATAAACTATAGGTTAGCCTAATTGTTTAATTAGGGCTAATTGGAGAATTTAATTGAGAGAAATTAAATTTTATGTGATTCAATTTAATTAATCCACAATTATTGCAAATGAGATTTGCAATATGAGATATCTTATATTATGTGGTTATGCAAATGAGATTTGCATAACCTATGGTTGTGGTAAAGTGGTAATAATGTGGAGATTTTAACTCCAAGATTATTCCACTATATAATCCCTTCTTACAAGAAGGAATGCACTTCACTCTCTCATTTTTTAGATTTTCATCAAAGAGAAGAAGAAACTTCTCTCTACTTTCTCTCATTTCTCCTCTCTCTCCAAAACACCAAAGTTTCCACAATATCTCTTTCCAAAGGAAGAACAACCGAGACTCCAAGTGGTAGTGTTCGAGTTCCGTTCGTGGGAAGCGTTCGTTGAGATCGAGAAGCACGAAACGTTCGTGATCTGAGGAAGAAATCTTGAAGAGTGTCTTCAACAAGTAAGTACCTTTATCTTGTTGTATTTTCTTCATTTTTCAGCATGTTTAGCCTAGATCTTTTAGGTGATCGTTTTAACAAACTCGAGTAGCGTAATGATACCATGACGATTCGATCGTCTTCCGCTGCGCGGGGATTCTCATTCCCTTCAATTGGTATCAGGGCCATTTCGATGGTTCTTCATTATGCACTGTTTTTGTTAAAATAGGTGGGTAAATTGCCTTAATTTCATGAGATGAATGATGGTTTTCTTAAATGGTTGTTTCAGTTTTTGGCACTTTTAGATTTATTTTCTATTTGATGAGATCAAATGTAAAGGGCCTGTGTTTTTTGGGCATTTAAGAAAATAAATCGAGTCTGTAAGTCCGGGTCGTTCGTGGCAAGAGTTGTTGTGAAGAAATCGGAGCGGAAACAGACGGAAATCGGTGAAGAACAGCAAAGTGTTTGCTGTTCTTTCCATGGCGTAGAGACGCTGCCCTTCGGCGTCTCAACGCTATCCTTGCGGACGGAGGCCCTGCAGCGTTGCAACGCTAGGCGTAGCGTTGCAACGTCGCTGGCATTGAGAACGCTGGTCGACGCTAGAGGCAACAACGTTGCAATCCTGCACGCGTTGAGGAGCAGTTGCAGAGGTAGTTTCACGAAAACGTGGGCACAAGGCTTAGTGGGCAGTTTATTTTACGTAATTATTTTATTTTATTAATTGTAAAATGTATTTTAGTTATGTTTTTAATTATTTTATTAAATAATGTTAATATAAGTGTTATATTAATGTTATTTAATTAAATAATTGCCCCTAGATGCCAAAAACTGGTCCATTTTTGCTGTTTAATTATTTTATGCATAAGATGTATATTTTAATTAATTTCTATGTGCATAATGTACGTCATATAGATTTAAAATCCCACCTTAGGTTAAACATTTCATGCATCATTTATATTATAACAGTTATAATATATTGTTTGCATGATAGGTTATATTATAAGAGTTATAATATAATGAAAATGCATGTTTAATTTAATTAATATAAGTGTTATGTTTTCTAGATTAAAGTATGCTCATGCATTAATATTCATGTGAATAATATTATGTTATAGTATATAATTATTCATGTGATGAATGATCAAGCACTATAACATAAAAATGCATGCAACCTAAGTTAATTATTAGTTTTAAAGAGTTTAAAACTTGAATAATTAGACTTAGGTTTTCTATTTTCTAATGAGATTAAAAATTAGGAAATCAAAGTTCAATCTATGAATGGAGACTGATTAGTAACTCTGTCTAAGGAAGGTTTTGTCTAAGGCTGGGGTATTTAAGTTGACGCTTGAACAACACCCCTACAGAAACCGACACAGGGAGTGAATTCGTCCGGAGATTCTTAGGTTATACTTATCGTGAGTCTTTGCTAATTAAAAGTGTTTTAATTAACTCACATAGACCTAAGTTATAATGTGATTATAGACTTAGGTTAATACCATATAAGAGTTATATTGGTAGACTTAGGTAAATTTTAGCCGGTTTATCTAGGTCAATCCCTATTAAAATTAAAGTGTTGAGTGGGAGGAAATAAAGTGTATGAGATACATTTAAATTTCCAGCCACAGATCTCCGTTAAGTCCGCACCATGGGATCTATACTTGGCCTCGTGGCGCAAATGGGAGAGAGTACTTATAGTGAGTGGGAGCGGGACTTGTGAAAACGAGACCCACGGTCTCTTCTTTCGATTCACACTGTGAGACGCCTATGATTTGTCTGCTAGTTTGGCCTAGACCAAACAATCCCTTCGGAGGGCCTGATCATGGGAGTTGGAACACCGTGAATTCCTGAAAGGGATACAGTTTCCTGGTTGGTTTTCCTTCTTGGTTCATCCTTCGGTGGCTATTGTTTGGACGGATGCTTGGAAACTTAAAGATTGAGGGTGACGCTCACAGAATTCGTTAAGTGTTAATGAATTCGACCAAACAATGGTAATTGGACGCCTAATGGAATAATAGTTATTCTGGGATGAGGGTCTGATCGAGAAAGTCACGTCCTAGAGGAGGAGTGTTCTATTCACCCTTCGGTGGCGGTCATTCTAAACCTTTAGGGTATCATTGCAAAATTTTAAATGACCTAGGGATCATGAAGTAATTTTACTAAAACATGATTGGTTTGTAAAAAAGTTTTTTGCGAGACTAATACAAAGTTTTTCTTATTTTTCCAGCTAAAAATGTCTAGCGCAACAATAGCACTACTCGCGTCCGATAAATTAGTAGGAGATAATTATCAAAGTTGGAAAAACAACATTAACACGATTTTTGTAACTGAGGACATAAAGTTCGTGCTGTCTGAGGAGTATCCTCAGATGCCCGGTTCGACAGCGTCGCGAAGTATTCGCGATGCATGCGATCGGTGGATCAGGGCTAATGAAAAGGCTAAGGTCTACATTATTGCCAGCATGTCTGATGTATTGGCAAAGAAGCATGAGCTGATGGTCTCCGTCAAGGAGATCATGGAGTCCTTGCAGGAAATGTTTGGACAACAGTCCTTTCAGGTCCGGCATGACTCGCTCAAATACGTCTTCAACGCACTGCGGATGAAGGAGGGGGTCGTGCATCCGTGGACATGTTCTGAACATGATGACCCACTTTAATGGGGCGAGATGAGCGGGGCTTCGATCGACGAGTCGAGCCAAGTCAGTTTTATTCTGGAGACTCTTCCGAAGAGTTTCCTTCATTTTCGTAGCAATGTTGTTATGAACAAAATTAGCTACACTCTGACTACCCTCCTCAATGAGCTACAGAATTTCCAATCCTTGAACAGGGTCAAGGAATCTGAGGCAAATGTTGCCTACAGGTCTTATCACAGGGGTTCGACCTCTAGGACTAAACCTGTTGCTCCTTCACCGAAAGGAAAGAAGAGGATGAAGAGGGGTACAACTGACCGAGCTGCCGCCCACAAGGGCGAGAAGGTCAAGGACGTTGCAGAGAAATGAAAGTGTTTCAACTGCAATGGGGGCAGACACTGGAAGAGGAACTGTCCCAAATTCCTTGCCGAGAGGAAGAATCAAGGTAAATGTGATTTACTTGTGACAGAAACTTGTTTAGTGGAGAGTAGTAACTCTGCCTGGATATTGGATTCGGGCGCCACAAACCACGTTTGTTCTTCTTTTCAGGGGATTGATTCCTGGCAGCCGCTGCGAGAGGGTGAGGTGACTCTACGGATTGGATACGGGGAGCTTGTCTTTGCTGCAGCGATCGGCCCAGTGAAGCTACACTTTGGAGGGAAGTACTTATTGTTGGACAATTTGTACATAGTTCCAGGGTTTACTAGAAACCTTGTTTCCATTTCCTGCCTAATTGAACAATCTATTTGTGTTTCTTTTGAATTAAATAAAGCGTTTATTTCTTTCAAGGCAATGTTATTTGTTCAGCTTAACTCGAACATAATCTGTATGTTTTTAAACCTAATTCGGTCAAAAGTGTTTTGAATACTGAATTGTTTAAAACTGCAGAAACACGAATTAAGAAAGCAAAAATTTCTCCAAAAGAAAATGTCCATCTTTGGCATCTACGGTTAGGCCACATTAACCTCAGTAGGATTAAGAAACTAGTAAAGAGTGGACTTCTACACGAGTTGGAAGAAAACTCTTTGCCTATGTGTGAGTCATGCCTTGAGGGCAAGATGACCAAAAGTCCTTTTAGTGGAAAAGGATATAGAGGCAAAGAGCCTCTTGAGTTAGTACATTCTGAACTTTGTGGTCCGATGAATGTTAAAGCTCGGGGCGGTTATGAGTATTTCGTGTCTTTCATAGACGATTACTCCAGATATGGTTATATTTACCCAATGCACAAGAAGTCTGAAACTCTTGAAAAGTTCAAGGAGTACAAGACTGAGGTTGAGAACCTCTTAGGTAAATCGCTTAAAACACTTCGATCGGATCGAATTGGAGAGTACATGGACACTGAATTCCAGGACTATATGATAGAACACAGAATTACGTTCCAACTCTCAGCGCCTGGTATGCCACAGCAGAATGGTGTATCGGAGAGGAGAAACAGAACCTTGTTGGACATGGTTCGGTCGATGATGAGGTATGCCTGTCTCCCTGATTCGTTATGGGGTTACGCAGTGGTGACTGCGGTCTATATTTTGAACAATATTCCGTCGAAGAGTGTTTGTGAAACACCTTTCGAGCTCTAGAGTGGACGTAAAGGCAGTTTACATCACTTCAGAATTTTGGGATGTCCGACCCACGTGTTGGTGTCAAACCCGAAAAAGTTGGAACTCCGTTCGAAATTGTGCCTATTCGTAGGTTACCCTAAAGAGTCTAGGGGTGGTCTGTTTTACGATCCTATGGAAAATAGGGTACTTGTGTCGACAAACGCCACTTTCCTTGAGGATGACCACGTCAGGGATCATTTACCAAGGAGTAAAATTGTGTTGAATGAAATGGACAGTACATCAGCAAGAGTTGTTGATGGGGCTAGTACGTCAACAAGTGTTGTTGATCCTAGCACGTCTAGTCAAATCCGTTCCCAAAAGTTGCGAATGCCTCGACGTAGTGGGAGGACTGTGAGACAGCCTGATCGCTACATGGGTTTAACTGAAACCTCAGTTGTCGCTCCTGATGATGACTGTGAGGATCCATTGACTTATGATCAGGCAATGGTTGATGTTAACAAAGACGAGTGGATTAAAGCTATGGACCAAGAAATGGAGTCTATGTACTTCAATTCTGTCTAGGAGCTTGTGGATCAACCGAATGGGGTCAAACCTATTGGTTGCAAATGGATCTACAAGCGTAAACGTGGCGTAGATGGGAAGGTGTAGACCTTCAAAGCCCGACTAGTGGCAAAGGGTTTTACCCAGGTTGAAGGGGTTGATTATGAGGAGACCTTTTCACTGTTGCCATGGTAAAGTCGATCAGGATTCTTCTGACCATTGTCGCGTATTATGACTACGAGGTATGGCAGATGGACGTCAAGACAGCCTTTTTGAATGGCAAACTTGATGAGACCATCTACATGGACCAACCCAAAGGGTTCATAACCCAAGGCCAAGAGCAAAAGGTTTGCCGGCTTCATAGGTCCATTTATGGGCTGAAACAAGCATCGAGGTCTTGGAATATAAGGTTTGATGAGGCGATCAAATCTTATGGCTTTGATCAAAATGTCGACGAGCCTTGTGTTTACAAGAAAATTGTTGACAAAACTGTCGCATTTTTGGTGTTGTATGTGGACGATATTCTTCTCATAGGGAATGAGATAGAATTTCTTACTGACGTTAAGAAGTGGCTAGCTTCACAATTCCAAATGAAAGATTTGGGAGAAGCTCAGTATATTCTAGGTATCCAGATTGTTCGGAACCGGAAGAACAGGACGCTAGCCTTGTCTCAGGCGTCTTATATTGACAAGATGTTGTCTAGATATAAGATGCAGAACTCCAAGAAGGGTTTGTTGTCTTTCAGGTATGGGGTTCACTTGTCTAAGGATCAGTGTCCTAAGACTTCTCAAGATGTTGAGGATATGAGACGGATTCCATATGTTTCGGCTGTAGGGAGCGTGATGTATGTCATGTTGTGTACTAGGCCCGACATCTGTTATGCAGTAGGAATTGCCAATGAGATATCACCCAATCCAGATTAGATCAACGGGCAGGTAGTAAAGGCAATCCTCAAGTATCTTAGGAGAACGAGGAACTACAGCTTAGTGTATGGCAGTGGGGATTTGATCCTTACGGGATACACGAATTCTGATTTTCAGACCGATAAGGATTGTACGAAATCCACTTCGGGTCAGCCTTCATTCTGAATGGAGGAGATGTAGTATGCGAAGCATCGAGCAGGGATGCATAGTTGATTCCACTATGGAAGCGGAGTATGTTGCGGCTTGTGAAGCTGCAAAGGAAGGCGCTTGGCTTAGGAAGTTCATGATGATGATTTGGAAGTTGTTCCAAATATGAACTTGCCAATCACAATTGCTTTGTGATAACAGTGGTGCAGTAGCCAACTCATGTGAGCCTCGAAGTCATAAGAGAGGCAAACACATTGAGCGCAAGTATCATCTGATACGGGAGATTGTGCACCGCGGAGAGGTGACGGTCACGCAGATAGCGTTGGAGCACAACGTAGCTGATCCATTTACAAAGGCCCTCATGGCTAAGGTGTTTGAGGGTCACTTAGAGAGTCTAGGTCTTCGAGAGCTTCCTGACTAGGGCAAGTGGGAGATGTGTAAATGGGTATTCAATGCCCTAGTTTATTGTATTACTTCATTGTAATTTATGTACATTTGTAAATGTATTTTCTCCAAAGAGCTTAGTCCAAGTGGGAGTTTGTTGGGATTTTTGTCCTAATCTCGTGTTTGTAATATATTGTTTGAAATTAATAAGAGTTATTCATTTCATCACTTTGTGTCTCGCAATATTTATAAACTTTTCTAATAAACTAAGCTCCAGGGTCATTGAATTTATGAGAGAACTAGAACTTGAACGGTGTGTAGTGGTCACAAAGGGAGGATCACGTTCGAGTTAATGACCCGAATGGTCTACAGTATATGGATAGGGTTGGTGACCTAATCCTGGATACAATATGGATGCGACCTACTTTGTATTAGATACAAACGAGGTGATCTGACTCGTTCATGTGGTTGACATGTGAGTGGGGGCATCCTGTGCAATGAGATTGTACAAAATCGGACTGTGAATTATTAGACCTACTGATGTAACACCGTTGACAGTAAGGACTAATAATATTGTAGATGCCCATTAGTGACTCGACCTGAATCCTGAGCGTGTTACGGACTCCTGTCTGTGAGGGTCTGTCCTTTGACTAGTACTGGTGAGGGTGGTCACAGTTACTCACCCAATATGCCTATTTTCTCAGGGACAGGACCAAGTAGGGAGTTGGGAACATAACTACGCGAGATGGAATTCACTCGTTCCCGCCTTTAGGGAAACTAGAGAGGTTGTTCCCTTAAGTGTTGTCTCTAAGGCTTGGACAACGGGCGCCCACCTTCTCACTGGCCCGAGAAGGGTGTTGTGTATGGTTGTAACATCACAATATGTTGTTCATTAGAGGAGCAGTGGGGACTTAAGGAACAAGAAGTAGACACAGGGGTAAAACGATAATTTGACTCACCCGTGTCTACGAACAACCTGTAAAGGGTCGACTCATGGGCATTGGTTATATCAGTGGACACGTAATATTCTGCACTGACGAGAGTGCAGCTACGGGCTATAGTGGAGTGGTACCGTAGCTAATGAATGTTGGTTAACCGGGTAAAAGAGTTTGACAGGTTAATCTCGGATCATTAGAGCCTGTCACTGTAGGTCCATTAGGTCCCTCGGTTGGCTCAATCTGGGTTAAAATAAGGGTTAATGTTTTGGAATGAAATTGAAGTGTTGAATTTCAGTTTAAGGGCATTTATGTTATTTATATGAGATATGAATGATATAATATATAGTTTAATGTGAATGAGATTCATAATAAACTATAGGTCACCCTAATTGTTGAATTAGGGCTAATTTGAGAATTTAATTGAGAGAAATTAAATTGGATGTGATTCAATTTAATTAATCTACAATTATTGCAAATGAGAATTGCAATATGAGTTATGAGATATCTTATATTATTTGGTTATGCAAATGAGATTTGCATAACCTATGGTTGTGGTAAAGTGGTAATAATGTGGAGATCTTAACTCCATGATTATTCCACTATATAATCCCTTCTTGAAAGAAGGAATGCACTTCACTCTCTCATTTTTTAGACTTTCATAAAAGAGAAGAAGAAAGTTCTCTCTACTTTCTCTCATTTCTCCTCCCTCTCCAAAACACCAAAGTTCCCACAAACTTCCTTCTTTCCAAAGGAAAAACAACCGAGACTCCAAGTGGTAGTGTTCGGGTTCCATTCGTGGGAAGCGTTCGTTGAGTTCGAGAAGCACGAAACGTTCGTGATATGAGGAAGAAATCTTGAAGAGTGTCTTCAACAAGTAAGTACCTTTATCTTGCTGTATTTTCTTCCCTTTTCAGCATGTTTAGCCTAGATCTTTTAGTTGATCGTTCTAACAAAATTGAGTAGCGTAATGATACCATGACGATTCGATCGTCTTTCGCTGCGCGGGGATTCTCATTCCCTTCATGTATCACCTGGATGAGGTAACCTCCCTTAGATCTCATATGGCATCCCTCACTCATGCTCTGAATAATTTTGCAGGATCACTGCAAACAGAGATGCCCTCTCAATGCTCCCAGCCCAATGGAGAATCCACTTTGGAGCAATTACATTATCTGAACAATAGAAGCAACACTTATGGAGGAAACCAGACTCAGAATACCCTTCCAACACATTATAATCAAGGTTTGAGGTATCACGAAAATTTCTCTTATGCTAACAATATGAATGTGTTGAATCCTCCTACAGGGTATGCTTCTACTTCAGAGAGGAAACCATCTCTGGAAGAGACATTGCACTCCTTCATTGTTGAATCCAGAAGTAGGTCCAACAAGCTGGAGAATGCAGTCACCAGTCTATCTGGTATAGTGACTAGTATGGAGCTGCAATAAAGAACATCGAGACCCAGATCAGTTTAATGAATACATCGCTACGAGCACTGCAGGATAGAAAAGAAACACCTTGAGGGAGTACAATCTAGCTAAAGACGTTAAAGAAAGCGCTTCTTGGGAGACAACCCAAGCCTGACATTCTTTTGTTTTCTGTCTTTAGTTTGTTTTCGTTGTTTTTCAGTTCTTTGTTTACTTACTTGTTTGTTGGTTTTGCTTTGTAGGTTGTGATGAGGTCTTCCTTCGTTGAAATCCATGCTCCCGTTCTAAGGAACTCCAACACACATGTTTTGGCTATCCAAGGAGCTCAGAAAGGTCTCCATAACTCAGAACAGTATTGTTCAAGCTCTTATACTGGCTTTGTGCTTATTTTTTGTAAACATTGGCGACAATGTTTAAGTTTATGTTTAGGGGTGGGATGTTGTTTAATTGTTGTAACCATCCTAAGTATATGCTTAATTGTTGATTGATCTTTTGCATAAGTATGATTATGATAGCCTAGGATGAGAATTAATTGAAAATCTTTGTGATTCTGCTGAAACTTGAGAGCATGATATGAATTTGAGTTAATTTAAAAATTTTCTTGAGTTTTTCCTGCACTATGGTGCACATAGCTTGTGTTCTTATAGTTTTCAAATGCTTAGAATAAAGTTATTAGGCTTAGAAGTTGAATGTCTCCTCGATAGGTCTAAGAGATGATTTTAGAGTTAAATTGTAGGATAGGGTGAATAACATTATGAAGTGCATGATTTGATCTGTATACTATGCGAAATAGTTTGTTTCTGTTGTTTGTTTCCTAAAGAAAAAATTCGCGAGGTCAAAAAGAGCTACCTTCACTGTGATCAGTTAGGGCACTCATTGAGCAAGTGCTCTGGGTGAGGGTCCCTGCAGTGAATGTGTGAAAGCTAGTGTCCTTGCACAAAAAAAAAAGAAGAAAATATAAAAAGTGATAAAAAGTGATTAAGTGCTGAGTAAAGTTGTTTATTGCTTGAATGTGGGGAGGCTCAAGTGTTAGTAATTATGACCAGTGTAGGGGGAAGTTGAATGGAGAGCCTAATAAAGTTGATCCGGGCTTAGTAAGAATGAAGAGAACTTAGGCTAATCACACACACACATAGGAACACTTAGAAAAAGTTCTAATTTACTTAATGAAGTATTAAGTTTGATTGTTTTTTGTGATTGCCAATTTTTTATCTTAAATCTTTGAGGCTTGAGTCAGACGTATGTATAAGAACAATCTCATGTTTATGTAGGGAATCGAATCCTACAGTGGAAGCGATTGTGAATCGTGCGCTCTTGATTTAGTTACACGATTTCATTCAAGCACGACAACAACTAGATTAAGCATGTACAACTAGATGGACAAAAAGAAATATTACCTTTGAAGAACCTTTCTTCAAGTGCTCCTCCTCTCTCATGATCAGGATCTCAGCAACACAAACCACGAACGGACTAAGACACGACCACTGGATCTTCTCCGTTGTTCTCTAGGTGAGGAAGGAATGTGGGTTCCCCTTAGGTAAGATGAGATGTTGTGAGAGAGAGATTGTGTTTTGGAACCTTTCCAACAACACAACAAAGCCTTAGGTTAACTTTGGTTAGCTTGACCTAGTTGCATCTTATGCAACTATATATAAGGAGATAGGGATGGAAATTACCATCATATCCCTCTTTTATTCTCTCTTTAAAATATAGTTAATATGTGAATCCAGTTCACATTAAAACTATATATTATATCAATTATATCACATATAATTTCTATGACATCTCATATATGAAATTGAACACTTCAATTTCATTCCTAACTTTATACCCTCAATATTAACATGTTGAGCCAACGGAGGGACCTAATGGACCTATAGTTCATGAGCTCCAATGATATGAGATTGACTGATCAAACTCTTTGATCCAGTTAATGAATATTCATTAACTACAAGTCACTCCACTATAGACTTGTAGCTGAACTCTCCTCACTGTAGGTTATATTATATCCAATGATATAATCGTTACCCATGAGTCGACCCTTCACAGGTTGTTCGTAATCACAGATGGGTCAAATTACCATTTTACCCCTATGATTACCTCTTTCTGTTGGGATGTATGTCCTCATCTCGTGTAGTTTGTAATATTCCAAGTTGTAAATGAATAAGAGTTATTTATTCAACATTGGGTAATAAATAAGAGTTATTTATTTAAACTTTGTGTCTCGCATTTTTCATAAACCTAATCCAATAAACTAAGCTCCAAGGTCATTGTATTATGAGAGAACTAAGAACTTGAATGGTGTGTAGTGGACATAAAGGGAGGATCACGTTCGAGTTAATGACCCGAACGGTTTACAGTGTATGAGTAGGGTTGGAGACCTAATCCTGGATACACTGTGGATGCGGCCCGCTTTGTATTAGATACAAACGAGGTGATCTGACTCATTCATGTGGTTGACATGCGAGTGGGGGCATCCTGTGCAATGACATTGTACAAGACCGGACCGTGAATTATTAGACTTACTGATGTAACACCGTTAATGATATAGAGCTAATAAATTCGTAGATGACCATTAATGACTCGACCTTAATCCCGAGGCGTGTCACGGACTCACGCCTCATGAAGTCCGTCCTTTGACTAGTACGGGGGAGGGGTGGCCACTATTGCTCGCCCAATATGCCTATCTTCTCAAAGCGCGGACCACGTGGGGAGCCGAAACTTGACTATGCAAGAAGGAATTCACTGCGTTCCGATTTAGGGAAACTAGAGGGGTTGTTCCCTTAAGTGTCTTGTCTCCGGGGCTTGAACAACGGGACCCCACTCTCTCATTGGCACGAGAGGGTTGTTGTTTATGGTTGGACCATGCAACGTAGTTGTTCATTAGAGGAGCAGCGATGGGACTTAAGGAGCAAGAGGTAGACACGGGGTAAAACTGTAATTTGACCCAAATTGTGACTACGAACAACTGTGAAGGGTCGACTCATGGGTATTGGTTATATCGATGGACACAACTTGTCCTCACAGTTGATGAGAGTGCAAACTCACGAGCTTTAGTCGAGTGTTACAGTAGCTAATGAATGTTGAATAACCTGGTCAAAGAGTTTGATAGGTTAGTCTCGGATCATTGGAGCTCAAATCACGTGTAGGTCCATTAGGTCCTCTCGGTTGCCTCAAATTGGACAAATTGAGCGTTCTGATTTAGTGTGAATTTGAAGTGTTCAAATTAATTATTTGGGTATTTATGTCATTTATATGAGATATAGATGACATAATATATAGTTTGATGTGAATGAGATTCATAATAAACTATAGTATAGCCTAATTGATTAATTAGTACGAATTGGAGAAATTGAATTGAGAGAAATTAAATTGAATGTGATTCAATTTATAATTCCACATTTATGCAAATTGTATAATAAGGTATGAGATACCTTATATTATATAATATGCAAATGTGATTTGTATATTATATGGTTGTGGTAAAATTGTGATTTGGTGGAGGTTTTAACTCCATCACACAATAGTATTTAAAGGCTTTGCAAGAAGCCTTTGGTATGCCATTTGCCATTTTTTAGATTTTCATCCAAAGAGAGCAAATGTTTTCTCTCTAGAACTCTCTCAATTCTCTCTAAAACTTCTCCTCACCCAAAACCAAAGGGAGTCCCACCTACTCTCCCTCAACCTTCCGAGAACAACCGAGAAGATGTTTTGGAGGTGTCTTGCTGTTCGGACGAGGTTCGTGTTCGAGGAGAACGTTGGATCGAGAGAGATCGTGACCGGAGAAGGAGAAAAAGTTGAAGAAGAGTTTTTCAAGAGGTTAGTATCTATTACTTACTGTTTACTTCTTCTTCTTTGCATGTTTAGCCTAGGATCTATGAGATAGATTCAATTTTAAGATAGGAATTACACAACGGATCAACGACGTTTCACAACGTCTTCCGCTGCGGGAATTCAAAATCCCTTCAATTTGGTATCAGAGCCAATCGTTGCTCTTCGTTGTGTATTCTGTGAATTCTTAAAATTAGGTGGGTAACATTAATTTTCATGAGATGAATGTTAATGGTTTGCAATTTTGGATGTTTTCAGTTTTTTGCACTTTTTAGATTTACATTAAAGTATATGAGATCAATGTAAGGGCCCGTTGTTTTGGGCATTTTTTTAATGTAAATCGAGTCTGTAAGTCCGTGTCGTTCGTGGCAAGAGTTGTCGTGAAGAAAACGGAGCAAAAACGGTCAATTTTGGTGAAAAACAACAAATTTTGTGTTGTTGGAAGTTCATCAGCATTGCGACGCTGTTCTTCAGCATTGCGAGCCATCCTTGCTACTGGAGGCTACTGCAGTGCAGCGTTGCGACGCTAGCGGTGGCGTTGCAACGCCACAACGTTGAGAACGCTGGGCGCGACGCTATAGATTTTAGCGTTGCAACGTAGTAACAATGTTGCAACACCGTGGCCTAGTGGTGCGTGGAACGCGAGATTTGCGGGAGGCGTGTTCGTGGGCGCCGATTCGAGCTTGCAGTTGTGCAACTGCTGGTTTTATTTATTTGTAAAATTGATTTTGTAAATGTATTTTATTGAATTATTTTAATTAATATTAATATAAATGTTATATTAATGTTAATTAATTTAATTTTGTGTCCCTAGGGTGCCAAAAATTGGTCCAATATTGCTATTTAATTATTTTATGCATGAGATGTATGATTTAATTATTTCTATGTGCATAGAGTATGTCATATAGATTTAAAATCTCACCTTATGTTAAACATTTCATGCATCATATTTATATTATAAGAGTTATAATATATAGTATGCATGATAGGATTATATTATAAGAGTTATAATATATTGTTTGCATGATTTAATTTATTTAATATAAGTGTTATATTTCTTAAATTAAAAGCATGCTCATGCATTTAATTCATGTGATGAATGTATGTTATAGTATAGTATTATTCATGTGATGAATGATCAAGCACTATAACATAGAAATGCATGTAACCTAAGTTAATTATTAGTTTTAAAATGTTTAGAACTTGAATAATTAGACTTAGGTTTTCTAGTTCTAATAAGATTAGAATTAGGAAATCAAATATGACCTTTGAATGGAGACTGATAAGTAACTCTGCCTAAGGAAGGTTTTGTCTAAGGCTAGGGTATTTAAGTTGACGCTTGCGGAACAACCCTACCTGGAAACCGACCTGGGAGTGAATTCGGTCAGGAGATTCTTAGGTTATATTCTCGTGAGTGTATTTAATTAAGAGTTAATTAATTTACTCACATAGACCTAAGTTAATAATGTGATTATAAACTTAGGCTAATCCAATATAAGAGTTATATTGGTAGACTTAGGTAAATTTTAGCCGGTTTATCTAGGTCAATCCCGATTATTTTAAAGTGCTGAGTGGGAGGAAATAAAGTGTATGAGATACATTTAATTTTTCATCCACAAATCTCCGTTAAGTTCGCACCGTGAGATCCATGCTCGGCCTCGTGGCGCAAATGGGAGCGTCCCCCTACGGGTGACATTTGTATGGGTCAATATCAACGTGAATAGAGAGAGTACTTATAGTGAGTGGGAGCGGGATCTGTGAAAATGGGACCCACGGTCTCTTCTTTCGATTCACACCGTAAGACGCCTATGATCCACCTGCTAGTTTGGCCTAGACCAGACAATCCCTACGGAGGGCCTTGATCATGGGAGTCGGAACACTTTGAATTAGCGAAAGGGATGCGATTTCCTTGTTGGTTTTCCTTCTTAGTCCTCCCTACGACGGCTATTGTTTGGACGGATACTTGGAAATTTAAAGATTGAGGGTGACACTCACAGGATTCATTAAGAGTTAATGGATTCTGACCGAAAAATGGTAACTGGATGCCTAATAGAATAAGAGTTATTCTGGTATTAGGGTCTGGTCGAGAGAGTCTTGTCCTAGAGGAGGAGTGGGTTTGTCTACCCTACGGTGGCGGTCATTCTAAACCTTTAGGGTATCATTGCAAATTTTTTGAATGACCTAGGGATCATAGGATAAAATTTGCTAAAACCCGATTAGATTTTCAAAAGTTTTTGCAAGACTAATACAAAGTTTTTCATTTTATTTCAGCAACAAAATGTCAAACGCTTTTAACACTCCTTTAGCTTTCGTTAAGTTAGTCGGCGATAGTATTTCGTGGAAAAACAATATAGACACGATTTTAATAAATGACGACCAAGAGTTCGCGCTCACTGAGGAGGGTCCTCAGGTGCTCGGTTCAGCGGTCCTATTCAATAATCTACAAACTTTCAGTCCTTGGTGCAAACTAGAGGACAGGAAGCTGAGGCAAGTGTTGCCTTAAGACCTTTTCACAGGGGTATGACCTCTGGGATAAAGTTTGTAGACTCTTCAGGCCCTAAGGGGGAGAATGAGAAGTTGAAGGAAGTTAAGGTTGACCATGCTGCCTAAAAAGGCAAAGAAATCAAGGATGTTTCAGAAAGTGTTTCTCTCAGAAGCGGGATGGACACACGAAAAGGAGTTGTCCCAAGTTACTTGATGAAAAGAAAATGACAGGTAAATGTGATTTACTTGTCACATAAACTTGTTTAGTGGAGAGTAATGACTCTGCTTGGATATTAGATTCAGGCGCCACTAACCATGTTTGCTCTTCTTTTCAAGGATTAAGTTCCTGGCAGCGGCTGCAAGAGGGTGAGATAACACTCAGGGTTGGATCCGGAGAAGTTGTCTCAGCTGCAGCAATAGGCACGGTGAAGCCGTTCTTTGGCGGGAAGTACTTATTATTGGATAATATGTACATAGTTCCTGGGTTTACGAGAAACCTAGTATCTATTTACTGCCTATTAGAACAAATATTTCTATTTCTTTCAAGAGTAATAAAGCGTTTATTTCTCGAAATGGAAAATTGATTTGTTCTGCTTCGCTTGAGAGCAATCTATATGTTTTGAACCCTAATTCGGTCAAAAGTGTTTTGAACACCGAATTGTTTAAAACAGCTGAAACGCGAACTAAGAGATTAAAAGTTTCTCCAAAAGAAAGTGTCCATCTTTGGCATCTTTGGTTAGGCCACATTAATCTCAATGAGATTGAGAGACTAGTGAAGAGTGGACTTCTAAGCGAGTTGGAAGAAAACTCTTTGCCGGTGTGTGAGTCATGCCTTGAGGGCAAAATGACCAAACGTCCTTTTAGTAGAAAAGGATATAGAGCCAAAGAGCCTCTTGAGTTAGTACATTTGGACCTCTGTGGTCCGATGAATGTTAAAGCTCGGGGCGGTTATGAGTATTTCGTGTCTTTCATAAACGATTACTCCAGAGATGGGTATATTTACCTAATGCACAAGAAGTCTGAAACTCTTGAAAAGTTCAAGGAGTTCAAGTCTGAGGTTGAGAACCTATTAGGTAAATCGCTTAAAACACTTCGATCGGATCGAGGTGGATAGTATATGGACACTGAATTCCAGGACTATTTGATAGAACATGGAATTACGTCCCAACTCTCATCACCTGGTATGCCATAACATAATGGTGTATCGGAGAGGAGAAACAGAACCTTGTATGACATGGTTCGGTCGATGATGAGTTATGCTCGTCTCCCTGATTCTTTTTGGGGTTAAGCAGTGGAGATTGCTTTACATTTTGAACACAGTTCCATTGAAAAGTGTTTGTGAAACACCTTTCGAACTCTGGCATGGTCGTAAAACCAGTTTACGTCATTTCAGAATTTGGGGATGCCCGACCCATGTGTTGGTGTCAAACCCAAAGAAGTTGGAACCCCGTTCAAAGTTGTGCCTCTTTGTAGGTTACCCAAAAGAGACTAGAGGTGGTTACTTTTACGATCCTAAAGATAATAGGGTGCTTGTGTCGACAAACGCCACTTTCCTTGAGGAAGACCACATCAGGGATCACTTACCAAGGAGTAAAATTGTGTTGAATGAAATGGACAGTTCATCAGCAAGAGTTGCTGATGGTGCTAGTGCGTCAACAAATGTTGTTGATCCTAGCTCGTCTAGTCAAGTCCGTTCCCAAGAGTTGGGAATGCCTCGACGTAGTGGGAGGGTTGTGAGACAGCCTGAACGTTACATGGGTTTAGCTGAAACCCAAGTCGTCAACCCTGATGATGACTGTGAGGATCCATTGACCTATGATCAGGCAATGGCTTACGTTGACAAAGATGAATGGATTAAAGCTATGGACCAGGAAATGGAGTCGATGTACTTCAATTCCGTCTGGGAGCTTGTGGACCAACCGGATGGGGTAAAGCCTATTGGCTGCAAGTGGATCTACAAGCGTAAACGTGGCGTAGATGGGAAGGTGCAGACCTTCAAAGCTCGACTAGTGGCAAAGGGTTTTACCCAGGTGGAAGGGGTTAACTATGAGAAAACTTTTTCACCTGTTGCCATGGTAAAGTCGATTAGAATCCTTCTGGCCATTGTCGCATATTATGACTATGAGGCATGGCAGATGGATGTCAAGACCGCTTTTCTGAATGGCAACCTTGACGAGACCATCTACATGGACCAGCACAAGGGGTTCATTGCCCAAGGCCAAGAGCAAAGAGATTGCCGGCTTAAAAGGTCTATTTATGGACTGAAACAAGCCTCGAGGTCTTAGAATATAAGGTTTGATGAGGCGATCAAATCTTATGGCTTTGATCAAAATGTTGACGAGCCTTGTGTCTACAAGAAAATCGTTAACAGTACTGTCGCGTTTCTTATATTGTATGTGGATGATATCTTTCTCATTGGGAATGAGGTGGGATTTCTTACTGACATTAAGGAATGTCTGGCTTCGCAATTCCAAATGAAAGATTTGGGAGAGGCACAGTATGTTCTAAGTATCCAGATAGTTCGGAACCGAAAGAACAGAATGCTAACCATGTCTCAGGCATCGTACTTTGACAAGATGTTGCCTAGGTATAAGATGCAGAACTCCAAGAAGGGCTTGTTGCCTTTCATGCCTGGGGTTCACCTGTCTAAGGATCAATGTCCTAAGACGCCTCAAGAGGTTGAGGATATGAGACGAATCCCCTATGCTTCAAATGTGGGAGCCCGATGTATGCCATGTTGTGTACTAGGCCCGACATCTCATTATGCACGGTGGGATTGTCGGTAGAGTATCAATCCAATCCTAGATTAGATCAGCGGATGGTAGTAAAGGCAATCCTCAAGTATCTTAGGAGAACGAGGAACTCTGACCTTGTGTATGAGAGTGGGGATTTGATCCTTACGGGACACACAGATTCTGACTTTCAGACCGATAAGGATTCTAGGAAATCCACTTCGCTGTGGCGAAGCATCAAGCAGGGATACATCGCTGATTCAACGATGGAAGCCGAGTATGTTGCGGCTTGTGATGATCTTGCAAAGGAAAGTTTGTTTGGCTCGAAAAGTTCATGCGATTTGGAAGTTGTTCCAAATATGAACTTGTCGATCACGCTGCTTTGTGACAACGGTGGTGCAAGAGCCAACTTCGAGAGAATCTCGAGTCATAAAAGGGCAAGCATATAGAGCGTAAGTATCACCTGATACGCGAGATTGTGCAATCATGAGAGACGTGATCCACGCAGATAGCTTCGGAGCTCAACGTTGCTAATCCATTTAGAAAGGCCCTCACGGCTAAAGTGTTTGAGGGTCACCTAGAGAGTCTAGGTCTTCGAGTGCTACCTGACTAGGGCAAGTGGGAGTATTGTAAAGGGGTATTCAATGCCCTAGTTTATTGTATTACTTTACTGTACATTTGAGAAATGTATCATGTACTCCACTAGCTTAGTCTAAGTGGGAGTTTGTTGGGATGTATGTCCTCATCTCGTGTAGTTTGTAATATTCCAAGTTGTAAATGAATAAGAGTTATTTATTTCAACATTGGGTAATAAATAAGAGTTATTTATTTAAACTTTGTGTCTCGCATTTTTCATAAACTTAATCCCAATAAACTAAGCTCCAGGGTCATTGTATTATGAGAGAACTAAGAACTTGAACGGTGTGTAAAGGACAGACAGGGAGGATCACGTTCGAGTTAATGACCCGAACGGTCTACAGTATATGGATAGGGTTAGAGACCTAATCCTGGATACACTGTGGATGCGGCCCGCTTTGTATTAGATACAAACGAGGTGATCTGACTCGTTCATGTGGTTGACATGCGAGTGGGGGCATCCTGTGCAATGAGATTGTACAAGACCGGACCGTGAATTATTATACTTACTGATGTAACACCGTTAACAATATAGAGCTAATAAATTCGTAGATGACCATTAGTGACTCGACCTTAATCCTGAGCGTGTTACGGACTCCTGTTTGCGGGGGTTTGTCCTTTGACTAGTACGGGTGAGGGTGGCCACTATTGTTCGCCCAATATGCCTATCTTCTCTGGGGCAGGACCACGTGGTGAGCTGGGAACTTGACTACGCAAGAAGGAATTCACTCGTTCCCGACTTAGGAAAATTAGAGGGGTTGTTCCCTTAAGTGCTGTCTCCAGGGCTTGAACAACGAGGCCCCACTCTCTCATTGGCCTGAGAGGGTTGTTGTTTATGGTTCGACCATGCAACGTAGTTGTTCATTAGAGGAGCAAAGGGGACTTAAGGAGCAAGAGGTGAGACACGGGGGTAAAGCGGTAATTTGACCCACCAGACTACGAACAACCCGTGAAGGGTCGACTCATGGGTATTGGTTATATCGATGGACACAACTTGTCCTACGGTGATGAGAATGCAGCTACGGGCTTTAGTGGAGTGTTACCGTAGCTAATAAATGTTGAATAATCGGGTCAAAGAGTTTGACAGGTTAGTCTCGGATCATTGGAGCTCGTCACGTGTAGGTCCATTAGGTCCCTCGGTTGGCTCAAATTGGACAAATTGAGGGTTTACAGTTTGGTGTGAATTTGAAGTGTTCAAATTAATTATTTGGGTATTTATGTCATTTATATGAGATATAGATGACATAATATCTAGTTTGATGTGAATGAGATTCATAATAAACTATAGTATAGCCTAATTGATTAATTAGTGCTAATTGGAGAAATTGAATTGAGAGAAATTAAATTGAATGTGATTCAATTTATAATTCCACATTTATGCAAATGTGATTTGTATAATAAGGTATGAGATACCTTATATTATATAATATGCAAATGTGATTTGTATATTATATGGTTGTGGTAAAATTGTGATTTGGTGGAGGTTTTAACTCCATCACACAATAGTATTTAAAGGCTTTGCAAGAAGCCTTTGGTATGCCATTTGCCATTTTTTGGATTTTCATCCAAAGAGAGCAAATGTTTTCTCTCTAGAACTCTCTCAATTCTCACTAAAACTTCTCCTCACCCAAAATCAAAGGGAGTCCCACCTACTCTCCCTCAACCTCCCGAGAACAACCGAGAAGACGTTTTGGAAGTGTCTTGCTGTTCGGATCGAGGTTCGTGTTCGAGGAGAACGTTGGATCGAGAGAGATCGTGACCGGAGAAGGAGAAAACGTTGAAGAAGAGTTCTTCAAGAGGTTAGTATCTATTACTTACTGTTTACTTCTTCTTCTCTGCATGTTTAGCCTAGGATCTATGAGATAGATTCAATTTTAAGATAGGAATTACACAACGGATCAACGACGTTTCACAACATCTTCCACTGCGGAAATTCAAAATCCGTTCACTTTCTTCCTTAAGCACCACTGATCCTCTAATGAACAACAAGTCTACGGTCCTGCCATAGACTCGTACCCTCATGGAGGCCGGGGCCCCGTTGTTCAAGACTTGGAGTCAGTTCCTAAGGGAACAACCTATCTAATTCCTTAGTGTAGGAATGAGTGAATTCCATCTTGCACAATTAAGTTCCCAGCTACTTACGAGGTTCTGTCCCTGAGAAGGTAGGCTTATTGAGTCGGCTACAGGCCACTCTCACCCATACTAGTCTAAGGATAAACCCCTATAAGCAGGAGTTCTTAACTTGCTCGGAATTCAGGTCGAGTCACTAATGATCATCTATAAATTACTAGTCTTATCCTGTTAAAGGTGTTACACTAGTTAGACTAATAATTTGCGGTCCAGTCTTGTATGAACTCTTCATACAGGATGCCCCCACTCGCATGTCAACTACATGAATGAGTTGGATTACCTCATTTGTACTAATTACAAAGTGGGTCGCATCCATGGTGTTTCCAGAATGAGGTTTCCAACCTTATTCTTATACCATAGACCATTTAGGTTATATTCCTGAACACAATCCAAATAGTGTCCACTACACTGATCTTCAAGATATATGTTATAACCTTGGAGCTTAGTTTATTGGATTTATAAAGCAAGACTGTAATTCTATAAAAAAAAATAACCCTTTATTTAATTGATCAAAATTACACAAGTTTAGGGAATAAATCCCAACAGTTTGAATCTGTTTTTGCTCGGGACTAGCAAAAGTTTAAGTTTGGGGGTGTTTGATAGCACAAAAAATGTGTTATCCTTAGGCTTAATTATTGCTAGTTTTACAATAATTTAAGAGCTTTACGTGTTTAAATTACTCAATTCCAGGTTAAAAGCTTAAATAGAACAATGGAAGACATTTTGGATCACTCGGAATCGAAAGGAGGTTAGTTGTAGCTGAAAACAACATCAATTGGAAGTAGAAGGATCAATCCAAGCTTGAAGACCCGAGGTGATGGCGTTGCAACGCCATGTAGAGCGTTGCAACGCCACACGTGCAGCTTTGAATCATTGAAGAACACTGCCAATAGCGTTGCAACGCTGCCTTGAAGTGCCACAACGCTATCTAGATAAGAATACGCATATGAAGATCCGTGCAGGTAGCGTTGCAACGCTGTCTTGCAGCATCGCAACGCTACTTCAATAGAGAGGCACGCGCGTTAGGGTAGCGGCGTTGCAACGCAATCGATATTTTCCATATATACCACGCGGTTAGGGTACAACGTTGTAACGCTGTCCCTAGCGTTGCAACGTTGCACCGATTTCATCTATAAATACAACCTTATGTTTTCTTGCAAAAGGAGCCGAATTTGATAGACCTTTGACCTTATTTTCGAAATACCCTCTGTAAGAAGAGAAAAGAGAGCATTCTTTGGAGCCAAAGCGTTCGTGGAGGTTCGAGATCGAAGACAGGAGCTCAGAGACGAAGGACCGACATCTACACATAAGTTTAATTTCCTTTTCTTTCAGATTGTAACTCCGTTTTAAGACGTTTTCTACATGTTTAGCTTGATTTTCTTGTGATTTAGAGTAGCAACATGTTGTATTTAGAATTTGATTTACTTGTTAAAACTTATATGCTATGTATTGAAGTATGTTTTATTCTTTATTTTTGGCAATTCGTTCTTTAACTGTGTGATATTGTTGGTTTAAGTTGACTCGAGAGATAAAACTTAAATTAGAACAAAGTTGTCAATTCTCTTAGAAGTCTGGCAAGAGCATGACCTAGAAGTCTAAGGGAAACACATATAGAAGTTGCTTAATGTCGTGCATGTTTTAAATTTCTTAAAGAGACTTAGAATTTATTGTGTGTGCGAGGCTCATTAAGAATCGAGAGATTTTCTTGAGTATTCTACTTCTTGTTTATAAAATCATCACATTAGTTCATTGCATGTGTTAATTAAGTCATTAACTTGCGAAGTCAATTTCCTTTGAATCTGTCAATTCGTGTCTCCACTTGTTTGTATGTTGTTTGTCTTTACTTTCAATCACCTATCCATGTTATGTTACTTTAGCTAAAATTGAGAATTAGTATCTTGGTAGTTAATTAATCTAGAAACCCATTCCCGGGGACAATACTTGGACTCATAAATCAGTATACTAAAACATGACCCGTACACTTATAGTATTGCAATATCAATATTTTACGTAACATGCAAATATGATTTGCATAATCTATGGTTGTGGTAAAATGGTAAATAGGTGGATATTTCAATTCCACCTATCACCATTATATAAACCCCTTTGCAAGAAGCGTTCATAAGGCTATTGCTCATTTTTTGAAATCTCACCAAAAGAAGCAACATTTCTCTCTAAAAACTCTCTCAAATTCTCCTCCCAAAACCAAAGAAGGAACCCACCATCCTCCTTCTACCTGAAGTAGAACAACCGTGTAACCAAGTGGAGGTGTCCGGTCGTTGTTCGTGTGAGGAGATCGAGATCGCTGGGACGAGTACACGAAGAGTTCGTGATCTACGAAAGGAAAGATTGAAGACCGTCTTCAACAAGTAAGTAATTTTAACTTGTTGGTTTTTCTTTCTTAGTATGCATGTTTAGCCTATACTACTAGTTAGTTTAAGTTTTAACGACAATGAAATGCACAACGATACCACAACGATTCAAACGTCTTCCGCTGCGGTGGGATTCTTATTCCTTCAGTATAATCGTGGATTTTTAAATAAAATCACATTCAATTTAATTTCTCTCAATCTAATTTCTCCAAATTAGCCTAAGTCAACAATTAGGCTAACCTATAGTTTATTATGAATCTCATTCACATTACACTATATAATATGTCATTCATATCTTATATAAATGGCATAATTACCCTCTAGTGAACTTCAACACTTCAAATTCACCCCAAAACTTTAAACCTTCTATTAATCCAGTTTGAGGCAACTAAGGGACCTAATAGACCTACAGTGACAAGCTCCAATGATCCAAGAATAACCTGTCAAACTCTTTGACCCGATTAATCAACATTCATTAGCTACGGTAACACTCCACTAAACCCCGTAGCTGCACTCCCGTCAGTGTAAGATAAGTTGTGTCCACTGATATAACCAATGTCCATGAGTCGACCCTTCACAGGTTGTTCGTAGACACTGTTGGGTCAAATTATCGTTTTACCCGTTTGTCTACTTCTTGCTCCTTAAGTCCCCACTACTTCTCTAATGAACAACAACGTTGTAATAGTCCAACCATACACAACACCCCTCTCAGCCTAGTGAGAGGGTGGGTGCCCGTTGTCCAAGTCCTAGAGACAACACTTAAGGGAACAACCCCTATAGTTTCTCTAAAGGCGGAAACAAGTGAATTCCATCTCGCGTAGTTAAGTTCTCAGCTCCCTAATTGGTCTTGTCCCTTAGAAGATAGGCATATTGGGTGAGTAACTGTGACCACCCTCATCCTTTCTAGTCAAAAGACAGACCCCCGCAGACAGGAGTCCTAACACGCTTAGGATTCAGGTCGAGTCACTAATGGCCATCACGAAATTAATAGTCCCATATTGTTAACGGTGTGAGATCAGTAGGTCTAATAATTCACGGTCCGGTCTTGTACAATCTTATTGCACAGGATGCCCCCACTCGCATGTCAACCACATGAACGAGTCAGATCACCTCGTTTGTATCTAATGCAAAACGGGTCGCATCTGCAGCGTATCAAGGATAAGGTCTCCAATCCTATCCATATATTGTAGACCGTTCGGGTCATTAACTCGAACGTGATCATCCCTGTGTGTTCACTACACACCGTTCAAGTTCTAGTTCTCTCAAATATTCAATAACCCTAGAGCTTAGTTTATTGGACAAAGTTTGTAAAAATTTGCGAGACACAAAATGATGAAATAAATAACTCTTATTAATTTCAGATAGTAAATTACAAACAAAACGAGATTAGGACATACATCCCAACAAACTCCCACTTGGACTAAGTTAATGGAGTAAATACATTTTTCAAATGTACAATAGATTACAACAAAGTAATACAATAAACTAGGGCATTGATGTCACACCCCGTCCCAGCTTACTTGCCTAACCTAGGAAGAGATGCAAAGACAAAGATAACAAAACCTCTTGCTGGCTTTCCTTGACTAACCCAAGACTTAACTTAAAGTAGACGTAACACATCATGTTTGAATAAGCAAAGTAAAACACTGATATACACTTATATATGAAATACATTCACTTCATTTACTATGTTCTTTAGATAGTCATAAAGTTTCCAAGTTTATAACAACCCATCTAATATGTTCTCACTACAAACCATATACAAAGAAAGTGTATATACAAGGAGCTAAATGGCGTGGTGGCAAGTAGGTCTTGTGATGGCTAAGCACTTTGGAAACTCGTCCCACTACTACAGGAAGAGTAGACATAGAGAAAACGTGAGCTAGGAAGCTCAGTGAGTGTCTATTATAAGCTCAAAGGTGAAGCATAATAATGGCAGATTCTAAGTAGAAATTAGCTTAACATAAACAAACCATGCTTCCAATTTACACAAGTCACCACTTATGCATAGCACATAACTCATAATATAGTATTATATTGAGTGTAGATAGATCAATAATGTAGAAGCTCATAACAATAAAACACATAGCATGATACCACTTTCGAACCATAGAGGTGGTAAAGTTACATTTGTACCAACAAGGTTCATACCTCTCTCACGTGCACGTGGAATACCTTTGGCCCTTTGGTTTTCCCTAATACCTTCTCTATGTCCTTCAAGTATTAAGGTAAGACCATTTACTACCCGAATACCTTCTCATTGTCCTTGATGATCGGAAATTATGATTCATTCCCCTAAGTACCTTCTCGAATGTCCTTCAAGATTAGGGGTTAATCAAGATCAAGGGCATAACTTGTTTATCATGGAAATCATGTCTTTATAACACATACAACAATTTCTTGACAATTTCACATTATCATCTAAACATGTTCCCAAGTGGATTTACACAAAACATTCTCTAAAGGAGAGCATACTTTCAAAATTTAGTTTCCATACTTGGATTTATAGTTACAACTAATTCAAGCTTGCTTAGGTTCCATCATGAACTTTATGTTAGGGACTCCATGAAGCTATACATAATTAGTTCAAACAAGACTCAATGATCAACAATTATGCTTATTAAGAAAAACATGGGCCAAGCATAGTTTAAAGATAGAGTCACTCACAGTATTAGAATTAGAACCCTGGCTTGTAAACTTGACCTATTAGCTCTTGACCTATCAAACAAACCAACTCAACCATTAGAACCTCGACCTCATGATTTTTAACCTTAAACCTTGCAAGAAAACGCACTTTTAAATTTTCCAGCATTTTCAGATTTTCTGCCCTGTATTCAGACAGCCATAACTTCTTCATTACTTATCCAAAAATAATGTAATTTATACCAAACTCTTCCGTTTTGAACCCTCTAAAAATTATATGAAGACATGAAATTGAAATTCCAAACGGATTTGTTCAGAAATACCTCGAAAGCTACTTTCCTCAAAACAGACTTCTGTTGTTTTTAGATTCGGATTTCCTGCTGCACAACAAATTTAATCTGATATTTAAGACATCTTCTAGATATTTTCTACTCACGATTTCTTCACGAAAGTTGTAGGAAATTCAATAAGCTTTCGAACCATACCAATTAAAGCTTCTAACTCCAAGTGTACAGATCAGAACAACCGAAACATCAGAGACTTCCCGGATTTGACAGCATACTTCTGTCTTCTGCCTTCTTCTTCAAAACAGTAGCATCAATTCCTTTCCTTGCACCTTAGAAACAGGTCTAACTCAGTCCCATAACTCAATTCAGAATAACCATACACACAATTGATTGTAAGGTATATAGAAATGAAAGAAAATCTCCCTCAATCTCTTGCTAGAAGTTTTTCCCTTTCACCTAAAACTACAGGTTCAAATTTCAGCTTGGGTTCCTCAACATTTATCAACACAACCACCAAATATTTTTTGGTAAACCTCAAGGACAACATCTTAGCTTACTTACCTCAAAATTTCAGCTTCTAATTCCTCCTCAAGAGCTCAAAACAGACTGATCTCCTCATACTGTTCTGCTACCCGAGAAACTTGAACACCCTTCACTGTTCTGCTCTTTTCTCCTTCGTCCTCTTGGTGTTTTCTGCAAAGCCGACCAGTTTCGTATTCTACACTCAAGTTCTGAGATTTTGACACAAATATCATCGAATTTGGTTCAGTAGATAGAGAGATATGGTCGATTGAAGATGACCCTTTTTCCAGCTGCTTGCTGTTTTTCTGCGAATTTGACAGCACCTACTTGCCTTGTTTAACTCCGAAGCTTCACCTCCCTTTGCCAGCTCCTCCTTCAGTTTTTACATCTTAATCACCTTTTTAAAACAACAAAATAAGTGTGTAAATAAATCTTAAGCATTTAGCCAACTTATCCTAAGTTTGTAAGACATATGATCTTTCATTCAATACTTGATGCACCTAAAACTCCTCCAATTTGCTAGTGAGTTGAACTTACTTCAATGCAACTTTTAATATGCTTATTTCAATGGTTTACCTATCCCCTTATGAAGTTTAGACACATTGTAGCTCCAAATTCAATAGATTCCCAAATTCGATCACGACATCGTTTAGTGCAACCTATACGACTTTGCATATTTCAAAACATCATGAACGAGTGATCAATGATAAAAGAGAATAGGGTTTAGGGCTTACAATTGACTACCCGTTTACAATACTCCCACTTGCCCTAGTCAGGAAGCACTCGAAGACCTAGACTCTCTAGGTGACCCTCAAACACCTTAGTCGTGAGGGCCATTGTAAATGGATCAACAACGTTGTTCTCCGACGCTATCTGTGTGACTGTCACGTCGCCACGGTGCACAATTTCTCGTATCAGATGATACTTTCGCTCAATGTGTTTGCCCCTCTTATGGCTCCGAGGCTCTCTGGAGTTGGCTACAACACCACTATTGTCACAAAACAGCATGATCGACAAGTTCATATTTGGAACAAGTTCATATTTGGAACAACTTCCAAATCCGTCATGAATTTCATAAGCCAAACAGCTTCCTTCTTCACAAGTCGCAACGTACTCAACTTCCATAGAGGAATCAACGATGCATCCCTGCTTGATGCTTTGCCATACAAAATCTCCTCCATTCAGAATGAAGGTTGACCCCGAAGTGGATTTCATAGAATCCTTATCGGTCTGAAAGTCAGAGTTTGTGTATCCTGTAAGGATCAAATCCCCACTCTCATACACTAGGTTGTAGTTCCTCGTTCTCCTAAGATAATTGAGGATTGTCTTTACGGCTGTCCAGTTATCTAATCCTGGATTGGATTGATACCTACTGACAATCCCTACTGCATAACAGATGTCGGGCATAGTACACAACATGGCATACATCAGGCTCCCTACAGCTGAAGCATTGGGGATCCGTCTTGATGGGATGTTTGTCCTAATCTCGTTCTGTTTGTAAATTAACATTTGAAATTAATAAAAGTTATTCATTTAATAATTTTGTGTCTCGCGATTTTTACAAACTTTGTGCAATAAACTAAGCTCCAGGGTCATTGAATATAGGAGAGAATTAGAACTTGAACGTTGTGTAGTGGACACACAAGGAGGATCACGTTCGAGTTAATGACCTGAACGGTCTACAGTATATGGATAGGGTTGGAGACCTAATCCTGGATACACTGTTGATGCGGCCCGCTTTCTATTAAGATACAAACGAGGTGATCTAACTCGTTCATGTTGATTACATGCGAGTGGGGGCATCCTGTACTATGAGATTGTACAAGATCGGACCGTGAATTATTAGACCTAGTGATGTAACACCGTTAACAGTATGGACTAATAACTTCGTAGATAACCATTAGTGACTTGACCTAAATCCTGAGCGTGTTACGGACTTCTGTCTGCGGGGGTCTATCCTTTGACTTGTACGAGTGAGGGTGGTCACAGTTACTCGCCCAATATGCCTATCTTCTCAAGGAGAGGACCGAGTATGGAGCTGGGAACTTAACTACGCAAGATGGAATTCACTCATGCTCGCCTTTAGGGAAACTAGAGGGTTGTTCCCTTAACTGTTGTCTCCAGGGCTTGGACAATGGGCGCCCACCCTCTCACTGGCACGAGAGGGTTGTTGTGTATGGTTGGACCATTACAACGTTGTTGTTCATTAGAGGAGCAGTTGGGACTTAAGAAGTAAGAAGTAGACACATTGGTAAAATAGTAATTTGACCTAGCAGTGTCTACAAACATCCTGTGAAGGGTCGACTCATGGGCATTGCTTATATCAATGGACACATCTTGTCTTACACTGACGGGAGTGTAGCTACAGGCTTTAGTGGAGTGTTACCTTAGCTAATGAATGTTGATTACCCGGGTCAAAGAGTTTGACAGGTTAATCTCGGATCATTGGAGCCCATCACTGTAGGTCCATTAGGTCCCTCGGTTGGCTCAATCTGGGTTAAAATAAGGGGTAATGTTTTAGAATGAAATTGAAGTGTTCAATTTCACTTTAAGGGCATTTATGTCATTTATATGAGATATGAATGATATAATATATAGTTTAATGTGAATGAGATTCATAATAAACTATTGGTTAGCCTAATTGTTGAATTATGGCTAACTTGCAGAAATTAGATTGAGAGAAATTAAATTGAATGAGATTCAATTTAAAAAATCCGCAATAATACAAATGTGATTTGTAAAATGAGATATGAGTTATCTTATTATATGTGGTTATGAAAATCATATTTGCATAACCTATGGTTGTGGTAAAATGGTAAATAGGTTGAGATTTCAACTCCACCTATCACCATTATATAAACCCCTTTGCAAGGAGGGTTCATTAATCACTTGCTCATTTTTGGAATTCTCACCAAAAGAAGCAACTCTTTTCTCTCTCAAAAACTCTCTCAAATTCTCCTCCAAAAAACCAAAGATGGATCCCACAATCCTCCTTCTTTCTAAAGTAGAACAATCTTGTAATCAAGTGGAGGTGTCCATTCGTTGTTCGTGTGAGAAGATCGAGATCGTTGAGAACGAGAAAAACACGAAGAGTTCGTGAATGGAGGAAGGAATCTTGAAGACGGTCTTCAACAAGTAAGTACCACTTTATAATTGCTATTTTCCTTCTTAGATTGCATGTTTAGCCTATTCTATGTGATAGTTAATTTTAACGAAATAGAAATGCACATAAATACCACGCCGATTTGATCGTCTTCCGCTGCGTTGGGACTCTAATTCCCTTCAAGTCTCATATCCTCAACCTCTTGAGGAGTCTTAGGACATTGATCTTTAGACAGGTGAACCCCATGCCTGAAAGGCAGCAAGCCCTTCTTGGAGTTCTGCATCTTATATCTAGACAACATCTTGTCAATATAAGATGCTTCAGACATGGCCAGCGTTTTGTTCTTCCGGTTCTAGACAATCTGGATACCTAGAACATACTGAGCTTCTCCCAAATCTTTCATTTGGAATTCTGAAGCTAGCCATTTCTTTACGTTAGTAACAAATCCTACCTCATTCCCAATGAGAAGGATATCATCCACGTACAATACCAGAAATGCGACAGTTTTGTCGACGATTTTTTTGTAGGCACAAGGTTCGTCAACATTCTGATCAAAGCAATAAGATTTAATCGCCTCATCAAACCTTATATTTCAAGACCTCGAGGCTTGTTTCAGTCCATAAATAGACCTGTGAAGTCGGCAAACCTTTTGCTCTTTGCCTTGGGTTATGAACCCCTTTGGTTGGACAATGTAGATGGTTTCGTCAAGGTTGCAATTAAGAAAGGCGGTCTTGACATCCATCTGCCATACCTCATAGTCATAATATTCGGCAATGGCCAGAAGGATCTTGATCGACTTACCATGGCAATAGGTGAAAAGGTTTCCTCATAGTCAACCCCTTCAACCTAGGTAAACCCTTTGCCACTAGTCGTGCTTTGAAGGCCTGCACCTTCCCATCTACGCCACGTTTACGCTTGTAGATCAATTTACAACCTATAGGGTTTACCCCATCCGGTTGATCCACAAGCTCCCGGACAGAATTGAAGTACATGGACTTCATTTCCAGGTCCATAGCTTTAATCCATTCTTCTTTATCAACGTCTGTCATTGCCTGATCATAGGTCAATGGATCCTCGCAGTCATCATCAGGGGGTGACAACTTAGGTTTCAGCTAAACCCATGTAACGTTCAGGCTGTCTCACAGCCCTCCCACTACGTCGAGCCATTCCCAACTCTTGGGAACGGACTTGACTAGACGAGCTAGGATCAACAACACTTGTTGAAGTACTAGCCCCATCAGTAACTCTTGCTGATGTACTATCCATTTCGTTTAACACGATTTTGCTCCTAAGCAAATGATCCCTGGCGTGGTCTTTCTCAAGAATACTGGCGATTGTTGACACAAGCACCCTATTTACCTTAGGATCGAATAACGGAGCACCCCTAGTCTCTTTTGGGTAACCTACAAATAGGCACAATTTTGTACGGGGTTCCAACTTCTTCGGGTTTGACACCAACACGTTGGTCGGGCATCCCTAAATTATTTAATGGTGTAAACTGCCTTTACGTCCATTCCAGAGTTTGAAAGGTGTTTCACAAACACTCTTCGACGGAATGTTGTTCAAAATATATACTGCAGTCTCCACTGCGTAACCCCAAAAAGAATCAGGAAGACGAGCATAACTCATCATCGACCGAACCATGTTCAATAGGGTTTTGTTTCTCCTTTCCGATACACCATTCTGTTGTGGCATACCGGGTGCTGAGAGTTGGGACGTAATTCTGTGTTTTATCGTATAGTCCTGGAATTCAGTGTCCATATACTCTCCACCTCGATTCGATCAAGGTGTTTTTATCGTTTTACCTAACATGTTCTTAACCTCAGTCTTGTACTACTTGAACTTTCAAGAGTTTCAGACTTCCTATGCATTATGTAAATATACCCATACCTTGAATAGTCATCTATAAAAGATACAAATGTTGGGATTTATGCCCTAAACTTGTGTAATTTTGATCAAATAAATAAAGAGTTATTTTTTTTTTGATAAAATTATATTCTTGCTTTATAAATCCAAAAAACTAAGCTCCAAGGTTATAATATATCTTGAACATTAGTGTAGTGGACACTATTTGGATTGTGTTCAAGAATATAACCTAAATGATCTATGGTATAAGAATAAGGTTGGAAACCTCATTCTGGTAACACCATGGATGCGACCCACTTTGAAATTAGTACAAATGAGGTAATCCAACTCATTCATGTGGTTGACATGTGAATGAGGGCATCCTGTATGAAGAGTTCATACAAGACCGGACTGCAAATTATTAGTCTAACCAATGTAACACCGTTAATAGGATGAGACTGATAATTTATAGATGGTCATTAGTGACTCGACCTAAATCCTGACTAAGTTAAGAACTCCGGCTTATATGAGTTTGTCCTTAGACTAGTATGGGTGAGAGTGTCCTGTAGCCGAGTCAATAAGCCTACCTTCTCAGGGACAGAACCTCGTAGGTAGCTGGGAACTTTACTATACAAGAAGAATTCACTCATTCCTACACTAAGGAATTAGATAGGTTGTTCCCTTAAGAACTGACTCTCAGTCTTGAACAACGGAGGCTCGCCCTCTAACAAACTTAAGAGGGTATCAGTCTATGGTAAGACATTAGACTTGTTGTTCATTAGAGGATCAGTGGTGCTTAAGGAACAAATAGGTAATCAAAGGGGTAAAACAGTAATTTGACCCAACTGTGATTACGAACAACCTTTGAAGGGTCGACTCATGGGTAATGATTATATCAATGGACACAATATAATCTACAGTGAGGAGAGTGCAACTACAAGTCTATAGTGGAGTGACTTGTAGTTAATGAATATTGATTAACTGGATCAAAGAGTTTGATCAGTTAATCTCACATCATTGGAGCTCATGAACAATAGGTCCATTAGGTCCCGCGTTGGCTCAACATGGTTATATTCAGGGTATAAAGTTAGGAATGAAATTGAAGTGTTCAATTTCATACATGAGGTATTATATCAATTATATATGATATAATTGATATAATATATGGTTTTAATGTGAACTAGATTCACATATAAACCATATAATAGTGGGAGAATAAAGAAGGGATAGGATGGTAATTTCCATCCTATTTCCCAATATATATAGTTGAATGAGATGCAATTTATGGTTAAGGCTTTTCAACAAAACCCTAGCACTCTCTCACATTGTGTAGAAAAGAGTTCCAATTACAATCTCACAAACATCTCACCTCACCTAAAGGGAACCCACCTTTCTCCCTCACCTAGAGAACAACGGAGAAGATCCGGTGGTAGTGTCCGTGATCGTTCGGGTTCGTGTTGCTGAGATCGTGATCATGGGAGAAGGAACACTTGAAGAAAGAGTTCTTCAACGATATAATTCTTGGTGTCCATCTGGTAGAATGCATGTTTAATCTAATTAGATTAGTTCTTGATTGCAATCCATGTAACTAAATTAAGAACACGCGATGAGCAATCGCTTCCGCAGCGGGATTCGATCCCTTCAATTGGTATCAGAGCCAATTGTGTTCTTAATTTTAATTCTGGATTTATCAAGAAAGAGGTGGGATCTACTGTTTTTCATGAGATGAATGAACGGTTTGCAAACTAGATGGTTTCAATTTTGGCACTTAGATTTACATAATTTCGTTGAATCGTTCAATGTAAGGGCCTATTGTTGTGGGCATTTTATTTTGTAAAGCGAGTCTGTAAGTCCGAGTCGATCGAGGCAAAGTGGTTGCTGAGAAGAACGGAGCAAAAAAGAGCAAGAAAAGAAAAGTGTTGTTGTTGTTCTGTGAATGGCGTTGCAACGCCACTACGGTAGGCATGCGGCTGGAAAGACGACAGCGTTGCAACGCTGGGGTGTTGTGTAATGCTTGGGACAAAGCGCACTCCAACGGGTAGAAACGGACAAGGCGCAGCGTTGCAACGCTGCCATCAGCGTTGCAACGCCGAAGGCATTTCAGGACTTCTTCAACGAGCGAAAAACGTATTTTTTATGATATTTTAAATATATAAACGTTTTATATTTAATTTATATTTATATTTATTTAATTTTAATTGATTTTAGGGTGCCAAAATTGGTCTAATTTTGCTATTTAAATTATGCAATTGTTGTGTAATTATTGTCATGCATAATATATTCTTTTAATTTAGAAATACCACCGTAGGTTAAGCATTTACATGCATCATTTATAATATAAAGAGTTATATTATATAATTTGCATGATTAATTAATATAAGGTGTTATATTAATTTATGGACAGCATTAACATGCATGAGATGATCATGCTATGTATATCTTATTATTCATGAGATGAATGATCAAGCACTATAACATAGTATGCATGTCACTTAAGGTTAATTATTAGTTTTAAAATGTTTAGAACTTGAAAATAATAGACCTTAAGTTATCTAGTTCAAATTAGATTAGAATTAGAAACCAAGTAATTTATAAACAATGATTAAAAGAGGAACTCTGTCTAAGGAAGGTTCTATCTAGGCTGGGATATTAAAGCTGACGGAAACGGAACACTCCTACCAGGGAACTGACCTGAGAGTGAAATTTAATTAGAAAGTTTATAAATTACAGTAGCGTCAGCAGGTTTATTAAGGGGTTAATAATCTAGAAATCCTAGGCTTAATATAAAGAGTTATATTAGCAAACTTAGGATAAAATCAATATAAGAGTTATATTGATTATCAATATAAGAGTTATATTGATAAGTTTAGGTAAAACCATTAGTCGGATTTAACCTAAGTAAGATTCCTATAGATTTAAAGTATCTAGTGGGAGGAAAAGTGTATATGATACATATTTTTCCACTTACGTATCTTCGGGAAGTTCACACCGTGAGACTCATACTTGGCCTCGTGGCGCAAATGGGAGCATCCCTCTTCTGATGGTGTTTGTATGAGTCAATATGAAGGTGAATGGAGAGGGTACTTATAGTGAGTGGGAGTAGGTTTAGTGAAAACAAAACCTATGGTCTCTTCAGCCGGTTTACACCATAAAATCACTATGGTCAGCCTGCTAGTTTGGCCTGGACAAGACAATCCCTTCGGAGGCCTCGATCATAGGGGATCGAACACAGTAGACACTCGAAAGGGATAAAGATTTTCTTAGTCTGTTGTTCAATCTAGTCCTCCCTTCGGCAGGTTTTATTGGATGGGGACTCTGGATGTAAAGATAGAGAGTTACACTCACAAGGTACATAAGTAGTGTATGTATCCTGATCAAATAATGGTAACTAAAACCTATAGGAATAAGAGTTATTCTGGAATTAGGTTTTGGTCAAGAGTGTCTTGATCCAGAGGAGGAGTATTTTTTATTACCCTTCGGTGTCATACATTCTAAACCTTTGGAGTATCATTGCAAATTATAAATGACCTAGAAAACATTTAATAATTAGCTGAAACATGATTGGATTAGACAATTATAGCAAGAAACTCATACAAGTTTTGTTTGTAAATTTTCAGCAAAAATGTCTAGCTCTATAATTTCCTTATTGCGTGCGGAAAAGTTAACCGGAGAGAATATGATGACGTGGAAAAACAAACTCAACACTATATTGGTAGTGGACGATCTGAACTTTGTGCTAACTGAGGATGTCCTCAGGTGCCAGGCTCGATTGCATCACAAAATATTTGTAATGCATATGATCGATGGATCAAGGCCAATAATTCAGGTCTACATGCTGGAAAGTATGTCTGACATATTAGCTAAGAAGCATAAGGGCATGATGACCGCTAAGGAAATCATGGATTCAGTGCAGGGTATGTTTGGACAACAGTCCACACAGGCCCGACACAATGCCCTCAAGTACATATTCAACTCGAGCATGCCAGAGGGTACATCTGTTTGGGATCATGTCCTGGATATGATGGTACACTTTAACATCGCGGAGTCGAATGGTGCTTCCATTGATAAATCGAGTCAAGTCTGCTTCATTCTAGAAACCCTTCTAGATAGTTTCCTACAGTTTAGAAGTAATGTTGTTATGAACAAGCTTACTTTTAATCTCACATCCCTTCTGAATGAACTCCCAAACTTTCAATCTTTGATGAAAATTCAGAGAACGGAAGGTGAGGCAAATGTTGCCAATAGGAGTTATCATATAGGTTCGACCTCTGCATCAAAAACAGTGGCTTCATCTTCTTCTAACCTGAAAGGGAAGAAGAAGAACATGAAAAAGGTTGGTAAAGGGAAACGAGCTGACAAAGGTACCGCCAAGAAGGGCAAGAAAGTCAAAGAAGTTGCAGATAAAGGAAAGTGTTTCCACTGCAACGAAGACGGGCATTGGAAACGGAATTGTCCGAAGTACATTGCAGAAAAGAAGAAGGAAGGTAAATATGATTTACTTTACTTAGATGCCTCTTTAGTGGATAATGATAAAACTGCTTGGATACTTGATTCAGGTGCCACTAATCATGTTTGCTCTTCTTTTCAGGGAATTGATTCCTGGCAGCAGCTACAGAAAGGAGAGATAACGCTCCGGGTTGGAAATGGAGAAGTCGTCTCTCTCTAGCAGTAGGCATGATGAAGCTTTATTTTGGCAAGAAATATATGTTGTTAGACAATATATTAGTGATACCAGAGTTTACTAGAAACCTTATTTCAATTTCTTGCCTTATAGAACAATGTATTTCTGTTTCTTTCTCTATGAATAAAGTGTTTATTTTGAAGAAAGGTGTGAAAATATGTTGAGCTTCATTAGAAAATAGGTTGTATGTTTTAAGGCTTAATTCAGTCAAAATGGTTTTGAACACTGAATTATTTAAAACTACAAACACACAAACTAAGAAACGTAAAATTTCTCCTAAAGAAAATGTTCATCTTTGGCATCTCAGATTGGGTCAGATTAATCTCAATAGGATTGAGATATTGGTAAAGAATGAACTTCTAAATGAGTTAGAAGAAAATACTTTACTCAGATGTGAATCCCACTAGAAAGGCAAGATGACTAAAAGACCTTTTAGTGGAAAAGGTTATAGAGCCAAAGAACCTATTGAGCTTATACATTCAGACCTTTGTGGTCCGATGAATGTTAAAGCCATAGGAGGTTATGAATATTTCATTTCTTTTATAGATGATTATTCTAGATTTGGGCATATTTACCTAATGTATCACAAGTCTGAAACACTTGAAAAGTTCAAGGAATTCAAGACAGAAGTTGAAAATCAATTAGGTAAAAAGATTAAGACACATCGATCAGATCAAGGTGGAGAGTACATGGATTTAAAATTCCAGAACTATATGATAAAATATGGAATTACATCCCAACTCTCGGCTCCCGGTACGCCACAACAAAACGGTGTATCGGAAAGGAGAAATAGAACCCTGTTGGACATGGTTCGATCAATGATGACTTATGCCCATCTCCTTAGTTCCTTTTGGGGTTACGCAGTAGAGACTTCGGTATACATTTTGAACAATGTGCCATCAAAAAGTGTTTCTCAAACACCTTTTGAACTCTGAAAAGGACGTAAAGGTACTTTATGTCATTTATGATTATGGGGTTGTCCAGCACATGTGCTTGTGACAAATCCAAAGAAGTTGGATTCACGTTCAAAATTGTGCCTATTCGTAGGCTACAAGAAACAAGAGGTGGTTTATTCTATGATCCTAAGGAAGATAAGGTTTTTGTGTCGACAAATGCAACTTTCTTAGGGGAGGACCACATAAGAGACCGCAACCAAGAAATAAAATTGTGTTAAGTGAGTTAAACCGAACAATAGCAAATGTTGCTAATAAAACTAGTACGTCAACAAAAGTTGTTGATACTAGGTTGTATAGTCAAGAGAGTCCATCTCAAGAGTTGAGTATGCCTCGACGTAGTGGGTCAAGGGAATCGAAGTCCCCGCAGCGGAAACGATTGCGAATCGCGCGCTCTTGATTTACTTACAACGATTAATTCAAGAACATATAACAAAGATTAAGCATAAAATAAGAGTATGGACAGCAAGAATTTACCTTTGAAGAACCTTTCTTCAAGTGCTCCTCCTCTCTTCACGATCAAGATCAACGCAACACAAACTCGTACGAACACCGACACCACCACCGGATCTTCTCCGTTGTTCTCTAGGTGAGGTAGGAAGGTGGGTTCCATTTAGGAATAATTAGGTGTTTTTGTGAGAGAGATCTTTGTTGTCTTGGAACCTTTCCAACAACAAATGACTAGGATACACTTAGAATGTCTTGAAAATCTCTTAACCTAGTTGCATCTCATGCAACCATATATATAGGGGAATGGGATGGAAATGACCACCCAACCCCTCCTTTAATCTCTCTTTAGTATATAGTTTATATATGAATCTAATTCACATTAAAACTATATATTATATCAATTACATCATATATAATTGATATAACTCCTCATGTATGAAATTGAACACTTCAATTTCACTCCTAACTTTATACCCTCAATATTACCATATTGAGCCAATGGAGGGATCTAATGGACCTACAGATCATGAGCTTCAATGATGTGATATCAACTGATCAAACTCTTTGATCCAGTTAATCAATATTCATTAACTACAAGTCACTCCATTATAGACTTGTAGCTGCACTCTCCTCACTATAGATATTATTGTGTCCACTGATATAGTCATTACCCATGAGTCGACCCTTCACAAGTTGTTCGTAATCACAACTGGGTCAAATTATCGTTTTACCCTGTGATTACCTCTTTGCTCCTTAAGCACCACTGATCCTCTAATGAACAACAAGTCTAAGGTCCTACCTTAGACTCATACCCTCATAGAGGGTCGGGCCCCGTTGTTCAATACCTGGAGTCAGTTCTTAAGGGAACAACCTATCTAATTCCTCGATAGAGGAATGAGTGAATTCCATCTTGCACAGTTAAGTTCCCAGCTACCTCACGAGGTTCCGTCCCTGAGAAGGTAGGCTTATTGAGTCGGCTACAGGCCACTCTCACCCATACTAGTCTAAGGACAAACCTCTATAAGCAGGAGTTCTTAACTTGCTTAGGATTCAAGTCGAGTCACTAATGACCATCTTAGTCTTATCCTGTTAACGGTGTTATACTGGTTAGACTAATAATTTGCGATCCAGTCTTGTATGAGCTCTTCATACAGGATGCCCCCACTCGCATGTCAACTACATGAATGAGTTGGATTACCTCATTTGTACTAATTACAAAGTGGGTCGCATCCATGGTGTTACCAGAATGAGGTTTCAAACCTTATTCTTATACCATAGACTATTTAGGTTATAATCTTGAACTCAACCCAAATAGTGTCCACTACACTGATTTCAAGATAAATGTTATAACTTTGGAGCTTAGTTTATTGGATTTATAAAAGCAAGACTGTAATCTTATCAAAACAAATAACACTTTATTTAATTGATCAAATTTACACAAGTTTAGGACATAAATCCCAACAATCTCCCACTTGACCTAAAGCTTGTGGAGTACTAAACATTACATTAATGTAAATACAATAAACTAGGGCATTTAAACCCCTTTGTACAAAATATTTCCACTTGCCCTAGTTGGGGAAGACTTGTAAACCTAGACCTTCTAGGTGACTCTAAAAAACTTTAGCCGTGAGAGCCTTTGTAAAAGAATCAGCAATGTTGTGCTCTGAAGCTATCTTCGTGACAATCACGTCTCCTTTATGCACGATCTCCCGGATGAGATGATACTTCCGCTCTATGTGTTTTCCCCTGTTGTGACTTCGGGGTTCCCTCGAATTTGCCACTGCACCACTGTTATCGCAATATAGTGTGATGGGCAAAGTCATATTTGGAACAACTTCCAAATTTAGCATAAATTTCCTTAACCAAACGACCTCCTTAGCTGCTTCACAAACTGCTACATATTCGGCCTCATTGGTGGAATCAGCGATGCATCCTTGCTTGACGCTTCGCCATACTACAGCTCCTCCGTTAAGAGTGAAAACTAACCCTGATGTAGATTTCTGAGAATCTTTATCAGTCTGAAAGTCAGAATCCGTGTATCTTGTAAGGATCAAATCCTTAGCCCCATACACAAGTATGTAGTTCCTTGTTCTCCGAAGATACTTAAGGATCGTTTTAACCTTGGTCCAGTGTTCCAGTCCTGGATTGGATTGATACCTACTGACCATCCCAACTGCAAAACA
This sequence comes from Trichosanthes cucumerina, assembly GCA_036507285.1. Taxonomy (NCBI): domain Eukaryota; kingdom Viridiplantae; phylum Streptophyta; class Magnoliopsida; order Cucurbitales; family Cucurbitaceae; genus Trichosanthes; species Trichosanthes cucumerina. Next base: position 59,633,462 of record CM071838.1, read on the forward strand.
GATGTCAGGCCTAGTACACAACATGACGTACATCAGGCTCCCAACAGCTGATGGGTAAGGAACCCGTCTCATATCATCAACTCCTTGAGGTGTCTTAGGATCAAGACAATCTGGATCCCAAGAACAAACTGCGCATCACCCAAATCTTTTATTTGGAATTGCGTAGCTAGCCATTCCTTGATGTCAGTAAGATAACCTACATCATTCCCAATGAGTAGGATATCATCCACATAGAGAATTAGGAATGCGACAGAACTATTGATGATTTTCTTGTATACACAAGGTTCATCATCATTCTCAAGTCAAAACCATAAGATCCGATAGCCTCATCAAATCTTATATTCCAGACCTAGAGGCTTGTTTCAAATCCATAAATCGACCTTTTAAGCCTGCAAACCTTTTGCTCTTGTCCTTGTTTAATGAACCCTTTGGGCTGGTCCATGTAGATGGTTTCTTCAAGATTGCCATTCAAAAAGGTTGTCATAATATGCGGCAATGGTAAGAAGGATACGGATAGACTTTACCATAGCAACAGGTGAAAAGGTCTCCTCATAGTCAACCCCTTCAACCTTGGTATAACCCTTTGCTACTAGCCTAGCTTTAAAGGTTTGCACCTTCCCATCTACACCACGATTTCTCTTGTAGGTCCACTTACAACCTATAGGTTTTACCCCATCAGGCTTATCTACAAGATCCCAAACAGATTTGAAGTGCATCGACTCCATTTCTTGGTCCATGGCTATGACCCATTTGTCTTTGTCAATGTCAACCATTGCTTGATTATAAGTCAATGGATCCTCGCAGTTGTCATCTGGTATAACAACTGAAGGGAATCGAAGTCCCCGCAGCGGAAGCGATTGCGAATCGCGCGCTCTTGATTTAGTTACAACGATAAATTCAAGAACATACAAAACTAGATTAAGCATAAAAGTGAAATGGACAGCAAGAATTTACCTTTGAAGAACCTTTCTTCAAGTGCTCCTCTCCCCACGGTCACGATCTCAGCAACAAGAACTCCAACGTGCGATCACACGACCACCGGATCTTCTCCATTGTTCTCTAGGTGAGGGAGGAAGGTGGGTTCCCTTTAGGAGATGTGAGGTATTTTGAGAGAGAGATGTTTTTGTTGTCTTGGAACTCTTCCAACAACAACAAAAGAGCTTTTCCAAAAAATTAACCTAGTCGCATCTCATGCAACTATATATATAGAGAAATATGATGGAAATGACCATCCTACCCCTCATTTAATCTCTCTTTAGTATATAGTTTATATATGAATTTAATTCACATTAAAACTATATATTATATCAATTATATCATATATAATTGATATAACTCCTCATGTATGAAATTGAACACTTTAATTTAACTCCTAACTTTATACCCTCAATATTACCATATTGAGCCAACGGGGGGATCTAATGGACCTATAGATCATGAGCTCTAATGATGTGAGATTAACTGATCAAACTCTTTGATCCAGTTAATCAATATTCATTAACTACAAGTCACTCCATTATAGACTTGTAGTTGCACTCTCCTCACTGTAGATAATATTGTGTCCACTGATATGGTCATTACCCATGAGTCGACCCTTCACAGGTTGTTCATAATCACAGCTGGGTCAAATTACCGTTTTACCCCTGTGATTACCTCTTTGCTCCTTAAGCACCACTGATCCTCTAATGAACAAGAAGTCTAAGGTCCTACCTGAGACTCATACCCTCATAGAGGGCGGGGCCCCGTTGTTCAAGACCTGGAGTCAGTTCTTAAGGGAACAATCTATCTAATACCTCAGTAGAGGAATGAGTGAATTTCATCTTGCACAGTTAAGTTCCCAGCTACCTACGAGGTTCTGTCTTTGAGAAAGTAGGCTTATTGAGTCGGCTACAGGCCGCTCTCACCTATACTAGTCTAAGGACAACCCCCTATAAGCAGGAGTTCTTAACTTGCTCAAGATTCAGGTCGAGTCACTAATGACCATCTATAAATTACTAGTCTTATCCTGTTAACGGTGTTATACTGGTTAGACTAATAATTTGTGATCCAGTCTTGTATGAACTCTTCATACAAGATGCCCCCACTCGCATGTCAACTACATGAGCGTTGCAATGCCGCTACCCTAACGCGTGCGCTCCTTGTCGAAATGGCGTTGCGGCCTGCTGCGGCGTTATAGTAACGCGCCCGCTATGGCGTTTCCTCGTCCATGATTCTTATCGAGATAGCGTTGCGACGCTGCTAAGCAGCGGCGTTACAACGCTTATCACTGAGGTCTTCAACGCATCTTGGTCGCTGCACATTCGGCGTTTACGCGCTATAAGCGGCGTTACAACGCCATCGCCTCGGGTTCTCATGCTTGGATTGGTTCTTTCTCTTCCAATTGGTATTCTTTTTAGCTCCAAATAGCCTTGTTTTGATCCCGAGTGATCCAAATTGTCTCCAAGGGCTCCGTTTTAGCTCGTCACCTGAAATTGAATGACTTAAATACGTAAAAGCCCTGAAATCATCATAAAACTAGCAATAATTAAGCCTAAGGATAGCACATTTTGTGTGCTATCAGACGACTTCTCCATTTCCAACCCGAAGCGTTATCTCTCCTTGCACGTAGTTCTTTGCCAGAATCAATTCCACAAAAGAAGAGCAAACATGATTAGTGGCGCCTGAATCAAGTATACAAGTTGTTTTATCATTATCCACTAAATAAGCTTCTAGGCAAAGTAAATCATATTTACCTTCCTTCTTCCTTTCTGCAATGTACTTCGGACAGTTCCGTTTCCAATGCCCGTCTTCGTTGCAGTGGAAACACTTTCCTTTGTCAGCAACCTTTTTTACTTTCTTGCCCTTCTGGGCGGCAGCTTTGTCAGCCTGTTTCCCTTTACCAACCTTGATAGCACACAAAATGTGTTATCCTTAAGCTTAATTATTGCTAGTTTTATGATGATTTCAGGACTTTTACATGGTTAATTTATTCAATTTCAGGTTAAGAGCTTAAACGAAGCTATTAGAGACAATTTGGATCACTCGGGATCAAAACAAGGCTATTTGGAGCTAAATATAACATCAATTGGAAGAAAAAGAACCAATCCAAGCATGATGACCCGAGATGATGGCGTTGCAACGCCATGCAGAGCGTTGCAACGCCATGCTTGGTGTTTAAAGGCTTTGAATACTCCAGGCGATAGCGTTGCAACGCTGCCTTAGGGGCGTTGCTGCAACGCTATCTCGATGAGACGCCACGCATGAGAGCGCGATAGGGCGTTGCAACGCCGCCTTGCGCAGCGCGCAACGCCGATGATCGATAAGGGCGCGCACAGTTAAGGTAGCGCGCGTAACGCTGTCCCTAAGCGTTACTGCAACGCCGCCGATAGTTGCCATATTTACCACGGGTTTAGGTGCGATGTTGCAACGCTTTCCTAGCGTTACTGCAACGCCGCCCCATTGATGCCTATAAATACAACATTATGATTCTTGCAATGGGGAGCACAATTTGGTAGAGTTTTGCCCTAAATTCGAGATACACCTTGTAAGAAGAGAGAAAAGAGTGATTTTGGGAGCCAAAGCATTCGTGGAGGTTCGAGATCGAAGACGGGAGCTCGGAGACGGAGGACCGACATCGACACCTAAGTTTATTTCTCTTTCTTTCAATTTGTAATAGCGTTCTAAGACGTTTTCTACTTGTTTAGTTTGTTTTTCTTGTGATTTAGAGTAGCTAAACATAGTAGTTAGGATTTGAATTACTTGTTATGACTTTCTTGTGATGTATTGAAGCATGTTATGTCGTTATTTTTGGCAATTCGTTCTTTACTTTTTAATTTGTTGATTTAAGTGGACTCGAGAGATAAAGCTTGAATTAGAGCAAAATTGTCAAAACCCTTGGAAGTCTGGCATGAGAGTGACCTAGAAATCTTAAGGAAACACATAAAGAAGTTGCTTAATGCCATGCATGTTGTAGGTTCATATGGAGACTATGAGTTTATTGCATGTGTGAGGCTCACTAAGAATCGAGAGATTTTTTTGAGTATTTCACTTCTTGTTTATAATTTCATCTCATTGGTTCAATGCATGTGCTAGTTAGGTCTTTAACTTGTAAAATCACTTCTCCCAAATCTATCAATCTGTGTCTCCACATGTTTGTTCGTTTGTTTGTATTAACTTCAACCAACTATCCATGTTATGTTTCTTTAGCTAAAATTGAGAATTAGTACCTTAATAATTAATTAATCTAGAAACCCATTCCCGATGACGATACTTGGACTCATAAATCACTATACTAAAACTTGACCCGTACACTGCGGATTGCAATATAATTTTACGCAACAAACCTTCTTCATGTTCTTCTTCTTACCTCTCAGGTTAGAAGAAGATGAAGCCACAGTTTTTGTCCCAGAGGTCGAACCTCTGTGATAACTCCTACTGGCAACATTTACCTCACCTTTCGATCCCTGAATTTTCATCAAAGACCGAAAGGTCCGAGTTCATTCGAGAAGGGAGGTAAGATTAAAAGTAAGCTTGTTCATAACAGCATTACTTCTAAACTGCAGGAAACTATCTGGAAGGGTTTCCAGAATGAGGCTGACCTGGCTTGACTCATCGATGGAAGCACCATTCGACTCCGCGATGTTAAAGTGTACCGTCATATCCAGGACATGAACCCGAACAGATGTACCCTCTGGCATCCTCGAGTTGAATATATACTTTAGGGAATTATGTTGGGCTTGTGTGGACTGTTGTCCAAACATACCCTGCACATAATCCATGATTTCCTTAGCGGTAATCATGCCCTCATGCTTGTTGGCTAATATGTCAGACGTACTTGCCAGCATGTAGACCTTGGCCTTATCATTGGCCTTGATCCATCGATCATATGCATCACAAACATTTCGTGATGCATTCGAGCCTGGCACCTGAGGACATTCCTCAGTTAGCACAAACTTCAGATCATCCACTACAAAAATAGTGTTGAGTTTGTTTTTCCATGTCATCATATTCCCTCCGGTTCACTTTTCCGCACCCAATAAGGAAATTAAAGAGCTAGACATTTTTGCTGAAAAATTACAAACAAACTTGTATGAATTTCTTGCTATAACTCTAATCCAATCATGTTTTAGCTAATTATCAAATGATTCCTAGGCCATTTATAATTTGCAATGATACTCCAAAGGTTTAGAATGTATGACACCGAAGGGTAATCAAAAACACTCTTCCTCTGGATTAAGACATTCTTGACAAAAACCTAACACCAGAATAACTCTTATTCCTATAGGTTTTAGTTACCATTTTTCGGTATGGATACATACACAACTTATGTACCCCGTGAGTGTGACCCTTTGTCTTTAGATCCCAAAGTCTCGATCCAATAAAATCCACCAAAGGGAGGACTAGATTGGAAAATAGTCTAAGGAAATTTTATCCATTTCGGGTGTCTACTGTGTTAGATCCTCTATGATCAAGCCCTCCGAAGGGATTGTCTGGTTCAGGCTAAACTAGCAAGCTGACCATAGTGGTCTAACGGTGTAAACCGACAAAAGAGACCATAGGTTTTGTTTTCACTAAACCTGCTCCCACTCACTATAAGTACCCTCTCCATTCACCTTGGTATTGACTCATACAAACACCATCCGAAGGGAGACGCTCCCTTTTGCGCCACGAGGCCAAGTATGAGTCTCACGATTTGAACTTCCCGGAGATAGCGTAGGTGGAAAAATATGTATCTCATACACTTTTCCTCCCGCTGAATACTTTAAGTCTATAGGAATCTTTCTTAGGCTAAAACCCGGCTAATGGTTTTACCTAATTCAATCAACATAACTCTTTATATTGATGATCAATATAACTCTTATATTTATTTTATCCTAAGTTTGTTAATATAACTCCTTATAATAAACCTAGGATTTATAGTTTATTAACTCCTTAATAAACCCGTTGACGCTACTGTAATTTATAAGACTCTAAATTTCACTCTCAGGTCAGTTCATAGGTAGGAGTGTTCCGTTTCCGTCAGCTTAAATACCCTAGCCTAGACAGAACTTTCCATAGATAGAGTTCTTCTTTTAATCATAGCTTATAAATTACTTGGTTCCTCTTTTAATCTAATTAGAACTAGATAACCTAAGGTCTATTATTTCCAAGTTCTAAACATTTTTCATAACATTCATAGCATATTCATCTCATGAAAAATAATGAATGTCAGTGTTGTCCAAAATTAATATAACAACCTTATATTAATTAATCATGCAAACTATATAATATAACTCCTTATATTATAAATGATGCATGAAAATGTTTAACCTAAGGTGGAATTTCTAAAATACAAGCATACTTTATGCATGACAATAATTACACAACAATTACATAATTAAAATAGTAAAAATTAGACCAATTTTGTCACCCTAATTTTAATTTTAAATAATATAATCTAATTATATTAATTAAAATTAATTATTTAAATATAAATTAAATATAAAACGTTTTTATATTTAATATATAATAAAATTAACGTTTCTGCCCGTTGCTGCCTTGCGTGAAACGGCTCGCGTTACAGTAACGTCGATAACGTTACCATGCAGTAACGCTTTTTGTCGCCTTCTCACCGAAGCAGTAACGCCGTCGCTTTCAACAATCGCGCGCTTGCGCGCGATGGCGTTAACGCCGATGAACGGCGTTGCAACACCATTCACAGAACAACGCATGGAATCACCATTCCTTGCTCGTTTTCGCTATGATCTTCTCAGCAACCGCTTTGCCTCGATCAACACGGATTTACAGACTTGATTTACAATTAAATTTGCCCAAAACACCGGGCCCTTACATTGAACATTTCAATGGAAATTGTAAATCTATGTGCCAAAATTGAAAACATCTAATTTTACAAAAAACCGTTCATACATCTCATACAAAAACAGTAAATCCCACCTTGTTCTTCAAAAATCCAGAACATAAATCAAGAACGCAAATTGGCTCTGATACCAATTGAAGGGAATCGAAGTCCCACAGCGGAAGCGATTGCGAATCACGCGCTCTTGATTTAGTTACAACGATTAATTCAATAACATATAACAAAGATTAAGCATAAAATAAGAGTATGGACAACAAGAATTTACCTTTGAAGAACCTTTCTTCAAGTGCTCCTCCTCTCTTCACGATCAAGATCAACGCAACACAAACTCGTACGAACACCGACACCACCACCGGATCTTCTCTGTTGTTCTCTAGGTGAGGGAGGAAGGTGGGTTCCCTTTAGGAATAATGAGGTATTTTTGTGAGAGAGATCTTTGTTGTCTTGGAACCTTTCCAACAACAAAAGACTAGGATACACTTATAATGTCTTGGAAATCTCTTAACCTAGTTGCATCTCATGCAACCATATATATAGGGGAATGGGATGGAAATGACCATCCTATCCCTCCTTTAATCTCTCTTTAGTATATAGTTTATATATTAATCTAATTCACATTAAAACTATATATTATATCAATTACATCATATATAATTGATATAACTCCTCATGTATGAAATTGAACACTTCAATTTCACTCCTAACTTTATACCCTCAATATTACGATATTGAGCCAACGGAAGGATCTAATGGACCTACAGATCATGAGCTCTAATGATGTGAGATCAACTGATCAAACTCTTTGATCCAGTTAATCAATATTCATTAACTACAAGTCACTCCACTATAGACTTGTAGCTGCACTCTCCTCACTGTAGATAATATTGTGTCCACTGATATAGTCATTACTCATGAGTCGACCCTTCACAGGTTGTTCGTAATCACAGCTGGGTCCAATTACCGTTTTACCCCTGTGGTTACCTCTTTGCTCCTTAAGCACCACTGATCCTCTAATGAACAACATGAAGGGATTTTGAATTCCCGCAGTGGAAGACGTTGTGAAACGTCGTTGATCCGTTGTGTAATTCTATCTTAAAATTGAATCTCTCATAGATCCTAGGATAAACATGCAAAGAAGAAGAAGAAAACAGTAAGTAAAAAGTACTAACCTCTTGAAGAACTCTTCTTCAACGTTTTCTCCTTCTTCGGTCACGATCTCTCTAGATCCAACGTCCTCCTCGAACATGAACGACGATCCGAACAGGAAGACACCTCTAAAGGGTCTTCTCGGTTGTTCTTGGGAGGTCGAGGGAGAGTAGGTGGGACTCCCTTTGGTTTTGGGTGAGGAGAGAATGATAGAGAATTGAGAGAGGATTTGAGAGAGAATCCCTTGCTCTCTTTGGATGGAAATCCAAGAAATGGCAAAATGTCTTATGAGATGCCTTTGAATGCATCCTTGTATAATGGTGTGTGGTGGAGTTAAAATCTCCACCAATTCACCATTTTACCACAACTATATAATATACAAATCATATTTGCATATTATATAATATAAGGTATCTCATACCTTATTATACAAATCTCATTTGCATAAATGTGGAATTATAAATTGAATCACATTCAATTTAATTTCTCTCAATTCTATTTCTCCAAATAGCACTAATCAATCAATTAGGCTATACTATAATTTATTATGAATCTCATTCACATCAAACTATATATTATGTCATCTATATCTCATATAAATGACATAAATACCCAAATAATGAATTTGAACACTTCAAATTCACACCAAACTGTAAACCCTCAATTTGTCCAATTTGAGCCAACCGAGAGACCTAATGGACCTACACGTGACGAGCTCCAATAATCCGAGAATAACTTGTCAAACTCCTTGACCCGGTTATTCAACATTCATTAGCTACGGTAACACTCCACTAAAGCCCGTAGCTGCACTCTCATCACTGTAGGACAAGTTGTGTCCATCGATATAACCAATACTCATGAGTTGACCCTTCACAGGTTGTTCGTAGTCACAGCTGGGTCAAATTACCATTTTACCCCTGTGTCTACCTCTTGCACCTTAAGTCCCACTGCTCCTCTAATGAACAACTACGTTGCATGGTCCAACCATAAACAACAACCCTCTCAGGCCAATGAGAGAGTGGGGCCCCGTTGTTCAAGCCCTGGAGATAGCACTTAAGGGAACAACCCCTCTAGTTCCCCTAAGTCGGGAACGAGTGAATTCGTTCTTGCGTAGTCAAGTTCCCAGCTCCCCACGTGGTCCTGCCCCTGAGAAGGTAGGCATATTGGGCATGCAACAGTGACCACCCTCACCCGTACTAATCAAAGGACAGATTCCCGCAGACAGGAGTGCGTAACACGCTCAGGATTAAGGTCGAGTCACTATTGGTCATCTACGAATTTATTAGCTTTATACTGTTAACGGTGTTACATCAGTAAGTCTAATAATTTACGGTTCGGTCTTGTACAATCTCATTGCACAGGATGCCCCCGCTCGCATGTCAACCACATGAACGAGTCAGATCACCTCGTTTGTATATAATACAAAGCGGGTCGCATCCACAGTGTATCCGAGATTAGGTCTCCAACCCTATCCATATCTCAGAGACCGATTGGGTCATTAACTCGAACGCGATCTTCCCTGTGTGTCCACTACACACCGTTCAAGTTCTTAGTTCTCTCATAATACAATGACCCTGGAGCTTAGTTTATTCGATTAAGTTTATGAAAAATGTGAGACACAAAGTTTAAATAAATAACTCTTATTTATTACACAATGTTGAAATAAATAACTTTTATTCATTTACAACTTGGAATATTACAAACTACACGAGATGAGGACATACATCCCAACACAACAAGTCTAAGGTCCTACCTTAGACACATACCGTCATAGAGGGCGGGGCCCTGTTGTTCAAGACCTGGAGTAAGTTCTTAAGGGAACAACCTATCTAATTCCTCAGTAGAGGAATGAGTGAATTCTATTTTGCACAGTTAAGTTCCCAGCTACCTACAAGGTTCTGTCCCTGAGAAGGTATGCTTATTGAGTCGGCTACAAGCCACTCTCACCCATACTAGTCTAAGGACAAACCTCTATAAGCAGGAGTTCTTAACTTGCTCAGGATTCAGGTCGAGTCACTAATGACCATCTATAAATTACTAGTCTTATCCTGTTAACGGTGTTATACTTGTTAGACTAATAATTTGCGATCCAGTCTTGTATGAACTCTTCATACAGGATGCCCCCACTCGCATGTCAACTACATGAATGAGTTGGATTACCTCATTACTACTAATTATAAAGTGGGTCGCATCCATGGTGTTACCATAATGAGGTTTCCAGCCTTATTCTTATACCATAGACTATTTAGGTTATAATCTTGAACTCGACCCAAACAGTGTCCACTACACTGATTTCAAGATATATGTTATGACCTTGGAGCTTAGTTTATTGGATTTATAAAAGCAAGACTGTAATCTTATCAAAACAAATAAGACTTTATTTAATTGATCAAAATTACACAAGTTTAGGTCATAAATCCCAACAGTGGGAGAGTTATAACACAACCTGACCGTTACATGGGTTTATCTGAAACACAAGTTGTTATACCAGATGACAACTGTGAGGATCCATCGACTTATAATTAAGCGATGGATGACAAAGACAAAGACAAATGGATCATAGCCATGAACCAAGAAATGGAGTCTATGTACTTTAATTCTATTTGGGATTTTGTAGATAAACCTGATGGGGTAAAACCTATAGGTTGCAAGTGGATCTACAAGAGAAAACGTGGTGTAGATGGAAAGGTGCAAACCTTTAAACCAGTTGCTATGGCAAAGTCTATCCATATCCTACTTGCCATTGTCGCATATTATGACTATGAGGTATGGAAAATGGATGTCAAGACAGCCTTTTTGAATGACAATCTTGAGGAAAACATCTACATGGACCAACCCAAAGGGTTCATTGAACCAGGACTAGAGCAAAAGGTTTGCAGGCTTAAAAGGTCAATTTATGGACTGAAACAAGCCTCTAGGTCCTGGAATATAAGATTTGATGATGCAATCAAATCATATGGCTTTGATCAGAATGATGATAAACCTTGTGTCTACAAGAAAATCATCAATAGTTCTGTCGCACTCCTAGTTTTATATGTGGATGATATCCTAATCATTGGGAATGGTGTAGGATATCTTACTGACATTAAGAATTAGCTAGCTAAGCAATTCCAAATGAAAGATTTGGGTGAAGAGCAGTTTTTTCTTGGGATTCAGATTGTTCGGAACCGCAAGAATAAAACACTACCCTGTCTCAGACATCTTACATCGACAAAGTGTTGTTGAGGTTTAAGATGCAAGACTCCAAAAAGGGCTTATTACCTTTTGGACATGAAGTTCATTTGTCTAAGGAACAGTGTTCTACGACACCTCAAAGAGTTGAGGATATGAGACACAATTCTTACGCATTAGCAGTTGGGAGCCTGATGTACGTCATGTTGTGTACAAGGCCCGACATCTGTTTTGTAGTTGGAATGGTCAGTAGGTATCAATCCAATCCAGGACTTGAACACTGGACGACGGTTAAAACAATCCTTAAGTATCTACGGAGAACAAAGAACTACATGCTTGTGTATGGGGCTAAGGATTTGATCCTTACAGGATACACGGATTCTGACTTTCAGATTGATAAAGATTCTCAGAAATCTACATCAAGGTCAGTATTCACTCTTAACGGAGGAATTGTAGTATGGCAAAACGTCAAACAAGGATGCATTGCTGATTCCACCATAGAGGTCGAATATGTAGCAGCTTGTGAAGCAGCTAAAGAGGTCGTTTAGTTAAGGAAATTCATGGTAAATTTGGAAGTTGTTCCAAATATGACTTTGTCCATCACGGTGTATTGCGATAACAGTGGTGCAGTGGCCAATTCAAAGGAACCTCGAAGTCACAAGAGGGGAAAGCATATTGAGCGCAAATATCATCTCATCTGGGAGATCGTGCATCGAGGAGACGTGATCGTCACGAAGATAACCTCGGACCACAACGTTGTTGATCCTTTTACAAAGGCTCTCTCGGCTACAATGTTTGAGAGTCACAAGGAAGGTGTTGGGTTTTGTTCCCTAAAACTCGTAGTTTGTAATTATGTTATAATTAATGTAATAAAGTGTTATTATTTCAATAAAGTGTTATTGTTCATTATCTACGAGTTTGCCTTTATTTAAACCCTAAATCCAATAACCTAAACATCCAATGTTGTTAAATAAATCTCTAATTGAATGTAATGTACATAAAAAGGATCTCGGTTCGAGTTATAGCCTAAACGGTCTATAGTTAGGGGATAAGGTTTGGGTACCTTACCCTGGTAAAACTATGGATGTGACCCACTTTGTATTTGATACAAACACTGTGATCCTAACGTATTCGTGTAGATGACATGTGAGTGGGGATATCCTATGTAATAAGATTACATAAGACCGGACCACGAAATAGTAATCTCTAGCTGTAACTCCGTTGACTAGTTAGGTTTCTATTTCACTAGGATGACCTAGGCAACTTGATCTCAATCCTGAGCAGGTTACGAACTCCTGTTCGCGAGGGATTGTCCTTTCACTAATATGGGTGAGAGTGGCTAGATTCTCCGACTCAATATGCCTACCTTCTTGGGGACAAGACCGAGTGAGCGGCTGGGAACTTAACTTAGCAAGATGGAATTCACTCCTTCCCGCCTACTAGGGTAAGTAGAGGAATGTTCCCTTAAGTGGTATCTCCGGGACATGAACAAAGGGTCCGACCCTCTCATTAGCCCGAGAGTGACTCTGTTTGTTGGTAGGACCACAAACAAATTGTTCATTAGAGGAGCACTGGTACTTAAGGTACAAGATGTAACCTAGGGGAAAAATGGTAATTTAACCCCGCTGGTGTTACAAACATTCGTGAAGGATTGACTTGCTGTTATTGGTCAATATCCATGGATACAGAAATATTTCTGCAGTGGGAAGAGTGCAGTTGTGGGACTTTGGTGGAGTGTTCCTGTAGTTAACGAATGTTGATTCGGAGGTTAATGAGATTAACCGAGCAATCTCGTATCGTTGGAGCTTCTGTTCTGTAGGTCCATTAGGTCCACCTTCTACATAAAGGGTTCTTAGATCATTTGAATTTAAAATGTTCAAATTCACTAGGGAATATATTTAAAGTATATAGACACAATATAATATATAGTTTTGGAACTATATATTATAAATTTAATGTGAATATGATTCATATTAAATTATATGAGAGAATTAAATATTTGAAAGAGTTCAAATATTATATTAAATGTGAATGTGATTCACATTTGAAAACTATGGGTTAAAATTTATTGTGCACTGGATGTACATTAAAACTATAGGTTAATGATTAAATGTGATTTAATCATATACATATAATCTATTTAAAATATAAGATATTCAAATTAATTAATTGAGAATTGATTAATTATTTAAATAGGTTATATATGTTTTTTAATTAATTATTTAATTAATTAAAAGAGGGGAACGTGTAGATGACACGTTCCCCACTCACCAGTTTCTTCTCCACTCCCTATCGTTAAGTGTAGGGAGTTGGAAGAAGCAGTTGATCGATTGCTCATTCAAGCAATTGGAGAATTCCTGAAAAAATCTCTCCCACTCTCACATTCTCAAACTTCTTCCAAAAGTTGGAATCCTTCCCACCAAGGAAGATCTAAGAATTCAAAGATATAGAAGGTGCTCACTGTTGGTGGTGTTCTGTTGGAAAAAAACAGAGAACTTTGGAAGTTCCTTTGTTACTGATTTCTTTTGGAGGAAGGAGTTGTTGTGCTGGAGAATTGGAAACTACAAAGGTATTCTTCTTCTTCCCTTTAGTTTAATTGTTAAACTTGAATCATGTTTGCACGTATATCTCCATGTTTTAAATTAGATTAAAAGCATGCTTGTTCTGTGTTTTTGTCAATGTACTGGTTTTTGGTTTAACCTAAACAATCAAGCAATTACGATTCCGAACCACATTTCCGCTGCTCAAGGAGATCAGATCTCAATCCGAAGGTCTAGGCTTACAATTCTTCCCCAACTAGGGCAAGTGGGAGTATTCTGTACAAAGGGTTTAAATGCCCTAGTTTATTGTATTTACATTACTGTAATGTTTTAATACTCCACACGCTTTAGGCCAAGTGGGAGATTGTATGGATTTATGCCCTACACTTGTGTAATTTTGATCAAATAAATAAAGAGTTATTTGTTTTGATAAAATTATATTCTTGTTTTATAAATCCAATAAACTAAGCTTTAAGGTTATAATATATCTTGAACATCAGTGTAGTGGACACTATTCGGATTGTGTTCAAGAATATAAGCTAAATGTTCTATGGTATAAGAATAAGGTTGGAAACCTCATTCTAGTAACACCATGGATGCGACCCACTTTGTAATTAGTACAAATGAGGTAATCCAACTCATTCATGTAGTTAACATGCGAGTGGGGGCATCTGTCTCGAAGAGAGTTCATACAAGATCGATCGCAAAAATTATTAGTCTAGCCAGTGTAACACAGTTAACAGGATAAGACTGATAATTTATAGATGGTCATTAGTGACTCGACCTAAATCCTGAGTAAGTTAAGAACTTCTGCTTATAGGGGTTTGTCCTTAGACTAGTATGGGTGAGAGTGGCCTTTAACCGACTCAATAAGCCTACCTTCTCAGGGACAGAACCTCGTAGGTAGTGTGGGACTTAACTATACAAGATGGAATTCACTCATTCCTACACTAAGGAATTAGATAGGTTGTTACCTTAAGAACTGACTCCAAGTCTTGAACAACGGGGCCCCGCCCTCTAACTGACTTAAGAGGGTATGAGTCTATGGTAGGACCTTAGACTTGTTGTTTATAGAGGATCAGTGGTGCTTAAGGAACAAAGAGGTAATCAAAGAGGTAAAACAGTAATTTGACACAGCTGTGATTACGATTAACCTGTGAAAGGTCGACTCATGGGTAATGATTATATCAATGGACACAATGTAATCTACAGTGAGGAGAGTGCAACTACAAGTCTATAGTGGAGTGACTTCTAGTTAATGAATATTGATTAATCAGATCAAAGAGTTTGATCAGTTAATCTCACATCATTGGAGCTCATGAACTTTAGGTTCATTAGGTCCCTCCGTTGGCTCAACATGGTTATATTGAGGGTATAAAGTTAGGAATGAAGTGTTCAATTTCATATATGAGGTGTTATATCAATTATATATGATATAATTGATATAATATATGGTTTTAATATGAATTAGATTCACATATAAACCATATAATAGTGGAAGAATAAAGGAGGGATAGGATGGTAATTTCCATCCGATTTCCATATATATATAGTTGCATGAGATGCAATTTGTGGTTAAGGCTTTTAGACAAAACCCTAGCACTCTCTCACATTGTGTTGGAAAGAGTTCCAATTACAATCTCACAAACATCTCACCTCACCTAAAGGGAACCCACCTTCCTCCCTCACCTAGAGAACAACGGAGAAGATCCAGTGGTAGTGTCCGTGATCGTTTGGGTTCGTGTTGCTGAGATCGTGATCATGGGAGAAGGAGCACTTGAAGAAAGAGTTCTTGAAGAAAGAGTTCTTCAAAGGTATAATTCTTGTTGTCCATCCTGTAGAAATGCATGCTTAATCTAATTAGATTAGTTCTTTATTGTAATCCATGTAACTAAATTAAGAACACACGATGAACAATCGCTTCCACCGTGGGATTTGATCCCTTCAACAAAGTATTCGTAACCACCTCGTACTTTAACACTGATCGGACCACAGATGTCAGAATGTATAAGCTCAAGCGGCTCTTTGGCTCTATATCCTTTTCCACTAAAAGGATGTTTGGTCATTTTGCCTTAGAGGCATGACTCACACACCGGTAAAGAGTTTTCTTCCAACTCACTTAGAAGTCCACTCTTCACTAGTCTCTCAATCCTATTGAGATTAATGTGGCCTAACCTTAGATGCCAAAGATGGGCATTTTCTTTTGGAGAAACTTTTACTATTTTAGTTCGCGTTTCTGCTGTTTTAAATAATTCAGTGTTCAAAACGCTTTTGACTAAATTTGGTTTCAAATCATACAAATTAGACTTAAGTGAAGCAAAACACAAGAAATTTTCATTTCTAGAAATAAACGCTTTATTACTAGAAAAAATTACAGAAATGGAGTGTTTAAGAAGGAAGGAAATAGAAACGAGGTTTCTAGTAAACCCTAGTACTATATACAAATTGTCTAACAATAAGTAATTTCTGCCGAAATAGAGCTTCACTTTGCCAATTGCTGCAGCAGAGGCAATCTCCCCGGATCCAACTCGTAGAGTCACCTCACCCTTTCGCAGTTGTTGCCAGGAACTAATTCCCTGAAAAGAAGATCAAATGTTGTTAGTGGCGCCCGAATCCAATATCCAGGCAGAGTCACTACTCTCCACTGAACATGTTTCAGTTACTAGTAAATTATATTTACCGGTATTCTTCCTGTCGGCAAGGAACTTGGAACAATTTCGCTTCCAGTGGTCGTCGCCATTGCAGTGGAAACACTTTCCTTTCTCTGCAACTTCCTTGACCTTTTTTCCTTTTTGGGCGGCAGCTCGGTCAACTTTACCCTTCTTCATCTTCTTCTTTTTTCCTTTCGGGTGAGAAGAAGCCACAGATTTTGTCCCAGAGGTCGAACCCCTGTGATAGGACCTGAAGGCAACATTTGCCTCTGCTTCTGGTGTCCTGATCCTCATCAAGGACTGGAAGTTCTGTACCTCATTGAGAAGGGTAGTCAGAGTGTAGCTAATCTTGTTCATACCAGCGTTGCTACGAAACTGAAGAAAACTCTTCGGAAGAGTACCCAAGATGAAGTTGACCTAGCTCGACTCATCGATCGAAGCTCCGTTCATCTCCTCCAGATTAAAGTGGGTCATCAATTCCAGAACATGTTCACAGACAGACGTCCCTTCTTTTATACGGGCATTGAAGACGTGTTTGAGCGAGTCATGCCTGACCAGAAAGAACGGTTGTCCAAACATGTCCTGCAAGGACTCCATGATCTCCTTGGCAGTGATCATCAGCTCATGCTTCTTTGCCAATACTTCAGACAAGCTGGCAATAATGTAGACCTTGGCCTTTTCATTGGCCCTGATCCACAGATCGTATGCATCACAAACACTTCGTGACGCAGTCGAGCTCGGCAACTGAGGACACTCCTCATTAAACACAAACTTAAGGTCGTCGGTTACAAGTATCGTGTTAATATTGTTCTTCCACGTTTGGACGTTATCTCCCACTAGTTTATCGGAAGCTAGTAAAGCTATTATCGAGCTAGACATTTTTGCTAAAAAATCAAATTAAAATTTGGGTCAGTCTCGTAAAAACTTTTTAAATCCAATCAAGTTTTAGCAAAAATTTATCCTATGATCCCTAGGTAATTTAAAATTTGTAATGATATCCTAAAGGTTTAGAATGACTGCCACCGAAGGGTGAATAGAAACACTCCTCCTCTAGGAGGAGAGTTTCTCGACCAGACCCTAATCCCAGAATAACTCTTATTCCATTAGGCGTCCAGTTACCATTATTTGGTTGAATCCATTAACTCTTAATGAACTCCGTGAAGGGGATCTTATCCCCTTGAGTAGCGAAAACGAGTTTGGGATCGTAATTGCTTGATTGTTTTAGTTAGAAACAAAAACCAGTACATTGACAAAACAGAACAAACATGTTTATCTAATCCTAATTAGATATGGAGTTATACCATGCAAACATACTAAGTTTAACAATTAAACTAAAAGAAAGAGAACAGGTATTACCTTTGTAGTTTTCCTCAACAGCAACTCCTTGCTTCAAATCGTACAGCAACGCAAGAACTTCCAAAAGTTCTCTGTTTTTCTTCAACACAACACCACCAACAGGAGAACCTCCTATCCTCTAAAATTCAACTTAGATCAAATCCTTTGCGGGAAGGATTCCAACAATTAGAGAGAAGTTTTTGGGAATAAGATAGACGAGAGAATTTTTCTTCTTGGTGAAAATTCAATCGAATGAATGATCGATCGATCAATTGAAGTCAGTCCCTTCTCACCAGGAGAAGGACACTTCAGTGGGTAACTCCCCACTCCCTATCAAGGGGGAGTTGGAGAGTAGTGGGAACGTGTCCTCCTGACACGTTCCCAATTAATTAATATAAAATAATAATTAATTTATTTAATTAAATCAATTTAATTAAATACTAAATGATTAAATCCTATTTAATCATTTGACCCCTTAGTCTATAGTTTAATGCACATCAAATGCACATTAGATTTTAACCTATAGTTTTCAAATATGAATCACATTCATATTTGAATTTAATATTTGAACTCTTTCAAATTTTTAATTCTCTCATGTAATTTAATATGGATCATATTCACTTTAAAATTATAATATATAGTTCCAAAAATATATATTATATCGTATCAATTTACATTAAGTTTATTCCCTTATGAATTTGAACATTTCAAATTCAAATGATCTAAGAAACCTTTACGAGCTAGAAGGTGGACCTAATGGACCTACAGATCAGAAGCTCCAACGATATGAGATTGCTCGGTTAATCTCATTAACCTCCGATCAACATTCGTTAACTGCGGGAACACTCCACTAATGTCTCGCAGCTGCACTTCTCACTGCAGATATACTTATGTGTCCACGGGTATTGACCAATAACAGCAAGTCAATCCTTCACGAATGTTCGTAACACCAGTTTGGTCAAATTACCGTTTTACCCCTGGGTTACATCTTATACCCTTAAGTATCAGTGCTCCTCAAATGAACAATTTGTTTGTGATCCTACCAACAAACAGAATCCATCTCGGGCCAATGAGAGGGTCGGGCCCTTTATTCAAGTCTCGGAGATACCACTTAAGGGAACATTTATCTACTTACCCTAGTAGGCGGGAAGGAGTGAATTCCATCTTGCTAAGTTAAGTTCTCAGTCGTTCACTCGGTCTTGTCCCAAAGAAGGTAGGCATATTGAGTTGGCGAATCTGGCCACTCTCACTCATACTAATCAAAGGACAATCCCTCGCGAATAGGAGTTCGTAACCTGCTCATGATTGAGATCAAGTTGCCTAGGTCATCCTAGTGAAATAGAAACCTAACTAGTCAACGTTGTTACATCTAATGGTTACTATTTCGCGGTCCGGTCTTATGTAATCTCATTACATAGGATATCCCCACTCACATGTCATCTACACGAACATGTCGGGATCACAGTGTTTGTATCAAATAAAACGTGGGCCACATCCATAGTTTTACCAGGGTAAGGTACCCAAACCTTATCCCCTAACTATAGACCCTTTAGGTTGTATCTCGAACCGAGATCCTTTATATGTACACTACATTCAGTTAAAGATTCATTTAACAACGTTGGATGTTTAGTTTATTGGATTTAGGGTTTAAATAAAGGCAAACTCGTAGATAACGAACAATAACTCCTTAATGAAATAATAACACTTTATTACATTAATTAGAACAAAAATACAAACTACGAGTTTTAGGACACCAACTTCAACACTCCGTGAGTGTCACCCTCAATCTTTAAGTTTCCAAGTATCCGTCCAAACAATAACCACTGAAGGGTGAACCAAGAAGGAATACCAACAAGGTAACTGTATCCCTTTCGGGAATTCACGGTGTTCCGACTCCAATGATCAAAACCCTCCGAAGTGATTGTTTGGTCCAGGCCAAACTAGCAGGCGAATCATAGGGATCTCACGGTGTGAATCGAAAGAAAAGACCGTGGGTCCCGTTTTCATAGGTCCCGCTCCTACTCACTATAAGTACTCTCTCCATCCACTATGATATTGATCCACACAAATACCATCTGAATGGGGACGCTCCCATTTGCACCATGAGTCCGAGTATGGATCTCACGGTGCAGACTTTAAGGAGATTTATGGTCAGAAAATTAAATGTATCCTATACACTTTATTTCCTCCCACTCGGCACTTTATATTTTTCAGGATTGACCTAGATAAACCGGCTAAAATTTACCAAAGTCTATTAATATAACTCTTATATTGAATTAACCTAAGTTTATAATCACATTATTTACTTAGGTCTATGTGAGTAAACTAACCAACTTTTAATTAAAGACACTCACGATAATATAACCTAAGAATCTCTGGATTTATTTCACTCCTAGGTCGGTTTCCAGGTAGGGGTGTTCCGCAAGCGTCAACTTAAATACCCCAGCCTTAGACAAAACCTTCCTTAGACAGAGTTACTTATCAGTCACCATTCAAAGGTCATATTTTGATTTCCTAATTCTAATCTTATTAGAACTAGAAAACCTAAGTCTAATTATTCAAGTTCTAAACAATTTAAAACTAATAATTAACTTAGGTTACATGCATTTCTATGTTATAGTGCTTGATCATTCATTACATGAATAACTATAGACAATAACAAATATTCATCACATGAAATTAAATGCATGAGCATACTTTTAATACAAAAATATAACTCTTATATTAAATAAATTAAAACATGCTTTGAATTATATTATAACACTTATAATATAACCTATCGTGCATACTATATATTATAACACTTATAATATAAAATGATGTATGAAATGTTTAACCTAAGGTGGGATTTTAAATCTATATGACATACATTATCCACATAGAAATAATTAAATCATACATCTCATGCATAAAATAATTAAATAGCAAAAAATGGACCAGTTTTGGTACTCAGGGGCATTTATTTAATTAATTAACATTAATATAACTATTATATTAATATTAATTAATAAAATAAATTTAATTAAATTAAAAATTCATTTGATAAAATAAATTAAATAAAACTAATATTCAAAAACCGCCAAGAAATGCTTCACGCCCCACGATTCCGCGCGCACGCCTCGCAAACTGCACACTAACGCACGCAACGTTGCAACGTCGTGGGCAACATTGTAGCGCTCAGCGTCACGCCAGCATTCCCAACGCCAGCAGCGTTGCAACGCAACGCCTTGCGTCGCAACGTTGTCCTGCAGCACGCCTTGCTCCCGCGATGACAGCGTTGATATGCCAAAGAATAGCGTCTCAACGTCGTCGACTGAACAACAAGCTGCTCTTGTTGTTCTTCGTCGTTTCTCGCCCGTTTCCGTCCCGATTTCTTCACAGCATCTCATGCCACGAATGACACGGACTTACAGACTCGATTTACATTAAAAATGCCCAAAACACCAGGCCCTTACATTGATCTCATAAAAAGTAATGTAAATCTAAAATAAAGTGCCAAAAACCGAAACATCCATTTTGCAAAACCACAATTCATCACATGAATTAAAGCATTTACCCACCTAATTTTAAGAAAAATAAATGCACAACGAAAAGCCAACGATTGGCTCTGATACCATTTGAAAGGAATGAAATCCCGTGCAGCAGAAGGATGATTGAATCGTCGTATCGTTGTGAAACCCGTTTTCTTAAAACTATTTCTATCACATAGAAACTAGATTAAACATGCAAATTAAAGAAGAAAAACAGCAAGAGAAATACGCTACTTACTTGTTGAAGAAAAATTCTTCAAGCTTTCCTTCTCATGTTCACGAACCCTTCGTGATCATGATCTCAACATCCTCGATCTCCTCGAACAGTGAAACCCGGACACTTCCACTCGATTACTCGGTTATTCTATGTTAGGTAGAAGGAGAGAAGTAGGTCTCTTTTGGTGAGAAGGGAGGAGAGATTGAGATAGTATTTTGAGAGAGAATTTTGTTTCTTTGGTGTGAAATCCAAAAAATGAAACAAAGTCTTATGTAATCTTTCTTGCAAAGGGTTTATATAATGGTGATAGGTGGAGTTGAAATCTCCACCTATTTACCATTTTACCACAACCATAGGTTATACAAATCATATTTGCATAACCACATATAATAAAATATCTCATATCTCATTTTACAAATCACATTTGTATAATCGTGGATTTTTAAATTGAATCACATTCAATTTAATTTCTCCCAATCTAATTTCTCCAAATTAGCCCAAATTCAACAATTAGGCTAACCTATTGTTTATTATGAATTTCATTCACATTAAACTATATAATATGTCATTCATATCTCATATAAATGACATAATTACCCTATAGTGAACTTGAACACTTCAAATTCACACCAAAACTGTAAACCTTCTATTAATCCATTTTGAGCCAACCGAGGGACCTAATTGACCTACAATGACGAGCTCCAATGATCCGAAACTAACATGTCAAACTCTTTGACCTGGTTAATCAACATTCATTAGCTACGGTAACACTCCACTAAAGCCTGTAGTTGCACTCCCGTCAGTGTAAGACAAGTTGTGTCCACTAATATAATAAATGCCCATGAGTCGACCCTTCACAGGTTGTTCGTAGACACTACTAGATCAAATTACTGTTTTATCCCTGTGTCTACTTCTTGCTCTTTAAATCCCCACTGCTTCTCTAATGAATAACAACGTTGTAATGGTCCAACCATACACAACACCCTTCTCGAGTCAGTGAGAAGGTGGGCGCCCGTTGTTCAAGCCATGGAGACAGCACTTAAGGGAACAACCCCTCTAGTTTCCCTAAAGGTGGGAACGAGTGAATTCCATCTCACGTAGTTAAGTTCTCAGCTCTCTACTTGGTCTTGTCCTTGAGAAGATGCTCATATTGGGTGAGTAACTGTGACCACACTCACCCGTACTAGTCAAAGGGACGGACCAGTGAGATGTGAGTCGTCCAACAACACGCTCGAGATTCGTGTCGAGTCACTAATGGTCATCTATGAAGTTATTAGTGACAAACTGTTAACGGTGTTACATCAGTAGGTCTAATAATTCACGGTCCGGTCTTGTTCAATCTCATTGCACAGGATGCCCCCATTCGCATGTCAACCACATGAACGAGTCAGATCACCTCGTTTGTATCTATTACAAAGTGGGTCGCATCCACAGCGTATCCAGGATTAGGTCTCCAACCCTTATCCATATACTGTAGACCGTTCGGGTCATTAACTCGAACATGATCCTCCCTGTGTGTTCACTACACACCGTTCAAGTTCTAGTTCTCTCATATAGTCAATGACCCTGGAGCTTAGTTTATTGGACAAAGTTTGTAAAAATTTGCAAGACACAAAATGATGAAATAAATAACTCTTATTAATTTCAAATAGTAAATTACAAACAAAACGAGATTAGGACATACATTCCAACAATGATTTGTAGGTCCATTAGGTCCCTCGGTTGGCTCAATAGGGAAATAATGAGGGTATAAAGTTTTAGATTGGATTTGAAGTGTTCAAATTCAATTAGGGAATTATATAATTACATATGATGTAATGGATATAGAATATAGTTTAATGTGAATATGATTCATACTAAACTATATTATTTCTTAATTATGGAATTAAGGCATAATTAGAGAAATTAATTTGAGAGATATGTAAATTGAATATGATTCAATTTAATTTCTCCTTTATGTAAATATTATTTACATAACACGGTGTTTGGTACCTTATATTATGCATTATATTTAATGCAAATTGATTTTGCATAATGCATAATAAGTTGAAATAGCGGCATAATGGGTGGAGAATTTGTCTCCACCCACATTGGCTATATATCTATTTGGATGCAAATTGTAGCACTTAAGATTTTTGGCAAGTTTTGCATTCTAGCAAAAGACTTTCTCTCTCAAATTCTCTCTACAACATTCCTCTTCCAAAAAGGAGTTCTCATTTCTCTCCCTCTCCTAGAGAACAACCGAGAAGACTCATTGGAGGTGTTTGATCGTTGAGAATGTGGAGATCATATACGAAAAATGGATTACGAGAAGAATTGTATCTTCAAAGGTAATCCCTAATCTATTGTGCTTTCATAGTTAGACTTAACCTATAGTTTTCTGCTTTTGGTAATTTCTATGTAAACATAACCACGAACAAAGGCGATCAATCGCTTCTGCATCGGGATTCCATCCCTTCATCTTAATCCTGAGCGTGCTATGAACTCCCATTTATTCGGGATTATCCTTAGATTTTCATGGGTGAGAGTGACTCGAGATTGTCGACTCAATAAGCCTCCCATTTGAGGGATAAGACTGGGTAGATAGCTGAAAACATAGTTCTGCAAGATGGAATTTACTCCGACCCGCTCTAGGGATTAGTAGAGAGGTTGTTCCCTTAAGTGTTGACTCTGGGTCTTGAATAACGGTCCCACCACTCTCATTGACCCGAGAGGGATTCGGTTTGTTGGTTAGACCACAAACCAATTATTCATTAGAGGATAAGTGGGACTTAAGGAACAAGAAGTAATTAAGAGGGTAAAACAATTTATTTGACCCAACTGTAATTACGAATGACCTGTGAAGGATCGACTTACTAATCATGGTTATATCGCGAAGACATAAATATATCTACAGTGAGGAAAGTGCAACCACACAACAAGAACCAAAATACAAAACTAAACATGAAATACAGGAATGGATTATGGTGGTGTTTTCATAACCTCGTCATGTCATTGCCTCTATCACCCACCTCGTGGTTGTGCATCATCTACAAGGACACAAACAAAGTAGCAAGAGTGAGTATCAATATACTCAGTAAGCAACCCACTTAAGAGTTTAAAGTTCGAAACCATACAAAAAATGGCTCTACCCTATCTCATTGGCTCCTGTTCAGCCTCAAACATTCACATTAGTTAGCTAGGTGCCTATTCACGTTACCCTAAGCCCACCCCTCTCTTGTATTTCCTCGTGTTATACTTGTGAGTCATGTAATCTAGGCTCAAAGCAGCGAAGGAAAGTAACCCTCACGCCTACAATCTTTGGAGAATCACCCCCTTTGGTTGGCGTAATGCAATGAAGGAAAGCCACCATCATGCTCAAAATGGTGGAGGATCGCTCCTAAGCTAGCATATTGAATGAAGGGAAGCAACCCTCATTCCAAACACTGTGGGGAATCACCCCCTAACCTAGCACACTAAATGAAGGAAAACACTCTCATTCTAAACCTTGTGAGAAAATCTCCTCTTAAGCTAGCACGTTGAATGAAGAAAAGCCACCTACATTTTAAGCACTATGATGGAATAAGTGATAGGACCAAAATAGTGCTTGTTTGTTTATTTTGTAGGTATTCAAGCAAGAAATCAAACTTGAAGAAATGACATCCATATGAGGTTAAAATAAGTTAAATTGGAGGTTATTTGAGCAATCGAGTGAAGATAAGAAGCAAAATGATCAATTTTCCTCAGACGAGAGTGTTCAAGACTCTAGTTACAAGGTCAAGACGATACAAAAGATAGAAGCACGCAGATACAGGACAACGTCGAGACACTGAGATGAGAGCGCCGCGCAATGTTGCGGCGAGTCTCCTCGATGCTAACATTTTATACAGCAACATTGAGGCACTGCTTGTAGCGCCTCAACGTTGTTGTGATTTGTATAAAAGAATGTTTTCTCTCTAGGTCACTTATGGAATTCGAATAACAACCTCCATGGCTCTTCTACTCCTCCTTCTTTAATGTTTTCTTTAGTTTTAGGATAGTTTAGGTTAGTTTGAACGATCCATGGGTTCGTTGGTTAAGATTTTGGTCTCTAACGGAGCAAAATCGCCATTTCGGAGGAGAGCAACAAGATTTTCAATGTAACTTCATAAGAATTTTTAATTTAATGCATTTAATTCTTGTTAGAAATGGTGTTTGCTTCTTTGCTTTAATTTTCAAGCATAATCGTAGGTAGGCCTGACACTCCTATGCACGTTGAATGTGTTTAGCTTGGCAATGTATATTTTCGAGTTCTCTTGAACACGTTGAAATTGCACTTAGTTACAGTAGCATTTAGGACTTGGATTTGATGAGTTTGTGAGCTTTGAGCAGTCATGAACGACTTAAAAATCGCGTTGTAAAAGGAATAAAAAGTGGGAGGATTAATACGAATTCACCACTTAGATTAGTCTTAGCATCTTGCTAATTCTAGTAATTCATTCCTAGGACTTAAATGACGATTTTAAGTATGACATGCTGCAATCTGTAGCCTGGGTTAGTATCGTCCACAACTTATGATTGGTTTTGGATTTAATTGGCATCTAGATCAATTAAACTGCACTAGAAATTGCTAGAAGATATTTGGCTTGCCTTTGGGCTTGTGAGTGCATTCAAAGAATGAATTCTCATTAAGATAACCTATGATTAGCATAATTGCATTGAACCCCGATGTGACCCTTTCGTTCAGTACCTAGGTGAGATCAAGGTCTCTATCTTTACTGTTTTATATTCTTCTGTCTATTTATGTTTATCCTCTCCTTTTTTGTTAGTTTGTGTCAATAAGAAACCCAATTAAAAGAAATTAAATTTTAATTTAGTTTCCTGTGCTTCGATCTGACCCACTATTAATTACTAAAAGTATTTAATTTTAGATCGGTTATTATAAATTTCATATGATCAAGCCCTTGACAAGCTCTTACATCAGCCCTTGACAAGCTCTTACATCAATCACCCTCTAAGCTAACACACTAATGAAGGAAAGCCACCCTCATTATAAACAATATGAGGGAATCACTCCCTAAGCTAGTACACTAAAGGAAGGAAAGAAACCCTCACTCTAATCACTATGGGAGTGTGATAACGCTGATTTATTAAGCCCTAAAAACTAAGATAATTGCTTGGAAAGTGAGTGTTTAATGTCATATTTCATGACATTTAGAGAAGATTTAAGTGAAACAAGATTTGCACATATTTGAAGTCTTAATTTGGTAAAAATAAGTTTTTAGGTGTATTTATAGTCATTTTGGTCAAGAAACTGTTCATTTTGTTGGTTTTTTTTAGAAGCTAAAAAAGGATCCAATTGCACCCACATTGTGGTTGCAGCTGAGGTCAATGAAAGATGATCCAAGAGATATGCGACCAGGATGCACTAGCAATTGAGAGCAAAAGTCAAATTCCAACTGTTGTAGGAATAACTCAAAAGTCACCCAACCATGTGACCGCATTTAGGCCATTTCGACAACAACACAATTGCGCCCAAAATTGCAGTCGCATCTAGACCTTTTCGAAAGATTTTTCAATATTCGAGAGATTTGCAAATAATATCAAATATTCTCAATCAAATCTCTAAGGATCAAGGGATATGATTGACAAAGTTTCAATGCACTAACAACCTTAGACCCTGAGGTCTATAAAAGGTGGATCTAGCTTAATTTTCAAGAGAGCTCGGATTCTGATCTCTACTACATGCAAGTGCATGTGATCGAAGTAATAAGAACTGGAAGAATTTTAGAGTATCTTGCCTACGTATCCACAGAGAACAAATTTCAAAAAAATCTATTCGGGTGACAAAACTTGTAAGGTTTTATGCCCTAAACTCGTGGTTTTGTAATTCAAATTTATTCATTGAAATAAAGTGTTATTTTATCAATTTGTAGACTCACTTAAACCTAAATCCAATAAACAAACATCCTAGGTTGTTGATAAAACTTGAACAGTATGTAGTGGACATACATGTGGATCATGTTCAAGTAATAACCTAAAGGGTCTATAGTACACATTTGAGGTTGGGTACGTTTTCCTAATGAAACTATGAATACAACCCACTTTGTATTTGATACAAAAGAATTGATCCAATTTATTCATGTAGAGACATGTGAGTGGGGTATCATATGTAATGAGATTTTATAAGACTGGGCCACGAAATAATCAATCTAACTATGTAACATCGTTAATAGTATAGGTTGTTATTTCACCCAGATGACCATTAATAACTCGACTTGAATCTTGAGTGGGTTATGAACTCCTGCTTACAAGGAATTGTCCTTTGACCTGTATGGATTAGAGTGGCCCGTGTTGTCTACTCAGTAAGCCTACGATTTTGAGGACAAGACCGAGCAGGGAGTTGGGATTGGGAATATAACCTCACAAGATGGAATTCACTCATTGAGTTGTTCTGTTCAGTGTTGACTCTTGGACTTGAACATTGGGGCCCCACTCTCTCACTTGCTAGAGAGGGACATGGTTTATGGTCAGACCACAAACATATTGCTCATTAGAGGATCAGTGGTACTTAAGGAGAAAGATGTAATTATAGGGGTAAAATGATAATTTGACCTAGCTGTAATTACGAATGAGTCGTGAAGGGTTTACTTATGGAGAATGGTTATATTGATGGACAGAACTTGTCCTACAGTGAGAAGAGTATAGTTATAAGTCTTTAGTGGAGTGAAGCTTCTGATCTGTAGATCCATTAGATCCCTCCACTGGCTCACTAAGGATCAACCAAGGATCACTAGTTTTGGAAGAAATTTGAATTGTTCAAATTGTATTAAGAGGAGTGTATCAATTATATGTGATATAATTGATATAGTATAAAGTTTATTTTGAATGAGATCCAAAATTGAACTTTTAGTAAAAATTGATTAGATTCAATTTATGAATTTGATTCATTTTAGACCTTTAGGACAAAATTAATTTAAATAGGATTCAAACTAAAAAAGTTATATGGGAGATATGCATTAGAATATGATTCCATGCACATTTAATTAAGTATAAGATGCTTAATTAAATGCATTATGCAAATTGATTTTGCATAATTCTTGTTTGGTAAAATGAGTGGGATGAGGGATGAAGGAAGTTACCTCCATCCACACCACTATAAATAAATGAAAATAGTTGCATTTTGGATTCATAACTTCATATGTGATAATTGTTCTCTCAATTGAATCTCCACAAAAAAAAAAAAAACTCTCTCTAACTCCTCCCTCACAAATTCTTTAGAGAATTTTCCTTCTTCCAAAAAGGGTTCCCACAAACCGATCCTTGCCAAAGAATAGCAGAGAAGATCCTTCGGAGGTATCATTGACATCAAGGTCGTTGAGAACGTAGAACAGATTACAAGAAGTAATAACTGCAAGAATAAGTTCCATTTCTTCTTCCTTTTTGCATGCTTAATCTAATTTATAGTTTTGTGTAAAAATCTTACCATTTTTCAAAGCAAAGAGATCATATGCTTCTTCATTGAGATTCGATCCTTTCAAAAATATGCTTAAGAGAATGCGATCACTGTAACCGAAAGTATAAAATGGTTGAAGCGAAGATGAAGAAAAATGAGATGAAAAATTAATAAAAATGGAGGAACAATAATTAAAAGAACCTAACTAATGAAAATCGAGAAAAAAATCAATAATTAAAAGAAAAGGAATTCAAGTTGTTTTTGCCCATTTGGAAAGAATGAATCCAAAAATGCAATTATAGTCGCAATCAACACAATGAACCTAAGTAAACAATATTCAACTCCTATTTGATTTTGCTCCAAAAATCTTTAGGAGACTAAGTGATTAAACCAATATGTGTATGGCTAATTAGCTTAGATATTTCAGTGCCCAATCCTACCAGTTTTGGAGTCTTGCTCTATTCATAGGGTCAATGTTTCATAACTTATTTCTAAGCCTTTTCTTCCATTGCTTTTATGACATCTTCTATTCCTTAATCCTTTAAGTATTAAGTTATAGCTTGACGAGCCACCACTAGTTGTCCGACTAGGTTTGCCTATGTTAAGTTCAATAAAAATAAACTAGGGTTCATTTGTCAACTTCATCAAATTTGTTAATTTAAGGCTTAACATCTCTCTTCTAGGTCATTCACAACTTCTCCCATAGTGGAATTAGCTCATTATGTATGGAAAAGAAAAAACAGAAAGTTAAATTCTATGTAATTTATATTACCTAAAAATAAAATATTAATAGGAAATGAGAGTCTAGAAGGAAAGCTCTATAGCTTGCAAAGAAAAATATCTCTAAACACACTTGTATTGAAATAAATGAAAATAAAAGCAACCTTGCAATAGACTTCAACTCTTGGAAAATAAAACTAAGAACCTACTGTTATTTCTCTAATGAAAAGAATAAAAATACAACAACTAAAGCTTAATGTAAATCAAATTTAATTTTCTATTAAAGAGATGAAATAAACAAAGAAATTCAAGAAAAAGTGCAGAAAACAGTAGCTAAAAGTGTAGGAAATTACATAATTCAACCATGAAAAAACTCTTATTTTTTCTTGCCTTGATCGATTCAAATACCCATTTACGAGCAAGTGAATCTTCGCTTCATCTACTTTCGTTGATGAGGGATCAATCTCGAAATCTTACTAACTAAAAGATGAAAAAATAAGTTGGAAAAATAACAAAAATGGTAAAAAAAGGTACGTCCGAAAACTGGAAAACTGCAGCAGAAAAAACGTGAAGAAGGTGCAACCAAATGGTCCTTCGATCCTCTTATCTCTTCGTTTTATAGGTGAAAACACCTATGATTTCCTTCTATGATCATCCTTAATTCGTGACTATCAATTAAGAACGATTCAAGGTTTTGGATGTTCCAAAATAAGGCAAGAATCTCCCAAAGTCGTTCAATCCCGAAAGTTATTCCTTTTCCAAAAAAAATTCGCAATGCAATCGCATTCCTTCTTGCATTATAACTTGTTATTATTCTGCTCTGTTTCAGGTAAGAATGCAATTGCATTTCCTCTTGTATTTTTTTTGTTGCCCTACCCTATATAAAAATTAACAAAATTCATTTTCATTCATTTTCATTCATTTTCTTATTATTCTCAACTTTCCACCATTCTTAGCAATCTTTTAATAATCTACTCATTAATGCTACTTTTGGCTTGCTCGATAGCCAATAAACATATTAAAATAGCAAAAATAACCGAGTTTAAGAATTAAATAATCCTCATAAATAAGAATGAACAACTTCCTACTTCTTCACCAAAATTCAATAGTTTTCTTTTCTTTCCAACCGTCATACCGAGTCTCCCCTGGTTCTTTTCATACTTCATTCTGTGATGCAAACCTTAAAGGAAGGTAGTGTAAGACTTGTTCTCCTCGAAAGAGGTTGAACAAAGTTAAAAAGAAGGAACAACTCCGAATCTGGCCACTCTCACCCATACTAGTCAAAGGACAATCCCTCGCAAACAGGCGTTCGTAACCTGCTCAGGATTGAGATCAAGTTGTCTAAGTGATCCTAGTGAAATAGAACCCTAACTATTCAACGGAGTTACACATAGTGGTTACTATTTCGTGGTCCGGTCTTATGCAATCTCATTACATAGGATATCCCCACTCACATGTCGTCTACAAGAACACGCTAGGATCACTGTGTTTGTATCATATACAAAGTGGGTCATATCCATAGTATTACCAGGGTAAGGTACCCAAGCCTTATCCCCTTACTATAGACCCTTTAGGTTGTATCTCAAACTAAGATCCTTTATATGTATACTACATTTAGTTCAAGAGACATTTTACAGCCTTAGATGTTAGTTTATTGGATTTAGGGTTAATAAAAGGGCAATATTGTAAATAATGAACAATAACTCTTTATTGAAAATAATAACTCTTTATTACATTAATTAGGACAATATTTACAAACTACGAGTTTTAGGGCATAAATCCCAACAGCAAGTTCATGATGGATTTGGAAGTTGTTCCAAACATGAACTTGTCAGTCACCCTATATTGTGATAATAGTGGTGCAGTAGCCAACTTGAAGGAACCTCAAAGTCATAAGTGGGGCAAACATATTTAACTGAAGTATCACCTAATACAGGAGATTGTGCATTGCGGAGACGTGATCGTCACGAAGATTACTTCGGAGCACAACGTTGTTGATCTGTTTACGAACGCTCTCACGGCTATTGTGTTTAAGGGTCACCTAGAGAGTCTAGGTCTACGAGTGATTCCTGACTAGGGCAAGTGGGAGTATTGTAAAAAGGGTATTCAATGCCCTAATTAATTGTATTGTTGCATTTCTGAAATGTATTTTGTACTCCACTAACTTTAGTTCAAGTGGGAGGTTGTTGGGGTGTAAGCCCTAAACTCGTGTCATCTGTAACATTTGATGTATAAATAAAAGTTATTTTTTTCATCAAACTTTGTATCTCGCATTTCAAAATTAATCCAATAAACTATGCTCCAGGGTCATTCACATTTATGAGATCTTGAACGGTGTGTAGTAGACACACAGGTAGGAACACATTCGAGTAAATGACCTGAATGGCCTACAGTATATGGAAAAGCTTGGAAACTTCATCCTGGTAACACTATGGATGCGATCCACTTTGTATTTGTTACAAACGAGGTGATCCAGTTCATTCATGTAGTTGACATGCGAGTGTGGGCATCCTGAGCATTGAGATTCTACAAGATCGAACAGTGAATTGTTAGACCAACTAATGTAACACCGTTAATAGTTTAGGACTAATACGTAGATGAGCATTAGTAACTCGACCTTAATCCTTAGCAAGTTACGAACTCCTGTCTGCGAGGGCTATCCTTAGAAGAGTACGGGTGAGAGTGTGCCTGAGTTGCCACTCAATATTCCTACCTTTTCAGGAGCATAACCACGTGGGTAGCTAGGAACTTAACTCTGCAAGATGGAATTCACTCGTTCCCGAGATAGGGAAACTAGATAGGTTGTTCCCTTAAGTGTTGACCCGAGGGCTTGAACAACGGGGCCTCACCCTCTCACTTGCCCGAGAGAGACGTTGTTTATGGTAGGACCAAAAATAAATTGTTCATTAGAGGATCTGTGGTACTTAAGAAGCAAGAGGTAGACACATGGATAAAACGGTAATTTGACCCAGTTGTGACTACGAACAATCTGTGAAGATTTGGCTCATGGGCATTGGTTATATCAATGGACACAACTTATCCTACAGTGAGGAGAGTGCAGCTACGGGTCTATAGTGAAGTGACCCCGTAGTTAATGAATGTTGATTGACGGGATCAAAGAGTTTGATCGGTTAATCTCGGATCATTGGAACTCATGATCTATAGGTCCATTAGGTCCATTAGGTCTCTCAGTTGGCTCAAATATGGATTTAATGAGGGTCTAAAGTTTGGAGTGAATTTGAAATGTTCAAATTCACATAAAGGTATTTTATGTCAATTATATGAGATATAATTGATATAATATATAGTTTGATGTGAATGAGATTCATATTAAACTATACTGTAGCCTAATTATGGAATTAAAGCACAGTTGGAGAAATTAATTTGAGAGATATGTAAAATTGAATGTGATTCAATTTTAATCCCACATTATGCAAATGTGATTTGCATTATAAGGTATGTGATACTTTATACTATATAATTATGCAAATAAGATTTACATATTATATAGTTTGTGGTTAAATGGAGAATGTGTGGAGAATTTCTCTCCACCTCATCCAATTATAAAAGGATGCTTGGAGAAGCATTTCTCAAGTCATTTTGCCATTTTTTGGATTTCTCACCAACAAGAGCAAACTCTCCTCTCTCAAATTCTCTATACTCTCTCCAAACTCAATTCCAGAGGGAATCCCACGATTCTCCCTCATCCGCCAGAGAACAACCGAGAAGCCCTTGTGGAGGTGTCTTTGTTCGTGGATCGAGAATGGGAGATCGTTGAAGAGATCGTTGAGATCGTGATTACGGGAGAAGGAAAACGAGAAGAAAAACATTCTTCAAAGGTATGTCGTTGTCAATTTAACCTACTTAAAGCATGTGATGTATGTTGAATTTTAAGTACATTTTGTGTAATAAAATGGGACATTGCGATTCGCATCGCTTTCGCTGCGGGATTCAATCCCATCAATCTGTAGGTCCTTTAGGTCCACTTTCTTGCTCGTAATGAGTACTGAGATTGCTTGATTTTAATTGGAATTTGAAATGTTCAAATTCACACTGAGAATTAACACAAGGTATGGAGATACATTATAATATAAAATTTTTATGTTGATTAAAAAACTTTATAATATAAATCTAATTTTGGATATGATTCAAAATTAATTTATGAGAGAATTAAACATTTGAAAGAGTTTACATATTAATTTTAATGTGAATAAGATTCATATTAAAAACTATATGTTAAAATTTAGTGCACATAAGATGTATATTAAAACTATAAGTTATGAGAGCATGATTAAATTTGATTTAATTATAATACCTAAATTAGATATGTGATATTTAATTAATAAATTAATTAATTAGTGAATTAATTAAGTGGTGACTTTAACTAAGTTAATTAAATTTGATTTAATTAAACTAATTAAAACTACAGGTTATGTGAGTTATATGCATTTTGATGGAACACGAGACATATGCAGCAGAAAAAATAATCTAATGACACTCTAATTGCATCTAACTTAATAGAAATTAACATGCAAACATACAAACACAGTGAAATAAAAAAGGAAAGAGAATACAACCTTTATAGCTCGATTTCTTCACAATCTCCTTGCTTTTCCGCTATCCTCTAGACTCAAAACCGGGTTGTGGGACTCGATGAATGAAGGAATGAAAAGGAAGAATGGGAGGTTCAAAGCTTTATATGAGAGAAGGAAAAGAAGAATTTTTGGTGAGACTCTCTTCGAAAAAACTCAAAAACTTCAGCAAGGAACCTTTTGTTTTAAAATCAATCCTATTTATTAAACAATTACATGCATCAAATGCATGTTAAAGCTCACCAAAATGCTGACCTCTCAAAACACTAATTAAAGTGGGCTATGTATCATTCTGTAATGTTTACACATCATCCACTTAGGTTAGTGGGATTATCCAACAAAAAGTTGGATAACTCTACTAACTCTATTCAAAGGTAAAATGGTTTTTCCTATTTCGTCAAAGTCAAACTTTGACTTTTCCCGAGCAAAAAAGTCAATGCTTTGACTTTTTACGGTTTTGACCCTCTTCACTAATTTTGACCTCCCGAACATGAATCTGCATTCATATTTTCGAAATTCAAATCACATTTAAATATAGAGTGTCATACAAAAACCGATAGCTATATCACATATACTTGCCGGTTTCAAACTTCTTTTCTAATTCGAACAATTCGAAATAATCTAAAATATTGTTCTAAGTTTAATCCATATGAGCTAGCAGGGGGACCTAATGGACCTACAGATCATGGGGCTCCAACAATCCGAGATTAACCGGTCAAACTCTTTTACCTAATTAATCAATATTTATTAACTAACGGGTCATTCCACTAAAGTTGCGTGGTTGCACTCCCCTCACTATAGTTATATTTCTGTCCACCTGATATAACCGTAACCAGTAATTCAATCTTTCACAGGATGTTTGTGATTTCGGCTGGATCAAAATACCGTTTTACCCCCGAGAATACTTTTTGTTCCTTAAGTCCCACTGAACATCTATAAAACAATTGATTTGTGGTCCAACCAACAAATCTAGTCCCTCTCACGTGAGAGGGTGGGGCCCCATGTTCTAGTTCTGAAGTCAGCACTTAAGGAAACAACCTATCTACTATCCCTAGAATAGGGTAGGAGTGAATTCCGTCTGGCACCCTATGTCCTCAGCTATTTACCCGGTCTTACCCCTGAAATGGGAGGCTTATTGGACTAGCGTTCTTGAGCTGCTCTCACCCATGCAGATCTAAGAATAATCCCGAACAAATAGGAACTCATAGTTAGCTTAGGATTGAGATCGAGTTGCCTAGGTCATCAAATTTGAATTAGTCAGTTTTATACAGTAAATGGTGTTATAAAGCAAAAGTGGCTAAGTCGTGGTCCAGTCTTATACAAACTCATTACATAAGATGCCCCCACTCACATATCTCTATATGAACGATTAAGGATCACATCGTTTGTACTAACTACAAAGTAGGTCGCATCCATAGTGTCTCCAAAATAAGGCACCCAACCTTAGTATACTATAGACCATTTCAGGCTATATACTCGAACTTGATCCATGTTTTATGTCATCATATAAAGTTCAAGTCTGCATTAAATAGCCTCGGGACCTTAGTTTATTGGATTCAAGATTATAGTATACTAATTCAATAACAATTTTATCAAAATAAAAACACGAAAAATGTTTATCAATTATAAAGTACGAGTTTTAGGACATAAAATCCAACAAACTCCCACTTGGACTAAAACTCCTAGTGGAATATCACAATGTTAAATTTAAGTGATAAACATATGAGTACAATAAACATATGAATATAATGAACTAGGACATACCCAAAAGTTCTCTCACTCGTCATAGTTTACTAACTTTGTAGACCTAGAGACTGTAGGTGACCTTAAAACACTTTAGTCGTGAGGGTCTTTGTAAAAGGATCAGCAATGTGAGCTTCTTGGTTCTCTTGAGTTTGCAACTGCACCACTATTATCACAATATAGGGTGATAGGCAGATGCATATTTGGAATGACTTCCAAATTTTTCAAGAATTTCCTCAACCATACTGCTTCATTTGTTGTTTCACATGCAGCTACGTATTCAGCTTCCATTGTGGAGTCTGCAATACAGTTTTGCTTCACACTTCTCCACACTACTGGTCCTCCATTCAGAATGAACACTGATCCTGATGTGGATTTTCACATCTTTATTGGTCTGGAATCAGAGTCAGTGTATCTAGTAAGGATCAAATCCTTAGCACCATACACGAGCATGTAGTTCCTCGTTCTCGTATGATACTTGAGGATATTCTTAACGGCAGTCGAATGATCATATCCAGGATTAGACTGATAAACCTAAATAATGATCAAGCTTATGAACGACCCTCCCACTATGTCGACGTATTCTCAACTCTTGAGAACGATGTGACTCACCAGATGTACTAGTTTTATCTACTACTTTAGTAGATAAACTATGTCTATCTGTAGCGTCTTTGGAATGTTCATTCAATACTAGTCTACTACAAGGTTGATGACTTCTGATGTGGTCTTCCTCTAAGAATGTGGCATTTGTCGACACAAAACACCTTATTCTCTCGAGGATCATAAAACATACCACCTTTGGTTTCTTTTGGATAACCTACAAATAGGCATAACTTTGAACGACGTTCTAATTTTTTAGGATTTTGCACCAACGTGTGTCGGGCATCCCCAAATCCTAAAGTGTACGCCCTTTCCATAACTCATAAGGAGTTTCAAAACACTTTTAGAGGGAACGTTATTCAAAATATAGACAACAGTTTCTAATGCATGCCCCCAAAAAGGAATCGGGTAACTTAGCAAAGCTCATCATTGAGCGAACCATGTCCAACAAGGTTCTGTTTCTTCTTTCCGATACACTGTTCTGTTAAGGCATATTAGGTGCAGAGAGTTGTGACTTGATTCCATGTTCTATCATATAGTCCTGAAATCTTAAGTCCATGTTCTCCTCACTTCGATCTGATCGGAGTGTCTTAATCGTTTTACCTAACTGGTTCTCAACCTCAATCTCATATTCTTTTAACTTTTCAAAAGAATCAGACTTGTAATGCATTAGGTAAATATGACCATACCTTGAATAATCATCAATGAAACTGATGAAATATTCATACCCACCTCGTGTTTTGACATTCATTGGTCCATAGAGGTCTGAATGTATGAGCTCTAAGGGTATTGTGGCTCTGAGACCTTTTCCAGTAAAAGATCTCTTAGTCATTTTTCCCTCAAGACAAGACTCATATGGAGGTAAAGAATTGTCTTCTAACTGATCTAGGAGTCCATTCTTAACCAATCTCCCAATCCTATTGAGATTTATGTGGTCAAGTCTTAAGTGTCATAGATAGGCATTGGAAGAAACTTTTTGTCTTTTATTCTGAGTTTCGGTTGTTCTAAACATCTTAGTATTTAAGACAAATTTTGCTTTAGTTGGTCTTAACTTATATAAGTTGTTTTCTAGTATAGCAGAACAAATTTGAATACCTTTTTCGGAAAATGAACGCTTCATTAATTTCAAAGGATCTTTTATACATTTGTTCTAATATGCGCGTGATAAATATTAAATTATGTTTCATTTTAGGGGCATACAAAACATCTTTAAGTATGATATATCTATCGTCGAAATACAACTTCAAGTCTCCCACTACGTCGACCGAGACAACCTCTCATCTTCCAACCTTGAGGGTGATCTCACCTTCTTCTCGCTTTTTCTAATAACTAGTTTCCTGAAAAGAGAAACAATTATGATTAGTGGCCCTTAAATCAAATATCAAGGTTGAGGTATCATACTCCACTAAACATGTTTCAACAACTAGAAAATCATATTTACCTTGTGCTTCTTTATCTGTTTTTTCTCAGCAAGGTACTTGGTGCAGTTCCTCTTCCAGCGCCCGTTTTGGTTGCAGTGAAAAGATTTTCCTTTTTCTGCAACTTTCTTTCCCTTGTCTGTCATGGGAGCCTTACCCTTGCCCTTCTTTTTCATTTGAACACTCTTGTTCTTTAAAGGTCCAGTTTTAGTTTTAGAGGACGATCCTCTTAAAACATTCTTTGTGGTGACAATATTTGCCTCCACCTCTTCCCCTTAGACTTTGTAAGAGTTTGAAAACGCTGGAGCTCGTTAAGAAGGGTTGTCAGATTAAACTCTATCTTATTCAGAAAAGCATTCGTCTGAAATGATATAAAGCTCTTCGGAAGAGACTCCATAATAAAGCTAACCTGATTTGCCTCGTCGATGGCGCCACCATTTACTTCAGCAATATTGAAGTGGACCATCATGTCCAGGACATGTTCTCTAACAGAGGTCCCTTCCCTCATACGCTTGTTGTAAATGTACTTAATAGCCTCGTGTCTTAGAACTGATGACGGTTGCTCGAACATCACTTTCAGCGAATCCATGATAGCCTTAGCCATGCCCAAGGATTCGTATTTGTTCGCCAATACATCATTCATGTTGGCAAGAATATAGACACGGACTTTATCGTTAGCCTTAACCCATCGATCATAAGCTTCCCGACTAGTTCAGTTAGCATTTGAGGTAGGGGCTTAAGGAAATTGCTTAGTTAAGACAAATCTCAGGTCATCTATTATTAATATTGTATTCAGATTTGTTTTCCATGTTGTGTAGTTGTCGCCGTTAAGTTTTTCAGAAGATAATAGTTGAGTTAAAGAGCTAGTCATGGTGAAAAAAAAAACATATAATTTTTAGTAAAAAAACATTAACCTTTACAGTCCAATCAAGTTTAACAAAAAATAATGTACCCATCATGATTATGTTTGCAATGATATTTCAATGGTTTAGAATTGAAGGGATCGAATCCTGCAGCGGAAGCGATTGTGAATCGTGTGTTCATGATATTGTTACATAGATCTCATACAAGAACAAATTACTATGATTAAGCATGCAATTCTAAATAAGACAACAAGAAGATTACCTTTGAAGAACGCTTTCTTCACGAGTTTC
This sequence comes from Trichosanthes cucumerina, assembly GCA_036507285.1. Taxonomy (NCBI): domain Eukaryota; kingdom Viridiplantae; phylum Streptophyta; class Magnoliopsida; order Cucurbitales; family Cucurbitaceae; genus Trichosanthes; species Trichosanthes cucumerina. The sequence continues at coordinate 59,672,528 of CM071838.1, forward strand.
TCCTCCAACGATCATGATCTCAGCAACGAAACCCAACCGTGTGAAGATCCACCACTAGATTTTCTCCGTTGTTCTCTAAGAGAGGGAGGAAGGTGGGTTCCTTTTAGGATGAGATGAGGTGATATTTTGTAAATGTGTTTGGAACTCTTTCCAACACAAAGGAGAGAATTCTAGGGTTGTATGAAAAGCCAATCTCAAAGTTGCATCTTATGCAACTATATATAGTGAAATAGGATAAAAATTACCATGTTATCCCTCCTTCATTCTCTCATTAGTATATAGTTAATTTGTGAATCTAATTCACATTAAAACTATATATTATATCAATTATATCACATATAATTGATATAACACCTCATATATGAAATTGAACACTTCAATCTCATTCCTAACTTTATACCCTCAATATTACCATGTTGAGCCAACTGAAGGACCTAATGGACCTACAGTTCATGAGCTCCAATGATGTGAGATTAACTGATCAAACTCTTTGATCTGGTTAATCAATATTCATTAACTACAAGTCACTCCGCTATAGACTTGTAGTTGCACTCTCCTCACTGAATATTATATTTTGTCCATTGATATAATCATTACCCATGAGTCGACCCTTCACAGGTTGTTCGTAATCACAGTTGGGTCAAATTACCATTTTACCCCTATGATTACCTGTTTGTTCCTTAAGCACTACCGATCCTCTAATGAACAACAAGTCTATGGTCCTACCATAAACTCAAACCCTCTTAAGCTAGTTTAGAGGACGGGGCCCCGTTGTTCAAGACCTGGACTCAGTTCTTAAGGGAACAACCTATCTAATTCCTTAGTCTAGGAATGAGTGAATTTCGTCTTGCAGAGTTAAGTCCCCAACTGCCTACGAGATTCTGTCCCTGAGAAGGTAGGCTTATTGAGTCGGCAACAGGCCACTCTCACCCATACTAGTCTAAGGACAAACCCCTATAAGCAGAAGTTCTTAACTTGCTCAGGATTCAGGTCGAGTCACTAATGACCATCTCAGAAATTATCGGTCGTATCTCATTAACGGTGTTATCTTTGGTTAGACTAATAATTTGCAGTCTTGTCTTGTATGAACTCTTCATACAGAATGCCCCCACTCGCATGTCATCCACATGAATGAGTTGGATTACCTCATCTGTACTAATTACAAAGTGGGTCGCATTCATGGTGTTACTAGAATAAGGTTTCCAACCTCATTCTTATACCATAGACCATTTAGGTTCCAACCTCATTCTTATACCATAGACCATTTAGGTTATTGAACACAATCCAAATAGTGTCTACTGCACTGATGTTCAAGATTCATTATAACCTTGGAGCTTAGTTTATTAGATTCATAAAGCGAGAAGATAATTCTATCAAATAAAATAACTCTTTATTCATTTGACTAAAATTACACAAGTTTAGGGCACATATTCCAACAAGAATAACCTTCACCGAGGGGTGACTGACTATTCCTCCGTTGAACCAAGACTACCTTGACTAAATAATATCACCGAAATAACTTTTATTCCTATAGTAACTTAGTTATCACTACTTTGGTCGAGAATTTACTAACACTTAGTAATTATTTTCAGTGTAACCTTCAATTTTCAGACCTCAAGGATCAGGATCATTATGCTCCCGAAATTGGAAAGACAAGAATGAAAACAAACCTAATAGACCCTATCTATTTCTAGAGTTCACGGTGTTCCGAATCCTATAATACAACCCTCCGATTGGTAAGGTCGCTCCAGGGCAGACATGCAGGTGTATTATAGGTATCTCACAGTGCGACCTAATGGAAGAGACCATAGGATGCATTGACACACTTTCTTCTCCCACTTAATATGAACAACTTCGCCTATTCACCTTGGTATTGACTCATGCAAACACTCTCCGAATGGAGTCTGCTCCAAGGGCGGCCCAAAGCCAAGCATGAATCTCACGGTGTGAACTCTTAGTGACGCTAGAGTTAAAAGTACATTACTTCTCTCCAGCTGAAGTGTTCTAGACAGTTAGGGTACAAATTACTTAGCAATATATTTTGGGTAACTAAAACATATCCTAAGTGTAAGTGAAACAACCGAGTATAACTTTTATACTGGATTTTAACCTATGATGTCTAGGTGATAAACAAATTTTATATTACCTCACACCGCTCACGCATGCTCATAAAATCGATTTAACCTAACTTAGACGTCAACTCAATCTTCAGGTAGTAGGTGTTTCGTGAACCGCCAACTTAAAAACCTTTCAACCTTGTCATCTTATCTGACTTTTTGCCAAGATCTTACCGGGTGAGATTTCTTGTAACTTCGGTTTTACAAGATATCAACCTATTTTCTATGAAAAAAGGGATTGTCCGATGGTTAACCCTAAGTGAGCATGCATCTTATCTTTGTTATAGATTTAAGGAGTCTAATTGATTTTATAACACTTATAAAAGGAATTGACAAACCTATAACATACATTCCACATTCATTACATAACAATTATATAATGAAAATTTAATATGCATTTAATTTACTTAATTTAATCAAATTAAATTATTTGATTAAACATTTAATTAATGAATTACCATATTAACTTACTTACAGAAATCATGAATTATATATAACTTTTGCATTAATTCATGAAATCCAACATGCATACTATATATATTATGACCATTATAACATACTTTCAATGCATGTGTATGTTGACCTATGGTGGGAGTTTAAATCTACATGGCATACATTATGTACAATAAAGATTAAAACAATTAAAGACATTCATAATGCACAAAAAAAAACAAAACATAAAATTTGACTGATTTTGACATCCTAAACAAGCAATTAACTAAATTATTATAGTAATAATTTGAAAACCAGCTCCAAACAAATCTCGAACCCTTCGAACCGGCCCGAACCAGCTTGAAAACAACAACAACTTCACACGGACAACGGCTGAAAAATGGCTCCAAAAAACCAGCACGGTGCAGTTTTTTTCTATAGTGCGCAACGTTCGTTGAAACTCCAATTACAACCTAATTTCAACTTTATTGACTCCCAAATTTTACAGACTCCTTGGGCACACATTAAAGCTCAAAACCCTTGAGCAAATTACAAATTATAACAAGAAATTAAAGCCTAAAAGATGCCAAAACATAGAGCCAATTTTATCTTTCAACAAGTTCATCACATGAAAAATAACAACCCACCCTATGCAATTGAGTGAAATTAAAGCATTCTATGATACCACATGATGGAACACGAGACATATGCAGCAGAAAAAAATGATCTAATGACACTCTACTTGCATCTAACTTAATAGAAATTAACATGCAAACATACAAAACAATGCATTAAAAAAGGGAAGAGAGTACAACCTTTGTAGCTCGACTTCTTCACAATCTCCTTGCCTAACTACAATCCAAACACAACCAGACCACCACTAGAGCTTCCTCGTTATCCTCTGGACTCAAAATTGGGTTGTGGGACCCGGTGAATGAAGGAATAAAAAGGAAGAATTGGAGGTTCAAAACTTTATGTGAGGAAAGGAAAAGAAGAATTTTTGGTGATACTCTCTTCGAAAAAACTCAAAAATTTCAGCAAGAAACCTTTTGTTTTAAAATCAATCCTATTTATAAAACAAATACATGCATCAAATGGATGTCAAAACTCACCAAAATACAACACCTCACAAAACACTAACTAAAGTGGGTTGTGTCATTCTATAATATTTACACATAGTCCACTTAAGTTAGTGGGATTATCCAACAAAAAGTTGGATAATTCCACTAACTCTATTCAAGGGTAAAATGGTATTTTCTATTTGGTCAAAGTCAAACTTTGACTTTTCATGAGCCAAAAAAGTCAACCCTACGGTTTTTACCCTCTTGACTAATTTTGACCTCCGGAACAAGAATCCGCATTCATATTTTCGAAATTCAAATCACATTTGAATATAGAGTGTCATACAAAAACTTATAGCTATATCACATATACTTGTCTGTTTAAAACTGCTTTTCTCATTCGAACAATTCGAATTAATCCAACATATTGTTCTAAGTTTAATCCATATGAGCTAGTAGGGGGACCTAATGGACCTACAGTTCATAGGCTCCAACAATCCGCGATTAACCGGTCAAACTCTTTAACCTAATTAATCAACATTTGTTAACTAACGGGTCATTCCACTAAAGTTCTGTAGTTGCACTCTCCTCACTGTAGTTATATTTTTGTCCACCTGATATAACTATAACCAGTAATTCAATCTTTCACTAGTTGTTTCTGGTCTCGACTGGGTCAAAATACCGTTTTACCCTGAGAATACTTCTTGTTCCTTAAGTCCCACTAAACCTCTATAGAACAATTGATTTGTGGTTCAACCAACAAATCTAGTCTCTTTCATCCTAGTGAGAGGGTAGGGCCCCTTGTTCTAGTTCTGAAGTCGCCACTTAAGGGAACAACCTATCTATTATCCCTAGAATCGGGTAGGAGTGAATTCCGTCTTGCACCCTATGTCCCCAACAATTTACCCGGTCTTACCCCTGAAATGGGAGGCTTATTGAGCCAGCGTTATTGAGCTGCTCTCACCCATGAAGATCTAAGGATAATCCCGAATAAACAGGAGCTCATAGTTAGCTCAGGATTGAGATCGAGTTGCCTAGGTCATCAAATTTAAATTACTCAGTTTTATACAGTAAACGGTGTTATGAAGCAAAAGTAACTGAGTCGTGGTCCAGTCTTATACAAACTCATTGCATAGGATGCCCCCACTCACATATCTCTAAACGATTAAGGAACACATCGTTTGTACTAACTACAAATTAGGTCGCATCCATAGTGTCCCCAGAATAAGGCGCCCAACCTTATTCCTATACTATAGACCATTTCAGGCTATATACTTGAACTTGATCCATGTTTTATGTCATCACATAAAGTTCAAGTCTACATTCAATAGCCTCGGAACCTTAGTTTATTGGATTCAAGATTATACTATATTAATTCAATAACAATTTTATCGAAAAAGAAACACGAAAAATGTTTATCAATTACGAACTACGAGTTTTAGGACATAAAATCCAACACATTTAAATATAATTTAAATTATTTAGTTTTTTTAATTTAATTAAAAGTTAATTAAATTAAATTAGAGTTAATTATTAATTAACTATTAAAAATCGTGAAAACACACGATCTCACATTCTTACCCACTCTTCTACATGTTTATCGATAAAACCTGTAACACCGACAGTTGAGAATGAGTTCTTCACGAGATTTTTGAAACTTTCTGAAGTTTCCACTCAAAAATTATTCCTAATCTAATTGAAATAAGGTTTCCCATCAACCTCAATCTCTAATTGCTCAGAGAATAGAGAGTTTACTATTTTTGTTATGTTATACTGATTTATTCCAAAAAGGTTTTCGAAGTCTCTGATCGTGACATATAGAAAGGAAATTTTGTTGTTGTTCTACATTCCGAAAAAGCCAAAAGGTATTTTTTTTTCAAACCTTTTAGTTTAGGATGTTTTTTCTGGAATATTTTTTGTAAATTGAGCATGCTTTTGTGCTTATCGATTGTTTGTTTCCCAATGTACTAGTATTTTAGTTTCCAAAAAGAAAAATAAATTTTAACGATCCAATTGGCTTCCGCTGTGTTTTTAGGAATTTCGATTCCATCAATTGGTATCAGAGCCAACTTGTATTTTCTTTTGACAATCGAAATTTGCATTGGTTGGTGCATATTGGTTTATTGTAGACTGTTTAGGAAACTTTGGCCATAGCTTTATCGCTTTTTTGAATTGTTTAAAATTATAAGGGCCCCTGTGTTTTTGGACAAATTAAAGTGCAATCGAGTCAGTATTTTTTAAGTTTTGGGTTGTTCTTGATCGGTTTCGAAAGAGTTATGGACTAAGAGGATTACTATTTTGGCATTTTTTTGGTGGTTTACAGAACTGGGAGGTTCTGCAATTGGGACAGGTCGAGACGCTATCCTCGACATTGAGACGTTGAAGAACAACATCGAGACACTGAAGAACAACATCGAGGCGCTACGAACCTAGCGTAGGAGGCACACAACTCGCAGTGTCGAGACGTTGCCCACCATAAGATCTCAACGCTTGATAGCACACAAAATGTGTTATCCTTAGGCTTAAATTGTGTTAGTTTTATGATAATTTCAGGGATTTAACGTATTTAATTTGTTGAAATTCAGGTTCAAGAGCAATATGAGAATGGATGGAGAATTATGGAAAAAAAAAGAGTCAAAATTGAAATTAAATGGAAGAAGCAAGGTCAAAACAAGCCATCAAATCCGAGGAGATGGCGTTGCAACACCATTCAGAGCGTTGCAACGCTCTGTGTGCAGCCGTCTACTATGGAAGCACTTACCGATGGCGTTGCAACGCTGCTTTGCAGCGTTGCAACGCTCCACACGCAGAAAAGACGCCATGAAGATCCGTAGCGATGGCATTGCAATGCTGCTTTGCAGCGTTGCAACGCTACTTCGATAGCTAAAGGCGCGCGAGGGTAGCGGCGTTGCAACGCCACTTCGATAGCTAAACACGCGCGAGGGTAGCAGCGTTGCAACGCGACCCTCAGCGTTGCAACGCTGCCTGATATTTTCCATATATGAGTTATTCGCTAGGGCACGGCGTTGCAACGTCGTGCTATTGATATAAAAAGGAAAAGATGCATCTTGTAAAAGGGCCTTTTTGGAGAGATTTTGGACACCATTGTTTAGACATATTTGTGAGAGATTGTAAGAAGATTTTTGGGGAGATTTCAAGAAGGAGACTTTTTGGAGCTCGGGGTTCGTGATAGGGGTGGGGATCGTTGTCGTTCACGCCACGAGAGTTCTTTCTTCGTTCTTTTCACTTTTATTGTTGAACTATGGTTTTGTATTTGAGTTTAGTAAGATTTATAGTGGACATGAGTAGCTAAACTTGTTATCTTAGGGATAGATGTAGCCTTTTAATTATGTTATTTTGTTGAATTGACTGTCTTTGGTTTATTGTAATGCTTTTATTCATGCAATTGCATCCTTAATGCTTATAGACTCTTGATCACGTTTTATTTGTTCTTAGGTCTGAATTTATTATTGAGAAAGATACTTTAGATCTGATCTCTTTTGCATGACTGATAGTTACTTTGACATGAGAATGATTGAAGTGCTATTAGAAACCCATAAGAATTGAACTTAGTGTCATGTTAGATTTTTAGGTTGAACAGAGATGTTTAATTCTATGTCTTGCATGAGATTCACTTGCCTCGAGAGAGGTTATTTGTTATCTTAGTTTCTTGGTTTATAAAAGCAGTGCAATAATCCATTAGCATGATCTCAATAAAATAGTTAATTAATCGGTGAAGTCTAGTCCCTAAGATATTCGTCTCTCCTGATTGTTCTCAACTTTCACTCTTTGATTTTGTGCTTTCACCTCACTTTAAAGTCTAATTTTCTAGATAAAATTGAGTGGTGTTATTGATAGGAATTAATTGAATTAAATACCCAATCCTGTGGACGATACTCGTACTCAAATTCACTATATTAAAACTTGACCCGTACACTTGCGGTATTGCAAAATTTACGCAACAAGTTTTTGGCGTCGTTGTCGGGGATTGGCGTTTATTTAATTCTTTTGATACTATTGAGAAGTCACTTAGTCTTAATCTAGAGTTTGTGTTTCTTTTTTGTGTTTGTTTTTGTTGTCTTTGTTTATTGTGATTTTGTGTTAAGTTTTGTGTTTCTTTTAGTTTTGTGTTGTTTTTGTTAGTTTTAAATTTTCTATTTTTCTTTGTGTTGTGTGTTGCATGCGAAGTAACTCAGAAACTGATCTAGTTCCTTTTGATCCTCGGTTGACAGAACTTTCGGGAGGAAGCTTAAGGAAACTAAAGACAAGGTCGAGAATCATGGAGGAGCAACGGGAGAGAATAAGCCCATTAGGGAGCACTTCCAACCACTTTTTTGCCGGAAACCAATGCAGAATCATTTATGCTCCAATTCAAAGCTAATAATTTTGAGATAAAGACGGGTCTTATCCAGATGGTTCGAGAGAATGCCTTCAGAGGACATGCCACTGAGGATCCCAATTTGCATCTGAGATCTTTCGCTGAAATTTGTGGCAGGGTAAAAATTAATGGTGTATCTCCTGATGCTATTCGCTTACGATTGTTTCCTTTTTCTCTGCAGGATAAAGCGAAATTCTGGTTGCAGTCCTTACCCCCTGGTAGTATTAGCACTTGGGAGGAATTAGCCCAGGCATTCTTGGCTAAATACTTCCCACCTACCAAGACTACGAGGTTGCGCACTGAGATTGACACTTTCGCATGCAGGATGGAGAATGATGTTTGAGGCTTGGGAAAGATATAAAGATTTACTTAGAAAATGCCCACAACATGGTTATCCCGATCGGTTGCAAATTCAATTATTTTATAATGGATTATCTGGTAATAATAAATCTCTTCTGGATGCAGCTGCTGGGGGATCAATATTTTCTAAGTCTGCAGAGGATGCTCGTACTTTACTTGAGGAGATGGCGGCCACTAGTTATAATTGGCATTCTGAAAGATCAACTGTCAAACCTGAGGGATGCACGAGATAGATGAGGTAAGTTCCATCAAGTTTCATATGGGCTCCCTAACTAGTGCTTTGAATAAACTTGCAGTGCAGTGCTTGTGAATCCATAGTCGCAGATTGCATTTGCTAACAAACTTGCAGGTGGTGAAGATCTGGAACCTGAGCAGGCTCAATATGTAAACAACAGAGGTTATGGGTACCGTGGAAATCAGAATCAAAATCAGTTGCCCACTCATTATCATCCAGGTTTACGTAATCATGAAAAATTTTCTTATGCTAATAAGAAGGATGTTTCTGCGACCTCCTCCAAAGTTATGCATCTACATCTACAAATTGAGGTAAACCATCCCCGAAGACATGATGAGTTCATTCATCACCGAATACAGAATCGAACCAACCAGATTGGAAAATGCCATGCTAAGCTTGAGCACCACAAGGGAACTCACATGGAGCAGCCATTAAGAACATAGAGGTACAAATTAGTCAGATGGCAACCACCTTAAACACGCTGCAGAAAGGTAAATTTCCTAGTGACACTGAGGTGAATCCTAGGGAACAGTGCAACGCTGTGACCCTAAGAAGTGGTAAGGAGCTTGCTTTGGCGAAAAGGTAAATTCTCAAGAGCAAACAATTCTAATGCCAAGAATGATACAGAGGAAGTGGTAAAGGAAGCGAGCACATCGAAACAAACAGAGAAGATTTCTGATTTCTCTATTCCTATTGTTCCTAATTCTATTCCTTATCCTCAGCGCTTTCAAAAGAAAAAGACTGACTCTGATTTTGCTAAATTTCTTGATATGTTTAAGAAACTGCATATTAATATTCCTTTTGCAGATGCCTTGGAACAAATGCCCAAATATGCAAAGTTCATGAAAGAAGTCCTGTCCAGAAAGAAGAAGTTTGACAAATATGAGACAGACAACCTCACTGAAGAATGCAGTGCTGTACTCCAGAGGAAGCTACCACAAAAATTGAAAGGTCCAGGGAGTTTTACTATTCCTTGCAATATTGGTAGTATTTTTGTTGATAGAGCTTTATGCGATCTAGGGGCTACTATTAATTTGATGTCTTTATCTGTTTACAGAAAACTAGGTCTTGGGGAGGTGCAACCTACAACCATCTCACTACAGTTGGCGGACCGTTCTATCAAATATCCCAGAGGTATTGTAGAAGATGTGTTGGTCAAAGTTGAACAGTTTATTTTCCCTGCAGATTTTGTGGTTCTGGATATGGAGGAAGATTCTGAGATCCCAATTATTTTGGGGCGATCTTTCCTGGCCACTGGAAGAGTATTGATAGATGTGCAGGATGGTAAGTTAACTCTAAGGGTTGGTGAGGATAAGGTTGTATTTGACATTTTTCGATCCTTGAAGTACCCTGATGACGTAAGTACCTGTCACATGATCGATATTCGGGATAATGTTTTGAATACACCTAGAGAGCTAGGTTTATTTGTTGACCCCTTAGAGACTTGTATGACAAATTCAATGGTAGATCAGTTAGAAATTTTGGATCATGAAGTTACTTATTACAATAAATCACTGAATCAATTGCCTAAACTTCAACATGAACAATTTTCACAACTGCATGTCACTAAGATAGAAGAAACAAAACCTCCTGTTCTAGAGTTGAAATAATTACTTGCACACCTGCATTACACTTTCTTAGGAAATTTATCTACGTATCCTGTGATTATTTCTGCCTTATTTGGTTATTTGATCTTTGTAGTTCTTTTTGTTTTCAGATGTGAAAGAAGAAAAAAATAATATTAAAAAAAAAATAATCTAGCTAAAAGACGTTAAAAAAAGCGCTGAACGGGAGGCAACCCGTTGTATTTTAATTCAGTTATTTCAATTTCATTATGTTATTTTATCTTATCTTATTTTTCTTTATTTTCTTTATTTTTCTATTATTTATTAGTTGGTTGACTTTTTGTGTGTTTTTTGTTTTCAGGTTAATAAAAAAAAAAGGGTTTGAAACGGCGTCGCAACGCTTATCCAAGCGTTGCAACTCTTTATATTGGCGTTACAACGCACTGCGCACTTTATCGAGCACGCACGCGACCAGTGAGGACGGCGTTACATCATTCAACGCGAAATCTGAATTTTAAAGTTCCAGTTTCGCACTGAGCAAATTTCAAATTTTCATCTTCTCCTCTCTTTTCTCTCTTCTTTCTTTCAATCTCCCTTGCTATTTCCTCAAGAGGGTTTACTTTAACCTTTCCTACTTTAACCTTTCCCCACTCATTATTCTTCCTATTTTGTGCTAGATTGAGCATTTTGGGGCAAAGTTCATACCCATTTGAAGAAAATCGTGGGTAACTATTTCTCCACCATTTTCTTTCCGATTTGTGTGATATTTCTGTGATTAGGCCTAAGATTGGTTGTTTGTGTTGCTGTATTATTGTTTAGGATGATGAATCTTTGGCTTAGATGAATTTTCATAGCATATTGTTGAGATTAGGAGATTTGGGTAGTTTAATGAAAGTGCCCTAGATGTGTTCTCATGGTAAATTGATGTTAATGTTCATTTTTTTCCATCTTTGGGCACTATTACTCCTTAAGGCTTGAATCTTAAGTTTCTTGAATTCATTGATCTTGGTAACATAAGTCCCCCCTCCTTAGTTGTGCATTTTGATAAATACATGATTTGGTTATGTGGTTGTATCTTTGCTCATTAATTTTGGTAAGACAAGTTCTTGATCATTAGGTGCATTTTGATCTTGGTAAGACACTTCCTTGCTCTTTAGTTTTGTTTGTGCTTCTCTTTGGACTACTCTTCCTACATGAGCATGAGATGAGTTGATTTGAATTAGTATGTCAATTTGGGCATTTGGATGTCTTCACTTACTAATTGGGCACTTATTCTTATTATTGGATGGAGCATGGATAATTATTTTGCTTGGATTGTCTTTGGGCTTATGCTTATTTTCCCCTTGCCCTATATGCATATGATGAAGTGGTCCACTTTTATATATGGCCTTCTTGTGTTGTATTTCCACTTCTTGTTCATGATTGATAGGTGGCGAGAATCATTGGGTCCTTATCTTACTCCCCCATTTACATCATCCTTGGGTAGAGAACTTCAAACTTCATTTTCATTTATACTTCATGCACCATCCATAGGGCATCTCCTTGTTTTCCCTGTTACTTTGCACTAACTTTGTTACTTGCCCTTGTCTAGTTCTTTCTATTACACTGTTCCCATATGGCACCAAAAAGGGCAAAGACAACAGCTGGCTCTAGTTCTGAATATGATGGACGACGGTTCATGGATCTTTGAAGTCGTGAGTCGATGCAAAGTTATGTAGTGCATCGCGCTCCGTTCTGAGGGGGCATTGTTCCCGATGACTCCCATCACGGGACATCTACACTACCATTCAGTGAGAGACATTGGGAGTTGTTGGTGCAACAACCCGGCAGGAGTGGTCCCACTTGTGCGAGAATTTTACGCTAACATGCCTCCGGGAGGCTTACCATACCATCGTAAGCGAGGGAATCGCATCCCGCTCGACGCATGTGTCCATTAACAGTATTTTCACTTACCCGACTATGAGACCGATGAGTACACTATCTATGTCGTGACACGCTTCGATTCTCGCAGTGTACTTGCCACGCTAGCACAACACGGGGCTCAATGGGTAACAAGAAAAGGCGAGGTCTCCAAACTCCGGACAATGGACCTCACCGTGTCCAGCAGAGTGTGGCGCGATTTTATCTGTGTTAGATTCCAACGGGTTGCACATGAGTGACGTGATGAAGGAGCGCGCTATCCTCTTGTACGCCATTATTCTTGGCAAGACGATTGATGTAGGCAAAGTCATCGATCGATATATCGAACACGTCGCGACGAGGCACGACCACGGGCGGACTAGGCCATCCTCTCTCATCACCGCCTCTGCCTCTCTTGCCGAGTCACCGGACATCCGAGGAGGAGTTGATTCACCCCCGCGGGGTGATGGATAAAAACTACATCATGGGACTTCGAGATCATGATCAAGCAAAGACTTGCGGGGATACAGCGAGACGAGCGGAATTTTTCCTTGACGCAATGAGGGTGTGATAGAGAGAGGAGGAGCGGCGCGAGTTACCACGGCGCCGCCTTGCACGGGAGTACCAGGGATCCGGTTCGAGGCCATGGCTAGACTCGGCGGCGGTCGATTCGACGAAAGATGAGACTCGAGTCGTAGGGAGGAGCGCCGATCATGAGACATCTCGCAGATGCAGTGAGGCCTTTCACCGCCACCTTTATGATCTCTCCAGCACATTCATGACGCATATCCTTCATTCCCGGGCCCTATGCCTCCTTACGCCTCTTCTGATGAGGAATGAGACTTTTTAATGTTCAGGGCAGTACAGTTCTTTTCTCTCCCCCGTTGTTTCTTTAACTGATTTGGATGTTATTTTCTTATCTGTATTTGAACATTGAGGACAATGTTGTTCTCAAGTTTGGGGGTGATTGTATGACTTTTAATCACTGTTACTGCATGAGATTTATCTGACTCCATTCCATTTCCATCATATTCTTTTCTGCTGTGTGTTTTTGGTGCATTTGATTGATTTCAGGTTAATGAAATGGACTACCCTTTGTAAGTTTTTCTTACTTTGACTATGATAACCACTGAGGAAATTTAATTGAGAATTGTGAATAATGTTCATCAGCCTAGAGAACTTGATTAAATTCCAATTTTAGGATGTTTAAAATTGATTAGAGAATTCATTGAACCTAATTGCACTTAGCCAATCCCGGAAAGGTCCTGAATGTTTAGGACAAGTTTATTTTGTCCAGAAAATCGTTGTCACCTCGATAGGCTTAGGAACTAATGAAAGAGCAAGTTTGCTTAATCTAAAATTATACTTTTTTAAAAGTTTTTCCACTCAAAAAAAAAAGTGTTAAATAAGAGGGTACTCCAGCATCCTAAGTATTGTGACCAATACTTGTCTTTTGAAGGATTAAACTTAGGATGCAAGTAGTCTTTGACAATCTGTGTGGTATCTGTGCTCGTAGTCAGCTATTTTCACCACAAAGTGTTAATATGTTGGAGCGAAGGCATAGACGACTGAAGGATTCCCTCCAAAAAAAATTAATAATAAAGTTTAAGTTTAGGGGTGAAAGAAAAAAAGTGATAAAAGGTAAAAATTTTCTGATTATGTAAATGAGCTGAAGATTTGGAGCCTAAGGCCAGTGTAGAGGGAAAATGAACAGAGGACTCAATAAGGTTATCTTGGGCTTATAACGACTAAACTGGAAAAGGCTATCACACACCCACTCAAGGAATAATTTGATTTAATTTTAAAAATCTTATTATGTAGTTTTTAATCAATGTACCTTTTTTATGAATGTATTTCTCGATTCATACAATTCCTGAAGTTTGAGTCTGTAGTATGAAACTTACTCTGATATGATCCGTCTTTTTCTCATTTGTTGCTCTAGGACTAGCAATTGTTTAAGTTTGGGGGTGTTTGATAACACACAAAATGTGCTATCCTTAGGCTTAAATTGTGTTAGTTTTATGATAATTTCAGGGATTTAACGTATTTAATTTGTTGAAATTCAGGTTAAAGAGCAATATGAGAATGGATGGAGAATTATGGAAAAAAAAAGAGTCAAAATTGACATTAAATGGAAGAAGCAAGGTCAAAACAAGCCATCAAATCCGAGAGATGGCGTTGCAGCGCCATTCGAGCGTTACAACGCGCTCGTGTGCGTGCCTACTATGGAAGCACTTACCGATGGCGTTGCAACGCTGCTTTGCAGTGTTGCAACGCCCCACACACAGAAAAGACGCCATGAAGATCCGTAGCGATGGCGTTGCAACGCTGCTTTGCAGCGTTGCAACGCTACTTCGATAGCTAAAGGTGCGCGAGGGTAGCGGCGTTGCAGCAACGCCCGTCTCGGCGTTACAACGCCACTTCGATAGCTAAACACGCGCGAGGGTAGCAGCGTTGCAACGCGACCCTCAGCGTTGCAACGCTGCCTGATATTTTCCATATATGAGTTATTCGCTAGGGCACGGCGTTGCAACGCCATGCTATTGATATAAAAAGGAAAAGATGCATCTTGTAAAGGGGCCTTTTTGGAGAGATTTTGGACACCATTGTTTAGACATATTTGTGAGATATTGTAAGAAGATTTTTGGGGAGATTTCAAGAAGGAGACTTTTTGGAGCTCGGGGTTCGTGATAGGTGTCGGGATCGTTGTCGTTCACGCCACGAGAGTTCTTTCTTCGTTCTTTTCACTTTTATTGTTCAACTATGGTTTTGTATTTGAGTTTAGTAGGATTTATAGTGGACATGAGTAGCTAAACTTGTTATCTTAGGGATAGATGTAGCCTTTTAATTATGTTATTTTGTTGAATTGACTGCCTTTGGTTTATTGTAATGCTTTTATTCATGCAATTGCATCCTTAATACTTATAGACTCTTGATCACGTTTTATTTGTTCTTAGGTCTGAATTTATTCTTGAGAAAGATACTTTAGATCTGATCTCTTTTGCATGACTGATAGTTACTTTGACATGAGAATGATTGAAGTGCTATTAGAAACCCATAAAAATTGAACTTAGTGTCATGTTAGATTTTTAGGTTAAACAGAGATGTTTAATTCTATGTCTTGCATGAGATTCACTTGCCTCGAGAGAGGTTATTTGTTATCTTAGTTTCTTGGTTTATAAAAGCAATGCAATAATCCATTAGCATGATCTCAATAAAATAGTTAATTAATCGGTGAAGTCTAGTCCCTAAGATATTCGTCTCTCCTGATTGTTCTCAACTTTCACTCTTTGATTTTGTGTTTTCATCTCACTTTAAAGTCTAATTTTCTAGATAAAATTGAGTGGTGTTATTGATAGGAATTAATTGAATTAAATACCCAATCGTGTGGACGATACTCGTACTCAAATTCACTATATTAAAACTTGACCCGTACATTTGCGGTATTGCAAAATTTATGCAACAACGCTGTGACAGATTTTTCCAGAAGACAGTCTGGTTCGACCTGGTTCGTGCGGACTGACCAAATTTGGCCCGGTTTAAAGTTTTTTTGGACCGAATTGTATAAAATTAATGTAATTTTATTATTCTTGCAATTTATGGGTCAAATGTTTCGGTCTATCAGCTATTTATTACTTTATCAATGTCATTTAGCTAAATCTCACCTTAGGATAAGCATGTACACGCATTTGATTAATATAAATGTTACATTATTTGGCAAAAAATGCATGTTATTTTTTATGAGTGTTTTAATATAAGATGTTGTATTAAGCATATAAAAAATGAAAAGCACGAAGCATGAAATTACTTAAATTACTATAAATTATAATGATTGTTATGTAATTTCTACTTAATAATTCATATAATCAATAAGTTCTATTTAATTAATGCATGAATTGCTTGTATGGTTAATAAATTAATTAGAATATGATTATTTATTTATTCACCATAGCAACATTTTATAGGTTAATAATTAAAATTTATAATAGTTATAAATGGTTTTAGAAACCTTGACCTATAACAAAGAGTTGCATGTAAACATAGGATCTTAGATTCAATATGATTAATTTTAAAATGTTTAAAACTAATTAGACGTAAGTTCATAATTTCTGATAGAATTAGAAATCAGTCTTACTTAGTGTTTTAAATAGTTTAAAATAAAGTAAGTAGGAACAATAGGGTTATGGTTATAAGGGAACTCTACCAGTGATGTTCTGTGTAAAGCTGGGGTACTTAAATTAGTGGTTTACGGAACACCCTCTACTTGGGAACTAACCTAGAGCTTGAGTTGAATTAACCTAAGTCCTATTAGCATGCAATGTTACCAAGTAATTAAATAGTTTAATTCACCTAGACATTAAGGTTAAAGACCTAGTTATAAGAGTTATAATAAGCATAGACTTAGATAAATTCATTTAGTCGGAATCCACCTAAGTTAAAAGTAACCCTAGCACCTTAGGATACTTTAGTGGGAGAAAATGAAATATTCGCATCGAACTTTAGCTTTCATGTCCTCAAGTGTTCACACTATGAGTTATATGCTCAGCCTCGAGGCGTCAATAAGGCGTCCTCCTTCGGATGGTGTGTGCATGGTTCAATACCAAGGTGAACGAGGAAAGTATCCATAGTAAATGGGAGGACTCATGTCAATATATCCTGTGGTCTCCTCCATTAAATCACACCATGAGATTCCTATGGTCCACCTGTGTGTTGTCCTTGGAGCAACTACCCCTTCGGAGGCGTTGACCATAGGAATGAAAACACCACGAACTCCAAAAATGGATAGGGTTTTTAGGTAATTTGGCAACATTTGTCTTTCTTAAGTTAGCTTGTTGGCTCGGACGTATTGGATCTAAAAATGGTAGGGTCACATTTACGGGATGAGTTAAGTTAGTTAATGATTCTCCAACTAAAAAGCGGTAGCTAAAAACCATTAGAATATGAGATATTTTGGTAGTGACGATTAGGTGAGATAGTCTCAATTCATGAGAGGAACAAATGACCACCATTCAATGACACTTATTTTAAATCTTTGAAGTATTGTTGCAAAATTAAACACAATGGTTTAAAATTAAACATTAGGGTTCTTTGTTATTTTGCTAAATTGATTGGATTACATTTAATGGGTTAAGACATAGATAACTAATTTGGACAAATTTTTTGTTTGATTTCAGCATGTCGTCCTTTATTATCGCTTTGCTCACTAATGAAAAATTAGTTTTGGATAACTACGCTACTTAGAAGTCCAACCTGAATACAATTCTCGTCGTTGACGATCTAACTTAGGAACATCCTCAGTCCCCTGCTCAAAATGCATGCCAAACGGTTAAGGATGCTTATGACCGTTGGACTAAGGCCAATGACAAGACCAAGTTCTATATCTTAGCTAGTTTGTTTGGCGTTCTACCTAAGAAGCACGAGGGCATGATTTCAGCTCGTGAGATCATAAGCTCGTTGCAAGATATGTTTGGACAACCATCTGATAAGATCGGGCACGAAGCTCTCAAATACAACATAACACATGCATGAAGGAGGGGGCTTCGTGAAAGAACACATTCTTGATATGATGGTCCACTTCAATGTGGTTGAAATGAACACGGCGGTCATAAACAAACAGAGTCAGATTTCGTTCATTTTGAAATCTTTTCCGAAGAGTTTCGTGCAATTTCGCAACAATGCGGTGATGAACAAGATTCAGTATAACATGACTACCCTCCTAAACGACCTACAGACTCATCAGTCTCTTATGAAAAGTAAGGGACCAATTGAAACATAGGAAAATATGTTTACCTATTCTAGGAAATTCCAAAAGGGTTCATCCTCTAGAACCAAGTCTGTAGCATCAACTTCTGGTCCAAAAGGATCAAGAAGAAGAAGAAATGAGGGAAGGGGAAGACTCTCGCTGCTGTTGCACAAAACAAGGGAGAAAAAGTTACAGATAAAGGAAAGGGTTTCCACTGCAACGTTGATGGGCATTTGAAACGCAACTGCTCGTAGTACCTCATTGAAAAGAAAAATGAGAAAAATGGTAAATATGAATTATTTGTCATAGAAACTTGTTTAGTGGAGAATGATGATTCTGTCTGGATACTTGATTCAGAGGCCACTAATCACGTTTGTTCTTCTTTACAGGAAATTAGCTCCTTCACAGAGCTGGAAAAAGGTGAGATGACTCTCAAGGTTGGAACGAGAGAAGTCGTCTCAATTCGTGTGGTGGGAGATGCAAGATTAATTTTTAGAGATCGATTTTTATTTTTGAAAAATTTGTACATAGTTCCTAGACTTAGGAAGAATTTAAGAAGACTTAAGAAAAAATTGATTGTATTTGAGTTTCTGAGTTTTGAAACTCAACAATTTTAGGTTCGTCTTTGATTGAATTTTCGTCATTCTATCACCTTTTCCATTAATTAGCTAACAGAAAGCTGATGTGACATTTTTTTATTAAAAAATTCTCTCTTCTTTCTCCCTCCTCCTCCCCTCTTTTCCTTCACCACGAAGAGTGCTATGGGGTAAACATAATGACCTGTAATGAAGTGGAATTAAAGTTTATCAACAGTAATCGATAATGGAAATCCAAACTCCCCAATATGCATGATTTCCAATATGCCCTCCTAATAATAAACAAATTATTCGTGTTACCAATATTGATATCTATCTCATCAATGAAAATATGACTCTCAAAACTCAAGCCTAAAAAATATATTATCGATCTCGATCAAAATATAGCCTACCCATAACTCACACAAAAAATATATGTTCTCATCTCAATCGAAATATGGTTGCAAAGCTCACGATATTGATTTCAAATATAGATTATCGATATCATCTTCTTATCATAATATGTGTCGGCTCAAACTCACGCATATAAAATATATATTATCGATTTCATCTTGACCAAAATATAAAAATATATATTAATGATCTCAATATCGATCATCATCTCGTCAAAATATAGCCAATCAAAACTCCTACATAAAAAATATATATTATCGATATCGATTTCATCATCTCGATCAAAAACATAAATATATACAATCGATCCCATCTCCATCAAAATATAAAAAATATATATTACTGTTCCCATGAAAACATAAAAATATATATATATATATTATCGATCTCATGTCCATCAAAATATATAAAAAAAATGTATATTATCGATCTCATCATCTCGATCAAAATATGGTAACCCAAGCATAAAAAATATATATTAAAATCTTGTTATTCCGTTACATACCACATTAAAAATGGTAAGCGATATCGATAAAAGTTTCAAACATCAGTATGAGAAGATGAGAGAGAGGAAAATTCAGGAGAAAGGGCAATTCATATAAAGTGTGCTTAAGTGCAATGTGCCCCACATAATTAATTTCTATAATCGGGAACGATTTTGGTGTAATTCGATTACAGGGATGGATACCAAGGTGAGTCTCATACCTCATTTCCATTGCAGAACACAATAAACAAATATAATGGAGTCCCCTTTTCATAATCTATTCTTTTTATTGTTCACTTGTTACTTTGACTTTGATTATTGTTGTTTCATGTTTGAACTTTCTTAGTTGTTTACTAGAACTTTTCAAGTTTTCTGGTCATCTGAATGAAAATACTCATTTCTTTAAAGCATTTGTTTTGAATTTCTGTTCTTCAGTGTGATATATGTCCAAATTATTGACTATGTAGGATTTTTTTGCGAATTAAATTTTTTATTGATTAGTTTCATATAGGAATAGCTTCATCGTTAACAAATGAGACTTCTAAACCAAGTCACATCCCAGTCAAACTCTTCTTTCAATTGAAATTCTTAATTCTATCTTGCTGCGAGTAGTAAAGTAGGGTTGTTAGGTCGAAAACCCACTAAACAAGTTTCAAATGTTTGGGGACATTTTATTAAAGGGAAAATACGTTGCTGCATTCCTATGTGTAGGTATCTACCTATACACAATTATTATGTAGGTTTTTACCTATACACAATTATTAAATTTTTGACATCTAAGAGGGAGAAAGGTGGAAAATAATTTCAATTATTAAATTTTTGACATCTAAGAGGGAGAAAGGTGGAAAATAATTTCAATTATTAAATTTTTGACATCTAAGAGGAAGAAAGGTGGAAAATAATTTCCTACGCACCACCGTCAAATTTCTGACAACTAGAAAGATACCTACCCATTGATATGCAACCCAATATTGTTCTTATGAAAGTGGGGGAGGGATGTGATCATGAATTTTCCAAGACCACTCATAAATATCATGGAGCTCCATATACATGTGGTTCTAAGATAAATTTGAAAAGACAGAGAAATATAAGAAGTATACATGTAAATAAGAAATGTTGAACAAGGGCGTTGGATTCTAAATGTAATTTGATAGTTACATCATTCATCCAAGATAATTGTAGAATGATGTTTATGGTCATGTTAGATAAATTGTCGTTTAATGTTGGTAAAAAGTGATTGATTTCATAAATTTTGCAAACCGTCAAATCCTAAGTTTTTAATTTTATCACGAGTCACTATTGCAAAGAATTGTTTTCAACATGAGAGAGATAAAGAGATTGAAGAGTGTTTTAACCCGAAGTGGTCAATGAGTTTGTTTAATAACCAATACATGAACTTTTGTTCAAAATGTTAATTACATAGTTATAATAGCTTATTTCATTGATGGTGATTAGAACTGACACAAAAGAATTTTAGGGCATGTTTGGTAAGCAATCTGAAAACAGAAATTTGAAAACAAGGGATTCAATGAAAACAGAGTTGTATTTCATGTTTTCAGATATGTGTTTGGTAGCAGATTTAGAAATTTACTTTCATTCTAAACCGTTGCTTAAAGTGTGTCCTATAACATGTTTATAGATCATGAAATTAATTGTAGTTGCAAAACTAATTATTAGATTGAATATAAATCATTATTAATTAATTTATGAAATGATTTTGTAAATTTTATAGAATTATCATTTTATTATATAATATTATATAATTTATAATATATTATATTATACATATTTTAATTTCACAAAAGTAAATTGAGTTCATCACATGAAATATTCTATTTATGAAGATGTTTATCTTTGTTTAATATAATTCTGCATTTAAAAATTTTAAATTCAGAATTTGGATACAGTTGTTTTCAGAATTTCTACTATTTAGATCTCATAATCCGAAAACACATCTGCCAAACACATATTCACTTAATTCAGTGAATCCGAAAACATAAAACAAAATCCAGATTGCATATCAAATCGACCCTTAAATTTTTGTCAAATAACTAATCATAGAAAAGATACAATATAAAAAACAATTGAAAAATGTTTGCAAAGTTGATGTATTGATAAAGTTTTTACTGTGACTATTGGTAATGATAGTTCAAATGACAGAGCAATGACATATTTGATTAAAAAATTAGAAAGAAGAAATGGGTTGATGTTGGAGGGTGAATTTCTCCATGTTTGATGTTATCTTCATATTCTTAATTTGATTGTTGGCAATTCTTTAAAACATTTGCATATATCTATCATTTGTATTAGAAATGTGGTAAAGTATGTTAGGTCACCTCTTGAAATATTGTAAACATTTAAAGATTTTGCTAAAGAATGACACCATCTCAACAAAAAGTTGTCTTATTGTGGATGTTCGACACAATAGAATTTTTCACGATGTTGGATGCAATTCCTTCAATCTTTCAAAGATCTTTTGGAACTTCAATGCTTCATCTAACATAGTGAAGGTTGAACTTCATAATGTTGGAATATTCGTAGTAGGACAACTCTTTATTTGTGATGCCTATCTTCCTCAACAAAATCTTAAAATAATTGCAATCTTGTCGAGAATGACCTAACATACTTCACATCATTTTTAATACAAATGATAGATGCAAATCTTTTAAAGTATCACCAACAATCAAATTAAAGATATAAACACAACATTGAACATAGAGTAATTCACCCTCCACCAACCTATTGCTTTCTTTTAACTTTTTAACCAAAGATGTCATGCTCCATCATGGGAGATATCAGATAGCATCATCAACAATCATAGTAAAAAGTTTACCAATACCCTAACTTTGCAATCAATTTTCAATTCTTCTTCCTATTATGTCTTCTTTATGATTAGCTATTTTATAAAAGTACAAAACTATGTATCTACCAGTATACAAACTCGATGTCAAAACACTTTTCATTCAAAATTAATGAAATCCTTCCCTTTCTACAAACTTAAATGGTAATTCATCCAATATGAACATACAAACAAACATTATTATATAATTCTCTTGGATGAACGATGCAGTTATCAAATTACATTTATAATCCCCCCTCACACAATATCCTCTAATTTACATGTATGTTTTTTTACATTTCTCTAAAGGCATTTTCAAATTTATTGTCCCATTTCTTTCAGAATCGCACACATTGTAGCCCCACAATATTTGTTATTCCTAGGAAATTTGGGATCAGATCCCTTTATTTTAATAAAACATTCCCAAGCATCTGAAACTTATTTAGTAGGTTTTATTTCACTTATCTTACTCTGCTATTGACAACAAGATTATGATTATCAATTTCAACCATACAAAGAGTTTGACTAAGACGAATTGATTTGGACGTCTCATTTGTTAGGAGATGAAGTCACCTAATATATTAATCCAGAAAAATTGAAGTCCCAAAACAATTGAACAGAAACCAAATCAAACGAAGCTTATGAATCACCAACAATTTAGAACATAAATCCACATAAGAACAAGAATTCAAATCACACTCTCCCGAAGAAAAAAAATTGGGTATGCTCAATCAATCCCATAGATGAAGAAAACTTCAAAGTTTCAATAAACAACTAAGAAATTCATAACATGATTCAACCATAATCAAGCAGCCCAAGTAGAAGTAAGCAAGGGAAATTAGAAGAGAGTATGAGAAGGGGTTCCAATTTTAACATGGAAGGCTAAATTCTTGGCTGATAGCTTGAGAGAAGGAGTGACAAAGTGAGTTTCGCTACTGATTGTCGCCACTAGTTATTGTGGTTGTTGCAGGTCACATCTCTTCAACTAGATGCTTCCTAACCCAAGCCATGTTCTATTTTCAATGTTAAAAACTTAGGCTCGTTTGATAATCATTTGGTTTTTGAAAATTAAACCTAAAAATACTACTTCTACTTAGGGACTTCTATGTTTTCTTATCTAATTTGTTCTAATGCTTTCAAAAACCACGTTAAGTTTTGAAAACTAAAAAAAGTAGTTTTTAAAAACTTGTTTTTGTTTTTAAATTTGGCTGGAAACTTAAATGATACGTCAAGAAAAATGGAAATCATGGTAGAAAAGATAGGGAGAAATTGTGAAAAAAACAAGCATAATTTTCAAACACAAAAAAACAAAAACCAAATGATTATCAAACGGAACCGGTTGGAAAGAAACTTTTGGAGATTGGAGGCTAGACTTGAAAGATAGATTTTTGAGAAAGAGGCTACTTGTATTATTGGTCACTTCTAACTTTTTAGCTTGATACAAACTCTAAGATATCACCGCTATTTATACTAGTTATATCTCCTAAATTTATGGGTATGGTTTTGCCAACACATATGCAATCTACTGGTTACAAATGACTCTCTAGAATGTTCTTTATACATACAATTTTTCTCTCACATTCTAGAATATTTAAAACAAGAAATTTCTCTAGAATATTC
Organism: Trichosanthes cucumerina; assembly: GCA_036507285.1. NCBI lineage: Eukaryota > Viridiplantae > Streptophyta > Magnoliopsida > Cucurbitales > Cucurbitaceae > Trichosanthes > Trichosanthes cucumerina. The sequence continues at coordinate 59,696,250 of CM071838.1, forward strand.
TAGCATTTAAAATGTTTCTAGAAATTGGGTTTTTATTTAGGGCATGTTTGGGAGTGATTTTGGAAGGATCAAAATCACTTTCCTTCCAAAAGTATAATGTTTGGCAAGATTGAGCAAGTGATTTTGGAAGAATCCAAAATCACTTGAAGTGATTCTTGGTCAATCACTTGGAAGATGATTCCTAAGTGATTATTATCGAGTGATTATGATTTAAAATTACTATTATTTCATTTTTGAAAAATGTATACTTTTGGTAACGGGTAAAACCCGACATCTTTTGTAAAAATTCATAAATTCCCATAAAAAAATGATTTTTCTCAAAACCGTCACCATTAAGTTCATCCGTTATTGTTTACAAAATGACAAACTTTCTCTCTCTAAAGTTTTTATAATATATATCTTTTACTTTATTATCTTTTTATCCTTTTTGTTCATTTTACTCTCTAATGGTTTTAACTTTTTTTGAATTTTTTTTTTGTTCCACCCTATTATTTTCATATCTTTTTAATTTTTTCTCTCTAATTTTTTATCTCTTGCTCTAGTTTTTTTGTTTTTGTATTTTTTTGTCCCTAACTTTTTAACTTTTTTTCTCCTCACTATAAATTTTCTTCCGAAAATTTTTATCATCTTGCCCAATTTTTTTTGTTTATCTCTCTATCTTTATTTCTCCCCTCCATATCTCTAACTTGATGATTCTAAAATTCCTTTTGAAAACAAACATTAATCATTTTTAAAAAAAAAATATTTTTAATTAAATTTAAATTCATTTTTACAACGTTTGAATCAAATATTAAAATGATTTATAACTAAATACTTTTTAAAAAAAAAAGAATTATTATTAAATCATTAGTTTAAAATAAATTTTAAAGTCACCCTCAAACATAATTTTTGAAAATCAATTGTGTGAAAATCACTATTACAAGTGTACAACCAAATATGAAAATGATTATATAGAAATCATTTTTAATAAATCAATTGTAGACTAATCAATTATATTAAAATCAATATTTCTAAAATCATTCCTAAACATGCACTACTAGGGGTGTGCACGTTCAGTTCGGTTCGGTTTTGGCCGACCCACAGACCGAACCGAACTCTTCGGTTTTTTTAGGAGTAAAACCGAGTAGACCGAAGCACTCCTCGGTTACGGTTCAAACCGAACCAACTCATTTAGGTTTATTCGATTCGGTTTCGATTTTTAACCGTGTCAAATGGAACCAAAAAAATAAAAAAAAAATTGTACTTGGTCACAGATCGAGCAACGGTGGAGAAGAAGACGATCGTCGGAGATGGTCGGTTGTGTCGCTGTCGGCAAGAGAAGCAAAACAGAAAAGAGATGCATGATAGGCTATAATGAGCTATTCAACATCTTTTACTACCTTCAAATATTTTTGTTGCAATAGCCATGGAGCTTGAGAGATAAAGCAAGTGGAAGAGAGAAAAAATGGTGAAAAATACCAGAGAAAGAAGGAGAATGAAACGAGGAAGAGGAAGGGGAAGAGAAGAAGAAAAGATGAAAAGATGATTCGAGGGAGGGAGAAGAAGATGAAAAGATGATTTGAGAGAGTGAGAAGAAGATGAAAAGATTGAGAGGGAGAAATAAAGTTGAAAAGACAAGTGATGGAAAGAGAAATGGGTGGTTGGGAAGAGAGAAATCAGTGATTGGGAAGAGGGATTCTTAAAAAACGTGTGGGGCTTTATTAGATGGATTTGATTTATTTATTTTTTATTTTAATTATATTCGGTTCGGTTTTACTGGTTTTGAAAATTGTTGAACTGTGAACCGAACCAAATGTTGCGGTTTTCTATTATTTTAAACCGAAAAAATAATTTTTTTTTAAATAACCGAACCAAACCAGTCGGTTTGGATCGGTTCGGTCCGGTCCTTCGATTTTTTCGGTTTCTTGCACACCCCTAACTTAGACTAGGCCCAAATACTAATTATCCAAAATCAAGTTTACATTTCACCAAAAATATCAACGCCACATACCGTCTTGTACATACTTAAGAACGACTTTGTTAAATGTCATCTTTTGTCTCAATTGTAAAGTTAGTGTCACAGGCAGAAAAGATGCGGAAGTTAAAGGGGAAAAAGAAATCATCCAATTTCACTGGTGATAGAATCCTTCTTTGAAACATTGGAGCCTACCCAGCGTTAAGTTAAATGGCCAGTAACATTCATGTAATTTAAGAATTAAAATATAGGCTATATTACAAAGGCTTTGCTTCAAACATAACAGCTGATGATAAATTCAAAACTTCAAGCAATAACTCATGAAATAAACTACAAGAAACTAAATTTTTTTTCTTGTACCTGATTGATGACAGAGCAGCTACAAGCTCATCTAAAGTCCAAAATTGCACACCTGCACAAACTCCATATCACTGTCCACATATTTAGCCCAAAAACCTTTATACTGGTTCATGGCAATGTCGAGCCACGGTTTCATGTTTCCATTGTAATGAATGACCGCAGCATTGTTGATAGCATCCATGCTTATACTAGGATTATAACCAAGACCAAGCACATGCCAAGATCTGTCCAGTGACTTTGTTTTTGAGTAGAAGGTGATTAGACCAGGTGGAAGAGTTCCCCCACTCCATAAAGACCCGTCCTCATTCTAATAAAAAAGTTCAGGGGAAAATCTAGTAAGTTCTCCAACTAAATCAAAAGGAAAAAGCTAATATCACTTTCAGAAACATAAGATAAGGCAATTGAAAAGGATGCGATAAACAAGCCATGAAATGTCAATGTGGTAGAATATAAAGTATGAGCTCTTAATATAATATAAAGAAGAAACTAAAAAAATTTTGTTCAAAACCAGATACTAACCAAGTTCTGCCAATAATTGTAGTCTTCCGTACATTTCTCACTTCTCCAAGCATCAAGATCAAAGATATTCATCCCAAAAGACCAAGCACATGCCTTGGGATTCAACTTCTCCTTAATTAGAGGGTCTGAGAAGTTTAAATAATGAGCAAGTCGATGAAAAGACCCGAAGCAAGTTTCAACTGCACCATTTACCCTCCCGTCCAAATCTATCTTCCACAATCCTGTTAAATCTTTTTGAACAACCACATCATCTTCCAAGAATACGATTTTCTGCAACTTAGGAAACATTTCAGGCAAATAAAATCGAAGGTGATTCAGCAGGGACGTATCCTTAGGGTTCTTAAATTTTATCATGTTGTCTGCTCGATTTTCAGAAGAAGGTTTTTGGAAGTTCACTGACTCCTGTTGCCTTAACAATGGCACATATGATGAGTTCAAGAAGGTAAAATCTCCCACAGCCTTTATGTCAATGTGAGCTCCTTTGTCCACTGGCCTCATCTTAAACCAGACCTTCATTGCTGCAAGATTCATCCTATCTGTAACAATATGAAAAACATGTTTCCACGGTTCTTCAGCATTCTTTACCACAGATCGCACCACAACAGACACGGCGATGATATTATCTGAGAAAATTGCATAATGGTACAGACTCGGATCCTCAAACTCGGCCTTAGGTTCATCATCTGTATACTTCTCCGGGTGCGAAATCTTCTCCTCCACAAGCCTCATAGACAAGCAATGCAAACTTTTTGGTATTGACCTTGCAGCAATAGAGCTTGCAAATGCCCCATTCTTCTTTGCCTTGACAAGCAACTCATTAACTGCGAAAATCGTGTCTTTCAACTTCTGAATTTTCAACTGAGTATCATAATTCTCCTTCGACTCAACAATCATCATCCTCGCAGTCTTCACCCTATCCTTCACCTCCTTCTCAAATTGCCTCAACACATCCTCATCCAGTGGACCCGTCGAATCAAACAACGTCCCACGGTAATTCGGTTTCATCTGAATGTCTGAGAAATTTTGAGCTAAATCATCAAACATCTTCAATTGCTTAGACATCTCAAGCTTGAGCTTCCTAGCATACGCAGCATAAGCATTAACAAGCGTGATATGATCACTCGCTTGCTTATATATCAAATCTAAACGAGTTTTCAATGGATCAGAATTCAGAGTCAAAAACGTTCGTCGCATATATGCATTTCCAGTAGTAGGAAGGGCCTGCATCAAAAACATAAAAATTAAATAAAATTAAAAAAATTAAAAAAACACTAAAGCCATTTCCAACAGAAGAAAAAACAACCCAACTGATGTCATTTCTCGCTCGACAAGATAAAAACGCTACATAAATTAATTCGATCGAGACATTACGAATTGGGTCTCATTTGCAATCAAATTTATGAAGTAGGGTTGTACTAAATCCAGTTCCAGGCATTGCCAAGTTGATTTTCACTTGATTAAAACGAAAAATCAACCAAATAAGAGAACAAAATGAGGAAAAAGAGGGATAGAATTACAGAATCGTGGTGTGGCGTGGAGGGATTTGTCGTGAAGATGACTAAAAGAGTGGCAATGAAGAGAAGCGAAAACAGAGCGGAAATGAAGATCCGGTAAGAGAAGAAGCTCCGTAGGTTGAACCCGCCGAAATTCGAAGCTCCTCGGCTTCCCCGAACGGCAACCGCCATTGTTGGAGCACCCCAACCGAAGCAGATTCAGCTTGAATCTGTAAGTGAACGACGCTTCAACGAAAAAAGGAGAACGAGATCTGAAATCTAAATTGTTGAATCAAGTGGGATGTGGGAAAAGATCAACATATTTGGTTGGCCTATTTCTTTAATTATTTTCAGATTTAAAACTTTTTCTTTTTTTTTTTCCGTCGGTGAGATGAATTTGGAAGTAGCCAAAATAAAGATATCCATGTTTTTGCCTTGGAGCGAGTAAACAGATGGATGGAGTCTAACTAACATGCTCCAAAACATAAGGTTGTGTTTGGGTTTTTGAAATGAGTTGGGCCAATATTTTGTTTGAGTTAAGAAATATCTATAATATGTTGTAGTAATAAAAAATTTTCTAACCCGTAGTACTAGAAAATTTTTCAGTGGTGGATCTAAATTATATGTTATATAGAAATAATTTTGAAGGTATTGAGATATTTATATCATTTGTATATTTTAAAATTAAATAGGCTAAATTATAAATTTGGTTATTAAATTTTTAAAATTGTATTTAATAAGTTCTTAGCTTTAAACTTTTTTTATTAAATCAATAAATTGTCAATTTTCTATCTAATAAGTCCATGAATTTTCAAATGTGTGATCCTTCAACTTTAAAAAAAAAATTATTTGGTTACAGATTTATTAGACATTAAATTGAAAAGTCCAAAACTTATTAGATATAAAATTGAAAGTTTTTTTTTTTGAATACATATAAAATTGAAAGTTAAAATCTATTTGCATACCTTTTTAATTCAAAAGTCTATTAGAATATATCCAGCTTACAAAATATATATAAAAAATGAAACTTGAAATATTTTTTTGTTTCATGAGAATGGTAGATTTTTTATGTAATTAAGTTTAAAATATAATGCAAGTAAGAAATAAAAAAAATTTCTTCTTTCATTATTTGACTCTAGACAAGAAAATTTAAATTAAAAAATAATTATAATATCATATATTTGTTATAAATTTAAATTGTTTTAAAAATAAGAAAAAATCAATTTTGACTCTAAATTTGTCATGTTGTGTAAATTTTCATCCTAAACATTCAATTTCATCAAATTCTACCCCAAATTTTGATAAGTATTGCAATATTAACCCAAAATTAAAAAATTTACAATTTTAATCCTCTAATGAGCTTTCATTTGAAAGATCATTAAAAAAAATATTCTCACGTGCCTTTTTTGAATTCTAAAACATATGTATTGTACAAATTTGATAACCTTTCAAATAAAAATGACATTAGAGCAAAATTTTTATTGAAATTTGTTAATTTTAGCAAAGTTTTTAATATTTAATTTGTGTATCCATCAAATTAAATTTTGTGCAAAGCTTAATTTATTGAAATTGGTGATGGAGATTTTTACATTGTTTTTTGTTAAATTTAGTAGGATAGTTAAAAATGAATAGAGATTAAAAAATGCAACACAAATGTGAGTTTATGGTTGAATTTGATGAGATTGAGAGTTTAAATTAAAAAAATATATATAGTTATACAAACTTAGGAGTGAAATTGAATTTTTCCTTAAAAACTATGAGAAAACAAATATTCATTTTGAAAACAAGTGCGAGACGTGAACCAAGGACGTTAAGGATATCAGGGAAGGGTTACCACGTATTGATTATACAATTTATTTGTGACATTTAATACTTATTTGTAAAGTTTAAAAAGTTGGGTGGGGGGCTCAAGCCCCCTGAGCCCAGCGTACCTCCGCGCCCTAATCACGGGCATACCATCAGTGATAAACTGTTTATATATCATTGATATACCTAATATGAAATATATCAATTATATACTATGGGTGTACGTTATTTAAGTATATTATTTAAATATATCAATGAAGTTGAATTCCCAATACTCAATTTACCAATATTACATAAAAAATAGCTAACATAAAGTATATCAAGAGTACAGTACAACAACAATTTATATTCAGTATATTACATAGATCTAATATAAAGTATATTATTGATAAACTCTTGATATATTTCACTTAAGTATATCATTAAAATGAGATATAAGTAATATAAGATATATCAGTGATATACCACTTATATATATACCTTATTTTAGTATTTGACTTTATTAATTATTTTTTGTTGATACATTATATCAGTGTAACGACCCTAAACCTTGGGACGAACTTAGTTATGGAGGTTACTCAGCGACGTCGTCTGCACCAAAATTTCGATAGCATAACAGCGTAACTAGGAGAAAACAAAAAAATTTCTAAGACCTGTAAGGCAGTGATAAAAGGGCTTGTCGAAGGTTCTATCAAATAATAATTTATTTACCTAGACCTCATAAATTTGCAGTAAAAGTGGCCATGGTCGATCACAAGGATTGGGTTTGTTAATTCATTTAATTATTGTGAGTACTTTCTCTTAACTTTATTTAGACAACTAAATCAAATGAAAATAGTCTAAACCTAAGAATTAAACTAAAAAGCAAAAGATAACGAGAGACACAATTTAGGAGAATTTAGAGAATTGATTTCACTGATCGGCCAACAATTTAATCAAGGGTATGTTATTGGATGATTGCACATGTTTTCATAAATTAAGAAACGAATATAACGCATGACTCTCTCGAGGCAAGTAACTCTCATGTTTGAAGATAAAACTAACATCTTTGTCTAGCTTTTAAAAAAACATGCATGGCACTAAGATTAGTTCTTTTACGATTTCTAATAACACCCTAATCATTCTCATGTCAAAATGATTATTAGTCATGCAATCGAGATCAAATCCAAACGACCTCTCTCAAGCGTAAGTTCAAATTAACATTAACAAATAAACCGTGATCAAGAGTTTATAAGCATTACGAACACAATTGCATGAATGAAAACATGTACAATAATCCAAAAATTATCAACTCAACAAATAGTGTGGCGACTAATCAATCCCTAAACAAAGTTTAGTTCCACATAATTTGAAAAAAAAAACTACTAAACTTATCACTAAAATCCATAAAAAAAAATAAATACAACTGAGAAATGGAAAGAAAAACTCTAATGGTCGTGTCGATTCTCGTTCCCGAACTTGACCACAATCTACAGCTCGAACTCACGTTCTTTGCCTCCAAAATAGTCCTCTCAGGCCAAAAATCAGTGTAAATCATTTTTAGGGTATTTCAGGTCTCCAAATTGGCTTCCCTTTCGAATAGCCTCATAAGGAGGTATTTATAGGCCTCGAGACAACGTCTAGATGCTAGAGACAGCGTCTAGACATTATCCCGTGTAAAAATCAGCGTTTTTTCAATTTTCCGTAGCGTCTAGACGCTACCCTATTGGTCAGACAACACATTACATCTATTTTTTCCATATCTTTTCGCTCGAGTGTCTGAATGACCTTCGATTTGATATGTTGGAACCATAATTCGATGCAGACTCTTCCTAAATGTGTCTTATTCTCAAATTACATCTCTATTTTTCTTTACTCTTTAATTAAGCTCAAAAAATGCTCCAATATTCACTAAAATACTTTCGAACACTCGATTCTTCTCCTCAAGCTCGGTTTCTACAAAATAAAGAGAAATAGGCATGAAAGTTTACAAAATCATCACAAAACTAGAATAAATATTAGAAAACAAGATAGCATGTTTACATGTTATCAAATTGTTGGGATGTATGTCCTAATCTCGTATTTGTTTGTAATATTGATGATTGAAATAAATAAGAGTTATTTTTTCATCATTTTGTGTCTTGCATATTTACAAATTTTGTCCAATAAACTAAGCTCCAGGGTCATTGAATTATGAGAGAACTAGAACTTGAACGGTGTGTAGTGGACACACAGGAAGGATCACGTTCGAGTTAATGACCCGAACGGTCTACAGTATACGGATAGGATTGGAGATCTAATCCTGGATACGCTGTGGATCCGACCTGCTTTGTATTAGATACAAACGAGGTGATCCAACTCGTTCATGTGGTTGACATGCGAGTGGAGGCATCCTTTGCAATGAGATTGTACAAGACCGAACCGTGAATTATTAGACCTACTGATGTAACACCGTTGACAGTATGGGACTAACAACTTCGTAGATGGCCAATAGTGACTTGACCTTAATCCTGAGCATGTTACGGACTCATGTCTGGGGGGGTCCGTCCTTTGACTAGTACGGGTGAGGGTGGTCACAGTTACTCGCCCAATATGCCTATCTTCTCAAGCACAGGAATATGTGGGGAGCTGGGAACTTGACAACGCGAGATGGAATTCACTCGTTCTCGACTTTAGGGAAACTAGAGGGGTTGTTCCCTTAAGTGTTGTCTCCAAGGCTTGGACAACGGGCGTCCACCCTCTCACTGATCCGAGAGGGGTGTTGTTTATGGTTGGACCATACAACGTTGTTGTTCATTAGAGGAGCAGTGGGGACTTAAGGAGCAAAAGGTAGACATAGGGGTAAAACGATAATTTGACCCAACAGTGTCTACGAACAACCTGTAAAGGGTCGACTCACGGGTATTGGTTATATCAATGGACACAACTTGTCCTACAGTGATGAGAGTGCAGCTACAGACTTTAGTAGAGTATTACCGTAGCTAATGAATGTTGATTAACTAGGTCAAAGAGTTTGACAGGTCAGTCTCGGATCATTGGAACTCGTCATCTGTAGGTCCATTAGGTCCCTCGGTTGGCTCAAACTTGATACATAGAGGGTTTACAGTTTGGTGTGGATTTGAAGTGTTCAAATTCATTAAAAGGGTATTTATGTCATTTATATGAGATATGATTGACATATTATATATTTTAATGTGAATGAGATTCATAATAAACTATAGGTTAGCCTAATTGCTTAATTAGGGCTAATTTAGAGAAATTAAATTGGGAGAAATTAAATTGAATGTGATTCAATTTAAAATCCACAACTATACAAATGTGATTTGTATTATAAGGTATGAGATATCTTATTATATGTGGTTATGCAAATATGATTTGCATAACCTATGGTTGTGGTAAAATGGTTAATAGGTGGAGATTTCAACTCCATCTATCACCATTATTTAATGCCTTTGTGATGAATTGTGGTTTTGCAAAATGGATGTTTCGGTTTTGGCATTTGTTTTATATTTATTTTCTATTGATGAGATCAATGTAAATGCCTATGTTTTTTGGGCAATTAGAAAATAAATCGAGTCTGTATGTCCGTGTCTTGTATGGCAAGAGTTGTTGTGAAGAAATCGGAGCGGAATCGGGCGAAAAACGACGAAGAACAACAAAGGAGTTTGTTGTTCTGTTGACGGTGTTGAGACGATGTTCTTCGACGTCTCAACGTTGTCCGTGCGGTACCAGGCTGAGCTGCAGGATAGCGTTGCAACGTTGAGGCGTTGGGCGCGCTGAGGACAATGCTGCACGCTGCAACGTTGCAACACTACGAGCGTTGAGGGGTAGTTCGCAAGCGGTTCGCAGGAGACGTGGTGATGGAGCAGTTTGAAGCTTCGTGGGGCGTTAATTGTTATTTTTATTTTTTTTATTAATTTGTAAAATGTAATTTATTAAATTAATTTTATTAATTAATATTAATATAAAAGTTACATTAATGTTAATTAATTCAATTAATGTCCCTAAAGTGCCAAAACTGATCCAATTTTTGCTATTTATTTATTTCATGCATGAGATGTATGAAATTAATTTATTCTATATGCATAATGTATGTCATATAGATTAAAATCCCACCTTAGGTTAAACTTCATGCATCATATTTATATTATAAGAGTTATAATATATAGTACGCATGATAGGTTTATATTATAAGAGTTATAATATAAAGTTTGCATGTTTTAATTTATTTAATATAAGTGTTATATTTTTTAGATTAAAAGCATGCACATGCATTTAATTCATGTGATGAATGTATGTTATAGTTAATTATTCATGTGATGAATGATCAAAACACTATAACATAAAAATGCATGTAACCTAAGTTAATTATTAGTTTTAAAATGTGTAGAACTTGAATAATTAGAGTTAGGTTTTCTAGTTCTAATAAGATTAGAATTAGAAAATCAAATATGACTTAGGAATGGTGACTAATAAGTAACTCTGTCTAAGGAAGGTTCTGTCTAAGGCTGGGGTTTTTAAGTTGATGCTTTGCGGAACACCCCTACCTGAGAACCGACCTGGGAGTGAATTTGGTTCGGAGATTCATAGGTTATATTATCGTGAATGTCGTTAATTAAAAGTTGATTAATTTACTCACATAGACCTAAGTTAATAATGTGATTATAGACTTAGGCTAATCCAATATAAGAGTTATATTGGTAGACTTAGGTAAATATTAGCCGATTTAACTAGGTCAATCCCGATCAATTTAAAGTGCTGAGTGGGAGGAAAGTGTATAAGATACATTTGATTTTCCGACCACAAATCTCCCTAAAGTTCACACCGTGAGATCCATACTCGCCCTCGTGGCGCAAATGGGAGTATCCCCCCTTCAGATCGTATTTGTATGGGTCAATATCAACGTGGATGGAGAGAGTACTTATAGTGAGTGAGAGCGGGACCTGTGAAAACGGGACCCACGGTCTCTTCTTTCGATTCACACCGTGAGACCCCTATGATTCACCTGCTAGTTTGGCTTGGACCAGACAATCCCTTTGGAGGGCCTTGATCATAGGAATTCACTCGTTCCAGAATTAGAGAAACTAGAGGAGTTGCTCCCTTAAGTGTTGTGTCTAGGGCTTGGACAATGGGTGCCTACCCTCTCACTGGCACGGGAGGGATATTGTTTATGGTTGGACCATGCAACGTAGTTATTCATAAGAGGAGTAGTGGGACTTAAGGAGCAAGAGGTAGACATAGGGTAAAACGATAATTTGACCCAGCAGTGACTACGAACAACCTGTGAAGGTGTTGGGATGTATGTCCTCATCTTGTGTAGTTTGTAATATTCCAAGTTGTAAATAAATAAGAGTTATTTATTTGAGCCTTGTGATATAAATAACTCTTTGTGTCTCGCATATTTCATAAACTTAATCCAATAAACTAAGCTCCAGGGTCATTGTATTAATGAGAGAACTAAGAACTTGAACGGTGTGTAGTGGACACACAAGGAGGATCACGTTCGAGTTAATGACCCGAACGGTCTACAATATATGGATATGGTTGGACACCTAATCCTGGATACACTGTGGATGCGGCCCGCTTTGTATTGGATACAAACAAGGTGATCTGACTCGTTCATGTGGTTGTCATGAGAGTGGGGGCATCCTGTGCAATGAGATTGTACAAGACCGGACCGTGAATTATTAGACTTACTGATGTAACACCGTTAATAGTATAGGGCTAATAATTTCGTAGATGACCATTAGTGACTTGACCTTAATCCTGAGCGTGTTACAGACTCCTGTCTGTGGGGGTATGTCTTTTGATTAGTACGGGTGAAGGTGGCCACTGTTGCTTGTCCAATATGCATATTTTCTCAGGGACAAGACCACGTGGGGAGCTGGGAACTTGACTACACGCAAGAAGGAATTCACTCGTTCCCTACTTAGGAAAACTAGTGGGGTTGTTCCCTTAAGTATTGTCTCCAGGGCTTGAACAACGGGGTCCTACTCTCTCATTGGCCTGAGAGGGTTGTTGTTTATGGTTGGACCATACAATGTAGTTGTTCATTAGAGGAGCAGTGGGACTTAAGGAGCAAGAGGTAGACATAGGGGTAAAATGGTAATTTGGCCCAGCAGTGTCTACGAACAACCTGTGAAGGGTCGACTCATAGGTATTGGTTATATCGATGGACACAACTTGTCCTACAGTGATGAGAATGCAACTACGGGCTTTAGTGGAGTGTTACTGTAGCTAATGAATGTTGAATAACCGAGTCAAAGAGTTTGACAGGTTAGTCTCGGATCATTGGAACTCGTCACGTATAGGTCCATTAGGTCCCTTAGTTGGCTCAAATTGGACAAATTGAGGGTTTACAGTTTGGTGTGAATTTGAAGTGTTCAAATTCATTATTTGGGTATTTATGTTATTTATATGGATATAGATGACATAATATATAGTTTGATGTGAATGAGATTCATAATAAACTATAGTATAGCCTAATTGATTAATTAGTGCTAATTGGAGAAATTGAATTGAGAGAAATTAAATTGAATGTGATTCAATTTAAAAAATTCCACATTTATGCAAATGAGATTTGTATAATAAGGTATGAGATACCTTATATTATGTGATATGCAAATATGATTTGTATATCATATAGTTGTGGTAATATTATTATTTGGTGGAGATTTTAACTCCATCACACAATAGTATATAAAGGCTTTGTAAGAAGTTTTTAGTGAAACAATTGCCATTTTTTGGATTTTCATCCAAAGAGAGCATTCACCTTTCTCTCATTCTCTCTCAATTCTCTCTAAAGATCTCCTCACCCAAAATCCAAAGGGAGTCCCACATACTCTCCCTCAACCTCCCGAGAACAACCGAGAAGACTCTGTGGTGGTGTCTCATTGTTCGGTTCGAGGAACGAGATCGAGGAGTTCGTCCGTTCGAGAGAGATCGTGACCGGAGGAGGAAAGCATTGAAGAAGTGTTCTTCAACAAGTAAGTAACGATTACCTTACTATTTTTCCTCTTCTTTTGCATGTTTAGCCTAGAATTAAAGTTGTTTAGTTCAACTTTAAGATATAATTACACAACGAATCAACGACGTTTCACAACGTCTTCCGCTGCGGGAATTCTCAATCCTTTCAACTGATATCAGAGCCAGGTTGTTGCTCTTAGTTGTGTATTCTGTGAAGTCTTAAAATTAGGTGGGTGACATTAATTTTCATGAGATGAATGTTAATGGTTTGCAATTTTCGATGTTTTCGATTTTTTGCACTAGTTTAGATTTACATTAAAGTTGATGAGATCAATGTAAGGGCCCGTTGTCTTGGGCTTTTTTTTAATGTAAATCGAGTCTGTAAGTCCGTGTTGTTCGTGGCAAGAGTTGTCGTGAAGAAAACGGAGCGAAAACGGGCATTTTTGGTGAAAAACAGTGATGGAGATTTGCTGGAATTTCATCAGCATCGCGACGCTGTTCTTCAGCGTTGTGACGCCATCCATGCTGCTGGAGAGGATGTTGTAGTGCAACGTTGAGAACGCTAGGCGTGACGTTGTACACTACAGCGTTGCAACGCTAGCCACAGTGTTGCAACACTGCAGTGTAGTGAGCATGGTGCGTGAGAAACGCGTGGGAGTGGCATCATGGGGCAGTGGTTCGAGTCTGGTTTGACGCATCTGCCGGTTTTTATTTTTTTAATTTTATTTTCTTGTAAAATGTATTTTATAAATGTATTTTATTAATTATTTTAATTAATATTAATATAAATGTTATATTAATGTTAATTAATTTAATTTTATGTCCCTAGGGTGCCAAAAATTGGTCCAATAATGCTATTTATTTATTTTATGCATGAGATGTATGAAATAATTATTCTATGTGCATAATGTATGTCATATACATTTAAAATCTCACCTTAGGTTAAACATTTCATGCATCATATTTATATTATTAGAGTTATAATATATAGTATGCATGATAGGATTATATTATAAGAGTTATAATATAATGTTTGCATGATTTAATTTATTTAATATAAGTGTTATATTTCTTAGATTAAAAGCATGCAGATGCATTTAATTCATGTGATGAATGTATGTTATAGTATAGTATTATTCATGTGATGAATGATCAAACACTATAACATAGAAATGCATGTAACCTAAGTTAATTATTAGTTTTAAATGGTTTAGAACTTGAATAATTAGACTTAGGTTTTCTAGTTCTAATAAGATTAGAATTAGGAATAAAATATGACCTTTGAATGGAGACTGATAAGTAACTTTGTCTAAGGAAGGTTCTGTCTAAGGCTGGGGTATTTAAGCTGACGCTTTACAGAATACCCCTACCTGGGAACCGACCTGGGAGAGAATTCGGTCTGGAGATTCATAGGTTATATTCTCGTGAGTGTCATTAATTAAGAGTTAATTAATTTACTCACATAGACGTAAGTTAATAATGTGATTATAGACTTAGTCTAATCCAATATAAGAGTTATATTGGTAGACTTAGGTAAATTTTAGCCTGTTTATCTAGGTCAATCCCAATTAATTTAAAGTGTTTTGTGGGAGGAAATAAAGTGTATGAGATACATTTAATTTTTCATCCGCAAATCTGTGGCCCAAATGGGAGCGTCCCCCCCTACGGGTGGCATTTGTATGGGTCAATATTCAACGTGAATAGAGAGAGTACTTATAGTGAGTGGGAGCGGGACCTGTGAAAACGGGACCCATGGTCTCTTCTTTCGATTCACACCGTGAGATGCTTATGATCCGCCTGCTAGTTTGGCCTGGACCAGACAATCCCTATGGAGGGCCTTGATCATGGGAGTTGGAACACCGTGAATTCCCGAAAGGGATACGATTTCCTTGTTGGGTTTCCTTCTTAGTTCTCCCTACGACGGCTATTGTTTGGACAGATACTTAGAAATTTAAAGATTGAGGGTGACACTCACAGGATTCATTAAGAGTTAATGGATTCAGACCGAAAAATGATAACTGGATGCCTAATGGAATAAAAGTTATTTGGGTATTAGGGTCTGGTCGAGAAAGTCTCGTCCAAGAGGAGGAGTGGATTTGTCTACCCTACGGTGGCGGTCATTCTAAACCTTTGGGGTATCATTGCAAATTTTGAATAACCTAGGGATCATAGGATAAAAATTTGCTAAAACCTGATTGAATTTTCAAAAAGTTTTTGCGAGACTAATACAAAGTTTTTCATTTTTCAGCAACAAAATGTCAAACACTTTTAATGCTTCTTTAGCTTCCGTTAAGTTAGTCGGCGATAATGTTTCGTGAAAAAACAATGTTGACACGATTTTGGTAGATGACAACCAAGAGTTCGCGCTCACTGAGGAGGGTCCTCAGGTGCTCGGTCCAACAATCCTATTCAATGATCTACGAATCTTCCAATCCTTGGTGCAAACCAGGAGGCAGAAAGCTTTGGCAAGTGTTGCCTTAAGACCTTTTCACAGGGGTATGACCTCTGGGACAAAGTTTGTAGACTCTTCAGGTCCTAAAGGGAAGAAGGAGAAGTTGAAAGAGGATAGGGTTGACCGCGCTGCTGCCCTAAAGGGCAAAGAGATCAAGGAAGTTGCCAGAAAGTGTTTCTACTGCAACGGGGACGGACACCTAAAAAGAAGTTGTCCTAAGTTCCTTGATGAAAAGAAGATGACAGGTAAATGTGATTTACTTGTCACAGAAACTTGTTTAGTGGAGAATAATGACTCTGTCTGGATATTGGATTCATGCGCCACTAACCACGTTTGCTCTTCTTTTCAAGGATTAAGTTCCTGGCAGCGGCTGCAAGAGGGTGAGATAACACTCAGGGTTGGATCCGGAGAAGTTGTCTCAGCTGCAGCAATAGACATGGTGAAGTTGTTCTTTGGCGGGAAGTACTTATTATTGGATAATATGTACATAATTCCTGGGTTTACGAGAAACCTAGTTTCTATTTCCTGCCTATTAGAACAAAATATATTAAAATTTGAGTTCAAATTGAAACTTATTGAATTATCTTTCCACAGTATAAGATTCATAACATTCCACTAAGTATTAAGTTATGATATTTTGAGTGGTAACTGCTCTTGCTAGAAAACTGTTGTAACTTAGAATAATTTATGTCAATTTTCATCTCCATGATCTTGATGATTATATTTGGGAATATAGCCAAATTAGATACCATTTTAAAGCTCTCATCTTTCCATCCATATAGAGATCACATCAATCCAAGTCTTGGAGAAGAAGTTATTGGCAAAATTTTAAAGATTGTCTAGTCCAAAAACTTTCCTTATTTGCAAACTTTTATATTTGTTTTGAGAATTTAGGAAAGGATTTATGATTTTTTCGATGTACTTTCTAGTATTTTGCAAGATACAAAATTATTTTCTTTATTTTATTTTACCTTAATTGTTATTCCCTAATTGTTTTGTGAAAATATCTTATTAGAATTTAGGGTTTCTTGCAAGCAAGGCTATTTAAGCATTCTTTTGAACGACTACAAAAGGGAGTCTCCTAGTGGAATCTTTCTAGACAATGGTTTTTTTGTTCTCTTTTTTTTTATATACTTTTCTTTTGGCACTATATGAGCCAATGATGAACCTTGGATACATCATCATGATGAGCGGATAAGATAAACTTTCCAATTCATAGATGAGTCGTAACCAATTGCAATTTTGTGAGGCTTAGACCTTAATGTGATTTTCTTAGATTTGAGATATTCTTTTATTCCTATTTTATTTTATGAGCATGTATCTTTGATTGAATTGACACATCGATCACTTTATATGCTTGGTTGTTAATCATGATGCATGATCTGTAATTGTCGTGTTAATTGAGCCATGTAGCATTAATATTATTACATTTGTGTGTTATATGAGTTTCAATAATTTCATAGCTTGCATGCTTAATTCTAGGAATTAAAGAAGCAAGTTAGGTTGAACTTGGTAAAATCTAATCTATCTTTATTTTTATATGTATATATGTTTATTTTATTTTAAAAAATACAAACCCTTTTTTATTTTTTTTTTACAAATATAATTTGAGAAATTAATATTTAGTTCCTTGATATCGATCCCATCCACTCAATGTTATAAGTAGATCGATTTATAAATTGTAATTTGACGAGCTCCACAAACTCAATTCTAACCCTGGAAAGAGGGGAATTTAGGTCAGATCTTAAGAATTCAAGATAGAGGCTTGGATGAGTTGGGAAACTTGTCAAACCTATGAGGCACATGAAGAATATATGTTCTAAATAAATTTCTAAATTTTAATTCTATATAAGAATATTGGATTGAATTAGAGATCGTGTCTAACGAATTTGCTTGGGAGACATAGTTAGATAAATTAAAATTCTTGCCTACAAATCTTGATAGAGAATAATCGAGAACTAATTAGCATGATTTTATAAATTAATTAGGTTAAATCAAATCTCTAGAAGTCTTTTTTTAATCTTTTTAATTATCTTATTTTATATTTTTAGTTTAAATTTCAAATATTCTTTTAATTTTGATTATCTAAATAGAGTTAGAACAAATCAATTCACATTATTACTTGAGAAGATTTTTACCCCAATCCTAGATAACTACAACCCTTTTCTCATAATTTATATTATAATTAACTTGATGTCATACATTTGTGGTTAGCAATTGGTTTCATAGACATAAAATTAAAAGTTTAGGTCCCGTTTGATAACCCTTTGGTTTTTTAAAATTAATTCTACTCTATCTATAGATTTCCATGTTTTCTTTTTCTACTTTTTACATATGTTTTTAAAATCCAAGCGAAGTTTTGGAAACTAAAAAAGACAGTTTTCAAGAACTTGTTTTTGTTTTTGAAATTTGCCTAGAAACTCAAATGTTTCCTTAAGAAAGACAAACCATTGTAGAGAAATTGTGAGAAAACAAACACAATTTTACAAACCAAAAACTAAAAATCAAATGGTTACCAAATTGGGCCTTAGGAACCTATTATATATTTTTTAAAGAATCTATTAGTGGCATACCCCGATCCAAATTGCCCTAACTAGGGATGACAAAATTACTCACAGGGTCAAGACCTCACGGGTTTCCACCAAGAACGAGATAGAGAATTTTCGGTTTGATCGAGTATGGAGATCAAATCAAAGATTATTTTTAAGTCTTCGGTTGAGGACGAGGTGGGGGCAGGGATGGTATCCCCACACCTCGTGTCCATGAACTCGCCCTAAATAATTTATTTTATTATTTTTTAAAGAAAGTATATGATATTTACTATAATTTTTGGTAATAGTAATATTATTATTGTATAATATTATTTATTAACAATATTGTATTTAGCCTATTTATATATATATATTTTGTGTATATGGTTTTTAATTTCATAATGTAATAAGTTTTTATATTTTATATTTTTGAGAATTAATGATTTAAGTAAATAAAACAATAATAATACTCAACTTTTATATGATTTTAATATAATTATTCATTTTTAATTAATTTTAAAATAATTTAAAAAAAAAAAAAGAAAACGATTCCTTACTTGGACCTCGATTCTACAAAATGAGAAATGGAGCGAAAATAGAGATTAGAATTTTCTTTATGGACAAAGATTGAAAATGCATCCTCGACCTCACCTTATTGCCATCCCTAACCCTATCTAATGTAGGGCGTGACATGTGGATAATGAAAACCCTACTAGCTAAGTCCATTCTCAACTTATAAGAATTAAACACACTGTTAAAAACAAATTAAAAGTGGCTAGCAAAACTTTGTGGAATAAAAAAAATCGTCAAAATTTCAGCAGAGCTATATCCGTTGAAAATCGGATAAAAACAGATCTGAGAAGGAAACATACAATATATATTAAAAATCCAATACTAACACCAAGTATACCTTGTTGCACACTATTCAGTTAAGAAATCAACAATCATGACATAATTAAAACTAATAATGAAGAGACATAAATATTTCAATTCATAAAACTATCACAATACCCAAAATGGTGCATCATCATAAAAAATGTGTGAACCACAAAAGAGATGCATCTATAGGTAATGCTAATACAAAATGACATGCAACTTATCGAATTTGGTGACAGATATCAACTTCGATGGGCTTGTCGGAAACTCAAATGCTACCTGATGGAAATATTTAGAAAGAAAGAATGAGCTAATAAATTTAGTAAGGAGTAAGAGTTCATAATTAAGAAAGTAATTTATTAAAATTATATACCTACTAAATAAAACTTCATAAACACTTTTAAAAACTTTTATGCAAATAAATTGTTTTGAAATGTTTAAACTAACAACTATGTAAACATAATTTTAAAATATATATAATTGCATGTCTAAGAAAACTCACTGCTAAACATATACCTAAAATTAGTCCTATACTAGTATAGAGTAGTGAACTAGTCATATTATATATACATAAGGTAGACCCATACGCAACAGAGCAAATCTAGTCATATTGTACATGCAACTAGTCGTACTATGTACCGAGTAATATCTCAAGGCACATAGTAGAATGAATTTAGTCATATATATTATGCACCGAGCTATAATCTCAAGGTGAATAACAAAACAACTAATTGTACGTGCATAGAGCAACTTCAAAGGGAAAACACCCTAACACACGATCCAAAATTTATTTATGTGTCAGAGCAGATTCCAAACACCTCATATATATCATATATCCACAATGGAGACACGTTTACATAGATGTATTAGAAAAATCCCCATGTACGCACAATCTAATCTATTGTTTAAAAACAACTTTGAATTTTACCCATAATTTTAAACCATGCTACAAGCCTCTAAATTGTCCATAAATAATTGTCATAACCAATTCCTTAACAAATCCCAATTTAGCTTACAACTTGGAGCAATTCATAGATCAATGAAATATCAACAACTTTCACAATCGGTGCACAAAAATTGAAATACATAAAAAAAAAAAAAAAAACTTAAACTCTTGCCACGAAAACAAAATCATAAAGGTCCCATTTGATAACCATTTTGTTTTTTGTTTTTAGTTTTTGAAATTTAAACTTAAAAATACTATTTATACCAATGAGTTTTTATGTTTTCTTATCTATTTTGTACCTATGTTTTCAAAAACCAAACTAACTTTTGAAAACTAAAAAAAATAGTTTTAAAAAACTTGACTTTGTTTTTAGAATTTGGCTAAGAGTTCAAATGTTTACTTGGGAGATGATCTCTATTGTAGAGAAATTAGGTGAATATAAGCTTAACTTTCAAAAATTAAAAACAAAAAATAAAATGGTTACGAAAGGGGCCAAAAATTTTAAATTCTGATCCTTTGTGAATTCAAAATGTAAAATCACCTTAAACATAATCATAAATATCTGGAAGCTTTTAGGGTATTATCATAAAATCAATTGAATAACTCAAAAACACTTTTTTCACCATTTGGAAATTAAATAATTTATAACACAGCCACTCACAGTGCTATTGGCAAGAGAAATTTGGATCTAAGCCGTCTCGATCTCCGTTTGATCTGAAATAATAATTTTGTCACAATATTAATAACTCTTTACTCTCCAAATTAGAGCACAACATCACTAAAATACACTAAGCCTTGATTTCTTCTTAACTCATGGGTAAAGTACATCCTTCATGATTTTAATCTTTGAACTACCAAGTAACTAGGATCCTATTTCTAAAATAAATTCTCAATAACCCCATTGCACCTCTTATTCTTCTCATTCCTTCTACTTCTTCTCCATTAAAAATCTCATTGTTTTTCTTTTCCTTCCATAGCTTGCAAATTCGATTGGAATTAATTTAATAATTAATTCATATATGGGTAACAAATTAGATAACAATTACATTTGGGCTATTTAAATAGGCATATTGTGTGGTCTTAATAATGAGCCCTAGACTTCTCATACGTGGTGTGACATGGTGAGTAGAAACCAACTTGTTGATCCTAGGGGATTATGGAAACCCTAGGATCAACTTATAAATAGTACGTTATGGTCCCCAATATACTATTTTTCATGATTTTTTCTTAAAAAAAAAAAAGTTGCGACAATTGTCACATCAAGAACCAACCAGGTGCTAGGGTATTCAGTTGCGCCCTAGCATCAAGTCAACTTTTGTCGTGGGCTTAACCTACTATATGTTTTTTATTAAAAAAAAAACTATATATTAATTCAATTTATAGTTTAGTGTTTTATTTATTTGATTTAAATAAATAATAAATAAATGAAGTTTAATTATGAACTAAGATATTCATTATGCTTTATGTCTTGATAATAAAATTAGAGAACAATTTATTTTCCACTTTCGTTGTGCTAATTACAGAATTAAGGTTTTCTTATTGAAGAAATTTTGTGATAAATGTTTATCTGTTATGAATTTAGGCTTTATGTTTTAGGCCTAACTTAATAAAGTATAGAGAATTTTAAAATTTTCGTTTATGGGGTACTTATTAAGGTATGAAGAATTTAGCACAATTTGTATAATTTCTTTTGAATGTTTCTAAATTGAACCATTTAAAGATGTAGTTTATTTGTTATTTATGCGGATTGTGATCGACCCAAAGGAAGGCTAAAATTTGGCCAAACAACAAAGACATATACAATAATAAATATGAATAAGATAAGGTTATGCCCTTGAGGTTGTTAAGTCGACCTAAAGGAAGACTTTCATCTAAAAGGGACAAGTTATTAATATTTAATTATTGATTCAATTTTTATTTTTGAGGATTTTTCTCATTATTGAATTATGCAAGTAAAGATATTATTCTTAATTTTGAAAATGATTTTGGTAATTTTCATTTTCATGAAGATAAAATTAAGAATGATTAAAGATAAATATTTTGCATAATAATTTTTGTCGGTGTTAGTTTGATGGATCATGCTGCCAAAGTAGCCTCTGATTTCTGATATTGACATCTTCAAAATTAATTAGATGTTTGTGGGTCTGTTATTTACGCGTTCTGATTTTCGGCCTAAAGGAAGGCATCAATCTGACCAAATAATAGGTGCACTCATGGTTAGCTGGTGTGAACATCGATAATATAAAGTTATGTCATGTAAGTGATTGTCGACCCAAAGGAAGGCTTTCACTTGACAGGTTTGGTTATCAATGTTTTTTATCATCATGTTGAGAGTACCGTTTACTAGTTGATAGTCGGCCCAAAGGAAAGTTGTCAATGTTGTGTTTGATATCTTATTGTCCTTATAAAGTTTAAAGCTATTGTAGTTTATAAATACTCATATTATTTCTGAGCATGTTTTTGTTATTGATTGAGTTATTGTTAATATTAAATTATTGATTTATTCTTGGATTCAAGAATATTTTTGTTTAAATTCCATCTTTTAAACTTATGATAAAGATAGAGACACTTCTATTTTTCACTTAGCAACATCCCTTTAAGATTATATGAGACTTTGAAAAACAGAATTATCTTAATTGCATAAGTTTTATGATGATGAGGTGCGATATTCAAAGGACTTATGTGTAATAAGGAAATAATTAGGAAGTTCCTTTAAAAGATGAGGATTGTTCTAAAAGAACATAAGTCTTCACACATAAACTTTTGGTTGAATGTGTCATAAGAACCAAGGAACATACAGGGTACACCTAAAGGATCAAATGCATTGAATTTATACCAATCTAAGATTGGCTTGACATTTGATGTTTTTTTTAAAAACACTATATTGTCAATCTACAATGAGTTATGAAACTCATAAGGATAGATGAATTAATCTTTTACGGTATGTTCAAAGAGAATTAAGTTAGGTATGAAAAGATAAGGGGTACTCTATTAACTTTTTTCTTAAGGGAAGAAATTAAAGTTACATAAAGTTGCATTTGGAACATATTAGTTCAAGTTATTAAGAATTAGGATTTAGATCTCCCCTAATACCTTTTTTTTTTTTTGAAAAATTTGAGTGTGAAGAAAAATATGTTCCTAGTACATCATTTCATGATACATAAAGAAAATATGACTTCTCACTTTGTTTTGAACTAAGTTGGTTTGATTCATATATCAAGGCTTACATGTGGTTAATAGACTCTTGTATTTCTATTCATTGATGATTGACTCTTTTGACTTAATAGATTTTCAAAGAGGTATTAGATATAATTAAGGGGACAATAGTAAAATAGTCCCATTAAGTGGGATTGAGTGTTTTTTTGCATCTTGGAACTGACTTTCATAACCTATTCCCTATGACTTCTTGAAATGTTTAATAGGATTATAAAAATTTCAAAACAATTAACTCGCTTTGAAGGCACCTATATTTGATATATGAGAGTCTTTAGTTCTAGATATCTTAAAAGTCATAGATTAATTTATAGTTGTGCAACACTATAAAATATGATGGATTAGGAGGAGAACATTTGGGACACTTTGCTAACTCCTAGTTTTATAAAGGAATTAAATAACAACTAATATTTAGGTAAACATGAGAAGTGGGTGGCTTACAGAATCATTCAAAGCTTATAAAGATCTGGTTAAAGGTGAAAAATATATATATATATTTTTTTATTCACTCACTTTGAGAAAAGTACTCAAGATTTCAACATAAGGCTTAAGTAGTGTACCGATAAAACAACAACTGAATTCCTAGCAATTCAAGGTTAAGCAATAGCTTAACATCAGGTTTTTCATTTAGGGATGGCCAATTAATATTTTGTCTTGAAAGTGAATAAAGACAACTTTCATTTAAAGATTATTAGTTGTCACTCTATGTACACTTATTATTTTCATATTTTGTAAATTAATTCCCACATGAAAGTTTGTTTGAATGAGATCTTAAAGTCTCTCAAAAGTGTTGAGTTTGAAGGGGAAGATAAAATGAGGAAGGTTGTCATTAGGAAAAGAGAAATTCAATTGTTTTTCTCTTTATGATAACATTAGTAAAGGTTCTTCCCATTTAAGTAAGACAAACTCAACATTATTAAAGTATTATAAGAGATAGGAAAAGTACACTTAAAGGCTTGTAATTTTGACTTAAAAGTAAAATAAAGATGATTCAATTAACTTTTCCTAAAGTTAAAGAAAGACATATCTCTTAAAAGAATAACTGATGTCGTAAAGAATTAGGTAAAGTAGTGGGTGTTAGGGTGTATGCCCTAATCTCGTGTAGTTTGTAATATTCCATATTGTAATTAAATAAGAGTTATTTATTCGAACTTTGTGTCTCGTATATTTTATAAACTTAATCCAATAAACTAAGCTCCAGGGTCAATGAATTATGAGAGAACTAGAACTTGAACGGTGTGTAATGGACACACGAGGAGGATCACGTTCGAGTTAATGACCCGAACGGTCTACAGTATACGGATAGGTTGGAGACCTAATCCTGGATACGTTGTGGATGCGACCCACTTTGTATTAGAAACAAACGAGGTGATCCAGTTCGTTCATGTGGTTGACATGCGAGTGGGGGTATCCTGTGCAATGAGATTGTACAAGACCGGACCGTGAATTATTAGAGTTGCTGATGTAACACCGTTAACAGTATAGGACTAATAACATTGTAGATGACCATTAGTGACTCGACCTTAATCCTGAGCGTGTTACGAACTCCTGTCTGCGAGGGTCTGTCCTTTGACTAGTACGGGTGAAGGTGTTCACAGTTACTCATCCAATATGCCTATCTTCTAATGAACGAACCACGTGGGGAGCTTGAAACTTGACTACGCGAGATGGAATTCACTCGTTCCCGAATTAGAGAAATTAGAGGGGTTGTTTCCTTACGTGTTGTCTCAATGGCTTGGACAACGGGCGTCCACCCTCTCACTGGCCCGAGAAGGATGTTGTTTATGGTTGGACCACGCAACGTTGTTCTTCATTAGAGGAGTAGTGAGACTTAAGAAGAAAGAGGTAGACACAGGGGTACAACTGTGACGACCGCCATCCCAGGTACTATTAGTTATTTTATTTAACACTTTATTAGCCGCTGTATTTAGTTGGAGTCGTGTTTTAATCAAACTTGGCGAGAGGGAGACCGTAATTTTGTTTAGCTTAGGTGAATTGTTCCTTAAGATGAGATCAATTGTGAAATTAAAGGAAAAGGGCAATCTAAAGGGCGTTTTGGGGATTATTGTTTAAGTGAGGGGTGTAAAATTTAACCTAACCCTAGCCCTAGCCTCTTTGGTATTTAACCATAAGGAAAAAGCCCTAGAGCATGATCATCTCCTCTTCCTCATTGTATCAAAAAAATCCTAACCCTAACCCTAAAACCATTCACCTCACTCTCCTCCTTCTCCTTCGTGTACATGCCCTAACCGATACCCTAGCTCCAACGTGCAGCTGCTGCCGTCGCCGTCCGGTCAGTCGTGCAAGCCGCCCCAGCCGAACTCCTTTGCAACCCACGAGCAGAAGCTTCCTCAGCCGAGAACGCCTGCGGGTCCTCGGAAGAAGACTGCCCAGCCGACTACATCTGCGGTTTGCGCCGGAGTTCGAACGGGAGTTGACGCAGTCGAGTGCACGCCGAAGAGTCACGTCTCACGCCGCCGCCTCCCTTGCGAATTCGTGAAGCCCTAGTGCAGCAGCTCTCGCCGTCCGATCTGCCTTCCAACCGCGAGTCCACGCTGCACCTCACGTTCCGCCGGCCGCAACCCTTCCGAACGAAGATAAGTACTGCAGCCGCCGAACTCCAGTCTCCACGAGCTCGGCCGTCAACGAGCCCCTGCAGCGCGCCGGTCGCCTTGGTCGAAGCTCCAAGCCGCAAGACACCGATCGGGAGTTTCCTCTCCGCGCCGCGATCGCTGTTGAAGAAGCGTGCGCCGCCGTCCGGATCCGCCCACGACCACGGCCACGCAACACCGCCCCTGCAGCCGATCGGTTTTCGACTTGGTGAGCAAATTTCTTTGTTACGATCCGAAATCGGAATGAGTTATACAATGACCCTTGAATTATTATGACGTTTACGTGAGGAACTGAAATTATTGTTCGAACACGATTTGTAGGAACGAACGGAAGTGTAGGATCAAGATTTCCAAGCTTTGGAGCAACCAAACCCACGTTCGGATTATTATTCGGAGTCGAGGTAATTGGAGTAAGGTGAGAATGATGGACGCTTTCGTACCTAGATTCTTTATGTTGATGGAACTGTGCAGTAGGATAACGAATAGAAGAATCCTTGGTTTCAGGTTATTTGGAGGAGACCGTTAAATTAAGAATTAGAAGGAAATAGTGAGATCAAAGCTCGAGGTAAGGGACCTTGTGCCGAACTTTTAATGGGAGTAAATGAAAATGATTTTCATGATTTTATGCGAAATAGTTTATATTTTTCATATGAAAATACACAGATATTATTGTGAGAATACGTGATACTTTATGTGCAAATACTTCGATGTATCATGTGGAAATGAACCATTATTTTATGTGAAAGTATTCTCGTATGTTATGTATAAGTATTCCATTATTTCATGTGAGAATAGGACAAGTGGTTTGTATGAGAATGTTTCATGTTTCTTAAAAGTATGATCTTCAAACCGCCCATGAGAAAGTATGACTGATATAATCGATGATGATGTTTGTGATATGTACTCTATTATTATGTGACCGATGGGACCTCATGCATGTTTTGTATGCCACGAAATGAATTAGCGAATAGTGTGGACATTGGTTATCCCGAGATCGTTATGTGCATGGTCAAACATGCAATAGAGACCTATGGGTCAAAGTACAGTGGTCCGTGAAGGACTCAAATGAAATGACTCAGATGACCAATCGGCCCCACAATTAAATGAGCGACCATGGATTAAAGACTGCAATTAAATGAGCACCATGGATTAAAGACTGGCAATTAAATGAGCAACCATGGATTAAAGACTGCAATTAAATGAGCGACCATGGATTAAAGACACGCAACTAAATAAGCAATCATGGATTAAAGGCCCGATAATTAAATATGCAAATATGGATTAAAGACTCGACAACTCTAGAAAGTTTTAGGTCCCATCTATGTATGTTACTTAATGAGTTTAGAGATCATGATTGTATGTGTATGATATCCCAAACCTCATGAGCGAGGTTACTTACTGGGTATTGTTTTGCAATACTCACCCTTTCTTTTAAAAATGTTTTTCGTAAAGGGAAGGACGTGCGGGCGTGTGACGGGGAGCGTTATTAGGACCATGGGAACCAAAGATGATTTCCGCATTATTCTTGTTTCGAACTGTTGTTGTCTCAATGTTTTAATTGAAGTTAAAATTACTTACGATTTTAATAGGCCGAGCTGAATTGATGTTCTAACTGATTTTAATGTTTTGTTTTTCTTTTGGGATCCCTGGAACTATTTACGTTAATTGGAAATTGCTTTTAAGTTCTTTTTATCTCTCGGCCTATAAATGCATGCATGTGTAGTAATGTCCCTAGGAATTTGGTCATAGAAAAGTAGGGGCGTTACAACAACGATAATTTGACCCAGCTGTGATAACGAACAACCTGTGAAGGGTCGACTCACGGGCATTAGTTGTATCGATGGACACAACTTGTCCTACAATGATGGGAATGCCGCTACGGGCTTTAGTGGAGTGTTACCATAGCTAATGAATGTTGAAAACCAGGTCAAAGAGTTTGACAGGTTAATCTCGAATCATTGGAGCTCGTCATCTGTATGTCCATTAGGTCCCTCGGTTGGTTCAAACTGGATAAATTGAGGGTTTACAGTTTGGTGTGAATTTGAAGTGTTCAAATTCATTATTTGGGTATTTATGTCATTTATATGTGATATAGTTGACATAATATATAGTTTTATGTGAATGAGATTCATAATGAACTATAGGTTAGCTTAATTGATTAATTAGTGCTGATTTGGAGAAATTGTAATGAGAAAAATTAAATTGAATGTAATTCAATTCAAATTATAAGGTATGAAATACCTTATTATATGTAATATGCAAATATGATTCCATATTATAAGGTTGTGGTAAAATGGTGATTTGGTGGAGATTTCAATTCCACCTCTCACCATTATATAAAGGCTTTGTGAGAAGTTTTGGTGAGATAGTAGTTCATTTTTTGGATTTGCTTTTTCAAAGAACAAAGAGCTCTCTCTCTATTCTCTCAATCTCTCTACCAAATTCTCTCCACCCAAAAACCAAAAGGAGTCCCGCAACTCTCCCTCAACCGATCGAGAACAACCGAGAAGACTCTTTGGAAGTGTCACTGTTTCTTGGTTCGAGAGATCGTTGGAACGAAAAGAGTTCGTGATCGGAGAAGGAAACATCGAAGAAGAGTTCTTCAACAAGTAAGTATTACATTTACTTTCTATTTTCTTCTTCTAAATTGCATGTTTAGCTTAGGATTTAAGAGTTAAGTTTGATTTTAAGAAAACAGTAGCATAACAAAAACCACGACGTTTCATGTCATTTTCCGCTTCAGGATTTTCATTCCCTTCAGTGGACATCAATAACTTTTTGTAACTTGTCATATTGCCTTTAAAAGAAATGTTGAGAGATATAAAGTTTGTCTAGTTACTATAGGTTTTTTTGTTTCATTAGTTATTAAGATATTTTCTTGTATGTTTATGACAACACTTAGTAACCCTTTTTCTTAGAGTTATGTTAAGTTAATATAAGAATCGATTTGTCAACTGTATGATCTATGAAGTGAAAACTTGTAAAGTGTAAAACTTTTGATTCAATATCACAAAATGTCAAAAGTTAAAATTCATCTGTGATATCAATAAAGAATTATTATCTATAATTTCATAAGTTCCAACCAGTAACTATCACATTTAGGATCTTGAGAGTGATAGCTATGAGTTACTGATTCAGTGGGAGTAAGTTAATTTTTCAGTATAATATGTCTATGACATAGTAAAGTTATGGTACAAGAGACAGAAATTTGTATAGCCATCTCTTTTATTGTGAAATGATATTATGAGATCAATCTCAAGTAACATTGAGATTTCACAAAAGAGTTATGTCAGAAAAATTTTCAAGTTTTCTAGCATAAAGTTTTATGCACTAGAAAAATCATCGAAGAAGACAAGAAATGCCTCAATAAAAGTTCCTTGAATACACTGAAGAATTTCATGATGAAGTTTAAATGCTTCCGCTTCATTATTTATATCAAGAATAAGAGCGATTATGTTGATAACTCTTATTAGGATTTAAAGAGTTTTAAGGTGCTTAACAAAAGGATACATGCTCACTTATCAAAATTAGATAAAGTAGAGATCATAAGGCAAATTGATTTTGATAATATGAATTGTCAACAAAAATCATTTTTAGATGGTTAAAATGTACCATTGTCATAATTGTGACAAATAGTTTTCACAATTGCAGTTTGTATGCATAGCATTTTGTATGACAACAAACTCATAAATTTTTAACCTTGTCATTAGGTTGTCTTGACAAGAATTTGTTTTTCCATATTACAACAACAAAAGCTTTTATGAGAATTATAAGCTTTAGTTGATAAAGAAAATTCAGAGTGTTGATTGTGTCTAAAGAAATGCAGCTCCTTCATTGCGGATCTGCTCATTATGAACTTTCATGCAGTTTCAGGAGCATAACGCTCATACATGTGTGAAAACTATGGTATGATAGTTGAGTGGGAGTTTATGACTTCTTAAAGTAGACACAAAGTTTTGTTTTCTGCAGAATAAAGAATATGAATTATCTTTTGCTACTCTGAATGATTTTCTTTCTAATTGTAGCTTGACATAAGGCTAGAAAGAATACAATTTGATGTCTCTCAAGAATAAAGTAGGACCAGTTGGAAATATGCATGTTTAGATCACATTACATGTAATTTCCATGCTACTCTTCCACACTTGATCCATGTCATTGAGTATATTTGGGGTGGTAATCATTGTAGGCTGAGTTGCGACTATACATGTGACGAAAGCCGCCTTGGTTCCTCATTGGTATACAAAATGGACTGGATTGTGATTAAAGGGAAGTTTCTTTTTAAAATAGTATTAAGTTGTGCACTACAAGAATAAATGAATAATTGTTAATCAGAAAATTGTTACCCAAGTGGGAGATTGTTGGAATTAATTTAATAATTAATTCATATATGGGTAACAAATTAGAATACAATTACATTTGGCTTATTTAAATAGGTATATTGTGTGGTCTTAATAATGGATCCTAGACTTCCCATATGTGGTGTGGCCTGCTGAGCACAGCCTGTTGATCCTAGGGGATTATGGAAACCCTAGGATCAACTTATAAATATTAGGTTATGATACCCAATATACTATGTCTTTTTAGCCTCCTATTCCCCATCTAAGAGAGATGACTTCCCATTCTGAACTAGGTTGCATAATTGAGCCATAAACAATATTTATGGATTCAATACATCTTGTTCTTGATCTGTATGTCCTTATTCTGAAATAATTATGGCTTGATTTTGTTAATAAATTTCGAACGAATTCAACATACAAATAAACTCCCTTCTATACGTCCATTGTTAACAGCTACGATTTTCACCAAGTTTTTTTTTTTCTTTTTCCTATTTTAACTCAACCATTTCTTTCACCCTACTTTTCAAGCTAAGCCATGAAGTTTCTAACTAAAGCAAGAAAACCCCATAAACAACTCATTCTTTAGAAAAAATTACTCAAACTTCAATCCAAGGCTTGTGAGTTGACTTTCCATTTCAAACTATCTCAAGCATTGTCTTCTCCTCCCCTAAAATCTATTTCTTCAAACTTCTTTCCCTCTTCTTCTTTTTTCTTCTTTCTTTCTTCTAACTTTTTTCTTTTTGTGGCCTCAGTATAACTCATTTCTTTTCTTTTTTTTTTCCTTTCTATACACATCATAAAAAAATTGAAAGTTTTAGAAACCTATTTGACACTTCTTAAAGTTTAAAAATCGATAAGATAATAATTCTAATTAGCCCTTAGCTTTTAGCAAATTAATAGCCTATTTACTTGTACTATGACTATAAATAGACTCTTAAAGCTATAACTATTTCCAAGTTTTGATATTATTAAAAGGGAAATACTTTTTGAGTTGCACGCATTGTGCTGCCCACTTTATGAGTTTAAAAGCTTGTGGTTGAAAATGGAACTTCCCAATACTTAGTACAACCCAAGCCGCATTCAAATTTTGCTCTTATTGAAATAGAAAAGTGTTTAGTGAGGGGGTTTCTTTCATTTGAGAGGTTTCTCTTTTATTCTTATTTGAGATGATATTTTGGATTTTCCGATGTCATCTATCTAAACCTCGTCAACAACCTTAATAAAAAATCGATAGAAAATCACATTAGCTTTAAAGCCTTGGCCTTTTTTCCATTTCCTCTTTTTTTCAGGTTAAACAAGTGAAAATTCAAAATTCTGACCTTTTAATCGATGATACATGCCTTGATCAATTGAGATAGGCTCAGATTGGTCGCCTTTCTTCCATTCTCTTAACGTTGCCTTAGCAAGAGAATGATCTTCGTCATCGGCTGCAATGTTTGAAACAATGTAACCCTTCAATGCCAAGTTGCATTTAAGTCTTGAAATCTTGAATTTGATGGTGTCTTCATTTTCGTAGGCAATCCAAGTTGAGCCACAACATGTGTAGGCAATGATAAACTTGCGATCTAAGAGAACATTATAGGCATCATTATCAGCTATAAATTTCTTAATGTTCCTATACTCTATCAGACCTTCCATGGAAATATCTTGTCCTTGTGCTGGTGAAAACACATTGTGTTCTTTAGAACTCTCAAGTTTCCATGCCCAACCATGGAAGGGAACTCCAAATACCATCATTTTAGAAGGCAAGCCTAACTGAATCCATGTTCTGATTCCTGAAATAATTCAACACAAATAGTAATTAATATGGATCATGTATAAACACATACCAAAAGATATTTTATTCTATAAATTTATAAATAGGCTACACTATCATCTTAGTCCTATGGTTTGAGTTTGAATTCCGGATTTTTTGGTTCTTAATAATTTTCAAAGCTTCATTAATTCGAATAAATAGAGTCATCTTCAAGCTTCAACATAAGAATATGGTTAGGCTCTTGGAATGTTGTATTGAAGGAGAAGAAAAGCTTATGTCTATGAATACATGCCAAATTAGCAAAGTTTCTCATTAATTTTCAAATGGAGGGAGAATTTACAGAGAGAGAAACAAGAAGAAACGTTTTCTACTAAGGGTAGATTTTTTTTTTTTTGAAAGATCAACAATATATCAATGAAATTTTAACGGGTTCCACCCAAAACTTGATGGTAAGAATATTTTTGATATTTTTGAAAGGTCAAGGATATTTTTTGAAACTTCTTAAAATTCAAAGGTATTTTTGAAACAAAACTCATAGTTTTCAGAAGTATTTCTATAATTTACCCTATATGTTTTGAAGAAAATATTCATGATATTATGAACTATTAAAAGGTCTTCCTACTTTTTTTTCAATGTATGTAGAGAAATCAAAAGACGAGTTGACCATATTTAGTATGTGTGAAAATTATATTAGAGGACTATACATTAGAGTTTAGAGTTTAAACTTGAGGACATATCGCCCAAGTGAATATAATTTAGAAGTAATTAACATGCACTCTTTTCCTTGAAGTCGGAGGTTAAAATCTCCCTACCTCACATCCCTTCGTAATGAATTATTTTTTATAGCAAAAAAGAAGAAAATTATGAAGAAAATAGCTGGGATTTTTACATACCAAAGTATCCAGATAAGGAGCTTCTCTTTGGATTGTAGAAAGCTGAGGATGGTCCAGTTTCCAAACTAGATGAAGTAGGAGTGTAAATATCATAAGCAATAACATTAACCCAATCCAAAGTTCTTTGGATTGCTTGAATTGGATACTTAATGTTCTTTATATAAGGTGAATAGAAGACTGTAGCAACAAGGATCAATTGGGGTTCATGAGATTCTTTAGCTTCTTTGACAACACCATTGTAACACTCAATTATGAGAGCTTCAAAATTGGCCATGTCCTCCATGGAAGAAGGGTACAACCATTGAAGATCTACACCATCAAAATTACCCTCTCTTGCTTTAGAAATGAAGCTTCCAATAAACGATGCACGATTTAAAGAATTGGCAGCCATAGCTGCAAATCTATCAGCTTTTGCATCATCTCCTCCAATGGACAAAAAAGTTTTAACCTCGGAGTTGTTTTCTTTGATGATTTGAGAAAATTGATCAATCAGGGGTTTTGCTGAATTGGAAATCGAGAGTTCATAAGTTTGGGAGTTGAGACCGACATAACCACAAAAGAGATGGGTGAAAAAATTTGTATCGATTTCAAAAATGGGAAGGTGGGTGTGGGAGTGGGTGAACCAATAGCCAGCATTCACAAAATTATTGTTGGCCATTTGGAGAATTCAAAGAAAAAAGAAGAGAAGAAATTTAAACCATATATGAAGTCAAATTTTCTATTTATGATCATTTCTTGCTCAAGAAAGAGATCACTTTGTCCTATTTTTCTATTGTAAGACACTAAGTCATGGCTCTATTAAAATATATATATATCAATCTAAAGCAACCATTGATTTAAAATAATAATAAACCCACGATTTTATACAAACTAAGGTACTAATTTTCAAACAAAGATTACGACTCATACAATATAAGATACTAATTTATTCAAACAAATTTATCTAACCTTGTTTTGTCAATATGTGCTAGAGGGTTCTATAATAATATTTATGAATGGAAGAGATTTAGGGGTGTTCGGAAATGTTTTTAATTTGGTAACGTTTAGAATTTGTCTTGTTTAAGTTATCATTATTTTCAAAATCATAGATTTATTAAGTAGATTATTGTTTTTAATAATTTAGAGAAGCGGATAGTAATGAGACGAGAGGTGACTCATATCTTAACCAAGTAATAACGATTTTAATATAGGGCGACAATATCATTTCAGTTTTATTAGTAAATTAATTAATCATATTTTTTTAGTTTAACAATATGTAAATCAAATCAACAAGATATAAGCTTATGATCAGGATAGTATAGATTTTCCAATCTTTAACTATTGTTGAACTAAAAAAAATGGATATTGGAGTCAAACACAAATATATAATGTCTTAACCCATTTGAGTTGAATTAAAAAAAATGTTAAAACTATATTCAAGTTGACTTAATCCTATTTTGTTTTTAGAAATACTAAATTCCTATATTCATGCAATTTTTTTTTATTGAAGAATTACATTATAGTACACTATCTCATCTATTTTCTTGTCCACATGAACACTCCCCTTAATTTTCATTAATATTTAAACCTATAAATTATAGGCTGTGGCAGTGTTATAGCGAAATGAATGATCTACAGAAATGCACTCTTAATGAAATTTTCTTAGTTAAAAAAAGAACCAAAGACTTCATCAACCCTTAATTAGTTTTTTATTTAATTCGTTTATTTAGTTATATATGAAGATCGAACAGTGTATTATTATCATTATTACTATTAAAGAATGTTACAGTAGCATTATTGATTTTGTTTATGTTATTCATTCATGTCGTCTTTTTTTTTTATATTTTTTTTTTTGAGAAATCATTTTCATGTCGTCCTCATCTGTTTTCCCTTCTGATTCTTAATACTAGAACGATTAACATAAAGTGATTGGAAATTTAAGGTCCATTATGACCAGTGTAGGAGGAAGTTGAATAGAGAACCGAATAAAGTGTTATTTACGACGATGATCAGAATGTTGTTGTGTCGTGGAAAACCACTGCCTTGAAAGCAATTTCATTTTCTTTTTGTTTAGCAAGCACATTTTCCGAAACCCGCCCACCCGACCGGACGGACGGCGGCTGCATCGCGCGTGTGGGGAGATGTTTTGTTACCACTACATCCACTTTTTACCAACTTTCATGTGAGCCAATATATAAAAACCATTCTCACTTTCACAATCTTTCCAATGTGGGAAAAACACTCTCATTCACATATGGGACAAACACTCCCATTCTTCATGTAACTTTTGGGCCTTGGGCCCAAGTCATTCTCAACAATCCCCCACGAATAACTTGCAAAAGAAAAGAAAAGAAAAAAAACGTTTGATAGGTAAAGAAAAGAAATTCCCAAGCTAAGAAATGAGAGTAAACTTAAGCATCAATATCTTTCGATTTGAATTGATGCATAGTGAAGTGGGGCAACAACTTAATAAAATAGAGTGAATCACCTCTTGAACTCTCAATTATTATGGTTGAGACCCCCACAACACGTTTAGTCCTTGTGTTTTGTCTTGATTCTGCGATGCTTTAACACTTCATGTACTCTTTTATGGCTAAGCACATAAAACCTTAGGTCATCGTGAAAGCTCTAGAAAGAGTGAAAGCTCTAGAAAGAGACCCTTAAACTCTTTCATAGAAGGCAACCACACCTTCACAATCACGTTAATTGCTTCATCAAGTCTGTCAAAGACAAACCATTCCATTTGAGCTATGAAGACTTTATAGTTATCCATCAAGTCCACGTTTGGACCACCCAAATAACTGGGCTATGGAAACTTTACATTTTTCCATCAAGTTCTTATATGGACCACCCAAATAACTGGGCTATGGAAATTTTACATTTTTTTATCAAGTCCTTATATGGACCACCCAAATAATTGGGCTATGGAATCAGTTCAACATTTTCAAACTCATACATGTTGAAGACTTTAGAATTACTCTTCTTGTCAGTCCTTTGGTGAGAGGATCTGCTAAATTTCTCTCAGACCTTACGAATTTCAAGGAGATAACTCCATTTTTTAACATTTCTTTCACAACTCCATGTCTTAGGCGTATATGCCTTCTTTTGCCATTATACACACTATTTTTAGCAATTCCTATGGCAGCTTGTGAATCACAATGTAATGTTACAGGTACAGACGCACCCACAATGGTACGTCTCCAAGTAGGCTTCTTAACCATTATGCCTCTTGTCCTGCTAGCTCCAGAGCTATAAATTCTGATTCCATGGTGGATTGTGCTATGCACGTTTGCTTCGATGATTTCCATGAAATTGTTCCTCCTCCTAGAAGAAATACATAACCACTAGTGGAGCTCACCTCGTCATTATTTGTTACCCAGTTAGCATCACAATATCCTTCTAATACTGCAGGAAACTTACTGAAGTTCAAACAAAGGTCCATTGTACCTTTGACTTAACAACCGACGAAGAGCAGCCCAATGATCGTTATTAGGATTATGAGTATATCTACTCAATCTGCTAACAACATATGCAATATCAGACCTAGTATAATTCATCAAGAACATTACACTACCTATAATTTTTGCATATTCAGATTGAGAAACACTATCACCTTTATTTTTCTTAAGATTAGTACTAGCATCCTAAGGCATCCTTACTGGAACATCATCGAAGCATTCAAATTTCCTACAATTTTTCAATATAGTGTGATTGACATAATGAAAATCCATTTTCGATTTTTCTTATTTTAACACCAAGTATCACATCTGCTTTGCCTAGGTCTTTCATCTCGAATTGAGAAGATAAGAAAGACTTGGTATTTTTAATCACATCTAGGTTTGTACAAAAAAATTAACATGTCATCAACATATAGACATATAATCACACAATCAACACCAAACATTTTCGAATAA
Organism: Trichosanthes cucumerina; assembly: GCA_036507285.1. Lineage (NCBI taxonomy): Eukaryota > Viridiplantae > Streptophyta > Magnoliopsida > Cucurbitales > Cucurbitaceae > Trichosanthes > Trichosanthes cucumerina. The sequence continues at coordinate 59,732,836 of CM071838.1, forward strand.
ACACATGTGTCAGAAGAATTTACTTTGAAACCCTCATTTACTAAAGTTTTATTAAAATTCTCATACCATTGTTTGGGTGCTTGTTTAAGACCATAAAGGGATTTTCTAAGCTTGCATACCATGTTCTCTTGATCAATAACTACAAATCCCTCAGGTTGTGTCATATATATTTCTTCATCTAAGTCACCATTCAGGAAGGTCATTTTTACATCCATTCGATGTATTAAAAAGCCATGAATTGCTGCAAATGCAATCATTGCTCTAATGGTAGCTATTTTAGTCACAGGAGAATAAGTATCAAAGTAATCTATACCTTGTTTTTGTGTATATCCTACAACCACTAATCTAACCTTGAATTTTTCAATTGACCCATCAGGTCTAATTTTCTTTTTGAAAATCCATTTGCATTTAATAGGCTTATTGAAGGGAATGAGAATCCCACGCAGCGGAAGACGATTGAATCGTCGAGGTATCACTATGCAACTTGTGTTTATTTAAATTGATTTAACACTTAGATCTAGGCTAAACATGCTTAAAGAAGAAGAAATTTACAGCAAGAAGAGATCTTACTTACTTGTTGTAGACAAACACAACGATTTCTTCCTCGCTTCACGAACTCTTCGTGCTACTCGATCTCAACGAAAAACTTCCACCAAAATGATCTCGAACACCACCAAGTGATCTTCTCGGTTGTTCTTCTTTTGGAAAGAAGGAAGATGGTGGGAACTTAGTTTTGGAGAGGGAGGAGATTTGAGAGAATTGTTTGAGAGAGAATTCTCTTCTTTTGGTTGAAATTCCAAAAATGAGAAAAAGTGTCCAAATCCTTCTTGCAAGAAGGGTTTATATAGTGGAATTGATGGAGTTAAAATCTCCACATAATTACCACTTTACCACAACCATAGGTTATGCAAATCTCATTTGCATAACCTAACCACATAATATAAGATATCTCATATCTCATATTGCAAATCACATTTGCAATAATTGTGGATTAATTAAATTGTATCACATCCAATTTAATTTCTCTCATTTAATTTCTCCAATTAGCCCTAATTCAACAATGAGGCTAACCTATAGTTTATTATGAATCTCATTCACATTAAACTATATATTATATCATTCATATCTCATATAAATGACATAAATTCCTTAAAGTGAAATTGAACACTTCAATTTCATACCAAAACATTAACCCTTCTTTTAACCTGTGGGAGCCAACCGAGGACCTAATGGACCTACGGTGGATGGGCACCAATGATCCGAGATTAACTTGTCAAACTCTTTTTGACTCGGTTAACCAACATTCATTAGCTACGGTAACACTCCACTATAGCCCGTAGTTTGCACTCCCGCTCAAGCATGACAATATTACGTGTCCACCGATATAACCAATTCCCATGAGTCGACCCTTCACAGTTGTTCAGAGACACTACCGGGTCAAATTACCGCTTTACCCTCGTGTCTACCTCTTGTTCCTTAAGTCCCCACTGCTCCTCTAATGAACAACATATTGTGATGGTCCAACCATACACAACACCCTTCTCGGGCGGCGAGAAGGTGGGCGCCGTTGTCCAAGTCCCGGAGACAAGACTCAAGGGAACAACCCCTCTAGTTTCCCTAAAGGCGAACGAGTGAATTTCATCTCGCGTAGTTAAGTTCCCGGCTCCTACTTGGTTCTCATCCCCCGAAGATAGGCATATTGGGCGAGTAATCGTGACCACCCTCACCCGCATTAGTCAAAGAATGCACTCTCGCAGACGAGTCCGTAACACGCTCGTGATTTAGGTCGAATCACTAATGGTCATCTACGAAGTTATTAGTTCTCTTTATCACAATCGGTGTTACATCAATAGGTCTAATAAATCACGGTCCTGGTCTTGTACAATCTCATTGCACAGATGCCCCACTCGCATGTCAACCACATGAACGAGTCGATCACCTCGTTTGTATCAAATACAAAGCGGTCGCATCCACGATGTATCCGAGATTAGGTCTCCAACCCTATCCATATACCAGTGAGACCGCTTCGTGTCAATAACTCGAACGTGGTCCTCCCTGTGTGTCCACTACACACCGTTCAAGCTCTAGTTCTCTCATAAATTCAATGACCCTGGAGATTAGTTTATTGGAAAAGTTTATAAATATTGCGAGACACAAAGTGATGAAATGAATAACTCTTATTTATTTCAAACAATATGTTACAAACATGAGATTAGGACAAAAATCCCAACAAACTCCCACTTGGACTAAGATAGTGGAGAAAATACATTTCAGAAATGTACATAAATTACAATGAAGTAATACAATAAACTAGGGCATTGAATACCCGTTTACACATCTCCCACTTGCCCTAGTCAGGAAGCTCTCGAAGACCTAGACTCTCTAGGTGACCCTCAAATACCTTAGCGTGAGGGGCTTTGTAAATGGATCAGCTACATTGTGCTCCGACGCTATCTGCGTGACCGTCACGTCTCCGCGGTGCACAATCTCCCGTATCAAATGATACTTGCGCTCAATGTGTTTGCCTCTCTTATGGCTCCGAGGCTCACGTGAGTTGGCTCTTCGCACCACCAAGTATCACAGAGCGAGTGTGATCGGCAAGTTCATGTTTGAAACAACTTCCAAATCTGTCATGAACTTCCTAAGACAAACAGCTTCCTTTGCAGCTTCACAAGCCACAACATACTCCACTTCCATAGTGGAATCAGCGATGCATCCCTGCATGATGCTTCGCCATACTACAGCTCCTCCATTCAGAATGAAGGCTGACCCCGAAAAGGATTTCCTAGAATCCTTATCAGTCTGAAAATCAGAATCTGTGTATCCCGTAAGGATCGAATCCCCACTACCATACACTAAGCTGTAGTTCCTCGTTCTCCTAAGATACTTGAGGATTGTCTTTACGGTTGTCCAGTGATCTAATCCTGGATTGGACTGATATCTACTGACAATTCCTACTGCATAACAGATGTCGGGCCTAGTACACAACATGGCATTCATCAGGCTCCCTACAGCTGAAGCATATGGAATTCGTCTCATATCCTCAACATCTTGAGGAGTCTTAGGACACTGATCCTTAGACAAGTGAACCTCATGCCTGAAAGGCAGCAAGCCCTTCTTGGAGTTCTGCATCTTATATCTAGACAACATCTTGTCAATATAAGACGTCTGAGACAGGGCTAGCGTTTTGTTCTTCCAGTTCCAGACAATCTGGATACCTAGAACATACTGAGCTTCTCCCAAATCTTTCATTTGGAATTGCGAAGCTAGCCACTTTTTAACGTCAGTAAGAAAATCTATATCATTCCCAATGAGAAGAATATCGTCCACATACAACACCAAAAATGCGATAGTTTTGTCAACGATTTTCTTGTAGACACAAGGCTCGTCGACATTTTGATCAAAGCCATAAGATTTGATTGCCTCATCAAACCTTATATTCCAAGACCTCAAAGCTTGTTTAAGCCCATAAATGGACCTATGAAGCCGGCAAACCTTTTGCTCTTGGCCTTGGGCGATGAACCCTTTGGGTTGGTCCATGTAGATGCTCTCATCAAGTTTCCATTCAGAAAGGCTGTCTTGACGCCCATCCGCCATACCTCGTAGTCATAATACGCGACAATGGCCGTAAGGATCTCGATCGACTTTACCATGGCAACAGTAAAAGGTCTCCTCATAGTCAACCCCTTCAACCTGGGTAAAACCCTTTGCCACTAGTCGGGCTTTGAAGGTCTGCACCTTCCCATCTACGCCACGTTTACGCTTGTAGATCCATTTGCAACCAATAGGTTTTACCCCATCCGGTTGATCCACAAGCTCCCATACAGAATTGAAGTACATAGACTCCATTTCCTGGTCCATAACTTTAATCCACTCGTCTTTGTCAATATCAACCATTGCCTGATCATAGGTCAATGGATCCTCACAGTCATCATCAAGAGCGACAACCGAGGTTTCAACTAAACCCATGTAGCGATCAAGGCTGTCTCACAACCCTCCCACTACGTCGAGGCATTCCCAACTCTTGGGAACGGATTTGACTTGACGTGCTTAGGATCAATAACACTTGTTGACGTATAGCCCCATCAAGACTCTTCTTGATGTGTCTTCATCCATTTCATTTAATACAATTTTACTCCTTGGTAAATGATCCCTGATGTGGTCTTCCTCTAGGAAAGTGGCGTTTGTCGACACAAGCACCCTATTTTCCTTAGGATCGTAAAATGCACTCACCCCTAGTCTCTTTAGGGTAACCTACGAATAGGCACAATTTCGAACGGGGTTCCAACTTTTTGGGTTTGACACCAACACATGGGTCGGGCATCTCCAAATCCTGAAGTGATGTAAACTGCCTTTACGTCTACTCCAGAGCTCGAAAGGTGTTTCACAAACACTCTTCGACAGAACGTTGTTCAAAATATAAACCGCAGTCTCCACTGCGTACTCCCAAAAAGAATCAGGGAGACGAGCATAGCTCATCATCGACCGAACCACATCCAACAAGGTTCTGTTTCTCCTCTCCGATATACCATTCTCACGCTGGGCATACCAGCACCGAGAGTTGGGACGTAATTCCGTGTTCTATCATATAGTCCTAGAATTCAGTGTCCATGTACTCTCCACCTCGATCCGATCGAAGTGTTTTAAGCGATTTACCTAAGAGGTTCTCAACCTCAGTTTTGTTCTCTTTGAACTTTTCAAGAGTTTCAGACTTCTTGTGCATTAGGTAAATATACCCATATCTGGAGTAATCGTCTATGAAAGACACGAAATACTCATAACCGCCCGAGCTTTAACATTCATCTGACCACGGAGGTCGAATGTACTAACTCAAGAGGCTCTTTGGCTCTATATCCTTTTCCACTAAAAGGACGTTTGGTCATTTTGCCCTCAAGGCATGACTCACACACCGGCAAAGAGTTTTCTTCAAACTCGTTTAGAAGTCCACTCTTCACTAGTTTCTCAATCCTATTGAGATTAATGTGGCCTAACCGAAGATGCCAAACATGGGAATTTTCTTTTGGAGAAACTTTTTCTTTCTTAGTTCGTGTTTCTGCAGTTTTAAACAATTCAGTATTCAAAACACTTTTGATCGAATTGGGTTTCAAAACATACAAATTATTTTCAAGTGAAGTTGAACAAATAACATTCCCTTTGAAAGAAATAAACGCTTTATTCAATTCAAAAGAAAAATCAAATACATTGTTCAATTAAGCAGAAATTGAAACAAGGTTTCTAGTAAACCACTGAACTATGTGTACAGATTGTCCAACAATAAGTACTTTCCGCCAAAAGTGCGCTTTCACTGCGCGTCATCACAGCGAGAGACAAGCTCCCCGGATCCAACCCGTAGAGTCACCTGACCCTCTCGCGTGGTGCGCGAGAATCAATCCCCTGAAAAGAAGAACAAACGTGGTTAGTGGCGCCCGAATCGAATATCCAGGCAGAGTCACTACTCTCCACTAAACATGTTTCATCACAAGTAAATCACATTTACCTTGATTCTTCCTCTCGGCAGAATTTGGGACAGCTTTCTCTTCCGGATGACCTCCCATTGCGGTGGAAACACTTTCCTTTCTCTCGCAACCTCTTTGACCTTCTTGCTCTTGTGGGGCAAAGAGACGGTCGCTTTACCCCTCTTCATCCTCTTCTTCCCTTTCGGGCGTGAAGGAGCAATGTGTTTCGTCCCGAAGTCGAACCCCTGTGATAAGACCTGTAGGCAACATTTGCCTCAGATTCCTTGACCCTGTTCAAGGATTGGAAATTTTGTAGCTCATTGAGGAGGGTGGTCGAGTGTAGCTAATTTTGTTCAAAACAACATTGCTACTGAATCAAAGGAAACTCTTCTAAGAGTTTCCAAAATAAAATCGACTTTGACTCGACTCGTCGATCAAGCCCCATTCATCTCGACGGATGAAAGTGGGTCATCATGTCAAGAACATGTTCACGCATGCACGCGACCCTCTTTTCATCCGTGCGTTGAAAACGTATTTGAGCGAGTCATGCCGGACTGAAAGGATCGTTGTCCAAACATTTCCCGCAAGGACTCCATGATCTCCTTAGCGAAAACCATCGACTCATGCTTCTTTGCCAAGACATCGGACATGCCGGCAATTATGTAGACCTTGGCCTTTTCATTGCCCCCGATCCAGTGATATCGTGACGCGATCGCGAACACTTCGACGCGCTCGAGCCCGACATCCGAGGACACTCCTCGATATAGCACGAACTTTATGTCGCCTTGTACCAAAATTGTATTAATGTTATTTTTTCAACTCGTAATTATCTCCCACTAACTTATCCGGCGAGTAAAGCTATTATTGCGCTAGACATTTTTAGTGAAAAATAAGGAAAACTTTGTATTAGTCTCATAAAAAAACTTTTGAAAACCAATCAAGTTTTAGCAAAAATGTTTCATGATCCCTAGGTCATTCAAAATTTTGCAATGATACCCTAAAGGTTTAGAATGACCGCCACCGGAAGGTGAGCAGAACACTCCTCCTCTAGACGAGACTTTCTCGATCGGACCCTAATCCCGAATAACTCTTATTCCATTAGGCGCCCAATTACCATTGTTCTGGCCGAATTCATTAACACTTAACGAATTCAGTGAGTGTCACCCTCAATCTTTAAGTTTCCAAGTATCCGTCCAAACAATAGCCATCGAAGGGTGAACCAAGAAGGAAAACCAACCAGGAAACTGTATCCATTTCGGGAATTCACGGTGTTCCGACTTCCATGATCAAGCCCTCTGAAGGGATTGTCTGGTCCAGGCAAAACTAGCAGGCAGATCATAGGGGTCTCACGGTATGAATCGAAAGAAGAGACCGTGGGTCTCGTTTTCACAAGTCTCGCTCCCACTCACTATAAGTACTCTCTCCATCCACGATAATATTGACCTATACAAATGCCATCCGAAGGGGGACGCTCCCATTTGCGCCACGAGGCCGAGTATAGATCTCACGGTGCAGACTTAAAGGAGATTTGTGGTTGAAAATTCAAATGTATCTCATACACTATATTTCCTCCCACTCAACACTTTAATTTTTTATTAGGGATTGACCTAGATAAACTGGCTAAAATTTACCTAAGTCTACCAATATAACTCTTATATGGTATTAACCTAAGTTTATAATCACATTATTAACTTAGGTCTATGTGAGTAAATTAATTAACACTTAATTAACGACACTCACGATAATATAACCTAAGAATCTCCGGACCGAATTCACTCCCGTGTCGGTTTCCGTGTAGTGTTGTTCATGGCGTCAACTTAAATATCCCAAATTTTTTAGACAAAACCTTCCTTAGACAGAGTTACTTATCGCCTCCATTCAAAGGTTATATTTGATTTCCTAAAATTCTAATCTTATTAGAAAATTAGAAAACCTAAGTCTAATTATTCAAGTTCTAAACACTTTAAAACTAATAATTAACTTAGGTTGCATGCATTTCTATGTTATAGTGTTTGATCATCCATCACATGAATAATACTATACTATAACATATATTCATCACATGAATTAAATGCATGAGCATGCTTTTAATTTAAAAAAATATAACACTTATATTTAAATAAATTAAAACATGCATTCATTATATTATAACTCTTATAATATAATCCTATCATGCATACTATATATTATAACTCTTATAATATAAATATGATGCATGAAATGTTTAACCTAAGGTGGGATTTTAAATCTATATGACATACATTATGCACATAGAAATTAATTAAAATATACATCTCATGCATAAAATAATTAAATAGCAAAAATGGACCGATTTTTGGCACATAGGGGCAATTATTTAATTAAATAACATTAATATAACATTTATATTAATATTATTTAATAAAATCATTTAATAAATAAATAAAATACATTTTAAAAATTATAAATTAATTAAAAAAACAAATAAACCGCCCCACTATGAGAATAACTCCCACATTCTCGCGAAAACGCCTCCAGCAACTGCCCTCAACGTGTGCAGCGTTGCAACGCTACTCTGCAGCAACGCCTCCACCCGCGAGAACAGCGTTGAGATGCCGTTAGGCAGCGTCTCAACGCCATCGACAGAACAACAAACACTTTGTTGTTCTTCCATCGATTTCTGCCTGTTTCCGCTCCAATTTCTTCACAGCAACTTTTGCCACGAACGACCCAGACTTACAGACTCCATTTACAACAAAATGCCCAAAAACAACGGGCCCTTACATTGATCTCATCAACATAATTGTAAATCTAATCTAGTGCCAAAAACCGAAAACATCCATAATGCAAACCAAGCAATCATCTCATGAAATTATGGCAAAATACCCACCTAATTTTAACAAAACAGTGCATAAATGAAGAATCATCGAGATGGCTCTGATACCGATTGAATCGTCGAGGTATCACTATGCAACTTGTGTTTATTAAAATTGATCTAACACTTAGATCTAGGCTAAACATGCTTAAAGAAGAAGAAATTTACAGCAAGAAGAGATCTTACTTACTTGTTGTAGACAAACACAACAATTTCTTCCTCGGGTCACGAACTCTTCGTGCTACTCGATCTCAACGAAAAACTTCCACCAAAACGATCTCGAACACCACCAAGTGATCTTCTCGGTTGTTCTTCTTTTGGAAAGAAGGAAGATGGTGGGAACTTAGTTTTGGAGAGGGAGGAGATTTGAGAGAATTGTTTGAAAGAGAATTCTCTTCTTTTGGTTGAAATTCCAAAAATGAGAAAAAGTGTCCAAATCCTTCTTGCAAGAAGGGTTTATATAGTGAAATTGATGGAGTTAAAATCTCCACATAATTACCACTTTACCACAACCATAGGTTATGCAAATCTCATTTGCATAACCTAACCACATAATATAAGATATCTCATATCTCATATTGCAAATCACATTTGCAATAATTGTGGATTAATTAAATTGTATCACATCCAATTTAATTTCTCTCATTTAATTTCTTCAATTAGCCCTAATTCAACAATTAGGCTAACCTATAGTTTATTATGAATCTCATTCACATTAAACTATATATTATATCATTCATATCTCATATAAATGACATAAATTCCCTTAAAGTGAAATTGAACACTTCAATTTCATACCAAAACATTAACCCTTCTTTTAACCCAGGTGGAGCCAACCGAGGGACCAAATGGACCTACAAAGGATGGCTCTCAATGATCCAAGATTAACTCACAAACTCTTTGACCGGTTAACAAACATTCATTAGCTACGGTAACACTCCACTATAGCCCGTAGCTGCACTCTCGTCAGTGCAGAATATTACGTGTCCACTGATATAACCAATTCCCATGAGTCGACCCTTCACAGGTTGTTCGTAGACACGGCTGGGTTAAATTACCGTTTTACCCATGTGTCTACCTATTGTTCCTTAAGTCCCCACTGCTCCTCTAATGAACAACATATTGTGATGGTCCAACCATACACAACACCCTTCTCGAGCCAGTGAGAAGGTGGGCGCCCGTTGTCCAAGCCCTGGAGACAACACTCAAGGGAACAACCCTCTAGTTTCCCTAAAGGCGAAACGAGTGAATTCCATCTCGCGTAGTTAAGTTCCCGGCTCCCTACTTGGTTCTCGCCCCGAGAAGATAGGCATATTGGGCGAGTAATCGTGACCACCCTCACCCGCATTTAGTCAAAGAAACGGACCCTCGCAGATGGAGAGTCCGTAACACGCTCGTAATTCGTGTCGAGTCACTAATGGTCATCTACGAAGTTATTAGTCCTTACTAATCAACGGTGTTACATCGGTAGGTCTAATAAATCACGGTCCGGTCTTGTACAATCTCATTGCACAGATGCCCCCACTCGCATGTCAACCACATGAACGAGTCAGATCACCTCGTTTGTATCTAATACAAAGCGGGCCGCATCCACAATGTATCCGAGGATTAGGTCTCCAACCCTATCCATATACTGTAGACCGTTCGGGTCATTAACTCGAACGTGGTCCTTCTTGTGTGTCCACTACACACCGTTCAAGGTCTAGTTCTCTCATAAATTCAATGACCCTGGAGATTAGTTTATTGGAAAAGTTTATAAATATTGCGAGACACAAAGTGATGAAATGAATAACTCTTATTTATTTCAAACAATATGTTACAAACACGAGATTAGGACAAAAATCCCAACACTTATTACTTTTAGGCAAATCTACCAAGTCCCATGTTTGATTCATAAGTAAGGAATCTAATTCACTTTTAATTGCTTCTTTCCAAAACTTGGAGTCTATTGAGCATAAGGCCTCTTGCTATGATTCAGGTTCCTCATCTATCAAGAACATGCAAGCAAATTGATTGTCTATCTTATCTGAATTTTCTACTAAGAAAATAGTTAAAAAATCAGATCCAAAATTTTTATCATTTTTTTGTCTTTTACTTCTTCTAGGCTCATGCAAACTATCAGAAGTAGATGGTGATTGCATAGTTATCTTGTCATTGACTGTGATGTTGACATTTTTAGTATTAGTAGTTTCACTAACTACTTTAACCATGGGAAAAGTATTTTCAAAGAATTCAACTTCTCTATATTCACAAATTGATTTATCATGAATTTAAGCACATAAACCTATATGCATCACTATTATGAGCATAACCAATCAAAACACAGTGAAAAGTTTTAGATCCAACCATAGGTTTCTTGAATGATGGATACGCCACTTTAGCTAAGCATCCTCACACTCTCAAGTAGCTTAGATAAGGCGAATAACCCTTCCACAATTCGTATGGTGTCTTATCCAACCTTTTGTGAGGAACCCTGTTAAGGATGAAACATGCAGAAAACACTGTTTCCCCCAACAAATTGTCAAATAACCCAGAACTTAATAACATAGCATTCATCATTTCTTTCAATGTTCTATTCTTACGTTCAGCTATGCCATTTTGTTTAGGAGAGTATGGTGTAGTAGTTGTTGGGATTTATGCCCTAAACTTGTGTAATTTTGATCAATTAAATAAAGGGTTATTTGTTTTGATAGAATTACAGTCTTGCTTTATAAATCCAATAAACTAAGCTCCAAGGTTATAACATATATCTTGAACATCAGTGTAGTGGACACTATTTGGATTGTGTTCAAGAATATAACCTAAATGGTCTATGGTATAAGAATAATGTTGGAAACCTCATTCTGGAAACACCATGGATGCGACCCACTTTGTAATTAGTACAAATGAGGTAATCCAACTCATTCATGTAGTTGACATGCGAGTGGGGGCATCATGTATGAAAAGTTCATACAAGATCGAATCAAGAAATTATTAGTCTAACCAAAGTAACAATCGTTAATGTGATAAGACTAGTAATTTATAGATGATCATTAGTGACTCGACCTGAATCCTAAGCAAGTTAAGAACTCCTGCCTATAGGGGTTTGTCCTTAGACTAGTATGGGTGAGACTGGCTTGTAGCCGACTCAATAAGCCTACCTTCTCAGGGACAGAACCTCGTAGGTAGTTGAGAACTTAACTGTGCAAGATGGAATTCACTCATTCCTACACTAAGGAATTAGATAGGTTGTTCCCTTAAGAACTGACTCCAAGTCTTGAACAACGGGGCCCCACCCTCTATGAGGGCACGAGTCTATGGTAGGACCGTAGACTTGTTGTTCATTAGAGGATCAGTGGTGCTTAAGGAACAAAGAGGTAATCACAGGGGTAAAACGGTAATTTGACCCAACTGTAATTATGAACAACCTGTGAAGGGTCGACTCATGGGTAACGATTATATCAGTGGACACAATATAATCTACAGTGAGGAGAGTGCAGCTACAAGTCTATAGTGGAGTGACTTGTACTTAATGAATATTGATTAACTAGATTAAAGAGTTTGGTCAGTCAATCTCATATCATTGGAGCTCATGAACTGTAGGTCTATTAGGTCCCTCCGTTGGCTCAACATGGTAATATTGAGGGTATAAAGTTAGGAATGAAATTGAAGTGTTCAATTTCATATATGAGATGTCATATCAATTATATGTGATATAATTAATATAATATATAGTTTTAATGTGAATTGGATTCACATATTAACTATATATTAAAGAGAGAATGAAAAGAGGATAGGATGGTAATTTCCATCCCTATCTCTTTATATATAGTTGCATAAGATGCAACTAGAAAAAGTTAACCTAAGCCTTTGTTGTGTTGTTGGAAAAGTTCCAAAACACAAACCTCTCTCTCACAAGATCTCATCTTACCTAAAGGGAACCCACATTCCTCCCTCACCTAGAGAACAATGGAGAAGATCCAGTGATCGTGTCTTCGTCCGTTCGTGTTCCTGTTGTTGAGATCATGATCGAGGGAGAAAGGAGCACTTGAAGAAAAGTTCTTCAAAGGTATATTTCTTGTTGTCCATCTACTTTTATATGTTTAATCTAGTTAGTTTCGTTCTTGAATGAAATCGTTGTAACTTAATCAAGAGCGCGCGATTCACAATCGCTTCCGCGGCGGGATTCGATTCCCTTCAGTAGTTTCGTGTATAATTCCATTTAATTCACAAAATTCTTTAAGATATTTATCACTATATTCACCACCTCTGTCGGGTCTTAACTTTTTTATCTTTTTATCCAACTGATTTTCTACTTCAGCTTTAAATTTTAAAAACATACTACTTGCCTCATTTTTAGATTTTAAGAGATAAATTTTTGTATATCTAGAAATATCATCAACAAACGATATATAATAGTTTTTACCACCTCTACTTGTAGTATTTTTGAAATCAGCCAAATCAGAATGGATTAGTTCAAGTAACTCTGTACTTCTAGTTGTGACAGGTTTAACATGTTTGTTTGTGAATTTGACTTCTACACATACAAAGCATTTTCCAGTTTCATGCGATTCTGATGCATTAATAAGGTTTAGATTCTTTAGCCTTTTAACTGATGCAACATTTACATGTCCTAGTCTAGCATGCCACATGTCAATAGATTCAATGATATAAGCAAAACGAGAGGTACTTTCATTCATCAATGCAGCACTAACAACCGTGTTCATAATAAATAAACCATCAGCTAGATATCCCTTACCAACAAAGTCATATTTTTTGTGATGATAACCTTGTCAGTCTCAAACACAATTCTAAGCCCAACCCTGTTCAACAGACTTCCAGACACCAAGTTTCTATGTAGTGAAGGAACATACAAAACATCACTTAATGATAAAGTTTTTCCAGAGGTAAGTTTTAAGAGAACCTTCCCTTTTCCAAGTACTCCAGCAGTTGCAGAGTTCCCCATGAACACACATTCGCCATCAGCACAAACTTGGTAGTCATGGAACAACTCTCGATTTGAACAAAAATGTCTTCAAGCTCTAGTGTCCAGAATCCAGTCAGACTTATTCTCAACTAAGTTGGCTTCTATGACCACAACAACAATGATTTCTTCTTGCTCACAGAGAGGTTGGCACGTGGAAATGTGTTTTGATCCGCTTTCCTTTCCTCTAGTTGCACTGGTATGATTTGTGTCCAGGTTTTCCGCACACATAACAGATCAACTTAGACTTCCCAATTTTTCCATTGGAAGCCCTAAACTGATGCCCCTTTTGTGTTCTGTCTTTGGCAGTTTGTTTTCCTTTGTTCTTGAGCCTGTCTTTTAAGTCAACAAAAGACTCAACAAGGTTAGCATTAACAGAGTTCAGAGATTGAGAATTCATCTTATCCTTCTGCCTATTGGCTTCTTCTCATGCGCGCATGATGACGATCGCTTCTTGCAAGGTCAGGTCCTTCTTTTTGTGTTTCAGGTGGTTGCGATAGTCACTCCAGGATGGAGAGAATTTTTCGAGCAGTACGTTCGCTTGGAGAATTTCGCACATCTTCATGCCTTCAGTCAGTACATTAGCTACCAGATTTTCATATTCATGAACTTGCTCCATGACTGGTTTATCATCTGTCATCTGAAACTTCAACCATTTTAAAATAACGTATTTTCTTCTACCTCCATCATCCTTACCATATCTAGATTCCAGAATATCCCATATTACCTTTGCAGATTTCTGAATGAAAAAGAGATCGAACAGAGAATCAGTCATGTGATTCAGCAGATGGTCGCGGACCATCTTGTTGTGTCTTTCTTGAACTTGTCATCTCCATCAGTATCCTTTTTCGATTGGGCAGAATCGATATGGACAGTTGGATCAACCTCAGCAGCAATGATGGAACTTCCCGGATCTGACGATGTTGTAACATTAGGCCTCTGTGATTTGTCGGACAGTAGAACATAATCGACCTCCAACTGTTCGAAGAAAATCAAGAGTTTCTGAGACCAACGCCAGTAGTTTGATCCGTCAAGTGGTTCTAATTTAGACAGATTTGGCAGCACCTTTCCCGATCTGATCATCAACATAGTAAAAGATAAATTGCTTTCAAATTGTTATTTAGGACGATGATCAGAATGTTATTGTGTCGTGGAAAACCGCTGCCTTGAAAGCAATTTCGGCACGACCACGGTGCTAAATCGCTACAACCAGTTGCTCCCCAAGGTTAACACAACACCCTATCGTGGCGTGCACTCGTCAATCAAGGGTTGGAATCAAGAAGAACAAAGCTTAGGAAAACCGAATAGAAAAAATCAGAATCGAAAAATCTGTGTCTTTACCATTCAGATCTGAAGAGAAACTAAAAGGAGAAGAGGGAGACGTTTTTTCAGATCTAGATCTGGATCTGAATAAAAACGTTTTTAACAAAAAATGTTTTTCTTAATTAAAGCAACTGATTTGATTTTAATTAGTTCCACAATTAAAGCAAAATTAAAAGTGGAAGGAAATAAAAAAAAAAATTATTTTTGTAGCGCAAGCGCATTTTCTCGAACCCGCCCGCCCGTCCGACCGGACGGACGACGATGATGGCGCGCGTGTGGGGAGATGTTTTGTTACCACTACATCTACTTTTTACCAACTTCCATGTGAGCCAATGTATAAAAACCATTCTCACTTTCACAATTTTTCCAATGTGGGACAAACACTCTCATTCACATATGGGACAAACACTCCCATTCTTCATGTAACTTTTGGGTCTTAGGCCCAAGTCATTCTCCACATAAAGTTGTTCCGGACTTAGTAAAGATGAAAGGAATGTAGGCTAATCACACACACGTAGGAACACTTAGGAAAAGTTTTAAATGACTTGTTGAAGTATTGTAATTGAGTGTTTCCTGTGATTGCTGAAATTTCCTTTCAAATCTTTGAAGCTTGAGTCTGATGTACATATAAAAAAAATCTTATGTTTAATTCTGTTTTTGCTCGGGACTAGAGAAAGGTTAAGTTTGGGGGTGTTTGATAGCACACAAAATGTGTTATCCTTAGACTTATACATTTGTAGTTTTTATGATAATTTCAAAGATTTACGTGTTTAAATTATCCAATTTCAGGTTAAGAGCTTAAACAGACCATTTGGAGATATTATGGATTACTCACTACAGGAAAAAATGTCTACGATAGCTTTGAAAAAATATTGTAATAGGCCTTTTATAGCTTTTTCTACAGAGTCATGACAACCCATGCTATTATAGCATTTTATAAACGCTATAAAAATTAAACTTTTTATAACATTTTATAAAGGTTATAAAAAAAGTTATATCAAAAGTCTTTTAATAGCATAATTTCCTCTTTTTAAAATCAATGATAGCATTTTATAAATGTTATAAAAATATTGTAGTAATCTACAATAGCATTTTAGTAATTTTAACATTTATTTGTAGCTATTTTTCAACTTAAATTAAAGCTATAATATACTTTTGAATTGAAACTTTTTTGCTATTGTTGTAACTTTGATGGCTTTTGAAATTATTCATGATGGTATTGTTCATGTTTCCTACATTAGTTCAAATTAGAAGTAAAATAATAAATAAATGATCTACAAGATTAGATATACAATGACTTTGTGTCATTAATCCAAGCAAATTACATTTAATTCAAGGTTTACATTATCCCACTTAAATTGATACAAAACATAACAATCTATTGATATAGTAATGCACATCAACTTTGGAAGGACACTAAATATAAATTTGTCAAATACTATTCATTAAATTACAAAATGTTTCACTATTCAATATCAAAATATATAACTCTCGAACTAATTATTTTTGTAGCCAAGAACTTCCCATGATATTCTGTCATCAACCTACAAAAAGTCATCAAGAAAGAAATAAGGAAGAATATTTACTCAAATAAAATAATTATTAAATAAATCAATAATTTTAAATAATAATACATAAATGTACGTAGTGATTAAAACTTTGTCAAAAGGTCATGCAACTGTACTACCAATAACACTAAGCTAACTCTCTCAAATGTTAACCTAATATAAGGAACACCATTAAGCTAACAACCTATATACTTCGAAAATTTCGACAGCATAACGACGTAATTATAACAATACCAAAATTTTACTTAGCACCTGTTAGTAAAAAAAGATAACACTTCTATATCCAGATTAACCAACCACCGACTTTCAACTCTAACTCACAAAATCATCGAAAATTCACAAATGGGTATGAATTTGTTTGAACATTAAGCTCAAAGTGGGTATGAATTTGTTTGAACATTAAGCTCAAAGTGGAAGACTTCAACCCAAGCAAATAGGACTAAATTGTTAGGATGCAAACAAAAGTCCCACATTGGCTAGGGAAGAGATTGATCATGGGTATATAAGTGAGGACAATTATCTCCATTGGTATGAGGCCTTTTGGGAGAACCAAAAACAAAGTCATGAGGGTTGATACCCAAAGTAGACAATATCATACCATTGTGGAGATATGTGGAGGTTCGTTGTCCTAACAATTGGTATCAGAGCCATGATAAAACCTAGCTGTGTGCCGGAGAAATCCTCAAAGTGGAACAAAGATTATTGAGCCTATGTAGACATTGTGGATGAACCCCGGAGTCGAACAAAAAGTGCTTGGAGCGGCAAGCAAGTAGTAAACTCTATCAAGCTGCCTGGTAGAAGAGTAGATCTTTGTTCGAGGGGGGATTAAGGAATATCACACAATGTGGTGATCTGTTGAAGTAGACGAATTTGTTCGAGGGGAGACTCGAAGGGAGGCTCAAGTTGTGGTACTTTGTTCGAGGGGAGGATTGTTAGAATGCAAACAAAAGTCTCATATTGACTAGGGAAGAGATTGATCATGGGTATATAAGTGAGGACAATTATCTCCATTGGTATGAGGCCTTTTGGAAGAACAAAAATAAGGTCATGAGGATTGATACCCAAAATGGACAATATCATACCATTGTGAAAATATGTGGAGGTTCGTTGTCCTAACATCGATAACAAGACTCACCAAGAAAAACACTGTCATTCCTCTAAATGAATGGCTCCACCTGTTTTGAAATATTCAAAGTTGAAAAACCCCAAAAAGAAAAAACATGTTCCCCTCACAGTTAGGCAGAAACCATGTTTTTTTTTTAAAAAAAAAAAACTATTTATGCAATGCCCACTTGATTAGGTTCCAACTACCATTAGTCCAAGTGATTCATATAAGATATGCAGTGTCTGTATACATCTGTTCCCCATTGTGTTTTCTAAAGTGAAGGTGAGAAAGTAGGAGTTTCAATTTGAACTAATCCAATAATTTATTAGAAAAGTTTGAGGTCAAAGTTGAGAGAGACAACAAATAACTACAATTTCATTGACTTGTAATAAGAAAATTAAGAAAAGCAAAGCAACATACTTTTTGGTGAAGATTGAGAGAACTGACCCAGTTTGTCACCTAAGCCTTCTTTCAGCTCTCCCATCATAACTCTAATATAGGCTCTTCCAGCTAAATTTCTTCGTAATTATGGTTGTGATGGCGTAGGAGACGTTGGAGGCCTGAAATTTGGATACTGCAACCAGAGATAAAACATGGATAATTAGATGCAGTTTGTATCATGAATGTCACTGACAGATAACAAGTAACTTGATTAAATTTCTACTCCAAGTTGGTTACATTGTGCCTAGACTTTTAAGCATTAAAGATCCTGTTTCGGTCAGAGACTAGAACCATAATATTTGGTGTCCAAAACATGATCGAATACGAGTTTAAGTAGTAGAAAACATGGCTTGAGATAATGCTTAAAGATAGGCGAACAATAAAAGATGTCCCTGTTGGAAGCCTTCAAGTAGATGGCCATATGATCCAAGTAGGTTTATGCAATTGACTAATTCTCCAATTTTCTGTGAAGCAATCCACAATTAGAAGCTTGGGAAGAGAAGAAAAGAAAAGAAATACTCATGGACTTGAGAATTACAGAAGGATATGGAGAAAGCGCCCTCGAGATTGCAGGCGATGATTCTGCCTTTACTTCTTGTTTCGCATCCGAATTTATCTCAGGAGCAGGCTCTGCAACAACTTCTACTTTCTGTACAGCTGCCTCTGCTGGTGCAGGAAGTGCCTTGCTTGTAGCAGGTAATGGTAATAGAGCCTTTCCAATGTCCTGAAATTCATAGATGGTTTAGATTGGAAAACAAATAAGATTATGAAATTGTAAAAGTAGCAACAGTAATGAGATTTAGAAGTATGCAGATTTAATGGAATGTACATAAAAAACTTAAGTTTGTGATGATAAGTTCAATAGAATGTATCAAGTACCTTCAAATCGTCGACCAGCCCCTGCGGGGCAACCTTGGTGTTTAAGAACTCATCAACTTCTTGTAAAGTTTTCTTCCAATCCTATTGCAAATAGATTGAGATCATGCATACTTCAGTAATCAACTTCCCACAAGAGGTAAGTAATAAGTATATGAACACAAAAAATAGTAGGCTACATGGCCATCACATCATAACATTAACCATGTGATGATGTTGTCTCGAATTATGTGTTCGACCTTATGGAATGCGTAATTTTAATGGTAAACAATTGTAGGATGCACACATCATGGAAAAATTTAACTGTCATTTGCCCAATTCTTATTATTTCAAAAGGATGGGCATCCTAACCCATCTTAATGGTGAATACAGCATTAGGAGACATACATCCTGTTAAGAGAGCTCATTAACAGAGTTGTTAAGAGAGGCTAATGTTAGTTAAAGAATGGTTAAAGAGTGGTTAAATAATTGTTGAATTATTATTGTATTCTTTTCCATATGGCAGTCTATAAATATGAAGCCTATGGTTGATCACTTAATGAGAAAGAGAGTAAGTTCTTTGTGATCATTTCCCTATTGTCTATATTGTCAGATTCTTAATTACTGAACTTTGTCATGGTATCAGAGCAGAAGTCTAACGACACCTATAGAAAAAGGCAAAGGTCCTGCTGATATTTTTAGTCTCTTACTTCCTCTTTCTCATTTTCTTTCTCTATTCATGCGATATGGATGGTTCGACGAGTGATCTGCTAAACTCATCTGGTACTATCAAGACTGTAAATTCGGCAAGCAAATCGTCCACCGTGCCACTGGATGAAGAAAATTTCTTGGTATGGAAATTTCAAATCTTAATTACTTTACGAGGGCACAGATTAGAACATTTTGTAGAAGAAGAAGAGGTGATTCCACCGTAGTGTTTTCCTTCCAATGAAGAAGCAAGTTCCGAACTCATTCCAAATCCAAAATATCAACACTGGCTTAGGCAAGATAATTTGATTACTGCATGGATGTTGGGGTCTATGAGTCCAGCGATACTCTCCGAAATGTTGGATTGTCGAACAGCCCGAGAAGTCTGGACTACCTTGAATGCTCGATTTTCTGCAAAGAATTTGGCAATAGTGATGGAGCTGAAGTCGAAACTGGAATTGATGAAGAAAGGAAACCTCACGCTGCAAGAATACTTTACCAAGATCAAGAATCTTGTGGATTCCCTTACTGCTGCCGGAAGAAAGATCACTCTGGAGGATCATGTCATATATGTTCTTTCTGGCTAAGAATGTGATTCCATAGTCTCAGTCCTATCTAGTCACGATGTTACACCTTCAATCCAAAGGGTTTACTCTCTATTATTATCTCAAGAAAGTAGAATCACACGTCATTCTACGATTAACGCTAACGGCACCCTTCCATCAGTAAATCTCACTGTTCATACTTTGAACAAGCCAGTCAATTCGTCTGCTCAATCGAATGTAACAGATGCTAATCGAAAAGGTCGAAATCAGGGTCAGAAATCAGGACGCCGATGGAACAATGGAAATAAGCCTCAGTGTCAACTATGTGGTAAATTTGGACACACAGCCTTACGTTGCTATTTCCGTTTTGAGATAGCGTATCAAGGGCCAAATTAATCATCTAATGCCCAGAATACTGCTCCACAACAACATCACACTCCACCCACTGGGTTCTTCTCTCCACAACAGCAGGCCACGGCTTATACCCTGCAACACGAGTTGAATAAAGAAAATCTCTGGTATCCTGATTCCGGAGCAACAAATCATGTGACAAATGACTTGAGTAATCTATCCATGAGCACTGAATACTTGGGTGAGAACAGAGTACATATGGGCAATGGCACAGGTTTGAATGTTCATAATATTGGTTGTTCTTCCTTCCAAACTTCACTAAATCGTACTGTTCATCTAAATAATCTGTTACATGTACCGCATATTACCAAAAATTTGATTAGTGTTAGTCAATTTGCCAAAGACAATTATGTCTTCTTTGAATTTCACTCGTCTGTATGTTTTGTGAAGGATCTCAATAATGGCCAAACACTTCTCCAAGGCAAACTCATTGATGAACTATATCGCTTCAATTTGGAGAGAATTCATCCAGTTCCCAACCCTTCTTGAAAGGTCCACAGCATTTGCTTCTTCCTCGATCTTGAAACCTCAAGTTTGCAATATGGCATTAAATACTCAGTCTACGACTTGTAAGTCTACTATTTCTGACTTGTGGCATTGTAGGCTAGGACACCCTGGTTTGTCTGCTGTTTCTCAAATTCTAAAATATTGTAAAATTCCTGTTGACATGAATAAAAAGTCAATCTGTTCATCTTGTGCTATAAGTAAATGCCATGCCCTACCTTTTCCTGTATCTACTACGGTTTACACTGCCCCTCTTCAACTAGTCGTAGCTGATGTTTGGGGCCCGACCTATCATATGTCGAGAAATGGTTTTCGTTTTTATATAAGTTTCGTCGATGTGTACTCTCGGTATACTTGGACATATTTCCTTCATAATAAATCCAACGCTTTTTCTGCATTTCTCTTGTTTAAATCACATGTTGAAAAACTCCTTGGTCGACCTATTATTCGTTTACAGACTGACGGTGGGGGTGAGTTTAGATCCTTCATTCCCTTTCTTAAAACCAATGGTATTGAGCATAGGCTAACATGCCCTCATACTTCTCCACAAAATGGTATAATTGAGCGTAAACATAGACAAATAGTTGACATGGGTCTTACACTTCTCACTCATGCTTCACTCTCATTAGATTTTTGAGATGATGCCTTCTCTACTGCCACTTATCTTACTAACAGGTTACCCACGGTATACTTCGCCATTGGAGAAGTTGTTTTCTATTTCACCTGATTATTCATGGTTAAAAACCATTGGCTGTCTATGCTACCCCTGTTTAAGACCCTACAACCATCATAAAATTGAACCTCGGTCCATGCCTTGCTTATTCTTGGGCTATAGCTCTTCTCATAAAGGCTATAAATGCCTCAGTGCCTCTTGTCGATTATACATCTCCAGAGATGTAATTTTTGATGAGTATGCTTTCACTACCGATGCCTTTTTAAGCAAACCTCACCTTCGTTCATCCTTGCCCACTATACCAGCCTTTGTACCACTGGTCCATGCCCAAAAGCCAAAACATGTTGTGTCTACACGCCCTGCCTTACCACACACTACAGATCAATCACATCAACAGTCGACCTCATTAAATCCTGAGCCTTCTTCTGTTTCTGCCTTTAATGAACCTAGCCCAATCCCTCAGTGTCCTTTCACAACCTCTGTACCCGAATATGAGTCTTCTCCCTTAACTTCCAATATTGTGAATATTCAACCTGCAGCTCCTCTGGTTTGTTCGAAAGTTGAGAATAAACATGCTATGATAACAAGAGGAAAGGCAGGGGTTTCTAAGCCCCGTATACTAATGGCTGAATATGTTGAAATAGAGCCTCCCTCTGTTCGTGAAGCATTGAAGTGTGACCACTGGGTCCAAGCTATGAGAGAAGAATACAATGCTCTTGTTTAGAATGGTACGTGGGAACTCACTGATGCCCCAAGCAACAAGAAGGTTATCGGTTGCAAGTGGGTGTTCAAAATCAAAAGGAATTCTGATGGGTCCGTGGCACGCTATAAGGCACGACTTGTTGCTCAAGGATATCATCAAGCAACAGATATAGACTACACTGAGACATTTAGTCCAGTGGTCAAGCCAGTTACGATCAGGGTTCTCTTCACCCTTGCTCTGTTCTATGGTTGGAAATTACGACAAGTCGACATCAATAATGCTTTCTTACACGGTGTTTTGAATGAAGAAGTTTATATGCTTCAACCACCTGGTCTACAAGTACACAACTCATCCATAGCAGTATGTCGATTAAAAAAGGCTTTGTATGGGCTGAAGCAAGCCCCTCGTGCCTGGTTTGAACGCTTAAGTTCCTTTTTGCATACATTGGGGTTTGAAAACTCTAAAGCTGATACATCACTCCTGATTCATAACAAGAATGGTAAGCGATGCTATATCTTAGTATATGTGGATGACATTGTGATCACAGGGGATTCAAGGGCTGAGATTGATTTGCTGATACAACTCCTTCATCAAAAGTTTGCATTAAAAGACCTTGGCTCCTTAAGCTTCTTTCTTGGGATTGAAGTATCAAAAACATCAGATGGAGGGTTGTTCTTGTCCCAACAGAAATACATTTATGATCTGCTTCATAAAACTAAAATGCAGGAGGCAAGGGCGATCACAACTCCTATGGTGAATGGCTCGATGATTTCTACTTTTAAGGGAGAAAAATTCTTTGATTTAACACTGTATCGAAGTACAGTAGGAGCCTTACAATATGCCACGTTGACACGCCCAGAGATCACTTATAGTGTTAACAAAGTGTGTCAGTTTATGCACTCCCCAACACTTGCTCATTGGCAAGCAGTGAAACGAATATTACGCTATCTGAATGGTACTCTTGATCATGGTCTTGTACTAACTAAGTCAAAAGGTTAGTTCTTCAAGGATATGCAGACGCAGATTGGGCTTCAGACCCAGATGATCGAAAATCAACCTCTGGTGTGTGTGTTTATCTTGGTGGGAATCTGATCCAATGGTCTTCGAAAAAGCAGAGTGTTATCTCTCGCTCAAGTATAGAAGCTGAATATAGAAGTTAAGCTCATGTAGCAGCTGAGATAATGTGGTTAAAATCTCTGTTCTCTGATCTAAAAATCAATCTTGCTGAGGCTCCAACAGTTTGGTGTGATAATCTCAGTGCCAATCCCGTCCTTCACTCGCGTACTAAGCATGTTGAACTTGATATATACTTTGTACGAGACTTGGTTATTCACAACAAACTTTGTATTCGCCATCTTCCAGCAGCTGCTCAGGTGGTTGATATGTTTACTAAACCACTCTCTGCTTCACGTTTTTTACCTCTCAAAGCCAAGCTCAATGTTCTCTCCTCTGTTCACATTGGCTTGAAGGGGGGTGTTAAGAGAGCTCATTAACAGAGTTGTTAAGAGAGGTTAATGTTAGTTAAAGAATGGTTAAAGAGTGGTTAAATAATTGTTTAATTATTATTGTATTCTTTTCCATATGGCAGTCTATAAATATGAAGCCTATGGTCGATCACTTAATGAGAAAGAGACTAAGTTCTTTGTGATCATTTCCCTATTGTCTATATTGTCAGATTCTTAATTACTGAACTTTGTCATGGTATCAGAGCCCATTAAACCCAAACGGGTATTCGGTCCAAAAATTGAAATTGGGATCCGATCCAAGAATGGTGAACCCAAAGAGGCACCATCTTGAGAGGGCATGTTGAGGATTCCACATTAGAAAAGTGGAGAGAAACCTCACAACATATATGATATATGGGCTACTCCTCTCATTGCCAATTGGTTTTGAGATGAAACCCCATATAATCTAATATGGTATCAAAGCATAGGCTAACATGCCCTCATACTTCTCCACAAAATGGTATAATTGAGCGTAAACATAGACAAATAGTTGACATGGGTCTTACACTTCTCACTCATGCTTCACTCTCATTAGATTTTTGGGATGATGCCTTCTCTACTGCCACTTATCTTACTAACAGGTTACCCACGGTAGTCCATCAATTTACTTCGCCATTGGAGAAGTTGTTTTCTATTTCACCTGATTATTCATGGTTAAAAAAAAACCTTTGGATGTCTATGCTACCCCTATTTAAGACCCTACAACCATCATAAAATTGAACCTCGGTCCATGCCTTGCTTATTCTTGGGCTATAGCTCTTCTCATAAAGGCTATAAATGCCTCAGTGCCTCTGGTCGATTATACATCTCCAGAGATGTAATTTTTGATGAGTATGCTTTCCCTACCGATGCCTTTTTAACATATAGGAGTCTCTTGCTCACAAACTGAATAATTGCAGCTGAACCCAGAATTTCGAGAACCGTTTCCATCTGTTGAAAAAGGTAATCCAAGACTTATTATTATTAATTCTCTTCTTATAGTTTCATAGGCAAAGGATATGGACCAACCTCTGTAAAAGCTAATAAACCTATTCGAGTAGTTGCTGCAGCAACAACAGTAGCAACAGCAGGCAAACCTTCAGAATCCTCCTCCACGTAAATTTCAAACATGAATCTTACATAAAGTACATGAATCTTACAGAAAATGCAATCATCTCTGGCCAACACAAACACAAACCACCAGAAAGACAACGACAAAAGGAAAAAATCGTTTGAGCCTTAAAAGCAACACGAAATTATATTTTCAGAAGTTGGATCAATAGACAGTTCATGTTGGTATTATGTTAAGTTTGAGGAATTCTATGATGATGTATGAACTACATTAAGTGTTAAATTATGGTTCAATATATGTGAATCACATGTACCTGCAAATGAAAAAGAAAAAAGCTATGAAGATTGTGATCATTCACAAAATCAAAATTTTCACATTAACAGAAAAGGGAATTCTCCTTAGATTCATGTGTGATGAAATATATTCATGAAGTCATTCCAAACCACTAGGGATTTATCATAAAAGATTAACCCCCGAGCCAACATGAATGAACATCAACATTCAGGAACGTGACAGTTAAAACAGGAATGATTGCTTTCATCTCTTCTCATTGTACTTATAGACTACATATGTTGGTTAACCTCCTTCTAAATCCCAATCCTCGAGAAAAGTATAGTTAACAATTTCGCCAGTTCAAAGAGTTTGAGGAATAATTTTATCTGAGTTTCTTAATTTTTCGTGTTTATAACCGTGAGAGAGACATCATAAAGGAATCTTATTGTTTCTAATCAATTTAAGCATTGAAATGAAGAAATGGAGTAAATAAATAAATTGAAATAGAGATGCATACTCCAAGTGCACCGACAATGCCATCTGTTAGACTGCCAAGACTAAAATGTGACTTTGGTGTTAACCAAGGAAGACCACTATTCTGCACCAGACACAAATCCAAAGTGAAAACCTCCTAAAATATACTGAAAGAAACCCTTGAATGTAAATATGGAGACAAAGAAGAGTGGTGATAACCACCCATCCACGAGGTCCTTCTGCCCGTCTTTAATCACAAAAGCAACTTTGAATCCATTGACAGTGACCAACTCTGCAACGAGTTCGGAGTTCCCATCATATCTGTCTTCCAACAAAACTTAGATCATTTTCAAACATTAACTTTCAAAATAACTATGATTCTAGACTAAACCAGATGGTTCCAATTTTCCATAGATAACAAAAGATGTTTACATTTGCTAAAAACAGTTCATTCATATACATTCTTTGCTTTCACTTGCCAAACTGATATATTTTGCTCTCTATTTGAGTTCACCAACAAAATTGGAGGGTAAATGAATCCTGATTGATTCGTGAACAAAAAGAACAATTAAAAATCTTCAAAATAACGATAAGGCTAGAGGGTATCTATTTGACCTATCATTGTCTTTTTAGTTAACACCCATCAAAAGGAAATACAACATTGGTAGTTTATATCATTAATTTCAACGAGCCATCAAACAGGGTAATTGGTTGAATTTGTCATTTGCCTACTCTAAACTAAGTTAACAAAGATGAACACTAATGTAAAGAGTTATGCAAAGCCTTACTTGTTCAAGTTGAACAATGTGGTATTTTGTGGCTCCTTGAACTTCAAAGCAAGCTTCTTCAAGAAACCAGGCTTATCTTCACCTTTGTAAGTAATGGACACAGGCTTTTTGCCCAACTTCTGAATATCAGGATTGCCCACTAACGATCTAAGTAGGCTCTTTGTTAAGAAGGTTCTCTTTCATAGGTAAAAATTTTGAGGAATAATGATAACCCATCTTGATCAACAAAATTTCTCTGTTAATCCTCAAAACAGAAATATATAGCTCATTGATTGAATAGAAATTGATGATAAAGTAAAAAATGAAACGTTGATAATTATATTTTAATGCGGCCCTAAGAATAAATGAGCATGATAAACTAAAAAAGTAGAAAAAACATCTTCATGCCAAAAATTTTAGGTGCCAAAGATCGTTCCAGTTTATTGTAAATATCACCATCCTCAGCCAAACGAGCAATTAGTTCCTCATCATCGCTTTTAAGTTCATATTTGCAGTACAAAACAACTAAAGCAAGTAAGCTCTATCCTCAAGTAAGTTATCACAATAGTTCCACTTAAAAATAGAATGTTCATATAGAAAGAAAGTTGAGAATAAAGCAGAAAAAATATCATAAAATGCAGATTATAGATGAAATTCAATGAAGTAGAAGATGATGGTTGAAGAATGGCATACTGCTCATAATTTTTTCTTGAAATGAGTGATAGACATGGGCTCTAAGAATGTATCAGCAACCAAACCAACACACATTGCCTTCAAACCCGTATAAGGAATAGGAAAAAAAACCTTGATAGTTCAACAACATCACCTGGAGCTACCTAGTAATGCTAAAAAAAAAGACAGGTGTGAACAATTATTCTCATATAACCATCACTCATAGAGCAAAAGAATTGAATCTACACATGTTAATGAATAGGTGTCAGATTAAATTTTAACATTAATTTTCTGGATAAAGAAACCGAATTTAAGACTCTCCACTCAAAGAAGCTGAATACAAATTTGAAAATTCTATTTGAGTTCCATGCATTTTCTCCTAAATTATTACTGAAACTCATTGAAGTAGTTCCTTGAAGTTTCGATATGACACCAAATCCAGTAATTAAGCATTTCAAGTTCACAAACAAAAATCATATTCACCCTGAGAAAAAACCAAAGAGAATTTACTAGAGAAGAAAACCAACCTTCCTAGTTAGTCCACCCTTAAGATGAACAATCATTGTCTGGGGAATCAGTTGGTCGTCGAAGCTGCCACCGTGAAGCTCAATCGAAGATTTAATAGTAAGGAATCAGGTCACTATATGTTCGAAGTTGCCGTCAAAAGCTAAGCACAGATGTGTCTATCGATGAACACCTCCACAAATCATTTGTCGTCGTCGACTCCTCAAACCGTCTGGCGATGAACACCTCCACAAGCCATTGTCGAAGGCACGCAAACCTGTGTGAAGATGTGAAGAGAATTCGTAAACCTGTGTTAACGTCGTTAAGAATTTGAAAATCCTCACGAAACAACGCCCAGAAGCTCGATATGATATCGGTTTGGCCTAATATCCTCAGTTGCCCAAATAGTGCGAAATTCTTCATCCCTTCCGCTACTTCATCTCTTTCAAATCCACCAGTTCCCTCATTTCCCCAACCGCCTCGATGTCGACGACGGTGTCGCTGCCTTCGGCCTCCGAGTACCACTCCCGTGCGACGGCGATCACGCCGACGATATGTCAGGCCTTGG
Source organism: Trichosanthes cucumerina (assembly GCA_036507285.1). Taxonomy (NCBI): domain Eukaryota; kingdom Viridiplantae; phylum Streptophyta; class Magnoliopsida; order Cucurbitales; family Cucurbitaceae; genus Trichosanthes; species Trichosanthes cucumerina. The sequence continues at coordinate 59,760,759 of CM071838.1, forward strand.
CGGCGGAGTGTAGAAGAAACAAAGTTCGCCAAGTTAAGGCCTTGGCGGCGCCCCAAGGGTGTGTTTGGCCCATGGTTTTGAATTCACGTGTTTGGAAGCGAGGTGTTCGAGTGCTTTTGCCTAAACTCATTCCCACGTTCTGAGAATCTGTGCATGTTACAACAACATGTAATCTCGCCAATTTGTTTTCATGTTTTTTCTCATCTATTTGTCGACTACTTCGGAAAACTCCGACGACCATCGACAACGATAACTCCGACGACTGCACCGGCGACCACTTTGGCAACAACTCCGGTGACAACTCCGGTGACCACTCAACTGAAGGGAATGAGAATCCCTGCGCAGCGAAAAACGATCGAATCGTCATGGTATCGTTACGCTACTAGAATTTCATTCAAACAATTTAACACTTAAATCTAGGCTAACACATACAAAATGGAAAGGAAAAACAGTAAGTTGAAGTTTCTTACTTCTTGAAGACCCTCTTCAAGAACTCCTTTCCAGCAAATCACGAACTCTTGGCGAAAAATCCGATCTCTACGAAATCTTCTCTCGAGCAAGAACCGAACACAACCACTAATGGCTTCTCGGTTGTTCTTCCTTTGGGAAGAAGGAAGTTTGTGGGAACTTCGCTTTGGTTGAGAGGGGAGAAATTGTAGAGAGAAAGGTTGAGGGAGAGTTCTCTTCTTTTGGTCAAAATTTAAAAAATGAGAGAATGGAATGAGAAACCAAGGGTTTAAATAGTGAAAGAACATGGAGTTAAAATCTCCACATTATTATCATTTTACCACAACTATAGGTTATGCAAATCACATTTGCATAACCATATATTATAAGATATCTCATATCTAATTATACAAATCACATTTGCATAATTGTGGATTTTATTAAATTGAATCACATTCAATTTAATTTCTCTCAATTAAGTTTCTCCAATTAGCCCTAATTCAACAATTAGGCTAACCTATAGTTTATTATGAATCTCATTCACATTAAACTATATATTATATCATTCATATCTCACATAAATAACATAAATGCCTTTTAAGTGAAATTGAACACTTCAATTCACACCAAAACATTAACCCTTCTTTTAACCCAGATTGAGCCAACCGAGGGACCTAATGGACCTACAGTGACGAGTTCCAATAATCCGAGATTAACCTATCAAACTCTTTGACCAGGTTAATCAACATTCATTAGCTACGGTAACACTCCACTAAAGCCCGTAGCTGCACTCCCGTCAGTGCAGAATATTACGTGTTCACTGATATAACCAATGCCTATGAGTCACCCTTCATAGGTTGTTCGAAGACACGGCTGGGTCAAATTACCGTTTTACCCCTGAGTCTACTTCTTGTTCCTTAAGTCTCCATTGCTCCTCTAATGAACAACATATTGTGATGGTCCAACCACACACAACACCCTTCTCGGGCCAGTGAGAAGGTGGGCGCCCGTTGTCCAAGCCCTAGAGACAGCACTTAAGGGAACAACCCCTCTAGTTTCCCTAAATGCGGGAACGAGTGAGTTCCATCTCGCGTAGTTATGTTCCCAGCTCACTACTTGGTCCTGTCCCTAAGAAGATAGGCATATTGGGCGAGTAACTGTGACCACCCTCACCCGTACTGGTCAAAGGACAAACCCCCCGCAGACAGGAGTCCGTAACACGCTCAGGATTCAGGTTGAGTCACTAATGGTCATCTACGAAATTATTAGTCCTTACTGTCAACGATGTTACATCAGTAGGTCTAATGATCTTGGAGCTTAGTTTATTGGAAAAGTTTGTAAAATTTGCGAGACACAAAGTAATGAAATGAATAACACTTTATTAATTTCAAACAGTAATTTACAAACATGAGATTAGGACAAAAATCCCAATATCAACAACCACCGACAACGACAACCCCGACGACCGTACCGACGACCACTTTTGCAAGAACTCTGGTGACAATTCCGGCGACCACTTGACACCATCGACAACGACAACTCCGACGACCACACCAACGACTACATCCAAAAAACACTTGATTTTCCATTTCCTCTTCAATTTTTTGTTTTTCATTATCGGTGACCGCTTCGACAATAACTCCGATGACAACTCCAACGACCACCCGACAACGACAACTACAATGACCACATCAAGGACTCAACCACCGTTGACGGTTACCTCTTGCGACCACTTGGTTTTCCATTTCCTCTTTCATTTGTCGTTACCATTTTTCAGCCACCACTTTGACAACAACTCCAGTGACAACTGCGGTGACCACGGACAACGACAACTCTTACGACCACATCGGCGACTAGCCACCACTGATGGTTGCCTCAACGACCTTTTCAACAACAACTCCGACAACCAAAAATCAACGACCACCTCGACAATCCCACCACCACATCAACTCAACCACTCCAACAATCCGAAAATCTAGTCAATTTTTTAAAAGGTTAAAATAAAACTAAAAAATGACTAATAAACAATTTTTTATGCTACTCTCAACATCTTTGAATTTTGTGAATTTTTTATTAAAAAAAAAAAGAAAAACAACTTGGTATTTTTTTTTAATGTACACTCAAATGGCTTAATTTTGTAATTTATTTTTTAAAAGTTAGAAAATATGAAATAATTTTTTTTTCTTTCGCACAAAGGTGTTTTATGTTCTTTTGTTTCATGTTAGTTGCAACACTTTTGGACGATGTATCTATATGTGTAAACTCATGGTAGGGGTGTTAAAAAACTACCTAAATTGAAAGCTTCATGGAAAAGTTATTTAAAAAATTGATCCATGTTAGACATTAACTTCTGCAATTCACATAAGATCAATTACAAAAATTTGAAAGGAATAAAATAGCTAAAAGAAAAAAAGTGAAACAAAACTGTATCAAACCTGGAGTTTAGAAAACTGCACCCAAGACACAGCTCTCTGATTCCCAGGCTTCAGAACACTGCACCCCAAATACAGTTTTCTGATTCCCAGACTTCAGAACACTGCACCCCAAACACAATTTTCTGATTCCCAGCCTTTAGAACCCCTCAGGACAAACCCTCCAGGCTTCTGATTCCCAGGATTCTGATTCCGAACCTGCGCCCTAAACAACCCCTAAATTCTTTTTGAAATGAGCTTAAAATTCGTGGGCCTTCTTTATATTTTAATAGCTTTTTGTACAAAAGCTATTATTTAAAGCTATAATATTTCATTTTTGTTGTAGTGACTCGGGTTCAAATGGAGGCTTTTTGGAGCTAAATTAAGCTATTGGATTCGAGGTGATGGTGTTGCAACGCCCTGAAGGGCGACACAATGTCGTTGTTACAGATTTTGTGCATAGAAGAGTCGTGAAGATGGCGTTGTAACGCTGCCTTGCAGCTTCGCATCGCTAGATCGATAGCAAGTGTGCGCGTTAGTGTAGCGGCGTTACAACGCTGGCCGCAGATTATTTCCTTATTTGTTCGGCGCCTAGGGCACAACGTTGCAACGTCGTACCGATTTGTAGTATACATAGAGCACTTTGTAAAGGGAGCCGAATTTGATAGTTTTTAGCCCTGATTTCGAAATACACACTCTAAGAAGAGAAAGAAGAGCATTCTTTGGGAGCCAAAACGTTTGTGGAGGTTTGAGATTGTGATGAGAGCTCGGGATCAAGGGACCGACATCGACACATAAGTTTTATTTCTATTTCTTTTAGTTTGTAACTTAGTTTAAAGACTATTCTATGACTTTAGCTTGTTTTTATGGTGATTTTGAGTAGCTAATTTTCGTAGTTAGGGATTGAATAATATGTTTTGGATTTATTATATTATGTATTGAACTTTGTTGTGTTATTCATTTTTGGCAATTCATTCTTAAATTCATTGATCTTGTTGGTTTATGGGGACTCGAGAGAAAGAAGCTTAGATTAGAGCAAAGTTGACAAAACTCTTAGAAATCTGGCACGAGAGTAACTAATTAGAATTCACTGGGAACACATTTAAGAAGTTGTTTAATGTCGTGCATGCTTTTAAAATTCATAAGGAAACTTTAGGACTTATCGTTGTGCATGAGGCTCACCATTGGTCGAGAGATTCTTTTGAGTACTTTCACTTCTTGTTTATAAATTCACAACCATAGTTCATCATGTATTAAATAAAGAATTAACTTGTGAAATCAATTTCCTACATATATTCGTGTCTCCACTTGTATATTTACTTTTTCCTATCTTTGTTTCCACCTTTATCAAAGTTTTGTTGTTTTAGCTAAAATTTAGAATAAGTATCTTGGTAATTAATCAATCTAGAAACCCATTCTTCAGGACGATACTCTGTACTCAAATGATTATATCAAAACTTGAACCTTACACTTGCGGTATTGCAATATAATTTTACGCAACAGAGCAATGAAGGATTTAATAAATAGGCAAGGTAATGGGAATTAGTTGTCGTAATTTAAGATCTCTGGGAAGAGTCTATGAGAACTTGCATTAAGTGTTGGAGCAATCTCATTGTTGTTGCATTTAGTTTGTTGAAACATAATCATTCCCCTAATTCAACCCCCATCTTAGTCAATTGAATCAAGTTTGTTATCTGGCAGCCTAGTCTTTAAACCTTGTTTTTGTTATTCTCAAAGTTTAGTTCTATTGATATCTCATGCAATTTGAAATACTGGTTACATCAAGTCTATTAAAGAAAACTCGATATCTTGACTCTTCTGTGTACTAATCCCCGTGGGATCGATACTCTTCTAATCACTTGTTGCAACAAGGTTGTGTATACTTGCACACATTAAGGTGTTTTTTGATTCATTTCATTGACACTCCTTTATTGCATGAAGTTTTTGGCGCCAATGTCGGAGATTTAGTTGCAAGAGTTATTGATTTTGTGCTAGTTTTTAGTGGACTAGAGCTTGAAAAGTGAACTGACTGAACTGTTGTTTAATTACAGGTGCATTGGATTGAGTTGTGCATGAACGATCAACCAGAATTGGAATTCATTCTAGATCCAGAAATAGAAAGAACATTCATAAGAAAATTGAGATATTAGGGATAAATAATGGCAAATCCTCAATATACAAAAGATCCTTTAGCTCAACAAGCTCAACAACCTGAATTGAGATAAGTTGAGGCAATCAATCAGGCTATGGTCCCTGCTAATGTTATACTTTTAGCAGATAATAGAGAAAAAGCCATTAGAACCTATCTATGTCAATCACTTGGTTGATGAGTTGAATCCAAGGATAGTGAGACCTTAAATTGAAGCTCCTTCCTTTGAGTGGAAAGCAGTAATGTTTCAGATGTTGCAATCAATAGGGTAGTAACATGGTTTAGTTGTTGAGGATCCACATGCTCACCTGAGAGCCTTTTTGGGAGTGAGTGATTCTTTTATCATGTCGGGAGAATCCAATGAAGCTTTGAGGCTTAATCTCTTCCCTTATTCTCTGAGGGATGGAGCTAAGGCATGGTTGGATTCTTTACCACCAGGAGCTATAGACTCATGGAACACATTGGCTGAGAAATTCCTCATTAAGTACTTCCCTCTAACCAAGAATGCAAGGATAAGGAGTGATATAATGTCATTTAAGAAGAATGAGGATGAAACAGTGAGTGAAGCTTGGAAAAGATTTAAAGATTTGATGAGGAGATGCCCTCATCATGGACTTCCTCATTGCATCCAGATGGAGACATTCTACCATGGATTGAACACAACAACCAAGCAAGTTGTAGATGCCTTAGCCAATGGAGCCTTCTATTCAAAACTTATAATGAGGCATTTGAGATTTTAGAAAGGATATCTTCCAATAATTGCCAGTGGGCAAACATTAGGAACAATCCGAGTAGGAAAGCCAAGGGAATGTTGGAATTGGATGCCCTGTCTACTTTGAATGCTCAGATGACATCCATGACAAACATGCTAAAGAATCTATCTGTAGGGAATGCAGCGAAGAATGTGCCATGTGTACAGGTTCCAACCACTGTGAATTAAGTTGGCAGTCAAGATGTGTGTGTTTATTGTGGGGAAGGTCATGTTTATGAATATTGTCCTCATAATCCAGCATTTGTGTGCTATGTAGACAACCACCAAGCCAACCACAGGAACAACCCATATTCCAATACTTACAACCCTGGTTGGAGGAATCATCCTAACTTCTCTTGGGGAGGCCAAAGCAGTACTGCTCAAGCACCACAACTACAGAGACCTATGAACCATCCCCCTAGTTTTGGAAACCAAAATCAATAAGGATTCGGGAACCAAAGACCTATGAACCCTACTCAAGCTCCTAGTACATCTATAGAGAATGTGTTGAAGGACTTCATGGCAAGAACAAATGCAGTCATTCAGAGCCATTTAGCCTCAATGAGGAACTTCGAAATTCAGCTTGGGCAGATAACAACTGAGTTGAAAATCAAACCTCAAGGTAAGCTACCAACTGACACTGAAGCACCTAGAAGAGAGGGAAAGGAACAAGTACAAGCAATAGAGTTGAGAAGTGGTAAATCAGTGGGGAGAGATGAAGGCACAAGATTAAATAAGTAAGGTAAGCAAGAGAATAAACAGAAGGGAGTGGTGGAATCAGAAGTTGGAAAAACAGTAGCAACAGAGAAAGAATTTGAAGAAAGAAAGGCTGAACCTCCATGGGCCAAGCCTGACACAGTCATAGGTTTCACACCTCCACCTTTTCTATAAAGGTTGAATAAGAAAAAGTCAAGGGAAGTCCATTTTGAGAAGTTCCTGGATATCTTGAAGGAAATACACATCAATATACCTCTAATTGATGCATTAAGACAAATGCCAAATTACATGAAATTTTTCGAGGATGTGTACTCTGAAACGGAGAAGTTCCAAGACTTTAAAATGGTATATTTGAATGAAGAATGCAATACAGTCTTTAAGAATAAGATCCCTCATAAGGAGAAAGATCCAGGGTCATTTACAATTCCTGTTTCAATTGGAGGCAACAAGTTGGGAAGTGCCCTCTATGATTTGGGAGTAATCTATTCCTACATAATCCAAATTAGTGTTACTCAAGGTAAGGTAATAACTTTAATTTGGTTGATTTTACTTCCATTTTTATAGACAAAACTCTAGCCTCAACATTATAACATCATGCACAATATTTTTAGAGGGTAACAACCAATCCAAAGTGATAAACCAATAACTCATAACACAACCGGAGAATTCACTATGATTTAAACTCATTCTCTCCAAATGGACAACAAATCATAAATGGTGAGACAGAGGTGTAGAAAGAAATTATAAGATACAACAATGTTACAACTAAGCAACCTTAACATGCTCAAAATCTGGCTTATCCCATCAGGTTATTGGAAAATACATATATTATCTAACATTGGACGAGAATGGCGAGTGAACTTCTTCCTGAGTGATATATAGTTTTTAAAACTACATATTCGAGTTATGGGGTATAGATGAAAGTATTAAAAACTACAATTAAAAGATATTCGAGCATTAGAACCAATCTAGGACAATTTAATCTAGTTCGAATGAGCTTAAAGGGACTAACCTGACAAACCTGGCGAACAGAGTCAAAACGCTTTGCTGAAAGCATGTTGGAGGAGGTCCGAATCACCCTCAAACTACAAAGCTATATTACTATATTATTGAAATCGATTTGCAAAAGATTTAAAACATGCAAAGACTTAAAACATGAAAAGATCTACTGTTTGATGCTTAAAGGAATCTAAGAAGCATTTTCTTTAACGTCGTTAGCTAGACTGCACCCATGATTGGCATCAAGGCACGTAAAATTGCTCGTATTTCTTCGGGCCCTCTTCTTTGAGTCAATATAGCTTTCTAAGTCCAAAAGACTATCTTGTTTTTCTTTGGCACTTGAAAGATAAATATTTTTGTTCTTTTTTTTAATGAAATCAAAGAACAAAATTCAAAACAAGACTCGTGAGTATAGGAAAAATGGTTGTCAAGATTAAAAGAAACTTTTGGAGATAAATGGAGGAGAGACTCTTCAACCTCGAACTCTATCACCTGGATTTCTTATGTGGAAGTGATTGCATTACCATTCTCTACCTCACAAACCTGTTTTTGGTGTGTTTCAGTTTCCTCCAACTCATCCTCACTATCAGATGCATAAGTCCTCCTAGGTTGTTATTCCTTAGTGGCAAGAATAGGAATTTGCTTCTGTAAGGGATTCTTCCAGTTGATTAAGATGATGAGTCCATTCATGTATTATATCCCCAAGTTCTACCACTTCAGCTTCTAACCTATCAAACCTTTCTAATTCAGCATGACATAATTTTTTAATCCTCAACTCTAACGTATGTTCCATTAATAAATCTACAAGAGAAGAGTTTTCTATAGATTGGTGGGGATAGGAGAAATTTTGATTCCAAGTGCCTATATGATTACCATCAAATGAATTTTCATAAATCATAGATTCAGAATGGTAAGGATTAATCATTTGGTATCAGAGAAATGATGATTCACATACCTAGGGTCCTGAGAAGGATAGTACATTGGCGAAGACTTAAAATCATGAAAAATCATACTTTAAATCACAACAATTCAAATCTAGACTTTTACACAAAAATCAACACAACCAAAACAGGAGTCAAAGACTAAAAAAACAAACAAAACTAGATTAAGAACAAAAAAAGAAACAAAAACAAACACACAAAGAAAACAAATAAGGAATGAAAACACACAAGGAAAAACAAACTTTAGTCGAAAATCTTGAATTTTCTCCTAATATTACTCAAATAATTGTCATTCCCCAGAAACGGTGCTAAAAAACTTGTTGCGTAAAATTTTATTGCAATAACTGTATGAGTCAAGTTTTAATATAGTGATTTGAGTACATAGTATCGTCCTCAGGAATGAGTTTCTAGATTGATTAATTACCAAGATACTTATTCTAAATTTTAGCTAAAACAACAAAACTTTGATAAAGGTGGAAACAAAGATAAAGAAAAGTAAATTGTGGAGACACGAATATGATAGATTTGTAGGAAATTGATTTCACAAGTTAATTCTTTATTTAATACATGCAATGAACTATGGTTGTGAATTTATAAACAAGAAATGAAAGTACTCAAAAGAATATCTCGACCCATGGTGAGCCTCATGCACAACGATAAATCCTAAAGTTTCCTTATGAATTTTAAGAGCATGCACGACATTAAGCAACTTCTTAAATGTTTCCCAGAGAATTCTAAGTTACTCTCGTACCAGATTTCTAAGAGTTTTGGCAACTTTGCTCTAATCTAAGCTTTTTTCTCTCGAGTCCACTTAAGCCAACAAGGTCAATGAATTAAAGAACGAATTGCCAAAATTAAATACCACAACAAAGTTCAATACATAATCAAATAAATCTAAAACATGTTATTCAATCCCTACAATTAGCTACTCAAAATCACCATAAAAATAAGCTAAAGTCATAGAATAATCTTTAAACTAAGTTACAAACTAAAAGAAAGAGAAATAAACTTATGTGTTGATGTCGGTACCTCGATCCCGAGCTCCTGTCACGATCTAAAACCTCCACAAACGCTTTGACTCCCAAAGAATGCTCTTCTTTCTCTCCTTAGAGTGTGTATTTTGAAATTAGGGTTAAAAACTATCAAATTCAGTTCCCTTTGAAAAGGGTACAAAGTGCTCTATTTATACTACAAATTGGCACGGCGTTGCAAGCTAGGGGCAGCATTGCACGTTGTGCCTTAGGCGCCGAACAAATAAGGAAATAATATGCGACGTTGCAACCCTGAGCGCAGCGTTGCAACACCGCTACCCTAACAGCGCGCCTGCTATCGATTTAGCGTTGAGACGCTGCAAAGCAGTGTTGCAACGTCGTTTTCACGGCTCTTCTATGCACAAAATCCACAACAACGACGTTACGACGCCCTGCAACGCCATCACCTCGGGTCCAATAGCTTGATTTGATTTTTCTTCTTCCACTTGATGTTATTTTTAGCTCCAAAAAGCCTCTATTTGAATCCGAATAATCCATAATATCTCCAAATAGTTTGTTTAAGCTCTTAACTTGAAATTGGATGATTTAAACACGTAAATGCTATGAAATTATCATAAAACTAGCAATGTATAAGCCTAAGGATAACACATTTTGTGTGCTATCACATTCATTAGGTGAGTTACTATCCCTAGTATCCTCAATTACCTTGGGGTTAATCCCCTAATCAGAACTAATCCTAGTCAATGAAATTAGTTTATCCTTCCTCTTCCCAAATTCAGAATAAACACAACTTAATTCTGCTGGCCAAACGGATCTAAGCTTGTATTAAGCACACAAAGACTAGAAGTGTGGATAAATGCAACTCATGCTTTCACAGATAGCTCGAATTCACAAAAACCTCCCCTAATTCTTCCCCTTAACTAATTTAACTCATGCTGATAAAAGAAGAACAACAAATGAAACTTGCATTGAACTTGGTAAACATGACAAGGTCTAACAATTAATAAAAGCTAGAAACAAGAATCTAGTTCTAACTACAAATTCAGAATATAAAGAGAAGGAAAAAAAAAAACAAAATATGGATGGACTGCAGCTTCCAAGTGTGAGATCAACTTCTTTCCCAAGGTGGGTTCACTCCCAATTAGGTTGCTTCGGTCTTGCCAAAACAGGTAAAACCATTCCTATCGAAAAATAGCTCTTTCCCTAATTCTCCATCTCTCTTTCTAAATGGCAAAAAAGGATGCTTAATACCAAGCCTCATTTGGCAAATAAGGGCTTCTGTGGCATGAATGCTCCACATAACCACTGCTAATTGGTCCAATCATGAGTCAACTGTCAGATTCATTAATTGAGTTGGTTGCCACGTGTCCAAATGCTTGTACTTTTCAACTAAGAGCTTTAGATATTACTGCAGCTTCAACATTCTTGCATAAGTTTGCTCCAACAATTGGAATGTTGCAGCTTCATCCTAAATGCTCCAACATTTGATGTTTTGTGCCTTCCTTTACAGATGCTCCAACATTTTTTCACAGGCTCTCAGCATTTGGCTCATTATGCTACAACAATTTCCCTGACCAAGGTCACAGTGAATTCAATCAGACACCATTTTACCTGCAATATTGCGAAAATATATTTCATCATCACTTAACAGAATTCAACCACTTAAAGCACAACTTCTAGTCAAAAGAAACACATGTTCAAGCCCAAATAGAACTTATTTACTCAAGGTAGTCCACTTAATAGCTCTATCTTGCAGAGCTATCAACAACCTCCCAATTAAAGAATCAGGGCTTTGTGGCAATGGTACTCCAAAATGTAGCTTCCAATTGGTCCAACGAAGGTCAATTGTAAGATTCATTAATTGAGGTGGTTGCCACGTGTCCAATTGCTTGCACTTTCCAACTGAGTGCTTGAGACATAACCTCAGCTTCAACATTCTTGCATTTCTTTGCTCCAACATTTGGTGCCCTATTTGAAGGAAATCGAATTCCCTTAAGCAGCGGAAAGTTAATTAGATCGTAATTGCAAGTTTTGTTTTGGTTTACTTCAAAAACCCCATACATTGGTAAAAATAGAGATAAGCTAATTAAAAGCATGGATTCTAGTGATTAAGCGTGTTGTAAAGCTATAGACTAAAAGGGAAATCGTTATTTTACCTTTGTAGTTCCCAAAAAGCAGCAACTCCTTGCTCTTGCAATTCTACACAACAATACAACAAATCTCAGCAACTTTTCTTCTCAGATACAGTAGGACACTGATGGGATCGAATCCCATAGCGGAAGCGATTTGAATCACGTGTTCTTGTAATGTGTTACGTAGATCAGATCAAAAGCATATATAAAACGATTAAGCATGTAAATTAGATATATTGACAACAATACTATTACCTTTGTAGACAAAAACAACACGTGCTCCTTTTGATCCTCTCGTTCTCACAATCTCAACGATCTCGCGTTCTCCACAAACTACGAAGTAGTTTTTGATCCGCCCGCTAGATCTTCTCCGTTGTATCTCTAGGAGAGGGAAGGTGGTGGAACCTCTTTTGGAGTTGGGAGGGATTTTGAGGAAGACAAGTGTTTTGGAACTCTTCCAACAAAACACTTACAAAAGAGCACTAGGGGTTGCCATTTTTAATTAGGTTCACAAATGTGCATCTCATGCACATATTTATAGAGAAATAAGGTAGAAATGACCATCCTACCCTGATAGTGCTCTTATGATATATTTCTCATGGATTGAACCATATGTTATATCAATTATATCATATATAATTGATATATCCCTTTAAACATGAAATTGAACATTTCAATTTCACTTCAAACTATAAATCCTCCTTATTTCCATGTTAAGCCAACAGAGTGACCTAATGGATCTACAGATCATGAGCTTCAATGATACAAGATTAATCGATCAAACTCTTTGATTCGATTAATAAACATTCATTAACAATGAGTCATTCCATTATAGACTCGTAGTTGCACTCTCCTCACTTTAGACTATGTAGTATCCACTGATATAATCAATACTTTGAGTCGACCCTTCACAGGTTGTTCGTAATCACAACTGGGTCAAATTACCGTTTTACCCATATGAATACATCTTGCTCCTTAAGCTCCACTGATCCTCTAATAAACAATCAGACTATGGTCCCACCATAAACTTGATCCTTCTTAGGTCAGTAAGAAGGTAGGGCCCCAATCTTCAAGACTCGGATTCAGTTCTTAAGAGAAAAACCTATTTGATTCCCTAATTCCCTGAGTGAATTCCTTCTGGCATAGTTAAGTTCTCAGCTACTTACAAAGTTATGTCCCTGAGAAGGTAGGCTTATTGAGTCGGCTATAGGCCACTCTCACCCATACTAGTCTAAGGTCAAACCTCACAAGCAGGAGTCCGTAGCATGCTCAGGATTCAAGTCAAATCACTAATGATCATCTATGAATTATTATACCTATCTTGATAACGATGTTACACTAGTAGGTTAATAATTCGCGGTCCGATCTTGTATAATTTCATTATACAGGATGCCCCCACTTGCATGTCTACAACATGAACGAGTTGGATTACCTCGTTTGTACTAAATACAAAGCGAGCCGCACCCACGGTGTTACCAGTATAAGGTTTCCAACCCCATGCATATACCATAGACCTTTTAGGTTATACTTGAACAAGTTAATCCAACTTATGTCTACTACATAAATGTTCAAGATCTATTATTATAACCTGGAAGTTAGTTTATTGGATTTAGGTTTATGTGCGAGAATATAATAAATAACATCTTTATTTATTTGAAACAAAACTACACTTGTTTAGGGCATAAATCCCAACAATCTCCCACTTGTCCTAAAGCTAGTGGAGTACATAATGAACATTACAGTAATGTAAATATAATAAACTAGGGCACTGAATACCCTTTGTACAACATACTCCCACTTGCCCTAGTTAGGGTAAGATACGTAGTCTTAGATCTTCTAGGTGACTTTCAAACACTTTAGCCGAGAGAGCCTTTGTAAATGAGTCAGCAGTATTGTGCTCCGAAGCTATCTTTGTGACGATCACATCTCCTCGATGCAATATCTCCCTGATTAGGTGATACTTTCGCTCAATGTGTTTACCCCTCTTATGACTTCGGGGTTCTCTTGAATTTGCCACAACACCACTGTTATCACAATAAAGTGTGATTGGCAAACTCATGTTTGGAACAACTTCCAAATCCATCGTGAATTTCCTTAGCCATACGACTTCTTTAGCTTCTTCACAAGCTGCTTCATATTCGACTTCCATAGTTGAATCTGCGATGCATCCTTGCTTGATGCTTCGCCAAACTACAACCCTTCCGTTAAGAGTGAAAACTGGCCCTGACGTAGATTTCCTCGAATCTTTGTCTGTTTGGAAGTTAGAATTTGTGTATTATGTAAGGATCAAATCCTTAGCACCATACGCAAACACGTAGTTTCTCGTTCTCCGAAGATACTTGAGGATTATCTTAACCGTTGTCCAATGTTCTTATTCTAGATTAGATTGATATCTACTGACCATTCCTACTGCAAAGCATATGTCTGGCCTAGTACACAACATTGCGTACATCAGGCTACCAATTGTTGATGCATAAGAAATTCGTCTCATATCCTCAACTTCTTGAGGCGTCTTAGGACATTGTTTCTTAGACAAATGAACTCCATACTTGAAAGGTAATAAACCTTTCTTGGAATCTTGCATCTTAAATCTTGACACCACTGTGTCGATATAAGATGTTTGAGACAATGCGAGAGTTTTGTTCTTGCGATTTCGGACAATCTAGATTCCAAGAACAAACTGCGTCTCTCCCAAATTTTTCATTTGGAATTGTGTAGCTAGCCATTTCTTAATGTCAGTAAGATAACCTACATCATTCCCAATGAGTAGGATATCATCTATATATAAGACTAGGAATGCGACAGAACTATTAATGATTTTCTTGTAGACACAAGGTTTATCATTATTTTGATCAATGCCATCAGATTTGACTGTCTCATCAAATCTTATATTCCAGGACCTAGAAGCTTGTTTCAGTCCATAGATGGATCTTTTAAGCTTGCAAACATTTTGCTCTAGTCCTGGTTGTATGAACCCTTTGGGTTGGTCCATGTAGATGTTTTCGTCAAGATTCCCATTTAAGAATATTGTCTTGACATCCATTTGTCATACCTCATAGTCATAATATGCGATAATGGCAAGTAGAATACGGATAGACTTTACCATAGCAACAGGTGAAAAGGTTTCCTCATAGTCCACCCCTTCTACCTGGGTATAACCATTTGCTACTAGTCTAGCCTTAAAAGTTTGCACTTTTCCATCTATACCATGTTTTCTCTTGTAGATCCACTTACAACCTATAGATTTTACTCCATCAGGTTTATCTACAAGATCCCAAATAGAATTGAAATGCATAGACTCCATTTCTTGGTTCATGGCTATGACCCATTTGTCTTTGTCTTTGTCAACATTGCTTGGTTATAAGTTAATAGATCCTCGCAATCATAATTTGATATGATAATTTTGGTTTCTGTTAAACCCATGTAACGGTCAGGTTGTGTTAAAACTCTCCCACTATGTTGAGACACTTGCAACTCTTGAGGTGGACTTGACAAATTTGTATCAACAATCTTTGTTGATGTATTATCAGTAACTTTTGTTGTTGTTCCGTCTAATTCACTTAACACAACTTTACTTCTTGGTTGGTGATCCCTTATGTGGTCCTCATCTAAGAAAGTGGCATTTGTCGACACAAGTACCTTATCTTCCTTAGGATCATAGAATAACCCACCTCTCGTTTCTTTTGGGTACCCTACAAAAAGGCATAATTTTAAACGTGATTCCAATTTCTTTGGATTTGTCACGAGCACATGTGTTGGCCATCCCTAAATTTTGAAATGACGTAAACTACCTTATGCCATTTCCAGAGTTCAAATGGTGTTTCTAAAACACTTTTTGATGGAACATTGTTCAAAATGTATACAACAGTCTCTACTGAGTATCTCCAGAACGAGTTAGGGAGGAAAGTATAGCTCATCATTGATCGAACCATGTCCAACATGGTTCTATTTCTCCTTTCTGATACATCGTTTTGTTGAGGCGTACCAGGTGCTGAGACTTGGGATGTAATTCCATGTTCTATCATATAGTATTGGAATTTCAAGTGCTTCAAACTTATAATGCATTAGGTAAATTTGCCCAAATCTTGAATAATCATCTATAAAAGAGATGAAATATTCATAACCTTCTCTGGCTTTAACATTCATCGGACCACAAAGGTCAGAATGTATAAGCTCAAGAGGTTTTTTGGCTCTATAACCTTTTCCACAAAAAGGTCTTTTAGTCATTTTCCTTCTAAGCAGGACTAACATACTGGTAACACATTTTCTTCTAACTCATTTAGAAGTCCAACTCTTACCAATCTCTCAATGCTATTGAGGTTAATTTGACCTAATCGAAGGTGCCAAAGTTTAGCATTTTCTTTAGGAGAAATTTAAGTTTCTTATCAGTTCGTGTATTTGCTAATTTGAGTAATTCAGTGTTTAAAACTATTTTAACTGAATTAAACCTTTGCAAATAATTCTCAAGAAGAGCAACACATAGTTCAATACTTTTCCAAAAAAATAAACACTTTATTTAATTGAAAAGAAATTGAAGTACATTGTTTGTTAAGGCAAGAAATAAGGTTTCTAATAAACCCTGAAACTACATACGTGTTATCAAATAACTAGATTTTCTTGCCAGACAATTGTTCTTTATTTGCTCCTTTTATTTTTCTTCTGTATCTTCTCAAGTTCAGAAGAATGACTACAGTACTTAGTTCCAGAGGGTGAACTCTTCTGAATACTTTTGGAATGGGCAAACAGATTTGCCTCTCCATTCTTTTGTCCCTTATCATCCATAAAAGACTGGTGAGTCTGCAGTTCATTTAATAGAGAAGTCAGGTCATACTCTATGTTGTTCATCACTGCATAGCTGCGGAATTGCATAAAACTCTTCGGAAGAGATTCTAGGATGAACGATATCTGACTTTTCTCATCTATGACCACCCCATTCATTTCCGCTATGTTGAAGTGAGCCATTAGATTGAGAACATGTTCTCTTACTGACGTTTCTTCCTCCATGTGTGCGTTGTAAACGTATTTTAGGGTTTCATGCCGAATTTGATTTGACGGTTGTCTAGAAACATTTAGCATAAAATCCATAATCTCAAGAGCTGAGGCCTTGCCCTCCAGCCTCCTGGCTAAAACATCAGGTATGCTAGCAAGGATGTAGGCATTTTCCTTTTCATTGGCATTGATCCAGCAGTCATACGCATCCTTAACATATTGAGGTGCGTCTTGAGCAAAGTATTGAGGAACGAACTTAAGATCATGTGTTACCAAGATGATGTTAAGATTGTTTTTCCAAGTCATCATATTTTCTCTAGTTAATTTCTCAGTAGCCAATAAGGAAAGGATTGAGCTATTCATATTGCTGAAATACAAAATACTTGTATTAGTTTCTCGCTAAACCTTTAATTAATCCAATCATTTTTAGCTAATTATCTAATGATTCCTAAGTCATTAATAATTCACAATGATACTCCAAAGGTTTAGAATGTATGACACCGAAGGGTAATCATAAACACTCCTCCTCTGAACCAAGACATTCTTGACTAAAACCTAATGCTAGAATAACTCTTATTCCTATAGGCTTTAGTTACCATTCTTCGGTCTGGATACTGTTACAACTAATGTATCTTGTGAGTGTAACCCTCTATCTTTAGATTCTAGAGTCCCGATCCAACAAAATTCGTCGAAGGGAGGACTAGGTTGGAAAATAAACTAAGGTAATCTTTATCCTTTTCAGGTGTTCACTGTGTTCTGATCCCTATGATCAAAACCCTCCGAAGGGATTGCCTGGTCCAGACCAAACTAGCAAGTTGATCATAGTAATCTCACGGTGTGAACCGATAAAAGAGACCATGGATTTTGTTTTCACAGTTCCCATTCCCACTCACTATAAGTACCCTCTCCATTCACCTTGATATTGATCCATACAAACACCATCCAAAGGGGGACGCTCCCGTTTGTGCCATGAGGCAAAGTATGGATCTCACAGTATGAATTTCTCGGAGATATGTAGGTGGAAAATTTGATGTATCATATACACCTTTTTCCTCCCGCTAAGTATTTTAAGTATTTTAGGATTTTACCTAGGTTAAATCCGGCTAATGATTTTACCTAAGTCTATCAATATAACCCCATATATTGAATTTTACCAAAGTCTACCCCTTATTTTATAATAAAAATAAAACTTTTGCCCGTTGTTGCTCTTCGTGAAACACTTGCGGCATTGCAATGCTGGTACAAGCGTTGCAACGCTGATGCTTGTCCGTTTCTGCCCATTGGAGTGCTTAGCAAAATGCCTTCAGCTCCAGCGTAGTGACGCCTGTGATAGCGTTGCAACGCTAACGCCTCTTCATCCAAGCGTTGTAATGTCGTGTCTCCTGCAGCATGAAAGCAAGCTCAACGACGTTGGAACACTGATGAACAGCGTTGCAACGCTGTATGCAAAACAACAAACTCCTTTTGCTGTTTTTGCTCGTTTTTGCTTCGTACTTCTTAGCAACCACTTTGCCTCGATCGACACGGACTTACAGGCTCGATTTACAATTAAAATTGCCCAAAACACCAGGCCCTTACATTGAACGATTCAATGAAAAATTGCAAATCTAAGTGCCAAAAATGTAAATGTCTAACTTGCAAACCTTCATTCATCTCATGAACAAAAAATAATCTCATTTATGTTTTTGACAGATCTAGAACAAAAAAACAAGAACACAATTGACTCTGATACCAATTGATGGGATCGAATCCCATAGCAGAAGCGATTTGAATTGCGTGTTCTTGTAATGTGTTACGTAGATCAGATCAAAAGCATATATAAAACGATTAAGCATGTAAATTAGATATATGGACAACAGTATTATTACCTTCGTAGACAAAAACAACACGTGCTCCTTTTGATCCTCTCGTTCTCGCGTTCTCCACAAACTACGAAATAGTTTTTGATCCGCCCGCTAGATCTTCTCCGTTGTATCTCTAGGAGAGGGAAGGTGGTGAAACCTCTTTTGGAGTTGGGAGGGATTTTGAGAAAGACAAGTGCTTTGGAACTCTTCTAACAAAACACTTACAAAAGAGCACTAGGGTTTTCTTTTTTGAATTAAGTTCACAAATGAGCATATCATGCACATATTTATAGAGACATAAGGTGGAAATGACCATCCTACCCCTATAGTGAAGGGAATGAAATCCCGTGCAGCGAAAGGACGATAGAATCGATCGTTGTGAAACTCATTTTCTTAAAATTAAACAATCACATAGAATTAGGCTAAACATACAATTAAGAAAGAAAAACAGTAAGTAACTTACTTGTTGAAGAACCTTTCTTCACGATTCCTTCCTTCGATCACGAACCCTTCGTGTTGTTCTCAACGATCTCGACCTCCTCGTACGAACAAAAGAACCGGACACTTCCACTCAGTTTCTCGGTTGTTCTACTTTTGGTAGAAGGAGAATGGTGGGATTCTCTTCTTTGGTGTAGGGAGGAGAGATTGAGAGAGAGGTGTTTTTGAGAGAGAATTGCCAATTGCTTTTGGTGAGAAATCCAAAAAAGAGCAATCAACCTTACCACCCTTCTTGCAAAGGGGGTTATATAATGGTGATAGGTGGAGTTGAAATCTCCACCTATTTACCATTTTACCACAACAATAGGTTATGCAAATCATATTTGCATAACCACATATAATAAGATATCTCATATCTCATTTTACAAATCACATTTGCATAATTGTGGATTTTTAAATTGAATCACAGTCAATTTAATTTCTCTCAATCTAATTTCTCCAAATTAGCCCTAATTCAACAATTAGGCTAACCTATAGTTTATTATGAATCTCATTCACATTAAACTATATAATATGTCATTCATATCTCATATAAATGACATAATTACCCTTTAGTGAACTTGAACACTTAAAATTCACACAAAAACTGTATACCTTCTATTAATCCAGTTTGAGCAAACCGAAGGACCTAATGGACCTACAGTGACGAGCTCCAATGATCCGAGATTAACCTGTCAAACTCTTTGACCCGGTTAATCAACATTCATTAGCTACGGTAACACTCCACTAAAACCCGTAGCTGCACTCCCGTCAATGTAAGACATGATGTGTCCACTGATATAACCAATGCCCATGGATCGACCATTCACAGGTTGTTCGTAGATACTGCTGGGTCAAATTACCGTTTTACCCCTGTGTCTACTTTTTGTTTCTTAAGTCCCCACTGCTCCTCTAATGAACAACAACGTTGTAATGGTCCAACCATACACAACACCCCTTTCGAGCCAGTGAGAGGGTGGGCACCCGTTGTCCAAGCCCTGGAGAAACACTTAAGGGAACAACCCCTCTAGTTTCCCTAAAGGCAGGAACAAGTGAATTCCATCTCGCGTAGTTAAGTTCCCAGTTCCCTACTTGGTCCTGTCCCTTAGAAGATGGGCATATTGGGCGAGTAACTGTGACCACCCTCACCTGTACTAGTCAAAGGACAGACCCCCGCAGATGGGAGTCCGTAACACGCTCAGGATTCAGGCCGAGTCACTAATGGTCATCTACGAATTTATTAGTCCCATACTGTTAACGGTGTTACATCAGTAGGTTTAATAATTCACGGTCCGGTCTTGTACAATCTCATTGCACAGGATGCCCCCACTCGCACGTCAACCACATGAACGAGTTAGATCACCTCGTTTGTATCTAATACAAAGCGGGTCGCATCCACAACGTATCCAGGATTAGGTCTCCAACCCTATCCATATAATGTAGACCATTTGGGTCATTAACTCGAACTTGATCCTCCCTTTGTGTCCACTACACACCGTTCAAGTTCTAGTTCTCTCGTATATTTAATGACCCTGGAGCTTAGTTTATTAGACAAAGTTTGTAAAATTTGCGAGACATAAAGTAATGAAATAAATAACTCTTATTAATTTCAAATGTTAAATTACAAACAAAACGAGATTAGGACATACATCCCAACATATAGTGCTCTTATATTATATTTCTCATGGATTGAACCATATGTTATATCCCTTTAAACATGAAATTGGACATTTCAATTTCAGTCCAAACTATAAACCCTCATTATTTTCATGTTGAGCCAACGGAGGGACCTAATGGATCTACAAATCATGAGCTCCAATGATACAAGATTAATCGATCAAACTCTTTGATTCGATTAATCAACATTCATTAACTATGAGTCATTCCACTATAGACTCGTAGTTGCACTCTCCTCACTGTAGACTATGTTGTATCCACTGATATAATCAATACTTTGAGTCGACCCTTCACAGGTTATTGGTAATCACAGCTGGATCAAATTACCGTTTTATCCCTGTGAATATATCTTGCTCCTTAAGCTCCACTGATCCTCTAATGAACAATCAGCCTATGGTCCTACCATAAACTTGATCCTTCTTAGGTCAGTAAGAAGGTGGGGCCCCATTGTTCAAGACTCTGATTCAGTTCTTAAGAGAACAACCTATCTGATTCCCTAATTCAGGAGTGAGTGAATTCCATCTTGCATAGTTAAGTTCCCAGCTACTTACAAAGTTATGTCCCTGAGAAGGTAGACTTATTGGATCGGCTACAGGCCACTCTCACCCATACTAGTCTAAGGACAAACCTCACAAGCAGGAGTCCGTAGCATGCTCAGGAATCAGGTCAAGTCACTAATGATCATCTATGAATTATTATACCTATCTTGATAACGCTGTTACACTAGTAGGTTAATAATTCGTGGTCCGGTCTTGTATAATCTCATTATACAAGATACCCCCACTCGCAAGACCTCGTTTGTACCAAATACAAAGTGGGTCGCATCCACGGTGTTACCAGTATAAGGTTTCCAACCCTATGCATATACCATAGACCTTTTAGGTTATACTTGAACAAGTTAATCCAACTTATGTCTACTACACAAATGTTCAAGATCTATTATTATAACCTTGGAACTTAGTTTATTGGATTTAGATTTATGTGCGAGAATATAATAAACAACATCTGTATTTTTTTTTAAACAAAACTACACTTGTTTAGGGCATAAATCCCAACAGACACTACAACGAGAGATCACTCCCTATGACTTTGAGTTTCCTAGATCTAAGCTTTGGTGGGAAAGCTCCAACAAATTGAAAATTGGGAATTTTGAGAGAGAGAGAGTTTCAATTTTCTCAAAGTTCAACCCCTTAACTATCATCCATCTATCAATTCATCATCATCCTTAAATCAGAAGAAGAGTAGAAAAAGGGAAGTAACCCCCCACTCCCTATCGAGAGGGAGTTGGGGGGTTGTGGGAACTTGTTACAGAGGCACATTCCCATTAATTAATTAATTTAATAATTAAATAAATTTAATTATTAATATAATTAATTAATAGAAATAATTAAATCTTATTTAATTAATTATATTAATTTTAATTTTAATTAAATGATATTTGATCAAAATCAAATTAAATATCATATATTTAATTATGATTAAAACACATTTAGTCATATTTCCCTCTAACCTATAGTTTTAATGCACATCTCATGTACATTAAATTTTAACCTATAATTTTAAATATGAATCTCATTCACATTTATATATTATTTGAACTCTTTCAAATTTTAATTCTTTCAATTAGTTTAATATGAATCATATTCAAATTAAATTTATAATATAAAGTTTTAATGCACATGAAAACTTTATATTATAATGTATCATCATACATCATGCTTTTTCCCTAATTGAATTTGAACATTTCAAATTCAAGAGATTTAAGAACCCTTTACGAGCTAGGAAGTGGACCTAATGAACCTACAAATCAGAAGCTCCAACGATATAAGATTATTCAATTAATCTCATTAACCTCCTAAAACATTCGTTAACTGCGAGAACACTCTACTAAAGTCCCACAGTTGCAGTCTTCTCACTGCAGATATCTTTCTGTGTCCAGGATATCAACCAATAACACCAAGTCGATCCTTCACGAATATTCGTAACACCACCTGGGTCAAATTATCATTTTACCCCTAGGTTACATCTTTCACCTTAAGTCCCAGTGCTCCTCTAATGAACAACCTGTTTGTGGTCCTACCAACAAACATAAGTCTCTCTTGGGCCAATGAGAGGGTCGGGACCTTTGTTCAACTCCCGGAGACACCACTTAAGGGAACATTCATCTATTTACCCAATAGGTGAGAAGGAGTGAATTCCTTCTTGCTAGGTTAAGTCCTCAGCCGTTTGCTCGGTCTTGTCCCCAAGAAAGGCATATTGAGTCGGCGTCTCGGGCCACTCTCACTCATACTAGTCAAAGGTCAATCTCTCGTAAACAGGAGTTCGTAACCTGCTTAAGATTGAGATCAAGTTTCTTAGGTCATCCGATTGAAATAGAAACCTGACTAGTTAATGGTGTTACATCTAGTGATTACTATTTCATGGTTTGGCCTTATGCAATCTCATTACATAGGATATCTCCACTCACATGTCGTCTACTTGAACACGTTAGGGTCACTGTGTTTGTATCAAATACAAAGTGGGCCATATCGATAGTATTACCAGGATGAGGTACCCAACCTTATCCCCTTACTGTAAACAATTTAGGTTGTATCTCGAACTGAGATCCTTATATGACCACTACGTTCAGTTCAAGAGACATACAACAACCTCATATGTTTAGTTTATTAGATTTAGAGTTAACTTAAGGCAATATAAAATAATGATAAACAATAACTCTTTATTGGCAACAATAATTCTTTATTGATTTAATTAGAACATTATTTACAAACTACAAGTTTTAAGGCATAAAACCCAACAAACACCCACTTGAACTAAAACTCTAGTGTGGTACATACAATCTAAAACAGTGGTTATAGAGATATAGATGTTGGGATTTATGCCCTAAACTTGTGTAATCTTGATCAATTAAATAAAGTGTTATTTGTTTTGATAAGATTACAGTCTTGCTTTTATAAATCCAATAAACTAAGCTCCAAGGTTATAACGCTTATCTTGAAATCAGTGTAGTGGACACTAATTGGGTAATTCAAGATTATAACCTAAATAGTCTATGGTATAAGAATAAGGTTGGAAACCTCATTCTGGTAACACCATGGATGCGACCCACTTTGTAATTAGTACAAATGAGGTAATCCAACTCATTCATGTAGTTGACATGCGAGTGGGGGCATCCTATATGAAGAGTTCATACAAGACTAGATCGCAAATTATTAGTCTAACCAAAGGTAACACCAATAATGTGATAAGACTAGTAGTTTATAGATGGTCATTAGTGACTCGACCTGAATCCTGAGCAAGTTAAGAACTCCTGCTTATAGGGGTTTGTCCTTAGACTAGTATGGGTGAGAGTGACCTGTAGCCGACTCAATAAGCCTACCTTATCAGGGACAGAACTTCGTAGGTAGCTGGGAACTTAACTGTGCAAGATGGAATTCACTCATTCCTCTACTAAGGAATTAGATAGGTTGTTCCCTTAAGAACTGACTCCAGGTCTTGAACAACGGGGTCCCGCCCTCTATGAGGGTATGAGTCTAAGGTAGGACATTAGACTTATTGTTCATTAGAGGATCAGTGGTGCTTAAGGAGCAAAGAGGTAATCATAGGGGTAAAACGGTAATTTGATCCAGTTGTGATTACGAACAACCTGTGAAGGGTCGACTCATGGGCAATGACTATATCAGTGGACACAATAATATCTACAGTGAGGAGAGTGCAGCTACAAGTCTATAGTGGAGTGACTTGTAGTTAATGAATATTGATTAACTGGATCAAAGAGTTTGATCAGTTAATTTCACATCATTGGAGCTCATGATCTATAGGTCCATTAGATCCCTCCGTTGGCTCAACATGGTAATATAGAGGGTATGAAGTTAGGAGTGAAATTGAAGTGTTCAATTTCATACATGAGGAGTTATATCAATTATATATGATATAATTGATATAATATATAGTTTTAATGTGAATTAGACTATATACTAAAGAGAGATTAAAAGAGGGGTAGGATGGTCATTTTCATCCCAATTCTCTATATATATGGTTGCATGAGATGCAACTAGGTTAAGGGCTTTTCATAGAATCACTAGCCTCCTTGTTGTGTTGTTGGAAGAGTTCCAAAAACACACATCTCTCTCAAAATACCTCACATCTCCTAAAGGGAACCCACCTTCCTCCCTCACCTAGAGAACAACGGAGAAGATCCGGTGGTCGTGTCTTCGCACGTTGGAGTTCTTGTTGCTGAGATCGTGACCGTGGAGAGAGGAACACTTGAAGAAAGGTTCTTCAAAGGTAACTTCTTGCTATCCAAACTCTTATTTTATGCTTAATCCATGTTTTACATTCTTGAAATTTCCATTGTAACTAAATCAAGAGCGCGCAATTCGCAATCGCTTCCGCTGCGGGGACTTCGATTCCCTTCAATTGGTATCAGAGCCCAATTGCATTCTTGATTTATGTTCTGGATTTTTCAAGAACAAGGTGGGATTTACTGTTTTGCATGAGATGTATGAACGTTTTTTGCGAAATTAGATGTTTTCGATTTTGACACTTAGATTTACAATTTTTCAATTAAATGTTCAATGTAAGTGCCCGGTGTTTTGGGAAAATTTAATTGTAAATCGAGTCTGTAAGTCCGTGTCGATCTAGGCAAAGCGGTTGCTGAGAAGATCGGAGCGAAAACGAGCAAGGAATGGAGATTTCTATTGCTTTTTTGTGTGCAGCGTCGCAACGCTGTTCATCGGCGTTGCAACGCCGCGCTTGCGGGAGAAGGCGCGCCACGAGAGTCGGCGTTAACGCGCGCCTTTAGCGTTACAACGCCGGCGTAAGACGACAAAAGTAGCGTTACCCAACGCCGGATACGTTTCACGCGAGAGCAACGGGCAGAAACCGAAAATTTTATTACTTATATTAATTATAAAAATGTTTTATTTTAATATATTTAATAATTTTAATTTTAATTAATATAATTAGATTATATTAATTAAAATTATATCTAGGGTGCCAAAATTGGTCTAATTTTTGCTATTTTAATTATGCAATTGTTGTGTAATTATTGCCATGCATAGTGTATGCTTGTATTTTAGAAATCCCACCTTAGGTTAAGTATTTTCATGCATCATTTATAATATAAGGAGTTATATTATATAATTTGCATGATTAATTAATATAAGGTTGTTATATTAATTTTTGGACTGTAGTGACATGCATTATATTTCATGAGATGAATATGCTATGAATGTTTTATTATTCATGTGATGAATGATCAAACACTATAACATAGTATGCATGTCACCTAAGGTTAATTATTAGTTTTAAAGTGTTTAGAACTTGGAAATAATAGACATTAGGTTATCTAGTTCTAATTAGATTAGAATTAGGAACCAAGTAATTTATAAGCTATGATTAAAAGAGGAACTCTGTCTAAGGAAAGTTCTGTCTAGGCTGGGATATTTAAGCTGACGGAAACGGAACACCCCTACACGGAACTAACTTTGGGAGTGAAATTTAATCGAGAGAGTCTTATAAATTACAAGAAGCGTCGTGAGTTTATTAAGGGGTTAATAAACTAGAAATCTTAGGTTTAATATAAGGAGTTATATTAACAAACTTAGGATAAAATCAATATAAGAGTTATATTGATTATCAATATAAGAGTTATATTGATGAAGTTAGGTAAAACCATTAGCCGGTTTTTAGCCAAGAAAGATTCCTATAGACTTAAAGTATTCAAAGGGAGAAAACGTGTATGAGATACATATTTTTCCACCGCGCTATCTCCTGGAAGTTCACACCGTGAGACTCATACTTGGCCTCGTGGCGCAAAACGGGCGCGTCCTTTTAGATGGTGTTTGTATGAGTCAATACCAAGGTGAATGGAGAGGGTAGTTATAGTGAGTGGGAGCAGCAGTTTAGTGAAAACAAAACCTACGGTCTCTTTTATCGGTTTACCGTTAGACAACTATGGTCAGCCTGCTAGTTTGGCTGACTGACAATCCCTTCTGGAGGGCTTGATCATAGGGGATCTAACACAGTAGACACCCGAAAGGGATAAAGATTTCCTTAGACTATTTTTCAATCTAGTCCTCCTTTCAGTGGATTTATTGGATCGAGACTCGGGATCTAAAGACAAAGGGTTACACTCACTGGGTACATAAGTTGTGTATGTATCCAGACCGAAAAATGATAACTAAAACCTATAGGAATAAGAGTTATTCTGGTGTTAGGTTTTGGTCAAGAGTGTCTTGATCCAGAGGAGGAGTGTTTTTTATTAACCTTCGGTGTCATACATTCTAAACCTTTGGAGTATCATTGCAAATTATAAATGGCCTAGAAATCATTTAATAATTAGCTAAAACATGATTGGATTATAGTTATAGCAAGAAACTCATACAAGTTTGTTTGGAAATATTTCAGCAATAATGTCTAACTCTATGATTTCCTTATTGGGTACGAAAAAGTTAACCGGAGAGAACATAGTGACTTGGAGGGATGGACTCAACATAATCTTGGTTACACATGATCTTAAGTTCGTTCTCAATGAGGAGTGTCCTCAATTTCCTGCTCAAAATGCATCTCAAGCTGTTGAGGATGCGTATGACCGCTGGATTAATGCCAACGAAAAGGCGAAAGCCTATATCCTGGCTAGCATACCTAATGCTTTAGCCAGGAGGCTGGAGGGCAAGGTCCCAGCTCGAGAGATCATGGATTTTGTGCTAAATTTGTCTAGACAACCGTCCAAACAAATTCGGCATGAAACCCTAAAATTTGTTTATAAAGCATGTATGAAGGAAGGAACATCGGTGAGAGAACATGTTCTCAATCTGATTGCCCACTTCAATATAGCGGAATTAAACGGAGCGGTCGTAGATGAGAAATGTCAGATTTTGTTCATCCTAGAGTCTATTTCGAAGAGTTTTCAGCGATTCCGAAGCAATGCAGCGATGAGAAACATAGAGTATGATCTGACTTCTCTGCTACATGAGCTGCAGAATTATCAGTTTCTTATGGATGATAAGAGACAACAAAATGGAGAGGCAAATTTGTTTGCTCATTCCAAAAGTTCTCAGGAGGATTCATCCTTTGGGACTAAGAACTGCAGCCATACTTCTGGACTTAAGAAGATACAGAAGAAGAGGAAAAGAAGCAGATAAAGAGCAACTGTCTGGCAAAGAAAAGCTGTTATTTGATAACATGTAGCTTAAGGTGTAGCCTCATATTTTTGTCCGGCTTGCTTATCGGTTTTTAGTTATTAAATTTAAATTAGAGTTTTAATAATCTTGTTGGTGGCATTTTTGTGTGTGATTTTGCTAAGTGTGACAGGATTTGTCTTTTGAAAAAAATAATAGTGTGTTGTTTTTTTTTTTTTTTGAAAGATAGCCTCTTAAATCAAGTTCTTTTCAAATTATTGCCTTTTTTGTATAATAGCATTTTGGGGTCACTTTTACCTACTTTGTTTTGTCTAAAAGAAGAAGGGGGTTTGCCTTTATAAACATTTGTTTTTCAAAACCCTAGGGGGGGAATTCCAAGAAAGAAAAAGAACACAAAAAAATCATTCCCCACATCTCATCCACAACCATCTTACAAAAAAAAAACAAAAAAAAGTAAGTTCTTCTTATTTTTTCCACATTAGTTTGTTTACAAAAAATAGGGTTTGGAATACAGTAAAAACAATCACGCTTAGCCAGAAGTCGCACTTGGTAGGGTTTTGGACCCAAGGATCCGCACTTCAAATGGCGAGCTAGTTGTATTCCTCCCTCAACTTCTATATTCTCGAATCATCCCTGAAAAACAGTAGTTGAGTAAAGGGATTTTTTTTTTGTTATTGTTATTATTATTATTATTTTTGCACTGATCTATATCTTTGTGTTGGTGTTCTTATCTTACGTTTATTACGGTTTTTTTTTATTTGCTACTAGTATCATTTTTTTTCTATATGCTATTGTTTTTTTTACTAGTATTATTCTCTCTCTTTTTTTTTTTCTTCTTCTTCTTTCTTTTATTCCTAGATCTATTTTCTCTTGCTAGAAGTAAAAAGAATGAGCCCAAAGAAGAGAATGTTTGAAACTAAAAAATTGAAGCATCATTGTACAAGTAATAAAAATGAAAAAAAATAAATTAAAAAAAGAGAGAATCAACATGTTGTAAAACAAAAAAAAAAAAAGGGGAACAAGAGAGTAAAATAACATACCTTCATAGAAGAAATCTTTGCTTTTATGTTAAGGAAAATGTTGCAAAAAAAAGAGGGTTTAGGAAGATGTGTTAAGTTTGAAAGAAAGAGAGGGAAAAATGGTGGAATGTGAGGTTTGAGGAGGAGATGAGAAGAAGATGGTAAGACAGAAAAGAAAGAGGGAAAAAAGAGAAAGAGTAATGAGAGATTAGGGTTTGAGAGAAAAAAGTGATGAATGAGGAGGGGTTTGGAAAATATTTTGTTTTAAAGTAAAAATTTTATTATTATTATTATTATTATTATTACTTAAAACAAAAAAAACTTCTGATGGGTGGCAGCTTTTGCCCCATCCCATATATTTTTTTATTAAATATATATATATATATATATATATATATATATATTAATCTCTATTTATTATTATTATTATTTTAAAAATAGTAAAGAAATTTGAAGCAGTGCCGCCCATCCATCTTTTTCTGTTTTTTTTTCTTTTTCTTATGTGTTGTCACTTGTCATGTCAGTGGCACCCTTTTCCTTTTTTATAATTTTTTTTCGTTTTTTATTATTATTTGTTTATTTATTTTTATATATATATATATATATTTGTTGTTTATTCTTATTTAATTCTTTTTATTAGTGCGTTCTTATATTATTTTAACCAACTGTGTTTTTTTTTCTTTACTTGTGTATTCATTTTTCTTTCTAGATGCATTTATTTTAGGTGTCGTTTTTTTACCACATTTTCTACATGTTATTTTCTGTATATTTTTTTTCTTTTTTCTAAAATATGTTTTTTTTCTTGTTGTAAAATTGATACATGCATGCTAATTAATACTTGATCCTTTAATCTATGCTGTTTATAAAAAGAAATGCCGACGACGGAATCTAGAAATATTTGGAAGTCCGATTTTCTAGTTTTCTTGAGGTGAGAAATCGAATCTTCGAAAGTCAAAGATCGATTTCAATATATTTACTTTTCTCGTAAATTTGTTGGCGTTTATTTGCTTATTTGTATGATCAATTTGTTATGTTAAGCATGATCTATTTTTTAATTGCATTTGTATTTATTTCAAAATTAATTTTATTTTGATTATCATTCATGTTTTTTTTTTCAAACTTATTTTTTTCCTTATTTTTTTTAAATTTAGTTTATAAAGGGTTTTTTTTAAAAAAAAAAAATAAATTTTATTTACAACTTTTTTTTGTGATTTTTTAAAAAGCTATTTTTTTTCTAAAAAAAATCCTGCGACGGAATCTAGAAATATTTGGGAGTCCGATTTTCTAGAAGTCTTGAGGTGAGGGATCATTATCTTTGGGAGTCCGAGATTTTGATCCCAAGAAAAAATGAATTTAATTAAAACCTTTTTTTAGAAAAAAAACTTTCTTTTATGAAGGTCATCCTATGATGGATTTGAGAAAATTGTGATTTTTTTTCTCATGTTCTTGAAGTGATATTATTTCCAAAATCTTGGAAATAATTTCAATGCAACCACATTAATGGATTTTCATCCACTTATTTTATGGGATCATGACTCCAAATATTGGAGTAATGGGGGTAAAATAAGACATTGTTTTAAAAATCTTATTTTCCTAAATAAGGCATTTTTTTTTTGTCCTTCTAAAATTTTTGCAATTCAAGATTAAAATTTGGCCACCGTTTTTTTTTAAACGGCTGTTGTGGGGTGCTAACACCTTCCCCATACATAAACAACTCCCGAATCCAAATCTGGTTTTCGCATACCATTTTTTTTGTTCTTTTTTTTTTTTTAGAAAAAGTTATTTTATTTTGGTGCTCAATCACACCATAAAAAAGATTGGTGGCGACTCCTTTTAAATATCCCTATTTCGAGGACGTCGGTCGCTCCGCGTCGCAGGTACGTGGCGACATAAGGGTTTATTAGAAACCTTATTTCTTGCCTTAGAGGACATTGTACTTCTTTTACTTTTCAATTAAATAAAGTGTTTATTTCATTGGAAAAGTATTGTACTATGTGTTGCTCTTCTTGAGAATTATTTGCAAATGGTTTAATTCAGTTAAAATAGTTTTAACAAGTGAATTTTACAAAATTGCAAGTACACGAACTAATTTCTCCTAAAATGCTCATCTTTGGCATCTAAGATTGGGTCACATTAATCTCAATAGGATTGAGAGATTGGTAAAGAACGGACTTCTAAACGAGTTAGAAGAAAATTCCTTGCCAGTATGTGAATCCTGCCTAGAAGGCAAAATGACTAAAAGACCTTTTAGTGGAAAAGGTTATAGAGCCAAAGATTCTCTAGTGTTTATACATTCAGACCTTTTGTGGTCCGATGAATGTTAAAGTCAGAGGAGGATATGAATATTTCATCTCTTTTATAGATGATTATTCCAGATATGGGCATATTTACCTAATGCACCACAAGTCTGAAGCACTTGAACAGTTCAAGGAATTCAAGACTGGGGTTGAAAATCAATTAGGTAAAAGAGTTAAAACACTTCGATCGGATCGTGGTGGAGAGTACATGGATTTAAAATTCCAAAACTATATGATAGAACATGGAATTACATCCCAACTCTCAGCTCCCGACACACCACAACAAAACGGTGTATCGGAAAGGAGAAATAGAACCTTGTTGGACATGGTTCGATCAATGATGAGTTATGCTCATCTCCCTAGTTCCTTTTGGGGTTATGCGAAGGAAGCTGCGGTATACATATTGAATAGTGTGCCCTCCAAAGTGTTTTTCAAACACCTTTTGAACTCTGGAAAGGACGTAAAGGTAGTTTATGTCACTTGAGAATATGGGGTCATCGGCACATGTGCTTGTGACAAATCCAAAGAAGTTGGATTCACGCTCAAAGTTGTGCCTATTCGTAGGATACCCAAAAGAAACAAGAGGTGGTTTATTCTATGATCCTAAGGAAGATAAGGTCTCTGTGTCGACAAATGCCACTTTCTTGGAGGAGGACCACATAAGGGACCACAAACCAAAAAGTACGGTAGTGTTGAGTGAGTTAGACGGAACAATAGCAAAGGTTGCTAATAAGAACACTAGTACGTCAACAAGAGTTGTTGATACTAGTTTGTCTAGTCAAGAAGGTCCATCTCAAGAGTTGAGTATGCCTCGACGTAGTGGGAGGGTTATGATCTGACTCTGACCGTTACATGGGTTTAGCTGAAACCCAAGTTGTTATACCAGATGACAACTGTGAGGATCCATTGACTTATAATCAAGCAATGGTTGACATTGACAAAGACAAATGGGTCATAGCCATGGACCAAGAAATGAAGTCTATGCACTTCAATTCTGTTTGGGATCTTGTAGATAAGCCTGATAGGGTAAAACCTATAGGTTGTAAGTGGACCTACAAGAGAAAACGTGGTGTAGATGGGAAGGTGCAAACCTTTAAAGCTAGACTAGTAGCAAAGGGTTATGCCCAGGTTGAAGGGGTTGACTTTGAGGAAACCTTTTCACCTGTTGTTATGGTAAAGTCTATCCGTATCCTTCTTGCCGTTACCGCATATTATGACTATGAGGTATGGCAAATGGATGTCAAGACAACCCTTTTAAATGACAATCTTGAGGAAACCATCTACATGGACCAACCCAAAGGGTTCATTGAACCAGGACAAAAGCAAAAGGTTTGCAGGCTTAAAAGGTCGATTTATGGACTGAAACAAGACTCTAGGTCTTGGAATATAAGATTTGATGAGACTATCAGATCTTATGGTTTTGACCAGAATGATGATGAACCTTGTGTCTACAAGAAAATCATCAATAGTTCTGTCGCTTTCCTAATTCTCTATGTCGTTGATATCCTACTCATTGTGAATGATGTAGGTTATCTTACTGACATCAAGGAATGGCTAGCTACGCAATTCCAAATGAAAGATTTGGGTGATGCACAGTTTGTTCTTGGGATCCAGATTGTCCGGAACCGCAAGAATAGAACACTAGCTTTGTCTCAAGCATCATACATAGACAAAGTGTTGTCAAGGTTTAAGATTCAAGATTCCAAAAAGGGTTTGTTGCCTTTTAGACATGGAATCCATTTGTCTAAGGAACAGTGTCCTAAGACACCTCAAGGAGTTGAGGATATGAGACATTTCCTTACGCATGTCGTTGGGGGAGCCCGATGTACGCCATGTTGTGTACTAGGCCCGACATCCTGCTTTTGCGCTTGGGATGGTCGATGAGTATCAATCCAATCCAGACTTGAACACTTTGGGCAATGTTAAAAACGATCCTTAAGTATCTTTGGAGAACAAGGAACTACATGCTTGTGTATGGGGCTAAGGATTTGATCCTTATAGGATACACGGATTCTGATTTTCAGACTGATAAAGATTCTCGGAAATCTACATCAAGGTCAGTTTTCACTCTTAACGGAGGAACTGTAGTATGGCGAAGCGTCAAGCAAGGATGCATCGTTGATTCCACCATGGAGGTCGAATATGTAGCAGCTTGTGAAGCAGCTAAGGAAGCCGTTTGGTTAAGGAAATTTATGCTAAATTTGGAAGTTGTACCAAAATATGACTTTTCCCGTCACACTGTATTGCGATAACAGTGGTGCAGTGGCAAATTCGAGGGAACCCCGAAGCCACAAGAGGGGAAAACACATAGAGCGGAAGTATCATCTCATCCGAGAGATAGTGCACAGAGGAGACGTGATTGTCACGAAGATAGCCTCAGAGCACAACATTGCTGATCCTTTTACAAAGGCTCTCCCGGCTAAAGTTTTTTAGAGTCACCTAGAAGGTCTAGGTTTACAAGTCTTCCCCAACTAGGGCAAGTGGGAGTATTTTGTACAAAGGGTTTAAATGCCCTAGTTTATTGTATTTACATTAATGTAATGTTTAGTACTCCACAAGCTTTAGGTCAAGTGGGAGATTGTTGGGATTTATGCCCTAAACTTGTGTAATCTTGATCAATTAAATAAAGTGTTATTTGTTTTGATAAGATTACAGTCTTGCTTTTATAAATCCAATAAACTAAGCACCAAGGTTATAACGCTTATCTTGAAATCAGTGTAGTGGATACTAATTGGGTTGAATTCAAGATTATAACCTAAATAGTCTATGGTATAAGAATAAGGTTGGAAACCTCATTCTGGTAACACCATGGATGCGACCCACTTTGTAATTAGTAGAAATGAGGTAATTCAACTCATTCATGTAGTTGACATGCGAGTGGGGGCATCCTGTATGAAGAGTTCATACAAGACTGGATCACAAATTATTAGTCTTACTAGTGTAACACCGTTAACAGGATAAGACTAGTAATTTATAGATGGTCATTAGTGACTCGACCTGAATCCTGAGCAAGTTAAGAACTCCTGCTTATAGGAGTTTGTCCTTAGACTAGTATGGGTGAGAGTGGCCTGTAGCCGACTCAGTAAGCCTACCTTCTCAAGGACAGAACCTCGTAGGTAGCTGAGAACTTAACTGTGCAAGATGGAATTCACTCATTCCTCTACTGAGGAATTAGATAGGTTGTTCCCTTAAGAACTGACTCTAGGTCTTGAACAACGGGGCCCCACCCTCTATGAGGGTACGAGTCTAAGGTAGGACCTTAGACTTGTTGTTCATTAGAGGAATAGTGGTGCTTAAGTTGCAAAAAGGTAATCACATGGATAAAACGGTAATTTGATCCAGTTGTGATTACGAACAACCTTTGAAGGGTCGACTCATGGGCAATGACTATATCAGTGGACACAATAATATCTACAGTGAGGAGAGTGCAACTACAAGTCTATAGTGGAGTGACTTGTAGTTAATGAATATTGATTAACTGGATCAAAGAGTTTGATCAGTTAATTTCACATCATTGGAGCTCATGATCTGTAGGTCTATTAGATCCCTTCGTTGGCTCAACATGGTAATATAGAGGGTATAAAGTTAGGAGTGAAATTGAAGTGTTCAATTTCATACATGAGGAGTTATATCAATTATATATGATATATAATATATAGTTTTAATGTGAATTAGACTATATACTAAAGAGAGATTAAAGGAGGGGTAGGATGGTCATTTCTATCCCAATTCTCTATATATATGGTTGCATGAGATGCAACTAGGTTAAGGGTTTTTCATAGAATCACTAGCCTCCTTGTTGTGTTGTTGGAAGAGTTCCAAAAACACACATCTCTCTCAAAATACCTCACATTTCCTAAAGGGAACCCACCTTCCTCCCTCACCTAGAGAACAACGGAGAAGATCCGGTGGTCGTGTCTTCGCACGTTGGAGTTCTTGTTGCTGAGATCGTGACCGTGGAGAGAGGAGCACTTGAAGAAAGGTTCTTCAAAGGTAACTTCTTGCTCTCCAAACTCTTATTTTATGCTTAATCCATGTTTTACATTCTTGAAATTTCCATTGTAACTAAATCAAGAGCGTGTGATTCGCAATCGCTTCCGTTGCGGGAACTTCGATTCCCTTCAATAGAAATACAATAAACTAGAGCATCCATATACCCATTACATATCTTGTTGGGATTTATGCCCTAAACAAAGTGTAGTTTTGTAATTATCATTTTTGAATAAATAAAGTTGTTATTTATTATATTCTCGCATATAAATCTAAATCCAATAAACTAAGTTCCAAAGTTATAATGATAGATCTTGAACATTTATGTAGTAGACATAAGTTGGATTAAGTTGTTCAAGTATAACCTGAAAGGTCTATGGTATATGCATAGGGTTGGGAACCTTATACTGGTAACACCATGGATGCAGCCCGCTTTGTATTTGATACAAACGAGGTAATCCAACTCGTTCATGTGGTAGACATGCGAGTGGGGGCATCCTGTATAATGAGATTATACAAGACTGGACCGCGAGTTATTAACCTACTAGAGTAACACCGTTATCAAGATAGGTATAATAATTCATAGATGATCATTAGTGACTTGACTTGAATCCTGAGCAAGCTATGAACTCCTGCTTATGGGATTTGTCCTTAGACTAGTATGGGTGAGAGTGGTCTGTAGCCGACTCAATAAGCTTACCTTCTCAGGGACATAACTTTGTAAGTAGCTAGGAACTTAACTATGCAAGAAGGAATTCACTCATTCCTGAATTAGGGAATCAGATAGGTTGTTCTCTTAAGAACTGAATCCAGGTCTTGAGCAATGGGGCCCCGCCTTCTTACTAGCTTAAAAGGATCAAGTTTTATGGTAGGACCATAGACTGATTGTTCATTAGAGGATCAGTAGAGCTTAAGGAACAAGATGTATTCATAGGAGTAAAACGGTAATTTGACCCAGCTGTTATTACAAACAACCTGTGAAGGATCGACTCACAAGTATTGATTATATCAGTGGATACAACATAGTCTACAGTGAGGAGAGTGCAACTATAAGTCTATAGTGGAATGACTTATTGAAAGAGTCTAGATTAAGAAAGCGGAAGCAATTTTGGATCTTGAACACTCTAAGTTGATCAATTTGTAAAATAAAAAACATGTTCAAAGCTGGAAAAACAGAGAGATAAAAAACTCAACTTTGAAGATCAAATTCTCTTCACCCGGTGGATGGTTTTCAACACGAACACTTCGTGGACAACCGTTAGAGTCTTCCCTACTATCCTCAGGCCTTAGAACGGATTGCGGGATCCTAGGTTGAGAGAATTTGGAAGAGAAAACCTCAAAGGTCATTAATTCGGGAATATTGAATTTTCTGTGTAATTCTCCCAAAACACCTCAAATCACCATTAAATAAAGCTTATTAAGCTTCATTAGAGTGACATCTCAATAGTGATGAGGATAATTTGAGATGGAGGTGGCCAAATTTGGTGAATTTGAAGATGAGAGGGATTTGTCAAGTTGCCAATTTGCTTTCCATGAAAATCCTCTATTTTTCATTTAATTTTCATTCAAAAATCAATATTAAATTGATTTTTAATTAAAATTAATTTAATTAATTAAATTATTAAATAATTTATTTAAATAATTAATTTTTAATTTAATTTAATATCAAATATTAAATTAAATAAATTACCCGATCTCGATCGATTTTCCGAACATGGATCTTTATTCATGCTATAAACCGATCCAATATTTAAATCATATTTAAATATATCCACCTCTTATTAATCATAGTTTAATTCATAATTAAGTTATGATTCGTTAAATATATCACATATAATTAACGCTTTCTTCCAAACTCGAATTTGAACAATTCAAATTCTTTTCTCTCAAAATGTTATAAGGCTAAGTCCGAGCTAGTAAGGAGGACCTAATGGACCTACAGATCATGAGCTCCAACGATACGAGATTAACCGGCCAAACTCTTTAGCCTAGCTAATCAACATTCGCTAACCACCGACACTCCACTAAAGCCCGGTGGTGCATTCTCCTCACTTGTAGATATATTTACCCACTGATATAACCATGATTAGTAAGTCGATCCTTCACATGTCGCTCAGAATTACAGCTTGGGTCAAAATTACCGCTTTACCCAGAATTACCTCTTGTTCCTTAAGTCCCACTGATCCTCTAATGAACAATTGGTTTGTGGTCCAACCACCAAACCGAATCCCTCTCGGGCCAATGAGAGGGGTGGGCCCATTGTTCAAGACCCAGAGTCAGTACTTAAGGGAACAACCTCTCTACTAATCCCTAAAGCGGGTAGGAGTGAATTCCATCTTGCAGAACTATGTTCCCAGTTACCTACCCGGTTTTATCCCTGAAATGGGAGGCTTATTGAGTCGGCAGTCTCGAGCCATTCTCACCCATGCAAATCTAAGGATAATCCGAATAAATAGGGGTCCATAGAACGCTCAGGATTAAGATCGAGTTACCTAGGTCATCGTATGAATATAATCAGTTAAGACAGTAAACGGAGTTAAAAAATCTAAGGGACTATTTCGCGGTCCAGTCTTATGCAAACTCATTGCATAGGGCGCCCCCACTCACATGTCTCCACATGAACGATTTAGGATCATATCGTTTGTTCTCTACAAAGTGGGCCGCGTCCATAGTGTCCCCAGGATAAGATACCCAACCCTATCCTTATACTATAGACTGTTCTGGCTATAACTTGAACTTGATCCACTTTTATGTCACACATAAAGTTCAAGTATTCAACCTATAGCCAAGGTTCTTTATTGGATTAAGGTTACACAATATTCAATAACACCTTTACTGAATAAATTTCAATAACAACTTTATTGTGAAATAGAATATACATTCAGTTTACAAAACCACGAGTTTTAGGACATAAAACCCAACACTTATAGTTAATGAATGTTGATTAATTGAATCAAAATAGTTTGATCGATTAATCTTGTATCATTGGAGCTCATGATCTATAAATCCATTAGGTCCCTCTGATGGCTCAACATGGAAATAAGAAGGGTTTATAGTTTGGAGTGAGATTGAAATGTTCAATTTCATGTTTAAATGGATATGTCAATTATATATGATATAATTAATATAACATATGGTTTAATCCATGAGAAATATATCATAAGAGCACCATAAGGGTAGGATGGTCATTTCCATCCCATTTCTCTATAAATATGTGCATGAGATGCACATTTGTTAACCTAATTCAAAAGGCAACCCTAGTGCTCTTTTGACAAGTGTTTTTGTTGGAAACGTTCCAAAGCAATTGTTTTCCTAAAAATCCCTCCCAACTCCAAAAGAGGTTCCACCACCTTCCCTCTCCTAGAAATACAAAGGAGAAGATCTAGCAGACGGATTGAAAACTACTTCGTAGTTTGTGGAGTACGCGAGATCGTTGAGATCGTGAGAACGCGAGGATCAAAAGGAGCATGTGTTGTTTTGTCTACAAAGGTAATATACTTGTTTTCCATATGATCTAATATGTATGCTTAATCATTTTATATCTGTTTTGATTTGATCTATGTAATACATTACAAGAACACGAGATTCAAATCGCTTCCGTTACGGGATTCGATCCTATCATATCTCCCACTTGCCCTAGATTATCCTATGTACATATCTTGTAGACCTAGACTCTCTAGATGACCCTCGAACACTTTAGCCGTGAGAGTCTTTGTAAACGGATCAACAATGTTGTGCTCCAAAGCTATCTTTGTGACTGTCACATCTTCTCGTTGCACTATCTCCCGAATAGGGTGATCTTTCCACTCGATGTGATTCCCTCGCTTGTGGCTACGAGGTTCCTTTAAATTGACTACCGCACCAGTATTGTCACAGTATAAGGTGATGGGAAATTCCATATTTGGAATGACTTCCAAATCAACCAAGAATTTCCTTAGCCAAACAACTTCTTTAGTTGCTTCACAAGTGTTGTCTAAAATTATGATAATGCAATACTGCAAATGTATGAGTCAAGTTTTTGTATAGTGATTTAAGAGTCCAAGTATCGTCCTCGGAAATGGGTTTCTAGATTAATTAATTACTAAGATACTAATTCTCAATTTTAGCTAAAGTAACAAAACATGGATAGGTGGTGAAAGTAAAGACAAACAACAAACACGTGGAGACACGAATTGATGGACTTAGAGGAAATTGACTTCACAAGTTAATAACTTAATTAACACACGCAATACTAATGAGGTGAATTTATAAACAAGAAGTAAGATACTCAAGAAAACCTCTCGATTCTTAGTGAGCCTCGCACATGCAATAAATTCTATAGTCTCCATATGAACCTACAACATGCACGACATTAAGCAACTTCTTTATGTGTTTCCCTTAGACATCTAGGTCATTCTCATGCCAGACTCCTAAGGGTTTTGACAACTTTGATCTAATTCAAGTTTTATCTCTCGAGTCCACTTAAACCAACAATATCAAGAGTTAAAGAACGAATTGCCAAAAATAAGAACAACACATGCTTCAATACATAGCAAAAAAGTCTTAACAAGCAAGTCAAATCCTAACTACAACATTTAGCTACTCTAAATCACAGGAAAACCAAGCTAAGCATGTAGAAAACGTCTTAAAACGGTATTACAATCTGAAAGAAAAGGAAATTAAACTTATGTGTCAATGTAAGTCCTTCGTCTCCGAGCTCCCGTCTTCGATCTCGAACCTCCACCAATGCTTTGGCTCCCAAAACACTCTCTTTTCCTTTCGCACAAAGTGTATTTCAAAATTAGGGTGAATTCTCTATCAAATTCGGCTCCCTTTGCAAGAAGATGTAAGGATGTATTTATAGGCCTCAACGGAACAACGTGGTATATATGGAAATAGTCGGCAGCGTTGCAACGTTGAGGGCAGCGTTGCAACGCCGCTACCCTAACGCGCGCGTTGCTATCGATCCGGCGTTGCGACGCTCCAAGGCAACGTTGCAACGCTATCGTCAGGGGTCTTCAATGCCTCAAATATGCAATCACGGCGTTGCAACGCTATGCATGGCGTTGCAACGCCATCACCTCGGGTCTTCAAGCTTGGATTGATCCTTCTACTTCCAATTAATGTTATTTTTAGCTCTAAATAGTCTCGTTTCGATCCCGAGTGATCCAAAATATCTCCAATTGTTCTATTTAAGCTCTTAACCTGAAATCGAGTGATTTAAACACGTAAAAGTTCTGAAATCATTATAAAACTAGCAATATTTAAGCCTAAGGATAGCACATTTTGTGTGCTATCAACAAGCAGCTACATATTCTGCCTCCATAGTCGAGTCGGTGATGCATCATTGCTTGATGCTACGCCACACTACAACTCCCCCGTTAAGGGTGAAAACTGATCCCGATGTGGATTTCCTTGAATCCTTATTGGTCTGAAAATCAGAATCAGTGTATCCTGTAAGGATCAAATTCTTAGACCCATACACAAGCGTATAGTCCCTCGTTCTCCTTAGATACTTGAAGATATTTTTAACTGTGTTCCAGTGGTGTAACCCTGGATTGGATTGGTACCTACTGACTATTCTCATAGCATAATAAATGTTTGGCCTCGTGCATAACATAGGATACATTAAGCAACCTACGTTTGAGACATAGGGAATACGTCTCATATCCTAAACTTATTGAGGTGTCTTAGGACATTGTTCCTTTAACAGATGAATTCCATGCCTAGAAGGTAATAAACCCCTTTTGGAATTCTGCATCGAATATCAAACCAACATTTAATCGATATAGGATGCTTGAGACAGAGCTAGCGTTCTGTTCTTGCAATTCCTGAAAATTTGAATTCCAAGACATACTGCGCCTCACCCAAATCTTTCATTTGGAATTGGGTCGCCAACCAATTCTTATGTCAGTTAGGTATCCTACATCATTCCCAATGAGTAGGATATCATCCACATATATTACTAAGAAAGCTACTTTATCGTTGATGATCCTCTTATAAACACAAGACTCATCAATGTTCTGTTCAAAGCCATAAGACTTGATCGCAGTATCAAATCTTATATTCCAAGATCTAGATGCTTGCTTCAACCCATAAATGGATCGATTGAGTTTGCAAACTTTTTGCTCCTGACCTTGGGCTATAAACCCTTCGGGCTGAGACATATAGATGAAGGGAATGAAACTCCCCGCGCAGCGGAAGACGATCGAATCGTCGCGGTGAAGTTGTGCCACTTAATTTCATTAACATTATCTAACACTTAGAATTAGGCTAAACATGCATACTAAGGAAAGAAAACAGTAAGATAGGTTACTTACTTGTTGAAGACGTTCTTCAAAGCTTCCTTTCCGTTCACGAACTTTTCGTGCTTCCTTGATCTCAACGATCTCGCACTCTTCTCACGAACAAAGACCGAACACCCCCACTTGGCTTCTCGGTTGTTCTTCTTTTGGAAAAAGGAGAATGGTGGGATTCTAGGTTTTTGTTTTTGGGAGGAGAAAAACTAGAAAGAATTTGTGAGAGAGAGGAAAGCTTCTTTTGGTGAGAATTCCAAAAATGAGCTTATTGTTTTACAACCCTTC
Source organism: Trichosanthes cucumerina (assembly GCA_036507285.1). Lineage (NCBI taxonomy): Eukaryota > Viridiplantae > Streptophyta > Magnoliopsida > Cucurbitales > Cucurbitaceae > Trichosanthes > Trichosanthes cucumerina. The sequence continues at coordinate 59,802,299 of CM071838.1, forward strand.
TTGCAAAAAGGGTTTATATAATGAAGATAGGTGGAGTTGAAATCTCCACCTATTTACCATTTTACCACAACCATAGGTTATGCAAATCATATTTGCATAACCACATATTATAAGATATCTCATATCTTATTTTACAAATCACATTTTCAATATTGTGGATTTTTAAATTGAATCACATCCAATTTAATATCTCTCATTCTAATTTCTCCTAAATAGCATTAATTCAACAATTAGGCTAACCTATAGTTTATTATGAATCTCATTCACATTAAACTATATATTATATCATTCATATCTCATATAAATGACTTAAATGCCCTTTAGTGAAATTGAACACTTAAAAATTCACACAAAAACAGTAAACCTTCTTTTAATCCAGTTTGAGCCAACCAAGAGACCTTATGGACCTACAGTGACGAGCTCCAATGATCCGAGATTAACCTTTCAAACTCTTTGACCCGGTTAATCAACCTTCATTAGCTATGGTAACACTCCACTAAAGCCCGTAGCTCCACTCCCGTCAGTGTAAGATATTACGTGTCCATTTATATAACCAATGCCCATGAGTCGACCTTTCACAGGTTGTTGGTAGACACTGCTGGGCCAAATTACCGTTTTACCCCTGTGTCTACATCTTGCTCCTTAAGTCCCCACTGCTCCTCTAATGAACAACAACGTTGTAATGGTCCAACCATACACAACAATCCTCTCGTGCCAGTGAAAGGGTGGGCGCCCGTTGTCCAAGCCCTAGAGACAACACTTAAGGGAACAACCCCTCTAATTTCTCTAAAGGCGGGAACGAGTGAATTCCATCTCGCATAGTTAAGTTTCCAGCTCCCTACTTGGTCCTGTCCCTGAGAAGATAGACATATTAGGCGAGTAACTGTGACCACCCTCACCCGTACTAGTCAAAGGACAGACCCCGCAGTCAGGAGCTCGTAACACGCTCAAGATTTAGGGCGAGTCACTAATGGTCATCTACGAAGTTATTAGTCCATACTGTTAACGGTGTTACATCAGTAGGTCTAATAATTCATGGTCCACACTACAACAAAACTAACTTTTAATGACAGTCATAAGAAATTCACGCTAAGCTACAATGACGGACAGAGGAAAAAACTATTCCAGCAAAAAAAAAAAGGAAAACGAGGCCTTTTTAACACTCCCATTTAAAAGGCCAATTTCTTCGTCTTTTACCCTAAACCTTCCACTTTACTTTCTCTCCACAACATATTCTTCTCTCAACGAGGCCCCCTCTGCCCCCTCATCTCTCACCATCGCACGAATGTTGTTTTGTGTGGGGGTTTTTCACTACGGATCATCTTTCACCATTGGACGAAGATTTCGTATTTGCATGGGTTGCTCGTGGGTCTGTTTACCATGGGCTAGAGGTTGGTGTTTGTTGTGGGTGTGATAGATCTGAGTTCGTTTGCCGTGGAGGTTTCTAGTTGTTCGTGGGCTGTAGATCTGAGGTTCTTTGATTTAATCTGAAAGTTTTTTTTATGAGAGTGGAACTTATGATGGATTGATGTTTAAAGCGACTATGTTTGTTGATTAATAACTACGGCTTGAGACATGTTTATTTTGAACGATCTGTTTTGGAATTAGCTCAGCGGTGGGTCTCTGATCCTCACTGAAAACGGGTTTGGTTTGACTTTATTGTGGTTGACTGACCGATACAAAATGGAACCCAGTTTTTTTTTTTCGAAAATTGTGGCATGGAGACATTATTGTTATTTTCGTTTCGCTAAGAACAGGGTAGATGGGATGCACGTGTGGTCCTTAAGTTCTTGGATCTTTAATTATATGATGAAATACTTGAGATTTTATGTTTCTTTTCTTTTCTTTCCTTCGATTGCTTCTTTATCAAATCAAAATTGTTTGTCCACGATTATAAGAACATTACTTTTCTGAGTGCTGAATAATTGTTTCCTAAGCTTTGGATGCAGAGAAATATTACTTTTGAATTTGGTGTATTGTGACAAATAGACATGAGTAAGAAACTCTTGCATATCCAGTCCAAGGAATTACAATTCATATGTAAGTGCATCATTAATAATACTAGTTAAGTAATTTCTTGCTCTTGAAAAATAATTGAAATGAAGTATCTTGTTGCTATCGCTTGAATTGTGGAAACAAAGTGCGTGCATTAGCTTCAACTAGCCAATAACAACCATCATCATGTTGCCTTTAAAGTATGAACAACTTTCTTTTTGTTTTGATTGTCTTGTGTTTCTCTGAATTTTATGTGAATCATGTGATATATGTAATAATAATATAACGTTTAGCATGTTAAAACTACATCTCCTAAGAAATACGACCTTCGACCAAATGTTGGGATAATTTTTCCAAAATCAACATGTGAATTTTAAGGTATGTTCTGTACAAATTTCATGGTGCAACAAAGGTAGATTTCATTGTGGTATTTAATTTTTTTAAACTTACATAATAGTTAAATTTCAAGGGAGTTCAACATTCTAAATTTTATGTAGACTTAACTAATTTTAAGTTGTACGGTAGGTCATGGGAGTAAAGAGCAACAATGAAACAATTTTTTGACGACCATCTTGCACCCTTATATAGAATTGAACAAGGGACAATTTTAGGTTTTATTAAGATGGTAAGTCTAATTTTGTTGAAGAAAGCTATTTGTAATCAATTTTGAAAGCTTTCTCAAGCTTTTTTTTTTTAACAAGATTCGTGCTTGGTGGACATTATTGATTTGTGTTTTTTGCTTTGTGTTATTATTGGGTTTGATGATGCCAAAACTGTCTCTTAGGGGCATGTAGAAAAATAATAAAAGGAATGAGGATGTCTTTCTCTTTGCTTTTGGTTTTGTGCATACTGCTACTTGTCGAATATTTCATGTTCCTCCACTAAATTATTTTTGCTAGTTCTTTTAGTTTGTACATGCCCTTTATGGAGTGTTCGAGGCTTGTTTAAATGTATGTGTATATGCTTATCAATGTGCATTTGTTTAAGTTAGGTTAAGTTTTTTTTTTAAGTTTAGAGTTAACTTTTGAGCTTGAGTTTTGATAAGTATATATACAAGCTTTGAGTTTATTTCATTTGATTGTTTTAGTTTCTTAAGTTTTGAAACGTGTTTGACAAGTCTAAATTAAGTTTTGGGAAAATGTACATGTTTTTAATTTTGGTTGTGATGAAGTTACTTGAATAGAATTGGAGCTTCTATTTTGGCTTTGTGTGTTGCTTTTTTTTTCTTTGGTTTCTTTAGTCTTCGGTGTTTTCTATTTGTTGTTTTAGAAAAACAAAAAACGAATAATATCTTTTTGGAGTAACCTTCACCATGTTATTTTAATAGAGGACATTGTTTGGTTTTGAAAGTTTGGAGGGATATCTTTATTATCTTGGTGGGTTTCTTTGTAGGTATGGACATGACAATGTTGGGATAATAAATTGGCTATGGTAAGTTTCTCCATTTCTAATTTCAATGTTTACACATTATTTTGAAATAGTATTTTTCTTTCTTGCAAACTACATTAACATATTTGTCGTTTCTTTTAAACTTTTTTATTATTATTTTATAGTATTGATACTTTTATAATATGTTTGGAGATTATTGGATATGGTTGTATGGTCATTAGGGAGATTATGGAGTAGGCCTTGCTTAGCTTGAGAAATTTTAGTTTATTGTATTAATATATTGGACGGTACCATATGAAATTTTTGTACCCAACTTTATTATAGTGGTTTTGTTTCTTCTCTGCCGGTAGCACTTTCTTGCATGATTTTGAATATGTCTTCTTATTGTCCTTAATCTTTATCTCTCATTTTCAATTCTTGATACAATTATGATCTTCTGAATTCAAAGAAAATGATTGTTTAAAGTGGAATTGACAGATACCTCCTGGTTGACATTAAAATTAAGGAACCTAACTTATTTGCCTTTATCTCTCTTTTTGCATGCTCCTATTTATCTCTCTTTTTGCATGCTCTTATTTGTTAATTGAATTAAAGAGTGAAAAAGAAGCTCTTTTGTTTGATTAACGGAGATAATGATTGTGTTCTGTGTATTTGTGCTTTGGTGGTTGGAACTCAAATACTTTTGTTTTTTTTTCTAAAAAATTTATGTGAGCTTTTAATGAACTTGTTACTTGATTTTGATGCTTGCTCATGACCACTTCTTCAGTATATGAAGCTTTTGAGATAAATTTACTGAAGCTTTGCTGAAGAAATTGATCTCATTTGGTGAATTGTTTATTGTTGTTGACCTTTTGTGATGGCATGGATACAAGTTTTTTTTTTGTTTTTTACACTGATTTCTTTTTCGATCTAATATTCATTTCTCTTTATGTGCTTTTAGTCTTGTGCATACTGATACTTGACAAATGCTTCATGTTCCTCCCTATTTAGTTTACCTCTACAAGAAAGGCTTTAACAATGGATATTTATTATGTTCCCACCTCCTGTAATGTTTGACTTTTCAATTTTCTTGCATACGGTTCACTAAACATATATCCCCTACTAAACATCTCCTGTAACATCATTCTTGACTAAGGTATTATTCTTGACAAAGTACCTTATCATGGGTTACTTTGAACTTGCGTTTGTTGATAAAGCACGAACCTGTGGAGCAAACAAACCATGTTGTAGTGAATAGGTGCTTAACAAGTAAGAATAAATTGATTTTCTTATCGTTACTCTCTCAATCCACTTATGGTTATGCTTGGTTTGTTTGTTTGTTTTTTTATGGAATTTTTGTTTGGATATTAGTTTCTTGGCAGACTATGTAATGTTGCTTTAAATCTTCCTTCATGCTAGGAAGATCGAATGTCGAAAAGTCATCATTGCTTAATGCCCTTACAAGACAACCCTTGGCAATACTTGTTCGTGTACTTGCTATCAAGGAAGGAAACACACGATTGCTTTAAAAAAGCCCTTAAATTGCTTGAATTCAGTTTATTGAAGACATGAGAATTCAGTAATTTTTTTTTATCTTTATTCTGTTGTTTTCTCTACTTTTTGTAGTTGTTTGGAAATCAAATATGAAATACTTGAATTTCTTTTGAAAGGTTGTAACTAGGAATGTTTGTGTTGATGATTAGGATCTTCCACTGATGTAACTGGAAATTTTTCTTTGAATTTTTGTGAAGTTATTTGTTGTATAAAAATGTAATAACTATTGGGATTTTATTTTGTACGTAAACAAAGAGAAATATTGTTGGTTAGGTACATTTGCAACAATTTTTTTTTATTCAATTATTGACAAAAGATGACGGTCATTGTCCGTCATTAAAAGTTGTCTTTCCATGACGGGCAAAATCCGTCATTAAAAGTGGATGCCAACCCAAAATTTGACACCTTTTAATGACGGTCAATGACCTTTAATGACGGGCATTGCCTGTCATTAAAAATGACTGTCATTGTATGTTACAATGACGGTCGCTTTTTAATGACGGGCAATGCCCGTCATTAAAAACCGACCGTCATTATAACATAGAATGACACTCGCATAGATGACGGACGCGCGCCCGTCATTAAAACTCTTTTTTCTACTAGTGTCGGTCTTGTACAATCTCATTATACAGGATGCCCCCACTCGCATGTCAACCACATGAACGAGTCAGATCACCTCGTTTGTATCTTAATACAAAGTGGGCCGCATCTACAGCGTATTTAGGATTAGGTCTCCAACCCCATTCATATACTGTAGACCGTTTGGGTCATTTACTCGAACGTGATCCTCCCTGTGTGTCCACTACACACCGTTCAAGTTCTAGTTCTCTCATGTATTCAATGACCCTGGAGCTTAGTTTATTGGACAAAGTTTGTAATAAATGCGAGACACAAAATGATGAAATAAATAACCTTTATTAATTTCAAACGTATATTTACAAACATAACGAGATTAGGACAAACATCCCAACAAACTCCCACTTGGACTAAACTAGTGGAGCAAATACATTTCTGAAATGTACATAAATTACAATGAAGTAATACAATAAACTAGGCCATTGAATACCCGTTTACATATCTCCCACTTGCCCTAGTAAGGAAGTACTCGAATACCTAGACTCTCTAGGTGACCCTCAAACAACATAGCCGTGAGGGACTTTGTAAATGGATCAGCTACGTTGTGCTCCGACGCTATCTACGTGACTGTCACGTTGCCGCGGTGCATAATCTCCCGCATTAGGTGATACTTCCGCTCAATGTGTTTGCCTCTCTTATGGCTCCGAGACTCTCTAGTTTTGGCTACTGCACCACTGTTGTCACAAAACAGCGTGATCGACATGTTTATATTTGGAACAACTTCCAAATCGGTCATGAACTTCCTAAGCCAAACAACTTCCTTTGCAGCTTCACAAGCCGCAACGTACTCCGCTTCCATAGTGGAATCAGCGATGCATCCCTGCTTGATGCTTCGCCATACTACAACTCCTCCATTAAAAATGAGGCTAACCCCGAAGTGGATTTCCTAGAATTCTTATCGGTCTGAAAGTTAGAATCTGTGTATCCCGTAAGGATCAATTCCCCACCGCCATACACTAAGTTGTAGTTCCTCGTTCTCCTAAGATACTTAAGGATTGCCTTTACGGCTATCCAGTGATCTAATCCTGGATTGGATTGATACCTACTGACTATCCCTACTGCATAACAGATGTCGAGCCTAGTACACAACATGACATACATTAGGCTCCCTACAGCTGAAGCATAGGGGATCCGTCTCATATCCTCAACCACTTGAGGAGTCTTAGGACACTGATCTTTAGACAGGTGAACCCTGTGCCTGAAAGGAAGCAAGCCCTTCTTGGAGTTCAACATCTTATATGTAGACAACATCTTGTTAATGTAAGATGCTTGAGACATGGCTAGCGTCCTGTTCTTCCGGTTCCGGACTATCTGGATACCTAGAATATATTGAGCTTCTCCCAAATCTTTCATTTGGAATTGCGAAGCTAGCCATTTCTTCATGTCAGTAAGAAATCCTACCTCATTCCCAATGAGAAGGATATCATCCACGCATAATATCATAAATGCGACAGTTTTGTTGATGTTTTTCTTGTAGACTTAAGGCTCGTCAACATTCTGATCAAAGCCATAAGATTTGATTGCCTCATCAAACCTTATATTCCAAGACCTCGAGGCTTGTTTCAGTCCATAAATAGACCTATGAAGCCGACAAACCTTTTGCTCTTGGCCTTGGGCAATGAACCCTTTGGGCTTGTCCATGTAGATGGTTTCGTCAAGGTTGCCATTCAGAAAGGCGGTCTTGACATCCATCTGCCATACCTCGTAGTCATAATACGTGGCAATGGCCAGAAGGATCCTGATCGACTTTACCATGGCAACAGGTAAAAAGGTTTCCTCATGGTCAACCCCTTCGACCTGGGTAAAACCCTTTGCCACTAGTCATGCTTTGAAGGTCTGCACCTTCCCATCTATGCCACGTTTACGCTTGTAGATCTATTTGCAACCTATAGGTTTTACCCCATCCGGTTGATCCACAAGCTCCCAAACAGAATTGAAGTACATCGACTCTATTTCCTGGTCCATAGCTTTAATCCATTCGTCCTTGTCAACATCAGCCATTGCCTGATCATAGGTCAATGGATCCTCGTTGTCATCATCAGGAGTGACGACTTGGGTTTCAACTAAACCCATGTAACGTTCAGGTTGTCTAACAACCCTCCCACTACGTCGAGGCATGCCCAACTCTTGGGAACAGACTTGACTTGTCGTGCTAGGATCAACAACACTTGTTGACGTACTAGCTCCATCAACAACTCTTGCTGACGTACTGTCCATTTCGTTTAACACGATTTTGATCCTAGGAAAATGATCCCTGATGTGGTGTTCCTCAAGGAAAGTGGCATTTGTCGACACAAGCACCCTATTTTCCTTAGGATCGTAAAATAGACCACCCCTAGTCTCTTTTGGGTAACTTACGAACAGACACATGTTTGAACGGGGTTCCAACTTCTTCGGGTTTAAACCAACAAGTGGGTCGGGCATCCCCAAATTCTAAAATGGTGTAAATTACCTTTACGCTCATTCCAGAATTCGAAAGGTGTTTCACAAACACTCTTCGACGGAACGTTTTTAAAATATAAACCGCAGTCTCCACTGCGTAACGCCAAAAAGAATTAGGGCGACGAGCATAACTCATCATCGACCGAACCATGTCCAACAGGGTTCTGTTTATCCTCTCCGATACACCATTCTGCTGTGGCATACTAGGTACTGAGAGTTTGGACGTAATTCCGTGTTCTATCATAAAGTCCTGGAATTCAGTGTCCATATACTCTCCACCTCGTTCCGATCGAAGTTTTTTTATGGTTTTACCTAACAGGTTCTCAACTTCAGTCTTGTACTCCTTGAACTTTTCAAGAGTTTCAGACTTCCTATGCATTAGGTAAATATACCCATACCTCGAATAGTCATCTATAAAAGATACGAAGTATTCGTAACCTTCTTGTGCTTTAACACTCATCGAACCACAGAGGTCAGAATGTATAAGCTCAAGGGGCTCCTTGGCTCTATATCCTTTTCCACTAAAAGGACGTTTGGTCATTTTGCCTTCGAGGCATGACTCACACACCGATAAAGAGTTTTCTTCCAACAGACTTAGAATTCCACTTTTCACTAGTCTCTCAATCCGATTGAGATTAATGTGAACTAACCTTAGATGCCAAAGATGGTAATTTTCTTTTGGAGAAACTTTAACTCTTTTAGTTCGTGTTTCTGCAGTTTTAAATAACTCAGTGTTCAAAACGCTTTTGACCGAATTAGGCTTTAAACATACAAATTTGACTTAAGTGAAGCAAAACAAATGAGATTACCATATCTCGAAATAAACGCTTTATTACCATTAAAAGAAACGGATATACATTGTTCTAGTAGACAGGAAATAGAAACGAGGTTTCTAGTAAATCCTGAAATTATATACAAATTGTCTAACAATAAGTAATTCCTGCCAAAGTAGAGCTTCACTTTGTCGATCGGTGTAGTAGAGACTATCTCCCCGGATCCAACCCGTAGAGTCACCTCGCCCTTTCGTAGTTGCTGCCAGGAATCAATTCCCTAAAAAGAAAAACAAACGTGGTTAGTGGCGCTCGAATCCAATATCCAGGCAGAGTCACTACTCTCCACTAAGCAAGTTTCAGTTACCAGTAAATCATATTTACCTTGATTCTTCCTCTCGGCAAGGAACTTGGGACAGTTTCTCTTCCAGTGACCATCCCCATTGTAGTGGGAACACTTTCCTTTTTCTGCAACTTCCTTGACCTTCTTGCCCTTTTGGCCGGCAGCTCGGTCAGCTTTACCCTTCTTCATTTTCTTGTTCCTTTTCGGACGAGAAGGAGCGACAGATTTGGTCCCAGAGGTCGAACTCCTGTGATATTATATGTAGGCAACATTTGCCTCAGCTTTCGGTGTCCTGATCCACATCAACGACTCCATGATCTCCTTCGCGGTGACCATCAACTGATGCTTCTTTGCCAAAACTTCAGATAAGCTGGCAATAATATAGACCTTGGCCTTTTCAAAGGCCCTGATCCATCGATCGTATGCATCACGAACACTTCGTGATGCGGTCGAGGTCGACAACTGAGGACACTCCTCAGTAAGCACGAACTTCAGGTCGTCAATTACTAGAATCGTGTTTATGTTATTCTTCCATGTTTGGAAGTTATCTCCCACTAACTTGTCGGAAGCGAGTAAAACGATAATTGAGCTAGACATTTTTGCTGAAAAATTCAAAATAATTTTGTGTTAGTCTCGCATAAACTTTTGAAAACCAATCAAGTTTTAGCAAAATTTAATCCTATGATCCCTAAGTCATTTAAAAATTGCAATGATATCCTAAAGGTTTAGAATGACCGCCACCGAAGGGTGAACAGAAACACTCCTCCTCTAGGACGAGAATTTCTCGACCAAACCCTAATCCCAGAATAACTCTTGTTCCATTAGGCGTCCAGTTACCATTATTTGGTCGAATTCATTAACACTTAACGAATCCCATGAGTGTCACCCTCAATTGTTAAGTTTCCAAGTATCCGTCAAAATAATAGCCACCAAAGGATGAACCACGAAGGAAAAACAACAAGGAAACTGTATCCCTTTCGGGAATACACGGTGTTCCGAATCCCATGATCAAGACCCTCCGAAGGGATTGTCTGGTCCAGGCCAATTTAGCAGGCGGATCATAGGGGTCTCACGGTGTGAATCGAAAGAAGAGACCATGGGTCCCATTTTCACAGGTCCCGCTCTCACTCACTATAAGTACTCTCTCCATCTACTTTGATATTGAGCCATACAAATACCATCCGAAGGGGGACGCTCCCATTTGCGCCACAAGGCCGAGTATGGATCTCACGGTGCGGACTTAACGGAGATTTGTGATCGAAAAATTAAATGTATCTTATACACTTTATTTCCTCCCACTCAACACTTTATAATTTTCGGGATTGACCTAGATAAACTGGCTAAAATTTACCTAAGTCTACCAATATAACTCTTATATGGTATTTAACCTAAGTTTATAATCACATTATTACTTAGGTCTATGTGAGTAAATTAATCAACTTTTAATTAACGACACTCACGAAAAATATAATCTAAGAATCTCCGGACCGAATTCAGTCCCAGGTCAGTTTCCAGGTAGGGGTGTTCCGTAAGCGTCAACTTAAATACTGCCTTAGACAAAACCTTCCTTAGACAGAGTTACTAGTCACCATTCAAAGATTATATTTTGATTTCCTAATTCTAATCTTATTCGAACTAGAAAACGTAATTCTAATTATTCAAGTTCTAAACACTTTAAAACTAATAATTAACTTAGGTTACATGCATTTTTATATTATAGTGCTTGATCATTCATCACATGAATAACTATATACTATAACATAATAATTCATCACATGAAATTAAATGCATGAGCATACTTTAATCTAAAAAATATAACACTTATATTTAATTAAATTAAAACATGCATTTAATTATATCATAACTCTTATAATATAACCTATCATGCAAACTATATATTATAGCACTTATAATATAAATGATGCATGAATATGTTTAACCTAAGGTGGGATTTTAAATCTATATGACATACATTATGCACATAGAAATTTAATTAAAGCATACATCACATGCAAAAATTGACCGGTTTTGGCACTTAGGGGCATTTATTTAATTAAATAACATTAATATAATAATTATATTAATATTATTTAATAAAATAAATAAATAAGTAAAATAAATACATTTTATAAATAAAATAAAAGAAATCACGTTCAAAAAACCACCCACGATGCACAACCCCATCGAATTTCGCGCGCCGCCTAATCGCCCACTATGTCAGAAGCGTTGCAACGCCGCAAAGATCCAAATACGCACGCCGCGTGCTCCACTTCTCGGTGTTGCAACACTACCCCTAGCGTTTCAACGCTACTTTGCAGCTAGGCCTCCGACCGCATGCGCAGCGTTGAGACGCCGATGAACAACGTTAAGACGCTATTGACAAAACAACAAACTTCTCTTGTTGTTCTTCATCGATTCTCGCCCGTTTCCGCTCTGATTTCTTCACAGCAACTCATGCCACGAACGACTCAGACTTACAGACTCGATTTACATTAAAATGCCTAAAAACAACGGGCCCTTACACTGATCACATCAACAAAGAAATGTAAATCTAGTAAAAATGCCAAAACGGAAAACATCCATTATGCAAACCAACATTCATCTCATAAATTAAAGGCAATACCTACCTCATTTTAATGAAAATCAGTGCACAACTAGAACCAACTTGGCTCTGATACCAATTGAAATGAATGAAACTCCCCGCGCAGCGGAAGACGATCGAATCCTCGCGGTGAAATTGTGCTACTTAATTTCGTAAAAATTATCTAACACTTATAATTAGGCTAAACATGCATACTAAGGAAAGAAAACAGTAAGATAGGTTACTTACTTGTTGAAGACGTTCTTCAAAGCTTTCTTTCCATTCACGAACTCTTCGTGCTTCCTTGATCTCAACGATCTCGAACTCTTCTCACCAACAAATACTGAACACCACCACTTGGCTTATTGGTTGTTCTTCTTTTCGAAGAAGGAGAATGGTGGGATTCTAGGTTTTGGTTTTTGGGAGGAGAAAAACTAGAGAGAATTTGTGAGAGAGAGAGGAAAGCTTCTTTTGGTGAGAATTCAAAAACTGAGCTTATTGTCTTACGACCCTTCTTGCAAAAAGGGTTTATATAATGGAGATAGGTGGAGTTGAAATCTCCACCTATTTACCATTTTACCACAACCATAGGTTATGCAAATCATATTTGCATAACCACATATTATAAGATATCTCATATCTTATTTTACAAATCACATTTGCAATATTGTGGATTTTTAAATTGAATCACATCCAATTTAATATCTCTCATTCTAATTTCTCCTAAATAGCATTAATTCAACAATTAGGCTAACCTATACTTTCTTATGAATCTCATTCACATTAAACTATATATTATATCATTCATATCTCATATAAATGACATAAATGCCCTTTAGTGAAATTGAACACTTCAATTCACACAAAAACAGTAAACCTTTTTTTAATCCAGTTTGAGCCAACCGAGGGACCTTATGGACCTACAGTGACGAGTGTTAGGATGTATGTCTTCATCTCGTGTAGTTTGTAATATTCCAAATTGTAAATAAATAAGAGTTATTTATTTGAGCCTTATGATATAAATAAGAGTTATTTATTTGAACTTTGTGTCTCACATATTTCATAAACTTAATCCAATAAACTAAGCTCCAGGGCCATTGTATTAATGAGAGAACTAGAACTTGAACGGTGTGTAGTGGACACACAGGGAGGATCACGTTCGAGTTAATGACCCAAACGGTCTACAGTACATGGATAGGGTTGGAGACCTAATCCTGGATACACTGTGGATGCGACCCGCTTTGTATTAAGATACAAACGAGGTGATCTGACTCGTTCATGTGGTTGACATGCGAGTGGGGGCATCCTGTGCAATGAGATTGTACAAGACCAGACCGTGAATTATTAGACTTACCGATGTAACACACTAATGATAGGGCTAATAATTTCGTAGATGACCATTAGTGACTCAACCTTAATCTTGAGCGTGTTACGGACTCCTGTCTGCAGGGGTTTGTCCTTCTACTAGTACTGGTGAGGGTGGCCACTGATGCTCGCCCAATATGCCTATCTTCTCAGGGTCAGGACCACGTGGGGAGTTGGGAACTTGACTATACAAGAAGAAACTCACTCGTTCCCGACTTAGGGAAACTAGAGGGGTTGTTCGCTTAAGTGTTGTTTTCAGGGCTTGAACAACGGGGGCCCACTCTCTCATTGGCCTGAGAGGGTTGTTGTTTATGGTTGGACCATACAACGTAATTGTTCATTAGAGGAGCAGTGAGACTTAAGGAGCAAGAGGTAGACACAGGGGTAAAACGGTAATTTGACCTAGCAGTTGTCTCACGAACAACAACTGTCGTGCGTGGTCGACTCATGGGTATTGGTTATATCGATGGACACAACTTGTCCTACAGTGATGAGAGTGTAGCTACAGGCTTTAGTGGAGTGTTACCGTAGCTAATGAATGTTGAATAACCGGGTCAAAGAGTTTGACAGGTTACTCTCGGATCATTGGAGCTCGTCACGTGTAGGTCCATTAGGTCATTCGATTGGCTCAAATTGGACAAATTGAGGGTTTACAGTTTGGTGTGAATTTGAAGTGTTCAAGTTCATTATTTGGCTATTTATGTCATTTATATGGGATATAGATAACATAATATAGAGTTTAATGTGAATAAGATTCGTAATAAACTATAGTATAGCCTAATTGATTAATTAGTGCTTATTGGAGAAATTGAATTGGGAGAAATTAAATTGAATGTGATTCAATTTAAAAATTTCACATTTATACAAATGAGATTTGTATAATAAGGTATGAGATACCTTATATTATGTGATATGTAAATATGATTTGTATATCGTATAGTTGTGGTAATATTGTGATTTGGTGGAGATTTTAACTCCATCACACAATAGTATATAAAGGCTTTGCAAGAAGTTTTTAGTGTAGTAATTGTCATTTTTTGGATTTTCATCCAAAGAGAGCATTCACCTTTCTCTCATTCTCTCTAAAAATCTCCTCACCCAAAATCCAAAGGGAGTCCCACATACTCTCCCTCAACCTCCTGAGAACAACCGAGAAGACATTTTGGAAGTGTCTTGCAACACTATTCGAGGTTCGATCGAGGAGATCGTTGGTTTGAGAGAGATCGTGACCGGAGGAGGAAAGCTTTGAAGAAGTATTCTTCAACAAGTAAGTAACGATACGTTACTGTTTTTCCTCTTCTTTTGCATGTTTAGCCTAGAATTAAAGTAGTTTAGTTCAATTTTAAGATAGAATTACATAACAAAACAACGACGTTTCACAACGTCTTCCGCTGCGGGAATTCCAAATCCCTTCAACGAGCTCCAATGATCCGAGATTAACCTATCAAACTCTTTGACCCGGTTAATCAACCTTCATTAGCTATGGTAACACTCCACTAAAGCCCGTAGCTGCACTCCCGTCAGTGTAAGATTTTAGGTGTCCATTGATATAACCAATGCCCATGAGTCGACCCTTCACAGGTTGTTGGTAGATACTGTTGGGTCAAATTACCGTTTTACCCCTATGTCTAATTCTTGCTCTTTAGGTCCCCACTGCTCCTCTAATGAACAACAACGTTGTAATGGTCCAACCATACACAACAATCCTCTCGTGCCAGTGAAAGGATGGGCGCCCGTTGTCCAAGCCCTATAGACAACACTTAAGGGAACAACCCCTCTAGTTTCTCTAAAGGCGGGAACGAGTAAATTCCATCTCGCGTAGTTAAGTTCCCAGCTCCTTACTTGGTCCTGTCCCTGAGAAGATAGGCATATTGGGCGAGTAACTGTGACCACCCTCACCCGTACTAGTCAAAGGACAAACCCCAGCAGACAGGAGTTCGTAACACGCTCAGGATTCAGGTCGAGTCACTAATGGTCATCTATGAAGTTATTAGTCCATACTGTTAACGGTGTTACATCAGTAGGTCTAATAATTCACGGTCTAGTCTTGTACAATCTCATTGTACACGATCCCCCACTCGCATGTCAACCACATGAACGAGTCAGATCACCTTGTTTGTATCTTAATACAAAGCGAGATGCATCAACAACGTATTCAGGATTAGGTCTCCAACCCATCCATATACTGTAGACCGTTGTGGTCATTTACTCGAATGTGATCCTCCCTGTGTGTCCACTACACACCGTTCAAGTTCTAGTTCTCTCATGTATTCAATGACCCTGGAGCTTAGTTTATTGGACAAAGTTTGTAATTAATGCGAGACACAAAATGATGAAATAAATAACCTTTATTAATTTCAAACGTATATTTACAAACATAACGAGATTAGGACAAACATCCCAACAATAGATACATTTGTCAAGATCACCATTCAAAAAGGCAGTCTTGGCGTCCATTTGGCAAATTTCATAGGCATAAAATGCGGCTATGGACAAGAGTATCCTTATGGACTTTTACATAGCAACAGGGGAAAAAGTTTCCTCATAGTCAACTGATTCTCTTTGGGTAAAACCGTTTGCTACGAATCTAGCCTTAAAGGTTTGTACCTTTCCGACTGCATCTCTCTTTCTCTTATAGATCCATTTGCACCCTATGGGTCTTACCTCTTCAGGTTGGTTTATAAGTTCCCAAATCGAATTGAAGTACATTGACTTCATTTCAAGGTCCATGGTTTTGATCCATTGGTCTTTATCTACATCATTCATTGCCTGTTTATAAGACAATGGATCCTCTATGCCATCATCAAGTATGACAACTTGAGTTTCAGCTAAACCCAAGTAACGATCTAGTCGTATAACAACCCTCCCACAACGTCGAGGCATTCCCAACGATTGAGAAGGACGAGAATGACTTGATGTGTCGGCTTCTTCATCAACCCTTGATGAAGGTCCGACTTGGTCAACATCTCTTGTTGACTCATCTGTAGCTTCATTTAATACTAACTTACTACGTGGCTTATGGTTTCTCATGTGATATTTCTCCAAGAAAGTGGTGTTTGTCGATACAAGCACCTTATTTTCTTGTGGGTCGTAGAAAAGACCACCTCTCGTTTCCTTGGGATAGCTTATAAATAGGCATAATATTGAACGAGGTTCCAGTTTCTTCAGGTTTGTCACTAGCACGTGCGCCGGACAACTCTAAATTTTTAAGTGATGTAAACTAGGTTTACACCCCTTCCACAACTCAAAAGGTGTTTATGAAACACTATATGATGGAACAATGTTTAAAATTTGAATTGTAGTCTCTAATACGTAACCCCAAAATGAGTCAGCCAACTGATTATAGCTCATCATAGATCGAACCATGTCTAACAAGGTTTTATTTCTCC
The DNA here is from genome assembly GCA_036507285.1 of Trichosanthes cucumerina. Taxonomy (NCBI): domain Eukaryota; kingdom Viridiplantae; phylum Streptophyta; class Magnoliopsida; order Cucurbitales; family Cucurbitaceae; genus Trichosanthes; species Trichosanthes cucumerina. Next base: position 59,818,742 of record CM071838.1, read on the forward strand.
TTTCGGATACACCATTCTGTTGTGATGTATTAAGTGCTGAGAGTTGTGTTTGGATTCCATGTTCTATCAAATAGTCCTGGAATCTGAAGTCCAAATATTCTCCACCTCGATTTGTTCAAAGTGTCTTACTGGTTTTCCCTAATGCATTTTCTACTTCAGCCTAGATGTCTTTGAACTTTTCAAGAGCCTCAGACTTATGATGCATCAGGTATAAATAACCATACCTTGAATAATCATCTATGAAAGAGATGAAATATTCGTACCCTCCTCGAGCTCTTACATTCATTGGACATCAAAGATCCGAATGTATAAGCTGCAAGGGTTCTTTGGCTCTATAACCTTTTCCAATAAAAGGCCGCTTAGTCATTTTTCCTTCTAAACAGGACTCACATGGAGGTAAAGAATCATCTTCTAACTCGTTTAGAAGTCCATTCTTTACTAATCTCTCAATTCGGTTGAGATTTATGTAACCAAGTTTTAGATGCCAAAGATAGGAATTTTTATTCGGAGAAATCTTTTGCCCTTTACTTTGAGTGTCTACAGTTTTAAACATCTCATGATTTAAAATTGATTTAGTTTCGTTCGGTCTTAATACATATAAGTCGTTTTCTAATTTAGCATAACAAATACTGAAACCTTCTTTTGTAATGAACGCTTCATTAATAGAAAAGTAAATACAATATTTATGTTCGAGCAAACAAGAGATAGATATTAAGTTCCTCATAATTCTAGGAACTATGTACACGTTTTCTAAAAAAAAATCTATCTCTAAAAAATATGTTGGCATCTCTCACTGCACGAGCTGAGACAACGTCTTCCGTTTCGACCCTGAGCGTCATCTCACCCTCATCGAGCTCCCTGAAGGAACTAGTTTCCTGAAAAAGAAGAACAAACGTGGTTAGTGGCTCTTGAATCAAGTATCCAGGTTAAGTCATCACTTGCCACCAAACATGTTTTTAAAACATGTAAATTGCATTTACCTTTCTTCTCTTTGAGCTTTTTGTTAGTAGTAGCAGAAACCTTCCCCTTTCCTCTTTTCCTTTTCTTCCGTGTCTTCTCAAATCCAGAAGAATGGTTGCAAGACTTAGTCCCAGAGGATGAACCCTTCTGGAACCTTTTGAAATTGGCAAACACATTTGCCTCTCCATCAACCAATCCCTTATATTCCATAAGAGTCTGGTAAGTCTGCAACTCGTTTAGGAGGGATGTCAGGTTATACTCTATCTTGGTCATCATCGCATTACTGCAGAATTGTAGGAAGCTCTTTTGGAAGAGATTCTAGGATGAACGATACCTGACTTTGGTCGTCCATGACCGCTCCGTTCATTTCGACCACGTTAAAGTGGACCATCAGATCGAGAACATGTTCTCTTACTAAAGTTCCCTCCTTCATGCCCGCGTTATAAACGTATTTGAGGGATTCATGGCAAATCTTTTTAGACTGTTGTCCAGACAAATTCTGCAGATACCTCATGATCTCACGAGCTGAGACCATTCCCTCCAATTTCTTGGGCAAAGCATCTGATACGCTAGCCAGGATGTAGGCCTTGGTCCAACGGTCATACGCGTCCTTAACAGATTGAGGAGCGTTTCGAGCGGGGACCTGAGGACATTCCTCAGTTAGTACGAAACGAAGGTCGTCCACAACCAAAATCTTATTCAGGATGGACTTCCACGTAGTGTAGTTTTCCCCAGTTAAACGTTCATTTTTTAACAAGGCTATTATCGAGGATGACATGTTGAAATTGGAAAAGTAGTTCTAATTAGTTATGCCTTTTAACCCATTACTAAACCAATCTAATTTAGCAAAATTATTAAGAACCCTATAGTTTAAACTTAAACCTTTAATTTTGCAACGATACTTTAAGGGTTTAGAATAAAAGCCACTGTCGGGTGGTCAGACACTCCTCCCCTAAATTAAGACTATCTCAGCTAATTCTCATTACCAGAACATCTCATGTCCCAATGATTTTTAGCTTTCGTTTATTTGTTCAAGGACTCGTTAACTAGCTTAACTTATCCCGTAAATGTGACCCTACCATTTTTAGATCCAATAGGTTAGAGCAAATAGGCTACTATTAAGAAAGACAACTATTGACAAATTACCTAGAAGACCCTATCCATTTTTGGAGTTCGCGGTGTTCTGATCCCTATAGTCAGGCCCTCCGTAGGGTTTGGTTGCTCCAGGGCAACCTAGCAGGCGGACTATAGAAATCTCACGGTGCGACCGAATGGAGGAGACCATAGGATATGTTGGTACGCGCCCTTCTCTCATTTACTATAGATACTTTACTCATTCACCTTGGTATTGAACCATGCAAACACTTACCGTAGGGAGACACCCTATTGACGTCGCGTAGCCGAGCATGGAACTCACAATGTGAACTCTTGTGGACGTGAGAGCTAAAACTCGATGTGTACATCTCGTTTTCTCCCACTGAAGTATCTTAATAATTTAGGGTTTAGGTTTAACTTAGGTGGATTCTGATTAAAGGAATCTATCTAAATCTATGCCTATTATAACTTTTATAAGTAGGTGTTTTTAGATTATGTCTAGGTGAATAAACATTTTAATAACCTAGATATACTGCATGGTAACAAGACTATGGTTAATTCAACTCATGCTCTGGGTCAGTTCCCACGTAGAAGATGTTCCATTAACCGTCAGCTTAAGTACCCCTAATCTTAGACAGAACATCACCGGTAGAGTTCCCTTATAATCAAAGTTCTATTTAGTCTTACTATACTTTAAACAATTTAAAATACTATGTAAGACTAATTTCTAATCCTATTATAAATTAAACTTAGGTCTAATTAATTTTAAACATTTTCAAATTAATTCCATCCTATCCAAACTCCTATGTTTGCATGCATCTCTTTGTTATAGGTTAGAGTTTATAAAACCAATTTATAACTTTTATAAATTTAATGATTAACCTATGACATGGAACTATATGTTATTTCCAACAATCAAATTCTAATTAAAAAAAATGTCATTCAACTATTTGAATCATGCACATTACTTAAATAATATAACATTTTATATTATGCTAAGTAGTTTCATGCTCCATGCTTTTCATTTTTCATATAATTAAATTACAACACTTTAACTAATTACTCATGAAAAATTTTCATGCATTTTCATCATATTCATATAACATTTATATAAATAAAATGCATGAACATGCTTATCCTAAGGTAGGAATAAATCTAAATGGCATTCATAAAAAATAAATAGCTGTTAAATCAGATTTTTTGGCCCCTAAAGTGCAAAAAATAATAAAATTACATTAATTTTATAATTAAACCGGACCAAAACACTTTGAACCAGAGTCGAACTGCTCGAACTGGACCGAAATGAACCAAACCTTCACCGAACCGGTCAATCCTCATCTGCCAATGGCACGACGTTGCAACGTCGTGACCTCTCGCGCTTGCGTCCAACATCCCAGTGGCGTTGCAACGCCATGAAACAATGTTGCAACACCATAACCCTTTGGGTTCCTTATCGATAGGAACCACAATGTTGCAACGCCATCCTTCAGCGTTGCAACGCTGAAAAACGACGTTGCAACACAACTAATGGGGTTGCAACGCTGCGACTTAGCAGCTTGCAACGCTGCAACTTAGCAACTTTCCTCTTCAAAAATCAGCAGCAAACAATAACAAATTGGCACCAAATCTCATCTGAATTGCCCCGAACTTGTCATGAACGACTCATAAACTAAATTACAAACTCGATTTTGCACTAAATTGCCCGAAAACGCAGGGGCCTTTACATAATTTGATCAAATCAAAAAGTAAACTAAGGCAAAAAACTTCCTAAACAATTTAATAGCAAACCAAATGCAAATTCCCACCAACCAATGCAATTTTGTTTCAAGCAAAATCAAAACAAGCATTGCTCTGATACCATTTGTAGGAAATCGAATTCCCTTGAGTAACAGAAACGTTATTTAGATTGTAATTGCAAGTTTTGTTTCGGTTTACTTCAAAAATCCCAAACATTGGTAAAAATAGAGATAAGCTAATTAAAAGCATGGATTCTACAAATTAAGCGTGCTGTAAAGCTATAGATTAAAAGGGAAATCATAATGTTACCTTTGTAGTTCCCAAAAAGCAGCAACTCCTTGCTCTTGCAATTCTACACATCAATACAACAAATCTCAACAACTTTTCTTCTTTGGTACGACACTACCACAAGAGATCACTCCCTATGACTATGTGTTTCCTAGATCCAAGCTTTGATGGGAAAGCTCCAACAAATTAGAAATTTGGAATTTTGAGAGAGAGTTTTAATTTTCTCCAAGTTTAACCCCTTGAACTAATCATCCATCTATCAATTCTTCATCATCCTTAAATCAGAAGAAGAGAAGGGAAAGGGAAGTAACCCCCCACTCCCTATCGAGAGGGAGTTGAGGGGATGTGTGAACGTGTCAGGGAGACACCTTCCAGTTAGTTAATTAATTTAATAATTAAACAATTATAATTATTAATTTAATTAATTAATATAAATCATTAAATCTTATTTAATTAATTATATTAATTTTTATTTTAATTAAATCATATTTAATTAAAATCAAATTAAATATGATATATTTAATTATGATTAAATCGCATTTAATCATATTTTCCTTTAACCTATAGTTTTAATGTACATCTCATGTACATTAAATTTTAATCTATAGTTTTAAATATGAATCTTATTCACATTTATATATTATTTGAACTCTTTCAAATATTTAATTCTCAAATTAATTTTGTATGAATCATATTCAAATTAAATTTATAATATAAAGTTTTAATGCACATGAAAACTTTATATTATAATGTATCTTCATACATCATGCTTATTTCCTAATTGAATTTGAACATTTAAAATTCAAGAGATCTAAGAACCCTTTACGAGCTATTAAGTGGACCTAATGGACCTACAAATTAGAAGCTCCAACAATAAAAGATTATTCAGTTAATCTCATTAGCAGGTTAATGACTAATCAACATTCGTTAACTGCGGGAACACTCCACTAAAGTCTCGTAGTTGCACTCTTCTCACTACAGATATATTTTTGTGTCCACGGATATCGACCAATAACAGCAAGTCAATCACTCACGAATGTTCTAACACCAGCTGGGTCAAATTACCGTTTTACCCCTGGGTTACATCTTCCACCTTAAGTCCTAGTGCTCATCTAATGAACAACCTATTTCTGGTCTTGCCAACAAACAGAAGTCCCTCTCGGGCCAATAAGAGGGTCGAACCCTTTGTTTATGTCCCGGAGACACCACTTAAGGGAACATTTATCGACTTACCCTAATAGGTGGGAAGAAGTGAATTACTTCTTACTAGGTTAAGTCCCCAGCCGCCTGCTCGGTCTTGTCCCCAAGAAGGTAGGCATATTGAGTCGGCGTCTCAGGTCACTCTCACCCATACTAGTCAAAGGACCATCCCTCGCAAACAGGAGTTTGTAACCTACTCAGGATTGAGATCAAGTTGCCTAAGTCATCCTATTGAAATAGAAACCTAACTAGTCAACAGGGTTACATCTAGTGTTTACTATTTTGTGGGCTTGTCTTATGCAATCTCATTACATAGGATATCCCCACTCACATGTCGTCTACACGAACACGTTAGAATCACTGTGTTTGTATCAAATACAAAGTGGGTCGTATCCATAGTATTACTAGGATGAGATACCCAACCTTATCCACTTACTATAGACCCTTTAGTCTGTATCTCGAACTGAGATCATTATATGTCCACTACATTCTGTTGGGATTTATGCCCTAAACTTGTGTAATTTTGATCAATTAAATAAAGTGTTATTTGTTTTGATAAGATTACAGTCTTGCTTTTATAAATCCAATAAACTAAGCTCCAAGGTTATAACGTTTATCTTGAAATCAGTGTAGTGGACACTATTTGGGTTGACTTCAAGATTATAACCTAAATAGTCTATGGTATAAGAATAAGGTTGGAAACCTCATTCTGGTAACACCATGGATGCGACCCACTTTGTAATTAGTACAAATGAGGTAATCCAACTCATTCATGTAGTTGACATGCGAGTGGGGGCATCCTGTATGAAGAGTTCATACAAGTGCGATCGCAAATTATTAGTCTAACCAAATAACACCGTGAATGGATAAGACTAGTAATTTATAGATGGTCATTAGTGACTTGACTCAATCTCGAGCAAGTTAAGAACTCCCGCTTATAGGGTTTGTCCTTAGACTAGTATGGGTGAGAGTGGCACATGAGCCGACTCAATAAGCCTACCTTCTCGTGACGAACCTCGTAGGTAGCCGGGAACTTAACTGTGCAAGATGAAATTCACCCATTCCTCTACTGAGGAATCAGATAGGTTATTCCCTTAAGAATCGACTCGGTGTCTTGAACAACGGGGTCCCGCCTCTATGAGGCTATGAGTCTAAGGTAGGACCTTAGACTTGTTGTTCATTAGGGAGGATCGGTGGTGCTTAAGGAGCAAAGAGGTAATCACGTGGGGTAAACGGTAATTTGACCCACCGTGATTACAAACAACCCGTGAAGGGTAGACTCATGGGTAATGACTATATCGGTGGACACAATAATATCTACAGGTGAGGAGAGTGCAACTACAAGTCTATAGTGGAGTGACTTATAGTTAATGAATATTGATTAACTGGATCAAAGAGTTTGATCGGGCTAATCTCACATCATTGGAGCTCATGATCCGTAGGTCCATTAGATCCTCCGTTGGCTCAACATGGTAATATTGAGGGTATAAAGTTAGGAGTGAAATTGAAGTGTTCAATTTCATACATGAGGAGTTATATCAATTATATATGATGTAATTGATATAATATATAGTTTTAATGTGAATTAGATTCATATATAAACTATATACTAAAGAGAGATTAAAGGAGGGGTATAATGGTCATTTCCATACCATTCCCCTATATATAGTTGCATGAGATGTAACTAGGTCAAGGCTTGAGAAATAGTATTCCTAGCCTCCTTGTTGTGTTGTTGGAAGTGTTCCAAAACACAAATCTCTCTTACAAAATACCTCACCACTCCTAAAGGGAACCCACCTTCCTCCTCACCTAGAGAACAACGGAGAAGATCCTGGTGGTGTGTCGGTGTTCGCATTTGAGTTCTTGTTGTTGAGATCGTGACCGTGGAGAGAGGAGCACTTGAAGAAAGATTCTTCAAAGGTATATACTTGTTGTCCATACTTTTATTATATGTTTAATCTATGTTTAGATTCTTGAATTTTCCATTGTAACTAAATCAAGAGCGCGCGATTCGCAATCGCTTCCGCTGCGGGGACTTCGATTACCTTCACATTCAATTCAAGAGACATACAACAACCTCGAATGTTTAGTTTATTGGATTTAGGGTTAACTTAAGGCAATATAAAATAATGATAAATAATAACTCTTTATTGACAACAATCAGTAGGTATCTTTATTGATTTAATTAGAACATTATTTACAAACTATGAATTTTAGGTCATAAAACCCAACACTATTTCCTTTTGCAACAGATGTCACAATAATTCACCATTAGGTTTTCCTCACTTTGATCATTATGTTGCAGCAATTCCCCCTGCAAGGATCACAGTGATATCAATCAGGCACCACTAAACTTAAAACATTAACAGAGGAATTTTTACAATCACATAGGAGATCTAGTTGCTCAAAACACAACTTCTGGCTAGGAAATATAAAAGTCCCTACTAAAAAAGGCTCAAAATACTCAAAATGATTCACTTAATAGCTCTCTTTTGTAGAGTTATCAGTCGGCAACTCGACTACTCTCACCCATACTAGTCAAACGACAATCCCTCGCATACAGGACTCCTTGTAATGACCCTAATTTTTCAAATCCAAAACTCTTAGGGACGTTACTAAGCAACACTGTCTGCGCCAAAACTTTGGTAGCATAACGACGTTGCTAGAACAAAACCCACATTTTTCCTGACCTGTTCTAAGTATAACAAGACTCCAAAAGGTTTACGAAAACACCAACCTCTTCAAACTACAATCAACAATAGGTTGGGTTCTCAACAGATCAAAAATTTACAACAGTTATGCCATAACATGAGGAAATATGAATAAGAGGCTAGTGATGCGAAAATATCGAGTGTCTTAAACTAATGCAAACAAGAATGAGACTCCGACACTTCTACGACGTGCAAGTATACACGGTCGAGTGCAACAAGTGATAAGTTAAGTATCGATTCTACGAGAACTAGTTAGACCTAAATGAATGAGTGTCTTAGAAATTTTCCTTTATATTTTTTGTGCAATGCATGTGCATGCAATTTTTGTTGAAAATAAATAAACATGCCATAGGAATTTGATTTTTGTTTTTTTTTAATATAAGATAAAGTTACTTTAATTGATGCAAAAAGTAAAAGTAATGACAACAGGGTGCAAGAAATCAATTAAAATCAAATGAGAGAAGAAAGGAGAATTAAATTTATGTGGGAAAGCACTTGGCTAATGCTTGATCCATACTATGATTCCCAACCTGGATGATTAGTATAATTATGTAAAAAAAAAAATATTAAAAGATACATTTATATTAGAATGAACTTCAATAATTATAATACTACAAACCAATAGAAACTCGAGAGATAAAAGAATTCTCACTTTATGGTAAGAATTAGGAAAAAGTAGGTTTGGCTCTCAGATGTCACTTTACTTATGTAATAAAGAGCACTGGGTAAGAAATTGTAGCTGTAAGAAAAATGTCACAATCAAGATACAACATAGCAAAATCTTTGAAATCATTTTCAACCAATTATATAAGAAAAATACCACAACAAACTCAAAATGATAACTCTCTTAAACGTTTTGGAAAAAGGTCAAAAGTAAAATTTCTCTGTGGGAAAGCACTTGGTTAATGCTTGATTAGAAAACACTTTTAATTTAAGAGCATGGAGCCAAAGACCAAAATAATTATGCATTAAGCATTGTTTACTTAAGTGCTTATGATTAAAGTACTTAATTTTCCTAAAAATATTATCATGAGATCTTGCAATTAGTTAAGTAGAAGACAAATATACAGACATCACTATTTCAATCAAAGTGAATCAATGTTCCTCAAGATGTAGAAAATGAATCAAAGCAGAGAGAAAAGTGAGTGAATCAATCCCACTACTTCAAACATAAAAGACCCAAAATAGCTAACATCATTTGATAACCATTTTATTTTTTTGCTTTTGTTTTTGAAAAAATGTATTTATTTTTTCATAATTTTTTTATAACTGTTTCCATGTTTCTTAAGGACACATTTGAATTTCTAGCAAAATTCCAAGAACAAAAACAAGTTTTTGAAATCTACTTTTTTTAAACTCATTTGATAACCATTTGGATTTTTACTTTTTAAAATTATGCTTGTTTCCTTACAATTTTTCTACCATAATTTTCATGTCCCCTACTATGATTTCCATATTTCTTAAGAAAACATTTGTGTTTCCAGCCAAATTCCAAAAACGAAACACAAGTTTTTTAAAACTGCTTTTTTGTTTTTAAAATTTGACTTAGTTTTTTAAAACATAGGTAAAAACTAGATAAGACACTATGGAAACCCATAGGGAGAAATAGTACTTTTAGGCTTAATTTTTAAAAACCAAAAAATCAGAAACCAAATGGTTATCAAACAGGAGTTTTCAAAACTTAGTTTAATTTTTAAAAATATATATAAAAAATAAATTAGAAAAGATGAAAATTTCTAGATATAAGAGTAGTATTTATAGGCTTAATTTTTAAAACTCAAAAACTAAGATCCCGTTTAATAACCATTTAAGCCCCGTTTGATAACTATTTTTTTTTTGAAAGTTAAGCTTATGTTCACTTAATTTCTCTGCAATATAGATCATATCTCTTAAGTAAACATTTGAACTCTTAGCCAAATTCTAAAAACAAAGTCAAGTTTTTGAAAGCTACTTTTTTTAGTTTTTAAAAGTTGGCTTGGTTTTTGAAAACATAGGTACAAAGTAGATAAGAATACATATAAACTGATTGGTATAAGTAATATTTTTATGTTTAAATTTAAAAAACTAAAAACAAAAAACAAAATGGTTATCAAACGGGGCCTTAGTTTTTAGTTTTTGGTTTTTGAAAATGAAACTTGTTTTCTTTCAATTTCTTTACAATGATTTTCATCTCTCTTAAAGAACCATGTGAATTCTTAGCTAAATTCTAAGAACAAAAAATGTTTTTAAAAACTACATTTTTAAATTTTCAAAACATGATTTAGTTTTTTAAAATATAGGTAAAAAGTAGATTACAAACCAAGTAAATCCATAAATAAGAGTAGTATTTATTTTCAAACACCAAATAATTATTAAATGAACCTCAAATGGTTATCAAGGCCTGAATAGACCCATCAAGATTTAACTTTTCATTCTCTGAAAATCCAAACAAGCTAAAAAATAGACATGGACTCCAAAAATAGAGTTGAAACATAAATAATACCAATAGATTTACCTTATTATTAAATATTTCTTAACATCTAGAAATGGTGATATTCATTAACGGAAGCTTGAAAGTCCAAAACTAAGGAGTGAAGAGCAAAACTGCACACAAAGGCAAATTTATGAATGAACATATATCTTAAATAAGAAATTGTAAGGGCACATTCAATAAATTTAAGAGAGAAAAAAAAAACCATTTGAAGAGAATTATGTTCGTACAGTCTAGAAATGATTGTAACACGTGTAAAATCAAAAGAAAAATTATGCTTTAAAGCTTCCAAGATGACTAAATAAAACAATTATTGCACTTTTATTCTGTTTTATTAACATTCCTTTTTGGGTCCTTCAGTATCAAATTCGAGCCAAAATTAATCTCTTGACAGTCACCTTGTACACTTGCATTTCTTCTTTGTCACTCCATAAAAACCGTTGTCTTTATATTATACAAAACAGAAAGTTTGAATATGCATCAATTTCGTTCGTTTTATTCATTTGGTTTTCTTTCAAATCTTTTAATATTAAACTAGATGTATAATCTGAAAAGGAAGAGCTAAGATATATATTTGAGGCAATATTGTGATGTGAGTGTCTTGTCTCCACAAGATTGAACCTCATGTTTCCGTCCTTGCTTTTGAGATTTATTTCATTTTAGTCCGTTTGTTTGCAAATGTTTAATTTTAGTGTTTATACTCATAAAATCTTAAAATTAGTCATTGTCATTAGTTTATGGTTATTCTTTTAGAAACATAATCACTCTCTTTCAACCTTCCCTTTATAAATTTTAGAAACATATTCAAATGGTACATTTTCTCGAATGGAAATGATTATTATTATTTTGCAAAGTTAAATAAAAATTAACTCTAAACTAACTATAGGAACTAATTTTAAGATTTATGGAAAGTATACATTAACTAAAATTAAACATTTGAAAGTACATTGATTAAAATAGAATGAATCTAAAAAATATAGAGACAAAAATTATATTTTAATTTAGAAAACGGTTTAGACATGATTATTACTAGGTTAAATTATCAAAAATATCCCTGAACTATGGAGTTGGTTCAATAATACCCCTATACTTGGCAAATTAAATTTTAATCAACTTTGAAGTTTGTTTCAAAATCACCCTTGGAGGTTTTTTCGTTCAATTTATAGACGAAAAATGATGTATTTGCATATGTTTTTATTTTTTTATAATGTATATGTTCAAATATGTTCACAATAAGCAACAATACAAATGCAAACATAATATTTTTCATGTATGAATTTAACTAAAAAAAGCCTTCAAAGGTGATTTTGAAACAAATTTCAAAGTTCATGGGTTAAAATGGAACTTTTCAAAGTTTAGGGGTATAATTAAAACTAACCCATAGTTCAACGGTATTTTTATTACAACAATGAAAAATATATTGAAAAAATATAAAAGATGAAGAAAGTACTAAATATATGATAGATAGACAAATAATATAGGGGCACTTGCATGAATAGCAAAAAATAAAAATAAATATTGCAATCATGTTGCCTCTTAATTCAATTTGTAAAAATAGCAACAGAAAAATGGTCATCCCAACCAGATGGAGTATAAAGTAAAAAATACCCTTATATTTTTCGCGCGCGTTTTTCAATCTGAAGTATACTAATAGTCTATCAGTAGTCTATCAAAAATATACTGATGATGTACTATTGATATACTAATGATATACCTTAAATGAAATATACTATACTGATATAACAAATATAAATTATATCAGATATACTACTGATATACTACTGTATCTACAAAACTATTACTAGATTTTTACAAATACATTCTTTGTGTTGTTCAATATCGAAAAAATCAGTAGTCTATCAATAATAGATCTAATATAGCAACGATATATCAAACAAAAAAATAACTGCATGAGTGATATACTACTTATTCTGTTGATTCACTAATATTAAGTATATATCAATGTGATATACTTCTGATATATTTTATTTAGTATATCAACAGTATATCACAAATAGTGATTTATGTTGATATACTTTATTCAGTAATATTAGATATATTAACGGAATCTCAAAAACTATTGTCAGATTTACAAAATGCTCTCCTCGTGTTTTTCAATATCGAGAAAATAAATAGTTTACCAATAATAGATCTGATATACTAATGATATATCCAATCAAAAAGTAACTACATGAATGATATGATATCCGTGATTTCATTAATATTAAGTATATATCAGTAGGATATATTAACGATAGACCTTATTTAATATATCAACGGTATATCACAAATGGTGATTTATGCTTGACAATGATTTATTATGATACATTTTATTCGATAATATTAAGTATATGAACGAGATCTCAAAAACTATTGCTAGATTTGGAAATGTCCTTCCGTGTTTTTCAATATCGAGAAAATCAGTAGTCTATCAACAATTTATCAGATACCAATGATATATCAAACCAAAAAAATAACTACATGAGTGATATATATTGATATCCGTTGATTTCACTAATATTAAGTATACATCAATGTGATATACTATCAATATAGTTTATTCAATATACCAACGATATATCACAAATAGTGGTTTATACTTGATTGTAACGTACAAGAATTACAAGTACCGTTAATTTTGAGCTTGAATTAAACTATTGAAAAATATTAAGTTGAAAATTCTATGCATGACTTAAATTAGTTTGGAAAAAAAATAAAAAAATAAGAAGATAAGTGGAATGTAGTTCTTTTCAATATGAATTGTGGTGGCTTAATTGTAGTTCATTTGAAAAGAGAGGGGCAAAGTTGGAAAGAAGAAATTGAGTTAGAGTTTAGTAGTAGACAAGTTTGTCCTATTTGGGCACACATCTCGAGGCTTCTTCTCCTTCCACACACCTCTCCATGAAATTTACCACCATTGAGGGTAAATTTGTAGCGGGAAATTCAGATCACAGCACCGAAAGGGCAGAAAAGTGGAGTAAAAGTGAAGTCACAGAGCCAATTCTTAGGTCAGGTTGCCACTGTGCATCGGAATCTCTCCGATCTCTGACTCCGACAATGTCCAGTTCCACAACCCATTTGCCTCTGTACCAAAAATCACCCCTCAAGAAACCCATCAAGAGATCAGTTGAACTCCTCATCTTCATCCTCACCATTTGCCTTCTACTTTACCGTCTCTTTCACCACAAATTCATGGCCTCCCATGACTTCTCGCCTCCTTCTCCGAGCTCTGTTTCACCTTTGACTGGTTTCTCTACATTCTCTTTAATTGGAATCTCATCGATTACGAGACATACCCTCAAGACACATGAAGTCTTGGGTTGCTTCACAACAGTGTATCACAAGAAAGAAGAAATGAATACACGAGAAAAAGAAAAAGAAGGTTAAAATAAGAATTCAAAAAAAATATAAAATGAAAAACCTAAAATTTTGCTACATTTGCAAAAGAAAAAATCGATCATAAATTTACATTAAATTAATCCTATTTGCCATCCATTATAATTCCCCAATATTATAAATAACCATTCTCTTGCTCGTAGTTTCAAACACAATAATTGACATTGAAACACACACAATATTATTGTTACTTTACATCTCAAAGATTCAAATCCTCACCCACTAGTTTGTAATACCATATTCTAATTAAAAAAAAAAAAAGCTAGTACCATAGTTGGATCAATTTATTTTAGTAAGGGAGACAGTAAGGTTGGTATACTCAAACTTCTTGCTTAACATGTCATCATTAACAAGTTTCCTATACTTGCAGAATAGTTCTTCGATATCAAGGGCTTCTCCAAAGTGAAGAACCAGAAGTGGTTCAACCACAGATCTAACCATTTGTGTCGCATAATAACCACCGTCTATAGTTGTATTTGATGATGACTGAAATTCTGCGTTGTAAAAGTTCCAATAATTAATTTTTGAAACTTCAACACAATTAATGCTAAAGCTTCCTTCATTTAAGACCTCAACTTTCACTTCTGATGAGCATGGCATGTAGTTTGGAATATTAAATGAATCCACTTTTTCTGCTTCCACAAATCCCTGAAGTGATTTACATTAATTAGAAGGAAAAAAAAAAACATCAATACCCTTCTCTTTAGGCCGCCACAATCTAAATGACTGTTTTTCACCATCTGATATACAAATATAAGTATCTCGAATTTATATTAAAATTGTTGAATCTACGTACATCCAACGGTTATTATAAAGTTTGTCACATTATTGTGGCGGCGTCTTTAAATAGTTTGTCAGAATGAAGATATTTTACCTCAGCGACCATGTTTTTGAGAGCTAAATTAAAAAAACCCCAAACGTAGCAATACTCTTCACTACACGGATCTTCACTTGTTCTTCCAATCATGGTTAGAACCATACGTCCTCCAGTTATTACTTCTTTGGCACGACTCTTCAAAAACATAGAAAAATCCTTTTGGAATTGCCTATAATAAGCTTCCGAAACACTTTTTGGAGTTGTACGACCAATGAAAACATTCCCTTTATTACTCTCTATCCCTTTTGGAACCTGCAGTTTATTAAAATCTTTACATTAGTACTCCATATAATTACTCAAAATATTCTTGAATGCAATCCTGCCGTTTGATAACAATTTAGTTTTTAGTGTTTGTTTTTTGAAAATTAAGCCTAAAAATACCATATCTACCAATGAGTTTCTATTTTTTTTTTTTATACTTTGTACTTATGATTCCAAAAAGCAAGCTAAGTTTTGAAAACTAAAAAAAGTAGTTTTCAAAAACATGTTTTTGTTTTTAAAATTTTGCTAGATACTTAATTGTTAGCTCAAGAAAGATAAAACTAATTGTAGAGAAGATAAACAGAAGTTGTGAAAAAGCAAACATAATTTTCAAAAACTGAAAACTAAAATCAAATGGTTATCAAACGGGGTCTAAATAATTGAAGTCGGGAGTTTTGGAAATCACCTGAGAGAGCCAATGAAGACTATAAGAAGAATAAACAAAATGCAAACTTTTGGATGGAAAGAGCCTACTATAGAAAGAACCAGGCACACCATTGA
Source organism: Trichosanthes cucumerina (assembly GCA_036507285.1). Taxonomy (NCBI): domain Eukaryota; kingdom Viridiplantae; phylum Streptophyta; class Magnoliopsida; order Cucurbitales; family Cucurbitaceae; genus Trichosanthes; species Trichosanthes cucumerina. The sequence goes on from CM071838.1 coordinate 59,834,238, forward strand.
AGAAACATGGACCAAGACAACCTCCAACTTGGGTGTTCAAATTATCCAAGAAACTTGGCAAAGATGTAAAAATGAGATTGAAGTCATTCCCATAGAGGTCATTCAAGAAAATTTGATACTCCAAAGGTTGTTGTTTGTCTTTGTGGAACTTTTGACGAATGTCTTCCACTTGTTTGATGAGGTTGGAGACAAACATGAGAGCATTTGGTCCTGAAGAACAACCTAAATCCGCTATTGCTAAGGTTGTTGGGAAGGTAGAGCCGCAAAAGAAATCGGTAATGGCTTCCTTTGCAATTGGCCATGTCATAGATATTACCTTCCCCTGTTGAAGTTCAAAAGAAAATTAAACAACTAATTTAAGACCCTTTTAATAACCATTTTATTTTTAGTTTTTGAAAATTAAATCTAAAAATAGATTTTCCATATTTTTTTAACTACTTTGCACCTAGGTTTTTGTCAAAAACCAGGCTAAGTTTTAAAAATTAAAAAATTAGTTTCCAAAAACTTGTTTTTGTATTTTGAAATTTAGCTAGAAACTTAAATGGTGTCCTTCCAGACAGAGAAGAAATTGTGAACCAAATTTTCAAAATCAATAACAAAAAAGCAGATCGGAATCTAAAATCTTAGGTTCTGTGATCAAGTAAGTTTTGTTAAATAAAGAAAATTACCGGAAGCAACGAGTTAGAAGCATAGCTGGTGTCCCCACTTCCTCTATTCATATGGAACATTATTAATTTTGACTCTCTTTCTCTCTTTGGTTTGTGATTATTTGTTGTGGAATGCATTGGTATTTATAATGATGGACTTGAATTAGCTAGAGAAGAGCTGTTTCAGAGGAAGCTGATTCTGAGGATAAATGATTCAATTATGAGATTGTGAGTCTGTGACAATAATGTAGCTGACAATTCATATGGGAGAGAAATTGTAAAAGTATTTCACTCTTTTATCTAATAATTATTAAGAGCAGATATTTTTAAATCTATATTCAACGGTTAGGAAGATGATAGCTGCACGCGGTTTTGCATATGTATTTGGAAATTGTGAGTATAAACAGACAAAGGAAGTAGGGTAGAAGAGATTACATTTTCTATTTATTAATCGCCGTTGCAGCTGGCATTGTGCAGAAAGGATCATAGGATTAGTTAATTTTTTTTTTTTTTTTTAATTTTTGATTAAGGGATTAGTTAATTGCTTCCATGATTTTCATATCTCACTAATTTCCAAATTATCGCATATCATAATTGCTTCTATTCTAACCACACGTTTTTAGTCGATTTGTAATAAATGCTTCCATTCTAACCACATGTTGCATTGACATTTTTAGCCGATTTGTAATAAATGCTTCCATTATTATAACCACGTTTGTCTGGATTGATTTTTTTATGAAGTTCAGTTGGGCTAGTTCGATTTGTAATAAATGATTCCACTTGAAGTTTTTGGTTCAAGTTTGTGTGAGGTGTAAGGCTTGAATAGTGGATAACAAGTACACCCAAAGGTATTTAAGAAGGAGTAGTCAAGTTGCATATGAAATAGTAGTTCAAAAGGAGATTTGTTGTTTAGGTGTGGTGATAGGAGTCGGTTTATAATGAATACAACAGAGGCAAAGGCAAAAGACCCGAATTTAACAAGTAGAGAGGCCTTTGACATGAGGGTTAGGGTGGTTTCAACTATGTGTCTATGTTTCCTTTCTACTACCTTATTTTGTTGAGGTGTATAGGATCAAAACTTTTGGTGGAGGATTCCATGGGATTTAAGAAAGGTTCCTAACTTATGGTTTATGAATTCCACGCCTCCATCTATTCTTAGAGTTTTAATACGACAATTCAACATATTTTCATTTAAAGGCTTGTAAGACATAAATACATCACATACAGAGGACTTTAGAGATACAGGATACATCCAAGTATATTTGGAATAGTCGTCAATAAAAGAAACATAGTAATTAAATCTATTTATTGAAATTTCAGGGGCAGGGCCTTAGACATCAACATTAACAAGCTCTAAAGGTTGTAAAGAAACATGTCCAGAGTTTGGAAATGGCAAACGATGCATTTTTCCATGAAGACAGTGTTTATATATGCATCCAGACTTTTTTTGTGCAGGTATATTCAAAGGATGAAGTGATGGAGATTTAATCCCCTTGAGCAGCGGAAACGTGTTTGGAATTGTAATTTGCAAGTTCGTTTTGATTGAAATACAAAAACCAATACATTGATGAAAAACAGAATAAACATGCATTTCTAATCTAATTAGACATGGTGATTAATCATGCAAACATCTTAAGTTTAAGAATTAAACTAAAAGAAAGAATACCTTTGTAGATTTTCCTCAGTAACTCCTTGCTCCAAGCTTTACAGCAACACAGCAGAACAGGGACTTCTCTATTTTCTCCAACAAGAACACAACCACTTGGAGAACCTTCTATTCTCTGAGTTTCTCCTTAGATCTAGGTTTTGGTGGAAAGCCTCCAACAATTTGGTAGATTGGAATTTCAGAGAGTGAGAGAGAGAGAATTTTCTGTGTTTCAATTGATTGAATGAATGATCGATCAATCTGCCCTTCTCACCAGGAGAAGGTCATCATTTAGTGGGTAACTCCCCACTCCCTATCGAGGTGGAGCTGGGGAGTAGTGGGAACGTGTCTTCCTGACACGTTCTCAATTAATATTATATTATATTTGAAGGGATTTTTAATTGCCGCAGCGGAAGATGTTGTGAAACGTCGTTGATCCGTTGTGTAAAACGTGTCTTAAAATTGAATCTATCTCATAGATCCTAGGATAAACATGCAAATAGGAGAAGAAAACAGTAAAGAAAAATACTACTTACTTGTTGAAGAACACTTCTTCAATCCTCTTCTCCTCCGGTCACGATCTCTCTCGATCCAACGTTGTCCTCGAACACGAACCACGATCCGAACAGGGAGACACCTCCAAACGGTCTTCTCGGTTGTTCTCGAGAGGTTGAGGGAGAGTGAGTGGGACTCCCTTTGGTTTTAGGTGAGGAGAAATGTTAGAGAGATGAGAGAATTCTAGAGAGAATTGCCTTGCTCTCTTTGGATGGAAATCCAAAAAATGGCAAATGACACACCAAAGGCTTCTTGCAAAGCCTTTAAATACTATTGTGTGATGGAGTTAAAACCTCCACCAAATCACAATTTTACCACAACCATACAATATACAAATCACATTTGCATATTATATTATATAAGGTATCTCATACCTTATTATACAAATCTCATTTGCATAAATGTAGAATTATAAATTGAATCACATTCAATTTAATTTCTCTCAATTCAATTTCTCCAATTAGCACTAATTAAACAATTAGACTATACTATAGTTTATTATGAATCTCATTTACATCAAACTATATATTATGTCATCTATATCTCATATAAATGACATAAATACCCAAATAATGAATTTGAACACTTCAAATTCACACCAAACTATAAATCCTCAATTTGTCCAATTTGAGCCAACCGAGGGACCTAATGGACCTACATGTGACGAGCTCCAATGATCCGAGACTAACCAGTCAAACTCTTTGACCCGGTTATTCAACATTCATTAGTTACGACAACACTCCAGTAAAGCTCATAGCTGCACTCTCATCACTGTAGGACAAGTTGTCTCCATCGATATAACCAATGCCCATGAGTCGACCCTTCACAGGTTGTTCGTAGTCACAGCTGGGTCAAATTACCGTTTTACCCCCGTGTCTACCTCTTGCTCCTTAAGTCCCACTTTGCTCTCTAATGAACAACTACGTTGCATGGTTCAACCATAAACAACAACCCTCTCAGGCCAATGAGAGAGTGGGGCCCCGTTGTTTAAGCCCTAGAGACAACACTTAAGGGAACAACCCCTCTAGTTTCCCTAAGTCGGGAACGAGTGAATTCCTTCTTGCGTAGTCAAGTTCTCGGCTCCCACGTGGTCCCCGCCCGAGAAGATAGGCATATTGGGCGAAACAACGGTGGCCACCCTCACCCGTACTAGTCAAAGGACGGACTTGCAGCGAGGAGTCCGTGACACGCCAGTGATTAAGGTCGAGTCACTAATGGTCATCTACGAATTTATTAGCTCTATACTGTTAACGGTGTTACATTAGTAAGTCTAATAATTCCACGATCCCGATCTTGTACAATCTCATTGCACAGGATGCCCCCACTCGCATGTCAACCACATGAACGAGTCAGATCACCTCGTTTGTATCTAGTACAAAGCGGGCCGCATCCACAGTGTATCCATGATTAGGTCTCCAACCCTATCCATATACTGTAGACCGTTCGGGTCATTAACTCGAACGTGATCCTCCCTGTGTGTCCACTACACACCATTCAAGTTCTTAAATCTCTCATAATACAATGACCCTGGAGCTTAGTTTATTGGATTAAGTTTATGAAAAATGCGAGACACAAAGTTTAAATAAATAACTCTTATTTATTACACAATGTTGAAATAAATAACTCTTATTCATTTACAACTTGGAATATTACAAACTACACGAGATGAGGATATACATCCCAACAATATTAATTAATTAATTAATTAATTCTATTTAATTAAATCATATTTAATTTATAATATTAATGAAATGATTAAATCACATTTAATCATTTTACCCTTTATCCTATAGTTTAATGTACATTTCATGCACATTAGGATTTAACCTATAGTTTACAAATATGAATCATATTCACATTTGAATTTAATATTTGAACTCTTTCAAATATTTAATTCTCTCACATAATTTAATATGAATAATATTCATATTAAATGGAACTATATATTATATCGTATCTATATACATTAAGTTTATTCCCATATGAATTTGAACCTTTCAAATTCAAATGATCTAAGAACCCTTTACGAGCTAGAAGGTGGACCTAATGGACCTACAGATCAGAAGCTCCAACGATACGAGAATGCTCGGTTAATCTCATTAACCTCCCAATCAACAATCGTTAACTGCGGGAACACTCCACTAAAGTTCCGCAGTTGCACTCTTCTCACTACAGATATATTTCTATGTCCACGGATATTGACCAATAACAGCAAGTCAATCCTTCACGAATGTTCGTAACACCAGCTGGGTCAAATTACCGTTTTACCTTTTGGTTATATCTTGTACCGCTCCTCTAATGAACAATTTGTTTGTGGTCCTACCAACAAACAGAGTCCCTCTCGGGCCAATGAGAGGATCGGACCCTTTGTTCAAGTCCCAGAGACACCACTTAAGGGAACATTACTCTACTTACCCTAGTAGGTGGGAAGGAGTGAATTCCATCTTGCTAAGTTAAGATCCCAGCCGCTCACTCGGTCTTGTCCCCAAGAAGGTAGGCATATTGAGTCGTCGAATCTGGCCAATCTCACCCATACTAGTCAAAGGCAATCCCTCATGAATGGGAGTTCGTAACTGCTTTCAGGGATTGAGATCAAGTTGCCTAGGTCATCCTAGTGAAATAGAAACTTAACTAGTCAACGGAGTTACTGCTAGAGGTTACTATTTCGTGGTCCGGTCTTATGTAATCTCATTACATAGGATATCCCCACTCACATGTCATCTACACGAATACGTTAGGATCAAAGTGTTTGTATCATATACAAAGTGGGCCACATCCATAGTTTTACCAGGGTAAGGTACCCAAACCTTATCCCCTAACTATAGACCCTTTAGGTTGTATCTTGAACTGAGATCCTTTATATGTACACTACATTCAGTTAAAGATACATTTAACAACCTTGGATGTTTAGTTTATTGGATTTAGGGTTTAAGACAATGGAAAATTCGTAGATAATGAACAATAACGCTATATTAAAGTAATAACAGTTTATTATAATAATTAGAACAGAAATACAAACTACGAGTTTTAGGGAACAAACCCCAACAAACTCCCACTTGAACTAAAACTCTAGTGGGGTACATCATAATCTAAAACAGTGGTTAGAGAGATAGAAATACAATAAACTAGGGATCCATATACCCCATTACATGTCTCCCACTTGCCCTAGATTAGCCTATGTACATGTCTCATAGGCCTAGACTCTCTAGATGACCCTCGAACACTTTAGTCGTGAGAGTCTTTGTAAATGGATCAGCAATATTGTGCTCCGAAGCGATCTTTGTGACTGCCACATCTCCTCATTGCACTATTTCTCGTATCAGGTGATACTTCCTCTCGATGTGCTTGTCTCGCTTATGACTGCGAGGTTCCTTCGAATTGGCTACAACACCACTATTGTCACAGTATAAAGTGATGGGAAATTCCATATTTGGAACAACTTCCAAATCAGAAAGGAATTTCCTTAGCCAAATAGCTTCTTTAGCTGCTTCACAAGCAACGACATACTCAACCTCCATCGTGGAGTTAGCGATGCATCCTTGCTTGATGATTCGCCATACTGTAGCTCCCCCGTTAAGGGTGAAAACTGATCTCAATGTGGATTTTCGAGAATGCTTATTGGTTTGAAAATCAGAATCAGTGTATCTAGTAAGGATCAAATCCTTAGTCCCATACACAAGCGTATAGTCTCTCGTTCTCCTAAGATACTTGAGGATATTTTTACTGCTGTCCAGTGGTCTAACCCTAGATTGGATTGGTACCTACTGACTATTCTCACTACATAACAAATGTCTGGCCTCGTGCACAACATAACATGATGGAGATCTGATCTCCTTGAGCAGCGGAAACGAGTTTGGGATCTTAATGTGCTTGATTATTTTGATTGAAACAAAAACCAGTACATTGACCAAAAAATACAGAACAAGCATGAATTCTAATCCTATTAGACATGGATTAATTGTTCACATGCAAACATATATTAAGTTTAACAATTAAACTAAAGAGAAGAAGAATACCTTAGTAGTTTTCCTCAAAGACAACAACTTCTTGCTCCCAAAGTGAAATCAAAGAAAGTAGCAACACGGTACTCTCTCTCAGATTTCCAAGCAGACACCACCAAAAGAATAAACCTTCTATCCTCCGAGTGCTTAGATCTTTCCTTTGTGGGAAGGATTCCAACAGTTGGAAGAACTTTTGGGAATGAAAATGTGAGAGTCAGAGGGAGAGAACAATTCTACAATTGCTTGTCCAAAATCGATCGATCAACCTCCTCTCCTCCATTGGAGAGGAATAAAACGAGGGATCACCTCCCCACTCCCTATCGATGGGGGGGAGGTGGGGAACGTGTCATTCTCACACGTTCCCATTAATTTAATATTAAATTAAATTAAATATTAATTAAATCATATTTAATTAATCAAATTAAATATCTTACCTTTAATTAAGATTAAATCAAATTTAATCATATCCTTCCCTCTAACCTATAGTTTTAATGTACATCTAATGCACATTAAATTTTAACCTATAGTTTTTAAATATGAATCACATTCACATTTAAATTTAATATTCGAACTCTTTCAAATATTTAATTCTCTCACATAATTTAATATGAATCATATTCACATTAAATTTATAATATATAGTTCCAAAACTATATATTATATCGTAACCATATACATAAAATATATTCCCTTGTGAATTTGAATATTTCAAATTCAAATGATCTAAGAACCCTTTACGAGCTAGAAGGTGGACCTAATGGACCTCTGGATCGTAAACTCCAACGATACGAGATTGCTCGGTTAATCTCATTAACCTCCCAATCAACATTCGTTAACTGCGGGAACACTCCACTAAAGTCTCACAGCTGCACTCTTCTCACTGCAGATATATTTCTGTGTCCACGGATATCGACCAATAACAACAAGTCAATCCTTCACGAATGTTCGTAACACCAGTCGGGTCAAATTACAGTTTTACCCCTGGGTTACATCTTGTGCCTTAAGTACCAGTGCTCCTCTAATGAACAATTTGTTTGTGGTCCTACCAACAAACAAAGTCCCTCTCGGGCCAATGAGAGGGTCGGACCCTTTGTTCAAGTTCCGGAGACACCACTTAAGGGAACATTCCTCTACTTACCCTAGTAGGCGGGAAAGAGTGAATTCCATCTTGTTAAGTTAAGTTCCCGGTAGCTCACACTCGGTCTTGTCCCCAAGAAGGTAGGCATATTGAGTCAGTGAATCTGCCACTCTCACCCATACTAGTCAAAGGACAATCCCTCGCAAATAGGAGTTCAGTAACTGCTTTCTGTGGATTGAGATCAAGTTGCCTAGGTCATCCTAGTGAAATAGAAACCTAACTAGTCAACTGGAGTTACACTAGAGGTTACTATTTCGTTGTCCGGTCTTATGTAATCTCATTATATAGGATATCCCCACTCACATGTCATCTACACGAACACGTTAGGATCACAGTGTTTGTGTCAAATACAAAATGGGCCACATCCATAGTTTAACCAGGGTAAGGCACCCAAACCTTATCCCCTAACTATAGACCCTTTAGGTTGTATCTCGAACTGAGATCCTTTTTATGTACATTACATTCAGTTAAAGATTCATTTAACAACCTTGGATGTTTAGTTTATTGGATTTAGGGTTTAAATAAAGGCAAACTCGTAGATAACGAAACAATAACACTTTATTGAAATAATAACACTTTATAACATTAATTCGAACATAATACCAAACTATGAGTTTTAGGGCACAAATCCCAACAAACTCCCACTTGAACTAAAACTCTAGTGGGGTACATCATAATCTAAAACAGTGGTTACAAGAGATAGAAATACAATAAACTAGGGCATCCATATACCCCATTACATATCTCCCACTTGCCCTAGATTAGCTTATGTACATATCTCGTAGACCCATTCCAGATGACCCTCGAACACTTTAGCCGTGAGAGTCTTTGTAAACGGATCAGCAATATTGTGCTCCGAAGCGATCTTCGTGACTATCACATCTCCTCGTTGCACTATTTCTCGTATATGGTGATACTTTCTCTCGATGTGCTTTCCTCGCTTATGACTGCGAGGTTCCTTCGAATTGGCTACCGCACCACTGTTGTCACAGTATAAGGTGATGGGATATTCCATATTTGGAACAACATCCAAATCAGTAAGGAATTTCCTTAGCCAAACAACCTCCTTAGTTGCTTCACAAGCAGCGACATACTCAGCCTCCATTGTGGAGTCAGCGATGCATCCTTGCTTGATGCTTCGCCATACTATAGCTCCCCCGTTCAAGGTGAAAACTGATCCCGATGTGGATTTCCGAGAATCCTTATCGGTCTGAAAATCAGAATCAGTGTATCCAGTAAGGATCAGATCCTTAGACCCATACACAAGCATATAGTCCCTCGTTCTCCTTAGATACTTGAGGATATTTTTAACTGATGTCCAATAGTCTAACCCTGGATTGGACTGGTACCTACTGACTATTCCCACTGCATAGCAAATGTTCGGCCTCGTGCATAGCATAACATACATTAAGCTATCCACTGCAGAGGCATAGGGAATATGTCTCATATCCTCAACTTCTTGAGGTGTCTTGGGACACTGTTCCCTAGACAAATGAACTCCGTGCCTGAAGGGTAATATGCCCCTCTTAGAATTCTGCATCAAATATCTGGGCAACATTTTGTCGATATAAGATGCTTGAGACAGTGCTAGCGTTCTATTCTTGCGATTCCTAAAGATCTGAATCCCAAGAACATACTGCGCCTCTCCCAAATCTTTCATTTGGAATTGGGTCGCTAGCCAATTCTTTATGTCAGTTAGGTATCCTACATCATTCCCAATGAATAGGATATCATCCACATAAAGTACTAACAAAGCTACTTTGTCGTTGACGATCCTCTTGTAAACACAAGGCTCGTCAACGTTTTGAGTCAAAAAAGCCAGTAAGACTTGATCGCAGATATCAAATCTTATATTCCAAGATCTTGATGTTTGTTTCAATCCATAAATGGATCGATTAAGCTTGCAAACTTTTTGCTCGACTCGTGCTATGAACCCTTCTGGTGAGACATATAGATGCTCTCGTCAAGATTACCATTCAAAAGGCGATCTTGACGTCCATTTGCCAAATTTCATAATCATAAAACGCGCTATGGACAAGAGTATCCTTATAGACTTCAAAGATAGCAGAAGCAGGGGAAAAAGTTTCTTCATAGTCAACTCCTTCCCTTTGGGTAAAACCCTTTGCTACAAGTCTAGCCTTAAAGGTCCATGCCTTTCCTACTACATCTCTCTTTCACTTATAGATCCATTTACACCTATTGGACTAACCCCTTCAGTTGGTCTACAAGTTCCCATCTTGAATTGAAGTCCATTGACTCCATTTCAAGGTCCATTGCTTTGATCCATTGGTCCTTGTCTACGTCATTCATTGCCTATTTATAAGACAATGGATCTTGTACGCCATCATCAGGTATGACAACTTGAGTTTCAACTAAACCCAAGTAGCGGTCAGGTTGGGAAACAACCCTCCCACTGCGTCGAGGCATTCCCAACGATTGAGAAGGACGAGACTGACTTGAGGTGCTGACTCCTCTATCAACTCTTGATGAGGGTCCAGCTTGATCAACAACTCTTGTTGGTTCATGTGTAGCTTTATTTAGTACTAATTTACTACGCTTTTATGGTTTCTCATGTGATCTTCCTCCAAGAACGTGGCGTTTGTCGATACAATCACCTTATTTTCTTGTGGGTCGTAGAAAAGACCACCTTTCGTTTCTTTGGGATAGCCAACAAATTGACATAATCTTGAACGAGGTTCCAGTTTCTTTGGGTTTGTCACGAGTACGTGAGCCGGACATCCCCAAATCCTGAAGTGTTGTAAACTAGTTTTACGCCCATTCCAAAGTTCAAAAGGTGTTTCGGAAACACTTTTTGACGGAACACTGTTCAAGATTTGAACTGCAGTCTCTACTGCGTATCCCAAAAACGAGGCAGGCAATTGAGCATAGCTCATCATAGAACGAACCATGCCTAACAATGTTCTATTTCTCCTTTTTGACACAACGTTTTGCTGTGGTGTATTAGGTGCTTAGAGTTGAGATTGAATTCCATGTTCTATCATATAGTCCTGGAATCTCAAATCCATATACTGTCCACCTCGATCGGATCGAAGTGTTTTAATGCTTTTCCCTAATGCATTCTCTACTTCACCTTATACTCTTTGAACTTTTCAAGAGCTTGGACTTGTGATGCATTAGGTATAGATAACCATACCTCGAATAATCATCTATGAAAGAGATGAAATATTCGCACCCTCTCGAGCTTTAACATTCACCCACCACCACAAAGATCCGAATGTATAAGTTCTAAGGGTTCTACGACTCTATAACCTTTTCCAGTAAAAGGTCGTTTGGTCATTTTACCTTCCAAGCAAGACTCGCAAGGCGGTAAAGAATCATCTTCTAACTTGTTTAGAAGTCCATTCTTAGAAAGTCTCTCAATCCGGTTGAGATTAATATGACCAAGTCTAAGATGCCACAGATAGGTATTATTATTTGGAGAAATTCTTTGCCTTTTATTTTGAGTGTTAGCATTCTTAAACATCTCATGATTTAAAATTGCTTTGGTTTTATTCGGTTTCAGTACGTACAAGCCATTTTTCAATTTAGCAGAACAAATATTGACACCCTCTTTCAAAATGAACGCTTCATTGATTGAAAAAGAAATAACCAAGTTCTATTAAACAAGAGATAGAAATTAAGTTCCTTTTAAGCTTAGGAACTATATACAGATTTTTCATTAAAATAAATCTATCTCCGAAAAATAACTTGGCATCTCCCACTGCACGAGCTGAGACGACGTCTCCCGTTCCGACCCTGAGCGTCATCTCACCCTCTTCGAGGTCCTTGAAGGAACTAGTTTCCTAAAATGAAGAGCAAACGTGATTAGTGGCTCTTGAATCAAGTATCTAGGTTAAATCATCATTTTCCACTAAACAAGATTCAAGAACAAGTAAATCTAATTTACCTTTCTTCTCTTTGAGCTCAACAAGGTATTTTGGGCAGTTTCTCTTCCAGTGCCCATCCATGTTGCAGTGGAAACACTTTCCTTTATCTGCAAGCTTGGCTTTTCCCTTGCCTTTGTCGTGCAGCAGGTGCCTTCCCTTTCCCTCCTATTTTTTCTTCTTTTGGGTCTTCTTAAGCCCAGAAGATGAGCTACAGGACTTAGTCCCGCAGGATGAACCCTTCGGAACCTTCTGGAATGGGCAAACAGATTTGCCTCTCCATCAGCCTGTCCCTTATTCTTCATAAGAGACTGAAAAGTCTGTAGTTCATTAAGGAGAGTAGTCAGGTTATACTCTATCTTGATCATCACCGCATTGCTTTGCGAATTGCGAAAAACTCTTTGGAAGAGATTCCGGATGAACGATACGACTACGCTTTCGTCAATGACCGCTCCGTTCATCTCACCACGTTGAAGTGGACCATCAGATCAAGAACGTGTTCTCTCACCGATGACCCCTCCTTCATACGAGAGTTATAAACGTATTTGAGGGATTCGTGCCGAATCTGTCCCGACATTTTGTCCAAACATTTCTGCGGTGAACTCATGATCTCACGAGCCGAGACCATGCCCTCGTGCTTTTGGCGAAACTTGAAACACTAGCCAAAATATAGACCTTGGCCTTATCATTGGCCTTGATCCAGTGATGCGTCGCCTCCTTATGATTGAGGAGCGTTACGGCGAGAATCGAGGACATTCCTCGATTAATCTACGAACCGAAGGTCGTAAACAACGAGAATCGTATTCAAGTTAGACTTCCACGTAGTAAAATTCTCACCAGTTAAACGGTCGCTTTTAAGTAAGGCTATTAATGAGGACGACATGCTGAAAATCCAAAATAGTTCTAATTAGTTATGCCTTTAAACCCATTGTAAAACCAATCTAATTTAGCAAAATTATTAAAGAACCCTAGTGTTTAAACTAAAACCCACCGCTTAAGTTAAACCTTTAATCTTGCAACGATACTTTAAGGGTTTAGAACAAAAGCCTCCATCGAGCGGTCAGTCATTCCTCCTTGAATTGAGACTTTTTCAGCCAATTCCCACTACCATAACATCTCATGTTCCAATGGTCTTAGCTACCGCTTGTTTGGTCAAGGACTTGTTAACTAACTTAACTCATCCCGTAAATGTGACCCTACCATTTTCAGATCCAATAGGCCCGAGCAAACAGACTACTATTAAGAAAGACAACTGCTGGCAAACAACCTAAGAGACCCTATCCATTTCTGGGGTTCGCGGCGTTCCCGATCCCTATAGTCGGGCCTCCGTAGGGTTTGGCTGTTCCAGACAACCTAGCGAAGGACTATAGAAATCTCACGGTGCGACCTAATGGAGGAGATCAGTGAGATACGTTGACACGCTCGTCCTGCTCCCATTTACTATGGATACTTCCCTCATTCACCTTGGTATTGAACCATGCAAACACATACCGTAGGGGGACGCCCTATTGACGTCGCGTAGCCGAGCATGGAACTCACGGTGTGAACTATTGAGGACGTGAGAGTAAACTCGATGCGAACATCTCGTTTTCTTCCACTAAAGTTCCTAAAATAAGGGTATGGATTTAACTTAGTCGGATTCTGGCTAAAAGAATCTATCTAAGTCTATGCCTATTATAACTATTATAATTAGGTCTTAAAACCTTATGTCTAGGTGAATAAACAGTTTAATTACCTAGAGATAAAACAGAACTGAGGTTAATTCAACTCAGGTTCCAGGTCAGTTCCCAGATAGGAGGTGTTCCGTTAACCGTCAGCTTAAGTACCCCTAGCCTTGGACAGAACTTCACGGGTAGAGTTCCCTTATTTCCAAAGTCCTAAAGTCCTACTATATTTTAAACTATTTAAAATATTATGTAAGACTTATTTCTAATCCTATTAGAAATTTTAAACTTAGGTCTAAATTAATTTTAAACAATTTAAAACTAATTAAATTTAACCCAAGTTCCTATGTTTGCATGCATTTTTTTATTATAGGTTATGGTTTCTAAAACCCCTTTAATTTATAACTTTTATAAATTTTAATAATTAACCTATGATAAAGAAACTATATTATAAATCCAACAATCAATATTCAAATTGGAATTATAAAAGAAATTCAACTATTTGAATTATAAAATTACTTAAATAAAATAACATTTATTTTAAACTAAGTAATTTCATGCTCCATGCAATTTATTTTCCATCTAATATAATTATAACACTTATAATTAATTACTCATGAAAAAATAAATTAGTCATGCATTCAACCATATTCATATAACATTTATATAAATAAAATGCATGAACATGCTTATCTTAAGGTGGGAATAATCTAAATGACATTCATATAGATAAAAAGCTGTAAATCCGAAATAATTTGGCCCCTAAAGTGCAAAAAAAAAATAAATTACATTAATTTATTTAATGAAACCGGTCCAAAAATACCCTGAATCGGCCTTGAACCGCTCGAACCAGACCAAAACCAACGAACCACTCGAACGGTCACTCTCGCTTGCATGAACGCCTCACGGCGTTACACGGCGATGCTAGCGTTGCAACACCCGCTTCATCTTCGCCCGGACCTGCTATCGGGATGGCGTTGCAACGCTGAGGGGCAGCGTTGCAACGCCGCTTACCCCTTGATCGCCCGCGTAGGGAACGCTGGCGTTGCGACGCCGTTTTCTTGACGTTACAACAGCTTTTGCTTCAGCGGCGACCTTCTTCCATGAACACAACATCTTCAACCTTCGATTTCTCCTTCGATTCTCAACCGAAATGCATGAAATTTGTCCCGAACGACTCGTAACTCAATTACAGACTCAATTTTGCACTTTATGCCCTAAAACGCAGGGGCCTTTACAACCAATTGATCAAAATCAAAGTAAACTAAGCCCAAAACATTCCTAAACTTGTTTTACAGCAAACCAAATGCATTTCCCACCAAATCAATGCAATTTTGTTTCAAAACAAAACAATACAAGCATTGCTCTGATACCAATTGATGAAGATCTGATCTTCTTGAGCAGCAGAAACGAGTTTCGGATCTTAATGTGCTTGATTGTTTTAATTGAAATAAAAAGCAGTACATTGACCCAAAAATACAAAACAAGCATGAATTCTAATCCTATTAGACATGGATTAATTGTTAACATGCAAACATATATTACGTTTAACAATTAAACTAAAGGGAAGAAGAATACCTTAGTAGTTTTCCTCAGCACATCAACTCCTTGCTCCCAGTGAAATCAGCAAAGTAGCAACACAGGTACTCCTCTGTATTTCCAAGAAGGACATCACCAAAAGAATAAACCTTCTATCCTCTGAGTGCTTAGATCTTTCCTTTGTGGGAAGGATTCAAACAGTTAGAAGAACTTTTGGGAATGAAAATGTGAGAGTCAGAGGGAGAGAGCAATTCTACAATTGCATGTCCAAAACCGATCGATCAACCTCCTCTCCTCCATTGGAGAGGAATAAAACGAGGGATCACCTCCCCACTCCGTATCGATTGGGGGGGGGGAGGTGGAGAACGTGTCCTTCTGACACGTTCCCATTAATTTAATATTAAATTAAATTAAATATTAATTAAATTATATTTAATTAATCAAATTAAATATCTTATATTTAATTAAGATTAAATCAAATTTAATCATATCCTTCCCTCTAACCTATAGTTTTAATGTACATCTAATGCACATTAAATTTTAACCTATAGTTTTTAAATATGAATCACATTCACATTTAAATTTAATATTCGAACTCTTTCAAATATTTAATTCTCTCACATAATTTAATATGAATCCTATTCACATTAAATTTAAAATATATAGTTCCAAAAGTATATATTATATCGTAACCATATACATAAAATATATTCCCTTGTGAATTTGAACATTTCAAATTCAAATGATCTAAGAACCCTTTACGAGCTAGAAGGTGGACCTAATGGACCTCTGGATCGAAGCTCCAACGATATCTGAGGTTGCTCGGCTAATCTCATTAACCTCCCAATCAACATTCGTTAAGCTGTGGGAACACTCCACTAAAGTCCCACACCTCTTCTCACTTTGCAAATATATTTCTTTGTCCACGGATATCGACCACCAATAAAAGACAAGTCAATCCTTCACGAATGTTCGTAACACCACCACAGGTCAAATTACCGCTTTACCCCCAGGTTACATCTTGTTCCTTAAGTACCAAGGTGCTCCTCTAATGAACAATTTGTTTGTGGTCCTACCAACAAACAAAGTCCCTCTCGGCCAATGAGAGGGTCGGCCCTTTGTTCAAGTCCCTGAGACACCACTTAAGGGAACATTTCTCTACTTACCCTAGTAGGCGGGAAGGAGTGAATTCCATCTTGCTAAATTAAGTTCCCAGCCGCTCACTCGGTCTTGTCTCCAAGAAGGTAGGCATATTGAGTCAGAGAATCTGGCCACTCTCACCCATACTAGTCAAAGGACAATCTCTCGCAAACAGGAGTTCGTAACCTGCTTAGGATTGAGATCAAGTTGCCTAGGTCATCCTAGTGAAATAGAAACCTAACTAGTCAACGAAGTTACAGCTAGAGGTTACTATTTCGTGGTCCGGTCTTATGTAATCTCATTACATAGGATATCCCCACTCACATGTCATCTACAGGAACACGTTAGGATCACAGTGTTTGTATCAAATACAAAGTGGGCCACATCCATAGTTTAACCAGGGTAAGGCACCCAAACCTTATCCCCTAACTATAGACCCTTTAGGCTGTATCTCGAACCGAGATCCTTTTTATGTACATTACATTCAGTTAAAGATTCATTTAACAGCCTTGGATGTTTAGTTTATTGGATTTAGTGTTTAAATAAAGGCAAACTCGTAGATAACAAAACAATAACACTTTATTGAAATAATAACACTTTATTACATTAATTAGAACATAATACCAAACTACGAGTTTTATGGCACAAATCCCAACATAACATACACTTAAGCTACCTACTGCAGAGGCATAGGGAATACGTCTCATATCCTCAACTTTTTTAGGTGTCTTAGGACACTGTTCCTTAGACAGATGAACTCCATGCCTGAAGGGTAACAAGCCTCTGTTGAAATTATGTATTGAATATCCGGACAACATTTTGTCGATATAAGACGCTTGAGACAGAGCTAGCGATTTGTTCTTGCGATTCCTGAAGATCTGAATCCCGAGAACATATTGCTGTTTGGATTTATGCCCTAAACTTGTGTAATTTTGATCAAATAAATAAAGAGTTATTTGTTTTGATAAAATTATATTTTTGCTTTATAAATCCAATAAACTAAGCTCCAAGGTTATAATGTATCTTGAACATCAGTATAGTGGACACTATCTGGATTATGTTCAAGAGTATAACCTAAATGGTCTATAGTATAAGAATAAGGTTGGATGCGACCCACTTTGTAATTAGTACAAATGAGGTAATCATACTCATTCATGTAGTTGACATGCGAGTGGGGGCATCCAGTATGAAGAGTTCATACAAGACCGGACTGCAAATTATTAGTCTAACTAGTATAACACCGTTAACAAGGTAAGACTGATAATTTATAGATGGTCATTAGTGACCCGACCTGAATCCTAAGCAAGTTAAGAACTCCTGCTTATAGGGGTTTGTCCTTAGACTAGTATTGTAAACCCGAGATCACTCTTTGGAATTTCCTTACAAAAAAAAAAGAAAATAAAAGAAAACAAGAAAGGAATATATTTTGGTTTGGTTTTGCTTTGAAAACAAAAGCAAAGAAAAGAAAAGTAAAATAAAGAGATAAAGGAAAAGAGAAAAGGAAAAAGAAAAAGAAGAAAAAGGCAAGAAGACAAAACCCACCGTTTGGCTTATTTAAACCATTTTTTTTATTCATTTCCAAGCCATTTTGTTTTCATTTTCAACCAAGAAAAGGCAGAGCTTCGTGGGAGAGGTTTGAGAGAAAAAGAAGGGAGAAAGTTTCTGGTTTGAGGTTGAAGAAGAAAGGAGAAGAATCATTCAACTTCCATGGAAATTCTTTGATCAATTCAGACCAGTTCTGATATATAACTAATTTCGAGCTCCACAAGAAGAGGTAAGAGTTGAGGTTTGATTTTATTGAAATTTAATTCATTTTTGAACAAAGTTGGTGAAGGATGCTTGAGGCAATTCTGACCTTAAGTTGCTGTTTTGTGAAGAGGAAGACAGAAGACAGAATTTGCTGTCAAATCTGAGAAGTCTCTGATGTTTTGGTTGTACTAATCTGTATACTTGGAGTTAGAAGCTCTAATAGGTATGGTTAGAAAGCTTATTGAATTTCCTTCAACTTACATGAAGAAATCGTGAGTAGAAAATGTGTAGAAGATGTTTTAAATATCAGGTTAAAGTTATTGTGCAGTCGGAAATCCGAATCTGGAAACAGCAGAAGTTAGTTCCTGGGAAAAGAAGATTTCGAGGTATTTTTGAACAAATTCGTTGGGAATCTCAATTTCATGTCCTCATATGATTTTTCGAGGGTTCAAGAAGGAAGAATTTGGTATAAAGTACATCCTTTTTGGCTAAGTAATGAAGAAGTTATGAGTATTTGAATACAGGGTATAAAATCTGTTAAATGCTGGAATTTTTTGTTGTAGTGTTTTCTTGTAGTTTTAAGGTTAAAAACCATGAGCTCGAGGTTCTAAAACATGGTTTTGGTTTGTTTGGCAGTCCAAGAGGAGATAGGTCGAGTGTACAGGCCAAGGTTCTAGTTCTAACACGGTGAGTGACAAAACGAACCTTGAAAATGGTTTATAGGCTTGTATTATGCTTATGAACATGCAAGGTTTTGCTAAAACGAAATGGTTCCAATGCTTAATGTTTTCCTTGAAACACATGTTTATGAGTATTCATATTTTCAAAGAAATGATTTCAAGTATTCATTGTGAGCCTAAATGTCTTGATAAATTTATACATGAGCATATGTTTATTGAATTTCCAAAGTTTATGGAAATGTTATGATTCCAAGCAAGTATGTTTAAGCAAGTATGTTTTTAAAGATTTCCAGTTCAATGAACAAGCTAAGTAATAGCCTTAACAGTTTTAACAAGGAGGAATGTTAAGCTTGAATGGTTAGATAAGTGTGAATAGAGTTTTTCAGGAGCTGGAAACAAGGTTGATGACAGTACCTATTCTAACACTTCTTGTAACGGGGAAAAGAATATGTATTTACTGTTATGCTTTCGGGACAAGGATTAGGGTGTGTGTTCCTGCAAGAAGGAAAAGTAATAGCTTATGCGTTAAGGCAATTGAAAAGCACGAGTGTAATTACCCTACCCACGATTTTGAGTTAGCAACAGTTGTTCTAGCATTGAAGATCTGGAGACATTACCTGTTTGGTGAGAGGTGTCATATTTTTACAGATCATAAGAGTCTGAAGTATATCTTTGATCAAAGAAAGTTTATTATAAGACAGAGAAGATAGTTAGAACAGATTAAAGATTATGATTGTACCATAGAATACCATCCTGGTAAGGTGAATGTGGTAGCAGATACATTGAACAGGAAGTCAAGACTTCCTAGGGATGCCTTGTGTGGTGTTCGAGTAACATTTTTATGTACTCTAAGGGATTCTAAGACAATTGTAACTGCAGAGAATTCAGGGGGTCTTATAGTTTAATTTCAGATCAGGTCTTCACTCGTAACATAGATTGTGAGAAGACAATCAGAGAATAGTAACTTGCAGAAAATGTTTGAATTGTCCAAACAGGGCCCAAAGGCATAATTCAAAATGAGAACAGATAGAACCATAGTTTAGCAGAAAAGATTATGTGTCCCAAGTATTAGTGAGCTTAAAGATGCTATTATAGAGGAAGCTCACAATTCAGCTACGCTATGCATCCAGGAAGCACCAAGATGTGTAAAACTGTGAAGGGGACTTATTGGTGGCCTGGGATGAAGCGGGAGATAGCTAACTATGTTGATAGATGTTTGATCTGCCAACAGGTTAAACCAGTTAGACAGAAGCAAGAAGGACTCCTTAACCCATTGCCAGTGTCGAAATAGAAATGGGAGCATATTACTATGGTTTTTCTGTTTAGATTACAACGTATTTCAAGTGGACATGATGGTATTTGGGTAATAGTGGATACACTCACTAAAACAACACGGTTTATACCGATTAAAATCGATGTCTACCCTTGATCAGCTTGTTAAGCTATACGTCGATAGGATTGTGAGTCAATACAGAGTGCCAGTGTCCATAGTTTCAGATAGGGACCCGAGATTTACTTCTAAGTTTTGGCCTAGGTTACAGAAGGCTATGGGAACAAAGTTGAAGTTTAGTACAACATTCCATTCTCAGACAGATGGTCAGTCAGAGAGGACCATCCAGACCTTAGAAGACATGTTGAAAGCATGTGTCCTTCAAGTTAAGGGAAGTTGAGATACACCTATCACTTATGGATTTCGCTTACAATAACAATTACCAGTCTAATTTTGACATGGCACCATTTGAGGCTCTAGATAAAAGACCGTGTAGAACGCTCGTATATTGGAATGAACTAGGAGAGCGAAAGCTAATCGGTCCTGAGTTAGTACAAATTACGACAGATAATATTAAGGTAATCAAGGAGAATTTGAAGGTAGCTCAAGACCGTCAATAGAGTTATGCAGATAAGCGACGAAAGGACTTAGAATTCCAAGTCGGAGATCAAGTTTTCTTGAAATTATCTCCGTAGAGAGGTGTCCTTCGCTTTGGCAAGAAAGGTAAGCTAAGCCCTAGGTATATTGATCCTTATCAAGTAATGGGACGAGTTGGGCTAGCAACCTACAGAATGGAGTTGCCAACGGAACTATCTCAAGTACATGATGTTTGTCATGTGTCCATGTTGAGGAAGTAAAACCAGATCCGACACATGTGCTGCAAGCACAACCCGTTGAGCTGAAAGAAGACATGAGTTACGTAGAGGATGCAGTTCAAATCCTCGACAGGAAAGAACAAGTTTTAAGAAACAAGACGATCCCACTCGTGAAGGTTCGTTGGAAACATCACGGAGTAGGGAAGGCAGCCTTGGAATTAGAAGACCAAATGAGGAGGAAGTATCCTTTGATCTTCACCTAAGCACTACTAAATTTCGAGGACGAAATTTCTTAAGGGGGAGGTAAGTTGTAAACCCGAGATCACTCTTTGGAATTTCCTTATAAAAAAAAAGAAAACAAAAGAAAACAAGAAAGGAATATATTTTGGTTTGGTTTTTCTTTGAAAACAAAAGCAAAGAAAAGAAAAGTAAAATAAAGAGATAAAGGAAAAGAGAAAAGGAAAAAGAAAAAGAAGAAAAAGGCAAGAAGACAAAAACCACCGTTTGGCTTATTTAAACCATTTTTTTTATTCATTTCCAACCCATTTTATTTTCATTTTCAATCAAGAAAAGGCAGAGCTTCGTGGGAGAGGTTTGAGAGAAAAAGAAGGGAGAAAGTTTCTGGTTTGATGTTGAAGAAGAAAGGAGAAGAATCATTCAACTTCCATGATAATTCTTTGATCAATTCAGACCAGTTCTGATATATAACTAATTTCGAGCTCCACAAGAAGAGGTAAGAGTTGAAGTTTGATTTTCTTGAAAGTTAATTCATTTTTGAACAAAGTTGGTGAAGGATGCTTGAGCCAATTCTGAACTTAAGTTGCTGTTTTGTGAAGAGGAAGACAGAAGACAGAATTTGCTGTCAAATCCGAGAAGTCTCTGATGTTTTGGTTGTACTAATCTGTATACTTGGAGTTAGAAGCTCTAATAGGTATGGTTGGAAATCTTATTGAATTTTCTTCAACTTTCATGAAGAAATCGTGAGTAGAAAATGTGTAGAAGATGTTTTAAATATCAGGTTAAATTTGTTGTGCAGCAGGAAATCCGAATCTAGAAACAGCAGAAGTTAGTTCCTGGGAAAGAAGATTTCGAGGTATTTTTGAACAAATCTGTTAGGAATCTCAATTTCATGTCTGCATATAATTTTTAGAGGGTTCAAAAAGGAATAATTTGGTATAAAGTTCATCCTTTTTGGCTAAGTAATGAAGAAGTTATGAGTATTTGAATACAGGATATAAAATCTGTTAAATGCTGGAATTTTTTGTTGGAGTGTTTTCTTGTAGTTTTAAGGTTAAAAACCATCAGCTCGAGGTTCTAAAACATGGTTTTGATTTGTTTGGCAGTCCAAGAGGAGATAGGTCGAGTGTACAGGCCAAGGTTCTAGTTCTAACACGATGAATGACAAAACGAACCTTGAAAATGGTTTATAGGCTTGTATTATGCTTATGAAAATGCAAGGTTTTGCTAAAACGAAATGGTTCCAATGCTTAATGTTTTCCTTGAAACACATGGTTATGAGTATTCATATTTTCTAAGAAATGATTTCAAGTATTCATTGTGAGCCTAAATGTCTTGATAAATTTATACATGAGCATATGTTTATTGAATTTCCAAAGTTTATGGAAATGTTATGATTCCAAGCAAGTATGTTTAAGCAAGTATGTTTTTAAAGATTTCCAGTTCAATGAACAAGCTAAGTAAGCTTGAGTTTTATGAAAGAAAAGATAAGCGACATGTTCAAATGTTTTCATGTGATCTTCTGAGATATTGAGCCCGAGGCTTTATGGTACCGTGTGCACACAGGTCATTTCTGTTGTCGACGTTGAGTGAACTCCGTGACAACAACGCTGTCGTGAGTGCTGGGTGGGCCCCACTACGACAAAGACGATGGGAGTGCTGGGCGGGCCCCACTACATCGTAGAACAAACGTAGATTGTGACATGTTTTAAAAAGAGTTTATATAATTTACATGCCTTACAAGATTTTAATGATATACTTGCTGGTTTTCTGAAAAGCTATTATGATTACACGATTACTTTTAACGCTTGATTACAGATGCATATGCTCATAGATGGCCAGGTGATATGATTTACGAGTTAGTAGTTTCCTTTAAACTCAAGTCACTCACTGAGCTTCATAGCTCATTCTTTTAGTGTTTTCCCACTTTTCAGGTAGGATCGAGCTCCCGGTGCCTGATAACCTGCCATAGTCTGCTGGAAGCTTCACAAGTTTGACATGTTGTACGTGGGTGGAGATGTATAGGAAGTCTATATGTATTGTAGAAGGACTATAAAGTTATGTTTATGTGTACATTCTAGGTTGTGGCTGTGTAAGCCATGGTTAGGAACGTTTATGGTTGTGATGTTCATATCTCTTTCAGTTTTCCAGAGAGTCTTAAGTAGGGTTACCCCTTACGTAGGTTACGTAATTGTCAATATTCCGCTGTGTTATATTTAAGTGTTTCTTATACAAGTTTAGTGTGCTTATCAGGTAAGACAGGGTCAACATGTATCGTTAGAGAGGTGAACGATGTCTGTTGGCTTCACGCCGTCTGTCGGGCTAAGTTAGCAGGTAGTTCGGGAGGGGTGTGACAAGTATGGGTGAGAGTGGCCTGTAGCCGACTCAATAAGCCTACCTTCTCAGGGACAGAATCTCGTAGGTAGCTGAGGACTTAACTGTGCAAGATGAAATTCACTCATTCCTACACTAAGGAATAAGATAGGTTGTTCCCTTAAAAACTGACTCCAGGTCTTGAACAACGGGGCCCTGCCCTCTATGAGGGTATGAGTCTATGGTAGGACCTTAGACTTGTTGTTCATTAGATGATCAGTGGTGCTTAAGGAACAAAAAGGTAATCAAAGGGGTAAAACGGTAATTTGACCCAACAGTGATTATGAACAACCTGTGAAGGGTCGACTCATGGGTAATGATTATATCAGTGGACACGATATAATCTACAGTGAGGAGAGTGCAACTACAAGTTTATAGTGGAGTGACTTGTAGTTAATGAATATTGATTAACTGGATCAAAGAGTTTGATCAGTTAATCTTAGATCATTGGAGCTCATGAATTGTAGGTCCATTGGGTCCCTCCGTTGGCTTAACATGGTAATATTGAGGGTATAAAGTTAGGAATAAAATTGAAGTGTTCAATTTCATACATGAGGTGTTATATCAATTATATATGATGTAGTTGATATAATATATGGTTTTAATGTGAATTAGATTCACATATAAACCATATAATAGTGGGAGAATATAAAAGGGATAGATGGTAATTTCCATCCTATTTCCCTATATATATAGTTGCATGAGATGCAACTAGGTTAAGTGATTCCATCTCTTTGAGAAACCCTAGAGAATTCTCCCACATGGTGTTGGAAAGAGTTCCAACTAGAATCTCACAAACATCTCATCTCACCTAAAGGGAACCCACCTTCCTCCATCACCTAGAGAACAACAGAGAAGATCCGGTGGTAGTGTCGGTGATCGTTCGGGTTCGTGTTGCTGAGATCGTGAACGTGGGAGAATGAGCACTTGAAGAAAGAGTTCTTCAAAGGTATAATTTTTGTTGTCTATCTTGATATTATATGCTTAATCTAGATAGAATTGTTCTTGAATGTAATTCATGTAACTAAATTAAGAACGCGAGATTGACAATCGCTTCCGCTGTGAGATTCGATTCCCTTCAATTGGTATCAGAGCCCAATTGCGTTCTTAATTTACGTTCTTGATTTTTCAAGAACAAGGTGGGATTTATCTTTTTGCATGTGATGTATGAACGGTTTGCAATTTATACGTTTTCAATTTTGGCACTTAGATTTACAATTTTTCATTGAATCATTCATTGTAAGCGCCCGGTGTTTTGAGAAATTTTAATTGTAAATCGAGTCTGTAAGTTCGTGTTGATCGAAACAAAGTGGTTGCTCAGAAGAACGGAACGAAAACGAGCAATGAATGGGGATTCCACCATGCTGTCTGTGTGCAGCGTTGCAACGCTGCGCTTGCGGAAGGAGGCGCGCGAGCGAGGCGGCGTTGGCGCTGGTAACGCTGGCGTTGCAACGCAACGCTCCAACGAAAACGGCGCACAAGGTGTAAGCGTGCAACGCCGCCGCCATCGCGTTGCAATGCCACAGGCGTTTCACACGAAGGAGCAACGGGCGAAAAATGATTTATTAATTTATATATTAGTTATAAAAATGTTTCATATTTAATATATTTATTTTATTTTATTTTAATTAATATAATTAGATTATATTAATTAAAATTATTTTAGAGTGTCAAAATTGGTCTAATTTTGTTATTTAAATTATGCAATTGTTGTGTAATTATTGCCATGCATAATGTATGCTTTTAATTTAGATATCCCACCTTAGGTTAAGCATTTTCATGCATCATTTATAATATAAAAAGTTATATTATATAGTTTGCATGATTAATTAATATAAAGTGTTATATTAATTTATGGACAACATTGACATGTATTATATTTCATGAGATGATTATGTTATGTATGTCTTATTATTCATGAGATGAATGATCAAGCACTATAACATAGTATGCATGCCACCTAAGGTTAATTATTAGTTTTAAAATGTTTAGAACTTGGAAATAATATACCTTAGGTTATCTAGTTGTAATTAGATTAGAATTAGGAACCAAGTGATTTATAAACAATGATTAAACGAGGAACTCTGTCTAAGGAAAGTTCTGTCTAGGCTGGGGTATTTAAATTGACGGAAACGGAACAACCCTACCTGGGAACTGACCTGGGAGTAAAATTTAATCAGATAGTTTATAAATCATAGTAGGGTCAGCGGGTTTATTAAGGGGTTAATATTAGAGTTATATTGATTATCGATATAAGAGTTATATTGATAACTTTAGGTAAAACCATTAGTCGGGTTTAGCCTAAGTAAGATTCCTATAGATTTAAAGTATCCAGTGGGAGGAAAAGTGTATATGATACATATTTTTCTACCTGCGTATCACCGGGAAGTTCACACCGTGAGACTCATACTTGGCCTCATGGCGCAAATGGGAGCATCCCCCTTCGGATGGTGTTTGTATGAGTCGATATCAAGGTGAATGGAGAGTGTACTTATAGTGAGTGGGAGCAGGTTTAGTGAGAACAAAACCGATGGTCTCTTCAGTCAGTTTATACCGTAAGATCACTATGGTTAGCCTGCTAGTTTGGCCTAGACAAGACAATCCCTTCGGAGGGCTTGATCATAGGGGATCGAACACAATAGATACCTGAAAGGGATACAGATTTTCTTAGTCTATTTTTCAATCTAGTCCTCCCTTAGGCAGATTTTATTGGATGAGGACTCTGGGATCTAAAGACAGAGCGTTACACTCACAAGGTACATAAGATGTGTATGTATCCTGACCGAAAAATGGTAACTAAAGCCTATAGGAATAAGAGTTATTCTGGCATTAGGTTTTGGTCAAGAGTGTCTTGATCCAGAGGAGGGGTGTTTTTGATTACCCTTTGGTGTCATACATTCTAAACCTTTAGAATATCATTGCAAATTATAAATGACCTGGGAATCATTTGATAATTAGCTAAAACATGATTGGATTAGACAATTATAGCAAGAAACTCATACAAGTTTTCTTTGTAAATTTTCAGCATCAAAATGTCTAGCTCTATAATTTCCTTATTGGGTGCGGAAAAGTTAACTAGAGAGAATATGATGACATGGAAAAACAAACTCAACACTATATTGGTAGTGGATGATCAGAAGTTTGTGTTAACTGAGGAGTGTCCTCAGGTGCCAGGCTCGAATGCGTTACGAAATGTTCGTGATGCATATGATCGATGGATCAAGGCCAATGATAAGGCCAAGGTCTACATGCTGGCAAGTATGTTTGACATATTAACCAAGAAGCATGAGGGCATGATGACCGCTAAGGAAATCATGGATTCAGTGCAGGGTATGTTTGGACAACAGTCCACACAGGCCTGACACAATGCCCTAAAGTACATATTCAACTCAAGGATGACAGAGGGTACATCTGTTCGGGAACATGTTCTGGATATGATGGTGCACTTTAACATCGCGGAGTCGAATGATGCTTCCATCAATGAATCGAGCAAGGTCAGCTTCATTATGGAAACCCTTCTAGATAGTTTTCTACAGTTTAAAAGTAATGTTGTTATGAACAAGCTTACCTTTAATCTTACCTCCCTTTTGAATGAACTCCAGACCTTTCAATCTTTGATGAAAATTCAGGGATCGAAAGGTGAGGCAAATGTTGTCGGTAGGAGTTATCACAGAGGTTCGACCTCTGGAACAAAAACAGTGGCTTCATCTTCTTCTAACCTTAAAGGGAAGAAAAGAACATGAAGAAGGTTGGTAAAGGGAAATGAGCTGACAAAGCTGCCGCCCAGAAGGGCAAGAAAGTTAAAGAAGTTGCTGACAAAGAAAATTGTTTCCACTGCAACGAAGACGGACATTGGAAACGGAACTATCCGAAGTACATTGCAGAAAAGAAGAAGGAAGGTAAATATGACTTACTTTGCCTAGAAGCTTATTTAGTGGATAATGATAAAACTGCTTGGATACTTGATTCAGGCGCCACTAATCATGTTTGCTCTTTTTTTTTCAGGGAATTGATTCCTGGCAGCAGCTACAGAAAGGAGAGATAACGCTCCGAGTTGGAAGTGGAGAAGTCGTCTCAGCTGTAGCAGTAAACCCGATGAAGCTTTACTTTGGATAGAAATATATGTTGTTGGACAATATATTAGTGATACCATGGTTTACTAGGAACATTATTTCAATTTCTTGCCTTATCAAACAACGTATTTTTGTTTCTTTCTCAATGAATAAAGTGTTTATTTTAAAGAAAGGTATGGAAATATGTTCAACTTCATTAGAAAATGGGTTGTATGTTTTAAGGCCTAATTCAGTCAAAATGGTTTTGAACACTGAATTATTTAAAACTGCAAACGCACAAACTAAGAAACGTAAAATTTCTCCTAAAGAAAATGCTCATCTTTGGCATCTTAGATTGTGTCACATTAATCTCAATAGGATTGAGCGATTGGTAAAGAATGGACTTCTAAATTAGTTAGAAGAAAATACTTTACATGTATGTGAATCCATCCTAGAAGGCAAAATGACTAAAAGACCTTTTAGTGGAAAAGGTTATAAAGCCAAAGAACCTATTGAGCTTATACATTCAGACCTTTGTGATCCGATGAATGTTAAAGCCAGAGGAGGTTATGAATATTTCATCTCCTTTGTAGATGATTATTCGAGATTTGGGCATATTTACCTAATACAACATAAGTCTGAAACACTTGAAATGCTCAAGGAATTCACGATTGAAGTTGAAAATCAATTGGGTAAAACAATTAAAACACTTCTATCAGATCGAGGTGGAGAGTATATGGATTTAAAATTCCAGAACTATATGATAGAACATGGAATTACATCCGAACTCTCGACTTCCGGTACACCACAACAAAACGGTGTATCGGAAAGGAGAAATAGAACCTTGTTGGACATTGGTTCGATCAATGATGAGTTATGCTCATCTCCTTAGTTCATTTTGGGGTTACACAGTAGAGACTGCGGTATACATTTTGAACAATGTGCCTTCAAAAAGTATTTCTAAAACACCTTTTGAACTCTGGAAAGAATGTGAAGGTAGTTTATGTCATTTCAGAATTTGGGGCTATCCAGCACATGTGCTTGTGACAAATCCAAAGAAGTTGGATTCACATTCAAAATTGTGCCTATTCGTAGGATACCCAAAAGAAACAAGAGGTGGTTTATTCTATGATCCTAAGGAAGATAAGATTTTTGTGTTGACAAATGCCATTTTCTTAGAGGAGGACCACAAACCAAGAAGTAAAATTGTGTCGAGTGATTTAGACAGAACAATAGCAAAGGTTGCTAATAAAACTAGTACGTCAACAAAAGTTGTTGATACTAGCTTGTCTAGTCAAGAGAGTCCATCTCAAGAGTTGAGTATGCCTCCACGTAGTGGGAGGGTGATAACGCAACCTGGCCGTTACATGGGTTTGTCTGAACCCCAAATTTTTATACCAGATGACAACTGCGAGGATCCATTGACTTATAATCAAGCGATGGTTGACAAAGACAAAGACAAATGGGTCATAGCCATGGACCAAGAAATGAAGTCTATGCACTTCAATTATGTTTGGGATCATGTAGATAAACCTGATGGGGTAAAACCTATAGGTTGTAAGTGGATCTACAAGAGAAAGCGTGGTATAGATAGGAAGGTGCAAACCTTTAAAGCTAGACTAGTAGCAAAGGGTTATACCCAGGTTGAAGGGGTTGACTATGAGGATGTTGGGATTTTTGTCTTAATCTCGTGTTTGTAATATATTGTTTGAAATTAATAAGAAATATTCATTTCATCACTTTGTGTCTCGCAATATTTATAAACTTTTCCAATAAACTAAGCTCTAGGGTCATTGAATTTATGAGAGAACTAAAACTTGAACTGTGTGTAGTGGACACACAGGGAGGATCACGTTCGAGTTAATGACCCGAACGGTCTCATGATATATGGATAGGGTTGGAGACCTAATCCTCGATACACTCATGGATGCGACCCGCTTTGTATTAGATACAAACGAGGTGATCCGACTCGTTCATGTGGTTGACATGCGAGTGGGGCATCATCTGTGCAATGAGATTGTACAAGACCGGACCGTGAATTATTAGACCTACTAATGTAACACCGCTGTGATGAAGACTAATAACTTCGTAGATGACCATTAGTGACTCGACACGAATCCACGAGCGTGTTACGGACTCACATCTGTGGGAGTGCCGTCCTTTGACTAGTGCGGGTGAGGGTGGTCACAATTACTCGCCTAATATGTCTATCTTCTCAGGGACAGAACCAAGTAGGGAGCCGAGAACATAACTACGCGAGATGGAATTCACTCGTTCCCGCCTTTAGGGAAACTAGAGGGGTTGTTCCCTTAAGTGCTGTCTCCAGGGCTTGGACAACAGGCGCCCACCTTCTCACTGGCCCGAGAAGGGTGTTGTGTATGGTTGGACCATCACAATATATTCTTCTTTAGAGGAGCAATGGGGACTTAAGGAACAAGAGGTAGACACAGGGGTAAAACGATAATTTGACCCAGCCGTGTCTACGAACAACCTGTGAAAGGTCGACTCATGGGCAATTGGTTATATCAGTGAACACGTATTATTCTCGCAGACCGACGGAGTGCAAATACGGGCTATAGTGGAGTGTTACCGTAGCTAATGAATGTTGGTTAACAAGGTCAAAGAGTTTGACAGTTAATCTCGGATCATTAGAGCCCGATCCACTTTGTAGGTCCATTAGGTCCCCGGTTGGCTCAATCTGGCTTAAAAGAAGGGTTAATGTTTTGGTATGAAATTGAAGTGTTCAATTTCACTTTAAGGGCATTTATGTCATTTATATGAGATATGAATGATATAATATATAGTTTAATGTGAATGAGATTCTTAATAAACTATAGGTGAGCCTAATTGTTGAATTAGGGCTAATTGGAGAAATTAATTGAGAGAAATTAAATTGGATGTGATTCAATTTAATTAATCCACAATTAATGCAAATGAGATTTGCAATATGAGATATGAGATATCTTATATTATGTGGTTATGCAAATGAGATTTGCATAACCTATGGTTGTGGTAAAGTGGTAATAATGTAGAGATTTTAACTCAATCATTCAACTATATAATCCCTTCTTGCAAGAAGGAATGTAACCATTCTCTCATCTTTTTGATTTTCATCAAAGAAGAGAAGAAGAATTCTCTCTACTCTCTCTCAATTCTCCTCCGTCTCCAAAACACTAAAGTTCCCACATAACTTCCCTTTTCCAAAAGAGAACAATCGAGACTCCAAGTGGTGGTGTTCGAGTTCCGTTCGTGGGAAGAGTTCGTTGAGATCGAGAAGCACGAAGAGTTCGTGATTTGAGAAAGAAACATAGAAGAGAGTCTTCAACAAGTAAGTACCTCTAAACTTGCTATTTTTCTTTCCTTTTCCAGCATGTTTAGCCTAGATCTTTTGTAGATCGTTTTAACAAAATCGAGTTGCGTAATGATACCACGACGATTCGATCGTCTTCCGCTGCGTGGGGATTCTCATTCTCTTTAATTGGTATCAAAGCTATTTCGATGGTTCTTCATTTATGCACTGTTTTTGTTAAAATTAGGTTGGTAAATTGCCTTAATTTCATGAGATGAATGTTGGTTTGCTTAAATGGATGTTTTGGTTTTTGGAATTTTAGATTTATTTTCTGTTTGATGAGATCAAATGTAAAGGGCCCGTGTTTTTGGGCATTTTAGAAAATAAATTGAGTCTATAAGTCCGGGTTGTTCGTGGCAAGAGTTGCTGTGAAAAAATCAGAGCGGAAACAGGCAGAATTCGGTGAAGAACAGCAAAGAGTTTGCTGTTCTGTCGATGGCGTTGAGACGATGCCTTTTGGCGTCTCAACGCCGTCTCTTGCGAGGAGGAGGCCTGCAGCAGAGCGGCGTTACCGCGCGCCGGCGTTGAGAACGCAGCCGACGCCGGCAGGCGACAAATAGCGTTACTGCCGCACACACGCTGAGAGCGATTGTTGGAGGTAGTTTCGCGAGACGTGGGCAACACAAGGGATTAGTGGGGCGTTTTTATTGTATTTTTAATTTATTTTATAATTTGAAATGTAATTATTTTATGTATTTAATTATTTTATTAAATAATGTTAATATTAGTGTTATATTAATGTTATTTAATTAAATAATTGCCCCTAGGTGCCAAAAACCGGTCCATTTTTGCTGTTTAATTATTTTATGCATGAGATGTATATTTTAATTAATTTCTATGTGCATAATGTATGTCATATAGATTTAAAATCCCACCGGTTAAACATTTCATGCATCATTTATATTATAAGAGTTATAATATATAGTTTGCATGATAGGTTATATTATAAGAGTTATAATATAATTAAAATGCATGTTTAATTTAATTAATATAAATCTTATATTTCTTAAATTAAAGTATGCTCATGCATTTATATTCATGTGATGAATTATATTATGTTATAGTATATAGTTATTCATGTGATGAATGATCAAGCACTATAACATAGAAATGCATGCAACCTAAGTTAATTATTAGTTTTAAAGAGTTTAGAACTTTTATAATTAGACTTAGGTTTTCTATTTTCTAATGAGATTAGAAATTAGGAAATCAAAGTTTAATCTATGAATGGAGACTGATTAGTAACTCTGTCTAAGGAAGGTTTTGTCTAAGGTTGGGGTATTTAAGTTGACGCTTGCGGAACATCCCTACCTGGAAACCGACCTGGGAGTGAATTCGGTTCGGAGATTCTTAGATTATACTTATCGTGAGTGCTGCTAATTAAAAGTGTTTTAATTAACTCACATAGACCTAAGTTATAATGTGATTATAGACTTAGGTTAATACCATATAAGAGTTATATTGGTAGACTTAGGTAAATTTTAGCCGGTTTATCTAGGTCAATCCCTATTAAAATTAAAGTGCTGAGTGGGAGGAAATATAATGTATGAGATACATTTGAATTTCCAACCACAAATCTCCGTTAATTCTGCACCGTGAGATCTATACTCGGCCTCGTGGCGCAAATGGGAGCGTCTCCCTTCGGGTGGCATTTGTGTAGGTCAATATCATCGTGGATGGAGAAAGTACTTATAGTGAGTGGGAGCGGGACTTGTGAAAACGAGACCCACGGTCTGTTTTATCGATTCACACCGTGAGATGCCTATGATGTGCCGTCTAGTTTGGCCTGGACCAGACAATCCCTTCGGAGGGCCTGATCATGGGAGTCCGAACACCGTGAATTCCCGAAAGGGATACAGTTTCCTGGTTGGTTTTCCTTCTTGGTTCACCCTTCGGTGGCTATTGTTTGGACGGATGCTTGGAAACTTAAAGATTGAGGGTGACACTCACAGAATTCGTTAAGTGTTAATGAATTCGACCAAACAATGGTAATTGGACGCCTAATGGAATAAGAGTTATTCTGGGATTAGGGTCTGATCGAGAAAGTCTCGTCGTAGAGGAGGAGTGTTCTGTTCACCCTTCGATGGCGGTCATTCTAAACCTGTAGGATATCATTGCAAAATTCTGAATGACCTAGGGATCCTGAAACAAATTTGCTAAAACTTGATTGGATTTCAAAAAGTTTTTTGCGAGACTAATACAAAGTTTTTCTTATTTTTCAGCTAAAAATGTCTAGCGCAATAATAGCATTACTCGCATCCGATAAGTTAGTGGGAGATAATTACCAAAGTTGGAAAAACAACATTAACACAATTTTGGTAACTGACGACATAAAGTTCGTCTTTGTGCGAGCGGTGTCCTCGATGCCGGGCTCGACCGCGTCGCGAAGTGTTCGCGATGCGTACGATCGATGTATCAGGGCCAATGAAAAGGCCAAGGTCTACATAATTGCCAGCATGTCTGATGTCTTAGCAAAGAAGCATGAGCTGATGGTTTCCGCCAAGAGATCATGGAGTCCTTGCAGGAAATGTTTGGACAACGATCCTTTCAGTCCGGCATGACTCGCTCAAGTACGTCTTCAACGCACGGATGAAAGAGGGGTCGTCTGTCCGTGAACATGTTCTGAGACATGATGACCCACTTTAATCGGCGAGATGAACGGCCTTCGATCGACGAGTCGAGCAGTGTCGATTTATTTTGGAGACTCTTCCAAGAGTTTCCTTCGGTTTAAGTAGTAATGTTGTTATGAACAAAATTAACTACACTCGACTACCCTCCTCAATGAGCTCTGAAATTTCCAATCCTTGAACGGGGTCAAGGAATCTGAGGCAAATGTTGCCTACAGGTCTTATCACAGGGGTTCGACCTCTGGGACCAAACTCGTGTTCTCTTTACGCCCGAAAGGGAAGAAGTGGATGAAGAGGGGTAAAACTGACCGAGCTGCCACCCACAAGGCAAGAAGGTCAAGGACGTTGCAGAGAAAGGAAAGTGTTTCCACTACAATGGGGGCGGACACTGGAAAAGGATATAGAGCCAAAGAGCCTCTTGAGTTAGTACATTCTGACCTCTATGGTCCGATGAATGTTAAAGCTCGAGGCGGTTATGAGTATTTCGTGTCTTTCATAGACGATGACTCCAAATATGGGTATATTTACCTAATGCACAAGAAGTCTGAAACTCTTGAAAAGTTCATGGAGTACAAGACTGAGGTTGAGAACCTCTTAGGTAAATCGCTTAAAACACTTCGATCGGATCGAGGTGGAGAGTACATGGACTCGAATTCGGGACTATATGATAGAACACGGAATTACGTCCCAACTCTCAAAGACTGTATGCCACAATGAGAATGGTGTATCGAGAGAGAGAAACAGAACCTTGTTGGACATGGTTCGGTCGATGATGAGCTATGCTCGTCTCCCTAATTCTTTTTGGGGGTACGCAGTGGAGACTGCGGTTTATATTTGGAACAACGTTCCGTCGAAGAGTGTTTGTGAAACACCTTCCGAGCTCTGGAGTGGGCGTAAAGGCGCTTTACATCACTTGAGAATTTGGGATGCCCGACCCACGTGTTGGTGTCAAACCCAAAAAGTTAGAACCCCGCTCGAAAATTGTGCCTATTCATAGGTTACCCTAAAGAGACTAGGGGTGGTCTGTTTTACGATCCTAAGGAAAATAGGGTGCTTGTGTCGACAAACGCCACTTTCCTAGAGGACGAGCACGTCAGGGATCATTTACCAAGGAGTAAAATTGTGTTAAATAAAATGGACAGTACATTAGCAAGAGTTGCTGATGGGACTAGTACGTCAACAAGTGTTGTTGATCCTAGCACGTCGAGTCAAATCCGTTCCCAAGAGTTGGGAATGCCTCGACGTAGTGGGAGGGTTGTGAGACAGCCTGATCGCTACATGGGTTTAGCTGAAACCTCAGTTGTCGCTCCTGATGATGACTGTGAGGATCCATTGACCTATGATCAGGCAATGGTTGATGTTGACAAAGACAAGTGGATTAAAGCTATTGACCAGGAAATGGAGTCTATGTACTTCAATTCTGTCTGGGAGCTTGTGGATCAACCGGATGGGGTCAAACCTATTGGTTGCAAATGGACCTACAAGCGTAAACGTGGCGTACATGGGAAGGTGCAGACCTTCAAAGCCGACTAGTGGCAAAGGGTTTTATCCAGGTTGAAGGGGTTGACTATTAGGAGACCTTTTCACCTATTGCCATGGTAAAGTCGATCAGGATCCTTCTGGCCATTGCCGCGTATTATGACTATGAGGTATGGCAGATGGACGTCAAGACAACCTTTCTGAATGGCAAACTTGATGAGACCATCTACATGGACCAACCCAAAGGGTTCATTGCCCAAGGCCAAGAGCAAAAGGTTTGCCGCTTCATAGGTCCATTTATGGGTCAAACAAGCTTCGAGGTCTTGGAATATAAGGTTTGATGAGGCGATCAAATCTTATGGCTTTGATCAAAATGTCGACGAGCGTTGTGTCTACAAGAAAATCGTTGACAAAACTGTCGCATATTTGGTGTTGTATGTGGACGATATTCTTCTCATTGGGAATGAGAAAGAATTTCTTACTAACGTTAAGAAGTGGCTAGCTTCGCAATTCCAAATGAAAGATTTGGGAGAAGCTCAAGTATGTTCTAGGTATCCATTGTCCGCTGGAAGAACAGAACAAAATGCTAGCCTTGTCTCAAAGCGCCTTATATTGACAAGATGTTGTCTAGATATAAGATGCGTAACTCCAAGAAGGGCTTCTTGCGCTTTTCGGGCATGGGGTTCACTTGTCTAAGGATCAGTGTCCTAAGACTCCTCAAGATGTTGAGGATATGAGACGGATTCCATATGCTTCGGCTGTAGGGAGCCTGATGTGGGCCATGTTGTGTACTAGGCCTGACATCTGTTATGCAGTAGGAATTGTCAGTAGATATCAGTCAAATCCAGGATTAGATCACTGGACAACCATAAAGGCAATCCTCAAGTATCTTAGGAGAACGAGGAACTACAGCTTAGTGTATGGCAGTGGGGATTTGATCCTTACGGGATACACGTATTCTGATTTTTAGACCGATAAGGATTCTAGGAAAACCACTTCGGGGTCAGCCTTCATTCTGAATGGAGGAGCTGTAGTATAGCGAAGCATCAAGCAGGGATGCATCGCTGATTCCACTATGGAAGGGGAGTATATTGCGGCTTGTGAAGCTGCAAAGGAAGCTGTTTGGCTTAGGAAGTTCATGACAGATTTGGAAGTTGTTCCAAATATGAGCTTGCCAATCACACTGTTCTGTGATAACAGTTGTGCATTAGCCAACTCACGTGAGCCTCTCGGAGCCATAAGAGAGGCAAACACATTGAGCGCAAGTATCATCGTCACGGGATTGTGCACCGCGAGACGTGATTTGGCCACACAAATAGCGTCGAGCACAACGTAGTCGATCCATTTACAAAGCCCCTCACGGCTAAGGTGTTTGAGAGGTCACCTAGAGAGTCTAGGTCTTGAGGAGCTTCTGACTAGGGCAAGTGGGAGATGTGTAAACGGGTATTCAATGCCCTAGTTTATTGTATTACTTCATTGTAATTTATGTACATTTCATAAATGTATTTTCTCCACTAGCTTAGTCCAAGTGGGAGTTTGTTGGGATTTTTGTCCTAATCTCGTGTTTGTAATATATTGTTTGAAATTAATAAGAATTATTCATTTCATCACTTTGTGTCTCGCAATATTTATAAACTTTTCCAATAAACAAAGCTCCAGGGTCATTGAATTTATGAGAGAACTAAAACTTGAACGGTGTGTAGTGGACACACAGGGAGGGTCACGTTCGAGTTAATGACCCGAACGGTCTACAGTATATGGATAGGGTTGGAGACCTAATCCTGGATACACTGTGGATGCGACCCGCTTTGTATTAGATACAAACGAGGTGATCTGACTCGTTCATGTGGTTGACATACAAGTGGGGGCATCCTGTGCAATGAGATTGTACAAGACCGGACCATGAATTATTAGACCTACCGATGTAACACCGTTGACAGTAAGGACTAATAACTTCGTAGATGACCATTAGTGACTCGACCTGAATCCTGAGCGTGTTATGGACTCTTGTCTGCGGGGGTCTGTCCTTTGACTAGTACGGGTGAGGGTGGTCACAGTTACTCGCCCAATATGCCTATCTTCTTAGGGACAGAACCAAGTAGGGAGCTGGAAACTTAACTACGCGAGATGGAATTCACTCGTTCCCGCCTTTAGGGAAACTAGAAGGGTTGTTCCCTTAAGTGCTGTCTCCAGGGCTTGGACAACGGGCAACCACCTTCTCACTGGCCCGAGAATAGTGTTGTGTATGGTTGGACCATCACAATATGTTGTTCATTAGAGGAGCAGTGGGGACTTAAGGAACAAGAGGTAGACACAGGGGTAAAACGATAATTTTACCCAGCCATGTCTATGAACAACCTGTGAAGGGTCGACTCATGAGCAATTGGTTATATCAGTGGACACGTAATATTCTGCACTGACGGGTGTGCAGCTACGGGCTATAGTGGAGTGTTACCGTAGCTAATGAATGTTGGTTAACTGGGTCAAAGAGTTTGACAAGTTAATTTCGAATCATTGGAGCCCGTCACTGTAGGTCCATTAGGTCCCTCGGTTGGCTCAATCTGGCTTAAAAGAAGGGTTAATGTTTTGGTATGAAATTGAACTGTTCAATTTCACTTTAAGGGCATTTATGTCATTTATATGAGATATGAATGATATAATATATAGTTTAATGTGAATGAGATTCATAATAAACTGTAGGTTAGCCTAATTGTTGAATTACGGCTAATTGGAGAATTTAATTGAGAGAAATTAAATTGGATGTGATTCAATTTAATTAATCCACAATTAATGCAAATGAGATTTGCAATATGAGATATGAGATATCTTATATTATGTGGTTATGCAAATGAGATTTGTAAACCCGAGATCTTTCTTTGGAACTTTCTTATTATCAAACAACAAAAGAAAGGAAGAAATGAATGCTTAAAACTTGGTTTTCCTTGTTTTAAAAAGAAAAGTAATGAAGTGAAAGGCAAAAGGAAAACAAGGAAGGAAAAACATAAACCACTTTGGTTTGGTTGCTCTAGGAATAATGAAGGAAAGAAAATGAAACAAATGTAAATCATGTTAAGTTTTGTTTTGAAAAGAAAAGAAAAGAAAAGA
The DNA here is from genome assembly GCA_036507285.1 of Trichosanthes cucumerina. Lineage (NCBI taxonomy): Eukaryota > Viridiplantae > Streptophyta > Magnoliopsida > Cucurbitales > Cucurbitaceae > Trichosanthes > Trichosanthes cucumerina. Next base: position 59,872,187 of record CM071838.1, read on the forward strand.
AAAGAAAGGAAAAGGAAAAGAATGAAAAGGAAAATGAAAAAGGGAAAAGGGAAGTGGATGGTGGGACCCCACCTAAATTTCTTTTTAAAACCATGATTCATTCGATCTTCTTCTTCATTTATCAAAAGGAGAGCAAGGGTTTTCATGAGAGAAGCAGAAAGGAAGAGGAAGAAGGGGTTTTTGGTGCTGGAATTGCAAAAGAGAGGGAGGAGAACTCAAAGATTACTTGTGTAGCATCAAGGTGAACAACTCAGACCAGTTCTGCTATTTTGTTCATCACGAGCTCCACAGAAAGAGGTAAGAGTTGAGATTTTGTTTCGTGCAAGTTAACTCCTATTGGAACAAAATTCGTGAAGGAAGCTCGAGCAAATTCGGATCTTAAGCTACTGATTTTGTGAAGAGGAAGACAGAAGACAAAATTTGCTGTCAAATCCGAGAAGTCTCTGGTATTTTGGTTGTACTGGTCTGTAGAGTTGGAATCAGAAGCTCTATTAGGTATGGTTGGAAAGCTTATTGCATTTCCTACAGCTTTCATGAAGGAATCGTGAATAGAAAATGATTGTAAGATGTTGTAAATAGCAGGTCAAGTTTCGGGTTGCAGCAGAAAATCGAATCTGGAATAGCAGAAGTTAGTTCCTGGGAAAGAAGCTTTCGAGGTATTTCTGAACCAATCTATTGGGAATTTCAATTTCATGTCTTCATATGATTTTTAGAGGATTCCAAAAGGAAGAGTTTGGTATAAATGTCACCATGTTTGGCTAAGTAATGAAGAAGTTATGGCTGTCTGAAAACAGGGCAGAAATTCTGAAAATGCTGGAATTTTTGTTGGAGTGTTTTCTTGTAGTTTTAAGGTTAAAAACCATGAGCTCGAGGTTCTAAAACATGGTTTTGGTTTGTTTGGCAGTCCAAGAGGAGATAGGTCGAGTGTACGGGCCAAGGTTCTAGTTCTAACACGGTGAGTGACAAAACGAACCTTGAAAATGGTTTATAGGCTTCTATTATGCTTATGAAATGCAAGGTTTTGCTAAAATGAAATGGTTTCAATGCTTATTGTTTTCCTTGAACACTTGTTTATGAGCATTCATGATTTCTTAGAAATGTTTTAAAGTGTTCATGATGAGCTTAAATGTCTTGATGAAATTTATACACGAGCATATGTTTATTGCATTTCCGAAGTCTATGGAAATGTTATGACTTCGAGCAAGTATGTTTTAGCAAGTATGTTTTTAAAGATTTCCAGTTTTATGAACAAGCTAAGTAAGCTTGAGTTTTATGAAAAGAAAAGATAAGCAGGCATGTTCAAAAGTTTTCATGTGATTTTCTGAAATATTGAGCCCGAGGCTTTATGGTACCGTGTGCACACAGGTCATTCCTGTTGTCGACGTTGAGTGAACTCCGTGACAACAGCGCTGTCGTGAGTGCTGGGCGGGGCCCACTACGACAAAGACGATAGGAGTGCTGGGCGGGCCCCACTACATCGTAGAACAAATGTAGATTGTGACATGTTTTAAAAAGAGTTTATCACATTTACATGCCTTACGAGATTTTAACGATATACTTGTTGGTTTTCATGAAAAGCTATTATGATTACACAGTTACTTTTAACATTTGATTACAGATTCATATGCTCATAGATGGCCAGGTGATATGATTTACGAGTTAATAACTTTCTTAAAAACTCAAATCACTCACTGAGCTTCATAGCTCATTCTTTCAGTGTTTTCCCCCACTTTTCAGGTAGGATCGAGTTCCCGGTGCCTGATAACCTGCCATAGTCTGCTGGAAGCTTCTCATGTTTGATATGTTGTACGTGGTTGGTGTTGTTTAGCAAGTCCATATGTTTGCAAATTATTTTGAGAGAACTATGTAGTTATAGTCGTATGTGCTTAGAGGTTGTGGTTGTTTAATTAGTGGTTTGGACTGTTTGTGGTTCTGATGTTCTTGCTCGTTTTAGTTTCCAAGAGAGACTTAAGAAGTGTTTCTCCTCATGTACGTCTTATAGATGTCCAGCTCACACGTGTGTTAAGTTTAAAGTGTTCCATATGCGAACATAGTTTGTTTTCAGGTAAAGTAGTGTCAGCAGGTATTGTTAAGAGGTAACAATGTCTGTTGGCTTCATGCCGTTTCCAGGGCTAAGTTAGCAAGTTGTTCGGGAGGGGGTGTGACAAGATTTGCATAACCTATGGTTGTGGTAAAGTGGTAATAATATGGAGATTTTAACTCCATCATTCCACTATATAATCCTTTCTTGCAAGAAGGAATGTAACCATTCTCTCATTTTTTTTTTATTTTCATCAAAGAAGAGAAGAAGAATTCTCTCTACTCTCTCTCAATTCTCCTCCCTCTCCAAAACACTAAAGTTCCCACATAACTTCCCTTTTCCAAAAGAGAACAACCGAGACACCAAGTGGTGGTGTTCGGGTTCCGTTCGTGGGAAGAGTTCGTTGAGATCGAGAAGCACGAAGAGTTCGTGATCTGAGGAAGAAACATTGAAGAGAGTCTTCAACAAGTAAGTACCTCTAAACTTGCTGGTTTTCCTTCCTTTTCCAGCATGTTTAGCTTAGATCTTTTGTAGATCGTTTTAACAAAATCGAGTTGCGTAATGATACCACGACGGTTTGATCGTCTTCCGCTGCGCGGGGATTCTCATTCCCTTTAGAGGAAACCTTTTCACCTATTGATATGGTAAAGTCTATTCGTATCCTACTTGTCATTGTCGCATATTATGACTATGTGGTATGGCAAATGGATGTCAAGACAACATTTTTGAATGACAATCTTGAGGAAAACATCTACATGGACCAACCCAAAGGGTTCATTGAACCAGGACAAGAGCAAAAGGTTTGCAGGCTTAAAAGGTCAATTTATGGACTGAAACAAGCATTTAGGTCCTGGAATATAAGATTTGATGAGGTAATCAAATCCTATGGCTTTGATCAAAATGATGATGAACCTTGTGTCTACAAGAAAATCATCAATGGTTCTGTTGCATTCCTAGTTCTATATGTGGATGATATCCTACTCATTGGGAATGATGTAGGATATCTTACTAACATTAAAAATTGGCTAGCTACGCAATTCCAAATGAAAGATTTGGATGATGCGCAGTTTGTTCTTGGGATCAAGATTGTCCGAAACCACAAGAATAAAACACTAGCCTTGTCTCAAACATCCTACATAGACAATGTGTTGTCAAGGTTTAAGATACAAGACTCCAAAAAGGGCTTATTGCCTTTTAGACATGGAGTCCATTTGTCTAAGGAACAGTGTCCTAAGACACCTCAAGGAGTTGAGGATATGAGACGGATTCCTTATGCATCAGCTGTTGGGAGCCTGATGTACGCCATGTTGTGTACTAGGTCTGACATCCTGCTTTGCGATTGGAATGGTCGATGGGTATCAATCCAATCCAGGACTTGAACACTGGACAACGGTTAAAACAATCCTTAAGTATCTACGGAGAACAAGGAACTACATGCTTGTGTATGGGGCTAAGGATTTGATCCTTACAGGATACACGGATTCAAACTTTTAGACTGATAAAGATTCTCGAAAATCTACATCAGGGTCAGTATTTACTCTAAACGGAGGAGTTGTAGTATGGCGAAGCGTCAAGTAAGGATGCATCGCTGATTTCACCATAGAGACCGAATATGTAACAGCCTGTGAAGCAGCTAAAGAGGCCGTTTGGTTAAGGAAATTCATGCTAAATTTGGAAGTTGTTCCAAATATGACTTTGCCCATCACGCTGTATTGCGATAACAGTGGTGCAGTGGCAAATTCGAGGGAACCCCGAAATTACAAGAGGGGAAAGCACATTGAATGGAAATATCATCTCATCCGGGAGATCGTGCATAGAGGAGACGTGATTGTCACGAAGATAGCCTCAATGCACAACGTTGCTGATCCTTTTACAAAGGCTCTCACGGCTAAAGTAATTGAGAGTCACCTAGAAGGTCTAGGTTTACAAGTCTTCCCCAACTAGGGCAAGTGGGAGTATTTTGTACAAAGGGTTTAAATGTCCTAGTTTATTTTATTTGCATTACGGTAATGTTTTAGTACTCCACAAGCTTTAGGTCAAGTGGGAGATTGTTGGGATTTATGCCCTAAACCTGTGTAATTTTGATCAAATAAATAAAAAGTTATTTGTTTTCATAAAATTATATTCTTCCTTTATAAATCCAATAAACTAAGCTCCAAGGTTATAATGTATCTTGAACATCAGTTTAGTGGACACTATTTGGATTATGTTCAAGAGTATAACCTGAATGGTCTATGGTATAAGAATAAGGTTGGAAACCTTATTCTGGTAACACCATGGATGCGGCCCACATTGTAATTAGTACAAATGAGGTAATCCAACTCATTCATGTAGTTGACATGCGAGTGGGGACATCCTGTATGAAGAGTTCATACAAGACCAGACTGTAAATTATTAGTCTAACCAGTATAACACCGTTAACAAGGTAAGAATGATAATTTATAGATGGTCATTAGTGACTCGACCTGAATCTTAAGCAAGTTAAGAACTCCTGCTTATAGGGGTTTGTCCTTAGACAAGTATGGGTGAGAGTGGCCTGTAGTCGATTCAATAAGCCTACCTTTTTAGGGACAGAATCTCGTAGGTAGCTGGGGACTTAACTATGCAAGATGGAATTCACTCATCCCTATACTAAGGAATTAGATAGGTTGTTCCCTTAAGAACTGACTCCAGGTCTTGAACAACGGGGCCCCGCCCTCTATGAGGGTATGAGTCTATAGTAGGATCTTAGACTTGTTGTTCATTAGAGGATCAGTGGTGCTTAAGGAACAAAGAGGTAATCACAGGGGTAAAACGATAATTTTACCCAACCGTGATTACGAACAACCTATGAAAAGTCGACTCATGGGTAATGATTATATCGGTGAACACAATATAATCTACAGTGAGGAGAGTGCAACTACAAGTCTTAGTGGAGTGACTTGTAGTTAATGAATATTGATTAACTGGATCAAAGAGTTTGATCAGTTAATCTCACATCATTGGAGCTCATGAACTGTAGGTCCATTAGGTCCCTCCGTTGGCTCAACATGGTAATATTGAGGGTATAAAGTTAGGAATGAAATTGAAGTGTTCAATTTCATACATGAGGTGTTATATCAATTATATATGATATAATTGATATAATATATGGTTTTAATGTGAATTAGATTCACATATAAACCATATAATATTGGGAGAATATAAAAGGAATAGGATGGTAATTTCCATCCTATTTCCCTAGATATATAGTTGCATGAGATGCAACTAGGTTAAGTGATTCCATCTCTTTGAGAAACCCTAGAGAATTCTCCCACATGGTGTTGGAAAGAGTTCCAACTAGAATCTCACAAACATCTCATCTCAACTAAAGGTAACCCACTTTCCTCCCTCACCTAGAGAACAACGGAGAAGATCCGATGGTAGTGTCGGTGATCGTTCGGGTTCGTGTTATTGAGATCGTGAGCGTGGGAGAAGGAGCACTTGAACAAAGAGTTCTTCAAAGGTATAATTATTGTTGTCTATCTTGATATTATATGCTTAATCTAGATAGAATTGTTCTTGAATGTAATTCATGTAACTAAATTAAGAACGCGCGATTGACAATCGCTTCCGCTGCGCGATTTCGATTCCCTTCAATTGTGCCTCTCTCAAATCTTTCATTTGGAATTGGGTCGTCAGCCAATTCTTTATGTCAGTAAGGTATCCTACATTATTCCCAATGAGTAGGATATCATCCACATAAAGCACTAAGAAAGCTAATTTGTCATTGATTATCCTCTTGTAAACACAAGGCTCATCAATGTTTTGGTCAAAACCATAAGACTTGATCGCAGTATCAAATCTTATATTCCAAGATTTGGATGCTTGTTTCAACCCATAAATGGATCGATTGAGCTTGCAAACTTTTTGCTCCTGACCTTGGGTTATGAACAGGTTGAGACATATAAATGCTCTTGTCACGATTACCATTCAAAAAGGTTGTCTTGACGTCCATTTTCCAGATTTCATAATCATAAAACGCCACTATGGACAAGAGTATCCTTATAGACTTCAGCATAGCAACAGGGGAAAAAGTTTTTTCATAGTCAACTCCTTTCCTTTGGGTAAAACCCTTTGCTACAAGTCTAGCCTTAAAGGTCCGTACCTTTCCGGCTGCATCTCTCTTTCTCTTATAGATCCATTTACATCGTATGGGTCTAACCCCTTCAGGTTGGCCTACAAGTTCCCATACTTAATTGAAGTCCATTGACTCCATTTCAAGGTCCATGACTTTGATCCATTGGTCCTTGTCTTCGTCATTCATTGCCTATCAATAAGACAATGGATCTTCTACGCTGTCATAAGGTATGACAACTTGAGTTTCAGCTAAACCCAAGTAGCGGTCAGGTTGGGAAACAACCCTCCCACTACGTCGAGACATTTCCAATGATTAAGAAGGACGAGACTGACTTGAGGTGCTGGCTCCTCCATCAACTCTTGATGAAGGTCCAGCTTGATCAACAACTCTTGTTGGTTTACCTGTAGCTTCATTTAGCACTAATTTACTACGCGGTTTATGGTTCCTCATGTGATCTTCCTCCAAGAAAGTGGCGTTTGTCGATACAATCACATTGTTTTCTTGTGGGTCGTAGAAAAGACCACCTCTCGTTTCTTTGGGATAACAAACAAATTGGCATAATCTTGAAAGAGGTTCCAGTTTCTTTGGGTTTGTCACTAGCACGTGTGACGGACAACCCCATATCCTGAAGTGTTGTAAACTAGGTTTACGCCGCTTCCACAATTCAAAAGGCGTTTCTGAAACACTCTTTGATGGAACAGTGTTCAAGATTTGAACTGCAGTCTCTACTGCGTATCACCAAAACGAGGCAGGCCATTGAGCATAGCTCATCGTAGAACGAACCATGTCAAACAAGGTTCTATTTCTCCTTTCTGACATACTATTTTGCCGTGGTGTATTAGGTGATGACAGTTGAGATTTAATTTCATGTTCTATCATATAGTTCTTGAATCTAAAATCCATTTACTCTCCACCTCGATCAGATCGAAATGTTTTAATGGTTTTTCCTAATGCATTCTCTACTTAAGCTTTATACTCTTCGAACTTTTCAAGAGCCTCAGACTTGTGATGCATTAGGTATAGATAACCATACCTCGAATAATCATCTATAAAAGAGATGAAATATTCGTCCACTCCTCGAGCTTTAACATTCATCATACCACAAAGATCCGAATGTATAAGTTCTAAGGGCTCTATGGCTCTGTAACCTTTTCCAGTAAAAGGTCGCTTAGTCATTTTACCTTCCAAGCAAGATTCGCAAGGAGGTAAAGAATCATTTTCTAACTTGTTTAGAAGTCCATTCTTAGATAATCTTTGAATCCGATTGTGATTTATATGACCAAGTCTAAGATGTCATAGATAGGTATTATTTTGATAAATTCTTTGCCTTTTGCTTTGAGTATTAGCAGTTTTAAACATCTCATGATTCAAAATTGCTTTAGTTCTATTCGGTTTAAGTACATACAATCCGTTTTTCAATTTAGCAGAACAATTATTGACACCCTCTTTTAAAATGAACGCTTCATTTAATGAAAAAGAAATACAATATCCAAGTTCTATTAAACAAGAGATAGAAATTAAGTTTCTCTTAATCTTAGGAACTATATACAGATTTATTAATATAATAAATCTATCTCTGAAAAATAGCTTGGCATCTCCCACTGCACGAGCTGAGACGACGTCTCCCGTTCTGACCCTGAGCGTCATCTCACCCTCTTCGAGCTCCTTGAAGGAACTATTGTCCAGAAATGAAGACCAAACGTGATCAGTGGCTCCTGAATCAAGTATCCAGGTAAAATCATCATTTTCTACTGAGCAAGTTTCAAGAACAACCAAATCTAAATTACCTTTCTTCTCTTTCAGCTCAGCAAGGTATTTTGGGCAGTTTCGCTTCCAGTGCCCATCCATGTTGTAGTGGAAACATTTTCCTTTGTCTGCAATCTTGGCTTTTCCCTTGCCTTTATCAACAGCAGGTGCCTTCCCTATCCCTCCTATCTTCTTCTTTTGGGTCTTCTTAAGCCCAGAAGATAAACCACAGGACTTAGTCCCAAAGGATGAACCCTTCTGGAACCTTCTGAAATGGGCAAACAGATTTGCCTCCCCATCAGCCTGTCCCTTATTCTTTATAAGAGATTGGAAAGTTTGTAGTTCATTAAGGAGAGTAGTGAGGTTATACTCTATCTTGTTCATCACCGCATTGTTGCGGAATTGCAGGAAACCCTTCGGAAGAGATTTGAGGATGAACGAGACCTGACTTTGCTCGTTAATGAACGCTTCGTTCATCTCAGCCACGTTGAACTGGACCATCAGATCGAGAACGTGTTCTCTCACCGATGACCCCTCCTTCATACGGGAGTTATACACGTATTTAAGGGATTCGTGTCGAAGCTTTCCAGACGGTTGTCCAAACATATCCTGCAACGACCTCATGATCTCACGAGCTGAGACCATGCCCTCGTGCTTTTTGGCTAGAACTTCAGAAACACTAGCCAAAATGTAGACCTTGGCCATATCATTGGCCTTGATCCAGCGGTCGTACGCCTCCTTAACAAATTGAGGAGCGTTTCGAGCAGGGACCTGAGGACATTCCTCAGTCAGTTCAAACCGAAGGTCATCAACAACGAGAATCGTATTCAGGTTGGACTTCCACGTAGTAAAATTCTCACTAGTTAAACGATCGCTTTTTAATAAGGCTATTATTGATGACGACATGCTGAAAATCCAAAATAGTTCTAATTAATTATGCATTTTAACCCATTATAAAACCAATCAAATTTAGCAAAATTATTAAATAACCCTAGTGTTTAAACTAAACCGAATGTTTAAATTAAACCTTTAATTTTTCAACGATATTTCAAGGGTTCAGAACAAAAGCCTACGTCGGGCGGTCAGTCATTCCTCTCCTGAATTGAAACTTTCTCAGCAAATTCTCACTACCAGAACATCTCATGTCCCAATGGTCCTTAGCTACCGTTTGTTCGGTCAAGGACTTGTTAACTAGCCTAACACATCCCATAAATGTGACTCTACCATTTTCAGATCTAATAGGTCCGAGCCAACATGCTACTATTAAGAAAGACAACTGTTGGCAAATTACCTAAGAGACCCTATCCATTTCTGGAGTTCGCGGTGTTCCGATCCCTATAGTCAGACCCTCCGTAGGGTTTGGATGTTCCGGGACAACCTAGCAGGCGGACTATAGAAATCTCACGGTGCGACCTAATGGAGGAGACTGTAGGATACGTTGACACGCGTCCTGCTCCCATTTACTATGGGATTTGTTCTACCGTACGATGCTTGAGACAGAGCTAGCGATTTGTTCTTGCGATTCCTGAAGATCTAAATCCCAAGAACATATTGAGTCTCTCCCAAATCTTTCATTTGAAATTGGGTCTCTAGCCAATTTTTTATGTCAGTAAGGTATCCTACATCATTCCCAATGAGTAGGATATCATCCACATAAAACACTAAGAAAGCTACTTTGTCGTTAATAATCCTCTTGTAAACACAAGGCTCATCAACGTTTTGGTCAAAACCATAAGACTTGATCGCAGTATCAGATCTTATATTCCAAGATCTGGATGCTTGTTTCAACCCATAAATGGATCGATTGAGCTTGCAAACTTTTTACTCCTAACCTTGGGTTATGAACCCTTCGGGTTGAGACAGATAGATGCTCTCGTCAAGATTACCATTCAAAAAGGTTGTCTTGACGTCCATTTGCCAGATTTCATAATCATAAAATGCGGCTATGGACAAGAGTATCCTTATAGACTTCAGCATAGCAACAGAGAAAAAGTTTCTTCATAGTCAACTCCTTTTGTTTGGGTAAAACTCTTTTCTACAAGTCTAGCCTTAAAGGTTTGTGCCTTTCCGACTGCATCTCTCTTTCTCTTATAGGTCCATTTACACCCTATGGGTCTAACCCCTTCAGGTTGGTCTACAAGTTCCCATACTTAATTGAAGTCCATTGACTCCATTTCAAGGTCCATGGCTTTGATCCATTGGTCCTTGTCTATGTCATTCATTGCCTGTTAATAAGACAATGGATCTTCTACGTCGTCATCAGGTATGACAACTTGAGTTTCAGCTAAACCCAAGTAGCGGTCAGGTTGGGAAACAACCCTCCCACTACGTCGAGGCATTCCCAATGATTGAGAAGGACGAGACTGACTTGAGGTGCTGGCTCCTCCATGAACTCTTGATGAAGGTCCAGCTTGATCAACAACTCTTGTTGGTTCACCTGTAGCTTCATTTAACACTAATTTACTACGCGGTTTATTGTTCCTCATGTGATCTTCCTCCAAGAAAGTGGCGTTTGTCGATACAATCACATTGTTTTCTTGTGGGTCGTAGAAAAGACCACCTCTCGTTTCTTTGGGATAGCAAACAAATTGGCATAATCTTAAACGAGGTTCCAGTTTCTTTGGGTTTGTCACTAGCACGTGTGACGAACAACCCCAAATCCTTAAGTGTTGTAAACTAGGTTTACGCCCCTTCCACAATTCAAAAGGTGTTTCTGAAACCCTCTTTGATGGAACAGTGTTCAAGATTTGAACTGCAGTCTCTACTGCGTATCCCCAAAACGAGGCAGGTAATTGAGCATAGCTCATCATAGAACGAACCATGTCAAACAAGGTTCTATTTCTCCTTTCTGACACACCATATTGCTGTGGTGTATTAGGTTCTGAGAGTTGAGATTTAATTCCATGTTCTATCATATAGTCCTGGAATCTCAAATCCATGTACTCTCCACCTCGATCAGATCGAAGTGTTTTAATGGTTTTTCCTAATGCATTCTCTACTTCAACCTTATACTCTTTGAACTTTTCAAGAGCCTCAGACTTGTGATGCATTAGGTATAGATAACCATACCTCGAATAATGATCTATAAAAGGGATGAAATATTCGTACCCTCCTCGAGCTTTAACATTCATCGAACCACAAAGATCCGAATGTATAAGTTCTAAGGGCTCTATGGCTCTGTAACCTTTTCCAGTAAAAGGTCGCTTAGTCATTTTACCTTCCAAGCAAGATTCACAAGGAGGTAAAGAATCATCTTCTAACTTGTTTAGAAGTCCATTCTTAGATAATCTCTGAATCCGATTAAGATTTATATGACCAAGTCTAAGATGCCATAGATATGCATTATTTTGATAAATTCTTTGTCGTTTACTTTCAGTATTAGTATTTTAAACATCTCATGATTCAAAATTGCTTTAGTTCTATTCGGTTTAAGTACATACAATCCGTTTTTCAATTTAGCAGAACAAATATTGACACTCTCTTTTAAAATGAATGCTTCATTTAATGAAAAGGAAATACAATATCCAAGTTCTATTAAACAACAGATAGAAATTAAGTTCCTCTTAATCTTAGGAACTATATACAAATTTTTTAATAAAATAAATCTATCTCTGAAAAATAGCTTGGCATCTCCCACTGCACGAGCTGAGACGACGTCTCCCGTTCCGACCCTGAGCGTCATCTAACCCTCTTCGAGCTTCTTGAAAGAACTAGTTTCCTGAAACGAAGAGCAAACGTGATTAGTGGCTCCTGAATCAAGTATCCAGGTAAATCATCATTTTCCCCTAAGCAAGTTTCAAGAACAAGCAAATCTAATTTACCTATCTTCTCTTTGAGCTCAGCAAGGTATTTTGGGCAGTGTCGCTTCCAGTGCCCATCCACGTTGCAGTGGAAATATTTTCCTTTGTCTGGCTTTTCCCTTGCCTTTATCAGCAGCAGGTGCCTTCCCTTTCCCTCCTATCTTCTTCTTTTGGGTCTTCTTAAGCCTAGAAGATGCACCGCAAGACTTAGTCCCAGGGGATGAACCCTTTTGGAACCTTATGGAATGGGCAAAGAGATTTGCCTCTCCATTAGCCTCTCCCTTATTCTTCATAAGAGACTAGAAATTTTGTAGTTCATTAAGAAGAGTAGTCAGGTTATACTCTATCTTGTTCATCACCGCATTGCTGCGGAATTGCAAGAAACTCTTCGGAAGAGATTTCAGGATGAACGAGACCTGACTTTGCTTGTAAATGACCGCTCCGTTCATCTCAGCCACGTTGAAGTGGACCATCAGATCGAGAAAGTATTCTCTCACCGATGACCCCTCCTTCATACGAGAGTTATAAACGTATTTGAGGGATTCGTGTCGAAGCTGTCCAGACGGTGGTAAAATCATATCCTGCAACGAACTCATGATCTCACGAGCTGAGACCATGCCCTCGTACTTTTTGGCTAGAACTTCAGAAACACTAGCCAAAATGTAGACCTTGGCCTTATCATTGACCTTGATCCAGCGGTCGTAGCCTCCTTAACAGATTAAGGAGCGTTTCGAACAAGGACCTGAGGACATTCCTCAGTCAGTACAAACCGAAGGTCATCAACAACGAGAATCGTATTCAGGCTAGACTTCTACGTAGTAAAATTCTCACTAGCTAAACGATCGCTTTTTAATAAGGCTATTATTGAGGACGACATGCTGAAAATCCAAAATAGTTCTAATTAGTTATGCCTTTTAACACATTATAAAACCAATCAAATTTAGCAAAATTATTAAAGAACCCTAGTGTTTAAACTAAACCCAATGTTTAAATTAAACCTTTAATTTTGCAACGATATTTCCAGAGTTTAGAACAAAAGCCTCCGTCGGGCGGTCAGTCATTCCTCCCCTGAATTGAGACTTTCTCAGTCAATTCTCACTACCAGAACATCTCATGTCCCAATGGTCCTTAGCTACCGTTTGTTCCGTCAAGGACTTGTTAACTAGCTTAACTCATCCCGTAAATGTGACCCTACCATTTTCAGATCCAATAGGTCCGAGCCAACAGGCTACTATTAAGGAAGACAATTGTTGGCAAATTACCTAAGAGACCCTATCGATTTCTGGAGTTCGCGGTGTTCTCATCCCTATAGTCAGGCCCTCCGTAGGGTTTGGTTGTTCCAGGACAACCTAGCAGGCAGACTATAGAAATCTCACGGTGCGACCTAATGGAGGAGACCGTAGGATACGTTGACATGCGTTCTGCTCCCATTTACTATGGATACTTCCCTCATTAACCTTGGTATTGAACCATGCAAACACATACCGTAGGGGGACGCCCTATTGACGTCATGTAAACGAGCATGTAACTCACAGTGTGAACTCTTGAGGACGTGAGAGTAAACTCGATGGGAACATCTCGTTTTCTCCCACTTAAGCTCCTAAGATTAGGGTATAGGTTTAACTTAGTCGGATTGTGGCTAAAAGAATCTATTTAAGTCTATGCCTATTATAACTATTATAACTAGGTCTTTTAACCTTATGTCTTGTGAATAAACATTTTAATTACCTAGATATAATATAGAACTAAGGTTAATTCAACTCAAGCACTAGATCAATTCCCAGGTAAGAGGTCTTCCGTTAACCATCAGCTTAAGTACCCCCAACCTTAGACAGAACTTCACCAGTAGAGTTCCCTTATAACCAAAGTTCTAATGTCGTACTATATTTTAAACTATTTAAAATACTATGTAAGACTAATTTCTAATCCTATTAGAAATTAAAACTTAGGTCTAAATTCATTTTAAACAATTTAAAACTAATTTTAATTTTAACCCAAGTTCCTATGTTTGCATGCAATTCTTTGTTATAGGTTAGGTTTCTAAAACCCCTTAAGTTATAACTATTATAAATTTAATAATTAACCTATGGCAAAGAACTATGTTATAAAACTAACAATTATTTTCAAATTGGATTTATGAAAATTATTCAACTAATTGAATAATTAAATTACTTAAATAAAATAACAATTATTTTAACTAAGTAATTTCATGCTCCATGCAATTTATTTTCCACATTTATCTAATTATAACAATTATAAATAAATGCATATGAAAAATAAATTAATCATGCATTTAAACCATATTCATAGAACAATTATACAAATAAAATGCATGAACATGCTTATCCTAAGGTGGGTAAAAATCTAAATGACATTCATAAAGAAATACAGATGTAAAACCAGAATAATTTGACCCCTAAAGTGCAAAATAATAAAATTACTCTAATTTTATTACATAAAACCGGCCCAAAACTACTTGAACCTATCTTGAACCGCTTGAACCGGACCGAAAACCAACCAAGATGTTGAATCGGTCTGCAGCTTGTGAAAATGCATCACAGCGTTGCAACGCTGGCTTTGTCCGCATGCGCGCCTGCTATCGGGGTAGCGTTGCAACGCTGCTGACCCCTCGAACTCCCGCATCGATAAGAGGGCATGGCGTTGCGACGCCGTTCCTCAACGTTGCAACGTTGATGAACGGAACGGCGTTGCAACGCTGCTGGTAGCGTTGCAACGTTGTTGCTTCCGCAATGTCACACCCCCTCCCGAACAACCTACTATCTTAGCCCGGAAGACGGCATGAAGCCAACAGACATTGTTACCTCTTAACAATTCCTGTTGACCCTGCTTTACCTGATAAACATACTATGCTCACATATGGAACATTTTAAACTTAACACAGCGGAAACTGGACAACTATTAAACAAACATAAGGAGAAACTCTTCTTAAATCTCTCTCGAAAAGCAGAACCACAAACAGGCTAAACCATTAACTAAACAACCACAACCTCTAACGCACATATGACTATAACTACAGAGTCCCCTCAAAACTAACTACAATACATAAGGACTTGGTATACAACCCAGCCACGTACAAAATATCAACTCGTGGAGCTTTCAGCCGACTATGGCAGGATGTCAGGTACCAGGAACTCGATCTCTACCTGAAAAGTTTGGAAACATTGAAAGAATGAGCTATGAAGCTCAGTGAGTGACTAAATTTAAAAGAAAACTATTAACTCATGAATCATATCACCTGACCATCTATGAGCATATGCATCTATAATCAAACGTTATAAGTAACTATGTAATCATAATAGCTTTTCAGAAAACCAACAAGTATGTCGTTAAAATCTCGTAAGGGATATGAAAGATAGAAATCCTTTTAAAACATGTCACAATCCACGTTGTGTAGGGCACGCCCAGTACAACCAACATTTACTCTACGATGTAGTGGAGCCCGCCCAACACTCTCATCGTCTTTGTCGTAGTGGGGCCCGCCCACCACTCACGACAGCATTGTTGTCACGGAGTACACTCAACGTCGACAACAGAATATGACCTGTGTGCACACGATACTATCTAGCCTCCGGCTCAATGTCTCAGTCATTTACTCATTCAAGACTTAAATAAAAACACATAAAAACATTTGAACATGTCTGCTTATCTTTCCTTTCGTAAAACTCAAGCTTACTCAGCTTGTTCATAAAAATATGGAACTCTTTAAATCATACTTGCTAGTGCATACTTGCTCGAAATCATAACATTTTCATAAATTTCAGAAATCAATAAACATATGATCATGTATAAGTTTCATCGGGAGTTCTAGGCTCACATCGAGCACTTGAAAACATTTCTAAGAAAACATGAATTCTCATAAACATGTGTTCAAAAGAAAACGTAAAGCATTGAAATCTTTCATTCTAGCAAAACTTGCATTTCTTAAAGCATTTTTCAAGCATATAGTTCATTTTCGAAGTTCGTTTTGTCACTCACAGTGTTAGAACTAGAACTTTGGCCCCTACACTCGACCTATCTCCTCATGGCCTGTCAAACAAACCAAATCCATGTATTAGAACCTCGAGTTCATGAATTTTAACCTTAAAATTACAAATACCACACCATCCAATTTTCCAGCATTTCACAGATTTTATACCATGTATTCAAACACTCATAACTTCTTCATTACTTAGCCGAAAAGGATGTACTTTATACCCAATTCTTTCTTTTTGAACCCTCTAAAAATCATATGAAGACATGAAATAGAGATTCCCAACGGATTGGTTCGAAAATACCTTGAACACCTTTTCCCTAAAAACAACTTCTTGCTGTTCAAGATTTGATTTCCTGCTACAACCCCAAACTTGACCTGATATTTACAACATCTTCCAATCATTTTCTATTCATGATTTCTTCACAAAAGTTGTAGGAAATGCAATAAGATTTCCAACCATACCTATTAGAGCTTCTGATTCCAACTATACAGATCAGGACAACCAAAACACCAGAGGTTTCTCGGATTTGACAGCAAATTTCTGTCTTCTGCCTTCCTCTTCATAAAACAACAACTTAAGGTGAGAATTGGCTCGAGTATCCTTCATGAACTTTGTTCAAAAATGAATTAGCTTTCGAGAAAACAAAACCTCAACTCTTACCTCTTCCTGTGGAGCTCAAGATGAACAGAAAACCAGAACAGGGTTGAGTTGATCTCCTTGCTGCTATACAATCAAACTTTGAGTTCTCCTCCTTTCTTCTGCAACTCTAACTCACGAAAAACTCCTTCTTCTTCTTCCTTTCTCCTTCTCCCATGAAACCCTCAGCTCCTCTTTGTTGAAATGAGAAGAAAATCGATGGAATGAGTTGTTTAAAAAGAAAACAAAGGTGGGGGTCCCACCTTCCACTTTCCCTTTTTCATTCTTTTCCTTTTCCTTTCTTTTCTTTTCTTTTCTTTTCAAAACAAATCCAACCATAATATATTAACCTTTTCTTTCTTGAATTCAAAAGAATGATCTCGGGTTTACAGGCAACATATTTCTCCTTCGAACACAGCAGCTTCCAACTTCAATTTCTCCTTCGATTCTGAAAAGAATTGCACGAAACTGGTCCCGAACGACTCTTAACTCAATTACAGACTCGATAATGCACTTAATTGCCCAAAAAAATAGGGGTCTTTACACTTAATTTGATCATATCAAAAGGAAACTATGGCCAAATACTCCTAAACAGTTTTACAGCAAACCATATGCAATTCCCACCAAATCAATGCAATTTTGTTTCAACCAAAACAAATCAAGCATTTCTCTGATACCAATTAATGGAGATCTAATCCCCTTGAGCAGCGGAAACATGTTTGGAATCGTAATTTGCAAGTTCGTTTTGGTTGAAATACAAAAACTAATACATTGATGAAAAACAGAATAAACATGCATTTCTAATCTAATTAGACATGGAGATGAATCATGAAAACATCTTAAGTTTAACAATTAAACTAAAAGGAAGAAAGAATACCTTTTTAGATTTTCTTCACCAACTCCTTGCTCCAAGCTTTACAGCAACACAGCAGAACAGGGACTTCTCTGTTTTCTCCAGCAAGAACACAACCACTTGGAGAACCTTCTATTCTCTGATTTTCTCCTTAGATCTCAGTTTTGGTGGAAAACCTCCAACAATTCGGTAGATTGGGAATTCAAAGAGTAAGAGAGAGAGAATTATTCTGTGTTTCAATTGATTGAATGAATGATCGATCAATCTGCCCTTCTCACGAGGAGAAGGTCATCATTCAGTGGGTAGCTCCCCACTCCCTATCGAGGGGGAGTTGGGGAGTAGTGGGAACGTGTCCTCTTAACACGTTTCCAATCAATATTATATTAATTAATTAATTAATTCTATTAAATTAAATCATATTTAATTCAAATATAATATTAATTAAATGATTAAATCACATTTAATCATTTTACCCTTTATCCTATAGTTTAATGTACCTCTCATGCACATTAGAATTTAACCTATAGTTTACAAATATGAATCATATTCACATTTGAATTTAATATTTTAACTCTTTCAAATATTTAATTCTCTCACATAATTTAAAATTAATCATATCCACATTAAATTTATAATATATAGTTCCAAAACTATATATTATATCGTATCTATATACATTAAGTTTTTTCCCTTATGAATTTGAAACATTCAAATTCAAATGATCTAAGAACCCTTTACGAGCTAGAAGGTGAACCTAATGCACCTACATATCAGAAGCTCCAACGATACGAGAATGCTCGGTTAATCTCATTAACCTCCCAATCAACATTCGTTAACTGTGGGAACACTCCACTAAAGTCCAACAGCTGCACTCTTCTCACTGCAGATATATTTCTGTGTCCATAGATATTGACCAATAACAACAAGTCAATCCTTCACGAATCTTCGTAACACCAGCTGGTTCAAATTACCGTTTTACTCCTGGGTTACATCTTGTACCTTAAGTACCAGTGCTCCTCTAATGAACAATTTTTTTGTGGTCCTACCAACAAACAGTGTCCCGCTCAGGCCAATGAGAGGGTCGGGCCCTTTGTTCAAGTCCCGGAGATACCACTTAAGGGAACATTCCTCTACTTACCCTAGTAGGTGGGAAGGAGTGCATTCCATCTTGCTAAGTTAAGTTCCCAGCCGCTCACTCGGTCTTGTCCCCAAGAAGGTAGGCATATTGAGTTGGCGAATCTGGCCACTCTCACCCATACTAGTAAAAGGACAATCCCTCGCAAACAGGAGTTCGTAACCTGCTAAGGATTGAGATCAAGTTGCCTAGGTTATCCTAGTGAAATAAAAACTTAACTAGTCAACGAAGTTACAGCTAGAGGTTACTATTTCGTGGTCCAATCTTATGTAATCTCATTACATAGGATATCCCCACTCACATTTCATCTACACGAACACGTTAAGATCACAGTGTTTGTATCATATACAAAGTGGGCCACATCCATAGTTTTACTAGGGTAAGGTACCCAAACCTTATCCCCTAACTATAGACCTTTAGGCTGTATCTCGAACCGAGTCCTTTATATATACATTACATTCAGTTAAAGATACATTTAACAGCCTTGGATGTTTAGTTTATTGGATTTAGGGTTTAAGACAAAGGAAAATTCGTAGATAATGAACAATAACACTTTAATGAAGTAATAACAGTTTATTACAATAATTAGAACAGAAATACAAACTACGAGTTTTAGGGAACAAACCCCAACATGAAGTACAAAATTGAGAGTAGAGATATGTGGGCGTCCTAACCTGTCGTGCCAAAGTGATGAAGGGATCAAAGTTCCTCACATGAGCAATAGTCTGAGACTTGGATTGAATTTTGAAGGTTGTGTTTCGAATGGTGTACAAGTCATTGCCACTAGGTCCTTGGTACAAAATCATGCCTGAAGATTTGTCCTGAATGACAAACTTATTATCATCAAATGTAATACTAAAGTTGTTATCAAGACACCATTGATGAACACAAAAGAGTTTCCAGTGACTACACTAGCATTGTTATGATTGACCACCATAGCTACTAACTGAACACAAGGGTGTCTGCCTTAATAGCTATAGTTCATCCAGTTGTAGAAGTCGAGGGTAGAGTGTCCAAGTGTTTGGCATATTTGACATATGACTCCTTGATTGGAGTTTCCAATATTTTCAAGTAGCGGTACGGATTGAACGATACACCTCGATCTCTGCCTCCATATCCATTATTATTTCCATGCCCTCGGCTAGAGATGTTCACCTTATTTCGTTCTGAGTTAGACAGTCCACGTCCTCGACAAAAATTTGGGCAGGCATTTCGATTTCTAGGTGTGTTTTGAGTAACCACAAGTGCAGTGGGTGAAGCAAACGTCTCATCTTATTTGATTTGTTTATCAATAATAACCTCTTCATAAATCAGAAGAACATTAAGTTGAGAAAAACTTACCGATGTTGCTCGGGTTTGAATAAAAATCTGAAATGTGCTACATTCGGTTGGAAGCCCATTCAGTGTTTATATAATAAGATCTTCTTCGTTGAAGTCGACACAAACACCAGAGAGCTTATCTTTCAACTCCTTGATGTGTTGAGGATATTATTTGACGGTTTGTGAGGAATTCTTGACAATCGATTGAAGGTCAAATTTGATACTCACGCAGTTGGCCCTAGAGTTTGATGAAAAATGTCGATCAAGAATGTCCCACATTTCTTTCATTGTATCGCATCCATCAACATAAACTAGGGTTCCTGGCGAAGATGTGGCATTCATTAATGTCATGAGAGCATGATCCTTCGTGATCTAGTCTTCAAGAACTGGATCGATTGGCAATGGTCGCAGAGTTGTTCCATCAACAAAATCAAAGCGCTTAAGCTCGTAGAATTTTATGCAATTGAAATTGCCAAAGAACGAAGTTCGTGGAAACAAGTCGAATGGAGACAATATCACAAATATTTGATAATTAAGAGAAAAATAGGCTAGGGAAGTTCTTTGGATGAAGGATCTTCCATGCACAGGAAGAGAGAAAAGCGAGGTTTCTTGTTGCGTGAAGACGAAATGGAAAGAGAAAAAAGGATCACTGACGTTTGTTAAAGATGCTCAGATACCATGTACTAATCTTTTATTTAGAGAGAATTTCTCTTATATTGAGAAGGAATCATTACAGTTCTATTTATAGAGTTTTATAAGGAGAAACTAATTTACAATAGTCAAACTAATTCACCACTCGTATAGTAACTTATTTATGAACAGTAAAACTAACAAACATTATATTTGTTATCATGTATCTATTTAGTCTTCTAAAGTATCAAAAAGGATATTTTTGTATCTAAGATTTGGAAAAATGATTTAAATGGTCCGTGAGTTAATTTGCTTAGTTTACTAAAAAAAAATGACACGACATGTTGAGATTACAAGTTTTAAAATGAAGTAGAGAAGTTTACTAATCTTACATTTGTTTACACATGATTTCAACAAGGAAATAGAAATTATGAGACATGTATGATAAACTTGAATTTGGGTTTATTTATGTAGATGTGATACAACCTTTAATTTATTCCTTTGATTCCTTCTCTCATGTACAAATTTTTCGATGGCTAAAAGTGTTCTCAAGTGCGTTTGTTGGTCTTCTTTGATTAGTCTTTGGTTTGTTGATCTTTAGATCAACCCTTGGCTTTTTGGTTGTTAGATCGTTCCTTGGCTTATTGGTCTTTGGATAAACTTTTGGCTTGTTGATCTTTGGATCAACCTTTGGTTTATTGATAGTTGGATCGACCTTTATCTTATTGATTGTTGGATGAGCCTTTGATTTTTAAAGTCTTCAAGTTCTTCTGGGACTTTGGTCTTTGAAGAGTTTCCAGTCTTCAATGAACGTCTAGCATCTAGGGATTTGAAGAGTGCTCAACACTTTAAGGGGCGTTTAAGTACACCTAAAGAACGTTCTTTAAGACTCTTTAATGTTGAAGAAGGGTTCTACACCTGCCAAAAATTTGTTATGCAAAAACTCACTACGCAAGCATACACAATCGTAGGTAGTAGATGGTAAACAAGGTCGATCCCACAAGGACTAAAAGTTAGTGAAAATGATGAAATTAAGATAACTTTTGGGATGGATGCCCTAAAACTTGTGTAATTTTGATCAAAGAAATAAAGAGTTATTTGTTTTGATAAAATTACAGTCTTGCTTTATAAATCCAATAAACTAAGCTCCAAGGTTATAATATATATCTTGAACATCAGTGTAGTGGACACTATTTGGATTGTGTTCAAGAATATAACCTCAATGGTCTATGGTATAAGAATAAGATTGGAAACCTCATTCTGGTAACACCATGGATGCGACCCACTATGTAATTAGTACAAATGAGCTAATCCACCTCATTCATGTAGTTAACATGCGAGTGGGGGCATTCTGTATGAAGAGTTCATACAGACCGGGCCGCAAATTATTAGTCTAACCAGTGCAACACCATTAACAGGATAAGACTAGTAATTTATAGATGCTCATTAATGACTCGACCTGAATCCTGAGCGAGTTAAGAACTCCTGCTTATAGCGGTTTGTCCTTAGACTAGTATGGGTGAGAGTGGCTGTGGCCAGGACTCAATAAGCCTACCTTCTCGGGGGACGAGAACCTCGTAGGTAGCTGGGAACTTAACTGTGCAAGATAGAATTCACTCATTCCTACACTAAGGAATTAGATAGGTTGTTCCCTTAAGAACTGACTCCAGGTCTTGAACAACGGGGCCCCGCCCTCTATTCGGGTATGAGTCTATGGTAGGACTTTAGACTTGTTGTTCATTAGAGAATCAGTGGTGCTTAAGGAACAAAGAGGTAATCACAGGGGTAAAACAGTAATTTGACCCAGCTATGATCACGAACAACCCATGAAGGGTCGACTCATGAGTAATGACTATATCAGTGGACACAATAATATCTACAGTGAGAAGAGTGCAGCTACAAGTCTATAGTGGAGTGACTCATAGTTAATGAATATTGAATAACCCTAAAGAGTTTGACAAGTTAATTTCACATCATTGGAGCTCATGAACTGTAGGTCCATTAGGTCCCTCCGTTGGCTCAACATGGTAATATTGAGGGTATAAAGTTAGGAATGAAATTGAAGTGTTCAATTTCATACATGAGATGTTATATCAATTATATATGATATAATTGATATAATATATTATTTTAATGTGAATTAGATTCACATATAAACCATATATTAATGAGAGAATAAAGGAGGGGTAGGATGGTCATTTCCATCCTATTTTCCTATATATATGGTTGCATGAGATGCAACTAGGTTAAGGAATTTTAAGCCTTTGTTGTGTTATTGGAAAAGTTCCAAAACACAAACCACTCTCTCACAACATCTCATCTCACCTAAAGGGAACCCACATTCCTCCCTCACCTAGAGAACAACGGGGAAGATCTAGTGGTAGTGTCTTCATCCGTTCGTGTTCCAGTTGTTGAGATCGTGATCGTGGGGGAAAGGAGCACTTGAAGAAAAGTTGTTCAAAGGTATATTTCTTGCTGTCCATATTCTGTTTTATGCTTAATCTATTTATTTTAGTTCTTGAATGTAATTGTTATAACGAAATTAAGAACGGGCGATTCACAATCGCTTCCGCTGCGGGATTCGATTCCCTTCAATTGGTATCAGAGCTCAATTGCGTTTTTAATTTTCGTTTAGGATTTTTCAAGAACGAGGTGGGATTTACTGTTTTGCATGAGATGTATGAACGGTTTGCAAATTCAATGTTTTCAATTTTGGAACTTAGATTTACATAATTTCGTTGAATTGTTCAATGTAAGGGCCAATTGTTTTGGGCATTTATTATGTAAATTGAGCCAGTAAGTACGTATCGATCGAGGCAAGGTGGTTGCTGAGAAAATCGGAGCGAAAATGAGCAAGAATTGGAGAATTCATGTTCTTGCATCAGTGTGCCGTTGCTGTAACTGCTTCATTAGCGTTGCAATGCGCTCTTGCCGAAGGAGCGCGCGAGGAGGCAGCGAGCGTTACAGCAACGTGTTATCGGCGTTAACGCCGCCTTTAGCAGCGCGTTTCAACCGACAGAAGAGAACAAACTGCAGTGTTGTAACGCCAAAGGCGTTTCACGCGAAGGAGCAACGGGCAGGTTTTGGTTTTTATTATATATAATTAATATAAAAATATTTTATATTTATTTATATTTAATTTTTTTAATCTTAATTAATATAATTAGATTATATTAATTAAAATTATTTTTAGGGTGCCAAAATTGGTCTAATTTTGCTATTTAAATTATGCAATTATTGTGTAATTATTGCCATGCATAATGTATGCTTTTATTTTAGAAATCCCACCTCAGGTTAAACATTTTCATGCATCATTTGTAATATAAAGAGTTATATTATATAGTTTGCATTATTAATTAATATAATGTTGTTATATTAATTTATGGACAACATTGACATGCATTATGTATCATGAGATGATTATGCTATGAATGTCTTATTATTCATGTGATGAATGATCAAGCACTATAACATAGTATGCATGTCACCTAAGGTTAATTATTAGTTTTAAAATGTTTAGAACTTGGAAATAATAGACCTTAGGTTATCTAGTTCTAATTAGATTAGAATTATGAACCAAGTAATTTATAAGTTATGATTAAAAGAGAAACTTTGTCTAAGGAAGGTTCTGTCTACGCTTGGGTATTTAAGCTGACGGAAACGGAACACCCCTACTTGGGAACTGACCTGGGAGTGAAATTTAATCAGAAAGTTTATAAATTACAGTAGCGTCAGCGGATTTATTAAGGGGTTAATAAACTAGAAATCCTAGGCTTAATATAAAGAGTTATATTAACAAACTTAGGATAAAATCAATTTAAGAGTTATATTGATTATCGATATAAGAGTTATATTGATAGAGTTAGGTAAAACCATTAGTCGGGTTTTAGCCTAAGTAAGATTCCTATAACTTTAAAGTATCCGGTGGGAGGAAAAGTGTATATGATACATATTTTTCCACCTACGTTATCTCCGAAAAATTCACACCGTGAGACTCATACTTGGCCTCGTGGCGCAAACGGGAGCGTCCCCCTTCAGATCGTGTTTGTATGAGTCAATATCAAGGTGAATGGAGAGGGTACTTATAGTGAGTGGGAGCAGGTTTAGTGAAAACAAAACCTACGGTCTGTTTTGTCGGTTTACACCGTTAGACCACTATGGTCAGCCTGCTAGTTTGGCTTGGACAAGACAATCCCTTCGGAGGGCTTGATCATAGGGGATCAAACACAGTAGACACCCAAAAGTGATAAAGATTTCCTTAGTCTGTTTTTCAATCTAGTCCTCCCTTCGGCAGATTTTATTGGATGGAGACTCTAGGATCTAAAGACAGAGGGTTACACTCACGGGGTACATAAGTTGTGTATGTATCCTGATCGAAAAATGGTAACTAAAGCCTATAGGAATAAGAATTATTATGGCATTAGGTTTTGGTCAAGAGTGTCTTGATCTAGAGGAGGAGTGTTTTTTATTACGCTTCAGTGTCATACATTCTAAACCTTTGGAGTATCATTGCAAATTATAAATGACCTAGGAATCATTTGATAATTAGCTAAAACATGATTGGATTAGAGTTATAGCAAGAAACTCATACAAGTTTATTTGTAAATTTTTAGCAAAATGTCTAGCTCAATTATTTCCTTACTGGGTGTGAAAAAATTAACCGGAGAAAACATAATGACTTGGAGGAATAGACTCAACATAATCTTGGTTGCGCATGATCTTAAGTTCGTTCTTAATGAGGAGTGTCCTCAATTGCCTGCTCAAAACACATCTAAATTTGTTGAGAATGCGTATGACCGCTGGATCAATACCAATGAAAAGGCAAAAGCCTATATCCTGGCTAGCATACCTGATGTTTTAGCCAGGAGGCTGGAGGGAAGGTCTTAGCTCGTGAGATCTGTTAGGTATTGTGCCCTAAAACTCGTAGTTTGTAATTATGTTCTAATTAATGTAATAAAGTGTTATTATTTCAATTAAAGTGTTATTGTTCGTTATCTACGAGTTTGCCTTTATTTAAACCCTAAATCCAATAAACTAAACATCCAAGGTTGTTAAATGAATCTCTAACTGAATGTGATGTACATAAAAAGGATCTCGGTTCGAGATACAGCCTAAAGGGTCTATAGTAAGGGGATAAGGTTTGGGTACCTTACCCTGGTTAAACTATGGATGTGCCCCACTTTGTATTTGATGCAAACACAGTGATCCTAACGTGTTCGTGTAGATGACATGTGAGTGGGGATATCCTATGTAATGAGATTACATAAGACCAGGACCACGAAATAGTAATCTCTAGTCAGAACCGTTGACTAGTTAGGTTTCTATTTCACTAGGATGACCTAGGCAACTTGATCTCAATCCCCAGCGGTGATTCACGAACTCCTGTTCGCGAGGGATTGCCCTTTGACTAGTATGGGTGAGAGTTGCCAGATTCGCCGACTCAATATGTCTACCTTCTTGGGGACAAGACCGAGTGAGCGGCTGGGAACTTAACTTAGCAAGATGGAATTCACTCCTTACCGCCTACTAGGGTAAGTAGAGGAACGTTCCCTTAAGTGGTGTCTCTGAGACTTGAACAAAGGGTCCGACCCTCTCATTGGCCCGAGAGGGACTCTGTTTGTTGGTAGGACCACAAACAAATTGTTCATTAGAGGAGCACTGGTACTTAAGGTACAAGATGTAACCTAGGGATAAAACGGTAACTTTACCCAGCTAGTGTTACGAACATTCGTGAAGGATTGACTTGCTGTTATTGGTCAAAATCCGTGGACACAGAAATATATCTACAGTGAGAAGAGTGCAGCTGTGGGACTTTAGTGGAGTGTTCCCGCAGTTAACGAATGTTGATTGGGAGGTTAATGAGATTAACCAAGCAATCTCGTATCGTTGGAGCTTACGATCACACCCATTAGGTCCACCTTCTAACTCGTAAAGGGTTCTTAGATCATTTGAATTTGAAATGTTCAAATTCATTAGGAAATATATTTAATGTATTTAAATACGATATAATATATAGTTTTGGAACTATATATTATAAATTTAATGTGAATATGATTCATATTAAATTATATGAGAGAATTGAATATTTGAAAGAGTTCAAATATCATATTAAATGTGAATGTGATTCACATTTGAAAACTATAGTTTAAAATTTAATGTGAATTAAAACTATAGGTTAGAGGGAAAGATATGATTAAATATGATTTAATCTTAATTAAATATAAGATATTTAATTTGATTAATTAAATATAAGATATTTAATTTGATTAATTAAATATAATTCAATTAATGTTTAATTTAATTTAATATTAAATTAATGGGAACGTGTCAGAAGGACACGTTCCCCACCTCCCTCCCCATCGATAGGGAGTGGGGAGGTGATCCCTCGTTTTATTCCTCTCCAATGGAGGAGAGGAGGTTGATCGACCTGGAAGTATTGGTGAAGAGTTCTCTTTGCTAGAATTCTCTCTCTCATTCTCTAATTCCCAAAAACTCTTCCAAAAGTTGGGATCCTTCCCACCAAGGAGGATCTAAGGATTCAGAGATATAGAAGGTTATCTCTGGTGGTTGTGTTCTTGCTGGAAGAAAACAGAGAAAGTTGTTGTGTTACTACATTTTGAAGCAAGGAGTTGCTACTGGAGAATTTAGTCTACAAAGGTAATTTCCTTTCCATTCTTAGTTTAATTGTTAAACTTTAATCATGTTTGCATGTACTACTCCATGCTTTAATTAGATTAAATGATGTATGCTTGTTCTGTATTTTGTCAATGTATTGTTTTTTGCTTCAACCTAAACAATCAAGCAATCACGATCCCAAACCACGTTTTCGCTGCTCAAGGAGATCAGATCTCCATCAAGATCATGAATTTTGTGCTAAATTTGTTTAGACAACCGTCCAAACAAATTCGGCATGAAGCCCTAAAATTCGTTTACAACGCGCACATGAAGGAGAGAACGTCAGTGAGAGAACATGTTCTCAATCTGATTGCTCACTTCAACATAGCGGAATTAAACGGAGCGGTCATAGATAAGAAAAGTCAGGTTTTGTTCATCCTAAAATCTCTTCTGAAGAGTTTTCTGCAATTCCGTAACAATGCAGCGATGAACAACATATAGTATGATCTGACTTCTCTGCTAGATGAGCTGCAAAATTATCAATTTCTTATGGATGATAAGAGACAACAGAATGGAGAGGCAAATTTGTTTGCCCATTCGAAAAGTTCTCAGGAGGATTCATCGTCTGGAAATAAGAATTGCAGCCATACTTCTGAACTTAAGAAGATATAGAAGAAGAGGAAAAGGAGCAAATAAAAAGCAATCGTCTGGCAAAGAAAAGTTGTTATTTGATAACATGTAGCTTAAGGGCTTATTAGAAACCTATTTCTATTTCTTGCCTTAGCAAACATTGTACTCCATTTTCTTTTCAATTGAATAAAATGTTTATTTTATTGAAAAAGTATTGTACTATGTGTTGCTCTTCTTGAGAATTATTTGCAATGGTTTAATTTAGTTAAAATAAGTTTAACAGTGAATTATACAAAATTGCAAGTACACGAACTAATTTCTCCTGAAGAAAATGCTCACCTTTGGTATCTTAGGTTGGGTCACGTTAATCTCAATAGGATTGAGAGAATGGTAAAGAACGGACTTCTAAACGAGTTAGAAGAAAACTCTTTGCATGTATGTGAATCATGCCTAGAAGGCAAAATGACTAAAATACCTTTTAGTGGAAAAGGTTATAGAGCCAAAGACCCTCTTGAGCTTATACATTCAGACCTTTGTGGTCCGATGAATGTTAAAGCCAGGGGAGTATATGAATATTTCATCTCTTTTATAGATGAGTATTCTAGATTTGGGCATATTTACCTAATGCACCACAAGTCTGAAGCACTTGAAAGGTTCAAGGAATTCAAGACTGAGGTTGAAAATCAATTAGGGAAAACTATTAAAACACTTCGATCGGATCGAGGTGGAGAGTACATGGATTTAAAATTCCAGAACTATATGATAGAACATGGAATTACATCCCAACTCTTAGCTCCTGGTACACTATAGCAAAATAATGTATCGAAAAGGAGAAATAAAACCTTGTTGGACATGGTTCGATCAATGATGAGTTATGCTCATCTCCCTAGTTCATTTTGGGGTTACGCAGTAGAGACTGCGGTATACATTTTGAATAATGTGCCCTAAAAAAATGTTTCTAAAACACCTTTTGAACTTTGGAAAAGACGTAAAGGTAGTTTATGTCATTTCAGATTTTGGAGCTGTCCAGCACATGTGCTTGTGACAAATCCAAAAAAGTTGGATTCACATTCAAAATTGTACCGATTCGTAGGATACCCAAAAGAAACAAGAGGTGGTTTATTCTATGATCCTAAGGAAGATAATGTTTTTGTGTCGACAAATGCCACTTTCTTAGAGGAGGACCACATAAAGGACCACAAACCAAGAAGTAAAATTGTGTTGAGTGAGTTAGACGGAACAATAGCAAAGGTTGCTAATAAAACTAGTACGTTAACCAGAGTTGTTGATACTAACTTGTCTAGCCAAGAGAGTCCATCTCAAGAGTTGAATATACCTCGACGTAGTGGGAGGGTTATAACACAACCTGACCGTTACATGGGTTTATCTGAAACCCAAGTTGTTATACCAGATGACAACTGTGAGGATCCATTGACTTATAATCAAACGATGGTTGACAAAGACAAAGACAAATGGGTCATAGCCATGGACCAAGAAATGGAGTCTATGTACTTCAATTCTGTTTGGGATCTTGTAGATAAGCCTGATGGGGTAAAACCTATAGGTTGTAAGTGGATCTACAAGAGAAAACGTGGTGTAGATGGAAAGGTGCAAACCTTCAAAGCTAGACTAGTAGCAAAGGGTTATACCTAGGTTGAAGGGGTTGACTTTGAGGAAACCTTTTCACCTGTTGCTATGGTAAAGTCTATTCGTATCCTACTTGCCATTGCCGCATATTATGACTATGAGGTATGGCAAATGGATGTCAAGACAACCTTTTTGAATGGAAATCTTGAGGAAAACATCTACATGGACCAACCCAAAGGGTTCATTGAACAAGGACAAGAGCAAAAGGTTTGCAGACGTAAAAGGTCAATTTATGGACTGAAACAGGCCTCTAGGTCCTGGAATATAAGATTTGATGAGGCAATCAAATCTTATGGATTTGACCAGAATGATGATGAACCTTGTGTCTCAATGAAAATCGTCAATAGTTCTGTCGCATTCCTAATTCTCTATGCGGATGATATCCTACTCATTGGGATTGATGTAGGTTATCTTACTGACATTAAAAATTAGCTAGCTACGCAATTCCAAATGAAAGATTTGGGTGATGCACAGTTTGTTCTTGGGATCCAGATTGTCCGGAACCGCCAGAATAAAACACTAGCCTTGTCTCAAACATATTACTTACACAAAGTGTTCTCAAGGTTTAAGATGCAAGACTCCAAAAAGGGTTTGTTTCCTTTTAGACATGGAGTCCATTTGTCTAAGGAACAGTGTCCTAAGACACCTCAAGGAGTTGAGGATATGAGACGGATTCCTTATGCATCAGCTGTTGGGAGCCTGATGTACGCCATGTTGTGTACTAGGCTTGACATCTGCTTTGCGATTGGAATGGTCGATGAGGTATCAATCCAATCCAGGCTTGAACACGGGACAGCGGTTAAAACAATCCTTAAGTATCTTCTGAGAACAAGGAACTACATGCTTGTGTATGAGGCTAAGGATTTGATCCTCACAGGATACACGGATTCTGACTTTCAGACTGATAAAGATTCTCGAAAATCTACATCAGGGTCAGTATTTACTCTTAACGGAGGAGTTGTAGTATGGTGAAGCGTCAATCAAGGATGCATCGCTGATTCTACCATGGAGGTCGAATATGTAGCAGCTTGTGAAGCAGCTAAAGAGGTCGTTTGGTTAAGGAAATTCATGGTAAATTTGGAAGTTGTTCCAAATATGACTTTACCCATCACGCTGTATTGCGATAACAGTAGTGTAGTGGCAAATTCGAGGGAACCCCGAAGTCACAAGAGGGGAAAGCACATTGAGCAGAAGTATCATCTCATCCGAGAGATCGTGCATAGAGCAGACGTGATTGTCATGAATATAGCCTCAGAGCACAACGTTGCTGATCCTTTTGCAAAGGCTCTCACGGCTAAAGTATTTGAGAGTCACCTAGATAGGATTACAAGTCTTCCCCAACTAGGGCAAGTGAGAGTATTTTGTACAAAGGGTTTAAATGCCCTAGTTTATTGTATTTACATCACTGTAATAGTACTCCACAAGCTTTAGGTCAAGTGGGAGATTGTTGGGATGTATGCCCTAAAACTTGTGTAATTTTGATCAAAGAAATAAAGAGTTATTTGTTTTGATAAAATTACAGTCTTGTTTTATAAATCCAATAAGCTAAGCTCCAAGGTTATAATATATATCTTGAACATCAGTGTAGTGGACACTAATTAGATTGTGTTCAAGAATATAACCTAAATGGTCTATGGTATAAGAATAAGGTTGAAAAACTCATTCTGGTAACACCATGGATGCGACCCACTATGTAATTAGTACAAATGAGGTAATCCAACTCATTCATGTAGTTGACATGCGAGTGGGGGCATCCTGTATGAAGAGTTCATACAAGACCGGACCGCAAATTATTAGTCTAACTAGTGTAACACCGTTAACAGGATAAGACTAGTAATTTATAGATGGTCATTAGTGTCTCGACCTGAATCCTGAGCGAGTGAAGAACTACCTTCTCAGGGATAGAACCTCATAGGTAGTTGAGAATTTAACTGTGCAAGATGGAATTCACTCATTCCTACACTAAGGAATTAGATAGGTTGTTTCCTTAAGAACTGACTCAAGGTCTTGAATAACGGGGCCCCGCCCTCTATTAGGGTTTGAGTCTATGGTAGGACCTTAGACGTGTTGTTCATTAGAGGACCAGTGGTGCTTAAGGAACAAAGAGGTAATCACAGGGGTAAAATGGTAATTTGTCCCAGTTGTGATCACGAACAACCTGTGAAGTGTCGACTCTGATGGAGATCTGATTTCCTTGAGCAGCGGAAACGTGTTTGGGATCAAAATTACTTGATTGTTTTGCTTAAAATAAAAACCAGTACATTGACAAAAAGAACAGAACAAGCATGCTAATTCTAAACTAATTAGGCATGGATTAATTGCATACAAACATGCTAAGTTTAACCATTAAACTAAAGGGAAGAAGAAGAATTACCTTTGTAGTTTCTAAGTCTCCAATATAGCAACTCCCTGCTCCAGTGTTCAGCAACACATCAACACCCAAGAAACTTCTCTGTTTTTCTCTGTGCAACAACACCACCACTTGGATCACCTCCTATATCTCTGAATACTTAGATCCTCCTTGGTGGGAAGGATTCCAACTTTTGGAATGTGAAGGGAATTTGAGAGTGAGAGAGAAATGTTTCTCAGCAATTCTCCAATTGCTTGGAATGATCAATCAATCATCTTCACTTCTCTCCAGAAGAGGTTAAACCCAGTAGCGGGCATCTCTCACTTCCTATCGAATAGGAAGTTGGGAGAGAGAGGGGGAACGTGTCCTACTGATACGTTCCTTATTTATTTAATTAATCACATTAATTAAATAATCAAAATGAATTAAATATCTTATATTTAATTTATATTAAAACACATTTAATGAAATATCCCTCTATCCTATAGTTTTAATGCACATCTAATGTACATTAAATTTAACCTATAGTTTTTAAATATGAATCATATTCACATTTAAATTTAATATTTGAACTCTTTCAAATATTTAATTCTCTCACATAATTTAATATGAATCATATTCACATTAAATTTATAATATATAGTTCCAAAACTATATATTATATCGTAACCATATATATAAAGTTTATTCCCTAATGAATTTGAACATTTCAAATTCAAATGATCTAAGAACCCTTTACGAGCAAGAAGGTGGACCTAATGGACCTACAGATCAAAAGCTCCAACGATACGAGATTGCTCGGTTAATCTCATTAACCTCCCAATCAACATTCGTTAATCTGCGGAACACTCCACTAAAGTCCCACAAACCACTCTTCTTCTCACTGCAGAGATATATTTACGTGTCCATGGATATTGACCAATAACAGCAAGTCAATCCTTCACGAATGTTCGTAACACCAGCTGGGTCAAATTACCATTTTACCCCTAGGTTACATCTTGTGCCTTAAGTACCAGTGCTCCTCTAGTGAACAATTTGTTTGTGGTCCTACCAACAAAAAGAGTCCCTCTCGGGCCAATGAGAGGGTCGGGCCCTTTGTTCAAGTCCCGGAGACACCACTTAAGGGAACATTCATCTACTTACCCTAGTTGGCGGGAAGGAGTGAATTCCGTGTTGCTAAGTTAAGTTTCCAGTCGCTCACTCGGTCTTGTCCCTAAGAAGGTAGGCATATTGAGTCGGCGAATCTGGCCACTCTCACCCATACTAGTCAAAGGACAATCTCTCGCAAACACGAGTTCGTAACCTACTCAGGATTGAGATCAAGTTGCCTAGGTCATCTTAGTGAAATAGAAACCTAACTAGTCAACGGAGTTACAGCTAGAGGTTATTGTTTAGTGGTCCGGTCTTATGTAATCTCATTACATATGATATCCCCACTCACATGTCATCTACACGAACACGTTAGGATCACAATGTTTGTATCAAATACAAAGTGGGCCACATCCATAGTTTAACCAGGGTAAGGTACCCAAACCTTATCCCCTAACTATAGACCCTTTAGGTTGTATCTTGAACCGAGATCCTTTTTATGTACATTATATTCAGTTAAAGATTCATTTAACAACCTTGGATGTTTAGTTTATTGGATTTAGGGTTTAAATAAAGGCAAACTCGTAGATAACGAACAATAACAATAGACTCATGGGTAATTACAAACTACGAGTTTTAGGGCACAAATCCCAACAGACTCATGGGTAATGACAATACAGTGGACACAATATAATCTACAGTGAGGAGAGTGCAGCTACAAGTCTATAGTGGAGTGACTTGTAGTTAATGAATATTGATTAACTGGATCAAAGAGTTTGATCAGTTAATTTCACATCATTGGAGCTCATGAACTGTAGGTTCATTAGGTCCCTCCGTTGGCTCAACATGGTAACATTGAGGGTATAAAGTTAGGAATGAAATTGAAGTGTTCAATTTCATACATGAGGTGTTATATCAATTATATATGATATAATTGATATAATATATAGTTTTAATGTGAAATAGATTCACATATAAACCATATACTAAAGAGAGAATAAAGGAGGGGTAGGATGGTCATTTCCATCCTATTTCCCTATATATATGGTTGCATGAGATGCAATTAGGTTAAGGAATTTTAAGCATTTGTTGTGTTGTTGGAAAAGTCCTAAAACACAAACCACCCTCTCACAACATCTCATCTCACCTAAAGGGAACCTACATTCCTCCCTCACCTAGAGAACAACGGAGAAGATCCAGTGGTCGTGTCTTCATCCGTTCGTGTTCCAGTTGCTGAGATCGTGATCGTGGGAGAAAGGAGCACTTGAAGAAAAGTTGTTCAAAGGTATATTTCTTATTGTCCATATTCTGTTTTATGCTTAATCTATTTATTTTAGTTCTTGAATGTAATCGTTGTAACGAAATTAAGAACGTGTGATTCACAATCGCTTCCGCTGCGGGATTCGATTCTCTTCAATAACAACCATGAAACATGAACAAACGTTCAATCTAACATGCACGATATTTCAACACGGTTCACATCAAATAAGAACAGGCAGACTTAAATCCAGGCGCCGTTGAGACTACCACAACCTAGCATGCCACTACAAGTCAAAGTCTGACTAAGGTACGCTACCAAATTCTAAAACATTCAATTACAGCATGCAATAGTGCCCCTAAGCCCTACACTTAGGGGTAGTTTAGTCCAAACGACTACTTCGAGGAAATCCAACCACAACGAGCGACTTGAGTAACGCAGCGTTTCAAACGTGCTTCTACTTCCAAGTCGTCCCTAACGAAGAACATGCATAAAGTAAATAAACTAAAACACAACACCCTAAAACATAAGCGGCGAAGAATTCTGTTGGGATTTATGCCCTATACTTGTGTAATTTTGATCAATTAAATAAAGTGTTATTTGATTTGATAAGATTACAGTCTTGCTTTTATAAATCCAATAAACTAAGCTCCAAGGTTATAACGTTAATCTTGAAATCAGTGTAGTGGACACTATTTGGGTTGAATTCAAGATTATAACCTAAATAGTCTATGGTATAAGAATAAGGTTGGAAACCTCATTCAGTAACACCATGAATGCGCCCACTTTGTAATTAGTACAAATGAGGTAATCCAACTCATTCATGTGTAGTTGACATGCGAGTGGGGGCATCCCGTATGAAGAGTTCATACAAGATCGGATCGCAAATTATTAATCTAACCAAAGATAACACCGAATAATGAGATAAGACTAGTAATTTATAGATGGTCATTAGTGACTTGACCTGAATCCTGAGCAAGTGGTTCTTAAGGAGCAAAGAGGTAATCACAGGGGTAAAACGGTAATTTGACCCAGCTGTGATTACGAACAACCTGTGAAGGGTCGACTCATGGGTAATGACTATATCAGTGGACACAATAATATCTATAGTGAGGAGAGTGCAGCTACAAGTCTATAGTGGAGTGACTTGTAGTTAATGAATATTGATCAGTTAATCTCACATTATTGGAGCTCATGATCTGTAGGTTCATTAGATCCCTCCGTTGGCCCAACATGGTAATATTGAGGGTATAAAGTTAGGAGTGAAATTGAAGTGTTCAATTTCATACATGAGGAGTTATATCAATTATATATGATGTAATTGATATAATATATAGTTTTAATGTGAATTAGATTCATATATAAACTATATACTAAAGAGAGATTAAAGGAGGGGTAGAATGGTCATTTCTATACCATTCCCGTATATATAGTTGCATGAGATGCAACTAGGTTAAGACTTTGGTCAAGACTTTGAGAAAGTTTTTACAAGCCTCCTTGTTGTGTTGTTGGAAGTGTTCCAAAACACAAATCTCTCTCACAAAATACCTCACCACTCCTAAAGGGAACCCACCTTCCTCCCTCACCTAGAGAACAACGGAGAAGATCCGGTGGTGGTGTCGGTGTTCGTACGAATTCTTGTTGCTGAGATCGTGACCGTGGAGAGGGGAGCACTTGAAGAAAGGTTCTTCAAAGGTAATATACTTGCTGTCCATTTCTGTATTTTATGTTTAATCTTTGTTTTACATTCTTGCATTTTCCGTTGTAACTAAATCAAGAGCGCGCGATTCACAATCGCTTCCGCTGCGGGGACTTCGATTCCCTTCAATTGGTATTAAAGCCCAATTGCGTTCTTGATTTATGTTCTGGATTTTTCAAGAACAAGGTGGGATTTACTGTTTTGTGCATGAGATGTATAACGGTCTTTTGCGAAATTAGATGTTTTCAATTTTGGCACATAGATTTACAATTTTTCATTGAAATGTTCAATGTAAGGGCCCGGTATTTTGGGAAAATTTTATTGTAAATCGAGTCTGTAAGTCTGTGTCGATCGAGGCAAGGCGGTTGCAGAGAAGGACGGAACAAAAACGAGCAAAGAATAGTGGATTCACATTACTGTCTGTGTGCAGCGTTGCAACGCTGTTCATCGGCGTTGCAACGCCGCGCTTGCGGGAGAAGCGCGCGGAGGCGCGCGTTGCAACGCGACCTCTAGCGTTACAACGTAACGCGTGGCGTTGCGCAACGCCAGGCGTAAAACGACAAAGCGGCGTTGCAACGCGATATCGGCGTTACAACGCGGATCGTTTCACGCGAGGAGCAACGGGCGGAAACGTTTATTTTATTATTTATATTAATTATAAAAACGTTTTATTTTAATATATTAATTAGATTATATTAATTAAAATTATTTCTAGGGTGCCAAAATTGGTCTAATTTTTGCTATTTTAATTATGCAATTGTTGTGTAATTATTGTCATGCATAGTGTATGCTTGTATTTTAGAAATCCCACCTTAGGTTAAGCATTTTCATGCATCATTTATAATATAAGGAGTTATATTATATAGTTTGCATGATTAATTAATATAAGGTTGTTATATTAATTTTTGGACAACATTGACATGCATTATATTTCATGAGATGAATATGCTATGTATGTTTTATTATTCATGTGATGAATGATCAAGCAATATAACATAGTATGCATGTCACCTAAGGTTAATTATTAGTTTTAAAGTGTTTAGAACTTGGAAATAATAGACCTTAGGTTATCTAGTTCTAATTAGATTAGAATTAGGAACCAAGTAATTTATAACCTTTGATTAAAAGAGGAACTCTGTCTAAGGAAAGTTTTGTCTAGGTCAATATTTAAGGTATTTAAAAACGAACACACCCCTACACGAACTCGACTGGCAGGAGTGAAATTTAATCGAGTCTTATAAATTACAAGAGCATCAATGAGTTTTATTAAGGGGTTAATAAACTAGAAATCCTAGGTTTAATATAAGAAGTTATATTAACAAACTTAGGATAAAATCAATATAAGAGTTATATTGATTATCAATATAAGAGTTATGTTGATAGATATAGGTAAAACCATTAGTCGGGTTTTAGCCTAAGAAAGATTCCTATAGACTTAAAGTATTCAGTGGGAGGAAAAAGTGTATGAGATACATATTTTTCCACCTACGCTATCTCCGGGAAGTCACACCGTGAGACTCATACTTGGCCTCGTGGCGCAAACGGGAGCGTCCCCCTTCGGATGGTGTTTGTATGAGTCAATACCAAGGTGAATGGAGAGGGTACTTATAGTGAGTGAGAGCAGGCTTAGTGAAAACAAAACCTACGGTCTCTTTTGTCGGTTTACACCGTTGTACTACTATGGTCAGCCTGCTAGTTTGGCCTGGACCAGACAATCCCTTTGGAGGGCTTGATCATAGGGGATCTAACGCAGTAGACACCCGAAAGGGATAAAGATTTCCTTAGACTATTTTCCAATCTAGTCCTCCCTTCGGCAGATTTTATTGGATCGAGACTCTGGGATCTAAAGACAAAGGGTTACACTCACGGGATACATAAGTGGTGTATGTATTCAGACCGTAAAATGGTAACTAAAACCTATAGGAATAAGAGTTATTCTGGGGTAAGGTTTTGGTCAAGAATGTCTTGATCCAGAGGAGGAGTGTTTTTAATTACCCTTCGGTGTCATACATTCTAAACCTCTGGAGTATCATTGCAAATTATAAATGCCTAGGAATCATTTGATAATTAGCTAAAACATGATTGGATTAGAGTTATAGCAAGAAACTCATACAAGTTTGTTTGTAAATTTTTCAGCAAAAATGTCTAGCTCTATAATTTCCTTATTGGGTGCGGAAAAGTTAACCGGAGAGAATATGATGACATGCAAAAACAAACACAACACTATTTTGGTAGTGGATGATCTGAAGTTTGTTCTAACTGAGGAGTGTCCTCAGGTGCCAAGCTCAAATGTGTCACGAAATGTTCGTGATGCATATGATCGATGGATCAAGGCCAATGATAAGGCCAAGGCCTACATGCTGGCAAGTATGTCTGACATATTAGCAAAGAAGCATGAGGGCATGATTACCGCCAAGGAAATCATGGATTCTGTGCAGGGTATGTTTGGACAACAGTCAAAACAAGCCCGACATAATGCCCTAAAGTACATATTCAACTCGACGATGCGGAGGTACATCCGTTGGGGATCATGTCACGGATATGATGGTACACTTTAACATCGCGAGTCGAATGGTGCTTCCATCGATGAGTCGAGCCAGTCGACTTCATTCGAAACCCTTCCGGATAGTTTCCTCTGATTTAGAAGTAATGTTGTTATGAACAAACTTACTTTTAATCTTACCTCCTTCGAATGAACTCCGGACCTTTCAATCTTTGATGATAATTCGAGGATCGAAAGGTGAAGCAAATGTTGCCGATGGAAGTTATCACGAGGTTCGACCTGCAGGACAAAAACGATGGCCTCATTTTCTTCTAACCCGAGAGGTAAGAAGAACAACATGAAGAAGGTTGGTAAAGGGAAACAAGTCGACAAAGTGCCGCCTGAAGGAAGGAAAGAAAGTCAAAGACGTTCTTGACAAAGGAAAGTGTTTCCACCGCAACGAAAGACGGGCATTGGAAACGAAACTGTCCGAAGTACATTGCAGAAATTAAGAAGGAAGGTAAATATGATTTACTTTGCCTTGAAGCTTGTTTAGTGGATAATTATAAAATAACTTGGATACTTGATTCAGGCGCCACTAAATCATGTTTGTTCTTCTTTTTTTCGGAATTGATTCTGGCAAAGCAGCTTACAAAGAAGGAGAGATAACGCTCCAGGTTGGAAATGGAGAAGTCGTCTCAATCAGAGCGATGAGGCACAATGAAGCTTTATTTTGGCAAGAAATATGTATTGTTGGACAATATATTAGTGATACCGTGGTTTACTAGAAACCTTATTTCCATTTCTTGCCTCATTGAACAATGTATTTGTTTTCTTTTCTATGAATAAAGTGTTTATTTTAAAGAAAGGTTTAGAAATATGTTCAGCTTCATTAGAAAATGGATTGTACGTTTTAAGGCCTAATTTAGTCAAAATGGTTTTGAACACTGAATTATTTAAAACTGCAAAAGCACAAACTAAGAAACGTAAAATTTCTCCTAAAGAAAATGCTCATCTTTGGTATCTAAGATTGGGTCACATTAATCTCAATAGGATTGAGAGATTGGTAAAGAAACGGACTTCTAAACGAGTTAGAAGAAAATTCTTGCCCAGATGTGAATCCTCGCCTAGAAGGCAAGATGACTAAAAGACCTTTTAGTGGAAAAGGTTATAGAGCCAAAGATCCTCTAGAGCTTATACATTCAGACCTTTGTGGTCCGATGAATGTTAAAGCCAGGGGAGGATATGAATATTTCATCTCTTTTATAGATGATTATTCTAGATATGAGCATATTTACCTAATGCACCACAAGTCTAAAGCACTTGAACAAATCAAGGAATTCAAGGCTGAGGTTGAAAATCAATTAGGTAAAAGAGTTAAAACACTTCGATCGAATCGAGGTGGAGAGTACATGGATTTAAAATTCCAGAACTATATGATAGAACATGGAATTACATCCCAACTCTCAGCTCTCGGAACACCACAGGAAAACGGTGTATCGGAAAGGAGAAATAGAACCTTGTTGGACATGGTTCGATCAATGATGAGTTATGCTCATCTCCCAAGTTCCTTTTGGGGTTATGCAGTGGAGGCTGCAGTATACATTTTGAATAGTGTGCCCTCCAAAAGTGTTTCTCAAACACCTTTTGAACTCTGGAAATGACGTAAAGGTAGTTTATGTCACTTCGGAATATGGGGTTGTCCACCACATATGCTTGTGACAAATCCAAAGAAGTTGGATTCACGTTCAAAGTTGTGCCTATTCGTAGAATACCCAAAAGAAACAAGAGGTGGTTTATTCTATGATCCTAAGGAAGATAAGGTCTTTGTGTCAACAAATGCCACTTTCTTGGAGAAGGACCACATAAGGGACCAAAACCAAAAAGTAAGGTAGTGTTGAGTGAGTTAGACGGAACAGTAGCAAAGGTTGCTAATAAGAACACTAGTACATTAACAAGAGTTGTTGATACTAGTTTGTCTAGTCAAGAGGGTCCATCTCAAGAGTTGAGTATGCCTCGACGTAGTGGGAGGGTTGTGATACAGCCTGACCGTTACATGGGTTTAGCAGAAACCCAAGTTGTTATACCAGATGACGACTGTGAGGATCCATTGACTTATAATCAAGCAATGGTTGACATTGACAAAGACAAATGGGTCATAGCCATGGACCAAGAAATGGAGTCTATGCACTTCAATTCATTTGGGATCTTGTAGATAAGCTTTGATGGGGTAAAACCTATAGGTTGTAAGTGGATCTACAAGAGAAAACGTGGTGTAGATGGGAAGGTGCAAACCTTTAAAGCTAGACTAGTAGTAAAGGGTTATACCCAGGTTGAAGGGGTTGACTTTGAGGAAACCTTTCACCTGTTGCTATGGTAAAGTCTATCCGTATCCTTCTTGCCATTGCCGCATATTATGACTATGAGGTATGGCAAATGGATGTCAAGACAGCCTTTTTGAATGGCAATCTTGAGGAAACCATCTACATGGACCAACCCAAAGGGTTCATTGAACAAGGACAAGAGCAAAAGGTTTGCAGGCTTAAAATGTCGATTTATGGACTGAAACAAGCCTCTAGGTCCTGGAATATAAGATTTGATGAGGCTATCAGATCTTATGGTTTTGACCAGAATGATGATGAACCTTGTGTCTACAAGAAAATCATCAATAGTTTCGTCGCTTTCCTAATTCTCTATGTGGATGATATCCTACTCATTGGGAATGATGTAGGTTATCTTACTGACATCAAGAAATGGCTAGCAACGCAATTCCAAATGAAAGATTTTGGTGATGCGCAGTTTGTTCCTGGGATCCAGATTGTCTGGAACCGCAAGAATAGAACACTAGCCTTGTCTCAAGCATCATACATAGACAAAGTTTTGTCAAGGTTTAAGATGCAAGATTTCAAAAAGGGCTTGTTGCCTTTTAGACATGGAATCCATTTGTCTAAGGAACAGTGTCCCAGGAGTTGAGGATATGAGACGGATTCCTTACGCATCAACTGTTGGGAGCCTGATGTACGCCATGTTGTGTACTAGGCCTGACATCTGTTTTGCGATTGGGATGGTCGAGAGTATCAATCCAATCCAAGACTTGAACACTGGACAACGGTTAAAACAATCCTTAAGTATCTTCGGAGAACTAGGAACTACATGCTTGTGTATGGGGCTAAGGATTTGATCCTTACATGATCCACGAATTCTGACTTTCAGACTGATAAAGATTCTCGGAAATCTACTTTAGGGTCAGTTTTCACTCTTAACGGAGAAGCTGTAGTATGGCGAAGCGTCAAGCAAGGATGCATCGCTGATTCCACCATGGAGGCTGAATATGTAGTAGCTTGTGAAGCAGCTAAGAAGGCCGTTTGGTTAAGAAAATTTATGCTAAATTTGGAAGTTGTTCCAAATATGACTTTGCCCATCACGCTGTATTGCGATAACAGTGGTGCAGTGACAAATTCGAAGGAACCCCGAAGTCACAAGAGGGGAAAGCACATAGAGCGGAAGTATCATCTCATCAGGGAGATCGTGCATAGAGGAGATGTGATTGTCACGAAGATAGCCTCAGAGCACACCATTGCTGATCCTTTTACAAAGGCTCTCACGGGTAAAGTATTTGAGAGTCACCTAGAAGGTCGATGTTTACAAGTCTTCCCCAACTAGGGCAAGTGGTAGTATTTTGTACAAAGGGGTTTAACTGCCCTAGTTTATTGTATTTACATTATTGTAATGTTTAGTACTCCACAAACTTTAGGTCAAGTGGGACATTGTTGGGATTTATGCCCTACACTTGTGTGATTTTGATCAATTAAATAAAGTATTTTTTATTTTGATAAGATTACAGTCTTGCTTTTATAAATCCAATAAACTAAGCTCCAAGGTTATAACGTTTACCTTGAAATCAGTGTAGTGGACACTATTTGGGTTAACTTCAAGATTATAACCTAAACAGTCTATGGTATAAGAATAAGGTTGGAAACTTCATTCTGGTAAAACCATGGATGCGACCCACTTTGTAATTAGTAAAAATGAGGTAATCCAGCTCATTCATGTAGTTGACATGCGAGTGGGGGCATCCTGTATGAAGAGTTCATACAAGACTGGATCACAAATTATTAGTCTAACCAAAGATAACACCAGTTAATGTGGATAAGACTAGTAATTTATAGATGGTCATTAGTGACTCGATCCAATCTGAGCAAGTTAAGAACTCCTGCCTACGGGGTTTGTCCTTAGACTAGTATGGGTGAGAGTGGCCCGTAGCCGACTCAATAAACCTACCTTCTCAGGGACAGAACCTCGTAGGTAGCTGGAAACTTAACTGTGCAAGATGGAATTAACTCATTCCTCTACTGAGGAATTAGATAGGTTATTCCCTTAAGAACTGACTCTAAGTCTTGAACAACGGGGCCCCGCCCTCTACGAGGGTATGAGTCTAAGGTTGGACTTTAGACTTGTTGTTCATTAGAGGATCAGTGGTGCTTAAGGAGCAAAGAGGTAATCACCGGGTAAAAGCAGATGGTTGACCCAAATGTGATTACGAACAACTTGTGAAGGGTCGACTCATGGGCAATGACTATATCAGTGGACACAATAATATCTACAGTGAGGAGAGTGCAGCTACAAGTCTATAGTGGAGTGACTTGTAGTTAATGAATATTGATTAACTAGATCAAAGAGTTTGATCAGTTAATTTCACATCATTGGAGCTCATGATCTGTAGGCCCATTAGATCCCTCCGTTAGCTCAACATGGTAATATAGAGGGTATAAAGTTAGGAGTGAAATTGAAGTGTTCAATTTCATACATGAGGAGTTATATCAATTATATATGATATAATTGATATAATATATAGTTTTAATGTAAATTAGACTATATACTAAAGAGAGATTAAAGGAGGGGTAGGATGGTGATTTCCATCCCAATTCCCTATATATATGGTTGCATGAGATTCAACTAGGTTAAGGGTTTTTCATAGAATCACTAGCCTTCTTGTTGTGTTGTTGGAAGAGTTCCAAAAACACATATCTCTCTCAAAATACCTCACATCTCCTAAAGGGAACCCACCTTCCTCCCTCACCTAGAGAACAACGGAGAAGATCCGGTGGTCGTGTCTTTGCACGTTGGAGTTCTTGTTAATGAGATCGTGACCGTGGAGAGAGGAGCACTTGAAGAAAGGTTCTTCAAAGGTAACTTCATGCTGTCCAAACTCTTATTTTATGCTTAATCCATGTTTTACATTCTTGAAATTTCCATTGTAACTAAATAAAGAGCGCGCGATTCGCAATCGCTTCCGCTGCGGGGATTTCGATTCCCTTCAATTGGTATCAGAGCCCAATTGCGTTCTTGATTTATGTTCTGGATTTATCAAGAACAAGGTGGGATTTACTGTTTTTTGCATGTGATGTATGAACGGTTTTGCGAAATTAGATGTTTTCGATTTTGGCACTTAGATTTACAATTTTTCATTGAAATGTTCAATGTAAGGGCCCGGTGTTTTGGGCAAATTTAATTGTAAATCGAGTCTGTAAGTCCGTGCCGTTCGAGGCAAGGCGGTTGCTGAGAAGAACGGAGCAAAAATGAGCAATGAATGAAGATTCTCAATCTTTATGCGTAATGCGGCGTTACAGCAACGCTGTTCATCGGCGTTGCAACGCCGCCTCTTAGAGAGAGCGCGCGCAGAAGCGCGCGGCAACGCCTACGCTCTGAAGACGACAAAAGCGGCGTTAACGCGGCCGGATCGTTTCACGCGAGGAGCAACGGGCATAAATCGAAAATTTTATTTTTTATATCAATTATAAAAACGTTTTATTTTAATATATTTAATAATTTTAATTTTAATTAATATAATTATATTATATTAATTAAAATTATTTCTAGGGTGCCAAAATTGGTCTAATTTTTGCTATTTTAATTATGCAATTGTTGTCTAATTATTGCCATGCATAGTGTATGCTTGTATTTTAGAAATCCCACATTAGGTTAAGCATTTTCATGCATCATTTATAATATAAGGAGTTATATTATATAGTTTGCATGATTAATTAATATAAGGTTGTTATATTAATTTTTGGACAGCATTGACATGCATCATATTTCATCAGATGAATATGCTATGAATGTTTTATTATTCATGTGATGAATGATGAAGCACTATAACATAGTATGCATGTCACCTAAGGTTAATTATTAGTTTTATAATGTTTAGAACTTGGAAATAATAGACCTTAAGTTATCTAGTTCTAATTAGATTAGAATTAAGAACCAAGTAATTTATAAGCTATGATTAAAAGATGAACTCTACCTAAGGAAAGTTCTGTCTAGGCTGGGGTATTTAAGCTGACGAAAATGGAACACCCCTATCTGAGAA
Source organism: Trichosanthes cucumerina (assembly GCA_036507285.1). Classification (NCBI taxonomy): domain Eukaryota; kingdom Viridiplantae; phylum Streptophyta; class Magnoliopsida; order Cucurbitales; family Cucurbitaceae; genus Trichosanthes; species Trichosanthes cucumerina. Next base: position 59,916,582 of record CM071838.1, read on the forward strand.
CTGACCTGGGAGTGAAATTTAATCAGAGAGTCTTATAAATTACAGTAGCGTCAGCGGGTTTATTAAGGGGTAAATAAACTAGAAATCCTAGGTTTAATATAAGGAGTTATATTAACAAACTTCGGATAAAATCAATATAAGAGTTATATTGATTATCAATATAAGAGTTATGTTGATAGAGTTAGGTAAAATCATTAGCCGGGTTTTAGCCTGAGAAAGATTCCTATAGACTTAAAGTATTCAGTGGGAGGAAAACGTGTATGAGATACATATTTTTCCAACTATGCTATCTCTGGGAAGTTCACACCGTGAGACTCATACTTGGCCTCGTGGCGCAAACGGGAGCGTCTCCCTTCGGATGGTGTTTGTATGAGTCAATATCAAGGTGAATGGAGAGGGTACTTATAGTGAGTGGGAGCAGGTTTAGTAAAAACAAAACCTACGGTCTCTTTTGTCAGTTTACACCGTTAGACCACTATGGTCAGCCTGCTAGTTTGGCCTGGACCAGACAATTCCTTCGGAGGGCTTGATCATAGGGGATCTAACACAGTAGACACCCGAAAGGGATAAAGATTTTCTTAGACTATTTTTCAATCTAGTCCTCCCTTCGGCGGATTTTGTTGGATCGAGACTCTGGGATCTAAAGACAAAGGGTTACACTCACGGGATACATAAGTTGTGTATATATCCAGATCAAAAAATGGTAACTAAAACCTATAGGAATAAGAGTTATTCTGGTGTTAGGTTTTGGTCAAGAATGTCTTGATCCAAGGGAGGAGTGTTTTTTATTAACCTTTGGTGTCATACATTCTAAACCTTTGAAGTATCATTGCAAATTATAAATGGCCTAGGAATCATTTGATAATTAGCTAAAACATGATTGGATTAGAGTTATATCAAGAATCTCATACAAGTTTGTTTGTAAATTTTCAGCAAAAAAATGTCTAGCTCTAAAATTTCCTTATTGGGTGCGGAAAAGTTAACCGGAGAGAATATGATGACATGGAAAAACAAACTCAACACTATTTTGGTAGTGGATGATCTGAAGTTTGTGCTAACTGAGGAGTGTCCTCAGGTGCCAGGCTCGAATGCGTCACGAAATGTTCAGGGTATGTTTGGACAACAGTCCACACAAGCCCGACATAATGCCAAGAAGCATATTAGCCAAGAAGAATGAGGGCATGATTACCGCCAAGGAAATCATGGATTCTGTGCAGGGTATGTTTGGACAATAGTCCACACAAGCCCGACATAATGCCCTAAAGTACATATTCAATTCGAGGATGCCAGAGGGTACATCTGTTCAGGATCATGTCCTGGATATGATGGTACACTTTAACATCGCGGAGCCGAATTGTGCTTCCATCGATGAGTCGAGCGAGGTCAACTTCATTCTGGAAACCCTTCCAGATAGTTTCCTGCAGTTTAGAAGTAATGTTGTTATGAACAAGCTTACTTTTAATCTTACCTCCCTTCTGAATGAACTCCAAACCTTTCAATCTTTGATGAAAATTCAGGGATCGAAAGGTAAGGCAAATGTTGCCAGTAAAAGTTATCACAGAGGTTTGACCTCTGGGACAAAAACAGTGGCCTCATCTTCTTCTAACCTGAGAGGTAAGAAGAAGAACATGAAGAAGGTTGGTAAAGGGAAACAAGCTGACAAAGCTGCCGCCCAGAAGGGCAAGAAAGTCAAAGACGTTGCTGACAAAGGAAAGCGTTTCCACTGCAACGAAGATGGGCATTGGAAACGGAACTGTCCGAAGTACATTGCAAAAAACAAGAAGGAAGGTAAATATGATTTACTTTGCCTTGAGCTTGTTTAGTGGATAATGATAAAACAGCTTGGATACTTGATTCAGGCGCCACTAATCATGTTTGTTCTTCTTTTCAGGGAATTGATTCCTGGCAGCAGCTACAGCAAGGATAGATACCGCTCCGGGTTGAAAATGGAGAAGTCGTCTCACCAGAAAGTGATGAAACAATGAAGCTTTATTTTGGCAAGAAATATGTATTGTTGGACAATATATTGGTGATACCAGGGTTTACTAGAAACCTTATTTCCATTTCTTGCCTCATTGAACAATGTATTTCTGTTTCCTTTTCTATAAATAAAGTGTTTATTTTGAAGAAAGGTTTAGAAATATGTTCAGCTTTATTAGAAAATGGATTGTATGTTTTAAGGTCTAATTTAGTCAAAATGGTTTTGGACATTGAATTATTTAAAACTACAAACGCACAAACTAAGAAACGTAAAATTTCTCCTAAAGAAAATGCTCATCTTTGGTATCTAAGATTGGGTCACATTAATCTCAATAGGATTGAGAGATTGGTAAAGAACGGACTTCTAAACGAGTTAGAAGAAAATTCCTTGCCAGTATGTGAATCCTGCCCAGAAGGCAAGATGACTAAAAGACCTTTTAGTGGAAAGGTTATAGAGCCAAAGATCCTCTAGAGCTTATACATTCAAACCTTTGTCGTCCGATGAATGTTAAAGCCAGGGAAGGATATGAATATTTCATCTCTTTTATAGATGATTATTCTAGATATGGGCATATTTACCTAATGCACCACAAGTCTGAAGCACTTGAAAAGTTCAAGGAATTCAAGGCTGAGGTTGAAAATCAATTAGGTAAAAGAGTTAAAACACTTTGATCGGATCGAGGTGGAGAGTACATAGATTTAAAATTCCAGAACTATATGATAGAACATGGAATTACATCCCAACTCTCAGCTCCCGGCACACCACAACAAAATTGTGTATCATAAAGGAGAAATAGAACCTTGTTGGACATGGTTCGATCAATGATGAGTTATGCTCATCTCCCTAGTTCCTTTTGGGGTTATGCAGTGGAGACTGCAGTATACATATTGAATAGTGTTCCCTCCAAAAGTGTTTATGAAACACCTTTTGAACTCTGGAAAGGACGTAAAGGTAGTGTATGTCACTTCAGAATATGGGGTTGTCCAGCACATGTGCTTGTGACAAATCCAAAGAAGTTGGATTCACGTTAAAAGTTGTGCCTATTCGTAGGATACCCAAAAGAAACAAGAGGTGCTTTATTCTATGATCCTAAGTAAGATAAGATCTTTGTGTCGACAAATACCACTTTCTTTGAGGAGGACCACATAATGGACCACAAACCAAAAAGTAAGGTAGTGTTGAGTGAGTTAGACGGAACAATAGCAAAGGTTGCTGATAAGAACACTAGTATGTCAACAGGAGTCGTTGATACTAGTTTGTCTAGCCAAGAGGGTCCATCTCAAGAATTGAGTATGCCTCGACGTAGTGGAAGGGTTGTGATACAGCTTGACCGTTACATGGGTTTAGCTGAAACCCAAGTTGTTATACCAGATGGCAACTGTGAGGATCCATTGACTTATAATCAAGCAATGGTTGACATTGACAAAGACAAATGGGTCATAGCCATGGATCAAGAAATGGAGTCTATGCACTTCAATTCTGTTTGGGATCTTGTAGATAAGCCTGATGGGGTAAAACCTATAGGTTGTAAGTGGACCTACAAGAGAAAACGTGGTGTAGATGGGAAGGTGCAAACCTTTAAAGCTAGACTAGTAGCAAAGGGTTATACCCAGGTTGAAGGGGTTGACTTTGAGGTAACCTTTTCACCTGTTGCTATGGTAAAGTCTATTTGTATCTTTCTTGCCATTGGCGCATATTATGACTATGAGGTATGGCAAATGGATGTCAAGACAGCCTTTTTGAATGGCAATCTTGAGGAAACCATCTACATAGACCAACCCAAAGTGTTCATTGAACCAGGACAAGAGCAAAAGGTTTGCAGGCTTAAAAGGTCGATTTATGAACTGAAACAAGCCTCTAGGTCCTGGAATATAAGATTTGATGAGGCTATCAGATCTTATGGTTTTGACCAAAATGATGATGAACCTTGTGTCTACAAGCAAATCATCAATAATTCTGTCGCTTTCCTAATTCTCTATGTGGATGATATCCTACTCATTGGGAATGATGTATGTTATCTTACTGACATCAAAGAATGGCTAGCTACGCAATTCCAAATGAAAGATTTGGGTGATGCGCAGTTTGTTCTTGGGATCCAGATTGTCCGGAGCCGCAAAAATAGAACACTAGCCTTGTCTCAAGCATCATACATAGACAAACTGTTGTCAAGGTTTAAGATGCAAGATTCCAAAAAGGGCTTGTTGCCTTTTAGACATGGAATCCATTTGTCTAAGGAACAGTGTCCTAAGACACCTCAAGGAGTTGAGGATATGAGACGGATTCCTTACGCATCAGCTGTTGGGAGCCTGATGTACGCCATGTTGTGTACTAGGCCTGACATATGTTTTGCAATTAGGATGGTCAGTAGATATCAATCCAATCCAGGACTTGAACACTGGACAGCGGTTAAAACGATCCTTAAGTATCTTCGGAGAACAAGGAACTACATGCTTGTGTATGGGGCTAAGGATTTGATCCTTACAGGATACACGAATTCTGACTTTCAAACTGATAAGGATTCTCAGAAATCTACATAAGGTTAGTTTTCACTCTTAACAGAGGAGCTGTAGTATGGCGAAGCGTCAAGCAAGGATGCATCGCTGATTCCACCATGGAGGCCGAATATGTAGCAGCTTGTGAAGCAGCTAAGGAGGTCGTTTGGTTAAGAAAATTTATGCTAAACTTGGAAGTTGTTCCAAATATGACTTTGTCTGTCACACTGTATTGCGATAACTTGGTGGTGCGTTGGCAAATCGAGGAACACCGTCACAAGAAGGAAAGCACATAGAGCGGAAGTATCATCTCATCCGGGAGATCGTGCATAGAGGAGACGTGATTGTCACGAAGATTGCCTCAGAGCACAACATTGTTGTTCCTTTTACAAAGGCTCTCACGGCTAAAGTACTTGAGAGTCACCTAGAAGGTCTAGGTTTTCAAGTCTTCCCCAACTAGGGCAAGTTGGAGTATTTTGTACGAAGGGTTTAAATGCCCTAGTTTATTGTATTTACATTAATATAATGTTTAGTACTCCACAAGCTTTAGGTCAAGTGGGAGATTGTTGGGATTTATGCCCTAAACTTGTGTAATCTTGATCAATTAAATAAAGTGTTATTTGTTTTGATAAGATTACAGTCTTGTTTTTATAAATCCAATAAACTAAGCTCCAAGGTTATAACGCTTATCTTGAAATCAGTGTAGTGGACACTAATTGGATTGAATTCAAGATTATAACCTAAATAGTCTATGATATAAGAATAAGGTTGGAAACCTCATTCTGGTAACACCATGGATGCGACCCACTTTGTAATTAGTACAAATGAGGTAATCCAACTCCTTCATGTAGTTGACATGCGAGTGGGGGCATCATGTATGAAGAGTTCATACAAGACTAGATCGCAAATTATTAGTCTAACTAGTGTAACACCATTAACAGAAAAGACTAGTAATTTATAAATGGTCATTAGTGACTCGACCTGAATCCTGAGCAAGTTAAGAACTCCTACTTACAGGAGTTTGTCCTTAGACTAGTATGGGTGAGAGTGGCCTGTAGCCGACTCAATAAGCCTACCTTCTCAGGGACAGAACCTCGTAGGTAGCTGGAAACTTAACTGTGCAAGATGGAATTCACGCATTCCTATACTGAAGAATTAGATAGGTTGTTCCCTTAAGAACTTACTCCAGGTCTTGAACAACGGGGCCCCGCCCTCTACGAGGGTATGAGTCTAAGGTAGGACCTTAGACTTGTTATTCATTAGAGGATCAGTGGTGCTTAAGGAGCAAAGAGGTAATCACAGGGGTAAAACGATAATTTGATCCAGCTGTGATTACGAACAACCTGTGAAGGGTCGACTCATGGGCAATGACTATATCTCGTGGACACAATAATATCTACACGATGAGGAGAGTGCAAACACAAGTCTATAGTGGAATGACTTGTAGTTAATGAATATTGATTAACTAGATCAAAGAGTTTGATCAGTTAATTTCACATCATTGGAGCTCATGATCTGTAGGCCCATTAGGAGTGAAATGGAAGTGTTCAATTTCATAAATGAGGATTAATATCAATTATATATGATATAATTGATATAATATATAGTTTAAATGTGAATTAGACTATATACTAAAGAGAGATTAAAGGAGGGGTAGGATGGTCATTTCCATCCCAATTCTCTATATATATGGTTGCATGAGATGCAACTAGGTTAAGGGTTTTTCATAGAATCACTAGCCTCCTTGTTGTGTTGTTGGAAGAGTTCCAAAAACACACATCTCTCTCAAAATACCTCACATCTCCTAAAGGGAACCCACCTTCCTTCCTCACCTAGAGAACAACGGAGAAGATCCGGTGGTCGTGTCTTTGAACATTGGAGTTCTTGTTGCTGAGATCGTGACCGTGGAGAGAGGAGCACTTGAAGAATGGTTCTTCAAAGGTAACTTCTTGTTGTCCAAACTCTTATTTTATGCTTAATCCATGTTTTACATTCTTGAAATTTCCATGGTAACTAAATCAAGAGCGCACGATTCGCAATCGCTTTCGTTGCGCGGACTTCGATTCCCTTCAATTGGTATCCGAGCCCAATTGCGTTCTTGATTTATGTTCTGGATTTTTCAAAAACAAGGTGGGATTTACTGTTTTTTGCATGTGATGTATGAACGGTTTTGCGAAATTAGATGTTTTCGATTTTGGCACTTAGATTTACAATTTTTTATTGAAATGTTCAATGTAAGGGCCCGGTGTTTTGGGCAAATTTAATTGTAAATCGAGTCTGTAACTCTGTGTCGTTCGAGGCAAGGCGGTTGCTGAGAAGAACGGAGCAAAAACGAGCAAAGAATAGAGATTCTCAATGTTGTTTGTGTGCAGCGTTGCAACGCTGTTCATCGGCGTTGCAACGCCGCGCTTGCGGGAGAAGGCGCGCGCAGGAGGCAGTGTTCCTCTTTTAATCATAGCTTATAAATTACTTAGTTCCTAATTCTAATCTAATTAGAACTAGATAACCTAAGGTCTATTATTTCCAAGTTCTAAACACTTTAAAACTAATAATTAACCTTAGGTGACATGCATACTAGGTTATAGTGCTTGATCATTCATCACATGAATAATAAAATATTCATAGCATATTCATCTCATGAAATATAATGCATGTCAATGTTGTCAAAAAATTAATATAACAACCTTATATTAATTAATCATGCAAACTATATAATATAACTCCTTATATTATAAATGATGCATGAAAATGCTTAACCTAAGGTGAGATTTCTAAAATAAAAGCATACACTATGCATGGCAATAATTATACAACAATTGGATAATTAAAATAACAAAAATTAGACCAATTTTGGTACCCTAGAAATAATTTTAATTAATATAATCTAATTATATTAATTAAAATTAAATATATTAAATATCTTAAATATAAACGTTTTATAATTTATATATATAAATAAAAATTTGTTTTCTGCCTGTTGCTCCTCGCGTGAAACGGCTTCGGCGTTGCAACGATATAGCGGCGTTATGTAACGCTTACTGCCGTTTTTACGTTGAGCATTGCGCAACGCCACAACGCTACAACGCCGCTCGTCTTCTCCGATCAAGCGCGCCAAGCCGCAGCGATGGCGTTACAGTAACGCGAGGGTAGCGTTGCAACGCCATTCACAGAACAACAATGTGATTTCTCCAAATCTTGCTCGTTTTCGCTCCGATCTTCTCAGCAACCGCTTTGCCTTGATCGACACGGACTTACAGAATCGATTTACAATTAAATTTGCCCAAAACACCGGGCCCTTACATTGAACATTTCAATGAAATTGTAAATCTAAGTGCCAAAATTGAAAACATCTAATTTCGCAAAACCGTTCATACATCACATGCAAAAACAGTAAATCCCACCTTGTTCTTGAAAAATCCATAACATAAATCAAGAACGCAATTGGGCTCTGATACCAATTGAAGGGAATCGAAGTCCCCGCAGCGAAAGCTATTGCAAATCGCGCACTCTTGATTTAGTTACAACGGAAAATTCAAGAACGTAAACATGGATTAAGCATATAATAAGAGTATAGACAGCAAGTATATACCTTTGAAGAACCTTTCTTCAAGTGCTCCTCTCTCCACGGTCACGATCTCAGCAACAAGAACTCGTACGAACACCGACACCACCACCAGATCTTCTCCGTTGTTCTCTAGGTGAGGGAGGAAGGTGGGTTCCCTTTAGGAGTAGTGAGGTATTTTGTGAGAGAGATTTGTGTTTTGGAACTCTTCCAACAACACAACAAGGAGGATAGAAATACACTAAGAAGTCTCAACCTAGTTACATCTCATGCAACTATATATATAGAGGAATGGGATGGAAATGACCATTCTACCCCTCCTTTAATCTCTCTTTAGTATATAGTTTATATATGAATCTAATTCACATTAAAACTATATATTATATCAATTACATCATATAGAATTGATATAACTCCTCATGTATGAAATTGAACACTAAAATTTCACTCCTAACTTTATACCCTCAATATTACCATGTTGAGCAACCGGAGGGATCTAATGGACCTACAGATTATGAGCTCCAATGATGTGAGATTAACTGATCAAACTCTATGATCTAGTTAATCAATATTCATTAACTACAAGTCACTCCACTATAGACTTGTAGTTGCACTCTCCTCACTGTAGATATTATTGTGTCCACTGATATAGTCATTACCCATGAGTCGACCCTTCACAGGTTGTTCGTAATCACAGCTGGGTTAAATTACCATTTTACCCTTGTGATTACCTCTTTGCTCCTTAAGTACCATTGATCCTCTAATGAACAACGAGTCTAAGGTTGAGGGCGGGGCCCCGTTGTTCAAGACCTGGAGTCAGTTCTTAAGCGAACAACCTATCTAATTCCTCACTAGAGGAATGAGTGAATTCCATCTTGCACAGTTAAGTTCCCAGCTACCTACTGATAACTCACCATAAGTGAGTTATTTTACTAGAATTTTAGTGTTTAATCTACTTGAATTGCATCTAATTTAGTGATCCTCATGTTATTTTATCCCTAAATTATGTGTGTAAGCTTTAAAATCTTGAATTTAAGCATTAGGTGCAAAAAGAATTAATTTTGATGTTTTTGTGCTTTAATTTAAGAAATTTTGGAAAATAAGCTAACAGTTAATTAAAGACCAAAATTTGAGATTTTTCTTAACTCCGAAAATCCTTGCGTATTTTGATTTATAATTAACTTCATATATTTATTTGGGATTTTTCTGTGTGCAGGAGATTATAAAAATTACAAGAGTCCCTAAGGGCATTTTAGATATCTTACCCGAAGGGTAAGATGGTGTTTCTACCCCTAAGGGCATTTTTGTAATTTGTGGAATTAGAAAGCAACAACACCATCTTATATAAGGAGGCTAGGGTTCAAGTGCAAAAGGAGAGAGAGTTGCCACAAAAGGGGAAGAGAGCTAGAGAGAGAAGGGGGCGATTGCTACAACAAAGGTGTGTATTGAAGAGAAGAAACATGAGAGTGCCATTGTTGTAGCAATCGTGCGATTGAGGAAAGAATCGAAGCTTCAAGGTGCCATTGTTGTAGCAAAAATCGTGCAGTTCGGTTTTTCACAGACGACGCTCACAAAGTTGTCGTTTACCAAAGTTCTGACCGTTGGATTGTGCTGCAATTTTGACAGCTTGTTCGAGACTCATAGGGCTTTACTTTGAACGGTTGGATCGTCGTTCTGAGCTTCGCTGTGTCGGATATCGCTGTCACGTTGGGAGATCAGTGCAGTTCGGTTTTTCACCGGCGGCGCTCACAACGTTGTCGATTCCTGGAGTTTCAACCGTTGGATTGTGCTGAAATTTTGACAGCTTGTTCGAGACTCAGAGGGCTTTGTTTTGAACGGTTGGATCGTTATTTCGAGCTTCCGTTGATGAGATATCTCTATCGAACTGAACTTGAAAAATAAGGCCACCTGCTGTGTAACGTTTTCCCTATCTCTAAGTGTTATTGCTTGTTGTCAACCACCAATTTAATACTGGATTTTTGGGTTGTTTACGTACTGATTTAGACTACTTTTGCTCACACTTTTAAGCATAACTCGTGACTGTTTTAGGCTAGAATTGTGATTGATTTAGGCTAATTTAGTGAACATTGTTGGTTGTTTTGCATGAACTCCTTGATCAATAAAAGCATGCTTAAACTAGAAATATGTGACTCGATTTTAATCATGAACTAAATTTTCTTAGGCAAAGGTTAGATTGTTTTAATGTAATTTTCGATTAAATTTATGGTTGATGTCATTGATTGAATTTATGAAATTTTATTGAATTTAACGTTGCATGAGAATTAAAATTGGCCTTTTTAACTTCTCTATAATTCACAAACTTGGGAAAGCTAATGAATTAGAAAACTAAAATTTCATTCTAGGATTATTGAGTTGATTAGGGATAATTAACCCACCTAGAACCTAAAATCATGAGCATAATTTAGATCACAATTGGGAAATTGTAGGTTTTAAAACTTAGGGATTTTGGAAAGAATTATTTGAATGCATGTGTAGGTAAATTCAAGGCATCACTCAAAATTTATTCCAATTGAACATTAGAACTCTAACCCGAGCCTATTTTTCATTAAAAATCTCATCTCTTGTATCTCCCCTCTTGTTTGCATTCTCCTCTCCCCTCATTTAAATTTAGTTATTTTCTTGAGTCTAGTCTTGTCTTTGCACACTTATCACATCAATTTATTTATTTACAATAGTAATTTGCACACTCATACATTGCACTAAAATAAGGAAAAATTGCTAGGACACTCATTCATTTAGGTTTAGCTAGTCCTCGTGGGATCGATACTTTAACTTATCACTTGCTGCTCTCGACCATGTATACTTGCACGTCGTAGAAGTGTCGGAGTCTTATTCTAATTTACATTAGTTTAGGGCACTCGATATTTTCGCATCAAGTTTTTGGCGTCGTTGCCGGGGACTAGTTTTGATTCTTATTTTGTTTGAGTTGATTTTAGCATTTAATTCTTGTTTTTCTTGTTGGGTGTGTCTTGTTATCTTTGTTTCGTATTTTTATATTTGTTGAGTCTTGGTTATTCTTTCTGGTTGTGTTGGTGCCTATTGTGTTTCTTGAGCCTGTTATAATTGATTTATTATTTTATTATGGCTTTTGATAATTTTGGGTGGTCTTCTGTGCCCAATGAGCAAACACAATATAGTTTTTTTTCTTATGATCATCCATTTGCCAATTTAGAGTCTTCTAGTGAGGGGTATGGATCTTATGGCTACCAAATGCCTAATTACTATCATACTAATCCTATGACTTATGGGAATCCTATGTATGATAATAATCAGAGCAATTGGGCCTATGAACCATATCCTAGGGGTTTTGAGCCATATCCTCCCTATATTCAAGAAACCCAGCTAGAAGACGAATCTTCCCTTAAAATATTGTTATTAGAATATATGAGAACCACGGAGGAGAGAAATAGGCAAATAGATGAGAGGAATAGGCAAATAGATGAGTTGAATAGACAAATAGGGGAGTCAATTCATCAACTAACAGATACACTTACCTCCCTTAGAGGACAAATGTATTTAGACTCATTTGAGGTTGAGCACCCTAGGGAAGATAGTGAAGGAGGACCCACACCTTTAGATAGTTCGGTGAGTCACTTGATCACTGACCCACTGATAGACCCTCAGGATCCTAGTCCTTCACATTTTTCTGAGTATAGACATTTAGAGAATTGTGCTTTAGATGTAAAAGAACTAGAACCTGTTAGCACACACCAGGATGGAGTTAGTGAGAGTGTGGAAGAAGTCGAGCCTGTTGAGTCAAGCCAGGAGGTAGAGTGTGAGGCTTTTGAGTCTATGTCAGTTCTATCTTCTGATTTTTCTCTTATTGGTGAATGTTTTTCTTTCTATGCTCTCGAGTCAGTGTCTTTTTGTGAGTCTGTTCATTTTCCTGTTTTTCCTTCTTTTCTTTTACCAAATAAAAAAGCAAAAAATGTTTACTTTGTTGTTGTTCCTTCTTTTCTTTTAATATATGAAAAATCAAAAAATATATTTGTTTCGGGCTCTCACGAGAAGCTAGTATTCTTGCTAGCTCTGATTTGTTTTGTTGATTCAAGAAAGAGAGGCCCGAAGAAATGGGAGAATTTTTACGTACCTTCACGAGCCCACGTATACTACGTCAAGCTAATGACGTAAAACAAGCGCTTCTTGGGAGGCAACCCAAAGTTTATTTTGTTTGTTTCGTTTTTAATTTTTTTTTTTTTTTTGTTTCGTTTTTAGTTGTTTTTGTTTTCAAAGAAATAACCCTTACCTATTTTTGTTTTCGTTTTTAATTATTTTGTTTTCAAATAATCTTTTCACCTGTTGATATGGTAAAGTCTATCCGTATCCTTCTTTCCATTGCCGCATATTATGACTATGAGGTATGGCAAATGGATGTCAAGACAGCCTTTTTGAATGGCAATCTTGAGGAAAACATCTACATGGACCAACCCAAAGGGTTCATTGAACCAGGACAAGAGCAAAAGGTTTGCAGGCTTAAAAGGTCAATTTATGGACTGAAACAAGCCTCTAGGTCCTGGAATATAAGATTTGATGAGACAATCAGATCTTATGGTTTTGACTAGAATGATGATGAACCTTGTGTCTATAAGAAAATCATCAATAGTTCTATCGCATTCCTAATTCTCTATGTGGATGATATCCTACTCATTGGGAATGATGTAGCTTATCTTACTGACATCAAGGAATGGCTAGCTACGCAGTTCCAAATGAAAGATTTGGGTGATGCGCAGTTTGTTCTTGGAATCCAGATTGTCCGGAACCGCAAGAATAAAACACTAGCCTTGTCTCAAGCATCTTACATAGACAAAGTGTTGTCAAGGTTTAAGATGCAAGATTCCAAAAAGGGTTTGTTGCCTTTTAGACATGGAATCCATTTGTCTAAGGAACAGTGTCCTAAGACACCTCAAGGAGTTGAGGATATGAGACGGATTCCTTATGCATCGGCTGTTGGGAGCCTGATGTATGCCATGTTGTGTACTAGGCCCAACATCTATTTTGCAGTTTGGATGGTCAGTAGGTATCAATCCAATCCACGAATCTAACACTGGACAACGGTTAAAACAATCCTTAAGTATCTTCGGAGAACAAGGAACTACATGCTTGTGTATGGGGCTAAGGATTTGATCCTTACAGGAAACACGGATTCTGACTTTCAGATTGATAAAGATTCTTGGAAATCTACATCAGGGTCAGTATTCACTCTTAACGGAGGAGTTGTAGTATGGCGAAGCGTTAAGCAAGGATGCATCGTTGATTCCACCATGGAGGTCGAATATGAAGCAGCTAAGCAGGTCGTTTGGTTAAGGAAATTCATGCTAAATTTGGAAGTTGTTCCAAATATGATTTTGCCCATCACACTGTATTGCGATAACAGTGGTGCAATGGCAAATTCGAGGGAACCCCGAAGTCACAAGAGAGGAAAACACATAGAGCGGAAGTATCATCTCATCCGGGAGATCGTGCATAGAGGAGACGTGATTGTCACGAAGATAGCCTCAGGATACAACATTGTTGATCCTTTTACAAAGGCTCTCACGGCTAAAGTATTTGAGAGTCACCTAGAAGGTCTAGGTTTACAAGTCTTTCCCAACTAGGGCAAGTGAGAGTATTTTGTACAAAGGGGTTTAAATGCCCTAGTTTATTGTATTTACATTACTGTAATGTTTTAGTACTCCACAAGCTTTAGGTCAAGTGGGAGATTGTTGGGATTTATGCCCTAAACTTGTGTAATTTTGATCAATTAAATAAAGTGTTATTTGTTTTGATAGAATTACAGTCTTGCTCTATAAATCCAATAAACTAAGCTCCAAGGTTATAACATTTATCTTGAACATCAGTGTAGTGGACACTTTTTGGGTTGAGTTCAATAATATAACCTAAATAGTCTATGGTATAAGAATAAGGTTGGAAACCTCATTCTGGTAACACCATGGATGCGACTCACTTTGTAATTAGTACAAATGAGGTAATCCAACTCATTCATGTAGTTGACATGCGAGTGGGGGCATCCTGTATGAAGAGTTCATACAAGACTGGATTGTAAATTATTAGTCTAACGAGTGTAACACCGTTAACAGGATAAGACTAATAATTTATAGATGGTCATTAGTGACTCGACCTGAATCCTGAGCAAGTTAAGAACTCCCGCTTATAGGGGTTTGTCCTTAGACTAGTATGGGTGAGAGTGGCCCTGTAGCCAACTCAATAAGCCTACCTTCTCGTGGGACGTAACCTCGTAGGTATCCGGGAACTTAAGCTGTGCAAGATGGAATTCACTCATTCCTACACTAAGGAATTAGAAAGGTTGTTCCATTAAGAACTGACTCCAGGTCTTGAACAACGGGGCCCCACCCTCTATGAGGGTATGAGTCTAAGGTAGGACCTTAGACTTGTTGTTCATTAGAGGATCAGTGGTGCTTAAGGAGCAAAGAGGTAATCACAGGGGTAAAACGGTAATTTGATCCAACCGTGATAACGAACAACCTGTGAAGGGTCGACTCATGGGTAATGACTATATCAGTGGACACAATATTATCTACAGTGAGGAGAGTGCAGCGACAAGTCTATAGTGGAGTGACTTGTAGTTAATGAATATTGATTAACTGGATCAAAGAGTTTGATCAGTTAATCTCAGATCATTGGAGCTTATGAACTGTAGGTCCATTAGGTCCCTCCGTTGGCTCAATATGGTAATATTGAGGGTATAAAGTTAGAAATGAAATTGAAGTGTTCAAATTCATACTTGAGGTGTTATATCAATTATATATGATATAATTGATATAATATATAGTTTTAATGTGAATTAGATTCATATATAAAATATATACTAAAGAGAGAATAAAGTAGGGGTAGGATGGTCACTTCCATCCTATTTCCCTATATATATGGTTGCATGAGATGCAACTAGGTTAAGTGATTCCAAGCTTTTGTTGTGTTGTTGGAAAGGTTCCAAGACACAAACATCTCTCTCACAAAACACCTCACCTCTCCTAAAGGGAGCCCACCTTCCTCCCTCACCTAGAGAACAACGGAGAAGATCCGGTGGTAGTGTCGGCGTTCGTACGAGTTCGTATTGCTGAGATCTTGATCGTTAGAGAGGAGGAACACTTGAAGAAAGGTTCTTCAAAGGTAACTTTCTTGTTGTCCATTATGTTCATATGCTTAATCTAGTTATATATGTTCTTGTATTAAATCGTTGTAACTAAATCAAGAGCGTGCGATTCACAATCGCTTCCGCTGCGGGACTTCGATTCTCTTCATGGATCAATATCATAGTGGATGGAGAGAGTACATATAGTGAGTGGGAGCGGGACCGGTGAAAACGGGAGCCACGGTCTCTTCTTTAAATTAACACCGTGAGAACCCTATGATCCGCCTGCTAGTTTGGCCTGGACTAGACAATCCCTTCGGAGGGCCTTGATCATGGGAGTCGGAACACTGTGAATTCCCGAAAGGGATAAAGTTTCCTTGTTGGTTTTCCTTCTTGGTTCACCCTTCGGTGGCTATTGTTTGGATGGATACTTGGAAACTTAAAGATTGAGAGTGAAACTCACGAAGTTTGTTAAGTGTTAATGAATTTGACCAAATAATGGTAACTGGACACCTAATGGAATAAGATTTATTCTGGGATTAGGGTCTGATCTAGAAAGTCTCATCCTAGAGGAGGAGTGTTTCTGTTCACCCTTCAGTGGCGGTCATTCTAAACCTGATTGGACTTCAAAAGTTTTTGCGAGACTGACACAAAATTTTTAATTTGATTTTTCAGCAATATGTCTAGCTCGATAATAGCTTTACTCGCTTCGAATAAGTTAGTGGGAGATAACTTCCAAACGTGGAAGAACAATATAAACATGATACTTGTAACCGACGACCTTAAGTTCGTGCTTACTGAGGAGTGTCCTCAGTTGCCGACCTCGACTGCTTCACGAAGTGTTCGTGATGCGTGCGATCGATGGATCATGGCCAATGAAAAGGCCAAGGTCTACATCATTGTCAGCTTATCTAAAGTATTGGAAAAGAAGCACGAGTTGATGATCACCGGTAAGGAGATCATGGAGTCACTGCAAGACATGTTTGGACAACAGTCCTTTTAGGTCAGGCACGACTCGCTCAAACACGTCATCAACGCCTGAATGAAAGAAGGGACGTCTGTCCGTGAACATGTTCTGGACATGATGACCCACTTTAATTTGGTGGAGATGAATGGGGCTTCGATCGATGAGTCGAGCCAGGTCAGCTTTATCTTGGAGACTTTTCCGAAGAGTTTCCTTCAGTTTCATAGCAACGCTGTTATGAACAAGATAAGCTACACTCTAACCACCCTTCTGAACGAGCTACAAAACTTCCAGTCCTTGATGAGGATCAGGACACCGGAAGCTGAGGAAAATGTTGCCTACAGATCATATCACAGGGGTTCGACCTCTGAGACTAAATCTGTTGCTCATTCCCGTCCGAAAGGGAAGAAGAAGATGAAGAAGGGTAAAGCTGACCAAGCTGCCGCCCAAAAGGACAAGAAGGTCAAGGAAGTTGTTGAGAAAGGAAAGTGTTTCTACTGCAATGGGGACGGCCACTGGAAGAGAAATTGTCCCAAGTTCCTTGCCGAGAGGAAGAATCAAGGTAAATGTGATTTACTAGTGACTGAAACTTGTTTAGTGGAGAGTAGTGACTCTGCTTGGATATTGGATTCGGGCGCCACTAACCACGTTTGTTCTTCTTTTCAGGGAATTGATTCCTGGCCGCAGCTGCGAGAGGGTGAGGTGACTCTACGAGTTGGATCCGGGGAGATTGTCTCTGTTGCAGCAATCGACAAAGTGAACCTCTACTTCGGCAGGAATTACTTATTGTTAGACAATTTGTATATAGTCTCCGGGTTTACTAGAAACCTTGTTTCTGTTTCCTGTCTTCTCGAACAATGTATTTCAATTTCCTTTGAATATAATAAAGCGTTTATTTCTTTCAAAGGCAATTTGATTTGATCTGCTTCACTTGAGTCTAATCTGTATGTTTTGAAACCTAATTCGGTCAAAAGCGTTTTGAACACTAAATTATTTAAAACTTTAGAAACACGAACTAAAAGAGTAAAAGTTCCTCCAAAAGAAAATGCTCATCTTTGGCATCTACGGTTAGGCCACATTAATCTCAATAGGATTGAGAGACTAGTGAAGAGTGGACTTCTAAGCGAGTTGGAAGAAAAGTCTTTACCCGTGTGTGAGTCATGCCTCGAAGGCAAAATGACCAAACGTCCTTTTAGTGGAAAAGGATATAGCCAAAGAGCCCCTTGAGCTTATACATTCTGACCTCTGTGGTCCGATGAGTGTTAAAGCACGAGGTGGTTACGAATACTTCGTATCTTTCATAGATGACTATTCGAGGTATGAGTATATTTACCTAATGCATAGGAAGTCTGAAACTCTTGAAAAGTTCAAGGAGTACAAGACTGAGGTTGAGAACCTGTTAGGTAAAACCATAAAAACACTTCGATCGGATCGAGGTGGAGAGTATATGGGCACTGAATTCCAGGACTATATGATAGAACACGGAATTACGTCCCAACTCTCAGCACCTAGAATGCCACAGTAGAACGGTGTATCGGAGAGGAGAAACAGAACCCTGTTGAACATAGTTCGGTCGATGATGAGCTGTGCTCATCTCCCTGATTCTTTTTGGGATTACGCAGTGGAAACTGCGGTATAAATTTTGAACAACGTTCCGTCGAAGAGTGTTTGTGAAACACCTTTCGAACCCTGGAATGGACGTAAAGCTAGTTTACACCATTTCAGAATTTGGGGATGCCCGACCCACGTGTTGGTGTCAAACCTGAAGAAGTTGGAACCCCATTCAAAGTTGTGTCTATTCGTAGGTTACCCAAAAGAGACTAGGGGTGGTCTTTTTTTCGAGGAAAATAGGGTACTTGTGTCGAAAAACGCCACTTTCCTTGAGGAAGACCACGCCAGGGATCATTTGCCTAGAAGCAAAATCGTATTAAATGAAATGGACAGTCCATCAGCAAGAGTTGCTGATGGGACTAGTATGTCAACAAGTGTTATTGATCCTAGCACGTCTAGTCAAGTCTGTTCCCAAGAGTTGGGAATGCCTCGACGTAGTGGGAGGGTTGTGAGACAGCCTGAACGTTACATGGGTTTAGCTGAAACCCAAGTCGTCACTCTTGATGATGATTGCGAGGATCCATTGACCTATGATCAGGCAATGGCAGACGTTGACAAGGACGAATGGATTAAAGCTATGGACCAAGAAATGGAGTCGATGTACCTCAATTCTGTCTGGGAGCTTGTGGATCAACCGGATAGGGTAAAACCTATTGGTTGTAAATGGATCTACAAGCGTAAACATGGCGTAGATGGGAAGGTGCAGACCTTCAAAGCACGACTAGTGGCAAAGGGTTTTACCCAGGCCGAAGGGGTTGATTATGAGGAAACTTTTTCACCTGTTGCCATGGTAAAGTCGGTCAGGATCCTTCTTGCCATTGTCGCGTATTATTACTACGAGGTATGGCAGATGGATGTCAAGACCGCCTTTCTGAATGACAACCTTGACGAAACCATCTACATGGACCAGCCCAAAGGGTTCATAACCCAAGGCCAAGAGCAAAAGGTTTGTTGGCTTCATAGGTCTATTTATGGACTGAAACAAGCCTCGAGGTCTTGGAATATAAGGTTTGATGAGACGATCAAATCTTATGACTTTGATCAGAATGTTGACGAGCCTTATGTCTATGGAATGAGGTAGTATTTCTTACTGACTTAAAGAAATGGCTAGCTTCGTAATTCCAAATGAAAGATTTGGGAGAAGCACAATACATTTTGGGTATCCAGATAGTCCGGAACCGGAAGAACAGAACGTTGGCTATGTCTCAAGTATCTTATATTGACAAGATGTTGTCTAGATATAAGATGCAGAACTCCAAGAAGGGCTTGCTGCCTTTCAGGCACGGGGTTCACTTGTCTAAGGATCAATGTCCTAAGACTCCTCAAGAGGTTGAGGATATGAGACGGAACCCCTTTGCTTCAGCTGTAGGGAGCCTGATGTATGCCATGTTGTGTACTAGGCCCGACATCTGTTATGAAGTAGGAATTGTTAGTAGGTATCAACCCAATCCAGGATTAGATCATTGGACAGCCGTAAAGGTAATCCTCAAGTATCTTAGGAGAACGAGGAACTACAACTTAGTGTATGGCGGTGGGGATTTGATCCTTACGGGATACAGATTCTGACTTTCAGACTGATAAGGATTCTAGGAAATCCACTTCGGGGTCAGCCTTCATTCTGAATGGAGGACTTGTAGTGTGGCGAAGCATCAAGCAGGGATGCATCGCTGATTCCACTATGGAAGATGAGTACGTTGCGGCTTGTGAAGCTGCAAAGGAAGCTGTTTCGCTTAGGAAGTTCTTGACGGATTTGGAAGTTGTTCCAAATATGAACTTGTCGATCACACTGTTTTGTGACAACAGTGGTGCAGTAGCCAACTCCAGAGAGCCTCGGAGCCATAAGAGAGGCAAACACATTGAGCGGAAGTATCACCTGATACAGGAGATTGTGCACCGCGGCGACGTGACAGTCACACAGATAGCGTCAGAGCACAATGTTGGTGATCCATTTACAAAGCCCCTCACGGCTAAGGTATTTGAGGGTCACCTAGAGAGTCTAGGTCTTCGAGTGCTTTCTGACTAGGGGAAGTAGGAGAATTGTAAACGGGTATTCAATGCCCTAGTTTATTGTATTACTTCATTGTAATTATTGTACTTTTCATAAATGTATTTACTCCACTAGCTTATCCCAAGTGGGAGTTTGTTGGGATGTATGTCCTAATCTCGTTTAGTTTGTAAATTTAACATTTGAAATTAATAAGAGTTATTTATTTCATCATTTTGTGTCTCGCCAATTTTACAAACTTTGTCTAATAAACTAAGCTCCAGGGTCATTGAATATATGAGAGAACTAGAACTTGAACGATGTGTAGTGGACACACAGGGAGGATAACGTTCGAGTTAACGACCCGAACGGTCTACAGTATATGGATAGGGTTGGAGAACTAATCCTGGATACGTTGTGGATGCGGCCCGCTTTGTATTAGATACAAACGAGATGATCTGACTCGTTCATGTGGTTTACATGAGAGTGAGGGCATCCTGAACAATGAGATTGTACAAGACTGGACCGTGAATTATTAGACCTACTGATGTAACACCGTTAACAGTATGGACTAATAACTTCGTAGATGACCATTAGTGACACGACCTGAATCCTGAGCGTGTTACAGACTCCTGTCTGCGGGGGTCTTTCCTTTGACTAGTACGGGTGAGGGTGGTCATAGTTACTCGCCCAATATGCCTATCTTCTCAGGGACAAGACCAAGTAGGGAGCTGGGAACTTAACTACGCAAGATGGAATTCACTCGTTCCCGCCTTTAGGGAAACTAGAGGGGTTGTTCCCTTAAGTGCTGTCTCCAGGGCTTGGACAACGGGTGCCCACCCTCTCATTGGCACGAGAGGGGTGTTGTGTATGGTTAGACCATTACAACGTTGCTGTTCAATAGAGGAGCAGTGAGGACATAAGGAGCAAGAAGTAGACACAGGGGTAAAATGGTAATTTGACCCAGCAGTGTCTACGAACAACTTGTGAAGGGTCGACTCATGAGTATTGGTTATATCAGTGGACACATCTTGTCTTACACTGACGGGAGTGCAGCTATGGGCTTTAGTGGAGTGTTACCGTAACTAATGAATGTTGATTAACCGGGTCAAAGAGTTTGACAGGTTAATCTCGAATCATTGAAGCTCATCACTATAGGTCCATAAGGTCCCTCGGTTGGCTCAAACTGGATTAATAGAAGGTTTACATTTTTTGTGTGAATTTGAAGTGTTCAACTTCACTAAAGGGTAATTATGTTATTTATATGAGATATGAATGATATATTATATAGTTTAATGTGAATGAGATTCATAATAAACTATAGATTAGCCTAATTGTTGAATTAGGGCTAACTTGGAGAAATTAGATTGAGAGATATTAAATTGAATGTGATTCAATTTAAAAATCCACAATAATACAAATGTGATTTGTAAAATGAGATATGAGATATCTTATTGATTTGCATAACCTATGGTTGTGGTAAAATGGTAAATAGGTGGAGATTTCAATTCCACCTATCACCATTATATAAACCCCCTTTGCAAGAAGGGTTCATTGTATTTTTTGCTCATTTTTGGAATTCTCACCAAAAGAAGCAACAAAAATTCTCTCTCAAATCAACTCTCTCTAGAAGTCTCCTCCCTTCACCAAATCAAAGGATCCCACCATCCTCCTTCTACCTAAGGTAGAACAACTGAGTAAGCAAGTGGAGGTGTCCGGTTCGTTGTTCGTGTGAGGAGATCGAGATCGTTGAGAACGAGTACGCGAAGAGTTCGTGATCAACGAAAGGAAAACTTGAAAACAGTCTTCAACAAGTAAGTAACTTTAACTTGTTATTTTTTCTTTCTATCTTGCATGTTTAACCTATACTATTAAATAGTTTAGTTTTAACAAAATCGAAATTGCATAACGATACCACAACGATTCGATCGTCTTTCGCTGCGCGGGGATTCTCATTCCCTACAGTGTGTATTTCGAAATTCGGGCTAAAAACTATCAAATTCGACTCTCTCTGAAAAGGGTACAAAGTGCTCTATTTATACACAAAATCGGCACGACGTTGCAACGCTAGGGGCAGCGTTGCAACGCTGTTCGCTAGGCGCCGTATAAATAAAGAAACAGTCGGCAACGTTGCAATGTTGAGGACAGCATCGCAACGCTTCGACCTTAACGTGCACGCCTGTTATCAATATGGCATTGTGACGCTGCAAAACAACGTTGCAACACCGTCTTCACGACTTTAGTATGAAATTTATCCGCAACATCAGCGTTGCAACGCTATCACCTCGAGTCCAAGTGCTATAATTGATCTTTCTTTTTCCACTTGATGTTAGTTTTAGCTCCAAAAGCCTCGATTTGAACCCGAGTAATCCATAATATCTCCAAATGGTCTGTGTAAGCTCTTAACCTTAAATTGGATGATTTAAACACGTAAATGCTCTGAAATTATCATAAAAACTAGCAATGTATAAGCCTAAGGATAACACATTTTGTGTGCTATCAAACACCCTCAAACTTAACCTTTTGCTAGTTCCGAGCAAAAACAGAATTAACACATAATATCTTTCTCATGCATACATCAAACTCAAGCCTTAGGGATTCAAAAGGAAATTTTAGCAATCACAAGAAACACTCAAACATGATACTTCAACAAGCAATTTAAAACTTTTCCTAAGTGTTCCTACGTGTGTGTGAGATTAGCCTACGTTTCTTTCATCTTTACTAAGCCCGGAACAACTTTATTAGGTTCTCCATTCAACTTCCCCTACACTGGTCATAATTACTAATCCTTGAGCCTCCCCACATTTAAGAAATAAACAATTTTACTCAGTACTTAATCACTTTTTTTTCAACATTTTTTCTATTTTCTTCTTTTTTTGTGCAAGGACACTAGCTTTTACACATCCACTGCAGGGACTATTACCCAGAGCACTCGCTCAATGAGTGGCCTAACTGATCACAGTGAAGGTAGCTTTTTTTATCCTCACGATTTTTTTCTTTAACAAACAGAAACAAAAAGACAAACTCTTTTACATAATGCACATATTTTAAAGATCATGCACTTCATATTGTCATTCACCCTATCCTGCAATTTAACTCTCAAATCAGTTCTCAGACCTATCGAGGTGACATCAAACTTCTAAACCTAATAACTTTATTCTCAGCATTTTAAAACTATAGGAACACAGACTATGTGCATAATAGTGCAGGAAAACTCAAGAAAATTTTTAAATTAACTCAAGTTCATATCATGCTCTCAAGTTTCAGTAGAATCACAAAAATTTTCAATTAAATCTCATCCTAGGCCATCCTAGTCATACATATGCATAAGATTAATTAGCAATTCAACACATGCTCAGACAGTCACAACAGATAAACACATCCCACCCCAAAACTTAAACTAAACATTGTCCCCAATGTTTGCAAAATAAGCTTAAACAAAGTAAGAGGGGAAAAATGAGCAACACTATCCTGAGTAATGGAGATCTTCATTTTTCTTTTGAATTCCTTGAACGACCAAGTCACGCGAGATAAAGTACTGCAGAACGGGATCATGCATTTCACGATGGACGACATCAACAACAACCTAACAAAAAAAAAATAAAGCAAACTAAGAATTAAACAAACAAACAAAACAACTGAAGATAAAATAGAAATAAATGAAAGGAAATATAAGCATGGGTTTCCTCCAAAGAGGCACTTTCTTTAATGTCTTTAGCTAGACTGGACTCATGGTAGGCATCAAGGCACGTAAATTGCTCATATTTCTTCGGGCCCTTCTTGCTTGAGTCAATATAGCCTTTTAAGTCTAAAAAGCTATCTTATTTTTCTTGGGCACCTGAAAGATAAATATTTTTGTTATTTTTGTTTACTGAAATAAACTAATAAAATTCAAAACAAGACTCGTGAGTATAGGAAAAATGATTATCAAGATTAAAAGAAATTTTTGGAGATAAAGGGAGGGGAAACATTTTAGCCTCGAACTCTATCACCTGGATTTCTAAGAGTTTTAGCAACTTTGCTCTAATCTAAGTTTCTTTCTCTCGAGTATACTTAAACCAACAAGATCAATGAATTTAAAAACGTATTGCCAAAAATAATGAACACAACAAACTTCAATACATAATCAAATAAATTCAAAACATGTTATTCAATCCCTAACTACGAAAATTAGCTACTCAAAATCACCATAAAAATAAGTTAAAGTCATAGAATAGTCTTTAAACTAAGTTACAAACTAAAAGAAAGAGAAATAAAACTCTTATGTGTCGATGTCGACCCCTCAATTTCGAGCTCCCATCACGATCTCGAGCCTCCACAAATGCTTTGGCTCCTAAGGAATGCTCTTCTTTCTCTTCTTAGAGTGTGTATTTCGAAATTAGGGCTAAAAACTATCAAATTCAGCTCTCTTTGAAAAGGGTACAAAGTGCTCTATTTATACACAAAATCGGCACGGCGTTGCAACTCTAGGGGCAGCGTTGCAACGTTGTGCCCTAGGCGTCGAATAAATAATGAAACAGTTGGCGGAGTTGCAACCCTGAGGGCAGCGTTGCGACGCCTCTACCTTAACGCGCGTGCCTACTATCGATATGGCGTAACGCCGTCTTCACGGCTTTACTATGCAATTTATACGCAACATCGGTGTTGCGAAGCCCTGCAGGGCGTTGCAACGCCATCACCTCGGGTCCAAGTGCTATAATTGATCTTTCTCCTTCCACTTGATGTTATTTTTAGCACTAAAAAGCCTCGATTTGAACCCGAGTAATCCATAATATCTCCAAATGGTCTGTTTAAGCTCTTAACCTGAAATTGGATGATTTAAACCCGTTTATGCTATGAAATTATCATAAAAACTAGCAATGTATAAGCCTAAGGATAGCACATTTTGTGTGTTATCAAAGATCAACCATAACTCTCCACTTTGATTGCTTCACTATATGTCCAACAACTTTAGGACATGATAACAAACTCCATCACAGCTCAGTATGGTGGACCTTTCCAGAATTTTCTCTTGTATTCCCAACCATATACAAAGAGGATTGACAAGCTGATAATGTCAATCATATACAAGCCACCAAAGTTTCAATAATTTAATGGAAAAAGCAATCTGAAACAACATGTTGCACATTTCATCGAAACATGTGAAAATGCTGGTAAACGAGGAGATCTACTGGTCAAATAGTTTGTCGAAACACTTAACGGTAATGTTTTTTACTGATACACTTATATGAAACCTGAGTCAATAGACAGTTGGGAACATGAAAATGAGTTTCTCAACTGATTCTACCACATAAGACACACTATCAACATGTTCCAGCTTACCAACACTAGACAACGAAAAGGTGAATCCGTGTGGACTACATAAATCGTTGGAGAGCCATGAGCCTCGATTGAAAAGATCGTCTCACTGAACTATCTACTGTCAAAATGTGCATTCAAGGCATGCACTGGGGACTTCTTTACATCCTTCAAGGTATAAAGCCTCACATCTTTGAAAAACTAGCAACTTGTGCTCGCGACATGGAGTTAAGTATTGCTAGTCGAGGAGATAAAGATCTTCTAGTCCCTAACTTAATAAAATATAGAAAATACATTGAGACAACTTCAGAAGAGTCTATGGTTGTCAATACAACCCCTCTCAAGCTGTCTTTGAAAGATAATAAATTTAAAAGGCAACAAAAAAATGGAAAGCATCGCTTAAGTTTAAAAGAAATACAAAACAAAGTCTATCATCTTCTTGATTATCTATCATCTTCTTGATTCTAACATTTCTAACATTTTGGAACAACTATTGACCACAAGACGGATCAAACTTCCAAAGTGTAAGCGACCAGAAGAGATAGAAAAGTTGATGATCCTAAGTGTTGTAAGTATTATCGAGTCATCAGCCACCTAGTGAAAAAATGTTTCTCCTAAAAGAGCTAATTCGAATATTAACTAAAGAAGGAAAAATTGAGCTAGACCTCGATGAATTAGCGCAAACAAATTATGTTGCAGTGACAACAAATACAGGCAGTCAAATACACTATGGACCGCTTCATGATCAAGGATGTGGCTAGTCCAATTTGGAACCCTAAAACCCGTAATTGTTTGGTTTCAACATGAGGTGCAAAGAAACAAACATCAAGATGTGATGAACCTACCAGTCATAAAGGCAAAGGTCAGGTTCTTATGACTCCTATGAAGAAGAAAATGAAAAATTTAGCTTCTGATGAGTCTTGTCAATTTAGAAGCCTCAAATGTAACGACAAACATCAAGGAAAGAAGAATCCAAGGAAACCTAAGTCTGAAAGGAAGAGAAATAAAAATAATTTTCAACCTCGCCAATCGGTGACCTTGAAAGAATTTTTCTTGAGAGATTTCCTTCCCAGAAAAAAAAGAGGAAGAAAATTCTACAAATTCATAGACATTGAGGTAAATAAAGCTAACGACACAAAAGAAGTCGAGCAAAGGACTTATGTATTCAATCGCATCAACCCTTCAACTATTCGACCTTTGGTCTTCTAAAGGATGAGTATGGTCGCGACAGAAGAAGAAAACCAATGTCTAACTTCTAGCTCAATTCAACCATCAGTCATCCAAAAGCTAAACATCTCTGCTTCGAGGAAATGTCAACCTTCAACATCTATTTTTTATCGCCTCAAAGTAACAAGTGATCAACATGAAAGAATGATAAACACCTCAAAAGTAGAGTTGTTTGATAAAGTGAAGCAAGACAAGAAGATTCACTGTCTTGTTCCTTCACGCATGAAAATAAAGTTCCCTGTCCTCATAAAAACAGAAGGTTCCTTGATGGTGAAGACAAATGTCATCATCTTATCCTATAAAGAAAGATTTGATCAAGACCATGACAAGGACAACATACATTTTGAACTGCATGATGCTCTTCATCGCAAAGAAAGCTCTTTGTCGCAAGAGCTTAAACTGCATGATACTCCTGACCCGCATGAGCTTAAAAGGTGAACGACTCCCTCCCCCTCCCCGAAAAAAATATATTTTTTGAACTACGCGATGACTTAATCCCTTTCGCTCAAAGTATATGTAGGCAGCATAAAAACTTTTAAGACCAGTCTCTAAAAAACCCATGAAAACAAGACATTACAAGTTGGATGCATACGAGAGAGTTTCGTTCCCCTCAAGTTTGGTTCATCGCCTCACCAGCTAATGTTTGAGCTTCGTTGCTCTCACCGCTTACCCACTAAAGTTTTAGCTTCGTTCCTCTCAAGTTTGGTTTGGCGCTCTCCAATTTTAGCTTTGTTATTTTAAAGTCCAATTCGTCCCCCACCCTTAGAGTTTGAGCTTCGTCCCTTTCAAGTACAATTTGTCGTTCATCCTCTAAGTTCAAGCTTCACTTCCCTCAAGGTTGGTTCGTCGCTAATATCATGTAAACATGCTATCTTATTTCCTAATATTTATGCTAGCTTTGTGATGATTTTGTAAACCTTCATGCCTATTTCTCTTAATTTTATAGAAATCGAGCTTGAGGAGAAGAATCAAGTGTTTAAAAGTATTTTGGTGGATATTGGAGCTTTTTTTTAGCTTAATTGAAGAGTCGAGAAAAATAGAAACGTAATTTGAGCATAAGGTGTAAAAGGGGTATTCAATGCCAAGTTTATTGTATTTTTGCATTTATGAAAATGTATATTGTACTCCACTAGCTTTAGTTCAAGAGGGAGTTTGTTGTGGTGTATGCCCTAAACTTGTGTCGCTTGTAATATTTGACGAATATGAATAAAAGTTATTTTTCCATCAAACTTTGTATCTCGCATTTCAAACTTAATCCAATAAACTAAGCTCCAAGGTTATTCATGATGGAGATCTAATCCCCTTGAGCAGCAGAAACAAGTTTGGAATCGTAATTGCAAGGTTATTTTGGTTGAAAAACAAAAACCAATGCATTGAAAAATAACAGAGATAAACATACATATCTAATCTAATTAGACATGAAAATCATGCATACAAACATATTGTGAAGTTGTTAAAACAAAAGTAAGAAACATTACCTTTGTAGTTTTTCCAAAACAGCAACTCCTTGCTTCCAAGATGTACAGTAGCACAGGAACACAAAAGAACGTCTCTATTTTCTCCAACAGGACACAACCAGTAAGAAAACCTCCTATGACTCTGAGTTTCTACTTAGATCTTCCTTAGGTGGGAAGGATCCAACAATTGGAGTATTTGGGAATTGAGAGGGAGAGAGAGAATTCTTCTGAGAGAGCAATCTAGTGCATTGATAGATCAACTTGTCCACTTCTCTCCAGGAGAAGATGAACCTGTAGAGGGCATCTCCCCACTCCCTAACGATTAGGGAGTTAGGAGAGATGGGGAACGTGTCCTCCGGACACGTTCCCTCTTTTTTATTTTTATTTAATTAAATAATCAAAAATTATGAATTAAATAATAATATATATAATTAATTAAATCACATTTAATTAATCATAATTAAATATCATATATTTAATATAGATTAAATCACATTTAATCAATTATCCCTCTAACTTATAGTTTTAATGCACATCTAATGTACATTAAATTTTAACCTATAGTTTTCAAATATGAATCACATTCACATTTGAATTTAATATTTGAACTCTTTCAAATATTTAATTCTCTCATATAATTTAATATGAATCATATTCACATTAAATTTATAATATATAGTTCCAAAACTATATATTATATCGTATATATACATTCAATTTATTCCCTAATGAATTTGAACATTTCAAATTCAAATGATCTAAGAACCCTTTACGAGCTAGAAGGTGGACCTAATGGACCTACAGATCAGAAGCTCCAACGATACGAGATTACTCGGTTAATCTCATTAACCTCCTAATCAACATTCGTTAACTGCGAGAACACTCCACTAAAGTCCCGCAGCTGCACTCTTCTCACTGCAGATATATTTCTGTGTCCACGAATATTGACCAATAACAGCAAGTCAATCCTTCACGAATGTTCGTAACACCAGCTGGGTCAAATTACCGTTTTACCCTTGGGTTACATCTTGTACCTTAAGTACAAATTCTCCTCTAATGAACAATTTGTTTATGGTCCTACCAACAAACAGAGTCCCTCTCAGGCCAATGAGAGGGTCGGGCCCTTTGTTCAAGTCCCAGAGACACCACTTAAGGGAACATTCCTCTACTTACCCTAGTAGGCGGGAAGGAGTGAATTCCATCTTGCTAAGTTAAGTTGCCAGCCGCTCACTCGGTCTTGTCCCCAAGAAGGTAGGCATATTGAGTCGGCGAATCTGGCCACTCTCACCCATACTAGTCAAAGAACAATCCTTGATACTTAATTTGTGCTTAATTCTGCAAACATTGGGGACAATGTTTAGTTTAAGTTTGGGGGTGGATGTGTTTATCTGTTGAGACTGTCCTGAGTATGTGCTGAATTGTTGATTGATCTTTTACATAAGTATGAGTATGATAGCCTAGGATGAGATATAATTGGAAATCCTTGTGATTCTGCTGAAACCTGAAAGCATGACATGAATTTGAGTTAATTTAAAAATTTTCTTGAGTTTTTCCTGCACTATTACGCACATAGCCTGTGTTCCTTTAGTTTTGAAATGCTTAGAACAAAGTTATTAGGTTTAGAAGTTTGATGTCACCTCGATAGGTCTGAGAACTGATTTGAGAGTTAAACTGCAGGATAGGGTGAATGACAATATGAAGTGCATGATCTGTATATTATGTGAAATAGTTCGTTTTTTTTTGTTTGTTTGTTCAAAAAAAAATCGTGAGGGCAAAAAGAGCTACCTTCACTGTGATTAGTTAGGCCACTCATTGAGCGAGTGCTCTGGGTAAGGGTCCCTGCAGTGGATGTGTGAAAGCTAGTGTCCTTGCACAAAAAAAAAAAAGAAGAAAATAGAAAACGTGGCATCAAAAGAGTGATTAATTGTTGAGTAGAGTTATTTAGTTCTTGAATGTGGGGAGGCTCAAAGATTAGTAATTAAGACCAGTGTAGGGGGAAGTTGAATGGAGAGACTAATAAAGTTGATCCGGGCTTAGTAAAAATGAAGGGAACATAAGCTAATCACACACACAAGTAGGAACACTTAGGAAAAATTTTAAATTGCTCGCTAAAGTGTTATGGTTGAGTGTTTCCTGTGATTACCAGATTTTCTCTTAAATCTTTGAGGCTTGAATCAAATATGTGTTTAAGAACAATCTAATGTTTAATTCTGTTTTTGCTCGGGACTAGCAAAAGTTTAAGTTTGGGGGTGTTTGATAGCACACAAAAGGTGATATCTTTAGGCTTAATTATTGCTAGTTTTATGATAATTTCAGGGTTTTTACGTGTTTAATT
The DNA here is from genome assembly GCA_036507285.1 of Trichosanthes cucumerina. NCBI lineage: Eukaryota > Viridiplantae > Streptophyta > Magnoliopsida > Cucurbitales > Cucurbitaceae > Trichosanthes > Trichosanthes cucumerina. The sequence continues at coordinate 59,946,604 of CM071838.1, forward strand.
CATTAAATTTCAGGTTAAGAGCTTAAACAGAGCTATTGGAGACAATTTGGATCCCTCGGGATCAAAACGAGGCTATTTGGAGCTAAAAATAATACCATTTGGAAGAGAAAGGATCAATCCAAGCATGATGACCCGAGGAGATGGCGTTGCAACGCCATGCTTGCTGTTTGAGAGCGTTGAAGACCACTACTGATAGCGTTGCAACGCTGCTTTGCAGCGTCGCAACGCTATATCGATAAGGACGCATGCATGAGAAGCCGCAAATTTTTAAAGACGTTGCGGCTATATCGATAAGGACGCATGCATGAGACGCACGCTATATCGATAAGGACGCATGCATGAGAAGCCGCTATATCGATAAGGACGTTGCAGCGTCGCAACGCTATATCGATAAGGGGCACGCGCTTAGGGTAGCGGCTTTGCAACGCTGCCCTCAGCGTTGCAACACCATCGATTATTTCCATATCTACCAACCGCCTAGGGTGCAGCGTTGCAACGATGTCCCTAGCGTTGCAACGTTGCACCTATTCCTTCTATAAATATATCCTTATGATTTCATTACAAGGGAGCCGAATTTGGTAGAGTTTTGTCCTAATTTCGAAATACACTTTATACAAGAGAGAAAAGAGTGATTTTGGGAGCCAAAGCATTCGTGGAGGTTCGAGATCAAAGACGGGAGCTCGGAGACGAAGGACCGGCATCGACACCTAAGTTTAATTTCCTTTACTTTCAATTTGTAATAGCGTTCTAAGACGTTTTCTACTTGTTTAGTTTGATTTTCATGTGATTTAGAGTAGCTAAACATTGTAGTTAGGATTTGATTTGCTTGTTATGACTTTATTACAATGTATTGAAGCATGTTTTGTTCTTATTTTTGACAATTTGTTCTTGACTTCTTAATTTGTTGATTTAAGTGGACTCGAGAGATAAAGCTTGAATTAGAGCAAAATTATCAAAACCCTTAGAATTCTGGCATGAGAATGACTTAGAAATCTTAGGGAAACACATAAAGAAGTTGCTTAATGTCATGCATGTCGTAGGTTCATATGGAGACTATGAACTTTATTGCTTGTGTGAGTCTCACTAAGAATCGAGAGATTTTCTTGAGTATTTTACTTCTTGTTTATAATTTCATCTCATTGGTTCAATGCATGTGTTAGTTAGGTCTTTAACTTGTAAAATCACTTCCCATAAATCTATCAATTCGTGTCTCCACATGTTTGTTTGTATTTACTTCAACCAACTATCCATGTTATGTTTCTTTAGCTAAAATTGAGAATTAGTACCTTAGTAATTAATTAATCTAGAAACCCATTCCCGAGGACGATACTTGGACTCATAAATCACTATACTAAAACTTGACCCGTACACTGCGGTATTGCAATATCATAAATATCACGCAACTGGTGTCGACTCACAGGTATTGGTTATATCGATGGACACAACTTGTCCTACAGTGAGGAAAGTGCAGCTACGGGGCTATAGTAGAGTGTCCCCGTAGTTAATGAATGTTGATTAACTAGATCAAAGAGTTTGGTTAGTTAATCTCGGATCATTGGAGCTCTTGATCTGTACGTTCATTAGGTCTCTTAGTTGGCTCAATTATGGATTTAATGAGGGTATAAAGTTTGGAGTGAATTTGAAGTGTTCAAATTCATATAAAGGGAATTTATGTCATTTATATGAGATATGATTGACATAATAATATATAGTTTATTGTGATTGAGATTCATAATAAACTATAGTATAGCCTAATTATCAAATTAGGGCTTCTGTTGGAGAAAATAATTTGAGAGAAATGAAAATGAATGTCATTCAATTTTAAATTCCATAATTATGCAAATGAGATTTGTATAATAAGGTATGTGATACCTTATACTCTATGATATGCAAATATGATTTGCATATTATATAGTTTTCACCTCCACCAAATACCACTATTTAAAGGTGGAATGTGAAGCATTCCATACCCAATCATCTCATTTTTTTATTTCACTCCAAAAACACTATCAATTCTCTCTCAAATTCTCTCTTCTTCTCCAAACCCAAAATCCAAAGGGAGCCCCAAAACTTCCCTCATCCGCCGAAGAACAACCGAGAAGATCAAGTGGAGGTGTCCCAAGATCGAGGTCAGTTCCTGATTTGTAGAGAGATCGTAGAGATCGTGAACGAAAGGAGGAAAACACAAAGAACGGTTCTTCAAAGGTTAGTACCTTGCTGCCATTTCCTTCTCTATTTTATGCTTAGCCTAGGACAACAATTGTTGCATGTTTAATTTTAAGAAAAACGGTAACACAACGAAAGCAACGCGATCCACGTCGCTTCCACTGCGGGATTCAATCCCAACAATTGGGATCAGAGCTAGGATTTTGCTCATCGTTGTTGCTCTGTATTTTTCGTAAACATTAGGTTGGTAACCTTGATTTCATGTGATGAATGTTTAAGGGTTGTGAATTGAATGTTTTCGGTTTTGAAACCTTAGATTAGATTTACAATTTTGTTGAAAAGTTCAATGTAAGGGCCCATTTTTTTGGGCAAATTTATTGTTAATCGAGTTAGTAAATCTGTGTCGTTCGTGACAAGGCGTTGCTGTATAGAAACAGAGTAGAAACAGGCGAAGAATAGAAGCGTTTTGTTCTGTACAGAGCACGGTGTTGCAACGCTGTGTGACAGCATCACAACGTCGTGTAGGTGGTCCTAGGTGCGCTGCAGGCACGACGTTGCAACGTAAGGAGCAGCGTTCCAAGATTGGTGTGGAGTGGCACAGTGTTGCAACGCTTCCATGGCGTTGCAACGCTGGCCATGACGTTGCAATTCATGCATGATGGGCGCCTTTTTCGCGCAGAAGTGGGCAACCAGACATGATGGGGGCAATTTTTCCATTTTTAAAATGTATTTTTAATTATTTATTTTATTTAATTCATTTTTTATTAATTAATATTAATATATTTTATATATTAATGTTAATTAATTTAATTAATGTCCCTAGGGGGTGCCAAAATTGGTTCAATTTGTTATCTAATTTATGCAAGTGTTGTATAATTATATATATGCATATGGTATGCATATAGATTTAAAATCCCACCTTAGCATAAGCATTTCATGCATCATGATTGTTGGGGTTTATGCCCTAAACAAGTGTAGTTTTGTAATAATGATATTTCAAATAAATAAATAGTTATTTATTATATTCTCGCACATAAACCTAAATCCAATCAACTAAGTTCCAAGGTTATTAATGATCGATCTTGAACAATTATGTAGTGGACACAAGTTGGATAAAGTTATTCAAGTATAACCTGAATGGTCTATGGTACATGCATAAGATTGGGAACTTTATACTGGTAACACCATGGATGCGACCCGCTTTGTATTTAATACAAACGAGGTAATCCAACTCGTTCATGTGGTAGACATGCGAGTGGGGGAATCCTATATAATGAGATTATACAAGACCGGACCGCAAATTATTAACCTACTAGTGTAACACCGTTAACAAGATAGGTTTAATAATATATAGATAATCATTAGTGACTTGACCTGAATCCTGAGCAAGTTACGAACTCCTGCTTATGGGGGTTTGTCCTTAGACTAGTATGGGTAAGAGTGACCTATAGCCGACTCAATAAAGCTACACCTATATCAATACCATTCTTAAAAATAAACACTTTATTAGAAGAAAAATATATTGAAATATATTGTTCTATTAGGCAAGAAATTGAAATTAGGTTTCTAGTAAACCCTGGTATCACTAGTACATTGTTCAACAACATATGTTTCTTGCCAAACAATAGCTTCATGGTGCCCACTGCTACAGCTGAGACAACTTCCCCATTTCCAACACGGAGTGTTATCCCTTCTTCTTGTAGATGCTGCCAGGAACTAATTCCCTGAAAAGAAGAACATACATGATTAGTGACTCATGAATCCAATATCCAGGAAGAATTATCATCATCCACTAAACAAGCTTCTAAGCAAAGTAAATCATATTTACTTTCTTTCTTCTTTTCTACAATGTCTTCGGACAGTTTCGTTTCCAATGCCCGTCTTTATTGCAGTGGAAACATTTTTCTTTGTCTGCAACTTCTTTGACCTTCTTGCCCTCTGGGCGGCAGCTTTATCAGCCCATTTCCCCTTACCAACCTTCTTCATTTTCTTCTTCTTGCCTTTCAGGCTTGAGGAAGATGAAGCCACTGATTTTGTTCTAGAGGTTGAACCTCTGTTATTACTCCTACTGGCAACATTTGCCTCACCTTTTGATCCCTTGATTTTCATCAGAGATTGGAAGATTTGGAGTTCATTCAGAAGAGAGGTAAGGTTAAAAGTAAGCTTGTTCATAACAGCATTACTTCAAAACTGAAGAAAACTCTCTGGTAGAGTTTCTAGTATAAACCTAACCTTGCTCGATGCGTCGATAGAAGCACCATTCGACTTCGCTGTGTTGAAGTGAACCATCATATTGAGAACATGATCCCGAACAGATGATCCCTCTTCCATTCCAGCGTTGAAGATGTACTTGAGGGCATTGTGCCTGACCTGAACAGATTGTTGTCCGAACATGCCCTGCAGCGAATCCATGATTTCCTTGGCGGTCATCATGCCCTCGTGCTTCTTGGCTAGTATGTCTGACATACTTGTCAAGATGTAGACCTTGGCCTTGTCATTAGCCTTGATCCATCTATCGTATACATCACGAACATTTCGTGACGCATTCGAGCTTGGCACCTGAGGACACTCCTCAGTAAGCACAAACTTTAGATCGTCCGCAACCAAGATGATATTAAGATTATTTTTCCAGGTCATCATATTTTCTCCGGTTAATTTCTCAGTAGCCAATAAGGAAAGGATTGAGCTATTCATATTACTGAAATACAAAATGCTTGTATTAGTTTCTCGCTAACCCTTTAATTAATCCAATCATTTTTAGCTAATTATCTAATGATTCCTAAGTCATTAATAAATCGCAATGATACTCCAAAGGTTTAGAATGTATGACACCGAAGGGTAATAAAAAACACTCCTCCTCTGGATCAAGACATTCTTGACCAAAACCTAATGCCAGAATAACTCTTATTCCTATAGGCTTTAGTTACCATTGTTTGGTCAGGATACATATACTTCTTATGTACCTTGTGAGTGTAACCTTCTGTCTTTAGATCCCAGAGTCCCCATCCAACAAAATCCGTCGAAGGGAGGACTAGGTTGAAAAATAGACTAACGAAATATTTATCCCTTTCAGGTGTCCACTGTGTTCGATCCCCTATGATCAAGCCCTTCGAAGGGATTGTCTGGTCCAGGCCAAACTAGCAAGTTGACCATAGTGATCTTACGGTGTGAACCGACAGAAGAGACCATAGGTTTTGTTTTCACTAAACCTGTTCTCACTCACTATAAGTACCCTCTCCATTCACCTTGATATTGACTCATACAAACACCATCCGAAGGGGGACGCTCCTGTTTGCCCTACGAGGCCAAGTATGAGTCTCACAGTGTGAACTTCCCAAAGAAACGTAGGTGGAAATATATGTATCATATACACTTTTCCTCCCACTGGATACTTTAACTCTATAGGAAATTTACCTAGGCTAAATCCAACTAATGGTTTTACCTAAACATATCAATATAACTCTTATATTAATAATCAATATAACTCTTATATTGATTTTATCCTATGTTTGCTAATATAACTCTTTATATTAAACCTAGAATTTCTAGTTTATTAACCCCTTAATAAACTTGTTGACGCTACTATAATTTATAAACCCTCTGATTAAAATTCACTCCCAGGTCAGTTCCCAGGTAGGGGTGTTCCGTTTCACACACGACTTAAATACCTCAAATTTAGACAGAATCTTCCTTAGACAGAGTTCCTCTTTTAATCATTGTTTATAAATTACATGGTTCCTAATTCTAATCTAATTAGAATTAGATAACCTAAGGTCTATTAATTCCAAGTTCTAAACATTTTAAAACTAATAATTAACCTTAGGTGACATGCATACTATGTTATATTTGCTTGATCATCCATCACATGAATAATAAACATACATAGCATATTCATCTCATGAATTATAATGCATGTCAATGCTGTCCAAAAATTAATATAACTCCTTATATTAATTATACATGCAAACTGTATAATATAACACTTTATATTATAATGATGCATGGAAATGCTTAACCTAAGGTGGGATATCTAAATTAAAAACATACATTATGCATGACAATAATTACACAACAATTACATAAATTAAATAGCAAAATTAGACCATTTTTGGCACCCTAAAATTAAATTTAATTAATATAATCTCATTATATTAATTAAATTAATAATATTAAATAAAATTAAATAATAAAATATTTTTATATTTAATATATATAAAAAAAATATTTTCCGTTTTACTCGCTGCTTTGTTTGCCGTTACTCCATCGCCGTTTGGCCGAGAGACGATGTTGCAACGCTGTTCGTTCGATGCGTGCGCCTCAACGACTTTAGCGTTGGGGCGCTGTCTCTTGGCGTTACCAAGCGCCAACGCCATCGCCTCTCGCGTTGCGGCGCGACGCTAATTGGAGCGTTGCAACGTTGCACCTCCTGTAGCTTGAAAACCGCCTCAACAGTGTAGCAACGCTGATGAACAGCGTTGCAACGCTACACATAGAACAGCAAGCAGTCTCCACTATTTTTGCTCGTTTTCGCTCCATTCTTCTCAGCAACCACTTTGCCTCAATCGACACAGACTTACAGACTCAATTTACAATTAAAATTGCCCAAAATACCGAGCCCTTACATTGAACAATTCAATGAAAAAATTGAAAATCTAAGTGGCAAAAATGTAAACATCTAATTTTGCAAACCTTCATTAATCTCATGAACAAACATGTAATCCCACCTATGTTTTTAACAGATCTAGAACAAAAACAAGAACACAATTGTGCTCCTATACCAATTGATGGGCTTGAATCCCGTAGTGAAAGCGATTTGAATCGCGTGTTCTTGTAATATATTACATAGATCAAATCAAAACATACATAAAATGATTAAGCATGCATATTAGGTCATATGGACAACAAGTATATTACCTTTGTAGACAAAACAGCATGTGCTCCTTTTGATCCTCACGTTCTCACGATCTCAACGATCTCACGTACTCCACAAACTACGAAGTAGTTTTCAATACGTCTGCTAGATCTTCTCCGTTGTATCTCTAGGAGATGGAAGGTGGTGGAACCTCTTTTGGAGTTGGGAGGGATTTTTAGGAAGACAAGTGCTTTGGAACTTTTCAAACAAAAACACTTGTCAAAAGAGCACTAGGGTTGCCTTTTGAATTAGGTTAACAAATGTGCATCTCATGCACATATTTATAGAGAAATGGGATGAAAATGGCCATCCTACCCTTATAGTGCTCTTATGATATATTTCTCATGGATTAAACGATATGTTATATCAATTATATCATATATAATTGACATATCCCTTTAAACATGAAATTGAACATCTCAATCTCATTCCAAACTATAAACCCTTCTTATTTCCATGTTGAGCCAACGGAGGGACCTAATGGATCTACAGATCATGAGCTCAAATGATACAAGATTAATTGATCAAACTCTTTGATTCAATTAATCAACATTCATTAACTATAAGTCATTCCACTATAGACTCATAGTTGCACTCTCCTCACTGAAGACTATGTTGTATCCACTAATATAATCAATACTTGTGAGTCGACCCTTCACAGGTTGTTCGTAATCACAGCTGGGTCAAATTACAGTTTTTCCCCTATGAATACATCTTGTTCCTTAAGCTCTACTGATCCTCTAATGAACAATCATTCTATGATTCTACCATAAAACTTGATCCTTCTTAAGCTAGTAAGAAGGCGGGGCCCCATTGTTCAAGACCTGGATTAAGTTCTTAAGAGAACAACCTATCTGATTCCCTAATTCAAGAATGAGTGAATTCCTTCTTGCATAGTTAAGTTCTCAACTACTTACAAAGTTATGTCCCTGAGAAGGTAGGCTTATTGAGTCGGCTACAGGCCACTCTCACCCATACTAGTCTAAGGACAAACCTCATAAGCAGGAGTTCGTAGTTTGCTCAGGATTCAGGCCAAGTCACTAATGATCATCTATGAATTATTATACCTATCTTGATAACGGTGTTACTCTAGTAGGTTAATAACTCATGGTTCGGTCTTGTATAATCTCATTATACAGGATGTCCCCACTCGCATGTCTACCACATGAACGAGTTGGATTACCTCATTTGTACCAAATACAAAGCGGGTCGCATCCATGGTGTTACCAGTATAAGGTTCCCAACCTTATACATATACCATAGACCTTTTAGGTTATACTTGAACAACTTAATCCAACTTATGTCTACTACATAAATGTTCAAGATTTATCATTATAACCTTGAAACTTAGTTTATTGGATTTAGATTTATATGCGAGAATATAATAAATAACAACTTTATTTATTGAAAAATGATAATTACAAAACTACACTTGTTTAGGGCATAAATCCCAACATCATAGTGGTTGGAGCTTGTACTATTGACACATTCTTGGTTGCATTCCCCAAAGATAAATTCTTCAGCATGTTTGCCATGGATGCCATTTGAGCATTCAAGGTAGATAGAGCATCCAATTCCAACATTCCTTTGGCCTTCCTGCTTGGGTTGTTTCTCATATCTACCCACTAGCAATTGTGGGAAGATATCCTTTCCAAAATTTCAAATGCTTTATTATAAGTCTTGGATAGAGGGCTCCATTGGTTGAAGCATCTACAACCTGTTTGGTCGTTGTGTTTAATCCATGGTAAAATGTCTCCATCTAGATGCAATGAGGAAGTCCATGATGAGGGTCTCTCCTAAGTAAATCTTTGAATCTTTCCCAGGTTTCACTCACTGTTTCATCCTCATTTTGCTGAAATGAAACTATATCACTCCTTAGCCTTGCATTCTTAGTTGGAGGGAAATATTTGATAAGGAACTTCTCCGTCAATGTATTCCATGAATCAATAGCTCCTGGTGGTAAAGAATCTAACAATGCCTTCGCACCATCTCTCAAAGAATAAGGGAAAAGATTAAGCCTCAAAGCTTCCTTAGATACTCCAGGCATAATAAAGGAATCACTCACTCCCAAAAAGGCTCTCAAATGTGCATGTGGATCCTTAGCAGATAACCCATGATACTGCCCTATTGACTGCAACATCTGAAACATTACTGCTTTCAATTCAAAGGAAAGAGCTTCAATTTCAGGTTTCACTATCCCCGGATTTAACTCATCAACCAAGGGATTGGCATAAGTTCTAAGGGTTCTTTCCTTGTCATCTGCTAAAAGTATAACATTAGCAGGGATCATAGCCTAATTGACTGCCTCAGCTTGCCTCGGATCTCTTGGATATTGAGGATTTTCCATTGTGTCTCTCTGATCTCTAAATCTCCTTTTGAAGGTTCATTATATTTTTGGATCTAGAATGAATTCCAAACCTGGTTGATCGTTCATGCACAACTCAGTCCAATTCACCTGTAATTAAGCAACAACTCAGTCAGTTCACCTGCAAGCACTAGTCTACTAAAAATAACTCAAAATCAATAATTTCTGGCAACAATTCCCAGACAACGGCGCCAAAAACTTGGTGCAGATAAGGAGTGTCAATGAATTTAGTCAAAAAAACACCTTAATGTGTGCAAGTATACATAGCCTTGTTGCAACAAGTGATAAGAAAAGTATCGATCCCAAAGGGAATTGTATTAGAAGAGTTAAGATATTGAGTTGTTCTTAATAAACTTGAGGTAACCAATGTTCAAATTGCATAAGGTATAAATAGGAATTATCTTGAAAATAACAAAGACAAGCTTAAAGTCTAGATCTCTAACAACAATTAACTTCAAATGACTAAGGCAGGGGTTGAATTAGAGGGGTGGTTATGCTTCAGCAGGCTAAATGCTACAGCAATGAGATTGCTCCAGCTCTTAATGCAAGTTCCCACCGACTCCTTCCAGAGATCTTGGTTCACAGCAACTAATTCTCATTACTTGCCTAATTGTTAATCCCATCCTTGCATTCATTAGGTGAGTTACTATCCCTAGTATCCTCAATTACCCTAGGGCTAGCCCCTAATCAGAACTAATCCTAGTCAATGAATTCAGCTTATCCCTCCTCTTCTCAGATTCAGAACAAACACAACTTAAATCGGATGGCCAAACG